>OX419730.1:5000000-10000000 GCA_948477245.1 Thumatha senex
AATCTATACTAATAAACAAAATTGATGCGTATGTTTTTTTACGATCAGATAACATGGTTATAACTACCTAAATATGGTATTAAGTATGGACCATATTATACATAGAAGAAATATATTTTTTGCCTGACTACTTGTTTTTCATTAATTTACAAAATCGTAAAGCCTATTTTGGTCAAGTTTTTACTGCTACTAGATTAATTGTTTGTCAATCTGCTGTAAGGCACTAGAAGATTCTAATATGAGCGAAATGTCTAATGTAAGCTAAAGTGGGTTTAATTAGTTCTCACTTTTAATAAATTAATACAAATCTTTTTGAAAAACATGCTTTTAAAATGAGCTAAAAAAGGTTATTCTTAGCAAGTCCAAATTGATGCCCATATTGTGGCACGGAGTTAAAATTCTATAATTCTAGTCAGTCGTCTTCAGTGTTTCATCATTTTGAATTTAGATTAACTTCACACAAATCATCATTGTCATCCAAACTATTATTATTAAACTTAACTATCTTCACGCTGTGTCCCTGACGGGGTAGTCAGAGAGGACAGATCACCAGGCATCGCGATCTATGCATACTTCTTTCGCTTCCTGTAGATTCATTAATAGTTTATACATGCACGTCTGAAATTATTCATTTTCTGCCAAAAATTGTGCAGATATTGAAACACAATTTGTTACTTAATTTACTTAGCTCCGAATGATTTGGTCGGCGTGATACCGCGGCTAGATAATGTCAGCCAAGTGGTGATATTTGGGTCACCTATAACTGGGTGATAACGCGAACGACATGTTGCCAGTGCAATGAATTTAGGTGTGGTTGGGCGGGGCTAAATTGGGACAATACGAGTCTTGCAGCGATGATTGTTTTGTAATTTTGTCTTTTGCTGTTACCATGCTGTTACATAGACGTTTGTCTGCAAATATCGTAGACTCTGGATGGGAACTGCGTATAATATATCCTATTGTAATATAAGATACTATTATTTAAAAATTAAAATAAAAAATATTGTGGAACCCTTTTGTTTCACAGTGCCATCTAGCCCAAACTAAGCTATAAGCTTGTACAATGGGATCTAGAGAACTGACATACATAGTTATATACTTCAAAAACATACATGTTAAACACCCAAACTCCGAAAATAAATATTAGTTCCACCCGGGAATCGAACCCGGGAGTCCGGGCGCGGCAGTTGCATACCTACACTACCACTGCATTTCTTATTTTTTACGCTACATGTAATAGAAGCAGGCGTTACTTAGTGTAAGAACGATATTTATATGAGACTAGTTGACGCCCGCGGCTTCGCCCGCTTAGTGATGTTTTTCGTTTCCCAGAGCTTGTTCTCGGGATATAAAGTAGCCTATGCGTTATTCTTATATGTAAGCTATATTATTGTAAAGTTTTTATTAAAATCCAGCAAGTAGTTTTTACGTGAAAGAGTAACAAACATCCATTCTTACAAACTTTCGCATTCAGAATATTCATGGTTATTATATTTCTAATTAAAATTTCTATTTAACCCACAATATGATATGGTCCATACCGTAATGGTATTATTTTAAAAAGGTGGTTTCTACATTGCCTAATATTATAAATACATGATGTTATAATTTTCTAGTACAGTTGGCATATAAATTATTCATTTTAGATATTTTATTTAGGTTTTTTAATTTGATAAATAGAGTACTAGATTTTATCGACTGCGACTTGTAAACTTTATTATAGTCTAACATTAAATTGATGAATGATAACGTGTAGGGCGTTCGTGCATATAATTTAATAACAACTTGCACATTCAATAAATTTGTAAGTGTGACGCACATAGCCTGCGCCTGCCACAGGTGTTACAATTTGCCTACATATCATGCTAATTGTCTTTAACTGTTAGATCTATCTTGTTGGCAGTTGGCACGAAATACAAATTAAAATATATACCTATCTTTACTTCTATTACTTCTTTATTCATACTTATACATAAAGCTGAAGAGTTTGTTTGTTTGGTTGAACTCGCTACTATCAGGAGCCACCGCGTCGAATTGAAAAAATATTTTTTTTATTAAATAGCTTATTTATCGAGTAGTATAGTCTATATAAAATCACGCTACTATCCAGGAGAGCGAAGCAGTAATCATAAATGTTAACAAATCGGGGAAAATTTCATACATACCAACATATATAAACACAATACAAAAAAATTTTAACGGTGGGATGAAATAAGTGCGACGGGGATTCGAATTATGTCACGGGCGAAGCTGTGGTGGCCACCTACTACTACATAAATATATTACTTTTGGGACCAGTACCTAAATAAGAAAAAATATCTACTATAACACTGCTTCAAAACTTTCAATAAATACCATCTCTCTCTTCATTTTAGTGTTACTTTAGCAACTGCTGTCTGACTTTCCAACCGTAAGGGCGAATGCGTCGTTGCCTTGTTAGTTAGCAAGTGAAATGTGCACCGTTAGCAGGGAATGTAGCTTGGGCCCTGGAGATAATAATAATAAATAATAAATTTCTTTATTCTCCCAGACATTGTTATAATCTTAGTTTCTAAGCAGTGTATAAGTTAATACAATGTATACAAATGAATTAAAATCTAATAATTAGGGGACTGGTGCCTAAACTAGATACAATAGTATCTGTATTTATAGGTCACCAGGTTTCTTACGTCAGGCGATTTTCATATACAGGCTTACAAAGAGTGAGAACTAAATACCTAGAAATAAGAACTAATAAAATAAATATAAGAAAAATAATTAATACACCATACTAACTACATTTAGATAAAGATATTTGCTGTAGTAACCAATCGGTAAGCACCTTTTTGCAATTATATTTTGCCAATGAATAAATGCTTAAATGTTTATTAGCTATGTTATAAAACCTTGGTCCCAGGACGTAGCATTGGCGGCCCGCGAGCATTGTTCTATGTACCACCACCCGACATACCGCAGTCTTCCTGCGAACTGTTGACATGGCCACAGGATCATAATCCAGTGTCGTATGAGTGCGTAGGATTGCCCTGAACACAAACAGTTGACGTACCGTAAGAACTTTGTACTCAGTGTACAGTTAGGCAGTTGAATATCGAAAGGGCTTCCTATTTATCACCTTAATAACAGCCCTCTGTGCTCTTTCCAGACCCAGAAGGGTTGTTTTAGGTGCTCCGCCCCATGCCAGAATACCATATGATAGAATTGACTGTGCGAGGGCAAAGTATACAGTTATCAACGTGGTGGCATTTGCCGAGTTCCGTAGTAACTTGAATACGTAAATCAGTTTACGTGTGCGAGATTTAACAGATATAATTTGGTCTTTCCAAGAAAGCGTTTCATCAATGAGCACTCCCAGATATCTAATGATAGGCTTGCGTATAATTTTAGCACATGCGCAGTCGTGATGGTAACGGATGGAGCAAGTATGTGCTGAAATGCATAGTGAATCTGGTGGTGGCAGAGCGCCTTTGCTGGCTGCAAAAGGTATGAAAAACGTCTTAGACAGGTTTAAGGTGAGAAGGTTATTTTAAAACCAGTTACTCACTAGTTTCATAACCTCTTCAGACTTTGTCTGCACTTCTTGCCACGTCCTACCTTCTACTGTTAGGGCCGTGTCATCTGCATAAGTAAATATGGAGCATCCGGAAAAGCAGAGCTGACATAGCTGGTTTATGTAAATCAGAAAGAGAGTAGGACCTAAGACACTACCTTTTGGGATTCCACAGCTGGATAGCTGGGCAGTCTCACTAGAGACACCATTAATAATTGTACATTGCGTCCTAGATCTTGGGCTATGAGAGCTTACACTCGATAAGATAAAGCCGTAACCATATCTATACTAATATTATAAAGTTGAAGAGTTTGTTTGTTTGGTTGAACGCGCTAATCTCAGGAACGACTGGACGGATTTGAAAAAGTATTTTTGTGTTAGATAGCCCATTTAACGAGGAAGGCTAAAGGCTATATATAATCACGATACTTCCCTGGAGAGCGGAGCAGTAGTCATAAAAGTCGAGAAATCGGGCAATTTTTAATGCATTATTGTAGAATTTATAAGCGACGGGATTAAATAGGTGCGACGGGAGTTCGAAATATGTCATGGGCGAAGCCGTGGGGGTCATCTAGTATAAATATATAATTACTTAACTGAGTTATCAGATGACCATTGTACAACAAGTTGCATCTCAGTTCAGCAACCTTAGATAACAAGAGCCCATAACTATTTTAATAAATGTTATAAGTGCCACACTGATAAAAATTATTAAATTATTGATAGTTTAAGATATAAAATTACTATCATGGTCGTTCACTAAGCTAAAATAATGATTATCGGGACACCATGTCCACTTTTATTCAATTCGATATAGATATTCCATTCATTCCACTATAGTTCCATTAGGTAAATAATTGCCATTAAGAAGGGTCCAACTTACTCGTGTGTAGGAAAAAATGAAATAAGTAAAATAGAAAAATGTTAATTTAAGGCAAACTAAGTTTAGTCGACTGTTCTCACAAAACTCCAAAGAACAATGTAAATTAATTATTGTAAGCCACACATACATTTTAAATGAGCATTCATGGAGTTTCTTGCCAGATTCTTCTCCATAAAAGGTAGGTTAGGTTCCTTGGAACTGGCAACTAGAATCACTCTCATTTTAATTATTGTCTTGACTATTCATAAGTGCCTAAAATGGTCTAAATGAATAAAAATATTTTAGATTTTGATTTTGGAAGATATTGTTGATAAATTTTACCATCGGCCATTTTTTGTTAAACATATTCAAGGTACAGAGTTCCTCCCGTTATAGTTTTATAAACTATAGATTGTAACAGTTACAAATCGTAATAAAACTCTTGTTCAAGTTATCTATTAGATACGAACCGAGGGTTCTGTTAAATCAATATAAAATACTTGAAACTGTGAGCGATTAACTGCCACAGTAGTTGTACGTATCTTTTTTTATTTAAAACTAGCTAATGCCCGCAGATTGTTGCCAAACTTGGGCCATTACACAAGCTCTGCAAAATAAACTACGAACATGTCAGAGAGGCATGGAGAGAAGTATTCTAGGATACAGAAGGAGTGACAAGAAGAGGGCTACAGACATTAGAAAATCCACAAAACTTGAAGACGCCATTAAAAAAAGTAGGCAACTCAAATGGAAGTGGGCAGGCCACGTCATAAAAGATGGACAGGGAAATGTACAAAGAAGACAACTGAATGGATACCCAGACTGAACACTACGCAAACGGGGACGACAGCTAAAAAGATGGTTGGATGACATAAGAAATATAGCTGGTCCACTATGGCTAAGGTTAGCCAGAGATAGATCAGGGTGGAAAAAGCTGGAGGAGGCCTATGTGTCTGTAGGACACGCTGACCTATAAACAACAATGTTATTGATGTGTTTTTATTTTTTGTTATGTACTTGTCAGCAATAAAGGCTTTTGTATTTTGTATAATGCCCCCAGAATTGTCCGCGTTGTGAAGTTTTCCAATTCGAGGTCGTACGGAACCCTAAACTTTTTTTTTACCTAAAAAGTTTCGAAGAATGGAACTTTCTAATCGTGAAAGAATTTTTAAAATCAGTCTTATAGTTTCTGAACCTATTTATTCAGTTCGTTCGTCGTTACAAACAAACTTACAAATCTTTCCTCATTATAATAGTATAGACTTAATATAAACTCAATACGTGTAGTGCAGCTTTTAGAAGAAATTTAGTAAAAGCACGCAGCTGGAAGCATTTTCTTAGGTGTTAACCAAAATGATAAATGTTGTAACTAATTGAATCAGGCGTAACATGGCGAAAATCCATTTAAAAAACTATAATTATTTTGTTTTAAATGTTATTTTTGCCATTCCGCTTTTTTAAAATGTCGGACGATGTCGACACGTGTTTCGCCTACATACGAGGCATTATCTAAATGGCAGCAATGATGGCTGCCAAACAGTCTTTATAATGCCTCGTGTTATTATAGTTTGATAAATGCTGTGTTAAATCGTATCCATTAGTTATACCCGGAAACATAAGCAGGAAGAACTAACTCCACAATTTGCGTGGCTATGGAAGTCGTTTCCATTCGAACTAGCAGTATGCTGCCGAGGTGTAAGGGGCCCCTTAGATCTTCTGGACCCAAGGCTGCTCTTATAGAGTTAGGAGGTCAGGCGGACAGTCAAAACAATATTTGCTCCTAGCAGTGAAATAAAATTGGACCTCCTTCTCTAATTCCAGGTAAGATTTGCAACAACTGGGAATACACTAGTATGAAGAAAAAGTATACCACAAGAGTTAAGTTAGTAGTTATTTGTATCACCGCCGCGAACAATTTCTCAAAACTTATGCAACAAATTGGCAGGAAAGTTTTAACGTGAAAGGATGAAACAAAGTTTCTTACCGGATCGATAGGCAGTAGGGCATTCACGCGAGTCTAAGCCACAAAGGGTGAGCAAAAAAATAAAAAGTTAGAGTTCTAACCGGGCGTGTTGCCCGTGCCGGGGGACAGCGAACGGGTTCCCGGACGCGGTGTGGTATGTTACTGTTTATGATACCAGTTTTAAGTACCTTGCTATTCCAATGTGCTCAGATTTTAGGGTGAGTAATGTGTGTATTTTTTAGACTTGTTTTTTTTTGTCATTGAACATCATTTTTATGCGGATAGAAATACATACCTTTATCAAGATTTATTAATAACTTTTTTCACAATATTTAACTAGACTTCTACAGTTTTAATATTTGGTTGTGTCAGTTTTATTCTATTAAGATTAAATTTTTTTTTTAATGTATTAGTTATATTTCTCAACTTCTATGAGCTAAAACAGGTAAAACACTACTTAAAGTTAGTTAAACAAGCAAAACAAGTTTAATTCTAAAAATCAGCTGGTATAAATATGTTTTCTCGGCTACATACCGCGATGCAGCCGCGACCGGTCGCGCCCTCCCCTCGTTCCCTTTACCCCCGTTTCATTAGAAGCGTGCGCGGGCGCATTGGCCCTCGGCCGCTACGCTTGCACCGACTTATGGGCTCAGGAACGGTGGATCTGATTTGAATTTCGGAACAGTTGGTAAAATCTAGGTAAAAACTTAACGAGCAGAAAACCATCAGATTTGGAACTTGTCGTACAGACATCACAGCAGGATTTTGGTTTGTTTTTCGTCTTAAGTCTTCCAGTTGTTTTATCAACTACTATAAAAAAATGGATTTCAGTTTAGCCTTCATAATTTGGTCATAATTTAAAAACTGAACCTTTCTGTTCCAGATTTATTTTTGTATGAATGACACTCCACAATTTATACATGGCAATGTTGATATTATATCTTAGCGTTTATGGACTATGACTGTTGCAATTTATATCTTTACAGAATATGAATTGCGGATGGGTCTACTGAGTGATGATATGGGTACTAGATGACCCCCACAGCTTCGCCCGTGGAATATTTCCTCCCGTCGCACCTATTTAATCCCGTCGCTTATAAATTCTACAATGATGCATAAAAAATTGCCCAATTTGTCGACATTTATGACTACTGCTCTGCTCCCAGTGTAGTAGCGTAATGATATATAGCCTATAGCCTTCCTCGATAAATGGACTATCTAACACAAAAAGAATTTTTCATATCCTACTGGTCGGATTTGAAACTTAAAGGCTAGGCTATATATCCTGAGATTAGCGCGTTCAACCAAAGAAACAAACAAATTCTTCAGCTTTATAATATTAGTATAGATGACTGTTGCAATTTATATCTTTACAAAGACAGGTTCCTAGTTTTATGACGTAACCCACAATTACTCCATATGTGGTTTTTGATCTTTTCTTTCTTCAATAATTTTACAAGCGCTCGTGGCCTGTCTGTCTCAGTGCTCTGTAAATCACTGCGTTAAGCAACTTTATGGAGACCTAAATATTTGAAGCTGAACATTCTAAATGTAGAACTAACCAATTACGATGATGGTTTTTACATGCTTACTCCTGTTTATCTACATATACTTTACAGTACATACTTGATCGTACTAAGTTATTAGTATTCATAAAAATCTGATTTCAATTCACACATTCATACTTGAATCACGTCGTTTTTCCTCTCCGTACTAGTGTTGAGAATTTTCAAACCATTGACCTGCACAGGAATCTTAATTGTAACCATATTTGCAACACCGCTGTACCACCCATCACGGAATCGGATACATTCCTCAATATCTATAATAAAAAGTAAAGATATAGTCGCAATACATTCGATAATTTCCAGTCCAATACAACTATTATCGAACACAGAATTACGATCGCCAGAAACATTGACGTACGATTCGATCTCAAAACGGAGGTGATACGGAATTCCTCTCATTGCCTTTGTGATGATCACAGACAAGATATGTTTTTTTTTAACAAGCCCGTGTTAAAAGACACTGGACCAGTCAGGTAGAAACTGAGTCATCAACGCCGTGGTCGTTCAACTTTCATTATTGTTTATTTATAATTTTTGATGGTTGATGCGCTTTCAATGCTTGAGACGGCTCAGCTTGAAGCGCATTGAACCAATGACCATATGACAGGACAACGAATTTAGTGGCACGAAAATTCGGACACAGGTTTTAAAACTGATGAATTTACTATACTTAATATACTAATATATAAAGCTGAACAGTTTGTTTGTTTGGTTGAACGCACTAATTACAGGAACTACTGGTTCGAAAGTAAAAACGGAAAAACTGAAAAATCTGAAAAAATGTTTTTGTGTTGGGTAGCCATTTATCGAGGAAGGCTGTAGGCTATATATCATCACGCTACTACCCTGGAGAGTGGAGCAATAATCGTAAATGTCTATAAACCGAGAAAAATTTCATACATTATTGTTAAAATAAAACATATAGCATACTAATCCTTGGGTACCGGCGCCAGCTGAATTTAATATTTATACTATAACAAATCGAAACTCCGCTAATAAGTTCTGAAGCACGTACGAACTTTGATTGTGTCTTTATGACTGACAAAATGTCCTTCACGCATCGTCTGGGCAACGTAGCGTGTCATGAGATACACTGAAATGACCAAAGGGGTCTCAACTCGTCAATTATTATCATATCAAGATGGGTTTCATGTTGCAAGTTTTTAATGCTTATACCGTCGTTTGACTGGAGTACTTGCTTTGGTAATTTTTAGCCAATTATGATTAATGAGTGATTCTGTGAATGCTTCTGAATGACTGGCAGTGACTGTATATTTTATTTGTATTTATTCCATTTGAAAACGGCAATGGGCTCACCACCTGTTACGTGGGACAAAAATGCATATTGTGAAATTTGGGCGTATAGTATGCCACTGCTTACCCCTTCGAGGATAAAGTCGTGACAATAGGTACGTATGCATGTAACAAAGAAACAATGAAATTATAATAAATAAAATATTTTCATAACTATTTTTTTAAATGGTACACAAGCTTTTAAATTCGCTCGTAGTTCTAACTAAGTATACTCACACAAGTCTAGGCTAGGTGAAGGGAGACTGTGAAACAACCTTCAAACGTACCTATTAGGTTAATATCTATGTGTTTGTTTTCCAGATACTGCAGTATTTACGAACACTTACAATCTTTAGTATAAAGTATTTTACCTTGATGAAAATAACATCTAATAGTATCTAATGTATAAGCTGAAGAGTTTGTTTGTTGAGTTGAACTACTGGTTCGAATTGAATAATTATTTTTGTCTTGGATTGCCCATTTATCGAGGAAGGCTATATATCATCACGCTTATACCTTGGAGAGCGGAGCAGTAACCATAACTGTCAACAAATCGTGAAATTTTTTATACAATATTGTAAAAGTAATAATCGACGGGAATTAAAAAAGTGCGACGGTAATTCGAAATATGTCACGGGCAAAGCCGCGGGGGTCAGATAGTGCCTAGTTTGTAATAAAGGTACCGTACTTTAGTCTACGAGATATATTTAAGTAAGCAAACTTACTATCTCATACATAACTTCATTATTTAGTACAACTGACAACATACAAGGTTTATATTTTATCAGTGTCCTTTTGTACCTGACACGTTTTTGTATAGATATTAAAACGTTATTGAAACAAATTATACGTTATAGATACATACATATTGCCACGCCTTTATCTCCGAAGGGATAGGCAGAAGCATACTATAGGTACACCCACAGTTCACCGTATGCATTTTTGTCCCACGTAACAGGTGGTGAGCCCATTGCCGTGTAAACAAACTATACTAATATATAAAACTGAAGCGTTTGTTTGGTTGAACGCGCTTATCTCAAGAATTATTGGTCCGAATTGAAAAATTATTGTTTTGTTGGATAGCTCATTTATCGACGAAGGCTCTAGGCTATATATCATCACGCTAATACTTGGGAGAGCGGAACAGTACCGTAAAAGTAATAAACGATGGGATTAAATGCGTGCGACAGGGGTTCAAAATATGTCACGGGCGAAGCCGTGAGGGTCATCTAGTACTTTATATTTCTACATATTTCATGCTATTCAATTGCGTGATTAATGAGTGTTATCATCGGTCAGGGTAACAGAAACCACATCCTTCCTATGTATTGTAAAATTATTGATTAGTAGTGTTCCTTGTTTGTACCACTGAAATGTGTAAAATATGATATCGAATAACAGTTAGTAATTCGCTCGTAGGGTCTAAATATGATTAAATCATCACCATCCTAGAATTGAAGCGTTCAATTCCCTGGTCGGAATAAATATTTGTGTGATCGACTAATGTTTGTTTCGGAGTTTTGATATTTACAATGTATGACTAGTTGCGCCCGCGGCTTCGCCCGCGTAGAGACGTTTTCCCGTTCCCGTTTCCCACAGGAACTTGTTCCCGGGATGAAAATGTGCGTCTTCTGGCTCTAAGCTACCTCACCACCAATTTTCAGCCAAATCAGTACAGCCGTTGTTGAGTTATAACTTTCTTTTAAATATATGTAGATATTTATGTATTTCAAAATATATTTTTCTATCCGTTGTCTACATCCCATAACACAAGCTTGAACCTTAGTTTTGAGTTGATGTTTTTGTGTGAAAAGTGTCACACAATATTTATTCATTTTATTTATTATGTACCTGTTGCACACATTAGATTAGGCAGTATATTGAATTTCGTACGCATTTTGAAAGTCTCTCATTTGAAATAGTACTATGGTATAAGCGCTATCAAGTAAGCCGTACCCTTGTATGGTACTAATACAAAAAGGTCAAATTTACATACCCAGTACGTTTTGTTACCGTACGTGGTTGACGTCACGGGTACTCAATCCACTAGTTCTTTATTATTCTCATAATAAGAGGGTGTGGTTACTTCCTAATTGGTTCGTGTAAAACGGTTGAATAAAAACTAATTTTACCACTCTATATTGTTAGTAGGTGGACGTTATTTAGGGCAGTGATTAGCAGCATGGTCTATGAGCACAAGTTACAAGTTTTACACCCACATAGAGCATTTCTCATGTTGCACGTCACAAAGAATCAGTGCAGTCAAAGGGCATGTACTGTATAAACTGGTTCCCGCTAATGCAATTATCAGTTGGCTCGCCGGACCACTCTAAGTGACTAGCTGGACCCAAACGTGAACATGTTGTCGGAACTGTGAAACGTTTAAATGAGAAAACGTTTTATGTATGAAGTACGTTTGCTCCCATCTAAGTAAACCTGCTCTGTACATTGTTGACATACAATTTTAAGTACACAACAAAGTTTGTTTTTAAAAGAAAAAGCTTCTTGTTGGTACGGTGAAGTAAGAGAAAATAGGCGGTTAATACATAGATGATAAAAATAACCAATAGTTTATAAACGTGATGGAAAATTACATGATATATAATAGCTACCTCAGGTTTTTCCAACCGGATGATAAATCTATGTTTAGTATTGTTTTTCTTTATACATCACTGTGGCGTTAGACCCTCGAACGTTTTGTGATAATTTGTTTAAACAAATCTACTCCGTATTCTCTCTACACATTTTATATTTTTCGAACTATGTCGCGGAAGTGGTATCAATAATGATGTTCCACTACAATAGACCCTTTTCTTTCTGTGTCTTTCTATCTGAGTGTGACAGAATAAGTAGTAAGTAGAAGATTTCAAATGTAACGGAACGTAGTTATACCCATTCTGAAGTGTGAATTAGTCAATAATAAAATAATGTCAATGGTAATTAATCGTAAAATATATCAATAATTATTGGTACTTTACAAAACACCCTTCTCTTTATGTGACTTTGTATATGAGTGTGACAGAAGAAGTAGTATCTAGATTTCATATGTAACGGAACGTAGTTACACCCATTCTGTAGTGTGAATTTGTCAATAATAAAATATTGTCAGTAGTAATTAAAAAGATATCAATAATTATGTTCCATTACAAACAGCCTCTGTGGCGCGGTGGGAGTGTATCCGACTGCCACGCAGAGGTCGTGGGTTCTATTCCCACCCAGGATGAAACTTTGTGTGATGAGCACGATAGTTTATTCTGTCTGGTTGTTATTTATCTGTAATATGATGTATTTAGATATATATAAGTATGTTTATCAGTTATCTGGCTACCATAGTACAAGCTCTGCTTAATTTGGAATCAGATGGCGTTGTGTGAGGTGTCCAAACGAAATTTATTAAAAAAAAAGTTATTTATTACAAAACATCTTTCTCTTTGTGTGTCTTTCTATCTGAGTGTGACAAAAGAAGTAGAATGTAGAAGATTACTTATGTAACGTAACATATTTATACATATTCTGTGATGTGATTTTGTCAATAATGTCAAATCGTCATCAAATGATCGTGCGTGGGCTATACCAATAAAAACATCAATTGTTTCTGATTTGGGTACTATAAAATTTAATAACCAACGATTCGAGACGGTCTGCCTTTGTAGGATTGAAGATCTTGGTTTTTTGAGCACGTCGAATTGATGTCGGTACTATTCTCACGCATTCTCAGAAACTTTATCCTTTGTTCTGTAAGATCTATAAAAAAAAACAATATTTAATTTTGCACCTTCTACTGTTAACGGACAAATATTAATGTAAAATATGAACTCGATAGCCATTTCGAATGACGTGTTTTGCTTTTCAAACAGTCCGCAGGTGTCCTAGCCTCACAAAACGCACCTGCTTTTGTAGTTGCATGTTCACCTTCGGCATATTTAACCATATTTCTTGTAACTAACGTACTATTATTTAATTCTACTCATAAAATTCTCTATCAGGTCCTAAATGCGTCATTTAAAAAACTCTCGTAGCTTCCAAATTACGAGACAACTGCCAGCTACCCACGCATCTTGCAATTGACTCGTACACATGTCACGAACTACTTTTTAATGGTCAACTATCTCTTTGTTTCACAAGACAATTGATAAGAATCTTTCTTAGTATTGCCTTTTAGAACTCCCACAAAGTGTTTGTTCAAAGAATTTTGATTCTAGTATGATACAATTACGGATATTACGATTTTGAGACCTATTCCATAATTTTAGGGTTAGCTTAACGTCTTCTATAATTATCGATCGAATGGGCGTACCGGAGTTGTAACCCTTTGTTATTATTTAAATTATAAACGATTAGTCGACCAAATACAGCGCCTCAAGCGACGCGTGCGCCGCTACGTCATCCTTGCATTTTTATACTGCCATTTCAAGATTGTTTTTGTCTAGTTCGCTGTGAAGGACGGCCAAGGACTGCCTTTGCCAACAGTCAAAACAACTTTTTGTCGTATAATAACGTTATATTTATCATGTCTAAATATAAAGGTTATGCCGTTGACCTTTAGCCGGATTAGCAGGCGAATGAATGATCGCAATAATAGACATTACCTACGACAATACTAATAATATAGCTAAGGTTAGGTTTAAGAGGCAGAGAGTGAACGAAGTTTTCCAAATCCCATTGTGGAATGCCGTCGGGAAATTGCATCCGTCTCTCAGGTTTAGCGTTTTAAAGTACGATGTATACGAACTAAGGGTCTGCTACTATAGTAAAATTGGATAGTTCAGTCATATCTATATGAAGTAACATGTCGTGTTTTGTAAGTAAGTAAATGTTGAAATCTTAATGGTTTTGTTTGTATTTGCTGAGACCTGAATGCCACTTTATTCTCGACAAACAAAACATCACAAGTTAATATTTTATTTTCACTCAAGACTTTCATTCAACACAAAATATGCTTAAAATGTCAAGCGATGTCCATAAAATATGGGAAAAAATATCAAAAATATAATACTCACTAATAAAAAGCTTCCTTTTGATAATAGTTTAATGTTCAATAAGACATGTCCTTCTAATTAAAATTTATGTAGGTATCGGTCTAACCATGTCTTTATTATCAATGGAATATTTTTAAAAGATTCTAAAAAAAAAATTCCTAAACGACCTAATATACCTACCGCTCTTATAAAGCGCTGTATAAACCTCATAAAGCTGCTCATATAAGATCTGTAAAGCGCTAAGTGTGAAGGTATTCGAGAGCCACGAGGCACCACCTAAGTCAACAATTTATTGGAACCCATCTATCAAGACGGACGTCGTCGTATTGTCCAATTGCATTCCTCGTACGTACTTGAACTGGGAATTTAGTGAGCGACAAATTGTACACCGTATGAATTCCTATCCTATATAATATATAGTTCTTGTTTGATTGTCAAATTAGTTGCTGTGTTAATCATAAAATATATTAATCGATTCTTCTTTCTTTCACAGGTAATCTAAATTGCAATTGAATACCTTGACTTCAGTTCAGTAAGTACTTATTGTAATTGTGCTCCGGGACACCTAAGGACCTTTGCAATCCAAGCCAACTAAAAGTTAATAAACTGGCAGTTCGTTGGGTTTTGAGAGCAGTCGCTCACACTACCAAAATAGGTCGTCAATCTTTGGATCTCTGTATGATTTTCTTCAGGGCTTATTTCTTACTTAGTTGGTTTCAATTTTCTACGTCAGATTCGTGATCAAATTGTACTTGTACCTAGCGGGAAAAATAAACCACACTTCGCCGGTCAACGGTCTGGTAACAATCTACAGGATATTAGGTATGATTGAATTGAGTGATAGCAAGCTACTCGTAGATTGCAATATGCGGTCCAAAAGGGCTTCGGATTAAGGTAGAAACATTGAAATATCTATATATAAAAATGCATCCTTATTTGCCTTGGTCACGCCATCACACGTGAACGGCTGGACCGATTTGAAAAAATATTTTTTATTGGATAGCCCATTTATTGAGGAAGGTTATTACCTATATATCGTCACGCCGCTACACAGGAGAGCGGAGCAGTAATCATAAATGTAAACAAAACGGGGAAACATTCATACATTGTTGGAAAAGTCACGGACGAAGCCGGGCCAGTCAGCTAGTACAAAATAAATGTAAAAAGTTACGTATAACTTACTAAGTTGTTACATCAAATATGTACGAAAGTTTGGAATTACTAGTATTCCTCATAACCTAATAAAAATATGGTTATTTCTCTAGATAATAATCTCTTTTATTTTCCCATCCAAGTTCGTAAAGCCAACAAGATAAAGCGCTGGCTGTCTACTGAATACGTTGAAACACGAATAATAAAGTAATCACATCAAACAACTTGAATGCGACTTCATTAAAAATTATTAAAATATGTGTATGAGAATGCGCTATTTTAAGTTGGCATTTTCATGAGTAAGTTCCTATCATTTTGATCTTTAATCATATCTAGTTACTACATATTCGCTCTGCGACACGACCGCTACGCTCAGGTGCTCAACACTAATAAACAAAGTTTAATTGGAAGGTATTAATATATACTTACTAATATATAAAGCTGAAGAGTTTGTTTGTTTAGTGGAATGCGCTAATCTCAGTACGAGTAACCACATTTTTTTTTGTTTGATAGCGCATTTATCGAGGATCTACATATACATAGGCTATGTATCATCGCACAACTACCCAGGAGAGCGGAGCAAAAATCAAAAATGTCAACAAAACGGGCCAATTTTCATATATTTTTGTAAAAATTATAAAGTCGGGATTACCTATTTGTGCGACGGAAGTTCGATGCATGTCACCAGCGTAGCTATGGTGGTCAGCTAGTCTCTCATAAACCTGGCAAAAAAGGTTTAAATTTTAAAGAACTTTAGTTCCGCCAGGGTTATCAAAAATCTGTGATTTGAAAAACAGAAAAACCACCAGGACTGAATTACAATGTGTTATGATATGGATATTGTTGTTTCAAATCTTCACCTTACGGTCCTCAATCCAATCACGAGACATACTCTTCAATTTTGTGGTGTATTATAAATCTGCAATTACAGCAGCGCGGTCTAATTTCGCGTGATATATAAAATAATACAAGAGAATATTAGCCCTGAGGTCTGGGGGTAAACACCAATTAATCCTGGCAACACGATACATTTCGAGGGAGGAGGGGCGCCCTCTGATGGCAGATTGCTGCGTTATCCCACTGCATTTCTACCGCTTCCGATGCAATTCGCCAAGAGGGCGTTTATAAAGAGGGGATCACTCATTCGACATAACTGAAACTAAATTTTTTTTACATCATTGTCTTCAATCAATCAAACATTAAGTGAAAGCTTTGTGTCTGATCCATTGTTCGATTTCATTGATCGATACGTGGAAGATTTTTTCAAGTCTATACTCGCGAAGTAGGTACGCATAGATCTCGCCTGATAGTACCAAACGAGAAACCAGTAACCATTTAGGGGATTGAGCCCTTTAGTAATAAGTAATTCCCACATTTTTATTACATACATACATATTGTCACGCGTTTATCCTCGAAGGGGTAGGCAGAGGTATATTAAACACCCACATTTTATTTTTATTACCCATAACTAAAAAATAAATTAGTTTTAATGTTTAAATTGTGTGACCTAAAGCCTAATGAAGACGTTCTATCGTGTTGCTATTTTCGATGACCTGTAGAAGACATTGCTGATGGAGTTCGATTATAAATTGTACAAAAACTAAATATAAAGTTACAATTGCAGAACGGAGCCCTTTAGACTATGAATTAAGCTGGTTGCAGATCAAGAGCTAAGCTAAATTAGTTCAGTTTAGCTCGCATAGCTGACGCAGTTTTTCATACTTGTGTGCAGATTGAAAACTATGCAAACTAAGCTATGTGAGCTAACTAAAATATGCGAAACTAAGTTAGTTGTGTATGCCCATGCCTAGCTACATAATCTAAGCCCCTCCCACCTGCCCCGCATTGAATGTGTTGACATATCCAAGGCCTGGAAAGTCTTTTTTGATTTAAGTCAGTATTAATCTTCTTTTTCTATGTGATACGTATTCATCATCGGAAATTTCTTCATCAATTTTGTTTATTGGTCTTCGCAACACTGACTGAGCTTTCGTTTAGTACTTGGTGTGCACTGAGATATTTTTAGTTCAGCTTCGCTTAGCTAAACTATCTTAGTTTAGCTTTAGAATAGCTTAGTTTTTGATCTGCCACCCGCATTAGTAGTCTCCGTGTGATGTTTCGTCCTATTTCGAAAAAATGTGAACGGGTTTAAGATTATATTATTATAAATTATATCTATTATTCTTTACATAGCTCAGTAATTAATTAATCAGGTTAGTAAGAGAGTGTTCTTAGCATATTTTTTCTTTTTTTTTCTTTTAGTAAGGTAAGCAATACAGTTATATATTAGCTATTTTTTGCGTTTTATTTTGCATTTTCATGCTCGTTGTCATTTGACTGACTCACTCGTGACTCCAACTTTTCAAGAATTCGTAAATTTCCTATCATTTACTTAAACGTTCAGTCACGTTTGGTGGACAAAGTTGGAACGGTACCTACGGCGCGCTTAAACTTTGAACTCCACATTCATCATAGTCCCCCTTCTCGAGATGGTTTTAGGGGCATTTGTTAATTACCTCGAAACATTGCTATTAGATGAGACTATTAAACTCATTCCTTATCTGTATCTACTCCGTAGAAGATACATGATATAGTAACAAGATAATATGAAACACATATTTGACGCATACCTGAACAAAGTCCGTGCTAGACCTACCATTTTTTCCATTACAAAGTTTATCATAATTCATACGTACACTAACTAAAAGAATCTGTGTGTGTACCAAAGTACCTACACAGGTAAGAAGTGAAACTTCTTTACGACTTTTTTACACCTACAAATTGTTTTCAACGTCGATAAAGAAATTTCACTTCAAAAATCTTTGAAAGATAAGTTAGTTGATACATGGTTTCGCTATCAATTCTATGGCAGTCCACTGCTGAACGTAGGCCTCTCCCAATTCACGCCACAACAAATAATCCTGCGCGCTTTCGCTAACAGTTCAAAATTACAAAGCTATACTATAACTTTACCCTTTGCAATGACTTCGTAAGGAAACATTTAATCTTATCTAAAGTAGGAACTATATCTATTTACATAGAAGTTTCTCGAATTCGAATTCCAACTAAAAATTACGGTCCGCTGAACAAATAAAAATTAATTCTTGAACTGGCGAAACCGTGTGAAAAACTTTCAAAGATTTGTTTTATTTTCGGCATTTACGATGACAGTAGGTATGTATGATATACCTGTACGTATGCCAATTTAATATACATTAGGCATTAGTGTAAGGATTCAATTTTGCAGGAAGTCCTGTATATAATTTATTGAGATTTTTTTATACCACTAAGGTGGCAGACAAGGATACGGCCCACCTGATAAAAGTTCTTATGAACTTAGAATTTTGTAAGGTTACAAAATTACATTAATTGAGGAACGAACCATAAATGTAAAAAATAAAAGTACTCTTATAGGCCAATCCTACATACTTATATCCTTTGCCCACTACCTACCTACTATCGAAGATTTTTTGGAAACAACCCCATAAATACCTAGTCAGGTCATAAAATCTGTCACATGTTTAATATAAAATAATTGAAACAAGTTTATTCATTATGTAACCATTTATATACCAAATGAACGTAACAAAACATAGATTCTTATGACAATAAAGTTTATTCAAAATGACCTCCGTGATTTTGAATACAGGCCTTCAATCTGCGCGGCCAGTCGTCTATCGCAGCACGAACGAGGTCCATGTCAATATCGGCGGCTGCCTTAATCAAGGATGTCTTGAGTGACTCCAAATTGGGATGAGGCTTTGAGCACGGCTTTTCCTCCCAAGTGTTGTCATATCTTGTAATCTAACGGACTCAAATCTGGACTGGAGGAGGGCCAGTCTTCGTGCCGGATGAAGTCGATTTCACGCGCCGCCAGCTAGTCTTGTGTGCTCTTCGCTCTATGAGCTGGCGCCGAATCTTGTTGGAATACCCAGTGCCTGTTATTGAACATGGTAAGAGAAACAGGTTCCACAAGGTTCGTCAGGACTGTATTTTGATACACAACTGCATTCGTTTTTACACCTTTCTCACAAAAATGTACCTCTGTTAAGCCCCAATAAGAAACTCCCAACCATACCATAAGCGAGGGTGAAAAATGACCTCGTTGGACACGCGGAATACGGTTGCTCGTTTCTTCACTACTGTGTGCGTACACCTTATCATTTTGTTTGTTGTAGCTCTCTTCGGTAAAATTTTTTTCATCCGAAAAAAGAATTTCCCGATATTTTTTTCCCGCGTACCGCTTCAACAAAGCGCGGCATCTCTTCAGTCTCAGGTCCATTTGACGAGCATTTAAACGATGTCCTGTTTTTCTTCGATATGACCGAAGCCCTAAGTCTTCATTTAACACCCTTTTCACCGTGGTTTTGCTTAACCTCATCTGAAGGGCCAACAGTTTCTGCTTACGTTTGGGATTTCTTTGAATTCGCGCCTTCACAGCTTTTATCACTGCTGGAGTCCTAACAGACCGAGGGCGACCACTTCTTGACCTGTCATCAACACTAGGGTCTTTATTGTATCGTTTGATGGTACGATAAACGAATCTTTTGATTATATTCATATTTTTCGGTATGTTAAAAATTTGAATTTGCGCGTAACCGCAACAATGCAACGCAATAACTGCAACACGGTCTTCTTTAAGCGTCCACTCCATATTTAAAAATGTAAAAATAAAAATGAATATAGTAAAATCTAAAATGAATACATTTTTATTTTCATGAACAATTCAAAATTCGAATTCAATAAACTTTTTGTGGCCAGCATTCTAAAAGAAACGTTTTTACTGTGTGACAATACTTATGACCTGACTAGGTAACTTGGGAATAGTAGATTACTCCCAAAAAGACTGGTCTGTTACATGAAAATATAAAGCAGCTGTATTAAACTGAAAACAGGTTTATATAGTACCTAATTAATACCCACGTTTTTTGTCGAATTAGTCTCAAATATACACAAATGCTAATTGTGTTTTTTTACAATAGGTACCTATTTTTTCATAACCTTGAATATAATTTATATTAATATAATTTGTGCATTTAAATTACTTAGCCACATAATCAAGAAGCGCTCGTGGCCCTGCGGTCTCAGTGTTCTGTAAACGATCACTGAGTTACGCATCTTTCACTATACCAGCCATAGCCTCGGATGGGTGACTACTTTGTGGCATTTACATTTGCGAGCGTTTCCGTGCTTCGGAAGGCACGTTAAGCCGTTGGTCGCGGTTGCCAGTAAAATGGCAGTCGTTAAACCTGGTTGAATGCCTTATGGGCGGCTTGAAAAATTTCAACAGCAGGTAGCCACAGTCTGCATCTGTCTATTTCAACACGGCAATGTGCTCACCACCTATTACGTGGGACAGAAATCCACTCGGTGAAAAGTGGGCATATAATATGCCTCTGCCACCCCTTCGGGGATAAGGCGTGATAGATATTTATTTTATTTATTTATAATCAATGAGATAAATTCATTATTTTAAACAACTATGTAATTACTTGTCCGTGGATATGGGAGCGTAATAAACCAGATATGGGCCCGCTAAGACTGATTAATGGACTTAATACTAGTTGTAATCATGTTAATTGAAGAGTCTTGTAGTCCTTATTTAGTGTCGATAATTAAAAGTACTTAAATACCCTTACCTGTTTCACAGAGAAACTTTTTCCCACGATAAAACGTAGCGTTTCTGTAAATCCAGGGTTTCAACTATCTGTATACCAAGTTTCAGCCAAAATGGTTTAGTGGGTAGTGTGATTCAGTAGCAAACATCAAAATACCTTCAGAAATTTTCACATTTATAATATTAGTAGGATTAGTGACAACAAAGCGATTGTACAATTACATACACTACATACACAAATGTACAATGTTATTAAATTAGTGGGAGTCATTCATTTATATAGCATAATTATGTACTTTTGCTAATATTGTTCAAGTAAAACCCGAAGTATGACTTTTCAAAAGTACTTACTCTATGTATGTTTTAACGTCAGTACACAATACACTGCATAAAAAAAAACAGTTTATTGATATTGTTTATAAGCAAAATTACAGAATAATTATAATACATAGTAGCAAAAATAAGAAACATTGCCCATAATAACAACATAAAAAAATATCACATATTAATCGATTATTGCCTATAAATACATTCGCATAGATATTATCGAATAAGAATTCCATATATCGATATTCCCCATCGCTATAAATCAGCGTTCCCGCGCCCGACTTGACCATTTTATTAAATTCTCCGATTAAATACCCGCCAGCAACATTAAACGAAAAGGTTTCGATATTATCGCGATATCTCGACACCTCTACTCACCTCGCCCTGTTTATAATTACGAGTTCGCCGATTCGTCCCCTTCGTTATGCAGGGGTTACATTGCAAAGGAATTCTCGGTTACCGTGGCTCCCTTCCGATACAGTTGAGGTGTGCTTGCATACGACTGTTTTGTCGTACATTAGTCATTTGTTAATATAATATGTACACAGGGATTTTGTTGTTTCCAATTTCATAAACGTCGGTAGTTCTCAAATTATTTAACTAGGTAGCCGCAGTCGCAAAGGTGTAACCTATGCTAGCAGCATAAATTTGAGCGAAGCGTTAAATCAGTCTAAGTATTTTCCCATAGACAACATGATTTTTGCGGATAACTTTTTTATTAGATCGAATTTTGAAATTCGGGCTTCTTCACGACCTGCATAATTTGAATAGATTTCCGTAGCAGAAAAAAAATCTGAAAACGGATAAGAAATGGCGAAGTTCTGCCCGGTGTTACAAACGCCATTGAAGTCGCTGCATGGGAGCTTCGCTTCGCTTCGCTCAATAATAATACTTATCTACTTTGTGCTTATTGCATTTAATATCTTCTGTTTCGAACTCACCGTCTAATTTTTTCGACAATAAAGTGAAGCTTAGGAGACATACGAGTAAACCTACATTTTAGACTTCTAAACGGTTATTGAAAAGTCTTATAAAACGACTCAGTCTGACCGTCCGTCCACGAACAGGACACCGTGAATACGTGCATATGCGATTTTGAAGTTACTACCGCTTGCGTATTTGAAACTGGTTTCGGTTTTGAAGTCGTCTGATTCTTCGTTACGATAATGAAGGGCGCGATACTTGTTTGATTTAAAGAATATCACACGTAAATCAAAAACATGGGCAAAGAAATATTAATTATGTACTTCCTTTTTTAGTTACATGCATAATTGCATATCTTATCACGGGCTTCGCTCATATATTTAAAAACCCAGTGTAAAGTACGCCAATTTTATTATTACTAAAGTAATAAAACACACATTTTCCGCTTTGTGCATATCATTTTGAAGTCTAATTTGCTTGTATAATTCACTCGAACATGCAATACAAGTACCTACTTCTGTATATTTTTTATTTTGCTTCGTGTCGCTGTCTGAAACAGGCGCTTATTTTTCCTTCTGATATCCAAATATTAGAAAAGCTATGAATTGCACAGAAAACAAATTTTGATTGAAGATTTTCTGTTGCAGTTACTGCTACTTATCACCAACAGATAATATTCTCCCGTCCGCCTAATGGCTTGGAGGTACATAATTTTTATTATATTCCCTCAGTAAATTTCATTGCTTTATTATTAAAATAATATTCATTACTTTTTATCACTTAGGTATTAGATGACGTTTGAAAGTGTAAACAAAGCAATGGCTATGACAAAATATTAATAAAAAATACAGCAGAACGAAATGAGGACACGACTTCCGTATTTCCTTTCCGAAAATCGATTCATCTATTTAGGCGTACCACGCTTACCTACATAATTATTACAAAACAAAGTTCTCCTCCGCGTCTTTATGTCTCTTTGCGATAAACACTACTACACCAATTTACATGCCGTTTGCACCAATGTACAGGGTGGTTCTCGAGGAAGATTTCCAATTTGTTAAGTTTTGACATTGGCTAAAATTTGTACCATATTTATAGAAAGTGTCGGAAAAAATAAGCCGTCTATGAACTTTCAACAAAAAGGCTGCGTAAACCCTATAATATAAAGTATATAATATAACCCTATAATATAAAAAAGTTCGCGATGGCATATGACTATCTCTTAAGGATAACATACTAGCTTACTTATTTATAAACTTAGGAAAATATGCACCGAAAATCTTTACCACGTGGATGAAACTGCAGGCATCTGCTAGTATCTTATGAGAAACACTATTATGGACACAGTGTAAAGATATTTAGAAATACTTGCAATATTTCACAACGGCTTGCCTTAAGGATTCCAATCCTGTAACAAGTTCAATCAATTGTTTTATCTGCTCCCAACGCAATGTCAGTCATCATAAGTCATAACATAAACGAAATAAGTTTCCATCCAAACTATATTCCCCTAGCACCCTTCAAAAGGAATTCGGTTCCCCTTCGTTACCGTCTCCAAGCAGGTGTGACAGCCGGTTTAGGATCCCCACCTAACATTGATTCTAAAGGGACCTGTTCAATGTTGAGCTACTGTTAATCAGCAGAATGAAACATACACAGACTTAGGCTGTTATTTAGGAAAATTTAAAACTTGTCTAGCTAAAAAAGCCATAGTTAATGGTTGCAGCATTATCAACCCTGAAGTCTGCTTTCCTATCCTATCGTTGGTCATTAGCTTACCTGATATTGAGCTTATAAGAAAACATCAATCACCCACTAGACCGATATTGAGGATCTGCCCATTTTGTACGATGCGAAACCTGTTACGCGATCGGTCACAGTTTAAGTCATCCTGTAGAGAGAGCTGGAAATTGCTACTCCGACAATTGTCTAGGATTTAAGTAATTGATGTTGTAAAATATTGCCAGTTCTTTTTTACTTACAGGTTTTTAAGTATTGTCTTGGGAATCAGACGAAGCTGTAAATATAAATAAATAGGCATTAATAATACTTCGTCTATGCCAAACTTTATTTTTCGCTAAACTTAAAGCATGCCGTGCCGACATAGTAACTAGTATATAATGTTTCTAAAACTATATAATACTAGTTGACGCCCGCGGCTTCGCCCGCGTATGCAAGTTTTCCCGTTCCTGTTTCCCACAGGAACTTGTTTCCGGGATAAAAAGTACCCATGTGTTATTCTGATGTATAAGCTATATTATTGTACAGTTTCATTAAAATCTATTCTGTAGTTTTTACGTGAAAGAGTAACAAACATCCATACAAACTTTCGCATTTATAATATTATAAAGATTGTATGGGTATACTCTAAATATCTTAGCACACAACATTCTATTTATATATGTTTATTTTATTACATGGCAATAATAGTATAGTCTTAAATTGAACTTACTAGCTTTAATGGCGTCATTAGCGTCACCAAATCTAAGTGGTCTCCCTGTCTGCACAGGGAAAAATATGATTATTATGTCTTAATACCATTAACCTATTCAATGGATGCTGATACCACTTATGTAATAAAGTGCTGTACTATTTGTTAAGAAATATAATTTCAAATAATGTCAACAAAAGATATACAACAAAATGTAAATGGTAAATTATAAAATCGAAGACCTTTTGGAAAATGTAAGGTCAGGAGTACCCATAACCAACGTGTATGTAAGTAGAAAGTCATAGTCTCTGTCTACCCCGATGGGAGTCAGGTGTGATAATAATGAAATGTAGTAATAATATATATGTATGTTAATTTTCGTATTTATTCCTAAATAAAAAAAGACACAAGTGATCCTTTATAGGCCTGTGCAGACGAGGGACTTTTGTCTGCGGAGGACAAAAATTCCAGAAACGAACTAAATGTCCGCCGAGTACTTCACGCGGACTCAACGCACACGGTCTGCGGACATTTGGTTGGGGCAGAAATTTAGTGAAAAGCACGCTATTTAGGCAAATATCGCGGACTAAAGTCTGCGATATTTGCTTAAATTTTTTTCCTTACGAAATTTCTTGAGTAAAGCCCACTCAAAGCCCGCGATAAAAACTATGCAATAGCTTAAAATTGTAAAAACTAAAACTATTAAATTTGACCTTCAAAATGTTCAATTGTTCAAATGTTTAAATTTCTCACTAATTATGAAGTGGCTTAATGAGCCAATAATTCAAGTTCATTATCATTAGTTCGACTAGGTTGTGTAAAATGCAATCAATATAAAATTTGTATTACTAAACGTAGGTGGCAATATTATATTACATTATACAGCTGATAAACAGGTGAGTGCTGAAAGACAGCATTCGATTACAGTATATAAATAACAACACCATGTGTCAGGGCACGCGACAACTTACAAAGGTCTAACGTCATCGACCTGAAACATCTGCTTGCATACACAGCCTGCTAGAAGTAACAAGTGGCAAAGGTGCAAATAATGCGTAGAATTTCATCTATTATGCGAGCACAAGGTGTGTTTGATTTCCTATCATTATGCAGATATCCAACTGATAACCAGCCATAGGTTAGTATGTATGTCGATAGGGTCGCCAATAGACATACACCCGCCTGAGGGGCGGTCAACGAACAACGTGTTGCTCTGATAGGCGAAAATGGGTAAAGTAACGAATACAACGACATAAAAAATACCAAAAAGTATCAAGGTATCTGTTTAAAAATCACATAACCAGTTTAGTTTCAATTAATTTATCGCAGATTGATCTCGTTTTAATTATCTAGTATCTACCAAAACTGCATGAAAGTTATTGAAGTTTGTTTCTACTGTTTGTTAATCGGAACGCCTATGGATTATGTCTTTGTATCAATTTCTATGAGACTTTGCAATGCATTGGCAATGATCAGTATTACTGCTGAAGACGACACGGGGACGAACTGCCTCGACCTCAGACGTGTCTTTCTACTGAATGCTCTACAGGTGAACAATATCCTCATCAATGAGATGAAAATGATGTGCGCTTTGATATTGCCAGTACGATATTCAAATCAGTCATTCAGTGTATTCGAATATGTGAAAGTGCCCGGATCCCCATACGGCGTCGGGCTGCGTATGATCCGATTCCAACATAGAGGACGCGGAACGCGTGTTTTAAATCTATTCACCTTTTCTGTCATTGCGCAATGCCTACAGATGCTGTTGGTTCTTGTAGCCTTATAGTCGTTCTAGTTTTAGCATTTTTTTGATAAAATACATAATTTTTAATTGTAGTGAAAGAAATATCAATTGAATTCTTGATTTCAATGCTATTATATGCTGTGTCAACCCTTAAACCATTATTTTGTAAGGCACATCACCCAGTTGTTTATCCCCTCACTACTTATCGCATTAGTGTCCATTTGCGATGCATACGTGCGCTGACCGTGTACAGCTGCCTTAATACTAATAGACTGATAAATTATTATTGTTTTTGTGATAAACCATCAAGGTGAACTGACATCAATAAAGAAATGTTTGCACACATTGAGTTTATTGCATATTGTTTCAGTTAACCTGTCACTGCATTGAAGTGTTTCAGTATAAATAATACGTTTATTGTGTTCGTTTATATTATTCGACTAGTAATGAGGGGCAGCTGGACACCACGGGAGATAAATGTCACGATTCCATTGATGTAGACACGCAATGAAGATCTCTGCGATGAACTTATTTTGCTATTTACTCATTCAATTGAAAGGGCGCCCTTACAATAATATCTATTCGTACCGCGCGCGGTTTACTGACCTTACTAAGTTTCATTTACCAATGTTTCATCTAATTAAACTTCTTTTAAACGAATTTAACACATTTTATTTTACACACGCTAATTGCTGTTTTTGCAAGTACATCTATAACTTAATTAGATATAAGCGCCAATTTTATTGGTAGTGTTTTGTACCTAACAATAGGTATATGTACCTAGTCAGGTCATAAATTCTGTCACATGTTTAATATAAAATAATTGAGTTTTTTCATTTTAGTTTATTCATTATGTAACCATTTATATACCAAAATGAACTTAACAAAACATAGATTCTTATGACAATAAAGTTTATACAAAATGACCTCCGTGATTTTGAATACAGGCAGATTGAATCTGCGCGGCCAGTCGTCTATCGCAGCACGAACGAGGTCCCTGTCAATATCGGCGGCTGCCTTAATCAAGGATGTCTTAAGTGACTCCAAATTGGGATGAGGCTTTGAGCACGCCTTTTCCTCCAAATGTTGCCATATCTTGTAATCTAACGGACTCAAATCTGGACTGGAGGAGGGCCAGTCTTCGTGCCGGATGAAGTCGATTTCACGCGCCGCCAGCCAGTCTTGTGTGCTCTTCGCTCTATGAGCTGGCGCCGAATCTTGTTGGAATACCCAGTGCCTGTTATTGAACATGGTATGAGAAACCATAAGGTTCCACAAGGTTCGTCAGGACTGTATTTTGATACACAACTGCATTCGTTTTTACACCTTTCTCACAAAAATGTACCTCTGTTAAGCCCCAATAAGAAACTCCCAACCATACCATGAGCTAGGATGGAAAATGACCTCGTTGGACACGCGGAATACGGTTGCTCGCTTCTTCACTACTGTGTGCGTACACCTTATCATTTTGTTTGTTGTAGCTCTCTTCTACGGTAAAAAATTTTTCATCCGAAAAAAGAATTTCCCGATATTTTTTTCCCGCGTACCGCTTCAACAAAGCGCGGCATCTCTTCAGTCTCAGGTCCATTAGACGAGCATTTAAACGATGTCCTGTTTTTCTTCGATATGACCGAAGCCCTAAGTCTTCATTTAACACCCTTTTCACCGTGGTTCTGCTTAACCCCATCTGAAGGGCCAACAGTTTCTGCTTACGTTTGAGATTTCTTTGAATTCGCGCCTTCACAGCTTTTATCACTGCTGGAGTCCTAACAGACCGAGGGCGACCACTTCTTGACCTGTCATCTACACTAGAGTCTTCATTGTATCGTTTGATGGTACGATAAACGAATCTTTTGGTTATATAAAAATTTTTCAGTATGTCAAAAAATTGAATTGGCGCGTAACCGCAACGATGCAAAGCAATAACTGCAACACGGTCTTCTTTAAGCGTCCACTCCATATTTAAAAATGAGTAATATTCTAAAAAGTATACATTTTTATTTTAATAAACAATTCGAAATTCGAATTCAATAAACTTTTTTGTGGCCACTTTTGGGACAATACTTATGACCTGACTAGGTATATAATGCCACCATCAATTGCCATCATTTCGGTAACCACTAACATTGAATATATAAAACATCTTTTAAAAAAACGTAATACATAACAATTTCAAATAACACGAAGCCTTCCTTTAAACGTCTACTAGCCACGATTGTATAACAGAGGCGCCTGCAACACAAACAGGTTCAATATTTCATAGCAGCATTTCGATTTTATAAATGTTTTTACATCAAGTGCGACATTAATATGCATTCAAGCGCGTGCCGTGGTCAGCTGTTTCTTCTATGTAGTCGCAAGCTGCGTGCCATAAAAGGAAACAAGACTTGTGGATGGATTACGCCGATTACATCGCAATTATCCGTGCGAGCCGAGAGCCGAGAGCTGCCTACGTAACATTGAAGCACTTTCGCAATCTTTGTTTCATGTGACATTGACCTTGCCGAGCCAGACTTATGTAATGTTTTTCGGCGTTCCATTGCCATTGAACTTGATCTTTTCGCAACATAATGTGTAAACACGCGGCAGTGATTACTCTTGTACTTACTATATATCGTGTCGTGTGGGTTCATTATCACATTGAGCTTATGAAAGTTTAGTCGACGTAAAATATGTAACTTTGTGTTGCCACACTCATCGGCATTGGTATGGCCGCATTGTAACATGATATTCGCATGCGCTGTGCGAACGTTTTTATCGCTCGCCCATGTCTTGACGAGCTTCGCAGATGGTATTCAGAGACGCAGGCTTGAAGTTTTTACTATCACCGCTTCGAATACACTTGGACGGCTATGTCGCTGACTCCTGGGGAATCTTTAATTTTTCTTGGTTATGTTTGCAGCAATGGAAATCGTATCTACATTTTAATGAGGTGAGACCAGTTTTTTAATGAGAGCAAGTTACTTTATAACTTTTTAATGGGAAAAACCTTGCGTTGAGGGCTTAAGACTAGCAACTCCTACGCCGCACTAGAAGATTTAGACACAAATCAAACAATTATATCCATTCAGTTGGACCCACGATTGTGTAACACTCTACACGGATATTTACGGCTGAATATAAACTGACTGTAATTGTATCATTGTCCATAACGTCACGCCTTGCGATAACTCCAAACTTAACTCGTGAAGAGTTTGTTTAATGAGGTCATTGTGCATCATTCATTAAAACTTCGTGACCCTTTCTTCTAAAAGAACACAATTTTGGTTGAAACGTTCGCTGCACATTTACTGAGAAACTTCTTAAAACAATAATAAAGGTAAGAAGGAGGATCCCTATTATTATTCTACGATAGATTTTCGCGTTCTAACGCCCAATTCAATTAGTTATTAGATACTTCCAGAAAGTCCTAATGAGACAAAATCCTGCTAGCATAGTGCATGTACAAATTAAAACTCACATATTTCATCACAATCTGTTTTGCTGGACTTACATCGAATAAACTCATCGGACCGAATAATTATAGTCTTGTACTTCACCAACCAAGTTGGGGTTGAATTTACCATTAATTATGTAGCGATACTTGGAGAACTTGAGAACACAGGTAGCTTCGACACTTGAGACGTCTCGCCATATCACAAGATTTGCCCGCGGCGCCAGCCAATTCTGGGTGGCTTTACCCACTATTGAATAAACACAACATAGAAGATCGTCATCTTCGAAACCGAGCGCTTCGTGCTTACCTTTATCCTGAAAACTTTGTGAAAATCACCCAAAGTTCAAAGGATGTGTTGATCTGTGATCCTATATGTATATTATGTTTAAAAATTCATGCTACGATGGATCATGGACTTTGGCATAACTATATAGCTTCCATTCAGAGGTATTCAAAAAGTAGTAAAAGAAGTTAGTATTCCCATCTAATTGGTTCTCCAAGTTAGGCCATCTTAGAGACTACTGACTTCCCACGACAAACAGAGGAAAACGAGGATTCTTAGCCTGAAGTTTAACAAATAACTTCCTACTTTTAACGCTAATATCCGAGTGCTGCACATATTTGAACGTCTCAGAATAATACTAAATAGTAACAAACTGCGATTAGAAAAGAGTGGCCATAAGTTTTATTGCACGGTTTTTCCTTAGGCTCTACCTATTGCTTTGCGAATCTGGCAGTAAATGTAGAAGCAAAAATGTAAAATTGTAGAGACCAAGATCAAAAATTATCTGGACTCCACGGAACAACTTCAAACCTACCTCCTTTGAGGTTACGTTCGTTAGTACGTACCTACGTAATAGACACAAGTGACGTCAATAAACCGTGATAAAATAGTAAACGTCTAATTCATACAGTGTGCAACAGAAGAGGAACAAGTGAATCAGTGAGTACTAAATTTCAATCTAGAATAATTTGAAACTAATTTCAGCTAGTCCTTGTTTCTGTGTAGCCACAGACAGCAATTAAATACCAGTTAATTCAAAACATATTGCATTGGACACCGGAGTTTCAATTTCCATTCTCGATTTAATGTACCTACATTTTAGTGCATAACTTTATATAGGGTAGTATAAAGTTACGCTATTGTAAGGCTACAGAAGTAGTTTGTTTACTTTAACTGATAAAATACACTGCGGTGACATTGCTAAAGAAAATAAAAAACTATCATAGCTAAACCTCACAGTCAAAGCAGATCCTGACCTCCAAATGCGAGTAAAGTTTGGAAGCAACTAAAAATACACTAGGTTAAAAAAGGAGACTGTAGGTGAAGCCCATGGATTCCCACGTAAGTAATAAAGCCGAGTCCAAGTAACAAATAAAGCCGAGTTTTAAGATACTGGATAAAGAGGAACGGTGCATTTCTATTCCTAAAGAACGTTATATAGTTCCAGGAGTTTAAAAAATACCATTGAAGCTTATCGTGATAAATATATATGTCGCGCTATTGTCAGATATATATACATTATATCTGACAATAGGTGTTGGCAGCACTGTCGACGTTAAACGTTACCCAGTTCGTTGATTCTCATGATAAAAATATTATCTACAACAAAGAATTATTGTTAATTTTATTTCCAAAGGAAAAAAGTAGGTACGAAATATCATAAAAGTTGATTGTACGTAGTTTTTTAGTGTTAAAAATGTCAGTTTGTGGTGTGTGCGCAGCCAGTATGAAGTTGCTTATCTTTAATTTGCATATAGCTAGTACACAACCAATGCATCCGTGCAACCAGACTGTTATGGTCATACTTAATACCAACTGGGTGTTCTAATTTTATGCAATAGAGTTGCTCCACACCAAATCTAGAAGTTGTTCGTGGACTTAGACTAGATAATTAAAAGAAGTTAGCAAGCTTCCGTCTGTTCTTCAAGTATATTTAACCTTTTGATCAACCGTCTAGAAAATTAATGTATCTAGAAATCACCTAGAAATTAAATCGCAACTATCTAAAAATCTAATATAAAACAAATAAATAAATATTGTGGGACACTTTACTCAGCGTCATCTAGCAAACAAACCCTTCAGCTTTGTATATATATTTAGGAACCTTTGTACATACCGGGCGGAAGGAATTTTCTTTTTTAACATACATACATATTGTCACGCCTTTATTCCCGAAGGGGTAGGTATAGGCATACTAAGCACCCACATTTCACCGTATGCCTTTTTGTCCCACGTAACAGGTGAGAAGCTCATTGCCGTGTTGAAATGGACAGGCGCAGGTTTTGGCGACCTGCTGTTGAAATGTTCAAGCCGCCTATAAGGGCTTAACGACTGCCATGTTACTGGCAACCGGGACTAACGGCTTACATAGTTAAAGTTGCGTAACTCAGTGATCGTTTATAGAATACTGAGTCCGCGGAGCCACGAGCGCTTCTTTCACTTTAAGTGCTGATTTTATAATTATCAGGTTCAATAAATGTTGCTAATCACATCCACATAAATTTCTTGTAATACTACTACCACAGTATAAAGAGTAAACCTATAACTGTCACCATAATACCTTTGAGTTAGTCTGTCTTTGTGCAGATGTTGTAAAATCAAAATAGATAGTCACATATAATCACGTGACAACTTCTATGCCTCACGTGTATCAGAAAAAATGGTTCTACGGCCGTGGGAAGTTAAGTGCACATAATGCTTCGTGTTTTATGGAATTGCGCTGTTGTAGCTCATATATCTAAGCTCATCTATACATATAAATAAAATCGAAGTGTAAAGTATTTCCGAATTTCATGAAAATAAGTACAGTAATACAAATCATTTATTAATTTCTTCTCTGTCTGTCTTTTTGTTCTGGACAACGTTCCTTACCCATATTATGTACCTAGTTGTATTTCGAATAAGATTCTTATTATTAACAAAAAAGTATTAATGTAGCCAAAAATGTTGACAAATCGGGGAATTCCTTATGCATTATTGTAGAATTTATAAGCGACGGGATTAAATAGGTGCGACGGGAGTTCGAAGTATGTCACGGGCGAAGCCGAACCTATTCAATCATAAATTCAATGTCTTTTAAAAAACAAACCATTATTGAACTGCAATAAAAATAATAATTCTATTATTCTTATTGTAGCAGTGCATTAAAAATAATTTGTCTGCCATCTTAGGTATCCTACCATGCTGAATTTATAATGACGTCATCCAGCTAATCATGCATTGTCAGCAAAACTAAACGTGTAGGTACATACGAAATTTCAACTCAACCCAACAAACATACATTGCATAATTGTAAGTTAGTATAAGTCTTGTCAAATGGTCCAAAATATTATAATTCGTTTGAAAATATATAAGTAGTGTAGTAGCAGGTATATTCTTCAGGCATTTCTGGTTCTTCGGCCACGGGCAGAGGCAGAAATTATGTGGGTTAGTCAGTTCGATTGCGATTTACTCCCCTTAGCACTGTCACCGATATGCAGCGATGAGGTCATTTTCTTTTGGGTTTCCACGTTAAGATATCTATAGGAATAGTTCTTGAACGTTAAAATGAATCTGACGAGTGAATCTGCAAGCAGAAACGATTTGGCTCTGTTACTAAAATTGCTACTTGCATCGAATTATAAAAAAAATATCACTAACCAATATAAAAAACATGCTGATAGCTAAACGCATATCATTCATTCATTTTGACATCTAAACTTAAAGAAAATATGTCGTATCATTTCACAAACCCCAACTTATTCAAGAAAAGTTCGGATTGAAATCCTCGAAGTCTGCATGCACCCCGGAGCAAATCAGCAGCAACTTCGCAACTCCCCATAGGGCAACATTTAGACGGAAATTAAGTGCACTTAATCGTCGGCGCAGGCGCTCCGCTTGGGGAGCATAAATTGAGCCCGCATTTATAATGCAAGCGTTTTTATGATGTCTGCTTCCTAAATTTCAGTTAGCACATATCTCAACGCTAAGAGACTCATAAATTGGTCTAACTCTTGGTATGCAACCAGAACTTTTAACTTCTAGTTGATGTTAAAGTAACTAACCCATCCTTGCCATCCCAGTTTCGTCCAATATCCATTCTTCCCCTCCTATCAAAAGTCTTAAAAAGTGTTGTTCAGAATCAGCTATTATCTTATTTATCCACTAATAGCCTGCTTAGTCCTTATCAATCTGGTTTCCGTCGTGGCCATAGTACGATAACAGCTCTCGTCAAAATAACCGACGATATGAGGTTGGCTATGGAACATAAGAGTCTTACCATCTTAGTTTTATTGGATTTTAGCAGCGCTTTTAACTTTGTTGATTTTGACGTTCTATTAGCAATCTTGTCTTCCCTTAATGTCTCACCTTCTGTAATTATGTGGTTCAAATCTTATCTTCATGGTCGCTCGCAGTCTGTTCGCTATGATGAGGGTTCTTCAGAGTGGTGTGATCTGACTGCGGGTGTCCCACAAGGTGGCGTCCTATCTCCTCTTCTCTTCTCTGTTTTCATTAACGCTATTACGAAAGTCATTACTTCTCAATACCATCTCTATGCAGATGACCTGCAGCTATACCGACACTTCAAAACAGATGAAAATGGAGAGGCAGTGGCTGCTATCAACAAAGACCTTAACAATATTAGCAAATGGGCTAAGTCTTTTGGACTTCTAGTAAATCCATCTAAATCGCAAGCTGTTATTGTTGGTAATAGACATATGCTAAACGCAATAGGTGATCAGCCACTTCCATAAATTTTGTACAATACTGTACCTATTGCGTATTCAAAGTATGTAAAAAATTTGGTTCTCCATATAGACTCAAATCTTACTTGGGATACCCAAATAGCAGATGTTAGTAAGAGGGTGTTCTGCGCCTTTCAATCCATTAAACGACTCCAGAAATTCCTACCACTTCACACTAAAATTACTCTTGCTCAATCCCTTCTACTGCCACTCTTAGACTATGCTGATGTCTCTTAACTTAATGCAAAGGAGGAACACCTTAATAAACTAGAACGACTACAGAATCTGGGTCTCCGCTTTATTCTTGGTCTCAGAAAGTATGACCATGTCTCAGAATTCCGAATGAGGCTGAAGTGGTTACCCATTAGGAAGCGTCGTAACTCCCACATTCTTTTTCTTCTATACTCTATTCTTTATAATCCTAAATCACCTTCTTATTTGCGTGATCGGTTTGAGTTTCTGGTCCCGAGAGGCAAAACCTGTCGTACACCCTCCTCTCTTCTTTGAACTCCTCTTCACACTTCTAGTTGTTATGACAGTTCTTTTACCATTCGTGCAGTACGCCTATGGAACTCTCTCCCTCACACTATACGCGCAAGCCCGTCGCTGAGCATATTTAAGAGTAGGGTAAAGGACATGTTCTTATCACAGACCAGGTAGGTGATTTTGGTTGTTACTACCGACTTATTATTGTAGTAGGTATTGTAATTATTTATGTTGAATGTGTAATAAGTGTATATATGATTATATATTTATATATGATTGTAATAAGTGTATGTATGGTATATAGAATAACAATAATAGATTTAAAAAAAAACTGTTCTTTGTGCACAATTATACCCATCCGTGGCAGCATCTCCATTCACCCTAAGATTTGCTGGTAGAAAACTCAATATTGAGTTAAGCTCGCCTATGTACACTAATATAAGTCACCTTGTATCTAATATATGTTTACTGTGTACAATAAAGAATAAGAATGTAATGTATATGTATAACAGTAATATATCATTACAAGACTATATTAATTAAAAGCAAATAGGTGTATTACTACTATTATTTTGTGATGCCAAAGAAAGCTTCCGAAGGCTCACCCGAAATTCCGTCATAGGCGTCATTTGATTTTAAAATCTAGGAGTCCGGCGGCGTTATATCCATGAGGATCACCATCATAAGGATAAGGTCATCCACACGTAGAAAAATGTTAAAGAAAACTTACCGCTTCAGTAACTAGTATCAGATAATTACCAGGTACGTTACTGTTTTATTTTACGTGTGGCGATCCCCTCGGATGTCATGCCGGACTCGAACCGACTAAAACCACACGGTCCCTGCCTATCTGTCTATTGCCGGACGCCCCGGGTAACTCTTCGGAAAGATGTCCCAGAACTGGTGCATTTGATAATCATACAGATCATTCATTTAAAAAAAAGAGTGTTAAGAGGAATGAACACCGGACAGGGAATCGAAGCCATGACCGCATTCACAAGTACTCTAATAATTGTGTTGATGAGTGCATCGGTAGGAGACATGTGTTAAAAATAAAATTATTGAGACATACCTACAATACAACATACTCGTACATAAAATTTTGTGGTTTTTATGAAATTATATTTACAACAGTTGTAGACTCCATCTGCTCACTGCATGTGGGAAATGTGTCGTAATTAATTTGTAGAGCAGAAATCTATAAACGACTTGCAAAAAATTAAAACATATAAAAAAACTTTATGAGTGAAACTGGTTTAGGTTCTAGAGAAATGCTTTAGGTTTCTTTAAAATTCACTGCAATGGCAACCCCAGTAAGGTTAAAAGGTATGTAGTTGAAAAGTTATTGGACGGGGAATAGTGAAGATGTGCAGTTGTTAAAATAATACTTTTGTAACCTAATGACGTCATTCTTTTCATGACATGATGATTATATTAGATACATTAATTAAGATCACCCAGTATTAAATTCTCTTTTTATTACTCATTATTATTCTAATGACCCAATTAGAAATAAGTTAATCATTCAGAATTTCTCTAGAGAAACAGCTCATAATAAGAATCTGAAGGCTTCATAAGGAGTGTTAGTAAGAAAATTTGTGTTAATATATAAGGTATTTGCTATGTAGATGTAATAAATCGTATGTGCTATTATTACAACAGTTTAGCAAGAATTTTATCCCTTCAGCAAGAGATATTGTATAGTTGTGTATTTCAGCTCAACATAACGTATCCAATACCGCCTTTTCTTAGTGCATTAGAGAATAAGGTACACGATTTAAATAAAATGTGGGTAGTCCGTATATATGAAGAATCGGAAACAAGTTTATTAGCGCAAATTGTTGTTTATTATCATTCAATAACACTTAACGAAGCACGTATGTCATAACAGTTGCATCGACTTTCTCATTTCCGACAACGGTTACGCCCACCTTTTAGGCCTTAAGGCCCTGTTATTTTTCTTATAAAATACCGAGCCAGAGCGCCTAAGTGCGTGTTCTTTTGTGGATGTTTTTACTCACAATGGGCCGGTTTCATTATGCAGGGCGAGTGAAAAAGGAACGAAACAGATGTACGGTGGTGGTGCATTCGTTCCTCGAACAATAGTCACGAATGTCGACCGCCGATCGATGTTTCACGTCTTTTGTGTGGAGGAACTACGAAGAACCAGTGACACGGGCTCTCAACAGCTGGTCCCTATTACATTAGTTGTCGCTTCGTTCAACTTAGCTTCGGTGTTGATGTTAATGGTGCCGATTGCCGATAACCGACTATTCGTCTTGTTATAAGTATAGAATAGAAAACCAGCATATTGCATACAGTTTATTCGTTATTGTACATACTATACATACATATTGTCACGGGTTTATATGCGAAGGGGTAGGCAGAGGCATACTATACGCCTACATTTCACCGTATGCATTTTTTTTGTTCCACGTAACAGGTGGTGAGCACAGACGCATGCTGTGGTGACCTGCTGTTGAAATTTTTCAAGCCGCCCATAAGGCCTTCTTAGCGACTGCCATTTTACTGGCAACCTGGACCTACGGCTTGCCTTCCGAAGCACGAAAACGCTCGCAAATGTAAATGCCCAAGTGGTCACCCATCCAAGGACCAGCTATAGTGAAAGTTACTTTATAGTAATACGACAGTTTATTAAAATTGTATATTAGCCTAAAACCTTACAGCCAGCCTAGTCAAATATGATCATTGAACACGTGTTGCTCTGTTTTTATACATTCAAAGTGCCTAGGTCCATGTATGTATAAAATTATCATAGAATATTTATTCAAATATCGGTGGACGCATTAATAAATCGAATTGTCATATCTTTGTTGGTTTGATAACAACACTACTTAATGCATGGGCGACACCAGACGCTGTCTGCAGTTCGGATCAGTATAGTATCAAAGCATCTGGGGGCTGAGTCTGCTATTTCAATCCTGTCGAAATAGAAAAGAAATCGTTGCTCAATAGAAAGCCACCGGTATAATTATGTCAGTTTTTCGAAGCCTATTATTACAATCGTACTCAAATAGACTTCTATCGGTCGGCCGATAGAATTCTACTAACACGTTCCGCGCCAGTGGCCGCTAGTCAGAGAAATTTTTGATAGTCTACTATCATTTTGACAGCTAAAAACAGCGATTCTAGCTCTATTCTACGGTTTGTCAACAGTAGACTTGGCCCCTAGATTGGTTATAAGTTCAAAATGTCACAACAATGTCATATCGGCAGTAGTGGAAGCGTTTTCCATCACGTAACGGTACAGAAATTAGTGAATACAAAGAAAATCGTCTGCCTGTCATTACGAATCCACAAAGTAACATTTGCAGGCCATGCTGTCCTCAAACGGAATACATAAGGTTACTTTCTTTTGAGTTTCATGCTTATTATTGTTAAAAGTGGTTGGCTCCCGACTGACGCGCACGTCGTTTGCGTGTGCGCCGCGAGCTAAGCGGACGCGGGGAAATTATGTGCACTTATCTACCGACCGGTTGTTAGGTCGTTTTACGTGCCTTGTCATGCACGCCCGCAACTTGGTTCGACTGTTCCGGACATACTTGTGGATGTAAAAGTAGTCCTTACATGAAACAGCATAGCTTAGAATGATCATCGTCACGTGAAAATTAAGGTAGTTATATAATTACTCAGTATACTATTCTGACAATAAAGTACCGGGAAACGATTAATAATTAATACAAAAAATGTTAGTTATTCATCCAAATTTATTACGCCATCGAATAATCTAATTATTAAAAACATTTTCAAAATACTTATTCTGGCATTGATTTTAGCTCTTTATGTCTTTTACCAAATGCAACCGGGTGCTCTACAACCACGATATTCAAAGAAAACTGTAATCTTGACGTTCTCTACTAAGAGGATATCCTTTATCGATGTTTTCGTCCATTTTGAAATTTATAATACATAAACGAAATGACAAATTCTAACCAAAATCCACACCAAAATGAAAAACTTTGTGAGCATCTAACAACAAATAGAAAAATAATTAATTCGAAACCATTTTAAATTAAACATCCTTCTCTAAACCTTTTTTTTTATAGAATTTAAATGTAATTTTAAAAAGTTAGTACCATAACTAATTATCAACTGCGATTCTTGTTACTCGATCCACTTCTGCATTACTCGTGATTTTTAATTAAAACATTCTTCGACGGTAAAAGAAACAAAACAAAAGACTAATGGTTTCTGATTTAATGAAAAAAAAAACCTTAACCCCTCGTTTTTATCCTTAATCTGGTAATTGTTGGTGAGTTTTTGCCCTATCAAAGAAAAAAAAACGCACCCTTGGTGGATGTATACCCTCCCACGTGCACTGACGAATCTCTAACCAATCACAAACATGAATTTGAGCTTGTGAATTGCATTTGTCGTAATAATATGTTATCTTAGAGTTTCATCAGTGCTCGCAAGTTTGGGAATCAGTCACCGTTATAAGGGCACGTTTTCATTGAACGTGATAAATAATACAAAGAAAGCATTGGTAGTCAAATATTTATGATCGTAACCTCGAAATGTCAATTGGCCGATGAAGGCGACGAGACGATTTGGTTAATAGGATTGTAATTAAGCCGAAAGGGGATGGGGCAAGTAAGCGGGGCCGCAGGTGCAAGGATGCGGGCGTAACCTTTACAACAGCTGTTGCCTACTATGAAGGAAATGACTACGACCGTGTTGATGAAAAACAAGAAGAAAAAAAACTCGTTAATCTACTACTATATAGGCATAGATGTTATTATAAAACGATTACTTTAAAGGCTGTTTTAAACATCGACGAAGCGAATTAAGATACTACTGATTCAATTTACAGAAGATAGAATAAACGTTTGTCTCAAAACATGAAAATTGATATAACTGCCTTTTTTCATTTCTGATTTTTTTTTTACTGAACAATCTTAAATCGAAAAGTAATGCGCCCGGCACTAGACATATATGTAGGTTTATAAATAAAAATAAAAACCTCTATTACGAGTACAAGAGGTATTTAAATAAAATACACATTGAATAATTATTTATCTTCTATGCAATGCTTCTACTAAACTTGTTGCAAATTTTGACCGCACATTTGTCAACCCTGCAACAAATTTACTTATTTACCAATTCATTGTATTTTAGAACTATTGGTATGAAAATGAACCTACAATTGAACAATGAACATGTGGTGCAGTTGAATTAGGTATTCGCCCACGTTAAGACTGCTTAATGTGGTCTGTAAAAATAGTGTCGAATAAACAGCTGTCCGCGGGTGGTGCAGCGAAATTATTATTATTTATAAACACAACCTGCAGTGCGTTCGTTATGTTTACATAACATGTACCGCGCCAGACCGCGCCCGAACGCACCGCAACCTTAATGGCACCTATACCATGGGATCTCATACACTGCTCGCCAAAGGCCATTTGAATATTAATACGTGGCGGCGTATTCGTTTACGCGTACATCGCTCCGTGCATACATTATTTCGTTATGGGATTATAAATAATCTGACTTTGTAATGGCGTTAGACTTTATGTGTGAAGTCGACTCGAGGACAACGAATAAATCACCTTTATCTTTATTATTATCTGACCGCGTCCTAGCGAATCCGTAATAGCATCATTTACAGTTACATTATCGCTTTATGCTAAATTACAAACGAATTACTTTGTAACCAGCAGAAATCAAAATTGTCAATGTGTAGAAAATAAGCACTAAAAGTATGAAGAGCCAGTACATATATGAGAAAATTTCTAAAAAAATGTACCTAAAACTAAAAGAAAATGTTCGATGAAAAAGATAAAAAAAATACCATTTAGACGATCGAGGTGAAAATTATTTAAATACATTGTGCTTGTTTCCTCACCCGAAGTGTTCTTTTACCGCCTCTCCTTTATTTCCGATAAAGCACACTGCTGCAATTCACGATAAAGGGTAGGTACCCATCGTTCACTTCCGCTCCTCGGGACTCAAAATCCTTTGATAAATTACTATTTCATCTCAGGATTTCGAATTTATTGCCAAATATTTCGAACCTTTCTGTTTCGATTCGAAAATCCCGTCTACGCACTGAGCTTATAAACGGATTCATCTCTTGTCTTTTTTTATTTTTCTTCAGAATCACTTACTGGTACTTGCTTTTTTCTTCAAATATTAAAACGAATGCAATCCGATTCTCATTATTGTACTTGAACATTCTTTTTTGATAATGGACCTGGATTTATATATGACAAAATCTAAAATGAAAGCACAAACCTGATGCCGTAATTCTTGTTATTTTTATTGCTAATCTAATATTTTTCCGCTCGGGGCCAAATGGCTATATACGAGCGGTAATCCCGGCTGGACACAACTCGGGGTTTTAATTTGGAGCCCGCCCGCTGTGAACGGATTATCAGCCCCCAAGACTTGGCAATTAGTATTCGTGAAGTTCAACATCATTTGCTTGCTGCATTATCGATGTTTATCGCCTAGCGGTGCTTTTCACCCTATTTTTACATAATAGTAAATAACAGTTTTAATTCGGTCTACTACTATCGGACCTATGCTACAATGTATAAACAAACATAAATAAACTCGTCACATGAGCTTCTGAAATGGACACAAAAGCTAAATGTCGCCTCGTGGGAATGGCGCAGCCAGTTAAATTCGTTTATTTTCTTTAAAGCCTTTTAGTACGTCTGTTTGCAACCGACAGCGGTGGATTATGAGATTATCGTTGCACTTTGTCGGTGATCATCTCGTTAAACGATAAAAACTTGATAATGAAATATGTTCTACTTCAGCTGCTATTTATTTTAATCAATTATTTATTACTACCTTCATTTGTCACTGAAACCTGTCTTGATATTTGCAACACATTGTATGTACGTTATAAATGCTACACCGATAAAGTATTATAACGATGTACAAAGCTGACATTTTGGGGTCATATAAATTTATCCGTATAAATCCCATCTTATAACGAGGCGGTGCACACAACAGATCTAAGCTGCATACATATATTACGATTTCAGACATTAATAGAAAATAACATCAATACTTAGGGGATTATTCCCACTTAATTACTTTCTAAATTATTTCCGATTTCTCAATCCATCATCACAACAGACCATCAGGGTCTAAAGTAGATACACTAGCGTACTAGTTTCTTTTTTTTAAATCATAGTCAGCCGGTATTATTTCTCTTAATACTCTTTATCTAAATCGTTGCATTTTTGCAATATAGAGATGACTTATTTTATTGCGGAGACAAAACAGTAGTTAATGTTTTTAAACTTTCGCGATTGTCACTCATATTTATGATATTTCGGGTCTTATTCGCGACGTAAATTATTAGGTACAAGGCCTACCTTATACTTCCTGACGTGTCGACCGGATTACACCAGTCGTGGTCACGAGTTGAACTTCGGAAAGTATAAGGTAGGCTTTGTACCTAGTAATATACATCGCGAATAAGACCCGAGATCTCATAAAAACAGTAGTTTCACACAACTATCGTATACATTATCAACAAATCATTGTATTACCGAACTCTTAGTACATAAAGAGTACAAGTGTCACGACAATTTAATAATACGTTACTTTTTATGTTGACGTCACCCATTCATTATGATAACATGTGTATAGTGTGTAGTGTACAATGGATATGCTAATCGAGCTCTGAGATTACGATTAAACAATAATAGTGCTGCCGGTCCGTGCATACTCGTCGGACGATCAATATCATACCATCTGGCTCGTTCTCGCGACCACGTTGCTGAACTTGAGTCGTGTTGCTCGAAACTTTTATAAAACTGCTACCATTCACTTATAGACTTGATATTGTTTGCGTATTAGATCTTTTTCATGTACTATATATCCCCTTGGATGTCAGCGACTATCTCCTTGTCTACTCTTATGTGTTTAGCTAATCTGTACAGTTAGCTTAAATTCTGTTTAGGCTTTTAGCATGTCATTGTATGTAATGCTTCTTTTCTTTTCTTCTCCTTCTATTTTTTATTGGTTTTAATAAATTATAAATATGTCCTTTGTTTTTTTTATTGTTACTAATACTTTCCTCATTTCAACTCTCAACACTTCTGTCAATCTATATCTCTCCTTCCTTTTTTTAATTTTATTTTAAAAGCATTAACGATTATTTGCGATTTACTATTCAATGTTAATGTATGTTAAAGAACTGGAAGTTTGAATATCAGTAAACGACAGAGATTTGTTGATTTAGAAGTATACTTAGGCCGATATTATAGATAGCTTAAAGGAGTTACTAAAAATGACAAAATACGTAAAATTAATACAATTATGAAGATAAATCATTAGATGAGGGTCTTGGGTCAGTTGATAATACCTGGAAAAATTCAAGAATTTGTCTTTTTTCAAAACAGAAATTCAAAATTTTGTAATTTTGTAAAATATGTATTCATTTTCTCATCTAGCACTAATTGACTTGAGCAGCCATTTTAAAATGTAAAATTGCTATAATAAAATCACTACTCACGGTTCAGAAACCTTACTTAGTCAATTTTGCACACAATAAAACCATCCCTCGGTCTCTCGCGAATTCAATATTGCATTAATGAGGGTTTCTAACAATGATATTTAATTCTATGCTGAATGAAAGAGCCGCCGTCTTTGGCGAGTGTTTCGTACATTCGTGTCACAACACTTCTATTAAGTACAAAATAAGATTGAAATTGTAATATTTTGCTATGTTTCTGAACTTTATCATGGGTTCACAAGTCGAGGGTGGGCTGTCGGCACGTGCACACGCATTTTGCGTATTACCTAAATAAATAGTGCATTATACTTGCTTTGTTTGTGTTTGGTGGTTCTCACGAATTTGTTTTCCTTATTAATTTTTAAGCCGAAGAGAAAGCAGCCCATTTTCTCAATGAATGAAAAATTCAATTCAGTGGGCTTTATAATTTTACGTCTCTGAAATGTAACATGGCAGCTAAGAGTCATAACAAGGTATTTTGATTTATATCTGTGTGAATATTAATGCTTTTTAATGCGCACGTTTGATGTCAATAAATCAAAATTTTATTTAAAGAATAAATTAAGTCAACATTTAGGGACGTATTAAGAAACGCTTGGCACCTAAAACTCCCCTCAAACCTTTTTTGAGCTATAGAATTAGGTTTAAAACCCTCTCTAGTACTTGCTGTAAATAACCATGTAACTAAGTTTGTCTCTTAACTTGGTTACACGATTACTTACCGTACTTTAATTTAATTACTGTAATTCAGGTTAGTACTAAAGTACTGCAATCTAGTTATAAATACAAGTGACTCTGTCTGAGATACCAGCAACCTTGCGAGCAATTATTCACATAGATACCCTTGAAATTTATTTAAAAGAAAACATAATTCCTATAGAAGTAGTAAGTAGACTCTGACCATGACAAAATATATTTTATGACAAATTATGTAAAGTTCTTTATTAAGCGTTTCCTCCAAATTTGATTCAAGTCGGGTAATAACGGCACTACAGTAAATTTTCCCCATTATCCCCTCAATCCAAACCTTAAACATTTCGCCAAGTTTCATGAAAATCGGTTAAGAAACTGTTTGTACAATTCTAAATATTCTATTTTACCGCCAATAAAAATTCATAACCCAAATAACTTCGCGCCATACTCAGCACATCAAAAAGCTTTTTAAACTGTCAAATGCATCTGTAACATATCCTACCACACCAAAGTAAAACCAGTGGACCATTGGGAATACTAAATTAGCATAATCCCTAATGCGTGTGCACGTGTTGGATGTGGCACGCGACACAAGCATTGAGCACCGAGCACAACCCTTTACTTCTGCATTGTACTGCATTCACTAGTGATATAATGAATTTGATTTGATTCATCCCCACTTTGTTGAGCAGTTAGTAAATATAGCGGGGGTTATGTTATCGATCGTGTATTGTAGCGGCCGAGCTGGCCATACAGTGTGTGATTTCAGTTTTATATTTTTTTTTATATTTTTCGTAAATGATAAGACCCTTGATTGCTTAGTAAAGCGGGAGAAATATATGCAGTTTATCGTGTTTTTAAACTGACTTCCCGATGAGTTAGATACTTGAAATTGGGAGCTCAAGCAAGTAGATGACTATGCATGAAAATGTGAAAAAAAATCTAAAAGTTTTTTTGATTAAATGATCAAATGATCAAATTATCCGCTACAGAAACCCTATATTGTATTTGACTATTTTGCGTACAGTATTATTATTAAACATACTCACTATATACATAATTTGTAAGTGATGCGCATAATGTCAATCATAAGTCATCAAGGCCAAGTAACAAGATATGCTTAAAAATTCTTTGATTTCATTACGTTGAAGTAGACAGACAACTACAGCTTAACCCTTAAAAAAATTGTTGCAAGGATTTTTCTGAATTAAGGCTAAAACAATAACAATATGTCGTTATTTAGTTCTAACTAGGTAAAATATACGTATGGTGTGCAACGAATTCCCAGTGATATTGGCCAGCAATAACCCGAGGCGGTTATGACGTGGTGAACTCGATCGCTCGATGTGTTCCCGCCACACTCTGTATATCTATTTATGTATATGCTAGGGATGTAGCCTACTGGATGTGTCTTCAAACCGTAATTCAAGTCATGCATTAACTCAACTCAAATAACGGTAAATCGCAGATTGATAAAAATATAGGTAAATACGTAGATTGTTTAAGATAGAAATGAATAGATGAGGCAAACGTTCATAAAAGTATCTATCACAGCAAACTTGAATAAAAAGTATACTAAATATTTAAGGAGTAGCAGCAGTCATCAGCCTGAGGAAATTCAATCCCTAAGGTAATTTTGGGTTCTATATCTATCTATAAATATAAAAATGAATTCCTATTTCCCTTAGTCACGCCATCACGCGCGAACGGCTAGACCGATTTGAAAAAATATTTTTGTATTGGATAGCCCATTTATTGGGGAAGGTTATTAGCTATATATCATCACGCCACTACACAGGAGAGCGTAGCAGTAATCATAAATGTCAATAAATCGGGGAACCTTTCATACATATTTGGAAAAGTAATAAGCGACGGGATCAAATGGGTGCCACGGGGTTGGAAGTATGTCACGGACGAAGCCGGGCAGTTCAGCTAGTATATATATAAAAATGAATCCCTATTTCCCTTGGTCACGCCATCACACGTGAACGGCAGGGCCGATTTGAAAAATTGTTTTTGTATTGGATAGCCCATTTATTGGGGAAGGTTATTAGCTATATATCATCACGCCACTACACAGGAGAGCGTAGCAGTAATCATAAATGTCAATAAATCGGGGAACCTTTCATACATATTTGGAAAAGTAATAAGCGACGGGATTAAATGGGTACTACGGGGTTGAAAGTATGTCACGGACAAAGCAGGGCAAGTCAGCTAGTTAATAATAAAAAGTGTTTTGACAGTTACGAAAACTATATATATAGTTCATAGTGACAATAAAAAATATATTGAATTAATAATTGTGTTTCTTAAACTATCCTGTTTGTCACCGTATAATAGTTATAACACATATCCGTATAGATCTAGTAGATTTATATCTGTGTAAGGGACGCCACTCGCATATTGGGTTACGAGGCCCAAGTGGCGGTAGGGCGACCCTTAGGCGGGACTCTGATAATATCGTCTTTTTTATTTCATTCATCATTTATTTTCTGATTAACGGCTTTCATAAAAATATGTTTCAAGTGATATTTGAAACTATACGAAAATAGTAAGTTGGGATCTATATTATCATTGTATCTATCAACAATATCAACCAATCATTATAATTATTATTTTATATCAGGAAAAACAAGACATAATAATTGACTGCCTCTGTGGCGCGGTGGGAGTGCATCCGACTGCTACGCATGAGGTCGTGGGTTCGATTCCCACCCAGGATAAAACTTTGTGTGATGAGCACGATGGTTTATTCTGTGTCTGGGTGTTATTTATCTATAATATGTATGTATTTAGAAATATATAAGTATGTTTATCAGTTATCTAGATCCCATAACACAAGCTAATATAAAAACAAAACTTAGGGCTAGATGGCGCTGTGTGAAAAGTGTCCCACAACATTAAAAAAAAATACAGACAAAAAAGGCTCGAAATAGAAATGTTAGAAAACGCTAGAAATATAAATATACTCGTACTCGCATATGAAAGCGGTATTGGTGGGCGATACTGTTACTAGTTTACAAGAATTTGCAAAAAAAAGTATATTCGACATTTGAATCGAAACTGTCAAAATATTAAGAATCCTATTAGGCCCTGTCCTGCGGCAAGTGCTAGAAAATCTATAATCATAATGTTGTTTTGAATAAAACACTTGTACCTTTCCACAAAATTTACTTTTTAACCTGACCGGTTTTGCCTTACGGCATTTTCAAAGGTTGACCAACACATTCAAAATGTGTAGCAAGTTCCACCAAGTGCCATCAATCAACAATATAAACAGTATAATCATAATAAATTGTCCAGTAGTGCCGTTATATTTTATTGTACTTACTTATCTCCTAATACATTGTATATTTACCGAATGAAAATACTTTTAAAACTTATCCTGACAAAAAATTATAAAGAGTAATAATTGTGCACATGGCACTGTTAACCAATCGCAATGAACATTATTATTTCATTTTACTTTCTAGGTCAGTGCTGTCATAAGTATTCTTTTCAGCTGATTAATTAAACTTGTCAAGTTTTATAAACGCTCTAAACCTATTTGGTGCAGTAGTACCAAATATTCATTTTCAATTCTGAAGCACCACGAGCCCACAGGGCACCCACTTACAGCCCTCTGAGATCCTCAACCACAGTATAATAAAATAACAGCCGACAAACATGTCAGGTTTCCTGCTTCAATTACGTTAATAACTAACCATTGTGGTTACTCGAAACCATTGACTTTCAAGTTTATGCTCAAATTGGCAAGTCGAAAGTGCTCGAGTTTTGTAATAAAATAAGTAATTTAATAGTCCAGCTGCTTTTTTTTTTTTCACTTTCATTTTCATTAAATATTTTGCAGTTAGAAGCTATTTAATTTGAAATAACCACCTTCACACCTTTTCAAAACTCACCTTTGCACAAAGTACACCATTAAATTATTTTAATAAAAAATTTAATCTCCATTGTTTAATTAAAATAGATTTTAAAATTTCATCCAAAATTAATCTCTTAGACTCAGCTGTTGAAGGGAATCTCTTGCTGTTCAAAAGCTAAGGCGCAGTGACATGCTAAGGCTTACTGCGTCATTAACTACGGGTCTTCTTACGATTAAATGTGATTTCAACCTTATATTTGCCGGATAAGGTTGAAAGTTCTATAAAGTTTCTATAAGTAGGTGGTAGTTAGGAGCTAGGGCTGCCAAATAACTATAATGTTTATTTAGGGTATATTCAATTTGTTTCAATAATTATTTGTTTTAAATTTTATCTTAAAGAATATTATAAACAGTATTTAATTAATATACCAACTACTTATTACTAATACTGTACTTACATTAAATAAATAAATATTATTTTCTTCTGAAATTTGACGTATAGTACTATCTCCAAAGGTGATGTTATATATGTACGTGTGCATGTTATGTGAACGTTTAATTAACGACATTACGACTTTTATATGTTGAAACTTTAAAATGATCAAACGTATAGATTTTGTTCTAACAATAGGCACTTATTTTTGGAAAAGTATTCTAAAAGGTTCCAAACATTGTTGAATATGAATAATACTAACTACAGCATTAAGCATTATTTACATAAAGGAAACACCATGTAATTTTTAAAGAGGTAGCCTTAAGGTTCTTAAAATATATCTCACTGGCACAGCAGGTACGAAAAAATTCTTCAAAATAATAAATCTCCAAAAAAGTTAAAAGCAAAACAACGGTTACCGACTTGCACCGACGGCGACACTTGGACGCCTTAGAATATTCGGTACAAAAGAAGCAAAAGATCAACCCTAATCCGCAAGGGTCTGATTGCTCATTAATCACGAACGCCTGTAATTACCGCGCCGGCGCACAACGCACGCCGCCGCTGCCGTAATTTGATTTTAGAACATAGAAATAATGCACCGCACCAAAATTACTTTTATCACAATGACGGGTAACTGAAAATTTTCCTTATTTATTTATTTTTTATATATCACGCCTTATTCCCGAAGGGGTGGCATCGAGCCACTTTTCACCATGTGCATTCCTGTCCCACGTAATAGGTTATGAGCCCATTGCCGTGTTGAAATAGACAGACGCAGGCTGTGGTTACCTGCTGTTGAAATTTTCCAAGCCGCCCATAAGGCCTTCAACTTGACTTAACAACTACCATGTTACTGGCAACCGGGACCAACGGCTTAACGTGCCTTCCGAAGCACGGAAACGCTCGCAAATGTAAATGCCACAAAGTGGTCACCCTTCTTAGGACCAGCAATAGTGGAAGTGGCGTAACTCAGTGATCGTTTACAGAACACTGAGTCCGCGGGGCCAGGAGCGCCTTATTTATTCATGTTATTTATTTACCTATTTGCTTTAGATGTTAATTTGGTATGCCTGTTTCTAATTCCACCATTAAATTATAACAATGCACGTGTTTTGTACATATTTGTTTACTTGCTGCAGTTTTTATACTGTTCACGACCATGCACCGGTCAGCCATGTCTTGTTAGGAGCCCTCAACTGTCACTCTTATTGCGTGATCCAGGTTAAATTATAATGCACCTAACAGAATTTCACTGCAGTTTTATATCACGCTAGCAAAAAATCTTTTTAAGTTATCATCACCGAATACATTTTATAAAAAAATACCTCGTATGATTTATGAACTTGAATGAATACCTTGCTATGTTTCGACCACCTGCTATAAAAACCGGATACAATAAATTGTAAGAAAACAAAACTTGTATTCACCCTTTTGGACACAGGGGATAGTTAGTCTCGTGTCATAAACATTCTGCGTTTGATCCAACATTTGTTATATCCTTTCGTATACGATTAAAAATAGACAATAATATGATAAACATTTCCTTTTCGTATACGTTATCCAAAGCTTGAATGTTTTGTATTGCTTATTTTAAGATTTAACTGAGAAATAGGTTTCACATTTCAGCTGCAAGATACTAAACTGTTTCAGATTCATTTTCTAAATAAATGACTTCCTCTCAAATCCTTTGATAACTAAAAATTTGTAAAATGAACATATATATCACAATCCTATACTCTATTTCATCACATAAACACGAATACGAAAGCAATAAATTGCTGCCTACTAAGACAGAACAAGACAAATGCGAGATGTAAGTTTGCAGTGTGCTCCAACTGGCTTGTTGAGTGGAAACACAACAGGAAACGATCTGAACACGATCTGGACACCGCTGCAGGTTAAAATAAAGTGTCTTAACGGCAGTATCTGAGTATGTGACACGATTGTGTTGGTGGCTTTTCAATTATCCTGACTGCCTCTATGTGTAGTGTTAGCTTATCAACCTACTGTGCAAAGATCTTGCTAAATGTTTTTTATTCAGTGTTTCTTAGATCTGCAAATGTTTGAACTGCCTAGACTGAGGTTACATGGAGTTGTGGTCAAAATAATGTAAGTTGTCGAATCAAATCTGAACCACTTTTCTACTTTTATCGCTGATACTTAGCTGATCTATGGTTACAACATCTAAAATTACACACAACTTGAATATCATAATATTATCTGGAATAAATCGACAGTAAAATTTTACTATGTGCTTGCTTTTATTTTCCTGTTGTGTATCGATTCCGGGCAGTGATTGGTCTCCCCGAGCAGGGCGTACGCGACGAGCATATCAGCATCCCATTTTACTAATTTTAGATTTAATTGGACCAATATGTGCATGTTGATCGTCTTCACCATGCTTCATGCATTTTTTTAAAGTTTTTTAATGTGTGTTTGTATAAAATGTATTTATAATACTTTTTCATGTACGATGGTTTACTTTTATTTCCAATTAATGTCTGTGTCTAAGCTTCTTTATTGAATTTTTTATATATACTAGCTTATTTTCTGCTGCTCAATTAACGCCACAATACACAGTTCAAACTTTTTCCAGTAAATATTAATCGTAATTTATAAATTCGAGAATTTCTGTCTTGTTTACCCATGCCGAAATAAATATTTAACCATTCGTTGCATTCAAAACTACTCACATGACTGGTTTGACGTTATCTAGTTATATCTATATTGTGAAAATTAAACTGTTCAAAGACTTTAAGTTAATCTCTTAAATTATTTTAACTAGTAAAATATGGTGTTTAGTTCCATCACATGATGTTTTCTATTTATTAACGGCGTATAATATCACAAGATTCAGCTTTTGAATGTTATCAGTAACTTAAGTTTCCAAGGACCAGCATTACGGGTAAAGTTCCCGCGAAGGGACTACAGGGTGCTTTACGTCGGCAGAATATTAAACAGTCTCACGTCTTCTGAAGCTTTGTGAAATTTTCTTCCGACCCTCATGCTATCCTACTCCTACATACTAGAAATTGTGAATCTAATGAACAGTAGCTCAGCTAATTGTATTGGAGAACAAAATTAAGGTAGTAATTTGTCTTGTTACAGGTAACACTCTCTGCAAGTAAGATACAGTGGAACACTACAAAGCGAAATTCAAGAAAATCATATAGGTATACGAGTAAGAATGGAATAAAGTGATTGCCTGTGACATAGATGTGAATAAAATGTTCAGACTTAAGTAAGAATATATGGTGACATGTGCTAAGATTACGATCGTAATAAAGCGTACATTAGGTATCAGTACCATTATAAGATTTATAGTAGGAGCGGCTACACCGTGCATGTGGTAATTGCTCCACTAGACACCGAATATTCCTGAATTCACTCTTCCTACTCGTAGATGAACATTGTATATGTTTTCAGCTTATTCCCTAATCGATCATTGCTTATAAGAACACGTTTTATCAATGTACAATGAAAGACGGAAAGATTGCAAACTATTTCAATATTCAAGTCGCAGTGGAAAAATAGTATCATTAAATTCTAAGTCTGATGTTTAGTAAGATCAGCCTGCCTAGACATATCTTCATTCTTATTTCAATATAACTAAATAATTTCGTACAGGCGTATTTTAATTTATACATTAATTCAGTTTTACAATGATTAGTTACTGTTCTAAAAACTGTGTATAAATATGACTCAACTCACAGACTTGTGAGTTGAGTTCATAATGAAGGCCTAAGTCAGAAAAAAACCCGTACGGTAGACGTTGCAACGCGTACCGGCTCTAATCGCTTGAGGTCAACGGCAGCGCAGGTACCGGGACGTTTTTTGTGTCGCCCTCCGACCGGCTCCCCTGGAGCCTCCTCAAAACGAATTCCTACTTACCCCTCAGCTACCGAATTTAATGTCATTCTTTTTTCCGATACTGATTTACATGAAATATAGAATCTCGTTTGACATACTGACAATATTAATGAGGGTCAACAAAATCTAGTACTGTGGTGTAAAGGACTCACTACCTAACCCACTGTATACGTCACCATTGTTGAGGTCTTTAGGCAAACAGACTTACACGTTTATGATGAAAATGACTAGTTTTGTAGACGACGGCGACGTACAGGAAGAAAAATATTTGAGCCCTGGGGCTATCCTCCCGAACGGCTTACCCGGGACTCCTGGCAATAGACAAATGGAAGGGTACCGTGTGGTTTTAGTCGGTAAGAGTCCGGCATAGCATCCATGAGGATTTCCACATGTTAAAATAAAAAAAAAGCTAAGGAAAGAAGATTATTAAGAATCAAATAATTACTAACAGTCTTCTAATGTCCTTCCTTGCATACTTTTTATTAAAAGGACAGTTTTTTCGTATTTTCACGGCATTTTGTACTTAAAGCTAATTATTATACTGAAGAAATATCATTAATATTAATTTTAATATCTACCTACACGTTCCTAGTTCATTACTAGAAATGTGTAGGTAGATATTAAAATTGTATTTACAACTATGTCGTTCGTCATTACTATTATTTTTTATTTATTGGAGGTCTCAAAGCTTACATCAATGGTACTCCATTCATAGACTGACTTCAAAGTAACAGATTCATTCTATTCTCTTCAGGAAAAGTGATCAAAATTTTTCAATAACGAGATAGACTTGCGTAGGATATTGGTACTCTATAAATAATCTCTGTTGATCCTTTGACAGATTTATAAATTCATCTATTAAATAAAAATATTTCCTTGTGAGAAAATTAGTGAGTATAGTTTTTTTTACAGTCTTCGTCCTAATATAAGAACTGCTATTTTTTTACAAGGGAGTTCTACCCTTGTAAAAAAAAGCAGTTCTTATATTAGGACGAAGACTGTCAAAAAAATTACAACAATTTGGTTACTCGAATGAAAAAAGGAACGCGTCTTTTCGTCTCGTGCCTCTAACGTTCTGACCTCTTTTCTTGAGGCTCAAATCTATGCATGTTTTTTTACGAGATACGTAAGCATCGATCAAATACAGATTTGGTACAATAAGAATGTTCGATTCCTTAGCAGTCCCATTGGTTTATGCCTCCGTACCAATACTCTAATAGCCCTCTTAAATATTTTATAGTAAGTTTAAGTATGAGGACTTCGTAATTTTTAATTTAACAGGTTTAATTAGTGAGAAGAACAATAACACATTACGAAGCCTTCTTGCTTACTTGCGTAGTGTTCTGTAAATTTTCACAGAGAATCAGGGATATGTGACCATATTTAAAAATTTACCATTTAAGTACGAAAGATTCTGTGCTTCGGAAGACATGTTAAGTTCTTGGTTGCGCGTCATCTGTAAAATGAGTACTTGAGCAGTTATCACCCAGGCACTTCTCGATGACCACGCATTATGTAAAGAAAACTTTAAGTTCCGTATTCCAGAAAGTTTCTCAATACTCAATCAATGCTTGAGACTAGGTTTTGCCTTATAAAATCTACTCTCAAGCGTCGATTGAGTATTGAAAAACGTTCTGGAATACGGACCTAAAAGATGCAGAATGCTAAATGGGAACCTTTTTATGTCTGCTACGGAATGTTTCAACTCTGATCGGGAATAATTTTAGAGAATAGATGCTGGTATACGTATCATACTACTACGTACTATAAAATTTTGGAAATCATATAATTCATTGTATCTAGAAAGCGTTTAAATGTTAGATTTGTTATTATTTATTTTATCGTATTTATTAATCGATAGGCTTGTTTTGTTTCCTATATGAAATTCATTCATAGTATTTTCAGATATAGGTATGTAGAATATTTATGTGTGAATTATGTACTAATCTTTACACTTACTTGAATTTATAAAAAAGTGAAGGTTTGTAAGTTGTTTGTTAAACGTCTCAACCCTATAGTTTAGAAAATTATTATAAAACTGCTGTCTGTCGGTCCGTTCCGTCTGTACACATCTGTTTCTCAGGAACCAATTGAGATAGAGACAAACGGCATTCTATTTAGGACACCATAGGCGATTTTGAATTTTCTACAACTTCGGTTTTGAAACTGGTTTCGGTTTAGAAGTCGTCTGATTCCTTCGCTACGATAGGAAAGACGCATAACTTGTTTTTTCTCCACACTCAAATCATATTTGAATAAAATTTGGTCTGGAGTTAGGTTCCATCATACACAGGTTATAGTTTATTTTATCCCGGGAACATGTGTTTTGGAAAACGGGTACCTATGGGAAATCGTAACCACGTGGACAAGTATAATACTAATTTGTCCTAAATACCACGTCTATTATCTTATTAAAAGACGAAATTGTATAAAAAAAAAAATCTACGAGGACCGTTGTAATGTAATTCATCGACAAAGCTATAAAATAAACCATACACGGTTACCTGGAGCGAGGGGTAACGTTAAACCCCGCCCACTTTTGTCACCGGAATTAATTTACATAATAGGATAGATCACATTCTAATTCATTGATATGAGATACAAAATTCAAGTTGACTTAAATAACTATTTATTGCCACCAAGATAAACGTATTTCGAAATTTCGTAACACGAATCAAATTATATAATTTATGTTAATACGTTTAAAATCTGTATTGATAGTGTTCGTCCGTATAGGAATGTTTGGATTGTACGAACAGATGCGCTATGTAGGCGTATCGAAATATCACTACGTTCTCATCGGAGGACTGTCAGTTAGATTGTGAAATAAACTCCTATTTGGTGTTCGTTTAGTCAACAAGCGTAAAAATAAATAAATAAATAAATATCCATCACGCCTTATCCCCGAAGGGGTGGCAGAGGCATATTATATGCCCACTTTTCACCGTGTGGATTCCTGTCCCACGTAATAGGTGGTGAGCCCATTGCCGTGTTGAAATAGACAGACGCAGGTTGTGGCTACCTGCTGTTGAAATTTTTTAAGCCGCCTATAAGGCCTTCAACCAGGCTTAACGACTGCCATTTTACTGGCAACCGGGACCAACGGCTTAACGTGCCTTCCGAAGCACGGAAACGCTCGCAAATGTAAATGCCACAAAGTGGTCACCCATCCGAGGACCAGCCATAGTGAAAGTTGCGTACCTCAGTGATCGTTTACCGAACACTGAGACCGCGGGACCACGAGCGCTTCATTTCAAATACTAGCGGACGCCTTGCGTAGTGCCCGTTCTGGTGGGAATATGGGGACAAAATGTAGTTTATATTACTCCTTGTAATATAAGATATCGACCAGTGGAAGTCCCTTTAAAATCGGTCCATCTATTTCAGAGAACCGGAACAAAAAGACGGAGAAAAATTATGAAATTGTGTTTTTAAGTACCGCAAATATTTTCATATGCATCTAGTGAAAAACTGATAATTTGGAAAACAGACACTTCTGTATAGATGACTATAGAATCCTAAGACGTCCTATTACTTACGTCTAGAATAGACCTTTATTTCAACGGTTCTATCATCTCCTTCGAATTGTAGGCTATAATTTGACTGGAAAGCCTTTTTATTGTTTGATAATAGTACTTAATTTGTCACCTACATCATCGGTGTCACTTGGCAGTGTTTTTTATTTAGTCAAATTCCCTTACACACATACAGCAGATAATTCTTCAAATTAGTGTCGCGACAAAAAAAAATTTCGCGATATGTTTTTGTCATAGACCGTCATAATTCGCTTTACTCCGTGCAAAGGGGTCAGAGAACGAGAGCTGGAGCTCGCAAGTCTCGCAAGCGATAGCTAAGTTCCCACACGGAACGGAAATAGTGTTCATTGCCGATTCACTCGTGATTACTCACCGGTGTCCGTCATTCATTCATAGATTTTTATCCATTCACCGTCTTGAAATTGTACCACACCCACCTGCTTTGTGAACAATATTCTTCGCGTCGACTTGTAAATACGTAAATAGACGTAGTTCGACTTGATTCGGTTAATCTGTTTTTTTTTTCTAACGTAGTTACCTATTATTACGGTTAATGATAGGATTGACTGTATTATCAGTATTATTTATGTTATGACGCTATTTTTAGACTTCTAACCTAAAACCCTAAAGAATAGAAAAATCTCGGCTCTGTTTGTCTGTCCATCCGTCTGTCTGTACGGTTTGTGGCATTTTATTCGGGACACTATGAATACGTGCATAGGCGATTTTGAAGTTTCTACCACTTTCGGTTTTGAAACTGGTTTCGGTTTAGAAGTCGTCTTATTCCTTTGCTACGATAGTGAAGGGCGCGTTACTTGTTTGAGTGATGTCCGCTTGGTCAAATTTCACTAAACGGATGGATTGACATTTGAATGATCCAGTACAGAAAACCACCACAGCTTCGGTCGCGTGGTGGTTTTCTGTACTTTCACAAAATAATTTCTTCTTAAGAAAAAAATATTCTATAACCCCGGGTGGCGTAGCGTGAGGGTTACACGCACGTAGTTCACTACCTCAAGGAAGTGTTATATTACCCGAACCCCCCAAAGAAGCGAGATAACACTCGAACAAAACGAAGCCCCAAAGAGGCAGGATACACACCCGAACCCCCCTGAACGAGCCTGCGGTAGCGGACAAGGTCTGTCGGGAGCCCTGGGGCTATCCTTCCGAAGGCTCACGCGGGATTTCTGGCCATAGATAGATAGAAGGGTAACGTGTGGATTTAGTCGGTTGGAGTCCGGCATAGCATCCAATAGGATTTCCACACGAAAAAAAAGCGTGTTAGCTAATCTGTATACCAAATTTCAGCCGACTTTCTTCAGGGGTTAAAGCGTGATTGCGTAAAAAACATCACAAAATAAACAAACAAATAATCATCAATAGAACTTGTTCATCCGTTACATATAAGCTCGTTTAGTGAGAAATAAACAAAAGCAGTTATTTGAGACGTGCTGAACACAGTTTTCCGTTTATGAAAAAATGCGCTACTTTTATTATTTGCGGATCGAAAGAATACTTCTTTCCCGTTTACTTTCGACACTCTTGCAAATCCGTACAAAATAAGGCAAACGATTTGGTTGATAATATCAGGGTTTTACCAAGCCGTGGAATTCGGCACTGCAATTGTGGACAAGAAGCATGGTTGTACTGTTTTCGGTTGGTCATGTTCTTATAAAGTTCTCCCTCGATACCAAGGCCCAACTTACGCAGTAGTAGCGCCCTGCCGATACTGCTACGGTGACTGAGCATATGATAAAAACTTACGAACATTAGTCATTTTTTTTTGTTAATCCTGAATAAATTTGCTTTTATGCAAACAGTTCTGCGTAAAATAGCACTGACTCATCATCATCACCAGACCTTTACTGGCGTATGATATTTCTAGAAATAAAAAACTATTTATAACTAAAATTGTTACAGTAGTTTAAACATGGATTACGAACGTAATATGTTAGGAATTCATACCATGCTGAGAAGAAGAAAGAACTTATATTAATTTCGCCGCAGGGTCACCAGGTCGATTCCAATCGCCCAATTCGACCAGTAAAAATAACATAACGAGACTGTACCATTAGTTTCCGTAAGAATAAAATTTTCAAACCTATTTTGAAGGAGCGTTTATCTTTTTGAAACACACAGGTGGAAACACTGGAGTTTTTTAGTTGGCGCTATAGGTCGCAATGTTATAAAGACATACATTTTAGAACGAACCTAACATTTCCCGCTCATTAACAGTGGAGTGGTGTAGGTACATTCTTAGAATGCTGGCGTAATACTATATTGAAAACTAGTTGACGCCCGCGGCTCGCGTACGCAGTGGTAAAAATTTCCCGTTCCAATTTCCCACAAGTACTTATTCCCGGGATAAAAAGTAGCCTATGTGTTATTTTGATGTGTACGCTATATTATTGTAAAGTTTCATCAAAATCCATTCAGTAGATTTTGCGTGAAAGAGTAACAAACATCCATTATTACAAACTTTCGCGTTTATAATATTAGTAGTATAGAAACATCTGCTCAGGTGCTTAGATGTCATAAACAAACTCTACAAAAAAGACAAAATACTTTACAAAATTCACCAAGACGTGGTGGTGGAGATATTCCTGTATTGCAGTAACTACTGTATTATATTGGTTAGCATCCAGTCAGTCAAATTCTGCGACGTCACGTTCAAATGAGGAGTCTTTGAGAAATCATCTTAGTCACAGCATGGAATGGCCGTCACAATTTGAAAGATGCTGTTCATTTTAAAAGCCGTTTTCTCTTAGGTGACTAACGTTGCTTTGTACTTGTGTAATAAGCATTAACTTCTTTTTGAATGCGGCCAGGATGTTGGTGTTGAATTTTTATGACTCAGTTATCATAATTGTCTTCCTAATGCTTGTGGTTTATCGTGTTCATGCGTACCAGTATTAAATATTTGACGTGGTTTTTTGGGAGAACGTTCATTGTGTGTTTTCGTTTGTTGTGTCTAACAAACTACTTAACTTTATTTTGAAATGCCATCTGTGTATCTGCACTGTTCACGAATCGCTCAGGGCTTTAGAATCTAGCATTTTTCTTCAACAAGGTATGTGTACATGTTTTTACTTTGGTAAAATTATAAGTATTTAGTTTTACCGGCCGGTGCAGCCTGATTGAAACGTGAATATGTCAGATCTAGAAAGGTACGCTTTGTATCCATCCGCTTTTAGCCCTGTCAAAACTAATATATTTATAGTATGCAACGCAATAGTTTAAAAATGTTGTATAAATATTTTCATAACCTACTTTAAATAGAATATTTTCCAAAAATGTAAACCCTTAATTCCTACTAGAGGTAAACTTTTTCTCAAATATTTATATAATGTAGTGAACATAATCTGAGTTACATTGAACGAGGTAAAGATTTTTATCTTCATTTGTAGTGTGTACGATTTGCATTTTCAAACGTGTTGCCGACAGTGGGCAGCAGCGATGGCGTTGACCCTAACTTTGTTTACAGTATGTTACTTATTGCATCGTCGCGACTTATGTATATTCTACTGTATTCGTTGAAATACACAACTGCATTCAAATGTAACACGATATTATGATTCAACAGCCATAACATAGATACATAAGCGTCAACTGTCAGATACTCGAATTTATTTATAAGCAATAAATTTTAATAACTATCTTTTAATTTCGGGGTCAATTCGTCTAATTAGCATCTTAATGTTCATCGGTATGTTTATTTATAACTCTTTTTAAATCTAAGATTTATTTTGCTCTAAATGTTATCGACGACCATTATAATATACCACGTTATAATGAAGCAATAATGGTTGGTGGGCTGGCGTGCAGCTGTATCTAAGTAGGTACTCACTCGGTGATGTGGCGTTTGACAAGTCACGCACTTGAAAACATTACTAGTGGTGAGAGAATCAACAACTGGCTAGGCCCGGGAGCACTACACCACTGTGTTCCGCTACAATGGGAATGACCGTGGAATCAAGTGGGCGTCTCGCCACCACAAATAATTACTATTATTCTTCGATCGTTAACTGTCGCGTTTCCAATTTTCCACTACCTTCAAATTCATGCCTCAAACCTTTTCAACCGTATCGAGATTTTAAACTATACCTGTGTACCTATACCTAGTACAAAATCTTGTACCTACATATTTATGTATAGAATACACTAGTATATAGGTACTAAGCCAAATAGGTTCTGATAACTAATAATGATTTATTATATTATTATTCATTTATTATATTGTTATCTAGATTCCATACTACAAACTTATAGCTTAGTTTGAGCTAGATGGCACTAAATGTCATAATATTGATTTATTTATTATTAGGTATTCAGTTGAAATAAGGAATGGATAGCAAAAAAAAAAAAAAGAACTCGATTGACAGAAGCCAAATCACATTTACCACTGAAATAGCAATTTGCTGCGTTCACATCTACAGGAAAAGCCGTGCATGCCTCAACATATACCTATACTAAATAAGAACTTGCGTTTTTTAACTTATTCCAATAATAACTACATCTGAGTAATAATATCGGTACAGAATTGAAAATTGAAATGTATAACAATGAGAAACATATGTGATTCCATTAAGTAAACTACAATTATCATTTTGACAAGCTTCAATAAAACCGGTGAGTCAATAATGAACTATAAAATGTAAAGGTAAATAGAATCATAAAGTACTCCTACGGTTGTAATAAACCTTCCGTGGTGACTGGTACTGCGCCATGGCCATCATTGTAGGTCGATGCAACTAATATCAGCAGTTGGAATGCACACGTCTTGTTGGCACAAATTCTTAGAGGACGGCGAGTCAGAAAGTGATCGATTAGTTTGAATTGAGAAATACTATTATTATTTTTCAAATAGTTAACACTTCAAAAGTTTCCATGCGGGAAGCCACGTTAAGCCGTTACCGTTGGCCCCGGTTGCCAGTAATATGGCAGTCGTTAAGCCATGTTGAACGCCTTTTGGCTGCTTGAATATTTCAGCTGCAGGTCGCCACAACCTGCGTCTGTTCATTTCAACACGGCAATAGGCTCTCCAACTGTCACGTGAGATGAAAATGCATACGGTGAAATGTGGGCGTATAGTATGACTTTGCCTACCCCTTCGGGGATTAAGGTGTGACAATGGCTACGTTCCACTTAACGTCCGCAACGATCGTTACACCCTCTGTATCGTTCCACCTAAGGCTTGTGGTCGTTGCGAGCTATCGCTTGACGTCACTGTTCGTGACCGCAAGACACTCACTTCGCCCACAAAATAAAGCTGGGTCAAGTGGGCTTACAGCGCCCAAGATGTGCGTTCCACTTATATATATATAAATTTCGACCACAACGCACGCGGCCTATTTACGTTAGTAGAACGGCAATTTTAGCGGCCGTGGTCCTGCGACCACGGCCGGGGGTTGTTGACGTTGGGGCGTCAGGTGGAACGCACCCTATATGTCAAAAATAATAACTTAAAAACTTAATTTCTTTTATTATCTGCGTATGCTGCAGACTCAATATATAACTTTCTGCTTATTTCTTGGACGCAACCAATAAACTTGGACATTTTGAGTACAAAAAACTTCGTTTATGACTTAAACCTCAGCAGTCAAAGACAAAGACTGGTGAACGGCGGTAAACTACAGGGTTTATGGAACATGCACCGCGCGGCCTTGGAACTGAGTGCAACGATATTCGATGCCTGCGAACAATTATTAACAATACCAGATACCACAGAGTCGGTTTCTACCGGGGATATAGTTTATGGTTTTTAGTTAACTGCTGACCGTAGTAAGAATGTATAAGGTTACTGTGTGTATGATTTCAGTAAATTTAGATTTGTAGTAAACTGATAAAGCATAGGAAATTTTTTGGCAGAGTTCAAACTTGCTGTCGTCGTGTGACTGAAATCCTTAAATTCATAGTGATTAGACTGATTCGCCGTCAATTATTAGATATGTAGTCAATTTAATAAAGTAGTAAAGTAAAATTGCTTTGACGTATTTTGAAAATACATTATTCTTTATTTTCTAATACATAGGATTCGCCGGATAGATTGTGTACCAGTTCCATACCAGCAACCCGCTACATGTCCGGGAATCAATCCGTATGGTAGCCAGATCAAAATAACTTTTTTTTTTACCGTGTGGAGATCCCCTCGTATGTCATGCCGGACTCGAACCGGCTAAAACCACACAGTCCCCGCCTAACTGTCTATTGCCGGACGCCCCGGGTAACTCCTCGGAAGGATTACCCAGAGCAGATCAAAATAACCTATATATCGTTTACTATTCACTGTCATAATTATGATTATCTACAACACAAACCGCGGCAGGATTCAATTTCAATTCGATGACTAGTAAAATATACCTTGAGAAAAAAGGACGAAACGAATTGTTTCTTGTATTCGACATTGTACTTAAAAAGTTGCACTGATGTTGCAGACCTCAGCTTAAAGATGATTTACAATTTACTTTATAATACTGGCAATAATACAAAGAAAAATACGGTCTGTGTTATGGTTAGTGGTTAACTGGTTAGCTTGGGATACGTAACTTATTTTAACATACACACTATCGTAAAATTCCTTTGATAAATATTATCTAATTACATTTATGTCACAATTATTATTTCTAAGTTTTTAAAATATTAAAATATATTAAATGTCAATGTTTACAATTGAATTGATGAAGATTATCGTCTTATTTAATTTTCGTTTAATACAGCACTTAATATTATGATATATTAATTCTAAACTAACTAAAAATAACTAAGAACCAAAGACCTAACATGCGCAATAACCTATAATATCCTTGGGATACCAAGGATATTATAGGTTATAAAATAATAGAGTTGAGAATGACATGTGGTTCTTGCAGACAGCCTAAATAGCTTTTCTAAAGGTATAGCAACTAGAAATTGAGTTTATGTGCCATTAGATGTCATTCTCGTTCCTTTGTATTGAGGTTGCTTCTCAACTTCTCAACACGGCTTGTGGTTGCAATGGCTACGTACTTGCTATGCCATAAAATACTGAATGCGGTATAATACCTGTGACGACAACAATGGCCTTCCTAATAGAATCTTATTTTGTAGTAGACTAGATGACCCCCACAGCTTTACCCGTGGAATATTTCGACCTCCCGTCGCACCTATTTAATCCCGTCGCTTATAAATACTACAATGATGCATTAAAATTTGCCTGATTTGTCGACATTTATGACTACTGCTCTGCTTCCTAGTGCAGTAGCGAAATGACATATAGCCTATAGCCTTCCTCGATAAATGGGCTATCTAACACATAAATAATATTTCAAATCCGAACAGTAGGTTCTGAGATTAGCGCGTTCAATCAAACAAGCTCTTCAGCTTTATAATCTAAATATATATATAAAAGAAAGTCGTGTTAGTTACACTATATATAACTCAACAACGGCTGTGCCGATTTGGCTGAAAATTGGTGGGGAGGTAGCTTAGAGCCAGGAGGCGGACATAGGCTACATTTTATACCGGGAACAAGTTCAGGTGGGAAACTGGAACGGGAAAACTTCTCTACGTGGGCCAAGCCGCGGGCGTCAACTAGTATTAGTATATATTTATGACCGTATTTCTACTTATTCTTTCGTTTTAGGTTAAACAATTAGTTCTTTATTAGCAAATGCTTTAATAAGGTCGTTGAAGTCAAATTTTTAACTCTATCCTTATTAAAACTGGTTTTGCCTGCCCGAGACTAATTATTTATTTAACCCACGTTATTCTTAAATTTTATTTATTTTCGTAAAACTGGAAATTACCATACATTGACCTCATTATTCGACTGCTGTCTGTCACCTACCGAAAATTTTCTCTTTTACAATTACACATTCTGAATAGGAATTTAGATAAACTGTAAAATCTTTTGTAAAACACGTTAGAAATTTATTATACTAGCCGCACGCTATGATGGCCGTTTTGACGTTTGTCCTTTCATGAAGTTTCGTATTAATTTTAATTACATTTTATTGGTCGAAATATGTGAATAGTCGACCACATTAGGGGGCATTTATACTACGGTAGAAAACAGAGTACTTATGTAAAACAAGTAAAATATCATCACTATTGTAATATGTCAAAACGGCCATAATAGCGTGCCGCTAGTATAGTATAGACTGTGTGGTGTGAGACTTAATGTCAAATTGGACACCTACAGTTTGTTTTACTTTGGTTTTCATTTTACCTTTTCCAGTTAAAACAACAGCTTCTTGTCCTACATTATCATTCGCCAGCATTGATTTACAGCGCTCCCTCAAATCTCCACTTTCAACGTAACGTCCTTTTGTTCCGTACGGCTAAGTTTTTGTAAAACGCTTTGTCTTGACATTTCTATTGTTGAACATTCGACTATAAAATCAAATTGTTTGACTTTTTGCTTGTAAATATTGTACTCTTTACGACTCCCGTAATCTATTGGGTAGTTGTAAAGTTTGCGCGTCTAATAGTAGCCTGCTGTGTTCGTTTATGATAGGAAACACAGATATCATTTTAACAAAAGATGTTTAAATTCTACAAAACTATATTGACTTCGAGCAAGAACTAACGAATGATTGTAATTGTCTTCTATGTATTGTTTGGCGTACTCAAATCTTGTGAAACTATTTTGTATTACTTTTAAATTTGATTTAGCGTTAATAAGCTCATCTATCGTGTTCAAAGAATCGAGACTTGTTTTATACATTACTAGAATATTTTGTGTAACACAATACAAATGGCAGTACAGTGTTTAAAAATATTTGTACAAATATTTAACTTATTTGAAACAAGTTTTTGTAGCTACTTTTAAAACATTTAAGCTATAGTAAAAAGGACTGTGTGTTAAATTTTTTGTGTCACATCAAGTGTTTACTTACTTCTTTGATTGTTGATGATTCACATTTCCATAATTTTAGAGTAATGAATAGATGATATCATTACTATCTTTATCCCATTTTGTCAAAATATGCATGTTACACATTATACGGTTGTGTCATTCCATGGCATTTTAAATATCAATGTAGTTAACTAATTCAACCGAAGGCTTCTGGGTGGACCTCATCCTGGTTATATTGGTGTTATATTATCTTTATATGTTTAAATATTAAGCGCTCGAGGCCCCGCGGTCTCAGTGTTATGTAAACGATCACTGAGTTACGCAACTTTCACTATGGCTGGTCCTCGGATGGGTGACCACTTTGTGGCATTTACATTTGCGAGCGTTTCCGTGCTTCGGAAGGCACGTTAAGCCGTTGGCCCCGGTTGCCAGTAAAATGGCAGTCGTTAAGCCTGGTTGAATGCCTTATGGGCGGCATGAATAATTTCAACGCCAGGTAGCCACAACCTGCGTCTGTCTATTTCAACACGGCAATGGGCTCACTACCTATTACGTGGGACAGGTAAATCCACACGGTGAAAAGTAGGCATATAATATGCCTCTGCCACCCCTTCGGGGATAAGGCGTGATGGATATTTATTTATTTATTTATTTAAATATTAAAATTTTATTGTTGTAAGTTAAATATGCAATATATTTTTTAAACGTGGCGAATTTAGTAATTGCTTAATAAAGAGGCGTTGACATAATTAACTTAGCATAATTCTAGAAAATGAAAAACACCAGAATGGAACCACGATAAACAAGACTGACAACTAATTAGTACAATTAATTCTGTTTAAATAAAAATCTTAATAACTTAAACAAGTAAATAAGTAACATCTGAAACGGCTATCCATCATCATTATCTACGTAATTAAAGATCCAGCACAGGACATCGCCTTCCTCAATCCTCTATAAATAGCTAATAGACTGAGTTGGAAAGCGTACCATCAGCTATGCACGCAGGCGCGTGTGTGTTTTAAAGCATAATTGAAATAGCACTGTCCTCTTTCTACTGAATACGTTTCAAATACCAGTCTGAATTTTGAGCTGTTCACATTCCAAAAGCGAGGAAATTCGCTTTGGGGGCCTAGAATGGTGAGCTACAGATATGAAAGTTACTTCTTTGTTTTAAATTAAACCTACGACTTCTTTTATATTAGTACATATAAAATTCTATCTATTTGGCGGTAAAATATTCATTATTTATTAACAATATTATACCGAAAGAGAAGAATTAAAATAAAAACAAAACTAAAGTAGCTAGTGATGTATATGATTGTAACACCGTATCACCAGAACCCAATGACTTTATATTTTATTTCATGTGTTGTAATCGTAGGCCTGTGTAATGGTAAAATCAAGACAAGTCCAATATCACAACTGCCATAAAATCTGAACTCGAGATAAAGACCTATTTTTGACACATTCTACAATAAACGCACGGCTTCTATTTAAAATAAATAATATGCTGTTTCAAAGTAAAATTAGTAACCTGAAAGTCTATTAGAAACCCAACACATAACCCAAATAATGACCCTTCACGTATAAAGATTAGCAAAAACACATTTTCTAATCTGCAACACTGTTATATGAAACTGTGTTGTGTGTGGTTGCTATGTTACTAACTGACACAATATAGGTAGACACATACTACGTGTGTATGTATGTATTATACAGTTTCAATTTACGCGACCGACATCAGCTGATTACTATGAGCGGTGACGCAATGCTAGTACAATTGTTTAGTCGTGCCGGCACACACACGGCGCGAGTGATACCGTATCGTTTGTATTAACCGTCACGATTTTCCAATCTGTGAATAAGGTTGAAGATTATCTCGGAAAAATTATGAAATAATTTTGTTATTTTCGACTCCACACGCTTGAAGTCCCCTTGAAATAATCTTGTGATTTTGGGAGACCGTACCGCACTGCACAAAATGGACATCAAATATGTAGATCATTCTCTTCAAAATACAGTGTGTAGGAGAGATGAGATGACAAGAAAGACGACGAGTGACAAGTGTATTGAGTCTGTAAAATATCTGCCAAAGATAATTGATGATTACATCTACATACATACTGAGCGCTTTCGCATGTTACACATAAAGTTAGTCGTATGTTATATGCTTTACTTTTATGCTTAACTAGACCCGCCCGTGACATACTTGGAACCCTGAGGCACCCATATAATTCCGTCGTTTATTAATTTCACAATAATGTATGAACATTTTTCAAATTAGTTGATTACTTCTCCGCTCTTGAATACGCCTGCACGGCCCGGTTGAATTATGGTTACACGAAATTAATTTCATGGAGCATTTTTTTTATTTTGCCATATCTCCTAAGGTATTCGTTTGATTAGCAAGGTGTAAAAGGACAAAATAATCTTTATGAAATGCCAACTAATGTATTAAAAATTGGTTTCAAATTACCGCTTATGTTGGCTGGTGTTTTAAAGTATTAAAATGGATATAGTATGTTATCCTTAAGATAGACATATACCGTCGCGGATTTTTTTAAAGACCTATATTAAATACACAATTCCACCATACATTATTTTGTTATATCTTAAAGGGTTTAAGCAGCGTTTTCGTTGAAAGCTTTTTTTTAACACCCCCAACAAATATCGTTATAATTTAGTTAATGTATACAAAAACTTAACAAATTGTAAATAAAAAACCTTCCTTAAGAATCACTTGATCTAAGCATAAATAGGGGCAGACAGCGGGAAACGACTTTGTTTTATAATATGTAGTGATTACTCCTTTAGTCTCAACAATGTGAGCGTTCATTTCCAGAGCAAAACTTGAAACGGTGAAATTGGAATACCAATAAGTACTTCTTTAAGTAATTTCGAAGGCCTGCTGTATGTCTACTGATAGGACGTATTCTTCAATCCATCAGTCTATGGACCGAATCTGAGTCTATAATCCCTGGGCAGGTTCAGCCATCGCATCTATACCGCTCGTGAGATCACTCCTACATTAATTAAAAAAATTCATAATTCCTGTTTTTTTTTCACATTTTAAGGTCCTGTTAATTTTTATTTGTTTAAATATTTTTAACATACTTACGTCAACATATATATAGTCACGCCTTTATCCCCGAAAGAGTAGGCAGAGGCATACACCCATATTTCACCATAAATATTTAGCCCCATGTCACAGGTGAAGACGTCTTTGCCGTGTTGAAAAGAACACTATTAAATTCATTTTTGATTTTTTTTTAATTTGACTTATCAAGTGCCATGGCAACCGAGACCAACGCCGTAACGTTCCTTCCGAGGCACAGAAACGTTCGTAAATGGTTATGCCGCTAAACTGTAACCCATCTCCGGACTAGTCATAACATAAGATGCTTAACAGTGATCGTTTACTGAACACTGAGGTAACGGGGTCACGATCGAAATTAAATAAATAATATTTTAGAATACATTTTTTTCTTTACAAATTTATCATAGTAGAGAGTTCTTTTATAACATTGCGTGGGAGGATGCATGGCCAATCACACGTGTTTATGCGACATATAAACTACTGAGGCAAAATCAGTCGTGTGGTGTTGCAATTTTCAAAATACTATAAAATTATTTTTGAAGTTTTAATTGAACATTTAAAAACAGCTCAGTTAAGAGAAGACAATATTATAAAAATAAAAAGTATGTCAATGTGATAGAATGAATTATAAGAATACGATTTATTGATGAAAGCTTTTGAAATCCTCGTGACAATGATTCGTTTTATTTAATAACCTACAAAAAATGCTACGAAAGAGAATATTTAAAATTCTTCACTAAGCATTTTTTTATAATACATATACATATTTATATTGATATACTGATTACATCATTACAAAAGTTATCTACATACCCACAGTACATATAAGCATGGGTTTTGATTCTCATTAATTAAAAATGTCCAACAGAGCTTACTTGCTTTAATGACTGATTTGATTAGATAAAAAATACTGATTTTATAGGTACTTACGCTACTACATGGGTGCAGTCATAAACTTTCTTGGAACCTTCAACGTTGATCACCCGGTTTATATAAGGTGCAGCTAACGTTAGAAATTAGTTAAACGAAGCTTGGATTTATGGAGCATAAGTTAGTACCCGCGTGGTAAAGTTTTCCGTACCTGTTTCCCACAGGAACTTGCTCCCGGGATAATTAGTGGCCTATATATGAATATAGGATGTCAGCTATCTGTATAGGTACCATGTATCATTCAGATTGGTTCATCGTCATTTTATTATATTAGTAGTAAGATTTTACTTTTAAAGTTAGTTATATATAAATGGGGTCTGAGGACGGCGGGTGGGCTGCTCGCCGTCCTTACAGAAGCAGACCCCGGTCCGTGGCGCAGTGTGCGAGCTGCACTCCCTGCTATAGACAGATGGAAGGAATACGTATGGTTTTAATCGGTAGGAGTCAATAGCATCCATGAGGATTACCAAAACGAATAAAAATGTAATTTAAAAATTATTTCTTAAGTTTCTAACGTAATTTTAAGTTTTTTTATCGCGAAGTTATTAACTAGTGGCTCTAAGTGACAAGCACTAGACCACAAACCAAAGAATCAATGTCACTCGAGGGAGGGAGCGAGCTATATTTCCTGCTCTACAAGTTTAACTAACCAAACTAAACCATACTTCGTATTTAAATCGATGTGCTTTATATATCGCACTTGTTTGTATAGAATTGTGTACCGTTTTAAAAACACAGTTGACGAAAATTTATTCATTTGGAAATGGGCACTTACTACGTTAGCTAGATGAATAAATAGAATGTGAAAATAGATTCAATCTATTTTTTCGGGTACAAAATATGTGTATACTGTCAAAATTATAATGTTTCCAAACCTGGGCGCCCTGTTTATAGTATTAACTAGCTTTATAGACTGCCAAGCCACCGATCGAACCATGGCCTGTAATGTATGCAAACAATTTGTGGCTACAATAACATTTTGCAGCGGTCTGATGCTAACCGATTATAGAGTGTATTAGGTGTGGAATGGATAGAGAGATACCGCAATACAAAAGTAGTTTAAGATAACCTTAGGATTGTTGTATGTTAAGAAACTATTCGACAATATTGGCAGACATATGACGTCAGCCCTTATCTAGACTGTCTGGGTTAGGAGAAAAAAAATGTAGAAAAACGTAACTATATTGCCTTTGCTACATTTTTCTCGAATAACACTGCTTTGCTAATAGTGCTGCAAAACCAATCAAATGCCGCCATCACATACAGTATTGCACCTTTTTTGTTGTTGGTTTATCTGGCTAAGGGCGTCCTACCTTACGTTTTCTAAGTTGCAGTCTCCACTCCGGACCTGGACTGCTCAATCAATTCTTCGACAGATATGGCCGGTTTATTGCAACTTTAACTGCTATTTTATTAAAAACTAGCTAACCCACGCAACTTCGTTAGCACCACATAAGAGAAATAGACGTAGAAAAATAAATTAGAAAAATAAGGTAGCGCGTAGGCTACACTTAGGAAACAACTTTTGAAGTATCCCCTTTCTAACAACAAAGAACCGAATGAAATCGGAAGACTTGTTGATAAGTTACAACTGAATTTTATACACGCAGGGAAACTGCGGGAACTGAATATTGACATTTCATCCTCTCTCGCAAAGGAGCCGCGCAGAATATCAGTAGATGGATTCAGATCATGCCAACATTGATTCAGTTGTCTCGGCTTGATGGTCGATTATAAAAGTCCTACAAACACAATTTTCAATATATCTCCAATAGTTTCGTTATTGCACAAAAAGGTTTTCTCGCTGCAAAAGGTTTTTCCGGGATAAAAAGTAGGTACCCTATGTATTATTTTAGGAAATGTTCTATCTATTTGCCGATTATTATCTAAATGTGATTAAATAAGAAACGCCCAAATAATATAGAAATAAATAATAATAATAAATATTAGGGGACATTTTTTTTACACCATGCCGTCTAACCCTTGTGTTATGGGATCTAGACAACTGATAAACATACTTTTATGTTTCTAAATACATATATATTATAAATCGGAAACACCCAAACTCCGAAACAAACATTTGTGGATCACACAAATATTTTTTCCGACCCGGGAATCGGACCTGGGACCTCAGTTGCTGCAGTCGCATACACTACCACTGCGCCACCGAGGCAGTCACATCATCAGATCAATCAGAAATCTTCACAAACTTTCACATTGATAATATTAGTGGGATTACATTTCTGTGGGAAATCCTTTCTTGGTGCTCATCTAACGTAGGTACGTAAAGATACGTTTTACCCACGTAGTTTAATTGCTTATTCCTTTGGGCTATAAAATGGTAGCTACATCTAGTTTAATAACAATTCGTATCATTACCACATGTAAAATAAACTGACGCAATCACGCTAATTCATTCAAAACTTCTCTCGTAAAATGCGTAGGTTGCAGTGTGCTTTGTAATGAATCTGTGATTATACTTTCTTCTTAGAGTACGTTGTTTCAAATTCACTCAGTCTTTTCAATGGAAATCTATATCATAGTTGCTAAACTTCCTATTCTAAATTGAACGACAAAAGAAATTCAGGTAATTGTCCTCAAAGAATAGAGATGGATTTTAGATGTATCTACAGGACACACAATTGAATGGTTGTTTACTAAAGATTGTATAGATGGTGAAGGTATCCAATTCCAAATTCCTCTTGACCCATACGGTCATGACGTCGAGTAGAATTTACAGGACATGAATTGAAATGAAATTCCAAATTCTCACCCCATTGTCTCTATTCTCATGTTTTTCTTTTACATATTAAGCCAAGCTAGCTAAAAGATAAAAAAGGTCAAACAGACATTAATGTTTAAAGCGATATTATGTAACTATATATGCTTAGAAACCCTCATCTGGATAATGACTTCCATACATTTGTTCTATCTAATCAATAAACATATTTTAAACAAAGTACCAAGTTGCCTATCAGTGCGACAGGCTGCAGTACGTGAAAGCTGGATTTATTGGTCCATGGTCAGCGAATGCAAGGCCTATGTGTACTGTTGCAACAAATGCAGTTACCTGCACTATTGCAAATGCCTAGGTACATTCGAACCGGTATTCGTACGATTCGTGTTTAGCCCTTCTAGATTTGCATGCTTATTTATCGACTAGTATTCGAATATTGCTCTTTGGAGCCCAGCTTATGTGGTCATTGTTTGGATAGGAACGAGGCTGAATGTGATAACTACAAATAGGGCCAATACAAAGATTATCGTTTCATAGTCACGACAATATTGAATGTGAATTGGTCGGTTTACCATTTCACTGCAAAAACTGTTACAAAACACTACAAACAGCCAAAAAATGTATGCTAATAAACCGAGTTGTATTTTTATTGAATACCAATCATTATTAAAGCTAAGTATCATACGACTGAAAACTAAATTTAAAGGAAAACCGATAAGAAGCTTTGGCAAATTTACAAGAAAAAGTCGACCGACTTAAAAATGTACATAACCTAATACTCATTTGATTCAACTTTACCTTTCTTTTGAGGTAAAATCACACTTGTGACAAAAGTACTGTTTGCGAGTACAGCAGTACAGCTGTTTGCGAGTATAAATTCTAGGGATCTTCTGAAACTAGCCAAGTAATACGACATTTCTTGGAAATAATTAGTTTGATAGATATTAACACCTGCCTTTTTATAGGAAATTATATAATAATGTAACAGTATTTAATAACAATAGTATTTTATCACCAAATGCCTGTTAATTACTAATCACTTTGATTACTCCATACATCTCTCACGGTGTAATGAAAATAATAATTGACTAACCATACCCAAGACCTCCATAGCAAGAATATACTTTATGACTTACTCCATTATATTTATACCGTACAAACCTTTACTTTTACTACTATTTTATGTCCATACATCGTGGAAACCACACTTGGTATAACTTGTTACTTAATTAAATCTAGTACTTAAAATTCTATATTATGTTCATACGAGCCACATTCGTAATTATAATAAATAAACCTTCAAACAATTTTTGTTTGGGAACTTACTGAGGGCCGAGTCTACTAGTTTCTAATAGAAAGCCGTTCTAGTTCTATTCCATAGCGGTTCTATTGCGATTAGTCCAAAACTAGGTAGTCTACTAAAACTATTTTATATTTCACAATGACACTTCTCAAGCTGCAGAATAGAGACAAAATAACTGTTTCTATCTATCAAAATATTAATATAGACTACCAAAAATGCAAGAAAGGAACAGTGTGATAAGGGAACATTGCGGTATGGTAGAAGAAGTAGTGACTAAGATAGAAAAAGGTATGCTTAGATGGTTCGCACACGTGGAGAGGATGGATGAAAGTAGACTAACAAAACAGATTTATCAGAAGAGAGTAAATGGGCAAACTGGTAAGGGGCGACCTCGGCGTACATATGTCAATCAGATAGAAGACATTTTGGAAAAAGGTCAGGTCAAGAATACCCTTAACCGGCGTGTGTGTATGAAAACACTTATGAAAGTGGAAGAAGCGAAAGTTGTATGCTAGGATCGTAGCAAGTGGAAAGCCATAGTCTCTGCCTACCCCGATGGGAGACAGGCGTGACGATATGTATGTATGTATGTATGTATGTAAAAATGCAAATCAAGAGCTACTTACAGGCGCTACACGTGTTAATAATATTGGAGCGCAATTGTAATAGTAGACTACGAAAATTTTTCTGTCGGCTCTCTATTGAGCGGCTTTTTTTATTCTTTTCTGATGCGATTGAATTAGTATAATTGGCCCCCAGAATGAATGTTACGTAACGTGTCGCTCGGAACATTCAGGGTTGACAATATCTTTCCTGAACTTTACACTAATATGTCACATTGGAAGTATGTAGACTATTTCTGCAAGATTATATCACTTAAGGATTTTAATTTATTTTTAAAATGTACACTACATTTACATATGAACCAATCATCGGCATAATACGCGCATTTCCCTTCTATGATAAACTACAGGCTTATGAATTATCTTATGAAATTAATTTATGTATTTGCCTCTATAACAATTATGGTTATCGATATTAACTAACCTACACCGTTTAAAAGTTTCAGATAGAGTATATCTGGCAAAATTGCTGGAACCGTCCAAGAGTTATATTGTATTTTTGTAATCTTCTAAATTCACATTTTACAGATTAATTGATAATAAGCCTATCCGTAGTCTTATTACAATTCCAGATCCTTTAAACGGAAAAGGTATTTAGTCAACAGGAAAATTACTATTATAGCCTTTACGATTTACCAGCTATCTCAATAGTATTAGCAGTACATCGACGCAATTGACTATCAGGTTACGGTTTTCATGAAAAATGTACACACAAATGGTAAAATATCGACGACTCATGACTTTTGATACGTACATACAGCTCGGTTCGTTTAACCCTACACGTCTGGCCTAAATTGCTATTTACGAGTCACCAATGACCTGCATCAAGTTCTCGTGTTACACAGCAATAATATTTCCCATGAGTTTTGTTATACGTTGACAAGACCACTCGTAAAAGTCGTAAACTTATTAAATCATAGTCAGTTGAACAACTACTGAACACTGTAGGTACTTCACTTAATGTAAATTGTTTTGAGATATATGTATAACGTTAATAAAATAATATATATATAGGTAATTTGGCGGGATCTACCTTTCTATCTATCAATGTGAAACGGCTGGACTGACTTTAACGGGATATCACTAATATCTGACATAGCTGATGTTATAAGGAGTAACTTAGGCTAAATATTATCCTCGTATACCCACGGAAATGAAAACTATGCGAGTGAAACCGCAGGGCGTTCGCTAGGTTCATAGAAAACGGTTTTGTGCTGAAAACTTAAGAACTTATATTTAAAATAGAGGCCATTACGACCTTACCCAGTCTCTACAAACCTACCAACTATCCTAAATAAACATTAATTTTATCCGATACCAGAACAAACGCAAATATTGAGTTCAATGCGTCAGTAACATGGAAGTTTTATAGCGGCAAAGGTAGGGCAAACTGCTGGTATAAGTCGAGACAAAGCTTCTTGAACAAAGCCACAATACAAAGCGCTTCGAGCATTTTCGGTTTCGAAATGTAGGCAAGACTTCATGAAACTACCTGCTTATCATACGAAAGGAGTTCACGTTTCTAGCGTCATTAAAGTTTTAAACGAAGATTTAGGTTACCACTGGCTTTGTGATTAAACCGTCATCAATTTTGTGTCAATGATATAAAGATTCAAACGTAAAATTCATTTTATTCTCATGCTCTTCGATAATTTAGAAGCTTTAACCACATTATAACTTGCTTGACGGAATGACTTATTTTAAAGTCTTTGTAATGTCAGTAATACTGATAGTCCGTCTTGTTATTGTTTGACGCTATCGTCACCATTGAATTCCTCCAAAGAACTCCTTTTAATATCTACTACATATATACTTGAATATATGTTGCCCAATGATTGTATAGCTTGCTCGACTCTTAATACTTCATTGCTATAGTCGACGAGTCCAAATGGATTACTTGGACTATGATATTGGGAAGTATTTATGTTTAAATACCACGACGCAAGTGGTACTTAAATTGTTTATGTATAAAATTCTTACGATTGGAAGAAATATAGATTATGGTGTAAATCTATCTGATTTTACGATGGGCCAAACTGTTTAGTGTCGAACCAATAGGTGGTAGTGGTTTGGACATAAAAATGTTAGCTCTACAATATTTATTACAAGCATTCCAATTGCCTGGAGTTTATGATTACATTGTAAATTTATGCAATATTTTAAAAAGATTCACAGAGAATGAGCGGTGTGAATGCATTTGAGGTGCGGTCATTGCACTTTGGTGCAGTCTGCCTCGTATAGGTGTCGCGCTCGGGTGACGACGATGCTTATCGGCCGACAATTAAAACGTTGTTTCGCGACCTGTTGCTCTGACTCCCTACCCTCATTCCTAGTTTACCGCACGATTTACCACCAGATCCGTTCAATGCGCAAACCCTTATTTACCACAACAAACTTTCTTAATATGGCATACGTTATTCTACAACTGTGATTTTCGTGCTTTATATAAATAATGCATCATGAATTACTTGCAGTAAAAAAAAAAATATTTAACGAATCTTTACGCAACTACTACAACATTAATCATAGAGTCATATTGTTTACAACACTCGATCTAAGGCACGTGCTTTCCAATAAAAACTTTGGAGGTCAAGTGTAGTAGGCGTATTTATATCAGAACGAGGCTATGTTCTCGTCTGCGGGGGCGTGCGGTCATTAACTGGGTCGCGCGGGGACAATCACCTCAGCCCCCGGTGGGGTAAAACAGGGAGGTTTCGCTTTCCTCGGGTAACATCGGGCTATCCCGCTGCAGTTCGGTTACGAGAAACACCCTTGTCTTTCGCGAACTAAGCTGAGTAGGAAAAGTCTCTGCAATAAATGTTTACTCTCCGCACTTCCGATGCGGGCGTCCACATCAAGGGGATTAATTTAGAACTTCTCGAGCATTAAAGCTCGTACTGAGTAGTTTTCCCTTTTCGCGGCCTAACAACTAAACGCCTTGAGATCAAAGCTCGAGATTGAACTGTTGTCGACGCGATTATTGTAACACCTTATCTTTTTTTGTAAAGCCGGATATGAGGCTTTGCTTTGGCGATACTTGTAAGGGTGACCCGGACGAATACATGCATAATGTTATTTAATTATGCAAATGGGCGACACAATGACGCGTATGCGACAACGACATCGACCTGCGACAGGAAATCGGTGTCGTGTTCCGAACGTGGAGGGCATCGCCAATCTTCGAAGAAGGCGTACTTACCACGGCTTGAACAATGGCGTATTTGTTTTTATAAAAGCTATAAAGAATTTCTTTGTGGGGTGACAGAGCATAATACATTATATCATTCGCGTTATAATATTTATAAACTGATGATAAATTGTTTAACCAAACGAATTTTATCCATTGTTAAGTGTGGCATAATCTTAGCACGGAATTATAAAAACCCGAACCCAGCATAAAATGGTATAGTGTTTTAAATTTTCTGAAGAGATGGGTAACCCGCTAGCTATTAGATGCAGCAGCAAGTAGCAGGTTATTATATTATGGAAATACCATCAAAGTAACAGAATACCAAATTTCAGATCAAAATTTTATTGAGACCTATTCATCGCCTAGGAATTGAACTGATAGCATTGGTGGTCCATCCGTTCGTTATCTATGATGCCACAGACAAAAAGATATGAACAGCACCGCATATTTTCCGTCGCGAATTAAAAACTAATTTTCACAACTGTAATATCATTTATTACTTTCTAAAATTAGTCACACCTCTTTTACATATAGAAACAGACCCTGAAACCATCAAAAGATGTAGAATATTTTTGTAGACCAACGTAATATAGTTATATAACGTATCCCACGTGATTACGTATTCACAGATGTATAGGAGCTAGAAGCGATTTCATCTAGTGATAAACAATTTATATACAGGCATACATTTCATAAGAAAATATTTTATACGATATTTCCAAATCTTATAATAACTAGCATAGACAAAACATTGTTATTTTATATTTGCAATATAGTTTTCAGTTTATTCAGATACCTGTAAAAATTGTATCATATCAAACTCTACTACTACACAGCGAAGACACCATCATTAAAAGCCAGTTGAAAAGTATATATCACTGTATTTTCTTTTTCATGTTGTCTGAGTGTACGTTTATGTTGACAATGAACTGATTTTGTCGTGTACCACGCTAAGCAAAACGAAGCTCAATCCTATTTTTAAAATCTATTATCTATATAATTACTCAAAAAGCTGAATATGTAGTTCAAAATTAATAAAAAAATATTCTTAAGTTGAAAATTACTAGACCAGAAATAATTGCAATTACTACGCTGTTTTGAAACTTTAAATTGCATAGGATGTTTATAATTAGAATCACGCTGTCGTTTAAGCCGTGACAGTTTGTTACCATTACCGTATTTACACATAAAAAAAAACTAAAAAAAAATTGTATAAATCCTTCGCCAGTTCCAGCAAAAAACGATCCGCGTTCAGTATCTACGCAGAATGACGCATTCGGCCAATAGTTTAGCTGTGTTGAGATAGGTCAGTTATCGCGAATCGTTGATTGTCCCCGTCCGTCGAACGTCACAGTCAACTGTTCGCAAGTCTGTTACATTCGTAAATTGTTATGTACTAGTTGGCACGCCATGAAAGGTGGTCAGTTTCATGAGAAAACTCGAAAATATAAATGGACTAGTTGACACCCGCGACATCGCCCGCGCACTTGTTCCCGGTATAAAAAGGAGCCTATGTGTTATTCTGATCATCATTAAAATCTATTCAATAGTTTTACGTGAAAGAGTAACAAACATCCATTCCTAAACTTTCACGTTTATAATATTAGTGGAATATTATTGTAGGCGTGTAAATTTAAGGGGAAAGTCTGAAAATGTTTTTTTTTTATTTAGTGTTGTTTACAATATGTGGACTTTAAGTAATATGTGTTTTTTTTTTGTTTCAGGTATAGTTCATCGCTGCTTTGATGACAGAGTGTGTCAAGTTTATATATATTTTTCAACACATGTACTTATGAAAATGTTGTGATACTACCAAAGATAATAATCTTATAGTAAAACTAGATGACCCCTACAGCTTCGCCCGTGGCATAGGGCACCTATTTAATCCCGTCACTTATAAATTCTACAATATTGCATAATAATTTGCCCGATTTGTCGACATTTATGACTACTGCTCTGCTCCCCAGAGTAGTAGCGTGTATATATCATCATATAGCCTTTAGCCTTCCTCGATAAATGGGATATCTAACACAAAAAGATTTTTTCGAATCCGACCAGTAGTTCCTGAGATTAGCGCGTTCAACCAAACAAACAAACAAACTCTTCAGCTTTATAATATTAGTATAGATGATACTGATATAAACATTATGTTGGTTGTTTACCGTGAGTTATTCTTTACAGATTAGTATAGAATCTTTTAATAGGAACCATTTTTAATATCTAACTTTATTGCTTTTGTTATCTTTTACCGTTTACGTACCGTATACGCTACGTTTGAAAACTCGCTCGAAGATGCGCGATTTTTCTTGACCTGGGTAGCTAATATCATCTATAACTTTAGTGATCTACAAGATACACATAATATATAGCCTATAGTATTCAGGGATAATGTAGCTACCTGTTAGTGAAAGAGTTTTCAAAATGGCGTCAGTAGTATCGGAGATGACCTCTAGCGTCTAAAGTCACAAACATACTTTAGGTATAACGAAAATGCTTTATGCATTACGAAGGGAAACTACAGATGGAGGTGTCAACAAGACGAAAATTGGGAGACGCCTACTTCCAGCAGTGGTCTGCGATCGACTGATGAAGTATTTTTTTTGTATTAATTTTATGGCCTAAGACCTTTTAGCTATATCTTAATTCATATTTCTTCAATCTTCTTTCTTATTATGTAAAATGTCCCGTCCTCTACTTCTTAGTCAAGTCTAGTCTTTATTCAAGGTCAGTCTCACCCCAGTATAATGGTGGTTGTTATACTGAGGTTTTCAGTGGATTTTACGTGGCAAGATAGAAAATATTTCACTGCATATATACTCGTATAATTGTCTTTCACTATAGCACGTTAGTCGTTAACACAACTTTATGTCCAAGAAACCACCACTCCCGCACGTAAAACAAGATAAATGCACTAGTTTTAGAAAACAATATACAGCAAGCGTCCGCACTTGTCAATTTTAACTATCTTCATGCTGTATCCCTGATGGGGTAGTAAATTTTCCCGCGTAGAATCCGACTGATGAAGTGAATAGTATTTTTGTTTTGTTTTCTTTGCTGTATCTTTGGGCAGGCAGAAGAAACTCGATCCATACAGCCTTGTCATAGTTATATCAGATCGGTGTGTACCATGAGCAGCACCTTACCGAAACATATATATTCATAAAAAATGACCTAAAAGAGTTTATTTATCTATCACGCCTAATCCCCGAAGGGGTGGCAGTGATATTGTATTCCCACTTTTCACCATGTGTATTCCTGTCCAACGTAATAGGTAGTGAGCCCATTGCCATAACCTAAAAGATATAGACATATTTTACCTAATGTTAATTCTAAATGATTATATTAAATATTTTAAATAACGATAATGTCTAACAATACACGCAGTTTTTAAATAACGACACATGTAATATATTAAACACATGTGCGTACAACTTTGATAGTTACAGTAACTTAGCCATTTAATGTTTCTACAATGCTGATGATTATTGTGTTACAGTTATTGCGGCGACCTTTTGGTGTGTGTGTCGTAAGCGGAAGCGATAACGAATGTTAAATTATACCTATTGTTCAATCAGTATACGTATATCTATCACGCCCTATCCCCGAAGGGGTGGCAGAGGCATACATATTGTATGCCCACTTTACACCATGTGTATTCCTGTCCCACGTAATAGGTGGTGAGCCCATTGCCGTGTTGAAATAGATAGACGCAGGTTGTGGCTACCTGATGTTGAAATTTTTCAAGCCGCCCATAAGGCCTTCAACTTGACTTAACGACAGCCATGTTACTGGCAACCGGGACCCACTGCTTAACGTGCCTTCTGAAGCACGGAAATTAGGTAATCTACAGAATACCCAGTAAATATGTATACGTCTATGTATTCTACGTTTGAATCTATCCTAATATTATAAAGCTGAACAGTTTGTTTGTTTGGTTGGTTGAACGCGCTAATCTGAAGAACTACTGGTCGGATTTGAAAAATTCTTTTTGAGTTAATTGCCCTCATTTATCGAGGAAGACTATAGGCTATATATCATCACGCTACTTCCCTGGAGAGCGGAGCAGTAGTCATAAATGTCGACAAATCGAACAAATTTTTATGCATTATTGTAGAATTTATAATCGACGGTATTAACTTATATTTATGTTCCTACATCTAGAGCAAAGAACATATACCCACATTTGAGTAGCCACAGTAGATCCCATAGAGACCTGTGATATTAGTAGCACAGATTATCATTATGCAGATCTCATGGCCATTCCCTGCGACTCTTGCTTTTACCCTTACCCTCCCTTTTTATAGATATCTAAGGCAGTGCGCGCTAATCTGAAGAACTACTGGTCGGATTTGAAAAAATCTTTTTGAGTTAATTACCCTCATTTATCGAGGAAGACTATAGGCTATATATCATCACGCTACTTCCCTGGAGAGCGGAGCAGTAGTCATAAATGTCGACAAATCGAACAAATTTTTATGCATTATTGTAGAATTTATAATCGACGGTATTAACTTATATTTATGTTCCTACATCTAGAGCAAAGAACATATACCCACATTTGAGTAGCCACAGTAGATCCCATAGAGACCTGTGATATTAGTAGCACAGATTATCATTATGCAGATTCCCTGCGACTCTTGCTTTTACCCTTACCCTCCCTTTTTATAGATATCTAAGGCAGTGGCTGTTAGATACAAACATATTCATGCCTTTATCCCCAAAGGGTTAGGCAGAGGCACACTATACGCCCACATTTCACCGTATGCATTTTTGTTCCACATAACAGGTGGTGAGGCCATTGCCGTGTTGAAATGGACAGGCGCAGGCTGTGGCTACCTGCTTTTGAATTTTTTCAAGCCGCCCATAAGGCCTTCGACCAGGCTTAACGATTGCCATTTTACTGGCAACCGAGACCAACGTCTTACGTGCCTTGCGAAGCACGGAAAAACTCGCAAATGTAAATTCTACAAAGTGGTCACATGACTGTTAGATATTGTCTATTATTATAAAAATAACAACATGGTTAGCCTGTGCAGGTGACGACAGCGGTTCTGACATCACTTGGCCTTTCTTTACTTCTCTCTTAATACCTATCTAGTATTAATAGGCATTACTTAACTATTACGTTAAATAAAAACACAGAAAGTGTTAGTTTCCCTCTACGCCACTCATTGGAAGGTCTAAAGAAGTTGATCACTATATCTCTTTTATAATGGTTTCTTTGTTTTTTCACTTGTTCTTTTGTAATAACTGATCAGGTAATTCCGGTATTTCTCGGTATTACATACAATGTATCCTTTGTGAAGCGATCCGCAAATATTTTTTTACAATTAATTATGAAAGTGGCTTACTTAACAAGTGCTAGTAAACTCATACCAGTCGGTGTAAAAAACTAACTGCTTTTGAAAAATTAATCATGCTAAATACAGTGCTAATTGCAGCATGTAGAGTAATGATTATTTTATCAATGCCATTGACGGCGCTGTTTTTATAAAGCTCTCATAATGATCGTTTGATTTTATTCAGATTGAGATATTATCCGCGGGGAATCTAACATAAATTGTCTAACATTGAACTGTTTGTTTATCAGTCACGCCTTTATCCCCGAAGAGGTGGCAGAGGCATATTATACGCCCACTTTTTACCGTGTCAAGAAACCAGTAATTTGCAATGGTTTTATTCCGCTAAATGTTATCATTTTGTAAGTTATGATTAAAATATAATTAAAAGTTTTGAACATATGGATTTTTTTTCTTTTATCTGTCTTTTTAGTAGTAGTGTAGTTGTAGTGTACTTATTTTGTTGAGAAGGACAACTCGGCGAACACAATATACTTTTTAAAATAAATAGCTTTAATTTCGTAACTTGGACCGCAGCTTAACTATAAGCCTTGCTTTATCTGGCCCTTTTCGAATGTGATTTATTTATGTACCCACTGGCCGATAACTGAACAGCTATCTGAATTCGAGTGCGACGTCCCTGTTCGAGTGTACACATTATCTCATGTCAGTTTGTGTAACAACTAATAAAATATGAATCACACATGCATAGATATATTACTGATAAATCAATATAGTCGAGATGCCATTGTAGTTGCGTGGCTTCTTCAGGAATGAGAGTATACCTATGAGATACTAGTTGTAATACACGCGTGGTGAAGTTTTCCCGTTCCCGTTTCCATCAGGAACTTGTTCCCGGGAATAAAAGTAGCCTATGTGTTATTCCGATGTGTAAGCTATATTATTGTAAGGTTTCATCAAAATCCAATCAGTACATTTTGCGTTGAAAAGTAACAAAAATCCATTCTTACAAACTTTTGCATTTATAATATTAGTAGGATGTAATGTAGTCATACATTATTATCGGAGAGCATTCAATAGTAATTAATGCCTTGCATTTTCCCTTGTTTGAACCGCGTTAAATAAACGCTTTCACGGAGACCTTACAAACCCACACATGATGCTGCTGTGACCTATTGGATTGGTGCACCTGAATACCAGCTTCGCCCTTTCAGCTCTATGCACACGTGAGCAATAAGGATCGCGTTGATGATCCCTTACTTTGCTTGTCGAGTTCCTTGCCCCAATCATCGTTCCGGGTTCACGTTACCATCAGTGCGTTGGACAATACTCTATTCAAAAAAAAAACTATCAAGTCAGTGAATAAAAGTACAATATGAGTGACTCTTTTATGAAGTATAGGAATGTGGTAGAATGCTCTGATTATTAAGTATTTTTAAGTATGTATATCAGTTGTCTAGATCTTGAATGTAAGCTTATAGCCTGGTTTGGGCCAAATAGCGGTGTGTAAAAAGTGTCCCACAATATTTATTTATTGTTAAATGTATACATTATTTAGACATATTGGGTTAATTATGTACCTTTGAAATCGAAGGCCTTCCATTCTCCTATTAAACAGATAAATTAATAAATATAATTAGCTACATTCCAGATTTTACAAGCCATAAAACAAATTAGTGATTAGTTCATAGTTCCCTAAGAGTTCAACTCTACCGAGCATCACTTTGCATGTTTGTGTGATACACAGCACTAATTGCGAGTCCTCGATACTCAGCTGATTTATGATGCAAAGGGCCAAAGGGCTAATGGAATATTACGAGTTCTACGACGCGGGTTGTGCGTGCCGTTCCTGAGTTTACTCTTTTCCCGTGTAAATGAGTGTTTTCAAGGTTAGATTAATATTGGATACTGACGGTAGTATTATTATGGTATTCGACATTCTAAAAAAAAAATTAACACCTTTATAGACATGGCCACTTATGAAAATATCGGATTGAATTCGCGGTTTGAACGAATTTTAGCTACCTAACCAGTGTGTCAATGTATATGCACCTATGTACAAGAGGAGATTTAGTTGAATTTGGCGTCACAGTTTTTAGTTAGTAAGAGTCCGTTCACTGTTAATGATACGTCTATGTTAAGAGCCATGCATTGTAAAGTTCATATGTTGTCGTATATCTGCTTGTTTACAAAATGACATGTTATTATACAGGGCACTAAAAGATTGCTAAAATTTGCACATACAAGCACGAATACCGTAAGAAAGCCAAGGCTTAAGTTACTTAAGTTTATTTTTATTAGCTAGGTGTTGACTTATCTTTAATACCTCAGTGTATTGTAACTGTACATATTGAAACTCCTTGTATGCAATATTATGAAAACGATATTAAAATTCGTATAACTCTAAAACGCAGACTATATAACATATACGCTGGAGCTTAACATGAATGTTAGACGATAGAAAATATAATCTATTCATATCTCCACACAGTCAATGGTTCTACTACAACTATTAAATACTTAGTAGTTCTCTAATAAATACTAATCTGAAAGTTAAAACACCAGTTTACCGATCTCGTATTAGCTGACTACGCGCTTTTTTACTCAAATAAAAAAAACTTTTTAATTTGCTTCTACGACGACATGAACAAAGCTATCTGAAACAGTTGTCCTAAACAGCTGTGACAAAAACAAACAACTGTAAACCATATTGTTCCTTATGAACAGAGAGCATAGATCGACAATTGCTTACAACTTAATTTTAAGATTTAGTCGGCTTCTCCCTTCAGAATGATGCATCAAGTTACTGCAACAAAAGCGATTGATTCGCGCTCTCAGGATCAAATGGGGCGAATTTCGGGTGCATGGCTAGGGCGGGGCGCGGGATCGGTGTATGCGGGGTCCGTGGGGGGTGTGAGCAGGGCCAACAATGCGGCCGGGGTATCGATCCACCCCCGCGCGCCGTCTGCCCGACGCACCGAGCCTACGAGGGCACTGCTAAGCTCCTTCGTTTCTATGCAAACCAATACTCTTGCTTTCTCTGATACACGTGCAGTTGGCCTTACAATGGTGTTAGGATTAATTTTACGCATGTTTGCGGGTAAAACGCACAAGTTAGATGGTAGAATGAAATTGAAATAAGGCGAAAGGCTTATTTATTTTATGCTCAGGGCAATTTGGAATGTGTTCCGTTAACTAATTATTGTATTGTTTGTTATTGTGTATTCAAATGCGAGAACTATCAATGGTTTCCCAGATATGACTGTCACCTACTTAAAAAAATAGAAACCGTGTGTTTACCTATAAAAATAAAGTATGTGGCGTAAATATTCATTATTTATTGGACTTCTATTCGTATGTTTTTGTCTAAGACTACTCAAAGGACTAGATATCTAGTTTAACTAAACTAGATATCTACCACACTTTAAGAGGCACAATGGATTTTACCATAAATTATTACCATGACCCCTATATATGGTTTCTCATTACCAACTACGAATGAAATATGAATTCAGTACTTGATATACAATTTGTTTTACTTGTACTAAATGCAACTGAGTGGGATTACCGCTTGGGCGATATTAATAAAAACATTCCTATAAATTAAAATAACAGTAATTCACAATCCATTAAACTTAATGGAACTGAGCTTTTTACCGTCTTAGAAAATCCAAGTTTTATTGCACTTTTAATGTTTATATTTTTATTGCGGACATAGCTTTGAACGAACCCATGATCTACAGCCTCGTTAGAAATGTAGATGGCAAGAACTATCCAATCGTACTAGTTACAGATACTTGACGCAGGTCAGACGTAGGTCGAAAGCCTGTGTCTGTCACCGTTATTCACCCCTATAAAAAATATTCAAATAATTGATTTAAAAAAATCAAGGACTAAAATATTTTTCCATTGGCCATCGATTCAACACGGCAATAACCTCTCCTCCTATTTATTAGTATTGAATGCTAAAACATGCATATGTACGGTTTAATTTCGGCGTATAGTATATACCTCTGCCCTTCAAGGACAAAAGCTCGACTGAGAATTTTATTAGACAATAAGGTGAACAATAATAGTGACAAACATTACCAATAATACCATGTCTTTACTAACTTTCGACCTCAAATTTAGAAGGCCCATATTCACACAATTAAGCTATTCATAACGAGTAAAGCGAAAATTAATCTGCAAACTAAACTATTGATATCCCTAGGGTGTCACAAGTTGTATTAACCGATCCCAGGCCAATTTATTATAGAAGCAGTGATCCTCAAAGTTGGCAGGGACACGATTTAGCAACTGAATGAAAATCAGAATACGCAAATGGTTCAGTGGATTTCAAAATGAGTGACTCGAAAGCAATTGGGAATACACTAAGACGAAGAAAAAGAGAGGAGAAAGATTTGAAATGTTTTAAGATTTAACTTTTAGTCTGAAACATCGGACCATCTCTCAGATATAAGGCGCCAAACACACAAATCCTGTTGTGAATCGCCAGAAGGTCGCTTATAGTTTGAGAAACATTGTCCTTAACTATTTGGTTTGCTGATCAAACTTATAATTTGTTAACCGAAGAGATTGCTGATCTTTAAACGTCAATCGATTTAAAAATAAAAACCTTGTATAATTGGATCCAAGGAGGTGAAAGTTATAAATATTGAATATTTATGAAAAAACTTTGCGCCGCGAATTGATACAGACTTTATATTTATCCCATTCAATAAGAGCAATGTGATGCTAGAATACATTTTTGGTACAATCAACGATAAGTTTTTGGATATTAGAATCTTGAAATGTTCAACATCACAGTGTCCATTATTTTTTTACTAGACGAATTAGGCAATTGCAATCTACCTTCGTTAGACTAAGCAGCCGCAACGTCTTTTTTTTTAATAACTAGTTGATATGATACCAAATAAATTAAAGACATTTCAGTTCATATGAATTTTAATTTAAAGGTTTCTCTTACATTATTTCCTGACCATTTTTTCTCATATTTTGTATGTAGGTAATCACGTTTGGAACTACAAAAAATTACTAAGTAGGTACATATCATCATTATATCATAGTTTTTATTTCGATAACATATTGATATAAAAAGCAGCTGTTTCTTTTTCCAAATGTGAGTGGCGAACTTACAAGAAGCATGGTGTTTGTAAGTTGTATGGAACTTACCAACGGCGTGTGTGGTCTCTGGCAGTTAACACTTCCGTCTTGGCACACACCTATTCTTGTTTAGCAAGCTTATTTTGACGAATGTTACAAAATTTTAGTTAAGACCTTAGTTCCTTAGGTACAATAACTAGTTCAAACCAAATATTACTAGATTCAAGATATTCTTTTCAAACTTCTTATCTCGTTTAGATTTAAAAGAGCAATTATAATTTATGATTTATTATATCACAATACTTATCTTTAATAACAAGCTTAGGTAGATTCGTTAGTGAGGAAATTGGACATTTTCGTATTGTAATACGAGTATCATACGTCGCCGTCGATTGGTATCAGTAGCTTAAACTTCAGATTACCTAGACATCAAGGTACGTTGGCATTGGTTGGCAGTAGGTATTTGGAATGCAATTATTATCTACAATCTGCAATCGAGTTCTGCTTTTGTCCAAGGACTTAATTTAAGGTATGTTATACCTACTCGTACGTGGTTTGGAAATATCCTACTAATATTATAAACGCGAAAGTTTGTAAGTATGGATGTTTGTTACTCTTTCACGCAAAATCAAAAGAATCGATTGTGATGAGACTTTACAATAATATGGCTTACACATCAAAATAACGCAGGCTACTTTTTATCCCGGGAACAAGTTCCTGTAGGAAAAGGAAAAATTTCACCACGCGTGCGGAGTCGGGGGCCTCAACTAGTAGAAAATATTTTTAACCGCTAACTATAACTGCTTCACCGTTACCACTGATGGGGTGTTACCCTCAGGGCTTTCTATAAAAAAATACAATGGTCGTTTTTTTAGTAAGATTTTTTAGATTCAGACTTTAGGGTAGAGTTCATAATTATGTGATGATTCGATCACGGTTAGGGCAAAAATATATGCAACAGCATTTTTAAACGTGTTAATTTCATTATTAATTTTTACCAAGTCTATAATCGCAGGGTAAAGTAAAGAATTGATTAGGCTGTAGCATACTAGTACAATTTATAAAATAAGATTTTCTATGCGTATCGTAATTAAAAAATTTACCTATTTTTGTAATTTTAACTTAAAACATATATACTGTTTTCTATAATTGTAGCTGACCGGGCAAACGTTGTGCCGCCATAATAGCCACCCTTTTCATCTAGGCCTATTCACAGAAATACACAAAAAAAAATCATAGAACTCCGTTAAGCCGTTTCGGAGGAGTTCGATAACAAATTACGTGACGCAAGATTTTAAGTATAATTTTAAAAATAGTAGATTAATGAAGTGTGTTTCCTGGTGTACAATAAAGAGTTTTGACTTTTACCTTGTGGTTTTGTAACAAAAGTTATTAATTTCACTTTTAAAAGCGAGCCCCTTGTATAATTCATATGCCATTGGCAGAAAGTAGGCAACGCCTCTCTCAGGTAGGATTGGCAATCATAATCGATCATTTTGGATCAAGATACACGCCATTTACTTTTTTAACTGTTAGGATAATTTTTTTTATTTCTACATTTTTTTTTTACAGCCTTTGTTAGACGCGAGCATATGGTTGTGTTATACACCTTCCTGTAGCGAATATTTGCTCGTAGCAAGCCTCCATTATTAAAACAGTAGTGATAAATAAAATAGTAGTGCCTGTTTGTAATTCCAAATTAACAGATTTTCAATAAACGAAAATGAAAGTATATACGGTACTTGCATAAATAATTTGTCTGTCTGTTCGTTCTAGCTTATCTCTGAAGCGACTGGATCGATTTTAACGGGCGATAGATGATTTCACTGGTAGATGACCTTGATGATGTTATAAGGAGTAACTTTATTATACATTTTATCCCCATATTCCCGCGCGAACTAAAACTATTCGGGTGAACATACGGGGCTTCCGCTAGTATTTAAACAATGTTGAATCGAAAATCGTGCTTCAGGATAGCTATGACCAGACTGTCTGTGCGAAGTCCGTAGCTGGAATCGCATTTTTTTGAAGATTTAGACTCACAGGAGTTACACGAAAATTTTCCACATAAACATTATTGAAAAATGCTTTACTACTTTGATTATAACTAGTAGATAAGTACAGCTGGTTCTATCTTATGGTGGGCATCAAAAAGTAAAGCTTTAGTGCAGACGAGCCGCACTCTTGCCGACATTAGGGTGCGACAGTGAAACCTAATAAAACCGGTTATGTTCCCTACGTGACGCGTGCGGAGTAATGAGTTTTCGGAGAAAGCGCTGCATGTGTTGTTCTCGGTACTGCGCTGACTGGCATGTCAGAGCGATACAGCCAGCAGTATATACCTCGTTAAACTTAATATGTGTAATTTTGATCATAAGTTTTTCCTTTGATAAAAACAGTTCATTGATCGAAGTACAATCACGTAGATCTATATTCTCAAGTATAGTAACGTATATCTATTATTGTTTGAACAGTCTATGTATGTATATAGGGGATGATTTATTTTCATTTGATGATAAGTAAGTAAGTAATATTGTATTGTACCCCAAAAATACAAATGAATACATTCAATTTACGATTCACAGTTGATACAATTGACGTCCTTAAAGGCAATTTCTTACAGGCAACCATTAAATGAACACTCATCATCATCCGAGCGTCTGTCCCAGTTGCGTCTCGCGACACCCGGGGTCCGCTTTCCTACATTTTCTCCTCCACTTTTTGCCATTCATCATCATTAGTCCATTAAATGAACACTATGGGATAAGAATTTAAATTTGGGACATAAATTATGTTATTGGTAGTTAAAGCTAAAGTATAGTTCAAAGTATAATATTTACCTATTTCTACTGTTTTCCTATGTAACTTTTTACATTATTTAATACCATTCAACATTATATACACTTAATTTTCTTAAGTGTATGCCATGACTGATATAAGTATACTCGTAACAATAACTTTATTTATGGATTCCGGGTTAATTTATCTTCAATCCATCGTCAGCTTCTCTAAGTGTTCCACACATACCGACGACTGACGCTCTTCACGTTTTCCTCTTGGTTTATTTTTCTTTGTATGATGTTATTTTTCGAGAGCGTCTGCGGTGATTTTTATCGTAACACTTGGAAATGATAAGTTAATTCTAGTTAACCTTTATAAACACTCGAAATGAATTATCTGTAGTAAATACCTGTTCTTCAAAAGGGGTCTAAGAAGGTTTTTAAAGGGTTGGCAACAACCTCTGGTGTTGCTAACCTCTATAAACTACGGTAACCGCTTTCCATCAGGTGGGCCTTATGCTTGTCTGCCACCTCGGTGGTATAAATAAAACTACAGATAATTTATTTGCAGTATTTATATTCTATACAAATATAACCTTCATCTACATGTTTTTTTTTTATTTGATCAAAATACATATTTTTTGTAATGTAGGTACATAAAATGCTACTCACTTAAACAACTGCGGTTTTTGGGTGAGCAGAGAACGCTATACAAATGGACCATTGATAGGTTGAAAAAGTACATCTTATTGCTATGAATACAAAAGTCTTACTAACTACTTATGGTAATTTGATAATGCGCGCGGTAGTGCATACTCACTTTAACGCGCACACCTACACACATTGAAAATAATGATCATAAATATGATTAATATATTTTTATACATGCATACACACAAAAATATGAATGAATCGGGCGTATACACGTACATGCGCCCACACACACACATGCGCGCGCGCGCACACACGAACACACACACACACACCTCCTTCGCTTTTACTTGCTATAGTCCATATAAGTAAAATCGGGATTTCTTATGAAATATTTTTATTTTAAACTTTTTAATGTATTTGTGAATTCAGTTACCGAGACAAACTCCTTAACAATGTGACTAGGCAGGCTATTTAATATAAGTGGCAATAGGTAAGAATAGATTCTATTACTATAAATTATGTTATCGTACACTATATGTATATAAATTATATATTATACATATATGTATGCAATAAACTTGGTTAACAATAATGTAAATTTAATCAAATATTATAATACATACACTATTGTCACGCCTTTATCCCCGAAAGGGTAGGCAAAGGCATACTATACGTCCTCATTTCACCGTATGCATATGTGTCCCATGTAACAAGTGGTGAGCCCATTGCCGTAAATACATAAATTTAAAAATAGTATGTTATAAAATTTGTCAATATAGATTTTATTCAAATTAGATTTATAAAACTGCTTAACAAAAATAGACGACCTCGAATGGAATGAATGGAAATGGTATGAAGTAAGAATCTACTCCAGTTTGAAATCGATTGAAAAACAATAAACATGTCCAAATATTCTTGCCATCAAAATATTAATTTCTACCACAACCAACCTTCATAGATGGATTCATAAACAATAAAAGCGACTGAACAAATCAATTACCACGTTCTGAACCTCAGTGTTTGTCGCTTTAATTTTAAAAGCCCTCTCAAAAGCCTTTGACAGGATCTGAACTTAACATTCCCAGCATTCCATGGACGCGTGATCTCGTACCGTATGTTGTCCGTCCCTTTCTATTTTCCTATTTCACCCTTTCTATCGTGAAACCTATGTATGACAGATTGAATTGATAAGCTGTAGCGATCGTTACACATTTTGTTCATAAGTGTGCGCGCACTTGACTTAAAAAAAATTTTTTGGCACGTAGAACTGCACTAATGTGATTGATGCAAGGGCCCATAACTAGGACGATTTAACCAATGGACGCGCTGCTATCTTACAGTTTGCGCCTGCGCTTGCCATTTGCTAAGCATTTTTAGCTAAGTCGCTGTTCCGCGGACTCAGTTTCACGTTTTGAGTGTGAGTGCTGTGAAATGATGTAAAAGTTATAGCGGTCGAACAATTAATGTTTCTTTTCACTCGTAAGTAAAATTTTATTTCATGTGTGTAGTCCAACATGAAAGTTGGTTGACCGTGATTTCATACTTTATTGAGTACATTACTTCTCCATTGGTTAAATCCTCCTAGGCCCATAACCTATATGTACACATAAATAAAATGGAAGTGACTGTTTGTAATTCCAAATTAACAGCTTTTGCTAAATGCATATTATTATAATATAAATTTATACAGTACTTAAATAAAATTCTAGTTAGAGTTTGTTGTTATAGCGGCAACAGAAATATATCATCTATGAAAATTTCTATATACTCTCTAATTGTCACGGTTCATGAATTACAGCCTGATGACAGACGGACGGACTGTCTTAATAATACGTTTACCCTTTGGGTATGGAACTCTAAAGAGAATAAAAACAATAAGCTCTAATGATATGGTTCCCTGTAGTTAATCGCTTTCCTAAATATCTTTAAGGGATTACGCCGCTACACGTCCTTGACTTGCTTCTTCGCTCATAACGTGTACGGGGCCATTCCGTTCAATTAGCCGCGCCGACCGGGTTTGCCTACTCCGCAGACGCTGCAACTATTGTCGGCCGCTTTGATTAAAGCTTGATTGGAAGCTGTCACTCATTCCACAGATTTAGAACGCCGTTCACGCATCGATGTCATATAAACTCGGTGGCGATTTTTGATTGATAACTTTTTTTATGCTCAAATCGTTTACAACCAGTATTGATTATGTTGTCAAGTTTTTAGGTACTGTATATTATTAAATTGAACTGTGAGAACGTACGTCATTTAAAATCTTTTATTCTTATTCAGTTCTTACACTTATTATTGATTACTCTTAAATCTATTTTAGAGTTATTAAACGTACCTATTTCCTTCATAGTTAAGATATTTTAATTTGTAGGAACCAACTAAATCCTTACTAATGTTTTAAAGGCGAAAGTAACTCTGCCTGTCGCGCTTTTACGCTAAAACTACTGAACCGAATGAAATGAATGGTGAAATGAAAAGTGGTACAGATATAGTCTAGAGCCCATGAAAATGACATAGGCTACATTTTGTCCCGGGAACAAGTATCTGTGGAAAATGGGAACGGAAAAGCTTCATTACGTGGGTGGAGCCGCGGGCTGATGACTAGTAATAATATATTTTATGATGTACTCATTTCTGAGGTATGCGCCATATCCACTAAGATTTCCGTGGATAATTGAACGGCACCTACAACTCCTGCATAATCAGACCGCGAAAGACGAGACTTGGTCACGGTTGTTCATATTCTAGGCATACCCCGTAGAGTCGTTCATGTTAGAAAACAATGGCTCCTATAAAAACAAATAATGTCATTACTGGCGGTTAGAAAAGAGTGGCCATGAGTTTTATTGCCTGGAGGAAGACCTCAGGCTCTACCTATTGCTTTGCGAATCTGGCAGTAAATGTAAATGTACTCGTAGAAGCAATAATCTTGACGTTCATAAGTGTTACTTTGTGACTACTGTTGTACATGAATAAAGATTTTTCATTCATTCTTTCAAAGATACAGACATCGGATTAGCACTTCTGAAACTTTACCTTAAGTACATAATACTTATACAACATTGCAATGAGTAATAATCGTCAAGTTAATCAGCCATTGCAACAGCCCATAAATTGAGGGCTTAACAAACTGAAAAATAGTTACCGCAAATGCTTCACAAGAAAAAAGTTAAATAAATTATTACCTAATTCTCACAACAGGGCGAAGTTATAAAACTTCGTGCCCCTCGTTGGCCGTAGTCGGGGGAGCTCGGGGTATTACAGCACTGCTTCCCGACAACTTTTTATAACACTTGGAAATACTTGGAATGACACGGTGTTAGGTAATTTCTCCCCTCGATGTCCGTAATTGTACTGTAACGTATTCTATAAAACTTAGTACAACAGGTTATGTCACAAAAGTACGATGTGTACGACTTCTTTAACTTTTCAATGTTATTAAAAGTTAGGCCAATCATAACTCGTTACATATTTTTTGTTATGAAAAAAGTTATGGAAATTACTTGACAAAAATGTTTTATATTGTGTTACTCAAGGTTTAATTTCTCAATCGTTTAGGACTTTGAGTAACATTTATATAATTTAATGAACAAAATTGTCCTTTTTAAATTTATTGCTTATATAAAACACTAACTGACCGCTCATTGCTCACTGCTCCGCAGCATCCATTTATTCCCGTCGCTTTTATTTTTTCAAAAACTCAAATATTGTCACGCCTTCATCCCCGAAGAGGTAGACAGAGGCATACTATACGCCCACATTTCACCGTATGCATTTTTGTCCCACGTAACAGGTGGTGAGCCCATTGCCGTGTTGAAATGGTCGGGCGCAGGCTGTGGCGACCTGCTGTTGAAATTTTTCAAGCCGCCCATTATTTCTTCAACCAGGCTTAGCGACTGCCATTTTACTGACAACCGGGACCAACGGCTTAACGTGCCTTCCGAAGCACGGAAACGCTCGCAAATGTAAATTCCACAAAGTGGTCACCCGTCCAATAACCACCTATAAGGAATGTTGCATAACGCCGTGATCGTTTACAGAACACTTAAGTCCGCGGGGCCACGAGCGAAAAGGTATAAAAATTTGCCCTATTTATCAATATTTTTGATTACTGCTCCACTCTCCTGGGCAGTAACGCAATGATATGCAGCCTATAGCCTTCCTCGATAAATGGACCACCTAATACTTAAAGAATTTTTCAATTCGAACCAATAGTTCCTGTGATTACCGCGTTCTATCAAATAAACATTCAAATCAACAAACTCTTCAGCTTTATAAATTAGTATAGACTTTGATTTTGTATACTAGGGAGCGACTCACACATATGTATGTATTTCCTACTCAATTATCATGAGTTATTGAGACTGTACGCATATTATGAATAAAAATTAACGTCTTGGAAATGATACATAGGTTCAATCGGCGCCATTAACTACAAAATTATTTAATTATGCTGCTCTTAATGACATGACAGTCGGTAGCACTTCAAATTGATTTAATTACATAAATGTTTGGAACTTCTGTATTTTTTAATGTACACCTCGTCCTATAGTCATTATTATAGTATTTGGTAAATACATAATTATAAATTCATTCTTTAAATAACATAGCATTTAATTTATATTGAAGTTATTAGTAACGTAATATCTTTTTCGAATATGAGATAAAATTACCTATGTCCTATCTTTATTGATAACAACTATAGCATCCAGTGGTATGTTTCATGTTTATTAAATGAAAATACGAACAAATTTCATAAGTTTAATGGAATCGGAATAGAAAACCATTCAATAATGAGGCAATTAAATGTAGAATTTTTGTTTGAAAATACGTAAATTATCATGCTCCTAGATAAGTTTGAAACGTCATCAATGTTATGTATGAATTCAAACGTCTTACTAACTGAATAATAGACTTTTGTGACATTAACACGAAATAGTGTATAACAACATTAAAATTGCCCTTTTTTACATACATACATATTGTCACGCCTTTATTTCCGAAGGAGTAGGCAGAGGCATGCTATACGCCCACATTTCACCGTATGCTTTTTTGTCCCACGTAACAGGTGGTGAGCGCATTGCTGTGTTGCAATGGACAGGTGCAGGCTGTGGCGACCTGCTATTGAAATTTTTCAAACCGCTCAAAGGCCATTAACCAGGCTTAACGACTGCCATTTGACTGGCAACCGGGACTAACGGCTTAACGTGCCTTCCGAAGCACGGAAATATAATTTAATAAAATGTGTCAATTTTCGATGTTAAATTTGGAAGAAATTTTGAACCCGCTGCCTTTTTAGTGAGGTGGCACTAGCACATAAGACCTTTAAGCCTTTTTGCTCAAAAAGGCTTAAAGGTCTTATGTGCTAGACACTAATTAGCACGAGCAATTAAAGTCCTGGTTGTCACGGACTATTTGTAATGTAAAAATGCCCTTTATTAATGTAAAAATAACAAAACGGGGTCGTAGTCCATTCACTATCAAACTTTGACGGATTCAAGTCCTGTCATAAATTGCACCTCTTGTTTATGCATTTGTAATCATTAAAATTGTTTAATTAAAGATACAGCTAGTGGTATATACCTTTAATTGCTAATGCCCAACATATTGTTAGACAATAATCTGGTTATGGTATATGATATCGGATGATACTCATCATTTATTATCCATTTCATTAATCCACATAGAAAACAGAATCCCCTAAAAATTAACTAGTTAAACAACTGTTTATTGTTTCCGGTGCATATTGTTTTGACAGATGCTGCCATTGGTATGCCGTTGAAACATATTACCAAGTTTACTCTGCTCCCAAAATTCCATTTAAATGAAAATGCAAACTATTTTCGTCCTTGTGTCCTCCGAACTGAGCTTCACTCATATTCCAGTTAGTTAGTTTGATAGGAATACGTTTGTTGATTGTTGTGTACAGAAGGCGTGGTGTCGTCGTGTCTATTTTTAGGTTTACGAGTTCAGTCCCCTTCTCCCCTGTGCCCCCTACATGTAGACTCATCCCTCCTTAGTTGTATAATTGTCAAATGTCTAGTCTTGTGCGATTACTGGCAATTTAGACAAGTCACACTGCATACTCCTCTCAATACATAACCTTAAAAAATAAGTAATTAGTAGTATTACACCGCGATTATATGTAAATCCTAAGAGTGTATATAGCCACAGTGCAAATTGTACTACACACAAAACAGCTTGATCTTGACCAACATTACGTAGACATGACGTAAACGCCACAACTGGATATTAACCCAGATTACATTCCTCAGTAAGCATAGTAGACACTTTTATCTGGTTAACAAGGTGACTTCAACTACCACATTCCTGGCGGAGCATTATTGAAAGATTCGTCGCCTCTGTCAGCACGTGATGCATTATTAGCATCAACCAGACGTCAACATGCGCCAGATACTTATAACAAATTTAAAATAGTTTCAAATAAAATACCGCGCTTTTATCAGAAATGAATTGACTTGTTTTGAAAGCAAATTTGACTTCTCTTTAACAACACTATAGCCATCATCTAAGTCTTAGTTTCTATTACATCCGGTGCCCTCGATTGTAACCCAGGACCGTCTAACCTACTTTTCCCCCTCCGCTTCACAAGGCCTTCAGCATGACTAGGAGTGCCTCTAATCCACATATCATTGTTTATTAGGTACAGCCAGGTCTCCTTAGATCTAATTTACTCTATAGGAGCGTATCAATCGTATAGTTTTAGTCTTATTATAAGTATAGATTTCACTCTGAGTCCTATAAAGACTGATTTAAGAAAAAAAAATTAATAGAGTTCAGCGAAACACTTCGTTGTAGAGAGGCGGTATAATCTGGGTAACTTTCATCCTTCCCTAGGTAGTAGAAAATGCTCCTACGTTGAAGACAAATCCATTTCAAGCGGTTCCGGTCATTCTCTATTTTACTCCCTCGTCATTCCTCGTTCTTACAGCGATGTATCGTTTAAGTAGGACTCGAAAAACGATATTTCTAGATCGTTGAAAGAAATATCTGCAATTTTTTCGATGTGCTAGCCAACAATATTACAAATCATCTCGCCAGATTTTACTACCAGCCTACGCTCAAAACGAATGCTTTAACTAAATACCCTTCAATGTTACTTTACAAACACTAGTTATTTTATTAGAACGTTTCGTATTTATAATAATAATAACTTAAGCAGTAAAATTGGATCATTGTATCTTTTACTTTTAATTAACTTTGCTTTATTACCAAGTTATCTTAATGATAGTACTAATTTATCTATTGCGTCAACGTCCCCATAACATACACTTTTATATAACGTGCTAGGCTTTTAGCCGTGGGTGCGCATGAGGCCGGCTACTGGCTTCACGCCTACCCTTCGTCAAATACAGGAAATTTTCTTGAGCCTGACACGCTCCGAATCGCAACCTGTCTACGGCTTGGGGTTCCGGTCTGCGCTCCTCATAAATGTCCCTGTGGCAGTGATGTCGACAAGTTAGGACATCACGGACTGTCATGCCAAAAAAGTGCGGGCCGCTTCTCGAGACATGCCGCACTTAACGATATCTTACGCCGGTCCCTTGCCACCGTCTACGTGCCAAGTCTACTTGAGCCAACTGGTATTGCAAGAGACGATGGCAAGAGACCGGACAGTATGAGTTTGATTCCATGGAAGATAGGCCGGGTGCTGGTATGGGATGCAACCTGTTCAGACACGCTGGCCCCTTCCCATCTACATGGAACCAACAACAGAGCTGGTGCGGCTTGTGAAGCGGCTGAAAAAGCTAAAGCATTCAAATACAGGGGTCTTGGCTCCAAATATGATTTTGTCCCATTCGGTGTCGAGACTCTTGGTCCGTGGGGTCCTAGAGCTATAAGGCTTTTTAAGGAAATTTGCGAAAAGTTAGTCGACGTCACAGGAGACCGAAGAGCTGGCAGCTACCTCGGACAATGAATTAATCTAGCTATTCAAAGGGGGAACGCTGCCGGTATCTTCGGAACCTTGCCTAAAGGGACCTCTTTTAATAATATATTTTAGTTATGTATCATATTGTTATGGTTATATTTAATGTAAAGAACACAATGTTCACATCTTTTATATAATACGCATTGAAAACTCATATAAAGGAAGGCGAAGGAATGTAACGATGGAAGCAGGCAACTCTTGGTTATAGTCTCCGCTATTAAGTAGGTTTTTGACCAATTTCTAGTTATGTATAGTATATACTGTCCGAGACTACCAGGACTTTAATTGGTCGTGCTAATTAGTGTCTAGCCCATAAGACCTTTTAGCCTTTTTGTTACCACCTCATTCAAAAAGCAACGGGTTCAAAATTTCTTCCAAATTTAACATCTAAAATAGACACATTTTATTAAATTTATTCGGTCCTTTAGACCCACCCCAGTTCCGTGCTTCGGACGGCACGTTAAGCCGTTGGTCCCGGTTGCCAATAAAATGGCAGTCGTTATGCCAAATTGAAGAACGTATGGGCGGCTTAAAAAATTTCAACAGGAGGTCGCCACAGCCTGCGCCTGTCCTTTACAACACGGCAAAGGGCGCACCACCTGTTACGTGGGACAAAAATGCATACGGTGAAATGTTAGCGTTTAATATGCCTCTGCCTACCCCTTCGCGTGAAGTGAGGTATGTATGTATGTATAGTATTTTAGATCTGCTGCTAGACTTCTAACATGGGTCTTTACTCATCGTAATTGATACGTACATCTTGTTCCCCCACAAGTCTGCGATGTTAATGGACAATTATTTCGGCAGTCGGCGGTCACACGCGACGCGTGCCTCGTGCGCGCTCACTTATTATTGCAAGCACAAGCGCGTGTGACAGATCTTTGAGGGAGGCTGGAAGGATGAGCGATAAGCGAGTTTTTAATAACACTACAACATACAATATTTCTAAGCGACAAACACACACACAATGATGCGACCCCACAAAATTGGGCTTACAATATGCACAATGTAATGGATTTAGTATAAAAAACAAATTAGATAAAACAGCTATGTATGTATCAACACGATTTATGTATATTTTCCATCATTATTTAAAAAAAAATTTTTGAAATATTATTTTATAACCTATAACGTCCGCCGTCTCTTACGCCATAAACCCACCGATAACGAACGACGTGGCCATGTGTGCAGGCACCGCGGGAGCCCACCCCCCTCGTCGGCTATTTTCATTTATCACTGAAAGATGCTCAACCTTTCCTCGCCGATAACGGTAGCAGACTTAATGAAATATCTTCTATAAGAAGAATTTCTTATCCATACTATCAACATGCTTATTTGTTTAAACCCTGCAAATTTGCATCGATACATACTTATAAATATATTAGCTTGTTTAATTATACATATTAGCATATTATTATATTAACAGAAAAATGAGGCTGACTGTAAATTTATGAGCTTGTAACACATTTCAATATGAAACAACTATTTATTATACTACTTAAATGTTTTATAATTTAGACTTTGATTCCTACTAAAAGCATTACATCTCACGTCAACCGGGCAGCTTTAGGTTCGTTTCCCAGTTACACATCCCTAATTTTATCCATGCATGCATATTAATTTTAACCATCGTTTGCTCTGTCGTTGAAGACAATTGTATATAGAGAGCTGTATTGGGCTAGCCTCGCGGAAGCTAGGAGTTCTAAATAAGGTGAGGCGGTTCTTCACGACGCCCCAGAGATGTTTTCTGTACAAGACGCAGATACGTCGATGCGTTGAATACTGCTCTCACCTTTGGGATGACTCCGCGAGGTACTTGCTGGACGCGCTAGACGCTATGCGTTATAGATTGCTAACGCAGCGTGGAACAATAGCTTTATTGGCTGGGTTTTACCGTATCTACCACGGCGGGTATTCTGAAGAGCTCTTTAACCTAACCTCACCCTCTCCTTTTCGATCCCGAACAACACGTGCCTGGCAGAGGTCACTGTCATACTGTGGGGAAATTTTTCGCCAAATCTGAGCGGTTCAAAAGATCGTTTCTCTTTCGAACAATAGAAATTTGGAATGCTCTGCCAGCGCACGTGTTTCCCTCCTCTTCTAATCCAGGGTTCTTCAAGCAGAGCGTGAAGATGTACATCGTGGGGCTGCCAACTTGAGAGCCACTGTTAATAGTCTTGTGTATTGTGACTTTCTTGAGCTTTCAATTTGCTAGATTTCGCCATGGCTTTCCATCAGGCTGGTGGCGTCACTTTGGCGAGCTAAATATAAAAAAAAGAGTATTTAAATACAATTCATTTCGTTTATTATGTTTCGACTGTTATGATTGGTGATAGGTTTTGGTTTAATTTATTCATGATTTGATCCAAAAAATTAATCCCGCACGAAAGAGTATGATGCCGCACTCGTAATCTGAAATATTATTCAAATTTGATTACGGCGATGGTAATTCCCTTCAGTTATCTGATTGATATGCAACATTAACAATGGTAAAATACATGTATCCCTCTTTAATTACCTCAAATGTAAAATAAATTACGTTGTACTAAATAGTAAATTTAATTTAATTGCAGTTGTTGATGTGTACACACCTTTGTTGTCTTTATTTATTGTTACTGCTAAAATGTTAACACATTACCTGTCCCTTTGTCACTTTTTTAGTGTATCTTGCTCATCACAGAAATCTGTCGAGGACTTATAGATGCTACTGTGTCCGAACTTTATTTGATTTTCTTTTTTTGTTTTTAGCATGGGAGTTGTACATTGACCACTCTCTCCATTCCCCAGAGAAAATCTGTTTTGAAGATTGGTACCAATGTTCTTCTCAGTCTAGAGTAAATAGTGCTACCAGAACCCATCAGCCTTGCAGCCAGAGCATTAACATAAGTCAATATTTTTGCTGGTATTTGTGGCTCTGGTCATTGATTTCTTATTTTACAGTGTTGAGTTCTAAATCCTACACAATACTACTGTATGATATAAATAATACTGATGGGATGAGGATGTACTTGTTGTAAATGCATTTAGGAATGTCAAGCATAGATCTCAAGTACTCACTGTAGAAAAGATAAATCAATACACAATTCATCGATTCGGTCCAACTTAGTAAATCTAATAAGATATTTTTTGTGCGCGAAACGAATGAGGTGAAACGTGTTTGAGATAGACAGGGGATTAAGTGTCCCCTAGTAGAGGGGTGCGATGTGAGGGATATGTGCAAGTTTTACTGCGCTATGTTAGAGCTATCCTTTGTTGAGTATTCTGAGCTCTTGGTTCAAAAGAAATAGGTTATTGTGTTTGTAGGTTTTCCATCTCATATATATATACCTAGCTTAGTCTGAGTCGTCATCAGAAGTGCCAAGTAGCAGGATTAACCACGCATCGCAACTTGAATTAAAAATCAAAAATAGTAATCACTAAAACGTACAAGAAAGACTTTGCTTTGCTTGTCGGCCACCTCAGTAGTATATATAAAAAAGTACCAGTGTCATATTCAAAGAACTTTTCTTAGAACATATTAGACTATGATTCAAGATAAATAATTTAGAATTAGATACATTTTCTAAGCTACAACATCCTATAACTTGTGAGATACACGTCAAGCATCTATGACAATATGAAAAGTCTGTCACAATCTAAGATTGAGAAACTAAAAATCTGCACAACATAACCAGTTTGCATAATTATACTACGCAGGCCTGACGAATGGTGCGTGCACGCAGAGCGTCATCTTGTATCGAGGGATCAATTTCACGCGTATCGATTACTCTTTGTCATTGGAAAGGTCCTTGGCACATCACATCACACATATGCATAGAGATCCAACTTGTAAAACACACGTGCACTTTATGGATGCATTTATGAGCGCTTCGGATGCGGACTGTCGTATTTCTCTTGTACAATAATGTTCAATATAACTTTAAGCATAAATATTTAGATAAAATAGATGGTAGGTTTTTTTGTGGATTATTTGGTTATAGTTTTTATAATAAGTACTCGTTGCGCTCACTGCGTTAAATATCTTTCGCTATGGCTGTTGGCAGCTTTCATTTTTTTAAAGTTATTATTGCATAGTTTTTATCGCGGGCTTTGAGCGCGGCGACCTAATCAAGAAATTCCGTAACGAAAAAAACCTAACACCCGAGCGCACACGAATTACCTCGCTCAAATCCCAAAAACAAGGTAAGTTTAAAGAAGATTGCAGATGAATCCGTTTGTGCGTTTTCCTTTTTAAAAATATATGGTATATTTAAGGTCATCACAAATACATTGTAGTGTTTAAAATTTTAATAAACTTCCCAAAAATTTGATAAAAAATCTTATTAAATAGGTCCTTTTTCAACCTAAATTGTAAATTTTCTCTGTAACGGCTAAATTTTGTATCAAAAAATATGTACTGACGTATTTCACAATTTGCATTGTTTTTTTTTCTTATTTATTTTAATATTTTTAAATTATGAATAAAAACCCGAAACCTCACCAGCACCACCGCTAAGGCCTGTGACGCGTACTCGGGACGCGTTACTTCAGTGTCTCGATGACTCTTGTGACGGGTGATACGCGCGTTATTTTTCCAAATAAAATCTAAAAGTCCACGTTTTTAATGTTTTATGAATGAAATCTTGTTGTAAATAGTACAAATATAATAATTTCGTAAAACAACATTAGTAATTAAGTTTGTAAATATATTTGTGGTTTGTAATTTCGTTTTGTTTTTTCAACCGATCATAGAGTAAGCCTGACTATGCCTAAATATAAGAATAAAAGTAAGGTGAAGCGTGGCCGAGCTCTCCAAAACTATTGGTAAGTACCTACCCTATTGAGTACATTATTTCTATTGTGTTTATTTTTTATAGTTTTAAGCTATCTTGAGAATTTCGAATGATGGAGGATATAGACCTTGGTGACTCATAATGTCACCTACCTGATGGTGGACTACACAGGTGGGTATACGATCTCAGTGACGGCACTATGTAGAACCATCGTGATAGGACTCATTTGAAAGGTCTCATGGAGACCTTGGTGACTGATGATGTCACCTACCTGATGGTCGACTACGAAGGTGGGTATAGGATCTCAGTGACAGTGCTACGTAGTACCAGCGTGTTTGGATCCATTTGAAAGAGGTCATGGAAACTAAGGTCACCGGAAAAATAATCTTGTTTAAAAAAAATCTAGTTAAAATACCTTTTAGTTTTTTTGCGGTGTAAATATGGCTATTATCACCAAACTGTAATAGCAAAAAATATTACTCTAGCTCATTTAAGTTATTATTTTTCAGGCAATTAAGAAACCAGCAAAACTCCGAATCACAAAATCAGGAACTTCAGCCATTAACAGATACACACGATCTGTCTAGTATGGCAGTTGATGAGGGGGCAGAGCAAATTATGGCGGTAACTTATTGTGTTTGCTTACACTGCGGTTGTTCGATAGTTTCCCTAGCTAATTTAATTTGACACTGTATTGTTAAAATGTTTGTTTTAGGTTGAAGAAGATGAAGAAGATTTACCAGATTTGATTATTGAAGAACAAGAATCACAAGCAGAACCAAAAATTATATCTGGAAGACGGATTATAGATATAGCTTACTTCTTTTCCAAAATACAAGAAAAGGCGGCCATGGTGCTTTTAACTGTGGTTTACAAAGTTTGAAACTTATAGGAGAGAAATGTGTTGGACTTGCTTCTAAGTTTACAGTATAATGTTTGATGTGTAAAGAGAAGTTTTCTCTTTGTAATGTCACTGGCGACTTAGATATTAATACAGCAGCGGTAGCGGGCGCCGTTTCAGTTGGTATAGGGTATTCGCAATCAGAGGAACTGTTTGTTATCAGCATTTGACTTGCCCGTGATATCTGAACCTGTACACCAAAAACGCCACGACATTGGTTCCAATGCCTAGGACAAATCCATGAATGATGCTGCTGAAGAAGAAAAAAGAATTGCTTTAGAAAAAGGTAACGTCAGCAAAGATGGGATACCTATTATAGATGTGGTTGTAGACGGATGCTGGAGTAAGTTCTTACAAAAGAACTACTCAGCAATGTCAGGAGCTGCTGCCATAATTGGAAGACACACAAAAAAGATTTTGTTTCTTGGCATTAAAAATAAATACTGTAGCATATGTATGCAAGACCTTAATAAAAAACTCACCAGTGCTTTAAAAGTTTTACGGGATCATCGACTGCCATGGAGTCAACAATAATTGTGGGAGGGTTTAAAGCATCTATGGAAATGTATGGTCTGATTTATGGTCGCCTCATTTCTGACAGAGACTAGCACGTGTGCGAAAATTTTGGAAGCAAGACCTTATCCTCAATTTACAGTTGAAAAGGTAGAATGTAGGAACCACTTTCTAAGAAACTTGTGCAACATATTAGACAACCTAACCACTGATACGAAATATCCTATAAGTTTCAGAAAACTAATCACAAAAAAACGCATCATGAGCATTAGGTCAGCAATACGAAAATGCAGCAAAAAATACCACGACTCGTTAGAAAATTTAGATGTTAGCACTCAAAAACTTTTTGAAGACATCCAGACTGTACATTTACATGCCTTTGGTAACCATACCAAATGTAAAAGCCATTTCTGTAACAGTCCACAAAATGTTGAAATCTTACCGCAAGCATTTTTTACAATTTACTTATTGCAGAAAATATGTTTTTTTTTATTAATACAATTGCGGGGCATTCCAGAAGTCTTGTTCATGATGTTGACAGTAACATTGTGGAAAGTTTTCATAGCGTGGTAGCCAAATTTGTGGGTGGTAAAAGAGTGAATTATTCGTGCAGGCGTGGATACCAAACTCGATGGTCAGCGTCTGCAGTTAATTTTAATACTAAAAGAAAACCTGTTTCCATATTGTATAAAACAATTGTCGGGCAAAGTCCTAAGGGCTAAATGAGCACCTTAGATAACAAGTATCGAAGAAAAAGAAATTTGTTAAAACATATTTTTTACAAAAAACGACAGACACATGGTGCCGTAAATAAAGATTATGGAGAACAAACCATAAGGCCCGATGTGAGTGATGCGATGCTAGAACAAATGAAGGAGAATTTTCTATCCAACTTAGATAAAAGTGATGAAGAAAGAAGACAAATTTAAAGACAAACAATTTTCTTTTTGAACTCCGGCGCTCCTTGTTGACGGCTTCAAACTTTGGAAGAGTTATTAAAAAAGGCCTGATACTAGTTGCGCCAGCGTAGTCAAACAACTGCTCTACAAAATAAATATAGATGCTACGCCTATACAGCATGGAAGAAAACACGAAAAAAAAGCGCTAGATCAGCTATCTATACAAAACGATGTTGAAATTAGACCATGCGGACTTTTTATAGATCCCGAGATTCCATATTTAGGAGCTACTCCAGATGGATTTATTGGAGAAGACGCGATAGTAGAGGTGAAATGTCCCATCTCAGCGCACAAGATAGGACTAGACGAACCATAGCTCAAAAAAAAAGTAAATTTTTGGGTTAATGATAACTCGTGCATTTTGCAGGTTAATAAAACCCACAATTGGTATTACCAAGTCCAAGTTCAAGCATGTGACTCGGAAAGCAAAATGTTTATTTGGAGTATGGTTTAATGAGTGAAAGCCTCTGAAAACAGAAACAATAATTAGAGACGATAATTTTTTGGAAAATAAAATAAAATTATGTACATTTTATTTAAATTGTATTTTGCCGGAACTTTTGGATCCGCGGCACAGTCGAAATATGGCAATTAGAAATCCGCCATATATTTTACAGGCAATAAAGAACAGGGAACACCGGAAAAAGGTGCATAACTTACAAAAACCAGAAGACGAAAATATGTGCGTACTTCAAGAAGCAAGCCTACATGCACCACCTTCACCAACACTTATCCCAGTAAATGACCAACCGACCTGTTCACGATATTTAAATTTCAGTGACTTTTAACGGGAAGAGTTTGAGATTTTGTCATTATTATACAATTAATTAATAATTATAATTCTAATAATTGCTTGACAGTGATAAAGAAAATAAAGGTGATTATTTATAGCTTATTGTTTATTTTGCTAATAACCCTAACTATTTCTGTTACTGAGATCCAATAAGCACTTACCTGGTCATCATCAGACCTTCAGAATGTATCATGTAGTAGCACTAGTGCTCAATTAGATAAATGTTGAAAGCTAGGTCATCCTTACTATTTCCGTTACTGAGAATCAATATCCACTTACCTGGTCATCATCAGACCTTCAGAATGTACCATGTAGTATCACCAGTGCTCAATTAGATAAATGTTGAAAGCTAGGTTATCCTTACTATTTCTGTTACTGAGAATCAATAAGCACTTACCTGGTCATCATCAGACCTTCAGAATGTACCATGTAGTATCACCAGTGCTCAATTAGATAAATGTTGAAAGCTAGGTCATCCTAATTATTTCCGTTACTGAGAACCAATATCATTTACCTGGTCATCATCAGACCTTCAGAATGTACCATGTAGTATCACGAGTGCTCAATTAGATAAATTTTGAAAGCTAGGTCATCCTAATTTTTTCCGTTACTGAGAACCAATATCCACTTACCTGGTCATCATCAGACCTTCAGAATGTACCATGTAGTATCACGAGTGCTCAATTAGATAAATTTTGAAAGCTAGGTCATCCTAACTATTTCCGTTACTGAGAACCAATAAGCACTTACCTGGTCATCATCAGACCTTTAAAACGTACCAGTGCTCAATTAGATAAATGTTGAAAGCTAGGTCATCCTAACTATTTCCGTTACAGAGAACCAATAAGCACTTACCTGGTCATCATCAGACCTTCAAAATGTACCATGTAGTATCACCAGTGCTCAATTAGATAAATGTTGAAAGCTAGGTCATCCTTACTATTTCTGTTACTGAGAACCAATAAGCACTAACCTGGTCATCATCAGACCTTCAGAATATACCATGTAGTGGCACCAGTGCACAATTAGATAAATTGTGAAAGCTAGGTCATCCTAACTATTTCCGATACTGAGAACCAATAAGCACTTACCTGGTCATCATCAGACCTTCATTATGTATCATTTATTAGAATGAAAGTATGTTTGCGGGCATATTGCATCGTGTGGTTAAAAATAAATATAAAATATAAACTTTCATAAACTAGAAAAAGACAAGACTACAAAAACCAGAGGAACAAAATTTATTAGACCTCTCAGAGAGCAAATGAAATAGGCAAAAATGATGACAACTCTGCGACACATCTATGTTCTTGTAAAATCTTCAGTTCGTTTTTTTTTGTAGTACGGTCGTTGGTCGGTAGCTGGCGCCAAAAAACAAATACATCGAGACGGGCTGTAAAAATAATATATAATTAAACTAACTAACTAACTATCTTCACGCTGTATCCCTGACGGGGTAGTCAGAGAGGACAGATCGCCAGGCTTCGCGATCCATGCATACTTCTTTCGCTTCTTCGAGATTCATCAATCGCTTCATACACGCACGTCTGGGTATCCGAGTACTTTATATAAAAAAATAAATATATTATTTTTAATTATGTATAATTTATATATTAATAATCTAAATGTATAAAATTTAATATCACTTTTCGTTGTAATTTTATAACTCGAGAACGGGCTCACCTATCCAGGCTGTTTAGGCTTTGTTCGGACTATTTAGTAGATGGTTTATGTGAAGTTTGCACAAAATCGGTCGAGTGGTTTTTCATTTATCACATTTTTGTAACATATCTCTTAAGTGGCGCTAACGAAGTTATTCGGGTCAGATAATAGTGTTATAAATAAATAATTAAAATTGCATAAGTTGATAAATAATGCTATGCAATAGCTTTACCGCGGCAGTCCCCGAGTGCCACACGTTGTTTTTTTTATTTAATTATCAATATAAAGATTTGATATTAATGAATAAGTATAATACTTAAATTATGTGCCAATTTGTACAAATTAGTCAGCCGTTTCTGTGCAAAATAAAACAATATATTTAAGTATAGGTTACGCACAGGCCAAAATCTTTGTCCTATGTTTTGCTTATTTTAGTCGATATCGAGCCAATTATATTATTTTGTGTCCGTAGTATTTTAGCGCTATAAATCTGTTCGTACATTATGCTTCATAATATCTCCAATTAGTCTAATGCACTACGAACGGGTTTTGTCGACACGTTCTTGCAATTAAATAGGTGAGTTCGGACGGTGAACAACGTTCGGTATATTTTATGTAGTTACAATGCAATGTTGCTATTTAGATATTAGACGTTAATTGTAATAAACACTGTTTAGTCACGTTTGTCCAAATATGCAACATCACGTAGGTTAATGACCTCCGAAGTATTATTAGTATTATAGAAAGAAGCTTATAATCACAAACAGAATATTTTTTAACAAATCTATACTTCTATAGTAATATGTAAAACTGAATTGGTTTTTTGGTTGAAAGCGCTAATCTTGAGCAACTGGTCCGAATGATCGGGCAAATGTTATAAGCATTATTGTAAAAATTATAAGCGACGAGATTAAATAGGTGCGTCGGGAGTTCGAAGTATGTCGAAGGTCGAAGCCGAGGGGTGGGGGGGCTTTAACCTAGTAAAAATATTAAGTACCTACCTAAATCTTGTATAGAAAGATGTGCCAAGGGTACCTCATGTCAGTATTAAAATTGACTAGATATAATTCACACTTACTTATCTATCACGCCTTGTCCCCCAAGGGGTGGCAGAGGCATCATACATATTGAATGCCCCCTTTTCACTAATGTGTTTTTTCCAGTTCCACTTTATAGGTGGTGAGGTGAGCCCATTGCTATGTTGAAATAGACAGACGCAAAATATTAAAAAACCACAAGGTGTGCTTATAATGTTGCTCTACAGGCTCCCTGTTACGGCACACAATGGTCGTGAGTTTAACAGCTGGTTGCTACCTGCGTGGTACTTACCCAGCAAGATGAATCTGCCATTGAATTATAATAGCTCATGTCAATCTAGAGCTAATTTGGTTCCTGTTTTCCTTAAACATTAAAAAATGTTTCATATTTATTGTGCCTGTTCTTATGTTCTCTCAGATTTACACTAACTGTGTCCCGAATTCGTCTATAACCCCGTGGAATACATTGAATTACGTCGTTATTTAAATATACTGTAATGTAGGAAAATTTACGTGATTTGTCCACATTTGCGATTGCTGCTCCGCTCTCTTGAGTAATAGCGTGATGACATATAGCTTATAAGCTTTCTCAAGAAGGTTAGTAAATTCATAAACGATACACAAAAATAGTTTTTAATTCGATCGAATACTGAGATTAGAACGTCCAACCAAACAATTCAACTCTTCGTAAGGTACTCGAGGTAAATATCGCCCACCTAACTAAATCTTTTGTTACTGAATAACTGGATTAAGAGATTCGCCATAGTATACTTAACCGAAAGTTTTACATTAGATGTGCTAACTGGGTAGCATTTATGATTTCCGTGCTCATAACATGTTTTAAAAAACGTTGATTTTGGGCGTTTTTAAAAATACTCTCCGTTACCACCCGTTTGCTATATAACATGCTACATGCTAGACACATAAAATACAAGTTATTAAGGGTTATGAATATACTTTTATTTTAAATTATAAGGAAAATAAAGAGCCAATAATTAAAATACAAAATTTTAAGTTCTTAGCAGAGGTTATGTATAAATAAAAGTGAGGATATCATCATCCTATCCTTCCGCTTCAGCACCACGTGTCACATGTTTATTTTACGTAGTGCATACCACGACGTAAATTGAAATCTTCATTGTACTATTGTCGATTTGTAAATATTGATGTACAAACTTTGTTCTAGATATCGTTTCTGTAATTAAAACCTGTAAAAACAAATTGTGCTGTTATATCAAATGATTTTGCAACATTCAAGACAAGCTGAATATTGTAATATTCTGCACACGCAGCCATACTGGGCCACAATAACATATTTATAAATAATTTAATTCTAAAGTTTAAAACAAAACAAGATTTTATCTTCTATAGATGAAAAGTAAAGACACGGAAATATGTATACAACGAGTTTTGATAGACATGTATATAAGATATATACATGTCTACCAAAACTTGTTGTCAGGCACAGTCAGGTATATAAGAAAAACGGTTTTTTTTAAGTTGGCTATTCCCATGATCCCACAGAATATATCATCCAGCATAAATAGATACCGGGTTTACTGACATATCAATCCCCGTACGGTCGCCAGATCGTCGTCCTGCAAACCTGTCAACCACTAACAGGTTATTAGACAGGCTTACATCCTATTTTGTCATTTATTTATATAAGAACTGTTACTAATATGACAAAAAATCAAGTGTATGCCACAAAGTTGTGACTCATACATATACCGAAATCTCATAAAATGGTGACAAGCGATCTACGCTACAAGCTGAGCACCGTGCACCGGACATGACACTTCCTCGCCCGTATTAAACGTCCGCCTACGCGGTCGCTTCCTGCGCAAGCATACTATATAACCAGGGCCACTAAAAATGCGTAGATGTTAATTCTTAGTCGGTTTTTAAATATCGCAAACGCTTTGCTTGACAAATTTATATTGGTAAGATGGCGACGGAGATTTATTTGGTGAAATGTCATATAAATGAAAAGACGTAGTGGAGACCACTTCCAACTTTGGAAAAGAGCGTACCCTAAAAAGATACGGCACCGCAGTGACCTTAAGAAGGCCTTTTGATCTCGATCAAAGTAATGAAACTAGACTGGAATTCCATTATCTTAAAAAATACGCTTTGTGTAAGTATTTAAATCATAGACCAAGATTGGATCTATAATGTATGTAATATATTTTAAATATTTTTACATATTTATATCAGACATAATACAGTTTCACTTAAACATCAACGACCCATGGCAATGTGCCCGCGCGTTCTTGACAATGACTTTGTAGAATACATTAGCATGTTTCGAAACGTAATGTCTGTCAATGTCAGATTATTATTCGTTACGGAAAGTAAAGAGTTACTCATAAAAATAAGAATACGTTTTTTATTTAACCAAACCTCTGAGATAATAGGAGTATTCTTAGAGAGGTTTAGAGACACAGTATACTAAAATAAAACTTCATGGGAATTGTTATTTGTTGAATGGTAGTAAACATGTAATGGAAAACAACTATATGGAACAGATCTACAACTAATACGAATTCTACGTAAATTTTGTACTTAATGGCCCAACATTAACTGTGTCTTTGATGTACCTACTCACACCTAATGCTGACAGATATGCGAGGTAGGAAGTTGACGACTTGCATTAGAGAAACCTGTGTTGTGTTATCGGAACTGATTATTACAAGTACTTACCGTGAAAACTGTGTTACTGGGATATAAGTACTGGTGATGCCACCGTATTCCTTTGATAGACTTGATATCAATGTTCGTCTTTGAATCCGTCTGATTACCAACGTTGACTTCAAATAAAACATTGGTATCGAAAGTCAACGTTGATACCGATTTTTGTCGGATCTCTCTCTTCCTAAGATGATCGGCATCCTTACCATCTGATCCATCACGTATTGTTGATTTGGCTTGGCGTATTTTACTGGCTTTAACTCCTATTTGGACCCCGACTGGTCGAGCTGGTTTCCCACGTATGTGGTTGTGATCTCCATGAAATTTGCTCTTAGCAGCAGAGGATCCCGAGAGCTTAACTCAATATCAATTGTGACTCTTACACAGCAGTTGATATTTCAAGCATTGATATGTTATTTAAAACAGTGGTTATTTAATTCGAAAAGTATTACGGTGGCTATGGTTTACCGTGAACGATTACGTATCTTATTATAATTTTACTTGAATAGATTACTTTGACTTTTAACCGAGAGTCTACGTATATTAAAAATGTTATCATTATAAGGACATTATACATTTTTTCCGCTATTCTCTCTCTCCTCTTTATCTTATTGTATTCCCAGTTGCTCAAAAACCCTACCTGGATTTAGATTCTGGAGTTCGCTTTTATTTGATTACTATATGCAGCTATCGTATTTTTTTTTTCGGCATTTTTGAGAGCGACTGCCATCTGGTCTTCTGTATCGTTTACTTGTCTGTTTTTCAGCAGGATGCACTGCTAGTGTGAGTTCTCTTGGGTTCCGGAGATCATGGTAGAGATACACCCATTTTTCCGTTATGCTCTTTGGTGATAAACATCGTCGATGCTATTTGCTCAATAAGCGGTTCTAGAAATTGTCATTAATCACGTCATTAAGCAAAATAATACGTAGCAATGATTCAAATAGAATACTAATAAGACTTTTTTTGCTCGCAGGTACATTGCAATCGCAAGCGGTTTGTCTGTGGCTGGGAGCATGCGCGTGAGCTCCGTGGGAAACTACCCGCTTCCTTATACTGACCCTCGCTGACCACGGTCGGGTTACACGACTGGTTGAGTGCAGTTTTTACTTGGTACATGGCTTAGAGTAAACAATTACTAGAGGTGTGAATGAATGTACTCGTAATAGATATTCTGCTGAATCGACATAAGATATTAGACTTATGAGAATGAGTAAGATAAAAGTGTTTAAATCTTAAGTAAGATAAAAGTCGATAAAATATTGGATATATAATAGTTATTTATTAATTTATTTATTTACACACTAGGTAAAAGATAGCAACAGTTGAATGACACATAGGTACAATGGTACTGCTTATTTCTAAAAGAAATATCTCCCAGTAGACCGACGATAGGAATATTTCTTTTCCCAATTAATTAATTTACTACGTTTTAAATAGTGATCGCGTGTTGTTCAATCTGAAGTGTCAAATAATTGATGGTAAGTTTTGTATGCACAAATACACCGAGACCTAATATACATAATTAAATACAAATCCATTATCTTTATATCCTAGCCTTTACAAATGAACGCAAGTTGCTTGCAAACGCTAGTTATTACCACAGGATTTCATATCATTTTACTGAAGTCGGTGTCATAATATCTACCCCGTCTCATCGCTTCCTCAAACATGAACCTTCCAATTCTAAAACCCGTTGATATTGCAGAACCGGTTTGATACCGCTCTTCTCGCATGCTTGGGACTGGGGATTGGCATAGATATTTGAGTAGGTCCATATTAAAAATTCTAACGACAACTTTATAAAACTTTCGCGATTTATGCATGATAAATTTTCTACGTTGTTTTTCTGTTATGGGTCATTTATTTGTTTTGGTAACGTGAAAAATTACAATGTATTTTTTAAAGTCAAACAGTACCTGAAATCAATAAAACTGACAACCCCTCTTTTCCAATAATTAAAACTTATGTTAATCAGTCACGTCACTTATGTTAATCAGTCACGTCAGATGGCACTTTTCACCGTGTGCATTGGTCCTTAAAAACTTATCTATAACTTGCAAAATTATGTAAAAAACAAAATTTTAAAGTGTTTGTAAGGATAATCTATAATACGAGTTGATGATAAAGTTATAATGGGCAAAAAATATCTGCATTTCTTGTAAAAGAAATGGGAACAACCGAAGAGTGAAAACTAACAGAAATAACTCTACTGGTACAAAGAAAGCTTTCTTATGTCAATACTTATGTTATGCAATACTGCGCATTCTTCGAACTATAAACCCATACACTCCGTCACGTAACCTAATGCTACGTCCTGACATCAAAGCGTTTAGCGTCAACCTGTGTAGTCAAACAGTAAGAAGTTCTACTCGCGAACATTTACCTGCCTTAGCTCTTTGTAATTTACTACTGAACGTGTAACGTTGTGGATGCTGACAAACTATAGTGTAAAAAAGCTATTGGAACTAGACCTTAAGAATCTGTTTAAATAATGTCAGTCAATATAAGGAGCTTCTCTAATCTACTCAATCAAGTATATCTTGTGGGACATTTTTGTGGGGCTTTTTTTTTACACAGCGCCGCCAACATACATACACATTGTCACGCCTTTATCCCCGAAGGGGTAGGCATAATAAACGCCCACATTTCACCGTATGCATTTTTTTCCCACGTAACAGGTGGTGAGCCCATTGCCGTGTTGAAATAGACAGGCGCAGGCTGTGGCGACCTGCTGTTGATTTTTTTAAGCTTTGCATAAGGCCTTCAACCTGGCTTAACGACTGCCATTGTTTTGGCAACCGGGACCAACGGTTTAACGTGCCTTCCGAAGCACGGAATTGGGGTGGATCTTAAGGGCCGAATAAATTTAATAAAATGTGTGTATTTTAGACGTTAAATTTGGAAGAAATTTTGAACCCCTTGCCTTTTTAGTGGGATGGTAACAAAAAGGGTAAAAGGTCTTATGTGCTAGACACCAATTAGCACGGCCAATTAAAGTACTGGCGGCCAAAGTAAACTAATATAAGCTTGTGTTATGGGATCTAGATGACTGATAAACATACCTATATATTTCTAAATACATATAAATTAAACATTGAAAACCCCTAAACTCCGAAACAAACATTTGTGGATCCCACAAATATTTTTCCGGCCAGGGAATCGAACCCTGAACACACACACTACCACTGCGCCACCGAGGCAGTCAATCAATCTTATCAGGCATTTCTATCGTTTTAGTAGATAATCAAGCAAATTGAAATTTACTGTAACACAGTACATTTGAATTTGCTTGATTACATACAGTTTACAGCTATCTAAGAGACGTTTAGTTCAAAAAATCCATTGTAAAGTGATATGCTTGTCTTTAAAATGATAGCAATTCTACCAGAAATAACAATTACAACAGAATTTTATATTCATTTTGTTCTGGTTCCCTGCACTTCACCCTAGAACTTGAGTAGACCTAATGGATGTGTCAATAAGAAACTCAACACGTACAAAGAATCAAATTACAGAACCCCACGACTGTATTTACACACTTTAAATATTTATAATTGGATATCTTTCCAAAGGGTTCCTCAGTAAAAAAGAACAAGCGGCGGCAGTTATTCTCTTTTTAGCTCATATTCCATTTCCCTCGTCGGCTTATGAGTATAACACGTGAATTTAATTAATGTACATTAAAAGAAAATTTCCGACTAAAACAATGACATGATACTTAACTGGTATGATATTAATTAGCTTTACTGTGTTATTTGTCGAAACATGTATGAGATTACTAATACGTCACCATTTCTCGTGGAAGCGTTTGCTATTTTGAGAATTGCATCCTCCATCGTGTTAGATCTAAATATTTTCATCTGTGATGTGGACTTTAATCCAGAACTTCCGATGTTTGTGTACTTACGAGGTTTAGTTGGAAATGCAAAATTATTTTGCGTAAGTTCCTACTTGCGTAAAATTTATTAGAAAAGTGTATTAAGATAATACTTTAATGTATAAAGCTGAAGAGTTTGTTTGTTTGGTTCAACGCGCTAATGAAGACACACTCAGGAACTACTGGTCCGAACTGAAAAAATATTTTTGTGTTGGATGGTTATTGGCTATATAACATCACGCTACTACATCTACTATATACATGCACTCTCCTGGGGAGAGTGGAGCAGTAATCATCAATGACAACAAATCGGGCATTCATATATTTTTGAAAAAGTAATAAGCGACGGGATTAATTGAATGCGAGGGGATTCAAATTATGTCCCAGGCGAAGCCGCGGGGTGTCAGCTATTTCTGTATAAAATTATTTTGCTGACCGGCCAACGAAGCGGATAGTTTTATCGATGTATAAATAGGGCAGTGGATGAGAGAATACTTCCGGAGTAGGTACAGTTGCGCCCGCAGCTATGGTGGACCCGTCTCAGTAATGCCGCCACATCACACATACAACGTAATTACCTCTGATGAGAGTATTAACGGCCATGCCTGTTGCTATGTATGGTTGCGTACGATCGCTTTTGACTTTGTACTCACTTAGTAGTACACTGATCTACTATTATAAAATAGCTGTGTCCTGTAAAAAATAACCCAAAGTGTCGAGTTTGAAGCAACAAATTCCATTTAAATGAACGGCTATCTATTTGCTATCTGTTTATTTAAGGTTCACAAAATTGTCTAATCACTAACTAGTTTCTAATCACAATTTTAGTTACATATACATTTTTGCATTTTACAGATAAAAGTTTCTTAAAATTTTGTGTATTCAGTTATTTTTTAAATTTATCATTTATAAATAAAGTAAATAATCCATCACGTCTTATCCCTGAAGGGGTGGCAGAGGCATATTATACCCACTTTTCACCGTGTGGATTCCTGTCCCACGTAATAGGTGGTGAGCCCATAGCCGTGTTGAAATAGACAGACGCAAGTTGTGGCTAGTGCCTTCCGAAGCACGGAAACGCTCGCAAATGTAAATGCCACAAAGTGGTCACCCATCCGAGGACCAGCCATAGTTAAAGTTGCGTAACTCAGTGATCGGTTACAGAACACTAAGACCGCGGGGCCACGAGCGCTTCGATCATTTAATTTAAAGCTGTAAATATATTTCACGTCAATGAGCTCACCACCTGTTACGTAGACAAAAGTGCATACAGTGAAATGTGGGCGTATAGTATGCCTCTGCCTACCCCTTCGGGGATAAAGACGTAACAATATGTTATGTTATGTTATGTTATATAAATATATTTCGAGTTTTGATGCATTTCGACTTTCGTAATAATGAAAGAAAACGTGACTTACAAAAAAATATTGGTATCTAAGGAATTTTACACTGAACCTCATTAAATTCTGAATCTACCCTCGACTTAACGGCTAAATCATAATGAGTGAAGAGTTTTACTTCGAGGGACGTTTTTGCTATCACGCTTCGCAGAAGCTTAGCCTTATTAATTTATTATGACTTATTCAGGACTGTCAACAAATAATATTAAATTATATGGGTTTAAATAAACTCGTAACGTCTTAATTGGTCAAGTATATTTTTCTTGTATTTTTATTATCAAAATAGTTCAACAATTATTCTCTCACATTTATCTAATTTAATTTAATTTTGACAATTACTTTATTTTAAGTCACCTGTTAGACCATTAAAACTAATTTGATTACATTTACTTTGCATGAGTGCATGCATTTGCGTAATGGCTTTGAAATTTTAATTTATTATTTGTACCTGAAGAAAATCCGTAATTTAGCTCTCGTACTCTCTGTTTAAGTCATCGCTGTGTTTACTTAACTTGGCATTAATATTAAAGGAATTCCATATTTATGTCTGTGCATAGAACAGCGATGAAGATGTCAGACCTGCGGTCTAAGGATGGTGCAATCACCTTCACCGCCTGGTAACCTCTTTTAACATCAGCAATTTTAACTGGTCTGGACCTTTTTTTTCGTAATTACTAGAAATTTCGGTTTTTGATCGTTTTCTTTTAACCATTAGGTAGGACTTATTCTTTAAAATATTTGTATCTAAGTTGAAATTGGTACAAAATTGTTTGCACAAACCGTAAATATTTATAGTGAAAGATATTAAGTAACAACATAAAAATACATTGAATAAAATATACATTCATATGTCATCTTGAAACAGACGGGGCAGATTCAAGGTCTTTTAACTTGGCTTAATGTTACTGGCCGTCGAGACCAACGGCATAATATACCTTCGTAAATGGAAATTCCACAAGCGGTAACCCATCTCAGGAATTATTTAGTCGTACGTGAATAAAGTAGTATGAACAAATTGTTAGAAACTTGCTGTATCTTACGTACCTTAGTTTCCATCTTAACAGATATGTAGTTTTTAATGAAGCATATTAAAAATTACGAATCTATTCGATTTAAATGCAATATAATTTTGTTGTTTTATAATCACTATTCATTTCGGTCGGGCCTTTGACACCGAATTGTTCTGATAGACAACTAATGTACCCACTATAGACACATATTGCTATAGAGGTCCACTGACCGATTGATTAGAAAATTGTCTCCGACTTCGCAATGTCGTACTCGACGTCTTCCTGTCGTCGCGTCGCTCATTTCATTTAATAGATTCGTACGTGCGTTACTGCTCTACCATTTCCAGGCCGCTCAACTGCCCGAATCGCGCCGTATACTGTAGAGCAATTTAATCATATAATGATAATTAATGTTGAATATAGTTACTACACGTGTGTTGGTAGTGTATAACGTTTTAATTAACATTAGCTCTGTGTGTGGGCCCAACCAACTTTCATCCGTGCCGACGTATTTGCACGCACGCACCAGACCATAGGGCGAACATTGTACAAACGGAATGTTCAAAATTATGTACGATTTTATACAAGTTTTAAATGTGTATGTGAACCTCTAACTGCGAAGAATGGTACCCTGTTCCGGACTCCTACGAGTACATGCGAAGTGACATCCGCTACATAAGTATTACTCCGCATTTCGTTGTAAAGAGTTCTGTCACTGACAACCAGACACGTTATTAAAACAAGTGTAAAGAAACGCAAAGAGCTTTAAATAATCCATCTCTTTATAAATTCCTTCTGATGCATCTTACTTTTCCAACTAAATTATGCAAACATCCATATGGAAAAGGGGCGAAATAAGCTAGTAAAGCTCTCAATATTGCAAAGAAATGGCATTCTAATCGCAACGAAGTTCCCTATCGCATAAATTTTATATGGAAGAGCGAGTAACAAAATATTTATGGCAATACGAAGACAAGCACCGTACAACTGAGCGTTTATAGGTCAAATAGGAGGCGAGGCGTCGCTTCGTACTCGAGTTTAATGCCGTCTCGGTAGCGTCTCTTACTTTGAAATTCGATGTCAGAAGCAAAATGCCTCGGGTGATTTTCCACATCGCCGTCGGTGCCTCACCGCTAAGTTACAGACATCAAAGTGCAGCATTTTATTATTAGGTTACTTTACTGGGGGAACGGAGCTTTGGAGGTTAAAAAACGTATAGCTACACATAGATCGAATTCCGTCGCCTGCCGCAGTACTGTTTCTATTTGATTAAAGAGACCACGAATAATTTGTGCGCTGACACAAATTATTAAGTTTGTACTGTAATCAGTTTAGACTAAGTATTTTATTTTCAAGCAAGTGTTTAGTTCTTTAATTATGCAGCTACTGTACACCTTGGACATGTATGGTTAAAGAAAATCAATAAATAACTGGATTTCCGTTTTGTTTCAACAAAATATGGATAGTGTTAGCATCTTAACATCCAAAATCCAGTATATTTTTCTTTAAATCATTGTAAAACCAGCAACTAAAGAGATAGGAAAAAAATATAATCAAAAGAGAACACGAAAAGAGGCGGCAGGTTGTATCCAGCAATCTCAGTTAGTCTTCAGATTTGCCTGAACATGGTCTTATGTTATTTCTAGAATTAGATAATGTAGCTTTTGTATGGTTAGATTCACCATACAAAAGCTACATTATCTAATTTAAAATCAGTATTTCGACCCTGAACGACGCGTGTCGCGTAGAAATGCCTCCTCAGCCTCATACAGTGGGGAGAATTATAAGAGACGAAAAGAGAAAGACGAAAAGAGATTCAAAAGATCGTTTCTCTCTCCCACAAAAACCTGGAACGCTCAGCCAGCGCACGTGTTTCCTTCCTCTAACAACCACGGGTTCTTCAAGCGGAGCGTGTAGAAGTACATTTTTATCCGTCAACTTGATGTATACTGTCGTGAAAGCCCTCATTTAGCTTTATGTCGTCATTAATGGAACGTCATCATTCGAGAGGCGTCATTTTGGAGAGCTAGGTAACTTTAAAAAAAAACAACATCAAATGACAAATTACATCTTCTATTAAGTCTTTTTTGTATATGATGGGAGAAACATAAATCCATATTTTAAGGGTATCTGCGTGTTCAGATGGTACAACGGGTAAAACATTGTATCATAAATAATTGCGAGTCTAATGTATAATTACGACTCATAAACCGTCTGTCGTTATGCTTGAAATCTGCCGCACACGATTCACAGTATTTATTTTTACATTATATTAAATTTATTTTTATGTTTTAAATGTGGGTGAGTTGAGAATATATATAGCTTCATTAAATGCACTTAGCACCTGCAGATTCAGTTATAAACATTAAACGTTCAAGACAGCTATTAAACTAATGTACTCGTATAATTACAAATTGTGTGGTCTAATGTGACATTATCATAGACGAAATTACGATCGTACTGTGGTATAAATTTATATGAATATAAAATGTGTCATTCCAAACAAGTGCAGGTTTTTGGAGCGTATCTTTTGACCTTAGTGCCAAATAGTAATAAGACAAATAGAGTCTAGAGAAGAATCCCTACTTAATTTTGGGGAGGACTTGCGACAACACCTCGAAAAAGAACCGTATAGCAAAGTAAACTATAGTTTAAATAAAGAGAGCGAATGAGGTACAGCATATTGCCATTTGTTCCCCTACGCATTACAATATTTGACTTTACACACTGGGCCGTCTTAAAAGGATTGATTTCACAACACTACTTCCTACCAATTTTTAATACCACATTCTCGCGTTAGACCATATATTGAATTTTGGGGGGCATTTACTATATAGATGTACCGATGGCGCTTTAGCTGTCCGATAGAAGTAACCCCCCCTACTTCATTTGTGTTTCACACTCTCCGAAATGCGTGCGATAAAACACCGATAGGGATTCTATTCTCCGCGATTTCGATTGCCCTATAGAATACATATGTATGAATTTAGAAATACATAACTATGTTTATCTATGGTCTAGATCCCATACCACAAGCTTATATATTAGCTTACTATATTTTAATTTATTAATAATATACAATTAATAAATTAAAAACCAGTGCGGTCTACTGGTTATGACTTACGGCACAGGTTCCCAAACTTATTTTGTCTACTGCCCACTTTGAGACTAAATGAATTTTTAGCTTTTTCACCTTAAAAACCACTATAACTTCAAATTAAATTAATTAATTGTTGTGAGCTATATAAGCGGACATTAAACATTCATTCTAAAATAGACTATTACTATAATCCGCAAGAGTTAACTTGAGACCTGAGCACAGTAGGTAGCACATAACGACGCTCAGGTCTCAAGTTAACCTAGGCTACACCTGCCAATGAGAGTTAACTTGAGACTTGAAATGATTATTGAAACGCAACTTTATAGTATTCAGACAGAGTATCTTATATTCAAAATAAAACAAACATAATCAATTCTTATATAAAAACTAATGTGAAGGATGAATCTGATGCCGTTTAATAAGTTTGTTGATATCAGGTTCCAATTTACTCAAGAACAGCCGCAAGTCGCCACATTCGGTAACATGCAAACGATTTCTCTTTTTAGTAAGCAGCGTGGCCACAGCACTAAATCCACGTTCACACAAATATGAAGATGGGAATGCTATCAAGAATCGTTGAACGATTGACCACAATCCAGGGTACAATTGAGGGATCGGTTTTTGTAGTCAAATTTCTTGATAGCCATTTTTGAACTTGATTTTTATTTCCTCCTTTGTTGTCAATTCTATAAGTTCTTCTTCCAGCTGAGGTGAGATTGCTGGGTTAACATTTGAAAACGGATCTAACACCCAGCCTGGTATTTCCAAGTTCAAAATGTCCTGGTATCGTTCGGTGAAGTCAATGTGCAGTAGGCAAACAAGTCGTCGTTACTGCAGGATACTGATAAATTCGGAAAATTGTGAAACTCACGTTTGCCCATATTCTTTTTGTGTAGAAGCAGTTTGGCTGCGGAAGCAGCAACGACATTTTTTGTTTTAATTAAATTTAGTTCATCGCCTTGCAGTTGGAGATTCATGTCGATAACAAAGAGATATTGTACGAAGCTCGAAGTCCGTCGTCATCTTGCTTAGCAGCTGCCGAAAATAGTTTTGCTACACTTGGCTGAGTATTATGCTTCATCTCTAGGTCTTGAAAATATGCTACATTCTTGTCTTTATTATCTGGATGCATTTTGTTCCAATGATCTTGCAGTCTTGAAGGCTTCATTGCTTCATTCGAAAATGTTTTTAGACATAGAAGGCACTGAGGCGACGATGGGTTTGAGGGATTTTCAATGAATCCGAATTTAATATATTCCACAGAGTATTGCCGTCTTTTCTTTTTTACTTCCGACATTGTTTTGTTTTAAGAAATACGTAAGTAAGTTTTGCACTTAAGTACTGCTTATCTGTTACGCGCGAAACCGCAAATGGAAATAAAATAAATATTCCTTTGTTTATATATGATTGCATAAGCAGCACGCACCGACAGGAATAAGACAAACATGCATTAACTCGTTTATCTCATTTGACGCTCAATTGTACTCAACAAGTAAAAACAAGTATTCTATGAATCAGCCGATTGATACAGAAATGCACAAATCGGGTTATTTAACAAAAACTTGTTAAAATATGGCCCGCGGTCATCCACGCTTATTCGACCCTCAATTGTACTCAACAAGTAAGAACAAGTATTCTATGAATCAGCCGATTGATACAGGAATGCACAGTTTAAACTTGTTTAAACATGATTGCCCGCGGTCTATTAATTGGTCTACGAAAATTACCTATCTAGGAATACTAATAACTATTAAAATGCGAAAGTGTGTCTATTGCCTTTTTATTTGTTTGTTTGTGCTACTTTCATTTCGAAACGGAGCGACCGATTGACATGACTTTTCTTCTATTTATTGAATAAAACAGGACAAGTACATGAATTACGCGGAGAGAAATATCGAACCGAGTTTGAGCAATCTCTTAATTAATATTAGTTGATGTTCACAAGTTGTAGCCGAGAGTCGAGAGCTCTGTCGGTGTCTAAGAGCCCTCCTAGCTAGATGAAATTACAAATCGCCCCCCGAAGCCTACACAACGCCCCCTTTTTTTTTCTGGGTCTCTTACCGCCCCCCTTTAGGCCTGCAGCGCCCACAAGGGGGCAATATCGCCCACTTTGGGAAACGTTGACTTACGGTGTCGAGACGTGGACACTTACGGTGGGGCTAGTACATGCCCTCAAGGTTCCACAGCGGGCTATGGAGCGTGCTATGCTTGGGGGGGGGTGTCTTTGAGGGAAAAAACTCCGAAATTTAGTTTTTCCGTCACTGCAACAGAGGTTATCCGTCAGAGAACCAGGGTGATCGACATTGCTCGTAGAGTAAGCACGTTAAAGTGGCTATGGCCCGGCCACACCTGTAGAAGAACCGATGGCCGATGGAGCAAACGAGTTCGAGTGGGAGGGACTGGATGCGGAAGGCGCAGGACCGTGTGTTGTGGCGTGAATTGAGAGAGGCCACGTCCAGCAGTGGACTGCTATTATAGGCCGATTTGATTGATGATTGACTGATTGACTCTGAATATTCAAACCATTCTTTCGTAATGAATTCCTACGTCATAATATTTTTTTTTTTTAATTCGGGCGGATAGAGCTGTACCTTGATAGTTCAGTCAGTCACGATTGTCTTTTATTAGACAGCACTTAAGACAAAATCAAAATAAATCCAGCCTTTTTAAAGATAAACTGTACAAACGGACAAAAAAATACGTAACTAATATTTTTTTCAGGCTCTCCGAAACAGCATGAGTTGTAATAAATAAACCATAATTATTATTGTAAAGCCAAAGAAACTCGTTACCCTCAGTTGACTGATGTCATCTGTTATGCTTGTATTCTTGTGAAAGGTATTAACTTAATTCCTGTTTGATCATATCAACATAGGTTGTCCCATTTTATAATCTTTATACTAGGGGACCAAGACTTGCCATCCTTTGGGATTAAGTAGCTTAGATGTCCAGGGGCGTTCGGGTGGGAGTGTGATAAATAATGAACCGGGCACTTTTGATGTTCGCGTAAATTCTGATCTGTAAGTTTTACAAAAATGTAGCAGGTGGTACCTGGATATCATATAAGATTGATTTTGGGTTGGGCATAATATCACTTGCTAATACAAAAGTTTAAAGTTCAAGTATATTTTTTAAGGTTACAAGTTGTTTCAGGCATATCCCATTCCAATAACTCTATTCTAAAGGAACTGAAAAAATGAAATAAAACGTATTAATTGACAATTTATATTTGTTTCCCAAGCCAAGCATGACGAATGCACGGCTACTAATTATAAGGGCATTGATATAAAGGGCAAGGAAGGACGATTAGGCCGACGCACTCGGGGGCCGTGATACTCATAATACGTTTCACCAAGTCAGGTGTCAATGTGACACATTTGCATTTACAAGTGAACGGATACTCGTACGTGTAGTGGGGGAAATTGATTTTGTAACTTTATACGAGAAATGTGAAATTAGGTAATCCGTTTGATTACAAATTAGTGCACCTTTTAGCATAAACATTTTATAGACCTAGACGCAATATGTTCATGGAAATCTAGGACGTGATATAAAAGGCACAAGGCAAAAAGGTAATAGACGCATGATTGATAGTCGAAACAGCGCTAGCGCCAGCGACTTGGAAATTCCAGTTGGGCTCTCGTTGATGATAATACGCAAACTTTATCAATTGTCAATATTTTTGTACATATTATATTAATTGTAGTGTAGTGTGTTATATAAAGAACAGAAAATTTTCAGTTGTATTTCTTAATAAAATTCATGACAGTCCGCGGCATAAGTTGCACCAACACGTGTATATAACAAAACAAAGACAAGTTCGCATCTGCAAAGTAGACAGACATACACAGGAACGCACTCAGGCGTCCGACTCTGCTACGTATGATAAATGAACCGCCCGATGCCGCTCTAATTCTTCTCTTTACCCCGCATCGTAGGGGGGAGATATATGACAGTAATGTAGACAAGTGACAGCAATACCACAAGGGAAGTACAAATACAATGGACATTGCTAAATTAAACACATCAAGAAGAAATCGATAAAAGTTTACAAACATGAAGTGAAACTGGTTTTCTGTAATATGCTTCACCGTTTTCTGGTATCTCTATTTAAAACACACATCAGCGGCTGCGATTTAAACATCCATCGTACTGTCATATTTTATTTTCATGCACATCTTTGTCAGGCATTACGAAACATTCATGAGTTCAATGGATTTTAGATCTACTCAATGTTCACAAAGCAATTTTACCTTTTACCCGAAATTATCTAAAAAATAAAACAAGGACGAGAAAAATGAGTAAAATTCTTTATTAATTTTACCTAACTGAATCTCATAACGCAGACCACGATAATAAGATTAAAAAATGGTTAGAAAAACAAGAGGGAAGCGACAAAGGTGGCACAGGTATTGGATAACAATGCATACAAAGTTGCAGAACCAGTTTCGTTTGAAGTTGTAGTACTTCGTAATAAGGTCGGTTTTTTCTTAACTACGGACATGGAATGAGCGCAATGTTGATTTGGTTTTCATAATCCAAAGGATACCACGGAGACAGTGTTGCCACAAAGCGACGCACGGCGAGCGCTGAGAATACTCAAACAGGTGTCGACTCCGAGGTTATATTTGCATATAAATAGAGTTCCTGGCTAACTGTAACACTACCTCGTCCCTTTCTCTCTCGTTCAGTGCTGTTCGCTAGAGGAGCACAGAGAGTTACGCCTCCTTGCACGCGCTGTACGCAAGTACGAACGGCTCCAGGAGATTCTATTTGTGAACGGTGATGTAACAACCAATAGACCAGTCATACGATAGGACTACTCAAACCATCTATTGTCTACATACGTCAAACCTCTGAAAATTAGTCTCTTATAATCAATAACATTATTGCAGAAACCTACGGCGCAGAAAAATATAATTTCCTCATGTCAGATCCTCCACGTATCCTTGGAATGTGTCTAATTAATATACTTGGGACTATTGATAAAACATATAGGCACTTGAAGTCGTTAAAGAATAATCTTGTGGACGTGTTGTCCCTGCCGCAACTTTTTACAGGGAGGAAGCTTACAGGTAATGCACTGTAGAACCGGTCCCAAAGTAACTGCTAGAGAGTAGTTCTGGTATTTTAGTCATCCTTTAATTCATAGAGAAAAAGCTAAACGCACACGCATCACGAATAAATAAGGAGACACATGAATGGCCATCTTCGGAATATTTAAGGTCTACGTCGACTAATCATAGCTGTGAAATTATAGAATAACTATCTTGGCAGGTGATTAGTGGGTCGTCGTCTTCGACACGGCCGGTTCCGCGCCTCTTCCGTTAGCAGTTTTTTTTATTGTTTGCACGTTACATCATAGGAACACTCGCGATTTGCAGTGCGTGACCCGTAGGCGCAGGTGACATGCGAACTCAACATTATTTCGACGTTCAGATCCTAACTAGTTCTGATATCCGAGACCCCTGTTATTTGTATTCTTTTTTTGTTGAGCCCGAACATTTTCTATTTGTTCGTCGGGCCCTTTTTTTGCTGGGTTGCACCGCCCGTGTTCGAAGGTTCGGAGCGTTTTTACTCAGGTACGGGGGAGAAGCGCGTGGAGGGACGTAGGCGGGGCCCTCCCGCCGCCCGGTCCGTCCTTGGCCCGAGCGTTCACCTTGGCGCGCTGCGCTGCCGGCGCACCACAGGTAACAAAGTTCCGCGAACTACGTGATTTCTATGGCTGTCCGCCGAAAGTGGAGCCTGGAGTATCTTGAGAGCCACTCGGCCGGCGCTAATGTTACGAAGAAATGTGTAATGAAACACCGACTGTACCCTCTGGCCGTAAAGCCCCTCTTCTGTGATGTGGGTTTGCTTTTTTACAGTATCTAATATCACGTGTTAGATATTTTAGAACATGTTCTGCGAATGATTGACGACATCAAAACCTCGCGGTGGTCCTTAACTAGGGAGCTAAATGGCCTTGTATTTAGTTGCTCTAATTGCACGACTTTAAATTTACAAACCCCCTGCGTTGATTTTATTACCCCAGTCGAAGCAGAGATCTATAAACTTTGTTTTCACAATCGATCAAGCAATTCTTAATTATACTTATTTGTGTGATTGGACAATTGGTACGTAAACAAGTAAATGCAGTGCAGTCAATGATAGGTAGGTGCGGTGAAGTAATGATCTAGTTTTCTTGAATGTTGATATGTAGTTGCTTCGAAGTGAACTTATTCTTTGTCACATTGCACGTGATTATAGTTTGTGTAAGTCTATAATAATATTATAAAGAGGAAAGATTTGTAAGTTTTCTTGTAATGAATAGGTTCAGAAACTACTAAGCCGATTTTGAAAATTCTTTCATCATTCATCATTCTTCGCGCGTAACATAGGCTATATTGGATTTTCAAAAGTTTAAGGTTCCGTACGAAATCTCGAATTGGAAAACTTTACCATGCGGGCAAGGCGGTGGGCATCAGCTAGTACTTAAATAACGAAACAAATGTTGGTAAATCTATATGTATAAGTACCTAAGTTAGTGAATTAACTGTATAATGTCTCAGCATAGCTGGTTTTCCAAACAAATTCCACGCAGTTGGAAGTGTTCAGCGGCAAGTAAGTAATATTCTCAGAAGTGGGAGATAAGAAATAACGTTTTTTGAGTTGTTTTCACGGAAATGAGATAAATGCTAAGATAAACTTATCCCGAGAGAAGGGTCAAATCTCTCTGTTGAAAGTTCTTTACTTGATAGGTGGGTACTTGTTTCACCATAGTTTAGTCCTTGCCAGTCTTGCCACAATACTGAATAATTAATAGAATAGTTCAAAGGTTATTTCTATTTTTACATTTTTTTTTACCTTCGTTGCAGTGATTTACTGCCTCAAAAGTGTATATGCTATTTACAATAAAATAAAACTTAGGTGGTGGGCATTTTAGTGCCTGCAGTAAGTACCAACCGATGCCTGCCTAGGTTCGTTAAACTTTTGGCTGTCATTTCAATCACAAATTTAAATCACTTTCTTAACGAGCTCTAAGCACGTCCCGACGCCAAATAGTGCAACGACTCAATTTATTGATATAACGCAGCGAATAATTATAATATTATCAGGTGGCTCTGGCGACTGCAGAGCTTGCAAGGGCTTCCAGAACTCGCTGACCGTAATCTTATCGTAGTAGAGGCCGGACATAGGAAGGGCATTAATTTTGAACGATCTTCGTGGTGAAGTGGCGGGCAGAACGAACGCGCCTGAAACCGGTCGGCCGTCCGTAAATAATGGATTAGAGGTGGGGAGCGGAGACGGGAGGGGTGTGGCGCACGTACCGGCTGCGCGGGGCGGGGGCTGCGGGGAACGCGCGGGGGCTGCGCCTCCCGTCAGCTGTTGCGCGCCCGGGACCGCGCGCACTGCCAATGCATCGGCGTTGATAGCGCATGCCGCTCGTCTCGTGATTCGGTCGTGTGACCCCGACTCGGTCAACTCTGTGACAGTGACATAGTGTGTGTGTGTGTGTGCATGTGTAACCACTCTCCGCCTATAGTGATTATGATGTGTTGTGTGTGACCATGCCCAGGATGTGCAGTGCGTTGCTGACGATCAGGAGCTGACCGTGGCGCTACCGGGAGATGAGAAGTTATGTTACGCCACCGACCGAGGTGATTATTCCCGACCTCGAGCCTAATACCACATTGATTGCGTGCGGCACGGCAGTACAGGAGACTGTTCCGTCGGATTACGGGATCTTTTTTAAAGCAAAGATTGTATCTGTTGGTAAGCAATGCCAATATTTGGGAAAGAAAACAAAAATACCCACGCCGGGTGGTAACACAAAAACTTCCTTGAGTTTTTTGTCAAAATTTAACAATGGGTGTCGCCCTTTTCAACCCAGGGATTCATTGTATTGAAGACGCGGCTGGTATTTTTTTATCGTTATTATTCTATCGTCAGTTTTTGAGTATTCAATAAAACTGGTAACAAGCTTCCACCACCATCGTCATCTAAGAAGGTAATTCCGTCAGACCCTTGGAGCGCTAATTATTAGGAACCCAATCTACCAGTTTTTTTCCATTATATCAATTAAAGCAATTTGAATCGCGTTAAATGCATGTGTAGGTAAGTTATTAATAAGTATACTCTGTAAATTATTATTCAATCGAGGATTCACTATTCGATTCACGTCAGTATCATGTAATTCCTCATAAGTCATAAACTTATGAGGAATTACATGATATTGACGTAAAATTCTTGATAACACAGTATTTTCCCTTAAATTACCCTACTCGTGCCATGAATCATGAATTAAATTATAGCAAAATGTGTATATTCCTCTAGTTATGAAATACAGAACTATATGGTGCACTAGGTTTGAAAACATCGACTTTTGGACAGCGTATCGCGTATTGTTAGTTTCTGTAAAACAGCCAATATCTTTCTGTTACCTGATAAAGCTTGGTGGCAAATGGGTCAAACAACTGTGTTTTCTGTAGTCATTCAACAACGTCAGCCAAGTCCCGAAATTATCGAAATGCACTTTAAATAATATAGTAATGATGTGCTGAACTCATTTTTTTAGATATAATATAAATAACTGGTAAAAACAATTCCAAAGTACTCAAACCCAAATAATATGAATTGAAAATGAAAAGGTACAAAACAAATGACAACGACAATAAAAGTTGGTAAGGTAAACCTAAATTAAATACATACCAAATAATAAAAATAATATAAAGTTACAAGCTCACAACGTATTAAAGTTGTAAAGTTATTTTCTTTACATGTCTATTTTAAAACTATAAAACATGCTAAAAGACCACGTGTTTTTCAAATTGAGCAGACATTTTGAAACGACGAAAGAATATTATAACCATGCCGAACTGTTTTAAGAATTATATACTATTAATGTTAGGTATTTTGACATAATTATTGACATGTCCACTAATTAATTTTAAAGTGCTGTTAAATGAATGTCAGGAATGTAATCGAAAGAGATAAAGAGGAAATTTAAATGATTTAGATACATAGAGAGATGAGGGAATAGAAAGAACAGTTGACCGATGCGTACGTATTGTATTTTGACCCATATTTCGACTTTCTTGAAAAGTCCAGCTCAATAGCACCTGCAACCAGGAACTTGTAAGAAAACATTTAAAAAATTAAAGTGTAGGCCAGAATCGTAGCAAGTGATATCATATAATCTTTTTACCCTCCTTGGAGAAGGAATGTGGATATGTATTTGCAATTTAAGTACTAAAGCGAATGTAACAAAAATAAATAGTCGTACACAGTAATGTATAATTTTCTATTCTTTATGCGTAAAGAATACAGTGTTAGAAACTATTTTTCATTAGCGCACACATCGCATTAAAGTTTACGTATAAGGCAGGTGTACCTAGCACCTTGTGCTCAGCCTTCCTGCTTTGTCCACTGAATATATTATCAGTGCTTTGTTTGATATACGTTCAAATTGTGTTGAATGTGTAATGCAAACAAATTTTTTTATTATATTTTTTATCAACATCGATTTAGAATTTGCATTTATGAGAAAATATTTGAATGTAACTAAGTAGTAGTATTTAATAATATTGCTATTTTATTAAGAGCTTTTTGTGTGTTCGCTACATTATTCTGAAAACTTTAGCCTCTCCCTGTGTCTTTATCAATATAGTAATTGTCACTTTTTTCAGTTCCCCCAGTTCTTGTTTCATTGATTTTCTTACCAAGGAAATGTTAAATGCAAACAATAGAATATACTGTAGAAGAATCTTTTACAATTTACTGCACTGCTAGATGTATTTATGATAAAGCGCCTACGCGCCGGCAGTAACACTTATGGCATAATACTGCAAGGAAGAAATTGAAATTCACGTAATAACTATATGTAGTATGCAGTGTCTGTCGCAAATTCGCAATGATTCATTTTAGAAAACTAGGCAATTTCAATTTCTACAAGTTAAGACATCTAGTAAATAGTACATAACAAAGTATTTTTCGAAAGTGTCCAAGAATTCTTTATAATTGTCCTGATACTGTTTTCATTATGATTTAAACGCGAATGCTTACCTTTGATTGTATAATTATCGCAGAAAGCACACATTTTTGATATGGCCACATTTTCGGAATATTAACCACGTCGTATAATATTTTTAGCCTGTTCTCACATGTCAGAAACAATGTGTGTTGAAACATGTTTCTGAAGCATATTGTTCATCTGCTGAAGCACTTTGTTATTACAAGGTGACCCCGTCCGACACCGGCCACTGACATTTTGTTCCATTTGATTAATGTAGACTCAAATTATACCTGTGTAAATCAACAATCAGACCCGAAAATTAATCAATCATCGATGATAAGTCTGATCGTGTTGTACCGCTATAAATTCAAACTTGCTTTTTAAATATTTCAATATGCCAATTAATTCTGACTTTGGTAATATAAAGGATTCACGAAATTTTCAACGCGTTGTAAACGCCTAAGCGATGCATTTTTTGTGTAAGTTTAACGGCTTAGTATAATAATACTTTCAGTTGCTGACACATAGATGACTTTCTAACGTCCCTCATCTATCTCTCTATGAGGGTGAGTTTTTGTAAATAGCTTTTTTTTGTAAAACATACATTAGAGTGCGTAAAAACTAATGCTTTTGTCGGCACTTTTTGTAATGTCTCCCTTTTTCTTCATCATTTGTAACAGTTATATACTGTTGCTTTTTTCTTAACCTGTAATTAAATTTTATTACTAACAATAAAATTATTGTTTATATTTTTGAATTATATTCCTTTTCTTTTAATCATAGAAGGCATACTATACTTTATTTAGTCCCAAGTGAGCCTATTGCTGCGTTCAAAGGGATGGGGTATGTTGTAAGCATCCGACTTTTTCAGTACAAAAAAGAGCCTTTTCTAACAATACGATGATTTTTTCGACCATCATCGTTTTCCTATAATATTGTAATGTGTAATACTAAGAAATAGTAAAAGCTTAAAATAATGTTTACAATTTATTGTAATGTTAACTACGAGTACTTAGGTAGATGCTTCAAAAATGTTCTTCTACGTAATAATTATGTCGAAACGCGGCGATTGCAGGCAGAGTGGAAAGTTAAAGGTGATAGATAGATAGCTGGCCGCATCGCCTGTGCAACAAGCGCATAATGCGATTTAAAAGCAATCTCGTAGACTCGTACGCTCAATTTCCGTAGCAAATGTCGTATAAAGTGACGATTCCGTAATATTTTGCGCTAGTCTTGGTGCCGTTTAAAAATTAAATTGAAATTTGAACTTCTAGGCAATAACGGTATCTAGTTCTTCCACTTGAGCTATTACTTTAAACATTTAGGTAAATGTTAGCTGTAATGAAATTGTAGTATATCATTACAATTACTTTAATGCGCTACATTATTTATTATCCATATTATTTCTTAACCCATATACATTATTAACGACACCATAAACTTCTCCGTTTCAAACCATGTGTGTATCTTGTGTCATAATTACTTAACAAGCTTCTGCCAATTCTATCGCTTCTTAGAATTAATAGAGTAAAAGTTTTAGCGGAATGAAAAAAATTTGATAGATGACTGATACTTAAAAAAAAATTTCAACGAGTACGTTTCTAAATTAGTTTACACCTAAAATCAACATATCCAACAATTAGACTCTTCTACTTTGAAATATTCTCATTCTTCAAATCCTAAAAATACGGAATGATATCTTCATACTATAAGTGTTACATCATAATCTTCATAAACGGTTCCTTGGGCGAATTGATATGATAAGATATCTATTGAGTTTATCAAAATAAGTACATGGTATTGATCAAGCTCATTTTGTTCCTTAGTGGCCACAGTACAATAATTTAATTTGTGATTGACAATTATGGAATGAATTAACAAGAAAATAGTTTTGAAGTATCTAAGATATTATACGTATAATCATGGATCGTGAAACCTGGCGACCAGACCTTTCTAACTACCCCGTCATGCTGTGTGATGAATTATAGGATAGTATAGTGTCATTCGTTTTAAAATATTACCCGGAATACTAATCTACTACGCATACCTACATACATTTTAATATTTTTAACCATTCCAAAATTTATTTTAAATGTTATTTCTCGGACTACCCGTCACGGATAGAGCGTTCAGATAGTTTAGTTTTTAAAATTGATTTAATAAACCGTATTAAATCATTATTCATAAACCGGCACTAACTTTTCAAAACTTTGTCCCCAAACTTTCAAATGTTTCTAAAGAAATTTTTGTGCCAACTTTTAGAAAATACGAACTTAATTATAGTAAGATTAATGGTAGCAGAGCGGTCCGTGTAAGCTTTTGTCAATTTCTTACCGTTACCTTTACTCGTTTAAACCCGCTTCAAAACATTAGAAATATTAAACAAATTATATTTATTGTTAACTCAGTCAGTTTACAATACTCCGCGCAGTTACTTCATTTGTATTTGTTTTAAACAATATCAAAGTCATAAAAGAAGTACACGTACATAAGCCTAGCAACATAGTTCATAAAACTTTTATTGAGAACAAGGCATAATGTAATGTTACCCTTATTATTCAGCATGTAAACAATATAGGCGCTTGTTAACCACATTGCAATAAAAAGTATTGTTAGTTCGTGAATTATTATTTCTATTGGTTGTAAAATGTTCGCGTTGAGGGATATCGGCAGGTGGAGACTGGTGTGTTAAAACTACTTTAACACTAGCCCCTATACTATAATTTTTCTGAATCAATCTGTAGAATACAGTAAAGATTTACTGTAAATTTCTTTTTACGTTTCTCACTTTCATACGTTGGTTTATCGTAATATTTATGAAGTGTAGTGCAATTTACAATAAGCCATAAATTATCGTAGTATGAAATACGTAAATTAATCTGTCTGAACATTTTAAACAGTATTTGTTGTTATTAGGTAGGTATTCGATCGATTTGCAAATATTTTTAAAGCGCAAATTCAGTTTATAAAAATCACAAGGTATCGGACCGGCATGACTGTTGAATTTACAAGAAGGTATTTATCGTTAGCAGTGGCTGTAAAAAAAAGATATTTGACGCGATGATTTTCTTCGAAGTGCCGCTAAATGCCCTTCAGATGCTGCTCAAGTCTCGTACGTAATACAATCACAACAAAATAAACTCGGTACATTAACCCCGAGTGTCATAATAAGACCTGAACACACGGCCAACTGCAAACACTTTCAATTTTATTTACTATGAATAGTTTATAGCATTATGTTCATCTGAAATGTAAACTGTAATAGTTAAAAACATAAAATTAGTATCATTTTGACGTAAACCACAGCGTAATATTTGACATAAAAATTACTCATCAAACACTCACTCAGGTGGAGCGATTACTAATCGACGATAAAAATTACACAATGAAATATTTTTCATGTATTTACGATACGGGGTTATCTAAAAGTTATCATAACATAAGGCTAGGCTTATCGACGTTGTACCGTGTGCCATATCCGACGGCTACTACCAAATCACATACGGCGTCTGTTCCGGGCCTAACGCGCTAAAAATACGCGTTTGGAAACGCATGACTGTTCTTGCTGGCTAAATAATCGTGCCGAGAACGCATAGCAATATAAGATGACTGTAATTCGCGTGATAAGATAGTGTATGAGTATGACGCCTGTTTGACGTATTATCACATAAATTGCAATGCCGCTAGTGAGTGCCGTAATTGTTTTCATTCTCATATTGTAACAATCTTAATTCGAATTCTGATTTTTTTTTCTTTTGAACTTGTCGTCATCAATCGGAATGTATCAGTATGAAGTTGGAAAAGAGCGTGCTCCGTTGGTTTGGAATATTTACTGTGCGAAAGTAAAGGAAAGAAGGACTCAGGGTAGACCGTGACTTACCAACGAAGACCACTAGAACAGATTGCTCAAAAACTGAAAGGTTAAACCTTTCATTTCTTCGACCAAAGAATTTGGATACCCAGACGTGAATATATGAAATGATTAATAAATCTTGTAGAAAGTGAAAGAAGTAGGTATGCATAGATTGCAAAGCATAGCGTTCTGCCTTTGCTTACTACCCAGTCAGGATTACAGCATGAGGTTAGATAGTTAATAGTTTGTGATTGTGATATTAAATGCTTGCCACATTTTGGAAAATAGAACATTAATCTATCTTATTACGCGGCTTTAATGATCAAAGCAAAGTATATTTTACTGTGCTGTGTTACTATGAGAAAAGTTTATGTATACTATGTTGCGTAATAAAAATCTCAGCGTGTTTCCTGCCCACACGGTGTCAGTGACCGCCTTCGCGTTTAGTACATAAATAAAAAACGTTTATACTTAAATTAGGCATATCGTTTTTAAAATTTATAACCCTTATCCAATGATTTGGAAACCGATTTTGGTTTTACTTTGTGCTTAGTATATTAGTAGCGAAATTTTAATCATATAAACGTCATAAACACTTCTAATAAACAAACCCTTTTTTTTAGTTTTCGGAAACTTGTATCCCCACTTAAATTAGGACAACTTTTCTTGTTTTGGAAAAGTCACTGCTATTTTGTGTTTTTTATTTACTTTTGTTGAATTTTGCTTAATATGCACTCAAATAATAAATGTCACCTTTTAAAATTGTGTTATAAATTCTATTCATACGATAAAAACAAAAGAATAAAGAACATGCTAATTACAAATGAAAATATCAATAAAAATGTAACCAATTTTGTCTTTAGGTGGAAGTAGAAGTATGCTAAAAAGACCTATAGGACATTTACCTTAGCTAGTGACTTTTCCTTTAAATTGTCACTCATATCTGCCTTATCCACGTTAGGAAAACCTAGATAAACAGACTATCCCTCTATTATCTTTTATTTACATCCTTTGTAAAAGGCGCGGTAAGAGCTGGTTTTAATAATAAAATAATTTTAAGTTTTAGACGGTCATAGTATTTTAAAATAACGGAACGGATGCGGGACTGGTCCTAGCGTAAGTGGTGAATGAATGGTTGAAAGCGGTCAAGTTCACACATCGATTTATTCTAATATCGAGACGCCTCGATCATAAGAGCTCTCCACCGATTATTATTTATTCGTCATTGCAGAGGTATGTGGCTCGTTGAAACCTTTTAACATGTCTTCAAGAATACATTGATTGGTGGTTGCTGAGAGATGAATTGAATTTATTTCATATATCATGATTCGTTACATGATCGAAGGTATTTTAATCATCCGTTAGTTTTATTTTATTTGTTCCTATGTCGGTTTCTATGACTTTGCTTGCTTTTAAGATTAGATGATTTTAATGCCAAATAATGGTCATAGGGTTAGTATTTAAAAATGCTTTATTGATTATTTTGGATTCCCTACTTAACAAGGAACCTTTTTAGAGTTTCTAGTTTCTCTGTTGTCCGTCTCTTTACCCCTTCGTACAAAGTGTTAAAATTACTTCTTAAAACATGTTTTAAGGTATTACTTACTTCTTTCTTACTTTCATCGCCACTTTATACCGACGTGTAAAATGGCGATACTATTTCTTGTTTCACCTTCCCCATATTGTTAGGTGTTCTTGGATAAGTCTTTCGAAATATTGTAGGTTTGTTTTTCAATTGAATTGTTTTAAATTGTTTACCATTGTAATTGTTTTACTATTTTTCAATTGAAGGACCCGTTTGTGAAATATGTATTAAGATTTAGTTTACACTTATCGTACGCCAGGTAAAATATCATAATGCATCTATACCCAGATACCCAGACGTGCATGTATGAAGCGATTAATGAATATGCAGGTAGCGAAAGAAGTATGCATTGATCGTGAATACTGGTGATCAGTCCTTTCTGACTACTCCGTCAGGGATACAGCGTTAGTTATTATTACCTGTTGTGTTCAGTCAGCCCACTTGATAGTTCTTTTTTCTATGCCAGCAAGTTCTAGCAATTAGTGGCGAAGTGCTATTCCATGATTTATCCCTCTGATTATATTATCAGAACAATACATTAAAATGTATCTGACAAGTGGAAACGTTATAAAATTTATATTCTGTTTATAAAATCAATATTCATAAAATCGAAACTGAACTGAACGTTCTCTGAAGGTTAGCAAAACTACCCAAAGCATCAGCAATGCAAAGAATTCAATATAAACTACGAACACGAAATAATCTTGTACGCGTATGGTCGTTTTGTTCGGCTCCCTACGGATCCAACAACCCTCGTTCGTGTATCGATCCTTGAATTATTATTATTATTACTTTATTATTAATAGGGACTTGTAATGTCCATAGTCCGCACTCCACACCGTGGCTAAACAACATTCAAATAAGTTTGTTATATAGATCTTTTTAAAGAAAATATTTAAATCATATCGACATTAACGAGTCAATTATTGTCACTTGTAAATTATTTCGGTGTGTTTGATATTATTCAGTCATATATGGTACTTAAGTTACCATTACCGTCGACGTTTATCTTTATGTAGTCTTAATTTATATACATAGAAATAAAACAAGTCAAAAAGCGTAATGGTCCTTCGAACCGGATAACAATCTAATTCATTATATAGTTATTGAGGTTTTTCGGTCCCTATAGGCACATTTAATTACACATTTGCTTAGTACGGCCGTAGCTTAAATCTATGATATTACATTGTCTCAAAAGAAAACACTATACTGGGCTAGTTTTTTTGTGATTAAAGACTTTTACAAGCCTATTAGGAGTAAACAAGCCACAGCGAGCGTTTACTCGTTTATTACTTTCCATCGGAAATATAAATTAATGTTAATGTCGCGATAATGCATCACTATAAAATTTTGTTGTAGCCGCTAGCCATGTGTAAGACATTCTGGTACTTACTTTAATTAATTTATTGTGTAAGCTTATCATGTTCATCTCTAAGAGGCTTTTTTATGGCTGCCATTTTTACAATACTTAGCATACAGTGATATAAATGTGGCTTCGATTTTATTCCTGAATCCGCAAATGCTTTGTCTTTTTTTTTCCAATGTATATATTTAAAAAAATATTCATTAGGTATATTAATAGGTATAGGTATTACATATTATCCCTAGCGTTTTGTTTGTTTACTTGCTTCAGTCCGCCCACACGATATCTACTTAAGTTCATACAAAGTTTTTGCACCATCAAACTTCTTTCACTTCACTTCTTAAACTTTATGACCCCTTTAGAGTTCTGTATCTACTCATTTTGTAATGTGTTTCTTTTTTAATGCCATCTGAGCCCACTACACTGGCTTTCTATGCCAGATGAAGTTTTGTATTCTTCCAAATAGCATACTCAAGAATTAAGGTCCGTATTCTAGAACGTTTCTCAATACTCGATCAACGCTTGAGACTAGATTTTGCCTTATAAAATCTACTCTCAAGTGTTTCTTGAGTGTTGATAAACGTTCTGGAATACGGCCCTTAAACGCATTAAAATTGGATTAGTAATAGTAAAGGTTACCGTCACCCTCGCTAAATTTTTAGTTTATCGTTATCACAACCCAAACGTTATTGTTGCCCTATTTACTTTCCTTACATAGTTTGTTGTTGATGATTATCCCAAATTTAAAAGAATATCTTTTTAGAATTTGAAGGGGAACTGTATACGCTTTTACAACAAGCTTCCCTGTGACCTGAGAAATTTACCTTTAAATAAATTTAAAAAGTTTATTAAAAACAAGCTTTGTGAAAAAGGTTTTTACTCCGTTACAGACTATTTGCAGGACAGGGACGCCTGGAAATGATCTGCTGGCAAAATGAAATAATATTAAATTGTAAATAGGCCATCAAAAAAAAAGCCTTCCTAAGTTTCTTGCCGGTTCTTCTCAGGTGGGCCGCGTTCCGAACCGGTGGTCGCTTTAAATATTTTAAATAGTGTATGACATTTTGTAAGCGCCGTTAAAATGGTCTATGCAAAATAAAGATATTTTTATTTATTTTATTTATTTTAAACTTAGGTCCGTATTCCAGAACGTTACTCAATGCTCAATCAACGCTTGAGGCGAGATTTTCCCTTATAAAATCGACTCTCAAGCGCCGATTGAGTATTGAGAAACGTTTTGGAATAGGGACCTAAGTCAAGCAAATGCGTCGTCCATATTTTCTTATTCATTGACCTGTCATTCATCATACAAGTGGTATGCTGGCATATCATATACCTACATATATAAGGCTGCTTCTATGCTCAACATTGATGTTGAGAAAACGTTTTTGTTTGAGATGGAAATGCACCACTCGTAGGTGTGAACTCCGGACAACTTACCTACCAAGAATTCCAAAGCCGAACGTACGTGGTAAAGACACAGGTGGCATAACGAGGATGGGAGGTCGAACGGCAGTTCCTACCAATAATGCCGACAATTAAAACCCATACGATGCCTGCTCTTGGCAGCTCAATTAAAAGTAGTTCCTGGGCTCCAAATCATGTTTTGAGAATATGACTACAGGTGGCACAACGAGGATGGGAGGTCGAACGGCAGTTCCTACCAATAATGCCGACAATTAAAACCCAAACGATAGCTGCTCTTGGCAGCTCAATTAAAAGTAGATCCTGGGCTCCAAATCAACGTAGCGTTGGAATTCAGCTGGGAATACATTTTGCCGTCCGTAAATAAGGCCGTTAAGTGAGAAAACATAATTTTAGTATGTTAATGTGAGTTGCGATTGATGAATCTCGACGAAGCGAAAGAAGTATGCATGGATCGCGAAGCCTGGCGATCTGTCCTCTCTGACTACCCCGTCAGGGATACAGCGTGAAGGTAGTTAGTTAGTTAGTTTTAATGTGAGTTAACCGTTTTTATCATTTGGAAAATGGTGTATTTAGCCGTACCCATGATCTCGCTATCTCAGTAAATAATAATCGTAGAAAATTAAGACCCAAAAGGAAAGAAAATTACATCTGGTAGGCTAGACAATATATCACATAACTGCGTTTTAACCATCGGACGGTCTAATACACTATTTACATTACTAAATTATTTAGTCTAAACTAATAAACAACATCTCTTATTAACTAGGTGACCCCCCCGGCTTCGCCCGTGACATACTTCGAACTCCCGTCGCACCTATTTAATCCCGTATAAATTCTACAATGATGCATAAAAATTTGCCCGATTTGTCGACATTTATGACTACTGCTCCGCTTCCCAGGGAAGTAGCGTGATGATATATATCCTATAGCCTTCCTCGATAAATGGGCTATCTAACACAAAAATATTTTTTTTAATCTGTTGTCGTCTGTTGTTCCTGAGATTACCGCGTTTAACCAAACAAACAAATTCTTCAGTTTTATAATATTAGTACAAATATTAAATGATGTAAATGCAAATTCTAATGATGCCTATCTACTTAATAAATATCAGCTAATACATATTAATTAGCAGCTCTTTATAATATGATATATAAGATGTATAATGTTCGCTAGTTTTTAACAAAAAAATAAACATAGAACAAAGAAGTGAAATTATACATATAACAAAGAAGTAACAATTTGAGTGGAATAAAAACTAGAACTTATCTAATATATAAAATTATCGTGATACAATGTTTGTTCACAAAGTAATACTCCTCCGAAACGGCTAGATCGATTTTGATGAAATTTTATACATATATTCTTTATAAATGTAGGTATACTAAGGTCTGAGAATATGTCGTAATTTATTTTTCATACAGTAATAAGGGTAGCCCTTTATATGGCAAAACAAGCTTTGACGGGTCAGCTATTTATAATATGAACATTTAAATGACCATATATTCGGTAGAAAGGTTTATGACATACTTACACCACTTAAAAAAATAAAAAAAAAACGGAAAGGTCAAAAGTACTCGGATACCCAGACGTGCGTGTATGAATCGATTGATGAATCTCGAAGAAGCGAAAGAAGTATGCATGGATCGCGAAGCCTGGCGATCTGTCCTCTCTGACTACCCCGTCAGGGATACAGCGTGAAGATAGTTAGTTAAAAAAATATCATAAACTACCCCTATAATAATATCCCATTTACTATCATCAAATATGATATTTTTACCCGACGTGCGTGTATGAAGCGATTGATGAATCTTGAAGAAGCGAAAGAAGTATGCATGGATCGTGAAGCCTGGCGATCTGTCCTCTCTGACTACCCCGTCAGGGATACAGCGTGAAGATAGTTAGTTAAAAAAATATCATAAACTACCCCTATAATAATATCCCATTTACTATCATCAAATATGATATATTTACCCGACGTGCGTGTATGAAGCGATTGATGAATCTTGAAGAAGCGAAAGAAGTATGCATGGATCGTGAAGCCTGGCGATCTGTCCTCTCTGACTACCCCGTCAGGGATACAGCGTGAAGATAGTTAGTTAAAAAAATATCATAAACTACCCCTATAATAATATCCCATTTACTATCATCAAATATGATATTTTTACCCGACGTGCGTGTATGAAGCGATTGATGAATCTTGAAGAAGCGAAATAAGTATGCATGGATCGCGAAGCCTGGCGATCTGTCCTCTCTGACTACCCCGGCAGGGATACAGCTTGAAGATAGTTAGTTTAGTTACTTATATATGATATTTTAAAATATCCATCACGCCTTATCCCCGAAGGGGTGGCAGAGGCGTATAATATGCCCACTTTTCACCGTGTGGATTTTACCTGTCCCACTTAATAGGTGGTGAGCCCATTGCCGTGTTGAAATAGACAGACGCAGGTTGTGGCTACCTGCTGTTGAAATTTTTCATGCCGCCCATAAGGCATTCAACCAGGCTTAACGACTGCCATTTTACTGGCAACCGGGACCAACGGCTTAACGTGCCTTCCGAAGCACGGAAACGCTCGCAAATGTAAATGCCACAAAGTGGTCACCCATCCGAGGACCAGCCATAGTGAAAGTTGCGTAACTCAGTGATCGTTTACAGAACACTGAGACCGCGGGGCCACGAGCGCTTATGATATTTTAATAATTACAATTAATTAGACTCGCGTGCAAGAAAAAGTTCTTCTTATTAGTTGTCACCGCAATAATAATTATACAAGTTATATAATTTATACCGTTAAATAACTAGATATCGCTGGATAATATGGGTTATAAATATTCAAACATGTCAATGTTAAACGCTTCATAAATTAGTTAATTTGAATAATGCGATTAGTAAGTGTTGGTATGAGTATAAAATTTTGTTTTAATTGGTGATGATGATGTGGAAACGACAGTTTTGAACAAATTTTAAATATGTACAAATTGTTTTTTTTTTACTTTTCCACTTTAAAATTGAAATTTAGAAAAAGTTAGCATACTAATTTCTTTTCAAAATTGTTTTCTAATATGTATGTTTAAAAGAATCCAAAAAACATACATTTACAACAAATTGTTAAATAACCTTAAAAATATGATAATTTAAAATATATTAATATAAGGAGTCCCTTTAGGCAAGGTTCCGAAGATACTGGCAGCGTTCCCCCTTTGAATAGCTAGACTAATTAGTTTAAAAGTACATGTAGTCTTATTATTTTTAATATCTTGACTTATAAGCTTTAAACTTACTTTTTCCTCTCATACTTTTTGTTGTATGTACTTAAATAATGTCACTCCATTTACCAGTATTTTGCAGTAATGGAGACCTGCCCACATTTGTTTCCTAATTCTCATCTATTAATGTACTAAAATTAATAAAAAGTGGTGCAGCTATTAGAGAATTAAAGCGTAATAAACTGCAGAAACTTACTTGCGTATAATATTATAAATAAGATGACGCGGGTTCAACATAGCATAATGTCATTCGAAAAGCGTTATAATCCTTACGCTTTAAAAATAATAGTTAAAAATTAATTTGAATACTGTAATTGTATTATACTAGTTGATGGTCGCGGCTTTGCCCGCTTAGAGAAGTTTTCCCGTTTCCCACAGGAACTTGGTCCCAGGAAAAAAAATAGCTGCAGAATAACAATATTATAATAACAAAGCTCAGAATAAAACATTCTGCTAAAAATTAGCAGAATGTGTTAATCTGATTTGTAAACTGTCTTATTATATTTTTTTGCTGAAAGACTAACAAACTTTCATCCATACATTATTACAAAATTTCACGTTTATAATATTAGAAGGATTTAGATAAATACTTTAAGAATATTTATTTATATACCCAATATCTATTTCGTCATTAATAAGATTACTCACTATATACCTATATCATACATGCGTACACGGAGTATGACGTCATATGCCCATTCATATGGGTTATATTAACCCATATTCCTCACCTAAAATGTTAATTGCCCACAATAGTTAGCAGGAAGGAAAACGCTACCCAACTCAATTAATGATGAACAATGCCACCGACGTTGAACTTTACTAATATGGGAATTAAGTATAATAATATATTTAATGAAAACAGGAATAGGTTCTCATAGTAATATTCCATATTATTTCACCAGCGTAGTTTTCATTTCAGTGGAAATACGGCAAAATAATGTAGCCTAAGTCACTCATTATAAAACCAGCTATTTGCTAATAAAAGTCCTATTAAAATCGGTTCAGCGGTTTCAGAGAAAAGCCAGAACAAACACACAGCTTTTTATGTATTTTTAAGACACTTCTAGTTTATATGTAATGTATAATTTGTTGATTCAGATCTACAGGCGTGTAAACAATATGAAGATGATGATGATATTATACTTGTTAAATAAAATACAAACGAAGGCAGGTACATTACATAATTTTGTTTATCAATACACAACTTATCTTCTAAAAGCATAGTTTATAAACGTGTTAGTGTCAGCCCTGGTGCTATCCTTCCGGCTCACCCGAGATGCCTGACCATAGGCAAATGGAAGTGAAACCACTTCCACTCGTTAAAGAAAAGGCTCTTTGAGTCATTTCAAAACTCTGGGTCGTCAATCGCCAATCGGTTATTATACCATTAAGCACTTTTTATACCAACCTTATGTCCTGCCAGTTATAATTGCGTGTAAAAAGATCTCGATATCGCCATACTTATATCAGAAGGGCTTTGTCATTTTGAGTTTGACCATCTTAACAAAATGTATAACTGCACTAATAACGCCTCTTGTGTTGCAAACGTCTATAGGCTACAGAGCCTATTTTCTCTCAGGCAGGTCTTATGCTTACCTGCCACCTCAGTGGTATAAACAAATACCCTAAAAGTATTTTGACCTATCGATAAATACAGTCTTAGGTATTCCAGAACGTTTCTCAATACTGAATCAACGTTTGAGGCTAGATTTCGCCTTATAAAATCGATTCCTTATAAAGTCGATTAAGTCTTGAGAAACGTTTTGGAATACGGGCCTTATTATATAAATCAGTTCTTACAACAAAGTAGTTCAAGTCGAAAGCAAAACAAATGTTCGCCGCTAGTGGACATTGTTCTGTGGACAATGGACATATTGGACATACATGCGGGCAGGGTTCAGGGTTCGATGCACCAACCACAAATCACCCTCATGAACTCATGATCGCCGCCATTTCACTGATACCATCTAAGATTATTGTAATAATGATTGTGTAATTTATAAACTACAAGTTGACGCCCGCGGCTCCGCACGCGTGGTAAACTTTTCCCGTTCCTGTTACCCACAGGAACTTGTTCCCGAGAAAAAAGTAGCCTATGTGTTATTCTGATGTGTAAGCTATATTTTTGTAAAGTTTCATCAAAATCCATTCAATATATTTTGCGTGAAAGAGTCCATACTTCCAAACTTTCGCGTTTATAATATTATCTGTGTTCTATACTCCTAGTAGTGGGTTCTGTAGCACAAAATGTACTAGATTATGTGCATTTCACATATGAATAAGGGAGATATAGAGCCGATGAACATAAAAAATCTATAAACAATTGACACTAACATATTTCACAGTAGTTTCAATCTTTTATAATAAATTCTTGTGTTACAGTGTTAGTTGCCACATTTCTCTGAAACCATTTTTTATGAAATTTTGTAAGTGTATTAGGTTTGAGAATCAGCCGTAATCTATTTTTCATACCCCTAGGTAATAAAAGTGGTAAGGGCCACTCTTATCACCTAGGGGTATGAAAAATAGATTACGACTGATTGTCAAACAAATGGCAAGACAACGTTTGCCGGGACAACTAGTGTTTATAAATATATTTATACATAACAAATAATAATTCGGTTGGGCCGCGTGAGGAACTCTCGCATCTGCGGCAGCCTTCACGTCCGTGACATAGCAGATAAGTTGCAAGAGTGTCGCCTTCGTTGGTATGGTGGTCATGTACTGCGGCAATCGCCGAGCTAAGTGGGAAACAAATGTCTGGCCATGTCAGCCCCGCCGGGTAAGAGGGGAAGGACCGAGAAGTGCTGGCTGGATATTTACTCTTACTTTATGTGTATTCAACACATAAAAAAGATTTCTTTATTGAATGAAATTGTGTACCTTTCTATAATAATAATATATTTCACAATAAGTTTACAATATTTCTTATTAACTAAGTACAGTCAGATAAAAGATCAATGTAAAAGTACAAATACTGCTTTCCAAACTAGGCTAAAGCCTGTATTTTGGAAAACAGTAGCTCAGTCATATATGTATATGTAAATTTTGACTGTATTTTCTTTTTCATTATATTGCAAAAAATCTATCTAAAGCCATCCTTTTCTGATCTTGATCCTTTCTACCACTAACGTGGCAAAAAAATTACTTACGAGTCTAAATTCCTAATAAACTGGTATAAAATATTAACTTTCTCACAACCCACACATATAAAATACATAATAGGTACGGTACATCTAACGAGTATACCGCTGTTAGAAAATGTCTATTAAATTTAATTAAACTTCTTTTATTTGTGATCTCTCTAAGTACTAGTTCTGAATTAATTCCAAATTAAATGATGAAAACACTGGCTACAACAACACTTCGTCTTGTGAGCTAATTGGATCAAATCAGTTAATACAAGTTAAACAACACACGTCTTTTTTTCAGCCAATTAAAAATTCGACAAGAGGGAAAAACTAGGAATTATGTTTTAATCGTAAAGTTATATTATAACACGTTTTAAGTACCTACATTTAATTTCGAATCTACGAAGTTGTTTTATTACTGATTAAGCTACTGTTATTAAAGGCATAAAATTTAATGAGCATAAAGTCAGTAGATACGGGATAAAATCTTCCGGGAAAAGGTTTTTATTTCTGTTTTTGTCATTTAAGGAACGTAGGCAATTTTGTTTTTTTGGTAGATGGGAACATGGGAAACAACTTTTATCTTCTCACTTGGGATCTCATGGCTTATTCGTCAATCTTTACTCATATATTTTATCTGTAGAATGAACATTTTTATACTGTTTTAACTGGCTTTTTTAAACATATTGATCCTGAATGATGTTTAATTGGGTCCCATTCGTTTAATGATATTAGTATAGAAATACTACCTACTGATTATAATGCAGAGTAATGAATATTTTATAATTAACGAAATCGAATCAACAAAGTCACAGAAATAAACTACCAGAAGACATCAGCTCCCAAATAACTCAGTCGTGGATGAAAAAGGCGTGCAGTAACCATTGTCCTCTAGATATCGCATAATAGTGCACAAAATCAAGGGGCCTGACCATCTGTCTGAGTACCCCATCAGGGATGATACAGCGTGAAGATAGACGGAGAGATAAAATAATATTATTTTGGACCAGTTCTTGTCAGAATATATTTCTACACATGTCCAGATTTCAATATCCTACAAAATAAAACTAGAATATGCCCAGGCGCATCGTATTGCGCAAGTCATTCCTATCGGGCCGCCGAGCGCGACCGAATTCACTTTCGCCACAACTACTATTTATGTTACGATTGCAATACAAGCAGCTAAAACTTGCCATAATCAACATTGCACTTAAAAACAAACAATTACTGCACATTTTTGACACATTCATGTTTGCCATCATAGGGATATTAAAAAAAACTCGTATGCGACAGGAACTAACTATGATCATCACAATCACCACCACTCACTTTTGATTCTGGGGATCTTGAGATAGAGCATTTCTGATAAATATTTGATCCCAGAATCTACACGTATTTTCCTTTTCAATATTTTTGATGCACAGAATATATCACCGCAGATTCCCAAACTATTAAATTGAATTAGGTTTTGTCATATACGTCAAATCCATCCAAATAAAACATAGTCTTTTACACGTAAATTTTATTTGTGTTTGTTTTTTACACAATAACTAAACCAAAAATGTAACTTAGTTTACGGTGTGCTCATAGAAATAGTAAAAACAGTTATCACGATTTTTATGGGTGTTTCCTTACGATTCTGCCATTGTTATTTCGCATAAAGATAGGTAGGTACTAGTTATAGTTACTATGGGCAATATTTGACTGAAAAAATTATAAAGCGCTCGTGGCTCCGCTCACAATGTGTTTTGTAATCGATCACTGCGTTAAGCCACTTTCGCTATAGCTGGTCCTTTGATGGGAGACTACTTTGTGGCATTTACATTAGCGATTTTATAATATGCCTCTGCCACTCCTTCGGGGATAAGGTGTGATAGATAAATAAATAATAAAATAAAACATTTGCGAGCGTTTCCGTGCTTCGGAAGGATTTTATGTATAATTTTTGTCATTGGTCCCGGTTGTCAGTGAAATGGCAGTCGTTAAGCCCAGTTGTAGGCCTGAAGGGTGCCTTGAAATATTTCAACAGCAGGTCGTCACAGCCTGCGCCTGTCAACAAGGCAATGGGCTCACCACCTGTTACGTGAAATGTGTATGCCTCTGCCTACCCTTTCGGGCATAAAGGCGTGACAATATGCACATAATATAATTATGTAAAAATGATGATCAATTATTTTTCAATGTCTAATTTATTAATTTTAGTTAAGTATTGTAATTTACAATCCTGCTTAGTTTAATTCATATGTTTGTTAATGAGTGTTGTAATGGCGAGCATTATCTATCTATTTATTCTTTTTGGATAAAATAAAAATATAACTGTACCTTTATTTAAAGGTCTATTTACTAGGTAGGTAGCTACCCACTCTTCCTCTAGCGGGAACCGTGTCCATTAATTAAGCCCCACCGGAACTCCACTTCCTCCCATAGCGATTAACAGCACCCGAAATTGTGCTGCTTATGTATTAGCGTTGTATAATGCATTAGTTTATAGAGGATTTATTGATACCTTTCAAACTTTTTGGTTAAATATTGATTACATTTACATTGTAAATGCACTTCATGCAAGGATTAGAATATCATTTAAATACAACAAAACACAAAGAATGCGGTGGATCAAATGAATACATACATTATTTTAATTTTTTGTTTTTATGGTGGATTGGGGCAAAGGATATGTGATGGTTTTTACGATTAATATTATGCTGACTTACGTTTTAGTGCAGTTTTAAGTATGACTTTGATTTACTATTATTTGATAAAGTCCTTTTTTTATGAAACTTGTAATGTAACTCATGGGTCTAACCATAAGTTCGAGCCTGGGACAAAGATAAGGACTGTCTGTCACCCTATTAGAAGAACTTATTTATATTCATAGCATCTTAGCCCAGTAAATTTTATATACATATGGTTATCGACATGGACGCTATGCAGGACTTCTACCGACTAAAACCACACGGTGCCCTTCCATCTGCTTTAGACCGGGAGTCCGCCAAGATTCGATTTGATTACCTAAAATAAGTACTACTCAATTCCTCCGGGAAAAAGTTAAAGATATCAATACAGGTTTAAAAGGCAATTATAGTTTCAAGTAAAAACTTGTTGTCAAATTTATGAAATATACTTATTAATTCACTACTAATATCTAAAAAGAAAATTTGTTTAAGTTACATACTTAGGATTGTTTTACAAATTATTAATATGCTAGAATAGTGAAGGAATACCTTAAAGAGGATCAGCAGATTTTTTTTGAAATGATACCATATTGATACATCTTATCGCTCAGTTTATTACGATATGTTATATTTAATGAAGGGTTGTTATGTCTAATTACGTTGTAATTGGTCAATAAACGAACGTGGAGTCATAATTTACAATGACAGGAACAGGGCATCGGTTTAATTACGCCAACAATTGTAAGATAAGGTTATAATTAAAACTGTCGCTAATGTTTTTTCGCACGTAACCATTAAATTTTATAACATTTTCTTACGACTGGCAATAATAATTTTTAAGGAATTAAATAATTCAGGATTTAATCTTCAAATATAATCCAACTGGTGTCTATTATTTGATTAAGGTGGAAAACATACAAAAACATTTTACACAGAAAGCTTTATACCACAAGGGCTTAGGGTATTCAACCTGGGTTAGAACAGAAACACCGTGGAAAGTAGTATACCAAGCTTTTCTATTTTCATGAGTTCGTGACCGCTGCGCTTAAACTTTATTTCCAACCAGTGCTATAATAATGAGAATAGAATAGTTATTAGCGGCGTGTTGTACACCAATCCTTTGTTTTTTTACGATCACTACACGACACAAAGGCGTCGACAGCCAGGTCTGCCTGTCATCAACGCGCAAGGTCGCTGCACTGCAATTACGGAACATATGCAATGCCCTTTGTACAACCACTACTATGAAATTCGATTATATATCATGTAGATAGGCGTATTTGTGTGGGTTCGACTGTCTCATTTAAGGAGATGTTTACCAATTTCTTAGAAACAACTACCCTTCCATAGACCTACTTTATGAAAATAACTCTATTTAACCCTCAGTTTACCCGGTGAAATTATATACCACAATTAACCCCATTTGACTCCTCCATACAAATAATCGATTTTACTCAAAATAAAAGAAAAACTTGTATTATAAAGTAATTTAATGTGTTTAACAATATATTTCTTATTGTTTAACGTTTCAAATTTTTATCAGTCATGTATCAATCTTATAATTTTCTTGTACATACTAAATCACTAGAAAATATCTATACAAAAATAAATGCCAACTTCTGGCTTCGAACTAAAACAAAATCCAAACAAAAAAATTGATTTTTTCTACTAAATTAATACAATAATATCTTAAACAATCGTTAACAAAAATATAAATGGTTCGTTATCATAATAAAAAAAAAACCGGCAACGCCAAATCTTTGGCTTTATTGTGTGCTTGTGTGCGTACATTTCTCGAAGAAGGAAAACTTGCCCACCCGAATTTTGTTTCACAAATACCCTGTTTGAGTCCAATGGACGCATGATAAGCGGCTACTTACCTAAACACGCTGCGCAGGCGGACTCCTTGTCACCCCGCAGCCGGCGCGCTACCGAATAAACGTACACGGACGCGCGAAGTATATAATTCGCGGTAATAAAGTTTTTAAGTTTGATTGAAACTTTGTGCGGAGTCCAATGGACCTAACGGGTAAATTAAGGGTTAAACAACACGGAAACACCTATGCAACTTTATATCGCTACGCAGGCGCTGTGAGATGCGGGCGTCCTCTAGTTTTTTCTAATTGCTGATAAATGTACATAGTAATTTACCTTATGGTATAACGTAATCCACTAGGATTGGTCTGTTTCAATTCTTGGTCTGATCAAATTCAAATACAAAGTTACAAAATACCTAGCTGATATAAACTGCCAATAATGATCGGTTTCCAGGAACATATAATCATACTAAAGAGAGTTTATTCTCGTATACATGTACGAACACAACAGTAGAAATAGTAGGTTTACTAATTCGATGCGTAGGCGTCTCGACGTCTGGACCACTTTGTGTGTGGGCGCATATTTCGTCATTTGTGTCGTTGCTGCAGCTTACACGTGGTCTACGAACGTAAACAAGTCATGTAATCGTAATCATTTTTTGCAATAGTTTTACTAGAATAGTGACCTATTGAGATGTTATAGTCCCATTATAGTTTTTTACCGTTATTTGGGTAATAGACAATTACATGAAATATACATACTACTTTAGCATCTAAAGTCGACAATTCAACCGGATTTTTTCACGGCTGGCTTTACTGCTCTTGAAAGGTACCCTGATTTTTTTAGAAACCTTTTTTTACCTATTAACACTGTAACTGATATAAAAATGCAAAAAAAGTACTGCTGGAAAGGAACGATTAGTTGTAGAATATGTATAAATATCTCGACCGATCGAATTTGGTAGCAAGAAAAAGCATTTGTATTTTTTTTTATATAAAATATCAAGCGCGCGCTTTTTTACACATTGATAGTCTTAAACAAGTCATATGATGTAGGTAATATACGAGTACATAGTATAAATATATGTAACGTACATTGTGGCTTAGCGGTATAATTTAATTGATATGGTGCGCATGCGATCCTCACTGCCCTCGCTCCCGGAAACACTAGTAGTCGACATTTGTCGCGTACACGTTCTCACGCATCTTAAATTCGCAATTTAAATTAATTAACATAACAAATTCACGGAACGTTTAATACCGTTCGCATTGACCCGGAGCTAGAACTACAGCTACGAATTCATGAGTTACCTATCGAGTTTACATAGTAAGGGAGAGTACGTACTTTGTCTGCAAATGCTTCTACAACATAAACATCACGATCAATGCATGTATGTTTATGCACTTGACATAGTTACTGCACAAAGAAATGACATCTAGGAACTAGTAAATACTAGATTATGTCCCGACTGCTCAGGCTGAACTGTAGTTATCGAAATAAAGTTTAAATATAATTATAAGATTAGTCTTGGCTCAATACGCACAGATATTTTACAAACACATACCTTCAGTTGTGTTCGTTATGCTAATTACAATAAACTAACTGTGTGTATTCCAATCCAATTTTGAGTGTAACTGGAATTCGAAAAGTAACCCATTCATCCCGTAATTTATTAGTTTTAGAATAATGTATGTTCATTTATGAGATTTGTTGATATTTTGGAAAAAGGTCAGGTCAATAGTATCCTTAACCGGCGAGCGTGTATGAAAATACTCATGAAAGTAGAAGAACCGAAAATGGTATGTCAAGATCGTAGAAAGTGGATAACTTTAGTCTCTGCCTACCCCGATGGCAAACAGGCGTGAAATATATGTATGTAATATGTTTGTTTCGCTCTCTTGGATAGTAGCGTTATAATATATACCCTGTATCGTTCCTCTATAAATGAGCTATCCAACGCAAAAAGAATTTTCAGAACATCTAAATGTGTGTCATTTGTCAAGCTAATCAAAAAATTATTTTTTCATAAACTAATGTCACAAGTGATCATAAACTAAAAGGTGTCCACATTATTGGTGATATCCTGGGCTTGTTATTTGTTGTCATTATTATGTAGGCACATATAGAGGTTATCAGTGCAATGCCATTGCGTTTCGTAAACTGTACATGCGACACCACAGTTATCTGTGGTGTCGCATGTACAGTCACGATTTGTGCGATTCAAGCTCAATAATATATATAAAGTGATCCCCGCGGCTTAGCCCGTGACAAATTGTTAACCTCGTGGCACCCATAATGGATGCCACGAGGTTAACAATTTGTTGAATCAACCAATCCCGATGGTTATTAATTTTATAATATTGTACGAAAATTTGGCGGATTTGTTAACATTGATAATGATTGTTCCGCTCTCTTGTGTTCAACACAAAAATATTATTTTAATTCGAACTAGTACTACCTGAGATTAGCACATTCATCCAAACAAACAAACAAACTCTTCAGCATTAGATACTAGTATAGATAGATTATATTGCTAAAAATCATACACAATTTTTTTTTAGGTGGGTGATTATCCATGTTTTACTGTAAACTCGGCACCTCATCATTAGCCCAGTAGACTCCTAATATAGTAACGTTCGTATTGTCTGCATGTTATTAAAAACCGTAGAGGACAAATTGAAGGGCCGCTCCAGCTGAAGCTAGGGGAGGCATAATTATAGAATTAGCGATCGAAACTAGTGAGGCATATGTCTCTCTCGCTTATTCTGGCAATTTTTTATACAGTACTAGCAGACATTGTGTGGATATTTGTGCAAAAGATAGTGGTTATAGACTAAACCCAGCTGTTTCAGCTGTGCGTGGATCTCGGTCAGTTTCTGTGAAGTTTTCCCGTTCCCGTTTCCCACAGGAACCTGTTCCCGGGATAAAAAGTAGCCTATGTGTTATTTTGATGTGTGAGCTTGTAAAGTTTCATCAAAATCCATTCGGTAGATTTTGCGTGAAAGAGTAACAAACATCCATCCACCATACTTACAAAATTTCGCGTTTTTAATATAAATTAGTAGGATGGTGATATTTTTAATAAATTTCAATTGTCATAGTAGCGGATTACGGCTTTATAGAAAAAAATTCTTGTTAAATTAACCACGAAGAATCTCGATCGACTATTCATTGTTCGTATTGGACCCAATTATTTACCAAATATTTTTGTTAGCGCTTTGTCTAATTACTAACGTTGTACACATTGTTAATATACCGTGAATATCCCATTCATTTTTAATTAATGAAATCTAAACTGTTGCTAAGAATTTGTCTAATAATAATCTGCCGACTGTAACTTAACCGGTTTAGAATTATCTCCGTATCCAATAACTGTACGTCACATTATAAATATAAAGATTTTTAGAAGTCGTTGAGCCCCAGCAGGCACTAAAGCATGAGAAGAATGAGAAAGATTATTTTTTCTAAATTTGCAAAATTTAATCAATCTTGTTACACATTAGATACATAATAAAGAAGATCCGGCTTAAATTAATTAACTTATCCTTACTTGAAAAAACACGTATTATTGTGATATATCCGCGTTCTTTTATATGGTAATAATAATCCATGGACACAAGACCTACTTGGGAATCTAGTTTAAGGTACGCTGGCTCAGTTTGTATATTATAGAAGTTCATTCTCAATAGTCATTTGGGTTAATATTTTTTATACCTTCTAAAAATCCATTTGTTTGACACTTTAGCCGTACAATAAACAAATTTTATACATATAGATTCAACCGTTTAATATACAAAATTGCAAGAAACATACACCATCGAAAACGTTTTTTTAGAATTCTTCAATTTTCATCTTCAATACTTGACCGGTGTTGGAAACCATTTCATTCCTTTTGTGCCTCAGCAAATAAAGGAAACGAATGAATTACAAAGAAAAATAAAGATCAGAAGAACCATTTCGTTACGTGCGGGTTATTTCTCAGTTTGTTTAGTCTGCGTGAATACATTTAGTGTTGCGTATTTTAAGGTATGTATTTTCGATGGTTACGCACGTAAGAAATACATTCAGCTTGACATGTTATTGCTGGTATACTTAAAGCGTCTTTGTACTCTCGTTGGGTAATATTTTGAATGCAGTAAATGCAACAAGTAATATAGAATATTTTATACGAGGCTCAGACAGAATCAACGGAAAATATTGTAAACCAAGCAATCAAGAAAATAATCCTGTGTAATGGGATTACAACTGCAATTGACTAGGAAGTTGTCGACGATTACTAGGACAAACCATCCTTTTAGTTATGTCCAACTTCGAGTAAGTGGTTCAATAGTCGAGTGCATTCGTATAATTAAGAGCAGGGTCTTTCACCAATGTGTGTTACCAAACCAGCGGAAGACCTGGATCAACAACATAGTCGAAATATTTGCTCGGCTCAAGTCGCAGTGGGTGGGCACACATTGCCCTAATGTCTTTTACATTATAAAAGAATCAAATCGAGTGTTTTCTTTAGTATGTTAATGCATTAACAAAATTGCTTCTTACATTATAAGTAAAAAAAGAACATCTCACCTACCAGACGCAGACGGTCGAATCCTTAACAGTCGTCTACCTAACGATGTTCGTTGCATAAATGACCAAAGCAAAAACAATTTTAAGCCAACGCCATTTGGAAAACCGCATTACTTTCGAGGATATTAACCAAAGTACTAGACAAAGCTGTCTCTATGCATCCCTGCTTATTTCCTGCCCAGACTTCGGCGGAAACTGGAACTGCAACGTCTTTGTGTGATGCAACGTCAAATGAAACATTTAGATTACTTTGCTACGCGATTTTAAATCCTATTTTCCCTGGATATCCCATGGATACAAAGTTGTGAATGCCACAACAAGTAATATCGATTTTCGTTGGTAGTTTTAAAGAGATAACCAATGGTTGGATATTTCGATTAGCATGCTACTGTCTTGTGGTTCCAGCAGGGAGTACTGTAAATGGTTTACCGGTCTCGAAGTGATTTGAGAAGGAAATTGAGTTTCTGAAGGCTTGTATCTCGATGTTTGCGTGGCGCAGTCATTGCTAACCAACTTACAACAAGAAAGGGGTATCGAATTTGTTGCAATGGCAGTGCGCATGATATTTTGCTCTTTAGGAAAGACGGCCGTTGGGGTGAAAAGGTTCTTAAGTAGCATTTGTATCCGCAAGGTGGACTGACGACCTCGTAAAGATCGTAGGAGTCTGTTGAAAGTGAGCAGCATATACCCAACAATGCATTTGGGTCAGTCGGCTGAGATGATATTCGACAAATTTAGCAATAGATCTCTAAGATATTAAACAGGCATAAAAATTACACCATATTTTTTAATCTAATGTTTTTGATTTAGTTCTATCATTTCTGCCCAGCTTCATATTCATTAAGTCCCTATAAAACACATTTTATCCTAAACTCTTCCCCAATATAGTTACAAGCGCTATGAACCAATATTTTAGTAGCAAAATCAATTGAACAACCATTTGCATCAGCGCCAGCGTGGCAGTGGGTGCACCCGATAACCGTTATTACAGCCTGTGAACAAGTATTAAGTCGACATAAGAACGAAAATTGTCTGACAGGGACTCGTAGTAAGGTTGTACACTGACGTAATGAACTGTAAGCCTGACACCTTGCTACGACCGAGCGATTTACGCAATCCTATGAATATAAAACGCGTAAATAAATAGCAGATGCGCGAAAAACTCACGACACGACAAACTCACCCCGAAGGAGACAGACACTTAGCATAATATTCGCGGGTGAGGCGGCGACGGGGGATGTAGGGTGGCCGGCTTCCCTCCCCTACACTGACACGATTCTCACGGGCGGCATGCCGCGCCTCCTTTCAACGTTGTAATGAATGAGTTACGACGTAAATACATTGCCGATGACATAATCTCTGCAACACGACATTGAAAACCAGTATAGCGACAAGTTCGCAGTGGAAAGTGGACTGACCGGAGAATGCGCGAGAACTAGACATGACGATGTTTTGTCTTATATCGGTAGCAGTTTCTTTTATCGTGATTTCTTGGCGGTCTCCAAATAAATAATATAAAGATACTAGCCGACTTTGACGTTGTTTAGTCATATAAAGGGCCACCCTTATCACTTAGGGGTATGAAAAATAGATCACGACCGTTTCTCAGAGCTACCGAATGAATATATATATATATATATATATATATATATATATATAAAATTTCATGAAATTCGGTCAAGCTGTTTTATGGCAACAAAAACCGTGATACGAGAATTTTATATGTTAAATTAGGTATGGCAATTTAACGACATGATTAGTCTGTATGGTATAGCAAGTTGCTTGCTCGTCAGCCTCTCATTACTTTTGTATTTATTACATACTGTATTGTATATTGCAAAACGTGGGAGCGGTTTCAGCCACAAAGCATGTATTACTGTGACAGATGGATCGTCTATGGTATTACTAGTGGCCCGGCGAGTATTGCACCGCCCTTAGAATCAGATTCCATAGAAAATATATAAAAGAAAAGACTTTTAATGCTTCTTTTGTATTTCTGTTATTTTTTTGCCTTTTATTAGGTATAGAGACAAATTCAACAATCAAGAATCATAAAAATTGGTCCATCCGTTCTCGAGTAATGAAGGGAATAATTATTGTTAAATTTAAGTACATAGTTTTATTGTTGAACCGATGACCTGAGAAACTGCGACTCAATTTAGAACAGCTCGCACTGAACTGGATGCGGAAGTAATGGTGAGAATTGGGTGTGGCCTATGTTGAACAGTGGACTAAGATAGGTTTCTTTGATTCAGTGATTGATATATAATAGAAGCTACGTTATAAGGAATGAGTGAGGAAGGACTGACTAAGAATATTTACTGTGCGACAGTAGAGGGTAGAATGAGTCAAATAGTGGTACACCGAGAGTTACATTCGAAGATATTATAAGCAGATTGCTCAAAAACCAAAGTTCAAAAGTACTCGAATAACCAGACGTGCATGTAAGGAACGATTGATGAATCTGCAGAAAGCGAAGGCATACTGCATGTAACGCCAAGGCTGGTGATGTATCCTTGCTGACTACCCCGTTAGTGATACAGCGTTAAGTTATTAGTTTTTAAGTTTTAGTTTATTGTATTACGCTAACATCTCTGTCATCAACTTAAAAAACAATCAACTCAAGTACTGCTTCGATTCTATAACTATAATAATTTAACTAAACCGGTGCTGGGTAGAGTGTGCGAGGCGCTTATGCACACAGCAGGGATCCGTAACACATGGAAACCCCTCGGAAATTTGACAAGCATCTAAATCCCTCGAGGCGCAGTCCCCTGCACGGCGATCAATTTCTAAAACTAAACGAAATAATATTCCATTTAACGATCCCAAAAAGGAAATATATGATTTTAAAGGTTTTTGCTGTGCATCTGCGATTTGATTTGGTAGGTATAATATAACACGACCTTAAACAGTTTATTGTGGTATACAATTATATATTTTGCTATTAAAGATAATCTTGCATTGGTGACTGTGAATGTGGTGAATGTGTGACTTTCAAATGAAGTCAGAATTGAATATGGGCTGAGACTCAACTTTATTTAGTTAGGTGTATGTTCTTTGAAGTTTACCGTAATATGAATTACTGTGTTCTAATCACGATGCTTGATATAGAGTTCATAAAAAACAGAACAAAAAGATCATTTTATATGTAGTTAAAAGTGACACGCGGTTTACATTTATCGTGTTAAAAATGTGTATTGCTTTTGATAACCTTTTTTTAAATATTGTTTTTAAACTACAATTTACATTATTTCTGATAATTTTAAAATGAAGAATTTTTCAACCATGCGTTTTCCCAGTTCTTTTCAAACTCTATAACTGAAATAACTGAAACTAGAAGCGATAGTTTGGTTTTTACGGACTGCATTGTTGGGAGCTATTGTCCTCTAAACTACCAACCCCTACCGAATGGCTACACCAAGGCCTCGTACGTTAGCTAGCAGGTGCACCACGTGCAGTTGAGTTTGATTTGAACCCCGAAGATTTTAGTGGGGTTTAATACCCGTTCTTTTTATAAATTAAAAATAAAAACCTAATAATGATTTCACCCTTGTATCGGCATAGTTATTACGCTAAATCCAAGCTAGGGGTGTGTTCAAAGGGCCCTTTCCCGGGGGTAACGTCATGTGCGCTTGACATGGACCATTTGCGCTTTTGTACGCCCACTCGTTACATCACGGCCGCTCCCACGTGTGACGCGCGGCCAATGCGATTTAACGCGCCTAGGATACAATATCGATAACCGATGCTTTCTTACCGATTAGTACCCAATTCTACGAACCGCCAAGTTCGGTAACCTAGCGTTTTACATGTCTATAATAGCAAACTTGACATTGATTATCTGTAATGCTGTAAAATGTTCCATCAATCGTGCACTTTTTAAATTTTGTGTCGTACTCATTTCGAGCGATTGGCGACCTTGAAATCTGGGCGACTATTTTTCCAAATACTGAATATGGAGAACTAAGTAAAGATATTTAAATTATATATATTTTTTAAATTTGAAAGTTTTTGGGTATCTTTGAAAGTTAGTTCATTATACGTTTAGTGTCATAGTCTTAGGTCATAGTATTTACGCTATTCACATGACTCTACTTCTACATCTATTATTGGCTGTGTAGAAAAACGTCAAATATCAATAAAAACGATAGTGACATTGTTTTTTATCGGGTTTTCACTGAATCGAGTTTGTTTTACAATAATGCTATACAAAGAAATACCGCTCGCCGTATGTGTATGATAATTCAAGACGTGTTGAACATAAATTGATTGTTCATTAATATACACACATCAACACGGTCTAGGGATATTTCATACTCAATTAAATAACTCGCAAAGTACTGGCCGCATTGGGATCTTTTATACACCGATTTATTTGTAATTTATCCCAGACTAATTCCAAATTCAAATTTTTGAAAATTCTTTTGTTTCGGTGGCATAAAAATGTCTTGATGTGTAGGAGAGAGAGAGATTTAGAAAACAATACGAATCACGTTTAGTTACGGTTTTTTTTCATTTTTAAACGAAAGATAAAGTTAAAATTGAGGTATTGTAGCCATGCAACGCCAACATTTGACGAGGGCGGAGATGTTACGAGCTGTGGGAATGCTGGAAGCTGGGTCTGTTCAGCGTAATGTTGCTGAGGCCATAGGGACTCACCAAAATGTAATTTCAAGATTGTGGACACGCTATCGTGCCACAGGTGAAGTAGCGGAGAGGCACCGGGGGCCAAGTCGCATCACTACCCCCAGACAAGACCGATTTTTGCAAATTACTGCGCGAGCTCAACCAAATGCAACGGCGACTCAATTGGTCCAAAGGCTGCGAGTGGAACACCAAGTGCTTGTGAGTGACCAAACTGTAAGAAGGCGACTGCATGAAAGCAATCTACGCTCTCGTAGACCACTCCGGGTCCTACCTTTACGGAGAGGCAATCGTGGACGACGATTAGAATGGGATCGGAACCACGTGGACTAGGGCCATGAGTAATGGTCCAATGTGCTGTTCACGGATGAATCCAGGTTCGGCTTCCATCCAGATTCACGAAGGACGCGTGTTTGGCGAGTTCCTGGACGATGGAGCCGTCTTCAGAACCCTCAGGAAGTTCACCCATACCAAGGAGGAACAATTATGGTTTGGGCAGGAATTCGTCTTGGAGGACGGACGGATCTCGTTTGGGTGCGGGGCAATATGACGGCAGAACGATACGTCCAACAGGTGCTGGGGCCCATAATCTTGCCCCACAGAACACAAATGGGGCAAGATTTCCTGCTCATGCACGACAATGCCCGGCCACACACTGCGAGAACGGTAGCAGCTTGGTTACATACACACAATGTTAGGGTCTTAGACTGGACTGCTCAATCGCCAGATCTAAATCCCATTGAGCATGCGTGGGATATGCTGCAAAGAAGAGCTCTGAAGGAAGTTCCTGAAAATCTGGCTACAGAAGATCAACTTTTTGCGCACCTCAGAAGGACATGGGACAATATTCCGCAGCAAGACATTGACAACCTTGTTCTGAGCATGCCGAATCGTTGCCGATGTGTTATGAACATCATGGGCGCTTTCTCAGACTACTAACTTCAAGTTTATAAACACAAATTAAATGATTTTTCTATTTTTTTCAGTTTTTACTCATAAATTAAAAGTTAATTCATGTACGGTTTCCGTCTATGCTTCATTTTTTTCCATAAAATCCTGAAATTTTAATCGAAGTACCTTAACCATTATTAAAAAATGGTAAAATATTAAATAACGTATCTTTTAAATACAAACATGTCATATAAATAATTAACACATTGATAGTAATTCGCTTTTTTTAAAATATCCCTAGACCGTGTTGATGTGTGTAATTACATACGTTACATAGTATTTCCATATTAAGATTGTGTGGTAGTAATTTCTTAGAACGATTATAACGGAAGGCGAAGGCGACATTTGTCCGAAGTAGGCATAAACACGCTTCGTTCGCGTTGTTCATTATGCGCAACTTTAGTAGGAATATGTATGGAAATAACAATACTATACAATACGATATATCTGGGTTCTTAGTACGCAGGTGATTTGAGGCGAAGTACCCCATTGTCATTTGAGCGTCATTCTCATCGACACCACATCGAGAAATTTTATTTTTATCCTATACTCCAGTCGCTTTTGAAAACAGGCTGCAGAGATGTCTTTGCTAGATCTATTTCATCAATGATACATGGCAAAAAATATATAAGTATTATGAAGCTAATAACCCCACCACCACCATAATCGTCCATTTCAATATATCTCGCCACCTATTAAGTACGACAAAAATGCTTACAGTGAAATGTGGCGTATAGCATGCCTCTGATACCCCTTTGGGGATACAGGTGTGAATGATTAACAATACAAAATATTGGGGGTCCAAACATCAGGATCCTATCAATTTGAAGTTATTCATCTTAATGTTCAACTAATAAAATAATCATTAAATTGTTTTATTTTAAACTTTAAGCGTAAAATAAAACAATTTAATGATTATTTTACTATTTAATATATTAGACTAGTTGACACCCGCGGTTTCCCCAGCGTGGTGAAGTTTGCCCCCTTCCCGTTACCCACAGGAACCTGTTCCCGGGATAAAAGGTAGCCTATGTGTTATTCTGATGTGTAAGCTATATTATTGTTTCATCTAAAGCAATTCAGTCGATTTTGCGCAAAAGAGTAACAAACTACATTCTTACCAACTTTCGCGTTTATAATATTAGAAGAATAGTAAATTAAGTGTGACGAGTATGACGAATCCAGGGCGATGCTTCGTTAGACCAGTATTAAATCCGGATTTCAAATAAAAATAAAAATGCATCGCTATTACTACTAGGTATTGTTAATTACCAATACTTACTTATCGTCTACTGCATTTTAAATGATCTAAAGTGATGTTTAATGTATTGTTGCATAGAAAAACTAGTAGATTTAATAATTTTAATTGTCTCGTTTAGTGTTACACTATGTGCGCATACGCAGGGGCGACACGCTACGTGAGTCGAGCGTCGCCGTTTCTCGTCGTGTTAATTGCTAGAGCTGATAGTATCGTAGGGTTGTTTCGGCTAGGGATTGCGCTTCATGCTTTATTGTGGCGCTTTAGGGTTGATTGGTTTAGCAGATTATCAAAATATATTTCTGATTATAAACTGTCATTTTTTAGAGATTTAAGTTTGAAAATATTTTTCGTGTTTAAAGATTTACAAAATTCTGAGACATAAAAGGTTTCTTGCTCAAAAATTTAAAAAAATATTACTACTGACTTTGTTTCTACAGTATTATATATTTCGTGCCTTAACGTTTTCCTTTTTCCTTCTAAAGTAATTCGACTCATGCATAAAGTAACTTATTAAAAAGGTTTAATAAAAAAAACCAAAGTCAAAACAGAGTTTGTTTTCTACTTTTGAATATCGAAGTAAGATACATTGTAGTGCTCGGAGCACAGGTGAATGACCGAAATCGGCGCGGGCGCGACCTTGCGACGTCTGCGCCTCACCTACATACGCCATACTGGCAGCCCACTTTTGCTTTCGACAATTCGCAAAAAAAAAAACATTAACAAACGTCTTTGCTCTGATCAATGCTCAATGTGGTATCTAGTTTTTATCCTATAGTTAGGTACCTATGTTGGTTTATCTATCGAACAAAATGAGCCCACATGTTCTTGACTGCGGGTCTACTCTACTATGTTGTTTGAAGTTTAGAAACGATAGCTTAAACTACATAAATACCTATATAATGCAGAACAGTAACGCAAAAATTTATAATATGGATAGACACTAAACTAAAGAAAATCCTTGCAATCAGTTGCAACCTAATCCAATTCTGCTCTCATTAAAGAAATGCAAAGTTTTCGAAATGAAAATTCGGGCTTATAGATGTTTGCCATTACTTTCCTGTAAAATATACCCTTACAGACAGATAATTCCATCGAAATTCTTCACTACTAAAATACTTCTTAAAAATTAGGTCAATTAACAACAAAGCTGCTAGCGAAGTGCGAGAAAGCAGGGGAACGTACGAGTCTAGTTATGTTTATACAGATAGGGCGAGGGTGCACCCTCATCGAGAGCATATCTCTACCCTCCAAAGAAAAATAACATCAATTCGTAAAACCGCAAAGCTTATAATAGCGCACACGATCACATCGGGGTTGCTCAAATAAAATTGTGTTATTCGTCTTTTACCTGTGGATCTCGCCCATCAAAAGATTTTAAAACGGGTTATGTGGGAGTATACTTCCAAGCTAAACACGAGTTTGAAATTAGAGCTGCGGTATTACAGACGGATGAGCAGCAGCCATCTCGCTGTGAAGTCACGTACCTACGTACCTAAGAGTCACAGTGAGACGTATGATAGATATATACCACCGGCGTAGTCTCTGCGATGAATATAAAAGCATACTTAGATAATAAAAGAACTTTTCAAACAATGAACAAAATCGTTGGTAAATTCGTCACAGTGCATAGTCGCGTCGTCGGGTCTACGTGCTGTGAATGTCACACGGCCAAAAATAATTGTGTACGTTCGGTTCGGACGGTCGTTCGGTCAGTGCAGTCTCGTTGCTTCACTGCACCGAGCCGACGAGCGATGGGGCATTGCACCTACATCCGAACGCGCGTCGAGGGGCCGTGCCGGCATCGGCGCTCTCGTTCGCTCACACTTTACTCGACGAGAACACAGTTGCTCGCAATCGATCGTAGAGATTCTACAGCTGAGCGTCACATGATTTTATAGTAACAGTAAAAGCACGTGAAATACCCACTATGAAATAAATTTGGACCTCGAGGAAATAAAACTAACCATAAATTATTGTGTTTGTAGTGGCGTGGCGGTGCTGAGTCCGACGGAGAGCGGCGGGTGCAGCGGCAGCGGTAGCGACGTCGCGTCGCCGCGCTCCCCGCGCAGCCCCGAGTCGGCGTGCAGCGCGTGGTCGGAGGGCGCAGGCGCGCGCATGCCGCCGTGGGCGCAGGAGCCGGCGCCGCCCCCGCGCCGCCGCCTGGCGCCGCCCCCCGCGCCCGTGCGCCGCCGCATCACCGAGTACTTCAACCACAAGATGAAGCCGCAGAATGGCCTCAAGCGCGACGCGCCTTCGCTCAACGATGACAACAAGAAAAAGTGCCTACCCAGGAACGGGGTCACGCACGACCTCGAAAAGTATATTTCTTATCTCTCGCAGACCCTCAGCCCTAAAGTGTTGATGGATGTCGGTAAGCAATCGGAACCCGCCGCGAGAAAGCCTTCCTCGGTCGGCTTCAATGGCGTTGTGAACGCTACGAGAACACCAGATTATAGTAAAACAAAGTCCACCCCCAGGACGAATGGTATGACAGATTTCGGTGCACCCAAGGACATAATAGATAAAAATCACACAAGTTTGAACGGATTTTTGGAAGTTCGACATTCGACCGACGCTTTCTTCAAAGATAAGATCAACGGATCACTTCTCAAAGGGTCGGTAGAGGAAAAAAAGCAGGGCATCGAAATGAAAACGTCACCTGACCCATCCGCCAATGGAATAGTTCAGAATAATAGTTTAGGTAGTTCAGAAGCGACAAAACGTAAAATTCCCAACTCTACCACGAGTGACCTAGTAGGCCTACGAATAGCACCGGCGACGTCGGTTGGCCATTCCCCAAAGAAAATAACAAAGACTGATACGTCTAAAATGATCGGAGTGGTTAGCTCAACCACTAAACTCGACAGCAGGATGAACGGGGTCACCTGTGGATCCAATAACATAAATTTAAATCCTATAACCAAGCCACAACAAACAAAAAAAGAAGCAGCATCAAAGAAGCCCACACAGCCATCGAAAAGGACGAATCGTAAATCATCCGCATGTATAGCCAACAGCAAAAATCTTACATGGTCAAAAGCGAACAATCTCAAACAAGTTCAGCTTCAACAGCAAAATTGCAGGAATCCTCCACAAAATACTGCTATTAAACCAGCTACCCCTAGCGATAAATGTCCTAAGATGAATATACCTAATGGTGTCCGCCAAGTGCCTATGACTATGAATGGTAGTCTTGGTAATCTCAATGTACCCATTACAAATTTACAGAATTGCCATCAAATGAATATACCACAACCGTGCAACGGATCTGTGACGCCAAATAACTTGGCGTCTTTTGTTACAGTACCTCAAAATGTCATGCTTACCACGTTAAGGATACCACAAAATGGTTTAACATCACAGACATACAACGGTGCAAATATATCGGCACAGCAAAATAATATGAACAACATGACAGCTTTAAATGTCTCCAGTCCTACAAAACTAAACGGTCAGTTCGTTTTCCCGCTTATGCAAAATATAAACGGAACTGTAGTTCAAATACCGAATCTTATGTCTAAAGTATCAAATTTTGTACTTCCACAAAGACAAGATCATTTACAAAATCAACAAGCGGCATCGATTCTCATAGGTGGCACTCTATTAAAACTGGCCAATACAGTAGCAGCACCATACCCGACTGTAAACAAAGGCCCAGTAACGAGTCAATCTATTCCAGTGATGAACAAAAATGTCACGGGGATGCCAACTGTCGGAATGACAGTTCAATCGAAACAGAATTTCGCTGTGAATTTTAGCCATCCCGTCCTAATGCCACAACCCGGGTTTATTGTTACATCCGTGCCAAACTTAAATGTAAAAGAAACGTGGAGTTACACCAATACATCTTCAACATCACAGACGTCGTGTTCTAATCCTATAGTGCACCATCCGCCACCTATGGTAGCGAACTTTTCATCACAGGCGCTACACTCGAGTAGTATCCCTATAGCTCCAGTAAAACCACCGGACAATCCGATCCAAGGCACAGACCCGCCTAGCAGCACAGTCAAGGAACCGGAGCTTAGTGACATGACGAATTTAAAATGTGATATACCTTGGTTATCCAAAACGGTAAACAATAATATTTTTACTTTGGAATCCAAGAAGATGAACTCACGGCCTTTTGCACAAGTTAGTAGTATAGCTGAGAAGCTAGGGCAAATAGCTGTACAAAAATTAAAAGAAGAAGAAAATTATAAGGTGCTGAAAGAAGACACCAGACAAGAGTTGTGTGAAATGAGAAAGGTCGAGGAGGTAGCGAGACGAGAGGAGACACTCTTTACGCAAATAACTGTTTTGAAGGACGTATCGTCAGACGTCCATAATACTGTGATAGAAGCAAATTTCTGTAGTATTACAACCGAATCGGAATCAGGGATAGGAACTGACAAGTCGATTGATTCGCCTAGTGACTCTCAGACCAGCAAGGAGTGCGATGAAGATTCTACGTTATCATTGTGTGTGAGTTTGAGTTCAGTAGATGCGCCGAGTCAGAAAAGTCCTATTTTGAAGCAGCCGAAGACGCTTCGGTTTCCTCCTAGAAGCTTGACGAAGCCAAATAGTGATAAACGGAAGTCCAGTACTGATACGACCACCACTGTGACTGTGTGCTTGTGGGAAAACTGTAAGAGAGAGTTCGACGGTGATTCAGATCTTATGGACCATATACAGGTTTGTTTATTTTTTTATAGTTTTTTATTGAACTTAATCTCTAGAGTCTAGTCATCATAATGTGCTTACATGATAGCAAGTAGTCGTAGCCCCGCTAACTCAGTGTTCTGTAAACGATCACTGCGTTAAGCAACTTTCGCTATGACTGCTGGCCTCGAATGGATGACCGCTTTGTAGCATTTTCCATTTTCGAGAGTTTCTGAGGTTTGTAAAGTGCCTTAAGACGTTAATCCAAGTTGTAGACCTTATAGGGCGGCTTGAGAACGAAGTAGGTTGCCACAATCTGCCCGCTACTTTTTATATGAGACAAAAACGCATACAGTAAAATGTTCGCGTATAGGGAGCGTCTGCCCACACCTTCGGGGATAAATGGCATGACTGATAAGTAGCTATGACCAGCACTAATAATTCTCATATGCGCAGTTTTAAAGTTTTATAAAAAGAAATTATATTTTAAGTCACAGTTGGCTTTAATTTTTTTTTGCTCTCTGTAATCTCCCAGATACTCATCCGTTACTCAGGAGTGCATCAAATTGCAAGCGAGGTTGGATTCGCAGATGTTGAGGATCCCCTTGTACCTAAATAAAGTCCGCAGCGTGGCGATCTGTGGCGAGCAGTTATGCAATAAGACTATTAGCCCATGACCAAAAATATGCAATGATACAGCGTGAATTATCTGTAGACAGGTATTGATTAGAGCGATTTTACAAAAGTAACTCTCAACCCTCTGGTGTTATTTTGAGCTATAAATATTTACAAACTCTTGACACTTTTGTGTTGCACAGATGTGTATGTATAAGAAAATTAATTAAATTCTCCCTTGTACTTATAAATTACGCCCAAAAAAAACGGCAGAGGGTTATTTTCTATAGTTTGTATTGAGTTTTATGATAATTGAACAATACTCACAAGTGGGTAATAGACGACGTTGTAAGTAGAATTAAATCGTGATATCGTTTTTTTCAAATAGTTTATAATAGTTTATATCGATGACCGCCCTTTGTTTAGTATATTTCTCTAGTTTAACATACTTAGTGTTCTCACTCAACATTTAGTTGGGATCAAGTGACCGGATTCGGAGCACTATCGTGGATCGCTGCGGCAAAGGTACTACAAAACCGTGGTTGCGGTTAAGAGTGTGGCGATCAGCGCCACATAGGGAAGCGCTATCGAACTATATCCTATATCCTACATCATCAATAAGAGTTCTTATATAATCAAGATAACAGAAAACAATTGCTGCAATTGACACAATTCTAATTAAATGAAATGTTAACTAAAGGAATTGCATTTGTAAGGCAATTTTTTTTAGCTTTATTTTACATTGCAATATATATGTTTTTTTTTAAGTTTGAATAATTCATTTAATAATTAGTTACAAAACCAAGGCCTCTTTAGATTTAATATAAAAAATAAAAAATATCCATCACGCCTTATCCCCGAAGGGGTGGCAGAGGCATATTATATGCCCACTTTTCACCGTGTGGATTCCTGTACCACGTAATAGGTGGTGAGCCCATTGCCGTGTTGAAAATGTACAGACGCAGGTTGTGGGTACCTGCTGTTGAATTTTTTCAAGCCGCCCATAAGGCTTTCAACCAGACTTAACGACTGCCATTTTACTGGCAACCGGGACCAACGGCTTAACGTGCCTTCCGAAGCACGGAAACGCTCGCAAATGTAAATGCCACAAAGTGGTCACCCATCCGAGGACCAGCCATAGTGAAAGTTGCGTAACTCAGTGATCGTTTACAGAACACTGAGACCGCGAGGCCACGAGCGCTAGATTTAATATAAGTTTATAAAGTGTGCATGTTAGGAATTAGCATCGTTTAATAAAAAAACGGGGGAACGGGGAATCTATGTTCGATCTTCGCCATGAGTAAACAAAACCCAGTCACGTAAAATTTTCAGAAAAACTCATCATCATCCGAGCGTCTGTCCCAGTTGCGTCTCGCGACGCCCGGGGTCCGCTTTCCTACATTTTCTCCTCCACTTCGCACGGTCATCGGCATCCCCTGTAGTGAGACCATTTCAGAAAAACTAAGCAATTTATTTGCATACATAATTCTTTCAAACATTGTGTTTTTTTTTTAACTAGAGAATTCTAATTTAAAATTTAATTTTTAGCTGTCATCGTTTAAATTTATTTTATTTTGCACGTAGCATAAGATTTACATAAATGTATGAAATTATCATCAAAGACTTACAAAAGTGTTAGGTGTTGTTACTAGGCTTCAGTAACTTTTCAAACGTAATTCATGCTGTATCATTTTACTGGATATTTGTATTAAGGACTTTAGTCCGTCTTCCCAGGCTACCTTTCCGTATGTTCTACTGTCTTAACTAACTTATTATCTGACTGGTTTTCAGAACATGCATGTAGAATCGCAAGCCGGCAAGGAGAACTACGTATGCTTGTGGGAGCGCTGTAAGGTTCGGGGCAAGCCTTCATGCTCTCGTCTGTGGCTGGAAAGGCACACGATGTCACATGGAGGGAACAAACCATTCAAGTGCATCTTCGACGGCTGCGAACGGCGGTTCTCTACGCAGGTATAATTACGGTCTTGAATTTTACCTTTTTATAATCGTTTATAACTATATTCACGCTGTAACCCTGACGGGGTAATCAGAGAGGACAGATCGCCATGGTATGTCAGCAGATGCATGAACCAACAAATGAGTGAGGAACGATTGACGAAGAATGTATATTGCGCGAAAGTAGAGGGTAGAAGGAGTCAGTTACATATGAAGACCACGTGAGCAGATTGCTCAAAAACGGAAAAGTCAAAATTACTCGGATCCCCAGACATGAATGTGCATGTATGAAGCGATCAATGAATCTGCAGAAAGCGATGCATGGATCGCGAAGCCTGACGACCTGTCCTCTCTAACTACCCCGTCAGGGATACAGCGTGAAGATAGTTAGTTAGTTTTAGTTAAAAAACTCAGAAACACCTTGACTTCAGTCTTATATAAATATAAATAGCTAAACATTTTTAAAAATAACGTATTATAACAATATGTGATAATCCCAGTGACTTAATAAAATGTAAATTATAAAAACATTGAATGTAATTCAATCTTTAAAGATTACGCTCCGAGACTTTTAATGATAATTATATCTACATGAAACGTAGACTTATCTACCTGATCTTTTAATTGTAAATTTATGAATTAAAATGTATTATTATAAATGTAACTAAAATTAATTGTACAAATTAACGTTAAGTAAATAATGTCTAATCAAGTGATGGATCAGAAAAACGTTAATAAAATAAATTTGTAACCAAATAGATGCCTTGAAAACTACTATAGACTAACTTTAAAAAAAAAGTTAAAAAAAAAAATATTTTCTGTATTAACCAGATATAATTTAGTACATATTATATTCCAAATAACGACAAAATACTATTTAATATTGAGTGATGTGATCCCATCACTAGATATGAATTTCTTCTATCAGTAATCGAGACATTTTCTCGTAGTATTCTCTCCTCTTTCTATTGTAATACATCATTAACTCCAGAAAGCTAGACCAAACGATTTTCCAATTCGATCTTAATTTACAATGTAAGTGCCTTCTTTGTTATGAACGATATACGTGTGATATTTTCTTTTCCCAAGGATGAAGACGAGGCCCGAGGGACTACCCCAATGGGCACCACGTCTCACATTTTTGTTTATTTCGTCATCCAATCTATTCTTTAGGGTTTAACCCTTTGACCGCTATAAAATTGTCTTCCAATCGTAAATTTAGATTTTGAAACAAAAAAATGGATTCTCTTGCAATGTATAAAAACCTCTCCTTTTATAAATGTAATACAATTTGCTGTTAAAGTGCTAAATGCTATGGATTAGATTCATATTTATTTATTTTATTGACACTGCGACGCGCCGAGACCCGGATAAGTGTAGATCGTAATGCAAGTACTATGTAGAAAATGAAGTGATTTTAAATATAATTAGTATCGTAAGGACCCAAACAATCGTGCATTATCAACCGTTTAGTAAAAAGACTTAATTCATCGAGAACATTGATATACATAAAACCCAAGATATACACATATCATTTTAAAACCGCACTTATAAAATAAAATTAAAAAAATACAAATATTTTCGTAGTAATCGCAGAACAAACCACACAGCCGATGTTTAACTATAAAAGCATTTGTTTAACTTTAAAAACATTATACAAAGAACACTGCTCGCGTTAAAAAAAACTACATCATTTATTAGGCGTCTAATGCGATATTTTGGATTAAATTTTTTGTGAAACATTGTGCACGGATGTGACATGATATGTGTAGGGAACAGGGATTTTATATATCAGTGTTTGAGGATAATAATTAAGAAATATTATACAAATTTAAATTCAGTGAAATAATACTAACTTTTAAACTTTAACGTTCCGACACATTAAACTAATTAACCAGACATTATAACATTGAACTTAATTAAAAAGTGAACAATATACAAACAATTCAGTGAAAATAATTACTACCTTCTCGTTCCGTTACATTAAGCTGATAACTTAGGCACTAATAAGGCCAGTTGGAATTTTTGGTAATTTTCTGACTTGGGGAGTAATCTGTGAACAAGTCAGTGCAATCTTTCAGAAACATCAGTCAAATGTAAGATCAGCGGAATCTTTCATATTGATGTCCACTAGTCTTATTTATCCTGACCAAACGGTTTTCAGACCCTGTACTCATTTTGTCACCACAATTCCAGATATTACTGGAACGCCACGTAAATCATCACTTCAACGAAACGACATCCAGTAGCAGCAGTAACAAGAAGACCACCGATAGCGCCGCCAAGCTTATCCGGAGGAATGGGAAGAAACTGCGGTATAGGAGACAACCTTGGTCTGGTGAGTTTCTGACTGTAAATAAAACTCGATCTTGCTGGAAAGAGCTGAACTATCCACCTTTGAATTCTAAATGTTTTCTCCTACTTTAGTGAGGACCTCACGTCAATCGACACAGGTGAAGATAGTTAAGAAATACCTGGTTTTTTAAATAATTGATCACCACAAAGTCTATGCACGCATTGCAGCCGTTGTATCGGAGGCTGGGTTTATGGAACCATTATATGTATCTAGGTTGTAAAACGTAACCGGTGCTTTAGTAACTCAAGTAGTGTCAGCATTTGCATTTGTTTTGAATGGATATTTAGCATTTTTATTTCAAGGCGCCATCCAGCCTAAATTGGGATAGTATTAACGTCTGCTATGGCATCTAGGCAATTGATAAACAGTTATTTCACAAATATATTGTAAACAATTTACACCCAGACACAGGATAAATCAACGTGCTCATCACACAAATAGATTTGTACTGCGACTTCGATGCAACAATAAAACTACTCGGCTATTGATCAAATTTGTTGATTGATTAATTTACCAATCTTGAGATAAAAAAAGAGATACGGTACCGAAGAAAAAAGAAGAGAGCGGGCCCCAGGCGCCCTAAGACACAACTGGCATAGGGTTCTCACGACCTCCGCTTTCGAAGTCAGTGAGACTAACTATCGATAATTCTTTAATTTAACCAACCTGCAACTGAAATTAACGCTAATAACACTAATGATGGTAAGTAATGTACGTAAGAAATGATTTACTTGTTTATTTCAAGTTACAGTTAAGTACCCTTTCTCTTATCAAGCTAAATCTATTTTCTCAAGAAGGATTCATTAATTTGATCAATAAACGAGTAGTTTTATCATAGGCATGGAAGTAGTTACATCTTATAATGTGTAATTGTTGTGGGAACTCATTCCACATTTAATTGCACAGCATTATGTTGTTATGTATCTAAATGGATTACACGGCATATATGTGTGATAGAGGTGGTTTATGTAGAAAGCAATAACCTTATCAAAATATCTGACATATTTATTGTAATTATCGCATCATCCAAGATTAATAAAGGCAATTAAACAATTAAAACTTTCTTAGACGCGTTTAAAATAAATAAAATAAAAAATAGTTTGGATAAGTACTGCCTTCCGAAATACGGAAACGATTGTAATAGGAAATGCCACAAATTATCATCCATCTCTGAACCGGCTGTAGCGTAGGATATTCTGCAATGTTAGGAGCGACTGCCATCTTACCTACCAACCGCTTAAGGTGCCTGCGTCATTGCTTCGTCCATTAATCAGCAAGTGCACCGCTGGCAGGTCATTTGGGTCCCGGGGATTTTGGTGGGCCCTTACACCCGTTGGGCACTATGACCCATGTTCTTTGCCCTATGTCCTTTGACCTATGTCTTTTGCCCTATGCCCTATGTTCTATATCCTTTGCCCTATGTCCTTTGCAAATAATGTGTCTAATCGTTATGTTTTATCATTTACAGCGCGAATGTTCGACTTCTTCGATGCTGGTATGATGGAGGGTCTCGCGTGGCGACTATCCAGGGTCACTCGCTGGCGGCTGGCAGGCGCGTGTCCACTGCGCGAGCCCACCGACGAGCAACACACGTTAACACTTCGAGCGTCTATTCGTGCTTCCCGGTACAACGCCGTCGCGGGAAGGAGAGAGGCGCTCGTCACATATCATCCGCCTCATGTGTAAATACATACCTACATTCTATTCTTAAGTTTCCGTGCTGACCCGGGAATGAGTTTTCACGCTGAACTGGGAATCAGTTTTCGTGCTTACCCGGGAATGAGTTGCTGACACGGGATGTTTTTCCGTGCTGGCACGGGAATGACATTCCGTGAAGCCATGCTATTATGTAACGAATATTTTAATATCCCGACTCTGCAATTGTAGTCAGGTGTCAGATTCGCATAATTGATATTTGATATTTTGATATCACATTGCATATTCAGCATTGAAATTTTAAAATGCTCTTATGAAATAGCATTGCTAACTCGGGAATGAATTTCCGTGTTATCGCGAGAATACCAGAAATAAAATTAAAAGGAAATTGCTCAGTCTCTCTGTAAGGTTTTGGATTTGTCCCGGAAGATGAGCTAGTTACTTTTATGTTTTTCTGTAGCTTGTTGGGAAATACCACCTGCATGGGTTACCATCCCCACCACACCACTATCTGATGGCCTCTGGTAGGAGTGTATCCGACTGCTACGCAAGAGGTCGTGGGTTCGATTCCCCCTCAGGATAAAACTTTGTGTGATGAGCACGATGGTTTATTCTGTGTCTGGATGTTATTTATCTAAAACATGTATGTATTTAGAAATATATAAGTATGTTTATCAGTTATCTGGTTACCATAGTACAAGCTCTGCTTAGTTTGGTATCAGATGGTGTTGTGTGAGTTGTCCCAACTTAATAATTTCTATAGATTGTTCGACATCATATTATTTGGTGTTTTTAGGTAAGCATTACCGTCAGCGTCGTACATTGGGTAGTATCTTTCTTGTATGGTCGGATAGGCAATCTGATTACGGTAAATTGTCATATTCTGTAATAGGCGTTTATAAAAATTATTAGGTGCGATTCGCTAGTGGTATACTTCGAACCTTTGTAGCACCCATTTAACTCATGCACCGTAATTTATGGAAATTCGCCCAAGTAGCCCAGTAGCGTGATGATACATAGCCCATTAATGGGCTATCCAACATAAAAATTTTTTTTTCAATTCGTTCTTGAGATTAGCGACAACAACAAAATAACTCTACAGTTTAAAAAAAATTGGAATAGCTTCTATTATATATTATTTAAGATTTCGATTATATAAGATTGGTATATTCAGCAGGAAAATTAATATATGGGTAAAATTTGATTTCCTTTTTAAAAAAAAAGCCCTCATTTCACTCACATTCATATAAATTTCCCCCTGTGTAACTTATACTTTTGCACCATCAATAATCGGAATTGTTTCAGCGCTTAAGGCGTGAAAGATTAATAAACAAATTTTGCGTTTACAAATACCAAAATTGGTATGAACTTATTAAATGTAGTTTAAGGCAAGCTTAGACAAAGATACTAATGACAGTATTTGCAATCTTCAGCGCGAGATCTGAGTTGAGATAATTTTAATGTGCCCAGGTAACGACAGACACTGGTAGACTTAGAAACAGATGTTTATACTTCATACATTAATGTTTTCTTTTCCGTCTTACAACTTATAGTAGTACATTAGTATTTTGGGCTTAACACTTAATTTTACAAAACAGTCATCAAAAGCTTGCCTGCGTGCATGACATTGGAACTAGTGCTAAATGTCTAACAGGTAAAATAGTTTGATACAAGTCTATATATAAATAGTTGACTAAATCCCTTACGAGCATGATACTAAACTATTAAATTAAAGATGCTACTCACCTATGTGATAATTGTATTTTGTTAAACGTATGTAGGCTTGTCAATTTGCTGTAATTTTTCATTTGAGATACTGTGCACATAACCTGACTAAATGTCTAACTCCAAACTGTTAATTACAAGTTAAATGTTTGTGAACACGGGCTTTAATAGTTCACCCTTAATCTGCAGATCAACAGTCAATCGTGACCAGCTTTTTGTTTGCCATTCAATTTATTTAGAAGATGTTATGTTATAAATTTAGGAGTTGAGTTGTTTCAGAATGTCCTAGTTGCATCCGGAAGAATACCACGTTTTTAGTTACATCATTCTCTAATTGAAATAGACATTTTGAAATACGTTCTAGTTATAGATATCAATTACTGTAGAGGCGAGCTTCGCACCGCATTGTCTGAGAAAAGTAATTTGTTTTGACATTTTGCTGTTTTTTTACTTATTATGCTATTCGAGGTAAAGACTATTCCAACAAAGCAAGGATCATAAAAATTTCTGCCCCAGTTCTGCTTTATAAGTGCTCGAAGAAACCCGACTTTGTTTAATACATGATTTATATGGATTATATTTCATTAATTTAAAAATTACGCTTAACATTGGCAGATCGTATATTATATTTAACAAAAACTAAGCACTTTTTTTTTCCATTGGCAACTTATTATCTTTGGTGAATCATGGTTTAATCGTTTGTTAGTGGTTTTGTTGCTAGCACTTCATGGATTGCCACAACTTCTTGTTATTAGAAAACTAATTTATGTTCTTAGATTTCACATGTTAGTTTCTTGATAATCAACTGACATATTATTATTTGCATGCAACATTTTTCGATGCGCATGAATTTTTATAAGTTTCATGGGTATGGACAACTGCAAACACACTTTGAATACTCAAAATGTCTATCGATATAAACGTAAAATATTTAAAAATGTTTCAGAAGCGGACTATCATTACTCTAAAACGTAATGTAACGTCTGCGTCTGTGTTTGCAGTCACATATATGTGGCTCACGACTCGACAACACCTAAAATTGATCTATTTCTGCAGGTTGGACGACGAGTGGGTGCCTGAAAAGGAAGTGAAACGTATCAAACGTGTAGAAATCGCATCGCTTGCCATCAGCGTGAAGGTTCAACTATACTCCCAGTTCTGCGCTTCGTACAGAAACGTAACGGCAACCGTCACTGCAACTCAAGCACCTCCCAAGAAACCAGAACCAAAACGATGTACATCTTCAAGAATGATGGCTTCTTTACTAGCCAAGCGACGTCGTACCGAAGTTGAGTGTCGTGTCGAGCCTCTTCCGTACCGCGAAGATACTGGTCCAGTCGTCTGCGGGGCAAAGAAACGCAAGATGGGTCGTCGCCACGGTGGAAATTGCTTTTGGCCATGCGGTCGGTAGGTCCCAAAACCATTTTAGATTTGTCAAATTACGCTTTCGTCATGTCATTGTTTCGCAAAATTCTTGTGTGTTTCGTCGTATCGGTGGAATTGATGTTATAGATTACGACACGAATCGAATGACCACTGATATAAGTTTGTATAAATTTTAAATATATTATATGAAGAAATATCAAAAAAAGCAATGTAATAGAATGCACTTTGACGAAAACATAATTTGGCAAATACAAATATCGTAGGTTCTCTTCCCGCTCGGTGCCACACGTTCTGGCAGATTCGAGCTTCAACGAACATACCGCAATGCCATATTACTCTATTAGTATTGTAAGCGATAACTTGGAAATGTTCGTTAAGTTTACATTTTTTAATATTAGAACATTCGAAATATTCAAAATGGCGTCATAGTACGAGGTTAGAAAATTGTCAAGCGTTTATTATAAGTGTAGTTTCTTGTATAGAACGATATTGGCGTTCGAAGATATTTAAATTTGTGTTGTATGAGAGAAAACAACTTTTGTTGAGAATGATAGACTTTTTTGATGTTTCTACTCATATTGTATTTGAAAGAACGCATTTTTTTTATTTTCAATTTTCGAACGCCAATAGACGTTTGTCTATGACAATGATTTGTCATCGTTTAGGCGAATGTAATCGCAACATACAGCCGGTCATTGAGACAAGAATGCAGGACTATCTATTAAGTATTGTAGTTTTCTTATAAATTTAATTCCCCAATTGGTAGTCCTATGTATTTATCTTCTTAGCCGACAGTAAAATTGTAAGTCAGTGTGACACCGAGCGAGACAGAAGTTGATTCAAAATGTAGAAAATTTCTCGCCAAAGATTGTTGAGGTCCGCGACGTTTTAGACTGCTTATACAAGCAGTAAGTTAAATTTTATTCACAAGACTGATGCTTTTTTATAATGATATTGAACGGTCGAAATATCGAGCCTTAACGGACGTTCATAGACGACGCGAACAAAACGTGTAAATAGTTTAGTATGAAGTGTACAGTAAAGGGTTCGTATTCGATGTAATATAGGGGAGCTAGTTTCAAGCGAGCTAGTGTATAGGCGAGCTAGGGGACGGGCGAGCTAGGGGACAGGCGAGCTGTTGTACAGTCGAGGGAACAGTCAGTCCGGTAGGTTAGTTAGGTTAAGGAATACGACCAGCGATTAGCATCACTGCCAACTGTACATAGTAGGATATCGTAGACGATTGGACGTAGCTTAGTTTACAATTTATTTCGCTTTTAAATTATCTTTGAAAGGGTACTTGACTAGTTATTATTGTTTTGTTCTTTTTTTTTTTTTATATAAAACGATCCAAAATTTATGATTTGAATCCTATTTAGGCTTTATGAAACAGTAAATGGGACATTTTTCCCTCACTAGTTCTATCAAGTCTTTATATGGAATATTATTTTTTATTTTAGTGAAATTTCGACAGGAAATCCATTATAAATTCTGGGTGGGTGGGTCAGTCAAGTACCCTGGAGAGGTGTTTGGCGCCAAAGTGCCTCGTCCAGCGCAGAGCTGCACTCTAGTGTTCACTTTAATATCCTCTACTCATATCAGTCGGAATTCGCAAGTACTAAAAATTCGCACTCACCTCCATTACATACTTTATTTCGCCATTCTGGCGCTGCTAGCTAGGTCGAGCGGCTATGGAACTAATTATTGAATGTCGTTCTGTCAATTTTAGTACTTGAGACGCTCGAGGGACCGCACTTTGATTCGAAATAGCAACTGTCATATGTAATGGAATAGTTCTGCAATTGTATAATGGAGTTTAGTGCATAGGACATGTGACGGAATCGACAGCTGTATGTAAAAAATGAGTCACTGCCGTAGCGCATTGTATAACGTTTAGACTCAATTGAACTGTTAGCAATAACACTTTGTGATAAGATATCTGACGTTCGTTTCCACGCACAAAACTAGCTGTATTTATGTGTGATACGAATATAATACATTTACAATAGTTTAGCTGTGACTTTCGAAAGCGTAGAGTGAATTTCGATTACGGTTTGTGAATGGGACTTAATATGGTTGTTTCGAACACTGTCTGTTTGTGCGACAGTTTCTTGTTTAAAAAAAGCACATTTAGTGTTGAAATCTTACTAGAGAGATTACTTTTCATACTATCATATAAGGTGAGGGACACATCCAAATATGTGCCATTATTTTATCAGTGGCTATTGTTTTATGCCCATTAGTTCTACGGTATTATTGGATATTTTCCTATAGTTCTACGATCCGATCTACAGGACCGTAAAACTATTAGAAAAAATTTCTACTGTAAAACTATTTAGAATTAGTGAGTAGAATACTAGAACTGTTGTCGTACAAACAGTACTGTGAGAAACTGTAACGCAATACGTGAAGTGTAATAATTGTTGTAGCGGCAAATGTTTTTAGATCATTGAAATAAGGAGCCTTGTGATGTTCAATAATAGTGTAAGCTATAATTAGACGTAAGGACCCGACAAGCAATGTTTCGAACTCCAAACGTTTTTAGGTTTGTGAGTTCGCTAATAATTAGAGACACCAATCCTTCGAATGTTCATATATTGTAAGTGTTAGTTTCTATGATCTAATCGCATTTAAGACTTTATCCTGAAGCAATAATAAAAACCTATTTTGTGACCGCGAATACAAAATTTTGATCGTAGTTCTATTCCATTTCGTAGATATTTCCATTATACATACAATAATGTATAAACTCAGACTTAATCGCGATTACAACAACATTCCTTTTGATTCCCGTTATTTGATCCAATAATTTCGATGATCACATAATGGACATCGCTAAGATCATTAATCTATCTGCTATCACACCTGATGCAATTCGATCGAAACGTTGATGCAAAAGGTATCTTAATTTAGCAGATAAATCCAGATTTCTATCGTATGGATAAATAGATTTGACAGACAAGATACAAGTAATGACTCCGAATAGATGACTGGTACGGTTTGTAACTACTAGTTTTACTAAATAATTCTATGGTACAACTAATAGGACTTTTTTCAATGGTCTTTCGATCCAATTTATGATATTTTTCCTACTAGTTCTACGAACCCATGTATTGGATCGTAGAACTAGTAAAAAACCCATTAGCTGAACAGTAGTACTATTTAATGGAATTAGTAGGAATATACAGCTGGTATAGCTCAATTCGTACATGCCAATGATTTGTCAATAGCAAATACATGTTTAGAAATTAAACTTTTTGGACGCCCCTATACAGAAGTTGTCAGAATTATACAATATTAAGGCCTTTTAGCCCTAAGGGTTTTTACAAGTGAATAAAATTGTGTTCTGTGCTCACACGATCTCGCTAGTAATGTTTAGTTAGTGCCTATAGCGTTAAGTTAGGACGAATTGTGTGAACGTGGTGTTGTAATATACCCCGCGTACGTTTCAACTGTCGCTTGTCGTAACAGGAACGGACAATCTATTAGATTCATTTAGTAGTGTATATCGATCCCTAGACTAATATTGTGACATTCGAGTGTGAATATTCGTGATGAGGAAGGCGAGTGTAGGAAATTAGTGATGTAGAGAGTTGGTGCCTGAACGGACGCGTGTCAGGGGATCGTAGTATAACCACATTTAGGTCCATATTCCAGAACGTTTCTCAATACAAAATCAACGCTTGAGGCTAGTTTTTGTCTTATAAAATCTACTCTCAAGCGGCAATTGAGTATTGAGAAACGTTCTAGAATACGGACCTTAGACCTTTTGGATCGATTCCAACGTACTGATTATTTTTTTTAAATAAATTTAATGATAAATTAGCGTAATTATTATTTCCTTAGCACTGATCGTAGTGCCATATTAAATTGGCTCGCCCTTTTTTTTAATAAATAAATTATTTTTGTAGTGAAATTCGACACCAAAATCGTAAAGACAAAATTAGTTTTTGTTCTATCCGTAACAGAATGGACTTTATAATTTGATCTCAGTATCGGCGGTGAATCAGTTAGTGAGTGCTGTAGTGAGTGAATGTTCTTGCGTCTCGTGGAAATGCCGAGAGTCGCTCAATTATTATTTTTTATTTTATGAACTAAGAACAAATTGACATACATTTTGGCCTATCAAAATGTTCAAGTACAAATTTCGTTTTGCTAATATTCACTCGAAAATACCGTCTTAGCGTTTCGCAAACGGTCGGACTAACATAACATTAGATTAACATAACTTTAGATTTAGTCGTTCGGCAAGATACGATATTTTGTGAGGACAAATCCTTGATGAGGCGAACGAAATTATATCGAAAATTTCATGAATAGATAAGCGAGAAAAGATACAATATATTTTATCACTGCCACAATAATAGTAGTAGATATTATCGTGTGTGGAGAATGGTTGCATGTTTGTGGAGCGATTACTCACAATTTGCTCACTCAGTCTGTATAGTTAGCGTTGAGCTCATCCGCATGCAAAATCTTTCCGTCAAAGTGTACGGGAATAAGTCTTTGACTGTTTTATTTGTGGACCTTGATGTTTGTGAGTGGGATACAAGATACCCGATCTGCTAAGTAAGAAGACGGCGGAAATATGTTTATTTTTTAATATATCCTTTCGGAATGTAAATAAATAAATAAATATTGGGACACTTATCACACAGCGCCATCTAGCATAAACTAAGCTACATGTTATGTTTATAAAAATGTTTAAATAATCAATGTTAATAAAAACACGGGCATTTAGGTTACTTTGGTTTCTTAGCAGTTGGGTATCTGGTGTCCTTATGTAATCCCTATAGGTTAGGTGGACCTTCAGTTAGCGCGATGTGGTACCCACTGGTCAGTGTGTAAGGTAGGCGTGAAACAAATTACAGCCGATGTAACATGTAATACCTTGTAAAGGTTACGTGACTAGGAAAATAACACTTTATGTATAAAAAACAAAATGGCGGTTATTATTTTTCCTTTGGCGCCAAAATAGAAAGTCGGCGAATGTAAATAGTTTAGTATTTATTATTAAGTATTATTCTGCATAGTACTGTAATCTGCTTCGCGCCTCGAGCGGCGGATGGCGGCAGGTCCTGGACCGAGGTCCAGGCGAAGCCGCAGGTTAGTCTAGTGGTAATTGGCAAGTTGTCTTTCAAACACGTTTCCTATATGATGCGTTTATTATATGAATGTTCCCTTTTATTGTAAATGTTTGACTACAATAGTACTAAATGGAGCCTGTGTATTCCAAATAGTGTGCACTACTTATTCGATTTGTAGATATTTAATTATATATAGTATAATGTTTAATGCGTTATCTTATTTGCTTGAACCCCATATGGTGAAACTCGGTGAAATTATAATTATAATTTTGAACCCCACTACCTGGTGGGTAATCTACCTCAATTAATTTATCACACATTTGGGCATAATAATAGCAAATGTTAATTTAAATTTTAAATTTGTTCAATGTAGTGATTTATAAGGATTTTTTGTTTCAATTAAAATGGTTTGTCCACCTGTCACAAGTACTGTATCTTATATTAAATACATATTGTATGATTGATAATGACGTGTTTTATTATATTTATTAGAATTCTTGATGCTGTGGCGTCACATAGAATTATACGATCAAAATTCATTAACCAAGAAATTACAATTCTGCGATAATATAATTTTCACATAATAAAAGTTATCATGCATACATACATACATTTTGTCACGCCTTTTATCCCACGCAGAGGCATACTGTACGCCCACATTCACCGTATGCCTTTTTGTCCCACGTAACAGGTGGTGAGGCCATTGCCATGTTGAAATGGACAGGCGCAGGCTGTGATAACCTGCTGTTGGAATTTTTCAAGCCGCCCATAAGGCTTTCAACCAGGCCTTAACGACTGCCATTTTACTGGCAACCGGGACCAACGGTTTAACGTGCCTTCCGAAGAACGGAAACGCTCGCAAAATGTAAATTCGACAAAGTGGACATCCATCCAAGGCCACCTATAGCGAATGTTGCTTAACGCAGTAATCGTTTACAGAACGAGTGATTTCGGCGGGGCCACGAACCCTTCATCAAAAGATATCATATCAGATGGTAATAAAGGAGACGGCTAAAAGAAAGATAAATTCTTATTCATTTAAAGTAAACAATAAGAAATCTGCCTATCAATTCTGCGGAAATATAGGCGTGGACACCTACGTATGTATGCATTAAAGTAATATTGGATATCGTTTAGAAAGCACTGCTGTGTTGTGGATCAAGATCTTCGGTTACTTACATCATATGAATCTCAATGATGGGTGTAAGGGGTCTCTCAACAAGATCTCTAATTCCCAAGCGATCTCACCTGTTAACGGGTCACCTGCCGACTTACGGATAAGGCAAAGACGACGCAACAATCTTTTAATTATGAACGAAACTATTATCCTACTAGTGGACGCCCGCGTAAAGAAGTTTTCCCGTTTCCCACAGGAACTTGTTTACGGGATAAAAAGTAGCCTATGTGTTATTCTGATGTGTAAGCTATATTATTGTATATCAGATAACACATAGCACGCGTGCGGAGCCGCGGGCGTCAACTAGTAATATTATAAGCGCGAAAGTTTGTAAGTATGGATTGATGTTTGTTACTCTTTCACGCAAAATCTATTGAATGGATTTTGATGACACTACAATATTATAGCTTACACATCAGAATAACACATAGGCTACATTTTGTCCCTGGAAAAAGTTCTCGTGGGAAACGGGAACGGGAAAACTTCACTACACGTGCGGAGCCGCGGGCGTCAACTAGTTATGAATAGATTGGCATTAGAATCGACTAATGTCATAACCATTCACAGAGTAGTGGGTGAATAGAAAAATACCTATTGAATACACAAACAAATAGCCACGCCATTTTCCGGCATATATGCAGCAGGAAGTACGACTACTGTTCATCCATATATCATTCTCGCGTAATAAGTCTTGCTGTGTTGAAACGGATAAAACCAGGTTGTGGTTACCTGTTACTGCCTTCAACCTCACTTAACGACTACAATCTTTCTGGCAGCAGGCTTAATGTGCCCTCGACGCCATTTCCATTTATAAAACATAGCAAACACTTGTAAACAGAAATGACACAAATGGTTAAAAGATTTCTCACAAAATGGTACCTAACCGTTGTTTCAAATTGCAATCGTCGTCCGTGATGATATATCTACTATGCACGCGTTGTTTTGGATTGGGAAGGAGGATGGTACCTATTTTACTTAATTCCAATTAGGTAGGTATTATACGTAGTCGCTATTTTGCTATATTTTTTTCTTTTTTTTAAGTCGAGATTGAAAAGTTGAGATTTTGCGCATCAGGTATAATGCCTTAATAGGGTAATGAATCCATGTACCTACTGCACAAAAAGTAATTTTTTCACTTAACTACTGAGTTAACAGTGATCCGAGGGCCGTTTCAAGTCGAAGCTCAACTAAGTTTAATTTGGTAGACGTACAGAGCGTGGACACGACTGCGATCTGCTATCGTCACCCTAGTAAAAGAGCAGGCTTAACGTGGCGGTGAATCTAGTATAGTAAAGAGTAAGATTCCTCTGTTGAAAGAATGTTGACCGCTCATCCCGCACTCTGGCGTCGACTCTATGCCGATGCATCGCCGCAAGAACAGGTGCATCGATTTGCCAAGGAGGGGTGCCCGCTTATACGCAGGCAGTCCCGTGGCTTACCGTATACCGATATGAGCGCATAGCCCGGTTCACGGTCGCCCTTAGAAGTTTGCCCAAGAGAGCGCGCGCACGAGGGGCGAGGCACTCCGACCGTACTGGAGCTCCGTTTAGGCCACCGATCTTATGACTCCGTGGTACAATGGACGGCAAGAGTCAATAACTCATTAACTCTCCTCCGTGCGTGAATCAAACATCGGTGAAGTTTACATCTTGGCTTTTGGTTTTGGGCTTTATTAGGAGTGCCTGTCGTCTTTCCTGAATCACATCAGGAAATCTGCTTCATTGTCTCGTTCTTTGGTCAGCGGGTGCACCGCTTGCAAGTAAGGTCGCTTGTGCCACGGATATCTTGGTATGGCCCTTACATACACCTTGTTCTCAATACACCATTAATAGAAAATACTATCAGAGAAGTAGGTTCAGTAAGAAGTTAGTAGTTGGTAAACGTGTCTGGTGCGTTGAACCAGAAGACGCTGGTTCGAGTCCAGCTCGAGACTGAATATTTTTTCCATTTTAAATTAACTAACTAACTAATTATCTTCACGCTGTATCCCTGACGGGGCAGTCAGAGAGGACAGATCGCCAGGCTTCGCGATCCATGCACACTTCTTTCGCTTCTTCAAGATTCATCAATCGCTTCCTACACGCACGTCTGGTATCCGAGTACTTTTGACCTTTCCGTTTTTGAGCAATCTGCTCACATGGTCTTCATATGTAAGTCTCGGCCTACCCTGACTTCTTCTACCCTCTACTTTCGCACAATATATATTCTTCGTCAATCGTTCCTCACTCATTCGTTGGACGTGTCCAAACCAACGGAGCACGCCCTTTTCCAGCTTAACGCTGACACTTTCATTCAAACCTGCCATATTGCGTATCACTTCGTTACGTATTCGGTCGGCCAAAGTAACGCCGCACAATTTTCGAAGTGATCGCATCTCCACAGCATTCAATTTACTTTCATGCATCTGCTGACATACCCAGGTTTCGCTGCCGTAAAGCAAAGTTGGCACTAGCACTGCGTTATGAATCGCCAGTCGTGCTTCTTTTACGATGCTTTGTCGCTTAACTAACTGGGACAAAGCACCGTTAACCTTGTTTCCGGCAGCTACTCGCCGTTCTACATCCGAATCAAATCTTTAAATTTCAAAGAAAAAAAGGTTCAGTAAGGTTCTATTGTTCGACGTGTAGCTAGCATCCATACCTCGTTATTGATTAAATGGCATTTACTAGGAAAATCTCAAAAGTAGTTAAATTTCATTTCCTTGTCACTATTATATTTACGGTTGTAACAGATATGATTATTTAAGTGAGACCGAACTTCGTGTTAATTTTTTAGGCTTCTAAATAGTTGAGTCTTTTCGTCCGTCCGTCACGACACTGAATATGTGCATAGGCGATTTAAAAGATTCTACCACTTCCGGTTTTGAAACTGCATTCGGTTTAGAAGTTGTCTCATTTCGTCGCTACTTTATTGAAGAGCGCGTTACTTGTTTAGGAATTTATTTTTTTGTTAATTTCCAATTGGGACTAAAACCCTCACTATACCAGCCTCCCTATTCATACAAAATTATCACTTTGTTTTATTATCGTATTATCGTACAAAAAATTTTTCCACATTATATGTCTTCACGTGGAAATAATATGTTTTATGAGATAAAAAGTAGAGTAGACCATGTAACTCTCCAGAAATTCCTATTTAAAATTAAACAGCGTTTATTCCCTAAGACATTCATAATCTCTGCCGACCGCGATGGGGGACAGGCGTGATAAAATATATGTATGTATGTATATGATTCCTTAAGACGTGAAAGAGTAAGTTGAGTTTGAGCATTTCATCTTGTTAAGCGTATACAGTCCCCCTGATGCTTCTTACATTAAATTTGAAGAAAAGCTTGAAGAAGCACTGTTCAAATGCCAATGTTCTAAGAAATCTATAATAGTTTGTGGAGATTTTAATGTTGATATATTAGATACATCATTAACTCCATCAGAGAGAAATAAAATGAAAAATTTATTTAAATCCTTTAATCTGCATAGTACATTCTTAGAACCCACTCGTATTACAGCCACCAGTGCAAAATGTATTGATAATATTTTTACTGATATTAAACCTATAGATAAAGGTATTGTGGATCCTGTGGAGTCAGATCATCGTGGCCAATGGATAAAATTTCCTAAAAGTAGTAACAAAGTCAGCAAAAAACAAATTAAATATGTACCAATTAACCAAAGTCGTTTGAATAATTTTAAAGAAAATGTATAATAGAGATTACCATATCTACCTAACTTCACTTGTGTAGACCAGTCATATAAACACTTATTTAATTTGATTAATGATGAGTTTGGCAAAGTTTTTACCTCAAAAACTCTACAGATTGGTGGTCGTCCTGTTTTCAGTGACTGGGCAACACCAGGTATCTTTAAAAGTAGAAATAAATTATTTGAATTATATTCAGAAAAATCATATAATTTTAGGCAAACCTTTCAGGAATATGTTAAAAATTATTCAAAGATATTTAAACAAACGTGTCATCTTGCTAAGTCAAACTTCATTAAAAATAAAATTTCTAATTCTGTAAATAAAATAAAAATGACTTGGAACATCATTAACTCTGAATGCGGTAGATCTTTAGTGACTGAAAGGGATTTCCACTTAAAAGTAAATGGTTGCCATGTTACAGGGGACCTGGAAGTGGCTACGGAGTTTGAACATTTTTTCAAAAATGTACCTATATTGACAACAAAATCTCTCCAAGCATCTTCCAGTTCCGCTGAACTTTTATTAGAAGAATCTGTTCTTTGTTGCAGGGATGCATTTGTATTCACAGACATTTGTGCTCAGGACATTGTAAAAACATTTAAATGTATCGAAATTAAGAAAACCGCGGACATTTGGGGATTATCGGTCAAAACTGCATCATGTATAATTGAGGTAATTGCGCCCCATCTAGCAACTGTGTTTAATGACTGTGTTTCTAGTGGTACATTTCCTGATTTAATGAAACACAGCAAAGTCGTTCCCTTGTTCAAGGCTGGCAGCGCTACAGAGCCGTCTAATTTCCGACCAGTGTCAGTGCTGCCAACTTTGAGCAAAGAATTTGAAAAAATAATCTTGAATCAAATGCTATCCCATTTTAATAGTCATAAAATACTCCATGCGAATCAATTTGGGTTTACGAAAGGGCGCTCAACTTCCGATGCTGGTGTTGAGTTATTAAAATGTATTCATGAAGCTTGGGAAGACAAGCACGATGCATTAGGTATATTTTGCGATCTATCAAAGGCTTTTGATTGCGTTCAACATGAAACGCTGTGCAGGAAACTACACCACTATGGAATAAGAGGCAAAGCTCTCGACCTTCTGTCTTCATATTTGAACAATAGAATACAGAGGGTCGATATTAATGGTACACGTTCTGTAGGATCCATGGTTACAATGGGTGTGCCGCAAGGCTCGATACTTGGGCCATTCTTGTTCCTCATTTATATTAATGATTTACCATTTTATGTAGGGGACAGGAATAGGATTGTTTTGTTTGCAGATGAGACCTCATTAATTTTTAAAATTAAAAGACAATTAGATAACTATGACGATGTAAACAATGCAATTGCAAGAGTAGTTCATTGGTTCAGCTCAAATAATCTTTGCCTTAATGAAAATAAAACTAAATGTATAAAATTTACTCTACCAAATGTAAAACAAGTTGCGGCCAATGTTCAACTGAATGGACAAGTGTTAGAGTTTGTAGAATCAACTGTGTTCCTAGGTATAACTATTGATGCCAATTTGCAGTGGTGCCCACACATAGAAAAGACAGCCTCTAGATTAAGTTCGGCTGCATACGCTGTAAAAAAGATCAGGACTCTAACAGATGTGGATACGGCTAGAATGGTTTACTTCAGCTATTTTCATAGTATTATGTCATACGGTATTCTCCTTTGGGGGAGTGCTGCAGATTTAAATATTATTTTTGTTCTACAAAAGCGGGCTGTACGCGCTATTTATAATTTGGGCCCCAGAGTTTCTCTCCGAGAAAAATTCAAAGAAGTAAATATTCTAACCGTACCATCACAATACATTTTTGCCAATCTTATGTATGTCCAGAAAAATTTATCACAGTTTTCTAAACTCTGTGATAAACATAATATAAACACTAGAAATAAAAATAATCTTTCAGTCCACCACAGTCGACTACATAAGATTGGCGATTCTTCAGGGTAACTGTATACGCTTTTACAACAAGCTTCCCTGTGACCTGAGAAATTTACCATTAAATAAATTTAAAAAGTTTATTAAAAACAAGCTTTGTGAAAAAGGTTTTTACTCCGTTACAGACTATTTGCAGGACAGGGACGCCTGGAAATGATCTGCTGGCAAAGTGAAATAATATTAAATTGTAAATAGGCCATCAAAAAAAAAGCCTTCCTAAGTTTCTTGCCGGTTCTTCTCAGGTGGGCCGCGTTCCGAACCGGTGGTCGCTTTAAATATTTTAAATAGTGTATGACATTTTGTAAGCGCCGTTAAAATGGTCTATGCAAAATAAAGATATTTTTAATTTATTTTATTTATTTTAACAAACAAGGTTTTCGTAAATATAATATTACTATAGATGTGGATTGCCACCTCCGGAACCCAAGCTCCCTCACCTGTTACTGGTGCAACTGTTGCAACGAACGAGGCAATGGGTGCCTACGTCATTCGGGGTTTGGGATGCCTAAAATCAAATGCCAAAAGAAATCTGCTCCAAGCCGCCATTTTAAAAGTGAACTCCAGATTAAGCGCTCGTGGTCCCGCGGACCCAGTTTTGTGTTAACAATCACTGCGTTAAGCAACTTTCACTATGGCTGGTCACGTATGGGTGACCACTTTGTGGCATTTTAATTTGCGAGCGTTTCCGTGCTTCGGAAGGCACCTTAAGCCGTTGGTCCCGGTTGCCAGTAAAATGGCAGTCGTTAATTCAAGTTGAAAGCCTTATTGGCGGCTTAAAAATTTCAACAGCAGGTAGTCACAACCAACGTCTGTCTATTTCAACACAGCAATGGTCTCACCACCTATTAAGTGGGACAGGAAGGAATACACATGGTGAAAAGTGGGCATATTAAATGCCTGTGCCGCTCCTTCGGGGATAATGCGTGGTAGAATAGATAACCCTACACTACAAATCCAGATAGGGTTTTAAAGTTACTGCAAATACTAAACATGAGCAGGACGTTATAGATTCTTGTAAATTATTCCTTTGTGGTATTTTTTACATTTATTACGCCTCGTGTCAATATTAAAACATAAGCATATTGTAAGTCAAGGTAAACTGCGCAAAGGTTTCGAATATCAGTGTTGTCGTCAGTCCTTTGATAATACGATCGGTACTTGCCGGTAGGTATTGCAGACCCGGGAACGCTGGCAACGAATGTTTCACAAGGCAATCCGATACTTCTCCAGGTGTCGCCAATAGGTACGTCAAACTTCTAGAAAATTGTCTGAAAGTGGTATTCGACTGCCTTGGTGTTGCAGTGTTAGAGTACGGAACTACTGTGATAAGGTCTCTGGTTCTATTCCCGGATCAGAAAAAAAATTTGTGTAACTCACACATGTTTGTTTTGGAGTTTGAGTGTTTTCTGTATATAATATTTATGTAAGAAAGTTTATCAGCTTGTTCCTATATATAATGCTTTCATTTTCATTCTACATTCTTCCCCGATTCGGATTTTTGCTTTGTCCTCGAACTCCTCTCAAACCACTCAACACTTTTTGATCAAATTTGACCCATAATACGTCATATAGCCATAGATGTTTCAGAAAATATAAAATCGAAAATCGGATAATCACCTAAAGTTCGTGTTCGGAAATGTGACCACAAAAACGCTTCGCTCCATTTAGACTTACCGGGGACGGCAAGTGCACCTAGTTAACCTTGATTGGGGGCTGGTGTATCAAAGTCTTCTTCATTTCAGTGTACCATTGCACTAAATCCTGCCTAGATTGGGTTAGACAACATATCGCCTGATCATCGATTAGTACCGTTTAACGCACAGAGCAAACTAAATACGAAAATCGCAGGAGCGACCAATCAGTTGCCTACCATTAAATTAGTGTTTTCGTATAAGAAAAGGGCTACGACTCCTGACCCGCTTAAATAAAATAAAATAAATATCCATTACGCCTTATCCCCGAAGGGGTGGCAGAGGCATATTATATGCCCACTTTTCACCGTGTGGATTTCTGTCCCACGTAATAGGTGGTGAGCCCATTGCCGTGTTGAAATAGACAGACGCAGGTTGTGGCTACCTGCTGTTGAAATTTTTCATGCCGCCCATAAGGCATTCAACCAGGCTTAACGACTGCCATTTTACTGGCAACCGGGACCAACGGCTTAACGTGCCTTCCGAAGCACGGAAACGCTCGCAAATGTAAATGCCACAAAGTGGTCACCCATCCGAGGACCAGCCATAGTGAAAGTCGCGTAACTCAGTGATCGTTTTACAGAACACTGCGACCGCCGGGCCACGAGCGCTTCTTCGAAGTGCGAAGCGAAGTGACACGCTTAATTGTATGAAATATTTATTAAGGCTCCTCTAGTAGAAAGCGTGAGAGTGACAATGATTTCTCGTTCTGTGCTTTGACGAAACGTTATTGGGGCTGCACTCGCCCGAATGTATTTCTACGACTGGGCCAGTTATAATTTGGGCTAGATGGCGCGAATATCCCCAAAATATTTATTTAATAAAACAAACATGAAAAGCCAAAATTGTCTAAACAACTTTTTTGAAGCTGGTCCGGTCCTTAGAAGGCATTGGTGGAAACTCGGCTGTAGACCCTATAACACCAGATTATATGAATATAAGATTATAAGTTAAGAGAAAAAGATTATACAGCAAAATTTTTCCTTAACTGGACTTAAAATGATTAATGTAAACCTGAGAAATTTACCATTAAGTAAATTTAAAAAGTTAATTTAAAAATAGTTTTGTAAAAAGGTTATTACGCTGTTAAAGACTATTTGCAGGACAGGGACATCTCATCATAAATAGGAATAGGCCATTAAAAAAAAGGCCTTCTTATGTTTCTTGCCGGTTCTTCTCAGGTGGGCCGCGTTTCGTCCGAAGTGGTGGTCACTTTAGAAATATTTAATTTGTCTTTAGTTCTACAAACATTATATTATACATATTAACATTATTACATTTTATTTATCTTTAGTTATAGTGTTTGACATTCTGTAAGCGCCGTTAAAATGGACCATGGAAAATAATGATTTATTTTTTATTTTGATGATATAGGTTTGCTTTTTAGTGCTCTTATCAAAATCATTAGTAATACGATAAGATGGACATAAGTATGCTGTCTGAAAAAAGTTGTTCACTAAAGAGTAATTCTTTTTATAGTATTTAGTATAAAATGTAAAGTACGTATAATATATGTTCGTTTAGATTTTTTAAACTACGTAACGGTTTTAAATGTGGTTTTCATCAATAGATATTAAAGATTTTAGAAAAAGGTTTATATGTATAATTCAAGCACATTAGTATATTGCTTGCTTCCGAAGTCGAGCCAAGTCTCTAGTGGCAATATAAAGTAGAACAGACACCTACTCTTGCTAATAATTACATCAATATTTCTGTCATTTCTTTATAAACTTTCGGTAATGACATTAATTCGATTGAAAATTTTCGGAATTTCGACAGTCTTTTGTGATTGCTGCATAAAGACGTAGGTATTATTAGAGTGTAGTACAAGTAGGTGCCTACTGGTTAACGGACGAGTTTGGATTGCAGGTAGTGTTTGGATGAAAGCATGGGCGTACCCATTGGGGGCAGGAAGGGGCAGCTGCCCCCCCTGGAGTTGACTTAGTCTTCTACTTTTGTCGATAAAAGTAGAAAAATCTGTTTTTGCCATTTGTAATACACTATACACCTTTTAAAAATCTTGAGGCACTCCCATTTAACTGTTTGTAAGCAGCGTTGAGCCAAACGTGAAATGACTAAAAAACTCACAATCTCTACCTATCAGTTTAACACTGGGTGCCCCAAAGTAACTCCTCGCAAATCCTCCCTGGGTTCCCGGTAGAATTTGACTACCACGGCGGCCTCTCCTAATGGTATGTGCGTTATCCAGTTTCTTTGGAGTTTAGTTACCTATTTAAGAAATTATATTAAAAACTAGTTGACACCCGCGTAGAGAAGTTTTCCCGTTTCCCACAGGAACTTGTTCCCGGGATAAAAAGTAGCCTATCCTGGCTGTAAGCTACCTCCCCACCCATTTTCAGCCAAATCGTTACACCCGTTGTTGAGTTACAAATAGTGCAACTAACACGATTTTCTTTTATTTATACCTTTCACTACGTTTTAATTTATATGTATGTAGTTCTTATTTACTAGTGGACTCACAGCGGTTAAAACTAAATAACTGGATTAAATTTGGTAGGACTACACCTACAGCCTCCTCACCAGCAAGCTGACATCTCCTCTGACTACCAGACGAGTTTTGTTACGTAAACAAATTCATGTAAAGATTTGAAAGGTAAGACAGAGTGATGTAAACCAAATATAAAAGAAATAGCAGTCATGTGGATGTGATATTGCCTTGGCACAATTTAATTTTACCTACCCTAGAATGGACAACAGCATACGTTTTATAAAATTCTACTTTTCCAACTTATTTCTGATTTTTGTTGCAAGTTCTGTTCGTAAGAAGGATTCACTAGATTCTACCGAGTAACTATGGATATGTAGGTCTACGGTACAGGATTAACCCTATTCTGTGTCTGGGTGTTATTGATCTATAATATGTATGTATTTAGAAATATATAAGTATGTTTATCAGTTATCTGGTTACCATAGTACAAGCTCTGCTTAGTTTGGAATCATATGGCTTCATGTGAGTTGTCCCAACGATATTTATTTATTTATTATTTATTTAAACTGTATAGATTGCTTCGGTATATTTGTTTCTTTATACCTGTTTTACGTAGCAAAGAAATATGACGTGATTAAAACACAGGCCACGCATATGTGGCCTGTGTTTCATCCTGGAAAAACAATATATTTCCAAGGGAACATGTTTTGTGTCACGCGGGTTGAGTTGCGGGCGTATTGCAAATAAAAAAATCACCTCGATGATTTCAACGAACTTCTGGACGTCTTATGTTTAAAACACTTTAATTATCTTAGATGTAAAGGTGAGTCAAATGAAAACGTATATTTTGAATAAATTCTATTCTGAGAAAATAAAATGATTATAAAATTTGTATTTACGCTAATACATTTTCAATTAAAATCAATAATTTTCTTTAAGTCGGGTACACAAACGATGCAATACCCCTGCCCGATGCACCAGACTGCTGTTTCAGCAGTTCAGAACACTGTTGGTGGCGGTATGCGCGTCGACCCCGCGCTCGGCCCACTCCTGCTCAACCTGCCATCGATACATCACGTAAGTACCCTTTTCCATACTTTTCAAAATATTTTCTAGGTAGTAAAGCTAGATTTAATTAACAATTCCTCTATTATAAATTGCGTTTTTTAATATTTTTACATTTTCATAAAATTTTTCTCCAAAGACCACTCGCCTACTCGTATGGTAGAGGTAAAGTTTGGGTACCAAAGATTTTGGTTGGACCGTTTTTATATCATATAGTGCACATGCAGACCAACGTACAACAGACCTGCAAGTCTGGTGCAGGGGACCTTTTGAGGGTTAGAGTTCAATTTATAAAACGAGATTGCGGACTCCAAAAATAGATTTTGAATAAAATTAGAAAGACGTTAATATTATAGAAGTAGGTGAGGTGCTCTGAGGTGTTTCAGTCCTTTGTGGTTTCACGTGCCAGGTCGATGTAAGTCTGATACCAAAAAGCATTGACCACTGCTATGATGCCGGTTTAAGTTATGAAAATATATTTTTTTTATAGCTCAATATTAGAACTTATGCGGAATGCCAGAGAATGATGATCAAAAAGGTTATTTATTTTTGAAATGTGGTAAACTATTCAAAAATCTTCATTGTACGTGGTTAAATCGAATTTTTAAATATGTTTTATAAAGTATCCCTGGAACCCCCACGATCGTACGCCTTCTCAACGTGTATATAATTCAGTTGTTTCTAGAAGGTCGTCCTACATCTGATAGTGAACTTAGTTGAAGCCAATCTCATCTGCAACTAATGCGCCAGCTTTCGACTTATTCTTTTTAATCATAGTGGACACTGTTATTTGATTGAGTCGAAGAAGTAGTAACTATTTTTGAACCTAGACTTAAATATAGAGGTCTCAACGAGTATATAATACAGTTGTTTCTAGAAGGTCCCCATATATCTTATAGTGAACTTAGTTGTAGCCAATCGCACGTGCAACCAATGCTCCCGCGCGGGACTTATTCTTTTTAATCATAGTGGGCACTGTTATTTGATTGAGTCGAAGAAGTAGTAGCTATTTTTGAACCTAAACCTAAATGTCGAGGCCTCAACGAGTATATAATACAGTTGTTTCTAGAAGGTCCCCATATATCTTATAGTGAACTTAGTTGTAGCCAATCGCACGTGCAACCAATGCTCCCGCGCGGGACTTATTCTTTTTAATCATAGTGGGCACTGTTATTTGATTGAGTCGAAGAAGTAGTAGCTATTTTTGAACCTAAACCAAAATGTCGAGGCCTCAACGAGTATATAATACAGTTGTTTCTAGAAGGTCCCCATATATCTTATAGTGAACTTAGTTGTAGCCAATCGCACGTGCAACCAATGCTCCCGCGCGGGACTTATTCTTTTTAATCATAGTGGGCACTGTTATTTGATTGAGTCGAAGAAGTAGTAGCTATTTTTGAACCTAAACCTAAATGTCGAGGCCTCAACGAGTATATAATACAGTTGTTTCTAGAAGGTCCCCATATATCTTATAGTGAACTTAGTTGTAGCCAATCGCACGTGCAACCAATGCTCCCGCGCGGGACTTATTCTTTTTAATCATAGTGGGCACTGTTATTTGATTGAGTCGAAGAAGTAGTAGCTATTTTTGAACCTAAACCTAAATGTCGAGGCCTCAACGAGTATATAATACAGGTGTGTCTAGAAGGACGTCATACATCTTATAGTGAAATTAGTTGAAGTCAAACTCACCTGCAACCAATGCGCCAGCTCTGGACTTATTCTCGTTAATCATAGTGTATTACCAGTAGTCTCAATTCTTTACCCTTTTTTTACCTTGTACCTTTACCTTGTTTCACTATAATATGACGGTTATGAGCAATTATTGTTTTGTATTTTGATTTTTGGTATTCTTACTGCCTCTTGAACTCTCAAACATGTAAGGTTACCTGCGTCGTTGCCTAGTTCATTGGTCAGCAGATGCACCGCTAGCAGATGGAACTCAAGTTCCGGAGATTTTTTATGACCCCTTATACCCATACGCTTGCTCTGGACTAACAGCTCATAATTGGTATTAGAATAACGATAAGTATAATAAAAAGAATTCGTAACTAAGTGATACGCAATATGGCAAGTTTGAATAAAAGTGTAAGCGTTAAGCTAGAGAAGGGCATGCTCCGTTGGTTTGGACACGTCCAACGAATGAGTGAGGAACGATTGACGAAGAATATATATTGTGCGAAAGTAGAGGGTAGAAGGAGTCAGGGTAGGCCGAGACTTACATCTGAAGACCACGTAAGATTGCTCAAAAACGGAAAAGTCAAAAGTACTCGAATACCCAGACGTGCGTGTATGAAGCGATTATATAATTTAACCTTGAAGAAGCGAAAGAAGTATGCATGGATCGCGATGCCTTGTAATCTGTCCTCTCTGACTACCCTGTCAGGGATACAGCGTGAAGATAGTTTAGTTTATTTATTTATTTATAGACACATCAACAGTATACATATGCAACATTCTCATCTTAAATTACAAGTCATAGTTCTGATATGTAGACCAATTACAGGCATGTTCAGTATACAAGTTTAGTTTTTAGTTTAATTGGTATAACATATCTGAGGTGCACCCTGAACTTTACAAAATTTAAACTCATTCAACATACTAATAAAAACGATTATCATGTCTAATCACCGAAGGGGTCGCAGAGGCATATTATATGCCCACTTTTCACTATGTATTTTCCTGTCCCAAAGCCACAAAGTGGTCATCCATCCGTGACCAGCCATAGCGAAAGTTGCTGAACGCAAAAACGATCAGATTTAAATTATGTTCTAATTATGTATTTTCAGTGAGCCGTTAAAAATTATCATCATCATCCTTGGACATCATGTTACAGAACTGGCACAGGTAAGTAAACCCAAATGTTTAAATAATTTAGTTATCTGTTTTTAATATATGAATTGTATGTTTAAATGCGCAAAGGAACCATCTTTATTGCTTGAAATGTGCACATTACGACAAACAAACGCCCGGTAACATCCAGGACTAGTTAAGATAAAGTAACATCTTTTTTAACGCATTATTTAACGTAATTTTAAATTATATATTGATTTCCGTTCGGTTCCGGCATATATAATTTTCTTTTCGGAATTTCTTGACTATCAATGGGAATGCGGGTAGGATTAGTCCCTAATATAACACTGGTGTACTCACAGGAGTTACAGAATTGTGAGGATAGGGAGGAGGAATATATTTTTAGTCAGTCATTCCTTTATGTAATCTAACAAAATGTCTTCGTTACGTTTAGTCTATCTTTCTGAACACGATATAAACTCAAATACTACTGAACTTCAACATTAACACGGTTTTCAACAATGACTGAAAGGTAATATATTAAAAGGAAAGACTATGTGTGTAATACGGAGGAAGCCGCAGACTATAACTACAAAATAAAAAGGTACACGCACCGTAGCTCTTATGCGGCTGAACCAATATCGATGTTCCAGATGATTCTTGAACTTGAGACATGTTTTATCAAAATGATTGCAAACTTTTAGTTTTTATAGACTTTTTACATACATAAATATTGTCACGCGTTTCCGTTCCCGTTCCCGTGGGAATATGGGAATAAAATATAGCGGGGTGACCGCTGGTCAGTAGTATAGTCACTTTTGCCAGCATCTGCGAATGCCAGTCAACAGGTCGTATAATATAAATAGGTAATAAGACATATGTGTAAAGGGATTTATATAAAGATATATTAGTGCCCAAGCCAATCTTACCTGCAAGTGGTACCCTGCTGACGTACGAAGACATAGGGTAAGCGGTCATTAGGGGGTTGTTGGGAGATCAGACGGCAGTCGCTTCCAACAGTACCAATCAAAGCGGACTTCGGACTCCAAGGTTTAGTGAAAAAGAAGATATGAATATAACAGAATAAATAAGAAGACTGAAGAAGCTAACTAGATAAGACGACGAGATAAGAGAGAAGCGGTTCAGGGTTGAAATGGCCATTACCTCACAGTCACGTGGTCATCACGGTACAACGTGTGATGTGACGTAGTGGAAGTCTCGACCTGGACTATTCAACACTCGAAGACACCTTCAAGATGCTGTACAGAAACCTGGCAATTCAACCTTTCATGAAGACAATGCTTTACTCTGTTTCATTACTATTGAAGTGGAACTTTATCCCTGTAAAAAAATAAATTCGTCACGTTTTTCGGAACACGCCATGTTGTTTTGAAGTGAAATTTCTTTATCGACGTATGAGAGAATTTTTATAGTTGTAAATAAATGTCGTAAAGAACTTTTACTTATTTCCTGTGTACTCTGGTATAATATCAAATAGCTACTGTATCTACATGTTTTTCTATTATCGTACTAGCTAAGACTTGCGCCTACGCCTGCAACTGTGGTTTTAATTTTTATCATGTTATATATTAAATTTACAATAATATTGTTGGACCTATTTTACTCAACGCCATCCAATTAAGCTAATATAATTTGACTGATTTGTTGACATTTATGATTAGTGCTCCGTCCGCTCTCCTGGTTAGTAGCGTGATGATATATAGCCTTCTTTAGTGATGATATAAAACTGCTTTAAATTAAATTTACCTTTTTTTTATATCACTGAGGTTGCAGACAAGTGTACTGCCCACCTGATGGAAAGTGGTCACCGTAGCCTATTCACATGTGTTTGTGTTATCCAATTAATATTATTGAATTCTGGAAGGTAATGATTCATTTTTATTAAATGTATTTGTTTGTTTTATTATGTTTTTTCTTTGTTTTGTTTATTGTTATTTTTTGTTGTTTTATAGACTAAATCTAGGTGGCTGATGCAGTTCTTTTAAGATCCATAAAATAAAAATAAATATCCATAACGCCTTATCCCAGAAGGGGTGGCATATTATATGCCCACTTTTCACCGTGTGGAGTCCTGTCCCACGTAATAGGTGGTGAGCCCATTGCCGTGTTGAAATAGACAGACGCAGGTTGTGGCTAGCTGCTACCTCTTATAAGACCCTTCATATTTATCCTATCAGTGTGTCACATAAATATATCAATACAATATCAACGCACATAAACAATCGCGGCTTCACTCGCATGTAACTTCCCACAAATATGTCTCTTCCCGTAGCAAAAATATATTCTGCCGGGATAAATAGTTTTATTTAGACCATGTTACACTATACGTATACGTATGTTATTCTTAAGTATAAGCTACAATATCACAATTACATCCCTACGTCTTTAGGATTTCATCTCAAAAACTAGCCTGCTTAACCACCGGGGAAGGATGTCGTTTGTGTTGAGGAGTAGGATTTCCTAACTTTTCTTTTGAATAAAATCAATGCCTTCCCCATTTTTTTTAGGATTATTGTGATACTGAAATATTTAATAAGTTTATTTAATTAAATTTTGAGTTAATTAGTACAGCGTAATTTATGCGCTACCACGCCACTATAACGCTTATATAGTCAACTGGAGCTTTTCGTATTTAAATAATAGGTATTTATATTTAAAACTACTCGGCTACTCAAACGTGCATTAAAAAATCTGCACGAAGCTAAAGAAGTATCCATGGATAGTAAAGCCTGGCGATCTGTCCTCTCCGCCTACCTTTTTTTTTAAACGTGCGGAATCCTCATGGACTTTACATCGCAGTGAGCTGACGGCGAGGTGGGTATGTCGGACTCGTACCGACTAAACCGCACGATGTCTTTATAGTATTCCCCAGGAGCTCGAAGGCATAGCCGCTAGGGGTCCAGCGACTCCGGCTCATTGGGGGACGTTGTGGTCTACACCAGCAAGAAAACGCGTGCACAGGCACAGTGCAATGGGCCCCACCTTGGGCCTGCGTGCAAGGTTAGCCCAAACCCTTGCCCCCAGGCCCGCACTCATGGAGGTCGGAGATCCGTCTCGGATCTACAACGCCTGGTGCGTCTTCTGAGGCCGGGAAAGATTCTGTTTCTTTCCCTAACTTTTTCCGCCGCCTCTTTCTCACGCATCACCTCTTCGCAAAACGAGACGGTGGCGTTCCAGGCACTCGCACTTCTAACCATGGCCAAAACTAGGGTCATCAATGTGAGGCTCCCCGCACAGACGGCGGCCCCAAGGACACGCTCCTGAGCACTCCACGGTGAACATTTAGCCAGCGTGTGAAATGACGTGTCCACAGGAGAGTCATGGCAGTTGTGGCTCCTGGACTATGCTATGCAGGTTCTCACCGAAGCAGCCATGCCCAGTGGGTAACTGCGTCAGTCGGTAGGAGAGGCTGCCATGCATTCTCCAGCATGGGTCTTACCGCCTCAACTGTGACATGCCCTGCACTCGGATGCCCAATACGTTTCTTCCATTCCTGCACAATAGCTGGCGGAGCTGAGATCGCTGCTCCTGGATTTCTCGGTGAGCAAGGCTCAGATTCTGAATAATTACCTCCTTGCTCCATTGATACAGAGCTGAAAGGGCCCTCGCCTCCAGGTCCCATGGAGGAGTACCGGCAAGGACGCTCGCTGCATCGAAAGATACCGTGCGATACCCTGTAATGATTCTGACACTGGAGCCCCGTATGCAGGAGTCATCAAGTTTGGCAGCAGCTGCGCAAGTGCAAGTGCTCCTCTCTGCCTTCCCTGTCGGGGATGATCTGGGAAGATAGTTCGTAATATTTACTTGAATCATACGAAAGTTTACTTTTGAATGGCGCTTACAACAAATAGTAAAGAATTTCAACTTGTTTGGGGTTTGTTAGCTTTTTGCCCTGGTTAGGTATTTATTTATACTCGTATTATTCATACGAAAGAAAAACAGTAGGTTCAATACATCTAACTACTTACGTTTGACAAAAGTATTGCGAACCATTTTCTTAGTAATTACTGTAATTAAAATGTAACCTACCGGGACGCGTAGGTACTACGGTAGGTATTCTGATTAAAGCGCAGTGGCAGTACGTGACTTCGACTCTGGATAGTATTTCGTTGACGTGGTGCTATTGCCTGCACTTACGAGTACGTCACTACAGTTATATGATACGTATTGGTTTACTGTTTGTTGCTATGTTGTAAGTTTTTTTTATACCACTGAGCTGGTAGACCAGCATACCTGATTAAATGTAGTCACCGTAGCCTATGGACACCAGTGACACTCGCGCTGCCGACCCTGTAAAAACCTTCTAAGACCATTTTGAATAACCCCATACTGTAGACTTTCGGAAAAACCTAGGCAGGCAGATTGTGAAATAAACACCCCATTGCACAATCAAAACGTATGCGGAAAGTTTTCTAAGTTATTTATACATAAAAATATAGAGGTTATATGTTTAGTAAGTTAAGCAGTGGTTAGTGTAAGCGACTGCCGTGCTAACTCGGGTTCCCATTGCACAAACTGATGTAAATGTGTTTTTTTTGACAATTATATTATGATTTTTAAATTATTTTATCGTTATATTTATATGTTGTATTGACTATTGTAGAAAGCTTGAGATTTCACTCGACTTCTCTCCCTAGCCTTCGTCTCCAACCTCGGTGACTGCGCTCTTGCGCACAGACTTTTAGTACTAGGAAACAGTAAAACAGTTTTCAGTATTAAGTAGCTTTCAGCGTATTCTTCTCGGCATTATAATGCATAAAGAAAGATCATTACATGCATCTTGGCTAATTAGCCCTTGCTCAAATTTTTATTCAAATGACCAACTGTGAGGCGGATATTAAGTCAAGCGTACAGTGTAAGGGTGTGAAAGCCCACAAGATTTTTTTTCTGAAATAATCTTCAATACTTATTAAGAGTACTTCGAGGAATCTCTTATCAATACGATGCTGTCTTGATTTACAAAGAGCTACTCGAAGTGTAAACGATTTATATTATTTATTTATTATGCTTATGCAAAGATTTGGTCTCGAAATATCAAAATAAATAAAGATTTCGATAACTATTGATTATTTTGCCACTGCCGCACTTATTTTCGTTTTGATAATATCATGACGAGCTTATTTCTTTAGATTACGAACTGTTTTTACAACTATTACTAAATAAACGGTTTTACTCTCGTGTAAATTTCGGGATAGCCCGACTAGTTTCGGACCTAACGGAGGTCCTTCTTCAAGAGGAGCGTCAAGCTACGTCGGAAGCTGCGCCAGCACCATTTGTGTGTGTTTTTACAACTTCTAAAAGTTAATATATTGAGTACCAATACCAACAATTTTTATGGGTTTGTAGAAACAGCTTGTAAACATGTCACGAGTTCCAACAATATAGAGTACAGGCTACTCTTCCCTACATAACCTGCTGACTTACCAACGAGAACATGTTGTAGGCCCTGGTAGTGGCTGCCATCCCAAATAAAGGTCACTTCCATCCAAAGAGCCAACAACAAAGCAGTAAACACATTATCACAATCACAGCAGCCCCAAGCAGCCTACCAAAGCTCAAGTCAGGTACAGGTTTGGATTGTATGATTCTGTAGAATTTAATATTTGACTCAAATAATACTAAATACGTCATAAATAACGGGTTCTAATTTTTTTTATTAAAGATTAAAAGTCAACTTGGTTCGAGACGGGGATTGAACCCGTAACTTTTGCCTAACCAGGACAATGTTCTAATAACTGAACTACCCGAACTGTACCAAAACAAGTTGAAATTCTTCACTATATTTTAATCGTCTTTTTCACTTTAACATTTTTTTTGTGAAAGTAAGGATACTAATTGCTTTAAAATAATATAATTATAGTAAAATATCCAACTTTATTGTATTTTTTACACTTTATTGTAAAACTAGCTGACCCGCTCAGCTTCGCCCGTGACATACTTCAAACCCCGTGGCACCCATTACACAATTCATTCATTTCACAATAATGTATAAACATTTTCCAAATTAGTTGATTTTTATTTATTTATTTCAGTCCGAGACTTCCAGGACTTTAATTGGTCGTGCTAATGAGTGTCTAGCACATAAGACCTTTTAGCCTTTTTGTTACCATCTCACTAAAAAGGCAACGGGTTCAAAATTTCTTCCAAATTTAACATCTAAAATAGACACATTTTATTATTAAACTTATTCGGTCCTTTAGACCCACCCCAGTTCCGTGCTTCGGAAGGCACGTTAAGCCATTGGTCCCGGTTGCCAATAAAATGGCAGTCGTCAAGCCAAGTTGGAGGCCCTATGGGCGGCTTAAAAAATTAGCGATAAAGGCGTGACAATATGTTGTTGTTTATTTATTTAACCAACTTATATTAACAGATATCCATACATATAAGTTATAGGTTACATACATTATTATTATTATCACAGTTAACTAATTCATTCATTCATTATCCTAGTAATATAGATTCCTTCTCCGCTCTCCAGTACCTACGACGGCCACACCAAAATACATATATAATGTACCTACTGTGCCCGCACCGCCCGGCAAAATTATGGTTACATGAAATTAATTTCTTTGCGCATATTTTTGATTTTGCTATATCTCCTAAGATATTCACCTATTATGCAAGGTGTAAATGGACAAAATAATCCTCATGAAATTTTCATAATAAGTAAATATTACAACTAACGTATTAAAAATGATACGAATAAATAACGTATTTGTATAAATAGCCTTCAAACTACCGCTTAATAATTGGTGGATTTTTAAAGTATTAAAATGTATATAGTATTTTATTCTTAAGAGATAGGCATATACCGTCGCGGACAATTCCACTCTACATTATTTTGTTATATTGCAAAGGGTTTAGGCAGCGTTTTCGTTGAAAGCTCCCAGACGGCTTATTTTTCCGACATCCCCAACAAATATCGTTATAATTTTGTCAATGTAAACACAAACTTAACAAATTATACATAAAAAAACCTTTATTCTAAATTACTCCCACTATAAAAAAAACCGCATCGAAATTCGTTGCGTAGTTTTAAAGATTTAAGCATACATAGGGACAGACAGAGAAAAGCGACTTTATTTATAATGTGTAGCGATTATTATAAAACGAACGGATTAATATAAAATTAAAGCTAGTATGTCGTAGATCACGTCATCTACGACATACTAGCTCTATATTTCTGCTCTATATCGGTATCGTATGAAATGTTCCAACCTGACCTCGTCAGAGCCTTACGATACACAGCACACATACCCTACTCATATTTTCAGTACGCATGGTCAAGTAATTAATTCAACCTCCATTAAATCATAACATTGCCTCACTGCACAGAGCCGTCGATCACAGTGCCTTGTGCCTAGTTACTCATTCGTTCACCAGCTCATAAATAACTGGACAAGAGCCCGTGGACTCGTTATTAGTCGCTGATTGAGCCCATTAATTGCTATTTGCAATGCCTCCGGGATGGATCGTCGCGAATAATCAGTCCGTTCTTAAATATGCGATAAGCGATAAGCGAGGTTCGAGAAAACGTATTAAAATGCGTTGATACAATTTTGACATTTCATCTTTTCAAGGTTTGTAAGTAGTTCTTTGTAAGGTTTTCAGCGGGATGCTGAAATGTGTAACGTGGTAGTACCAGTAATTCACATCATTATCGTTCATCAGGTCAGCCATTGCAGAGTTGCTTCGATCTTGCAATCGTAAATCGGTTCCTGCGAGAACCGACTTAGGTGGCATTGTCAGACATATATTCCTCACGCATTAGAGTAGGTTCTGTAAAACCGTAACTCACGGCACATTAAGGTAAATTTCTCACATCGGCCTTCGTCGTTACTCCGCCTCTCCACTACAGCATCTCTGTATAATATGTTCTTATTTAAAAATAGGTATTAAATATAAGGGTGATTATAAAAGAATATAAAAAGTTCTTAGTGAGGTCAAATTTGCTAGCCCCGAGTTGAGGATATTTTCAAACTAGAACAGAATGATAATGGTTCTCTTCAGCATTTCAGATAAAATACAGAATATTTTGAGTTTTTTATTAAATTAACATCTGCTAGAACCTCACCCCTCACCGAGCGCCACTGGTCCCAGCATACACAATTTCTTTAAAATCTTTTTTTAAGTATATTAAGTTTATGATGTTGACCGGCCCACTGAAACAGTCTCGGTTCGCCACTCCCTAAATCAGAGACTGCCTAAAGTCTAACAAGAGACACAGTAGTACTACTCCATTATATTTCTAGAGAGTTCTTGTAAGCGAAGTGTCTATACCTTGGACCAACTCCAGCCGAGCTAACTATCAATTGTGCATTTTGTAGTACAAGCAGAAAGTTGCGGGGTAAGCTATGTTACTTCAGGTGGTCTATGCTCCACTCTCGACATACCGTTCATGGTACCAATTTCAAAAGGAGTAAGCAGGGACATATTTAGGTGTAGTGTAGCGGGGTTCATACTTTATCAGAATTGTAATTTCATGATAAACCTATATCTATACAGTCTTTTAATATATACCTTATAACTGAAATATTTGTTTGTTTGGTTGATTGTACGTGCTAATCTCAGAAATTATTCATTTAAATTAACAAAATTATTAAATGTTCTTTATCGAGAAAGACTATACGCTAATATCATTAAGCTACCACCCAAGAGAGCGGAGCAGTAATCATAAATGTCAACAATCGGTAATTTTTTATACATTATTTTAAAATTAATAAAAGACAGGATGATATAAATGCTGCGGGGTTCGAAGTATGTCATAGTCGAAGCTTCGGGGCGAATAAATAAAACAAAAATCAGCTTTTTAATTAATAAGTAAATGGAACGCCCGCTAACTTAATTATAAACAAATTATTGTGCTAACATTATTGATGTATCTATCTGCCTACTTAATCTTTCATATTATACGTGTGTCGTGGTATGTACGCATATTGCCGACATATTTTATATAATACTAGATGACCCCCACAGCTTAGCCCGTGGAATATTTCGACCCCCCGTCGCACCTATTTAATCCCGTCGCTTTTAAATTCTACAAAGATGCATAAAAATTTGCCCGATTTGTCGACATTTATGAGTACTGCTCTGCTTCCCAGTGTAGTAGCGTAATGATATATAGCCTATATATAGCCTTCCTCGATAAAAGGGCTATCTAACACTTAAAGAATTTTTCAAATCCGACCAGTAGTTCCTGAGATTAGCGCGTTCAACCAAACAAACAAACTCTTCAGCTATGTAATACTAGATGGCCCCCACAGCTTCGCCCGCGGAATATTTCGACCTTCCGTCAGACCTATTTAATCCCGTCGCTTATAAATTCTACAATGATGCATAAAAATTTGCCCGATTTGTTGACATTTATGACTACTGCTCTGCTCCCCAGTGTAGTAGCGTAATGATATATAGCCTATAGCCCTCCTCGATAAATGGGCTATCTAACCCAAAAAAGTTTCGTTTAAACTAGTCGGGCGATCCCGAGATGTGCGCGTGGGTGCAGCCGTTTACTTAGTAATAATGAACAACGCTCACGAAAGTTACTATTCTAATATTTATTTATATCTATAAATATATATAAATATATTTGGAGATAGTGTTTGGAGAAGCGCTCGTGGCCCCGCGGTCTCAGTGTTCTGTAAACGATCACTGAGTTACGCAACTTTCACTATGGCTGGTCCTCGGATGGGTGACCACTTTGTGGCATTTACATTCGCGAGCGTTTCCGTGCTTCGGAAGGCACGTTAAGCCGTTGGTCCCGGTTGCCAGTAAAATGGCAGTCGTTAAGCCTGGTTGAATGCCTTATGGGCGGCTTGAAAAATTTCAACAGCAGGTAGCCACAACCTGCGTCTGTCTATTTCAACACGGCAATGGGCTCACCACCTATTACGTGGGACAGGTAAATCCACACGGTGAAAAGTGGGCATATAATATGCCTCTGCCACCCCTTCGGGGATAAGGCGTGATGGATATTTATTTATTTTTATTTATTTTATTTATATAAATATATACTAGCATTTGCCCGCGGCTACGTTTGCGTGGTTTCTTGTATGTAATTAACATTAGGTTCAAAACTTGTAAAAAAATAACATTTATACTTATTTCCTGTGGCAATATGGACTATTTTAAAAGTTACTGTTCCACGCAGCGCGCGAAGTCCAAACGAGTTAGTACAGGGTTTCGTTTAGAGTTTACCTTTTTATCCATGTTAGGAGCACTACTTTTAGATAGGGCCTCTATGCACCCCAATGTTCATTTTCTTGTATCAGACCCCTAACTTGAATCGAGACTCAGCACATAACAACAATCTTATTGCTCTTTGGTTCAAGTTCTGCGTTTTCGATCATTCGCATCACTCTACAACACTCCGTCGATTTCACACGGTTTCTTTTAGAGTGATTTGTTGAATATTTTGAGAGTAGAGCTTCGTTGTTCGCTGACTGATCTCAGCTCTTCTTAAAGATCATTGATGGTTATTTAGTCAGATTTGAAACATTTTGCTCGCTGATCACTGATCAAGACGTCTCTCTAAAAGGAGTGATGAACTCTTTGAGAATCGAGCTATTTTGCGCTCTAACCTTTAGCCCAACATCTATCAAATATGGTGAAGACCTTTCTTAGTTGGCAGCCGTTCTTCTCGTTGTGACAGGATTTCATTTGTATTGTTTAGTTTCATTCATATTCTTAGTAATAATAGATAATAAATAATGATCAAAACCGAAAATACCAAAAAAATTAATAAATATTAAGGCTGTGTAAAGCTCTAAACGTAAATTCTAGCCAAGTTAACTTCTGAAATATGAGATAGGCATCGGGAAACCTCCACGTTTCCTTACGGGCTTGCTGGCGGTCAGCGGAAGTAGGAGTGCTGATGCACCCTGGAGAGATGGTTAACAGGTGTAGAACTTAACGCTGCCCCTATAAGTCTGTACGAATTCCCGGCAGCTGACCCCATTGCAAGAGAATATTGTGATTTGGCGGACCTGCAAGGCTTGCGGCATTGCTATACTCCCAGACTGACTGGTAGAAGCGAAATACCGAAAGTGTGTTTGCAGCAACGTTGGTTTGGATGTATCAAATCCGGCGAGTTTGGTCGCCATACCCTCGTTCACCGTCGAGATGATGGCAGTGAGGAGAAAAATATAACGCCGTTTGGTTTGAAGACGCCACCTCTGTCATGCGCGATCATGACTGGAGTAGCCGATAGTACCTCATTCACCAATAGTCTTATGGGGCCCAGTGTTTCCGCTTTCCACCCCCTTGGAACGTAGTGATTTAACTCCTGTGTTTCGATAGTGGTGAGGCGGAACAATGTAGTGGTTTTGTGGTTAGTCTGTGACAGTTGCATCTCGCGACGCTTAGGGTCCGCTTTTCTACTCTTTGTCCTCCACTTCGCACGGTCGTCGGTCGTCGCCGACGATGTCAAGCCAGCACTTCTTGGGTCTTCCACTCTTACCGTGACCCGACCGGGCCGACATGGCCAGACATTTGTTGCCCAAGGAGTCAAGCGGACGTGACCATACCAGCGAAGGCGACACACCTGCAGCTTATCTGCAATGTCACGGACGCAAAGACTGCCGCGGATGCGAGAGTTAAGGTTAGTGAAGTGCCCTAATGCATTCCAACACGTACAAAAATCAAACATCTAAAATCTGAACTTCTACCTAAGCTAGGATTTAAGCTAGGAATCGAAAATGAAATTTAAACAGAACTAAAGCAATTGTTTATTTAGGGAGTATGTTTAGCGCAGACGGAAGATGTGATTCGGATTTAGAACGGCGAGTAGCTGCCGGAAACATAGATACGGTGCCATTATGCCATATCCCAATTAAGAAAGCCACAAAGCATCGTAAAAGAAGCACGTTACGGTAGTGAAACGTGGGTATATCAGCAGATATACCCAGGGTATATCAGAGATCACTTCGAAAATTGTGCTGCGTAACTTTGGCCGACCGAAACATAACAAAGTGATACGCAATATGGCAGATTTTAATGAAAGTGTCAGCGTTAAGATAGAAAAGGTCGTGCTCTGTTGGTTTGGACACGTCCACCGAATGAATGAGGAACGATTCACAAAGTATATATAATGAGCGAAAGTAGAGGATAGAGGGAGTCAGAGTATGCCGAGACTTACAGACCAGACCAAGTGAGCAGATTGAGCAATCTACAAAAAAACCGTAAAAATCAATAGTATTTGGATACCCTGACGTGCATGTATGAAGCGATTGATGAATCTTTAAGAAGTGAAAGAAGTATTCATGGATGAAACCTGGTGATGTGTCCTCTCTGACTACCTCGTCAGGGATACAGTGTGATGATAGTTAATTAGTTAGTTTTTACTAATCACTTCTTTATTCCCGAAGGGCTGGGCAGAGGAATCTATACGCCCACATTCCATTGTATGAATTTTGTCCCACGGGCTGTGAGGCCATTGCCGTGTTGAAATAAACAGACGCAGGTTGTGGCTACCTACTGTTGAAAATATTAAAGGCCTTTCAACTTGGCTTAACCACTACCATAATATGTTCCTGGCAAACGGGACCAACGGCTTAACATGCCTTCCGAAGCATGGTAACGCTCGTAAATGGAAATGCCACACATTAGTCACCCATCCGTAACCAGCCATAGCAAAAGTTGCTTAACGCAATGATCGTTACGAAATATATACACTCCAAAATGAATTTGAAACATTAGCGTTTCTCTGCAATTTATAGATTCGCACTTATAATACATACAATCACGACTGTTTATTCAAGGGGTTTATTCAAATCTGATGTTCAGGTAGAGCCATTGGTACAAAATTTTGGTTGTATTATTTAAAAATAGTATCTATCCGTTGGTTATTATTAATTTGGTTCATTGAACATTATACATTAGTGGCAATTGCCATCTGGCCTACCAACCTCCTGAGCTTTCCTGTGCACCTTTATCAGTTAGCTGCTAAAGCCGGCTTGAGCCAAGCGAATGTCCCTTATGTGCAAAATATCACAGTTGTTTTTAGAAACTGCATATTTCTCCAAACTCGTCCTCACCCTTCCAAAAGTTGACCATGCTTAGATTACTTTACGTCACTGAACTTTTACCCATTAATGACAGAAACTTGTGCGTAACTAAAAGCAAAATGTCTGCTGAAATGTGTTTCACTTTCTCACAAAGTGTTCATTGCCTTAAAATTGATACTTTAGTCTTTAACTCGATGTGCATAACTGACCCATCTAAAAGTAGACCGCGCCTAGGGTGTTTATCTTCTCTGATCCTGTATGAATTAGAGACTGTAACTATAATAAGCGTGTCTGCTGATGTGATGCACCTACTTTTGAAACGTTTACCCATCCAAAATTTTACCGCACCTAGATAACTTAACTTTGCTCATCGTTTAGTCATCAGTGAACGCAACTCGAAACGATTATGTGCATAACTGAAAATTCAGTGGGCATGTGAAAAATGGTGTTTAAATTAAAGCCAAACTTAAAACCAAAATACTTTGACCTGTCCAATGTATAGCGCGTCTAGCAAGATGTAGTTCAAGCTGTATTATTCCAACTGCTGAACCGATTTTGATAAAATATAGCGCAGTAGTTAAGCTGGAAAATTAGCCGCAATATTGTCATAGCGGAGTTGTGATCAACCGCCTGGATTTTGCTCCAACCTCGAACAAACAAACAAACAAACAGACACGAAGAAAAAAAATCACAGTTTCGGACTCAGAATCCCTTAATTAGTCGGTTACAATTACTTTTTTTTATTTAATTTAAATGTACGTCACAGCTAATTTTACAATTTTATAATAATATGGATATATATAGTTATTACTTATTATATTTTTACGTATTTATGTATGTATGATATTCACTTTGTTATAATTTATCTGTATTAATTATTTTTGTATGTGTTAGTTTTTTTTTTGTTCAGTTTTTCATTTATACACTTGTTTGTTCAGTTCCTAGTTGTTCACATTCTCCTCTCGCGGGTCTGCTGGGAGATATTTCTTTTAGAAATAAGCAGTACCCTTGTACCTATGTTTCTTTCAACTATTACTATTAAATTCTTAGTGTGTACATAAATAAAAAAAAAAAAGATTTTTTCAAATCCGACCAGCAGTTCCTGAGATTAGCGCGTTCAACCAAACAAACAAACTCTTCAGCTATATAATACTAGACACAGCTTCGCCCGTGGAATATTTCGACCTCCCGTCGCACCTATTTAATCCCGTCGCTTATAAATTCTACAATGATGCATAAAAATTTGCCCGATTTGTTGACATTTATGACTACTGCTCTGCTCCCCAGTGTAGTAGCGTAATGATATATAGCCTATAGCCTTCCTCGATAAATGGGCTATGTAACACAAAAAGAATTTTTCTAATCCGACCAGTAGTTCCTGAGATTAGCGCGTTCAACCAAACAAACAAACAAACAAATAAACTCTTCAGCTTTATAATATTAGTATAGAAGTATAGATATGTAATTGAAGAAAAGAAAGGGACGTGTTCCACTAATCTGTTTTTTAATATGTTCTCCAATCGCCACGTTGTTGTGGTCATATTTCTATGCCTACAAATTTCGTACCGCATTAAAAATCTCTTAATTAAGGGCCCGAGGTATACTTTCTTATTTATTTGGTCTCTTCTTCTCCTGTATCTTCTTCTTTTACGAAGATAGTCAGCCTTGTGGTAGACTTACACGGGGATATACTGGTCCTTGGAAGCTAGTTGAGAAATATTAAACTAAAAAGAAAAAGGGACCACAGTTTCCGTAGCAAACAATCCACGGCCGCTTTAAGTAGAACAACGGTAATGGATCGCCCGCATATAGCTACACTATTGTAAAATAGTTGACGCCCGCGGCTCCGCACGCGTGGCGAAGTTTTCTCGTTCCCGTTTCACACAGCAACTTGTTCCTGGGATAATACAGCAGCCTATGTGTTATTCTGATGTGTAAGCTACATTATTCTAAAGTTTCATCGAAGCGCTCGTGGCCCCGCGGTCTCAGTGTTCTGTAAACGATCACTGAGTTACGCAACTTTCACTATGGCTGGTCCTCGGATGGGTGACCACTTTGTGGCATTTACATTTGCGAGCGTTTCCGTGCTTCGGAAGGCACGTTAAGCCGTTGATCCCGGTTGCCAGTAAAATGGCAGTCGTTAAGCCTGGTTGAAGGCCTTATGGGCGCTTGAAAAATTGCAACAGCAGGTAGCCACAACCTGCGCCAGTCTATTTCAACACGTCAATGGGCTTACCACCTATTACGTGGGACAGGAATCCACACGGTGAAAAGTGGGCATATAATATGCCTCTGCCACCTCTTCGGGGATAAGGCGTGATGGATATTTAATTTTTTTTTTTTTAGCAAAATCCATTCAGTAGATGTGGCGTGAAAGAGTAACAAACATCCATCTATACTTACAAACTTTCGCGTTTATAATATTAGTAGGATAATACTATGTACTGGGTGACGAGCTTGAGCTTGAGCTTTTTATATCATGTTTTATTTCTTTCATTTGTCTTTTTAGTTTTACCTCAAAAGGACGAAAAATATGTGTGTGTACCAGAGTACACAACAGGTAAGTAGTGAAACTTCTTTACGTTAATTTTTTACAGCTATAAAATTTCTCTTATACGAAAGAAGTTTTACTCGTACTTATGATTAAGAAGTTTCACTTCAAAAATAAAACCCTTTTATGATCACTTTGTTGTCCATCCGTTTCTCTCTCTGTCAAGATCACGGAGTAGAGAATAACAGGCCGTGAATTCTCTCTGTCCTCCGTGGTCAAGGCCCTTATCTGAGGAAACTGTAAAGGTATCGAGGTAAAATCAAAACTATGTATTCAGGTCTACGGTCCCCTTAGACTGTGAAAGAAAAAACAATTTAAAGATACCGTGACAAAAAGTTATGACCATTTATGATGCAAGAAACGTATTTTTACAGAACCTTCAGTGGACAAGGTTTACTGGCACTGGTCCACCTTTTCACATAAATCGCTTGCTATAATTTTTACAATAAGAATATTTTGCAGAAACATGATTATAGTTGAGGTAAATTTCTACAATATTTTTTTTTCATGTAACAGTAATGATTCTGAGTTATAAAATACAAAATCAGACAAAGAATGTATTCTTCTTAAGTTCTTTCCTCCATCTCGGGCACACGGAGGGGCTTTCAAGACTTCCGATCTTCTGATTAGATACTTTATATATTATTCTGGAACTATTTCTTGAACCCTGCCCTGAACTGTAATCAATCTAAATTTCAATGTAGTTTCAAAATTGTCTCATCGCTTATTTTTTCTCTCAAGCCTCACCTTCTTATTTTCCTCAATTTGTGGCTTAGAGATGGTTGATTTCCAAAAACCAACCATAACGTTAAAATGTCAATTAACTTAGTTTTAGAACCAGTATAATATGACGGAAATTCATCGTAGAACGACCCATTTTCCTATTGTTAGCAGTCTACCGACTTGCAAACGAGGTTGGCTTCATTATGACTGCTTTGCTTTTCATGGCATGCAGGTTTAATAATTTCGTTGTAATATAATGATTAAATCTATATTTTATTCAAATTCGAGGCAAATCGGTTGATAGAAATTCAAGTCAAAGACGTGATTTTATATAAAAAAAAAATGATTACAACACCATCTCTTGGAAGATGTTGGCACTAGTTTCAAACGTATGCCGCATCGTCTTGGTCGGTCAGTTTGCTCAGCATCCTAGCTAGTTTAGTTTATTTCCCCTAGATCGTCTTACAGGAATTTGTATCCTGTTTTATTATTGTAATTGACCAAGTACACAACTATTTTTCTATCACGTGGATCTGATGCTTTGGTAAAACGAGAGAATTAATTATATTTACTTTAAAAAAAAGAAGAAAACAATACTCGTTTATTCAGCGCCGTACACCAATGTCATGATAATAGATTGGCAATATTTTTTAACATTAAAAATAACAAAGGAGACTTTACTCAGCGCTGATTTTCAACTAGCTCTTGATTTTTTTGACAACGGCTGGTGTAATCCGGTCGAAACGTTGGGGAGTACAAGGTAGACTTTAAACCTAATAGTATTCATCGCGAATAAGACCTGCTAAAATTTTAATGTGAGTGATGAAATTTAAATATATGTACCTATACGCTTTAGGGACTTAGAACTGGACTTGACAGAGACAAAGCAAATTAAAAAAACGTCTAGGTCCTCATTGAGAGGCTGGCTGTCGCCCAGAGAGTAATGGAGAGGGCTATGCTCGGAGTGTCACTTCGTGATCGTATCCGCAACAAAGAGATTTGAAGGAGAACTCGGGTCACCGACATAACCGAAAGAGTTGCCCGACTTAAGTGGCTGTGGGCGGGTCATATTGTTCGTAGAGATAACAGCCGATAGAGCCGAAAGGTTCTCGAATGGCGGCCGCGTACTGAAAAACGCGGTGTGGGTAGGCCTCCCGCAAGGTGGACACACGGTGAAGTTTGCGGGAACGTGCTGGATGCGGGGGCGCAGGACCGAACGTTGTGGCAATCTTTGAGGGAGGTCTATGTCCAGCAGTGGGCATGTGGGCTGAGATGATGAAGATGATGATGAAGCAAATTTTAATACTAATTGACTAAGCAGCATGGATTCTGACCGTAGCCAGTTCGTGACGTTTCTATTCCATTCTATATTTTGTATATAAAATAACAATTTAATCATTGTCTTACAAAATGCTTGTTTGACACTTTAGTAGTATAAAAAAAATCAAAAATTAATTAATATATGACAGTGGTAAAGCGAAAAAGAAATATTTATTCAGATTTATTCATTTATATGAGGCTTATAAATACTCACACAACATCGGGAAAATGGCGCGATGGCTGACGTCGCGGCGTCTCTCGCGTTGCTAGGCAACCAAGCAGGCAATCGATACCAGCCCTAACTGCCATTCTTATGCACTCATTATAACTGCGCTAGGGGTGTCACAACTTCACGCGTGAGTTGTTTATTGCGAGATTTCCGGACATTGACCTCTTAATTACCTTTGCAGGAATCGTTACCCTTGCGTATTAATTTGCACAACATGTTACTTACACATCCCTACTATAAATTAATATAGTGTTAATAAATTCCGTAAGTTCCCCCTTTTTTGTGCGGGATTCCCCTCTGACTCCCCCAGAGCTAACAGTGAGATACTCATGTCAGACTCAAACAAACTAAAACCACGCGGTGCATCAGGTATGAAATTGAGATATCTTCGAAAAGAAATCCGTGGAACCCTGAGCAGGTTTGGTCCTCAACACCGGAGATAGTAAGGTAGTAAGAGTGGTATATTTTACACGTGCCGGTTTTTTAGCAAAGATCAGACACCCCTAACTTAGTCCAACCTACACATTTCTCAGATCTATTGAAAAAGAGTCGACGCGTTTCGCCTTTATTCTATATCAGTTGTCCTCCTCTTATTATATACATATTACACACATATGTGTCTATAATTTATCCCCTTTTCTACTTTTTTAAGGCTATATGCGAAAAGCGAACTGTGTATACCGTAGAAATGAAATCCCCGGGAAACCGACCAGCACCAATATCACCTGAATAGCGCTGCCTATTCTTAAGGCCGCCTACTTTTTATTTTTCCTCTACCTACTTTTAAGAGACGATTACACACAGTCAAAAAAATCGATGATTGCAAAAGTTGTTGCCAAAATACCAAAGATAAACTTATCTTATTTGTTTTTTGTTTAGCTATACTGTGATGAATTGCATCGTGTTGGATATTGAAATAAGGCAACGATGTATGTTTCTGATATATATATAATACTTGTTAAATCATTTTGACACCAGTTAATGAGAAATACACAAAGTTTGACACAAACTTGTAAAACTTTCGCTTTGAATGTAACAAATAATCTATACTAATATTATAAAGCTGAAGAGTTCGTTTGTTTGGTTGAACGCGCTAATCTCAAGAACTAAAACAGGTCTATTTGAAAAATTATTTTTGTTATAGATAGACTATTTATCGAGGAAGGTAATATACTATATACCATCACGCTACTACCCTGGAAAGCGGAGCAGTAGTCATAAATGTCGGCCAATCGGGCAAATTTTTATGCATTATTGTAGAATTTATAAGCGACGGGATTAAATAGGTGCGACGCGGGAGCTCGAAGTATGTCACGGACGAAGCCTAGTATGAAATACAGCCCAGGTGTTAACGTGGTCATGCTAGAAGTCGTTTGACGTTTGGACTGGGTTGCATGTGTTCACATAAAGTCCAGTTTGAGAAACCAATATTTGTGTGATCTGCGTGATTTCGGAGTTTAAGGGCCGTATTTTTAGAACTTTACTCAATACTCAAGAAACGCTTGAGGCTAGTTTTGCCTTATAAATACTACTCTCAAGTGTTTCTTGAGTATTGAGCAACGTTCTAAAATACGGCCCTAAGTGTTTACTATGTTAATACGTAGGTATGTATTTAGAAATGTTAACGAAAATATCTTTATTCATGTAGGTCACAAAGTAACACTTATATCGTGGGACACTTCATATATTGTGGGACACTTCACACAGTGCCATCAAACACAAAGTAAGCTAATGTTAGCTTGTGTTATGGGATCTATATAACTGATAAACACACTTAAATATTTCTAAATACATATATAGTATAGATAAATAACACCCAGGCACAGAATAAACCATCGTGCTCATCACACAAAGTTTTATCCTGGGTGGGAATCGAACCCACGACCACTTGCGTAGCAGTCGGATGCACTCCCACCGCGCCACAGAGGCTTTATGAACATCAAGATTATTGCTTCTACATTTACATTAACTGACAGATTCGCAAATCAATAAGTAGAGCCTGAGGAAGAACCTGGCAATAAAACTCATGGCCACTCTTTTTTAATCGTCAGCAATTACATTAGTTTTCGTTAATATATTTAAAAAGAAAATTATGTTGTTTATTTTAAACAAAATTGTCTATCAATTACATACTATACGAGTATCTGTCTGTCAGTAAATATATTCATACCTATGTCTATCAGTTGTCTAGACCCATATTTCTGTATTTGCTTAATTTGGACTATACATGTTAAGAAATTTCCAAAAAAATTTAACTATAAAAAAAACGTCTCATCTCATTTCGTTTAGACGTATTTCATTGGAATAACTTATAATGTCGAAATGACAAGAAAGAGGACTTGACCCTAAGATGGCAATCAATTCGAAACTTTTGTGCATAAAATTTTTCACTCAGAAAAAATTACAACTCTACTTATCTACATAACGCTAACAGGAGAGCCTTCAATTAAGTTGTGCTTATGTTTTGTTTCTTATCGTTATGTTAAGTACAATAAATAAGTAACATCACATAGTTTTAAGTGTATTAGCTTAGGCAACATTATCCTTAAGTGTTAAATAGGTTCTCAGTGTTCTGTAAACGATCACTGAGTTACGCAACTTTCACTATGGCTGGTACTCGGATGGGTGACCACTTTGTGGCATTTACATTTTGCGAGCGTTTCCGTGCTTCGGAAGGCACGTTAAGCCGTTGGTCCCGGTTGCCAGAAAATGGCAGTCGTTAAGCCTGGTTGAAGGCCTTATGGGCGGCTTAAAAATTTCAACAGCAGGTAGCCACAATCTGCGTCTGTCTATTTCAACACGGCAATGGGCTCACCACCTATTACGTGCGACAGGAATCCACACGGTGAAAAGTGGGCATATAATAATATGCCTCTGCCACCCCTTCGGGGATAAGGCGTGATGGATATTTATTTTATTTATATTTATTTATGATGAACTAACTGTGCCCGTGACTTCTTTCGTGTGCAATGTCTTTGTTAGATTGTTCGTAAGACATATGTGAATAATGTTTAATAACATCAAAAGATTTTTTTTCAATTCAGATATTAAGTTTTTCATTTTATATATGTTTCATATATTAGTGGCCACGGCAAGCTTTGTACTACCTTAAGGCCTGCGCAGACGAGGGACTTTATTCTGCTGAGGACAAAAATCCCTGAAACATGAAGAAAATGTCCGCTTTGTTTTGTATAGTCCGGTCTGTCGAAGTCCTCAGTTTTTCGGGGGACTTTTCTTACGAGGTACTTTAATCCGCCGTATGCGTCAGTTAATATAAGGGTAAAGGATCTATTTTGAAAGACAAATAAGTACGCGGGGTATGTGCCTCGTTTGCACAGGCCTTTAGGATCAAGCTCCACAGAAATTTATTACAAAAATCGTTATATTCATTAGTTTATTTGTATTTTTTTCAGTGATTTTATATTCTGCTATACGGAGTAGAATCATAAAATAAGGTCATACTTTATAACACATATTTTATGTATTGTATGACATCTGTGGGACATAAAATATGCGTCAACGTTTGGAAATGCTATCTAGTGAGATTAAGAAGTACCTAAATACTGTGATACAGTATCTACAAGTGTACATTTACGATGTGTAGCAAGTTTCACCAAGTACCATCAATCTTCAATAGGTATGCTTAAATACTTACGAAAATTTACCTCAGGTGCACGAGATTGGCATAATACGCACCTTGGTACACCTAATATTATTCTACGATGGTATAGGTAACTGTTGAGGGGAAACGCCACTAAAAGGATTAAGGATTAATGTAATTATTTACTCCCTGCACGATGTTTTCACCGGTATGATATACACCGTCTTACGTTCACTCGTAATGACGCGATATTTATAACCCCCCGAAGGACAAAAAGTAGTTCCGGTTGCATTAGAAGCCCTCCAAGGACGATTTAACTAATGGAAGCGCTATCTTACCGTTTGTGCCTATACCCTGCCTGCCATTTGCTAAGCATTTTTAGCTAAGTCGCTGTACCGCGGACTCAGTCTATGGTACACGTTCCGATGATAATTTATAAAGAAAAAATTACGAAATGTGCTGTGAAATGGTGTAAAAGTTATAGCGGTCGAACAATTAATTGTCGGCAGCGCGAGTGCTGCACCTCTGGTGTTGCAAACGTCCATAGGCTACGGTGACCACTTTCCATCAGGTGGGCCGTACGCTTGTCTGCCACCCAGTGGTATAAAAAAATAAAAAATGTTTGTTTTCACTCGTAAGTAAAAAAATATTTCATTTACATAACTATTTTTAACAAAAACCATTAATGATTGAAGAATACCAACAACAATCGGCCTATATTAAATATCCTACCTTCATTCTCTATAAACATTATACAAAGATTTTTACCATCACTACCATCATTACCATCTCAAATTAGCCGAATAATATTGTGTCAAATTCGTATTGCATACCTACATTTTAATTGGTTGTTAGACAGTGACAACACATCATGCAAGAGTAAGAAAACAATGTGTGTGTAGTTTCCCTTTCCCCACCGCACGAAAGTTGGTTGAACGTGATTGCATACTTTATTGAGTACATTACGCGTCCATTGGTTAAATCGTCCTAGGAAGCCCTGTCTCTAGAGCCCGAGGTCCGATTTTCTATTCTTCTCCATCTACTTCACACGGACGGAGACCTTAAGTCATCATCACTCTTTAAACTACCAGGTTTTTGGTCCATATTTTGTGTTTATCTAGGTATCGTAGCTAGCAAATGAATGAACCGATTTTGATACAGTTTGCTTACTGATACAAAAAATCATTGAGGACACAGTTTCCTTTTTCTAATAGCTAGAAATATAATAGTAGGTTAGTAATTTATAAGGATGTGATGGTTAACCTGATTGAAGATTATCAGCTCATTTGCTTGTTGACGGCTGAACGGAGTGGCTGAGTTTTATAAGTTAGTTTGTAAGCATGCTCAACAGAGGGCGTTGTTCAGTCGAATTAAATCTCGCTGTTTGTTGTTTGTTTACGTAAGCAACATCTCAACAATCATACTCACATCGGTCAATAAATAGAGGATTCGTCTTTGAATTGATATAATATCCCTGTATATATCTATAGCCAAGTTACGTTGTACTTTCAATACAGCCAAGAATTGAGTTATTCCAGAGTTTTATTTAAAAACCACCATACCATTGCTCGTAAGACCTCGTTCAAAGAGATCTTATCAAAATTACGTATTGGAAAACAGTTTTTTCCGTGATTGTGAATCTCACTACGTGTATTACTTCAATCACGGCTTCAACCCCGAAAGAGTGGCAGAGGCATATTATAAGCCCACCACTTCACCATGGGCATTCTTCTCCCACGTAACAGGGGGTGAGCCCATTGCCGTGTTGAAATAGACAGACGCAGATTGTGGCTACCTGACTCAATGACTGCCATGTAACTGGCAACCGCTTCCGAAGCACGGAAACGCTCGTAATTGGAAATATGACTAAGCGGTCACCCATCCGTACCAAGTCGTATTTACAAAACACTGAGCCAGCGGGGCCTCACTAAGTGTATACATATAATATTTAAATATACTTTTATTAAATAATGATTAAACAATGAAATAATAATTACATGGTTATTAACAAATTAAAATTTAACATATTTACAGAAAACAATACAAAAAGAAGGGGGCGGGTGGTGGGAATTATTACAAGACTGACAATGATGCCCCGACTAGGTGTCGAAGAATTCCTCCCCATCAAAATCAACCGGTAAGGTTCCCATAAGGCTGGCCGCATTGCCACGTTGTATGGCAATGCTTATTCTCTGAGCGAGAAAGAGGCCAGCCCTATGGTCACGAGAAGAATCGACCAGTCGCTTTGCGATATCACTATACAGTGAACGAGCACTTGGGCCCCACGAGCCCAGTGTCTCGACCCCAAACGGCTCAAAAATATAATTACCTATTAAATTATTATATTTGCGCCGCTTGAGAGTCTCGGCGGATGCAGCAGCAGCACAAGCGCAACTCGCCGTGCTATGAAGATGAGAAGGAGCCAGGGTGTCAACACAAGTTGCATCCCAAACTAAAGGCTTTCCCATCTTCCATGGCACCAATGACATACCGTCTGGCCTCTTGCCATCGTCACGCGCCAAACCATTAGGTTCTAGAACGGCTGGAACACCGGCGGTGACAAGAGCCCGACGGATAATGTCATTAAGGTATGCATGACGTGACCTGCGACCTGCACTCCTGCTGCATGAGAGACCGTGATGCCCAAGGCTGTCGACTACTTCACCACATTGACAGCAATGCGGAGAAACGCAGGGAGCACCTAAACGAAGACAGACAGCAATTCTGAATGTAGTGTCGTCCAACATAGTACCTATGTTGGGCGATGGAAGAGCCTGAAGCCAAACACCTGACTCCCATTCTCCCACAGCCAATAGGCGAGCACGTTCTGCAACATTCGAACACGTGTTCAATAATTTTTTTCTAACCTCGTTGCAGAGCGGCCTATCCCACTGCCTCTGGGAGCACGGGTTGGTCGGTAAAACAGTATCTGGGCACTTAAGTTTCCAAACATTTATGGCTTCAATCTTGCCTGGCACTTCAGAATTGACCAGTGTAGGAATTAAAATTTTCCTGGTCAATTCATCAGTGCCGTGTACTGAAGACAAAAATGCAGGTAAACTTATATCAGAGATGTTACGAACACCGAGGCCGCCCCAGCGTATTGGTAAAGACGCTTGGAGCCACGCTCGGTCGTCCAAATCTCCATTCAAAATTTTGGAAAGCGTGGTATGAATAATTTTATCCATATTTTCCAAAAGGGTCGGATGTTTAAAAAATTGAGATGAGCGAAGGGCATGAGTTAATTTTGGGACGAAAAGACAATACCGAATAATTGTAAAGGCCGATTGTATATTTATTTGAAGGAGTCGATCCAAAACTTCACAAAAATTTTTGATCTTTTCCTCAATGAAAGATTCATAGGCATCTTCTAGAACGGGAGACCCTAGGAGGCGTAGAGAACAATTCTGAAGGATTTTCAAATTTGGAGCCAAAACATTGAATTTTGAAATAGTAGAAACACTATCAATATTGTCATTTAGAAAAATTTCACACTTTGAAGGATTCAGATCCAAACCAATTAATTTAAATTTATCTTTTATCAATGCCAAATCTCTGAAAACTGTGTCTACATCTCCTCCTAGAGTGCCGTCATCTAAATACCAGACGTTAAATTTGGAATTTAGCTGGCTAATTATTGGGTGTATTGATAAGCTGAAAATGAGTGGCCCGAGAGGGTCACCTTGTTGACAACCCACTGCAGAATCTAAAATATTTTCCTTATACATTAATTTTGATGGGTTTCTGTAGCACTGCCAAAGAAAATTAAAAATTTTGGGTGTTTCCAATTTGGCTTGTGTCAACAAAGTGTCCCTGTTTACTGAATTAAAGGCATTCTTCAAGTTAACTTTAAGAATGACCTCTCCTTTACCGCAGTCAAGGTAAGTAGACAGGGCATGTATGGCAGCTTCACAACCCCCTTTTGATCCAAAACCGAGCTGTATGGGTTGGAATTTGCCAGACAGTTCTTCCTTATAAAACTGACAGCAAATTTTGGCTACCATACGCCTGAAAGTACATCCCACGGCAATGGGACGAATTCCACCCTCCTTCTTGCGAAGAGCACACAGATTGGCACCATAAAGGATGTCGATGATGCCTTCGTCCACATTGCCGGACAACATAAGGTTAGCCAAACCTGTTAGCTCCTTCAAGAGTGCCTCGCCGGCCTCCCCAGCGGCCGGACCCAATAGGTCCTTTAAATGTTGTGGAGTCAAACCATCAAGGCCACCAGCAGAACCACTACGGAAGGAGTTAACAGCTGTCAGAACTTCCTTCGCTGAAACAATCAAAAAGTCAGATTCAGAATTTGGAGGATCGGGAAAGGACAAGTCATCTATTGGCGCAGGATGCTTGCTCCTCAGATCAGCAAGAGTATCTGGAGAGCAAGGCGCCACCACGTCGCTACTAAATAATAACCTGGATGCTCCTCTTATGTCACCTTCTCTTAATTTAGATTCTACATAATGATAAATGGAATTCTTATGGAAGGTTGTGAATTTGGGGTCAAATAAACGCGACGAATTACAGTTTTCTTTAATTTGGCTAGTCAAAGATTTATTGGTTGTCTGATTTTTAGAAATATGTAGAATCCTATAAGAAAAGGTAAGTAGTTGCTCCCAAGCAAAAGTAGAATTCTCCCGTACTACAAGGCCAATACAGTGGGCTAGGTTTTGTGCCACTGCAGGTCTTGCAGCACGAGGAATCCTTTTTAAAACCTTAGAAATAGTTTGCCAAAAAGAATTTTTTATCTGCTGGGCCTCAAACGTTGATATGTTCGAAAGTACATTTTGGGATTTATGTACCTTCCCAAAATGTACTTTCAAACCTCGCTGACCCTTAAAAAAACGCGCTTGGGAACAATTAGGACAGCGAACCAAGCAATTTAGAGACGTGGTTGGTTGACTACTTACATTCAAAATGCCACCATCACCGCAGTCTTGCAACATATATGGATAAACTTAAAACTTACACGTATAAATCAATAAAAAAATAAAATAATAAAAAATACACCACAAATACACTTATTGTTTGTAACGCCACGTGTAGTTGTTACCGTGGGATACGGATAATGCAGCCTCTTACAAACTGTTGCCGCTGATAAACTCTCCAAGAACAGACGGCGCTTTCCGCATCAGTTTGTCAGTGATGTGTTCAAGAGTGGTGGGATATATTGCGCTAAACATTTTCATGGCCTCGTGGAAATGACTGTACTCTATGCTCTCAGGCTGGAACTGCGAAACATGTACTCCTCCTGTCCGGTGCTGCTGTGTAACTTTGCGTTTTTCAAAACTTTTACAACACCATCAATGTTGTTATTTCCTAAAGCAGCTTTTCTTTAGCAGGGTAAAGATAGTTTCCATTCTTTTTGTAACCATTGATATAAAATATTGGTTTTTCAAAATGTGTCTTAAAGAATTTTTAGGGTCGGCAGGGTGTTGCAAACGTTATTGTGAAATAAGCTACGGTGACCTCAGGTAGTTATTATACTTGTCGATCACCTCAGTGTTATAATAAAAAAAATAGATAAGATTTTTTATGGATGTAACATACCCTTAACCTTAAAAACATTGAAATGCAAAATCAACCTGTCAACAGTCATTGCAACATCGATGCCTTATTCTGATATCTTGTCTGATATTCAATAATGAATCAGAATGAGTTTCAATAGCTGAAGGCATAAGTCAGCTTCGTGGACACACGTCACATTGTACCGATTGTCGGCGTTCGGCGGGCAGTGTCGGCGAAGGCTGCCGTGTCGGCGAAAGTGGCGCTATGCGGCTATTCAATGCTAATGAACGAATTAGTGGGACAAGAAGCCTTGTAGGACTTTGGCCTTATTAGGGACATCTCATTACTTTTCTACCATGATCTATTGTGACAATATCAAATAATTGAGTGGACTACAAGCGAGCAGAAAAAAATCAAATCAAAATCTCATCTCAAATCTCATTTACACGAAGGCTTCATTTACGGGCTGCACTTTGTTTGTCTGTTAAGGAAGTTGTGAATTGTCTTTTCAACTGTTGGAAGCAATTGCCGTCTCTCCTCCCAACACCTTAGCCTACAACACCTAGACCCGCTTGCTTATAAAGCCATCATTGCATTAAGCATTCTACTCTCTTTTACTCATAAAAAATCAACAGCTTTTTTTTCAGAGCGCTTGTTGTCCTGCCACTCAGTGTTTTGTAAACGATCACTGCGTTAAGCAACTTTTCCGTGACCATAGGTGACCACTGTGTAGCATTTCTATTTACGAGGGTTTCCGTGCTTTGGAATGTACGTTAAGCAGTTGGTCCCGGTTGCCAGTGACATAGCAGTCGTTAAACCAAGTCGAAGGCCTTATGAGCTTAGACGGAAAGTAGAGCGTAGACGGAAATTTACTGGTGAAACGTCCTTTGTCTCTTGTTTCGCCATTTCTAAATATGAAACAAATGACATTTCACAAGCAAATTTTCTTCTACGCTTTCAAGTCGTATGATCGAGAATCGGGGCCCTGATGGTTATTCACGGCAAAACGGCTAAGGGAATGCATCAATATGAGGTTCTTCTCGGGGGGCTAGATGTGCTGCTTCCCCACATACATGTTAAACTCAAAAAGTCATATTAAATAGTTTTTATTTTACAAACTATGAAATAATTTCAAATACAATATTACAACTACATATTGTCACGCCTTTATCCTCGAAGGGGTAGGCAGAGTCATACTATACGTACGCCCACATTTCACCGTATGCATTTTTGTCCCACGTAACAGGTGGTGAGCCTATTGCCGTGTTGATATGGACAGGAGCAGCCTGTGGCGACCTGCTGTTGAAATTTTTCAAGCAGTCGTTAAGCCTTATGGCCATCAACCAGGCTTAACGACTGCCATTTTACTGGCAACCGGGTCCAACGGCAAAACGTGCCTTCCGAAGCACGGAAACGGTCGCAAATGTAAATTTCACAAAGTGGTCACCCATCCAAGGACCACCAATAGCGAATGTTGCTTAACGCAGTGATCGTTTACAGAACACTGAGACAGCGAACTTTGAATAACTAAATACTAATTAATAGTAATACGTTTTCGGTAGTCAAGTAAAAGTTAATTTCAATTGTCTAATTCGGTTAGTAAAAATAACAATTAAAAGCAGGTGCTAATAGATTAGATTTTTTCGCGTCTTACTTACTGCTAAAACAAACTCTTAAGGGGATTACCTCGCTCAAATCCCAAAAACAAGGTAAGTTTAAAGAAGATTGCAGATGAATCCGTTTGTGCGTTTCCCGTATATATGGTATATTTAAGGTCAAATACATTGTATTGTTTAAAATTTTAATAACCTTCCCAAAAATTTGTTAAAAAATCTTATTAAATAGGTCCTTTTTCAACCTAAATTGTAAATTTTCTCTGTAACGGCTAAATAGTTAGGCATGAATTTTGTATAAAAAAATATGTACTGACACATTTCACAATTTGTATTGTATTTTTCTTATTCCTTTTAATATTTTTAAATTATGAATAAAAACCTGAAACCTCACCAGCACCCCGCTTGAAGCACCCCCGCTTAGGCCTGTGACGCGTACTCGGGACGCGTTACTTCAGTGTCCCGATGACTCTTGTGACGGGTGAACTATACGCGCGTTATTTTTTCCAAATAAAATCAAAAAGTCCACGTTTTGAATGTTTTATGAATGAAATCTTGTGGTAAATAGTACAAATAAAAAAAAAAGATGTGGTGTCGTGGGACACCAGGTAGGAACGAAGTTAGAACTTTCGAAAAAAATAATGTAGAAAAAAAAATCTCCCTCTCCCTCTCCCTCTCCCTCTCCCTCTCCCTCTCCCTCTCCCTCTCCCTCTCACTCTCCCTCTCCCTCTCCCTCTCCCTCTCACTCTCCCTCTCCCTCTCCCTCTCCCTCTCCCTCTCCCTCTCCCTCTCCCTCTCCCTCTCCCTCTCCCTCTCCCTCTCCCTCTCCCTCTCCCTCTCCCTCTCCCTCTCCCTCTCCCTCTCCCTCTCCCTCTCCCTCTCCCTCTCCCTCTCCCTCTCCCTCTCCCTCTCCCTCTCCCTCTCCCTCTCCCTCTCCCTCTCCCTCTCCCTCTCCCTCTCCCTCTCCCTCTCCCTCTCCCTCTCCCCTCTCCCTCTCCCTCTCCCTCTCCCTCTCCCTCTCCCTCTCCCTCTCCCTCTCCCTCTCCCTCTCCCTCTCCCTCTCCCTCTCCCTCTCCCTCTCCCTCTCCCTCTCCCTCTCCCTCTCCCTCTCCCTCTCCCTCTCCCTCTCCCTCTCCCTCTCCCTCTCCCTCTCCTTCTCCCTCACCCCTCACCCTCACTGAAAAATGGAGAAAGAGAAAGGTATTATACACTACTCGGTTGTGTATACGACATTCGCGCCTGCGCACGTCTCATTTAACGCTTTTATTCCACAGAATTTTTCTTACGGTTTTATTCTTACGGTTTTACTATCACATTTTTTTAGTTCGGTGGCGCAGCAAAATCCCTATCTCCTCCAAGCCTGCCGTAAGGAACTTCGTTCCAATAAATACATATAATACTTGTAATATGTGTCTCTCCCCTTCGGGGATATAGGCATGGCTATATGTATTAATGAATACAAAAAAGTGTCGTGACAACTTTTCGTAAGAATTTTTTCCGTTTTCCATTTCGTAAAACAACATTAGTAATTAAGTTTGTAAATATATTTAAAGTAGTTTGTAATTTCGTTTTGTTTTTTCAACCGATCATAGAGTAAGCCTAAATATTAGAATAAAAGTAAGGTGAAGCGTGGCCGAGCTCTCCAAAACTATTGGTAAGTACCTACCCTATTGAGTACATTATATCTATTGTGTTTATTTTGTATAGTTTTAAGCTATCTTGAGAATTTCGAATGACGGAGGACGGAGCCCTTGGTGACTGATGATGTCATCTACCTGATGGTGGACTACGAAGGTGGGTATACGAACACAGTGCCGACGCTACGTAGAACCAGCGTGTTTGGACTCATTCGAAAGGTCTCATGGTGACCTTGGTGACTAATGATGTCACCTACCTGATGGTGGACTACAAAGATGGGTATACGATCTCAGTGACGGCACTATGTAGAACCATCGTGATAGGACTGATTTGAAAGGTCTCATGGAGACCTTGGTGACTGATGATGTCACCTACCTGATGGTGGACTACGAAGGTGGGTATAGGATCTCAGTGACGGTGCTACGTAGTACCAGCGTGTTTGGATCCATTTGAAAGAGGTCACTAAGGTCACAGGAAAAATAATCTTGTTTAAAAAAAAACCTAGTTAAAATACATTTTAGTTTTTTTGCGGTGTAAATATGGCTATTATCACCAAACTGTAATAGCAAAATATATTACTTTAGCTCATTTAAGTTATTATTTTTCAGGCAATTAAGAAACCAGCAAAACTCCGAATCACAAAATCAGGAACTTCAGCCATTAACAGATACACACGATCTGTCTAGTATGGCAGTTGATGAGGGGGCAGAGCAAATTATGCCGGTAACTTATTGTGTTTGCTTACACTGCGGTATATGTTTTATAGTTTCCCTAGCTAATTTAATTGTATTGTTAAAATGTTTGTTTTAGGTTGAAGAAGATGAAGAAGATTTACCAGATTTGATTATTGAAGAACAAGAATCACAAGTAAAAACAAAAAATATATCTGGAAGACGAATTATAGATATAGCTTACTTCTTTTCCAAAATACAAGAAATAGGCGGCCATGGTGCAAGTATAACTGTGGTATACAAAGTTTGAAACTTATAGGAGAGAAACGTGTTGGACTTGCTTCTAAGTTTACTGTAGAATGTTTGATGTGTAAAGAGAAGTTTTCTCTTTGTAATGTCACTGGCGACTTAGATATTAATACAGCAGCGGTCGCGGGCGCCGTTTCAGTTGGTATAGGGTATTCGCAATTAGAGGAACTGTTATCAGCATTTGACTTGCCCGTGATGTCTGAACCTGTATACCAAAAACGCCACGACATTGCTTCCAATGCCTGGGACAAAGCACTTAGCAAATCCATGAATGATGCTGCTGAAGAAGAAAAAAGAATTGCTTTAGAAAAAGGTAACGTCAGCAAAGATGGGATACCTATTATAGATGTGGTTGTAGACGGATGCTGGAGTAAGAGGTCTGACAAAAAGAACTACTCAGCAATGTCAGGAGCTGCTGCCATAATTGGAAGACACACAAAAAAGATTTTGTTTCTCGGCATTAAAAATAAATACTGTAGATCCCGAGATTCTATATTTAGGAGCTACTCCAGATGGGCTTATTGGAGAAGACGCGATAGTAGAGGTGAAATGTCCCATCTCAGCGCACAAGATAGGACTAGACGAAGCCATAGCTCAAAAAAAAGTAAATTTTTGGGTTAAAGATAACTCGGGCATTTTGCAGGTTAATAAAACCCACAACTGGTATTACCAAGTTCAAGGGCAATTGCATGTGACTCGGAAAGCAAAATGTTTATTTGGAGTATGGTTTAATGAGTCAAAGCCTCTGAAAACAGGAACAATAATTAGAGACGATGATTTTTTTAAAAATAAATACAATTTATTTAAATTGTATTTTGCCGGAACTTTTGGATCCGCGGCACAGTCGAAATATGGCAATTAGAAATCCGCCATATATTTTACAGGCAATAAAGAACAAGGAAGACCGGAAAAAGGTGCAAAACTTACAAAAAACAGAAGACGAAAATATGTGCGTACTTCAAGAAGAAAGCCTACATGCACCACCTTCACCAACACTTATCCCAATCCAACCGACCTGTTTACGATATTTAAATTTCAGTGACTTTTAACGGGAAGAGTTTGAGACTTTGTCATTATTATACAATTAATTAATAATTATAATTGTAATAATTGCTTGACAGTGATAAAGAAAATAAAGGTGATTATTTATAGCTTATTGTTTATTTTGCTAATAACCCTAACTATTTCTGTTACTGAGATCCAACAAGCACTTACCTGGTCATCATCAGACCTTCAGAATGTATCATGTAGTAGCTCTAGTGCTCAATTAGATAAATGTTGAAAGCTAGGTCATCCTTACTATTTCCGTTACTGAGAACCAATATCCACTTACCTGGTCATCATCAGACCTTCAGAATGTACCATGTAGTATCACCTGTGCTCAATTAGATAAATGTTGAAAGCTAGGTCATCCTTATTATTTCCGTTACTGAGAACCAATATCCACTTACCTGGTCATCATCAGACCTTCAGAATGTACCATTTAGTATCACCAGTGCTCAATTAGATAAATTTTGAAAGCTAGGTCATCCTAATTATTTCCGTTACTGAGAACCAATATCCACTTACCTGGTTCATCATCAGACCTTCAGAATGTACCATGTAGTATCACCAGTGCTCAATTAGATAAATGTTGAAAGCTAGGTCATCCTAACTATTTTCGTTACTGAGAACCAATAAGCACTTACCTGGTCATCATCAGACCTTCAGAATGTACCATGTAGTATCACGAGTGCTCAATTAGATAAATGTTGAAAGCTAGGTCATCCTAACTATTTCCGTTACTGAGAACTAATATCCACTTACCTGGTCATCATCAGACCTTTAGAATGTACCATGTAGTATCACCAGTGCTCAATTAGATAAATGTTGAAAGCTAGGACATCCTTACTATTTCTGTTACTGAGAACCAATAAGCACTTACCTGGTCATCATCAGACCTTTAGAATGTACCATGTAGTATCACCAGTGCTCAATTAGATAAATGTTGAAAGCTAGGTCATCCTAATTATTTCCGTTGCTGAGAACCAATATCCACTTACCTGGTCATCGTCAGACCTTCAGAATGTACCATGTAGTGGCACCAGTGCTCAATTAGATAAATGTTGAAAGCTAGGTCATCCTAACTATTTGCGTTACTGAGAACCAATAAGCACTTACCGGGTCATCATCAGACCTTTAGAATGTACCATGTAGTATCACCAGTGCTCCATTAAATAAATGTTGAAAGCTAGGTCACCCTTACTATTTCTGTTACTGAGAACCAATAAGCACTTACCTGGTCATCATCAGACTTTCAGAATGTACCATGTAGTGGCACCAGTACTCAATTAGATAAATGTTGAAAGCTAGGTCATCCTAATAATTTCCGTTACTGAGAACCAATATCCACTTACCTGGTCATCATCAGACCTTCAGAATATACCATGTAGTGGCACCAGTGCTTAATTAGATAAATGTTGAAAGCTAGGTCATCCTAACTATTTCCGTTACTGAGAACTAATATCCACATACCTGGTCATCATCAGACCTTCAGAATGTACCATGTAGTATCACCAGTGCTCAATTAGATAAATGTTGAAAGCTAGGTCATCCTTACTATTTCTGTTACTGAGAACCAATATCCACTTACTTGGTCATCATCAGACCTTCAGAATGTACCATGTAGTAACACCAGTGCTCAATTAGATAAATGTTGAAAGCTAGGTCATCTTAACTATTCATCATCAGACCTTTAAAATGTACCATGTAGTATCACAAGTGCTCAATAAGATAAATGTTGAAAGCTAGGTCATCCTTACTATTTCTGTTACTGAGAACCAATAAGCACTTACCTGGTCATCATCAGACCTTCAGAGTATACCATGTAGGGGCACCAGTGCTCAATTAGATAAATGTTGAAAGCTAGGTCATCCTTACTATTTCTGTTACTGACCAGGTAAGTGCTTATTGGTATAAGCACTTACCTGGTCATCATCAGACCTTTAGAATGTACCATGTAGTATCACCAGTGCTCAATTAGATAAATGTTGAAAGCTAGGTCATCCTAATTATTTCCGTTACTGAGAACCAATATCCACTTACTTGGTCATCATCAGACCTTCAGAATGTACCATGTAGTAACACCAGTGCTCAATTAGATAAATGTTGAAAGCTAGGTCATCTTAACTATTCATCATCAGACCTTTAAAATGTACCATGTAGTATCACAAGTGCTCAATAAGATAAATGTTGAAAGCTAGGTCATCCTTACTATTTCTGTTACTGAGAACCAATAAGCACTTACCTGGTCATCATCAGACCTTCAGAGTATACCATGTAGTGGCACCAGTGCTCAATTAGATAAATGTTGAAAGCTTGGTCATCCTTACTATTTCTGTTACTGAGAACCAATAAGCACTTACCTGGTCATCATCAGACCTTCAGAATGTACCATGTAGTATCACCAGTGCTCAATTAGATAAATATTGAAAGCTAGGTCATCCTTACTATTTCTGTTACTGAGAACCAATAAGCACTTACCTGGTCATCATCAGACCTTTAGAATGTACCATGTAGTATCACCAGTGCTCAATTAGATAAATGTTGAAAGCTAGGTCATCCTAATTATTTCCGTTACTGAGAACCAATATCCACTTACTTGGTCATCATCAGACCTTCAGAATGTACCATGTAGTAACACCAGTGCTCAATTAGATAAATGTTGAAAGCTAGGTCATCTTAACTATTCATCATCAGACCTTTAAAATGTACCATGTAGTATCACAAGTGCTCAATAAGATAAATGTTGAAAGCTAGGTCATCCTTACTATTTCTGTTAGTGAGAACCAATAAGCACTTACCTGGTCATCATCAGACCTTCAGAATGTACCATGTAGTGGCACCAGTGCACAATTAGATAAATTTTGAAAGCTAGGTCATCCTAACTATTTCCGTTACTGATAACCAATAAGCACTTACCTGGTCATCATCAGACCTTCATTATGTATTATTTATTAGAATGAAAGCTACGTCAGCAGGCATATTGCATCGTGTAGTTAAAAATAAATTGTGATGTAGACAAATAAATATAAAATATAAACTTTGATAGACTAGAAAAAGATTACAAATCCAGAAGAACAAAATTTATTAGACCTCTCAGAGAGCAAATGAAATAGGCAAAAACGATGACAACTCTGCGACACATCTGTGTTCTTGTATAATCTTCAGTTCGTTTTTTTTGTAGTACGGTCGTTGGTCGGTAGGTGGCGCAAAAAAACAAATACTTGTACAGGGATCAAATCTTCAAGGTCAACGGGCAAAGTAATGGCCTTAACGCTAGATCGTTACAATCTACAACATAACAAACTTACAAACTTTACCTCTTTATAATATTCTAAGCAATTTATAAAAGTGTAGAATTGAAATAGTAAAGTAGTCGACGGCTATCCAAATCATAGTCGAAATGTCAAGACGTAAGCAAAGATTCAAAAATATTAATTAAACTCGATAAGTCTGTACTTCTCTTTAGGTATATCAGACGTAATTTAAAATCCCTTCTCTCCTATTTTACTGGCTCGAACACCGTGTTGGTACAATGTGCCCAAGGTTTTGCACACATTGACATCGTCTCAAGGGAAATTATTATCAACATTGGACCAGTGGAAATTAGGACACGACACTGTCAAATTTACACATAGTTTGGGACCGTTATCTATACTTCGTTTAGTTTTTTAGTATGTTGGTTTGGTTGAATGTGCTAATCTCAAGATCTACTGGTTCTAATTAAAAAAAAAACCTTTTTGTGTTGTATACTCCATTTATCGAGGAAAACTATAGGCTATATAACATCACGCTACTACCCAGAAGAGCGGGGTAGTAATGTGCGACTGGGGGTTCAAAATATGTCACGGGCGAAGCCGCGGGGTCATCGAGTGGTAATAAAAACTTTATAAATATGTGAGTGATGATGAAATACTTACTGCTAATTCCACATCATCATCATCATTTCAGGTGATTGATGCACATTGCTAGGTGAAGAACTCCTCCCCGGCTTAGTATAGTTTTAATTCCATTTTTCTTCTCTTACTAAGAATCGCCAAATACAATTCATATGAAAATGAAAATTCTTAATTTATGTAGGTCACCAAGGAGCATTTATGAAATTCATATGGAGGGCCTTCTTGCACTTACGATACTATGCTGATCAGACAGCTTTTGTACACTCACGGGTGGATTTGGGTTGGTGACATGTTGTACTTTATCCCACCGTCATCCAAGCAATCACACTGTTTTATGTTTAAATTCTTGCCAGTCTGAGAGTTAGGCATTTAGGTTTTAACAGTGATATATAATTTTACATAGAAAGGAGAAAAGATTTTGTTGAGTGCTTTCGAGTTATAAAAATAAAATAAATTATCTTCTTCTGCATCATAGCATAAAATGTTTGTAATTAAATGGGATTAATTGGGTGTAAGGGGCCCCACCAAGATCTTCGGGGCCCAAGTCAACCTCCCGTGCCAGTGCGTGCACCTGCTGATTAACGGACGAGGCTCTGGCGCTGGCTTTCCCCTCTGGGGTTGGGAGGTCTGAGGGCGTCGCTCCCATAAAAGCCACCCGCCGAAACAAATAATGAAAAGAAGTAAAAGGAATGCTGCTAGGGATAGGGCGCCGCCGCAAAACGGCGCGCAGGAGCCCCGCCCGACTCCTGTGGCAAGTGGGCTAGGGCTGCCGTGTGTCGGGCCAGCACGGCTAAAGAAGTTAGCCCCAACCCGAATCCGCTTCGCATCTTGGAACATTGGCACGCTGACTGGGCGTGCGGTAGAGTTGGCCGAAGTACTCTCCAGGCGGAGGGTGGACGTGGCGTTCCTGCAGGAGACTCGGTGGAAGGGCAACAGAGCCCGGCCTTTGCAGAAAGGCTACAAGCTGTACTACACGGGTGCGCCTGGTGGGGAGAACGGGGTGGCCGTGGTGCTCTCCGAAGGGCTGCAGAGCGGCATCTTGGAGGTGAAACGCTGTAGCGACCGGCTTATGATCGTGAGGGTGCTTATCGATGGGATTATTACCCACCTGATAAGTGCCTACGCGCCACAGGCCGGTTGTAGCGACGCCGATAAGATGTCGTTTTGGGGCCAACTCGAGGGAGTGCTTCGGAGCATTCCGTTGTCACAGGGAATCGTTTTGGGCGGCGACCTAAACGGTCATGTGGGTGAGAGGTGTGAGGAGTTTGAACGTGTTCATGGTGGTTTTGGATACGGCACCCGCAACACTGAAGGAGAAACTATCCTCAGAACGTGTGCGGCTGCCGATCTGGCCATTGTGAACACGTATTTCAAAAAGAAATCCGAACATCTCATCACCTACAAGAGCGGGAGGCGTACAACTCAGATCGATTTCCTACTCACTAGGCGACACAGCATCGGCAAGGTGGCCAACTGCAAGGTCATACCCGGTGAGAGTCTTACTGCACAACACCGTCTCCTTGTCATGGATCTCTGCGTGAAGCCTAAAGGCAAACGCATCGAGCGGTGCCAGCGCCGCATCAGAAGGTGGCTGCTTGATGAAACTAGGTCCCAGGAGTTCGTCTCAGCTGTCGGTGACAAGTGCACCGACACTGAAGGCGAACCAGTTCAAGATTACTGGGACAAAGTTCAGGCGGCCATCCTTGGAGCGGCGAAGGTGGTGCTCGGTGAGTCTAAGGGTGGACGCAAATGTGACAAGGAAACTTGGTGGTGGAACGACGCAGTCCTGAGGGAGACCAGGGAGAAGAAAGCCCTCTTTAAAAAGTGGCAAGCGACCGGATCTTCCGAAGACCGCGACGCGTACAGGGCTGCCAAGCGCGCCACAAAGAGAGCTGTAGCCAGAGCCAGACGAGACCACTTACAACCTTTGTATGATAAGCTGGAATCGTCTGAGGGGCAGAAGCTCATCTATAAGCTGGCGCGCTCCAGGGTCAAAGCGGCACAGGATATATCCAAGTGTCGCTGTGTAAAAGACCCTGAGGGCAACCTGTTAAGCGAAGACCTCGCGGTAAAGGAGAGATGGCGCTCGTACTTCCACGAGCTGCTTAATAAGCAGCATAAAGAGGTGCAGCCTCCGGACCTCCCTCCGAATCAAGGACTAGTGCCACCGGTAACGCCTGGAGAAGTCCTGACTGCGCTTCGCCGCATGAAGAATCGGAAAGCTGTCGGACCCGATGGAGTCCCCATCGAAGCCTGGAAGGCGATGGGTCCTCGCGGTGTGGGCATCTTAGTAAACCTTTTTAACCGCATACTCCTCAGCGGGCAGATCCCAAACCAATGGAGACTAAGTATTATTACTCCAGTCTTCAAAGGTAAGGGGTCAGTGCAGGAGTGCGGGAGCTACCGCGGTATTAAGGTGATGTCCCACACCATGAAGATCTTCGAGAGGATTATAGACTCTCGGATCCGGCAGGAGTGTACTCTCTCGGAGTGTCAATATGGGTTTCGCCCTGGTCATGGGACCACGGACCCTGTTTTTGCCCTGAGGGTTGTCGCAGAGAAATACAGGTCGAAGAACACGCCTCTGCACTGTTTGTTTCTAGATATGCAGAAGGCCTTCGACTGTGTTCCTCGTGCGATGATCTGGTGGGCACTGCGGTCCAAAGGGGTTCCAGAGGTCTATATTGACACTATCCGGGACATGTACTGTGACTCCGACTCAATGGTTCGGACTGCTGTTGGCGACACGAAACCCTTCCCCATCACCGTCGGGGTACACCAGGGTTCTGTCCTTAGTCCGCTTCTGTTCAGTGTAATATTAGACGAATTGTCGGACAGCATCAGAAACCCGCATGAGCAGCCTCCATGGTTGCTCATGTATGCTGACGATATTGCGCTGGCAGACGCGGACAGGGGCAGATTGGTGCGACGTGTAAAGGCGTGGAAGGAGACGCTTGAGAACGGCGGTCTGAAACTAAATGTGGCGAAGACCGAGTACTTGGCACTAAACTCGACAGATCCCACATCCGTCCGCATAGGCGGTGATTTGGTCGAGCGCACGGACCAGGTTAAATACTTGGGATCTGTTTTTCACACGTCCAGTGACATCGATTGCGATGTCAAGTCACGCATTGCTGCCGCGTGGGCCAAATGGCGGGAGATGACCGGTGTCATTTGTGACCCTAAAATGCCGATCCGGTTGAAGGGACAGGTCTACAAAACCATTATTAGACCTGTCCTTTTACATGGCAGTGAGACGTGGCCGATATTGGAGCGACACAAGCAGGAGCTGCGTGTCACGGAAATGAAGATGCTGCGGTGGATGTGTGGAGTCACGCGGATGGACCGCGTGAGGAACTCTCGCATCCGCGGCAGCCTTCACGTCCGTGACATTGCAGACAAGTTGCAAGAGTGTCGCCTTCGTTGGTATGGTCACGTCTTGCGGCAACCGCCGGGCTACGTAGGTAACAAATGTCTGGCCATGTCAGCCCCGCCGGGTCCCGGTAAGAGGGGAAGACCCAAGAAGTGCTGGCTTGACGTCGTAAGGGATGACATGCGTGCCAATGGTCTCACCACAGGGGATGCCGACGACCGTGCGAAGTGGAGGAGAAAATGTAGGAAAGCGGACCCCGGGCGTCGCGAGACGCAACTGGGACAGACGCTCGGATGATGATGAATTACAAACATTTTGGATTTTATAATAATAATAACTATTAATTTTAGATATACATCCATTGTGATTAAAAATTAAAAGCATTAATTTATATAAAAGAAAAATAAAATTATGAAATTTAAAACAAACGAAGAAGTCATTTTATAAACAATTTCACCCTCTCAGCACTCCGTGAGACACAACACAACGATGACAAGCGCAGTCGAACCTATCCGCTATCATTGCCGATGCTGTTGAAACTAGCCCTCACTTCGCGCACTAGGGATGCGCGCCGATTTATAGGCTGCTCCGTTTTTATAGACTGCTGGGAGAAGCTAATGGTTTGGATTTTAAATTTCGGCATTTTTGGAAGCAACTGTTGCCGGACCTCTAAAACCACGCACCTGCGTCTCGTTGCCGCGTCCGCTTGTCAGTAGGTGCACCGCAGGTGAGCTTGTTTGGACTCCGCAAATATTGGTGTAGCTCCTTAGAGCCCCAGCTAGACGCCCACATTTCACCGTATGCACTTTTGTCCCACGTAACAGGTGGTGAGCATATTGCCGTGTTGAAATGGAGAGGCATAGGTTGTGGCGACCTGCTGTTGAAATTTTTCAAGCCGCCCAAAAGGCCATCAACTGGGTTTAATGACTGCCATGTTACTGGCAACCTGTAAGTTACTGGTCCAAATGTGGGCGATTGTACAATTCTGCCACTGAGTTCCTCTTTAGCGTAACTATATGTATGTTTGAAATAAAGAATTAAACTTTGACAAATTGAAATGCAGATTAATAATTTAATATTAGTGTATTCAATCTTCCTCTGTCTACGAAGAGAAACATCTAGTAGGAAATGAATATAATTTCCCGAAAGATGTCGTACCGTGTCTGAGGCGGGCACTACGGAAATTGCATCCAAATGCATGTCGGATATCAAGTGAGAAATTTTCATGTCGTTTTATGGCGCTTGGGGTAGATGGAACCTGTTATTAGTTCAGAAGAAGAAACACTCAAGTGATTGGGGATTTATTGAACGAGACTGTTCTAGGTGTTGCCTGAATATGTATCTATAGGTATAAAAAGACATGCATCAATAACGTCAAGTTACCTTCTAAGAAAATTGCGCGAATTGTAAACGTGCAATTTGACATAGTGAATGTTTATGTGGAGAATAAATGCATACAGCTATTTTTTTTTATGTCAAATGCATTTCTTCAAAGTCTTAACGGAATTAATAAAATAATTAACTTATCTTAACTTAACTATACTTATGTATCCCTGATACAGCGTAAGTATAGTTAAGTTAAGATAAGTTAATTATTTTATGCTTCACGGTCCATGCGTACTTCTTTCGCTTCCTGCAGATTCATTAATCGCTTCATACATTCACGTCTGGATATTCGAGCATTTATGACATTTCCGTTTTTAAGAAAACTGCTCACGTGGTCTTTATATGAAAGTTCTTCTACCACTTTACATACTTTCGCACAATATATATTCTTCATCAATCGTTACTCAGTCATTCGTTGGACGTGTCCAAACCAACGGAGCACGCCCTTTTCCAGCTTACGCTGATACTGTCTTTCAAACCTGCCGTATTGTGTATCACTTCCTAATGTATTCAGTCGGCCAAAGTTACGCCCGCCGCCCAATGAAAATTACAATGAAAAATCTTTATTCATGTAGGTCACAAAGCAACACTTATGAACGTCAAGATTACTGCTTCTATATTTACATTACTGCCAGATTCGCAAAGCAATAGGTAGAGCCAGAGGAAGAACCTGGTAATAAAACTCATACCCACTCTTTTCTAACAGCCAGTAATTACATTACTTTGATTTACATGTTATTGATCAATTATACAGTAATGAATTAATACAAAAAAAAAAACAACATAATCAATGTTGTGCTCATTAAAATTACACTTACTTTGTTCCTTTCGATTTTATTTATTTATTTCAAACTTTAGGACAGAGAACAAGGCGGACTTAATGCCTTAGGCATTTTCTACCAGTCAACCTTAGTGTGATGCAGAGATAAGATTAGGTAGGTGCTCAGGGATGTGAGAAATAATAAAGTTCAAAAAAAAATCAGTGCAGTATACTATGTGATATACATTCACAAAACACACATAAACATACATACATACATAGATACATATAAACATACAAACAATACACAATTTTAATATAAGTCTTAAGTAATTCTAAATTCTCATTATTTGTGACAGAAGTGAACATAGTGGCGAAAAAGAAACCATAATTGTTTTAGCTATGGTTTACTATAAAGCAGCCGTACTTTCTCTTTAAAGGATTCCCGGCTAGTAGACAACCTAACATCAAGAGGGAGTGCATTCCAGAAAAGAATTGATTGCACAACGAAAGAGGAGTGTACAAAACCAGAGCTATGTGTGGGACAGAGAAGGAGAAGATTGTTAGAAGAGCGTAATTTTTTAACATGATTTGAACAGAGTAGTTGAAAATCAAGAGTTAAGTAAGTTGGAGCATAAGGAGAATTTAAAAGTGAATAGACCATAGTCACCACACGCCAACTGCGACGTCGACGTATGGGCAACCAACCCATCTGGTCCCGATAAGTAGAGACGTGATCGTATTTTCCAAGATTAAAAACAAATCGAATGCAATTATTGAGAAGTCGGTCAAGCTTATTGAGCAGATCTGCATTCAGGTCGAAATAGCACATATCACCATAGTCGAAAATAGGAAGGATTAGCGACTGCCAAGCCAAACCTGTCACACCAGCTCCCAATAGCATTTAAATCTATAACCCTGTCAATAGCTTGCGCAATGTTATCAATACTCGCTTGACTATATACCTGCAGGTCATCGGCATACAAGTGATACGCACACTGAAGATCAGAAGTGAGAAAATTAATAAATAAAGCAAATAGAAGAGGAGAGAGTATACCGCCTAGAGGGACCCCAGCATCAAGGTTACACCAGCGAGACGTAGTGTCATCAACTAAAACTGATTGCTGGCGGTCCCGAAGATAAGGGGAAAACCATTTCAGCTCGTCAGATGAGATCCCAATGTGAGCAAGAATAGCCAATAGAATGTCATGATTGACGCTGTTAAAAGCATTTGAAAAATCCACTAGCACCAACACTGTAACCATACCTTTTTCCATTCCGTCTCTAACATCGCCAGTTACTTTCAGGAGAGCAGTAGTGGTGCTATGTCCCGGTCTAAAACCAGATTGAAAAGGGCTCAATATAGCATTGCGGTAAATAAATTTAGAAAGTTGGCTGTGCACACATGCTTCCAACACCTTAGATAGAAAAGGAAGAATGGAAATGGGACGAAGGTGTTTAGGAAGGGAGGGGTTAGAAATTTTGGGCAAAGGACGCACATAAACTTTACGCCATAGAGTAAGGAACTGACCAAAATCAATGGAGAAGTTAATGATGTGACAAATAGCAGGCAGGAGTTGTTCTAGGATGGTAGTAATCATGCGGCGGGTAACGCTATCACAGCCAACTGCTTTAGACTTTATCGCAATAATAGTTTTTTTTATCTCATCCTCAGAAACTGGAGAAAATTTAAACGGATCATATCTGGGAACAGGCAGAACAGCCAAAGCGTCCACTGTTTGACGTTTGAGTTGGTCTGCCATGACATGTGAGGTGGAGAAATGTATATTTATAGCATCCAACTCAATGGTCCCAGGAAACTCCATCCGCCCAGTCCTACCAATCCCCAGCGAACCCAGAAATCTCCACATATCAGCAGGTGAAGATGTGGAAATACTGTCAAAAGTGTGTCGGCGTTTATTGTTTCGTATCACCTGATTACACCGATTCCTAGCAGTCTTGTATAGACCCCAGTTTACATCCGATCTATTATTTTTAAAATTATCATCATTTTTGGATTTATGTGAGAACAGTCGACTAAACTTAGTTTGCCTAAAATTTAAATAATGTAAGAATGGTGTAAGTATTGAAATTAAATAAATAAATCAATATTATTTGTAATAATTGCTATAACAGCTACGAGTATGAGCTAACCAGTCCCAACAGACGGCACCCGTTCACGGGTATGACAAATATATCAACCATCGCCTTAGTCATCGCATCTCCACAGCATTCAACTCATTTCATGCATCTTCTGACATACCCAGGATTCATTACCGAAAAAATAAAATTATTATGACGATGGTTTATGGACTTTTATGACTTATTATAACTTATGGTCGACCGCTAGTATATAATTGTATGTTGATGGGTTCGGTAGATAAGTATTATATAAAACTAACTGACAATCTTCACGCTGCCGCGCTGTATCCCTCACGGGGTAGTAAATTTTAGTATTATAATTTTAAATATAAGATAGATAAAAGAATAAATTAGTCTTCAATATGCCGTATTAAACAACGAACAATTTTTCATTCAACTGAAGGCTTCCGAGCAGCGGAAGTCGCTAGAGATGTGCACTGACGCACTTGTGCTCACTTCCGGTGCCGAGCTCTACGTCTCACGAGCGGATAAGGCTTTCATACACTTCACAGTTAATAAATAAATATTATTGGACATCTTTTTTACACAGCGCCGTCTAGCCCACCGTAAGCTAAATATAAGTTTGTGTTATGGGATCTAGACGAGCCACATTTGTGGTATATGGGATGAAATCTTATTACTAAAAAAGTATAAGTTCTAACGCGCGTACATAAGTACGCACACACTTTTTACGGTTTCTATTGATTGACCCGCTCCCGGGTTCAATTTGGATAAACATTTGGTGTGGAGGTAGCTGACATCCTGAATTACCACATAGGCTAACCAGAGCAATGCTCGAAAGTACCTCGAAATGTACCGAAATAAGCTGAAATTCCTATTATTTTTTTTTAAATAAGAATACTACAACTGCAATTCCTTTAAATAATTTTTCATTTATAAATTTGTACGTAGGTAACGTACAAATTAGTAAATGAAAAATGAAAACAGATGCCAGTAGTTTTCCTAATGCCAAATGTTCATACAGGCGCTTTCACCTTTATACTTTGTATTATCATTTTTTTACATTTCTTTCCAGTACTTACATATCATAAAACTGAATTATAACATAAGAGCAAGTGGCCATTAAAAATATTCTGTTATACTGAAACAAAATGATCTTTATACAGTTTACTCGCCACTTTGCAGAACAAGCACCCACTCAGTTGGAAAACTGGTAAACAATTTCTTTTGTGTTGTTTTAGTTCATAGCTTCGTGCTACGGACTAATGGAGTTAAAATTAAGCGGGTTCTATGCCGTACACAAAACGATATTTCTGGTTTATATTATTAGGTCGCCTGACTTCGAAAAAATTGAGGCGTAAAATGATATCATAGTTTGCTAACTGAGGTGGCAGACAATCATACGGCTCACCTGATACATAATAATTTTATTTTATTTTTATTTTATTTTTCAATTTTAGGAAAACTTACAGCTAGTAGTCACAATAGATATAGATTTAACAATCTGAACGCCAATTACAAGTTTCCACTGATACATTGATATGGTTTTTTTTTTTTATTATTGTTTTTTTTTTATTACAACATTACACACATAATTTACAAAAGTTACAAGAATAATTAACTTACCACAATATTATTATAGTGCTAAGTCAATCACTAATCATTAATGGAGAAATAATACTCGCACAAGAGTTTCTTAAGTTTGCTAGTGCTAGTGACGAACAAGTCAAGATCAGTACTCCGACACGCCTTATTAAATGTACGGCCAGCCCTAATCAAGTAGGAGTTTTGTCTATAAGTAGTTCCCACTGTGGGAGTAAATAATAGATTCGGTTTACGCAAGAACACCGCGGGAACGCAGAAACCCACCTTACCCACTAACTCTGAAATGTCCAATGTACCATTAAAAAGCCTAATTAAGAACGTTAAGTCGGCTATTTTTCTACGCTCAGAAAGTGGCAAAATATGAAACTTTTTACAGCGCTCTCGGTAATCTGGCAGATAACAAAATGTGGGGTATTGAATGTACCTCTGAAATTTCCGTTGAATGCTCTCCAATCGGTCAACATACTTATTATATACGGGGTTCCATACCTGAGAAGCATACTCTAGGTGACTTCGAACGAAACAGCAATATAGTATTTTTAGCGTTTTAATATTTTTGAAATCAGTGGCGGTTCTCAGAACAAATCCCAATGCTTTTGTAGCCTTATTGATGATGTTTTCAATATGGGAGTCGAAAATAAGTTTAGAGTCAAATATGACCCCGAGATCAGTCACGGTTTGTACTCTTGTTAGCGCTGTATTTAAGAGCTTGTAACAAAAGAAGATAGGGTTTAGTTTACGAGTGAAAGTGCAGATGTGACACTTGCTTACGTTTAAATCTAACTTATTGATGTAACAGTAGTATTGAAAGCGGTTTAAATCTTCCTGCAATGAGAGAACATCTGCAGCCGAGTTTATTTGCTTCATAATTTTCATGTCAGCAGCATATAATAGTATTTTTGAATTTTGAAAACAATTAACAATGTCATTAACGAAAATATTAAACAAAAGGGGCCCTAACAGGGATCCCTGAGGAACACCCGAAGGGATGCGGATCGCCCTAGACGAGTAACCATTCAAGACCACAATTTGGCACCTATTGTCCACATAAGAATTAAACCATCTAAATAGATCCCCTCGGATGCCCATGAGAGATAATTTATATAAAAGCGTTTTATGATGTATTTTATCGAAACATTTACTATAATCAGTATATATTACATCTACTTGGGATTTTTGTGACATACAGTCAGATAAATAGTCACTGCAGAGAATTAGGTTTGTCGTGGTTGACCGCCCTCTCAGGAAACCATGCTGTTGCTCGTTGAAGTATTGTTTGAGAGTCGAGTAAACCTGTTTATATATTATTTTTTCTATTATTTTGGCAAACACACACAATTTTGAAATTGGCCTGTAATTCTCAATATTACGTCTAGATCCCTTCTTAAAAATGGGTGTCACATAAGCCGATTTCCAAACATCCGGCACTACCCCGGTGGTTAGAGAGCGGCGGAACAAGATAGACAGAGGAAGAGCGAGACTTTCTGCACAGTTTAATATAAGAACTGGAGGGATACTATCGGACCCCGAAGATTTACTGACATCTACCAGCTTTAATAGTCTCTCAACTTCTCCGCCACATATATCCACAGAGCCCAAATCTGATGCAAACAAATCAGATTGCCTATGAATCCCTGGCATCACCATATCCATACTATGTAGTGACGAGGTTGTATCTCCGCGTATATTCTGTTCTAAGAAATTTGATTTAAAACAGTCACCAAACATATTACATATAACATCCCCGTCACTCGAAACCTGCTGCTTATATTCAAAGGTGGATGGATAGGAGTTTGAATGTTTTTTTTTTGATTTAACGTATGTCCAAAATGCCCGAGGGTTACAACTTATATCATTTTCAATTTTGGCAATGTAGTTGTGAAATAATTTCTTTTCATAGTCTTTAACACGTTGACGTAAGATAGTAAAGGACTGTAAGTCAGAGAGATTACCGTATCTTTTAAATTTGGCGTGAAATTTTGATTTTTCTTTAATAATTTTAACCAACGGCTTATTATACCAAACAGGATATTTGTGACGTACGTTTGAGATTTTAGAAGGTATATGAGTATTAATTAAATTATGAATGACACTATAAAAAAAGGACACGGCATCCTCCATAGACCCCCTACTAAGTTCAACTACCCAGTCCACGCTGTCCAGCCCACTCCTAATAGAGACGTAGTCTGCTGCACTGTATATATATTGAACATGAGGGCGAGGAGATAAGCTATGCATCTTCACAAATTCCAATAAAACATAGACTGCTTTGTGGTTGGGGTCCTCTGGCACCAGAGGGTCAGTACAGTGAATAACAGACACATTACTATTACACAATACCAGATCTAGTAACCTACCTTTATAATTTACGTAAGAATTATATTGCAATAAGTTGCATATATTGAAATTGTCAATGAGACAGGATTGATGGTCTCTCTCTACGTTTCCCGGATTGAGGGAGTTATCACCCTGCGGACACCAAGTGATATTGGGTTGATTAAAATCCCCAAGTATTAAAAAAGTGTCTTCTGGGCTACTGGGGACTATGTCTATCAATTTACTTGAAAAACTATTTAATTGAGCCACTAGTGAGTTACCTAGGTTCTGGTTACAAATATAAACGACACATATGTGTATCCTGAGAGATACGCGGGGCTTTCGGCGACACAGAGTTAGTGATATCCAAAGATCCTCCGCTGACGAACACCAATCACTGTGGGGGTTAACACTAATTTCCCGTTTCACTGCCAATAACACACCTCCTCCCTTAGTTTGGCAAGTTCTTGCATAATCACGATCCCGTCTTAAAACCAGGTATCGGCTATCAAATAACTCACTGTCTAAGATACTTTCAAGTAGCCAAGTCTCCGTAATGCAAATTACATCGTAGTTATTTAAACATATATTTCTGTAAAAGGTGCTTGTTTTCGTTCAATTTAAAAAAAAAAAAATTTATGGCAATACCAAAAGTGAGCATATGAAAGGTGACATTGCAGATAAGTTATAAGAGTGTCGCCTTCGTCGGTATGGTCATGTCTTGCGGCAACCGCCGCCGGGCTACGTGGGAAACAAATGACTGGCTTTGTTAGCCCCGCCGGGTACAGGTAGGACGACCCAAGAAGTGCTGGCTTGACGTCGTAAGGGATGTCATGCGTGCCAATGGTCTCACTTCATTGGATGCCGACGACCGTGCGAAGTGGAGGAGAAAAGCACGCAACTGGGACAAGCGCGCGGATGCTGATGATGACCAAAGGTCTCTCACTTTAGACCGGCACAGCAATAGGCCGTGTTAAAACTGACTGGGCAGGTTGTGGCTACCTGCTGCTAAAAATGTTTTAACCGCTTTTATTCAATTTGGCAAGATCACCATTTTCTTGGCATCCGGGACGAACGTCATAACATGCTTTCCGAAGTACGGAAACGCTCATAAATGAAAATGCCACAAACGTTCACCCATCACAGTACTAACCGTAGCGTAAATTGTTTAAGGTCGTGATCGTTTTCAAACTCTTCTTACCATATACGTATATTCATATCACTAAACAAACATACCTAAGTCTTAGTTGAATTTTCTTCTATCTCATAAGATCCTCACTAACACCATAATTAGGAATACTATCGCTTGGAGGAAGCTAAAACAGAAGAAAATTTGCAGAATCAATATGAACTTTATCAGATCGAAAATAGGGTTAAAATTAAAGTGCAACTTACAAGTATTGTAAAACACAATGTGGCCACACAAGAGGCGGAGTATTAGTAAGTTTATTGCGTTTTAAAATAAATGGTAATTACCTACGTGTGTCTATTTTAAATGGCGGTATTGTAAGTAATTACTAATTACTGTTGGTTAAGGGAATAAATTAGTTTGTTCTCGGTATGAGGTTGAGATTTTGCGCATATTACTGGGAATTAGATTTGGCTTGGATTAGCTTGAGTATAGCAAAAGTTTTAGGACTGAAATGTATGGGGATTTATTTACGTTTTTCATGATCGAATTAATCCTCGTATTTATCATGGTATTAATAGTATTCTCAAAAACAAGTAGGTAATAAGTTGTCTGCGACTAAGATGGGCGTGGGCTTTAATTTTTGAGTTTACTTGGCACATACTATTGCATAAAATATATTTGCCGGAATTTATAACTAGAAAAGTATGTTTACCGCGGATGGAAGATGTGATTCGGATGAAGAACGGCGAGTAGCTGCCGGAAACAAAGTTAACGGTGCTTTGTCCCAGTTAGTAAAGCGACAAAGCATCGTAAAAGAAGCACGAATAGCGATTCATAACGCAGTGCTAGTGCCAACTTTGCTTTACGGTAGTGAAACCTGGGTATGTCAGCAGATGCATGAAAGTAATTGAATGCTGTGGAGATGCGATCACTTCGAAAATGGTGCGGCGTAACTTTGGCCGACAGAATACGTAACGAAGTGATACGCAATATGGCAGGTTTGAATGAATGTGTCAGCGTTAAGCTGGAAAAGGGCGTGCTCCGTTCGTTTGGACACGTCCAACGAATGAGAGAGGAACGATTGACGCAGAATATATATTGTTCAAAAGTAGAGGGTATAAGGAGTCAGGGTAGGCCGAGACTTACATATGAAGACCACGTGAGCAGATTGCTCAAAAACGGAAAGGTCAAAAGTACTCGGATACCCAGACGTGCGTGTATGAAGCGATTGATGAATCTCGAAGAAGCGAAAGAAGTATGCATAGATCGCAAAGCCTGGCGATCTGTCGTCTCTGACTACCCCGTCAGTGATACAGCGTGAAGATAGTTAGTTAATAACTAGAAAAAACTTCTGTAACTGTGTTTAAACTGTTTTGAAACAATTGAACCACTGAATAACCAGATAGTCGACATTTGAAAAATAATTATTATATTTCTTATTCTCGTCAACTTCCTTAACCACTCCCGGTATTGGAACGGGTTTGGAACTTTATTCAGTAATAATAATAATAATAATAATACCCCTCGAGGACAGTCGTTATCTTTTATAGGATAAACGCAACCCTATGCGGGCACAGTAGATTCGCTTTTTGAGTTATCCACTTTCTGATACCAACAAAAAAATGTATCAGTAAGTTATTGAAAAGCTCACATCCGCAGGGCAGCTTGTGGCGAGCTGAATGTGCGTGGCTACACATCGGTCCTGATTCCTCAGAGTTTTGTTGCCCTTCTGCACCGGTTAGGATTTAATGGCCTAACGGGAGAGCAGTGAGAGTGCTACTCCCGGGAGCGCAGCAAATCTCAACTCTGGCTTGCCTTAATTGGTCGGTCAGAGGGAGGGAGCCAGAGCTATATGCTCGGGGTTGGAAGTGTCATTTTCAAGGGCATAACTACGGGGAAGCCCGCTCCGGGTCTGTCCCGCGAAGGTGAAACCGGCGCCGCACCGCTCGACACCCCAAGCCGCTCACATCGGTGTTGCCCTCTGTCGCCTTTCAGGCTTATCATTTCTATTTCGATTGTATAGGGGGCCCATCTAGTGAGTTGGCAAGTCACCGTCTGCCAGTATTTTGATAATAATATATTAAAATGGCAGACGCCGTCTTCATCCATAGTTTTAGTTACATACTCCATTTAACCTTCAACTCAATAGCCCATTTAGTAGTTAGCATATTGTACAATAGTTTAACTTCCATTGGAGGTGGTCCACTATCGTTCTTCTACATAAAGCGGGCGTGAACCGTCTGTAGTGGGAGTCCCATTACCATTTAGATTAAAATTCTCAAAGGGCCTCTGCGTATTGGACCAGTATGTCCCCATGTACGCCTACCAAAAGCCCGGGTATATTCATAAAAAAAAAGAAGAAACATAATAATAATAGTAGTGGGGGTCCCATTCCCTATTAGATTAAAATTCTCAAAGGGCCTCTGCGTGTTGGACCAGTATGTCCCCATGTACGCCTACCAAAAGCCCGGGTATCTTCATAAAAAAAAAGAAGATACCCGTGAAAAAAAAGAAACATAATAATAATAATAAATCTTTATTCATTTAGGTCACAAAGTAACACTTATGAACGTCAAGAATATTGCTTCTACATTTACATTTACTGCCAGATTCGCAAAGCAATAGGTAGAGCCTGAGGAAGAACATGGCAATAAAACTCATGGCCACTCTTTTCTAAACGCCAGTAATTACATTAGTTTGATTAACATGATATTTGACCAATTATATAGTAATGAATTTTTACAAACAAAAAAAACAAAATCAATGTTGTGTCTAAAATTATATCAAAATTAGAGCGATTATAGTTGCCGGTTCTAAGGGCAGCCTACCCTTGAAGAAGAAGAATCTGGCAAGAAAGTCAATGGATGCCATTTTAAAATGTAGGAATGGCTTAAAATATTAAAATTACACTTACATTGTTCCTTTGGATTTATGTGAGAACAGTCGACTAAACTTAAGTTTACCTTAAATATTAATAAGATTATTTTTAATAATTGCTATAACAGCTAGGAGCTGACCAGTCCCAACAGACAGCACCCGTTCACGGGTATGACGCATTATATCAGCCATCGCCCTACTCAACCATATTATAGGGAATAAGGCGACCCGATACATACGCCACCACTGCCAGGACACTTAGGCGAGCATGACATACTCAAAAACTGCACAGCAACTATCATGTCAATTTCAAAGAAATAAATAAGTCTACATGGTGCTCACACAATAACAAACTCAAATTACATTGTATACCGGGACTAAACGCAGCCAATTTAGAAACCTTTAGTTGTCAGATGTTATTAATATTAATAATGTAGAGATGTAAAAATACAACATATATATGCAGATTCAAGGCATATCACAAGATTCATTCGAATCCTAAATAGCTCAAGCGAAGAGCAAGCAACTCATTTCCATTTATTTTTATCGTTCAAATAATCATTAGTTGTGTAATAGGCCCTTTTCAAGAGGTGCCTCTTAATTTCCGCCTTAAATTTATGTAACGGCAGGTTCATAATGTTTAAAGGAATTTTATTATATAGTCGTACGCCAATTCCTGCAATAGAGTCGTGAACCTTTTGTAAACGATGATGCGTTCCAATTAATTTATGCTTATTTCTAGTATTTATCGAATGTATGTCACTGTGTCTATTGTATAAATGTATGTTCTGTTTAACTAACATAATATTTGCAAATATATACTGTGATGCAACCGTTAAAATGCCAATTTCTTTAAATTTTTCTTTAAGAGACACTCTAGCACTCAATTTATATATTGCACGTGTAGCTCTCTTCTGGAGTACAAAAATTACTTGTAGATCAGCTGCTTTGCCCCACAGCAAAATGCCGTAAGACATGACACTATAAAAATAACTAAAGTATACCAGCCTGGCAGTTGCCACATCAGTAAGCTGCCTGACTTTACTAACGGCAAAGGCTGCCGAGCTGAGTTTACCTGCAAGACACGTTATTTGGGCATTCCACTGCAGTTTGCTATCTAAAGTGATCCCCAAAAATACAGTTGATTCTACAAGATTAAGGGTATCACTGTTCAATGTTATATTTGTACCGCAATTCCTGACATTAGGCATGCTGAATCTGATACATTTTGTCTTCTTAGCGTTTAGTAGCAAATTATTGGTCGTAAACCAATCTACAACTTGGGCAAGTGAACTATTTACGCCGTTAAAATTACTAAGCGTGCGATCAACTTTAAAAATAAGTGACGTATCATCAGCAAATAGAACAATGTCGCACAAGTTCTGTATATAGAATGGCAGATCGTTGATATAAATTAAAAATAGAAACGGACCCAAAATTGATCCCTGCGGTACGCCCATAGCAACAGATGCTCCAGGGGAGCGAATTCCATTGACATCAACATGTTGTATTTGAGCATTTAGGTAGGAGGCAACAAGGTTCAGTGCAGAGTCTTTGATACCATAATAAAAGAGTTTTCCCAATAGTGTTTTATGGTCAACGCAATCAAATGCTTTGGAGAGATCGCAGAATACACCAATAGCATCTTGTCTATTCTCCCAGGCGTCATATATATGATTCAGAAGTGTCACACCTGCATTAATGGTAGAACGACCCCTTCTGAACCCATACTGCTCTTTATGTAATAGCATATTTAAATTAAAATGAGCTTGTAATTGTTGCAATATAATTTTTTCAAAAATTTTGCTAATGGCTGGTAATATTGAAATTGGTCTGAAATTACCAGGGTCGGTTTTGGATCCAGATTTAAATAGAGGTATTACTTTACTGTGTTTCATTAAATCTGGAAACACTCCTTTATCAACACATTTATTAAATAATTCAAGTAGATGTGATGATATATTAACAATGATAGACTCAATCAATTTTACAGAAATACCCCACACAAGTCAGCTGTCTTTTTTGAGTTAAGTGACTTGAATACTTTAATGATATCATTTGGGTTTACATATTTGAAGCCAAATAAGACACTACACTGATCCACGCTGCCCCCAAGCATGCGTTGAGCTTTTATTGGACAAGAATTTAAGGAGCTAGTTGTTTTTGCGGGTATGTCTATAAAATAGTTGTTAAAAGTTTGTGCTATATCTAATTTATTATTACACACTTCGTTATTTATAATTAACTCAATGTTATTATCACGGGGTAGTGGATCGGTGGATCGGCATTGTGCACTTTTTGGGATGTGTAAAAAATGTTAAATTCGCGTCAGGACACGTGACCTGATCGAAAATTCATCAGACGGACGAGAGGAAGTAATATCACCGTCTCTTTATACCGCGCGGCGAAATGTATGTCTGCTCCTGCTGTTTCGTTTAAGCGGCGCAGGGCGATTGCGTGAGTGTACGTGTGTGTTTGTACTACAGCCTGCTAATTTTCCACAACATTAATGTTCAAGTTTTCACTTCTGCCAGTTTTGTTGTTGTTTTTTACCAGCATGCACCAACCACACTAGACATAAAGTAGTACAAAATGTTTTGATAAGCTCGCTAGTTTTATAGCCCCAAAACTTAGTTTGTGTTCAATTACAGCAATGTCAGCGAGTTTGAAGTTAGCACAAAAAGCGACTTGCGCTGCGCCGGCTCCTCGAGTAACGGTACGAGCAGTTGCTGACACGACACAACAACCCTTAATTGTTTACTTTTTATTAGTATTTCAATTATAGAATCTTTTACGTTTTATTTCATTTTCATAATTATAACAACATTTACAAATGGAGTTTTAAAACGAGATAGATTTAGGTAATATGATGGGCGATCTCATCTCTGACTACCCTGTCAGGGATACAACTTAAAGATAGTTAGATAATATGAAGTCTTATACAATTTCTGCTAAAAACTCAGTCGTATAGCGTTCCTGGTTAAGGAAAAGATTGTTTAAAAACATGATCTATTAAATACATACACACATACATACTTATGGTCACGTCTTTATCCCTGAAGGGGCAGGCAGAAGCATTCTATACGCCCACATTTCACCGTTTACATTTTTGTCCCACGTAACAGGTGGTGAGCCCATTGCCGTGATGTATTAAAAGCCTTCATAATGGAAATATACTTGTTTCGTGGTAGCATATATATCATTTAAAGTAGTCTAGTAGGTTATTGATTCCGTATCCGGAAGTTGTCAACCATTTACAAGACTGTGTTGTCCGTTCATATGTCAGCGGTCTGTATCGCATGAACCATCATAGTTAGGTAGCTAAAATCATTTATAATCCACTAGTCGATTCCCGTAGTCCCGCCCCCATAATGAAGCTTTCCCGTTCCCGTTTCCTCCTGTTCCTCCTTTCTCGGGCTATCTCCGTACCAAATTTCGTTTAAATCGGTTCAGTAGCATTAGCATGAAAGCGCGACAGAGTTACTTTTAATTTACATTTATAATAAAATATTAGTAAGGATGGATGTAGTTCTTTATAATGAGCACAATATTTGACCCGAACGGGGTTCGCCCTCATGACCTGCAATGGTAGTCGCTTATACTACCACTGCGCCACTGAAGGATTGATGAGCATTAGAGGTTATTTACTAGAAAATGTATTTGGTAAAATTTGTTACATTTTAAAATATTTTTTACAGTTATAACAAGTATGCTTCGCAAATTATTAAGATGTGAGACGTGTTCCCGGCACATCTACGCGTTTCCACTTGACTGCAGACCCTTGCCGCCAATACACCCTCAGGCACCCTCTGTACCCACACATCACCTATCTAATTCTCAATTTTTAGGGAGCATATTTGTAGACGAAATTCTTATCGCCTTTAGGCAAGGAATTATTTGAGTGTAAAGTGATAATCAAATGTACCCTCAACTTCATAATTTTAGAATAGAGTCCCGATCATTTTATTCATCATTGCATCCAAACCTTTTTTGTAGGTAAAGTTAGCTTGGAAATGGCTTGAATTAAAAATTGAGCAGATTCTAAATTAATTTTAACTAGCGGACGTCCCGCGGCTTCACCTGTAAAAATATGGGAGGAAATGTAGCGTGAGTTACACCTTTTAACATCAGCTATCTGCCAGTAAAAGTTCATTAAAATCGCTTTAGCCGTTTCAGAGATTGGACTTTTTTATTCTTATGGAAATCCTCATGAATGCTATACCGGACTCCTACCGACTAAACCCACACGTTATCCTTCCATCTGTCTATAATGACTGCCTCTGTGGCGCGGTGGGAGTGCATCCGACTGCTACGCAAGAGGTAGTGGGTTCGATTCCCACCCAGGATACAACTTTGTGTGATGAGCACGATGGTTTATTCTGTGTCTGGGTGTTATTTATCTATAATATGTATGTATTTAGAAATATATATTTACGTTTATCAGTTATCTAGATCCCATAACACAAGCTAATATTAGCTTACTTTAGGCTAGATGGCGCTGTGTGAAAAGTGTCCAACAATATATTTATTTATAAAAAATAAAATGGGTGTTATCTTGCTTGAGAGGGTAAAGGGCGTGCGTGTAACTCTCACGCTGCGCCACTTTCCATGGCCTGCTTCTGTAAGAACGGCGAGGAGCCCGAGATTGGCCTGAACAACAGACAGGCAGAAAAATGCAAGAACGCAGGCACCCTTACGGGGTTAAGAGGTCAGACGGCAGTCGCTTCCTATAATGTCGAAAATTAAAAGTCAAATGATAGCTGCTTTTAGCAGCCAAATTTTAGTGAACTCTAGACTTCAAATCAAGGTAGGGTTTGGAAGTAACTGGGAATACACTTAATATGAAGAAGAGGTGTAGGATTTGTATATTTTATATTTTCTGGGCCGTCAAGATGAGGGTCGCTATCGGAGCCCTGCGGGTTGAGATAGCGGCCCCAATCACGGGTCGTCGTCTTTGCTTACCATTAGGCGAGCGACGCCATTTTGACGCGCCACGTGTAAATAATAACTTAAGAACAACCTTCATTCTATCCTATCAGGTATTTAACCCGGTGCTAAGTGTCCGTCGCAAGGTTGGATACGCAGAGAAGAGTAATAAAAATTTTATTATTATAAGACGGACAATATCTATCTGGACTAGGTGTCGAAGAATTCCTGCCCATTAAATCAAAAGCCACTTTGTATGGCAATGCTTATTCTATGAGCGAGAAAGAGCCTATGAATCCTTATGATATGCTTACTTTCTAAACAAACAAAGCTTTTCTTTTAATTTTCTGTATGTAATAAAGAAACGTAATGGACTGATTTATCAACGCGCATCTCAAACCCTATGAATGGATTTATATTCTTGGCATCCACTAAGACAAGATTTTTGACAATTCTTCGTCGTCTTATCATCTACCCAGATATTTACAACTCTAACCTGGATTTAATGCCTGGTGTTTACCTTTATCGACTCCAAGGAGCAGATAGAGTCTTAGTGTATTTTAATTCCCAGTTTTTTCGAAAAACCTTAATTGGAATTTGAGCTAAGGGTCCAGCTTTATTTGGCAACTTTTAGTGGCTAGGCTGCCGTTGACTTCCTAACCCCGTAAGGAGCAGACAGAGTTTGACTTGTTATTTAAGGAATTGTTTGAAGGGACAATCTCAGCTACTTTTGCAGCCAATCAAAGTGAACTTCAGTCTCTAAATGTAACTTGACTTAACTATCTTCACGCTGTATCACAAACGGGGTAGTCAGATCGTCAGACTTCGCGATCCGTGCACACTTCTATCGCTTTCAGCAGATTCATTAATCGCTCCATACATGCACGTTTGGGTATTCAAGTAATTTTGAAGTTTCCATTTTTGAGAAATATGCTCACGTGGTCTTCTTAAGTACTCGGTGTACCCTGACTCATTCCACTCTCTACTTTCGTGCAATATGCATTCTTAGTCAATCGTTCCTTATTCATTAGTTGGACGTGTCATATGTTGTCTCTAAATGTAGGGTTTGGAATTTTTGACTGTACCTGGAAAGACGCTAAGATGAAGAATTGTACTGTAAGTATCTAAAGGTTACGAATAACGAGTCCTACTAAGCATATATCAAAGCCTTGTTCCTACACGGTAATAATGAACGCGCATCCGGCGTATCATGTCGCTTGACAATGGACCACAACATGCTTCGCTCATTTACACGACGTTGTGCGTCATCTATCAACTTGGCGTGCTGAACTACAATGTTGCCAAGAAGTTGAACGTTAAGATTTGTGCAAATGTGCAGTAAGAATCCTATATAGTAGGTACAAACCTTTGTGTGCAAATCACAAGAGTAGAAACTTGCAACTTAAAGCTTGTAACAAAGTTCATTGAACACATTATTGCACAAAAACTAGGCAGGTATTTACGAACTTTGGACATCGACAAGCGAGTCCTGATCTTTGGAATTTTAATATAGTATGAGTTCGTTAACTGAGGAACGATTGACTAAGAATATATATTGTGCGAAAGTAAATAGTAAAAGGAGTCTGGGTAGGTCGAGACTTACATATGAAGACCATGTGAGCAGAGTGCTCAAAAACAGACAAGTCAAAAGTAGTCGGATACCCAGACGTGCGTGTATGAAGCGATTGATGAATCTACAGGAAGCAAAAGAAGTATGCATAGATCGCTAAGCCTGGCGACCTGTCCTCTCTGACTGCCCCCTCAGGGATACAGCGTGAAGTTAGTTAGTTAATTATGACGAATATACTTCATACATCTTCGTCAGTGTATGTAGTCTTTGGGTCACTAGTTGTGATATTGTCAGTCAGTAGTAACAATACCTTCGTCTTCACTATTGTAAATAAGTTTGTTTGCTTATAAACTTTGCTTTGGAATCAGGGGTCTGTTTTCCTTACTTATTACCACCTTCAGTTCTTAAAGTCACAAGCAACATGCATATCGTCCGTCACCACGCGACATGCTAGGAGCTAATGGAGGCGGCACAAACCATATTTCATCCAATTCTGTAACCTAAGTAACATACGTACACACATATTGTCACGCTTTCTATCCCCGAAGTGGTATGCAGAGGCATACCATACGCCCACATTTCACCGCATGCATTTTTTGAGCCTAAGTAAACTGGCTATAAATTTCGTGACTAAATTCTCTTTATCGGTCATCACAAGCAGTGAAAACAAGTGTTGTGTTACTATTCATGTGCGTTCCATCTAAATCTGTCCTCTTAAGTTTTACTTGAATTACTGCTAATTAGTGAATCAGAAATAACGTACATCAACAAGAACTCTGTACAAAGCAGGCTACATTTACGAAGTGTAATCTTATTATATAAGTAATTTAGGAGCCGTGGAAGAGCTTAGGCGCCTCTAGTTATGTGACAACTTTCTCGGAACGAAGAAAATGAGTGATCACGTGAAAATAGCCTTATTTTTCCTCCGAGAAAAGGGAAACACGGGTTAAATGGAAACAAAAGTATAAAATATTAATATTTTGAAAGTGTCTTCAGTGAATAACAAAAAAATGGAGTAGATTCTGATACATACTATACGATATTTTCACTGTTGATCAATGACAAAAATACCGTTGAAAATAATTTTGTAGTCTATTAGAAGGTATAATGGCTTCGGTGGCATAGCGGTATACGACTGCCGTGCTGAAAGTCTCGACTACGAATACCGGGAACAATTTTTTTGTGATATGCTGCCAATATTGATGTTGGAATTTGTGTGTTTTCTATGTACACTATGTATTAAAATTGAAGCTGAGTAAAAAAGTATCCTACAATATGAAACAAAAAGCTTGACCGTGAGGAACGATTAGCAAATCCTTTTGGCAACTAGCCATTGGTACATAGACAATGCTAATATCTCCCCCCACCCTTCTTTCTACCTCTTACGTTTCCATACGGGTAAAAAGAGGTGGTGAATACTAGCAAAAACAAAATGTTGGCAAAAACTTCGTGCCTTCGTGTCTTTTACTTTTGACAAATTATCACGAGGGTCTCGTTTGTAAAAATATAAGGCCGGTAAAGCTAGAAAAGTTTTATACTACTAAGTTCGTAGATAAGCATACGTCTCACTTAATTAATAGTGATTCTTGTAGCTTATAGACGTTTGCAACAACAGAGGTGTTACGATCACGCTGCCAACCCTATTACCGTGTTGAAACAGACTGGAACAGAATGTGATTACATTATGTTGTGTTGACATTTTCAGAAAAAAAATGCTTTATATTGATGCAGAAGCGACATTGTCTTTTATAGCTACTTTGTCAGCACCAAAAAAAAAATCAATGAAAAAAAAATGACGCAGATGAATTAAGCTTAAGAGTTTGTTTTAGCAGTAAACCGTGTAATGACATTATGAGAAGAGGAAAAAGTAGGTAAAGATATTGGCTGCTTTACTGCATTAACCGAACGATTCCGCAGGTTTTTCTTATGTCGGACCATAAAATCCTAAACTGGAATCCCTTGCCGGCTCACTAAAATTTTGGATTCTTCAAGGAAAACCTGAAAAAGTATATTCCTGGAGCGTCATCGTGAGGGCCGCTATCGGAATATTTATCAGCTGTGATAGCGGCCCTAAATCACGGGTTATCGTCTTTGCTTTTTCCAAATACAATATTATACCATATAATGTAATAATATAAAGTAATAATACCAAATAAAAAGAAAGTAAATGTCTGGGTCTTAGAAGGTTTATAAAGGGTCGGCAGCGCCAGTGCTGCACTTCTGGTGTTGCAAACGTCCACGGTACTATGGTGACCACTTTCCATTAGGTGGGCCGTACGCTTGTCTGCCACCTCAGTGGTATAAAAAAGAAATTAAAAAAAAAAAAAACTACAGTTTTCGTGACGTAACCAGGGTAAATACCGGTTACGTCAGGTAATCTATTCTAACAAATCACCCAAGACATAAATGGAAAGGTCTCGGTCCATTTTTGATGTCCTATCTATTATGATAAGTTATTAAATTCGATGAAGGCTCAGCTAGTTATAGATAGTAGACATTTGTCCTTCATCTATAACTAGCTAACCCCGTTATATACTTCGAACCTTCGTGGTACATAATTGAATCCCATTGTTATATTGTGGGACATTTTTTTACACAGTGTACACCCAAAGTAAGCAAATATAAAGTGTTATGGAATCTAGACAACTCATATATATGATAATACATATATCTATAGGAAACACCCAAACTCCGAAACAAACATTTGTAAATCACACAAATATTTGATAAGACCCGAGAATCGAACCCAGGACCTCAGTCGCGGCAGTCGCATGCACTACCGCTGCGCCACCGAGGCAGTCATCTTAATATATATAAATTACGTGTCACGTTGTTTGTTCGCGATAGTTAACCGATTTTAATCAAATTTGCACACCGTGTGCAGTTTGATCCAACTTGAAAGATGGGCTATATATCATCACGCTACTACCCTGGAGAGCGGAGCAGTAGTCATAAATGTCAACAAATCAAGCAAATTTTTATGCATTATTGTAGAATTTATAAGCAAAGGGATTAAATAGGTGCCACGGGGTTCGAATTACGTCACGGGCGAAGCCGGGAGGCACAGCTAGTAATATATGTAATGTTGTAATAATGTAGGTAGGGAAATTTGCACGATTTGTTGACATTGTGATTACTGCACAGCTTTCCTACTTTGTAGCGTGATGATTATCTTTGGTATAGTCTTCGTCGATGAATAGTCTATTCAATACAAATATATTTTTTCAATTCAAACCAGTACTTCCCGATATAAGCGCGTTCAATCAAACCAACAAACACTTCTTCAGCTTTATAACATCCTGCTAATATTATAAACGCGAAAGTTTGTAAGAATTGATGTTTGATACTCTTTCACGTAAAGACTACTGAATGGATTTTACTGAAACTTTACAATAATAGAGCTTATACATCAGAATAACACATAGGCTACATTTTATCCCGGGAACAAGTACCTGTGGGAAACGGGAACGAGAAATTTCGCAACGCGGGTGAAGCCACGGGCGTCAACTAGTTAGTACATATATTCCAACGTAATGCGGACGGACTCCCTTTAGTTGAAGTGGACTAAAAGCCTCAAGGTTTATAGGGAAATGAGGTTATTCCGGGTAAGAATACCCCTGACCTTAATATACTCAAGTGTCAATAATATTATAGCGAAAAATGAGTACCTTAATATCGTATTCCACATTCAAAATGTCAGTAGGCATTTGATGGACAGGGTGGAATTTTATTTATTACCGTACTTGATGTTTCAGCTCATCCAGAACTATAGTATATACTCTCTTAGATACTGTTAATCCTAATATTCCTACCTCAGAACAAATAATAATAGTTAACTTAGGTATTATTATTTATACTGAGTATTATCACTACATATCTTTACTTAATGTTATAAAGCTGAAGAGTTTGTTTGTTTGTTTGTTTGGTTGAACGCGCTAATCTCTGGGACAACAGGTTCGATTTGCATAATTATTTTTGTGTTCAATAGTCCATTTATCGAGGAAGGCTATATAGCATCACGCTATGACCAATAGGTGCGGAACAGCAATGATAAATGTGGCAAAATCGGGGACAAAATATTGCTTTTGATAACTTCCGTTGCGAACACTGCGTAAACGATTAAAGTTACGCAAAAACTATGTATTACATAATTATTCCCCTTTAAAAGTTCTAAAATAAAGTCCGCGACAGCATTTGCCTATCTTTTAAGGTTAACCTATTATAATAATTTTATTGTGAAAAAATTGGTCTTAAAATGACAAGTGTAAAGTATGGACAACGATTAGCGTTTTACGCATGCGCGACGTCGCGACTAGCCAATAGCGAGCGAGCTCTGCGAAGTCCGCGCGTCTCCTTGGTAACTAAACTAATAATAATTTGACTGCCTCTGTGGCGTGGTGGGAGTGCATCCGACTGCTACGCAAGAGGTCGTGGGTGCGATTCCCACCCAGGATAAAACTTTGTGTGATGAGCATGATGGTTTATTCTGTGTCTGGGTGTTATTTATCTATGATATGTATGTATTTAGAAATATATAAGTATGTTTATCAGTTATCCTGGTTACCATAGTACAAGCTCCGCTTAGTGTGGAATCAGATGGCGTTGTGTGAGTTGTCCCAACAATATTAAAAAAATAATAAATAATATACTAATAATAATAACTATACTAATATGTGTTGGATAGCGCATTTATCGTGGAAGTCTATAGGCTATATCATAACGCTACTACCCTGAAGAGCAGGGCAGTAATCAACAAATCGAGCAAATATTCATACACAATTATAAAAGTAGATAATAAACGATGGGATTAAATGGGAGCGACGGGGATAAAGGCGTGACTGATAAAAGTCTATATCATCTCGCTACTACCCTGTGGAGCGGAGCAGTAATTAACATATCGGGCAAAAATTCATACAACTAACGGTAGTTCGAAGTTTGAAAGTAATCCGCCGTGTATGTCTGTCTGTGCGCGATAAACTTAACAACTGCACCGATTTTAATGCTGTTTTCACCAATGGATAGATTGGTTTTTAGTATACTCGTATTATAACTGTTAAGTTGTTGTGTAAATTGGCTAAAATATGACGATATTTCTGGGAGGTTACGGAAAAAAAGCCGTATGGGACGTTTCAACGAAAACTGCTTATATACTTTGAAATATATTTTTTTATACATACCACTGAGGTGGCAGACAAGCGTACGGCCCACCTGATGGAAAGTGGTCACCGTAGCCTATGGACGTTTGCAACACCAGAGCAGCACTCGCGCTGCCGACCCTTTAAAAACCTTCTAAGACCCCTTTTGAAGAACCCCATACTGTAGACGTTCCGGAAAACCCAGGCAGGGAGCTCATTCCACAACCTAAGCGTACGCGAAATAAAGCCTCTATCGGACCTAACCGTATGTGAGCGCTCCGGACGCAAAGTGTGAGGGTGAACACCCTGTGTATGGCGAGCGGTGTGATGATAGAAGGTAGCCGTGGGCATCATGTCAAACAATTCCTCAGAGCACAGACCGTTGTACAGGCGATAGAACACACATAAGGAGGCGAAGTCTCTCCTACCACGAAGGGGTTCAACACCGGCTGCTAGTAGAGGATCGTTGACAATTCTCATAGCACGCACTTCTACCGAGATAATTAAAAGGTCGAAGCTGGTATTCAGGTGCCCAAAGGTGACAGCAGTACTCCATTTGCGGCCGCACTTGCGACTTATAGAGGAGCTGTGTTTGCTCCGCAGTGAAGTACTGCCGCGCTCTGTTGAGCACGCCGAGCTTTTTTGACGCCAGCTTCGCCTTGTCCTCTAAATGACTACGGTATTGGACGTCACTAGAAATTTCAACACGAAGGATCCCAATACTAGTAGAGATGGAGAGAGGTGTGCCCTGGAATTGCGGCGCCACAATAAATGGGGCATTTTTAGGGGTGAATGCACAAACTTGAGTCTTGGTAGGGTTAAATTGGACAAGATTTTGTCAACCCCAATCGGACATGCTTGCAAGAGTAGCCTCGATTTCAGACACAAGTTGTTCACGACTTTCTTCCACTGCAGACTGGGGGATATTGGAGCGACCCGTGTAATAAGTGTCATCCGTACTATCATCTGCATAGCAATGAACAGCATGTCATTGATATGCAACAAAAACAGGGTGGGTGACAACACTGAGCCCTGCGGGACCCCAGCATTTATGGCCATGTAGTCCGAACAGCAGCAGTCAAGAACAGAACAAATATAACAAAGTATACTAGCGGCTAGCTATGGTCACAGCCGAAAGACATACAGTCGGTCGACGAAGCTGTCTAGACAGAGCAATCGTGCGGGGGACAAGGGACGAGACGCGGGAGGGTTTATCCCGAGCTGCGAACAAAATGTTGTTAGTGGCTCGGGACAGTCTTTCAGGGCTGACGCATTCACGACCGCTTGCTATGATTTTTGAATTTTTGTATAGATTTCTTTAATTCATGGGGTTTTTAATATTCTAAATATAAATTTCGTGTTCATTTTGCAATCCAATTTGGCCGCCGCGCCGTGGATGTAAAGTTTCATGTTGGGTATCGTATAAGGGATTTTTTAGTATGCTAAGTACGAATTTCGTGTTAATTTTGCAATCCTTTATGGCCGCCGAGCCGTGGTTATAAAATTTCATGTTGGGTATCATATAAGGGGTTTTTTGGTATGCAGAGTACGAATTTAGTGTTAATTTTGCAATCCAATATGGCCGCCGCACCGTGATTTTAAAATTTCATGCTGGGTATAAGGGGCATTTTGGTATGTTGAGTACGAATTTCGTATTAATTTTGCAATCCAATATGGCCGCCGCACCGTGGTTCTAAAATTTCATGTTGGGTATCATATAAGGGGTTTTTTGGTACCACATATCATATAAGGGAACCTATTGTTCGGCGGCCATATTGATTGCTAGAAACCCCATAATTTTATATCTACTACGCGGCAGCCATTGCTTTCTCATAAAAAAAAACTATAGATTCGACATGAAATGAACCTTATTTACTTCCGTGTGCGGCAATGGATGAAATCTCAGATCCTTTTTTTTAAACCGGTATTTATATTATTGATTTATTATATATACATACTAGTTGACGCCCGCGGCTTCGCCCGTGTAGAGAACTTTTCCCGTTCCCGTTTCCCATAAGAACTTGTTCCCGGGGTAAAAAGTATATGCGTTATTCCGATGTATAAGCTATATTATTGTAAAGTTTAATTAAAATCTATTCAGTAGTTTTTACGTGAAAGAGTAACAAACATCTCTACAAACTTTCACATTTATAATATTATTAAGATTAAGATATTATATTATAATGTTGATAGTTGATTGCGAGTACGAGTTAATAAATAAATTATAAATAACATCAGTCTTGTATACTTGTGACAACCCTACAAGCATCACTGTCTAGACGTTGTCGGCATTTTTGTCAACTTCAAAATCTATTCAGTAGTTTTTACGTGAAAGAGTAACAAACATCTCTACAAACTTTCACATTTATAATATTATTAAGATTAAGATATTATATTATAATGTTGATAGTTGATTGCGAGTACGAGTTAATAAATAAATTATAAATAACATCAGTCTTGTATACTTGTGACAACCCTACAAGCATCACTGTCTAGACGTTGTCGGCATTTTTGTCAACTTCAAAGGCGTAACGCTACTGATAGGTTTACTCTTTATACTGTGCTATGGTGTCCGTTTTGACGTTTGTCCACTCATGATGATGAAGTTTCGTATTAATTTTAATTACATTTTATTTGAAGAAATATGTGAATAGTCGACCACATTAGAGGGTATTTATAGTATGGTAGAAAACAGAGTACTTATGTAAAACAAGTAAAATATCATCACTATTGTAATATGTAAAACGGCCATCATAGCGTGCCGCTGGTATAATGTATGGTGAAATTATGTATCTTACATATTTCTACAGAAAAGTCTATAACTTACTAAAACACTGGGGAAAATGGGTATGGGAAAACTTGAAGTTGCTTACTACCAGAATTTAAAGCTTGGGGTCTGCTCTGACTGCCAGGAGTAGCTATGATGAGACTTTTTCATTTTCGGCATCATCAGGAAAACTTTCATCTGACGCCTCAAACCTAGTACCTGCATCTTTTTACCGTCTTTGGATAGCAGGGGTTCCTTACACCGACATTAACCCAGCTAACAGCTGGTACCTAAATGTCTTGAAGCTTAATTCCTAATATTCGTATTAGGAATTAAGCTTTAGGAATGTACTTATTATTAGTATTTTTCGTATTTTACGTGCATGTATGAAGCGATTAATGAATCTTCACGAAGCGAAATAAGTATGCCCTCACTGACTAACCTGTCGGGATACAGCGTGAATATAGTATTTTTCGAAATAGAAAACGATCGTATAGAAGCGGTCGTAGCCCCGCTAACTCAGTGTTCTGTAAACGATAAATTTTCGCTATGGCTGGTCCCCGGATGGGTGACCGATTTGTGGATGTTGAACTGTTGTGTATATATTTAACAAGCGCGAAATGATTCTAGAGCGGTGTCCAATAAGAATAAAAGTAGGTACACTGCTGTTCGTTAGGTGGCGCTGGTCGCCATATCACTCCTCACCTCCACACTTGAGTTATTGTGCTTTAGAATGTTTTAGAAATTGAACTGCTATGTGCAAAGTGACCCCGTGATATGCTAGTAGTTCTGATGAGTAAGGTTTGAATGCAGTGCTTTGTGACTGTGGATGTGTGTGGAATGGCTGACAAAGATTTAATTTGTATTAATTTTTATTGAATTAACCTATTTTTTTAATAAACTGTTTTAGTAATTCTGTAGTTTTATTAAATATTCTACTATTATTTTACTTGCCTTCATAGGATAAATAATACCAAACGTGGCGACGCCCTTAGACCGCTGTCGCTCCTTCTAAAGCTCGTAACTCAGTTCAGACTGTGTTTAGAGGTATACATGGCATAATAAGTTTGGTTTATAATACTACTAGCTGACCCGCCCGGCTTCGCCCGTGACATACTTCGAATCCCGTGGCACCCATTTGATTTCGTCGTTTATTAATTTCACGATAATGTATGAACATTTTCCAAATTACTTGATTACTTCTCCGCTCTCAAATACTACGCCCGCGCCCCCACGGCTCGGTCAAATTATGGTTACACGAAATAAATTTCTTTGCGAATTTTTTGATATTGCGATACCGCCTAAGATATTCATTTAATTTGCAAAGTGTTTAGGGACAAAATAATCTTCATAAAATGCTGAAACCAACTAAAATATTGAAAATGATAAGGATTAATAATGTATTTGTGTAAATAGCCTTTAAATTACCGCTTTATTTTTGCTGTTTTTTAAAGTATTAAAATGGATAGTACTGTATCCTTAAGAGATAGACATATACCGTCCCGGACTTTATTGTAGAACTCTTAAGATACATAATTCCACAATACATTATTTTGTTATATCTCAAAGGGTTTAGGCAGCGTTTTCGTTAAAAGCTCCCAGACGGCTCATTTTTTCCGACACCCCCAACATATATCGTTATAATTAAGTTAAAGTATACAAAAACTTAAAAAAATATCTATTGCGGGTATTTTGGAACTATTTCAGGCGTGTTCACTCTTTCTATTTAAAAAAACTGCATCGAAATTCGTTGCGTAGTTTTAAAGATCTCAGCATACATAGGGACAGACAGTGAAAAACGACTTTGTTTTATAGTATGTAGTGATAGTGATTTTGTATTAAAAAAACAAAAATTGGTCGATGGCCGCGCTAAAAAAAGGGGCCATTTTCCGGCATTGTCTTTTACAAATGGTACAAATGGAGCGAGCTATATTTAAAACAGTGGCAATTTCTTGCAGACAACCATGGGATATATGCCATGTGCTAAGGATTAAGATATAGTGAGATATGGTCTTTATATAGATCGTATTTTAGTATATAATATGGCCAATGAGGCAACCAGGTGACGTGATAGATGCTAGTTGTGATATCCCTGTATGAGGCCGAGGTATGCTAGATGGTTGGACTTAATAGATCTGCTTTTTAAAGGTTGCTCTATTTAATATTGAGGAAAAGGGGCGATCTTGCCTAATCGGATGGTTCGATCTTTTAAGTAGGGGGGATCCATATCAACCCGTTCCAATACTTTATCATTTAAAAATGTAATTTTTTTTTTTAAGTGCTCTTTTGGACCCGCGGTCTCAGTGTTCTGTAAACGATCACTGAGTTACGCATCTTTCACTATGGCTGGTCCTCGGATGGGTGACCACTTTGTGGCATTTACATTTGCGAGCGTTTCCGTGCTTCGGAAAGCACGTTAAGCCGTTGGTCCCGGTAGCCAGTAAAATGGCAGTCGTTAAGCCTGGTTGAATGCCCTATGGGCGGCTTGAAAAATTTCAACAGCAGGTAGCCACAGTCTGCATCTGTCTATTTCAACACGGCAATGGGCTCACCACCTATTACGTGGGACAGAAATCCACTCGGTGAAAAGTGGGCATATAATATGCCTCTGCCACCCCTTCGGGGATAAGGCGTGATGGATATTTATTTATTTATTATTTTATTATAATTTTTACTTTATCACAACGGAGATTCAGTTCAGTTGTTACACAAACGATTCGTAAACATAAAGAGCGGGTTATGTCTCAACATTACAACACAGTGTTATTTAAGACAGCCAATGACAACCCTTATCAAAGCCCATCCTAGCGTCGTTCACTACCAAAATTCATACCATCACAAAACTTAGATTAATTAATTTGCGTATTATGAATATTCAGGACCAAAGGCTTTGCTCGTTCGTTGATTTCAATTATAAACGAAGGAAATGTACACATTCGCACCCTTGGCTTTTCTGCGATCGGCGACGTTTTTGCTTCTGCGGCAACGGATCTTCAAATGATATTCGACCTTGTCCCATATAGTGTGAGAAGTATTTCCCTTGTGCAGATTTCAGGGGATGCTGCGCCTCTGTATGTATTATAAATTGGTTTAGAGCGGTGCGGGGAGTCGCCGGTCGCCGCTCGATACCGACCAGTCGCGAGAGAGACCCGTGAGTGTTCGCTTCGCTATCGGATAAGTTAGAACGAAAATAAAAATAACCCCTACATTTCGAGCCGGTGCCTAGTGTTGTGAACGTGTTATTAAGTGTGTGTATTGTTGATATGTGAATTTAAAGCAGTCTTACTTTGCCAGAGATTTTGGTACAAAAGGTAAGTACTTAACTGATAAGGAAGTTACCTTTAAAAATAAAAGGAAGGATGATAACGTACGATATATTTTTTTAATTACTGCGTATGATTATTGCGTATAGTTTGCGGTAGTTATTCACTTGCGTGATGTAACTTGCGGGTATTTTGGAACTATTTCAGGGGTGTTCACTCTGTACGTTTGGTAAATACGACAGGCATGTTGCAGTGGCTGTGAGGCGGGCTGTGATTGGTGCCCGGAAACAAATTTGCAGATGGAAAATGTGACTTATTTTCCTCGAATTTTCATGATCGATTCAAATGATTAAGCTTAGCGTATGAGTTACACTTTCAATATTAGCGAGATAGGCGCTTAAATATTGAATAATACCTATTATATTTTATAGATACATTATAAACACTGAGGGGTGGATACAAATAGCCAGTGTGCTTGTCTGCTACATTACTATTAAAAAAACACCACTATACTATTAGAGCTGATCTTTTGTGTTTAAATCATTCTATCATTCTGGCTACGAAGTAAATATTAAGTAAGTAATAATATTCTGGGTCTCCATAAGGACAGAGTTTGTTTTTGGTTGTTATAAGTTTATCTTAAAAACTGCGTTTACAATTTCATAAAATATCTTTTTTATTTGAAGGTTATTTCTTGTGGAAAATCATTTGAAACACGCTGTGGATAAGTCTTGAGGCACACCTAATGTATCATAATAATGTAGGGATATAATTATTATTTTGCATCTAAAGTTTTTGGACCTGCATATAGCTGCCATCTTTACGATCGTTCTCAGAGTTCATATACTGGGATTTTCCTCATGCGCGCGGCATTTCTCGGACGTAGTTGCGATTCTGGGAATGGATACTGTCCGGCATGTCCTTTATTATTGTGTGGAGTCACACACGCTATGGGGTCTTATAATAAACTATTCAATAATGAAAAGTGAGCTTGATTTTTTTACAAGTGTTTGCCATATTATCTTCTTCATATTGGTGTAATTTCTAAGTGCTTCCACACCCAATCTGGATTTTAAACATGCCATGAAGTCCACCTTTATTTGGTTGCTACGAGCAACCTATCGTTTGGCTTTTAGGTATTGTAGGGAGCGAGTTTGAATTCTCAATTTTGTACGGGCGCCTGCGTTGTTGCCTCGTGTTAGTCAGCAGATGCAGCGCTAGCAGATGATGTCGCTTGGGTTCCGGAGATCTCGGTGGGGCCCGTTAACCCAGTGTTACCATATTATATCTCTGTGAAATCCGAAAAGTTACATAGTTCCGCGTGACCAGTTAAAAAACTTTGAACTAATATTTTTGTAAAGAAATGACGTATGTAAAGATAATAAATTTAATAAAAGTACTCGGATATCCAGACGTGTAAATGACTCTGCAGGAAATGAAAGAAGTATGCATGGATCGCGAAGCCTGGCAATCTCTCCTCTCTGAGTACCCTGTCAGCGTGAATATAGTTAAGGTTTTAAATTTGACTGGAAATCCATTATATATCTTCGAGTTATTACGCCGTGGGCGGAATTAGTCCCAAGCGGAGCTTATAACAGCACCTATACGAGTATATATGGTACGATATACGAGTATGTTACCTAAGCGAAAAGCTCTCAAGTGTTGAAGATATCATAAAAGCACATTCTTGCGTAAGAGGTTGCTTGTTAAATTTTACGATTTAATAGGTGCCGTCATTACTGAACGGGTTGTAAACTGTCTTTTGAACTTTATCTTCAATTTAAGAGTCATATCTATCTAGTGAGATGATGCAGGGTTAAAAGTTTTAATTGTAATATTTTTATTTAACATTATATTTAGGATTATATGTAATTTAACTTATTAAAATTTAACATACTTACAGAACCCAGTACAAAAAATATATAGAGGTGGTGGGGATAAATGTTAATAATAATAATGGTAATTAGTAACTTATTATAATTAGGCGATGATCTGTTGAAGATTAAATTTCACTCATTTAACTATTAATAGCAATTGGTACAGTTAGCCTTAGAAGTAGATAAAACGAACCAAAGTTATAGAATAGATTTGTGAATAAAAATTGTATGTTTTTTTAAAATATTTATGTCAAATTACGAGTGTGTACACTTGTTTTGTGTGTAGATTAGTATACAAGGCCGTTATAGCAGTGTTTACTTGTTTTTAAATAGTACAGTGGGCAAAAGAGATTAGTATACAAGGCAATTTTTTTAGAAAATCCTATTCATCATTTTATAAGGTTTTGTTTGGGTTACACAATTGTTCTCATTGATTGCAACCACGTTGTATCTCATTGTAACCAGCGCATATGATAAAATATATATAGGTTATCTAAAAAATACAAGCCTAGTAGGGCAGTCCGTTATACATATCTGTAGATTTGATACACTGAATCCTATATTTAGATTTATTTTTCCTATATTTAGTTTGAAGAAAATGATCTGATATATTAAGAAACTTTCGTTGCTGACTGTACATATATTATGGTCAGGCAACATTATGGTCAGATGAGCCACTAGAACCGTACTCATCAATGTGTATGTTATAATAGTTGCTTCTCGTATCTTACTCTGAAAGGTAGTGAAAAAAGGCAACTGGTTTCGGTGAGGGTCGTGAACCTCAGCTGGTCAGATCATTTCCACTGTAAGACATAGGTCATGTGTTCAAGTCGGCCCCAGCTGAGTTTCACGACCCTCACCGAAACCAGTTGCATTTTTTTTATTCCCTAGCTAACTTGTGTTCTATGCTAATATAAAGAGGAAAGATTTGCATGTAAGTATGTTTGTAACGAATTGGCTCAAAAAGAACTGGACCGATTTTAAAAATTCTTTCACCATAAGAAAGCTACATTCTTCGCGAGTAACATAGACTAGGTATATCGGATTTTCAAAAAGTTTTCGTTTTGAAATCTGGCGAAGCTGCGGGCATCAGCTAGTTATTTATAAAAAAACATGCTTGTTATGAGGTTGCAAGGGAAATGTGGAAAATGACCGACGTTTGCTGTAGGTAGGTACATTATTTTTTTAAAAGTAGTGTTTAATCTTATTTTTTGTGTATAAATGGTGGATTCTTAGAAATTGTGTCAATGTGCTATACATTCCCCTAGTGTAATATATTATATATATATTATTTATATATCGCGACAAAATGCGATTTTTTGCTGTCAATCACGGAAACTCCACTGGGCGCTTCAGTAACGCTTCCACCACGTTACTGGGGCAAGACTGAGTTTGACTTAGTAAAGTCTTACTAAGTCAAACTCAGTCTTAACTAAAGCGAAGATGTTAGACAATGCTCTAAAAAGTAAATATTTTATAAATGCGATTTGGTACAAAGGCCGTAGTAGCCATGCCATTAACAATAATTTTACCAAAAAACAGACCTGTTAAAATATATGTATGCACTAGTTGACGCCTGCGGCTTCGCCCGCGTAGAGAAGTTTTCCCGTTCCTGTTTCCCACAGGAACTTGTTCCCGGGATAAAAAGTAAAAAAAAAAACTTAACTATCTTCACGCTGTATCCCTGACGGGGTAGTCAGAGAGGACAGATCGCCAGGCTTCGCAATCCATTTACACTTCTATCGCTGCTTCGAGATTCATCAATCGCTTCATTAAAAAAAAAAGTATAAAATTAAAAAAAAAAGATAAAAAATTAAAAGTAAAAAGTAGCCTATGTGTTATTCTGATGTATAAGTATTGTAAAGTTTCATTAAAACCTATTCTTGTTATGAAAGAGTTGAGAGAAAGAGTAACAAACATCCATACAAACTTTCGCATTTATGATATTATTAAGATTATGTTATATGCTTAGAGGTCGTTGACCGTCCATTCACAAGAAGTGCATATTTCCTAAGGTCATTGTTAATGCCAATCGGCTCCGTATAGATGTCACGAGCGAGTATTGTCGTGCACATAGCTATTACTCATTGCATCTGAATTGCACGTGCATACGCTGTCTGTGTGGTGAGAATGTGGGGGTTTGAATACCGGCGGCGAACGGATATGTATAACGCCATTCTCACTGGTTCTCCTTAACAAAAGAAAGGTAGTTACTGTTAACAACGCTTAAATCCTACATCTAAGCTACTAATATTATAAACGCGAAAGTTTGTAAGAATGGTTGTTTGTTACTCTTTCACGAAAAATCTACTAAATGGATTTTGATGAAACTTACAATATTATAGCTTATACATCAGAATAACACATAGGCTGCTTTTTATCCCGGGAACAAGTTCCTGTGGGAAATGGGAAAACTTCACCACGCGTGCGTAGCCGCGGGTGTCAACTAGTTATGCAATATACCAACTCATTCACACACTGACGCACGCATTTATGTAAACATTGTCGGTTTTTTGTTGTGTAAGGACAATATATATTATGATAGTGGAGAAGTTCTACCAACCTGAAGGGAGGATCATAATATACTTAGCTGTAAATTGTAATTGCGATCCATGCATACTTCTTTCGCTTCCTGTATATTCATTAATCGCTTGAAACATGCACGTCTGGGCATACAAATACTTTTGACTTTTCCGTTTTTGAGCAATCTGCTCACGTGGTCTTCATATGTAAGTCTCGGCCTACCCTGGCTCCTTCTGTCCTCTACTTTCGCATAAATATATTCTTCGTCAATCGTTCCTCACTCATTCGTTGGACGTATCCAAACCAACGGAGCACGCCCTTTTCCAGCGTTCATTAAAACCTGCCATATTGCGTATCACTTCGTTACGTATTCGGTCGGCCAAGGTTACACCGCACAATTATCGATGTGATCGCATCTCCACTAATAACCTATATGCAGTTCAATCTTCTTCTTCTGCATCTTAACACCTATAATCCCAATTGTCCACTTAACCTAGATTTGGAGTTCACTGTTATTTGACATCTAGTAGCAGTTTTCGTTTTTACTATTGATTTTCAGCGTTATTGGAGGCGACTGCCGTCTGACCTCCCAACCACGTAACGGCTTCCGCGTCGTTGCTTCGTCGGTACACCGCTGGCAGATGAGGTGGCTTGAGTTCCACAGATCTAGGTGTAACCCCAAAATTCCATTATTTTTTACGAGGAGAGATCATCTTACAGACTACCCCCTGCTGGCTAGCAATGGGCTTGTGTGGGGGTCGCCCAGCACCTGATCGTGGTGGTGCTGGGAATGTTGTAATGATTATAGGGAAATTATGTATTGGAAATATTCTGTGGAAATTGTAAAACTTGTATTGTAAAGTAAGAAAAAGAACATGTTGTGTTAGATACAAATAATATTTAAATTTCAAGTTTGCATGCTATATTATATGGCAGAATGGGCCTGTGCTATGTACCTATGTAAAACTAACTGAAAATGCTATGTACTCCATTTAAGGCAAATAAATAATTATGAATTATGAAAAATAAATAAATATTGTGGGACACTTTTCACACAGCGCCATCTAGCCCAAAGTATGCTAATATTAGCTTGTGTTATGGGATCTAGATAACTGATAAACATACTTATATATTTCTAAATATATACATTATAGATAAATAACACCCAGACACAGAATAAACCATCGTGCTCATCACACAAAGTTTTATCCTCGGTGGGAATCGTACCCACGACCTCTTGCGTAGCAGTCGGATGCACTCCCACCGCGCCACAGAGGCAGTCGTATAAATACTTACTAAAACTCCTCAGCTACATATCTGCCCTAATAGAACCCCTAAAACCCTAGTTTAGAGATATGCTAAGCTAGATATAGTGATGTATTTAAACACCGGCACCTTAATTAATGTTGACTCATTGAACTTTCGAGAACAGCTTATAAACCATGTCAGGGAGAGCTTTTGTTGTTAATGGGGACAATTTTAACAAACTTTTTTCATTAATGACTTGGGGATTCGAGGTAAACTGTTTGTGTTACGGCAAGATCGTTTAAAAACATCGCCAATAAATGCTATGGGAGAACTTTTATTGGTTAAGTAATAATAAATAAAATGGTCGTGTCACATTATACTGGGATCGATCTATTATCACAGACAGGACTGTTGTCGCCTACAAGCCTCGATTAGAACGCCGTGCAATGATTGTTGACGTCACCATCCCCCACGACGAGAACCTCGTGAAAGCTGAGATAGACAAGCAGAAGAGGTATTTGGACTTAGCTCATGAGGTTGTCGACATGTGGGATGTGGATTCAGCAATCATTGTTGCGATAGTCATATCTGTCCACGGACTTATAGCCAAGAGCCTAGCAACTGTTCTCACATAACTCCAAAGAGCAATGTAAATTAATTATTGTAAGCCATACATATATTTTAAAAGAGCATTCATGGAATTTCTTGCCAGATTCTTCTCCATGAAGGGTAGGCTCCCCTTGGAACTGGCAACTAGAATCACTCTCATTTTAATTATTGTCATGACTATTCGTAAGTGCCTAAAATGGTCTACATGAATAAAAATATTTTGATTTTGATTTTGAGCCTTGATCAACATCTTCAAAGGCTCTCGTTAAGCGGCTGGATCAAGGCCTGATGCAGAAAGCAGTTCTTCTCGACACGGCACGTATTGTGAGGAAATATTCCTTTCTCTGGAGCCCTAACCACCGGTAGCTTGGTCCCTGTACCCGATACCGGTCTGGCACTATTTTTTATATTTTTAATGTAAATGTGTAAATTGTATTTTTTATCGGTATATTTAAAAATGTAATCTATATGTTTTTATCTTTACTAATATTATAAAGCTGAAGAGTTTGTTTGTTTGTTCGGTTGAACGCGCTAATCTCAGAAGCTACTGGTCAGATTTGAAAAATTCTTTTTGTGTCGGATAGTCCATTTATCGAGGAAGGCTATAGGCTATATATAATTACGCTACTACACTGGGGAGCAGAGCAGTAGTCATAAATGTCGACAAATCGGGCAATTTTTTCTGCAATATTGTAGACTTTATAAGCTACGGGATAAAATAGGTGCGACGGGAGGTCGAAATATTCCACGGGCGAAGCTGTGGGGGTCATCTAGTAAATGAATAAAGGAGATAATAAAATAAATCAATATTGAAGGACATTTTTCACACAGCGCCATCTAGCGCAAATTAAGCTTTAAGCTTGTGGTATGGGATCTAGACAACTGATAAAAACATTTGTGGATCACACAAATATTAATTCTGACCCGGGAATTAAACCCGAAACCTCAGCGCAGCAGTCGCTTACACCACTTACACCACTGAGGTAGTCAATGCCTGATTATATTAGAAATTAATGTAGGATGTTGTCTTGACTTCTAAAACCTTAATACAGGCACAAATACCGTAAATATAAACCCACTGTGACTGCAGGCTATGAAACAGTAAAATATAAAGTTCAAACAAACTTAATTAATTGTTACCTGCGAATAAAATGTACAATACAATCCACCCTAATCATAGCAGATGAAAGCGGCCATACCCCAAATCTTTTGAATAAATTTTAAAGAAAATTCAAGGGACCCTCCCCGTGCCTCTCTTACCTCCGACCTTGCGGACCGAGACTCATCCGCTTCCCCTGTTTCAACATACACACCTCTCTAGTTAGGGTGGTCTCTAACCTCGGAAAAAATATTAATGAATATAAAAAAAATCAAAGAATCTGCACAACTATTATATAAGACATACCTAAGACAAGACACAGGTTCTTAATAATGTCTGAAACTACCTATATTATCATATAGGTAGTTTCTGACATTAGTTTTCTTCTTTCTCACACCGAAAACTACCAATTTCCCACAATTTTGCACTCAATTTGTCCATTCAAAGGTTGCCTGTAAGAAATTGCTCTTAGCAATAAGGCCGCCATTTGTACATTTTTCATGTTTTCATTTGTTGTAATTTAATTCATATTGGTGTACAATACAGTTTTACTTACTCATATTAATAAAGAACTTAAAAAAAGTTAAATGAATCTTATTCCATAGTCTAACTATAATTTTTAGGTTTCATATTTATCTTGTTGTTGCCCGACCTTATGGCCAGATTGCACCGGCCCAGGTCCAATCTGAATAAGATGTATCACTATTCCAGTCCAGGACCGGAAGAAGATCCGGAATAATTTTATTTTTTATTTGCATCGTCGCATAGGTGCTGTTCATAATGCACTGAATTTCACTTAGCTTTCTCTTTATGTACTTTTCCTATATTGTAACTTAGAAGAGTTAAGTACAAGCTTAAAAGGCTTTTGCTGGCGATCTATTCTTCCCATGCCATTCATCTGCATCGCCACGGATAATTTCTGTATTACATTTATCTCACATTTTTTTTCACGCCGGACATCGAATAATGTCTTTATTATATCTCATACACACAAAACATATCGCACACATACACACACACACAACTGGCAACCCACATTTAACTTTCCTTTTTTAATATTAACGTGGTTTTACGACATATCATTCATATTTGATTTATTAAAATAATATAAACTTTCCCTCGTTCAAAAAAGAAACATAATTTTCCCTGCTGAATCAACCCTATCTCACTGAGGTTAACGAACAGACAGGCTAGGGGAAATCTCGCGCATGCGCCATCCACTATTTTGGCAGGCCCCATCTCTTGACTCCACTGCTCTCCTGTTAAATATACTGCCCTGCCACTATTTTCGGTGATGTAACATTAAGATGTTGCACGTTCTGTGTCCAAAAAGTTACTTCTAAAAGATAATAGCTTCCAAGGGTGTGTAAAGATTTTACGAATTTAGTTTATGACTTCATCACTTATTTAGTATACATTCACAATGGGTTCTCATTTCGATTGATCTGATTGGCTTGTCATGACTCATGGATATTTTTATCTTATCTTAACTATCTTCACGCTATATCCCTGATGGGGTAGTCAGACAGGACAGATCGCCATCAGGCTTCAGGATCCATGCATACGTTATTGTTTCCTGCTTCATACACGCACATATCATATCTGGGTATCCGTCCGAGTCCTTTCCGTTTTTAAGCAATCTGCTCATGTGGTCTTCAAATGTAAAGTTCGGTCTACCCTGACTCCCGGCTACCGTATATTTTCGTCAGTTCTGTATTTTCGCATAATATATATTCTTCGTCAATCGCCCCATTAACATCTCTGGGGCCAAGTCGACCTCACCTGCAGGCACTCAAAGACATTTTTTGGACCGGGATGGTACCATTATTTACCCGCGGCAAGCCCCCCAGGTAACCGTAGTAACCAGGTATTCGGGGTTCGGAGGCCGCAGGTCGGGGTTTCTGACGCAAATTTCGTGGCCGTCAACTTGAGGGTCACTATTGGAGCCCTCCTGCCCCTAAATCCCCATCAGGCGGGTCGCACCATATAGACGAATGATGCTCTTACAACCGAATTCAATACTTAACCTGTATTTGACGATTCTAAACAAAATAAAAAAGGACTTTCCTAAAAATCTTTGGAAGTATAATAAATGAAATAATATACTATAATCGTATTTTGTTTCAGAGTCTGTAATTAGGATATTATCCTCATATTATGCTGAGTATACTAACAGATTCCAGATAACTAATTTATTGTAGGTAGGTACTATATAAATGAGTTTTAAACTAGGTTATGAGATTTGATTATTAAGAATCAAATTTAATTTTGAATATAAATTAATTTAGGATTCCGTACTTCAAAAGGAAAAAGACTTTATAGTGTTGTCCGTCCGTCCGTTTTCTCTGCCAAGACACTTTATAACGGCAACGCGTGAAGATATCGAGATGAAATTAAAACCAATACTCAGGTATACAGTCTCTTGTAGTTGTGAAAAAATCACTCTCCTAAGTAAACTTTAAAAAAATACGTTAGCAAAACGTACACACTCAAGAGAATCAAAATGTATAGGGTATTTCCCTATGACATAGAACTATGAACTTTGGCACGAAATACCGTCTTATACTACACCAATAGGGAAATATCTGAAAACTGCATATTCGTAATTGAGTCATAAAAATATACAAATGGAAATTGTTCAAAATATGTACCTACAAATTGATACGGAACCTTGGGGTGTGATTCCGACTCGCGCTGGTTCAGTTAATATTTTTTATGAAAATGCATCTTTAAGTAGGTTGTTATACAGGAGCCAGCAGATCTCTCAGCGTCGCGTGATTGCATTTTCGTGACTGCCAAAATTATTTCGTCAAGGTATCAAAAACCATTTGACTCAGTTTTGTAAAATAAATACTTTCTAGGTATTAGAGTGAGGGCAATATATGGTACTAGGTGACCCCCACGGCTACGCCCGTGACATACTTCGACCTCTTGTCGCATCTATTTAATCCCGTCGTTTATAAATTCTACAATAATGTATAAAAAATTGCCCGATGTGTCGACATTATTTTATGATTACTGCTTCGCTCTCCAGAGTAGTAGCGTGATGATATATAGCCTATAGCCTTCCTTGATAAATGGGCTATACTACACAAAAATAATTATTCAAATCCGACCATTAGTTCCTGAGATTAGCGTTATATTAGTATGGAAGTATGGCTTAGTATGGATAAGTCAGGTGACAATGGTTTCTGTACGAGAAACTACGAGATCTGTTTACACTGTTGATTGATGGCACTTGGTGGAGCTTGCTACACATCTTGAACAAAAACACTTGTACTGTTCCACTTATTTAATCCGAAATACATAAAATATGTGCTAACTTTTGAAAATGCCGTAAGCCGAAACCGGTCAGGTTAAAATAATAAATAAGTGGAACAGTACAAGTGTTTGTGTTCAAGAAACTACGAGAAACTGGAGAGTTCTAAACGATTACTGCAAGTATCTTATTGTCAATCATAAGCATGTGTGTCATTTTCCATTATCGTCATATCCGTATTTGCATGCATGTAACATGGTAGGCGTTAAGCCAATTAGTAGGCCTTATTGAGGACTTAAAAACAACAGGTAATAGTCAAAACAAATAATAACAAGTAGGAGAGGTAGCTACCAGTAGCCTGTTTTCGATTAAACGCTGTAATAGGTTTACCACCCATTACGTGGGACTAAATACAACTTTCAAGGAGTCAGGGTAGGCTGAGACTTACATATGGAGACCACGTGAGCAGATTGCTTAAAAATTGAAAAGTCAAAAATACTTGTATACCCAGACGTGCATGTATGAAGCGCATGATGAATCTACAGGAAGCGAAAGAAGTATGCATGGATCGCTATGCCCGGCGATCTGTCCTCTCTGACTACCCCGTCAGGGATACAGCGTGAAGATAGTTAGTTAGTTAAATACAACTAGTGAAAATGTGATTGTACTGTAAGCCAGTAAGCCTCCAATGAATAAAAATGAGGAATGACTTGAACTAGAGGTGCTATATCCAAAATTGAGACTATCCCGGACTTCACAGAGAAAAGTTACCTTTTGAGAGGACGTTGGGTACTTACTTTCACGCCTCATGTTTGTTCGAAGGAATATTGCAACTTAATTTTGAATCAGGTAACTTCACCTGATTGTGCTGACATTTTGTACACGTTTAGTTGGATGACAATTGCATGGTTAGCTGTATGATACTATGGTGGGAAAACCAAGATGGCGGCTTGGTTTTTTTCAATACACTACTACAATATGGGTTTGAAATGAAAGGGCTTGTTGAGAATTCCTCGAAAAATAAAGTCACGACACTTAATTCAAATATGGCAGACATTTTTATTACATACTAGCTGACCTGCCCGGCTTCGTCCGGGACATACTTTCAACCCCGTGGCACCCATTTACTCCCGTCGTTTATTACTTTTTTAAAAATGTATGAGTTTCTCCGATTTGTTGATATTTATGATTACTGCTCCGCTCTCCTGTGTAGTAGCGTGATGATATATAGCTAAGAACCTTCCTCAATAAATGGGCTATCCAATACAAAAATAATTTTTCAAATCGGTCCAGATGTTCACGCGTGATGTCGTGACAACGGAAAACAAGTTTCATTTTTATAAAAATAAATAAAATAAAATAAATATCCATCACGCCTTATCCCCGAAGGGGTGGCAGAGGCATATTATATGCCCACTTTTCACCGTGTGGATTCCTGTCCCACGTAATAGGTGGTGAGCCCATTGCCGTGTTGAAATAGACAGACGCAGGTTGTGGCTACCTGCTGTTGACATTTTTTAAGCCGCCTATAAGGCCTTCAACCAGGCTTAACGACCGCCATTTTACTGGCAACCGGGACTAACGGCTTAACGTGCCTTCCGAAGCACATAAACGCTCGCAAATGTAAATGCCACAAAGTGGTCACCCACCCGACGACCAGCCATAGTGAAAGTTGCGTACCTCAGTGATCGTTTACCGAACACTGAGACCGCGGGGCCACGAGCGCTTCATTTTTATATATATTTTTAAATATATAGATTTTATTTATTTTTTGCTTTTTATGCTTTCTTACGATATGGGTATCTAATCAAAGGACTTGCTGATAAAAATTATTATTATTATTACCGCGATTTATAAATATCTGTTTGAAAAAAATATTTTTATTTGTTAATTTATCTAATGAATGATAACTTAGTAAAGATACATTTCCTAGACGGCATACAAATACATTAACCTTCGCCCATTTGTAAGGCATCATAAAAAATAAAAATAATCCGTCGGCACACTACCTAACACTATTATTCGAATCTTGAAAATATCTCATTATAAATGCATTAGGAGGAAAAAGGATACTGTTATTAGTGGTAGCAAGAATACGGGAGAAATAAAGGGAATTACATTTCTGTTTCCTCTTAATGGTTCCGAATGTTCCGAATGTTCTTTTTGTAAGTTTGTAATAAATGACCTGTTGTCATGGGACTATTATTTTACGTCTATGTCTTGTGCTAGATAGATTTATACACTACCTACATAGTTTGTATTGATAACAATTTTAAGAGTATATATGTCATACTAGTCGACGCTCGCAGCTTCGCCGGCGTAGAGAAGTTTCCCGTTCCCGTTTCCCACAGGAACTTGTTCCCAGGTTAAAAAGTAGCCTATGTGTTATTCTGATGTATAAGCTATATTATTGTAAAGTTTCCTTATAATCTATTCAGTAGTTTTTACGTGAAAGAGTAACAAACATCCATACAAACTTTCGCATATATAATATAATAGCTGACCCGCGCAACTTCGTTAGCGCCACACAAGAGAAACAGACAATAAAAGAGACATTACTAAAAGAGGGTGGCCCGTAGGCTATTCTATATGAAACAACTTCTCTGCCAGCGCACGTATTTCCCTCTTACAATCTTAGGTCCTTTAAGATAAGCGTGGAAGGGCATATTTCTGGGCCGTGAACCTGAGGGTCCCTATCGGGCTCCTACCGGCTGGGATAGCGGCCCTCAGTCACGGATCGTCGTCTTTGCTTTCTAAAAGGCGGGCGGCGCCATTTTAATGTGTCAAACAAAAAAAAACACTTTTTAACTACAAAACCTGAATGACAACCAAAATGTGTACTATTCTGCAAAAAAGGTGACGTCACAAAATAGGTACAAACAAAAATAGGCACGACTAAATCGACATTTACTTACAACTACATGATGTTGTTGTTGATGACTTATTACAACTGAATAATATACACGCGGGCAAAACTGCTTGAACTGAATATTCTGTGCGAGGCATTTCCTGAATTAATACATATGGTACCTGTACCTACTTTATATCCCGGGAAAACTTCGTTATCCCGCGACAAAAACTTTTTGTGTAGTAACGACTTCACGTGAGTGGAGCCGCGGGCGTCAACTTTAAGAAATGTTCTACCTATATGCCGATTTTCATCAAAATGTGATTAAATAACATACGTCCAAATAATTTTGAAATCTTTACATACTTTTGCATTTTTAATATTAGTAAGATTTTATTCCCATGGGAATATCAGGAATTCTTTCTCGATGCTCACCTAACGTAGGTATATAAAGAATACGTTCACCAAATTTTAGGTTGGGTATGGTTTCACCCACGTAGTTCCCGTTCCCGTGGGAATACCGGGTATTAACCTTTATCAGTTTTTTTTAATTTTTTTTTAATCCTTTCTTCGTGGTGATTCAAGGTAGATAACTAATAAATACTTTCACCAAATTTCAGGTTTGTACCTATGTTTGATAGTTTAGACTGTGTGTGGCTTCATCCGCGTAGTTCCCGTTTCCATGGAAATATCGGGTATATATAACCCGTTTTTATTGCTTATCCAAAGACTTAAATTATACATCCACCAAATTTCAGGTTCCATGTGTAATTTATTTGGCTTAGACTGTGCATGGTTTACTGACATAGTTTCGGTTCCCGTGGGAACACCGAACTCGCTGGTAATACAGGCCTTAGAAGATTCTTCTAAAACAGGTATTGGTAACTTTGCAAAGTGACAATCTTCCATACAAACGTTTATTCCTTATTTACGTTCTTAGGGGTAAAAATTCGCAAAACAAACTTTATAGGCGGCACTTATGTGTTAAAAGGAACCCCAATGCGAAGTTATTCATTATTAACTTCATAGCTCCGTTAGCTCCATGGATTTCGTGATTAATGAGTCAGTTAATACAAAACCTTGTTTACCCCCTTATGGGTATTTTTATTCAAAACCGCGATACACGTGCCCATTTCGAACGACGAACTTCCATACAACCGTTTATCGCTTATTTACTTCCTTAGAGGTAGAATTTCGAGAAATTAATTCTTAGGAGAAACCTACGTTTTAAAAGGGGTTCCTTTTCATGCAAAATTTGGGCTTCGTAGCTTTGTTAGTTTTATAGGTTTCGTAATCAATGAGTCAGTTATTACAACTCCTGTTTTAGCCCCTTCAAGGGTAGAATTTATCAAAATTCCTTAACACGTAATTTTTCATTTTTGTACAGAAACAGGTATAAGAAACTCGGTGTTGCTATGTTTGAAAACGATGAATTTTCCATATATACTTTCAAACCTTCTTTACCCCCTTATAGGTAAAATTTTGCAAAACCGCGATATACGTACTCATTTATTTGTAACAATGCCTTCAGGATGTTGTTGGGGCTGCCACGTTACTGCAGTGCTTCGGGGATGTTTGCGGAGGCTGGCATTAAAAGATTTGCAGCTATTTTGAGAGGTCGCATCGCATCCCTGATTGATCGGGTACGGGGCAGCTCCAACAGCCTCCTGCAGAGTGTTGCGGCGAGGCTCGACGTTGACAGTGCTATTATGCAGCACTGGACACGTGTACACCTCGCCAAAGACACAAAAATTAATTATGTCCATTTTGAGTTTGAATAAATGATTATTTTTATCTTATTAAAATTATATTTTATTTACTAAAAGGACTAAAAGGACTTAATAACTTTAAGTCCTTTGTTACTAACACATATGGGTAACTGCCCGAAATAAATAATTTTATTTGATTTTATTTATTTATAAAATAGGTGTACATAAATTCATGCCGCTAACTTTGAAAATGACGAACTTCCATACAACCGTTTAACGCTTATTTACTTCCCTAGGGGTAGAATTTCGCAAAATCCCTTCTTAGCGGAAACCTACGTATTGATTGAAAAGAATCTCCATACGAAGTTTGAGCTTCATAGCTTTGGTAGTTTCAGAAATTTCGTGATCAGTCAGTGATTTTGCCTTTTATATTTAGATTAAGATTAAATGATTACATTGTGTGTCATTTTTTTTACACAAAGCGATTTGGCCAATAGTAAGCTTATATAAGCGTTTGGTATAGGATCTAGACAACTGATTTTACATATTATACAAAGTAAACACCCAAATTCCGAAACAAACATGTGCGGTTCTCATAAATATTTGGACCGACCCGAGAATCGAACTCGGTACCTCAGCACGGCTGTCTTATTCACTATCACTTACGTAGCTTATCGTAGTCCACTGGTAGACCACTCCTAATCAATTTGCGAAAGTATTTTCTAGCGGTGATTTTAGATATGTTTTATCGAAATGGCATTGAATTTTTTTTTTCACTGTTTTGTGTAGAGGCTTTTTATGTAACTTTATTTACTTGTAGATGTTATTTAAAACGAAATTGTCTATCCGTATTGTACATGTAAGTTAAATTGATAGCAATTTGCGAGACACGACGACCAACGGCATCGTGCGATTGTCACAATTGTTACCAAACGTAAAGCTATCGAGTTGTATAAAATGTAGTGGAACATTCTGGAGTGTGACATCGAACAATGTTTCCTCTGTTCGGTTGGCTGACGTGACATACTGCCCAACGTTCATTGCCTGTGTCAAGTTTCTTTATAAAACACTTGACACAGGCAATGAACATTATATTATAAAAGCAAACTAAAACTTGTATTCCTGACGGGGTAGTCAGAGAGGACAGATCGCCAAGCTTCACGATCCATGCATACTTCTTTCGCTTCTTTCAGATTCATCAAACGCTTCATACATGCACGTCTGGATATCCGAGTACTTTTGACTTCTCCGTTTTTGAGCAATCTGCTCACATATTAATGCTTATCATATGTAAGTCTCGGCCTACCCTGACTCCTTCTACCCTCAACTTTCGCACAATATATATTCTTTGTCAGTCGTTACTCAATTATTCGTTGGACATGTCCAAACCAACCGAGCACGCCCTTTTCCAGCTTAACACTGACACTTTTATTCAAACCTGCCATATTGCGTATCACTTCGTTAAGGATTCGGTCGGCCAAAGTTACGCCGCACAATTTTCGAAGTGATCGCACCTTACAGCATTCAACTTACTTTCATGCATCTGCTGTTATATCCAGGTTTCGCTACCGTAAAGCAACGTTGGCACTAGCACTGCGTTCCAACCAACTAATCAGGACAAAGCCCAGAGGTAAATAATCTGTTTAACGAATTCCTTAGATAAATAATCAGCTTAGAGGGCTCCTATTGTATCCTCAGGAAGTTATACCAGAGTCAAAGTATGCGCCGACTTTTCATCGTAAGCATTTTGTGCACAATATCACTGGCAAAACTACAAATAAAATGTATAAAAACTATCTAAATAGATTATATACGGTGGGTCCATCTGAATATGTAAAATCATTAATTATTTTAATCTTTCTAAAACAAACCTGTATCCTTACAAGAATTAACGCTTAAATATTGTAATTCTATATTAGTAGCTATTTATTTGTTATTACATTATCGGTACATCGAGTTATTAACACAAACCGACCTTCTGAGTAGCCCAAAGTATTTAATAAATGCAAATTCCATTAAAACTAGATTAACACCCCGCAGTGCCTAATTCTTAAAATAAAATTTCGCGCTAAAATTAGCAACTCCAAGTATTGCGTCTGACAACTCTCATTTTCGAAATAGGTGGGTTTTGATTGATGGATCGAAATTATGAGAATTGATTCTTTTAAAAATATTCCTATAAAAAACAGGAATACTGTTTAAAAAGTGGATAGGGTTTAGCTTATAATTCAAAATATGGATAGGTAATAAATAAAATAGCCATAAAAGATGACACTGGTGTTCATCGGCTACAGTGACCACTTTTGATCTGGTAGGGCCGTATCTCCGTATAATGTCTTTATACGTAACTAGTTGACGCCCGCTGCTCCACACGCGTGGTGAAGATTTCCCGTTCCCATTTCCCACAGGAACTTGTTCCCGGGTTAAAAAGTAGCCTATGTGTTATTCTGATGTGTAATCTATATTATTGTAAAGTTTCATCAAAATGTATTCTGTAGATTTTGGGTGTGTAGTATAGGTGTACTACTTTTAGTAGCAAACATCCATACTTACAAACTTTCGCTTCTATAATATTAGTAGGATATTATGAAATATGTATTAGTATGTTTATCAGTTGTCTAGATTTTTTATTAGATTAATGTGGATTGTGTGTGTGTGTGTGTGTGTGTTTGTGTGTGTGTATAGCTGTGTCAAAAATTACTCCAAACATTAATTTATTTATATATAAAACCTGTACAATTATTTTGCGTAATTTTTTCCATTCCAATTTTATTAATTCCAAGACTAGGGTTGGAACTATTCTCTGTTGCGTGGCTAAATCTGCATTCGAATTATCGGATTGCAGCATACTATTTTTGACGGTAACATATTATTATTATACACGATAATATGTGACTTAGAAGGTTACAAGTGAATATTTTGTACAATCGATAACTTAGTAGAATGCATTGCACAAAGTTACTGCACAGAGCGAAGCCTAGCTAGTGCTCTAATCCTCTCATAGTATGATAACTACTTAGATATATTAGATTACTATCTACACAACGCAGGCGATATAGAATGTGTTTGTATGCATAGTGATAGTATGTGCAAAAATATGCTCACAGTTATATGTGGGCATATAATTGCGTCGGATAGACAGAACATTTTCAGAATTAATCGTAGGACGTTCTACAATCGACCATCAATCCGACACTACTGAATCGACTTAAATAAAATTCGGCATGATCGGAGTTTATATATCAGAGTTTATATGCTTGATATTCAGCACGGTTCCTTTGGGAGAGAAGATGAAAAACAAAATGTATATATTTAGTTCCCGCAGCTTCGCCCGCGTGTATATTAGACAGTTGTAACTCATCATCATCATCATCCGAGCGTCTGTCCCAGTTGCGTCTCGCGACGCCCGGGGTCCGCTTTCCTACATTTTCTCCTCCACTTCGCACGGTCTTCGGCATCCCCTGTAGTGAGACCATTGGCACGCATGTCATCCCTTACGACGTCAAGCCAGCACTTCTTGGGTCTTCCCCTCTTACCGGGACCCGGCGGGGCTGACATGGCCAGTCATTTATTTCATTAGTCAGTTGTAACTATTAACAAGTATTCTGATTTCATTCAGTTCTTTTTGAAGTGAAAACTTCTTTAGCGGCGTTGAGCACTTTCTGTAATGGGTATAAAATCTTAAACTCGCGTCAGGGTCACGTGTCCGTCAGGGTCACGTGTCCCGTAAGATTTTTTATCATCATCATCTTTACGTCGATCCCGGTCAATTTTTGAAGGAAAAACTTCTTTTAGCGCGGTACGCATATTTTTAGATGAGATAAAATCTCTGGACTCGCGACCATAATCATCATCATCATCTAACGTTGATTCCGGTCATCTACAGGTCTTATTAAATAATGCTGTGTAATCAATTAGGACTCTTTCAGTGTAGAATTATTTTTTATCATCATCATCTTTACGTCGATCCCGGTCAATTTTTGAAGGAAAAACTTCTTTTAGCGCGGTACGCATATTTTTAGATGAGATAAAATCTCTGGACTCGCTACACCCCGTTACGATACGCAGCTATAGTGTGTGCATATATGCATGTACCAACGCGTCTAGATAAATAAATTATTAATAAATTGAGTTTTCACTTCTGTCGGCACTCCCGGAGTGGTTAGGTTTTTTGTTAGAAAGGGGATTCTTCAAAAGTTGTTTCATAAGAATATAGATGCCTACGCGCCTCTCTTTCTATCTAATCTCTCTTTCTTTGTCTGTTTTTCTTATTTGGCGCTAACGAAATTGTTCGCAATAGCTAGTCTTACTATAAAATAAAGTGACATCCCGTAAAGGGATTTTAATATATTTTTTTGAAAATCTTTTCCAAAACGATAACTAAATAAGCTTTGTCAGTAACATTTAAACAATACTTTTTAACCGGGCATCAAATTTTTTGGAAAAACCTTTTTTTTTAAGTTAAAACATATTATATTTCTTTAAAGCGTAAATACCGCTAACTGTAGGTACCGCGTGTGGGTTCATTGTACACAAATTATACAACAACTATATCAACGCCTGCATACGAGTACAATCTTGGTTTATGTTACGAGCACTTATCTTAAGATTTATCTTTCGGAAGATTTCCACCTGTAATGTGGACCTATTCGTATCAAGTTAACACCTAAGGGTGAAAGCGTCAAATCGATCCATTTTAGATTTATCTACATACTTTTGATAGTCTGTGTTATTAGTGAGTAGCAGTAAAGTTCTGTAATAATGTCTTCGATTTTCATAAATTAATAAATGGTAAGACAAAGTGTGAAAGATTGTGAGGATATCATCATACCTACGATAAGTAGGTACCTACTCACTAATTTTGTATCACAGTTGTAGTATATTCAGACTGCTATTATTACGGTTCGTAAATATATAAAAAATAATGATGATTTATAAGTATATTTTGTTGTTTAGACCTTAAACTTCAAGTTTATGTAAAATACTATTTCTCTTTTTTTTATACTCTTGTAATTAGTTATTTTGAATGTAAACGGGGAATGGACTGTTATTTTAAATTACCTGATAACATGAAAAATATTTACTTTATTACTATAAAATACATATTTGAAAATATTATATAAATACATATTTTATAATACTACTAATATTATAAACGTGAAAGTTTGTAAGTATGGATGGATGTATGTTACTCTGACACACAAAATTTAATAACTGGATTTTCATGAAACATTACAATAATATAGCACACATCAGAATAACACATAGGCTTCTTTTTATCCCAGGAACGGGAACGGGAAAACTTCCCGTTCCCGTTGCGCACTCCACGCGTGCGCAACTAGTATAATATATCTTTCACACTAAGCCCTTTGATTTAAAACATAACTTAGTTCGTAATCTTTGAATTGTTTTTTTCTTCCTAACGTGATGAGCACCATATATTTGCAGTATATTTATTTTGGTCACAAATGTTAATTTAACCAGTTTTGTAGAATTTTTAGAAAATTTACTGTGAATGAGGAATATTCTGACTCCAGACATATCTTTAACTATATTCAAAACAACATCACTTGTATCTATACTACACACACCTAAAAATAAAAAAAAACAACGCAATATTGCGCTCCTCTCTATCAGATTATTTACCCTTACCATATTTTCTAAGCCATCAAAAATATAAATGCAAAACATAAGCGGATCTTGCCCCAGGCGGGTTAGATAACCGCTCCGCCTGCGTTAAGACCGCACCTCTGCCCACTTATCCTAAGATTTATCTAGCGTTTGATCCTCCCGTCTACCTCCTGATATATCCTTCGTCATAAATGTTTATATTAATATTACAGTGATGTGTTTCACAAGTGGCGCCTGTTTGTACACGGAAGCATAAATCAGAAGTCCATTAAGACATTTTATTCACGAATATACTAGTTTTACTGAAACAGAAATGAGGGAACATAGGAAGATAACCTTATGTGTTAATCTGCCGGCAAAAGCTAGCTAGGCAAAAGTATAGATTTATGTTAAAATCTATACTTAGTATAGACTAGACATATTGTCACGCTTTATCCCCGAAGGGGTAGGCAGAAGCATACTATACGCCCACATTTCAGCGTATGCACTTTTATCCCACGTAACAGGTGGTGAGCCCATTGCCGTGTTGAAATAGGGCCTTTAACTGGGTTTAACGACTGCCATGTCACTGGCAACCGGGACCAACGGTTTAACGTGCCTTCCGAAGCACGACAACGCTCGCAAATGTAAATGCCACAAAGTGGTCACCCATCCGGAGACCAGCAACTGTGAAAGTTGCTTAACGCAGTGATCGTTTACAGAACACTGAGTTCGCGGGGCCACGAGCGCTTTTTATATAATATTAAGTATAGATTTTAACATAAATGTTTGTTTGTTTGGTTGAACGCGATAATCTCAGCTCAGAAACTGCGGGTTCAAATACAAAAAGCCTATTTATCGAGGAAGGCTATAGGCTATATTATGTCAATACGCTACCTGCCCAGGAAAAGGAAGTAGTAATTATAAATGTCAAGAAATCGTGAAAATTTCTATACATTATTGTAAAGCTAAAATTACGGGATGTCCTGGTTGCGAACTGGGAAAATGGGTGCGACAGAGATTCGAAGTATGTCATGGGCAAAGTCGCATAGCACAGCTAGTATCTTGACAAACATACAGCGTTATGATTTGTATCCGATGAAAACATTGTTTAATTTGTAAACTATTCATAACTTGACAAAAGCTTTTAGCGAAGCACGTTGTTCGTGATAATTAAACAATTTATAGAATGTCTGAGGTTTAACCAAGAATGGAACCACCCTTCCCCTCTCCAAGTGTGAGTCTTTGTCATCACTTGCTCACAACACACATATATATGAGACGTTATTGTATATTGCCTAATTATGCTAAAGTCTTGTGTTCCCGACCTTTGATGTCAAAGTATTGCAACGGAACTGTTTGAGATAAATTTTGTGTGAAAATTACTTAAATACTTCAGCTACCATCCCTAACACACTGTTAAAGATGGATACTAATGAATCCAAGCTAGGATCTGTATTATAAGGTAAACTGTATAATAGGAGATAAAAAAATTCCCGTCATTTTATATTATAGAAGCTTATTAATATTTATTTGGTGCAACCAATTTATTTGGCAGTAAATTTATGTCTTTTGGTAACGTTTAAGTTTCAATTACGTTTTATTTTTACTGACCGAATTCATGAATTGAAATCTGCCTTGTCTTGCGACCCTGCTGCATTTTATTTGAATGCTCTGGTAAAATGCATTATTATATTATGCAGACATGTGTGATATCTTCATAAAAAAATTCGTCGAAGAAAATATGAGTAGGCTAGTTCACTCGTCTCATAAAATAGTCGTAGAAATATCTAATATCTCGTGCTAGAGGCGTTCCAACCAGAGGATCTACTTTCATACAGTGCAGCAGTGGAGAGAATTTTCAGCTGAACTGAGCAGTTAAAAGATAGTTTCATAGTCGAATCATAGATGTCTGGAAAAGCTCTACCATTGTACGTGTTTCCCTCCTCTTACAACCCCGGGTTCTTCGAACGGAACGTGAGTTACATTATTGCTAAAAGCCTTGTAGACTTTGAGAGTAACCCTCAATTTCTAAGCAGTAATGAGCTTTTATAAAGCGGACAGCATAAGTTTGGAAATAAAAATAGAAAAAAAAAATCACCAAAAATTTCACCGAAAGAATACAAGTAAAGATTTCATTCGCTCCATATAAGAATCTCGTGCTTTTAGTAATCATCACCATGCCCGAAGAACGACACGTGACTGATACGCATCAGTCTATTCACTATTACCATTTAGTTCAGTGGTTTGTACACCATTTGTGTTTTATCGCATTTTACCATAGGGTTCAACCCCTGTGCATCCCGATAATCGATTTACCATATACATTATTTATGATATTTGTGACATTTTAGGGGTAAAATATTTGTTTTGGTTTCTAACTTCTGCAATATGTTGTCTAAATGCGTCAATTTTTTCATACCATGACTGCGCAGATCAAAGTTTTCATTTCCGATTTCTATGGCGCAGACCATGCGCAGACTTTCGAAATTGGAGGGAGAAGAGTTTCTACTCTTCCAACCTAAGTTAATTTTCTTTAGCTGTGGTCAGTTCTTGGATCAAACATTTACGAAAAAAAAATAAAAATCAACAGCAGGTTGATGTTGCCACAACCTGAGTTGCTTTTCAACACGGCAATAGGCTCACAACCTATTACGTAGGACAAGAATACACGAGTAGGCGTGTAATATACCTGTGCCACCCTTTTGGGGGATAAGGCATTAATGATAAACAAACAAAACATTGGATTATGTTTAGGTATTCATGTAGGTCACAAAGTAACTTTTATGAACATAGTAGTTGCTAGTAACATACCTAGTAGTCCTTAAGCCAAGTTGAAAAAAATTATATGCTAGAATAATTTCAAAGGCAGCTACAGGTAGCTACAAACTGTCCCTATTTTTTTCATCAAGGCATTCCCCCATGTGACAATTGGTGAACCCATTGGCGTATTGAAATGTAGAAGCTCAGGTTGTGACTATATGCTGTTAAAAATTTTCAAGCCCGTTTTTAATGTATTTTAACTTGGCTTAATGAAGGCAGTCAGAGTCCGAGACTACCAGGACTTTAATTGGTCGTGTTAATTAGTGTCTAGCACATAGGACCTTTTAGCCTTTTTGTTACCACCTCACTAAAAAGGCAACGGGTTCAAAATTTCTTCCGAATTTAACATCTAAAATAGACACATTTTATTTTATTAAATTTATTCGGCCCTTTAAACCCACCCCAGTCCCGTGCTTCGGAAGGCACGTTAAGCTGTTGGTCCCGGTTGCTAATAAAATGGCAGTTGTTAAGCCAAGTTGAAGGCATTATGGGCGGCTTAAAAAATTTCAACAGCAGGTCGATGCAGCCTGCGCCTGTCCATATCAACACGGCAATGGGCTCACCACCTGTTACGTGGGACGAAAGTGCATACGGTGAAACGTGGGCGTTTAATATGCCTCTGCCTACCCCTTCGGGGATAAAGGCGTGACAATATGTATGTATGTATGTATGTTAATGACTGCCGACGGCTATGTTTGAAAGACTACCGTGACCAACGGCTCACCGTGACTTATGAAGCATGGAAACGCTCGTATATTTAAATACCACAAAGCGGTTACCCATCTCGAGATCAGCCATAGCGAAAGATACTTATCGCAATTCAGTGACCGTTTACACAACACTGAGTTAGCGTGGCTACCAGCGCTTCTCTGCCACCTTAGTAGTATAAAAAAACAATAGGTTTCCAGAATGACAACAAGTTCGAGTTTCAATAACATGAACGGTCGTCAATCGGTGTCGGTCGCGTCGGTGTCAAAACATCGCATACTTATTGTCACTATACCGGGAAGTGTGGGGTTCAAATTGCGTCATAACAAGCATCATGTTGTCATGCTTTCATTGTGCGTATGCAGTATCTACAAAGGTTGAATACCTCATTGGCGAAGCGGTAATGTGAAGTCACCGGCTCGATTCCTGGATTGGAAAAAAATAATAAATATTGTTGGATACTTTTCACACAGCACCGTCTAGCTCAAACTAAGCTTAAAGCTTGTGCTATGGGATCTAGACAACTGATAAATGTACTTATATATTTCTAAATACATACATATTATACATAGGACAGACTGCCTTTGTTGCGCGGTGGGAGTGCGTCCGACTGCTACGCAAGAGGTCGTGGTTTTGATTCCCACCCAGGATAAATATTTGTGTGATGAGCACGATGGTTTATTCTGTGTCTGAGTGTTATTTACCTAAAATATGTTTATACGAAAAAAAAAATCAACAGCAGGTTGATGTTGCCACAACCTGAGTTGCATTTCAACACGGCAATGGGCTCACCACCTATTACGTGGGACAAGAATACACGAGTAGGCGTGTAATATACCTGTGCCACCCCTTTGGGGGATAAGGCATTAATATGTATTTAGAAATATATAAGTATGTTTATAAGTTATCTGGTTACCATAGCACAAGCTCTGCTTAATTTGGAATCAGATGGCGTTGTGTGAGTTGTCTCTACAATATTTATTATTATAGGAAACACCCAAACTCCGAAGCAAATATTTGTGGATCACACAAATATATTTTCCGACCCGAGAATCGAACCCGGGACCTCAGCACGGCAGTCGCATATGCTACCACTTACAAGTACGCCACTAAGGTCGACTTGCGCGATCTTGGGTTAACGTGTATAAGTCGGAGGTATGGACTATTCCCGAGTTAAATCATTAATTTGTCTCGCATCACCCCGAGCCAATGGTATACCTAGGATTATATCGCTAAAATTTTAACTCACCGATTTCTGAGGGTTAATTCGTCAAACGTTGGGTTAGCAGCTAACAGACAATGTAGTGTCACATGCGTGACACGGACTCCTCAAAGTGACACGCCGCGCAAATATAATACGATAAAAATAAAAAGCACTCGGCTGTCATGTTACATTCATTCGTGTAAGAAGAAGTCTTATGTGGCAAACTGTAGTGTAAAAGAGATAGACATACCTGTTTCATTCTTTGTTCAAATCATTAATGTTTGGTTGGATGACATAGAGTGACATAAAACATTGGGTTAATTAACCCGATGAAATTTTTATGTGGTGCAAGACATAATTAGGGTTAAAAAGTTATTTACTAATTCCGAGGTAACTAACTCTATAATTATTTTTTTAACCCCAGCATTCATGCAAGTGGGCCTAAGGCAGTCAAAATGTTAATTCACATTTGTTTGTTTCGGTGTTTGTGTTACCAATATATAATTTCTGCATGTATTAAAAATTATACATGTATGTTTATTACTTGTACTTAGCTGTACGGCATAGCACAAGCTGTACGGTATAGCTTACTTGGAACTAGTTAGCGCTGTCTAAAAAAGTTCCACAATGGTGCTAATTCTGTTTTTGAGACCTCTTAACTAAAATTTCTCTAAAATATTCTTATTTTTATTAAGAGATTGCCAAATGCTATTCTGTTATTAAGTCGAACTAAAGTTATACTATATTATAAATAGCACTAAATTTGTATCTGATGTCACTAAAATTCATTTTATGTTTTAAAATTGAACAAGATGTGATAAATGTACATAGACAGTCGAATGTAAATACATGCTGACTAACTTGGTGATTGAACTGCCTATGTACATTTTTCCCGTTACAGCGTTTTTAATGTTTTCACGTTTCAAACGGTTACTAAAATTAATAAACGTCCCACTACTAAATTTCTTTTACTAAAGTTAAATTTGTATCTGGCATCACTAAAATTCATTTTATGTGATCAAATTCAACAAAAAGTGAAAAATGTGCATAGTCAGTTCAATCACTAAGTTAGTCGGCATCTAAATACATGTTTTGTTGAATTTTATCACATAAAAGGTATTTTAGTGATGTCAGATACAAATTTAGTGCTATTTATAATATCACCATTAATGCTAATTCTGTTATTGAAACCACTAAACTAAATTTCTCTATAATTTTCTTAATTTTTATTAAAAAATTAAGAAAATTAATAATTAATTAATTAATTAATTATTATTTGTTATTTTTTTTTTTTTATTAAGAGATTGCCAAATGCTTCTGTTATTACGTCGAACTAAACTTAGCACTAAATTTGTATCTGACATCACTATAATTCATTTTATGTGATAAAATTCAACAAAACATGTATTTACATGCTGACTAACTTAGTGATTGAACTAAACAACAACAGAATTAGCACCAATATTTACACAAGAAAAGGTGTAGGCATTAACTTCTGTTATACAAAATTTCGTAAAATTTGCTGCTAATGACTTTTGAATCTACGTTTTTTACCTAGTATAAGTATATCAAAGACCAGGGCACAGGAAACGACGCTATGATGAAAGTGATTGCACAATAATTAATTTAAATGATCCTTAGACTGGCGCGATAACAGACCTTGGCAAAAAATACTGCTATTTGATTAATGTAATTCCATTTCAAAAAAAAACATGTAAAGTATTGAGAAATGCCCATAAAATCTCAAAATAAATGTCTAATAAACATTGTTTTAGACAGATAATGGTTAAAATGCCACTTACTTTAAGAATTTATCGTTATTTGAACATATTTACAAAGTAAATTGCAAATTATTAGAGTGACATCAACAGTAGAATAGCAGTGGTTTGCGCTAACACAACAGATTACACAATTGATTCATTGGTTGATAATAAAGATCTATAAGCATACATTATAATACTGTCATATGCAACTGAACATTTTTTATTTGATTAAAGTTAAATATATTTAAATGACTTTACCTGGCGAAGGAATGTTAATATTAGTACCTAATTTATAAAAATATAAAAAGGAGAAATGAAACAAAGAAAAATCTGCCTGAATTTTGTACCTGGGGTTCAATATGAGTACCTAATCTATTGTACGTATAATGTGTCGTTCGCGGCGGCCTTATGATGAGCGATGGTCATTCATATTGGAACTTATGTGTACGTTCCCACCGCCACCGTAATAAAATCAAGTAGTCACCCACACATGCATAAAAATGGTCAATAGCATTTGCATAATGCACTGTGTGTGCGGGTAATATTAGTTAAGGTATACCCACACCTGCAGAATCATCACCCCCATCCGAAACGTTAGTCCCGGTTGTATCTGATGACCGCTTCGGTACTCTTATTTCGGTACTTTTCCACTTCTATAGAATGTGCTCCTGAGGGTCGGAACCTAGATACCGCCTCTAACGAGTATATCAGAGTGTTAAGATTGCTTGTAAAATTCTCTTTGTCAATAAAACTGCCCTTACGTGGGACAGGAATACACACGGTGAAAACTGGGCGTATAATATGGTTCTGCCACCCCTTCGAGGTTAAGGCGTTATTGAAAAATAATAAAACTGTCCTTTGTATATTTTTAATACTAAACTAAAATTAATTACTTGTAAATTAAAATTCAAATTAATGTAAAACATTAATGTAAATTAGATTCTATCGTCCTTCCACTTCCTACCTGCGTCTCCGAACCACATAGACACCCACAAAATCCTTTTTTTTTATTTTAATTGTAAATAATAAACATTGCCTAGTGTGGCCATACACTAAGTTTATCAAGTTGCTCGTATCTCACGTGAACTTGATCAGTATTCTACGAGCGATCCAGCGGACTAATCAGACGGGTGCATCCATGATACCCTGGAGGGCCATTGTGAGCCCACAGGCACCTTTCGCATATTAAGGGGTGTATGGCATAGAATCAGCGGAAACAACAATCAAGATGTGAATTACTTAACGTTTTCGTGTAATATTGGTTTTATTTAGTACTTAAGCGCTCGTGGCCCCGCGGTCTCAGTGTTCTGTAAACGATCACTGAGTTACGCAACTTTCACTATGGCTGGTCCTCGGATGGGTGACCACTTTGTGGCATTGACATTTGCGAGCGTTTCCGTGCTTAGGAAGGACGTTAAGCCGTTGGTCCCGGTTGCCAGTAACATGGCAGTCGTTAAGTCAAGTTGAAGGCCTTATGGGCGGCTTGAAAGATTTCAACAGCAGGTAGCCACAACCTGCGTCTGTCTATTTCAATACGGCAATGGGCCTTTAAAATCAAAATGTAAAGTTCAAACTCTATCAACGTTTCCGTTCAACTGATTTTGATGAAACATTCAGCAGGATTAAGGCTGAGAAAAAAATATTATTATTGTTAGCATAATTACAATTTTAAACATTATTTAAGTGGTTAGATAGATAATTATTTTGTACGCCATTGCATACGTATTCTTTAACAAAGACTTTGTGTTCTGATTGTACCTATATAGGTGCTTTCTACCGCGTATTGTGGTCTGAACTCCCTGCCTCAGTTTTCACGCATGTCTACAGAATGGGGTACTTCCAAAGAGGCTTTAGAAGGTTTTTGCAGGAATATAAACGTGTGTGACCTAAGAACCTTCAAATAGGGTACAATGGGCGGTCTTATAGCTAATAGCAATCTATTCTAGAATGCTCTTTCCATACTATAGTAAGAAAATATTCTTTTCTATAGTATGGAAAGAGCATTCAGAAAAACTCTATAAGGAAAATAATAAAAGTATCTATATAAAGCTTATAATTAATAATGACAAGCGCTCGTGGCCCCGCGGTCTCAGTGTTCGGTAAACGATCACTGAGGTACGCAACTTTCACTATGGCTGGTCGTCGGATGGGTGACCACTTTGTGGCATTTACATTTGCGAGCGTTTCTGTGCTTCGGAAGGCACGTTAAGCCGTTGGTCCCGGTTGCCAGTAAAATGGCAGTCGTTAAGCCTGGTTGAAAGCCTTATAGGCGGCTTAAAAAAGTTCAACAGCAGGTAGCCACAACCTGCGTCTATCTATTTCAACACGGCAATGGGCTCACCACCTATTACGTGGGACAGGAATCCACACGGTGAAAAGTGGGCATATAATATGCCTCTGCCACCCCTTCGGGGATAAGGCGTGATGGATATTTATTTATAAAATATAGCAATATGTCGATATAGCCACCCTCGTAGCTCTAAGTAGTGGCGACACATGGCGATTTAATCATTAAGCCCCATCAGCATTCATTGAAGGATTCGATTCACATTTCATTGCACTGCACAGCAGTGATTTCTTATATTGATATTCTATTTATAGACTTCAATGAATTTCTCATGTTTGTTCTTAAGTAGAGAGGTTAAGGGAATTTGATCAACTATATTATTTATTTTCAATTGCTGTGTCAAGTCTGGGATATTTCCTGACCTAATGAAACATAGTAAAGTAATTCCTTTATTTAAAGCCGGCGATAATGCAGATCCCTCTAACTTTCGGCCTGTTTCCGTACTACCAACACTAAGTAAAATATTTGAAAAGCTAATGCTTGGACAGTTGCTTAGTCACTTTAATATACATAATATACTACACAGGAAACAGTTTGGATTTACAAAGGGTTGCTCTACGGTGGATGCAGGGGTTGCTTTACTCAAAAGTATTTATGCGGCTTGGGAGGATTCGCAGGATGCATTAGGTGTTTTTTTGCGATTTATCTAAAGCCTTCGATTGCGTTTATCACGAAACTCTTGTAAAGAAATTACGCCACTACGGTATCAGAAATAAAGCTCTCGACCTTATGACTTCTTATTTAAGCAATAGAATTCAGAGGGTTGAAGTAAACGGTAAACGATCAGCAGGATCTCCAGTTGTAATAGGTGTTCCACAGGGATCAATCCTTGGTCCATTTCTTTTTTTGATATACATTAATGATTTACCTTACTATGTTGGGGATAAACATGAGATTGTGCTGTTTGCAGATGATACCTCTTTGACATTTAAAATTAATAGACAATTAATTAATAATGACGATGTTAACAGTGCACTCTCAAAAGTTGTTCATTGGTTTAACCTGAATAATCTTCTTTTAAATGATAAAAAAACTAAAGTAATTAAGTTTTCGACACCTAATGTGAGACAGGTGGCGACCAATGGCTTAATTGACTTAATGAATCAGGGTTGGATACTATTGGGGCTTCTGTGTTTTTGGGTATAACTATTGATTCAAAGTTGCAGTGGGGACCACATATAGAAAAATTGTCAGACAAATTAAGCTCTGCTGCATATGCAGTAAAAACAATAAGACGGCTCACTGATGTTGAAATGGCTAGAATAGTTTATTTCAGTTATTTCCATAGCGTTATGTCATACGGAATTCTTCTCTGGGGAGACTCAGCGGACATTAATACGATATATATTTTACAGAAGAGAGCTGTGAGAGCAATATACCAGCTTGGTCCCAGAGTATCTCTAAGAGAAATATTCAAAGACCTTAATATTCTTACCGTTATATCACAATATATATATGAGAATTTACTTTATGTGCACAAAAACATAGACACATTTCTTAAAAAAAGTGATATACATAATGTAAACACTAGGCATAAAGATAATCTTGTATTACATTCTACTCGTCTCGACATAATCAGCAATTCTTTTATGGGGCAATGTATACGATTCTATAACAAACTTCCCGATGAAATTAGAATATTGTCAATAAATATGTTTAAGACAACAGTCAAGGCCAAATTGTGTAACAAGGCATATTATAAAATTTCAGACTAAATAAATGATAAAAATGCATGGGAGTAAGTCGCTCTAAGTCAACACACATAAATATACAAATATAATTAATAATAATAATAAAGAAACATTATAAATATAATGTACATTTGTTCAACATAAGTGATCTGAAACGTCAGGTTAACTAATATAATTATATATAATTTGAGTTTGTTATTGTGTGAGCACCGTCCACATAGCTTTTTATAAATTTTGAAATTGACAGTATGGTTGCTGTGCAGTTTGAGTATGTCATGCTCGCCTAAGTGTCCTGGCAGTGGTGGTGCATGTATCGGGTCGCCTTATTCCCTATAATACGGTTGAGTAGCGCGATGGTTGATATATGCGTCATACCCGTGAACGGGTGCCGTCTGTTGGGACTGGTCAGCTCATAGCTGTTATAGCAATTAAAATAAAACTATTTATATTTAAGGCAAATTAAGTTTAGTCGACTGTTCTCACGTAACTCCAAACGAGCAATGTAAGCTTAATATTGTAAGCCATACCTGCATTTTAAAATAGCAGCCATTTAGTTTCTTGCCGGAGTCTTCCTCATAAGGGTGGGGCTATCTTTAAAACTGGCAACTAAAAACGCTCTCATTTTGATTTGATTTGGTTTCTTTTGTAAAGACTCATTACTATATAATTTGTTCAAATATCATGTAAATAAAACTAATGTAATTACTGGCAGTTAGAAAAGAGTGGCCATGAGTTTTATTGCCAGGTTCTTCCTCAGGCTCTACCTATTGCGTTGCGAATCTGGCAGTAAATGTAAATGTAGAAGCAATAATCTTGACGTTTATAAGTGTTACTTTGTGACCTACATAAATAAAGATTTTTCACTTTTCACTTTTTCACTATTTAAGGTGAGATTATATCAATTAGTTTATGCGTATTGTGTACTTAATAAAAGCCTGCTTAAAAAAATTTTAACCATTTAATTTAAATAAGTATTTGAGCTAAGTCTGAATTCTACTTTTTGTAAGCTATGCTAAGCTATCCATCCATCTTATTCGTCTTGGGGCGACGCCAACTTAGGCGCTATCTACCGGTACTTAAGTAGTGTACACTACACAGTACGAATGTATGTAGAATTGCACCTATCACCTCGAGATGTATAAGGCGATACATATAGAACATCAGTTGCAGATTGTGTTTGACATTTCATATATGAGAGTAATGAAATGATATATCTTTATTCATGTAGGTCACAAAGTAACACTGAACAAGATTTGTTTCAGTTTTGAGCTTGACCTGATAACTTAACGGTCAAAGCAAATTACCTCCACCGGCACGGAAGGAGACGCGAGTTCTCATTAAAACTTATGATAGAAAAAATATTGAAAAGCAATTATTCTCCTATTAATTGCTTTATATTTTATAAAGTCGCTCAAGAACCCCAATTAAATCGCATAATTTTTATAATCAGAAACAATGAATATTAAAAGTACAAGTTGGTATTTATACAAATTCCGATCCCGCAAGCAATCACTTGGCACAAAGCACTTTCTCACGACCACGGAAGAGAGCTTTGCGGTTCACCATTCGTGTGGAATCTTCATTTGACCACAAAACCTCTCTATATACTACAAATAAATATACACCCTATTTCTAGAATAATAGAGTATAAATTGCACTTTGAAAGTTGACAGGTTTGGTTGTTACGTCATTTATGAATTTATCGCCCTTTCATTGGGGTATGTATCAGTTATGGAAGTTTTCGTATGAACTTCTAATGTAATTGCATTATTAATATAACTAGCTGTAACAACACAATGTATATCGACTTTGTGTTGTTACTTCTCTCAGGGTTCAGGTGGCATTTTCGATAAAAACCGTTCAGTCTCTTAATTTTTTCCGACGTCGCATCGTGAACAATTTTATCATATCTATACTAATGTAAAAAGAGGAAAGATTTGTAAGTTTGTTTGTAATGAATAGGCACAGAAACTACTGGGCTGATTTTAAAATTCTTTCACCTTAAAAGCTAGATTCTTAGTGAGTGACTTGAATTTTCAAGAAGTTTAGGGTTTTGTACGAAATCTCGAATAGAAAAACTTCACCACACGGGCGTAGCTGCGGGCATCAGCTATTTGATAATAAAATGATATTTGTTGGTGAAATCAGCATGATGATCCGTTTAGCACATTTTAAGATTATCGCGAACAGACGGACAGAGATGCGGTGGATGACGTTGTTTTCCACTATCATCAAAATTCACTACTGGACGCAGGACTCTTTTAATTTTATTCTAGGAGGATGGTTTCACTTTGCCGTGACCTCGTTCTTTAGACTTCCATATGAATACCACGTGAGCAGATTGCTCAAAAACGGAAAGGTCAAAAGTACTCGGATACCCAGACGTGCGTGTATGAAGCGATTGATGAATCTTGAAGAAGCGAAAGGAGTATGCATGGATCGCGAAGCCTGGCGATCTGTCCTCTCTGACTACCCCGTCAGGGAAACAGCGTGAAAATAGTTTAGTTTAGTTTTAGATCGTTCTTTAGTCAGCATATGCACTACTCACAGTTAAAGCTAGCTTAGGCCTACTAGATACTGCTAAGATTAACATACAAGGCCCCATGAAAGTATTGAAAAGTTGACAAAGGACACCTAATAGTAATAGTTGACAATACCTAAGTAAAAAAAAAGTAGTTAATAAGCATACCTTAGCTTCCAAGCTAGAAATGTAAGATGAAACTGAGACGTTACGCTAAGATAAGAGGATTTTGTCGATAATGTTATGCGTTCTTATTTGCAGTCTCTTCTATTCTTCATTTTAGTGTATACCCAGTTACTTTCAAACTCTATTAGCTACTATCTGCTAGGATTAACTATCATTTGACTTTTCACTTTCGTGACCTTCGAACGGAGACAACAATAGGCTTGCATGATCGATTAGATTTGACTAATAAAACTACTCTCAAAGTGTACGTATTCACCTCAGCCTACCTCCTCTAGAACATACGCGTTATTTTATATAGGCATCCACAAACATAGGATTTAAAAGTCCTTCCTATAAGGATTGTAAAAGAAATTGGACAAAACTATTAGATATATAATAGAACAGTACATTGCTGACCTGCTGACGCCTATAATTTCAAGAAGTAACGGCAACCAAAAGTAAACCGTATTTTTTATTATACCACTGAGGTGGCAGACAAGCATACTGCCCACCTGATGGAAATTGGCCACCGTAGCCTATGGATGTTTGGAACACCAGAAATGCAGCACTTCCGCTGTCGACTTTATTACCTATATATATATACATAACATAACCCTAAAAATTTAGTTCTAAATGAACGGAATCTCTGCTCAAACCACATCAAAGTATAGCGCACATTCATTAGAAACAATGAACCTGCCTACATCTATCTATACCACCTTAATTGTTGTCACGTAACACATTGGAATAACGAATATGCCTGTGCATAATGTTGTTTAGCAAACATACAGTGTTAGGGTGCTTATACACTATGTAGAAAAACTCCGAAGATGTTAAAGCCCAGCTACGAGACTACTGGGTAGAAACCACGTGAGCACATTGCTCAAAAATGGAAAGGTCAAAAGTGATCGTATACTCAGACGTGCATGTATGAAACGATAAGTGAATTTGCAAGAAGCGAAAGAAATATGTATGGATCACGATGCCTGGTGATCTGTCCTCTCTGATTACTCCGTCTGAGATACAACGTCAAGATAAATAAGATAGATGTCTACGAAATTATATTCAATTTCCAATAGAGTAAGACAATGTTTTTTTTATTGTACTTTTCTTTTCAGCATCATATAGTCAAAAGTAAGCTTATATAAACTTGTGGTATATGGAATCTAGACAACTGACAAAACATGCTTATACATATTATACATAAACTCACAACACACACACAAACAACAAAACATTTCAAATCACACCAATTGTTTGTTCTATTTACTACGAAGATGCGATGCCAAGAGCAGCCGCGAGCGACGAAAAACATGAGCTACTAGAGTCAGGCAAAATCATAGTAGAAGAAAAAGACACCGTGTACGAGTATGTAGACGGCACAGCTCACATACATCCGTAGCATTGAGTCAGGTCCGTAGTCTCCACTATCCAGTCCATTATCCATCCATCCAAAAAAACATACAACTTTGTCGAACCCGGTGTAATGCAAAGCCATTGAAGCTGCTATGATAGTACACGGTCATAGCAACTTAGCATAGCATATGTCTGGTGTAAAAGTACCCTTACGTTCCCACATGGCGTCAGCTGGCAACATCAACAGCAGCTCGTATTAATGCTACTTGTAATTTACTTAAACAAACTTCACACGAGCGTATAATGAAGTCCAAACTGAAATTAGTCTTTGGTACTTCCATTTATATATTTCTATACGTGTAGGGATTAGTAACATGCGAGACGGCCTGTGAAAGCAGATCTTACCCGTAAGTTGAGAAAATGACAGTTTAACGTCAAAATGGGTAGAGTGTTTAGTTAGTAATACACATTTTGAATAATCTAAAACTTTCTTGAAAGGCTGAGGATCGAGACGCCGCACCGTAATCACATAAAAATCTCGATTCTGAGCTCGTCACTGTGGTTAATGCAAACCTAATATAACTAGATTGAAAAAATAACAATTACGCATAATATACGATCACAAAGTCATCAGTATGTCCTATGTTATTGTCTGCAAATTTCCATTTCCCATCGCCATGGGGCCGCGCACTCCCACGGGAAACTACTTTTCATAGAATGCGGCACAGTTTTTACCTGTAAATCGTTGAACTTTCCATTCTTCGCTTTTAAAGGGCATCAAATCTCATGACATTTGTTTTATTTCCTACTAGCTAATGCCCGCAGCTTCACCCGCGTGGTGAAGTTTTCCTATACGAGACTTGGTACGGAACCCTAAACTTTTTGAAAATCCCATATAGCCTATGTTAATACGAAAAATTTAGTTTTCTAATTGCTTTCAGGAGCTTCAGCTACGGTAATCACTTTTTACCAGGTTTGTAGAATAAAAAAATATCATATTGCAAATAGAAATCCCTATATTGAAACAGAAAAAATATGCGTGGATCGCGAAGCCTGGCGATCTGTCCTCTCTGACTACCCCGTCAGGGATACAGCGTGAAGATAGATAGATATATTGAAACAATAAAACCGTATTCAAACAAATGTCCATGATACACGTGCTAGTCCAATACGCAGTACATATTTTTAAATCCATTTTCTACATATTCATAGTATTTTATACGCTACTAAAAGAATTTTACTGAGTCTTCATTCTTTTTATGCGAAGAATGTTTACTATCAATGACGGAATATCCAGATACACTCTTGGAAAGAAATGCTGGCAGAACTACAGCCTATTTAAGGCGACTATGTATTTAAACATTGCCATTATGAGTGCACTTTTCTGGTTCCACGAAGCCAATGTTCAATGTGAATACATAAGAAACAATTTTGAAACGCAATTCGTACGCTAAATTGTTCTAGATTTTAATTTTTCCACCTTTAAAACTTAAATTTAGAAAAAGTTACATACTTTTTATAATAGTTTCTAATGTTAGGCAGGTGTCATCACAAATTGAATGATTATAGATGCAATTCTATACATTCGTACTGTGCAGCTATGCTAAGTGCCGTTCGATGGCGCCTTACGTCGCCTTAAGACGTAAAGAGGTGAATTAATTCGACAGTTTCGAGTATATACAAACATAAATATTAAAAAACACAAAACATCTCTTTTTTACATGAGATATACGACCATTAATGGCTATACCTATACCCATTTCTAATTCGTAAAGCGTCCTTTTCAATTTAAAAACCTACCTTTCAGAAACATTTCCAATCCCACAAACAGAATATCGCGAATGTATTCCTGTAGTATTTGGGAGCTATTTTTGTCCCGAATTGGTATTGCGGGTTGGATTTATTTTCATCCGTGTAATCCGGATAAAGTGAAAAGGTCAAGCCGATACTGCTATTTTTGGCTCATTATTGATGTATCTTTTACTGTTAATAAGGGGATATTTTACCTGGTTTCATGATAATACAGCCGGTGTCAGCTAGGTTTGGGATTTGGAGCCATTGTTCTTGTGAACTACTTCCATTTCAGGTAGGCCGCTCAGAGATTTTTTTCCATGCTTCGGAAGGCACAAAGCCGTTGGTCCCGGTTGCCAGTAAAATGGCAGTCGTTAAGCCCAATTGAAGGCCTTATGGGCGGCTTGAAAAAATTCAACAGCAGGTCGCCACAGCCTGTGCTGTCCATTTCAACACGGCAATGGGTCCCACATGGACAAAAATGCGGTGAAATGTGGGTGTATAGTATGCCTCTGCCTACCCCTTCGGGGATAAAGGCGTGACAATATGTATGAATGTAGATTTAGTAAAAATTTGTCAGTGCACTCTCTTTTGGACTTTGGGAGCCAGTATTCCATTAGGGTAGCGCAGCGGTGGTGGCTACGAGGATTGTCTGAAGTTAGTAGAATGAAAGTAAACTCCCGACCGAACCGTGAGCCGAGCTGGTCATCCTCTTTGAAGTCTTCTTGCTAAATACAGCTCATAGAACTTTGATACACGTGCAGCCAAAACACCAAGTACCTTGAGCTCTCAAGGCAGTGCTAATGACGATCTCAAACAACAACCCTAACTAACGTGCGGCTTTAGCCCAAAATCGTTCGTCTAAATACTCATTTTATAAAAGAAAAGATTTGTTTGTTTGTAGTCAATAACCTCTTGAACTATACAATCGATCTTAAAAATTCTTTCATCGTTAGAAACTTAAGTTGTTTAAAGTAACATAGGCTGGAAACGTAGTAACATAATGTTACATATAACTTATGTTACTACGCAAGAGAGATAAGCATTAATAGTAAATGTCAGGAAATCGGTAAGAATTCTATTCAGTCACAACTTTATCCGCAAAGACTCAGAGGAGGCCCACAATTCACACCGTAAGCATTTAGAATGATGTGAACAGATGCCATGGGGTTCGATGGACAGGCAATGTCGTGGGGCACAGCTAGTCAATGATAAAAATAGGAGCACTTGGTTTCGCTGATCTAATTGGGACCCTTTATATACATGCACGCAACTGAAACGAAATCCTATTTCGAAAAAGTCTCTACATTTTATTTAACAAGCAAACTCGTTCTTGTGTATGTATATCCATTTTTTTCTGTAAAATGAAATTCTTTTGTTGATAAAGAATGAAGCACAAAATTGTGTATCATCATTTCTTAGCAGACTCCAATAAAACGATATTCGTAAATCATTATCCAAACGAGCTTCACGGCCGCTTTTTTTATGAATTGCATTCTAGAATCAGTCAACTGTAATCTTTAAAAAAAAGGCATAGTCTTCATGAAAACGTTGACCCTACATACACTTTACTAATACTAAACCTAATTGCATTGACAATAAGATTCACTTTCATTTAATCGTACCTTTCAGACGACTTTGTCACACTGTCCGCATAGAGCACAGGACATGTTCAGAGAGATATTATGCGGTATTAAAAAAAAATTGCACGTCTACAACCTGCGTGTCTTCGCATACTCATCGATGGGTTACAATTGAAACTGCAACTTTATTCTAATAGGTTGAAGGTCTATATTGACGTGACAATAAAATCGTATTTTATAGACTCGCAGTATAAAGTAATTTTATTACTATGGATGAACTAGGGATGTGCGGAATGCGAAAAATCTAGATACTCCGTCTTATAAATCAGTTGGAGCTTTTTACAACGAATTGACTGAAAATAGTCACGATTCGTACTTGGGATTGTCCATTTAACTGAATTTATTAGCGAAAATAGATTTTAGATTTCTTTTAACTAGGAATAGAACATGGTGAACTTTGCTCATCTCAGCGTCTTCTCAATTACTTCTAAATGCTTCTCTTCATCTTTGCATAATTTCAGTTAATTTCAAACTCTATCTGATTTTGGAGCCTGGAACCTTGGAGCCTAAATTGGATAATAAGAGCAGTTTTAGTTTGACAGAAATATGGCATTGTCGGAAGCGATTGCCGTTTGACCTCCTGACCCCATACGTAAGGGACCCCTTGCATTCTCCTTGGGACTAAATGCTTATTGGCTGCTAAAGGCATTTAAGATTAGGCAATTTTATTTTCGGCACATGTCTAGATTAAACATGTAACATTATTATAAATTGTTGTGCCTGTTTGTGAAAATGTGATATTTAGAAACAATTTTGAAAAGCAATAAGTATGATAACTTTTTCTATTTTTTTTAAAGAGGAAAAAATATTCAGTCACGAGCTGGACTCGAACGAGCGTCTTTTGGTTCAACGCACCAGACGCGTTTTACCAACTACACCACCGTGACCTGCTCGAAACTGACGAATTAATCCACCTCTTTACGTCTTAAGGCGGCGTAGGGCGCCATCGACCGGCAGCGATTTGTGATGACATTACACATCACCATTTAAGTATTTAGTTTAAGTTGCTTGTGTATAGAATTATATTCTTAGCCATATACTTATAATTGTTCGTCCAGAGCGGTATACCCGAGGATTCTGCGTTCCAAAGATCAGTTAACCTTCACAATTTAACTTCAATTGTGGCAATGACTGCCTCTGTGGCGCGGTGGGAGTGCATCCGACTGCTACGCAAGAGGTCGTGGGTTCGATTCCCACCCAGGATAAAACTTTGTGTGATGAGCATGATGGTATATTCTGTGTCTGGGTGTGTTTTATCTATAATATGTATGTATTTAGAAATATATAAGTATGTTTATCAGTTATCTGGTTACCATAGTACAAGCTCTGCTTAGTTTGGAATCAGATGGCGTTGTGTGAGTTGTCCCAACAATATTTTTTATTTATCATTAAGATTATTCTTTTAATACAAAGAATGTACAGATAGCTCCGGATAAATCTCACCCCCAGTAGTTTACATTTACATTCTAAGGGGGTGAGATTTCTATGGAGCTGTCAGTGCATAGTTTATGAGTATTAGGGTATTATGCAATAACCAAGGCTATGACGATATTTGTCTCTTTAACTCAGTCTAACTACGTCAGAAAAAAAAATGTTCATAGATTAAATTCTAATTTGTATAAACCTGCTTCGGTACGGCAACAGCCAATTACAACAGAATCCCAGGCTCCAAACCCAGGCAAGGATTGGTGCATATTTGTGGGTTTCGGCTGAAAATCAGCGCTGTGGTCATACATATGTAGTCTTACTTTGTATGTTTAATTATATGTTTTACTTTATGTAGTTATTATACAGTATTTATATAGAGTGCCTAATAAATATGTTTTCTTACCATTCTTTCTTTATTTAAGAATAAGCTAATTTAGAATTATTTTTAAACTTTCGCGGTTTATACTCATATTTTATATACTACTCGGGACACACGTCGGTGAATGTAAGTACAAAATTGTTTCGCGTGAAGTCCCGAGTAGTATATAAAATATAATTTAGAATTATAAGTTTTACTAGTTTTATTACTTTGATAAACCAACTTTCTCTTCTGAGAGCAAACGGAACATCGCTACAATACATACATACGTACATATTGTCACGCCTTTATCCCCGAAGGGGTAGGCAGAGGCATATTAAACGCCCACGTTTCACCGTATGCACTTTCGTCCCACGTAACAGGTGGTGAGCCCATTGCCGTGTTGAAATGGACAGGCGCAGGCTGTATAAACTATATAATATAGCTATGCAATGTTTCTTAACCACAATAAAGATATTATGACAATTGCTTTATTACCTGCATTAATATGCATCGGCTATAAAAATATCGATTGGACAAAAAATATCGATAATAACTTCGAGCCTTTGCTCGATCGTTTTGATCGATTATAGTGGTATGCGAATTATGTATCATGCGAAATGAAACTACCATAATAATGAACGGCGGACATCAATTTAAAAAAAAGTATTTTGAGACGAGCATCGCATAGTACATACACCTCACGTTAATGGTTCAGATCGGTCATTTTGTGTGGTTGAACGTTCAACCAAGTTGATAGTTTTGATGTCCTCAGTTATGAGTTCCTATAATGTGGTAAAAAAATACTTAATAAACTTTTTGTGTTTTTAATGAAGCACTTTATTTTTATAACTGATAATAGGTACTATGAACTATTTTTGGTTCAAATAAGGTTGGTAGTCGGACTTATAAACGAAGTTGGTACCAATCACAGACAATACAACCTTGTAATGTCTTTGGTCCCAATATACCGACTTAGGTATTATTTGATACTGATTTTGTAACAGTATAGGGTACAGCCAGCTTTAGAAGTAGATGATTAACACAATCCGAAGTTACAGAAAATATAAACTTTTAAATCTAACTAACTTCACGCTGTATCCCTGAGAGGGTACTCAGAGATGACATAATCACTAGGCTTCGCGATTCCTGCATACTTTTTTTGCTTCTTGTAGGTTCATTAATCGTTACATACATGCACAACTAGATTTACATTATTGTAAATATAGACACATACATATTATTATTGATTCAACAGGTGCTACTGGGTTCAAAGTATGTTACAGGAGAAGCCTTGGGTCACAGCTAGTATATCATAATGTTCCGTTTTAACCGTTGTGTATTCTGATACAATAGTATGACCTCCGGAAGCCATACTGACTAATGCGAGGTTGCGATGGAAACCTGCAAGGTGTAGGTACAGATTCTGCCCCAAAGTCAATGACAAAAAACAATATGGCCACTCTTTTCTAGCACGCAAGGTCTAGGTTTCTTTGACAAATAAGATTAGGTACTTGATCTAATGCTTACAGTTTAATGACTTTCGATTAAATTCATCGTTAAAATTGTTCGTGTTCGATTTTCGAAAATTATGTTTTACCCATTTGTTTTATTAAAATAATAATGTTTTACCCGACTACAGACAAGTGGGGTAATAAACTTACGTTAATTTGTATTTATGCTTGTTAACTTTAACGTCACTACTAAATAGATTTTGAAACATCAGTTTCAAATATTTATAAATGAAATTGCTAGATCGAACTATCCATTTCAAGAGAAATTAACAGAATATGTAAGAAACATAATATGAAGTATTCTGTCTATCCTGAGTTTTAAGACCGCGCTTTCTACTTTCGTTTTCTAAGTTTTCTGTGCATTTACTCTAATTTTTGTACATACATATCGTCACGCATGTCTACCATCGGAGTAGGCAGATCAAACAAAGTCAAGCCAAACTATTGGCTAAACTAGCTCATTTTGGGCATAATTTTGACATAATAACTTGGGATAATATCCCAAAAAACTAGCTTGTAAGACAACAGATAAAAAATCTGGCCATGGTTATAAGTCTTTTGAGCCCACCATTTTTAAAGACACTGATAATAATATTGGTTGTGTTAATTCTGAGTATATTAACAATACTTCTTGTTGTTTAAACTTGGTTCACCAAAATATTAAAGGCATATCTGAAAAACTACTACAAATAGAACTTTTTATAAAGGAACGCAATGTTCACATTTTTTGTATTACAGAACATTGGTTAAAAAGTCATGAACTATTGTTCAACAATGAATTTTATTCACTTTGCAGCGCGTTCTTAAGAAAGAAAGCTATTCGTGGTGGCTCTCTTATATTCGTTTCTAATAATTTAAAATGTAAAGAACGTAAAGATGTTGTGGCCCTTTCTATTGAGCGTACTGCAGAATTTTCCTGTATTGAGCTTGAGCAACTCATTGTCCTCTGTGTCTACAGTCCTCCAGATAGGGATTATAATTTATTAGAAACTGTAATGGAAAATGCATTGAAGCGTTTGTTCACTAGTAGAAAACATGTTGTGGTGTGTGGGGATTTTAATGTTGACATACTTGTGCAGTCTTCGAAATGTTTAAGATTTTTAAATTTGTTTAAATCTTTTGGCTTACAAAATATATTTTGTGAGCCAAAGAGAATCACCTCACATTCTGGAAAATGTATAGATAATATATTCTGCAACTGTGCATCAACAACAAGGGAGATACTAAGTAACTTTCCATCAGATCATCTTGGTCAAAAAGCAGCATTTCCTATTAATGTCACTTCTAAAGGGAATAAAATTGTATGTAGGCCAATGAGTGCGTATCGACTTAAACAATTTAATGTTATTGTTTCAGCAAAAGTCACTAATATTGACTTTTACCAGGAAGATCTAAATGGTTTATATGACTCCTTATTTAATACAATTAAAGCTGAGTACAATAACATATTTAAATCAAAAACATTTTATAAAACAAAAGCTTGCAATTTTGTGAGTGGGCAACTACAGGAATTTATAAAAGTAGGGCTAAGTTGTACGAACTATATGGTATGAAGCAATTTAATTTTGATCCTGCCTTTATTCAATATGTTAAAATTTATTCTAAAACCTTCAAAAAGGCCTGTGTAGCTGCCAAGTCGTTACATATAAGTAATAAAATTAAAGAGTCCAAAAATAAGATAAAAATGACTTGGAATATAATCTAAACTGAAACCGGTCGATCACTACCTCGTGATAATAACATTGAGTTAAATATGAATAACAAAGTGATTAATAATAAATTAGATGTAGCACAAACTTTAACAACTATTTTATAGACATACCCGCGAAAACAACTCCTTAAATTCTTGTCCAATAGCTCAACGTATGCTTAGGGGCAGCGTGGATCAGTGTAGTGTCTTATTTAGCTTTAAATATGTAAACCTCAACGATATCATTAAAGTATTCAAGTCACTTAACTCAAAAAAGCTGACTTGTGGGGTATTTCTGTAAATTTGATACAGCCTATTATTGTTAATATATCAACACATTTAGCTGAAATATTTAATAAGTGTGTTGATAAAGGAGTGTTTCCGGATTTAATGAAACACAGTAAAGTAATACCTCTATTTAAATCTGGATCCAAAACCGACCCTGGTAATTTCAGACCAATTTCAATATTACATATAATTTGCAAAATTTTTGAAAAAATTATGTTGCAACAATTACAAGCTCATTTTAATTCAAATATGCTATTACATAAAAAGCAGTATGGGTTCACAAGGGGCCGTTCTACCATTCATGCAGGTGTGACACTTCTAAATCATATATATAGCGCCTGGAAGAATAGACAAGATGCTATTGGTGTTTTCTGCGATTTCTCCAAAGCATTTGATTGCGTTGACCATAAAACACTATTGCGAAAACTATTTTACTATGGTATCAAAGACTCTGCACTGGACCTTGTTGCCTCCTACCTAAACGATCGAATACGACATGTTGATGTCAATGGAATTAGCTCCTCTGGAGCATCAGTAGCTATGGGCGTACCGCAGGGATCAATTCTAGGTCCGTTTCTATTTTTAATTTCTATTAACGATCTGATATTCTATATACAGAACTTGTGCGACATTGTTCTATTTGCGGATGATACGTCACTTATTTTAAAGTTGATCGCACGCTTACTGATTTTAACGGCGTAAATAGTTCACTTGCCCAAGTTGTAGATTGGTTTACGACCAATAATTTGCTACTAAACGCTAAGAAGACAAAATGTTTCAGATTCAGCATGCCTAATGTCAGGAATTGCGGTACAAATATAACATTGAACGGTGATACCCTTAATCTTGTAGAATCAACTGTATTTTTGGAGATCACTTTAGATAGCAAATTGCAGTGGAACGCCCAAATAACGTGTCTTGCAGGTAAACTCAGCTCGGCAGCCTTTGCCGTGGGAAAAGTCAGGCAGCTCACTGATGTAGAAACTGCCAGCCTAGTATACTTTAGTTATTTTCATAGTGTCATATCTTACGGCATTTTGCTGTGGGGCAAAGCAGTTGATATACAAGTAAATTTTGTACTCCAGAAGAGAGCTATACGTGCAATATATAAATTGAGTGCTAGAGTGTCTCTTAGAGAGAAATTTAAAGAAATTGGCATTTTAACGGTTGCATCACAGTATATATTTGCAAATATCATGTTAGTTAAACAGAACATACATTTATACGATAGACACAGTGACATACATTCGATAAATACTAGAAATAGGCATAAATTAATTGAAACGCATCATCGTTTACAAAAGGTTCATGACTCTTTTGCAGGAATTGGCGTACGCCTATATAATAAAATTCCTTTAGACATTATGAACCTGCCGTTACATAAATTTAAGGCGGAAATTAAGACGCACCTCTTGAAAAGGGCTTATTACAGAATTAATGATTTTTTAAATGATAAAAAATGGAAATGAGTTGCTTGCTCTTCGCTCGAGCTATTTAGGATTCGAATGAATCTAGTGTTATTTTGTAATTGTCTTGAATCTGCATATGTATATGTTGTATTTTTACATTTCTACATTGTGAATAATTGAAACGTCAGACAACTAAAGGCTTCTAAATTGACTGCGTTTAGTTCCGGTAATAACTAATATACAAATATGTAATTTGAATTTGTTATTGTGTGAGCACCAAGTAGACTTATTTATTATTTTGAAATTGACATGATTGTTGCTGTGCAGTTTTTGGGTATGTCATGCTCGCCTAAGTGTCCTGGCAGTGGTGGCGTATGTATCGGGTCGCCTTATTCCCTATAATACGGTTGAGTAGGGCGATGGCTGATATATACGTCATACCCGTGAACGGGTGCCGTCTGTTAGGACTGGTCAGCTCATAGCTGTAATAGCAATTATTACAAATAATATTATTTAAATTTAAGGCAAACTAAGTTTAGTCGACTGGTCTCTCATAAATCTAAAGGAACAATGTAAGTGTAATTTTAATGTTGTAAGCCACACCCACATTTTAAAAGAGCATCCATTGACTTTCTTGCTAGATTCTTCTTAAAGTGTAGGCTGCCCTTAGAACTGGCAACTAGAATAGTTCTAATTTTGATATGATTTTAAACATAACATTGATTTTGTTTTTGTTTTGTATAAATTCATTACTATATTATTGGTCAAACATCATGTCATCATCAAACTAATGTAATTACTTGCGGTTAAAAAAGAGTGGCCATGAGTTTTCTTGCCAGGTTCTTCCTCAGGCTCTACCTATTGCTTTGCGAATCTGGCAGTAAATGTAGAAGCAATAATCTTGACGTTCATAAGTGTTACTTTGTGACCTACATGAATAAAGATATTTCATTCAGATACTATGGCTTTCCACTCACTAAGATCCAGGCATATACACCAAACCACACACTTTCCACTCACTAAGATCTAGGCATACACCATACCACACATACTTTCGCTTCTCCTACTTTCATAATTGTTTTCATACACGGTGGCCGGTTAAGGAAACTCTGGGCGTGGCTTTTTTCAAAAGGTCTTCGATTTCCTCTCCATGTGTTCAATCATGAAAATCATCAAAAATCTCTCCAAGCGTCTTCCAGTTCCGCTGAACATTTATTAGAAGAATCTGTTCTTTGTTGCAGGGATGCATTTGTATTCACAGATATTTGCGCTCAAGACATTGTAAAGACATTTAAATGTATCGAAATTAAGAAAACCGCGGACCTTTGGGGATTATCGGTCAAAACTGCATCATGTATAATTGAGGTCATTGCACCCCATCTAGCAACTTTGTTTAATGACTGTGTTTCTAGTGGTACATTTCCTGATTTAATGAAACATAGCAAAGTCGTTCCCTTGTTCAAGGCTGGCAGCGCTACAGACCCGTCTAATTTCCGACCAGTGTCGGTGCTGCCAACTTTGAGCAAAGTATTTGAAAAAATAATCTTGAATCAAATGCTATCCCATTTTAATAGTCATAAAATATTTCATGCGAATCAATTTGGGTTTACGAAAGGGCGCTCAACTTCCGATACTGGTGTTGAGTTATTAAAATGTATTCATGAAGACTGGAAAGACAAGCACGATGCATTAGGTATATTTTGCGATCTATCAAAGGCTTTTGACTGCGTTCAACATGAAACGCTGTGCAACATGAAAGCTCTCGACCTTCTTGTCTTCATATTTGAACAATAGAAAACAGAGGGTCGATATTAATGGTACACGTTCTGTAGGATCCATGGTTACTATGGGTGTGCCACAAGGCTCGATACTTGGGCCATTCTTGTTCCTCATTTATATTAATGATTTACCATTTTATGTAGGGGACAGGAATAGGATTGTTTTGTTTGCAGATGATACAACATTTATTTTTAAAATTAAAATACAATTAGATAACTATGACGATGAAAACAATGCAATTGTAAGAGTAGTTCATTGGTTCAGCTCAAATAATCTTTGCGATAATAAAATAAAACTAAATCTATAATATTTACTCTACCAAATGTAAAACAAGTTGCGGCCAATTTTCAACTGAATGGACAAGTGTTAGAGTTTGTAGAATCAACTGTGTTTCTCGGTATAACTATTGATGCCAATTTGCAGTGGGGCCCACACATAGAAAAGACAGCCTCTAGGTTAAGTTCGGCTGCATACGCTGTAAAAAAGATCAGGACTATAACAGATGTGGATACGGCTAGAATGGTTTACTTCAGCTATTTTCATAGTATTATGTCTTACGGTATTCTCCTTTGGGGGAGTGCTGCAGATTTAAATATTATTTTTGTTCTACAAAAGCGGGCTGTACGCGCTATTTATAATTTGGGCCCCAGAGTTTCTCTCCGAGAAAAATTCAAAGAAGTAAATATTCTAACCGTACTATCACAATACATTTTTGCCAATCTTATGTATGTCCAGAAAAATCTATCACAATTTTCTAAACTCTGTGATAAACATAATACGAGTATAAACACTAGAAATAAAAATAATCTTTCAGTCCACCACAGTCCACTACATAAGATTGGCGATTCTTTCTGGGTAACTGAATACGCTTTTACAACAAGCTTCCCTGTGACCTGAGAAATTTACCATTAAATCAATTTAAAAAGTTAATAAAATACAAGCTTTGTGAAAAAGGTTATTACTCCGTTGAAGACTATTTGCAGGACAGGGACGCCTGGAAATGATCTGCTGGCAAAGTGAAATAATATTAAATTGTAAATAGGATATCAAAAAAAAAGCCTTCCTAAGTTTCTTGCCGGTTCTTCTCAGGTAGGCCGCGTTCCGAAACGGTGGTCGCTTTAAATATTTTAAATAGTGTATGACATTTTGTAAGCGGCATTAAAATGGTCTATGCAAAATAAAGATATTTTTATTATTTTTATTTTATTTTAATAACTTCACCCCAGCTTTGCAGACTTCTCATTTCTACTACATTAACTTTACTTCTTGCTTTTTCTGCCACACCCAACTTTCAATGCTATTCTTAAGCGTAGGGCCAAGCTCTCCTGTATGTACAGCCTTCTATCTTCTATCTTGCCTTCTCAGACACGTTCTAACTGTTCATACATATGCTATATATAGTGTACATGTATATCTCTCCATTCTCTAGATTTCCTGTCAGAACTCTTCGCTCAATGCCATATATATTTGTAGTTGTTCGTTATGTTCCTCTATTTAGGAATTTGGTTCAAAAATACACTGGCTTGTTCACTATGAGTGGAACTTTCTTAATCTGTGTGGCATTTTGAATTCTAACTCATTATAGCATTAAGATGGTGGACTTCCCTCAATTTGTGTCACTGTCTGCTTTATAGCATCCGCCATTATACGATGTCACAGCGCTTATTGCATTATGTACAGTAAGAATGAACTGCACGGCATTTTAACGGCGAAGCGGGGACAGTAATTATAACTGGTAACTAAACTAGATTATGTCTATAAAACATGATGTACAAGTTAGCACTGAAAACCAGTACTGTAACGGATAACATCCATTTTAGTGTGAACTGGTTATCGAACCATATACCAAGTACAAGATTAATTTAAAAATTTCCCTTTCCAAAAACAACAAGGTACGCAATGAGCTCAAACAGTGTTTAATACTGTAATTTTCATGAGGTTTGAGGAGTTGGGTATCTGATGCAGCACCAAGTTCCTGTTATCATGTCGTGGAAATACCGTCAAAGTTACAGATAGGTACTTAATTTCAGATCAATAAGACTTGTGGATTTTAGTTGAACCTAAGTGAGCTGATAATCTTCAAAATGTATAGATAAAACAATTTAAATTAAATCAGATTTCAAATAAATAAAATAAAAAATCCCCATCAAAATCGTGGCAACGGTTCCAGAGCTCGAGAGAGTTCCAGAGCCACAGACAGACAGATACACATGATAAACTTACAACACTCTTCTAGGATTCTGTTAAAAAGTTAAAAACACTATTTGGATTCTTCATCTTTTAGTGTATGAATGAATTAATGAAATGAATGAATGTATGTATGAATGAATGAAATATCAAATGAATGAAATTTATGAGTGAATGACTGATTTATTTATTCTACACGCACAAAAAGTTTTCAATAACATCAGCTCTTTGCCGGTAAAAGTCCTGTTAAAATCGATTCAGCCGTTTCGGAGATTACCCTGAAAAAACAAACAGCCAGGCAGAAAAAGAATGTATTTTTTATGTTATACTCGTAAATGCATTTTAGTGAAAAGCGGTTCATTTCGTATTACAAACAAACACTTCTTTATCGGAATGGAAATAAAAATCGCTAGTATCGTTTCACTTGACCATATCGATTTCATGTTACAAATTGCTTAATAAATAAGTCTATTATGAAAACCTAATTGTAAAATAATAATGATTGATAGTTTATTGAAATTATTTGTTTATTGCTGTCGTTTCAAATGTCTGAATCAATTTAGGCTTATTTCATATCTGTTTACTAATCGGTGTGATAATTAAAAGTAGTCTGATATACGAGTATCATGCGTTACCTCTGTAGAAGAAATTTAGAATCCAAAATAAATATCTTCACGCTGGATTCTTGACTGAGCAGTCAGAGATGATAAATCGTCAGGCTTCGCGATCCATCCTAACTTCTTTCACTTCCTGCAGAATCGTTAATATACGTATTTCTTATGACCTTTCCGTAGTTGAGCAATCTGTTAATGTGGTATTCGTGTGTAAGTCTCGGTCTACGCTGACTTCTTTTATACTATATATTCGCACAGTAATTTGGATCTACTGACATGCGGGAGCTGGTATCTAAGATAGGAGTGGGTACTATCAGCACTTCTTGGCAATTTCGAACCCTTTTGCAAATTTAAAGTACTACTGTCTTTAGACTTCTAGGTTGCTAAGCGAGCTATGACTGGAATAAATTAAGGGATAAATTCCGAATGAGGTTATCCGTCAGAGGACCAGGAGGTGGACATAGCTCGTAGAGTAAGCTCGTCAGAATGGCAATAGGCTGGCAACATCTGTAGAAAAACCTATGGCCGATTGAGTAAATGAGTTCTGGAGCTGAGACCGTGACTCGGCAAACATATATCGATCGAAAATGTATCCAAAAACTCTGAACAGACTCGGGTTTTTACTTCATCTTGAATATACAGTTGTGCAAAATTAAACTTAGCCATGATATCTTTGCTAACGTGGCAGATAATCAAACACCCCATCTGATCAAAAAAAGCTACCGTACCCAGTGAGTTTCAAAATCAGACGTGTTACAAGCGCGCTTCCTACCCGTATGTCCTGTTAAAAATAACTGTGTGACGTGTGCTGTGGCTACCTGCAGTTGAAATTTTCCACGCCACTTATAAGGCTTTTGACCAACAGCGAGCAATCCCAATAACAGAAACTGTCTTAAATGGCATTACCACAAATGGTCCCTCATCGTCTCAGGTCTGACAGTAGTGTAAGATGTTTTTTTGATTAATGTATATTGAAATAGCGATACTACGAGCTCTTTAAAAATGTATCTTGCATTTTAACCACTATAATATCAATTTTATTGCTTTTACTCACATTCGAAAGGCACCTTCTCTGTGTTTCTTAACCTCTTAGTAACAAGGCCACTGTACATCACAAACGAGTAATAAAACTGTCCACAAAATTCCATAAACAAATAAATAAATAAAGGCGCCGTAGGGTGTGTTCAAACACACCCCTGGGAAATGCACTTATCGTACAATAAACCATGAAATACTCTACGGATCTTTTGCTGAACGATTTTAAACCTTAATGGTAAAGAGTGCAACACGGGTGCATAAGATTTAAGGCTTCAATCGTAGGGTTTTCAGTAAAAGAAGAAAAATTCAAAAAGGACATATAGTATTCTTCTGCCCACCCCTTCGAGGATAAAAGACGTGATTGAAAAGTAAAGTACTATGTGATTTCACAGATTCAAGAAAGATCCTTAAAGGCTATAGGTAAAAGGACTAATGTTTTATATTTCAAGTTTTTTTTTTCTTTTACAGAATCCAGTGTTGTTGGAGAGGGTGAGCTAGAACAGCAGAATTAAGGTAAATTTTTGAAAAAAATTTCACACCTTGTCAAGTTTTAAACCTTAGAAGTAGCATTGCATGGCTACATAATATAAAACACCCCAATCAATGGCGAAACAAACATTACAGAATATAAATATATTAAAATTAATTTATCAAAACGGAAAGGTCAAAAGTACTCGGATACCCAGACGTGCGTGTATGAAGCGATTGATGAATCTCGAAGAAGCGAAAGAAGTATGCATGGATCGCGATGCCTGGCGATCTGTCCTCTCTGACTACCCCGTCAGGGATACAGCGTGAAGATAGTTAGTTTTTTTTTTTAATTAATTTAATTTTTCACAATTTATAACATATGCCAAGGTTCCAAACATAATCTATAGTAATATATAAAACTGAACAGTTTGTTTGTTTGTTTGGTTGAACGCACAAATCTCAGAAACTACCAGTTCGAATTGAAAAAATATTTTAGTGTTGTATAGCCCATTTATCGGGGAAGGCTATAGGCTATATATCATCATGGTACTACCCTGGAGTGCGGAGTCGTAACCATAAATGTCAACAAAACGGTCAAAATTTTTAAATATAATTGTAAAAATAACAAACGACGGGAAACTACCGTACCCCAAATATGTTACGGGTGAAGCCGCGGGGGTTAGCCCTGTCTATCTGTAAATCTGAAAATTAAAATTAATCTATCTTCACGTTGTATCCCTAATGGGGCAGTGAGAGAGGACAGATCGCCAGGCTTCGCGATCCATGCATACTTCTTTTGGCTCCTGCAGATTCATTAGTCGCTTCATACATGCACGTCTGGGTATTGCAGTACTTTTGACTTTTCCGTTTTTGAGCAATCTGCTCACGTGGTCTTCATATGTAAGTCTCGGCCTACCCTGACTCCTTCTACCCTTTACTTTACGCACAATATACATTCTTCATCAATCATTCGTTGGACGTGTCCAAACCAACGCCCTTTTCCAGCTTAACGCTGACACTTTCATTCAAACCTGCCATATTTCGTATCACTTCGTTACGTATTCGTTCGGCCAAGTTTACGATGGACGTTAGTCTATCTATAACTATACAAATTTTATAAAACTGAAGAGATGATTTTGTTGTACGCGCTAATGACAGGAACGACCCACTAAGACGATTAAAAAAGGTACCGAAAGGGGCCGGAATATAACTAGTGAAATAATATTAGGCGTAGGACTCTCTGTTCCTTACCTGTTCCTGACCATCCATAGAGGATGGCAGTTGAAAAATAACCGGTAGGAAGATATATCCTGATTAATAGCCTCATATTGCTTTTAGAGAATCATTACAGTACTATCGCAGACACCAACCAAGCTAACAGTAACCGCACGCTCCGCTATAAAGGTGTGTCTACAATATCCCATTGCTTAATTAAACGTGCTCGCAAGCCCTATGACGCTTAAGACCCATAATATAAAGAACTAGCTGACTTTCCTGTGACCTACTTCGAGCTCCCGTCGCACCAAGTTTAATTCCGTCGCTATAAATTTTACAAAAATGTATGAAAATTTGTCCGATTTGTTAACATTTATGATTACTGCTCTCTAGGGTATTAGCGTGATGATATATAGCCTATAAATGGGCCTTCTTAAATAAATGGGTTAATTTACACAAAAAAAATTCCATTCGAACCAGTGGTTCCCTAACTTAGTGTGTTCAACCAAACAAAAGAACTTTTGAGCTTTATATATTAATTAAGGTATAAATCATGAAGGAGCTCGTGTTGACTAAAATGCGGAGTCGTATTAATTGACAATGTATGTAATTAATTAAGGTGCTCGTGTGGCATGACACTAAAAAGGTGGCACCTGGTGCAAAGAAGTTTTCCCTAGCCCTTGGATCTCTGGATCTATACTTTAGGTGTTATACTCGCGCTGCTGATTCTAATCTCGTATTAAAACGGACATAATATTGGTTGGATTTATTTTTCAAAAGATATAAATCTATAAATTTGCAGAAAGTCTAATTATTTATCAGAAAATAAACCACTGTGTAGCATACTTAAAATCGTTCAAATAAATATTTGAGTGGAACTTATAAGAGTACTCAGAAAAAAAGCGCTCGTGTCAAAAGCGATACTTAACGATATACACCCCGCCTTATTCTCGCGTTTGTACCACTTTAACAGAGTTATGCTGATCCTTATCGCCAAAAGTAGGCACTTTGCGGTCCCTTCCAAGGTCCAGTATATCGTTCTCAATGCGAATAACAATAAACTAATATTTTATTCAATTCTAGCATAGGACCTGTAATCTATAAATTTGTAGAAAGTCTAATTATTTATCAGAAAATGAACCACTAGTAGCATACTTAAAATCGTTCAAAAAAATTATTTGAGAGGTACTTAAAAGAGTACTCAGAGAAAAAGCGCTCGTGTCAAAAGCGATACTTAACGATATACACCCCGCCTTATTCTCGCGTTTCTACCACTTTAACAGAGTTATGCTGATCCTTATCGCCAACAGTAGGCACTTTGCGGTCCCTTACAAGGTCCGGTATGTCTTTCTCAATGCGAATAACTATAAACTAATATTTTATTCAATACTAGCAAAGGACCTGTGCTCTGTTCACCATTAAACGCTACTTACTGGTGACACTGATAAATAGATGAGCGAAACCTTAGTTACTTTTTTCTCTCATCATTTTATTTTAATATAAGTATCAACTTCTAGTTTCTTATAGCAATACATTATGACCTTACTGAATTCTCGATTACCTGGTAATTTATTTACCATAAAGTTTTGAGAAGCATAAAAGTCATTGTAATGATTTATGGGATTCATATAAAAATATCATAAACGCGAAAGTTTGTAAGTATGGATGGATGTTTGTTACTCTTTACAATAATATAGCTGACACATCAGAATAACATACATAGGCTACTTTTTATCCCGGGAAAAAGTTCCTGTGGGAAACGGGAATGGGAAAACATCACCACGCGTGCGGAGCCGCGGGCGTCAACTAGTATTTCATATGTCATATGTAATGTACGTAGGCATTAAATTAACCGTCAAAGATGTCATCAGCTGGCGATTTCGTACCAATAACGTATTTGTAATACCTACCGGGATTCAGAGCTGGCTGAGGACTCGGAATGCGAATTGACCCGGTACGTCTTTTTATATGTAATTTATATCATTATTTTTCAATCTCGGTGACCGACATCGGTTGTAGATAATCCTAACAAAATGTGAGCGTAAAAGATTGTAACTCAATCGTACCAATTTGCCTGACACCGTGGATTAACACATATCCCGTGAAAAAGTTCCTATGGAAAGTGGGTCTTACCAGCGGGTATTAGCTAGTTCAAATATATTACTAGCCAAGATGTTTTACGTTTAGATATCGAAACAAGTGTAATAGCAGGTCAGGTCGATACAAAATTTTGAAAAGCACTCTTTTATTATTGACAAGTTACAGGGAATCTTCAGAACATACAAGCTAATCTCATCTGCATTAAACTGATTAACCTGCTGACCGAATGGATCTTAGGTCAATCGTCCATTGAGAAGAAGCAGTCGCTCCTAATAAAGGCTAATAAAAAAAGGCAAATTAAAACGCACTATAATTAACGCGAATTTTTTTTCTAACCGGCTGGACATTTTTTCAAAATACCGTATTGCAGTTCCTCTGCACAGTAGTCTTATTCAATTAATCGCATTTGATCCGCTCTTCGGGTGAGCGATTGCGTTAGCTACCGGTTCTTACGCATCATTAGCTCCGTAATTAACCGGAATTTAGTCGGTATCAAAACAGTATAGTGATGATTTCATGGTATGCTTTCAATAGCACGTCGCAAACAAGCATCCAGACCACCACTACATTCGCAACGATATATTTCCAGTATTGACAAGGTGATTGTACTACGAACGTAAAGCTATTGCTACCTTGAAACCTGCTCAGCGCTATCTTTTCACCATATTCAACTATCGTTTACTTGATGAAGATTAAGAAATGTGTGTGAACTGACCTTTAAAATCATAGGTGCACACAATCCTTTCTCTGTAAATAAACTACTAAAGAATGCAAGGTTTTTTAACGTGTGGTAATCCTCTGGACTTCTACCGCCTAAAACCACACCGTGTCCTTCCATGTCGGTCTATGAGCCCTTGGAAGCAGGCCTAGGGCTCTCGACAAGAAAAATCAAGAGATACCCTAAACTCTGCCCTGTGTGGATAAGGATCCTGACCTGGACTTCGGTATTACTTTGGTTTCCAATCCGTCTGTTGTGCTGGTCAGCTCATATGTGTTGTAGCAATTATTACAATAATATTTATTATTTAAGTAAAGTCGTTTTTTTAGTTATCCTTCTCTCCACCATCACGACGTCCGTTACTCAGCAGCTGCACCACTTAGGCTAGCTTGGGCCCCACTGCACTACCTATTCCATGTGGTTAATTTATCATCATCTTAGTTTATGCCTACTCGCTTCCAAGTCCTACCTGTATTTGGTGCCTAGGGTCCACTTTAATTTGACTATTTTCGGTATTGTAACGAATAATTGTCGTCTGATCTCCCAACTCCATCAGGTCGCCTGCGATGTCTGTGGGTCTTGGAGATCTTGATGGAACTCCTACATCCAAGTCCATTATGTTCGATGTATGAAATATGTATCCGAAATTTCAAAAGGAATATAATTACTTTGGTACAAGGGACAGTTTCTATTGCATTTGTTACATTGCAAATACAAGCTAATATTACCGTTAATATATTCATACTATTTCACCAAAAGGTGTCGAAATTACTTATGTATTCAATCTCGCAAAATTATTCCATTAGCACTTGCAAATGTCTTATCAAATACCATTGGAGACATTCTCTAGATAAAATCATAAGTCGATAAATTAATTTGACGCCCGACTAATTTGCCATAATCGACTAGATGCAGCTTTACGCGGTCAATTTCTAATAACTTAAATAAATAATAAATAAATATCCATCACGTCTTATCCCCGAAGGGGTGGCAGAGGCATATTATATGCCCACTTTTCACTTGTGGATTTCTGTCCCACGTAATAGGTGGTGAGCCCATTGCCGTGTTGAAATAGACAGACGCAGGATGTGGCTACCTGCTGTTGAAATTTTTCATGCCGCCCATAAGGCATTCAACCAGGCTTAACGACTGCTATTTTAACCGGGACCAACGGCTTAACGTGCCTTCCGAAGCACGGGAACGCTCGCAAATGTAAATTGTATTAGAAGTTTCTTTTATATGACTCTACAAACAGATGAGTCTGATTTTCACAATAACTTGAACTTACTTCACTGTTTAACATGTGAACAAGTCAAGTTAAGTTTATTTATCAGATAAACTTAAAAATACGCTTAAAATTTTCCAACTAAATACAACTGTATATGTATACCTCTGCCTACCCCTTGAGGTAAAAAAGTGTGACTATATGTAAAGTAGTTGTGTCGTTCATATGAGACTATTACATCAAAATGACAGTTCCATGTACCGCGTTACAGGTAAATTACCTACATTTGTAACATTAAGGCACATATATACAGACAGGTCTAACGTTCCACCCTACCTCATAAGTATTCAGATACTACATCAAAATGACAGTTCCATGTACCGCGTTACAGGTAAATTACCTAAATTTGTAACATTAAGGCACATATATACAGACAGGTCTAACGTTCCACCCTACCTCATAAGTATTCAGATACTCCAATAGTATGCTAATCAGAACAAAATTGAAATGTTCCAAGTTCAATTCTCAAACTGATTTTGGGGCCTTTTGTTCAAAAGGATCCATTAGAGAAAGCGTACGCATGATATATTCGGTCGGGAACGAAATAACTGTTTAATGGTTTAGTTAAGTTAGTTTTGATAACATCCGATACACTCGCTCCAGAGCTCAGGATACTCTTTCCTACATTTCTCCCTCAACTTGACAAGACTTTCGCCATGCCTAGTGAAATGAAATATCTTTATTCATGTAGGTCACAAAGCAACTCTTATGAACGTCAAGATTATTGCTTCTACATTTACAATTACAGCCAGATTCGCAAAGCAATAGGGTAGAGAGCCTGAGGAAGAACCTGGCAATAAAACTCATGGCCACTCTTTTGAATTGTCAGTTATTACATTAGGTTTATTTACAGAACTAAAATAAGATGCTGGACTAATTCTAAAATAAGGACTTTATAGAAAAGAAACAAAATATTTTTTTCTTACCTGGAAAAACCTGACTCACATATTGTACTATATTGGATTAGTACTACTAATCGACATATCACATGGGACTAAACATAGCCAGGTTTTTCTTGAACTCTCTAACTGGGACTCGGTTGCATGGACTAAATACATCTGAGTATCTGGGTGATCATCGAAAGATGTGACTCTGCATATATTATGTCGGTGGGTGTCTCTCCTATTTTGACCCTTCACATTCACTGCAGCATATATAGCTCTCTGGAGCAGGCAGTTTTTTCCTATGCCGCTGTAGTCCACATTATACACACAGCCATTAGGCAGGAGGCATCATTTTAGCAAGTCGAACGTAAAATAATAAAGCTTTTTCCTACTAGCTCACGTTCCATATCACACATTAGCTCAACATCATCCATTACAATAGTTTCACGTAGGTATTAACAGATCATTTTTCACTATATTAATCACCTAAATCTCACTAGTTCTCAATTGTAGCACGTGGTAATGACGAACTAACCGCATCACTTGTGTGAATCGCCTCAAATTGGCGCGGTTACGCTCCTTCCGCATACGTACGGAATCGTTTCGTGTATACCTGTCCTATAATTTTAGCTGAGATTAATATAATGTTGAAAAATGCGAGTAGTGAGTGCGGAATAAAGCTAGAGCCATTTTTTTTTAATTCCTGTAACTTCTTCCTTCAGGCAGGTTTGAAATTAAAACGTACACAATAATAAATAAAATTAATATTGTGGGACACTTTTCACACAGCGCTATCTAGCTCAAACTAAACTTTGAGTTTGTGTTATGGAGCCTAGACAACTGATAAACATACTTTTATTTCTAAATACATACATATTACACATAGCAAACACCCAAACTCCGAAACCAGCATTTGTGGATCACATAAATATTTATTCCGACCCGGGAATCGAACCCGGAACCTCAGCGCGGCAGTCGCATACACTACGACTTATGCGAACGAGGCAATCAAATAATGAATAATTTGTGTAAGTGGAAACCATTATACGCCTTAGCTCATTAAAGTCCACAGCGAGGAGAAGGTTCTAACATTTATATCTACTTCACGTCTACCCGCTGGTATCCGTTTTCAAAGAAAGTTCTGCCAAGAAAGTTGACTGCTAAATCTCAATATTCCTAGGATTTGACCTAAGACTGTATATAGCGTGGGTAGACTGCGTATAAGGTGAACAACCAAAATCGTAAGGGCTAAAATGAATGCAGGCAGTACGGGACCGAATGACGATTTTTGTGGGTGTACTGAGCTGAGAATCCGTTGAGATGTTAACGGTGGTGAAATCTTTGTCAAGAATAAGCAACCGGGATACATACTCAGATGTGCCTCATTCCAGACAATTTTGTGAATAAGTAGTTTTTAACGCTGCCCGCTTATTTCAACGATATATAGCACAGCAGGTTGTGCGGGAGCCGCAGCTGCTTCTGCTAAAAACCTCAAGCTGCGCAAATATTGTAATCTTTACTCAAAACCGCTTTTTATTTAAAGATTTAGCAAAGCGGCTAATCGACGCTTCAGGCGACCAGAAGGCTGGTTATTTCCTTGCACAAAGGATTAGTATTGCCATTCAACGTGGCTATGCTGCCAGTCTTCTGGGAACGTTTCTGGTTAGCGATGATGCGGAGGAATTTTTTGACGCGTTGTAGGTAATGTATATTTATTTAAGTTTAGTTAGTTGTTTTTTTTATTTTTAGTGTATTATAAATATATATGCTTTTAATTTTATTGTATTATTGTAGAGTATTTATTGTATTAGTATTTGTTAGATTTAATGTGTACCTAACTAAAAAAATTATGCATACGATATATGCAGTAAGTAATTATGTTTTCGAGTTTAATTAGCGTCGTATTTATGAAGGCAACTTCGATATCTTTTAAATTTTCCGGTTTTTAATGATCTAACTTAAACAAGTTTAACTTCCTATTTCGATTGGTACGTACCTCAGATGCATACGGCTTGATATAATATTAAACTGCATCTCATCCGGTGGTCAAGATGAACCAAATGATATTGATCACCGCAGTACAAACTCACCTTTTATTACGCGGAGAATGCTTGTTAATCAGCATAACCACCGTTGGGAGACGGAAGACCTGAGTGGGAATCTCGACTTTCGCATTTTACCCACTAAATCCCTCAGCGGCCTACATCGGTAAAGAGGAAGAATCTCACAACCACATCAGCGACTTTTGGAGGCTTCCTGCCATAATTAATGACTGGAGCACATCTTGGCTTGTTTAACAAGTGTTCTGTAAACGACTACTCCCATAAAGGTTCTACTCTACGTTCAGGCCTGAAATGGGTGCAATTTGTGCCAACGAGCATCATTTAACCGCCGGCAACGTTTTGACAACAGACACCAACGGCGCGTAGTTCAAAACGCACTAAATTGATTTGATGTATTTTGGATTAAACGACATTAATTATTTTCTTAAATAATGCTCCAATATAGACAAAACTTAATCAAAAAGTAGCGCGCTGTATAGTGGAATTTCATGAATTAATTTGATAAAAATCTATAGAGTAGTTTTTTTACAATAATTTTATTAACATTTTTAAAAATGACGCTTAGTTCAATTGAACTTTCAACCGTCGATATTGTTACTGACTTTAAGGGGTATTCTTTAGGTAAATGCCGAGTTTTTTATCAGTTCATCTCGGAACAGGCCCACGTTTAGTGGTGGTCATGTTGGTTTCTTTTATTTTACCACTGAAATGGTCTAAACGGAACAAAAATTGTTGACTTTGACTTCAGTGGTATACCTGTGGGAACCCGCGTTGGTTTATTGGTCTTCTAATGGAGAGTTGACTGTGAAGCTGTGAAGCCACTGTAAAAGATCCAGGTTCATCTAAAAATTATCGTAAAATAATAAATAAGACGAAGTAAACAAAATATATTCAAAATAATGTCTACCAATCAGAATGCAACATTTTCAGATCAAGACTCTCTGAAGTTTGTTCTCAATAAATCAAGATGGCGTCATATTGAAGAGGGAAAAACGTCTCGAGACTGTCTTATCTTAGAGTGAAGAACTTTTATTCCCGGGCTGTTGATGATACGTTTGTAGTGAGCCTTGTAATTTTGAAATATTCGTAAAATATGCCACAAATCCTGTCCTCTTGAGAAACTCATTTCAGTTCAACAAAAAAAGCTTAAGTATATTTATTGAATACTTAAGTATAAGCGTTGTTTGGAACAACCTCATTTAAGGCAGTTTACACCAGCGTCTTTAGATTATACGCGGACACAACCACTATCAGTTATAATTACACCAATCAGTCAGTTCCTCCTATAAGGGTTTATTTGCAAATATTTTAATGTTTTACTTAAAGAGAAGCGCTCGTGGCCCCGCTGACTCAGTGTTCTGTAAACGATCACTGCGTTAAGCAACTTTCGCTATAGGTGGTCCTTGGATGGGTGACCACTTTGTGGAATTTACATTTGCGAGCGTTTCCGTGCTTCGAAAAGACGTTAAACCGTTGTTCCTGGTTGCCAGTAAAATGGCAGTCGTTAAGCCTGGTTGAAGGATTTATGGGCAGTTTGAAAAATTTCAACAGCAGGTCGCCACAGCCTGCGCCTGTCCACCTGTTACGTGAGACAAAAATGCATACGGTGAAATGTGGGCTTATAGTATGCCTGTGCCTACCCATTCGGGGATAAAGCGTGACAATAATTGTGTGGCTTATATTTGTGTGTGGCTCTGTGGGTCAGAGAGGGAAGTATGCAGTTAACATTTAAAATTCTTTTTTGATGAGATTACAAATTAATTATTTTCTGATGCAAACGAAAATTATATTAGGATGAAGAAGCACAATTTTTCGAAGAACAATTATTTTTCTATTCGATGCGTGAAAGCTACTGATTTACCAAGTAAAGATCAAGCAAATACGATATTTCACACTCCGCTGTGCATTCGTTACACTTTCTGATATAACATTGATTTACAGTTACTAACAAGTTCACACAAATAGTTACGTAACCAGTTAATATAACGGTTACTGACGAAACATTCAGTTAAATAATTTGAGATAACATCTCGCTTGTTGCATCGGAACTATTAGCCGCTATAAAGTCCCAATAACGTTGCGCAAGTTCCGATTGAAGACGGAAAGATGAGGTCGATTGAATGTCTTGTATCAAGGTCTAGTTTGTTTCTGAGTTACGATAGCGATGAATGTTTCAAACGCGTAAGAAATTTCGAGATGGAATGAAAAGGGGCGCGATGTCTGCTTGAAAGCGGCAAGGGCGGCTGTAATGACCTTTGAGGAAGGAGATTCATTGCTATATGCTATACATAACTAGCTGATGCCCGCAGTTTCACCGGGGTGACGAAATTAAATGCTATCGTTAAATGATACAGATATACCTGCGCGGACTTTTCTGTAGACCTTTAAAAAAATAATTATATTCATGATTTGTTGTATCTCTCAGATTTTGAGCAGCGTTTTCGATAATAGCTCTCAGTCGGCCAATTTTTTTCGGACAACATTTACGTAAAAATGACAATTTTATAGTACAAAACCTTTCTCATGAATCACTCTACCTATTGGTGAAACTTGCTTGATAATCCGTATGATAGTTTTAAATTTTGTTACAAACAGACTGACAGACGTAGCGGGCGACTTCCTATTTACTAAAGCTAAGGTTGATGTTTATGGTACTATTTAAAAAACGCCTAATAGTAACTATAGACCACAGTACTTGGTATTAAATTTCAACTACGCTACGTACACGGACAGACGGACAGACAGACAGATCGACAGACGGACGGACGCGAACTAGATCATAGTTGTTTTCTAATACAAAATACTAAATCATGTGTTAGCTAAGTAGTACTTTTCTTGAAACCTATTTCAACGTCACAACAAACATCCACTCCAGGCGATTAAATTTTCAAATCCCAGCGGCGTTTCGTAGTAACTCAGACAACTCGGACCCATTCATTGTGATCGCTCAGCAAATATATTTTACACATATTATTTATTTATTCCCTGTCTATTGGGCAATAAAATTGAATGCTTACCATTCTTCATTTATTAAAGTACATAATAGCAGCGTACTTATTCTGAATTTTTTTGGAAAGATTTCGCTTTGTTCGATAGATTCGGAAACAATAGTAATGCTATCGAGCTCTGAAATTTGCATAATTTGTTTATACCTCATGGCAAATTTTGGTTTGAGATTTTAAAATTTTCTTTCCTAAAGATCCTTTTTCTTAATGTGTGGAAATTCCCTTGGATGTCATGCTCATGCCGGAGTCAAAAACGGCTAAAACCAACCTGCCTCTGTGTCTGTTGCCGGACGGGTACTTCTTTAGAAAGATTTCCCAGTGTAATTGAAGCGCTCGTGGCCCCGCGGTCTCAGTGTTCTGTAAACGATCACTGAGTTACGCAACTTTCACTATGGCTGGTCCTCGGATGGGTGACCACTTTGTGGCATTTACATATGCGAGCGTTTCCGTGCTTCGGAAGGCACGTTATGCCGTTGGTCCCGGTTGCCAGTAAAATGGCAGTCGTTAAGCCTGGTTGAATGCCTTATGGGTGGCTTGAAAAATTTCAACAGCAGGTAGTCACATCCTGCGTCTGTCTATTTCAACACGGCAATGGGCTCACCACCTATTACGTGGGACAAGAATCCACACGGTGAAAAGTGGGCATATAATATGCCTCTGCCACCCCTTCGGGGATAAGGCGTGATGGATATTTATTTTTTTTATATTTATTTATTTTAATTCCTACAGATCCCATAATATATTATATCATTTTCACATCGCCTTAACGTCTAAATAAGAATACATTTTACAAACTAAAAACATCGAAGTTCCGTAAAAAAAATATTATTAGTAAACAGATAATTGAGAATAGGGCTATTTACTGAAGTGTGAGCAGCCGAGGGCGTTACCGGACCTCCCTATAAAGTTTGTTTCAACTATTTTAGTACGTAACAATTGTATAATACTCTCAGAGTCAGTAATCGCTTTGTTGTAATAAATTTAATTATAGAATTATAAACTGTTTCTCTTTCGTTCATAAATAATAATTATCTTGCAATAAGACTATGAATAGAAGAGGAGGTAGATTACTGTTTAATTGATTATATTGAGGCAGATGTTTGGTCTTAAAATGGGTGTTGCGAGTTTTATATTTATACTAGCCGACCCGCTCGGCTTCGCCTGTAACATACTTCTAATCCCGTGGCACCCATATAATCCCGTCGTTTATTAATTTCACAATAATGTATGAACATTTTCAAAATTCGTTAACTACCTACTTCTCCGTTCTCCATTTTCGCGCCGCGTCGACGGTTACACGAAATTAATTTCTTTGCGCATTTTTTTGATTTTGCTATAACTCATAAGATATTCATTTAATTTGCAAGGGACAAAGTGACAAAATATACTTCATGAATTGCTGAAGCCAACTAACGTAGTAAAAATGATAAGGATTCATAGCATAGTTGTATTGCCTTCAAATTACCGCTTTATAACTGACGGTTTTTTAAAGTATTAAAATGGATATAGTATATATGGTCGCCGACTTTTTGTCGACCTACATTAGATACACAATTGGTACATAATTTTGTTATATCTCAAAGGGTTTAGGCAGCGCTTTCGTTAGAAGCTCCCAGACGGTTAATTTTTTCATACATCTCCAACAAATATCGTTATAATTTGGTCAATGTATACAATAACTTAACAAATTATACATAAAAATCTTCCTTGTGTATCACTCTAACTTTAAAAAAAAACCGCATCCTAATTTGTTGCGTAGTTTTAAATATCTAAGCATACATACTTTGTTTTATAATATGTAGTGACGATGACAAGTCCAATTTAGTGTCGTTTTGGAGCGAAAGATTTTTAATTTGGTATCAATAACAAAATCAATTAATAATATAAATTTGAAAAAAATGCGACATTATTTTCTTTAAATCTTTAAAACTTATTCATTTTAGAAAACAAAAATACTAATTTTTTTATTGTTTGATCTTGAATGAGTGAAGAACAATACTAAAATAATAATAATTTTCAGTCCTTCAATTGTAAACATTCATCAAACACAAGAGTAAACATTTCATTGATTTTACTCTTTTAGCGATGCAAGGCCATAACATTATTAAAATGTAAATTCGCAAAATTTACAATGGTGGGAAGGGTCTGTTTGTTAGGTTAAACGTGCTAATCTCAGAAACTACAGGTCGGATTTGAAAAAATATTTGAGGAAGGCTATAGGATATATAACATCATGGTCTTACTCTGGAGAGTGGAGCGGTAATATAAATGTCGACAAATCGGGCAAATTTTTGTACATTATGGTAGAATTTATAAGCGAAGTATATGTCACGGGCGAAGCCGTGGGGGTCACCTAGTTAATAATATTAATCGATTCTATTAATGATACCGAATTCAAAATCATTTAAAACGACTATAAATTCAATGTGTAAAGCTCTCTCTTCTCTACATCTTAGTGTATTCTCAGTTGCTTCCAAGTTCTACCTGGATTTAGAGACTGGGGTTATTTTTTATCTAGCTGCTAGGGATAACTATCATCATCATTTGGTTTTTATTTGTCGCCATTGTTAAGAGCGTCTCCGTCCGAGAGGCTCCCAAAATGCTATAAAGGCGCCTGTGTCGTGGGCCTTAGAGATCTTGATGACACTTAAACCCACTTATTTTTATACCTAACTACTTATTAAACCTACAAATATTATAAACGCGAAAGTTTGTAAGTACGAATGGATGTTTGTTACACTTTCACGCAGAATATACTGAATGGATTTTGATGAAACTTTACAATAATATAGCTTACACATCTGAATAACACATAAGCTACTTTTTATCCCGTGAACGAGTTCCTGTGGGAAAGGGGAACGAGAAATCTTCACGGAGCCGCGGGCGTCCACTAGTAACAAATAGTTGGTAGCTAAACACTTGAAATTTAGTATAACTTTAAATAAAATAGTATAAATGTTGGAAATCATTAGAATCTCTTGAAAACAACCTTTGACAAAATGAATTCTTAAAAGAAAATTATAAATTTAAAGAATCGTAACTTGACTAAGTGAAAATTACGTATTCGCTACAAAACACATTTCATAACAACTCAATTATAGGGAGTTAATTGTAAACATATTTCGAACATTATTCGTGGCTTTTCTTTTTTTAACTTAATGACCTGATTAAAAAACGAGTAAAAATTTAAACAAGAGAGTAACATGTAAAATTTTAAAAAAACTAGTGTTCCCGGCGAGCTTTGCACCGCCTTATAATCAGGTTCCATGTAAAATCTATGAGAAAATGTCATTACAATTACTCTTTTTGTAATGTTTCTTATACTTGTTCTGCTATTCGGATTAAAGATAAATTCAACAAATCGAGCATCATTAAAATCGGCCCACCCGTTCCTGCATTACAAATTATGATAACATAAATTTGTTTTACATAGATTTAAGTTTTGCGTCTGCGAACGGGAAAAGAACATTATTCCCACTAACAGTAGGGAGACCATGTTGACCCTTGAGCCAGCGAACATAGCGAATCAAAACTGAGATGATGCGGGTGGCACTTGTATATAGGGTGACTACTTTTTGCGAAATGTTTTATGCGAAACAAAATATGTATTATGATTGTAATGTCATAATGAAGTATGTTTTTGTTAACAAGATAGAATGCTTCTAAAATAATTATGCTTAGTACATCAGCTCTTGGGTTAACTTTTTCCGTACCCGTTTCCCACAAGAACTTCTTCCCGGGATAGAAGTAGGTAGTTAAGTGTTTGTTACTCAATCAAAAAAAAACAATTAGGCAAATAATTGATGTACAGATAGCTTGACTTGACATTTTGATGCGCTTGTGGCCCCGCGGACTCAGTGTTCTCTAAACGATCATTGAGTTACGCAACTTTCACTATGACTGGTCCTCGGATGGGTGAACACTTTGTGGCATTTACATTTGCGAGCGTTTCCGTGCTTCAGAAGGAACGTTAAGCCGTTGGTCCCGGTTGCCAGTAACATGGCAGTCGTTAAGTCAAGTTGAAGGCCTTATGGGCTTGAAAATTTTCAACAGCAGGTAGCTGCAAACTGCGTCTGTCTATTTCAACACCTTAATGGGCTCACAACCTATTACGTGGGACAGGAATACACATGGTGAATAGTTGGCATATAATATGTATGCCTCTGCCACCCCTTCGGGGATAAGGCGTGATAGATACGTAAATAAATATATAAATATTTTTTTTATACCGCTGAGGTGGCAGGCAAGCATACGGCCCCCACCTGATGGAAAGTGGTCACCGTAGCCTATGGACGTTTGCAACACCAGAGGTGCAGCACTCGCGCTGCCGACCCTAAAATATAATAATAATAATTTACTTATTGAATATCAATATCTTATCCAATAGTTTACATTATTCTTATGGCTCCTTTTAAGTAAAAAATACCTGAATAAATCAGACTTGTTAAAGTTGAAAGAATTACCTAAAAGGAATATTATTTTCAAAAGTTTAATTCTTGACGTTTTTGGGTTTATCATTAAATCTAAGAATCAAACTAAGTTTATTCTCATAAGCTAGAGATACCCTTGCTTGTAGGCTCTCCCACCCTCGCCGGGGGAAAGTTGAGTACCTGTGTCAGGAGGGAAGGGGACCAAGCCCTTTGTCTGAGCGTCGTCATTACTTTGTCAAAGGTCCTTAGCAAGGCGCGATTCTGAGCCACATACGTGTTATCCTGTACAAGTGAACCGCAGTACAATGCACTACTCCATATTAGTGGTTTCGGTGTCTGAAAAGAAACATTTTTGTTTCATGATTCCTGTAACAACTACAAAATAGGTAAGTTTAATACTAAGTATTTTTTTGGTTTTAATTATGAACACATCTTTTCAATATCGTAAAACGGCGTGAATAGGGATCAAGGGGTGAATAGGCACATAAATGAGAAACGTTGCCAAGGTATAAATATTTTGCAGTACATAATAATTTATTACATTTCTTTTGTAAATAGTAGATTAGCTATTATAACTACACCGAATATTTTACTGATAACTGAGTACTTTACAGAAACATAGAATACAGCTGTTTATACATAGATTATTCTAGTTTTAAATAAAATACATTAGGTATTTTAAAAGCTATGTTATACATAGAATATTTGGATTATTTCGATCAAATATACTGACAAAATAAAGTTTAGCGTATATTGGCGAAGTTAATTAAGTACCACAATTACATTATTATATTAAATAACACCACTTGTACTGTTCCACAACATTTACTTTGTAAACCTGACCGGTTTCGCCTCACGGCATTCTCAAAGGTACACAATATGACGACTGGACCTAGAAAGTATACTAAAACTAATAAATAAATAATAAATAAATATCCATCACGCCTTATCCCCGAAGGGGTGGCAGAGGCATATTATATGCCCACTTTTCACCGTGTGGATTCCTGTCCCACGTAATAGGTGGTGAGCCCATTGCCGTGTTGAAATAGACAGACGCAGGTTGTGGCTACCTGCTGTTGAATTTTTTTAAGCCGCCTATAAGGCCTTCAACCAGGCTTAACGACCGCCATTTTACTGGCGACCGGGACCAACGGCTTAACGTGCCTTCCGAAGCACGGAAACGCTCGCAAATGTAAATGCCACAAAGTGGTCACCCATCCGACGACCAGCCATAGTGAAAGTTGCGTACCTCAGTGATCGTTTACCGAACACTGAGACCGCGGGGCCACGAGCGCTTCATAAACTAATAACCGTACAAACTAATAACCGTACAATGTAGGTATATCGACATTACAAGTTACCAGTTTAGAAAATTACCCCAAAATAACGGAGAATACAGTTTAACATTTGAAAAAAATTAAATACTACGAATCATAATTCTATTTAAAATATTAGAATTGCAAATGTCAAAGTATCATATTATTCAATGTCAAGTAATTAAAATTTCAAAAGTATTAAATGTCAAGATATTAAATTGTCACAATTATTAAATAACTAAATTACTATGATTTGTCATATTGAACTATGTCATTAACTAGACAAATTACAAACATTTTTTGGTTAACTAAAAATTAAAATTTACATATTCTGCGTTAATAGTATAAATATATAGATGTCATCACTTGTAATAATGTAATAAGGGTGAACGATTTAAATCCAACTGTTGATTTAGAATAATGTTTGGGTCTGCACTTATATGTCTACCTATCTCAATTACATTTACATTATTAATTGAATCCACATTGACCACTAATCGCTGAGGTATCAATCAGTGAAGTCACAGGCATAACTGAATTACCGTAGGCGGCGACAGATAGCAAAAAGTAGCACCGTAATAATGGTTACTGCAAGGGATGAGAGGATTGAAAATTATAGCATGAAATTGGACAAAGTAATGTAAAAGTACTTAGTTTGGGATAGATGGCGCAGTGTAAAAAGTGTCAAACATTTTTGTGTGTACAGACATTTTTTTAATAGTCCAATCACAAAATAAATAAATATTGTGTTTCATTTTTTTCCACAGCGCCATCTAGCCCAAAGTAAGCTAAAATAAACTTGTGGTATGGGATCTAGATAACTGATAAACATACTTACATATGATATGATAAGAAACGCCCAAACTCCAAAACAAACATTTTCGTAAAACACAAAAATCTGATCCAACCAGGGAATCGAATCCGAGACCTCAGCGTGGCTGTCGCATACACTACCATTTAAGCTCCGAGGCAGTCAAACTCTATAATTAATAATAATATAATATTAAATACACACATTAAATATCACTACAATTCAAAAAAGAACTGCACCGTTCTTGGAACGAGGATATCATTTTTTTTCAGCATAATGTAGTTTGGCATAACAGTTTCAGCATAAAGATTTCTCGCATAAATTATGATAGGCAGAGTGTTATAAACGCATAATGGTTTTATTGGCATAACTTTAACTTACTCTAATTTTTTTAACATAATTTAATCAGCATACATGTAAAGGGTATAATTGTTATACGCCTAGAGATAATTTATCATAAAATACAAAACGCATAATGGAGGTATGGATAACCGTTTAAATCATAAATGAATAATAATTTGACTAAGAATATTTAAGAAATGATAAGACACCATTGTAAATAATAATCTCACTCATAGCCAAGTTTTTAAGCTGTAACATATAAAACGATATTTTAAGTGTTATTTTTTTTAGACTAGTCTTGAGCAAAGTCGTAAATAGGTACGACGACTAGCGAAGCGAGGAGGAGTATTAGGTCACTTGTGACCACAACGTGCGAGCCGAGCGAGCGAAGCGAGCGGGCCGCGGTAGCGGCCGGCGATGCGCCAGAATAGAATCGGTCGCTTTAATCTACCTACTTTCTTTTTGTATTTTATTAAATATTCTAAATATAAGTGTTTTGAACTTCAGTATAGTGACTATCGACATTTTTAATCAGTGGGCATTTCAATCTTAGACAATTCAAGCTTAGATATAAAAATAAAAATATGTACTCGTTAACATTATGGTATTCTATATGTATGGCTTGTAATCTTTATGCGAGAGTGAGTGATATGCCAATAAATGTTATGATTAGTAATCGTTATTGTAAAAAAAATTATGCGTAAACACTTTATGCGGGTTTGTCATTATTATAAAAAATTTATGGGAAAATAAAGTATGCCTAATGATTTATTCTGTTTGAACGTTATGCGAAACGAAGAGTATCCCAAAAAACGTTATGCAGATTTAAGTTATGCCTCTAAAATTTATGCAACCCAATACGGACCCGGATAACGCAATATTTAAATCATTTTTCGACACGCTTCCATTGTTCTGCCACAAACCATCATTCGTTATATATTACTCGAATATAGATCATTACTGCCATTACTACTAGTAGTATCCTAGTCACTTTAAAAGAAGCTGTTACATTTTCCGCCCAAGCTTGAAATTTGAGCTGCGATACACATGTACTCGTAGTTCGCAAGAAACGTCCGACATGCCAAGTATCGGTCAAGGGGCCGAACGGCAGTTAATGCTCACGTATTAATACTTTATACTCAGCTGATTCAGTATGAAACCAAATAAAACAAATAAAAACAAACACAATTAAAATGGTATTGGTAACGCGTTACATTAGGTACAATATAGTATAATCAATCACAATGTAGAGATTATTATCTTCTATAACACTACATATTATAAAACAAAGTCGATTTTCGCTGTCTATCCCTATGTATGCTTAGATCTTTAAAACTACGCAACGGATTACGATACGGTTTTTTTAATAGTTAGAGAGATTCTCATAGAAGGTTTTTATGTATAATTTGTTAAGTTTTTGTATATATTGACCAAATTATAACGATATTTGTTGAGGATGTCGGAAAAAACAAGCCGTCTAGGAGCTTTCAACAAAAACGCTGCCTAAACCCTTTGATATATAACAAAATAATGTATGGTGCAATTTTGTATCTAATAAAGGTCTACAAAAAAGTCCGCGATGACATATGTCTATCTCTTAAGAATAACATACCGTAAAACGTGGCAACTTGACCATATTTTTTCACAAAATTTTCTTCTATTTTTTAACTAAATGTTGCACGAATAAGAAATCAATTTTTATATACGTAATACACTATTGGGTACCCTTTTCTGTATAAGTCGCTATCTAAAACTTATTAATTAAAGCTATAGAGAAGAATAAACAACACAGGTAAAATTGACACGAAATTGGTAAATTTACCTACATTTTTTTCTTGTATATTTTTTTATAAACTATTGCATATTTAATACTAATTTAGGTAAAGATGATTGTATCAAAGATTATCTTTACTATCAAAAAAATAATAAGGAAATAATTCAATGAAGGAGACCCAAAAATGACCGTAGGTATAGTTGCCACTGAAATTTTTGTAATTTACATACAAAAAGTTTTATCGCGTAGGGTTGTGAAAATACAAAAATTCAATTGTTAAATTTTTATTTACTTTTTTTTCCGCTTGTGCTCTTTTAATGTTATATTCCGCTCTTGAACTATTGGTCTCGATGTCGCTCAACAAAGTTCTTTTTCCACCATTCTCCAGGCGAATCGCCAAATGTATCAGTCCTCTTATTTTTTGCAAAAATTCATTAACGGCTATTCTGAAGTCTAGTTGTGATAGAGGAGAACCGTAATCAAAGATCACAATAAGGCTTTTATTGAAGTACAATTCTTCGTCTGATGTTGATTTTCTCTGAATGGAGATATTTTATCTTTATTTTTATAGTCCTACGTGGCATTTTAAATTTTTAGTCGGCCTCATAGGAAGATATTTTGTTTACTTTAAGAATTTCAATAGCCAGGGCCGTCATTTCATCATTTTATTTTTTATATGAATGAATGTTTTTTTTTTGTTCTAAAACAATGCACATGCATGAAGTAAAACGGACGGATATGGTTCATTTAATATTATGTACTACAAGCAATCTCGTTAAGATTATTTTACAATACCTTCGAAATTATATCAAAAACTATTATATATGACTAAAGAAAATCTTAATAATATCTATTATAAATGCGAAAGTTTGTATGGATGTTTATTACTCTTTCACGGAAAAACTACTAATATGTTGAAACATTACAATAATATAGCTTATATATCAGAATAACACATAGGCTACTTTTTATCCCGGGAACAAGTTCCTGTGGGAAACGGGAACGGGAAAACTTTTCTACGCGGGCGAAGCCGCGGGCGGCAACTAGTTATAAATATAAATGTTTGATTTTTGAGACAACCCTAGCTACAGGTAAAGTTGCCAAGACCCACCCAGTGGTAACTTTACCTAACCTTATTAACAATACCCCAAGAGATATTTCAATAAAGCGAAGAAATAACAATTAGCTGATCTTGTAAGAGAAATGCCAACCGTTTTTTACACATAATATCAAAATTTCACTAACCTACAACATATAGTTTAGCCTCTGAGACCACAATTTTACACCTATTACCAAAATACGTTATCACTATAGCCGACTTGATGCAGCCCTATTGAAGAAACTATCTGTGTTATAAGTTACAAAAATACAAAAATGTTGCCGGAAGATATCGAAAAACTATCACCATTACGACGAAGTATCTATCTACAGATAATGAAAAGTTATTTGTGTTTATGTCAAATACCTATGATGTGGTAAAGTTACCACAGGTTTGGTCAAGTTGCCACGTTTTACGGTACTACATCCATTTTAATACTTAAAAAAAACTACAATTATAAGCGGTAATTCGAAGGCTATTTACACAAATATGCTATTAATCCTTATCATTTTTACTACGTTAGTTGGCTTCAGCATTTTATGAAGATTATTTTGTCCCTTTACACCTTGCAAATTAAATGAATGTCTTACGAGTTATCGCAATATGAAAATATAGCGCAAAGAAATAAATTTAATTCGCTCGGTCCGTGCGGGCGTAGTAGGTAGGTAGGTAGTTACCTAGGTACTGGAGAGCGGAGAAGTAATCAATGAATTTGGAAAATGTTCATAACTACATTATAGTGAAAGTGAAATTATTAAACAACGTGATTGAATGGGTGCCACGGGGTTCGAAGTATGTCACGGGCGAAGCCGAGCGGGACAGCTAGTTAATATTATAAAGCTGAAGAGTTTGTTTGTTTGTTTGGTTAAACGCGCTAATCTCAGGAACTACAGGCGCGATTTGCAAAATTCTTTTTGTGTTGAATAGTCCATTTATCGAGGAAGGCTATAGGCTATATAGCATCACGCTACGACCAATAGGTGCGGAACAGCAATGATAAATGTGGCAAAATCGATGACGAAATATTCCCTTTGATAGCTTCCGTTGCGAACGCTATATAAACGATTAAAGTTACGCAAAAACTATGTATTACATAATTATTCCCCTTTAAAAGTTCTAAAACAAAGCCCGCGACAGCATATGTCTTTCTTTTAAGGTTAACTTACTATAATCATTTTATTGTGAAAAAAAATGTTCTTAAAATGACTAGTGAAAAGTACAGCCGATGATTTGCGATTTACGCATGCGCTACGTCGCGACTAGCCAATAGCGAGCGAGCTCTACGAAGTACTCGCGTCTCATAGGCTATTTCATCACGCTACTACCCTAAAGAGCAGGGCAGTAATCAACAAATCGGGCAATTAATCATTCACAATTGTAAAAGTAGATAATAAACGACGGGATTAATTGGGAGCGACGGGGATAGAGGCGTGACTGATAAAAGGCAGTCTCATCACGCTACTACCCTGAGGAGTGGAGCAGTAATCAACAAATCGGACAAATATTTATACATTGTTGTAAAAGTAATAAACTAAAAAAAACTAACGCTGTATCCCTGACGGGGTAGTCAGAGAGGACAGATCGCCAGGCTTCGAGATACAAAGTAATAAACAACGGGATTAAATGGGCGCGACGGGAATAAAGGCGTGACTGATAAAGGCTATATCTTTAAACTTTCGCGGTGTATACTCATGTTTTATATACTACTCGGGACTTCACGCGAAACAGTCCAGCCGCGACCACGGACGCTGCAACGCGTTCGAAACGTCGGTGAATGTAAGTAGAATTTTGTTTCGCGGGAAGTCCCGAGTAGTATATAAAACCAAAGGCTATATCATCACGCTACTACACTGAGGAGCCGAGCAGTAATCAACAAATCGGGCAAATATTCATTCATTGTTGTAAAAGTAATAAACGACGGGATTAAATGGGCGCAACGGTAATAAAGGCGTGACTAATAAAAGGCTGTATCATCACGCTACTGCCCTGAGGAGCGGAGCAGTAATCAACAAATCGGTGAAATATTCATACACTATTGTAAAAATAAGTGCGACAGAAGTCACGGTACACAGTATGTCACGGGCGGTGGGGGTCATCTAGTGAGTTTATAAAACACAAACAAAATAAAATCAAAAATCCCCGAGGCAGAACGAGATGTGTTGAAATAATAGTACAAGTGGGTAGTCTCCGTTCTACTCAGCAGGTTAATCCTGTGAGTCAAGTAATGCGAACCTAATCGATTCCATATGGTTTTACTCCTGCTAAGCCCTACCATAAAGTCTCTTCTGAGCAGTTGCTAATGTAAATGCAACTAGTATTGAAGTACTCAAAAGGTCTACCTCAAGATGTTTATTATCCTTCATGTAGTACAAAGTGGCATTTAAGTACTAAAATCCTTAAATAAACAACAATAATACAACGGAGACGACTGATTGGATTTAAATAAAATGTTGCGTATTACCAACTACACACGTGCCAGAAAGCCATCACTGAGGACCAGTCCCAGGTCCGTATTCCAGAACGTTACCAATACTCAATCAACGCTTGAGGCTTGTTTTTGCCTTATAAATACTACTCTCAATCTTTGAATGAGTATTGAGAAACGTTCTGGAATACGGCCCCCAGTGATAGATGCTTAACGAAGTGATCGTTGATTCGTGCAGAATATTGAGTTGGTGAGGCTACGGACGCTTCTAATCAAACACATAGGCTTTAAATCATGGGGTTGAATCTAAAATTTTCATTTAAAAGTTCGTAAAATCCGAATCATTTTTTACTGGTTAGTTCTCTTTGTTTTTTTTGAATATTTGGCACGTCAAAATGGCGTCGTCCGCCTGATGGTAAGCTAAGACGACGACCCTTGATTGACCTCATTTTGACGGAACAGAAATATGCCTTTTCGCGGTTTTCTTAAATGACCCAGGATTGTAAGAAGAGGGAAACACGTGTGCCGGCAGAGAGAGTCCTTTTTTTTATGATGCTACATAAGGAAGACCTGCAGAATCTTTCGGTTCTGACCACGATGGTCTCCACAGTTTAAGGACGACATCGCTCTACCCCGCCTGTATTGTTTGGGAACGGAAGGGGGAGGGTGGGACCAATTGGAAAAGTTTTTTAGAACAGTCACCGTGGTACCTGGACCTCTGGAAAATCTATGATGCCACTCACTGGCGTCAAAGCCTCCAAAGTTATTAGATTGTTTCGAGATCCAATCCGATGCCAAAATAACTAATGTTTTGTGGTAGGTATTGTTTACAAATACACTTTTTGAACATCTTGTAAAATTCGAATAGGAATTTTGGAAGGACCGTAAAGGGAGTCAGAGCGCATCAGTTACACCGAAACGGGTTGCCCCTGAACCCGTTTATTACACATCAGGGAAAATGTTATATGTTGCATGCGGAAACATTTTGTGGTCAGCTGTTTATTTGTCTTTGAAGATGAAATAAAGATTTGCTCAACTGTATAATCTTTTTTAATAACTTTTTTCATAACAAATGTGAAGAATTTTGAAAGAATCTAGAAAATAATCTTTAAATCTATAGGTACTTACTATTGTGAAAGTGTAAAAGGTGTTATATAGAAACCTATGGTTATGTTATATTCACAGAGCAAAGAACCAATGTAACTCCGAGGGAGAGAGAAAAATAAATGCAAGCCATTTTTTTACGTGTGGATATTCTCATGTATTCCATGCCGGACACCTACAGACTTAAACCACACAGCGTCCTTCCATCTGCCTATGACTAGGATGCGCGGGTGAGCCCTCGGAACGATAGCCCCTGCCGCAGGGCTCCCCACAAAATCAAAATCAAAATCAAAAATCTTTATTCATGTAGGTCACAAAGTAACACTTATGAACGTCAAGATTACTGCTACTACATTTACATTTACTGCCAGATTCGCAAAGCAATAGGTAGAGCCAGAGGAAGAACCTGGCAATAAAACTCATGGCCACTCTTTTCTAACCGCCGTTTGACACAGTTTGATTAACATGATATTTGACCTATTATACAGTAAAGAAATTTTACAAAAAAAAAAAACACAATAAATGTTGTGTTCATTAAAATTACACTTACATAGTTCCTTTGAATTTATGTGAGAACAGTCGACTAAACTTAGTTTGCCTTAAATTTTAATAATATTATTTGTAACAATTGCTATAATACTACACAGTAAATGCAAGCAATGGCAAAGAACATCGTAGGAAATTCTGATTATTTCGAAGACCAAAACTAGATACTTAACACAGAAAAAAACTAAATAAATTCACAGAGGAGCAGTGATGATAAATGTCAACTAATTGAGAAAAATTTCATACATTTTTGTAAAAGTAATAAGCGACGGGATTAATTGGGTGCGACGGGGATTCGAAGTATGACACGGGCGAAGCCGCGCGAGTCAGCTAGTGCACAATAATTTGTTTGTACGTTGAATATACCATTGCTGGTTCAAATGGGCTGTAATTTATATAATTTGAATACAAGCCATGGGTCATTGCGTTGACCCTGACCGTAGACCGAATAAGACACAGTTTTTACAGTTTTACGACTAACATAATGAGGGGACGCTGCAAGGAAAATGAATGTTTCTATAAAGTACCTACCTTCTATGATATAAAATTGCTCTCAAGACTGCTATCGATTATTTTAAATCAAATACATAATTAAGGACGATCATCATCAAAATCGAAGTATGAGCGCTAGTTACAATCAAAACCCTTAGAGCTAAGGCTCTGCTAACATAAATACTTTTAAACTTAAGCTTCTTAATTCTTAATTCAAAATAAATTTGGAAAAAATAAATATTTAGAAATAGTTGACGCCCGCGGCTTCGCACGCGTGGTGAAGTTTTGCCGTTCCCGTTTTCTACAGGAACTTGTTCCCGGAATAAAAAGTATTTTAAAGTAAGTTATTCTGATGTGTAAGCTTTCATTAAAATCCTTTCAGTAGATTTTGCGTGAAAGAGTAACAAACATCCATCCATACTTACTAACTTTCGCGTTTATAAAAATTAGTAGGATTTATTTTTATAGTGCCTACCCGTAAGTCTCACTTAATCCCCGATCAGGAAATAGGCGACCCCCTGACAGATCTGGTAACCAAGTTTGTAAGTCGCATTGATTTAACCTGGGGTTTATTGACTTATCCTGCGATTTTGTCTACGTGGGATGTAACACCGTGGTGGTTTAGTGAGTAGTATGCCTCTTTAGGTCTGGGTTTTTTTTTTATGAAGACTCACCCGCATACAAAGAGTAGCAATGTGCCCAATAGCATTCCAGGTGTGTCACATAAGAAACGGGCCTGAAAGAGGGGCTGTTCTACCTACTAAACCACCGCGGTGTTCCGCTTCGCCTTAAACCAGGCCGCAGGGTAGGCTAGAGGTTAAACATAGATAGATAGAGTCTATGAGGTTAAATCACTGCGACCCGACAAAGGGGCGTCCCGTGCTAACGGGGTCTGGGTCCTACATTTTATATTGTCCCCGGGAACGTTTCATTTTCATTTAAATCTCTCTAGCTTTGTGTGATGTTGAAAATACGTGCATCAAATATTATTTCATCTATACTTAAAACTGTACTTTGGTATAGAACCTATTCAGTGTCGATTTCCACCCACGCGCTGTTTGTACGCCACAATTTACAAGCGCCAATCCGCTGTAACCAGTAGGCGCTGTCAGTTGCGCACTGACGCGCACGCGCCGATTGTATGCCTCGAGATGTTATTCTAAACTGCTTCCGGAGTGTGCGGTCGTGAATCTATGAAGCGATTCAATTTATGAGCTCGAAGAATTATTACATATTATTAGAGCCATTGTTTTGGAATTATGCGGGTTTAAATAAGCTGGTGCTTGATGTGAGGTGAAAATATCGCAGTGGCAATTGATGGTTGAAAACCAGTCAGAATAAATTCATAAATTCATTGAAATTGAAGGTTAAATAGAAACTTGATTCGATCTAGAGCTAACTGCTAGAGGAAACTGTGCCCAATGTTTCTTTAGGGAGTATAAACTTTTATATTAAGATATTACTGTGAAATGTTACCGTAAGCGTTTCCCGCAGTAAATAAAATAATTTTAGGTTTTACTTAAAAGCTTTAAAAAAAATTGTCCAATAGTCCTTTGAATTGATATTTATATTGTAAAAAGCATAAAAAAAAATAGTCTTTAGTTAGTTCGCCCTGCACTAAGAGTGATGTAAAGTTTTGACATCAATTTATTCCAACTATGTCGTGTACGTAAATTGAAACGAAAAAACATCCACAGACAATACATTAGTCATGTTTACACTAAAACTGACACATTCTCCTTTTAAATATGCTACTGAGTCACAGATATAGAACTTCTACATCTGTGTACTGAGTACCTGTCATCCTTTTCATGCAACGACGTGATATATGAGAGTGAGCAAGCTAAACTAAAGTTACAGGTTACGTCACAGATTCAGTACTTGGAAAATAAAAACCGGTTTGCATGGTTGCATTCTAGATTATGACTAACTAGCTAACCCCCGCGGCTTCACCCGCGACATATTTTGAAACCAGGTCGCATCCATTTGATTCCGTCGCTTTTACATTTACGGAAATGTATGAAAATTTGCCCGAATTGTTGACATTTATGATTAGTGCTCCGCTCTCCAGAGTAGTAGCGTGATGATATATAACCTTCCTCGAAAAATTGACTATCTAACACTATTATTCTAAAGTTCATGCTTAAATAACTCCGGTTGCCATTGCAGTAACATGGCAGTCGTTAAGTCAAGTTGACGGCCTTATGGATGACTTGAAAAATTTCAACAGCAAGCCGCCACAACCTGCGTCTGTTTATTTTAACACGGCAATAGGCTCATCATCTATTACGTGGGACAGGAATACACATGGTGAAAAGTGGGCATATAATATGCCTCTGCCAACCCTTTGGGGATAAGGCGTAATAGGTAAGTAATTTTATTTTATAAATATTGTTGGGACAACTCACACAACGCCATCTTATTCCACACTAAGCCTGTACTATGGTAACTAGATAACTGATAAACATGCATATATATTTCTAAATACATACATATTATAGATAAATAACACCCAGACACAGAAAAAACCATCGTGCTCATCACACAAAGTTTTATCCTGTGTGGGAATCGAAGCCACGACCTCTTGCGTAGCAGTCGGATGCACTCGCACCGCGCCACAGAGGCAGTCAAAAATTAAAGAAGTCCCACCGATCGCATAGTCACCATGATATCCGCTCAGATCAGTCTGGTCCTTTTCGTCAAAGATGACTGAAAAAGGCGTAGTTAGAGTCTTGGCGCAACTGAATACTTCAAGTGCTATAGATAACCTGGCCGCTATCTGGCAGGCAAAGGGATCACCGTCACTTCTTGTTTTTTTTGGTCCGTGATCACTTGTCTTGAAGCTACTTAAAATTTTTGTTTTTAAATATCGTATTGCCAATGACGAAGTTTATCATACTTTAATAATTATTGTACAGACGTATTTATCCATATTCTATGTTTATCAGACGATAAACATGGAATTACGCGTTCATTGCCATATTCTTCATTCATAAACATTATATAATCAGTTAAAATAAAATAATAGGTACGCTAATCCTAATCCCAAAAGTCAACAACACCTACTTTGATAATTTTGAATTTGAAGATAGCTTCTGTTACGCATTAGGTGTTATTTTAAATAATATGTAGTTATCGTCCTAATATTTCTAAATAGATATTCTAACCGCTGTTTATTTCTTTTATTTTTTTGGTTTCTTTTGAAACCATTGCTGCCAGCATACTAACTCGAATCAACCTTTGATTAACGCGTACAAATCGACTTACTAGTATGGCTTATTTATATATGGATTTCCGCCATGTAACGCCTGATTCAATTAGTTATTTAAAATCAGCAAGCATAGCTTTACAGGCAAAAAATGGATTTCCGCCATGTAACGCCTGATTCAATTAGTTATTTATTTATTTGGATAACTTGTTTGTAGTAGGTAACCTATTTTAATTTATTCCCAGGATACCGAGGTTACATGTGACCAAATATTAAATTTACTTACCGGATTTGTAGACCATTGCCTGCCGTTAAAAAGTAGTCCAGATCTTTTATCTGGTCTCGTGGTTCGTTTAGTAGGCTGAGACGAAGGATATGCGACTAATCCTGGTTAAGGTTATCTAGAGGAGTTACCGGGGGTTCCCGGCTCTAAATAATTAGGTAGAGACCGTGTGACACACTATAAAATATGCCTTCAATCTTCTGGTTTAATAAAACGCTCTGCATATATTTTGGTACACATCTCGTAACTCAATATTGTGAGCAGATTTTGAGGTACTGCAGTGTTGCATTTGTTGGCAAGTCAAAGCTATCGAGGTTACAAAGTTTTCCAATTTCTCTCTGTACTCCTAAATTGACGTCTAGTTTTGTAGGGGTAGGCAGAGGCATACTATACGCCCACATTTCACCGCATGCATTTTTGTCCCACGTAACAGGTGGTGAGATCATTGCCGTGTTAAAATGGACAGGCGCAGGCTGTGGCGACCTGCTGTTGAAATTTTTCAAGCTGCCCATAATGCCTTTAACCAGGCTTAACGACTGCCATTTTTCTGGCAAACGGGACCAACGGCTTAATGTGCCTTCCGAAGCACGCTCGCAAATGTAAATTCCACAAAGTGGTCACCTATCCAAGGACCACCTATAGCGAATGTTGCTTAACGCAGTGATCGTGTACAGAACACTGAGTCAGCGGGGCCACGAGCGCTTCAAACTTTCAAGCTTTTATATAAAATACATTTTACAGATATTGATATTTCAAATAGTTCATTATCATGGGCGTCTTGTCATACCGGTTAACATTCGATTCCCGTTTACGTAGACCTAAACTATTAAATGTGGGCGTCTTGTCATACCGGTTAACATTCGATTCCCGTTTACGTAGACCTAAACTATCAAATGTGGGCGTCTTGTCATAACCTAAACTATCAAATGTCTATGTTAACATTAAGAATGAATTATGATTAACTTTAACGATCTTCTCACGAGATGTGAGAGCTTATTCTTTTTGTCGCAAATATATTGTGATATGTGCTACAGCTATTCCCACTATTACATCAGCGAGATTCACTAAAGCACTCGTGACATGGCAATAATGAGGAATGGCGTTTCTTTATATTCATATTTTTTAGAGGATTGCGTGTTCATATCACGTCGGGGTCACTACTATAGAGGAATGGGTACAGATGTTACTCCGACATAAAGTGTCGTCTGACCAGGCAAGGTGATCACGCCTGTCAAGCCGCCCACTAACTGCCTGATGTTATGCTGTTGTTCATATCATTTTACAGCGCGAGAACTCTCATAGCGCGATGCAGGAATCTTAATATACCAGATTGTCGAAGTAAATGGATAGCTCTTCGCTATATGATACTACATCACACATCATATGATCACCACACATTTATCACCATCGACTTCGATTTAGTTCTAGTATCGACTAAACTTTAGGTTACTTTTTTTATGCGAGAGCGACCTGCTGTCTAAACCTGAGCAAACTGAGAGGTATTTAGTGATAGTTCCTGCTCCTCAATCTCCGAAGATCCTCAATCTCCGTATAAAGAGATCGTCCATAATACTAGGTTTACTGGAGTAAATATATTCTTGGAAATCACAGTAATTTATGCCAAGCGTCAAGGCTAGCGTTTAAAGTTTTACGAAAATTAACAATCGCGATGACAGAATAAGCATCCACAAGTAGTTCCACAAAAACTCAGTATCACTTAACAGCAGCACAGTCGGGAGGGCAACTGACAGGGGCCTTCAAGTTGATGACAATATCAGTAGCCGTTCACGTGTTGTGAAATAACCACACGCATTAACAGTCATTGTGTATAATCTGTTTGATAAAATGCTTACCTATACGTATCATTTATAATCTTTTAAGCCGATCGGGTATTGGCTTAGAGGAATTACATATTGACTAGCTATTGTCCGCGGTTCCACATTCTGCTGATGGTTTTTCGTACCCCTTTCCCACAACTCCTTGTTCCTGGGATATTATGTATCCGTGTCAGCTATCTAAAGACTAACTTTAGAAAAATTGGTTCAGGGATATAATCGTAGTTGAATAACAAACATCTTAACAACATTTCACAGTAAACAGTGTCAAGAGGAATCACGGTTGCGGAGAAGATTGGATGTAGCAGGCCCATGACCATGTTTATGGTGATAAAACATAGTCATGCGCCGTTACCTAACAATCCCCCCAATTCAGAACCTATTGCAAAAATGTTTTAAAATAATTTTCTGACGATACTTTTATTTTTGTTGCAGGTAATATCAGTACGCTCCGATTATATGATACTGAACTAAGGGTAAGTAAGGGCCAAAGTACACATGCTACATAGGTATAGTACCGGTGATCTGCGATTTTGCTACTGTATCGTTGCTGCATAGCGTTTTACCAAGTCTCGACGTTCGATCGCAGTATTGCCTTAAGCTCGCTGTATTGTGCGACATTTAAGCAACTGGTGAATGGTAAATAATGGACAGGTGCAAATTGTGGCGACCTGCTGTTGAAAAATTTTCAAGTCGCCCATAATGCCTTTAACAAGTTTTCCCAAGTGACTGTAGGCTAAATTTAATGAGCACGAAAATAGCTCGAAACTCTTACCAACCATGATTTATCTCGATAATATGCGTCTCTGTTATCAAATTTTACATCAAACGTTACTTAAGAGACATGAAAGGTAGGAGGAATATTACAAGCATGTTCCCTTATATCTTAATTATATTTAGCTTTGATATTTATTGTAAAATTTATGGAAGCTGAAATGTGCGTAGGTTTAATCAAACCTACGCACATTTTTGGAAGAGGTCATGGTATCAAATTATTTTCCTAGATTTCCTTCAATAACATTTTTCGTAAGTAGTTTATTATTATAAGGCATCAAATATTTAAATGGAAACTTATGGGATCACTTTGTGGTCCCTCCTCGTTTGACTAGATTCAAGAATCTTTATCTGAGGAACGCGCCAAGTTGAAATTAAAATCATATACTCAGGTCACAGTCCCTGAAAGCTATGGAAAAATCCATCACACTGTCCGGTTATCTGATATAAAACACCTATACATATAGCTAATTAGTTGCGTTGGCTGTCCAGCTTACGCAACTAATTATTCAAATATTAAGAAATTTCTACTCATCGCAGTTCTCATGTGCCTCCTCAATTTAGAAGTCTAGAGGTTCCCGAGTTTAGAGATGGTCGAGAATTTCCAATTTTATAACCTCATGTGTCTTCCCAAAGACTGGCAGCATTGCCATGTTTTGTTTGTTTGGTTGATTGAAGGCCATGTTTTGTATGGCAATGCTTACCTTTGAGCGAAAAAGAACCCGATCTAATGGTCAAGAGTAGTCTCTATATAGCTTTGTAATGTTTCTAAAACCATTGTAATAGCCTGGAACTAACGACTCCAATATCTAAAGGAATATTAATCTGAAATTTGAAGCGCTCGTGGCCCCGCGGTCTCAGTGTTCGGTAAACGATCACTGAGGTACGCAACTTTCACTATGGCTGGTCGTCGGATGGGTGACCACTTTGTGGCATTTACATTTGCGAGCGTTTCCGTGCTTCGGAAGGCACGTTAAGCCGTTGGTCCCGGTTGCCAGTAAAATGGCAGTCGTTAAGCCTGGTTGAAGGCCTTATAGGCGGCTTAAAAAATTTCAACAGCAGGTAGCCACAGCCTGCGTCTGTCTATTTCAACACGGCAATGGGCTCACCACCTATTACGTGGGACAGGAATCCACACGGTGAAAAGTGGGCATATAATATGCCTCTGCCACCCCTTCGGGGATAAGGCGTGATGGATATTTTAATATTAATCAAATTATCGGTTTGTTTAAAACAAATAGACATTTTTTTTGTTTGGTTTCTGTCACACCAACATAACCGTCCACCACCCATGGAGTGGTGCTGGAGCATTGCTTGCTTTATGCATTCTCCGCGGACGGTTCTTGGCTCTCTACAAATCTTTTTCGTCCCCAATGGGGCTGGTTTTCTTTTCTACTATAAGATCTGTCACACCGACAGTGAGATACAGATACTTGAGCTATAGCAAGCAGAAATCTAAAAAAAACGTATAAAGTGTAACTAAAAGAGTAGGTATTCAACACATCCCACACTAAAGCTAGAGAGAACTAATTTGAAGGCGGGGACGGGCGGGGCGACGCGACTACGAGAGAAATTGTCACCAAATTGTAAACTTCCTGAGCGCTGATTGCAGTTCGCGCTCCCCGCTTCCTTCTGTTTGCTTATTTGATAGCGAATTATATTTATACATTTCTTTGCTTTTACACTTTAGAGGCTGTCGAACTTCATTTTTCATATGATGATATATCTTGTACAACGTTGGGTGTAAGAGGCCGTACGATGATCTCTGGGCCCAAAACAACTGATAAAGCAAATTCTGTACTTCTAGATGTGGATATTAGTAGTATGTAATTTTATGGCACAAGTTTATACTATATTAACTTGGTCTGTGGCAAGCGAAACCTCGTCACATCAGAGCAGTTCGTCATTTTCGCAACTCGTCATTTTCGTATCTGGTCATTTTCAATGTTCGTCATACAAACTTCCTTAATTTGAATTTGTACTCGTAATATAACCCCATAATATTGTATTTGTGACAATAATTAATTACTCAATAGATAGAAGTAAACTTCTTTACGGCAAAGTTAATTTGAACACTTTATCTTGATACACTCGATGAAGCGCTCGTGGCCCCGCGGACTGAGTGTTCTTAACATTCACTATGACTGGTCCTCGAATGGGTGACTACTTTGTGTCATTTACATTTGCGAGCGTTTCCGTGCTTCGGAAGGCTCGTTAAGCCGTTGGTCCCGGTTGCAGTAACATGTCACTCGTTAAGCCCAGTTGAAGGCTGGGGTATGGGCGGCTAGAAAAAATTCATTAGCAGGTCGCCACAACCTGTTCATTTCAACACGGCAAAGGGCTCACCACCTATTACGTGGAACGAGAATACACATGGTGAAAAGTAGGCATATAATATACCTCTGCCACCCCTTCGGGGATAAGGCGTGATAGATAAATAAATAAATCTTGATAAACAAAAACAACCTAGATACTTGTCACAGATAACCTTCAAGAATTTCCAAATCTTCAAGGGTGCTTGATGATTCTCATAATTTACGCATCTTAGTCATCACTATAACGATAAAGTGCCTCTGAAGGATCGCGAACGATATTTTAATCTCACTTGAAGATTTTCATCGATGAGCCAGCGTTTCTTACATAATAAATAAGGTCGATTAATGACACAAGCAAAATTTATAAAGTTCAGTGCTATATTTGAGGCAGACTGAATAGCCGAAGATCCAGAGTATCGTTAATGCTTGAGAGGAAAATTTGTACTTATATTATAAAACAGCCAGAAGTCCTTATTATTATATAAACGGGTTTACTCACGTGTAAATTACGGGATATCCCGACTGGTTTCGGACCTAACGAAGGTCCTTTTTCAAGAGGAGCGTCTAAGCACGTCGGAAATTGGTGCCGGCGCAGCTTAGTGAGTAAAACCCTTTATTTAGTAATAATGAACATTGCTCACGAAAGTTATTATTTTAAACCAGAAGTCCCTTTGGAGTACGACTTACCGTCACACCAATTTATCTAGTCTCATTATAGATATACCTATTTATACCCACAGCTTGGCCTGTGACATACTCCGTTGCACCCTTTTAATCACATCGCTTACAAATTCTATAATCCATACTTTAAAATATAAAGCTGAAGAGTTTGTTTGTTTGGTTGCACGCGCTAATCTCAGGAACAACTGAACGGATTTGAAAAAAATCCTTTTGTGTTGGATAGCACATTTGTCGAGGAAGGCTATAAGCTATATATACTCACGCTAGAACCCTGAGAAGCGAAGCAGTCATCATAAATGTCGACAAATCTGGAAAATCTTTCTCAGTGCTCGGTGCTTATCTGAACGAGCACTGCGCTAAGCACCTTTCGCAATGGTTGGTCCTCGGGTGGCTGACCGCTTTGTAGCATTCCCGTTTATGAGCGTGTCCGTACTTCGTAGGGCACATTAAGCCGTTGGTACTGGTTGCTAGTAACATGACAGTCTTCAAGCAAAGCCTTATGGGCAGCTGAAAAATTTCGCTATAAACGGCACCTGTACATTTCAACACGGTAATGGGCTCACCACCTGTTACGTGAAACAAAAATGCGTACAGTGACATGTGGGCATTATTAAGGCGTGACTGATAAGTACTTATACCCTACCTTATACAATCTGAAAGAGGTCAATGATTCATGGCATAACTTTTTTTTTCTGGATAAGTCGCAATGGCTTTTCATCAGGTAAGCGCAGTGCCATATTGACAAACGAATAAAAAAACGTCGTTTTAAGTTTGGCACAAATTTGATGGTAATGATTTATTCTGTACCTCGTGGTAATACTACACTGTATATGAATTAGAACGGCTTTAAAAAAAATTAATGGCTAAAAGTGTAACCCAATTCCAACACGGAGCAAAGACCTTCATTAAGTACTTCCACCTCCAACTTTAGTCATAACGCTGAAGATATAAAACAAACAACAAAAGAACTTAAAGTACTAACGCTTTCGCATCTTGCCATTCAGGGGTCAACAATTCTTCAATTAGACATGGATAAAAATCAATCTTAATTTATCATAGACTAAGTAAGTACTTAACCTAAAAACGTCACTTCCTCCGCAAATACTGTATATTGAATTCCGCTATTACAATCCGCAACGTCATTAAAAGCGGTTGCAAAGAAGACAAAGCAAATATCCAATAATAATGGTTATTATCGCAAATAGCCGATGTCGGCCTTGCATGATGTGGGATTAGATAACCAATCGTAGTATTGCGGTCCAAAGATCGCTTCTAACGGTTTGTTAGACGGATTAAAATACAGCAGATGCGACAATTCAACTGGTAAAATGCCTACAAAAGGATTGTATCTTTTGTTGTTCAATTGGACGTTCTTATTATTACAAAGAGAATGAGATTAGCGAGTGAACTCAAACGACTTTAGCTCCGATTGATATACGTTAAAAAGTATCACATAAGGTAATATATACTTAAATGTGCCTTTTTTAAGGCAAATCACAAAAATACTGTAAGTGGTCTTAATATCCATCCACTTGTCAACGGCTTTACTCAATAAGGCTTTTTAACATTTTAGGACATTTTCAAACAACGCCATCTAGGCAAATATACGCGTGTGCTATGCGATCTAGACAACTGATAGACATATTTATATATCTCTAAATACATATCTACCATACATAGAGACAACTTAAGTTCAAAACAAATATTTGCTGTTGTCGCATATATTTTGGCAGTCTCATAAACAAGTACACCACTGCGCCACCGAGGCAGTCGTGAATGTTAACTGCATTAAATTGTTAATCGTACACATTCCTTTCTTCTCTGCAGTAAAACTTTCACTCTTGCGATCTATAGTGTTTTGCTAGCAAATTTGATATCTCGTAGAGGTTACAGTAACCTTAACCTTTGACCCTATACTATTGCTTTTTCTGTGACTGCAAATTCGGCTGTATGCTTGTACCTGCCATACTTTAGGTAGGTTCATATTTAGTATTAGGGTATTAGTCTGTAGGCAGTAAACAGACAGCTATAGTGACATATCTACACATAGTCTCATCACAAGACATAGGCGTAGTCAAACTATCTATTGGATGGATAACTGTACATATTTAGAGTGCTTTCACACTGGTCTTAACTGATCATGCGATTAGAGCCTTGAGCACAGATTATTTGGTGGTCTGGTTGTCGCCCTAGAATGCATTGTTCAGTATTATTGCATAGCTGAACATTCTGATTAATCACAAATGTTACAATGGATCGCTCTAAGAAAAATAATATTTTTTTTAAATTGAACTATTTGAAGCTGCCAAGGAATGAAGTAAAAACTAGCTGTACCCGCGACCTAGTTTGCGCGTACGAAAGGCGATCTTAGCTTATAATGTAGTTAAAAACTAACTAACTATCTTCACGCTGTATCCCTGACGGGGTAGTCAGAGAGGACAGATCGCCAGGCTTCGCGATCCATGCATACTTCTTTCGCTTCTTCGAGATTCATCAATCGCTTCATACACGCACGTCTGGGTATCCGAGTACTTTTGACCTTTCCGTTTTTGAGCAATCTGCTCACGTGGTCTTCATATGTAAGTCTCGGCCTACCCTGACTCCTTCTACCCTCTACTTTTGAACAATATATATTCTTCGTCAATCGTTCCTCACTCATTCGTTGGACGTGTCCAAACCAACGGAGCACGCCCTTTTCCAGCTTAACGCTGACACTTTCATTCAAACCTGCCAAATTGCGTATCACTTCGTTACGTATTTAATGTAGTTCATAATAATTATCTACATGGTAATATGTTTTAGGGTTCGTTTTCCTTCTTTTTATGTAAAATTTTTAAAATCTAAATTTTTTTACTCTTTTATTATTTAAATAAAATAATATTTTACTATCTAACTACAATTACATGCAAATATAATACAACTTTAACATTTAATTATAATTTTACATTCGTACAAAATATATTAATGTCATGCAATTTTATTTATATTAATTTAAATTAAACCAAGGAATTTGTTGTACATGTACCTACTGGTATGTTATAATAAAAATATATTTAAATACTTAATTATGTCATAACTTCGTAAATTAATTAATTCTAAACTAAACTGACTAAAAATAACTAAAAACCTAAAATTTAACATGCGTCATAAAATTTGAATGATATATACGAGTAATATTGTACCACTGCCGTTTCATTAAGAATCCTAAATAGGGGGCGTAATGCGTATTTCTCAGCGCCTTAAACAAAGTACATAAATAAGTATATATATTTATATTTATACTGTGCCTTATATTTTCGATTTCTGGAGGTTTATCGCTGTAACTTATGAAACGTGTTAAATTAGACTATTATTTAACGTGGACCAATTCCGTTTGTAAAGTAATTGTAATTCTACAGATATATATTCAAAATCATTTGAAACTCATTAAAATCAATTATTTTGCTGAACAAAATTTTTAATATCTGGAAAATTGAGGTTAAATACAGATATCGTTTAAATATAATACAATTACAGTTTATTAAAAACAAGCTTTGTGAAACAGGTTTTTACTCCGTTACAGACTATTTGCAGGACAGGGACGCCTGGAAATGATCTGCTGGCAAAGTGAAATAATATTAAATTGTAAATAGGCCTTCAAAAAAAAAGCCTTCCTAAGTTTCTTGCCGGTTCTTCTCAGGTGGGCCGCGTTCCGAACCGGTGGTCGCTTTAAATATTTTACATAGTGTATGACATTTTGTAAGCGCCGTTAAAATGGTCTATGCAAAATAAAGATATTTTTATTTAAAAAAAAAACCGTCGCAATTATGTGTCACAGGTATTCGAGAAGTAGCCATGTTAGTTTGGTTACAGTCCACAACATGTAAAACACCGGTCAAGCACGAGTCGTGCGCTGAGGGTTCCATAAAAAATAGGAGTAGGACTAATTAACTCCAAATTGTATAAGCGCCAAAACTCAGAGGTCTATGTTAATTGGGTTTTACTATGTATGCACTTTATTTCAAACATTTTTTACTTTTTAGATTTCAACGGGAACTACCATTTCTTAGGTTTTTGACCCAAAACCTGTAGGGTACTTTGGGTTGACCTAGAACTTAAAATTTAGGTCAAAAGCAAGGTCTTAAAGCACATGTAAAGGGTCTTATAGCATAATTAAATTCAAATAATACAAAAATTCAAAATTAAGGTAATTTTTGGTAGTAACAAATTTCCGGGAAATCTAAATTTGCCCATATCTTTTTATTGTATTGACTCATGACCTTGATTTTTATACACCTAATAGGTACTATAGACCTCAGTATTGGGTATAAATTTCAACTTGCTAGGTTCACCTGTTCCTGAGGAAATCTATGTGACACACGGACAGACGGACAAGACGTGACTCCAATAATAATCATTTTAATTCAAAAAAATAATTAGGCCCTCAGCTTAGCAAAGGTTGCCCTGCCCATGTCTGGCTTAAATTATAGTTGTCAAGAGGGATTGATATACATAGGAGTATCAATTACATACATACCTATAGCAACGTAGATTATATTTAATCCTATACCTACACAGTTTTTTATCAGTTGGTATTCAGCGTTTGATGATCATGGAAATTTACTTTCAATATTGTAAGGTGCAATAAAAATGGCTCCAATTTTTGGTATCAGTTTATTAAGATAATATTGAATTTCCTTCTATATCAATGCGAATTCTTTAGCCTTTGCTAAAATAATTATAAAACATTGTATTGAAGGAACACCTAGAGTGGAAGTAATCTTAATCTTAAAGTTTGTATGTATGTTTGTTACTCTTTCACGTAAAAACTGCTGAATGGATTTTAATGAAACGTTACAGTAATATAGCTTATACATCAGAATAACACCTAGGCTAATTTTTATTCCGGGATTCCTGTGGAAATCGGCAACAGGAAATCTTCTCTACGTGGGCGAAGCCACGGGCGTCAACTAGTATGTACATACAGCTTTAAGTGCGCAGTGTCATGCAGTATTATGTATATACGGTGTGATAAGCCGACTGGCGCTCGGTGTGCTACGAGTCAGATCAACGCCTGTTACTCGTACTTGATAGCGCTCGTGAAAGACACGATTCTGTAATGAGGCAGGCACTGTGTTAACAAGGTTGAGGAAATGTTGGAAATAATTTAGAAGAAAGACTTTTTATTCAAACACTTGATTTTTACAGCAATTTATTAATTTGAGCGCATCAAAATGACGACTATATTTAAACTGCAAGGTTTTATCTCATCTAATATTAAATTATTATTATTATGTCTCTATCTTCACGGCAATCTTCTTTTTTTTTCTACGAAGATACCCGGCCTTTTGGTAGCCTTACGTGGGGACATATTGGTCCAACACGCAGAGGCCCTTTGAGAATTTTAATCTAATAGGAAATGGGACCCCCACTGCAGACAATCCACGCCTACCTAATGTAGAATAACGATAATGGACCACCTCCAATGGGAGTTAAACTACTCGTATTGTAAAATATGCTAGCTACAAAACGGGCTATTGGGTTGGGGGTTAGATGAACTGGGTGATTATAACTATGCATGAAGGCGGCGTCTGCCATTTTAATAGCTGATTATCAAAATGTTGGCAGACGGTGAGTCGCCAACTCACTAGATGGGCCCCTATACAATCGCCATAGGCATGATAAGCCTGTAAGGCGACAGAGGCCAACACCGGTGTGAGCGGCTAGGGGTGTCGAGCGGTGGGGCGCCGGTTTCGCCATCGCGGATCAGACCCGGAGCGGGTTTCCCCGTAGTTATGCCCCTGAAAATGACACTTTCACCCCGGGCATATAGCTCTGGCTCCCTCCCTCTGACCGGCCAATTAAGGTAAGCCAGAGTTGAGATTTGCTGCACTCCCGGGAGTAGCACTCTCACTGCTCTCCCGTTAGGCCATTAAATCCTAACCGGTGCAGAAGGGCAACAAAACTCTGAGGAATCGGGACCGATGTGTAGCCACATTCAGCTCCCCACAAGCTGCCCTGCGGATGTGAGCTTTTGAATAACTTAGTGATACATTTTTTTGTTGGTATCAGAAAGTGGATAACTCTAAAAGCGAATCTACTAGGCCCTCATAGGGTTTGCGTTAATCCTATAAAAGATAACGACTGTCCTCCAGGGGTAATAACGTAATAATAATAATAATAATGGGCAAACAGAATTAGACGCTATAAAACTAGGACAGGTAGATATGTCCTGAATCGCACATTTCAGAGAGATGAGCGGTGGGTGTATAGAAATTGGGAGCAACCAGATACTGTGGGTGACATGCATTTGCCAGATACTGAAGCTACGAACTCATTTTGGCGTAGTATTTGGTCCGTGCCTGTCACCCATACAGAAGGTGAATGGATGCGAGATGTCAAGCGAATGTGTGACTCTATTAATCCAATGGAGCCAACATCAATTACATCTGATGATGTTGCTAATGCAGTCCGTCAACTTCCTAATTGGAAATCTGCAGGACCAGACGGACTGCACAATTTTTGGCTAAAGTGGCTACGGAGTTCACATAGTCGTTTGGCATCTCAATCTCAATCATCTTTGGAATCTGGGTTGCTTCCAAGTTTTATGACCACTGGAGTAACCCACCTGCTACATAAGTCGGGTGGTACCATGGACCCCAAAAATTATAGACCTATAACGTGTCTTCCCACGTTATACAAACTTCTTACATCTATTCTGAGAGTAAAAATAAACTCTCATATAACAGAAAATTCCATCCTGTCAGACTCTCAGAATGGATGTAGGACTGGGGCCCGTGGTACTAAAGAACTTCTTATTATTGATACGACTATTAGCCAACAGGTTCGTCGTAAACGAAGGGATTTAGCGACATCTTGGATAGACTATAAGAAGGCTTATGACTCCGTGCCACATTCATGGCTCATGAGGGTGCTAGAGTTGTATAAGATTGATGCAACTCTATGCACCTTCTTGGAGACATGTATGGGGCAATGGAGTACGGTCCTTCGCTATACGGGATGTCGAAAAATTCTTGGTGACGATGAACCTTTAAAGATAAAGAGGGGTATTTTCCAGGGAGACAGTTTGAGTCCTTTGTGGTTTTGTCTAGCACTTAACCCTCTCAGTACAATATTAGAGGGTTTAGGGCTGGGCTATCATTTGCAGAGAAGTGGTCAAGTTATATCCCACCTCTTTTACATGGATGATTTGAAACTCTTTGCCTCCAACGATATCCAATTGAAAACCTTACTAAAAGCAACTGAAAACTTTAGTAATTCTATCAAAATGGAGTTTGGTGTAGACAAATGTGCAACCATGCATGTTAAAAGAGGTAAGATTGTCGAATCTGAAGGCATGGAACTTTCAGATTCCACAAAACTTAGATCCCTTTCTGCCAATGAAACCTACAAATATTTGGGTATGTCACAGGCATTAGGAATTGATGACAGGGGTATGAAACAATCATTGGTGGAGCGTTTCTTGGGCCGCCTGAAGAAAGTACTGAAAAGTCTTTTATCGGGTGGAAATAAGGTTCGCGCCTTTAATGATTGGGTCATACCATTGTTAACCTACTCCTTTGGCATACTCAGATGGACTCAAACTGAGTTGGACACCCTCGACAGAAATGTTCGTACTCTGCTTACTACATACCGAATGCACCATCCACGTTCGTCTATTATGAGGTTGTATATCCCGCGGAAGTTTGGGGGTCGAGGCTTCTTGAATGTTAAGACTCTCCACAACCGCGAGATATGCAATCTTAGAGAATATTTTCTGTCAGCGAATATGGGTATGCATCGGTGTGTGGTAGCAGTAGATAATGGACTTACCCCGCTTAATCTGGCTAAAGAGACCTGGCGCAAACCTGTTATACTCACTACTGATGAACGCAAGGAGATATGGAAGAGTAAGGAGCTGCATGGACGATTTTTTCGGGCCCTATATGGGTCCGATGTAGATTTAACAGCATCTGTTTCCTGGCTACGGTTTGGGGACCTCTTTGGGGAAACTGAAGGTTTTGTCTTTGCAATTACAGACGAAGTAGTAATGACGAATAACTACCGAAAGTATATTCTGAAGGATGGTACGATTGACATTTGTCGGGCATGTCATCGTCCGGGTGAATCTTTAAGACATATTATTTCTGGTTGTTCTCGTCTTGCTAACGGGGAGTATTTGCATAGACACAATCAAGTAGCCAGGATTGTCCATCAGCAACTAGCTCTTAAGTATAAACTTGTGGATTTGGAGGTGCCCTATTACAGGTATGTACCCGACCCAGTTCTTGAAAATGGTCGTATCACACTGTACTGGGATCGATCTATCATTACTGACAGGACTATTGTTGCCAATAAGCCTGATATAGTAGTGATAGATCGATTAGAGCGTCGCGCAATGATTGTTGATATTACCATCCCACATGATGAAAATCTCGTGAAAGCAGAAAAAGAAAAACAATTGAAATATTTGGACTTGGCTCACGAGATTGTTGACATGTGGGATGTGGATTCGGCAATCATTGTCCCGATAGTCGTATCAGCACATGGGTTGATTGCCAAGAGCCTCGACCAACATCTTATGAGACTCGCGTTAGGCAGTTGGATCAAGGGTTTGATGCAGAAGGCAGTTCTCCTCGACACGGCACGCATTGTCAGGAGGTTCCTATCTCTGGAGCCCTAACCACCGGTTGCTTGGTCCCTGTACCCGATACCGGTGGGCCACTACTTTTTATATTTTTAAATGTATTTGCATTAGATATATTTAAAAATTTAATTTGTATGTCTGTATTGTAAATAAAGAGAATAATAATAAACAACAACGATTATCGGATCAGGTGCGGGCTATTCAACGTTGTAAAATGTTGGAGAGTACTGTACTTGAGCGGATACGTTCTGAGGTACGAAATAACCTTGACTGTCCAAATCCATCACAGGTTACAAATTCATCGGTAACAAACACAACACACAATAATGAAGTTGTTGCAGTTGAGGTTATATCCGTAAGTATCCAGTGTAATGATAACTTAAGGAGTGCATTGGAGGATGCGATTCTGGAATTTCGATCTATGAGTCCAGGCTGTAGACCTAGCCTACCGCGTTTGCCTATGCATAAACGGAATATGGCCTTGGTGTGTGCTCTAGATTCGCTATTACCTGATTATTTGGATAATAGTGAAGACCTTGGTGCAACGCACTCGATTCTATACTGTGCGGCCGTTGCAGCATGTAGAGTAGCTGAAGTAAAGTTTTTTGAAAAGAAACTTGCTTCTTCTCCTAAACCTGCTGTACCAGCTTGGCAGTGTAGAATTGAGCGTCGTATCGCTCGGGCTAGGGCACTCATTGGGAAGCTAATCTGCTTTAGATCGGGAAACACTCGTCCGAAGGTCATGCGCTTTGTGAAGCAGGCGTTTTCAGGCACTAACATCACGCCTCCAGAATATGTGAGAACGTCATGTATCACGGAGCGCATTGACTTTCAGAAGCAGAAAGTTTGTGCATGGGCAAACCGGATTCGTCGTTATAAGAAACGCTTAGAGCGATATACCCAGAACCGCATGTTCCAAAAGGATGAGAGATGGGTTTATCGACGGTGGGAAAAACCCAATTCAGGTGTGGATAACGGACCGCGACCAAATGCTGATATTACAAATGCATTATGGCGTGGTATTTGGTCGAGGCCCGTTAGTCATATTGAAGGTGAATGGATGAGAGATGTTGAACGAGAATGTGAATCTATACAGGAAATGGAGTCAATTAATATATCTTAACAGGATGTACATGTGTAGAGTCGGGCTCTCTGCCCGATTTTATAACAACTGGAATAACCCACCTTCTCTATAAATCTGGCGATGCCTTGGATCCCAAAAATTATAGACCTATCACATGTTTACCAACAGTCTATAAACTTCTAACATCCATTTTGAGAATCAAAATTACTTCACATTTAGATAAAAATTCAGTCTGTCTTTGTCTCAAAATGGATGTAGAAGTGGGACCCGAGGCACCAAAGAGCTCCTTATTATTGACATGACCATTAACCAACAGGTACGCCGTAATCGTCGCAGTCTGACGACATGTTGGATTAATTATAAAAAGGCTTTTGACTCTGTGCCTCATACGTGGCTTCTGAGGGTGCTGGAGCTGTACAAAGTGGATGCAACTCTTTGTACTTTCCTGCAGTCATGTATGAGGCAATGGAAAACAGACCTTTGCTATCCACGATGTCGTCAGACTGTAACAAATGGCTTGCCTATTGAGCGGGGCATATTCCAGGGCGACAGTCTCAGTCCTTTATGGCTTTGTCTAGCACTGAACCCTCTTAGGACTATACTAGAGAGTTCAGGGCTAGGCTTTCAGTTGCGAAGAGAAGGTCGAGTTATATCCCACCTGCTTTACATGGACGACCTTAAGCTATTTGCCACCACCAAATTGGAACTGATAGAACTATTGAAGTTAACAAAATCCTTTAGTAGTTCTATTAGAATGGAATTTGGCGTTGACAAATGTGCAGTCATGCCTGTAAAGAAAGGTGGGATTGTGGAGTCTGAAGGTGTTGAGCTTTCAGATTCCATAATACTCAGATCTCTCTCCGCCACTGAGACCTATAAGTATCTGGGTGTATCGCAGGCATTAGGAATTAACGAATCTGGTGTGAAACAAACATTGAAGGAGCGATTCTTTGACCGTCTGAAAAAAGTACTGAAATGTCTTTTATCAGGCGGTAATAAGGTGCGTAGCCTTCAATGGGTGGGTCATACCGGTCCTAATGTATTCCTTCGGTATACTTAGATGGACTCAGACTGAATTAGATGCCCTGGATAGGAGAGTGCGGTCCTTGTTGACCACATTGCGAATGCATCATCCTCGTTCATCAGTAATGTGGTTGTATATCCCTCGGAAGTGTGGAGGTCGAGGCTTTTTAAATGTCAAGACCCTCCATAACCGTGAGATATGCAACCTAAGAGAATATTTTCTCAATGCTGACACGAGGTTGCATCGCGATGTGGTTGCAGTGGATAATGGACATACCCCGCTCACGTTGGCTAAAGAGAATTGGCATAAACCTATAGTACTTGGTGTTACTGATCGCAAGGAGGTATGGAAGAGTAAGGAGCTGCATGGTCGTTTTTATCAGGCCTTACACAGGCCTGATATAGACTTCAATGCATCAGTATCTTGGCTACGATTTGGTGATCTCTTTGGAGAGACTGAAATGTTTGTTTTTGCAATTACTGACGAAGTTGTAATGACAAAGAACTACAGGAAATATATCCTGAAGGATGGTACGGTGGACATCTGTCGGGCATGTCATCGTCCCGGAGAATCCCTTAGGCATATTATTTCTGGTTGTTCGAGTCTTGCAAACGGTGAGTATTTGCATCGACACAACCAAGTAGCCAAGATCATTCACCAGCAACTTGCTCTTAAGTACAATCTTGTTGATTTAGAGGTACCATACTATAGATATGTGCCCGACCCAGTTCTCGAAAATGGTCATGTCACATTATACTGGGATCGATCTATTATCACGGACAGGACTATTGTCGCCAATAAGCCTGATATAGTGGTAATAGATCGATTAGAACGCCGTGCAATTATTGTTGACATCACCATACCTCACGACGAGAACCTCATGAAAGCCGAGGTAGACAAACAAAAGAAATATTTAGACTTGGCTCATGAGGTTGTCGACGTGTGGGGTGTGGATTCAGCGATCATTGTACCGATAGTCATATCTGTCCATGGACTTATAGCCAAGAGCCTTGACCAACACCTACAAAGGCTCGCGTTAAACAGCTGGATCAAAGGCCCGATACAGAAAGTAGTTCTTCTCGACACGGCACGTATTGTGAGGAAATTCCTTTCTCTGGAGCCCTAACCACTGGTAGCTTGGTCCCTGTACCAGATACCGGTGGGTCACTATTTTTTATATTTTTAAATGTATTTTTTATTTTATAGATATATTTAAAAATGTAATTGATATGTTGTATAAATAAATAAAGAGAATAATAATGAAAAAAAAATAAAAAGCAAAAAAATATTTTTTTTCTGTCCCGCGAAGGTGAAACCGGCGCCGCACCGCTCGTCACCCCAAGCCGCTCACACCGGTGTTGCCTCCTGTCGCCTTACAGGCTTATCATGACTATGGCGATTGTATAGGGGGCCCATCTAGTGAGTTGGCGAGTCACCGTCTGCCAAATTTTTGATAATCAGATATTAAAATGGCAGACGCCGCCTTCATCCATGGTTATAATCACCTAGTTCATCAAACCCCCAAACCAATAGCCCATTTCTTAGTTAGCCTATTTTACAATAGTTTAACTCCCATTGGAGGTGGTCCATTATCGTTCTTCTATATAAGGCGGGCGTGGACTGTCTGCAGTGGGGGTCCCATTACCTTTTAGATTAAAATTCTCAAAGGGCCTCTGCGTGTTGGACCAGTATGTCCCCATGTACGCCTACCAAAAGCCCGGGTATCTTCATAAAAAAAAGAAGATACCCGTGAAAAGAAGAAACATAATAAAAATTATTATTAACACTAAATTTCAAATTCAATTTCATGTATGCTTAGTGCTGCGGTTGTCTTGTTGCATTCATTAGTTCCAGTCACTATCTACTTCTTCCATACCTTAAATATCTCCTAAGGGCACAGTACCCAACAAACCATAGAAAAAATTCAACATAGTGGATTAAACGATCATGGAACTTTAGCCCAAGGTGGATCTAACCCACGCTTGAATACGAGGGCGTCTCCTAACTGGGCAGTCCATCATTAATTGGGCCTCTCCCACGAAGGTTAGGTATTAGCCGTTAAGTAGCATTTAGGCAGCGCGAGTGCTGCTGCATGTCTGGTGTTGCAAACGTCCATAGGCTACGGTGACCACATTCCATCAGGTGGGGCCGTATGCTTGTCTGTCACCTCAGTGGTATAAAAAAATTAAGTTTATAAACCCAACACCACAACTTTAACCATTAGGCCGCAGTTGGCCAGATCTGATTAGCTTACCATCTGAAGACCATTTTATATATGTAAGCTTTAATTTATTTCGGCTCTATTCAGTTGAAATATTTTATCTACAGTCTATTTTGCATAACAATATTTGCCAATTTGAAACCGGACTCTGCAAGATCAAGTTCCGCATTGAACTTAACAACATTCAAATTAGGTACTTATATATAAACTAGCTGACCCCCGCGACTTCGCCCGTGACATATTTTGAAGCCCCGTCGCATCCATTTGATCCCGTCGCTTTTACTTTTCCAAAAATGTTTGAAGAGTTGATCGATTTGTTAACGATTATGATTACTGCTCTGCTCTCCTGAGTAGTAGCGTGATGATATGTAGCCTATAGCCTTCCTCGATAAATGGGATATCCAACACAAACAGAATTTTTCAATTCGGACTAGTAGTTACTGAGATTAGCGCGTTCAACCAACCAAACAAACAAACTCTTCAGCTTTATATATAAGTATGACCCCCACGGCTTCGCCTGTGACGTATTTTCTCCCCGTCGCACCTATTTAATCCCGTCGCTTATAAATTTTACAATAATGCATAAAATTTGCCCGATTTGTCGACATTTATGATTACTGCTCCGCTATCAGGGTAGTAGCGTGATGATATATAGCCTTCCTCGATAAATGGGCTATCAAACACAATTCTTTTTTTCAATTCGGTACTGGATTGAAGATTAGCATATTCAACTCAACAAACAAACTTTATATACTAAATATAGAGTATAGATGTATAATTTGGATCAGAATGACGCTGAAAGTAAAATTTATAAAGTTTGCATTAAAGATTTTATTTCTAAAGCTTTTCATAGGAATAAATCCCAGGAGTTGTTTAACCTTGTACTCCCTCTGGAGTCGCGTATGGTCGCATATGTAAGTAAGTATGCGCTTCTGTTTGTTTGATGTGGGCGACAACTAGCGAGATGATGATGATGAGAGAAAATAAATTGCGTGTCATTCAAGCCGTCGAACAACGGATGGTTCCATAGCTACCAGCTACTACCTTTAACGGGGATTAATTACGAACGTTTTACTTCAAAGAACGCTGTACATGTATTTACTTCCTGTAGGAAGACTTTTTACCAAGTATATAGGCAACCTTCCTACCTAGATTTGCAGCCTAATTATATTTACTTCTATTTATTAAGCTATTGCATAGTTTTTATCGCGGGCTTTGAGCGAGCCTTAATCAAGAAATTCCGGAACGCAAAAAACCTAAGACGAAGGTTGAGACGAGGTCACACGAAGTTCACCGAGCACGGCCGAGCGTTGGCTTAACGTGTATGTACATATATTATATGGTACGATTGTACGAAGCTCGCACGGATCGAGACGTGATGATAGTGAGTGTGAGGATGAGAATGAGGGTGACTGTGAGACTGAGGGTGGGGTGAGGGTGAGAGTGAGGGTGAGAGTGAGGGTGAGAGTGAGGGTGAGAGTGAGGGTGAGAGTGAGGGTGAGAGTGAGGGTGAGAGTGAGGGTGAGAGTGAGGGTGAGAGTGAGGGGTGAGGGTTACGGTGGGGGTGAGGGTGAGGGTGAGGGTGAGGGTGGTTTTATTTTTTAGTGTAAAGCTAAAAAAAAGTAAAACAAAAAGCGACTGAAAAAGCTAAATCATTCAAATACAGGGGTTTTGGCTCCGAATATGATTTTGTCCCATTCGGTGTAGAGACTCTTGGTCCGTGGGGTCCTAGCGCTATAAGGCTTTTTAAGGAAATTGCGAAAAGGTTAGTCGACGTCACAGGAGACCGAAGAGTGAAAGCTACCTCGGACAAAGAATTAGTCTAGCTATTCAAAGGGAGAACGCTGCCAGTATCTTCGGAACCTTGCCTAAAGGGACCTCTTTTAATAACATATTTTAGTTATGTATCATATTTTTAAGGTTATATTTAATGGTAATATTAAGTTAAGTTGATATTTATTTAAATCAAAGAAAAGCAAAGGTATGCTATGCAATAGCTTTACCGCGGCAGTCTCCAAATGCCACACATCTTTTTTTATCTTAATTATGCGGTGAGAGTAAATGGGCAAACTGGTAAGGGTCGACCTCGACGGACATATACCAATCAAATTGAAGATCTTTTAAAAAAAGGCCAGTTTAAGAATACCCTTAATCGGCCAGCGTGTATGAAAACAATTATGAAAGTTGATGAAGCGCAAGTTGTATGCCAGGATCGTAGCAAGTGGAAAGCCATAGTCTCTGCCTACCCCGATGGGAGACAGGCGTGATGATATGTAGGTATGTATGTATTTATGTATTTATCTGCTAGGGGCCACTATCTTTAGGTTTTAGTTTTTTTCTGACCTCTTAACCCTGTAAGAGCGCTTGTACCTTGTAATTACTAATTAACTGTAACAGTATACGCAAACGAACGAAATCTAAAGGATTTAGACTTCGTTCGTTTGCGACTGTAGTAAATTTGATAACTTGAAACTTTGTCATGTTCAATCTCATTGTATATCAGATCCTGTTCATTTTACCTGTGGACTGTAGTTCTTGCTAATGCTTCAGTCAAATAAATAAAATAAATAAATATTGTGGGACGCTTTTCACACGGCGCCATCTAGCTCAAAGGAAGCTAATATTAGCTAGTGTTATGGGATCTAGATAACTGATAAACATACTTATATATTTCTAAATACATACATATTGTACATATGAAACACCCAAACTCCGAAACACACATTTGTGGATCACATAAATATTTGTTCCGACCCCGGAATCGAACCCGGGACCTCTTGCGTAGCAGTCAGATATACTCGATCCCACCGCGCCACAGAGGCAGTCAAATAGACTTACATCACTTTCTTCTTTTTTTAATAAGGCTTAGGTCCGGCGCCTTCTGCATACAGTCCTTCCCTGCAACCTTTTACAATGAAACTTATAGTACATCACTCCTACTATTTTCTAGCTAGAACAGAAGGAAGTTTACGGATGCCTGATGCCAATTTCTATCAAATCCAGTACTCCAATTTCATTTAAGCTTTTAGTTGTTTCCAACACAATGTGTTCACTGTTAAATCAAACATAGCTGTACTATGCATTATTTAAAGCGAACATACAAGAATTAAAGAAGATCTTATCCCGTAATGAGATCTATTAAATTTTAAATTAAGTCGATGGTGTACATCTTCTGTTGTTCCTCGCGTGTTTGTTTCGACCGCTTAACAGTTTTCCTTTTCAACCGTTTACAGTTCAAGATCCACATCCGTGTGTGTTATGACTTATTGCTGACAAAGAATAAGATATACGAGTACAATCACACTTATTTTCCCAAAGAAGTAGGAAGAGGATTTTTCCATATGTAATCATTGACTGATTAGGTGCCGCTGTGACAAACAGATTATACACCACTTTTTACCAGTGACCTTTAACAAAACTATAATTATATTGTTTTTAAATGTTATTTTTCAAGACTGTTTGGCAGCCAAACAGTCTTGATAATGTCTCGTGTGTAGGCGAAACACGTATATTGCAAAAATAACATTTAAAAACAAAATAACTATAGTTTTATAAAATGGATTTCCGCTATGTAACGCCTGATTCAATTAGTTACTTTAACAAAACATTGAGCATTCATAAACCAACTAAAAATATCTTAAAATATTTTTCTTTGTCCCATCATTTGACAGAAACAATAAAATTATAAACTTGTCTCCAGGGCAGCTTTAAGCTGAGAGGGGGCCAAATTTCGCGCAAATACTTGCGACGCATGCACTTTAGGTTATTGCATTCCATTGCATTGCAGTCCCGATTTTCTTCAAAGTTTTTACTTTGAAACCCATTGTTGGAAACAAAAGCCGACTAACCTTTCAATATGATAACGTTTTGACCTATTGATGCTATTGATCTTTCTTTCTTTAAAATCGAGCCACTTTACATCCCCGTGTGTCAATCTGATTTGACTTTTCATAGCAACTGTACCATAATTTATTAGCTAAGTACAAGTTGGCTATCTGCTTGCCAAGAGAACAATGCACACTTTATAAAGAACAAAACAAGAGCTTTATTAATAAATACTACTCCATACTAACGCTATAAAACTTACTAAGAAAATAGACGTGTAATTGAAAATAAACGTATGAAGGTAACAGGTAGTATTGTAATAAGATAACCGACCGGACATGAGACCCCCCAATATGGTATGTGAAGAATTTACCTACGAGCAAATTTAAACCTTAAAACTACCTAAAAGATGGTAATTATTTAATTGTGCTATTAACAGCTCGCCTTTCTCATAGATGTCAATTCTTTGTTCAAACACGCAAGAAAGTGGGTTGCTTAGAACAAAGCTTAGGTGTTTATGAATTTGACTCAAATAGCCATAACGAGAAACTAGTACATGGGCTATTTTCTTTGTTTGTTGTTTGATTAAATTACTGTTGATTTCATAATGTACTCGTACGTAGACACAATACGAATCTATACTTCTATACTAATATTATAAAGCTAAAGAAATTGTTTGTTTGTTTGGTTGAACTCGCTGATCTCAGGTACTACAACTCGGATTTGAAAATTTCTTTTTGTGTTTGATAGCCCATTTATCGAGGAAGACTATACGCTATATTCCATCACGCTACTACCCTGTAGAGTGCAGCAGTAGTCAAAAATGTCGACAAATCGGGCAAATTTTTATGCACATGTAGAATTTATAAGAAACGGCATTAAAAAGGTGCGATGGGAGTTCGAAATATGTCACGGGCGAAGCTGGGGGGTCACCTCATTATCAATAATGTGTGCAAATAAATTGTGTTAGGGTACAAGTTGACGGGCCCAATCACAGATTAAGAAAGTTCTTGCTCACTCGTCTACCATTCGTTTGTCGGAATTAGTGATATCGTGTAAGCAAAGGGTGTCGCCCCTAGACACGGTTGGTTATATGAAATACTAGGTGACCCGCCGCGGCGTCGCCCGTGTCATACACCCGTCGCACCCATTTAATCCCGAAGTTCATTAATTTTACTATACTGTATGAAAGTTTGCCCGATTTGTTGCCATTTATTGTTACTGCTCCGCTCTCCTTGTACGTAGCGTAATGATATATAACCTATAGCCTTCCTCGATAAATGGGCTATCCAAGTCATAAATATTTTTCTCAATTCAGACCAGTTTCTGAGATAAGCGCGTTCAACCAAACAAACTCTTCAGCTTTATATATTAAATATAGATTAACATTAAATTCAATTACTAATTAATTAATTATTTATTTATTACTAGTTGACGACCGACCCTGATAATTTCAGACCTATTTCAATATTACCTGCCATTATCTAAATTTTTGAAAAAATTATATTGCAAAAACTACAAGCTCATTTTAATTCAAATATGCTACTACATAAAGAGAAGTATGGGTTCACAAGGGGTCGTTCTACCATTCATGCAGGTGTGACACTTCTGAATCATATATATGACGCCTGGGAGAATAGAAAAGATGCTATTGGTGTATTCTGCGATCTCTCCAAAGCATTTGATTGCGTTGAACATAAAACACTATTGCGAAAACTCTTTTATTATGGTATCAAAGACTCTGCACTGGACCTTGTTGCCTCCTACTTAAATGATTGGATACAACATGTGGATGTTAATGAAATTCGCTCCTCTGGAGCATCTGTAGCTATGGGCGTACCGCAGGGATCAATTCTAGGTCCGTTTCTATTTTTAATTTATATTAACGATCTGCCATTCTATATACAGAACTTGTGCGACATTGTTCTATTTGCTGATGATACGTCATTTATTTTTAAAGTAGATCGTACGCTTACTGATTTTAATGGCGTAAATAGTTCACTTGCCCAAGTTGAAGATTGGTTTACGACCAATAATTTGCTACTAAACCCTAAGAAGACAAAATGTATCAGATTTAGCATGCCTAATGTCAGGAATTGCGGTACAAATATAACATTGAACAATGATACCCTTAATATTGTAGAATCAACTGTATTTTTGGGGATCACTTGGAATGTATGTTTACTTACGTTAAATCTTTTATTATTAAATTATCAATTAAATAAATAAATAAAAAAATTTAATTTATTGCTAGAGCTGCCAGTAGGTTAGGTTGTATAGATATTAGACCATGTTATAAATTTATATTCTTAAAATATGTTTAGAATAAACTTGTTCAAATTTTGAAATGCTCTGTAAAAGAAGGGAGCCGGGACCATCAAATCAGTCTACTTTTGGTGCTCGCCTTGTCAGGAGGTTCTGAGGAATAGTGCTGAGAGAGAGGGTTGTGCCCACTGAAATAATAAAGTGATTGTCTGCAGTGGCTTGTGACGCCGACGGCTGATTACTTTCAGCCCTCTGCCTGCTTTGATTTACCGCGACCTGCTTCTCCGAGGTCGGCGACGTAGAGGCCTGACTTGAGGCACCTTCTTAACAACGTGGAGGCCTTAGTTGAGGCCCCTTCGTGGCAACGTGGAGGCCTACCCGAGGCCCCTTCTTAGCGACGTGTGCTGATAACCTGCTCTTTTAAAGAAACCTTCAAGACCTTCATTAACCCCCGGGTTTCCCTGGCCTTATATTTATAACATTTATTAAATTAACTTAACCTTTTCCTTTTTTTTTCTTTTACTTTTCCTTTTAAGCCGGGACTCCTCCAGTCCTGGTGATAGTTTTCTCATAGACTTTACCTTTTTCCCCTCCCGGAAAATAGTATCGTTACACACTTTAGATAGCAAACTGCAGTGGAACGCCCAAATAACGTGTCTTGCAGGTAAACTCAGCTCGGCAGCCTTTGCCGTTAGTAAAGTCAGGCAGCTCACTGATGTAGAAACTGCCAGGCTAGTATACTTTAGTTATTTTCATAGTGTCATGTCTTACGGCATTTTGCTGTGGGGCAAAGCAGCTGATCTACAAGTAATTTTTGTACTCTAGAAGAGAGCTATACGTGCAATATATAAATTGAGTGCTAGAGTGTCTCTTAGAGAGAAATTTAAAGAAATTGGCATTTTAACGGTTGCATTACAGTATATATTTGCAAATATCGTGTTAGTTAAACAGAACATACATTTATACAATAGACATAGTGACATACATTCGATAAATACTAGAAATTGGCATAAATTAATTGGAACGCATCATCGTTTACAAAAGGTTCACGACTCTTTTGCAGGAATTGGCGTACGCCTATAAAATAAAATTCCTTTAGACATTATGAACCTGCCGTTACATAAATTTGAGGCGGAAATTAAGACGCACCTCTTGAAAAGGGCTTATTACACAATTAATGATTATTCGAATGATAAAAATAAATGGAAATGAGTTCCTTGCTCTTCGCTTGAGCTATTTAGGATTCGAATGAATCTTGTGTTATATTATCTACTTGTCTTGAATCTGCGTATATATGTTGTATTTTTTACATTATGTTTTTTTTTACATTCTCCAGTATAAATAATTTGAAACGCCAGGCAACTAAAGGTATGGCGTTTAGTCCCGGTAATAACTAATATACATAATTATGTGTAATTTGACTTTGTTATTGTGTGAGCACTATGTAGACTTATTTATTATTTTGAAATTGACATGATAGTTGCTTGTAGTTTTTGGGTTATGTCATGCGCGCCTAAGTGTCCTGGCAGTGGTGGCGTATGTATCGGGTCACCTTTTTCCCTACAATACGGTTGAGTAAGGCGATGGCTGATATATGCGTCATACCCGTGAACGGGTGCCGTCTGTTGGGACTGGTCAGCTCATAGCTGTTATAGCAATTGTTTCAAATAATATTATTTAAATTAAGTTTAGTCGACTGTTCTCACATAAATTCAAAGGAACTATGTAAGTGTAATTTTAATGAACACAACATTTATATCATGTTAATGTAACTGTGTCAAATGACGGTTAGAAAAGAGTGGCCATGAGTTTTATTGCCAGGTTCTTCCTCTGGCTCTACCTATTGCTTTGCGAATCTGGCAGTAAATGTAAATGTAGAAGCAGTAATCTTTACGTTCATAAGTGTTACTTTGTGACCTACATGAATAAAGATTTTTGATTATGATTTTTGACGCCCGCAGCTTCACCCGCGTAGTGTAATTTTCCCATTCGCGTTTCCGACAGGAACTTGTACCCAGGATAAAAAGTAGCCTATGTGATATTCTGATGTATAAGCTATTATTGTAAAGTTTCATTAAAATCAATTTAGTGGTGAAAAAGTAACAAACATTCATTGTTACAAACTTCCGTGTTTATAATATTACTAGCTGTCCTGCCCGGCTTTGCCCGTGACGTACTTCGAACCCCGTGGCACCCATTTAATCCCGTTGTTTATTAATTTCACATTCACAACAATGTATGAACATTCTCCAATTCATTGATTACTTCACCGCTCTCCAGTACCTACCTACCTACGCCCGCACGGGCCAGTCGAATATCGTTACACGAAATTAATTTCTTTGCGCTTTATTTTGAATCTGCCATAACTCGTAAGATATTCACTTAATTTGCAAGGTGTAAATGGACAAATAATCTCCATGAAATGCTAAAGTCAACTAACGTAGTAAAAATGATAAGGATTAATAGCATATTTGTGTAAATAGCCTTCAAATTACCGCTTTATAACTGATGGTTTTTTAAAGTATTAAAATGGATATAGTATGTTATTCTCATGAGATATACATTAGCTACGCAATTGCACCATACATTATTTTGTTATATCTCAAAGGGTTTAGGCAGCGTTTTAGTTGATAGCTCCCAGACGGCTTATTTTTTCCGACATCCCCAACAAATATCGTTATAGTTTGGTCAATGTATTTAACAAATTATACATAAAAACCTTCTATAAGAATCACACTAACTATTACAAAAAACCGCATCGTAATCCGTTTCGTAGTTTTAAAGATCTAAGCATACATAGGGACAGACAGCGAAAAGCGACTTTGTTTTAGAATATGTAGTGATGATTAGGATTAAGATATTCATAATACGATGTATTTACATTAGGGGGTCTGGTAATGAAAGAGAAGAAGTTAGATTGCAAAGAAGCGGGATAACACTCGAACCCCCCCAAAAAGGCCGAATACACATGTATAGGACTCATATATTGTATTCAATGACATCCGAAATACATTAAATAATATATGTGCAAACCTTTAAAAATGCCGTAAGGCAAAACCGGTCAGGTTAAAATAATAAATAAGTGGAACAGTACAAGTGTTTTTGTTCAAGATGTGTAGCAAGTTCCGCCAAGTGCCATCAATCAACAGTGTAAACAGTAAAAATGTATAGGACAGCTATTCAAATCATCATCAGTCACTCAGAAAGGGTAATATAAATTAATTACTTACAGGTGTATACTGAGATCAAATTCTCTTAGGGAGACAAATTTAGAAGACTAACTTAAATAAGATGATTGATGATATTGTGGGACACTTGTCACACAGCGTCATCTAGCCCAAAGTAAGCCAATATTAGCTTGTGTTATGGGATCTAGATAACTGATAAACATACTTATATATCTCTAAATAAATACATATTATAGATAAATAACACTCAGACACAGAATAAACCATCGTGCTCATCACACAAAGTGTGGATTCCTGTCCCACGTAATAGGTGGTGAGCCCATTGCCGTGTTGAAATAGACAGACGCAGGTTGTGGCTACCTGCTGTTGAAATTTTTAAAGCCGCTCATAAGGCCTTCAAGTAGGCTTAACGACTGCCATTTGACTGGCAACCGGGACCAACGGCTTAACGTGCCTTCCGAAGCACGGAAACGCTCGTAAATGTAAATGCCACAAAGTGGTCACCCATCCGAGGACCAGCCATAGTGAAAGTTGCGTAACTCAGTGATCGTTTACAGAACACTGAGACCGTGGGGCCACGAGCGCTTCTCCTTACACATATAAAGTTATAAACATACGACTTTATACCTACTTGTTCTATATATTGAATTTGACGATGAAATGCATAGCGTCCTAAAATTAAGATACGTTTGTTGAGAGGGTATAAAAATCTGTGTGTACCAGAGTACACAGGTAAGAAGTGAAACATTTTTTTACAGCTATAAAATATCACTTATACGTCGATTAAGAATTTTCACTTTATGATAAAGCAGTTTCACTACTAAACAACAAGGCGAGTAACCGAAAAAGTGGCGTTTTTTTACAGATATCAAATTTCTCTCAACGTCTATAAATAAGTTTCGCTTCAAAAAGCTAAATTACTTCTATTGAATCCAGGGTGGATTCAATAGAAGTAATTTAGCTTTTTAGTTATTGTGTTAAGTTTATGCTCATATCGCAGAAACATGGTTTTCACATTTCACACTTATACCATCTAACAAATTTTTACAAAGTATTAAAAAAAACATTAGCATTAATAAAAATGTAAATCTTAAAAATATTAATTTTCACGTTATGTTACGAAATAAAGTATAAATCCTGATAATGTGTGTGTCTGCCTACCCCAAACCGATCATAGATTACTTAAAGGGTTAAATTCCGAGCTTCAAGCGAATAACGTTCGCATGTTGATGAGCCTCCCACTTGGAATTACATCTTCAAAAGGAGATAAGGATGTTAGAAAATATTACCTAACGAGATAAGCTCGACTAATTATGCTCCCATTTAGTCAAGCATGAAAATAATCGCCTATTTATGCGTGTGCAATAAATGAAGGGTATCTATATTTATATATTTATCTATGGTAATGGTGACCTTTTGACACAGTTTTTATATCTGTGTGAGGTTGAAGTCGTGTAATAGGTTCCAAAATATCTGCCAACTTGTCTCAAACATTTTTATAAATCTTAAATCCAAAAGCCTTTTTACTTTCAAATTTAAAAGGCTTATTTTGTGCCAAAGCTATTTGAATGAACTAGCGCTGATCTCGCGCGCTATCTCCTCTCCTCGCGTGCGCGCGCACGACATGAAAACATTCATTCCAATCATTCGCGCTCAGTTTACTTCACTCGTTCACCAGTCGTGAGTGATAACTGAGTCTGATAGGACGTATGCGTCTCGTTTTGCCATGGTGCCCGCGAAATATTCTCGTGATCAATAAGATAAAACCAAGTTTCGAATTGTGTTTGTGCTTTATTATTTTGTGGATATCTTATTGTGTATATTGATTACCTAATATTTGTATGTGAGTGTACAACAAGTTAACAGTGTACTTATTAAAAAAAAACATCCGGATTTTTCTGATATCGCGGCTTAGTGGTAAGTCTTATTTTTAATTGAAAGATATTGACACACTGTAGTTCTTTAAATATGAAATACTCTAAATAAAAGTTAATAAAAGCATTATGTACTTACAAAAGGATCTGTGTGGGTACAAATTCGGTTCATTTCATTTGAAATCTACTACCTAGCCTGTGGCTACCGTAATTTTTTTCTATGTAACTGACCCACTAAGTAGGTTTATAATTTATCACATTTATAATCTGTCATAACATTTAATGCGTATACAATGAGTTTCTTATTGTTTGAATGCGCTAATCTTAGGAATGACTGTAAATCGAAATTCTTATTGCGTTTGATGACTCGTTTATTGACGTACCTACCTAGGCGATTTTCATTTTTAGCAAGTTTGTAGGTACTCAGGGGAACGGAGCAGTACCTAATCATACATACATGTCAAATGTCAACAAATTGGTACGACTACAACCTAAATCAATAACAAATCGGCCTACTGATTACTTTATTCTATTGAAGTACTCCGCTTTTCCGATTCTAGAATTAGGTAAATACGTCATATGCCTTCGTCGATTTACTATGATTGTTAACAATTATTTTACATTTACTAAATAAGAAATTAATGACATTGTAATCAAGTAAATTAAACTACCTGTTTAAAAGTAATATCACAATAATGATAGTCTAATAGTAGAATATTACTAAATAATCTATCAAACAATCTTGTTAATGACTGGTAATTGTCTAGGTAAGACTTAGCAATTCCTTTGTACCTGCATAGAACGGGGAGCTTTATAAAAGTAGTAAGTAGGTACCTTTTACACTACCAAAAGGCACCCGTGTAATATTAACACCTCTTATAAACGTGTCTTATCAGACCAAGGGTGTACGGGGCTCCACCAAGATCTCCGGGGCCCAGCTCCTCTAAAGAGTTTGTCCACTGATGAAAAATTGGGGGATGACTTCTTCCATGCGCCATAATGGCATAACGCCATATGTCATTTTGGGAGGGTGATTGTACTTACTGGCCTGGCAGTATCTTTCACTGAAATTTGTACTTCCCATCCACCGGACATAAACGACGCCTTTACACTATGCGTAGGTATGAACGTACCTAAAATGTTCGAAGCTAGTACACAGTGATCAGTTAGAAGTTGAGCAACTTCTGGTAACTAATGACTGTGTACAGGGGCGTACGCTACGCTACAGCATGAAATACTTGACGGTCTCTGTAATACATACTTCCTATAAGAAACACGGAAAACGCTCGTAAATCGAGCGTTTTACGTTAAGCGTTTAGTCTCGGCTGCCAGTAACAACACACTCGTTAAGCTAAATTGGAAGCCTTTTGACCTTTTCAAATCCATGTCACCTAAGTTATGAAAAAAAGAACTGGCCCAACAGTGGGACAACTACGTATAATATGTACTTACTAAGTTCCTTTTATACTTGTAGTACAGTCAAGTATCAACAGTCAAGCTCGGGAATCATATATTATGAATAATATTCCTACTAGCATTATTAGTAAGTAAGTACTCACAAAATATTAATGAATAGAGAACCTACATTTTTTAAATTGGTTCACTAATTAGACCACAAGTCACGTAACTTGTTAACAAATGTCACTTTTTCTTTCATTCAGCACGCTTTTTACGTATTATAGTTTCTTTTTTCCCAAAGTTCGTTTGTGTGCGAGTTTATAAAGTCATTAACCTCTAAAGATGTGCTATGATAAAGCGTAATTTATACTAAAAGTCGGAATATCAACGCAACTATTGTATAGTGCCATGAACTTTTTAAAGATATAGGAGTTCGCGATTTAACAAAACTGAGGAGTGGTAAATAGTGACTGCATAATATGCATATCTGTGTCACATGAGTAAATAAGTAATTACTACCTGCCTAATGGAACGCAGAGACGACGATACAATTATGCATTTTCATAAAAGATCAGCCGGCAGCCACTGAAACCCCAAACAGCCCTTAGGTTACTAACGGGGTTTGCCGCGGCTGCATGGTGACCGCCTTGCATGTGAGGTGTGCAATTGCATGTAAGAAATATGAATAACTAGCTGTCCCGCGAAACTTCGTTAGCGCCACCAAAAATGTGATAAATGAACAACCGCTCGACCGATTTTGTGCAAACTTCACATAAACCATCTACTTAATAGTCCTAACAATGCCTAAATATTTGGTTTGGATAGGTGAGCCCGTTCTTGAGTTATATAATTACAACGAAAAGTGGCATTGATTTTTATATATATAGATATTCGGGGATAAAGGCGTGACAATATGTATGTATGTATGTTGTGTTGAAGTCTAAAAAGGAAAGGAATCTAAAATGCTATAAAAAGGATAAAATATAATATATTATTTAAAAATGCATAGGTTAATAAAAGATTAACAGATTATCATACAGTGCAGTACTGTTTGATTGTTATAATGGTATGTATATATGCATACTATATTTTAGTACATATAATAATTTTGCAGGTGGTTTTAATGTGAAAAATCGATATTTCACAGTGTTTCACGTGGCTTCGCTTATCGATGTGAGCGATATTCGATAGTTGATTGGTAGCATGCTGTACAATACTGTACATGGCACAAGATTATTACCTATACGATAATAACTTTCTTCACATAATTATGTATTCTCTAACTGATTACATTTGGCAAATTTTATTTCAAAGCCTACAGCTTTGGTCTTACAATTTATAATTATAAACTGGGCCAAAACTTGATTTCATGTGTATTATGCTTGCTGACCGATTGGCGAATATTTAAAATAGCAACGCGGGAAAAAGTCATGTGGTGCCTTATAAAATTAAAAGTAAAAACAACTGATATAACTTATATTATATTGCACTTGTTGTTTACCACAATGGTACAAACAGTATTCAAGTGGCAAGGAAATAAGATAATCTAAAATTGGGTGTAATTCCTAGAGTATTCACAAATCATTGAAGATTGCGGCCGCGTACCATATTTAAATGGCAACCGAACTAGGAAGGGAGTCACCAATTTTTTCCTTAATTTTACGCCCTAAAACTCTAATTTGACTTTTCTCATATTCCAAAAATTCCAAGATTCCAAAGATTCCAAAGTCTATTGTAATTTTAATTCCAAAGTATATTATCCAACAACTAGTTTACAATAACATATAGTTGAGCAATATGTTTGTAGCATAGAATATGTAGGTTAGTTGTATCAGCCGTTGCGATATTTGCCATGCAATGTATAATACTTTTTGATTGAATCGTCAGCATTATTCGAGAATTAAGCCTTCTCTCTCCGACGACAGCGCCCCGAGGCTCGATTTCTTGCTACTCACTATCCACTTATATACCTACCATTCTTTGATATTGTAATGCAGTGAATAGGTAACAGATCAGGTTACCTACTTCTTGAGAAATCAGGAGACAAATGGATGAAATGGATGTCAATGTTTCCCACGTCTTGTATAAATATGATTATGCTAAGAAATCTAAGTAAGTATATAGTGGTCGGATTTGAAAAATTCCATATATCATCACGCTACTATCCTGGAGAGCGGAGCCGTAATCATAAATGTCGACAAATCGGGCTAATTTTATGCATTATTGTAGAATTTATAAGCTATGAGATTAAATAGGTGTGACGGGAGTTCGAATTTTCGATCGATGAACGATTTTACTACTTATTCTTATTGATATTATTATATTCGTATTAACTATTATCATCTCGTTCACGCTCACAGCTTGGTATTGCTCCCTTTCTTCCACCACATCGCCACAACGTTTCGAACTTGCAAAACAGCAGTGACCTTTCGAAAAATAAGCGCTCGTGGCCCCGCGGTCTCAGTGTTCTGTAAACGATCACTGAGTTACGCAACTTACACTATGGCTGGTCCTCGGATGGGTGACCACTTTGTGGCATTTATATTTGCGAGCGTTTCCGAGCTTCGGAAGGCACGTTAAGCCGTTGGTCCCGGTTGCCAGTAAAATGGCAGTCGTTAAGCCTGATTGGAGGCCTTATGGGCGGCTTTGAAAATTTCAACAGCAGGTAGCTACAACCTGCGTCTGTCTATTTCAACACGGCAATGGGCTCACCACCTATTACGTGGGACAGGAATCCACACGGTGAAAAGTGGGCATATAATATGCCTCTGTCACCCCTTCGGGGATAAGGCGTGATGGATATTTAAAAATCAGTACAAATATTATAAAGGCAAAAGTTTAAGAGTATGTATATTTGTTTCTTCTACACGTTCCAACAGGTGGATCGATCCGCATAAAATATAGTAAAGGTACACTATAGTTTTGTGTAGCTGGATTACCACAGGTTACTTTTTACCTCGGAAATAGGGAGCCGAGTCTACTATTGACAAGCTGTAGAATAGAACCAGAATCGCTGTTTTTAGCTGTCAAAATGTTACTAGACTATCAAAAATGCAACTGATTAGTGGCCACTGGCGCGGTACATGTTAGTAGAACGCATCGGCCGACCGATAGAAGTCTATTTGAGCACGATTTTATTAGTAGACAACGAAAAATAGTCAAAATTGTACCGGTGGCTTTCTATTGAGCGACGATTACGATGCTTTTCTGACGCGTTTGAATTAGTAGACTTGGCCCCCAGGTTCCAAAACTTAATCACGCGAGCAGAGCCGAGGGCTATCTTTACCAGTAAAATAATGGGAAAATTCTGTATAAAAGTTACATCATTACATATTATAACTAAATACATATAAGATTTATAATATCGAAGACAGACTTAGTTGCTTAATTACCTTTCAGAAGCATAGTCTTTTGAAATCGCCGAGTTATAACACACAATCGCCTAGAGGCATAATACGTTAGTAATTAGATTTATAAGGTAAGTAGACAATTTATCAGTAATGAATGTTACTGATATTATTAATATATTATCTACCAATTCGATACTTGTTACGTATGAATGTAGGTTACGCACGTGGGTAATAATCAGATCAGTTGGAGATAATAGTATGTAATTCTGTACATACATACTTGTCACGCCTTTATCCCCGTAGGGGTTAGGCAGGGGCATACCATACGCCCACATTTCACCGTATGCATTTTTGTCCTACATAACACGTGGTGAGCCCATTGCCGTGTTCAAATGGACATGCGCAGGCTTTAGCCACCTGCTGTTGAAATTTTTCAAACCACCCATAAGGCCTTTAACCAGGCCTAACGACTGCCATTTTACTGGCAACCGGAAGCAGGCTTAACGTGCCTTCCGAAGCACGGATAAATTAGTAATTCTGTATTTGTTTGAAAATTACTTGTAGGTACAGTACAGTTGGTTTAAGATCATGTAACCGTCATAAGGCAACAAGGACGATTTTTCCTTGCAATAAGATTATGACAGTGACCCTGCATTGCTCTGTTTGTCATTACCTATATTATATTTATTTTTGTGATAATTCAATTTTACTGACACTTTTTCGAAACGATAGATTGTAGAGTGATATCACTGCTTGGGTTTTCCCAAACAACTCCATTACGGGGTTCTTAAAAATGAGTTTTTTGAAAAGAAGCTTCAGTCGTAGAAAGATGTTTTGATCGTACATTAATTTTGATTAAGTACCTATATGCTCTTCTTTCGATCGAATTGTTCGAGCGATAAGATAGATTCACAATTATTTCTAAATTCTTTAAATGTAATTCTTCTACTGTAGAACTGTTGTGGCTGTAATGTAGGCAGAGAAGCATAGGAAGGGCGATTTTATCGATTTTCAAACAACGAACCTTTGCTTCTTGCTGCTTTATAATGCTGTTGTTTCTAATTAGGTGCCTTATACGACCTCCTTTTGAAATCGTCAATTTTGTGACAATGAAATAATTCGCTATTTGCAAATATACAGAAAACTGTTTTATTTAAACTCCATCATAAATTTTATTTTCCATGATAATTGATAAGACATTATTATACGACTGATTAAAAAATAATCAATAGCGTAAATGTTATCGATTTATCAAAACCTAATTTATTACTAGCCGATTGTCAATTTTAATCTGTAAGGACATCCCATTGACCATCGTAAACAACAACTCTAGCTACTCTTTCTTTTGTAGTTAAAGATGTAACTCAATGAGGGTTTGAGCAGCAGACAATATAGGCCAGAGAGATCTCAAGTCTCATTGTTTCGATAAGGAAGAGAACATTTATTGAGTAATTATAAATTTATGAATGTATAAAAATATGTATAGTAATATAAAACAAAGAACCAAGTATTAAAACGTACATGTAACTATTATAGAGACTCTTACCTGCAGTCAAACTGTTAGAACAGTTTTGCAGGATTTAATTTTATATATTCTGTATAAAACATACAGAATATATAAAATTAAATATATTCTGTATGTTTTAATAATAAATAAATAATAATGATAATATACAGTATGGCTTTAAAATGGGTATTAGAAGGGGTTTTACAGGGTCGGCAGCGCGAGGGCCGCACCTCTGGTGTTGCAAACGTCCATAGGCTACGTTGACCGCTTTCCATCAAGTAGGCCATATGCTTGTCTGCCACCTCAGTGGTATAAAGAGAGAGAGAGAGGGAAATAATAGGCTGGTTGACGCTTCTCATGAACCGAAGAAAGAAGTCTTATTCAGAGAGCAACCTTAAATCGCAATGCGGTTAGCCAAATTGTCTACAAACACAGACCGAGGAATCAATGTCACTATAGATGAATGATAGGCAACTGACAGGTCGTGTATGCTATTTTCGCATATAATATGACGTAAACTTGGCACGCTGTATTATTATTACTTTAACCATCTTCAAGCTGTATCCCTGACGGGGAGTCTTAAAGGACAGATCGCTAGGCTTTGCAATCCATGCATACGTCTTTCGCTTCTTCAAGATTCATCAATCGCTTTATACACTCACGTCTGGGTATCCGAGTACTTTTGACTTTTTCGTTAATATTTATACTTTCGTTTCTATTAATCAACATTCTTCCGTCTGTGACTACAACGAACACTACTATACTATCCACTTATTTAACATCAAAAGTCTTTAGTCTTCAGAATTTTTTGCGCTCGAGTAGTATAAAGTTGAACTAACTTTTAAACTTTCGCGTTGCATGATTAAAATAAGTGTAAAATACAGGTATTAACGCGATCATGCTTATTTACCTTAAATAGCTTGACGTTTCGACTGGGTTGCACCAGCCGTGGTCACAAGCAGACTGATTGCCGTGGTCAGTCTGCTTGTGACCACGGCTGGTGCAAAGTTGTGCACAAACACACACACATACACAAGTATGTGTGTGTGTTTGTGTAAGAGACTCTGGTATTGAAATCCTAATCTAACAACTCGATCACATTTATTAATGTAAGCCATACATACATTTAAAAAGAGCATCCATGGAGTTTTTCTTGCCAGATTCTTCTCCATGAAGGATATGCTGCTCTTGGAGCTGACAACTTGAATCACTCCTCTTTTAATTATAGTTATGACACTTATGACTATTCATAAGTGCCTAAAATAAAATGTTGTATAAAAACAATACAAAGGGTGTTTACGAATAATAATAAAACATTTTGGTATTGATAAAAAGACATGTCGACGTCACATAATACCGTGGTGTTGGAACGGGCGCGTCGCGGTTAGGGGTTAAGGTCAAGGTGCCTCAGACACACGTGTAATTTGTTTTGTATAAAACGTTACTGATAAGTATCAGTAAAACTTTTCCACATATAAGTAATCGTATTTGTTATGAATTTTTTTTTAATTCTTTATTGCACACAATATGAAGTACTAGTTGTCGCCCGCGGCTCCGTGTCCAGCACGCGTGGTGAAGTTTTCCCGTTTCCCAAAGGAACTTGTTCCCGGGATAAAAAGTAGCCTATGTGTTATTCTGATATGTAAGCTATCTTATAGTATAGTTTCATCAAAATCCATTCAGTAGATTTTGAGTGAAAGAGTAACAAACATGCATTAAGTATTACTATATTTCTCGTTTATAATATTAGTATGATATTTATAGAATCTACACAATTTTGCTAAATGTTGCTTATTTATTTAAGTATCATAAGTTAGTCGTCTAATTATAATAATATTATTAATAGATGACTAACTTGTGCCTTCGACTTCCTACGTGTAAACGATTTGCTAAAAAAGTACAATTTACGTAATTTATCCTGTGATATGTTTTCATAGATATCTTATAAGTCAAGGTTGTCAAAAACTAAACTAACACAACCATAACTATACACACTGTATCCCTGACGGGTTAATCAGGGATAACATATCGCCAAGTTTCATGATCAAGGCATACTTCTAAGTTTACAAAGTTTACCATTTTGTATAAAGTGTGAAACACTAGACCGCTAAAAATAAATAACATCATTTTAATTACCATTTTACGTTCAGATGATGATAATAATACTGATAATTATTATCCAAACGTAAATTGGTAATTAAAAATATTTTTAAGCTTTGAATTTCAATGTTTCATCATTCCATATGTAGAAAAACACCGCCCTATTTTTCTCATTCTTCCTATCGTTGACATCAACATACTTAAAACATTATTGTTCTATTCCATCACCCTCCTCCGTTCTTGGCAGTCAGCATAATCCAAAAACTTATCCCTGTTTCTTCAAAAGCCGTCGCCCTGGAGTCTGGGATACGCTCATAAGTAAAGCAGCTAGCGTCTGCAATTAGATATCTCAAAACCTATAGAATACTAAGCGCTTTTATTCTGTAAATTTCGGCAGCGATTCGAAGGTTTTCATATTATAAAAGATAACATCAGAGTAACTTGACAACCTGTAACACACCGGATGCCGTCATATCTCTGAAAGGTTACCGGTGACCTTTGCAGCCGAGACGTCACTCAAACGATATTAGTGGCCATTAGGTAATCATGATTGTTCTGCATTTGCTTACACAATCAGTATACCGCTGTTTGCAATCTGACAAGGGTGTATTACGAAGCTTCTAATATGCGCTATTGTAGTGTCAGATATCTGGAAATCGTTGAAGTAAGCTTTCTGCTTGATCTCATTAATTAGGTATGATTGAAAATATTGTGAAACGTTTGACGTGTTCGTTATAAAATCTCCGTTTTATCATCAGCGATCAACAAGAGATCGCCCGCGACTCCGCCTGTATGGTAATTCCCGGGATATAAAAAGTTTTATGCCACCCAGCCAAATCTATTGAATGGTTGGAGCGTGATTGAAGGACAAACAAATACAAAATATCAACATATTAATTATGAATATGGACAGTATGGATTACCGAATCTCCGTCCGTTTTATAATTGTTAGGTAGGACCATTGAGTAATTAGTGAGATGAAAAAGAAATACGTTTAACTTTCAAGGTAATTTTTTTCTTAAGCTTTTACCAAACAATTGTACTAATATTAAATAAATATATGATAAATAGAGACATTTTAAGTTTGATAAATCAGATGTTTTGCGCGAAGTGACAGTAGTACCCACCTCAACGCTTCGCTTATGAGGCGTGCAAAAGTTATGATAGCTTAAATGATCTTACTTGATGTTCGTAAAGGTGTTCCGTGGTAAATAAACGTGAACAATTTTTTTTTAAATTACTGGTGTAGGTACTTATAGATTACTAGAGTTACTTATAGAATCAAGTTGTTATTATGTCCTTTGAAGTGCTGGTCTCCTGGACAGGTGCCAGGCATTACCGCAAACTTCCTTCGACCTTGCTCATTTTCCCCTATATTCGCATTTTATTGTTTAGGATAGGAGAGATGGCGCTCGTACTTCCACGAGCTGCTTAATAAGCAGCATAAAGAGGTGCAGCCTCCGGACCTCCCTCCGAATCAGGGACTAGTGCCACCGGTAACGCCTGGAGAAGTCCTGACTGCGCTTCGCCGCATGAAGAATCGGAAAGCTGTCGGACCCGATGGAGTCCCCATCGAAGCCTGGAAGGCGATGGGTCCTCGCGGTGTGGGCATCTTAGTAAACCTTTTTAACCGCATACTCCTCAGCGGGCAGATCCCAAACCAATGGAGACTGAGTATTATTACTCCAGTCTTCAAAGGTATGGGGTCAGTGCAGGAGTGCGGGAGCTACCGCGGTATTAAGGTGATGTTCCACACCATGAAGATCTTCGAGAGGATTATAGACTCTCGGATCCGGCAGGAGTGTACTCTCTCGGAGTGTCAATATGGGTTTCGCCCTGGTCATGGGACCACGGACCCTGTTTTTGCCCTGAGGGTTGTCGCAGAGAAATACAGGTCGAAGAACACGCCTCTGCACTGTTTGTTTCTAGATATGCAGAAGGCCTTCGACTGTGTTCCTCGTGCGATGATCTGGTGGGCACTGCGGTCCAAAGGGGTTCCAGAGGTCTATATTGAAACTATCCGGGACATGTACTGTGACTCCGACTCAATGGTTCGGACTGCTGTTGGCGACACGAAACCCTTCCCCATCACCGTCGGGGTACACCAGGGTTCTGTCCTTAGTCCGCTTCTGTTCAGTGTAATATTAGACGAATTGTCGGACAGCATCAAAAACCCGCATGAGCAGCCTCCATGGTTGCTCATGTATGCTGACGATATTGCGCTGGCAGACGCGGACAGGGGCAGATTGGTGCGACGTGTAAAGGCGTGGAAGGAGACGCTTGAGAACGGCGGTCTGAAACTAAATGTGGCGAAGACCGAGTACTTGGCACTAAACTCGACAGATTCCACATCCGTCCGCATAGGCGGTGATTTGGTCGAGCGCACGGACCAGGTTAAATACTTGGGATCTGTTTTTCACACGTCCAGTGACATCGATTGCGATGTCAAGTCACGAATTGCTGCCGAGTGGGCCAAATGGCGGGAGATGACCGGTGTCATTTGTGACCCTAAAATGCCGATCCGGTTGAAGGGACAGGTCTACAAAACCATTATTAGACCTGTCCTTTTACATGGCAGTGAGACGTGGCCGATATTGGAGCGACACAAGCAGGAGCTGCGTGTCACGGAAATGAAGATGCTGCGGTGGATGTGTGGAGTCACGCGGATGGACCGCGTGAGGAACTCTCGCATCCGCGGCAGCCTTCACGTCCGTGACATTGCAGACAAGTTGCAAGAGTGTCGCCTTCGTTGGTATGGTCACGTCTTGCGGCAACCGCCGGGCTACGTAGGTAACAAATGTCTGGCCATGTCAGCCCCGCCGGGTCCCGGTAAGAGGGGAAGACTCAAGAAGTGCTGGCTTGACGTCGTAAGGGATGACATGCGTGCCAATGGTCTCACCACAGGGGATGCCGACGACCGTGCGAAGTGGAGGAGAAAATGTAGGAAAGCGGACCCCGGGCGTCGCGAGACGCAACTGGGACAGTCGCTCGGATGATGATGATTCGCATTTTATTGTTTACATCCAGAATTTTAACTATCTGTTTGCGGTGTCAGTCATCTTCTATTCTAAAATTCATGAATATTGACTTGTAAATATTCAATATCACTTGCTTTATTTCAATATCCGAGTAGGTATGTTCTTCGTAATATACTAGTACTTATAATAATTATATATCTACTACCATGCAATTACCGCAAGTATCCCTTCGAAGTTTGTCGGAAACACGTGCAATCGATACCCTAACATGTACGAGGTACACCCTTGCTTCGTACATTTCCCAACAAGCTTTCTACTGCGTAATTAATATCATGTGTATTCTGTGGAAGAAGAACCTGTATTGAAGATACTAGTACTGCGAATGAAGAATTCGACGCCATTTCCGACTCCTAAGAAAGAGTTTCATTACAGTTACCTTGTTTATATCCCAGCACCGAAGTCACGGGTTCGATTCCCAGGTCGGAAAAAATATTACTGTTCCTGCTGTTTACTTGTCTGCCACCTTAGTTGTATAAAAAATTAAATATGTCTCATCAGATGGGGCTGTATGCTGTTCCATGCAGTTCCATGTTTACTCATTTATAAAAAAAAAGAGACAAAGTAAGCACTTTTAATGCCCTAAATAATCTAAAATCAACAAGAAGACCTTTTTATGACTTGATTAATTATGGAAACATTTCAGATAAACATTATATATTACCAAAAATTACTTTCATAAAAGTAGATTCAATTTTTAAAGCAATTATTTTGCTAAATTTCTCATAAATTTTTAATAAAATGGAAAAATACAATTCTATTCGAGACGGGAATTGAACCCGTAACCTTTGCCTAACCAGGGCAATGTTCTAGCCACCTGAACTACCCGAACCGTATCGAATCAAGTTGAAATTCTCCACCACGGTTAAAATATGGTAATTAAAAATTTATGAAAAGTAGATTCAATCAGAATATTAAATAGTAGCACCTTTCAAGGTCCTCAGTTTATTCCAAAGCTTTTGTTACAAAAAACTTGTGTCATAGAAACGGAATACGATGGCCATCGATTATTTCCAAGTACAAATACACATGTAACTGAACGCGGCTCCGCTCGGCTGCGTATTAGCGTGACAACCGTATTGTATTACCGCTAGTTACTAAGGTAACTTAATTGTATACCTCACACGGTATCTCTTACCTACCTCGGACACTCGGATATAGCAAACACATGCAAGGGATGAGAGTATAAAAAAACTAGGGTGTCACAGACATCTATGACAGTGAGCAGACCCAACGTTAGCGAAAAATTGCGTAGCCTATTACACACACATAGACAGGTACCTTAGCTTAGTTATTTCTGTTAAGGTGTTGACACAAAAATTGTTGGACGTCTTGCATCAAAAATTCTTAATTCAAAATAAATATAGATTTTGAAAGTCGGACCATACCATACACTATGTGACATTTAGTAGGGGCATATATTTTACTTGGTTTCTCAAGTCTATGGGTATTATAAGTCAATGCGTTTACAGTACCACTATAGAATTCTATGGCCATACTGGGCAGGCAGTGCTACAATGAATTTTATTTCACTACAATCACGACGCCATTGAACTGTTTATGTGTATAGTAATTAACTGTTATAATCTATTACAGAACTATTACTTAGTTGAATAAAATCGTGACGAGCAGTAAAAGTTGTTTCTAGATTGAAAACTCGATTTTTGGTCAGGTGGAATCTCAAGCCAATAAAATATGTACTTATAAATTCAAGCTTCATTATAACTTTAAATTAGTTCAATAACCTACTTCTTATTATTTACTAGCGGACGCGCCACGGTTTCACTCGCATAGTGCCCGTTTCCATGGGAGTACGGGGATACAGAGCCTAATTTACTCCTTATAACATCAGTTATCTGCAAATGAAAGTCCTGTTTAAATAAGTCCAGCTGTTTCAGATATTGAACTGGAACAAACACAAGAGAAAAAAGTGAAAGAAAAAAAATTTTTTTACTCTGTATTTCTTGAAATGCTCCAATGCAAATATTAAAATGTATATAGATTTTAATTATTTTAATAATTTACTTCTTATTATTTATTCTATACTAACTGCTAACGATTAAAATATATTTAACACTTTCGACTTTTTTTCGCTACCGCTTGGCCCATTTCTTTTATTGATTTTCAAATTAGCAGCTGTATAATCCCTTCTACATTACACACGGCCTCAAGTACATTTGACCTGTAATTACCATTTACTATAAACGATGCTTCAAGTAGCCGCTAAACAAATATTTGTATCCAATAACAAGAGCATTAGACAAGTGATCCAGTAGAAAGTAGTGACCCACAAGCGGTGGACAAGTTTAGTGGTACGAAGTGTACATGATCAGTTACTAACATTGATATACAAAGTACACGTGATGAAAGCGTGGACCTCTGAGGTGATGAAATAAAATATAGATAAACGTTAATCTTTATGAATATTTGCCAATGTTATATATGGTAGGTATGTTGGTAATAATAGGTCTGAAAAAACATCTGACTGTTTTACACTTCAGAAAGAAGAGATACAGCCTTCGCCAGCTCAGATTGACACAGCATTATTGATAGGGTTTTTTTTAAAGCGGCAATTTACATTACTTTAATGGCAATACTAGGCCGCTAGGGCCTAATAGTGGTAGTCGGGAAGCAAATAACATGTTTTTTTTTTTTCAAGTAAACTGTGCTTTAAGATCCAATCTATCTTCACCTGAGTCTAAAGAATTTCATGCAATTTATATTTGTGTCATTTGTTTCATATTGGTGTACAATAAAGTTTTACTTACTTACTTAAAGCTAGTACCTACACCTGCGACGTGATTTGAAAAAAATTGAGACATTTTTCTTTCATAGTTCGAAAATCAAAGAGCAGAAACACTTACAACGAATGTTTCTTCATTTACCGAAATAGAATAGAAATAAGTTATACTGGGCTCCATTATTGGAGTTTTGAAATTGACCTGTGAAACGGTAAATGAATTCCTGGTGAATGCTACAGCACTTCCACCCCTAAGGCTCCAGTGCAACCTCCTTCTGTACCTACCACTAGTGACCAAGGTCTATTCGGATTTATGAAGATGATGGAATTTCGTGTGGAAATGTCGTGTGACTTTGTCTTGTCTATTCCAGATAAGGTGATCCCGTGGGCCTTTACACACGTCATAAAAGGCAATTGTAAAGACATTGCAGGAATTTTATTATGTAATGTCTTCACAACTGCTAGCCGTATTAACACCACAACTAAAAGTCCAAACCATTTTACACGTTTTATAATCAAAAGAAATATAACCGATAAAAAAAGTAATCACTCAACGTTCGGCGGTCATTCTAAGCAATGACGTAACCTAACATATAAGGTTTTTATAAGTATCAAATCTTTTTCTGACCCACAAAAACTAGTTACAATAACCTTGTAAAAACCGGTATAATTTTGATACTTTGATGAACAAGAAAAATATACGAAGGGCAATTTTATAATAGAACCTTTTGTGCCTCCTGCACGGTAGACGATAATCTGGAATTGTATTGCAAATACGAAACCTTGTAGAGTTATTAATAAACTGATAGTAATTAGCAGCGCTAGGGCACCGTGTTCTTTAATGTTTGATGCTCTTTAGTTATTGTTCACACTGATCGTTCTTTTTTTAAATTCTTGTTTCTTTTTTTAATTTTTGTTCTATTTATAAAAGAAAAACACGACTTTAAAAATGAAAAATAAATTACCAATACTGGCATTGTTTTATAGCGTTATACATACCTTCATCTACTTTTTAGGGAAGAGCAGTATTATACCAACTAACTCGTTTAGCGAACTAGCGCTTTTTGCCAACTTAAACCTTTCGCATACTGCGCTAGCGAACAGCAAGTTTCAGATTCGTGGCAAATATAAAATACTCCTTGTTATAAATCTCAATTTTCTGTACTTACAGGAAAGAAAAAAAAACATTAAAAACATATTGAAAGGCAAAAAGCGCCAGTTTGCAAAACGAGCTTGTTATTGTTGTTTTCCTTGCACTTATTGTTTCTTTTTCATTATATTAAATAAAATAAATTTAGCTACCTTTTTGGATTTGGACAAAATTAAAATTTACTTTCTAGCCTTCCACTTTTAAATTTTAATTCTTTTTTTTTATTTGTTGTCTAGTTCAATTTAATTTGGTCAATGCTATCCGGTTTTTATAATACATAATGTTACAAAGTCAATTAAGTATATATAATTAGTGTCGTAGTTATAATGGAGCCCAAGGTCTAACTCGTAGAGGATGATAATATGTTTTTTTTTATTTTTTTTGGTGCCTTAGAGATTATTATCAGAATGAGTGAATTGTTACGAAGCGCTCGCACACCGTCACATCACCCAAATTCGATACCCTGAAGTGATGATGAAGAAAATGAAGTCATCTCATAACTACATTCAAAGTAGTTTTTACTCTTTTTATTTTATTTATAAATAAATAATAAGTAAATATTACGGGACACATTTCACACAGCGCCATCTAACCCAAACTAAGCTTTAAGCTTGAACTATGGGATTTAGACAACTGATATACTAACTATCTTCGCGCTGTATGTAATACAAAGGAAACACACATACTCCGATTTCCGATTTACTCGAAAATATTTGTGGATCACACAAATATTTTTTCCGACTCGGGAATTGAACCCAGGACCTCAGCGCGGCAGTCGCATGCACTACCTCTGCACTACCGAGGCAGTCAAATATTAATTTATCATTATTTTTACAAACAAAGAATTGTAGTATACATGATAAAATCTTGTTAGTCTAAAAAAGTAAAACTTTTTGCGTGCATACATACACATACTTTTTTTTACATATCATAAATAATAGAACGTAACTGCCGATCTCATAATCCCAAGACTACCAGGAACTAACTAACACACACTACAACATTAAAATCTGCCCACCTATTTAGTGGTATTTACATCTGACAGAGTGAGCATGATTGTCTCTGTCTACCTCTTCGGGTAGCCGTAACTATATTATATCTTTTTACTGATTAGGTGGTTTTGTAGTGGTTACAGTAGGTACCTGACTGAAACCGGAGTTCTTGACTTCCGGGGACTCAATGTTCAATAAACGATCACTGCGTTAAACAACTTTCGCTATGGCTGGTCATGGATGTGACCTCATTATTTACATTTGCGAGCGTTTCCGCGCTTCGCAAGGCACGTTAAGCCGTTGGTCCCGGTTGCCAGTAACATGGTAATCGTTAAGTGAAGTTGAAGGCCTTATGGGCGGCTTGAAAATTTTTAACAGCAGGTAGCCACAACCTGCGTCTGTCTATTTCAACACGGCAATGGACTCACCACATGGTGAAAAGTGGGCATGTAATATGCCCCTGCCACCCCATCGGGGATACGGCGTGATAGATAAATAAAATAAATATTGTCACACACTTTTTCACAGCGCCATTTTTTACACATTGATTTATGTGTTGGGTGAACTTGAGTGTAATGTATGTATCAGGTATCTAAGTAATAAACCGCTCGCTAACTTCGTGTTCTGTAAACGATCACTACGTTAAGCAACTTTGCTAATGACAGGTCCTCAGATGCTGTAACTGCTTTGTAGCATTTCCATTTACCGATTGTTTCCGAGCTTTAGAAGACACTTTGGTTTACAATATTAGTACTGATTTATTATCTAACTATCATTTCGGCAGCGGTTTTATTCTCTGTATTTCCGTTTCGTACAGGTTTAATATTGTAATAAAAATCAGTATCCATAACCGATCACATTGTTCCCATTTATCTTGGTACCATTCATTCATCTATTCAGCGATAACCCAGAAAAAAAGTACTTAGAACTCGTAATAAAATCAGAACAAACAACTTTAGATATCCGTTTAGGAATGATCTCAAACAGCCAATCGGAAACATTGACTGTGCCGCGAAATTACTCAATTTCGTTTAGCCATATAAAGGCATTCCTCCACAGATACATATCGATAGTAATCGTTTGTTTAATCGACTTTTTGTTTAAGACCCATTGTTCTGCAGACTGTAATGGTGAATGATAAGAATTGTGATAATTTTCTCATTATAATGTTGCGTTCCAATTCAAGTGTAGTTACATTTGAGCAGCAGAGAATACTGCGGCAAAACCAACATAACCTCAATTTAAATTGTGTGCATTTGAAGTGAAAGTTATAGAAATATCAGGCCTCGTAAAAATTATAACATCTTGAGATATTCGAATATGAAACGAGAGAAGACACTAGGCCTAATTTTGACTTCAGGCCTAGTGTCTTCTGTTGTTCCATTTTCGAATTCCCAGAAAGAAAAAATCCTTGTGTGTGTATCTGTCTGTCTAGTTACGATCTAACCTTCAATAACTATGAACAGTTTTCAACATTTTGGGAATTCAACATTTTGAGATTCAACATTTTGAGAACACAACGTTTTACAAATAAAACATTACAGGCCGGAAGGGAATTACGACTAGCCAATAGCAAGCAAGCTCTGCGTAGTCCTCGCGTAAATAAATGCGTGACTGATAAAAGGCTATATCACCACGTTGTTATCCTGAGGAGCGGAACAGTAATCAACAAATCGGGCAAATATTCATACATTATTGTAAAAGTAATAACCGACGCGATTAAATGGGAGCGAAAAGAATAAAGGCGTGACTGATAAATAGCTATATCATCACGCTACTACCCTGAAGAGCGGAGCAGTAATCAACAAATCGGGCGAATATTCATACATTATTAAAAAAGTAATAATCGACGGGATTAAATGGGAGCGACGCGACGGGAATAAAGGCGTGACTGATAAACTGACGGGAGTTCGAAGTATGTCACGGACGAAGCGGCGCGGGTCAGCTAGTTATTAATAAAATATTATATCTAATTAATGACTATAATTATAATTGATATTTTTTATTATTTTAAATACGTAACTATGTAATATTTTTGTGTTGTTATTGTGTTAAAAAATGTAATATATTTATGGATTTTATTTAGATGTTTAGATTATAGATATTTACCATGGTTATTATGAGTCAGTTCCTCCTTGATCACCGCGCTTGCACCAGAGCTGAAGTATCGAATATACATGGTAAATATCCAGTTATATCTATAACTAGATGACCCCCCAGCTTCGCTCGAGGAATATTTCGACCTCCCGTCGCAACTATTTAATCACGTCGCTTATAAATTCTACAACGTTGCATAACAATTTGCTCGATTTGTCGACATTTATGACTACTGCTCTGCTCCCCAGTGTAGTAGCGTAATGATATATAGTCTATAGCCTTCCTCGATAAATGGGCTATCTAACACAAGAGAATTTTTCAAATCCGACCAGTAGTTCATGAGATTAGCGCGTTCAACCAAACAAACAAACAAACAAACTCTTCAGCTTTATAATATTAGTATAGATAATGATACATTGGTAATATTAATCATTCTGTGGTAATAATACTGTGAACAACGGGTGGAGATGTTCCTCCGACACAAAGGGAGGATCCTCCGACCAGGCAAGGTGATCACGCCTGGCGGGCCGCGGCCCAACGGTTGGTGTTGGGCTGTTGTATATATCATTCTTCAACGTGAGAACTCTCATAGCGCGATGTAGGATTCTTAGTATCGATGTAGTTCGATAGCTTTACGCTAGGTGGCGCTGGTCGCCACATCACTCCCCTCCGAGACCGGAGGTCGATTGTGAGTATGAGTCTGGTGTCTTCGTCTGTTGTGATTTGCGCCAGTGCCAGATTGTGTAGTCCCAGTGAGTCGGAACTGTATGCCGCTGATCCCAGTGAGTCGGAATCGTATGCCGCTGAATCTAGTGAGTCGGAATCGAATGCTGCTAGTCCCAGTGAGTCGGGGCTGAGTGCAGTGCTGCGGTGCGCGGTGAGGTAACCCCAGTGAGTCGGGGTGGTTGCTGCGTAGTGGCTGGCTGCTGCGTAGACGGGAGAGATGTGCTCTTCTTACATTGACCGTAGTGCAGTGCGCTGTATCTAGACGCTGGTGTGGCCGAGGAGGTAACCAGGCTGGAGCGGTCGCTTCTAGCTAGTGGTATCCCTGATGAGGCCGGAGATGCTTACTGGCTGAGACTAATTACCGTCATACTGGAGTGCTGTGATGGTGGCGATAATGCTGCTGATCTGCTCCGTGAAGGCTGCTTCCAATCACGTCGGGGTCACCATTGTGGAGGAACGGGTGGAGATGTTCCTCCGACACAAAGGGAGGATCCTCCGACCAGGCAAGGTGATCACGCCTGGCGGGCCGCGGCACAACGGTTGATGTTGGGCTGTTGTATATATCATTCTTCAACGTGAGAACTCTCATAGCGCGATGTAGGATTCTTAGTATCGATGTAGTTCGATAGCTTTACGCTAGGTGGCGCTGGTCGCCACAATACTAATACTCACTTTATTAATTGGTACATACAAAAAAGAAATCAAAGGCTACTTAGATTACTACATTTCACCAGCTATTGTTGTCCCACATAATATAGAGTGTGTGGTGAGCCTCTCGGCAATTCATAGCTCAAGAAATCAGTCTGGAGTGTCATAAGGAATATCCTGATACTACTGAACTGGGATAATACTATCAATGCGGGAGTAGTATCCCTGACCACTATTACGGTAGTAAATTAAAATATACATACATATTGTCACACTTTTATCCCGAAGGGGATAGGCAGAGGCATACTGTACGCCTACATTTCATCGTATGCAGATTTGTCCCACGATCAGGTGGTGATCCTATTGCCGAGTTGAAATAGACAGGCGCAGGTTTTGAAATAGACAAGGCATTAGGCCTTCAATTTGACTTAACGACTGCCATGTTACTGGCAACCGGGACCAACGGCATTACGTGCCTTCCGAAGCACGGAAACGCTCGCAAATGTAAATGCCACAATGTCATGATCACCCATTCGAGGACCAGCTATAGCGAAAGTTAGCTTAACTAACAATTCCACAACAAATCTGTAGTAAGAAAAGTCGTCAAAATTCCTTTGATTATACATAGGTACCTATGTCATCAAATTTACCGAAACAAAAATGTCTATAAAAAGTAAACACCTAAACCGATTCTGATAAAACATTTCTTCTAACATTAGCTAGAAAACCTTTCATTACCAAAACGCATTTATTGCGACAATCACCCAACGAAAAGTCAAACTGTATGATTGTGGCGATTAATGAGTTAACCCACATAATATATAGTGAATTGGACGAAGTTTTAATTTACTTAATATCGATATAGAAAACAAATTGGGGACTTATAAGGGATTATAAGTTCCGCATTTAACTAACATTTGGTCCTCCAAAATAATTGTATAATAATACAACGTATTCAAATAATTCAATTATATGAGAACTATTAAATGTAGTTGTAACCGATTTTAGTCTGTTTAAGGCTGCGTCGTCAATGAACAGTTTTAAGGAAAGATTGTTTTACATGTTTAATTAATTTTGTTTTAGTGTCTCCACATATGGGGAGAACGGAAGATAGGTACTTCTATTAACGGTGAACCCACGATAGGTTTTTTATTTTTGTTTTTTTATTCGTTTTTTTTTTACTTTATCTTATTACTTCCGTTACCAATTATTGTCAAAACTAGATTTATCCAACAAGAACAATAATGAACCTATAGATCATATTGTTTTGGGTAATAGATTAGAATATTAGATTATAAACTTTTCACGTATAACTCCTAAAATGGACTTGACTCCACTGCAGCTAGCTAAGCTTACCTGTGTGCGAAAATGTGTGGTGCTTCTATGGTTGTCACTTGAAATGCAAATATACTTAAAACCAGATTTTAAAACCATGTGATAGGTTAACTAAGGACTTAAGGTATTGTCCCCAAAGTTAGCAAGAAAAATAAGTCTCACATTTCGTCCTTTTCTAATAACGCGGATAATGATACTGAAAAAATTAGTGTCCAACATGTCCTGAAAAAAAAAACATATTTGGTCAACTTGATCACAACTCAAAGCTTTTGCAAGTAGGTCAACCTTTATTCAAACTAACTGAAACTTTCTTTTAAATTTGTAGCTCCTGGAGCGAAAACTAAACGACGCCTTTTTTATTTATACTGGTAAATTTACCGGTCGTGTCCAGTGTGACGCGATCTTAACCGCTAATGAAGTCTGTATAAATTTGCTTCCTACATACACAGGAAACCCGCCTACGAATGATTGTAAAGTATTGCCCCATAAACACAAACCACATATTACGAAATGCATTCACAAGTTCATTACTAGTTTAACCGTTTTAAAGATTTAAGTAAGCTTTTAATAGCCACAGTTAATGGTTCCTCATCATCCGAGCGTAGAAAGATCTAACCCATAAACAAATATGCTTAAAGGTAACTAGTTGACCTCCCCGGCTTCGCCCGACATATACTTCGACCTCCCATCGTTTAAAATGCTATTTAATCCTGTCGTTTAAAATTCTAGAGTTATGAATGAAAAATTGCCCGATTTGTTGATATTTATGATTACTGCTCCGCTCTCCAGGGCAGTAGCGTGATGATTTATAGCCTTCATCGATAAATGGACTATCCAACACAAAAATAGATTTTATGTCTAACTACATAGTTCTAATCCAACTAGCGCGTTTAACCAAACAAACAAACTCTTCAGGTTTATATATTAGTATGGATATGGATTATTATTAAAGTATACAAGCTCCTACTAAGATTCTAAAACTATAATCAGACAATTCCACTCTCACTGTATTAACTCAGTATGGGGTTCTTCAAAAGGGGTCTTTGAAATTTTATAAAGGGTCGGCAACGTGAGTTCTGCACCTCTGGTGTTACAAACGTCCATAGGCTACAGTGATCACTTTCCATCAGGTAGGCCGTATGCTTGTCTGCCACCCCAGTGGTATAAAAACAAATTAACAATACCGTCCCCTTTAAAAATACCGAGCAATTTTCAAAATAAATGTCATTGTTACAGAGTGAAAATGGTAAAAAATAACATTTAATTTTGAGAATTTATTATTCCGACAAATTCACGAAGTAAATGGTATTGCTTTTAGATTGGCAGTGACTTGCAGTAACATAAAATAGGAGCTCTGTTCATCTACCGTTCCTAATGATATTGATAAATGGAATATCTCACTCATTATTCTGTCTGTAATATCAAAACGTAAATTAATAACCTCATGAGCGGTTGCATCCTCAATCTATTAATTTATCAATTACGCCTTATCCCCGAAGGTGTGGCAAAAGCATATTATACCTTCACATTTCACCGTGTGCATTTCCTGTCCCTCGTAATAGGTGGTGAGCCTATTGCCGTGTTGAAATAGACAGACGCAGGTTGTGGCTGCTTGGTTGGACCTGATGTTGAAAATTTTCAAGCCCATAAAGCCTTCAACTTGACTTAATGACTGCCATGTTACTGGCAACTTGCCAAATGACAACTCTCCCATTCGTAATGCAATCCAGTTTCCTGTTGTTAAAGTTTTACTTCTCGCGATCTTCAGCATTCTCGATTATGGGATCATGGGCAAGCATATTATTCTCTACGACCGAAAAACTATGATCTATTGGGCTTGCATCTTTTTTCACGAATTTACGAAGGAGGTATTGTATGATACAAAGTTCTGCAGGAGTAGTTGTTAAATTGGATTTATTTTCTCAGTAACTGTGACGAACAATAATGATATAGATATGCCTAACTGGTATTTTTCTATAGGATTCATAAATTACATCACATCGATATGGCAAATTATTATTTGGACAAACTCCATCAATCATTTTGCTTTTTTGGACTGGTACGCCAGACGTTTCATTCTTTTATTTGCTTTGACCGTGAGAACTTTTGACTGTGCAGTTGGGGTATTTTTGTTGTAGTGAGTCGGGGAACTATTGCTATTGTCTTGTTACTCAGAGATCATGGTATTTGCAACAGTGCTTAAATATCGGACACCTGCGAATACCAATGGACTTGGTAAATACCCTTGTAATAAATAGAGAACACAAATTTATAAATCTTCGATAAAAGTCCTATTTTGTGGACAAAATTATAAAACGGCATAATCGATGTTGATGAAACATGTCTAAGAATTATCACTATAGAACCTATTGTCATACAAAAAATGCACCTTTATGGAATCTCCCGTTTAAAAAATTCAATGTCATATAAGGGCAATATTATAACACCCTTTTTTGGGGGCCAAACAGAATATAAGATATTTTTTATTATTTCATCATCCTCTAAACTTTCTTTTATACTAACAATAAATGGAGTTGTATAAGTACTTACAAAACCAATTTAATGAAAATATAATGTTTAAATACGACTCTATTTAAGTTATCTTTTATAATCCTAGTCCGTATTGAAAAGAATCACAAGTCAAAAGCCTAGTTTAAAAACTTTAATTGGTCCTGTGTTGGCTCTTTCCCATTGTTACGAGAAGGAACCCGGGGCAAGGCCTCGCCTTTCTCACGTCCGCGGCGGCTTGCGCGCACGCAGGTACTTTGATGATAATAGCTTAGTGCCCTTGAGGTTTTGTTATAATTTACTTTTAGATTAGTTCCAAGTAGTATATTACTTAGAAGAGTGGCAATAATTGTATCAATAGAAAATATTATCACAAAAGCCTTACGATTGTAGTTGCGGCCTCTGACACGCGATATCGATTAAATTTATTTGCCGTACGAGAAAATTGTTGCGCTGGTGGTAAAGATATTGGCGGACATACATAGAAATCTCACGTAATTTAATAATAGAGAGAAAAATAATAAACTTGAGAGGTACCCTATGTGATCGAGTTTAATTAAAAAGTATCGAAACCAAACATACTGAAAACATACCTACCTAAAATGTCGTACAATATTTTCGAAACATTGTCTAGGTTATTTTCCATGTGTGTGCTTTTATCTAAAAAAAAATATAATAATATGTAATATGTAGGTACTTATAACCAAATTTGGAACTTGGTATGCATTTTTTTAACGTGTGGAAATCATACCAGATATGGCTAAAACCACACGGTCCCTGCCTAACTGTCTATTGCCGGACAATATTTGAATTAAATTAAAATTCGAATAATAAAATTTTTCAGTGCATGCTATGCTAAGTATGATACCGACGAAGGCGATAACGATTTTGACATTTAGTCGATATTTTATAGAAACCGGTCATTTATCATGTCTAATATTCGAGAAATTATATCGGACATGATGTCATGCATTATATCCAATCCTCGACTATCATAACTACAATACCACTAACTACAGTATATTTTTAATCACCGAACGAGTAGTAATACAACATCGAATTATCGTACTTATGTAGGTAGATTGTATTCTAAAGTTTCACTTGTAAAGTTCGTGATCTAAAGATGACTGTACGTCAGAAGGCACATCTTACCAAGTAGAAGGTGGTTGTGATATGACATAAATTAAAAGTACCGCTTGTTAGTGTTCTGTAAACGATCACCGCGTTTAGCATCTAAAATAAAAAAGCCTTTATTTCTAATGCCTACATACAATTAGCACTAAGTTTTATATTTCATCCGCAATAGTCGCCTCCACGGCGTAAGCCTGCCCAAATCTGTCCATACGTCCCTTACCCTCGCCATTCTCATCCACTGTCAACCGCATTTTTGTGTAATTATATCCCTCCATCTTCTTTTCGGCCTGCCCCGCTTGCGTTTCTTATTTAGTGGAATCCATTCCGTTACGTTCTTTGCTCACCTATCACCATCTAATCTCCTATGCCCACCTCCACTTTAACTGTCTTATGCATTTATTTATTTTTTAAGGAAATGAACCAAATTTATTGATAAAGAGACGCATAAGACAGTTAAAGTTTAGCATCTTACAACATAATAATCCTCAAGCCACAGTAGTTGTTAGCCTTGTTGGACGCCGTAGAGGCGTTTTGATATAATTAAAAGTGTAAAGTGGTGAAATTTGGGCATATATTATGCGTCTGCCTACTCCTAATACGAAATAACGCCCCCATGATTTGTTACATGTAGAAGACCTATTAAAATTTGTCGTCTGTTGGCAATATGCTCGGTCCCCTATTCCGTTAGCTACTAACTAAATATCTAGCGTCAGTGATACAGATATATAGTGCATATATCTGTATCACTGACGTGGTAGTCAGAGAGGACAAATTGCTAGGTTCCAGATCCACCCATACTTCTTTCGCTTCCTGCAAATTCATTAATCGTTTCATGCACGTCTGGGTATCCGCGTACTTTTGACCTTTTCGTTTTTGAGCAATCTGCTCACGTGATTTTCATAGTAAGACTTGATCTACTCTGACTGTTTCTACCCTCTACTTTCGTACGATATAAATTAATCGGCAATCGTTCCTTACTCATTTAGTAGAAGCGTCCAAACCAACATTGCACGCCGTTTTCCAGCTTAATGGTGACAATTTCATTTAAACCTGCCATATTGAATATCACTTCGTTAAGTATACTCTCAGCCGTTAGGCAGCACAATTTTCAATGTGATCGCATCTTAAGTTAGTTATAGTTATTGAAATGTGGAGTTCACAACAGGCAAGTCAACCTCTATGGTTTCATTATTAGATACGAGGTAGTAACGACGACGTGTAAAGACGACCTGCTCAGATAAAGATTATACACATAGATAAATGTATTTACCATGAGCAACGCGTAATACTCATCACTTATATTTTATATACTACTCGGGACTTCACGCGAAACAATTTTGTACTGTATGTATGGTGAATGTAAGTACAAAATTGTTTCGCGTGAAGTCCCGAGTAGTTTATAAAATATGAGTATAAACCCGCGAAAGTTTAAAAATAACACTCGTCACTTATATTGACAAATGACACAGTTGTGTACAGATATGCTCTTCAAATTGACACTATATGATTTGATCATAAAGTACCGTAAATTGATCTTCTGAATTGATTGTTACGTTACACACTACTTACCAAAGATACGTGATCTAACACACTCTTCAAAAAAATAATCTGTAGAAATAATCAAATTTCACTTGAGATTACTACTGTACTCTCGTCGAGTCTTCATCGTAAATCCATTTAGATAAACTGTTTATTGTTTATCGACTATAAATTTATTTCCGTGGCAACTACAATATTTGTAAAAAAATTGCTGTTTTATCTACGTGCAGTTGTTTAAAAAAAATCCCGTTTTGTTGACATTTATAATTACTGCTCCGCTCTCCTGAGTAGTAGCGTGATGATATATAGCCTTTCTCGATAAATGGTCTATCTAACACAAACAGCGCCATGAAGCCCAAACTAATCTTTAAGCTTGTGCTTTGGGATCTAGACAACTGATAACTATATATATTTCTTAATACATACATATTATACAAGGAAACACCCAAACTCCGAAACAAACATTTGTGGATCACACAAATATTTAATCCGACTCGAAAATCGAACCCGGGACTTCGCCGCGTCAATCGCACACAATACCAGTCAAATATTAGTCCCTATAGATATAAAAATGCCTTGAAACCACAAGTCTTATCTATGAACATATTAACTCCTACTAAAAGCTAACGAGAAATTAATCGATTTTGTTTGTTTGATTGTTTATTGAGGAAAGTTTATAACTACTGTGCCCACTATTCAATATCTAATAGCAATTAATAATGAAATATGTAATAAAATATATCTATGACCACTAATAGTCTATCTTGGGTATTTAATATAATGTACATTATAATTCTAAATGAAATATTTAACGGCTGGTCTTCAAATGGATAGCCATTTACGAACGTTTCCGTGTTTCGGAAGGCACATGAAACCGTTGGTCCTGTTTACCAGAATCACGGCAGTAGTTAAGCCAAGTTGAAGGTATAAGAGGCGCGCGGTCTGAAAAATTCCAATAAAGGGTCGCCACAACCTGTTCGTTTCGGCTCACCACCTGTTAAGTGGGACTAAAATGCATACTGTGAAGTGCCTCTGCCTACCCCTGATGAATAAAAGACGCAATATGAAAGCTATATTATTGTGAAACTTTACAATAATATAGCTTACATATCGGAATAACACATAGGCTACTTTTTATCTCGGGAACAAGTTTCAGTGGGAAACAGGAACAGGAAAACTTCACCACGCGTGCGGAACCGCGGGCATCAACTAGTACAAGATAAAAGAAGCTGCTCCAAAAACAGGCAGGGCATTTCTTTTCAACTCTCTGACTCAGGAAATATAGTATAAATAAATAAATAAATAAATATCCATCACGCCTTATCCCCGAAGGGGTGGCAGAGGCATATTATATGCCCACTTTTCACCGTGTGGATTCCTGTCCCACGTAATAGGTGGTGAGCCCATTGCCGTGTTGAAATAGACAGACGCAAGTTGTAGCTACCTGCTGCTGAAGTTTTCAAGCCGCCCATAAGGCCTTCAACCAGGCTTAACGACTGCCATTTTACTGGCAACCGGGACCAACGGCTTAACGTGCCTTCCGAAGCACGGAAACGCTCGCAAATGTAAATGCCACAAAGTGGTCACCCATCCGAGGACCAGCCATAGTGAAAGTTGCGTAACTCAGTGATCGTTTACAGAACACTGAGACCGCTAGGCCACGAGCGCTAGTAAATATAGTATAGTATGATTTTTCAATCAGTTTCTGTGTCATGATGAAGAGAAATCATGATTATGACAATAAAAAAAGGTAAAACTGCCAGGTAACATAATAGAGGATCGTTTTGCCTACTTAATTCTTTTGCGCTCTGTACCTATTTCTTATTAGCAAATGTGATTGCCGTAACGTTTGAGCCACACAGTTGGTAAGGAACAAATAAAATAACAATTTATAACTATTATACAACAATACCGCATTATGTGGGCGTGTCCGAATTATGTTGTAAATAAAAAACGTAAATAATCGTTTGGCAGTACGCCCAGGGCGTTTCATCACAGACACTGCATAAGATGGCAATAAACTCGATGATAAATGAAAAGGAGATGCATACATTAAATTATAGATAGCAATCAGAGGCGAAAGGGTCAATTCAACACAATTATTGCCGCAATGTTATCAAAAAAAAAGTTCGCAGACAAGCATACGTCTCTAAACTGATCGAAAGTGGTCATTGTAACAACATGTATGACACTCACACTAATAACCCCAATAAAGCCGGAGGTGTGGCTAGCTGGTGTTGAAGTTTTTCATAGCCATCCACAATAAGTTCATAAAGCCTCCAACTTGGCTTAACCTACTACCACCATTCTACTGGTAACCGGGATTAACGGCTTAACATGTGTTCCAAAGTACGGAACGCTCGGTAATTGAAATATCACAAACGGCCACCACCATCTTAGGATTGCTGTAGATTAAGATGCTTAAAAAGCATTTATCGTGTACTGAACAATGAGATGTTAAGGTGAAAAAAAAATTCGCTAATTCTATCACTCTCACAACGCTGAGTAGGTACTAAAGTAAGAATCCAGTATGGAACACAAACATAATAAAAAAAAACTAAACTTTAGAAGTATCCGCTTTTTGTGACAACTGTTTATTCGATTATGAAAGCTTTACGATCTATCCAAGTTTCATTTCCACCAAAAAAACTGTACGCAATACGTTTGAGGGACATGTAATTTTAGTTCTATAAAGTACAACCAAAGCTAACTGGGTCAAGAGAAAAAAACTACACAACGCTTTGCTGGATTCCGTAGTCACGATACTCTTACGGTACTGGTGACAAAACATGCCGAGCTCAACTGTAACCGCAGATTGATGGTGTCACCTATGTAGGTTGGAAGAGCAGATGTTAATTGTAGTAAAAACCTCGCAGATCTAAACGCACTCAGACCTTATTCGCCGTCACGTATCTCAAGTCTTTGAGCGAAACTGTGAACGATTGTGAAAGCTAAAAAAAATGTAGAAACGCAATCATACATTCGTTTACCTTTGACAGACCAATTTCGTTGCCTCCCTTCTTCGTTTCGAAACGTAATCTTACATCACTGTAAAAGCAAATACAGTAATGACTAAGCTTCCGGTGCAGAAGTTCGAATTTGAGATCATTCAAATGAAAAAAGTAAATACAAGGTGGACGGACCTATTGTCATCTGTTTGATCGGTATGTGTGCACAATTGCAATTTTTTTGGAAATCGAACGTAATTGTAAATTGATGTACAATAATTGATTGCATCTAATGTTGTAAAGAAGACTTATAACGCCCGTTTTGAAGAAACCTACTATTGATAAGGTAAAATCTTATTTTAAATTAAATGATCTGCAACATTTCATCGAATTCTCGTGATTTCGCTGTAAAAGAGCTACTATATCATTAAATCTCAGAATATGAATTTAATAACTGCCCATAATGCGACAGAATTCTCATTATATTAACGATTATGGGGAACAAAGCTGTCTGTGACATTGAATGATTCACTGCGATTGACAATAGATAACATTCGTCATTTAGATAGGCTAAAATACTGTATTACCCTTTCCTATACTAGAAGTTCAAAATGTGGGTCATTTTGATTTATAAGAAATCCGTGTTTAGGTTTCTAAAATTTCTCTATCAGTGTTATATAATCTATTTTAACAAGTTTGAACGCCCTGAGCTTATTGTCCTATTCTCAACCATGAGAAATATTATTTGCTTTTGTCCAAATAAATAGATTCACCGTAATTGGTTGCTGTTATCTACAGCGATCCGGTCTAATCTATCGACTGAGCATGCTGTCTTTCTTAGCAAAAGATTTGGCGAGTCATCCTATGCTCTTCATTTTCGAAGTAATTTATATTTGCTTGTACTTTGCTGTGTCTGTGCATATCCGCGTGTATTTCTAACTAACTGTCTTAACGCTGTACTGTATCCCTGATGGACAGAACACCAGGCTCCGCGACTCATGCACACTTCTTTCGCTTCCTGCAGATTCAGTAATCGGTACATACATGCACGTCTGGGTATCCGAGTACCTTTGCGCTTTTCGTTATTGAGCAATCTGCTCACGTGGTCTTTACAAGTAAGTCTCGGCCTACTCTGATTCCTTCTACCTTCTACTTTCGCACAATAAATATTATTTTCTTCGTCAATCGTTCCTCAATCATTCATTGGACGTGTCCAACGTATTCGATCGGCCAACATTACACCGCACAATTTTCGAACTGATTGCAACTCTACAGCATTGAATTTACTTTCATGCATCTTCTGACATAATTCCTAACCTTTTATATTTTAACCATCTTAAACAGCTGTAGGTAGATTTACCTAACTCTGATAATAACGTGGGACGATGGCGGAAATGACGTACAATCTCCAATTGCATCATGTACCTACTAACTGGTAGTTTAGTACTTTATTGTTAATTGGTGATATGTTAACACTGTACAAGAATACTCGTTGTTCATTATATTGTATTACGTAAACTATGAACAAATTATTTACCCATATTTATCGTAACCAAGCACTTCTGTGCCTGCCCTATATGGATACTAGTCATAAAGCAAGTGACGCAAGTGTAGATTATAAATGAAATTGAACACAAATTAGAACTAATGCAATGTCTTTACCAATATACATATACACAAGCTCTGGTGGATAGCGATGTAAAGGGCCCTATAGGATCTCTGGATAAAATGTAAAATGTATGAAAAAGTGTCTTTTTGGGGAAAATTTAAATTAGATCTGGGGAAATTTACGACAAAGTAGCTAGAACATTAACATTGATCCGGCCCGACCTTCCACACGTCCAGATTTGGCATTAAGCGGACCATGTCCGATGCCGACTGCTCTACAGACGGTGAGATTTAGTCGGGAGACAAACTAAATCCCTCCGGATTTGGTACGACCCGACCAAATCCGGACGTGTGTTAGAGCTATAAAAAGTAATTGAGTCAAGTATCGAAACGAACTTTCCTGACTGAAGCCCTCTTCAGAATCAATTCACACAAAATCAATAATTTCAGAACAGTGCTTAACAACATATTTACAGTCAACTACCTATCACGTACAGATTACTGAAAATTTCAAACAAAACCAGAATTCCCTTTGGCCCAAACTTTTTGTACTGAATCCAGGTTGACGTACCCATTGCGCGCCGGAGCGGGCGTTCAAATATTTACACTGTTAAGCGATAAACACGAACCAGACGCGGTTGGTTTATGGTACCGTTATGGCGTTACCCCACAATGGTGTTGGTGGTGTTAACTAGTTAAAGTACTAGCGTACGAGTATATCACTGAACACTCGTACCGTACGTACTGTTTACGTTCTCTGTGTATATAGTTATTCGAAATTTAAATTTTGGCGTACTCTAAACTTTATTTTTGACAGCTGTCAAAATATTCTTCACGTTTGACAACAACAAAATCTATTGTATATCTATAAAGGAAATCTATACAGGAAAATAAAATTAAATTGTCTGTTTTTAATTCCAGTTTTTCACTAAATGTATATGATAGTGTCACTAAATGCGTAAGATCGCTCATGGCCCCGCTGACTCAGTGTTCTGTAAACCATCACTGCTTTTAGCAAAATTCCCTATGACTGGTAACTGACTGGCTGGCCTCTTCGTGGTATTTACAAATACGAGCGTTTCCGTGCTTCAGAAGGCACATTAGGCTTTTGGCCTCGGTTGCCAGTAACATGCTAGTCGTTAAGTCAAGTTGAAGGTCTTGTGGGCGGCTTAAAAAATTTCAACTGCAGGCAGTCACAACGGTAATGGGCTCACCACCTCTTACGTGGGACATGTGTGTTACACACATGGTGAAAAGTGGGCATATTATACGCCTCTGCCACCCCTTCGGGGATAAGGCGTGATAGATAAATAAAACTTGTAATTGTTAGTTTCGCCAACGGTATAAATATATATCACGGTATATATAGTTCTATTTGTATAAGAATTGCCTCTGCAACATTTCGCCTACAATTTAAGTTAGTTACTTGTGAGAATATCATAAACAAATCGGTCCATTAACGATTTGGGATGTAAATGAAGTCGATGACCCCTCGTTATTCCCTCTCAATTTATTGGCAACACGCAATAACGGTTAGTGATTACAATCTGAATAAACATCACTAAGATATATAATGTTGGTGAACTCGATTAAATTGGCTATGAATCTATGATGCCAGAATATTAAAAAAAAACCTGCCAACAAAAATACAAAATATATACATGTTAAATTTATTTAGTACTAATTGTGTTGCGATTCCGCCCGTATAATAAAGCGTTCCCGTTTCCCACAGGAACTTGTTTCCTAGTATCCGACTATCGCTGTACAACATTTCATGTAAATCGGTTCAGTAGTTTTGGCATGAAAGTCGAAAGACAGACAGAGTTACTTCCGCAATGGTGTCCAGGATCGAATGCCGCTGTATATTAGCAATCCTTATGGAATACGTGTATAGGAAAACTTAACCACGCTTACTTACCCTATGGGATACGCGTATGGTATATCATCACGTGGGAAAAGCTGCGGGCATCAGCTAATACGGAATAAGAAAGTATCCCATAGAACATACTATACTTACAGTACCGCCTCAATGTTTGCAATAAACCCACAATTACACTTAACCGAGACGTTTAAATAACGCTTAAACAACACATAACTATATATCATCCGAGGAACATTTTCATCACTGCGGTCAACATTCTATCTTAACTGGTGTAATTAACTACATAAGTTATCTAGAAATTCTAACCTAATTACCGTACAAGATTGTAAGTAAACTATGTTACTGAATTTCTTTTGACTGCCTCGGTGGCGCAGTGGTAGTGCATGCAACTGCCTGAGTGCTGAGTTTCCGGGATCGATTCCTGAGTCGAATCAAATATTTGCGTGATCCACGAATGTTTGTTTCGGAGTTTAGGCGTATGTTTACCAGTTGTCTAGATCCCATGCCACAAGCTTATATTAGCTTACTTTGGACTAGATAGCGCTGAGTAAAAAATGTCACACAATATTTAATTTATTACTTGCGATGCGTAGGCTTTTTGTTAGAACGCGGAAATTAGCCTAGCACTCGAAAGTGAATTTGATTTGCATTTAATTAGACACCTAATTAATTATTAAAAATACAAATTCGAATGACCTTATACTGACATTTGCTACTGTACTCTCTAATAACCTTGATGGAGCAGAGGTTATGTCTAGTGAAATCTTGGGTTCGAATTACGATTTGGAGCAAATATTTGTGTGATCTGCAAATGATTGTTTCAGAGTTTGGATATATTCTAATAAGTATGAATATTTAGAATAACTTACCTATGTTAATAAGTTGTCTAGCAATATAACACTAAACTCTACAGATCCCACAGCCGTCCGCATAGGCGATGATCTGGTCGAGCGCACGGACTAGGTTAAATACATCAGATCTGTATTTCACACGTCCAGTAACGTCGATTGCGATGTCAAGTCACGCATTGCTGATGCGTGGGCCAAATGGCGGGAGATGACTGGTAACATTTGTTACACAAAAATGCCGATCCGATTGAAGGGACAGGTCCATAAAACCTGTCCTTATTAGACCTGTCCGTTTACATGGCAGTGAGATACGGCCAATATTTGAGCGACACAAACAAGAGCTGCTTGTCACGGAAATGAAGATGTTTCGGTGGATGTGCTGAGTCACGCGGTTAGACCAGAGGCACTCTCGCATCCGCGGCAGCCTTCACGTCCGTGATATTGCAGATAAGTTGCAAGAGTATCACCTTCGCTGGTATGGTCTAGTCTTGCGTGGGAAACAAATGTCTGGACATGTTGGCCCCGTCGGGTGTCGGTAAGAGAGGAAGACCCAAGAAGTGCTGACTTGACGTCGTAAGGGATGAAATGCGTGCCAATGGTCTCACTGCAGGGGATGCCAACGATCGTGCGAAGTGGAGGAGAAAATGTAGAAAAGCGGACCCCAGGCGTCGCGAGACGCAACTGGGACAGACGCTTGGGCGATGGTGATGATGATGTTTATCAGTTGTCTAGATTCTTTATAACTTAATTGATTTATTTACTAGCAGACGCCACTCGGTTTCCTCGGTTTCCTCGCACAGTGTCCGTTCCCGTGAAAATACCAGTTTAAAACGTATACTTCTTATAACATACGATTTCTGCCGGTGAAATTCCCGTTAAAAGTGGTCAAGCCGTTTCAGAAACACTGTCAGACAAACAGAAAAATATTTTAAATTGATTTTTCTATGTTAGTACCGTAGATACTTTCATAAGCATTTAGTGAAAGGCGTTTTGGATGAGCAAAGAGATACTTTAATTTTATTCCTATAAGTTTGATACGGTATTATTTTCTCCGCGTTCCTACGCAAGTAGGTATAAGAATATCTTATCAAAACTGAAGAAAGTGTAAGTTTTTCTGCGCAGTTTGAAAAGTAAATCATAAGATTACAACTCGTGTACGATGTACGATGAAATCTTGTCGTACTCGTATCATGTCTCATGTTCTGTCTGTAAAGCGCTCTTTTCGTTATCATAGTTATCATCTTTGTTGATACCAATATGAAGAGCTTCGATAACCTATATAATACCTATTCTTCAAGTGCAACATTAATAAAGTAAAAAAAAAAGTGAGATTTTTTTTTAAATCAACTGTGGATGTATGACAATGAGTTATTCACCCTCACTTATAGGATCCAAATAACTGCTCCGTTATATTGCCTTTAGATTTTGAAAAGCAGGTAACTATTTTCACTTAGGGGAAAAATATACTTTTCTAAACCTTCTAAATATATACATGACAAAAATATTATTTAGCTGTGTTGTTTGCCCCTTCGGGGAAAAAGGTGTAACTGTTAAGTAAAATAAATGTTTTTTTTATTAATTTTCGTCTGCTACTGCGTTTATACTTGGTACATAAAAATTAACGTACTTACTTTGACCAAATGATAAAATAGATATCTTGTATCTCAGCCATTTATTCTTCGTAGCTGTATATTTATAAAGGAATTAAATCTACCTCCCGTTGCTTATGATAGAATAGTGTCCATCATATCTCTTTATGGCATTTCACTAAACCGCGTTTTTCAAGTCCAAAGAAATATCCACGTCTTTCGACCCCTACCCTTCTTAGTAATAAATCTTTTGAAAGATATTTCTCGTAAACTTTCAACAATGTAATACTGATTTTGATAAATGCGTTTATCGATCCGTTTTGGTGGTACGGATTTCAAATCAATCCTTGTGTAAAAATGATTTGAATAAAATATCAGTGCGTGTCGGAATCCATTAATATGTAACAAATTTCTTCCTGTTATACCTCAAATGTAATGGAATTTTGTTTATGTTCTCATAACTCTTGGTGGTCAAATGCTTTGGGTGTGTTCATCGTTCTGTTGCTGAGAAATGGATATAAGTTAATGAAATCCTTATTTACGTTGATTCTATTCAAAGACTCCCTTCAGTCTTTTACATCAACTAGTCAAACACTGCTTGACCGTGTTATAAGCAGTGTTTGGAACTTATTCAAAAATAGAATACTATGGCTGGTCTTTGATGAAATTGTTGTTCAGTACTTAGCTTATGGTAAGTTTTTAAATAGATAAATGAACGCGGCTTGAACCTTCATATCGAAATTTCATTCATATAATAACATTTGTCAATTCAACTATTAACTGATTAAGTGTTTGTTTCAATGTATTTTAAAGATGGAAAGTCCAAAAACGTGTTTAAATATTTTTGTAATATAGGGTTTTCGAAAATTCTAATCACAGATCTAAAAACTTCGTATGTAACATCGGATATACTGGGCGTGGCATGAAAATTGCAATTTAGGTGTGTGAGTACAATTAAAAATTAGAAGCGCTCGTGGCCCCGCATACGGTGAAATGTGGACGTATAGTATGCCTCTGCCTACCCCTTCGGGGATAAAGGCGTGACAATATGAGTGCAATTAAACAATAGTTATAAGTCTCTTGCACTTTCACGCGATGTGTTATGACGACAGTTTGACACAATTTTGTTACCTGTTCAAGTGCAGTTCCTGTAAGAGTACTAATGCATTTGTGACTCAGTTACAGACCACGTCTTAATAATGTGTGACAAACTGACTATCCGTCCTTATTTCGCTAAAGTTGGAGTTATTTCGAGTAACTCTGAAATACTGATCTAAAACATGTGCAGTCATAGTGGAAATATATTAAATTACTATAAATGTCGCGACATATACTTTAATAAGTAGCTTATCATGCTGTTGTAAGACGTGACTCCGATATGAATCACTAGCGCCATTCAATTACTAATCATACAAATGTTTCACTTATACACCTGTATAGAAACACGTGTAATATGTTTTCTTTATACGACAGGTTAAGATCTTCCATATAAACTTTACCCAGAAGTCCGTGACTTCTTATAGCCAGAAAACCGTTTTCGTGTATTTGTCTTATTTTTTTATCTAAGCTATGGAAGCGGCGGAATATTCGTAGAGTTGTCACGAAATGTAAACTAAATTAGACCCCTTAACGTATCTAAAGTAGAAAACAATACCTCAAATTTAAAAAAAATAACTAGGTAATTTGACTTTTGGCACTGGGTACTGAACGTAGACCTCTCTCCATTTACGCCATGTCATACACACGGTCGTGTGTCTTCCGCATTCAGTCCCTGCCTACGAATTTTTACAAGTCCTACAGTTCCCCGAGTTGCGATATTCACTTTAGAATATATCTATCTTCACGCTGTATCCCTGACGGGGTAGTCAGAGAGGACAGATCGCCAGGCTTCGCGATCCATGCATACTTCTTTCGCTTCTTCGAGATTCATCAATCGCTTCATACACGCACGTCTGGGTATCCGAGTACTTTTGACCTTTCCGTTTTTGAGCAATCTGCTCACGTGGTCTTCATATGTAAGTCTCGGCCTTCCCTGACTCCTTCTACCCTCTACTTTTGAACAATATATATTTTTCGTCAATCGTTCCTCACTCATTCGTTGGACGTGTCCAAACCAACGGAGCACGCCCTTTTCCAGCTTAACGCTGACACTTTCATTCAAACCTGCCATATTGCGTATCACTTCGTTACGTATTCGGTCGGCCAAGGTAACGCCGCACAATTTTCGAAGTGATCGCATCTCCACAGCATTCAATTTACTTTCATGCATCTGCTGACATACCCAGGTTTCACTACCGTAAAGCAAAGTTGGCACTAGCACTGCGTTATGAATCGCCATTCGTGCTTCTTTTACGATGCTTTGTCGCTTTACTAACTGGGACAAAGCACCGTTAACTTTGTTTCCGGCAGCTACTCGCCGTTCTACATCCGAATCACATCTTCCATCCGCGCTAAACATACTTCCTAAATACACAATTTCATTCACTTGCTCTAGACGTTCCTGGTTTACTCTAATCTCGCATTTAGTTCTTACGTCACCTCTTTCAAATACTAGAACCTTAGTTTTACTTGCATTCAAGCGGAGACCCTTAATTTCACACCCCTCTTTCATATTAGTGACTAATGCCTGTAGGTCGGCTTCTGATGAGGCCATGAGCACCGCATCATCAGCGTACAGCAGACAGTTTACTGTAAAGTCACCCAAATTCACACCCATATTAAAATCTTTCAACTTCTGTAGGCAGCTGTCCAGATACACTATGAACAGCCAGGCGGACATGACACATCCCTGTTTGACGCCTGTACAGACATCAAAAAGAGGTGACACATCCCCCCCTACTCGCACGCAAGCCTTACAGTCCCTATAAAGCGACTGTATTGCCCGCAGTAGCGAGCCGTCCACACCATAACGTAGAAAACTAATATATCTGCCATAGGAAATAAAAATAGATCTATAAAATTCCTAGAAATTCGGGCAGCCTTAGAAATCTAAAAGCTACCAGGATCGATTGTCTTCATTGACGATGTTTTTGAAATCACTGTTTGTTTTCATAACCAGGTTTGCAGAAGTGTGCTTGCTTCGTAAAATGTGTTTCCAATAATCTTGGTCTTTAACATTCTTGATTGATATTGATGAAATATTGGCTGGCGAATGTCATCATTTAACTTGTCGTCAATCAAGGCCTTCTCTTCTTACACAAATAATTGTGTAAACCCATAAGTGTTGATAAGTAAATTATGTAATTTGTATTGCGGAAATAAATCTAGTTACAGGATTTTCTCTCTCAACAATTGATCGTAATTCTGTGAGTTGTAGTCCTGTTTATTTACATTTCAATTACGTTGTGACACGAGCCTGGACACTTAAGGTTCTGAGAATCGTTCAGATTATATGGACTTGTGATACTAAGACTTGTTAGCTTATTTCTTTTTTTTCATATATATTTTAATACACTATAGCTATTTTTGTATCTAGTTTGCGTCAAAAATACCTAAAACAATTATTAATTACTATATAAATACAAATCATGCTAGTTTATGTCTATGTTGTGTAGGTAAGTTATCGTTTGAAATTTGGATCGTCAATGCAAGCAGTCTTCTGATTTTTTTTTTCAATCAGTCAAATCTTTATTTAAAATAGCGCTCGTGGCCCCGCGGACTCAGTGTTCTGTAAACGATCACTGAGTTACGCAACTTTCACTATGGCTGATCCTCGGATGGGTGACCACTTTGTCATTTTGTGCATTTACATTTGCGAGCGTGTTCGTGCTTCGGAAGAAACGTTAAGCTATTAGTCCCCGTTGCCAGTAACATGGCAGTCGTTAAGTCAAGTTGAAGGCCATATGGGCGGCTTAAAAAAATTCAACAGCACGTAGCCACAACCTGCGTCTGTCTATTTCAACACGGCAACTCACCACCTATTACGTGGGACAGGAATACACATGGTAAAAAGTGCGCATATAATATACCTCTGCCACCCCTTCGGGGATAATGCGTGATAGATAAATAATAAAAAAATCTTTATTTGCTTAGACTGTAGGTACACTCATAGTAATATCAAATGTTACAGTGACTTAAGTATTTGATGTGCCTCTGATGTACCCTTCGAGAAGAGTCGTAAATGTATGAACGTATGCGACCTATATAGATTAGGTCCAAGATATTATCATGGCCGAGTTATTTACACTAAATTAAGAATGTCACTGACATGAATTGTGTTTATCTTAATTACGTACATATTTTGTAGCGATAACTTTGTTATTTCTTAGTCCATTTAAATTAACTTAAAAATTACTTTCATGCTGTCTTATCGTTAGGTCGACGACAATGTGATTAGTATTTATGTTAATGATGCAGGTATGTTATTCACTTCTTTAATAAATTTTTTTTTGTAACTTGCAATGTATGTATTTTCGTCGGGTGGAATCTTGCAGCTAAATTTATAAGCTTCAACCGATTGAACTGAAATTTTATATAATATTTTAAAGAACAACGCATGGTTGGCTTTTTGAAGTTATTGTACATCCAACATGGTGGAACATCTTAGATTGCGGACTACTTATTTTATTAGATAGAGACCCCGCAAGGGTAAGGTAGAACGGCCCCAAGTCTGATGGACAAATAACCCAGAAAAGGTTGCGGCGTGGAACTGTATGCAGACGGTAAAGGACCGTACGTTATGACAAATCACGCCGCGCCACTGTCTAAGGCCCGCTTCTATAAGAACGGTGAACAGCCCACCCCCCATCCTTTAACCTTCGCTCATAGAGGCCAATAGGCTTGGGCAAAGACAAGTCTGCAGAACTTGGAAAGAAGAGTTTTCTCCCATTCCATCTCCGCAGTTTCTTTTGCGAGCGTAAATCTTTATCTTCATCTTCCACTTACTTCCACTGGACACTTTACATCTTACCGTGATATTCAGCTTGAGAATGTCCATGCCCAGACCCGCAATGAGATGTCGGCGCTGTAGCGTCCATGCTAGTGTATAAATTAAAACTTCGTAAGGGAAATTACAAAAAAATAGTTCACAATATCATGTGATCATAATATTACTTATCTATCTAATATGTTGTTATGTTTTACGATCTATGATGAGATCCTCAAAAGCACTTTATGTCGATAATAATCGACGTTTCAATTAAAATTTATGTATTTGTGCCGATCTTAACTTTATTATTATCAAATTCTTATTACCATGAAAACTTTGATTAAAAACCTCTCAAGCTGATTTTAACTATGATTTAATCATGGATAAGACTTCACTATTAAAATATTTTATCTTATCCTTAATTAAAGCGATGTAAAAATTAATAATGACATTGGTATTTTACCTGGAAAATGGAATGGAAGGTTCGAGCGGCGCCGGCGCGTCGTACATACGACATGACAGTTCAGAGAATCGCAACCGGATAGACGTCATGTGACACATTATTACTACTGCCGTCATTGAGCTGTAATGTACGACGTACGTTAGTAATATTAGATCAAAAAATGCCATTAATATTTTTATTTTTACCTAGTTCCCTTGCCTTGGGGCTACCCTTCCGAGGGCTCACTCCGGGCCAAAAGCAAATAAAAGGACACCGTGTGGTTTTAGTCAGTAGGAATCTGGACTAGCATCCAAAACGATTTCCCTATGAAATAAAACATATTTATCTTTATAGAAACCCTGTCCACCTCTTTTTATAACATTTTTAATCCGTAAAAATTGCCTGTCGTATTAATATGAGTAATTTTTTATTCCGGTGCTTTTTCTTTGACGAATTTATTTAAGTGTTAAATTATAATAGGTAAAAAAGGAATACAAAAGATCATGGCTCAGTGACCTGCTGAGAAACAGATTTGATTGAATCGTCAGAGCAAATTGACGTAAATGGATGGAAATGGATGTTCTGGCGCGGACTTGATGAGCATCTTTTAGTATAAAATATGTATATTTCGTAATTTTGTTGAATAGAATTTCTTGCTATTTTTGCATTGTGAGACAATTTTTCACAGTGACATCTGACTCAAATTAAGCTATTATAAATTTATGCTATAGGATCTAGACAACTGATAAACATACTTAAATACCTACGAACCACTTCTTAATTCATACACCAAAGACAATTGTTTTTCGACCTGGGATAATAGTTTGACCTATATAACTATAAACCTGAGATCTAGAAATTCCAATCCGAGACCTACTGCGAGAGCCTTTCCCTTTGTAAATAGGTACTACAACAGCTATTTGCCAGTCATCTGGCATCATAATAAATTCTAGTATCTGCTATTCCTTCGGCGCACTTAAACTTAGATAAACGCGTCGGAAAAATAATTGGACAGGGACAAGTTGGTCGTCTAGGGGGCGAAGGGTTTGAATATAGTCTGTGTACCAATAAATAGGTTTTTTAGAGTGGTATTATTGCCAGACGGATTTATCCAGTCCTAAGTAAATGGTCGATGAATGCCTTTACGTTGTAAATTGAATTTAGTTCTTATCTTTATTCTAGACGAGTAGCATTTTAAATAGGATTTGAGGAACATATACTTATTTTCATTTTGGGACATTTCCCACAAAAAACTCCTAATACATTTTGTTCAGTGTTAAAGTATTTTATTTTCTTGATATTGCCGCGCTTGTGCTGCTTAATCTGCAGAAACTTTCAAACAGATCGATCGTGTAAAAAAATGTTGGTAATCATATTTTTGAGGTATTTGGGATCGAGACACTAAGGTTTTGATGCCCAAGTGCGCACTCGATTTTTCAAATGTATTGTGACTGGTAGAGGGGTAGATTCCTCAAGAGACGACTTCTCTTTCTAAATGCGACCGTTGTTTATGAAGAATCTTAGGAGAAAACTTCTTCGAAAACTAGACAAGAGTTCAATCTAAACTTTGGATATGATATCTTTATACAACGTTTATACACCAAAATACACAATAGCACTGATGAAATCGTATTCGGTTTCTCAACTTATTTTAATATACCCCATTACCATGGTGATTTTTTTCTATACTTATATATTATAGTATCAACTCCATTGGGCAAGGAATTCGCGCGTAGTTTACTCGCTAGTTTAGCTTAGTTAAACATGAGTAGGAATTCCATTACTTCATCATAGTGGTTGAAGTTCGGTACTTAGTAATCCTTTCAAGGATTTTAACTACATATTACACACAGATTTTAACTACAAATTTTGCTTAAATTCCATGATATTTCTGAACAAAAGCTCAGTCTGTTATTAGAGCCAAGTTTAATGGAAATTCTCTTTGTTTCAGATGGCGTAGCGTGATGGAGGGCGAGAGCTCAGAGGGTGTGGAGGGCTGGCTCCTCGTACGGGTGCACGTTCCCGAGCTAAACGTGCAAAAGAGCCTGCAATTCCCGAGGGATCAACTCATTTGGGATGTCAAGCAGCAATGCCTCGCCGCCTTGCCTAAGGTCTGTATCTAAAGTTATATATCTTACGTATTTCTCTCATACTCGTATTCTTCCTGGGACAAGTCTTAGACATGCTGTAAATTCTGGTATACAAGAGCTAGAGTAGTAGTGGTTACAAATATACCTAAATTTAAATTTAAAATTGAAAAAAAAAACAAATATTCCTATTTCTTCTGATGTAGTGTGTTATAATGGGGCTGTACCAATACGTTCCTTTTGTTTTGGGGTACGAGTTTTAGAATAGCAAATATAAATGTGATTTCATCCGACTTTTAATGTCCTTCGTATCTAAATCCGTGTTTGGATTTGGATTCGAAGAAGAAAAGCAGGTATTATACTCATAAACAATACCTTATTAGATACTACCTGGAAAGATTTATTTCTCGTTGCTAAAATATGATAAATAAGATACACAGGAATACAATATTATATATAAATTAATTACATATTGTTCTTTCATCGTACACATGGTCATTTACAAAAGTTTTTCTTAGCTATCATACAATATCGCGTAAAACTTCTTCAGATCAGATTTTCTTCTTCGTATCCAGGAACGATAATATTGAAAATTTGTAGGATGTCGTTCACTCAATTCCTAAATGTCAGCGACATTGCCACGTTTTGTACCCATAAATAGTTTTGTATTTATAAAACGTAGTAATGTCGGTGGTAAATGTAATCGATGTACTATGATTATTATGTTTAATAGATGACACTTTATTCTAAAATAGAGAATAGTACGAAGTCGCACCATCATCATCATTCATCGGAGCGCTAATTCCGGTTGCATCAGAGCTCGGTGGCCGCAAGGTCTTACAATGCCGAGGCATTATATAAACGGTGGGACATTTGGTGTGACATTTTTTTTTACACAGCGCCGTCTAGTCCAAAGTAAATTAATAGCTTGTGTTATGCATTATTAAACATACTTATATATTTCTAAATACATACTTATTATACATAGGAAACACCCAAACTCCGAAACAAACCTTTATGGATCACACAAATATTTGTTCCGACCTGGGAATCGAACCCGGTACCTCTGTCACGACAGTCGCATACACTACCATTGCGCCACCGAGGCAGTCATGATGCAAAATCAAAATGAACATAGTGGATACATGTATCATTGTTTTTATTGTCAACTAGATGACCCCCACAGCTTCGCCCGTGGAATATTTCGACCTCCCGTCACACCTATTTAATCCCGTCGCTTATAAATTCTACAATGATACATAAAAATTTGCCCGATTTGTCGACATTTATGACTACTGCTCTGTTCCCCAGTGTAGTAGCTAAATGATATTGTTACGTTCGTAGGGTGGGTACTAATAGGAATTGCACTGATACCACAAATTAAAAAGAAACACTTTAATTACTCCAAATAAAAACAATAACACCACAATTAATAATCGCTACTAAACACACTAAACACAAATTCTTCGCTTAGATAATCGCACTGTCACAGTATCGCACTATTTAGCTTCGATCACTTCGATTCGCTTTGATTCGCCCTGTTCGCTTCCTCAAAGAAGACTGTCCTGTAGCCGCGAGCTTGACCCTTTATATACACCTAGTAATGTTCTGGAATATTCGGGAGAATTCGTTCGGTACCTACAATCGGGTATATCTCTAGAATGTTCCACACGATACTAGTTGCTCCTTCGGTATGTGCCGGAAGGTTCTCGACCTATTGCTGTCCCTTCTGGTGCTATCTCTATATAATAGTGCTATCCCTGTCTAATAGCTCTGGAATATTCTGTATGTAGCTCGCTCTTTCTAATACTACTATCCTTGTCATTTTTTCATGCAATTACGCTATATACTGAAGTGAGCTTCAAAGGCCCATAAGGGGTCCTGAAAACGCCTGAAAAGGGGTTTTCAGGTTATGATGTCATGTGATAGGGGGTGGCCTGAAACGAACTGAAAACATGTTTCAGGCGCCTGAAAACAACGGCAACTGGGGTGAAATTCGGATAATTTGTTATGTGATACAGACTCCTCGGAAACGGCCTGAAACCGCTTTTCAGTCTGCTGAAAACGTTCCCAAGGCCCAGAAAATTATGTTTAAAGTTGTTCACTAGTCCGCCGGCGTAACAATATATAGCCTATAGCCTTCCTCGATAAACGGGCTATCTAACACAAAAATAATTTTTCAAATCCGACCAGTAGTTTCTGAGATTAGCGCGTTCAACCAAACAAACAAACATTTCAGCTTAATAATATTAGTATAGATAAAGTATCTGTCTTATCTAAAGAGGCCTAAGAGGCAGATCCGAGTCTCAACCTCGTCTTTTGTCCTTTGCTCCTCTCCCACGAAATCTGGAAATACATTTTCTTATTATTTACATTTTTAATTTAGCCGATTCCTGACAATCAGTATAGAAGTATTTTGCAATAAATTTACTTCATAGTAACCTCTATTTCAACTTCTTTGTTATCAAAGTTAATTATACTTTCTTATTTCAACCGCTGTGATTTTTAATGACTTTATTGTGCAGTTATTAATATTACAAGTTCATTAATCAAATACTTACGCGTACTTTAAGGTACTAGGCACCATTATTATTCCTTTACATTTCAATAACAAATTGAAAGTGTAATTTAATATTCTATTGCGATCTTATTTCAAAAGACTTGAAACTTTTCAGAACGGTCTTGAGCACACTTTATTACATCTTTTAAGTGTTCAATAAGCAAATATTTAAACGCTACGATTGTGCGAAAGTAATACGAACGTTCGTCGGGTACTTGATGTATAATCGAGTTTTATTCAATTCAAACCGAGGAACGGCAATGAAAATGAAATGTAAATAACATACCGAATCTATCGAATTTTCTATAAAACGTCCTTAGTTTGTTGACTTATTTCTTTCTCAATTTAAGCAAGACACACATACATACATATTATCACGCCTGTTTCTCATCGGGGTAGGCAGAGACAATGGTTTTTCACTAGTTCATGTCCCTTATCCTGACATACAACTTTCGCTTCTTCTACTTTCATGAATGTTTTCATACACGCTCACCGATTAAGGGTACTCTTGACCTGGCCTTTTTCCAAATGGTCTTCGATTTTATTGACGTAAGTACGCCCATTCCCTCTCGCCACATAAATCTGTTTCGTCAGTCTATTTTCGTCCACCGTCTCCACGTGTCGGAACCATCTAATCATCCCTTTTTCTAACTTACATCTTCTGGAATACTGCAATGTTCCCTTATCGCGCTGTTCCTTTCTTTATCCATCAATTTCAAGCAAGACATTATGATAATAACAATTTGTTTAGATTTTACCAATTTTTGGCTACCAGTTACGACTCGATAATATTCGCAGAGGATCAAAATATGCTATTGTATTGACTTTAGCGTCTAACACCATGAAATGAAAATAGACTCTGCTAGCGGCAGTTGTCTAGTGCTAAATTACAATCAACGAAGTTATCGATTCTATCGTGTTACTAATCGATTTGGAACGCTATTACCATGACTAATATCCCGTAAATATTTTATGAAGAACATTTCGTTCTTTTCCAGTAGTGTGCAAATTGGCGTTGATAACAAAAGATAAAAAAATCTTAAGTGTTTGACGAACTAGTAAGTAGTGCGTGGGTGGGATAACGGATTTCCACGCACTTGCGTAGTTCCCGTAGAGTCCTTCTACCGTGATATAAATAGAATCCCTTGGCATCCATTTATTATTAATTTTACGATAATATCAAAAATATATTTATTCATGTCGACAATTTTAGGCTATTATGATTAGTCATGAAAATTAATTAAATAAGAGCGATTCTTGCCAAGGGCAGCCTACCCTTCATGGAGAAGAATCTGGCATGAAACTCCATAGTATAGATGCTCTTTTAAAACGTAGGTATTTTTTTTTACGTGTGGAAATCCCCTCGGATGCCATGCCGGACTTGAACCGGCTAAAACCAAACGGTCCCTGTCTAACTGTGTATTGCCGGACGCCCCGGGTATCTCCTCGGAAAGATGTCCCAAAGCTTTCAATAATTAACTCTCACACACACACTTACAATTACAATAACTTACATAAACGTGTTAAACTTCATCTAATTTGTTGATATTTATGATTACTGCTCCGCTCTCGTTGGTAGTTTGTCAAACCAAAGGCTTCGCAGAACTATGTAGTACGGTCGTACGTGTTGTGGTCGAGTTCTGTTACAACTCCACAGCCTCACTACCGCTACTGAATTACCAAGCATTTGTAGAAGCCTTTAAAGTGAGTTACGCCCTAGCTTAGAAAAGGGGCGATGAATCGTAAGCATTGGATCAAATATTAAATGGGTTAGAATTATTACTTTTTTTCGACCTCGAGAGGTGAGAGAAAGTTAAAAATATTACGCGAAAAAGACCCGAATAACGTAAAATACATAGAAATGCTACGGTGACCACTTTACATCAGGTATGCTCGTCTGCCAGCTCAGTGGTATAAAAAAAATTTGTAAAGCAATTAGTATGTTAACTATATTATAAATCTAAAGTGGAAACATTTTTTCTTACTTTAGCACACCAAAGTTTAACATTGTTATACCTAACCCGTGAATTTCAGTGGGCGGGAAAATGGCTAAAGTTAGTAGGCAGTAAATCGCGATAACTTGATCGCATTAAATTGAGAACACGATGATGTGTGTAGTCTCATTTATACTGTCATAATTCTTATAAATAAATAAAAATAAATAAATATATCAGTAACTTCTGAAACTACGAAGTTTTTGAGACTACCTGCTTTATATAACCATTCATAACTTCTCTATATCTACCAAAATTTATCAACATCAGTTCACCAATGTAGATAGGAATAAAGCAACTAAAATATTCAAATCACGTTCTTTAGCATATACAAATTACGTATTTAGCTAGAATTTGTAAGATTATTATTTAGCCTATACCATATTTGATCTTGCCTGACCCCATTGGCTTATTGTAAGTATATAAATAAAAAATCAACTCAAAATAAATGTTACGTAACTCGTTTGTTGTAACTCTAAAACAGGTCTTGATAATTTCAAATATGCTATCAAGTCGAGTCAAGATCGCAAGAATGTTCAGATAGTATCTCGAATACCACGTATCAACATGTCGTGCATGGAGAAAAATCACTAGTCGTCAGTGCCCGTCAGCAATCCACACTGGCACTTTACAAACCAGTTTCCCAACACCGTTATGTGGAAGTAATTTCTTAAACGCGTAACTGACGGTCACGCCAATCGTATTGAGCCGATATGTACTCATTAACTGATGTTACTATAATCTGAGCCTACTTTGTACAGAAACACACAAAAGTACTAACTAGATAGATATGAAAGCAGTCTTATTAATATTTAAATTTGGAACCTTTTATTTTTTTTATTGGTTCATTGTACAGACAACATAGAAACGTCAATATAAAAAAAATCATTCATTCAATTCAAATATTAGTTTCTCACGCTTACTGAATTGATAAATATATAATTTTAAGTTTACGTAATAAAATTTACAATTCACGCATTATATTAATATACAAGATGTTAACTCGTCCTGGTAGTCCGAGAGTACCAGGACTTTAATTGGTCGTGCTAATTAGTGTCTAGCACATAAGACCTTTTAGCCTTTTTGTTACCACCTCACTAAAAAGGCAACAGGTTCAAAATTTCTTCCAAATTTAACATCTAAAATAGACACATTTTATTTTATTAAATTTATTCAGCCCTTTTGAACCAACCCCAGTTCCGTGCTTCGGAAGACACTTTAAGCCGTTGGTCCCGGTTGCTAATAAAATGGCAGTCGTTAAGCCAATTTGAAGGCGTTATGGGCGGCTTAAAAATTTTAACAGCAGGTCGATACAGCCTGCGCCAGTCCATTTCAACACGGCAATGGGTTCACCACCTGTTACGTGGGACGAAAGTGCATACGGTGAAACGTGGGCGTTTAATATGCCTCTGCCTACCCCTTCGGGGATAAAGGCGTGCCAATTGTATGTATGTATGTAACTCGTACAAAAGAAGTGAAATAAACCCTAACCAAGCGCGGTTCGGACTACTCGCGCTGTAGGGTTTCTTAGATGTTAATTTATACGAAATTTATACTTCAAATAAAAAATAGTTACTTCTATTTCGCTGTGAAGCGCTCGTGGCCCCGCGGTCTCAGTGTTCTGTAAACGATCACTGAGTTACGCAACTTTCACTATGGCTGGTCCTCGGATGGGTGACCACTTTGTGGCATTTACATTTGCGAGCGTTTCCGTGCTTCAATATCAAGAGTATTGTAAACCTAATGAAAATATCTTCTTGTGTGAAATATACTTACTTGCAATTATATTCTGAACACTTTCACCAGCTAATAAGCCACTTTAACTTAAGATGTATTATAAGCTTCATTATCTTGTAACTAACTTTCTGTATATTGTTTTCGGTGGCGTCTTCATGGACCACAGGTGGCCACTTGGTACAGGGTACGTTTAATTTTAAACAGCAACCTGCCTGTGCTAGCCCTGTATAATGATGCATGGATCATTTATGATTCAATATCCGATAGGGAGCCTCTATGTATCCATGCATGGTTGAAATTAACAAGGAATGATAATTGCATGACTAACCTCGATGACCTTTATATTCATGTACCTAATATGTATAAGCGGTCTACAATATTTGTATACCTACTATGTATATCTTTATCTATGTAACACATGAGGCGTCCAAGCCGCATAGCGAAAAACAATTCAACTACATCAGTACTAAGAATCTTGAAGAATGATATTTCCAACAGCCCAACATCAGCCGGTAGACTGCGGACCGCCAGGCGTGACGTTTTTGGTCGACTTAAGACGTGTAAATGGAATATTTCATTGGTTTCAAGCGGGGGTTGGTAACTTGCCGCTAAAGTAATGCCCCCGGATTGGGAAAGGCTGCCAGTTTCAATTTCACTCGACTTTGAGAACTTTTTCCAAATTAAACGCAGGTATAATTTTCTCATTCATAACCTATTTTCAAAAGTGAAGAGTATATATTCTGTGTCTCCGTAATTACCGGTGTACGTCGTCCTACTTTCCGAATAGCCTCCTCTTTTATTCCGGACATTTTTCTAACACAACGCTTGTTTTGTTGTTGTGTTTTTCCGGGACTTTTGCCATATTTTGGGAGCATTGTGCTCCAGTGGGATGGCCTATTTTCGTAGACACTTGAAAGGGGTTGCTAAAAGGGACATACATTTTGTTGATTATGGGAGTATATTGTGATGTAACTGTGGGTTTCCACGGATTCTCTAATTGAGAATTAGGTATTATAGATAGAATCAGCTTATATCTAGATGGTTTGACAAATATATATTTATAGTATTAAATATGGCATTCATGTTGGTATTCAAAGTCGAACTGTAGAACGTACAAATGATCTGATAATAACATAGGTTTCTTCTAAAGTTAGTTAGTTTTAGATAACTATGGATAATAATTATTTATCGATGTCTTGTGGAACCTATTAAGGTTACACGACTAGTTTTTTTAGATCAATAGCTAGTTTTGATTACAAATGCTAGTAAATCACTACATATTATAAAACAAAGTCGCTTTTCGCTGTCTGTCCCTATGTATGCTTAGATCTTTAAAACTACGCAACGGATTACGATACGGTTTTTTTTAATAGATAGAGTGATTCTCATAGAAGGTTTCTATGTATAATTTGTTAAGTTTTTGTATATATTGACTAAATTATAACGATATTTGTTGAGGATGTCGCAAAAAATAAGCCGTCTGGGTGCTTTCAACAAAAACGCTGCCTAAACCCTTTGAGATATAACAAAATAAAGTATGGTGCAAATGTGTATCTAATAAAGGTCTACAAAAAAGTCCGCGACGACATATGTCTATCTCTCAAGAATAACATACTATATCCATTTTAATACATAAAAAAAACAGCAATTATTCAAATTACCATTTGAAGGCTATCTACACAAATATGCTATTAATCCTTATCATTTTTACTACGTTAGTTGGCTTCAGCATTTCATGAAGATTATTTTGTCCCTTTACACCTTGCAAATTAAATGAATATCTTACGAGTTATCCCAAATTCAAAATAAGGCGCGAAGAAATTAATTCGACCGGGCCGTGCGGGTAGGTAATAGGTACCTAAGTACTGGAGAGCGGAGAAGTAATCAATGAATTTGGAAAATGTTCATACATTATTGTGAATGTGAAATTATTAAACAACGGGATTAAATGGGTGCCACGGGGTTCGAAGTATGTCACGGGCGAAGCCGGGCGGGACAGCTAGTTTAATTATATGTTACATTGCATAGTGCGTCAGAATTGAAGATTCCCATTTGCGTTTTATTGCACAAGATAGTATCGAATTTTCATTAGTCTACACATGCTAATTGAAAAGATGCCTACGTTGTATGTCGATTCCAAAAAAAGTTATTGATCAGACCTCAATATTGTATATAATATTCGTAACCTTAAGTAGAAGTTATTTCGAAACGAATAAAACAAAACATTCTTTAAACACAATATTTAATTGGTGTAATAACCTAGAACAGTGAATAGCTTTAGGCTATGTTGGATTAGCCAGCACAAGTCTGCCTTATTATTAATTTTTCATTTTATTTTTATAATTAGTCTGAACTATGTACTAGGTATACGAGTATATAACGTCAGAGAACTGCTTTAATATATTTTTTAAAGAAGGACATTTACCGAGTTGGGTAATTAATAAAAATATATTTATTTTATCATGTTTCTTTAATATACTTACTTGCGTTAGGTTATATAATATTAAAGTGAAAAAAATGTTTGCCAATAAAACATACAGGGAATAAGCACAACCCGTAGAAGCTTTTTTTTCATGTGGAAATACTCATGGATGCTATGCCGGACTCCTATCGGCTTTCCCTTCATCTGTCTATAGCCAAGAGTCCCGGGTGAGCCCTGGGAAGGATAGCCCCAGGGCTCCTGACCCTCCTGACAGACCCGTAGAAGCTGCACTAAAATTGTATTAAAAAATATTGCGGTACAAATGTTGAAATTTAAAGTTCTTAATGGTGTTTATTTATATTACTTCTTGCACCGTGCGTTGAATTTTCACCAAAATAGTATTTATGACGTAAATATGGGATGTGTATATCTAGGGAGCGGAATGTGCGTGATGCTGATTTGATGGATAAATATGTTAGATGTCAGTAATTTTTAAAGTGTCACATCCACGCAACTATAATTAATAGAGGAGATCTATCGCTGTAAAGAAAGTAGGTTACATAAAGTAAGTAAAGGAATTATTAATATAAGTAGGTTACATAAAGTAAGTAAAGGAATTATTAATATGTCGATAACGGAAGACGAGCCCCGATCTAAGTATATTAGTCCCATCAGCTTCCTTATTAACTTGTCAACTAGAACGATAACGGTTTTAGCTATGCACATTTAACTAGGCTACGAGCGAAGTATCTGTTATGTACAATTCGCAATCAGACGTTTTTTTAAGAGAATATAAGGTCGTGAGAGATATTTCAGATAGATTTAGTTACCATAGCATGATGCGCACCGCGGACTCAGTGTTCTGTAAACGATCACTGCGTTAAACTACTTTCACTATATTTGGTCCTCGGATGGGCCCCATATTGTAAACGTTCCACAATCTAAGCGTACGCGGAAGAAACCCCCTATCAGACCTAACCATATGCAAGCGCTCCGCAAGCAAAGTGTGATGATCCGCACCGCGGACTCGAGAGTTCTGTAAACGATCACTGCGTTAAGCAACTTTCACTATATTTGGTCCTCGGATGGGCCCCATACTGTAAACGTTCCACAATCTAAGCGTACGCTTATGGACTCGTCCGTTAGTCAGCAAAGGCAACAATGTCATGAATCTGGCTTGAGCCCCAAAGATCTCAGTAAGGACCTAGGACTAAGGATCACATCCGTATTCCATTTAAAATAAATAAAAATAATCAGATATAGAAAGAAAAGAAGGAGAAATAATTTATTGCAAATAGCACAACGTACTTTACATACTTATTACATAGGTACCTTAAAATTAATAAGAAAAAAAACATTCTTTTTTATGCCACTGAGGTGGCAGACAAACCTACGGCCCCCCTGATGGAAAGTGATCATCGTAGCCTATGGACGTTTGCAACACCAGAGGTGCAGCACTCGTACTGCCGACCCTGTATAAACCTTCTCAGACCCCTTTTGGAGAACCTTCGAAAGAGGTCATTCTGACGACAAGGCTGTATGAAGTGAGTTTCATATGCCTGCCCTATAAGTGGGGGAAAACAAATAACAACTATGGTACGGGTTTGCCCGTACACGGGCAAACCCGTACAACTATAACAATGTATTTGACATCAATCATGTGCCAAATTTTGCCATGCTTATCTGGCTTATTAATTTCAAATTTTGAACTAACAGGCAGCACGTGTTATTAAGAAATGTGAAATTATAAACACGCTGTGCCTGCAATTTGGATGTCACTAAGCAAATACTGTAAGATGGCACTTGTACATCACAACACTGATCTTCCGTTGACCCATACGAACGACATCCGACGCCTCTAAGCAGACGTACAATAATACATATTCACGCAGCAGTAAGTTAAACTAAAATATTATTAAAAACTACTTCATTATTATTATATATCTATATATAGATATCGCATGCTTCCCTGAACATACCTGCATACGGTAAGCACATAAATGTTATGCAAATCGGTATAATATTTATGCGACGTATTCAATTACTATGCTTACTGTTTGTGCTATAACGTTACGAGACATATTAAAATGCCACAAATATCATATTATAGTTGCTCGTGTTTACATAGATACAATATATGCAGATAAATAAAATTGAAGTGTCTGTTTGTAATTCCAAAGTGAAAAATGGCAGTAAAATTGCAGTCGTTAAGCCTGGTTGAAGGCCTTACGGGCGGCTTGAAAAATTTCAACAGCACCTCGCCACATCTTGCGCCTGTCCATTTCAACGCTGCAATGGACTCACCACCTGTTACGTGGGACAAAAATGCATGCTGCCTACCCCTTCGGGGGATGAAGGTGTGACAATATGTATGTATGTATGTATGTAACATGTATGTATAAATGTATTATGCTGTACTTACATATTTATTTTTTATTATTTTTTCTGTCTGTTTGTTCCGGCTGGACTGATTTTAACGGGACTTTCACTGGCAGATAGTTGATGTTATAAGGAGTAACTTAGGCTAAATTTTATTCCTAAACTCTCTGTATTCCCACGGAAACGGGAACTACGCGGTTGAAAAGTTATTAATAAATAATAATTCATTTTTATGTGTATCAATCAGACCTTATCCCTGAAGGGATGCATAGGCATAATATATGCTTACTTTTCATCGTGTGCATTCCTGTCCCATTATGCATACACATTTTAACACAGCACATTTTATCTATATTAAGGTATACAAGTTTGTGCCATAGAATCTAGACAAGTGATAAACATGACATTTGTTTCTATTATTCTACATAGAAAACTCCGAAACAAATATTTGCTGATCACATACATAGTTATATACCTTTTGTCATTTCGGACTGAACATATTCAAACCCATAAGTGACCTTAGCAACGGTACTCGCATACACTACTCGAAGTAGTCATTGGACGCATCAGTCCTTATAATAAAGTACTTAATAGGTACTTAAAATCTCCCCCTAACTCAGTGTTCTGTAAATGGCCATTGGCTGGTACTCGGATGGGTGACCACCTGGTGGCATTTCTATTCACGAGCGTTTCCGTGCTTTGGAAGGTACGTTAGGGCTTTTGAGCAGCTTGAAAAATTTCAACAGCATGTCGCCACAAATCTTCGTATCGAGATCATTATTCCTTAATACTAGTAGCTAAGGCCTTCGCGATGGCTACGATCCATAAGAAATACAAAAAAATAAATCAAGAAGTAAAAATAATACGAAAGTTATGCAAATTAAACGAGAACACAAGGTAAACTACAACCACTTCAAAATGTCAAAAACCGGTCAAGTGTGTGACGCGCCACACGCCTTGTAGGATTCCGTAACTGCTAGTTTACGAAGTTTTTGCTTCAAATTAACTTTTTACTTCGAAAAAGTAGCTGTTTTCAATAGTTTAACATTTGATTGTAAACTTAGCTAAAAATTAGCACTTGAAAGCTAAAAAAACTTGCTATAATCGAAAATGAAAACTTTACAATTTTTTTAAACTCCCATGAAACATTGTATCGATAGATCATACAAAGTAGACGAGAAAAATAACTCATCACCACTTTCATGTAGGATAACCTATCCAAAAAATATGATTTTGCGTATTATTCGACGCGACTAATGCTACTACTAAACGTAATACTAGTACTAAAAGTTTGATGTAATAAAAGATGGACGGATAGACATGCCTAACTTGTAGAGGTTCCTTGTTTACTACGGAACTCTAAAATATGACTTAACATAAAGTATGAAACTTTACACCAATCAGTTTAAAAGGCTACCTAGTTGAAATAATAAATTTTGTAATGAATTCGACGCCTCGTTTAAATCTACTTGGCTGAATCTCCTTATAAGGAGTGTTCATTTTGTAGCACTCGTTGAATCAATGCTACTAGTAATACGTGTATCATATTACTACATGAGAAACACCTGATATTCACGTTTTTTTCATAAAATAAATAATAAAATATCCATCACGCCTTATCCCCGAAGGGGTGGCAGAGGCATATTATATGCCCACTTTTCACCGTGTAGATTCCTGTCCCACGTAATAGGTAGTGAGCCCATTGCCGTGTTGAAATCGACAGACGCAGGTTGTGGCTACCTGCTGTTGAAATTTCAAGCCACCCATAAGGCCTTCAACCAGGCTTAACGACTGCCATTTTACGGAAACGCTCGCAAATGTAAATGCCACAAAGTGGTCACCCATCCGAGGACCAGCCATAGTAAAAGTTGCGTAACTCAGTGATCGTTTACAGAACACTGAGACCGCGGGGCCACGAGCACGTTTTTTCATATCGTCACTTAATATTAATCATTCACGCAACTTATCCAAAGGAGTAAGCAGAATTCACCCACACCTAACTATTGTGGCATGCTGCAGTTTTTCAAGCCGCTGATAAGACTTCCAACTTATTGACTTACTACTTTTATTGGCAGCTACGACCAACGACTCACCATGCCTTACGCAGAAATATTACAAACGATCACTCATTTCAGGGCTGACCTTAGAGTAGGTACCCTTCTTAAGCGTGTGCGCAGTGAATATGTTTTCAGCAGGAACCTGAAAAAGTATCCTATGTTTCCTTACATGATGTCAGCTACCTATATATATATTTTCAGCCAAATCGGTTACAAAGAACAAGTAAACTAATACTTACACTATAAAATAATATTTGTATGGATGTGAATATTAGGTTATGCCCGCGACTCCGCGGGATTGGGGAAGATTTTTCGTACTCGTTTTCTACAGGAATTCGATTGAGCGTGATGAAATAACAAAGACACAAACTTTCGCCTAAATTTCGCTAGCACTGAAAAAATCTGGTATCTACTAATATGAACGGAATAAAATATCGGCTCATGTTATCTCAGGTATACGTTTTCAGATGTTTAAAGGCGCATAAACTTATTTCAAACGAGATTAGAACGCGTGTTGATATCGCTTTGTGGGTGCATTTTAATCTATGCTAATGCGACCAATCTGCTATTTGGTTATGTAATGCGCATTCGCTTAATGCTCGTCGGTCGATGCGGAATGTGCATTGGTCGTAAGGCCAAAACCTTTTAATAAATATCCCATATCAGTTTTAGTATACAACTCCATATAGTAGCTGAGCCCCCGTGACTTACTTTGACACCTATTTAATCAATAATGTATGAAAATTTGTGCAAATTGTTGACAATTACGATTACGCTCCTGAGCAGTTACATGAAATTCTAGGCCCATTTGCACTAAACTTAAGCGTATCATAAGTTCACACCTATAGTTCTTATGACATCCTAATAAAAAAAATACATTGCACTAACCTTGGTGTATCTTAAATACGTTAAGTCGTTGTTAATGAAATGTCAACATAGGCGATGCTTAGACCAAAGAATTTAGGATTGATTTAAATTTTGTTTAGTGCAAACTAGCCTTTCTCGATAAATGGGCCATCCAACACAATTTTTACAATTTGGACCCACTGGTTTCTGAGATTAGAACGTTCTCAAAAAGTTTTATTTGACATAATCATTATTTTCTGGATATATTTATTCCACTCGGTGCTCACCACTTGATAGCTAAGTACCCTTTCCAATATCTCTCATTATTAGATAAACGAATTCCATAAAATGAAAATTTTCTTCGATGCAATTTCCATAACCGGTTTCACTTGCGTTTATATCGACCCCTTATATCCATTGTAATAACTATGCTACCACGTCTACAGGGTTCGAAGATCTCTCTCTCTCTCCCTCTCTCAGAAATTGATGAAAATTTCAAATTAAAAATTATAGACCTGACTTGAAAATTCTTTGAATATAAAACTAAAACATACCCACATATAGAGCGTTGTTCACAGTACGTAATATGAGTCTGTGGCTCATACAAAATGTATGAGAAGGGTCGCTGTAGAGTTTCACAGGTGTTACACTCAAACGCATATCGCTTTACTTGCCTTTTATATTCTATTCTCGTGTTTATTTTAAGCCTTAGATGAATATTAAAGCCTTAAAATTTATGAACGACTGCTACAAAAGCGACAATTTTGACGCAGCCTGTGCAGAAATTGAAAAATACATCGTTTTAATTTTCTGACAACAGCATATGCAAACTGATTTAAAACCATCTAAACTTTGAAACTCGCGAACGCCTGTCAAGCGCAGCGTCAGGCAACCAAAATGTTGGCCATATGAAATCCTGTTACCTAAAGCATCATAAATTTAACTGTCGCAGTGGCTTAAATGGTAGTGAAATAGACTGCAGCACAGAGGTCTCGGATTCGAATCTCGGGTCGGAATAAATATTTGTGTGATCCAGAAATGTTTATTTCGCAGTTTGAGCGTTTATTATGTAAAATACCTATGTGTTTAAAAATATACCAATATTTTTATCAGTTATCTAGATCCTATAGCAGAAGCTTAAAGTGTAAGTTTGAGCTAAATGGCGTTGTGTGAAAAATGACCCACAAAATGTAATAATTTTATTATTCTAATATTAAAAAAAAGTAATAGGTATATTATTATTACTAATATAAAAATAATTTGATTTATCTATCACGCCTTATCCCCGAAGGGGTGGCAGAGGCATATTATATGCCCACTTTTCACCTTGTGTGTCTATTTTTTAACACAAACTTGTGTATTCCAGTCCCCTGGGACTGAAATACACAAGTTTGTGTTAAAAAATAGACAGACGCAGGTTGTGGCTACCTGCTGTTGAAATTTTTCATACCGGCCCATAAGGCATAAAAAAAATTGTTACCTGTATTCTATATACCTGTAAATATTAATAATTGGTGTACAATAAATACTTATTGTACACCAATTATTAATATTTACAGGTAAAATAGGAATATACATTCCTATTCTATTATTATATCGCGAAATATGATACTTGTTATCACACTTAGTTATTGAGTTATCTGGTGTCAAATTGAATCAATTATTAAATAGAAATATATCGTAACGCCCTTGACTTATGTAAATATTACTTTTAGTTTGATATCTTAATATCGGGACATAATTATAACATTATCGAAAATGTTAATATAATGATGTTTGCTCTTTTGCATAGAAAATAAACAAAACTGATAGTCACAAACGAGAAATTTAGAGATCGTCACACACATTCATGTGAATTCTATTTATACGGGGAAACACGCGGTTTCTTTGGTTCCAAACCATTATAGTATTATGGCAACCAGATAAAAATAAATATATTTAGATATTATGGCACGAAAAGTTGCAAATAAATATTAGTGTATGACACAAATATTGATTGCGACTCGGGATTTCGACCTTAGACCTCGGTACGGCAGTAGGTATACACCACCACATACCGAGGAAATCAATAAAAGTAAAAATATATTCCTCTCCTTCTGGACAAATTGTGTGGCATGGGCGTGCGACGAATGCCCTTGGAACTAGTCTACAGTTACCTTACGGACTGACAACGTGTCAACATCTTAAATAGGTTAAGCGACGAACTTACGACGAAATTTGGAGTTCCCCAGGGAGGTATAATCTCTTTAACCCTGTTCCTCACCTTGATAAACGATCTCGGCCACCTACAACTTCCGGGTGGTGATATGGTTATGTTCGCTGATGACACAGCGTTATTTTTAGTGGAGATAGCTGGGAACAAGTTTTCGGATACACTCAGAGCAGCATTGATGCTGTTGCTAAGTGGTTGTCGAAACGACAACTGTCGTTAAATGTTACGAGTATTAAGACAAAATACATGGCATTTGCACATAGATCGAATCTATTTCCTCCCGAGAACCTTGTTCTCACTGCCCACGTCTGTGCCCGACAAACACATGCATGTACATGTGCCAAACTGAAAAGGACGGAGGATTTTAGGTATCTGGGTTGTCTGGGCATTATTATCGACCAGAGACTGACTTTCGAGCCCCAGGTAGACGCACTTACTACAAGATTACGTAAATTGATATCTATTTTTAAAACTTTAAATATGCCGATAATACCTATAGTAACGTTATAAAGACCATATATACAGCTCTGTGTCAATTTCTGATCAAATACTGTATGGTGATACAGTATTTGATCAGAAAGTTTATAAGAGAAGGGTGCCTGGAGTAGGTTTGCGAACAAACCTGTGTTACAGGGTCACCATTGCTCTCCCATGGTTATACAAGGGTATATAAGGTGTTATATACCCTGGTATAACCATGCGAGGGCATATAAGGTGTTATATACCCTTGTATAACCATGGTAGGGCAATGGTGACCCTGTACTCCAGGCACGCTTCTCTCATAAATTTGAGTTCACGTTATGTTATACACATCAGGTGTACTGATCAGAGGTCAATTTGTGATGAGAGAATCAATCAATGAATAAATATAAAAAAAATAGTATCAGAGAAACAATGAGTAGCCTTGTTGTTTAATTTTAGATAACTCTTTGGTTAGAAAATTAATACCTATGCGTGATTATTGAGAGTTTGCGTTATTGTACGATTTAATTGTAACTTTTACTGGAAAAATACACACACATACTTTTATCCACACCAAAATATCACCTGACCACTTAAAATATTGCTGGGCCGAGTGTAGGTCGCTCTGTACCTATATGGGAATGTCGCGGTCTGATGATGTAACCACGACCATACAAATATTTTCTATATAAACATTTGCTGTTTGGTGTATGATAGTTTTAAGAACACGGGACTTTACTTAACATTTTTATCAAATAGTTTGGAAAATTCTTGAAATAGAAATAAATTATTACCGCATTGTGGCATTTCCATTTACGAGCGTTTTCGTGCTTCAGACGGCACGTTAAGCCGTTAGTCCCGGTTGCCAGTGACATGGCAGTCGTTTTCGTTAAGCCTAGGTAAAGGCAGTTTGGCGGCTTGAAAAAAATTTTTCCTCACAACCTGCGGTACAACGCGGCAATGGGATAGAAATGCACATGGTCAAATGTGGACCTAAATAACATACTTCTACCACCCTTTCGACGCTACAGGCGTGATTAATAAATGCCTGCAATAGAGTATCCTTCAGGCTCACACCGTCCACAACATGCCTAGCCAAAAAAAAGTTTTATATGTAAAAATTATGAGTATGGCAAATATGTCCAAAACTCACTGAAATTAAAAAAAGTTACTATTCAGGTAATCTGCATGTTACTAGTATGTAATATACTGCTTTCTGTGCAGTTACTCATCAGCTAACGTATATTTATTGAAGACAAACAAATATAAATAAATTAACACTTATACAATGAAGTTCTGTCTTTATTAAAACCATTGACGTTTAAGATAATTAGATACAAAGTCAATCTCCGTCTTGTTTCAACTAAACGTCGAAGTCTTCCTGCAAAATGGGTCTATTATAATAATTATAGAATATTCATACCGTTCTACCTAATAATTCCGCTATAATCAAATCGAAATACCAGTCGATATTTCAATGTGATTATCATAATAAGTGTCAATATAGGCGCTTAATAAAAAAATGGTTTCGCATTAAAAGTCACAAAATGCCTTCCATAGCAGGCCTGTCTTGTCTGGGTTTCTGTCTGTCTCTGAACCTTATTCATTATAGTAATAAAGCAAAATCGTTGTAAAGGCTATGCATTTCTTTCACGTATTAAACCCTAGATGAAATAAAAAGCCCAGAGGCCGCGTTGGCGAGTATGTCTGTCGGGACTCGGGATCCATGGGGTTATCCTCCCGAAGGCTCACCCGTGATCCTGGCCATTCGTCCGTTAATCAGCAGGTTCAACGCTAGCCGGTGAGGTCGCTTAGACCCCGAATTTCTTGATGGGGCCCCAGTATAATAGGAGTAGTAGTAATAATAATAAACTATTAACATTATAAAATGAACAAAATAGTATAGTGGAAGGGCTGTGAGAGTTGCTACTAAAGACTTCTCATAGTCTAAAAAGCGCCAGTGCCCATCTTACAACTTTGTCTCTAAGAGATTTGCAAATTATACAAAATACCATATATCTGCTATCATACTAGTTTTTGGTTGTATATAATTAATAGCAGAGTAGAATTCATGGTCACTCTGAATCGTTATCATAAATAAAAGCCGGCAAATACTTTTATTATAAAAAATCTCAAAACAGATACAATAAAACAAGTTTCCCATAAATTTGTGTATGCAAATAACGTAAGGTGTGTTTTAAATAATGTAACATTGTATCTCTTTGTGCGAAAATGTTAAGTGTGTTATGTAACTAGCCAAAGAGGAAGGTCACTGAACGATAATAAAGGAGAGGAGGAGGATTCGACCACACACCCTCGATTCGTTAATCCTAACGCACTACGGTCAAGGATAACCTCTACTAATTGTAACGGAGGAATGACGAACCGAACTCCTCAAGCAAAGAGATGTAGGATGGGTAAAAGGAAACCTTAACCTCCAGCCGTGGTATTATGTAACTAAAATGGATATCAGTTTAATTGCGATTTGCTCCAATCAGCTGTCTAAATTCAATTTTGGTATTATCTAAGTTCAGTGGGCAACTGAAATGACGTCATTGATGCGATATCCATTATGATTCAAATTTGACAGCTACTTTCGTATCGATAGTCACATAAACGCGTAAAATTGGTATTATCTAAGCATAATGGACTTCAAATTTATAACTAAAATCGTTTTCAAAGCAACTCGGTGACTTTGCCGAAAGCGGTTCCTAAAGAGATGCGTAATGAGGTTTTAATGAAAAGCAACTATTATGCGGTTGATTTAAAAATTGTCAATAACCTAAAAAAGTAACAAATATTGATGTACTTATAATTTGATGGGATAATATCCTTACACGCTTTGTCGTCGTGGCTTCAGAGATTTACAAGTGTGATAACTGCAAATCTGTACGTTATTTTAGATTTCAATAAGGCAATGGGCCCACCACCTGTTACTTGGGACTAAATGCATATAGGGAAATATGGGCATATTCGGGGATCTGCGGGACCAATAAACTTATAAGGTAGCTCGTGCCATATTTAGGGATTTGCCGAGGAAGAAGTCGGGAGAGTAGGTAGGTATAGTGATATATATATTATAAGGAGCTAGGACTTGGGCAAAAATTAACGCTTTTGTATAGAAACGAGACTAGGGCAATTTTTGATTGATTTTATATGTAGTTGAAACTTAGCATAATTTTGGGCGGCTATGTAGGTTTATCGAGACATGTGAATATCTCGCGACTTGGACCCATGTAGTATTGGTAAAAGGGCTCTTGCGTTGTTGGTGGCAATACTAATTTAACCTATGGTTTATTGTACACAAGCGGGTTCATATTTACCTAACCAACTTTTACACATTTTTTGCCATATCTCTTAAACGGTGCGTCTGAGCTTGAAAATAATGAGATTTTTGGTCCCCTTTGTAACGCCTAACCACCTCCTTCACTACTAATTAGAAGATAGAAAGGATAGAAATTTAACGTTTTTAATATTTTTCTTGAATTTTTGAAACAAGTATTTCAAATAATGATAAAACCAAGTTGGTTACTCTGTCTACGACCAAGTCACCTTTCTTACGCCTGTCTTTTGCGATTATTATATCACCATTGCCATTAGGCATAATGAAAATACGATGAAAATTGGAAAGTCCTGTACCTAAATCATCATCATCCGAGCGTCTGTCCCAGTTGCGTCTCGCGATGCCCGGGGTCCGCTTTCCTACATTTTCTCCTCCACTTCGCACGGTCTTCGGCATCCCCTGTAGTGAGACCATTGGCACGCATGTCATCCCTTACGACGTCAAGCCAGCACTTCTTGGGTCTTCCCCTCTTATCGGGATCCGGCGGGGCTGACATGGCCAGACATTTGTTACCTACGTAGCCCGGCGGTTGCCGCAAGACGTGACCATACCAACGAAGGCGACACTCTTGCAACTTGTCTGCAATGTCACGGACGTGAAGGCTGCCGCGGATGCGAGAGTTTCTCACGCGGTCCATCCGCGTGACCCCACACATCCACCGCAGCATCTTCATTTCCGTGACACGCAGCTCCTGCTTGTGTCGCTCCAATATCGGCCACGTCTCACTGCCATGTAAAAGGACAGGTCTAATAATGGTTTTGTAGACCTGTCCCTTCAACCGGATCGGCATTTTAGGGTCACAAATGACACCGGTCATCTCCCGCCATTTTGCCCACGCGGCAACAATGCGTGACCTGACGTCGCAATCGATGTCACTGGACGTGTGAAAAACAGATCCCAGGTATTTAACCTGGTCCGTGCGCTCGACCAAATCACCACCTATGCGGACGGATGTGGGATCTGTCGAGTTTAGTGCCAAGTACTCGGTCTTCGCCACATTTAGTTTCAGACCGCCGTTCTCAAGCGTCTCCTTCCACGCCTTTACACGTCGCACCAATCTGCCCCTGTCCGCGTCTGCCAGCGCAATATCGTCAGCATACATGAGCAACCATGGAGGCTGCTCATGTGGGTTTCTGATGCTGTCCGACAATTCGTCTAATATTACACTCAACAGAAGCGGACTAAGGTCCGAACCCTGGTGTACCCCGACGGTGATGGGGAAGGGTTTCGTGTCGCCAACAGCAGTCCGAACCATTGAATCGGAGTCACAGTACATGTCCCGTATAGTGTCAATATAGACCTCTGGAACCCCTTTGGACCGCAGTGCCTACCAGATCATCGCACGAGGAACACAGTCGAAGGCCTTCTGCATATCTAGAAACAAACAGTGCAGAGGCGTGTTCTTCGACCTGTATTTCTCTGCGACAACCCTCAGGGCAAAAACAGGGTCCGTGGTCCCATGACCAGGGCGAAACCCATATTGACACTCCGAGAGAGTACACTCCTGCCGGATCCGAGAGTCTATAATCCTCTCGAAGATCTTCATGGTGTGGGACATCACCTTAATACCGCGGTAGCTCCCGCACTCCTGCACTGACCCCTTACCTTTGAAGACTGCAGTAATAATACTCAGTCTCCATTGGTTTGGGATCTGCCCGCTCAGGAGTATGCGGTTAAAAAGGTTTACTAAGATGCCCACACCGCGAGGACCCATCGCCATCCATCGGTGTATATCAACTATAAACCGTTCACATTAAAATGTTTGTGAGCTCTACAAATATAACGGCTAAAAAAAACGATAGAGGTTTGCTGAAAGCCACTTTGCCTCAGTCGCTTTGAATTGTAATACGTAAATACGTACATCACCTTTATACCGCGTTAGCTCCCGCACTCCTGCACTGACCCCTTACCTTTGAAGACTGGAGTAATAATACTCAGTCTCCATAGGTTTGGGATCTGCCCGCTGAGGAGTATGCGGTTAAAAAGGTTTACTAAGATGCCCACACCGCGAGGACCCATCGCCATCCATCGGTAAAAACGATAGAGGTTTGCTGAAAGCCACTTTGCCTCAGTCGCTTTGAATTGTAATACGTAATAACAAATTCACGCAACCTAATAGTTGCTTTCAAAGCGTGGTGGCTATCGAAAACCAAAGCGACATGAACTGTCAAAGTTACATAATAAACTGCAGGTAGTCAAAATTTTTGCAATACGCCGCTTTACAAGGTGACACTTAGTCGACAAGTCGACACGGGTTTTGGCTACACACGAGGCAACCTCATGACTGCTTGACAGCTAGTAGGAAGGTCACTGTTATTACAGCTAAAAAATAGGTATCTAACTAATTCTGGAGTTATTATGGCTACTTTGTGACTATGTCTGCATTTCACCACAAATACCAATTGCTGTCAGCGTACATCAACATATGTGGATTGTATGCACCATTACATAACATCACTCCTTAAATGGTCTAAGCATTTCTAATTGATTTTCTTTCTAAACAATGGGCTCACCACCTATTACGTGGGACAGGAATACACATGGTGAAACCCCTTCAAGGATAAGGCGTGATAGATAAATAAATTAATAAACAATGCAAATTTGATATATAAATACATTACATACATACAATTATTTGACTGTGGAACTGGCGCCGTCTTTACATAGCATACCCAAAAAGGCTGGAAAACGACGACGTGAGAAATTCATACATGCCTTAGCCCTAGGAAGCGGGATAACTCCTAAACGTTTAGGCAAGCCTGCATCCTTTCGAGGAGTTACATGCCCATGTAACTCCTCGAAAGCGCTGGGCGCCCGCCCAGCGCTATACAGGTAAATAGACCATGTAGTTTTTGTCGATTTGAGTCCGGCATAAAAAAGGCCTCGTGTAGCAGTAGCCTGTTTGAGGCCGATTTGCTTTGCTCAGATAACCTTCCCTAATAAGGTAAAGTGTTGAAAAGCGTGACAGAGATGTTACACAACTGTTCGCAACACATGCAAGAAGATAATTAGTAGAAAGGCACACGTAATACACGATCAGCAACTTTCTACCGCTAAATCTGTATCTAATTTGTCTATAATTAGTCTCTCTGCATCTTAGTGTATTCTCAGTAGCTTCCAAGCACTACCTTGTTTTGAAGCCTAAAGTCTAGGGTCTCTAAAAGGTTTATCTTTTTAATTTTTAAATCAATTTTAGGGTTTCATAGTAAATAAACAAGAAACTATAGTTTTGCCGTGACTAACCGTGCGCCCGTCGTTTCCGTCCGTAGCTGAATCTAGGAACCGTAATAGACTGAAAAGTTAAAGGAAAGGGTCTGTAAATTGGTTAAGCTATTTTTTTCTCGTTTCTTCCATGGAGTTAGAAATCGTTATGTTATATGTCATAAAATATATTTAAAATCCTGTTGGTGTTATGATGCTGATATTATCCTAATATTATCTCAATCACAGATTACTTACTTTCGAATATGTATAACTAGATGACCCCCACAGCTTCGCCCGGGGAATATTTCGACCTCCCGTCGCACCTATATAATCCCGTCGCTTATTATTTCTACAATGATGCATAAAAATTTTCCTGATTTGTCGTCATTTATGACTACTGCTCTGCTCCCCAGTGTAATAGCGTAATGATATATAGCCTATAGCCTTCCTCGATAAATGGGCTATCTAACACAAAAATATTTTTCAAATCCGATCAGTAGTTCCTGAGATTAGCGCGTTCAACCAAACAAACAAACAAACTCCTCAGCTTTATAATATTAGTATAGATTATGTTTTTCGAGATTTATCTATAAAATGTCATCTGCCAAAACTGTATCAAAAAAATTACAAAGTATAAATTGAATATTGAATTGGATACCTGTAAGCAAGATTGACTCTTTATTTTAATAAATTTCTATCTCTAGAGTACATATCTCTAGAGTCTATTAATAAAAAGAATTGATTGTCTTCATTTTCTCATTTAATGACCGAAACTTCGTCTGATACTAGGGTTTAATGATTTTTGGTTCCATCAAAATTATTTTCACTTTAATTTACAACATTGTCCAATTCAAAAGAGCCAGAACTAACTAGTTACATAGCCCGTTTATTTTAGAATTTCGTATGGCACTATTCTCCTACCTTTTTCAAATTCTTCATTCCTTACTAATATAATTTTCTTATTCTTATTTCTCTTTTTCTCCGTAATTGTACTAACTCCGTAAATAAATAACACTGGTACCAGTTACTACTTTGCTTGAAAGAAGTGACTCTTACGCAGCTCTTCAGCATTTCCAGACTTTAGGTAAATTGATAAATTTTCGATGGCAAACTCGATGATTCATGGTCTCATCATCAGACAAGTGATATGTCTTTGCTATCAAGCAACGTGCCAACATAATTAATATATGAGTCAATCAAGTGTTAATCGCCATATAGTGTGTTTGTAGGTACTTGATAATAAAATACTTACGATGACAATTAATTATTGCAAAAATGAGATCAGCAAAAGTTCTTCAAGTTTTCCCATGTGGTTTCCGTGGTAAACAGTCGTAAAAGAAATACCAGTAAAACATGTTTTATTAAAAGAAAACCTTTTGGAACGAAGTTCCTTATCGCGCGTTGTGAAAGGGGGCTAGACGGAAAAAATTCTTACGAAAAGTTGTCACGACACTTTTTGCTATAGTAAGCTATTAAAAATATATATATATATATATTTATATATATATATATATATATATAAATATATATATTTATATATATATAACTTCGTTCCATCCGGGTGTCCCTTGACACCTCTCAAGTTTCTTTTTTATTCACATAGTGGTAAAAAAATACAAAAGAAACAAAAAGAAAAGAAAACTAAGAGCAGTAGGTACTTCAACCAATCCAAACTCTATGCAAAAAGTGTCTCACAATATTTATTATATTTATATGTATCGTACATTTTTTATAGAAAGTTTTTACCAATAATAAACTAATATGCACACTATTAGCTTCAAAATGTATCCATTGGTTGTGTTGTCAAGGAAAGAAGAGTAGGAAAGGGAACTGAGAACCAGCCTAGTGGTTCATAAGCGAGGACTTCGTATGCAACGCAGGTTATATGCAGCGGATAATGTAAAAGTGAAGTCTCGTTAGAGTAGATAAACCGGTCAAGGGTTCCGTACCTACCCATGTTACCGCCATAATCTATTCTCAATTATTATTTTCCTATATTCTATTATATATATAGGCGCTCGTGGCCCCGCGGTCTCAGTGTTCGGTAAACGATCACTGAGGTACGCAACTTTCACTATGGCTGGTCGTCGGATGGGTGACCACTTTGTGGCATTTACATTTGCGAGCGTTTCCGTGCTTCGGAAGGCACGTTAAGCCGTTGGTCCCGGTTGCCAGTAAAATGGCAGTCGTTAAGCCTGGTTGAAAGCCTTATAGGCGGCTTAAAAAAAATTTCAACAGCAGGTAGCCACAACCTGCGTCTGTCTATTTCAACACGGCAATGGGCTTATAAACGATCACTGCGTTAAGTAACTTTCGCAATGACTGGTCACGGATGGGTGACCGCTTTGTGGTATTTACATTTGCGAGATTTTGCGTGTTTCGTAAGGCATGTTAAGCACTTGGTCCCGGTTGCCAATGAAAAACATGGTAGTTGTTAAGCCAAGTTGAAGCCCTTATGGGCTTGAAAAATTTCAACAGCAGGCAACAACAACCTGCGTCCGTCTATTTCAACACGGCAATGGGCTCACCACCTTTTACGTGGGACACGAATACAGACGTTGAATAGGGCGTATAATATGCCTCTGCCGGGGTAGCAGAGGCATAATATACGCCCACTTTTTAGATAAGGCGTGATTGTTAAACAATAATTTTCTATTTTTTGCAAACAATACTTCAATTTATGCAAAAATCATGTACAAAAAAGTCCGAATCGGTAGACACCTCACCTCAATCATAATTTTCAGAGACTGAGAAAAATCTTTTACTTAATAAGCACTTGCAGTTGTTGTACATTCTCTAGCATTACTTAAATTTCACAACCAGGGGGCCGAGTCTAGTATTGACAAGCCGTAGAATAGAACCAGAATCGCTGTTTTTAGCTGTCAAGCTGTTAATAGACTATCGAAAATGCAACTAACTAGCAGCCACTAGTGCGCGTTAGTAGAATTCTATCGGCCGACCGATATAAGTTTATTGAAGTACGATTGTAATAGTAGACTACAAAAATCTGTCAAAATTGTAACGTCGGCTTTCTATTGAAGATTTCTATTCTATTTCAACACGATTGAAATAGCAGACTCGGCCCCCAGGTCTTAACATGTCAGTACAACTAAGTAAGCGCAATATTTTACACTGTAAATAGATATGTTCTAATCAGTTATACAATATTGTATCCCTGTCTGGGGAGTGGCATCCAAAACACAACTTGTTGAGCTTGAGAGAGCACAGAGAGCCGTACTCAAAGTATTAAATAAGAAACCAATTAGATATCCTACAGCTCTACTATACGCTGAAAACCAAGTGCTAATTGTGAGACAGCTCTTTGTGCTCAGATCAATCTCTAAGATTCACCAAAGCGTAACTCCTCCTAAACCGGACAAAACCCGCAGTAAGAAGTCACTGTGTACCACTGTTCGCTGTAGAACTGCCTTCGCTAGGCGACAATTTAAAAGTTTGGGGTGTAAGGTCTACAACTTACTCAACAAACATAAACCCATAGTAGGTCTAAATAGGCATGAGCTGATGAGCACGGCATCCGATTGGTTACTTGAACAGGACTATGAAAGTACTGAGGCACTACTTACGTTTCTGGAGTGATCGGTAATATACATAAACTCGCACACACATATGCACACCCTGAAACACACACACAAACATACACAACAAGTACACTTCACTTACTCGTACAAACACGCATACATACCCCCATATAAACATGACAGGTACACATACACTCACACTTACAAACACACAATCATATTACAAATACCTTAGAGGTACATACTTAGTCTAAGACAAATACATAATATCTACCACTACATTCAATTTAAAAAAAAAACGAATTACTTTAACATTTATTACTTTTACTTTTATTTTAACTATTTATTAAGAAATTAAAAATAAATAAAAATCTCTTAGAATCTCTTAGAATAAACACTGTAAATGTTCACTGTGCCCTAAATGTACCATACTTAGATATACTGTTTCCCAAAATACAGGTATTTTGCCTAGTTTGGGACCCAGTAGTACCAATAGTAAATTAAAAAAAGACAGATATGTTTGTAAAAAATATTGTAAACCGTTAGAGGCAAATAAACATTATTATTATTATTAAAGGAGTGACTGATGAGCCTAAAAAAAAAAATATGTAAATATTGCTATTTATCCTGTAATTTGCATGTGTTTGATGCAGAGAACATGCTGTATTGAATCCATAACAAACCTGCTATCGTTGTAGCTGTTTACAGTAGCGTAGCTTCTTTATCGCATAAAACCATTCATAATAGACAAACACGTGCCAATCCAAATGAGGGACGTCAATGTATATTTTCATCTTGAGAACTATGCAAATAGCTAGCTTGAGCTAGTTTTACACGACTATGACAGTCTATCAATCTCTCTCAAGCCCTTGCTGTTACTCGCAGGCAAGTTCAGAATCCCAGGGTTTTCTTTCCAGGATATACAAAGTTTCATAGCCACTAAGCCACTAAACATTTTTATTTATCCTATAAAGTCCATTATGTCCATCTCAACGCTAGTAAAAGGTAACCCCACGAGGTTCTACGCTTAATAAAATTAAATAGCATTACCATTTTACTTAAGCGTTGAGGAGCTTTGTCATTTACTTGCTCACATCGTCATGGATACTGTGGCGGAATTCTATCAACTAAAACCACACGGTACCCTGCTAAGACGGCAAAGTGTGAAACTATTTAGGCATCCTACCGACTAAAAACGTGTAGTTTTAGTCGGTGTCTAAATAGTTTTTATAGTTTTAATTTTACTACTGTGCCGGTATGAGTTCTCCTAAATATTGACCCTTAATACCTACTAGAAAGCTACATAGATATACCAACTAGAGCTTTCTAACACTAAAGGGTCACTGGACTAAACGACAGATAGACAAACCAATAAATGTAGGTACCTATATTGCGAAATTATAAGGGGTCATGATTTTCTACGAGGTTGATACACTGACGCCCTCATACGCGCTAAAAATAGTCCGGATATCGGCGTGTGAAAAATAATATAAAAGGAACTACTCAATATTAAATTGGTTTGTGGCTTGGTCAATATTAAAGTATGTTTATCAGTTATCTGGTTACCATAGTACAAGCTCTGCTTAGTTTGGAATCAGATGGCGTTGTGTGAGTTGTCTCAACGATATTTATTTATTTATTTAACTAGCTACTTATCGAAACATCCTCATCAAACCTTTGCATTATATTCTAAAAAAAACATCTATTTATCCCTTACGATAAAACCGGTAGCGAATTATAATCACATATCCACTGGCAATCATCTTGACGTTTTAATTAAAAGGATTGCGGATAAAACCGGAGGCGAAGGAACTCGTTTTGATGACATTGTGCATTCGATGTTATGGTAGTTTACCGTTGGCAACATTGCGTTGATCTAGTGTGCTTTCGACATAGTGTGCCCTCGGGACATCACGGCAGATAGTTATGGTAGCACTTGGATATATCAACTTTACATAAGCTAGTAGTTACTATATGATATGATACTATATTTACTAGATGACCCCCACAGCTTCGCCCGTGGAATATTTCGACCTCCTGTCGCACCTATTTAATCCCGTCGCTTATAAATTCTACAACGATTTCCAAAAAAAATTGCCCGGTTTATGACTACTGCTCTGCTCACCAGTGTAGTAGCGTAATGATATATAGCCTATAGCCTTCCTCGATAAATGGGCTATCTAATACAAACAGATTTTTTTAAATCCGACCAGTAGTTCCTGAGATTAGCGCGTTCAACCAAACAAACAAACTCTTCAGCTTTATAATATTAATATAAGATATCATTATTATTAGATATATTATTATGTCAAAGTCTGACAATCCACTGTTGGACGTAGGCCGCCATCGCATTCAATCCATCTCTCAGATTTTTTCTAAGTTGACCGTCCATCTGCGTAGATAGTATATTTGTTAATAACGGGGCTAAACGCGGTTACAGTCACAGTCAGCCTGTGACCACGGCCGGTGCAACCTGGTCGAAACGTCAGGCACCAAAGGTATGTGGAATAACCGCGTTTAGCCCCGTTATTAACAAATATACTGATAGTATGCAACGCGATAGTTTAAAAGTTAGTAATAATTGAACATATTGAGTTGAAAATCTATTTCAAGAGCGCTTTTCTTTTTTTTAAATTTCAACATCTTGTAATGTTTATTAATCTAAGATAATAATGTTTATTAATTTAAAAAGCTATTAGCATAGTAAGACCTGAGAGTTATTTAAAAGTCTAATTTGATTATCAACATGTCATCTAAAATGAAATTATAATCTCTCACTTTTCAAGGATACCCTTATACCTACTTATTTAAACTTATGAAATAAATTTTCCTCGCCGTACTTTCCACTCGCTGCATACATACATAATGTTAAATATGGAAACCTCATTGTCAAAATTCATAAAGTTTTCAGCTTATATCTCCTGTTCTGCTTAACCGATCGCAATTAAATATAATATAACAGTTTTTATATTCTATAACATACTACTTAGGACTTTACGCGAAATAATATTAACTTACGTGATAGTTTCCAAATATCCATTCTGGTGACCCATGTTGCTATGCAATCCGTTTTTGGTGTATTTCATTTGGGTCAATTGTGAATTTTGTGCTATCTGTCCCTATAATAGTATAGTAAAAGCTCTGCTTAGTTTGGAATCAGATGGCGTTGTGTCAGTTGTCCCGACGAGATTTTTGTTTTTTTTTATACCCCTTTTGCAATAGTTGATTGCTACTGTTCTATATTGGACCTACTGATTGCACAGCAAAACAGTAACCTCAAAATATTATTATTGTAGCAACAATGAGTACCAGCAACACATTAACAGAGTGTTAAGTATATGTGTATGTTTAAGCATATATACATAGTATTTATTTAGATTCTTACATTTTTAATAAAATATCCATCACGCCTTATCCCCGAAGGGGTGGCAGAGGCATATTAAATGCCCACTTTTCACCGTATGGATTCCTGTCCCACGTAATAGGTAGAGAGCCCATTGCCGTGTTGAAATAGACAGATGCAGGTTGTGGCTACCTGCTGTTGAAATTTTTTAAGCTGCCTACAAGGCCTTCAACCAGGCTTAACGACTGCCATTTTACTGGCAACCGGGACCAACGGCTTAACGTGCCTTCCGAAGCACGGAAACGCTCGCAAAATGTAAAAGCCACAAAGTGGTCACCCATCCGACGACCAGCCATAGTGAAAGTTGCGTACCTCAGTGATCGCTTACCGAACACAGAGACCGCAGGGCCACGAGCGCTTCTCTTACATTTTACGTATTTATATATATTCATACAATTACTAATATTATTGTATCTATTTTAAGTTATTTTGTATGTGTGTTAATTTAGTTCTTGTCCACTATTTATTTACACACTTTTATTTGTTCTTTCCTACTTATTCACAATTACTATTGATAAATATTAACATAAAAAATCCTGTCCCATTAGATGCGCTCCATGACAGATGGGATTCACTCGTTTTTTCATTTTTAATTTGTTTGCGCTCTATTGTCGGGATATCATTAAAACTAAATGTCAAAGTAGTACAAAACAATTGTCACCATCAAGTGACGACATCACTGCCCCATACATACATATTATCACGCCTGTTTCCCATACACAGTAGGCAGAGACTATGGCTTTCCACTTGCTACGATCCTGACATACAGCTTTCGCTTCTTCAACTTTCATGAGTGTTTTCATACACGCTCGCCGGTTAAGGGTACTCTTGACCTGGCCTTCTTCCAAAAGATCGTCGATTTGATTGACATAGGTAGGCCGAGGTTGACCCCTACCAGTTTGCCCATTCACTCTCGCCACATATATCTGCTTCGTCAGTCTATTTTCATCCATCCTCCTCACGTGTCCGAACCATCTAAGCATCCCTTTTTCTATCTTAGTCACTACATCTTCTGTCATACCGCAATGTTCCCTTATCACGCTGTTCCTTTATTTATCCATCAACTTCACTCCAGCTATACTTCGCAGACTTCTCATTTCCACAGCTTTTATTTTACTTTTATGCGTCTTCTGCCATACCCAACTTTCACTGCCATACATAAGTGTGGGGACCTGCACTCCTCTATGTACAGCCAGTCTTGCCTTCTTAGACACGTTCTGACTGCTCATAAAGGTGTACATGGCTTCATTCACTTTATTTTCTGCCAAAACTCTTCGCTCAATGTCATAGTCACACTTTCCATCTCTCGTGAATTTTGTACCCAGGTATACAAACTCTTTCTTTTGTTTTACTCTTTCTCCTTCCACAAGAATTGAGTAATCTGTCGTACTTACCTCTCTTTCAAAAACCATTACATTCGCTTTCATTCCTTTGTTTTTTAACGAATCATGCATAATGTTTACCATCAACTGCAACTCCTCCGCCGATGATGTTAGTATTACCTGATCATCGGCGTATAGGAGGCACTTGACGCAGCAAGTTGCAGCTTTTTCAGGCAGCTGTCCATGTATAGGTTAAACAGCAACGGCGACGCTATACAACCCTGTTTCACACCTTTTTCAATGTGAAAAAAGTTTGTGCAAGCTCCGTTGATCCTGACACAAGCACTGGAGCCCTCATAGAGAGATTTCAGTGCTACCCCAACCACAGTTAAACCATATCTTGTTAGTACTTTGGTTGACTGCAGTAAACAATACGTAATTCGATAAATAATACGATAAATATGCTAATATGTCCACAACTCGTCTAATTTCCATTCCTATCTAAACCTGTTTTCAAACTTCGTTGAAAATTGCTTATTCAATAAGAATTCGAATATTGCAATTTGTTTAATGCTTGCGTTGTCAGAATACCAATTACTTGTATTACTTTGAAATGGCAAATCAAATAAATAAATAAAATATTTAACTGGTCCCTTGAGACGAAGGTCTCCCCGGTCTTCCCTTCGATGCACCTGTATGTTGGATGGGCCCTACCAATATCTCCGGGGCCCAACCAACCTCATCTGCTGGCAATGCATATGCTGATCAACGAAGAAGCAACGATACGGGGTTGGGTGGTCTGACGTCAGTGAGGTGAAGCCGCGGTGGTAGCTAAAGTCTGCCGGGAGTACTGGGACATTTTTCCGAGGAATTACCCGGAGCGTCCGACAACAGACAGTTAGGCAAGGACCGTTTTTAGCCGGTTCGAGTCCGGCATGACATCCGAGGAGATTCCCAACAATGCTGAAAATTAAAAACCAAACCAAAGCTACTCCTAGCAGTAAATAAAGCGGACCCCAGACTACAAGTTCATGTAGAGTTTGGCAGTAATTTGGAAACGCAATGTTGAAGAAGAAGACCTCTACATGTATAGGTACTACATGTACATACTCTACGTGTATAATATCCTGCGACCCGGTTGAGGTGAGGTGGAATACCTTGGAGTTTAGTGGGTGGCCCTGTCCAGGACTGGGACTAATCACTACCGCATTCCCATTCCAACCGGGACTCCTGTAAACTAGGATCTTCAGCAATGACCAAGACCAGAACACTTACACCGATCTCGGTAAAGTCCCAGGATAAGTTAGTGTCTTGAAACCCACATCGAAATTAATCAAAAGATAACTTGAAATGCCTGTCCAAAGCTGGGAGTCTCACACAAAACTGCAGCCCCAATAGCGAAAAGTGCCTTAATATAATTCTATAATATACCTACAAAAAAGCATTCAAATTTAAACTAACTCAAAAACTGGTAATTTATTTCATGAAGTATCTTATAAAAACCTTTTAAAACTGAAGTTGCTTTTGACTAAGCTTTAATAAATTTACATGAATGATAAGTTTGGAGTTATAAGTAAGAACTTTAACAAAAGTACAAAGACCTAAAGTGCTATATCAAATTTATTTTGATGTTCAACACAGCGTTATGATTCTCAACTTCAATTCTATTTGAAGGATAAGTCACAAATCGCACTATATTTTTTAGTTAATTTAACTAAAAAGCCACATATAAATATTTGACGACGTGTTTAGCCTAGCAGCTTTTCACGGTTCGAGAACTAAGGCTCATGAGAAGTTTAAAAGACTTGATCAGACTTCAGTATTGACTTAGACTAGCACTAAGGGCCGTATTCCAGAACGTTTCTCAATACTCAATCGACGCTTGAGAGTAGATTTTATAAGGCAAAAACTAGCTTCAAGCTTTGATTGAGTATTGAGAAACGTTCTGGAATACAGACCTAAGTTAGTGATTACTTCTACTATCAACTATAAAATCTACTGCCCTTTTGCGCAACACAACTATTAATGAGGGCTCGCTTGTGAACTATGATTTAATATGAAATGTAAATCAGTCTTACGTGGGTGTCAAGCTAGACGGAAATCTCAATTTAGCCCACGGCCATGGCACAAGCAGCTTGCGTACCTTGGTATCACTTGGCAAGAATCAAACTCACTTGATATCTACTGCTAAGGAAGCAGGGATTTTATTCTATATAAACTATTTTTATGCATTGTGATGAAGTTAAATGTAAACTCAGTTCGCTAAGATAAAATATTTTTAGTATCTTTATAATAGTAAATGTTATTTGTCAAATACATACATACATATTGTCAAGCCTTTATCCCCGAAGGGCTAGGCAGAGGCATACTATGCGCCCACATTTCACCGTATGCATTTTTGTCGCACGTAACAGGTAGTGAGCCCATACCATGTATTAATTGGTTAATAAGGTCTCGTTTTGTCCAAATCGCTAATAGGGTACCAATTCCAGTAGGTATTTAGTTTTTATAATCATTGAGTTGAATGAATTTCACTCTTTTGTACTAAACATTCTTGTTTATCGCTAAAACAAATAGAGTCTACTGCATAATGTACCATGAATGTACTTTTATCAATATTTGATTTGTTCAAGTGTTTTAAAACTTCAACTTGAAAGCATTTACACTCAAATGTCGACCTATTTGCGTATAACTTAAGGTTCAAGTTATAATCAAAAATGGTTTTTTAGTTAATCTGTTCGACCGTTAACATAAACAGCGCTGTGCCAACAGCCCTAGGAACCACAAACCTTAAAAACTTACCTTTCCCGTATTTGTATTGCAAGATAAAATTGAGTATTTATTGTTATACTAGTTGAAGCCCGCGGCACCGCACGCGCAGTGAAGTTTTCCCGTCCCCACAGGAACTTGTTCCTGGGATAAAAAGTAGCCTATGTGTTATTTTGATGTGTAAGCTGTATAATTGTACAGTTTCATCAAAATCCATTCAGTAGATTTTGAGTGAAAGAGTTACAAATATCCATACTTACAAAATTTTGCGTTTATAATATTAGTAGGATTTTGCCTAAGCGTAGAATATTACCAAGACCTACTTAGTACAAAGTTTGTAAAGTAACCTGATATTTTATTTATTTCTTTCTGTAATAGTTCCATATTGTGTATGTGTGTGTTAAGAGTGCTTAAGAATAGTTCATAGCTTTTCTAGTTGACTAGAAAACTAACATTCAGAACTTAGATAAAGTTTTCTTTTTATTATGATTATCCATTAAATACGAAAGCCCATAGTTGCTATATTTTTTGCAACAACCTCCCTCCGTTTTCTCCCACCCAAATTAAGCGAGAGATTATTCAAAATACTTAATTTTTTTGCATCTGTAAATAGGAAGCGCTCGTGGCCCCGCGGTCTCAGTGTTCTGTAAACGATCACTGAGTTACGCAACTTTGACTATGGCTGGTCCTCGGATGGGTGACCACTTTGTGGCTTTGTGGCATTTACATTTGCGAGCGTTTCCGTGCTTCGGAAGGCACGTTAAGCCGTTGGTCCCGGTTGCCAGTAAAATGGCAGTCGTTAAGCCTGGTTGAAGGCCTTATGGGAGGCTTGAAAAAATTTCAACAGCAGGTAGCCACAACCTGTGTCTGTCCATTTTCAACACGGCAATGGGCTCACCACCTATGACGTGGGACAGGAATCCACACGGTGAAAAGTGGGCATATAATATGCCTCTGCCACCCCTTCGGGGATAAGGGGTGATGGATATTTATTTATTTGTAAATAGGTATGTCCTGTAAAAGGTACAGGTATAGGTGAATACTTATTAGTAAAAGGTACAGGACATACCTATTTACAATATGTTTAGGACGATTTAACCATGGTTAAATCAATATGTGGTTAAATCGTCCTAGCAATATGTGCAAGAAAACTAGGTGTGAATTTTACTCCAAAGATAGATAGTGACCTGACCTATGAATGTTTGCAACGCCAGAGGACTTTTTGAAGCCCTTTTTGAACAAAATCATATATAGGTGATAACGAGAAGAACGTACGTGGAAATAATTTGATTTCCTGTAGAAACCTGTCTAAGATTAATGTGTTTGCAATACTTTTGATCGCGCATTCGTTTTGTATTAAGACGCTTAACAGTTACCTACTTCAACCAACTTGAGCAACAGTGACCCATTTAATTATCAAATAAACTAAATCACAAGGTTTCACAGGTGACCAAAAGTTGAAATCAATTAAAGCACCTATAAAATAAATTGATTGCGCCGAGCTTTAGGTAGCAGCGGTGCGGTACGCAGCGGTCGAATTATTTACGATGCTTAAAGTTATTGTTTTAATTGGTTCCTATTTTACTTTGAAATGTCGACCATGTTATTTACCCTTGTAATTCTAATAAAGTGAAAGGGTAACGTTTTTACATAAAGTCTTACCCTTATTCTTTTGTCCCGCAACTGTAAACCTTAGAATCTTTAAAACACGACACTCAATATATAGGTAAAGAATATTCCTAAATGTCAATTAACTGATATTTATTATAGTCTTCGCTTGAATGCAAGTAAAACTAAGGTTCTAGTATTTGAAAGAGGTGACGTAAGAACTAAATGCGAGATTAGGGTAAACCAGGAACGTCTAGAGCAAGTGAATGAAATTGTGTATTTAGGAAGTATGTTTAGCGCGGATGGAAGATGTGATTCGGATGTAGAACGGCGAGTAGCTGCCGGAAACAAGGTTAACGGTGCTTTGTCCCAGTTAGTAAAGCGACAAAGCATCGTAAAAGAAGCACGAATGGCGATTCATAACGCAGTGCTAGTGCCAACTTTGCTTTACGGTAGTGAAACCTGGGTATGTCAGCAGATGCATGAAAGTAAATTGAATGCTGTGGAGATGCGATCACTTCGAAAATTGTGCGGCGTTAACTTGGCCGACCGAATACGTAACGAAGTGATACGCAATATGGCAGGTTTGAATGAATGTGTCAGCGTTAAGCTGGAAAAAGGGCGTGCTCCGTTGGTTTGGACACGTCCAACGTATGAGTGAGGAACGATTGACGAAGAATATATATATTGTTCAAAAGTAGAGGGTAGAAGGAGTCAGGGTAGGCCGAGACTTACATATGAAGACCACGTGAGCAGATTGCTCAAAAACGGAAAGGTCAAAAGTACTCGGATACCCAGACGTGCGTGTATGAAGCGATTGATGAATCTCGAAGAAGCGAAAGAAGTATGCATGGATCGCGAAGCCTGGCGATCTGTCCTCTCTGACTACCCCGTCAGGGATACAGCGTGAAGATAGTTAGTTAGTTAGTTATTCTAGTCTAATGTGTCTTCTTTCACTCCTTTGACGGTCGTTGCTAGACGGATACTAGGGACTGTGTGGTTTAAGTCGATTTGAGTTCGGCATTAGGTAGGTACAACTGCGGGGAATTACAACACGTTGAAAAATAGCACCAAAACTAGTAAAATTTGTTCAGGCGGTACATATGACTGCCTTGGTGGCGCAGTGGTAGTGTGCGACTGTCGCGCTCTGGTCCGGGGTTCATCAACAAATGTTGGTTTCGGAGTTAGGGTATTTCTTATGTATAATATGTATGTATTTAGTAAAATATAAATATGTATATCAGTTATCTACGTCCTATAGTACAAGCTTATAGCTTAGTTTGGGCTAGATGGCACTTGTAAAGAGTGGCCCACGATATTTAGGTACAATTCTTATGAATACTTATTAGACTAAAATGCAGCAAAATAACTCTATATTGATGATTTGACAAATCACTGATTTATATTGCGTTACTACATCGTCCTTGCTGAATTATTAATGATGGGTTTTACATTAATGCATTATGTGCACTCAATTACATCATCAGCTACATAAAGACTCATGACATAAATATCATTCACAAAGAAATATTAAGCATCTAATGTCTTTAGATTCACACTATTTGTATAATTCATTATATTTTCCGCATCTTTTGGGATTCTCGTACTGAAATATCGAGAGATGATCAAAATAATTTAAAAGTATTTTATTAAGACACGATAAAACAGCACAACCAACCCAACCCCACAAAACGATCCACAAACTATATTTATTTTACACAATATTAAGAGATTGTGAAATCTCTATATTTGTAGAAGAAAATAAGAATAATTAGTTACGTAAAAATTTGTACATGCCTGCAATAAATGAATTTATCTACACATATTGATGGTTTGTTAATGATGGATGATTAAAAAAATGTGTGTGTACCAGAGTACACAGGTAGGAAGTAAATCTTCTTTACGACATATCATTTTTCTACTATTTACAACTTCACGAAAATTTGGTTAGATTACGCATACGTCGACAAAGAAGTTTCATTTAAGTCGATAAAGAAGTTTAACTTCAAAACAAAATGGCGCGTCATACGTCGATAAAGATGTTTCACTTATGATAAAGACGTTTCACTTCATAACATGGCGCGTAACCGAAAAACGTGACGATTTTTCTTTTACAGCTATATAATTCCTCTCAACGTCGATTAAGAAGTTTCACTTCGATAACGACTGTAATAATTATTATTTTATTTTCAATTTCTCAGAGAGATACATTTTCAGTTTAAAATTTGGCGAATCAACCACAATATTATAAAAAGGAACTATGTTGACGCTGTATCCCTGATGGAGTAGTCAGATGGAACAGATCGCCATGCGTCGCGATCTGTGCATGCTTCCTTTACTTGCAGCAGATTTGAATTTGGTGTTCAAAATTTTGACCCTGAGTTCGACTCAAATATTCTTATGATAATTAAACTTAATAGTAGTAGCCTGTGCAAATCACTCAAGGCCTATTTAGAATTATATTTATACTTAAAAACAAGACATAAACCTATTTTCACAAATTATCTAGATAATTCAGGAACAGGACAGGAATCCACACGGTGAAAAGTGGGCATATAATATGCCTCTGCCACCCCTTCGGGGATAAGGCGTGATTTATATTTATTTATTTATTTTATCTAGATAATTTAAACTTACAACCTATGAAGAATTCTCATTGTGGTAAAACCAGTGTTCAATAACTTTAGTATTAATGAATCCTTTTCTCCAGCGTGCAATATTTGTACGTTACATTGAGCCAAATAAACTTTATTTGTATGTTAAGAGTAGACACTGTCTGCGTCATACTTTCATTGCTACAGTGCCCTTGGGAAGGTCGTTATTTTACATTGTGCCCTTTTTGACTTAGAATTACTACACTATACTGCGTGAAGATTAAATTAATCTCGGACGGCTAGTGAATAGCATCTTAATTTACAGGTGACCAAATACTCTTAACTTAATAATAAATAAATAAATTAATTAACCGTTTATTCGACACGCACAAAATCAAATACTGGTATAAATAAAATTTTACAATTATCGCTACACTCTGCGTGCCCGAAAAGGTGCCATCTCAGCTCAAGCTGCACTAACTATGCAAAAAAGTTAGACAGCGCTGATTTTCAGCTGACGCCTATGAGGGACGTCACTATTATGATCACTTTGTGATTTACTTATCACAAAGTGATCATAATTCAACTGTCACCAGTAAGTACAACTTAAGTAGTGACTTAAAACCATAATAACTTCAATGTTAGTATCATTTGTTACTTTTCTTTGGCAATTGTGTGTTCTTATATTTTCGCTAACAGTTGAATGTAATGCTACTTTAACATAATAATTAATAATATACAAAAATCAATAAAAATTATGTAAAAAATCTACAGCCATTTCTTTGTGTTTTTTAACCGCCTCGAGGGACCATAAAATATTCACTATCTTTTTTTAATCTCAGGTGACCATAAAATATGCAAATACAACCTGAGCAATGGACTATAATAGAGAATTTTCTTAGAAGCACTCGAAACACAATGGATTTTTTAATTAACGTAGGCAGATTTAAAGAAGAAACTGTCATCCATCGTATCAAAGTTCCTAAAGAAGAGCTACCTGTCACCTTTTTTGAGATTTAATATAAATCACAGAACTACAGAGCTCTTAAAGCTTTTGAAATGGACTGTACCTGTCACGACTACCTATCCCGCCAAACGTTCTTGACTTAATCGCCTAAGTCATTCAATCATTTTTGTTTTGCATGTTTATCCTGTTGATTAACTTGAACTTACAATCTCTAACATTAGCACCTTAGTAAAATTGAGAGTAAGTAGCTAGGACATAATATATATTTTTATAAGAGTGTACTCACCACATTAATTTGGCGTTTTATATAGGTATATATTTAACTAGATGACCCCCACAGCTTCGCCCGTAGCATAATTCGATCTCCCGTCGCACCTATTTAATTCCGTCGCTTCTAAATTCTACAATAATGCATTTAAATTTTCCCTTTCTCGACAATTATGACTACTGCTCTGCTCCCCAGTATAAAAGCGTAATTATATATAGCCTATAGCCTTCCTCGATAAATGGTCTATATAACACAAAAAGTATTTTTCAAATCCGACCAGTAGTTCCTGAGATTAGCGCGTTCAACCAAACAAACAAACAAACTCTTCAGCTTTATAATATTAGTATAGATTTCACGTAAAAACGTCTATAAAGTTTTTAGCTCGAAACGCCATACAAGTTTAGACGAAGTAATTTGGCAATGCGCCCGAAAAGGCAACGTGTATCGGGAACTGATGGCTATATAAAATATTGCCCGCGCCTAGCTTTAGGTCACTTGTCGACGATCCATTAAGTCATTATGGTTTTTTAACGGCCATTGTTCGTAGACAACATCGCCCATTAATGGTAGTACTTTAACGAGATACGAAAATTATTTGGCGCTTGGCTAGTTTGCACATCATTTATGTTTTACTTTAATATTAATTGCGAAAGAATTTGTTAGAAACAAGCTAAATAGTCATAAGTCAATGTATGGCTACTATGACTATTATAAGGTCGTTAGACAGTAGGATAATATAATAAAAGGGGTACCTGATTCGGCCTAGTGGTGATCTTCACGACGTCCACGCCCTCTTGCACCGGTTATATTTACCGTCCAGAAGTGTTTATTTGTGGTGCGAATTATTATGTATTGTTTATTACACAGCACGTATTTGTTCGAAAGAGTTTGATAATTAGAGCGAATATTTAGCGAAATGGTTTCAAAGCGGGTATCTCACCACCGCGCGCATCCGTTCAGCGATTTTGATTTTGATTAACAGGAATACAGGATGCGGAAAGGACACCGAATGGTTGAGTGAATAAATGGATGATGCTTGTGTGGTGAGAGTAAAATATTAGATATAATAATTACAGATAATTTATTATCATATTTTTGGCGAAGACAGTCGTATATACAGCTCTATAACACTCTAGTCTAGTGGTAAATCCTGAAAGAGATTTGTCTCTGCTGTTTGTTTCAGCCTACTTCATTAACAGTATGAATTATTTATCACTAGTTGTTATCTTCTATTCAAATCACAAATCCACTAGTAGGGTAGATTCATTTCCAGTATTTTTTTCTGTTTTAAAAATAGAATTATAACATTCATAATTATGAACGCTTTCTGAACTCTCATATTATAACCACGTCTCGTAGTACTAATTTTAAACTTTCAAATAACAAAATTAATTTCAAGTAAAATACGGGTTGCTTAGACATATTTAAGATTTTTTTGTCGGTTAGTTATGAACCGATTTGAACAAACATTTTTTTATTCATTACGAACCAAGTTGAACAATTATTCTATTATCTATCTTTTAAGTTATTTTGATGTTATGAATCTTTAGACTTTACCCAGTCGTGTAAACTCAGTAATTTATAAAGTAAACAATGAACTTAAAGCCAAGAACAAAAAATAAAATTTATTTTACTTGATAGTAATGACGTAAGTTTTTATTGGAACGAAGTTCCTTACGGCAGGCTTGGAGGAGATAGGGATTTTGATGCGCGACCAAACTGAAAAATTTGTGATAATAAAACCGTAAGAAAAAGTCCGTGGAATAAAAACGTTAAATGAGACGTGCGCAGGCGCGACAGTCGTATACACAAGCGAGTAGTGTATAATACCTTTCTCTTTCTCCCTCTTTCAGTGAGGGTGGGGTGAGGGTGAGAGTGAGGATAAGGGTGAGGGTGGGGGTGAGGGAGAGGGTGGTTTTTTTTTTTTAAACTTCGTGCCTACCTGGTGTCCTACGACACCACATCTTTTTTTTATTTATTACGCCTTATCCCCGAAGGGGTGGCAAAGGCAACTTTTCACCATCTGTATTCCTGTTTCACGTAATAGGTAGTCAGTCCATTGCCGTGTTGAAATAGACAGACGCAGCTTGTGGCTACCTGCTGCTGATTTTTTTCAAACCGCCCGTAAGGCTTTCAACTGACTTAACGACTGTCATGTTACTGGCAACCGGGACAAGCGGCTTAACGTGCCTTCCGAAGCACGGAAGTCCTCGCAAATGTAAATGCCACAAAGTGGTCACCTATCCGTGACCAGCCATAGCGAAAGTTGCTTAACGCAGTGATCGTTTACAGAACACTGAGTCCACGGGACCACGAGTGCAAATATAATCACGAATCCCACCTTTAACAACCACAACATAACATTCACAATTGTTCAAACTTCTTCAATACATTGAACATCTCCGTTGGACTTTGGAAGTAGATAATTTAGCTTTCCAATTTAACTTTAAAAAGTAATTAAGACCTCATCTTAGAGAAGAGGTCTATCACATCCAGATTCCAATTACATGAATTCCTATAGCATCTTTGATTAACGATTGTTGCCTTATTATATCGTATCGTTGGAACAACTCACACAATGCCATCTGATTCCAAACTAAGCAGAGTTTGTACTATGGAAACCAGATGACTGTGTTTGTATGACAGTATTGTAGAGAAATAACACTGAAACGCAGAATAAGCCATCGAGCTTATCACACAAAGTTTTATCCTGGGTGGGAATCGAACCCTCTTGCGTAGCAGTGGGATACACTCCCACGGCGCCACAGAGGCAGTCAGTGACTGCTTGAGATTGCGTGGAAATCAGCAGTTTTCAGTCGTCAAGTGTACCGTTTGCAGGTAAGATTAAAAGATTTTGTAGGTATCTTAAAGTCACGATATTGAATACTTGAAAAATCAATAGTCACAATAAACGTTCAAAGACTACCTCGGTGGCGTAAGTGGTATATAATACTTGAAAAATCAATAGTCACAATAAACGTTCAGCGACTGCCTCGCTGAGGTCCCAGGTTCGATTTCCGGGTCGGAACAATTCTTTGAGTGATCCAGTAATTGTTTCGGAGTTTAGATGTTTCCTATGTATAATATGTAGGTATGTATTTACTAAAAGTACCTATGTTTATCAATTGTCTAGATTCCATAGCACAAGCTTAAAGAGGCTAGATGGCGTTGTGTCCCACAATATGTTATTTATTTATTAAGTGTGGAATAACGTTTTGAAGAACCTTAATTTATTAAATTTCGTGTACGGAGCTTTAACTCTTTAACAAATTTGAGTTTCAAACAAATTTCCTTTCTTGGTCCTAACTCGTTTTGTACTTTATTTATTTCATTACTGTTAATTTAAAGAACTTTGCTACTAAGTTCTGTTATAACGCAGTAATCATCGACTTTATGAACCCAACGCGGATGGTGTGACATCTCTATTACGAAGGACCAGAGATTTTTTTCCTCTCATGGTTAAACCACCTTGAGGTTGTATATAGCTCACTCTGCAATTTGATACAGATAATATAATAATATGGCAATCTGTCGCTGCCAGAATTTACGTATTAGGGTGCAGGCGAACTTTTAAACTCGACTACAGGCAGTTGAGTTTAAATTCCAATCTGAGCAAAAACTTAGACACCGCCTTCCATTTTTGATCTTCGAATAATGAACGTATGTGTCAAAAATTTAAGTGCCTTTCCCAAGAAATACTGTAATTATCGATATTTTATTCCACATGCGTGTCGAAAGCATACATTACAATATCTAACAGTATGTACACAGTACACTTGACATGCCTTCGTCATTATCAACGACACACGGAAAGCGTGAACAAGCAATTTTATTTTCCTTAGCGGCATATGATGACTTGCAGGTGTCAGATGTTGCTAAATGGAGAGTGGAGAGAGAATATGGACAATAGAAAAGCAGGTCGAGTCTCGAAAGCTCTCACATAATGATTCTAGTTATATTTTTAGTCATGACAAGTTGATTCTAAGAACGGCCTAGCCGTATAAAAAATAAAATTATGCAGTCGGATCTCCGCGTCAGGAACGAAGTTCCTTACATTAAAAAAAAAACCTAACCACTCCGGGAGTGCCGACAGAAGTGAAAACTCAATTTATTAATAATTTATTTATCTAGACGCGTTGGTACATGCATATATGCACACACTATAGCTGCGTATCGTAGCGGGGTGTAGCGAGTCCGGAGATTTATCTCATCTAAAAAATTGCGTACCGCGCTAAAAGAAGTTTTTCCTTCAAAAATTGACCGGGATCGACGTTAATGATGATGATGATGAAAAATAAATCTACACTGAAAGACTCCTAATTGATTACACAGCATTATTTAATAAGACCTGTAGATGACCGGAATCAACGTTAGATGATGGTGATGATAATGGTCGCGAGTCCAGAGATTTTATCTCATTTAAAAATAAGCGTACCGCGGAATATTCACTTCAAAAATTGACCGGGATGGACGTTAATGATGATGATGAAAAAAAAATTCTACTCTGAAAGAGTCTTAATTGATTACACAATATTATTTAATAAGACCTGTAGATGACCGAGTTCAACATTAGATGATGATGATGATTATAGTCGCAAATCCAGAGATTTTATCTCCTCTAAAAATATGTGTACCACGCTAAGAGGCGTTTTCACTTAAAAAACTCAATTTATTAATAATTTATTTACCTAGTCGCGTTGGTACATGCATATATGCACACACTATAGCTGCGTATCGTAACGGGGAGTAGCGAGTCCAAATTTATCTCATCTAAAAAATAAGACGTAAAGATGATGATGATAAAAAATAATTCTACACTGAAAGAGTCCTAATTGATTACACAGCATTATTTAATAAGACCTGTAGATGACCGGAATCAACGTTTGATGATGATGATGATTATGGTCGCGAGTCCAGATATTTTATCTCATCTAAAAATATGCGTACCGCGCTAAAAGAAGTTTTTCCTTAAAAAATTGACCGGGATCGACGTAAAGATGATGATGATAAAATCTTACGCTTTTTCGATCAGGACACGTGTCCTGACGCGAGTTTAAGATTTTATACCCAACGCCGCTAAAGAAGTTTTCACTTCAAAAAACATTTTTGTTGTTAAAAATTAAAAGAAATAACAAGCGAATACTTAGGGCAGCGAACCCTGGTCTCCTACGTGTCATGCGGGGATTATGACAACTATACTACCGAAGACCATAATTCAACGTCAAATAGTGAATATGTATCTAAAGTACACTAATTAAAAATAGAAAATTATATTTGCTTGTAATAGGCTCGATACAATCACATATACACACAGCATACGGCATACCGTTATGTGACGATTTTTTACTACCGGAAAACCGCGTTAGTTCCAAAAAGCTAGGCCTACCTGTTTAATATAAGTCTGTGCCATAATCCTAAAGCTGTTGTGCAATGAGGGAACATCACACGGAAAAAACGAATTCATAGTCAACTTATCCTCTGCATGAATATCGATTGAATCCACTAGGAAGTTTGGGTCCAGCGAAGTTGCACAAAAATTAACTAATTTTAGCGAATTATTTTATTGTTGTTGGGACAACTCACACAACGCCATCTGATTCCACACTAAGCAGAGCTTGTACTATGATAATAATAAGTATTGTATAGTAGCTTGTAGTATGATAATAATGTAGTTGTATCGGCACATGGTCTGATTGCCAAGAGCCTCGACCAACATCTCAAGAGGCTCGCGTTAGGCAGTTGGGTCAAGGGCTTGATGCAGAAGGCGGTTCTTCTGGGCACGGCACGTATTGTGCGGAAGTTCTTGTCTCTGCAGCCCTGACCACCGGTAGCTTGGTCCCTGTACCCGATGCCGGCGGGATACTATTTTTTATATTTTTAAATAGATTTTTAATATGTATAATTTATTTAAAAATGTAATTTTTATGTGTATATAATAAATAAAGGAAATAATAATAAAAAAATGTATCAGAAAGTTATTGAAAAGCTCACATCCGCAGGGCAGCTTGTGGCGAGCTGAATGTGCGTGGCTACACATCGGTCCCGATTCCTCAGAGTTTTGTTGCCCTTCTGCACCGGTTAGCATTTAATGGGCTAACGGGAGAGCAGTGAGAGTGCTACTCCCGGGAGTGCAGCAAAACTCAACTCTGGCTTGCCTTAATTGGCCGGTCAGAGGGAGGGAGCCAGAGCTATATGCTCGGGGGTGGAAGTGTCATTTTCAAGGGCATAACTACGGGGAAGCCCGCTCCGGGCCTGTCCCGCGAAGGTGAAACCGGCGCCGCACCGCTCGACACCCCAAGACGCTCACACCGGTGTTGCCTCCTGTCGCCTTACAGGCTTATCATGCCTATGGCGATTGTATAGGGGGCCCATCTAGTGAGTTGGCGAGTCATCCTCTGCCAAATTTTTGATAATCAGATATTAAAATGGCAGACGCCGCCTTCATCCATAGTTATAATCACCTAGTTCATCAAACCCCCAACCCAATAGCCCATTTCTTAGTTAGCATATTTTACAATAGTTTAACTCCCATTGGAGGTGGTCCATTATCGTTCTTCTACATAAGGCGGACGTGGACTGTCTGCAGTGGTGGTCCCATTTCCTTTTAGATTAAAATTCTCAAAGGGCCTCTGCGTGTTGGACCAGTATGTCCCCATGTTCGCCTACCAAAAGCCCGGGTATCTTCATAAAAAAAAAGAAGATACCCGTGAAAAGAAGAAACATAATAATAATAAATCTTTATTCATTTAGATCACAAAGTAACACTTGTGAACGTCAAGATTACTGCTTCTACATTTACATTTACTGCCAGATTCGCAAAGCAATAGGTAGAGCCAGAGGAAGAACCTGGCAATAAAACTCACGGCCCTCTTTTCTAACCGCCATTTGACACAGTTTGATTAACATGATATTTGACCAATTATACAGTAAAGAAATTATACAAAAAAAAAAAACAAAATAAATGTTGAGTTCATTAAAATTACACTTACATAGTTCCTTTGAACCAGATAACTGATCAACATACTTATATATATCTAAATACATACATATTAAACATAAATAATTCCCAGACACAGAATAAACCATCGTGCTCATCACACAAAGTTTTATTCTGGGTGGGTGGTCGAACCCACGACCTCTTGCGTAGCAGTCGAATACACTCCCACTGCGCCACAGTGGCAGCCAGCATGCTTTGCCATTTTGAAGCAAATTATAAAGTCATTACGAAATTTCAAGTTTTCATAAGTTGTCATAGGCCACTCGTTTTCTCATAACTTATTCCGACATAAGCAGCCATACGTGCTCATGAATAATATCGAAAGGGAAAATACGAGATCTGGCATAAATTTTGATATGACGCCAAAGTTATTTTCAACTTGAAATACATATCTACTTTTAAATATATTCAGAGCTATGTATTAAACGAAGGTTTGAAGACTTGTCTCTTCTATAAATCTGTATATGTATGTCCTAATCTCCCTTTTCAATCTATACTAAAATTATAAAGCTGAAGAGTTTGTTTGTTTGTTTGGTTGAACGCGCTAATCTCAGGAACTACGGGTCGGATTTGAAAAATAATCTATAGACTAAATATCGTCACGCTACTAGCCTGGAGAGCTGAGCAGTAGTCATAAATGTCGACAAATTGGGCAAATTTTTATGCATTATTGTAGAATTTATCAGCGACGGGATTAAATAGGTGCGACGGGAGTTCGAAGTTTGTCACGGGCGAAGCCATTTTTAATATCAGACTATCCATTACTAGGCGTGTAGTATTTATTTTGTTACAAGATTGGGAGTAATTTTCTCATCAAACTCTGTATATACTTGTATTTGAGCATTCTTGTTGTACCTATGGGAATGAGATATATGGTTCAGAAAACTATATATTTTCGGGTGTGTGAAAAAAATCAATAAATCATAGGACTTAGTCAAATGAATTAGTCATATGACGAATTCAAGTTTAATCATTGCTTAAAATCCTTTTAGGCTGTGTTGATGGAAATAATCAGTAGATGTAAAAAAAAATGTCTTTATTTTGCATAGACCATTTCAACGGCGCTTACAAAATGTCATACACTAAAACTAAAGAAAAAAATTGTATATTTAAAGTGACCACCGGTTCGGAACGCGGCCCACCTGAGATGAACCGGCAAGAAACTTAGGAAGGCTTTTTTTTTGATGGCATATTTACAATTTAATATATTATGACTATAATATTTTATTTGCCAGCAGATCATTTCCAGGCATTCCTGTCCTGTAAATAGTCTTGAATAGAGTAATAACCTTTTTCACAAAGCTTTCTTTTAATAAACTTTTTAAATTTATTTAATGATAAATTTCTCAGGTCACAGGGAAGATTGTTGTAAAAGCGTATACAGTTACCCTGGAAAGAATCGCCAATCTTATGCAGCCGACTGTGGTGAACTAAAAGATTGTTTTTATGTCTAGTGTTTATATTATGTATATCACAGGGTTTAGTAAACTGTGATAGATTTTTCTGGACATACATAAGATTGGCAAAAATGTATTGTGATGCTACGGTTAGAATATTTACTTCTTTGATTTTTTCTCGGAGGGAGACTCTGGGGCCCAAATTATATATAGTACAGCCCGCTTTTGAAAAACAAAAATGTTATTTCCATCTGTGAGTGCCCCCAAAGGAGAATACCGTAAGACTTAATACTATAAAAATAGCTGAACAACTGAACTGATAGAAGCGCTCGTGGCCCCGCGGTCTCAGTGTTCGGTAAACGATCACTGAGGTACGCAACATTCACTATGGCTGGTCGTCGGATGGGTGACCACTTTGTGGCATTTACATTTGCGAGCGTTTCCGTGCTTCGGAAGGCACGTTAAGCCGTTGGTCCCGGTTGCCAGTAAAATGGCAGTCGTTAAGCCTGGTTGAAGGCCTTATAGGCGGCTTAAAAATTTTCAACAGCAGGTAGCCACAGCCTGCATCTGTCTATTTCAACACGGCAATGGGCTCACCACCTATTACGTGGGACAGGAATCCACACGATGAAAAGTGGGCATAGAATATGCCTCTGCCACCCCTTCGGGGATAAGGCGTGATGGATATTTATTTATAAAAATAGCTGAAGTAAACCATTCTAGCCGTATCTACATCTGTTAGAGTCCTGATCTTTTTTACAGCGTATGCAGCCGAACTTAGCCTAGAGGCCGTCTTTTCTATGTGCGGGCCCCACTGCAAATTGGCATCAATAGGTTTACCAAGGAACACAGTTGATTCCACAAACTCTAACTTAATATACTAGTATCCACACTGCACACAGTTTTAACTGGTGATAAAGTGAGTTTATCACCAGATGTTATTGAATGTGGCTGCAGTGATATATTACTATGCAATGTACCACCGCACATATTTTCACTTAGGTTTGAAGAAGTTGTTTGCTCACCAATTCCATCACTGCATATAATTTTTTTACAATTCAAGGGTGAGGAGGGAACATGACCGCATATCAATTGATCATTTTGACAATGACATGAGTTTACTAATTTACCTATAGCTAACACCTGTTCCCTACTCTGTTTGTCGTTTCTTGTTACTATCTTTACTGTTAAAAATAAAACAATAGCATACGAGTACATGCATTTTGCTCCAGGGAACACGATAGAAAAAGCGTAAATTTAATGTCATTTTGAAAAATTTTATCTAGCACAGTTGGCGCACATGCTCGAAAAACATCAAATTCGAAAAGTGGGTGCAATGCGTTTAATTCTATAAATAATACACCCACTTGCAAGCAAAACCTTTATTTCCTAAACATAAGTACTAAGTCAGTGAATGCATTATAACATTGTATCGTATGTGGAAAAACCTGTGGGCTGTAAAACAACATAACTGTAATTCTTAATAGTCGTAGTTAGAAATTGCCAGTACTTCTTGCAGGATTGCGAACCATATAATATTTAAAACCTATCAATTTTACTTTCACTATTGCTATAAAACTCCTGTCAAGTAAAGTTTACCCCACTTCATCTCTATCGCCGCCATCTCGCCGTTGTTATTCCAAAGTAAAACGAGGTCGCTTTGGGGTTCAATATTGTCTATTGAGTTTAGCGAAATGTATTTAAATTAGAAACTGAACAATAAATAGTGACACTTTGACGTAGGTACTCGTACTGCAGTTGTTGAGTTCAGTATAAGGGTGCGTTTTCACAAACGAAGCGGAGTGGAGCTGAGCGAACCATGAATTAGCCAATCACATTATTTCGAACTTTGGATCGTGATAATTTCGAACACTGTGATTGAAAAAAAAAAATCCGCTTCGCCCAGCTTGGCATCCGTTGAAACGCATCCTAATATCGAGACTTAAGTAATAAAATCTGTAAAACCATATAATATAATATAATATAATTCGATTACTTACCAAGACCTCTCGTGGCAACTCAGCGCTAACGTCACATTGATGCGTAGAAATTATCATAGAGTAAATAATCTTCAGCGCTGTATCTAATGAGAGTATTGGAAGCTTTTGCAAAATTGAGATTGAGATATGTTATTATGTTTCTCTTTGTCTCGGGTTTTGATCTCATCTTGGATTCTTTTTTTCTTACGAAATTACCCGATCTTTTGGTAGGATTACCTGGGGACATACTGGTCCAACACCCAGTAAGTAGCCCTTTGTGAATTTTAATCTAATTGAAAATAGGAATTAAACGGAATGCTAAAAATGACATTTAGTAGCATTCAAATAATCGCAATCTTACCCTTATGTAAAGAAATCTAACCTAATATCAATCCAATGAACAAAAATAGAGAGCCTTAAATGGCCCCGACTTCTTTCGTATTGGACTACATTAAAGAAGGTTCTGTTTTCACCATTATGTTACGTTTTTTTCTCTAAGACTACAGGAGGCCTAAAAAGGTAACATTGTATGTTTCATATTTTGATCATCAAATGTTTCATTTCACTTTTTGTAAAATGACAAGTTATTTGATGAATCACAAAATGAAGGTCAAATGTTTCATATTTGTAAATCATCGTATTTGACAGTTTTGTATGGAAATGCGTAAAATGGTTCATTTAAATGAATCATCATTAATGTCAAATTGGTGAAATTTTAGATGTTTCTGGGTGACTAACATTTTACGTTCATATTTAGCAATTTCACTGTTGTTATTGAATTTTAAGAGCTAACATTGTTAAATTTATACATTTTTGGGACAATGGCAGACTTGGGACAGTAAAAGAAACTTTTTAAAGCATGCTCGTCTTGAAGAAGCCTGTATGTATAGAAAACGTATTGTAGGGCTAAGGAACTTAGAGTTGGCTTTTAAGATGCCTGACCCTGAGTTTATTTTAAATAATCGTTTGACTCAAATCTTTATAGAATGAGAGCCTTATTTAGGTTGTTTTCATGGGACACATTGCCACTGTCAGGCCATTTTAGTATGAGGAAAGGTATATGAATCAAAAGAGGTCTTCTTCATTTTTGCGTATTCCCAGTTACTTCCCAACTCAAACAGTGAGCTTGGAACTTTGGGTCCTCCTTTATTGGCTGCTAGGACCAGCTTAAGTTTGGCTTTCATTCAATAATTGTATATTATTCAATATTGTATTGAATGAAAGCCATATATTAGAAGTGCTCGTGGCCCTGCGGACTCAGTGTTCTGTAAACGATCACTGATTTACGCAACTTTCACTATGCTATGCCCCAATGTCCTCGGATGGGTGACGTTGATGGTTAAGCCGTTGGCCCCGGTTGCCAACCATGGCAGTCGTTAAGCCTGGTTGAAGGCCTTATGGGCGGCTTGAAAATTTCAACAGCAGGTAGCCACAACCTGCGTCTGTCTATTTCAACACGGCAATGGGCTCACCAACCTATTACGTGGGGCAGGAATCCACACGGTGAAAAGTGGACATATAATATGCGTCTGCCACCCCTTCGGGGATAAGGCGTGATGGATATTTATTTATATATTTATCTATCACGCCTTATCCTCGAAAGGATGGCAGAAGCATATTATATGCCCACTTTTCATCATGTGTATTTCAAGCCGCCCATAAGGCCTTCAACATGACTTAACAACTGCCATGGTTGGCAACCGGGGCCAACGGCTTAACGTGCCTTCCGAAGTACGGAAACGCTCGCAAAAGTAAATGCCACAAAGTGGTCACCCATCCGAGGACCAGCCATAGTGAAAGTTGCGTAACTCAGTGATCGTTTACAGAACACTGAGACCGCGAGGCCACGAGCGCTTCTTTTATAAATTAAATTTTATATTTATAAAAAAATAAATTTTATAAATATATAAATATAAATTACCAGTAGAATTATAATAACAAAGCAAGTGACTTATTAACGCTAGTAGCATTTCAACACAAATGGCCCACCAAAATTTAAAGCCCAAGCCAATCCCATCTGACACCTGGAGTATCTGCCGATTGCCGATTGGCATTTGTTGATTAACAGCGGATGCCTGCTTTCTTTGATTGAGATAGCAGAGATCAGTCGCTCCCGCAGTGGTAATGGTATGTTAATGCTAATGTGAAAAGCTTTACATACAACCGTCGTCAACGCTCAGATGATGATAATGGTAAAGGTGAAAATAGACATCTAAAGAGATAAAAAAAAGTGTTCGAACTTATTATAGAGCTCTTGCATCATTTATTTATAACAAAAGTAACATGTTCCAGTTAGTTCACTGCTATGGATCTTTTTATGGTCACTACTCCACTTCCCACAATCAGTATGACTACCCTATAACCGTTCCTGATTAAATGTAGAAAGATCCAGAGATTAGTGTGTTCAAACAAATAGTCTTCAGACTTAGAAGAACAAAGAAGCAATATTTTATTAGTATTTTCACATTGCTGAGACCATTTCACTTAAAGATTTGCCGTGATTCAGATTTAAATATTATAAGTTTTAATGCAAGCCAGAAAGGAACTAATCATTCTTCTTATGTGTAAATTGTCTTGAATCTGAAAATAAAACATTTTGGTTATTAGAAGTGCATTTATATATAGTAAGGAGATACACATGGTGAAAAGTGGGCATACAATATGTATGCCCACTTTTCCCACAATTCTTGTTTATCAAACTTCTAAAACATTTTATGAAAATTTCCATTGATTCGGGCTGTCCCCGACACTCAAGTTTAATGACTCCAATACTGCGCACTGAACCTGATACCACTACATTTTGTAATTGATACATAAGATTTATTTAACTTTTATTGATTCCAATTTCGATACACGTTTCTCTTTTGGCTAGCCACTCCAAATTTTGGCCTATCTCTTACATAGCTACGAGCTATACTATGTAAGAGGTCCAAGCTTGTTCTACATCTGCTGAAACTCTTTGATTTTCTTCTTCAGAGAAAATTCTCCATCTTAGTGTCATTATATTCTTCATTATAGCCAGGGGAAACAAAAGATTTCATAACTGAACTTATAAAACCGGGCCACTTGAAACTTGAGTACTTCACAGTGTAAGTTAATATAATCAGACAGACATTATATAATTATGTCGTAATATGCAAGTTCCTAAATTCAACTCGACCCATTCTAAATGTTAAAAAATTTCTGTAGAAATACAAAGCTACAATGTTTACACAATTAATAAAATAATAAATAAATTCACTTGACACTCGACTGACATGTACGCATCATCAATAATTACAAGCAGCAACACTAAAATAAAATACATATTTATAGATTTTTGCTTCGCTTTTTATTTATTTTATATTTATTAGATAGAAATAACGAACTATTGTTAAATGGAACTTAATAACTACCATTTCACATTGTGGTAAAGGCAAAATACTTTTTTAAACATTAACCGTATAATTACGATTCGGTGTGACTCTTTATTTTTTTCAGTGTAGCAACATCAATATCAAATATGATTGGGAAATGAAATGAATTTTAGATGATTCATTTTTTTAAGTCACCATTTTAAGGTCTTTAGAGCATTTCTTCTACAAATCTGCAAATGAATCAGATTACAGATGAAACATACAATGTTGCCTTTTTAGGCCCCCAGATATGATTTAGCCTATTATTATAAATAACAATTGAAATATGAATATAGACGTTTGTAGTAAAAAAAAATCTCTCAACCCATTTACATATTTGATTTGGATGTCATTCTGTTAAATTATATAAAATTATTGATAAAATAAGACTGTTCACGTGACAGTCACGATTTATCAAAAATGTTCAACGAAAATCCTTTGTACTCTTTTTTCCTATATAGTTTTGTTGTAATGTGTATGTGTGTACATAAACTATTAAATAAATAAATAAATAAAAATAAAAGTTTAAAGGCAACCACTGCGTTACCAGAACAAAAATATGTTTACCAACATTATAGTATTAAAACCTCATTGGTTAACTGTTCACGTTCTATAAAAACGGTAACAAGACTGACCTCTATTCCTAGGTCGGATTCAGGGCAGACATAATAAGCTCGTTGCTGGTGTTGCTGGTTAGGACTAGTAGTATTTTCTTCTGTTAATACTATAATATCTATCTATACTTTGTTAAACGTTATTTTGTTAAGTTAGTTTTTGGCTACAACTGAATACAATGAATTGAAGTCTTAATTTCAAGCAATGTAAGCAAAGAGTGTAATAAGTAATATTGAAATAGAGAGCCATCTTTCGGAATTTGTGCCAATGAATTTGAAGCGCTATCTACATTTCCTAACGTTCTCGTTATCATAAAAAAAATATACGATTCTGTAAAAAGACGATCCTGCGGCGGCCCGGTATACTTATATCATTTGACTGCCTCTGTGGCGCGGTGGGAGTGCATCCGACTTCTACGCAAGAGGTCGTGGGTTCGATTCCCACCCAGGATAAAACTTTGTGTGATGAGCACGATGGTTTATTCTGTGTCTGGGTGTTATTTATCTATAATATGTATGTATTTAGAAATATATAAGTATGTTTATCAGTTATCTAGATCCCATAACACAAGCTAATATTAGCTTACTTTGGGCTAGATGGCGCTGTGTGAAAAGTGTCCCACAACATTTTTTTTTGCCCGCTGTACTTAGACGTAGAATAGCTGCACAATTTACAACTGAAACATTAAACACGATAAAGAGACAACAAATAAAATTATAATATAATAATTATGCATTATTTATTGAAAATATCTTTATGCATATAGGTCATAAAGTAACACAAGCAAAATACTGTAACACTAGCAAAAGCACAGCGGTGAGGCATCGTAAGGATTAGTATAACACACACAAAACGTATTTTTCGCGAAATTCCACTAAACAAGCAACAAAACAACGAATTGAAATATTGAAGTAAAAATTTTCATAATTTGAAGTAACGTGTCATGTTCTTTTTTTATGGCCTTGTTGCTAATGTCAAATATTCTAGGTATTATTATCGTGATCGTTATATTGATCAGTGACATCTATCCGAGATAGTAGAATCACTTAGAAACTTATTTCCTTTTAGGAAAAGCAGATGGTGTAACTTTCTTTACAAATAAGCGGCCTCCTTTAACTGACCCCCCCCCCCCCCCCCCCTGAATGTTAGTCAGTGTCAGTCCATAACCAATGTATAAATAAATAAATAAATGAGTCTTTATTGCTATTATGTTTTAACCTATTTAACATACTTATAAATTTTTAACCATAGATATAAGAAAACTATATTAACTTAATTTTTAATCCTAATCTTGGCAATCGACCCATCTCCTCTCTTAACAGCTTATCTTTCTACTAAAGGCCTCCTCTAAGGATTTAAATTTATCTCTGTCCTTTGCTGTACTTATCCATTTGGTTTTCGCCAATGTATACTTTACTATTATTAATAAGACTACGTGTTTATTTTATTGAAATTGGATCAATAAGTCCTCTGTGACTACCCCGTCAGGCATAGTGCGTAACTTCCTCCTTGTCTACTTTTTTCCACACGTGTAGCAACGCAGGAGATTATGTTTATTCTGCTTAAATCTACCTCTGATCTATTTACCTTCGTCTTATAAGAAATTCGTTTTAGAATAACTGCACCACATAACAAATTGCTTAACGTCTTGACCTTCGTCATACCATAAACATTGAAAGCTCCAATTCCTATCAGATATAGATGGTCCGATAGCGTCTATTTAAGGCGCGCCACCCGCAACATGGTTGTTTTGTTACCAACTTCAGTGTTACAATACAACACTCAATTTGTTACCTACTTCCGACCATTTTGTATGACAATTTATTTTGTGTGGCACCGTGACACGTGTCAATCGATTTGTATTGGTTTGAAAAATAGGTTTTGTTTTAGAAGTATTTTGCAATAAATAATTTGTGAAATATATTATTTTATGAATGGTTGGTTAAAAAGTATAAGAAGTTAATGAAGGAACAATAGATTTACCGTGACCCCTTTTAGATGAATAGGATTACGATTATAACAGTTAAAAAAACTACGTTGAATTCCGCCTCAAAATAAAAGATTGTAAATGTTGTTCAAAATAAAAGTCCGTAATTTTTCTGCGTCTTAAATTTGTAAGACCAAGTGATGTTGATCAGATTGTTTTAAAGAAATTATATTATGAACGCCTTATCACAAAATGAATGACTTATCTTATTTAAAAACATACTAACTTTGTTGTAAATTCAATTGGAAACAATGATTATATTATTTATTAGAGCGAAAACTCGTATCAAATTATCCACATCTCTGTCAACTGCAACTGGATCGAATTTAAGCAATGTTAAAGTTAACACAGATAAACCATGACTTCTTCTTTAAAGTCATAGACAAATACATTATTAGGTTTTTACAGAAAATTCCGTTGTGTACAAGCTTGTCATAACAAAGTTTTTTATAAATACTTCTTTTATTCTACCTGATAACCATTAATAGATATCTATTCTGTATGTCAATTCATGTATTATCACAATTTTATGGGTATTTAAAACATTGATACCATGTTTGATTGCTTATTTTATTGGATTATAAATTGAGTTTTTTATATACAGTCATTATCGATATGGCAATCGATGATAAATTGACTTTTGCAAATTGCATTTTATTCATTTATATTTGAAATAGTTTCCGATTAACAAAAAGAGACAATTTGGTAAAATTCTTGGCTTAGATAAGTAAACAACGAACAAAAAGGGATACACGACTTCCAAACTTTAATTCGTATTGTTACTCGTATTTGTCCAATAGGTATAACTTGTCCATCCTTATAAAATTCAGCTATCTCTCAAAGATTTGATCTTCGTGTTTTACGATTTGTTATAATGTCCCTAGTTGCCTACGCTTCTGAGGTTTAAGGTCCATATTTCAGAACGTTGCTCAATACTCAATCAACGCTTGAGGCTAGTTTTTGCCTTATAAAATCTACTCTAAAGCGTCGATTGAGTTTTGAGAAACGTTCTGGAATACGGGCCGAAGTCTTCTGCTTAAATTCATTAATTTCTTTGAACATGATGGATTAAACCTTCTTACCCATCAAATTAAACATAAAACACTTAATCTTTCCTTAAAGAGAAGTTAGGAATCGTCATCGGAGCCCTGTGGGTTGAGATAGCGGCCCACAAGCATAGGTCGGTCTTTGCTTACCATCAGGTGGACGACGCCATTATAACGTGCCAAATATTAAAAAAAAACGATCACTAGAAAAACAGGGCGTCTTTGGCCTTCTTAATATAAAACTTCATACCGATTAGTTGATTTGGAAATCACAACACTTCAAAAGGTATAATCAAAATAAAATTACACACCAAGCGTAAGTGTTTGATATTAGCGCCTCGAGGGTGAGTGTATGAAGGTTGTTGGATCTGCTTCGATTACAGGTGATCAGGTGATACAAACGACTAACATCAATTGCCTATTTATAATTACATATAATTTTGAAAGGCGTTGAAGTTACAAACATTCGTTTGGAGCAGATTTACTGAGTACTGTATTATCATGAAGTACACACATTATATAGCCAGCCATTACATATGCTATGTAATGGCTGGCTATATAATCCTAGCACCTAAAATACACATGCCGTAAGTATGTAGCAATTTGATAAAATATTTAAATAAATATCCATCACGCCTTATCCCCGAAGGGGTGGCAGAGGCATATTATATGCTCACCGTGTGGATTCCTGTACCACGTAATAGGTGGTGAGCCCATTGCCGTGTTGAAATGTACAGACGCAGGTTGTGGGTACCTGTTGTTGAATTTTTTCAAGCCGCCCATTAGGCTTTCAACCAGGCTTAACGACTGCCATTTTACTGGCAACCGGGACCAACGGCTTAACGTGCCTACCGAAGCACGGAAACGCTCGCAAATGTAAATGCCACAAAGTGGTCACCCATCCGAGGACCAGCCATAGTGAAAGTTGCGTAACTCAGTGATCGTTTACAGAACACTGAGACCGCGGGGCCACGAGCGATAAAATATTTCTTTTCTTATACTACCGAGATGGCATATAACTATAAGTTCCACAGATAGTAGTAACCATAGCTTATTGAGGTGGTACCACATAACATATAATAATAGGTACCTATTATTATATATTTTGTGGGTGCTACACTCTCTCTTAGAAGAACCCCATACTGAAGTTCTCTATCGCGTCCAAAACGAGTTGTGGAACAAAATTTGGTAGTAAAGAGTACCAAATCACTATTATCATTAAAATAATAAATATTATGGCATATTTTTTACACAGCGCCATAAAACGCTATATATAAGCTAGTGGGTTCTAGGAAACTTTTAAACATATTTATATAATTCTAAATACATACATCTTCTACATATGAAACACCCAAACTCCGAAACTAACATTAATGGATCACACAATTTATTTTCCGACACAAGAATTAAACCCGGGACAGTCATTTACAGTACCACTTACGCAATCGAAGCAGTCAAATGATGGTTTCACGTTATGACAATGTATGGTAAAGTAATATAAAAAGAAGTATAAAGTAATATATCTAAGTGACGATTGATCAAGGACACACCTTACCATCAGTGTTCATCGAATCAATCAATATGACATTCGGTTAATGTCATTTATAGCTGACTTTTATAAGTTTTTGTTAAAACTAAGTTAGATATAAAACTCTCTTGAATTGAATTGAATTAATTGACAAAAAAGAGCAGAAAAAAACTACAAAATTTTAGAACTACTTTGCAGTAAAAATAAAACGCAAATCAAACCTTTTAACAGCGCAAGAGATACTAAACACTATTGACTCATTAAACCAGTTTACATACACTAATTTATTCTGAGCTCGGGAAAATTTAAAGTGAATTTTACGAGCCGGATCGAATTCTTAGTACTTCTCTGAAACTGCTTTTGTATTGAACTTTTAAAGCGAAAGCACTAAACTTCTAAAACGAAACAAAAAAATACGATTCATTACTAAAACATCATCATCATCTCAGCCCATGACACCCACTGCTGGCTATAGGGTTTGGTCGTTTAGTCTATTCTCCTGACAAATAGTTTCGTATATTTACTAATAAAATAAAGAAGAAAGATTAGTTTGTTTGTAGTCGATACATTCTGAAACTACAGAAACAATTTAAAAAATAAATTCTACATTAGGAAGCCAAGTTATTCAGAATATATCTCTTAAGATATTCATTTTAGGTGTAAAGAGACAAAATAATCTTTATGAAAGGCTAAGGCTTACGTATTTAAAAAGATAAGGATTAATAACGTATTTGTGTAAATAGCTTCAAATTACCGCTTGGTAATTGCTGGTTTTTTTTTAAATTTAAATGGATATAGTATGTTATGCTTAAGAGATAGAATACTGTCGCAGACATTTTTGTAGACCTATATTAGATACACAATTTCACCATATATTATATTGTTATATCTCAAAGGGTTTGGGCAGCGTTTTCGTTGAAAGCTTCCAGACGATATTTTAAGCCGACACTCCCAACAAATATCGTTATAATTTAGTAAATGGATACAAATACTTAACAAATTATACATAAAAACCTTCCTTATAAGAAACCGTATCGTAATTCGTTGCGTAGTTTTAAAGATCTAAGCATACATAGGGACAGACAGCGAAAAGGGACTTTGTTTTATAATACGAAGTGATATCAATTATGCGAGATAAAATTTTAAACTAAATTTTAAGATAACCTTTCGATAAATCCTTCATTTTACTCAATGAGTGTATTTCGTAACAATTTGCATGCAATATGTTTGCAATCGTGTGATAAACCATAAACATGGTAAATCCACTATAAGCATCAATTAGCAGGTTTGAAAAAAAAAATTGTTTATACTTTCTCTATTTGTAATTTATGTGTGCCTAACTTGATATTCACAAGGGTTTCTAAACAGTTATTTAAAATGGCAAATTTTTGCTTGTGTTGTGTGACTGGAACACCGCTAGACCTATTATTCCATAGTAGATAAAAAGATTGATTTTCAGTACAATCGCAGATGCACCCCCCTTCAGGGATAAAGGCGTGACAATATGTATGTATGTATGTATGTATGTATGTAGATCTCTTCTTCATCTTTACGTATACCCTGTTACTTCCAAACCCTAGCTGTGTTTGATGCCTGGGGTCCGCCTTTCTTGGTTGCTGGGCACGTTATAGTTAGACTTTTTATTTTCGACATTGTTAGGAGTTACTTCCATCTTCACTCGCCTGCGTCATCGTTGCCTCGTCTGTTGATCAACAGGTGCACCGCTAGCAAGAGGGGTCGCTTGGGCCCCTTGAGATATTGGTTGTGTCGCTTACACCCATTAAAATCCCCCTACATATTTGGTAAAAACCATAAAGTCGCAATACCTTGAACATTATGACGCGACAATTCTATTTCTACTAAGCATTCTTGGTTTTTGTGCTATATTTTTTTTAAAGGTGTATTTTCTTTTTTTACAGGTAAGTTGAAGATATCCACTCCTCTATGTCTGATAGGATGAGATGACAAAACGTATGTATGTATAATGTCAATGAAATTATTTTCTAAAGCCACCTAAATATTAATTTAATTAATTAATAATAATTAATTATATGATGTACTATATACTGTCCATTTCAACACGGAAATGGGTTCACAGCTCACAATGTGGGACAAAAATGCGTACACGAAATGTGGGTGCATAGTATGCCTCTGCCAACACTTCGGCGATAAAGGTGTGAATTATTTAAACCGACTTATTATGTAAAGTCGAACAGTAAGGTTTACCTTAACTTGTAGTTTTGGTATTTCTGAAAAGGGTACCTCTAGTCCGTCAATGTCATGTATTCGAAGGACGAACTGTCAAACATTTTCTTAAAATTATGTCTTGTCCCAGAACATATATTTCTGTATTCGTACAAAGTTTAAAATTAAGAATATTTACATACATATTGTCACGCCTTTTATCCCCGAAGGTTGGGAGGCAAAGGCATACTATACGCCCACATTTCACCGTATGCACTTTTGTACCACGCATCAGGTGGTAACCCCATTGCCGTGTCGAAATGGTCAGGCGCAGGCTGTGGCGATATGCTGTTAGAATTTTTTCAAAGCGCCCATAAGGCCTTTATAATAATTTTCTCATGCATTCATATGCTGCTCCAAACATTGGTAGTTAAATAAAAAATAAGATCACTGCAATTATTCACGAAACCAATGAGTACATTTTCGTAAATTTCCTTGACGCTTAACCCTCGTTTATAAGCATAAAAAAAGCAAGAAGAGCTTCTCACAAGACGAGGGTTCATTATATTATTACCAACAAAAAATTTAAATTAGTCGTCAATCCATATCCATAAACGCTATTTTGCTTACTCGCTTGTAGGTTTATGAGTTCGTATTTTTCTCTGTAATAAATAAATAAATAAATATTATTTATTTATTTTTCTCTGTACTGTGGTCTGCACGTAAATTGTACCCAAGCCCATAAACAATTTGGTAGCAATCAAAATCCTTTACCCATTACAACTCTATTGTAAATTGCTTGAATTTCAATCACAGCGGGGTGCTCTTGTGTAAAAGGACTTATGCGTTGTAATTACAACTAAAATGTAATTCAACCATATTAAAATATGATCTACTGTTTGGCTACTATTAATTAGACTTGGATAATTTCATTGGTCGTTGCAATACGTACGATTCTAGACGTTGATATTACTTAGACCCAGCCGGTTTTAAATGTACCTTCGTAATTGACTTCGGATTTTAGAGTCATAATTATTATGAGTGTGCGTTTGTAACTTGATTAGCATTTCGTATTATTTCACTGTTACACACAAAAAAGCATTTCGTATTATTTCACTGTTACACACAAAATAGCATTTCGTATTATTTCACTGCTACACACAAAATATATGGAAACTGTTTAGTTCCATTTGTTTATGTGTTCCTTAAACGGTGTTCTCCTGGAACCCTAGTTTATCACCTCCTGGAAACACGCCTTAGATGTGCCTTTAAAGCTTTGGAACTCAGAACTGACTTAGTGACCAACCCTATCGATCCTTTCGTTCGTTTTTGGGGGTCAACTGCCCCTTTCACTACAACTGCGACAACTAGCCCGAACCGTCGATCGTCGCCTCGTTGGATATCGTTCTGATATCTGACGCACAGTACGTCTTTTACCTTATCTGTCTCTTTCTCGAGCCTTAACCAACAACTATTTTGTGCACATCACTTACACATGATCCCCAAAGTGAGACTTCTCGCCACTGCAAAGAGGCTTCGGCGCTGCTCCATCCACGTGGGCAGCCTGCAAACGTGTGGAAGGAAGTTTCCTATTATGATTATGCTATGATTATCTATTCTAACGCGGTCTTTTCTCAAAAAAAATCTTTTTTTTTTTTTTTTAAGTTATGTGACTCATGGTTCTCACAGTACTAACAAGCTTCTGCGGTGGAACTAACGATGACAGTTATCTATACAGCTATAAAACTGTAAATATTTGCTTATTGGATTCCAATATCATACAAAAAGTTCACTAGTATTTGTGGGATTATCCTCGCCACGTTGAAAAACCTTTTACGGTCCGATGAATTTCATCTAGACTTTTGCTGAGACTTTACTAATTTAGGTTTAATACAATTTTCGAAAACTTTAGGTCGCCACATGAGCTTGTCCATTTTAACACGACAATTGACTGACTGACCACGAATGTAATGGGACAAAATGCACACGGTGAAATGTGGGTGTATATTATGCGTCGATCAAATTTCAAATCGTCTTCTCCTTAGTGTCCTAATTGCAATTAGGGTCGGCAGCGCGAGTGCTGCCACCTCTGGTGTTGCAAACGTCTATAGGCTACGGTGACCACTTTCCATCAAGGGGGCCGTAAGCTTGTCTGCTACCAAAGTGGTATAAAAAAAAATTGCTTGACAACCCTACCTGAATTTGAAGTCTCTTCTTTTATTTTATTGAGGGATTGAGTGGAGTCCATCGCATCAATGTTTAGAAATGGTTGTAACACTGTTCATACTTCATTGGTATTAGAGTTGATGAGTGACTCGATAGATGGCTCTGGCCGTACTCTTAAATGACGATTGAAATATAGTGAAGAATTTAAACTTGTTTCGGTACGGTTCGGGTAGTTCAGTGGCTAGAATATTGCCCTGGTTAGGAAAAGGTCAAGGATTTAAACCCCGTCTCGAACCAGGTTGTCTTTTTTTTGACTTTCATAAAAAGATACCTATAATATATATGTATTTAGAAATACAGGGATTACCCACATGTTGTTTATTACTTTAAAATCATCTTATATCACCATCAGACCAATAATTTTGCTTAACAAGAGCTGTGCAATACATCTGGTGAAACTTATGGTACTTCCCATATTTTACTTCGGATGAAATACGTCCCACACCACACACTTTGAATGAAAGTTTATTTGCTAGAAACCTGATACAAAGAAATGATGTAGAACGTCATATAGCATGTGAGTTGCATGGAGTCCCAGACCAAAATATTTTAGGTAGAAACTTATTATATTATAACTTATTATAATCTTAGGTACCAACAGTGCAAACGGATTAGAATAAAATGTAATTTGTACACCAACTTAAAGCAAGTTTACAAATATTTTAGTCAGATATTGTACAAAGGGCGGCCATATCGCTATAAAGCAATTTCTTCCAGAACAAGTAACATTTTTGAAAATGACGCTTTGTCAAAGTTTAATAATTTAGGAATTAAAGTTCAAGGCATTCATTTATTCAGCTATACATATAAAAGTAAATTAGCGGATTCCAAAAAAAATAAATATGTCCAGCTGTTTTAGAGATTAAACAACAAACAGACAGAAAAAATAAGTAATTGTTATTTTTTATGTCAGTATGTACTGTTAATTTGGAATTAAAACAGACACTTCAGTTTTATTTATCTGTATATCTATATTAGATATCTAGATGACCCCCGCGGCTTCGACTGTGACATACTTTGAAACCCCATCGCATCCATTTAATCCGGTCGCTTAAAATTATTACAAAAATGTATGAAAATTTGACTTTTATGATTTCTGCTTCTCTCTCCTGGGTAGTAGCGTGATGTTATATAGCCTATAGCTTTCCTCGATAATATCTACCACTATACAACACAAAAATATTTTTTAAATTCGGGGACTACCAGGACTTTAATTGGTCACCACACCCTGCGCCTGTCCATTTCAACACGGCAATGGGCTCACCACTTGTTACGTAGGACAAAAATGCATACGGTGAAATGTGGGCGTTTAGTATGCCTCTGCCTACCCCTTCGGGGATAAAGGCGTGGCAGTATGTATGTATGTTTTAAATTCGAACCAGTAGTTCCTGCGCTTGAACCAAACAAACTCTTCAGCTTTATGCATTAGTATAGATACCTACCGTAAACGTAATGTAGAAGCAGTACCTATATAACGATCCTAAGTTTTCCATTTACACAAACATGATATACCTAACCTGCGATAAGAATACTAGTCTAATTGTCGTTTACATTGCAAATTAAACATATTTATTGTATTCTATTCTGCATATTGCTCGGTGGGACAAGTACCGAATGCTAATAGTCGGTGGGCGAAACATACTCAATGACATAACTTGCCGACAACATACATACAAACAAGTATGGTAAACGAGCTCAAACAGCACTTGATATAAGTACGAGTATGTACATACATCTGTTAGCTCATTTAGTACCGCATGTCCATAGTTTTCCACTAATTTACACCGAACGAACACAAGAAGTTATATATTTTCACTAATTTAATACTTACTTGTCTAAATATAGAACGCATTTGGAGTGCTGACATAGACGTAGACATATTTTCACGCCTTTATCCCCGAAGGTGTAGGCAGAGGCATACTATACACCCGTGTTTCACCGTGTCCCACGAAACAGATGGTCAGCCCATTGCCGTGTTGAAATAGACAGATGCAGGTTGTGGCCACCTGCTGTTAAAATTTTTGAAGCCGCCCATAAGGCCTTTAACTTGACTTAACGACTGCCATGTTACTCGCAACCGGGACCAACGGCTTAACGTGCTATCTGAAACGCTCGCAAATGTTAATGCCACATAGTGGTCACCCATCCGAGGACCAGCCATAGTGAAAGTTGCGTACCTCAGTGATCGTTTACAGAACACTGAGTCCGCGGGGCCACGAGCGCTGCATTCAATTCAATTCAATTTTCTACTAATTTAATACTTACTTGTCAAAATAAAGGCATTAGAGTTCTGAAGACAGCTAAATTACATTTTATAATCCATGAAAGTTTAATGCTAATGTCCAAAAGGAATTATGTCATACATACATATTGTCACGCCTTTAACCCTGAAAGGGTGGCAAAGACATACTACACGCCCACACGTAAACAATTTTCTCCCACGGAACAGGTGGTGGCCACATTGCAGCATTGGCGTCTTGAATAGAGATGAATTTTGTTATACCAATATCATTTCCAATAATGTACAAAATTAACTATGTCATACTAATATCATTTCCACTAATGTACAAAAGTAACTATGTCATACTAATATTATTTCCACTAATGTACACAATTAACTATATCATATTAATATTATTTTCATTAATGTACAAAATGAAAATAACGTGATTCTAATATTATGTTAAATTTTAATTTATCTATCACGCCTTGTCCCCGAAGGGGTGGCAGAGGCATACATATTGTATGCCCACTTTTCTATTCCTGTCTCACGTAATAGGTGGTGAGCCCATTGCCGTTTGACTTGTAATTTTATGTGTTGTAATTTACTTTACAGTATTTATTTATCCACCCACAGTATAATTAAATTAGACCCTGAATTATCTACTTACCTGTTTTAAACTTCCTTTTATATACCTACTAAACAGAAAGTAGATAAACCTTCAGGCATTGCATTAAAATACCTATAATATTGATTAAAATCGATTTTGCTAAATGATAAATATATCATTACTTTAATATTAGTTATAAAAAAATTGTTATACAGCTCCATGTAGGAGTCTAAATTAAGTATAATTCCAAGTTTCTTAGGTAATACACATCTTGAAAACCCTATGTTCAAATGGCCATTTCTAAAGGTACATGTCCAGCCGTAGGCGTTTGATTAACTGTATGATGTTTATGTACAACTGTGCATGTAAATTATATTCATGATTTCCTTCTAAGGAAACTTAACAGTTCATTTTAATCTTGTCAGAATCAGAAATATTTTTTTGTATAAACTCGCCACAGAGCAAGGAATGTGGCTTGTTGCCTTTTGCTCGCGCTCTCTAACCGAGATGAGTGGAGAACACAAAAGGGTCAAATACTGCTAAAATTAGATCGTAGCTCATGTACATTACATTAGTTTTTATTTCACTTCAATACATGCAGTATTTCCGAAGTTATAAAGACGAAAAGGTTTAGTCTTTTTATGAATATTCCGAGATTAGGCGCGCCCATTATGACGTCACAGCCTCGCACAGACTGCGAAGAGGCGCGGCGCTGCGTTCGGGTGCGAACGAGAGCGCGACTGTTGAATGAACAGTGTTGTGACGTATGCGGTCACCCGCATTATACGCACTTTGATCCTAAATATTTTAGCCATTTTTTGATATATTAAGAAAGTAAAACACCGTTTATCTCGAATTTTTTGGAGATTCATTGGGCATTTAACGTAAAAAATGTTTGTCAGACTCATTACCGAGTACCAAGTTTACGTTCGATTATAGGTTAAATTCGCATTCGCGGCCTGTCAGTTGCCTGCCATTTATGTATAGTAATTAGTATAATGGTATGATTAAACAATGACGCCTCCTGACACGTTTGGTTGTATGAAATACTAGTTGACGCCCGCGGCTCTGCACGCGTGGTAAAGTTTTCCCGTTCCCGTTTACCACATGAACTTGTTCCCGGGATATAAAGTAGCCTATGTTATTCTGATGTGTAAGCTATATTATTGTAAGGTTTCATCAAAATTCATTCAGTCAATTTTGCGTGAAAGAGAACTAACATTCAATCTTACAAACTTTCGCGTTTATAATATTAGTAGGATATAGACTAACTTAGTGATTGAACTGTCTATGTACATTTTTCACTTTTTGTTGAATTTTATCACATAAAATGAATTTTAGTGATGTCAGATACAAATTTAAAGTCACACAAAATTTTGAAGTTTTTACGTCACCGACGTCACCTAATTAGGTGACGTCTAATTTTAGTGAAGTGACTAATTTTAGTGGAACGTTTATTAATTTTAGTAACCGTTTGAAGCGTGAAAACTTTTAAAACGTTATATCGTGAGAAATGTACATAGGCAGTTCAATCATCAAGTTAGTTGGCATGTATTTACATTCGACTGTCTATGTACATTTTTCAAGTCTTATTCCATTTTATCACATAAAATGAATTTTAGTGACATCAGATACAAATTAAGTGCTATTTATGATATCACCAACTTTAGTTCGACTTAATAACAGAATATCATTTGGAGAAATTTAGTTTAGTGATGTCAACAACAGAATTAGCACCATAGACTAAGATAAATTAGGTATAATAAGGCGTCTCAATAGAGCTCAAGTGATTCTTGCAAAAATCCTTGTTAATTTACAGTTGGATGCCTGCAGGTTCGCTAGCACGTCTAAGTTTTCCCGTACCCATTTTCCACATTTAGCTATCCTTATAAGTTAGACAGACATATGCCACCGCGGATTTTTCTGTACGCTTATAAAAAATGTTATATCTATCGTTGTATATTATTTATTTTGGTATATCTCTCAGGGTTTACGCAGCGTTTTCGATGAAAGCTTTTAGTTGAAGTAATTTTTTCAGACATCGAGAACAATTATCAACTATAAATGTTTATTAAAGTGAAAAAAAGACAATTAGGTTCGAGACAGGGATTGAACTAGTGACCTTTGCCTAGATAGGGCAATGTTTTAGCTACTGAACTACCCGAACCGTACCGAAACAAGTTAAAATTTTACCCTATATTTCATCATCTAAGAGCGTGACCCTATAGATAACTCTGGTGATGGCAAAGGTCACAGGTTTAAAGGTCATGAACCAACTTTTAACTTTAATAAAAAGTTAGCATACTAATTTCTTTAAAATGTATCTACTTATCAACCAATTTACCTAAACAATCTATGCGTGATAACTTTTCAGTTTGTAAGTTTATTACGAACAGGCAGACGCGGTGAATAACTTACAATATGTAATAAGGATAAGGATTAAGGTCTTCTAATATTTTTGTCAGTTGGCACTATAAAGTAAGGGTCTTCGCTTGAATGCAAGTAAAACTAAGGTTAGGTAAGAACTAAATGCGAGATTAGGGTAAACCAGGAACGTCTAGAGCAAGTGAATATAATAAAATAGCAAATAATAAAAAATAATAATAAATAATAATAATAATAAATAATAGCAAAATTGTGTACATATTTAGGGAGTATGTTTATGGCGAGTAGCTGCCGCACACAAAGTTAACGGTGGTTTGTCCCAATGAGTAAAGCGACAAAGCATCGTAAAAGAAGCACGACTGGCGATTCATTCATACGGCAGTGCTAGTGCCAACTTTGCTTTACGGTAGCGAAACCTGGGTATGTCAGAAGATAACTTGCTAAAAAAATAAAAATCTTCACGCTGTATCCCTGACGGGGTAGTCAGAGAGGACAGATCGCTAGGCTTCCATGCATGTTAGAATGCTGTGGTGGAGATGCGATAACTTCGAAAATTGTGCGGCGTAACTTTGGCCGACCGAATACGTAACGAAATGATACGCAATATGGCAGGTTTGAAGGAAAGTTTCAGCGTTAAGCTGGAAACAGGCGTAGAATGAGTGAGGAACTATTGACGAAAAATATTGTGCAAAAGTAGAGGGTAGGAGGAGTCAGGGTAGGCCGAGACTTACATATGAAGACCACGTGAGCAGATTGCTCAAAAAAGGAAAAGTCAAAAGTACTCGGATACCCAGACGTGCGTGTATGAAGCGATTGATGAATCTTGAAGTAGTGAAAGAAGTATGCATGGATCGCGAAGCCTGGCGATCTGTCCTTTCTGACTACCCCGTCAGGGATACAGCGTGAAAATAGTTTAGTATAGTTTTTAGTATCTATGACTTAATATGATGGCCGAGGTTTTCTTTATAAGTGCATTGACCTTCCACTGCCTACTACTACATACTTATTATGGAAATATCAAGGCGTGGGATAACTAAAAACCTAGACATTGAGCCTCCTGTCTTAATAGCGTGTTGGGGGAGATTAGTCTTCTATATACGATCACTACGTTAAGCACCTTACGCTATAGTCAGTTCTGATATGGATGATTGCTTGTGGCTTCCAAAAACACGTTAAGCTATTGGTTTCGGCTGAAAGTAACGTGGTAGTCGATAATCCAAGTTGGGGGCCTTATGAGCGACGAATTTAAACAACAAATATCCATATTATCTATACATGTCAATTTTAAAACTGCGAAGGCTAACCACAATATCTACACGGGACTAAATATGTATAAAAAGGTGAAATGTAGTTGTTATATTATAGAAGTAGTTTTATTTTTATGTATGTTAAAGCGTAAGTATATGTATATATCTCCCAGTTCACTTTTCAATAGGCAACCAGTTCAGACTCTAATAGTATTGTGCTTTCTTCAATGATAATATCTTACTTATATTTACTTATCAGCCACTCCTTTAATGAAGGAGTGTCCTCCTCGAAGGGGTAGGCAGAGGCATACTATTTACACTTAACAAGTGGTGAGTCCATTTGATTTGATTTACTCGTATACAATTTTTAAGAAAATAAAGGTATATTTTACCATTTACCATTATTATGTAACGAAAATATGATCTCCTTCCACGCAAGCAAAGCCTTAGTCGCTAATAAAAGCTGATTAACCGTATACCTTCCTCTTACCGCATACTTTTCCGGCGCACATCTTGAAAAGCAACTTAACTGAACGGTATTGTCAATTCGCTGTAGCCTAATCGCCTCAATCCGATTAGTTTCAACTCATTTCCTTAAAGCCTGTGAAACTAATGGATAACTGTAACGTCCAAGTTTACGTCTGGAACACTAGAACATAAACTGAACGTATACCTTGAGCGAAGTTATTCGTTGCCAGGTGGCCAGACGATTCGTTGGTAACGTGATTCACGAACGGGGTCCGTTGCGCAACCATGCACGTGCCTATTGTGGTTTTTACTTTGTACTTATCTGCAATTTGTACAGTTAACTTTGGCTTAGGTTGAGTATAATTTTATTGTCCGGAAAAAAACTCGTTTTAAGAATTTGTTTCACCAATACTATTCATAGATCAATAAGAAAGTATCATTATAGACTATTATGATGACTCAAGTCTTAATCCAAATAATAAAGTTGAAAGTAATAGCCTAGCTTATTTTGCACTTACAACATAATATTTCATACAAACTGAATCAGTGATGATACAAAGCGGTCACAGTAAGTTCTAACTAGACCACGTGAGCAGATTGCTCAAAAATGGAAAGGTTAAAAGTACTCTCGGAAACCCAGACGTGCATGTATGAAGCGATTAAAGAATCTGAAGTAAGCGAAAGAAGTACCTATACATGGATCGCGATGGATACCTAAACTTGGCGATCTATTTGAAAATAGTTAGTAAGTTCTCCGGGCTTAAGCACCTGTTGACAATATTACTGTCATTTTTCTCTTATACTTTGATTATCTTATTATTTTAATTAGCTTTTAACAATATGCTGAAAAAGTTAAAAAATTTAGGTTAAAGATAAACTGCTAGATGAATCTAATAAGAGATATAATAATAAATAAATAAATATTGGGGACATTTTTTTTACAGAAGGCCACGTCTCTTTTAGGTTTGTAAACATACGTAGATAATTTCTTTCAATGCCAACATTTCATCTTTCCATTTTTAAAAGCATTTTAAATGTCGGCAGTAACAATCCTTTACATGTTCTATAATTAACTTAAACAGCACCAATCAGCTCTATAACTATAATTATCACATTCACAGTTTAATTTTAACTGTCCTATTATCTCGTTACCAGTACCTACTAATTTCGACAAAACTAGACCAGTTGACGACTAACGAGCGACACGTACTTATAAGTGATAAATATCAAAGTCAAAATGATCTGTTACACCTCCAATTACTACTAATAGTACTCTATTGCCATTAAGGGCAGCTGTGAAATATTTTGTACGTAACTCAAACTTCATATTCATAACAAACAAACTTCACATACCGTAATATACCAAAATTGACCTTGGGTATCCTAGAAATACGTTTCTAGATCAAAATGGAACTAAGTAAATTATATATATTTAGGGAGACATTTTTACACTTGACTATCTAGCCAAAATTAAGCTTATATAAGCTTGTTCTATAGGATCTAGAAAAGTCATAAACATACTTTCATATTTCCCCGACTGACCCAGGATTCGAACTTAAGACCTCAGCACGGTAGCCGCAAACACTACCACTACACTAGTTGTTTGTAGCTCTCTGACCTAATCTATATACTTAAGTATAAATATATGTATATGTACGCTATATTAAGAGAGAGAAAAATATCGATATATGACAAAATAAATGGTAATTAGCTTCATTAACGTCAACGTTCGGTGTTCGATCAATATAATCGTAAGATAATTTATTACTCGGAATAAAAACCTGCTACAAAATTAAATTCTCCTTGACATGCAAGTACAACCAATGAGTAATTAATCTGCAATAAGTACCTATAGTAATCCAACACTACATACTAACCTACATAACTTACAAATTTCTCGGCCAATGGGAGCTCGTCTGGGTATATCGTGTACAGGAGAACATTCACTGGTCAGTGGTCAGTTAGCACCGCGCACGCAATCCGTTCTTATCAAAGAAGTATCCTTTTGTATATTTTACGTGAAACTAATAGATTTTTACGGTGCCTTAAAACATAATAGCTGGTTTAAAGGTCGTTGACATTTTGATCAAATAGTTCTGCTACCTGCACTTGACTTTTGAAGTTTAGTCATGTTGTGTGTGGAAGGAAAAAAATTTCGATTTAAGAGATTTGTAAAGTAATATCTAACTAGTTACTAAAAATCTTATTTAATAAGTAAAGGCTTTAATTTTTTTAACATGTGGAAATCCCCTAGGGATCTATGTCGGAGTCAAATCGACTAAAACCACAATACTATCCGTCTATTGCCGAGCGTCCCAGGTAACTCCTCGGAAAGAGAGGCTACCGTATGCTATACAAAAATTGGATCAGACAAATAATTGAATTCTTTAAAGCGGACATAAGTGAAAACTATGATAGCAACCGGATATTAATTAATTTCACTATGACGCAACTAATGTAAATAATTAAAAATTAAAATTAACTGTTTAATCAACTATTATATATCACTACATATTATAAAACAATTAGATTTCCCTGTCTGTACCTATGTATGCTTAGATCTTTAAAACTATACAATGAACTTCGATACAGTTTTTTTTTATAGATGAGTTATTCATAGGGATGGTTTTTAAGAATAATTTGTTAAATTTTTGTAAGCATTAATTTAATTATAACGATATATGTTGGGGGTGCGGGGAAAAAGAAGCCGTCTAGGAGCTTTTAATGAAAACGCTGCTTAAACCCTTTGAGATATAACAAAATAATGTATCGTGGAATTGTGTATCTAATATAGGTCTACAAAAAAGTCCGCGACGATATAAGTCTATCTTTTAAGGATAACATACTATATCCATTTTAATACCTTAAAAAACAGTAATTATAAAGCGGTACTTTTTAGGCTATTTACACAGATACATTATTAATCCTTATCATTTTTATTATGTTAGTTGGCTTCAGCATTTTATGAAGATTATTTTGTCCCTTTATCCTTGCAAAATAAATGAATATCTTAGGAGATATGGCAATATCAAAAATGCTCAAAGAAATTAATTTCGTGTAACCATAATTCGACATAGGTAGGTACTTGAAAGCGGAGAAGTAATCAAGTAATTTGAAAAATGTTCATACATTATCGTCAAATTTATAAACAACGGGATTAAATGGGTGCCACGGGGTTCGAAGTATGTCACGGGCGAAGCCGGGCGGGTCAGCTAGTAGGTAATATTTAAGTAATAAAAATATTAGTCCGAAAATAAATTAGTCACTTTAGATAAGTATACTTTTTTAATTTCACTTTTTTTTACTTTCACTGATTATTCGTAGATAACTTAAATTATTATTATACAACCCAAATTCTAATCCACCTAATCATAAGTAATTGGTGGCAATAAATGGCCAAGTAAACACGCGACGTTTAATTCATAACACGAAACTTTTGTACGAAACAGCACCTACACGAATTCGAAAGTTTTAGTAGGTACATATTGTACACATTACAACCGCATACGATAAAGTAATTAGAAAAAATCTGATGTTTGAAATGGGTCAGAAATAATACTAGTATCGGTAAAAAAATCACTATAGCATGTCGACCCTACTTTTATGTCTAAGCACTGTTTTTACACATAATGTAAGAGTAATGCACTAGTTCTAGAAAATAATGTAGAGCAAGCGTCCGCCATTTTCCACATTTCCCGCGCATTCTCCGTGCGTATTTCTTGTCGTACATACCACAGACGTTTCATATAAAAAACAAAATGTCGGGCATCGGTCGCCCAGGGTATAATGCCTACATAAAGCGTAACATTAGTTTCGTTTAGATAATGTAAGATAAACTTTCAAACGATTTCATTGTATACACAATAGTAGATACTTAACCTATTCATAACAGCATGTACTTAACAGCAAGTACACGAAACGCATGTGGCCATCATTGTCCAATGGTTTTATCTGACTCAGTAGTCTCACATCTTATGAACCTTTACATAACTGTAAGTGTTGCAAACACGTCCCATTATGCAATGTTCCTACTTCGATTATAACACTACGGTTGTCGCGGTTTTCAATTGGTCAGAATTGAATTATTAAGCTGCGTTTTATGTGGATTGATTACTTAATTAGGCGTAGCAATATGAGGTGGTGTCCTATAGTAGGTTTTTTTAACTGTTCGCATGGCATGTTCGAGAACTTACAGCATTAAATGACAATGAAACCAAGAACCGCTACCGGCAGATCCGTGAATGTATTTTTTGCTAGTGTCTGACTGGTTCGTTTTATTAATCCATCCATGTGTGATGCCCGCTTTGATGTCAGCATATCTCAGTTTTCTTATAAATTTGAACTGAATACACTTCCACTTTCTGCTTCATCATAATATCTTACTTTCTTTATATTCAACCCAATTCCCTCTCTGGCCCTTGATCCTAATTAGTTTTTAAATATTTTCATTCAAACTTTTATCCCCCATTTTACACCCTAGAGGGTAGAATTTTAGAAAATATTGAAACATGTAGTCGCTTTCAAACCCTACCTGGATTTATAGCTTCCGATCCACTTTTATTTGACTGCTAGGAGCAGCTGTTGTTTGACTTTGATTTTCAGGATTGCTGGGAGGGACTGCCGTCTGTGTCGTTTTCTTGTCCGTCAATCAGCAGATTAATGTCAACTAGCAAATGATTGTCGCTTGGGCCCCGGAGATAATGATGGTACCCCTTACATCCCTGCATTTATAAATAAAAAAATATTTATGTGTTGGATATCGCATTTATCGAGGAAGGCTATAGGCTAATTATATATCATGACGCTACTACCCTGGAGAGCGAAGCAGTAATTATAAATGTCAACATATCGGACAATTTTTATGCATTATTGTAGAATTTATAATCAACGGGATTAAATAGGTAAGACGGGAGTTCGAAGTATGTCACGGGCGAAGCCGGTGGGGGTCACCTAGTAATAAAAAAGGATTAAAATGAGCACAATTACTTCATAACATCAAAACAAACATGCCGTGCGACCTAAATCATATAAATTCGTAGCAGTATTACACAACACCTTATACTAAACACGCAATATCTCAATTTGTCTTAATCCTGATACAAATTAATCTAGCAAATCATCGAAATCACCAACAAAGCATTCCTGTGATTTCCTAACTTTCCTGTCACCGAGATATATTGCCAGCTGCGAATTAATGAAGAAATTAACAAATGAATCATTTGCTATTGTTTCATTATTGTCACTTGGCAGAACTGATTGAGAATGTTCAACTTTGCTTATGAATAGAATAGAAATATATTTTATTATACACCCATTAATATGTATAATTATTTACAAATGAGTGAGGAACGATTGACGAATAATATATATTGTGCGAAAGTAGAGGGTAGAAGGAGTCAGGGTAGGCCGAGACTTACATATGAAGACTTGCGTGAGCAGATTGCTCAAAAAAGGAAATGTCAAAAGTTTTCGGATACCCAGACGTGGGTGTATGAAGGGATTGATGAATCTTGAAGAAGCAAAAGAAGTATGCATGGATTGCGAAGCTTGGCTATCTGTCCTCTCTGACTACCTCGTCAGGGATACAGCGTGAAGATAGTATGGTATAGTATAATTAATATGTACGTGAATATGGAATACAGATTTTGAAATGTACAACGGGCGGTTTAGTTGCTACTTGAAATTTCCTTAGGCCATAATATCTCGGTATGGCCTCATCGCGCCAGTCTGACCTCATGCTACATAGTAAAAGCTACCGATGCGTCTAGATTTGCATCATGTTCTATACCACTAGAATGAAATAAAATCGCAGACGCATATTAATAGAGAAGAAATTTAATAATTTAATAGTAAGGCTTTAATGACTTATTATTGAGAGTGTCCGTTCATTGTGATAAATTGCGGATGCTGCGGCCTTGTCGAATTAAGCTTATCGTTTTATGATTACTATTTGCATTATCTAATGCTTAGGTTCTGAGAAACTAGGCTAATGAGCACTAGTGCCGAGTCTTGATGCTAAATCGCTTGCTCGATGACATATTCAGGTTTAGAAATTCATGTATACGGTATTGGCAATCTATACGTCGTATTTCATTGTAGCTCAGCTAAGATGAAAATGTGATTGAGATACTAAACGAGGCATCTTATGACCAACGTGCAGCTAAAATAAGTGGTTGTTTTTTATAAGATATATCAAATATCCATATCCTACTAAAAACAACTTCATGTAAAGTAACGCCAAGACGAGTACATATTACGCGCACTGTAAAACGTTATAAAATGTTATGGATAATAATATTTATTTTTAACCCACGATGCAAAAACGACGGAGTGTTTATAAGTTGGACGTGTCTGTCTGTGACATCGTAGCTCCGGAACGGATGAACTGGTTTTTTTGTAAAGTGATTATAAGTTAACATACTTAGCTATATTTATTATGATCGAAGATGGTTGTTTTAAAGTTTCATACGTTTTAGTTGCCTGGCGTTTTGATAGCCTGTGACCAAAGCTAATGCAACCTGGTCAAAACAACTTATGAATTTTACATTTGATCCATTAACCTGACAAAAGGTACCTTTCTATTATTTCGGCAAACCATAGACTCCATTCTAACACAGTCTATGGCATTATCTTTTCAATCGGCAACACTACATTTAGTTAACACTGTACGTGGGTTGCAGTTCATAATTGTAACTCGACAACGTCAAAACTAGCCTCCCTTGTATCAGGTCTTAAAGATCGATTCCGGTAATTTACTATAAATGGTTGTCATAACAACTTTTGACAAGGGAATTAGTGTCTACCTGACATGTTATTAGCACACATACAGATTGCTCGCTATTACAACGCCTACGTAGTCAAGGTATGTAGGAGTCGAAGCTTTTTCTCCCTTTTATTGAATACTAGCTTCCGCCCGCAGCTTCGCCCGCGTGGATTTCGGTAACCGTGATCCTTTTTTTGCCTAGTTTATTTAGCATAAGATTTTTTGCAACGTCGCGGGTACATTACTCATATATCTAAACTCCCCTCCCGCACGCGCACCCCTACCTTGGTGACGCCCACTTCGCAACGGGCCGAAACGTCCAATTTTAATCATTCAAAGACCAAATATTATCTACATAAACTGTACTGATTTAATAAATAATTTATTTTGATAAGGATTATTAGCATGAGTAAAATAAACGCGTTTAATAGTAGTCCTAAAAAAATTCAAGATTATTAAATAAAAAATTGGTTGTTGTGCCTAGCTCGACATAGATAGGTATAGTGTGTCGCGGACTTTTTTGTAGATATTTAAAAGATCTACAATTAATTAGAACATTTTATGGATCTATCTTTTATAGTTTAGGCAGCGTACGCAAAATAAGTAACTTTTCTGGTTGATTTTTTACACCTTGTGTCCGAAAACCCAAATATCTTACGGAACCCTAATAAAATATAGCCTATGTTACTCGTGGATAATGTAGCTTTCGAATGGTGAAAGAATTTTTAAAATCGGTCCAGTAGTTTTTTTATTTATTTGTTCATGTACACACTAATAATAAAGAAAATAACAGTATGAGGAAACATAAGTACAATGGTACTGCTTATTTCTATAAGAAATATCTCCCAGCAGACCGGCGAGAAGAGAACGTGAAGATATAAAAAAAGTCAAGTAAAATAAATAAAAAAAAAATAGTCAGAAGGTAAATAGAAGAGTAGGATAGGATTTAATTAACACACATACCTAAGAGCGTAGTATAATTAAATAATTTATCAATAAACTTACACACTTACAAATATATAAAACATCAATAAACTTACATATATAAATAATTAGGTTTACAGTGAAGAGATATAGTGTTCACGGACTTTCGTTTTAAACGTAGTAATATTTTTACTGTCTCTAATAGTCTTTTTGAGCCTCGTCATTACAAACAAACAAACAAAGTTTTCCTCTTTATAATATTAGTATAGATATAAATGGCCTTTTGAGTGCCAAATATGAATAAGTTATTACTTGTAAAGAATTCATATTTTATGCTTTAGGTTTACTATAGTGCAAATTACTTACTTAGGACTTAGGGGTATGAAAAATAGATTACGACCGATTCTCAGACCTATCAAATATAAAAATATATTATAAATTTTCATAAAAATCGGTCAAGCCGTTTCAGAGGAGTTTGGTAACAAAAACCGCTACACGAGAATTTTATATATTGGACTAGTTGACGCCCGCGGCACCGCACGCGTAGTGAAGTTTTCCCGTTTCCTACAGGAACTTGTTCCCGAGATAAAAAATAGCCTATGTGTTATTCTGATGTGTAAGCTATACTGTAGTAAAGTTTCATCAAAATCAATTCAGTAGATTTTGCGTAACAAACATCCATTATTACAAACTTTCGCGTTTATAATATTAGTAGGATAATAGTGTTTAGTTTTCAAGGTCTTCAAAGGTAAGGGGTCAGTGCAGGAGTGCGGGAGCTACCGCGGTATTAAGGTGATGTCCCACACCATGAAGATCTTCGAGAGGATTATAGACTCTCGGATCCGGCAGGAGTGTACTCTCTCGGGGTGTCAATATGGGTTTCGCCCTGGTCATGGGACCACGGACCCTGTTTTTGCCCTGAGGGTTGTCGCAGAGAAATACAGGTCGAAAAACACGCCTCTGCACTGTTTGCAGAAGGCCTTCGACTGTGTCCCTCGTGCGATGATCTGGTGGGCACTGCGGTCCAAAGGGGTTCCAGAGGTCTATATTGACACTATCCGGGACATGTACTGTGACTCCGATTCAATGGTTCGGACTGCTGTTGGCGACACGAAACCCTTCCCCATCACCGTCGGGGTACACCAGGGTTCGGTCCTTAGTCCGCTTCTGTTCAGTGTAATATTAGACGAATTGTCGGACAGCATCAGAAAACCGCATGAGCCGCCTCCATGGTTGCTCATGTATGCTGACGATATTGCGCTGGCAGACGCGGACAGGGGCAGATTGGTGCGACGTGTAAAGGCGTGGAAGGAGACGCTTGAGAACGGCGGTCTGAAACTAAATGTGGCGAAGACGGAGTACTTGGCACTAAACTCGACAGATCCCACATCCGTCCGCATAGGCGGTGATTTGGTCGAGCGCACGGACCAGGTTAAATACCTGGTATCTGTTTTTCACACGTCCAGTGACATCGATTGCGATGTCAAGTCACGCATTGCTGCCGCGTGGGCCAAATAGCGGGAGATGACCGGTGTCATTTGTGACCCTAAAATGCCGATCCGGTTGAAGGGACAGGTCTACAAAACCATTATTAGACCTGTCCTTTTACATGGGAGTGAGACGTGGCCGATATTGGAGCGACACAAGCAGGAGCTGCGTGTCACGGAAATGAAGATGCTGCGGTGGACGTGTGGAGTCACGCGGGTGGACCGCGTGAGGAACTCTCGCATCCGCGGCAGCCTTCACGTCCGTGACATTGCAGACAAGTTGCAAGAGTGTCGCCTTCGTTGGTATGGTCACGTCTTGCGGCAACCGCCGGGATACGTAGGTAACAAATGTCTGGCCATGTCTCAGCCCCGCCGGGTCCCGGTAAGAGGGGAAGACCCAAGAAGTGCTGGCTTGACGTCGTAAGGGATGACATGCGTGCCAATGGTCGCAATATAGGGGATGCCGACGACCGTGCGAAGTGGAGGAGAAAATGTAGGAAAGCGGACCCCGGGCGTCGCGAGACGCAACTGGGACAAACGCTCGGATGATGATGATGAATAGTGTTTAGTTTTATTTGTTCTCAAACCTTACCTGGAATGGAGTATGGGGTCCCCTTTTATTTGGGTGCTAGGAGCAGTTATAGTTGGGAGCGATTGCCTTTTGACCTCCCAACCTCGTAAGACCACCTACTTCGTTGTCTCGTCCGTTAAACAGCAGGTGCACCACTAGCAGTTCCTTATGCCCACCACCGAATAAATGAAAAAAAAAAAGTGCGTGCTGACCGTGTAGTCTGGTCAGGTCAATTTCTCTCAACGTCGAAAGAAGTTTCACTTCAAAAATAATTGCGAAATCTTTTAGATTCTCTGTGATAAATGATAGAATTCACATGATCAAAACTAATTTTCAACCTTCCAGGTGCTTCAAAGAATCATAAATCTAAATTTACTTATTCGGTGTAAGGTAAGAAGTGAAACTTTTTTATGACATTTTTTTACTGCTATAAAATTTCTCTCATACGTCTGTAAAGAAATTTTACTTATGATAAAGAAGTTTAACTTTAAAACAACATGCGGCGTAGTCGAAAAACGAGACGATTTTTTTTCACAGCTATTAAATTTCTCTCAACGTCGAAAGAAGTATCACTTCAAAAATAATTGCGAAATCTTTTAGATTCTCTGTGATAAATGATAGAATTCACATGATCAAAACTAATTTTCAACCTTCCAGGTGCTTCGATGAATAATAAATCTAAATTTAGATCACAACTTATCTCGAAAATCCAATAACCTTGCAATCTCGTGGATTGATGAGAAAGTCATCCAATATCAAAGTAATTTTTATGAATGACATTGACACAAGAAATCTTAAATTGATACGTTCCTTGGCGGAAATGTAATAAAAAAAGTTCTTAGCTCACGTTGCGAAGTTTTTGATTACAAATAGTTGCGACAGTGAAACGACCAAAATGTATTATTTGTGAACAGAATTGGGTCGATGTTGGCCCAATAATAAACAAGTCTTACTCCTTTACTTTGTTTCGAATACAAGAACTTGTAAAACAAGAACTATACAATCTTGTCACCATTAAAAGCTCAACATACTTCAACCAGAATGTATTTTGAAAAGTAGTCTCAGGCTTTCGAGCTATCAGGTCCGTAACTATCCATATATTAAACCCTGTGATATAACACCTATTTTTGAGATTGAGGAATAAGAATAAATTTTCTAAGGAAGGATAAGAATACACTATACTGATTATGTAGGTACCTAGAAAAGATATATCTTAAATCTAATGCGGCCAGTACCTGTAGTTATCGTATTTTATGAAAGTACTTGAAGTTACCTGTTGCAAATGTCCAGAGACTTCTGTTAGCACTTTCTGTCAGGTGAGACGTATATGTGTTTTTGCCACTTAAGTGATATAAAAAACTCACAAGATCGATCTGCTTTATGTTGTTTATTCTTAGTACAATCAAAACGCTGTGTCATTGCACGCGTTTCCTTCCTCTTACAACCCCGGGTTCTTCAAGCGGAGCGTGAAGAGGCACTTCATTAGGGACCACTGTCAATTCGCCAGATGCAGCTTTCCATCAGGAGGGCAGTATTATTTTGGCGCGTTAAATATAACAAATAGTGTTATAATAAAAAAAAATCATAAAAATTGGTGTATTCTGAATTCGAATCTGCCTATCTTTGAACGTAAAAAGCGTACATGTCACATTGAACGTACGAGTATCTATCTTTGTTTTTTTCTCAATCGTGACAACATTGTTGGTAGTCGATTTTTTCCTTCGCTATTGGTGCTAATTCTGTTGTTGAAATCACTAAACTAAATTTCTCTAACATTTTCTTAATTTTATTAAGATATTTTTATTAAGTGATAAAATTAACAAAACATGTATTTAGATGCCGACTAACTTAGTGAAAAATGTACACAGACAGTTCACTGTCTGTGTACATTTTTCACTTTTTGTTGAATTTTATCACATAAAATGAATTTTAGTGAAGTCAGGATACAAATTTAACGTCACACAATAATTTTAGTAACCGTTTGAAACGTGAAAACTTTTAAAACGTTGTAACGTGAAAAATGTACATAGGCAGTTCAATCACCAAGTTAGTCGGCATGTATTTACATTCGACTGTCTATGTACATTTTACAAGTCTTGTTCCATTTTATCACTTAAAATGAATTTTAGTGACATCAGATACAAATTAAGTGCTATTTATGATATCACCAACTTTAGTTCGACTTAATAACAGTATAGCATTTGGCAATCTCTTAATAAAAATTAGAAAATTTTAGAGATATTTAGTTTAGTGATCACAACAACAGAATTAGCACCATTGTCATGTTCTACAATAGTATTACACGCTCTCCTTGTATGTACTAATTAAACTAAACTACTTTGATAACATCAATACATATTTTACTTTGTTCTTTTTTTGCATATAGATGTTTTGCTTATTGCTTTTTGTATCTATCGGTACCTACCACATGCGGCTTACAGTAGGTATTATAGGTAACCTCTGATGTATTAGGAGATTAAAATCTATGTTACACATGTTGAAGTATTATGAGACTGTTTTTTACACAACGCTCTCTAGCCCAAAGTAAGCTAATATAAGCTTGTGTTATGGGATCCAGACAACTGATATACTTATATATTTCTACATACAGACATATTATGCACAGAAAACACTCAAACTTCGAAACAAACATTTGAGGATCACGCAAATATTTGTTCCGACCCGGGAATCGTCCTCAGGCGCGGAGGCAGTCGCGTACACTACCACTGCGCCACCGAGGCAGAATACCAAATTGTATTGTGATTGAATCGCTGTGACCAAAGGAAACAAACAGTACATGTCGTGACGCCTAGTACACACTGCCAAAGATAGATTACGACAGGCTACTTTGGTGTTATGGTTTCAGACAACATTTAACAAACCACAGTAAAAAAAAAAATTATAAAAAAAGCTTTTAATCATCTATTTTCCTAGCTTATTTTTTAATTAATTATGTTTTTGACTATAATGATTTGACTTGTAAACTGTCAATCTATCATTCTTGTTTTGTACTAAGTTCGTTCAACTATAAAGTCGTCTATAGATTTAAGAGATAAATTTGTTCGCGTCATACCTAAAATGGTTGACCTTCTGTTGATTTATTTAATAAAAAATATATAGCTCTGAGATGATGTTTAAAGATTTGATCTTTTATATTAAACCTGAATCGAAAATTACGCGAAAAATTTGAAGCGTATAAACCTCATCATTTTTTCTCTTCATCTTTCGAATGTTTTCGTATCTCAATCGAAGTTGTCGGATTCTGGCCAATAGTTAACTTAAATTCTGTCACTGATGGAATGGCATCATAAATCGAAGTCGTAAAGCAAAATAATTGTTGAAGAGTGATTGTTGAAGATGAGTTGAGTTGTGTTCGGAATGGTATCGTCTATCTTTCCACTCTTAATTCGTGCACTCGATCATGTATCGAGTAGTACATTAAGGCCCACTTGCACGAGTCTGGGTTTATATGTGTAACTGGGAGGTATGGACTAACCTCGAGTTAAATCATTAATTTGTCTCGCATCACCCCGAGTTAAGGGTATACCTAGGGTTAAATCTTAACTCACCGACTTCTGTAGGTTAATTCGTCAAACGTTGGGTTAGCAGCTGACAGACAATGAAGTGGCACGTGACACATGCGTGACACGGACTCCTCAAAATGACACGCCGCGCACACATAATACGATAAAAATAAAATGCACTCGGCTGTCATGTTACATTCATTCGTGTAAGAAAAAGTCTTATGTGGCAAACTGTAGTGTTAAATAGATAGATATACCTGTTTCATTCTTTGTTTAATCATTAATGTTTGGTTGTATGACATAGAGTGACATTACACACACACATACAGACATAGTTAAAAAGTTATTTACTTAATTCCGAGTTAACTAACTCTATAATTATTTATATAAACCCAGCATTCACGCAAGTGGGCCTTTTTTTTTCCGTGTGGAAATCCTCATGGATGCTATGCCGGACTCTTACCGACTAAAACCACACGTATGCCTTCCATCTGTCTATAGCCGGGAGTCCCGGGTGAGCCCTCGGAAGGATAGCCCAAGAGGGCCTAGTCGAAAAAGAAAATTCTTCTAACACGATACAATTTGTAGTTACACTAAATTATTCTTCATAGCCGAACCATATGCCACATATTCGTGTTTTTAATAATTTTTACACATGCATATAACTTATTAAAACTTGCAAAAAGCTTTTGGTCGTATAACTTATTGGAACGTTAAAGTTTGCAAATGGCCCAAGTTATATTTTGGTATGGAACGATTCGGGCTACGGCAAAAATCTACCCACACAATACCTACAGAATGGTTGTAAGGATTTGAACTCTTTAAAAAGTTGTTTTAGTTGGAGCTGATATATGCGTCATATCCGTGAACGGGTGCCGTCTGTTGGGACTGGTCTGCTCATAGCTGTTATAGCATTTATATTAAGTATTAATATTACGTTATATAAATTTAAGGCAAACTAAGTGTAGTCAACTGTTCTCACATAACTCCAAAGAGCAATGTAAATTAATTATTGTAAGCCACACATATATTTTAAAAGAGCATCCATGGAGTTTCTTGCTAGATTCTTCTCCATGAAGGGAAGGCTGCCCTTGGAACTGGCAACTAGAATCACTCCCATTTTAATTATTGTCATGACTATTCATAAGTGCCTAAAATGGTCTGGCAATTCGACGCGCGCGGTGCGAAGGAAACGGGCAAATTTCAATTTTTGTTTTTCTCATAAATTTAGTTCGAAGGAGGATCGAAAAATTCCTCACACAAGTGGTTACCTGAAGTTGTTATAACGATACAATTCAGAGTTCAGGTAAACGAGGCGTGAAAGCCTTGAGGCGTGTAATCCCCAGATGCAAATTCAATACAACACACTCAGTACCTTGCATTTGCATGATAATACATATATGCGCCTAACGACATCAAATACATGTGACTACACAATACATACCTAAATTCAAAAGCTATGTAATCATTAACTTGCTTTCTTGTATCTGTCTGTTGTATGTATATTTATTTTTTGCTATCTGGATGCAAATTTGTATTTGAATTTAGCTGACTTCCCAAAACTCAGCAGAAGATGATAATGCATGAAAAAGTCAAAAATAGAAAACCAAAAAAGAAAACAAAACAGCAGAAAAAGAAACAGGACTACTATATACTCGTATTGTATACTTTTAAATCAGTTATAACAACTGGGTACATCTAAAAGTGTATTATTTATAACATGTACGTTTATAACAATATAATATGTATTTAACAAACGCGCAAATAAATCGTGATCACAATAGAGTTAATTAAACTGGACAATTAATAAGAGTTAATTAAACCCATAATTAACTATATTATCGTAATTAAATATTCAACGCAAAATAATAAATCTGAAAAATGACTGAATATCTTGAAACACTCATTAATGACTGATGATGATGACGTCGCCGCTGGGTCCTCAAGGTACTGCCGACCCGAATCATAACCTCACGTGGTAGGAGTATGTAACAGTGGTAATGGACCAACGAGGACTTAAAAGGCTTTAAGAGACAAGGTGCTACTCTATTTTGGAGAAATGTTGGTTAGCATTATCTTTCATATCACACAGATGGTCATCAAACTGTGACAATAATAAATAAATTTATTATTGTCACAGTTTGATGACCATCTGTTGGTTTTTTTTTACATAGCGCCATCTAGCTCAATGTAAGCTAATATAAGCTTGTGGTTTGGGATCTAGACAACGGATATACATACTTATACATTTCTAAATACATACATAATATAAATAGGAAACACCCAAACTCCGTAAACAAACATTTGTGGATCACACAAAATATTTGTTCCGACCCAGGAATCGAATCCGTTACCTCAGCGCGGCAGTCGCATACACTTAAGCGAATAGAAGCGATAGAAATTTATCTTTTCTGTTTCAACAAGTAATCATTTATGGATTTCTCATCAAAACCACCGTTACTGGCATTTTAAAGTAGAAAGAATCAGGAACGCATGTAGATACCTATACAAGTGCGTGTATGTTTGTGTGTTTGGGTAAATATGATTAGATATTGCATTTATGTATTATATATATAGACATATACATATATATGTTTGGTGTAAGAAATTTTAAAATCAGCTGTAAGGCCGCCAATTATGTAATCTCTTCAGTATCAATATCCATACGTAAAAAAATATTATTCTTGGGGTTATAATAAATAATAACTACAGTCGAAGTAGAAGTTCTTGGCATAAAGGAACAAGATTTTTTTCCTGACTGTATTTTTGCTAACAACAACGGCAACATTGAATTATAGGTATGCAAATTCCATTTTGTATGGTTTCCAAAGCACGAGTACATACGAGTATGTACAACAAGGGAAATTTTCAAGGTAGCTTTTGCTATGTTCTGTTCTGGCTGAGTAAACATATTGTGATTATTAACACAATATGGTTTAGAGTAGAGAAACATTGTTATATTCCGTTAATACGCTTATTTAAGCGTTCTGTGTTCAACAGACAGTATGTAAGGAACTGTTCCTTAATTCACATGAAACAATTTATTCTTCATTGTTATTAAAAATATTTATTTCGGTACCTTTTTTGGCAACTTAAACCAACGATCTTAGTTATTGACTCCATTTCCAGATGACCAAATTTTATTTTTGTGTGTGTGCGTTCTTTTTCCTCTACAGGTCACAAATCTCAACACTTTTCAACCAATTTTCCCGATACTTATTATAATACGAAAGGGTCTATCTAACATGTAAGGATAAACACCTGACAGTGATCATCAATGACTTATTGGTACTGTGTACAGTTTATCAGACTCATCCTATGTGATCAATTCAACTATTGTAAATAAAACAAGCTCCTGTGATGAATAACTCACACACAAATAGTGTGTGTCACAAATCTAAATCTTAATAATATTATAAATGCGAAAGTTTGTATAGATGTTTGATTTTTTCTCTTTCACGTAAAAACTACTGAATAGATTTTAATGAAACTTTACAATAATGTAGCTTATACATCAGAATAACACATAGGCTACTTTTTATCCCGGGAACAAGTTCCTGTGGGAAACGAGAACCGGAAAACTTCTCCATGCGGGCGAAACCGCGGGCGTCAACTAGTAATATTATGAATGTGAAAGTTTGGATGGATGTTTGTTACTCTTTCCCGTAAAAACTACTTAACGGATTTTAATAAATCTTTACAGCAATGTAGCTTACACATCAGACTAACACATAGGCAAATTTTCATTCCGGGAACAATTACCTGTGGGGAACGGGACCGGGAAAACTTCACTGCGCAGGCAAAGCCGCGGGCGTCAACTAGTATTTACATAACTATATACTGTACGACGTACGTATATAAGTTTATATTTCTACATTTAACAGCATGTACAAGTATCTCTTGTCACCTTATAAAGTATACCTTTATAAAATATTCACAAGTAAACTCTAATTAGATTGCCTTCATAAACTAACAAATACGTCTAACGTTTACCGCACAATTCGATTAGTTACTCCACCGCGAACAGTTAGCACTTACTTCACTGGTTTACTGCTATGCTATGGCCTTATTATTGGATAATAACTTAGCTACAAGTATAACTACAAACACTTACTAAGCTGAGGGTGTTGTTGTTCCATCTAAGCGGAGCGGAGTATAAAAGAAAATTTGTAAACGAACGAAGGTTTTTTTAAAGTTTTGTGGAGTTTTTGACTAAGCTAATTTCCAGTGCAGACAGTCTTTTAAAAATATGCTAGTCTTACCCACTATATGGGGTAAAGTATTAGCATGGATTTTGCAGAAACGTGTAATGCTACAAAAATGGTGCTAGCCATGGCCAGAGCGCTTGTTGAGGTCCGCTGCCTAAAAAAAGCAATTGTAATTGTATTGCTAGCAGAAGCCAAATAGACTATGAATTAGTAGTTTCATTGTGATGTTACCTCAATCTCCAAAATGGTTTAACAAGAAACTACTAAACTAACTCCAAAACAGATAGTTAATTAGGTTGTATCCTTATTTTTCTTTTTTTTTATAAAGCTATCAATACAATCTTTGAACATTTGTCAATAAATCAGTAGGCTGTTCTCAGATACAGCTTATTTCTGCCTAAAATATTCTATGGGTATATTCTGGTCCCTCTGTAAGGCTAGGAGTTCCACTCAAAGCCCTCGCAACAAAAAGCTATTATCGTCATTCAGAATCTCCTATAACCGCTGATGAACTACACTGCACATTCATAAAATGATTATGGCAGTTATTTTTGTATCGGCCTAATAACAAATAACACATTACAATAGATATTTGTGTTCAGCTCTCAATATTGCCTTTAGGAAGGGTATCATTCGGTAGTCAACATTCACGGCACAACTTGGTGTAATAGTCGTAAGAATTCATTGGCTACTAACAAGTGCTTATCAACCTTGTTGAGCAATACAAAGTGCTGTCTTGAAACAGATTTCAAGACAGCACTTTTTTTAGCAGAAATGCTTCTATTTAGGTACCTATTAGCACAGATGCTAATAGGTACCTAAATAGAAGCATTTCTGCTAAAAAAAGTATAAAGGTATATGCTATTTATTTCTGAAACGCATTAAAAAATCGTTCTCCACTGGAAAACTACGCTACTCATAAGATGTTTATAACAGGCGTTCTTTTTTTGTTGACGTGGGAAAAGGGTTTACCCACCGTGGTCCCTGCTGCGAGGGCGCCAGGAACGGTGTATGGGGTTCCCTAGAATAAATAAATAATAAATAAATATCCATCACGCCTTATCCCCGAAGGGGTGGCAGAGGCATATTATATGCCCAATTTTCACCATGTGGATTCCCCAAGTAATAGGTGGTGAACCCATTGCCGTGTTGAAATATACAGACGCAGGTTGTGGCTACCTGCTGTTGAAATTTTTCATGCCGCCCATAAGGCATTTAACCAGGCTTAACGAGTGCCATTTTACTGGCAACCGGGACCAACGGCTTAACGTGCCTTCCGAAGCACGGAAACGCTAGAAGCCGTTCTAAACAGTCGGGAATCCCATACACCGCATAAAATAGGCCTGAAGGCTATACATACTATATGTGCGTATTATAATAGATTTAGGTACTTACTTTTTTATTTTCTACGTTGCATACACCTTATAACACAGTACTTAACGTAGCAGTAATACTATAAAACTATAAAAATAATATTATTTATGTGAAAATCTGTTTTGAAGTGTAGATGGATGGATGGATGTTACTCTTTCACGCAATAACTACAAATGGATTTTAATGAAACTTTACACTAATATAGCTTATACATCGAAATAAGATATAGGCTTCTTTTATTCCCGGGAACAAGTGCCTGTGGGAAATGGGAACGGAAAAACTAGTACTATTCTATTTCTTTTTTCTATGCGTGATACCAGAGTAAATTATAGTACTCGCAGTTTACTATAAAATTACTATCAGAATGACCAATTACCTATACAAAGTAATTAAACCTCATTATAATACATCAGTCCCTATTATTATATAAAAGACATCATGGTACGAACAGTACGAAGCGCAACACCAAAACCTACTTAGTGAGTGAAAGTGTTACGGCAAAATGATACAACCTATGTAATAGGTCAAGCCCTTGTATCCAGGTGTGGCATAGTTCAGAGCTGGTACTTTACTTTATTAAATAATATACGAACAGTTTAATGTTTAACTATGTGCAATGGTAGAATCATGTGGTAGAAAAGTTTTTAAAGCAAAGTGTATGCCAACTTTTTAAATTATTATTTTCGCCGCGGTTCTGCCCGCTTGGTGAAGTTTTCCCGTTTTAGCCTATGGATACGGATGTGTAAGCTATATTATTGTAGAGTTTCTTCAAAATTCATTCAGTACATTTTGCGTGAAAAAGTAATAAACATCCATTCTTACAAACTTTCGCGTATATAAAATTAGTAGGATTTCAAATAGATGATAAATTTTCCCAAACAAAGAAGTAGGTATAATTCATGAGAAAAATAATACGTTCTAAGAAACGTTCCGAATTTGAAGAGACGAGACAAAGCTATATCTAGACTATTTCATCTTGATACTTATTAAGGGTGAAGTGTTCTTTTACAGAATTTCCTAATATTTCTTAATTAGAAATATTTTCCAAGAAACACTGGACCTAATACGTCATTAGATAGATAGCTAGTCGTGTCTTACGATCTCAGTAACCACTAAATGTTTAGGTACATATTAATATTGTTATCGCACTTATACAGGCTTTATTTTCACCGAAGTGAAATTTTATGTAAGTGAAACAACACAAAATATTGAACGTGTATTGAAAATCATTGAATTTTATTCAATACATATTTTCATTACTAAAAGAATTAATGTTAAATCTAAGTGTCTTCCCGACCTGCCTTGCAGCTTTGCACTGCTATTTTATTAGAACATTTTAAAGTCTCAAGGTTGAAAATATTGCGGCGAGATGTTAAATTTTGTATTAAAATTTTATAGCTCATCGTAAATTCAGCTTTGAGACTTAAATGTGCTTAGAGAATAGGATTGGTATTGCCACTACGTCGATCTCACCAACAAGATGTCGACTTCAACCCACATCGTTTTTGCAAATCGTGTTCATAGTTTTGTTTTATGTTACCAAAATAGACTCGGGTTTACTTACTACTTCGCTTCTAAGCGCTTTTGATCTGCTAACTCAGTGCTCTGTAAACGATTACTGTGTTACGCTATACCTGGTCCTCGGATGACCGCTTTATGGCATTTCAATTCACGAGCGTTTCCGTGCTTCGGAAGGCACGTTAAGCCGTTGGTTTCGGTTGCCAGTAACATAATAGTCGTTAGTCGAAGGCCTTAAAAATTTCAACCACACATGTCGCCACAACCTGCACTTTTTCCGATCAACTCGGCAATGGTCTGAGCACCTGTTACGTGCGATAAATTGCATACGGTGAAATATTGGCGTATAATATACCTCAGCCCTTTTCGGGGATGAACGCTTGACTGATAAGTTAAGTTTCAGATGAAACACGCTTGTCTAGAAGAAACTGTTTTACTTCATAACGTTAAAGACACCCAAGTTGTACTATCGGGAAACATATTAAGAAGAGAATTCCAAGCCAGCGAAACTCTTCGGATCGTCTTTCATGTACCGATGGCGGTTTGAACAAGTTTGTCTAGCTGTGTAATTATCGTGCTATTCTTAGGCACACTCTGAAATATATCCTATCTCTTTGTTTCGAGATTCGATCACAACGTCAGTACCTATCAGCCGCAGGACACGCCTCTTGATAACGGCAAGCCGCCAATTGGCTCGCCTAAAAAAATCAATCACATCAACCTATCGTATTCTTCTCCTGAACGTACGCCTCCCCCTATTTTATTCTATATTGGCAGGATGATTGGTCTTACAAATATTTACTTTCACAATGGCCGCTGACCAGAATGCTGGGCACAGGACTTTGTTTAGAATTTTCCTTCTCGTCATCACCCCGTCCGTTAGTGAGCAGGTGCAATATTTGCAAGTAAGATTAACTTGAGTCGCAAAGATCTCGGTAGGGTTCCTTCCACTCATAGACGATTCTTATTAGAATCCTCCCTACCTGGATATATAACTGTTACGATGTATCATCTGTGGTCACTGCTGTTGATCCATGTGTACAGGGGTTACAAGTGTCAAGATTGGTGGCATTGGTTATAGTGTATACAGCAAACCTTTTTGATGTATTTATTCACATACATTTAGGCTAATTCTCACAATATCATCGTTTTGTCACTATAATTATATTAAACAATTATATTATTTCTATTACCTAACTCCGTAAACATTGTTTCTTGCATTATAAACTGGCTTTAACATCTAATCACTAAACCACACACCGGAAATTAATCTTCACTTTAACCTGTCTGCAACTTATATACATTACTCGCTGAAATCCGCGGCTTCGCCCGTAACATATTTTGAACCCCCGTCGCACCCATTTAATCCCGTCGTTTATAACTTTTACAAAAATGTATGAAAATTTGCCGGTTTTCTTGGCATTTATGGTTACTGCTCTGCTTTCCAGTGTAGTAGCTTTTTCCGTTGGTCCCGGTTGCCAGTAAAATGGCAGTCGTTAAGCCTGGGTGAAGGCCTTATGGGCGGTGGAAAAACTTCAACAGTAGGTATCCACAGCCTGCGCCTGTCCATTTCAACACGGCAATGGGCTCACCACCTGTTACGTGGGACAAAAATACATACGGTGAAATGTGGCCGTATAGTATGCCTCTGTCTACCCCTTTGGGGATAAAAGCGTGACAATATGTATGTATGCAATATTTTACGTGGTACCAAAGATATGTAAAGATTTTTTTTTTGAGTGTGTTTGGATCTCATACACAGTATAAAGAGAGACCATAAGACACAGGTTGTCAACCTGTTCTAACTTTGTACCCAATATATACCAATAAAGTAACTAATTAATGTAGTTGATAACGCTCTGATAATAAACTCGAATTTTCTTTTTATTACATCCAGTTCTTTTTAATTGAAGCTAATTTCCTCCTGTTTATTTAGGGTTATTGGCATTTTATCTAGAATTACAGAACTAAGTAATTAATCATCCATTTCATTTAAAAGTATACAAAAATATTTGAATTCATATTTATTTACCAATTTTTTGTCGTGTGGAAATCCTCATGTTTTTGGTATGTCGGACTCCTACCGACTAAAACCACACGTTGCTCTTAAATTTGCCTATGGCCGGAAGCCCCGGGTGACTCCTCGAAAGAATATCCCAAAGGCACACGATAGACTTTGTCCGCTGCCTCGACTTAATTCAGGGGCTGGAACCCCCTGAATTAAGTCGAGGCACTTCTTCTCTGTCTTTCCACTTCCTTGAGGTTCGTTTACCTATTCGCTAACACATATGTGGGTGCAACGGGCCCTACCTAGATCTGGAGCCGAAGCTAACCTCACGAAAACGTACATATACTATCCCAATTGGGTACGAGACCGATCCAAAATATTGATATTTTATCACCGATAGATACCAAAGAAGCACGCGGTACATATATCACCTATACGCCCACATTTCACCGTATGCATTTTGTCCCAAGTAACAGGTGGTGAGCCCATTGCCGTGTTGAAATGGACAGGCGCAGGCTGTGGCGACCTGCAGTTGAAATTTTTCAAGCCCATAGGACTTTTAACCAGGCTTAACGACGGCCATTTTACCGGCAACCGGGACCAACGGCTTAACATGCCTTTCGGAGCACGGAAACGCTCGCAAATGTAAATTAAAACCCATCCAAAGACCACCTATAGAGAATGATGCTTAACGCAGTGATCATTTACAGAACACTGAGTCAGCGGGGCCACTGAGCTCTTTCTGAAAAAGTAGTATCATTTTTATCTTACTTATCCTTGCTATCGTAAGTAAAAATTTGTATAACATCGTAACTCGGCTTAACTCATTTTCAAGTTACCTCGAACATAAACTGCAACACGTGAAGCGGCGTGTACTGTAGATACGATATCGTTAGTGAAATTGTCAATAATTTGTCATCAACACACATTTCCTACTCTTAACAGCGTACCGATCGTATCTACCAATAACAGTTCAGCGCAATCAATTTCACACGAACTGGCGCCAAAAGCAAATATAGCACTTAATTGAACAAGATAGTTTCTCTGTCAGCGATCAGTGAAATATATATTGACTTTTGTGATCTTAACATTATGAAATTGTTTTCAAGTGTTGAGTATTTATTGTCGTCATTGAACACAAAACATGAAAAGGTTCGTCAAGCCTCGTAAAACTTCTTCCACACAAATCATATTACGCCTTGAAGTTCACTGATATTCCAAAAGAAACCTCCCATAATGTTATTTTAGGCTTAGACAGAAAGCTCTCCAATAGTGATCACTAGGATACATACTCGTACATGCCAAGCGTATAAAAGGCGTATTAAAAGTACTAAGACAGAAGATTCGTTCGAACGAAGAATGTCAGTCAACATATTGCATTAATTTCAAGAACTGTGCATGCATTCGTAGTAGTAGCAGAAAAAATACATAATGTATTATACATTTAGTGTAGATCAGGGCACCAGGCGGTCCCTTGAGCGCACACAGCGGGTGGTACCCAGCCTTAAAGCTATTGCCTAGTTTAGCTGTGAAACATTTATGAGTCAAAACATTTTCTGCAGTACCCATTTACGTGTAAACGAACAACTTGATTTACTAATAGTATGAAGGTAATTCGATAAATAAGTTTAAATGTGTAACTTTTAAACCGTATAAACGTTTAACTGTGTTTTTAATGGTTTGAAAAATAATATTGTGAAAGAATATTTCTATGATTGTACTATTAATAACTCAAGACGCATATATTTGTAAAATTATCCATGAATTTCCATCAATATTCGCGAAAAATTTAGTTTACAGATAAATAAAATTAAAGCGTCTTATTCTAATTCCAAATTAACTGCTTTTTATTAAATGCAAATACATGAAAGCACAATCAATGCGGAACTTACATAAATTAATTTTCTCTGTCTACATACATACATACATATCGTCACGCCTTTATCCCCGAAGGGGTAGGCAGAGGCATATTTAACGCCCACGTTTTACCGTATGCATTTCCGTCCCACGTAACAGGTGGTGAGCCCATTGCCGTGTTGAAATGGACAGGCGCAGGCTGCATCGACCTGATGTTGAAATTTTTTAAGCCGCCCATAGGGCCTCCAACTTGGCTTAACGACTGCCATTTTATTGGCAACCGGGACCAACGGCTTAACGTGCCTTCCGAAGCTCGGAATTGGGGTGGGTCTAAAGGGCCGAAAAAGTTTAATAAACTGTGTCTATTTTAGATGTTAAATATGGAAGATTTTTTTTTTGAACCCGTTGCCTTTTTAGTGAGATGGTAACAAAAAGGCTAAAAGGTCTTATGTGTTAAACACTAATTAGCACGACCAATTAAAGTCCTGGTAGTCTCGGACTTTCTCTGTCTGTATGTTTGTTTTTGGTAATTTGTAAAACGGCTGGACCGACCTTAACGTGATTTTCCCTGACAGATAGCTGATATTATAAGGAGTAACTTGGGCTACATTTTATCCTCGTAATCCCACTACGGAGTGAAACACCAAACTAAAAAGTCGAAGCCCTATTGGTTAAGGTGTCGAACGTGTGTTCTCGTGGCCAGTTGGATTCCCGACCTCCTAACGTAAGCTCACTCCTAACATAAAGGGTTGAGATTACTTTGGATAGGTTAACGGATATTTTTAGATTTGCTTGCTAGATTTCTTATTTAAAATATCTGAATTTTGGAGATGGGCGTTCATTTTCCATTATTCATTTTGATGATTAAAAGCAGGGTTATTTTCTTAAAGAAATAACAAGTAACCCTACTCATGTGCACATTAAGGTTCAATAAATCGTTATATTAATTGAAACTTTAACACATTCTAGTTTTCATTTAGCTAAATAACACGCTACAGAATTAGCGACTCGATAAAACACACATGACGAAATATATAAACGATGTCTTGCAATCATATTTTATTGAATGACTGGATTGGGTGACAGGGCATTCAGGAAAATACAGCTAATACATGTCAAAGATCTGGAGTGACGTCGTGTGGCATAAGACAGACATACAGCTGCACAGTTACGCAATAGATTCTTCTCAGATAGGTAAACTTGGAACAAATGTTTGATCAAATAAGCTGTAAGTGCATAAATGATAACATTCATACAGACTTGCCTTTTTCCCGAAGGGATAGGCAAAGGCATATTACAGGTTACATTTTACTGGTGGTGATTCTCTTACCGTGTTAAAATGATAGGGCAGGTAGTTGCTATCTGCTTTTGTAATTTTCAAACTCTAAGGTTTTCGGAAGGCATGTTAAGCCGTTCGTCCCGGTTGCCAGTAACATGGCAGTCGTTAAACTTATAGGTGGCTTGAATAATTTCAAGAGTAGGTGGCCACAACCTGCGCTTGTCCATTTCAACACGCAATGGTTCACCACCTGTTACGTGGGGCAAAAATGCACACGTTGAAATATGCCTCGGACACACCTTCGGGTATTTTGACGTGACTTATAAAAGGTTTTTAACTGGGTTTAGCGGCTATCTTGTTAGTTTTGTTAATGGCAACCAGGACCAAAAGTGTTATGTGTCTTTGGAAGCATAAAAGTGCTCGTCAATAGAAATATTGCGCCCGCAAACCCTACCGACGCCCGCGGCTCCGCACGCGAGGTGAAGTTTTCCTGTTCCCATTTCCCACATGAACTTGTTCTCGGGATAAAAAGTAGCCTATGTGTTATTCTGATGTTTAAGCTATATTATTGTAAAGTTTCATCAAAATCTATTCAATAGATTTAAATGAAAGAGGAACAAACATCCATACTTACAAACTTTCGCGTTAATAATATTAGTAGGATTATTAATATACAATAGAGCCAATATTGGTCGAATTTACCAAGAATCTAAGCCAACAACTTGCTATACACCATATGATTACTATTGCAAAACATTGGTCAAATGAAGTAATTGAGAGTTGATCTGTTGATCAAACACAAGTCGAATTAAACCTAACTACATAGATAGATACTTTATTATCATTTTGAACTTAAATGCCTTGGAATTAAGGTTGATTATTTAATTTGATCGAATATTTGTTACACAGAAGTGGAAGGGTTATTATGAATAATCATCTGAGAAATTACGTAGTCATTGTTTGTGAAGAGGTATTTTGTTACTACATCCAGTCATTTATTGTTACACAATCTCGTAGTAAACAATCATACGCACATTTTACAACTATAATAAATTGTTTGTTAGAAAATATCTTTCTGCAGTCAGTATTCCCATTTTCTAGATATAATCCATAATTGATTCTAGATAGAAACAGCCCGCCATTCAATTCAATTTTAATTGTGGCACAGTGCGTCGAACGAACTCGACGATGCCGCCAAAAACAGACATGCGGTATATGTTAATTATGTCAAACTAGAGAAACTGAAGGTAAAACAGGGAGAAATTTGCTTTTAAATAACGTCAAATCAGTATATCTTACTATACTATAGTACTATACTACTGTACTATGTGTATATACACTGAGTACAATCAGCTCAAAAGAAATCTCACCGCCTTAGAATATAAATGTAAATATCGTAGGCATGTAACAACTGTCCTGGCTGCTGGATATTTTATAGGTTTGGAATACAGATGGTTTAGACAAAATTACCCTTTATTCCTAGTCCCTTTCCTATCTCATCCTTTTTCCTACCCTCTAATCCTTTTCCTACCTTATCCTTTCCCATCCTTTCTCCGCCAAGCCAAGGTTGCCGTGCCGATGAGCTGCGTGGCTAGGGGCGAGCCTAGTCGTAACGTGCCTGACTGCCCTGGGACCGGGCGACCCCAGAATAAGGCTAGCCTTACCTAGACAAGCGGGGCTCTGTCTAGGCGGACTTTGAATTTCCCTTGCCACTCGTGGGAACGCAATGGATAATGAAAATTTAAAAATCCGGAATGGCGGCGATGTGGTTCGCAACCCGTCACGTCTCGTCTCCCATCGAGGCGGAAAGTGGGTTAGGGATAGCCACTTTGCTACATTGAATGTTAGCGGAGGAATGAAAGACATAATTGATGAGGTATGCGATATGATGCGAGCAAGACGACTTGATGTTTTGTGTGCGAATGAAACAAAGAGGAAAGGATGTAACACCACTACACATGGACCCTATACAGCCTACTGGTCAGGAGTAGCCACAACCAGTACAGCGAGCCAGGGTGTCGGTGTTCTACTGTCCGCGAGAATGAATGAATGTGTGACTGACTATGAATGTGTGAGCCCAAGACTCCTTTGGTTGAGGTTGAAGGTTGGACTTACCCGCATCTTTGTTTTGGGCGTTTATGCTTCGCAAGATGCGCGTTGGCGCCGATCTTCAAGAGACCAAAGTGAGAGACAGGCATTTTGGGACAGTGTGAGCGATATTCTGAGTAAATGCAAACGGAACGAGAGAATTGTAATGTTAGGTGATTTTATTGGTTGGGTTGGAGTGAAGCGTGATGGATATGAACGTGTATTGGGCAAGTTTGGTGACGAACGACTGAATGAATGACTAAGAAAGAAAGTCTTAGACACCCGGGCATACCGCGGTGCCGGGATTGATACAGATCACTTCTTGGTTATCAGCCGAGTAAGAGGTCTGTTTCAACGGTGGCGGCATCGTGTGTGTGAACCTGTAAGTGTACTAGAGCGCATAAAAGTCGAAAATTTGCAAGAGATGAGCATAAAAGAAGGATTCGTGAGTAAATTAAGTAAGAAATTTATAAATTTAGATGAAGTATGTAAGATTGAAGAATTTTTCATTTTATAGAAGACGCTTAAGGAAGGTCTAGTGGAAGTTGCGGTGGAGGTGTGTGGGATAAATAAAAGAAGCCAAGGATGTAAGGTGTAGAGAATGTGTGCAGAAGTCATGAGAGCATTGTCCGACAAGAAGAAGGCATGGTTGGACTGGCTGACTTCAAAGGTGAATCAAAGAATGCAGAGGGCAACGGATGAGGATGTAAAAATGGCAAAGAATGAATATAAAAGGTATAAACAAGTTGCAAAAGAAGTTATAAAAAGAGAGAAAGAGTATGATAGGGATAAATTTAATAGTAGGTTATCTGATAATTTCCAGCAGAATATAAATTTTTTTGGAAATCTATAAAATCTGTGAGGGGTCAACAAACATCATCGAAACTCAGTAATATCAGAAACCAGGATGGCAGTTTTCTAAAAGGAGAAGAATGTGTGCTAAAAAGATGGAAAGATTATTTTGAAAGCTTATATATGAAAAAGAGGATATGGAAGCACAAACGAGTTCTTGGGAAAGGAATGAACTAAGCAACGAAAGCGTCATAAGTATGGAAGAAATTGTGGAAGCATTGAGGAGTATGAAATTGGGTAAGGCTGCTGGATTTGATAGGATTTCTGTCGAGATGCTGAAAGCGGGACATGGCGTGGTAGCTTGCCAGCTGTACCGCCTTTTTAATCTTTGCTGGAGGAGTGGCAGCGTGCCAGGAGATTGGTGCAAGGCTGTCATCGTGCCGCTTTACAAAGGAAAAGGGTCACAGCAGGAGTGCAAAAACTACCGCGGCATAATCTTGCTCAGCATCGTCGGCAAATTGTATGCAAAAGTTTTGATAAAAAGAGTGATGAATGAAACTGAAGGGAAAATGTGGGATGTACAAGCAGGATTTATGAAAGGAAGAGGATGCACGGATCAGGTCTTTTTCTTACGATGCATAGACGAAAATTTTTTGGCGAAATGTCAAAAGGCCTATGATCGAGTGGTGTGGCATGAACTATGACAACACTGGCCAAGTATGGAGTAAGCAGTCACTTGATACGAGCACTGAAATCTCTCTATGAGGGCTCCAGTGCTTGTGTCAGGATCAAAGGAGCTTGCACAGACTTTTTTCACATTGAAAAAGGTGTGAGACAGGGTTGTGTAGCGTCACCGGCGCTGTTTAAGTATAGGTTAAACAGCGCCGGTTGGACAGTTGTTTGAAAGAACTGCAAGAGAGTACGTATGGTCAGGAGTAATGCCTCCTATACGCTGATGACCAGGTAATACTGGCATCATCGGCGGAGGAGTTGCAGTTGATGGTTAACATTATGCATGATACGCTAAAAAGCAAAGGAATGAAAGTGAATGTAAATAAGACAAAAGTAATGGTTTTGTGTGAAACTGAACTGAACAACTGAACTGAAACTTTACTATAATATAGCTTATAAATCAGAATAACACATAGGCTACTTTTTATCCCGGGAACAAGTTCATGTGTAAAACGGGTACAGGAAAACTTCTCTACGCGGGCGAAGCCGCGGGGTGTTAACTAGTAGATAATATATATCGGGAATAGGGGAAATTTAAAGTTAATTGACTGAGGAGGCGAGCGTAGCAAGCCGACGAGTCTCCGTTTTAACTCCACTGGTACGGGAAAAATGCTATTTATGTCCGTTCGTCCATTCAGTCTACAGGTCGCATTTTTCATCGGATTTGCATGCAACTTGGCATTGACAATCCTTGATGTAGACAACAACTTTTAGCGAGGTGGTTTTTGATCGGGGGGGAAATTGAGGCAGGGAAGGGGAAATGGTCCCGTAGTGGTTGGCAAGAGCGCTCAAAACGATAAAAGCAATGTAGAATTTTTATTTAAAAAAAGTAAAAAAAAATCTCTGAAGTCAACGGTTCACAGAACCACTAGTTTAGTTACTTAATTGATTCTTAAACTACCAAATATTCATTTATATGTATCTTTAAGAATGACGAAGCGATGTCTAGACTATAGAAACACCAGTAGAACAGAGTGATGCAGTAATAGTAACCTACTGTTGTTTTGGTAATCCCCTCAGGTCGCCAATTCTCGTCTATTCGACATGAAAAAATAGACGAAAATTTTGTGTTGAAAATGGCTTATGTATTGCCGTTTCTAAATAAGAGATAAAAGGCAGTTTATACTCGTATCTTAGTAGTTACTTCTATCTTACTCTAGTCTACGCTATAAAGTCGTATTGGTGTCCAGTATACATAGAACCTAAAGAAATGATCTCACCATCGATCTATTTTGCCTTCAACTTCTAAATTATAAATCGACTTCAACTATAACTATCTTCACGCTGTATCCCTGACGGGGTAGTCAGAGAGGACTGGTCACCAGGCTTCGCGATCCATGCATACCTACTTCTTTCGCTTCTTGAAGATTCATTAATCGCTTCATACACGCACGTATGGGCATCCGAGTACTTCTGACTTTTTTAACGGAGAAGTTAGTTGGTTAGTTAGTCTTCAACTTAAAAACCGGAACAGAGGAACAAATATCAAATTTAAATCATTCAATGCATGCGGTGGTTTTAAATAATGAAATGATCTAAACAACTCAACCAAGAAATCAATCTTGATAATTGTGACTTAGCTAGAATTGACCGTTGAATTCTAACTGTGTAGTAAGAGAGATTTATCTCTAACAGGAGGCTAAACTATTTGTTTTCCATCTAGTTAAATCACAAAACCATTTATTTGTTTGATTAATAATGTTTTCAAGAATCTGAAGCCTTAGCTCAGCGAAATAATGTATTGTGGAATTGCAAGCAGACGCCAGACAGTACCTTCGTTTATCTATAACGATTGTTCTGTAATGGAAGGACTGGCTCCATCTGATTCACGCCGATGTGCCGCGCCAGCTCCGATCCCAGCAATCGATAAGAATCGATTCCTCCACTCGCATTATACTACCGCTGCCGTGCGAAAAAAAAAGGTTAAATCGACCGTTTGGTTTGTGTATCGATTGTCATCCGAATGTATATTTAATAGCTTGGTTTGCTATATTTGAATAATAACTTTCGTGAGCGTTGTTCATTATTTCAAACTACGGTTATACTCACGTGTGAATTTCGGGATATCCCGACTAGTTTCGGACCTAACATAGCTTGACGCTCCTCTTGAAAAGGGAGGTTCCGAAACTAGTCGGGCTATCCCGAAATTCACACGTGAGTATAACCGTAGTTTGAAATAATAGCTTGGTTGTTCATACTTGTTATTATAAATAGCGGCATATTTTTTCTTTGATCAGAGATAGCAGTGATAAGAGCTTCTACGTAGTAGTTCCTAGTTTATGACACCAGAGCTCCTGTATAGTACGTTATTACCTACAAACATAAATTACTTGTTAACGTTCGTGTTATAGACAAGAGTAGTAAATAAAACGTTATATTAGCAGGTATAAAATAAGTAATAAAATTTTATAACACCTTAAGGCGTTTCACGGAAAATTATAACTAGATATCATAGGTTATCACATTTCAGATATTGTATTATTACTAGTCGAACCACGCGACTTCGACCCCCGTGGCACCCATTAAATTCGTCGTTTATTAATTTTTCAGTAATATGTACCCGATTTGTGGACATTTATGCTCCACTCTCTTAGATATTAGTGTGATGATATATTTTTTTAAGCTTTTCTCGATAAATGGGCAATCCAATAATAAAATAATTTTTCCAACAAACTCTTCCAAAAAAATATTAGAATAGATTGTAGTTTTCTGACTTGGACCTGTTGCAGGCTAGTGTTAAGAGATATATTTATAAGTTAGCATAAGAAGGATATCCAGTAAGCAGTAGGTTCTGGTCCATCTGCCACGTCCGCAGATAGACGAAAATTATACGTATATAGAGATTGAGACTTACGTCCCGGTACTCCTTTTGATTCGTGAGCGCTCACCTTTTACGTCTTTTGTGCTTCCTTCTCTACCTATTGCCTAGCAGATTTGATTGTCCGGAGCCCCGAAAATATTGGTGGAACCTTTGGAAACCCCTAATTTGTTTGTACTACTAAAGTAGTGTAGTGTGTAGTGTAGTACTTAAACAGCCAACCACACCTGCAAATTAGTGCAACATTACTTGCTGATGGACGTTTGGCAAAAACATTAAACCCAAATTTAAAAAAAATTAAACCCAAGCATCGATAGTGACCATTTTGTGTACCATCGGGATGATATCATAGAAGTTGTTCAGTACCACATGATATTGGACAAAACCAGCTCGCGGTTCACCCGCGTAGTTCACGTTCCCATGGTGATATGGGAATAAAATGAAGGCTAAATTACTCCATCTGCCAATCAAAGTCTCGTCCAAATCGATTCAGCCGTTTCAAAGATTAGACGGAACAAACACACAGACACAGAATTTTTTTTATTTAATGTACATCTACACTTTCATATGCATTTAGTAAAAAGCTGTTTATTTGCAAATACAAACGGACACTTCAATTTGTAGTAGATGTATGTATAGATGATCGTAAAACAAATAAATATAAGTAAATAAAATATCTAATCATATCATTTTTATTGTTTCAGGTAATGTACTTCTTTAATGGTAACCGCCTTGTTTCCTGTTTAAATTGCCTGATAGCTTGCCTACTGATTTTATTATTATATCAAATATGTTTGTCTTCTTATCAACAAGGATTGACCACAAAACACTACCGTCAAAGATAGTTTTATATGTGTAGTATATTATTAGCATCTAAATTGCACACGCGCGAAGCCGGGTTGGGTCACTAGTTAAATATACAACTGTATGGGCTGCTGCTTGAGGACACACACACCTTGTATATTTGCTCACAATGATAAGTAACAGATAAATAAATAAATGGTTTTTATTCACTAACTTGTAACTAATGCTAGGATGAGTGATAACGAGTATCGCGTAGGAATACTGACGCAACTGTAATGCTATAGTAATGATTAATGCTAAATTATATGAAACTAGCTTTCCCGCCCGGCTTCGCCCGTGACATTATTCGAACCCCGTGGCACCCATTTAATCCCGTCGTTTATTAATTTCACACGGCATCGCCCGTGTAGAGAAGTTTTTTCGATCCCGTTTCCCACAGGAACTTCTTCCCGGGATATAAGTAGCCTATGTCGGTCTTCTGGCTCTAAGCTACCTTCCCACCAATTTTCAGCCAAATCGGTACAGCCGTTGTTGAGTTATAAATAGTGTAACTAACACTACTTTCTTTTATATATATAGATAATTGAAAAGTGCTGATGTATAAAGCGCACCGCCGCGGTGTACGAATTATGGCTCGTACAACAACAAAATTTATTGAAAGTTTAGTAGTTCACATCTTATACACAAGACGGCAATAATAAGAACTTCGACCTTTTTTCTTACTATTGGGGTTTGGGAGTCTTAGAATTCATTTTGGAAAAGGAAAAACTTGAGGTGTCAAGATTTTCCTTTTCCACCTTAATGTGGCAAGTGACTTTCAATCTTTGTACGTTATTATTAATTGGCCTGGCTATGTCATTTTCATATAGGACCCATTAAAATCTCGCTTCGGGTCTTTTTACAACTGTTAACTGGTAAACTTCTCAAGACTTCTTCTTATTCTTATATTGTGCAAAAGACGAGGGTAGGAGGAGTCAGGGTAGGCCGAGACTTACATATGAAGACCACGTGACCAGGTTGCTTAAAAACGGAAAAGTTAAAAGTACTCGGATACCATGACGTGCATGAATGAAGCGATTGCTGCAATCTGCAAGAAGACAAAGAATTGATCGTGAAGCCTGGCGATCTATCCTCTCTGACTGCCCCGTCAGGGATATAGTGTGAAGATAGTTAGTTAGTTAAGACTTCTTATATGTGTAAGGCAACTGGCTATTGCAATAAAAACAAAACATTTTTGCTATAAACCACAGTTAAAGTTTTAGTTTACGTTTAAAAATAAAAATAACTTGAACTAACTATCCACACGCTCATTCGTATCACATAAATGTCTCCGTAAATCGTCTGCACACAAGCAATTGGTCGTTACAATTATCTTATCTAGCATTTTGACACCCAATTTGTTCGTACTAGGGTTTGCGTGTGGGGAACGAGTGAATGAGCACTTCCGTAGGGGTATTCACACTCTCACGTTCGTATTACGCGAACAAATTAAACCTCCGGATGTTCTCACTCATTACGCGATATTCATTTTGAGATATGACGCGTAATAAGTGTGCCACGAACTTTTCACACATACACACAAACAAAACTAAAGCTGTGAGAAGGTATGGATAGTTTCAGCAGGTCGCAACATCATTTCTAGAGCCCACGCGGCTTCCCTGACAGAAGACACAGGAGCGCCGTGTGGTTTTCGGTACAAGTCACAGTTCTGACGGGGTGAAGTCCTTGAATCCAAATGGTTATCAAACAAGTAACGCGCCCTTCACAATCGTAGCGAAGGAAACAGACGAAACCGAAACAAGTTTCAAAACCGGATGGTATAGACTTCGCCTAAAAAATAAAATCGCCTATTCGCGTAATTCATGGTGTCCTGAATCGAATGCCGCAAACCGTATGGTTTTATCTCTTATGGTTCCTGAGAAATAGATGGGCACGAATGGTCGGACAGACTGAGCCATTTTATAAGACTTTTCTAAACTTTTGGGTTTAGAAGTTTAAAATAGGTGCTGGAAAGAAGATAAAATTCCAGTAGGAGATGTCTTCTTGGCTTACCACGGTAGATGACGACTTGTTTAGCCTTTACGGCTGTAAATCTCATTACTAAAGTATTATTTAATTGTAGCAAGCTAGTGTTTTGAATAAGACAGAGCTAAACTCTCAAATGATGATGAATGTTTAAGATATTGTGAGCTTCATTTGGGCCAGATGTGTAATGTGGCATTCTTCGTATCCCCATGTCACTCATTTAGTCCTGTCGATTACAATAATGTTTTTTACATTATTGTAAAATAAATAAACAACATGAATTTCTCCGATTCGTTGACATTAATGATCACTGCTCCGCTCTCCTGGGTAGAAGCATGATAGACTATAGCTTTTCTTATCTATAGCTTATCCAACAAAAATATGTTTTCAATTCAAATCTGCTCAACCAAACAAACTCTTCAGCTTTATAATATTACCGTAGATTGCTACTCGTTTGTTTTCAGTACGGGCAATTCCGTGACCTAAAAAGAAAAATGAATATTTGTTAACTGGACTGTTATAAAACAGATATGAACTACCCCGATTTTAAATAAAACTGCGCTATCTACAGTTTGCCCACACAAACAATTGTGCACAATTCACAAGCAGGTCAGACATATCCACCAACCAGCTTTAATATTTCACCTTTTGAATAAGCCCCGTCACAGCTGACCTGTTGTTCAGAGTTTTATGAAAGGGAAAGTATGTTGAGATGATGTGAATTAGCTACCATTAATTAATGTTTCATTGTTACTTCAAAATTTTCTACTATTATGAGTAAAGAATGCAGCAACTGATCGTTAAAGTTTTAGTTTGCACTTGTGTTAGTAAATATTTTTCTAAGCATGAATACATATTGTCAAGCCTTTATCACTGAAGGGGTATTTATGTATTTAGGGTTATGCATTTTTATCACACGTAACAGGTGGTAGGCCTTTTACCGTGTTGATAGATACAGGTTGTGGCGGTTTAACGACTGCCATGTTACTGGCAACCGATACCAACGGCTTAACGTGCCTTTTGAAGCACTAGGCTGATTAAATGTAAATACCACAAAACGGTCACCATTTCGAGGACGGGCGATAATAGCAAAAGTTGCTATGCCACAATGGATCATCCATCTCTTGACTATAGCCATAGCGTAAGATGCTTAAAACAGTGGTTGTTTACGGAATAGAACAATTTGATTCATTTAGCTGTATGGAATCAAGTGGCTTAAAGCTACGTAATTTTTTAAAATAATAGTATGAAGTAAAGCATTCGTTATTAATGAGACAGAAGACGTAGAGAAAATGCAAGTAGAAAATAATTGAATTGCCACAGAACATCACATAAACTACAAAGTTTATAACACAAGTTGTTGCGTAACATAACTGAGATACGAAATAATTGGAAGGCGCATAGAAATTAGCTCCTTTACGCACAATGGTTTCGGGACAGCCAATTACAAGTGATTTACAACACAATATTTTTATGTAGTAATACATTGTTATTTATTGTGAACACAATAAACACATAAATCTGATTAGTGACAGCGCCACTAGTTGTTAGTCGAAAGTTCTGGCTAGTTTTAGATCCTAGTATACACGGGACTTGGATCTAAGCTAGGACTTGTCTTGTCGTAGAGATTCTACAGCGGACCTCCCCCCTTCTTCGGTAATGACTGCTGACTATCAATAATAATGACAGAACTGGGATATTATTTAATACTTGGCTTAAAGATCTTAGTAACCAGGCTATATAAACCACAATAAAATCTAATACTGTCTATTTTTGTTGTATATAACATCGTTCGTCCGGTTTTCGTGATATCTTTGGGTTGGGTGCAATTTTTTGAAGAAAGGTACGTAAGTAAGTAAGTAATATTCAACATATGGGAAGCTCCGTGCTATTTAAACCAAGGACACAACATAGTGGTGAAATGATTTAAGTTTCTTAAATTTTAATATTTGTAGTATGTCTCTATATTTATCACACCTATCGATGCCCTTATATACGATACACGTTAATGCAGCCCTCTATTGTCATCTTTACCAACAATGGTGTTGGACATCCGCAACATTGGGATTAATGTTATAAATACCTGCCTCCGCAACGTCTAATGTTCAATTACAACTATCACAATAGGTTTTTTTTTTCTATAAATATACGTTTCTGAATCTAATGACCAGTTTCCCCATTTAACGCACAAACGGTTTTCCCCCAAATGATACTATTTTCGTTAAATCTACTGCGACATGCTGTTGAAAATATTATATTTTGGCTAATAATTAAATATCCATCACGCCTTATCCCCGAAGGGGTGGCAGAGGCATATTGTATGCCCACTTTTCACCGTGTGGATTCCTGTCCCACGTAATAGGTGGTGAGCCCATTGCCGTGTTGAAATAGACAGACGCAGGTTGTGGCTACCTGCTGTTGAAATTTTTTAAGCCGCCTATAAGGCCTTCAACCAGGCTTAACGACTGCCATTTTACTGGCAACCGGGACCAACGGCTTAACGTGCCTTCCGAAGCACGGAAACGCTCGTAAATGTAAATGCCACAAAGTGGTCACCCATCCGACGACCAGCCATAGTGAAAGTTGCGTACCTCAGTGATCGTTTACCGAACACTGAGACCGCGGGGCCACGAGCGATTCTTTTTTTTAATAAACACACTAATAATTATAGCATTCCATACTATAGTTATTAGTCAAAATAGAACTTTCATCATTTTTTCAGTAGCTTTCCATAAAGTAGTCGTACCATAAATCGTCGACCACTGTATTAACTGTGACCTCGCATTAAACTTCGCCTATACTTACCATCCACAAACCAGGTTATTGAAAACCTGTTTAAATCTTTTGGGTGTGATCACCTCGTCTCTTAATCCTGAGGATCACGTGCGCCAAATACTAAACCCTAGTAGTACCAAAACCCTGAGCACTGTTAAGTAGAAATTTAAATACTTTTTATATCCTAGCAAAATATAGGCACTTTGATTATATTCGTTGAAATCTACTGTCCGCCTTAGTATCAAAGAAGAACATAAGGCCAATATCTATTACGAAATAAGGATATTGGCAAAAAAAACCTAAAACTTGACGAGTGTCATATCCATTTATGCATAGCCATGTTCGCAATCCCTGCGTATTTGTCATTTGGCCACGATCCAAGATGTCTTCGTCTGGAATGGTCGATGCTTTTGTTTTATTTTTAATGGTAACTCATTAATCCTTATACTTGCTAATATCAATATGTTTCTGTATAACTTGAATGATGTTTTTGTATCCCAATTAAACTTGAAAAATCATGTTTTTTTTTGTATCCCAATTTATGAGAATAGTAGTGAATCCCAGGATTTGCTATTGGAAAAATAATGAATAGGTAAAGTAAAAAAAATAGATAAAGCAGTCTAGGCCAGCGCGAATAAAGCGGAACTCGCTGGCAAGATGGGTAATGTTGTGACTTTGTTTCGATGAGTAAAATCTACACTAGTGCCATAAACGTCTAAAGGATACGGTGACCACAATCTATCAGAAGGACCGATACTTTTTTCTTTTATGGAATGAAATGGGAGACACTTAAATTGTATGCTAGTATCATGGCGATTATAAATACACTGTCTCTGTCTACCCCTATAGGAAAGAGGCGTAACTGAACTCCTGATGTATAAAAAAATTGGAGTATGCCTTAGACCACAGGACTAAAGAAAACTTCTTTAGCTCCGTTTGCTGGCTATGAGAGAAAGAGATAAAAAAGCTGTGCTCATACCTCTCTCTCTTGCCCCTACAGAAATATAAGAAACGTAACTCTCTTCTTATTTCTCTCTCTTTCTATCTTCACTACCGCCTCGCCCGATCACACTTTTCGTAACGCATTCACCAGCTTACTCTCCAAGTAAAGCGTTCCTAAAAAAGTTTTACTTCAAAAATATTATTTAGTACATCTTAGCAATATCACAAAACATCTTACAGACAACTATAAATATTGATGTTGATGTCCTTGTAGGTAGACGAATAAAAAAATATGCGCATATCATTTCCGTTGAATAGTAAAGACCTTTCTGTCCTTCATCCTTTGTCTACTATGTACTTTTATATTCTGCGTTAAAAAAAACCATGTTTTCAATATTATAAATACAACTGTCTTCTGTCTTACTCAATTCATCATTTAACTATAGTTTGACCACGACCGCTGTACCGCTCACTGCGTACATTTTTTTATAAACTATTCTTATTACTCTTTGGCCTTCAAAATTCGTCTGTAATTTTATTAAATTTTTTAAACTTAATTTATTTTCAAACCATTGTCATGTATCTATGTGTACATATGTACTGTCTTTTTTATAATTAACTTTATTTTTAAAGCATATAAATATTATACAAAAATTCTTTCTGCAATTCCTTCTCTATGTGGTTTTTAACTGTGCCAAATTGCATACTCCTCTGTCAGCACATTTTTTTGTTAAATGGGGCCTTTGAAAAAGTCTATTAGACGTATCCATGGAAATCATAAAAGAGGAGAACACATGAGTGTTCTTGCATGCCATTTCCCCTACTTTTCGATATCTGTGGACGTACCAATATAAACGAGTAAAACAACTACACGTATATAATGTTTACAGAGTATAACCAGATTTTTGACTCTTTAAAAAGGCAAAAATTTTTAAAGCAATTGTTTAAATTTAATTAAAGTGAAAAGCAATTGTCAAGAGTTCAATCCCCGTCTCGAACAAAGTTGTCTTTTTGCACTTTAATAAAAAATTCTTTCACATGGCAAGCAGAGGCGGGTCGCTAGTACCCTATTTTTAAGAGAAAGTAATTCGTTACAATTTAGTTAATTGTTGATGGAGGCGCCTAATGAGGACTAATGAAATAATTGGCGGTATCCGCTGATTGAAATGGTGGCGGTGTGTGTTGGGAGTTGGAACTGACTATGTTTGATGGTATCGCGCCTTTAAAAAAGTACACTACACTCAGAATGTGTATGATGTCATTGGAAGTTAAACATTTCACTGACTCTGTTATGAATACGTATCAGGATTATCGAAACTAAAAAAATGGTGTGTGTGTGTGTGTGTGGGTGTGTGTTAATTTGGAATTACAAACAAACACTTTAATTATCTACATAGATTTTTATTTAAAAAAAATGCTATTGTCAGTAATTTTACAATTATACCTAGTGATTCATTTACCTAATTCAAAAACAAGTTTTAGTAAGGAAAACTTTTTGTCCTATTCACAACTCAATTTAATACGGTCAAACATCAGTTACTACTAATATATTTATAAGAATCGACATCCTTTAGGACCGTATTCCAGAACGTTTCTCAATACTCGATCAACTCTTAAGGCTAGATTTTGCCTTATAAAATCTACTCTCAAGCGTTAATTGAGTATTGAGAAACGTTCTGGAAAACGGAGCTTAGAGCATAAAAAGGGATTCATTCCCGTGGTTTTCATTATTGAGCTATCACTCACTACAAACAGAAGTTTATTGCTATTCGGCGAGGATCTCAAAACCACAAGTATTGATTAGACCCGCTGTCAGACCAGTAACCATTTTTGTTTACTCGTAATAGACTAATTAGATAGAAAGCTCTAAATATATACGTTACTGGTCGATGTTACAGCCTACGTGCTAATTAAATAAATACCTTTATGGCTCTAGGGATGAAAACATTAACGGGAATGACCAGCGTAATTGCTTGTTGCAAATAATAATTACTTGGTATTTGTTTTTCCATTATGCAGGTAGTATAGGTTTATGAAAAGCACGTGCCATTTGGTTTTAACAGCTATTATAATACACATGTGGTAAAAATATTTATGCAGATATATAAAATTTAAGTGTCTGATTGTAATTAAAATTTGTTTTTCTGGCTTTTTACTAAATGCAAATGAAAGTATGTACTTACATTAAAATGTTTTTTAAATATTTGTGGTATTATCACCATGTGGTATAAAAAATATTCGAACTCTGCGAACGGTCACATTGGTGCCTCTATATGCTCTGGCTACACTACTGACGGTGTTACTTGTTTAAAAACAAAGAAGAAAGGTCTTCGGTCAAAGATAAGGGAAACCAAGAATAACAAGGAGATGGAGTATGGTAAAGCACCACAAAATAAAAATCACCCATAACGTCATCCTGTAAACACGCCACCACGAAAGTTCTTAGCTACTTACAGGGGGTCGGTACCTCATAGCGTCAGATTTGGTCAGAACCACATTCGGTAGCAGGTGAGGTCGCTTAATACCCAGAGTTCGTGGTGCTGGAGATTGTAAATATTAAGTAACTTACTCTATAGTGACTTACTTTATATTACCAGGAAGCGAATTTTGTCTACTATTTTTTATCATTTTTATCGTATTCCGTTTATTTAGCCTATCTAAGAATTTGACGCGAATAAAAAAACCATTATGCGGGTTCTTCAAGTACAAGTAGTGTAACTACAAAATATTCATCAAGCGACTCGGCTAAACATCTGTGCCATAAATTTTCGACACTACACTTCTTCAGTTTGCTCTCCATCAAAATATAGTCCAGAAAATCTTAATGCTTTTGTATGAAAGTCATAAACATCACAACTAAAAGATACAAACTTCTTCCTTCAAATGAGTAACAATTTCAAAGCACTCCCGAAGACCGTAGTATTATATCTTGTAAGAAAAGAGATCAAAGATCAAATTAAAAGGCACGAAGAATAAAATCTGCCCTAGGAAGGGTCGCGTCGTGACAAGGACAGTTCTACTTTGATTCTACTTAATGGCACGGCGAGCGCATCTTTGAACCAACGAGATCAAGAATGACAATGTTGTAGTGCCAGTTCGTTTCATTTGTAATTGGAGTTATTTTAAATGGCGCTGATTTTATTGAATTACATTTTTATATAAGTTAAATATCACACACCATCACAACGCCATCTGATTCCACACTAAGCAGAGCTTGTATTATGGTAACCAGATAACTGATAAACATATACATACTTATATATTTCTAAATACATACATATTATAGATAAATCTTAATGCTTTTGTATGAAAGTCAAAAACATACCAACTAAAAAATACAAACTAAAAAATAAACAATAAGAAGTCACTATTCCATTTAAACTTACTTTAGGTTCTTACTGATGGAAGCGGGGGGCAGGAAATTTTGGGATCTTTTTGTAGATTAGAATCCATGTTATTTTATAACCAGGAACATGTTTATGCCGTAAGACTGGCAGCATTGTCACATTGTATGGCAAGAAACCTATGGAAAGTGCCTGAGTTAACCCCATAGACCTAAGTTGAAACACCAAATGGCTCAAAAATATGATCTCCTGTGACTTTAGAGTATTAAACTTTGCTGTTTTACTATAATTTTTACCACAATTTTAGACATTAGTGCATCCAAATCAATCATAACTTTTGATATAAGTACATAATTCAGCGAGGTTATCTTTAAGTCTCCACATAAGTAATGCAGCTTCTATTTTTATTTTTTTTATTTTTATACAAGGTGGCAGACAAGCATACGGTCCACCTGATGGAAAGTGGTCACCGTAGCCTATGGACGTTTGCAACACCAGAGGTGCAGCACTCGCGCTGCCGACCCTTTATAAACCTTCTAAGACCCCTTTTAAAAAAACCTCGTGTCTTACAGCATGAGTACTGATAGTTTTAGCTAGATCATAAAAGGTACTCAGGCCCATTATACGGTGATAAACTCGATATAGAACTCGTTTAGATTATATATTCTCCTGAACAATATGATAATTTAAGATGGTCCAGAACCCAATCGTAAAAAACACACGCTGTGCAGTAAGATACTAACATATACATAAAATTCACGGATATATTTCTTTGGAAGGGTGAGGATTATGTAAAGCCCACTGTAGAGCCTTGTCTTCTGTGAGATTTAGGTCTATAAAAGCTTTCCACAATACCATTGTAACTAGACTAAAGCAAATCTAGTTACAATATAGGTTTTGTGAAATCTTTTCAACTAACTATTTTCACGTAATATCCCTGACGGGGTAGTCAGAGAGGATACATCGCCAGGCATAGCGATCCATGCATACTTCTTTTCTTTTTCTTTCTTCTTATCTTTTTAATATACGTTTATTACGAATGAGTGAGAAACGATTAAATGAAGAAAATGAGTTATTCACCATCTCGACACTGGAGGCAGGACCACGTGTGATCAGTTGGTGAAACTCCAAAAAATAATATTTATTGTTTCGTCACCTGGACATGCCAGGATTTTTACGCGTGTCCACATAGTGAAACTTAAATTAAATACTGTAATGTTTTCGTCAACTGGCCATACCTAAAATTTTTGGGGAAAAAGGTACAGTCATGTTAATAATATTTTCATTCATTGATTTCATAAATGAGGTGAGTTCATGAAAAAAATTTCGTTTTTAAAATTAGAAATATGAAATTACGCACATCTCTTCCTGATTTCAAATTAATTGATAAGAAGGTAAAAAAGGTTGTCTTTATTAACAAAATTACTGGATTACTCATTATTTACAAGCAACATCCAGCCAAAGCCCTTGTTAAAATTTATAGGGTAAGCTATATTTATAAAGTAGGCACTCACTAAAGGGGGTAAAATAAGGGATAAGCAGTTGTATAGAAGTTCAAAATTATCAAAGTTGGAAATATTAAATTATGTGCTCGTGTTTCTGTTTACGAATAAATTTATTCGTGCTTCGTGGTTTGGAATATTTTACCTATAAGAAGGTATAATAGGGGTTCTTATTTCAATGAGAAATTCATCATTTTCAAAGAAACTAACATTAACATGTATTGTATACCTGCTTCTTATAAACAAATAAAAATATATATTTCTGAATTTTTAAAATTGTTGAAATGTTTTAAGGTTGTAAATTAGGGGAGCAAAGTTTGTATGAAAATATGTAAAACCTTATTAGGGGCATGAATTAGAAGTCTGGAGGATGCAACAAGTGTTTATTCCAGGTTACAAATATATGTACAGATGTATCGAGGTTTTACGGGGATTAAATAAAGGTGAAATTGGGCGTATAGTATGCCTCTGCCTACCACCACGGGGATAAAAGCGTGATAATATGTATGTATGTATGAAATAAAGGTTGCAAGTTTACATAAGAAATCTTTCATTTTCAAAACTTTCATATCATATTTTGTATACCTACTTATTATTAAAAACGGGGTTTAAAGTAAGCTACGGACAAAGCTGGGAGGTAAAACTAATATATTGATAAAATTGTGAAGTGAATCACTCATTTTTCTACGCCCAGATGAAACCCTTACACCTAGAAACTAGATTTTTTATAAAAACATTTTTATAAAAACATAAAAACATTCCTTAAAATAAGGAACTTACTAAAAAAAGGTATTAATAAGTGATAAGCAGTCATATCAAACTTCGTAATTTTCATAGTTAGAAACATGGAAGTATGTATACCTATATCTGGTTACCTGAGAAGACTATTTGCGAAACACCACCCAGAAAATATACCAAGAGCATTATTAACTTTCAGTTGAAGCGTGTCGAGTGAATTTGTGGATACAACTGCGTTAGTGTCGTTGGCGAACATTACCAGTTGTATATCTTCAGTTGATATTTGAGTAACATAATTTATTAAACAGTAACAAAAATTAAGAAGAGTATTGGACCTAGTATAGACCCTTGTGGGACATCTGTTTTAATTTGCGCTATTTCAGATCTAAAGCGTTGTTGAAATTTTGATACGAGTACCATGCGGGACTTGTGTTTGTAATTTGTCTGTGCTTGAATTTCAACAAACATTTTTCGATTTTGTAAATATGATTCTTAAAATTATTATTTGATAATAATAAATGGAATGGGATAGAGATGTCGGGTGTAATGGGTGTTTCAAGAATGACACGGGCAAAACCGAGTTATACACCTTTTATTTGTGTAATTTAAACTATCACTTTGAGTTCCACAGAAATAACGAATAAAGATATACATAATTGTAATCTCAATATACCTAATAACTAAAAATCATCACAGAGCACACACACATTCATAGAAAAATCATTTCAGAAATACAATGTTACTCATCAAAATATATTGTTGTATTTTTTAAGGTATGTCACTAATAATAATAAAAATTAAATCATAGCATATTATTATAAAATATATTATTAATTTCTTTAATTTTTTCTATAACTGATACATACAGAGATTACGACTCAAAATTAATCTACGTGACTGTACTTTGTCATTATTTCGGGTAAAATTTGAACGTGTGTCCAGTTGACGAAAACATTATAGTATTTAATTTAAGTTTCACTATGTGGACACGCGTAAATATCCTGGCGTGTCCAGATGAAACTATAAATATTATTTTTTGGAGTTTCACCAGCTGTTCACACGTGGGTCCAGCCTCCCGTGTCGAGATGGTGAATAACCCAAGAAAATATATTCTGCGAAAGTGGAGGATAGAAGGAGTCAGGGTAGACCGAGACTTATATATGAGTACCACGTGCAGAAAGCGAAAGAAGTATGCATGGATAATTGTCAGTACCTACGTGTCGTATTTATGGAAATAAATATGTGCGCATGCATTTAGTGTAGTGTAGGTGTCGTTACGCTATCAAAAATTTTACTACAATACTAACATGGCGTATATATTATTTCAGTAATAATAAAGATTACGGGGTATACTTGGAGTAACGGGAGGGACTCTGGTACAGACGACATACGCTCCCACAAATGCCGAAATTAACAAGCCACATCAAGCTACTCTTGGCTGCATTAAAACAGCCACCAAATACAGTTAGGGTTTAGAGGCAACTGAAAAGACGCTAAGATGGAGAAGAACAATAATCACTACATATTATAAAACAAAGTCCTCCGCCGCGTCTGTTTATTTGTCTGTTCGCGATAAACTCAAAACTAATGCACATATATTAATGCTGTTTTCAGTATCTTGAGGACGGTTTTAATATATAATTTGTTAAGGTTTTTTATACATTGACTAAAATATAACGATTATATGTGTGTCAGAAAAAATCTGCCGTTTGGGAACAAAACAATGTATGGTGGAATCGTATATCTTATAAACTTAGGCCATATTTTATCTCCATATTCCCACGGTGACTCTGCTAGTGGTAAATAAAACTCAAATCTATGATAGGCTCCCCAACTTTAGCTAGTTGGTAGCGCATTTTCTTTAGACTTAAAGTTGAAGCATATACAATCTGTGCGCTGAACAAAATAATACGCAAGTTGAAATTGACAAATATAGGTAATAGTAATGAAACTGCACGCACTTCGTAAGCAGCACAAGCGGTAATCAGTCAGCACCTATTAACTATAATAACGTGGGAAATTGAGAAATGACTTAGTTTTTCTTGCTCACCAGATACTGCGGTGATGAGGAAATGTGCCTTACTTACTGGGCTGTCGTATTAAACTACACATTCGCTCAATGAACAGAATTCTTTTACCGAAGCACGCTGCTACAGACTTCATATAACTTGCCTATAGAATAAGCAGACAACCAAAATATCGTTATTTTCCAACAAACAAAGATACCTAGATAAGAAAACTAAAAAAGTACCTTTGTTGATAAGATATGTATGATAAGGAATTGTCGCCTTTAGACACCTGACAAAAACATTTACAATATAGAGAAGAACTTCAACAGGTTTAGGTAGGGTTATGCAGTTCAGTTGGTCAAACCTATTACTCTTGATTGGCAAAAACGAAGGGTCCACGTTTCATACGACTATAGTGTCATTTTTTCACTATTTTTTTTTCTGGTGTTCTGTCCTAGTCCTATCTGACTACCCCATCAGTACCCCGTCGTACAGCGTGAAGATAGTTTAATAAATTTTCCATGACAATTTATTTATACATAGATAAATAAAATTAAAGTGTCTTTTTGTTATTGTCAATTAACAGCTTTTAATTAAATGTATATTAAAAAAAAAAAGGTACTCGCATGAAAATATCAATTTTTTTTCTCTGTCTATCTATTTATTCTAGCTAATCTCTGAATCAGCTGGACTGATTTTAACAGAACTATCACTAGCAGATAGCTGATGTTATATCCTGCACAAATAAGCACTTTCAGAGCATGAGAAGTGTAAAAACTATTAATTTCAGATATACTCTTGATTATTAGAAAAAAGATGTGGTGTCGTGGGACACCAGGTAGGAACGAAGTGCCTTCGGCTAATGTAGAATCGACACAATTTGCAAAACAAACGACTGTCGCGCCTGCGCACGTCTCATTGAACGGTTTTATTCCACGGACTTTTTCTTACGGTTTTACTATCAAATTTTTTCAGTTCGGTCGCGCAGCAAAATCCCTATCACCTCCAAGCCTGCCGTAAGGAACTTCGTTCCAATAATAACATTATCCATTACGCAATTTATCTTAAACGCCCATTTCCTGCACTTGCACCATCACACATGCACCCGGGGGAACATTATTCGCATTCAGAGCAATTTATTATGTACCTCTTTACATTCGCCCGTTCTGCATTAGCGTTCATTTGTCAAACTTCCCCGCACTAGCCACTAATTCATTACTAATCACTGCTTGACGCTATAAGTAGATCTTCTATTATATTGTATAGATTGTAGAATTTATTGCCTACGAGAATTTCAAAGACCATGTTTGCTCTTTAGGGTTCTGTAGGAACCTATAAGTTTTAACAAGGAACTCGAAAACAATTTTGTACTGTAGTAGAATGACGGCCTCTGTGGCGCGGTGGGAGTGCATCCGACTGCTACGCAAGAGGCCGTGGGTTCGATTCCCACCCAGGATAAAACTTTGTGTGATGAGCACGATGTTTTATTCTGTGTCTGGATGTTATTTATCTATAATATAATATGTATGTATTTAGAAATATGTAAGTATGTTTATCAGTTATCTGGTTACCATAGTACAAGTTCTGCTTAGTTTGGAATTAGATGGCGTTGTGTGAATTTTCCCAACAATATTTATTATTTATTTATAGAACATTATTATAATTAAATTAAAACCAATAGTGTACGAGCAATACTCGACCGGAAGGTAGGTACTATTGGGAGTAAAATTTTGAAGTAAAAATACGTTCAAACCTCTAGCTACAGAACCTTATATCGGAAAAGGCCCCTAATTTTTCCGTTATTAACAATTTTCACAGAGAATATAAATGGTTTTTAAAAACCACATTGGTTTATTATCTATTAAGTTCCAAATTTATCCCCGAAGGGGTAGGCAGAGGCATTCTATACGCCCAAAATTCACCGTATCCATTTTTTTGTCACGTAACAGGTGGTGAACAGAGGCAGGTTGTGGCGACCTGCTGTTAAAATTTTTCAAGACGCTCATAGGGCCTTCAATCAGGCTTAACGACTGCTATTTTACTGGCGACCGGGACCAACGGCTTAACGTACCATTGAAGCACGGTAACGCAAATGTAAAGGCCACAGAGTGGTCACCCATCCTAGCACCAGCTACAGTGAAATTTGTTTAACACAGTGATCGTTTACAGAACACAGTTAGCGGGGCCACGAGCGCTTCTTGTACCAACGTGGTCACATAATCTATACTAATATTATAAGGGTCGGAAACTACTGGGCGGAGTATAAATTCTTTCACCATTAGAAAGCTACGTAACATAGGCTATATTGGATTTTCAAAAAGTTTAAAGTTCCGTACGAAATCTCGAATAGGAAAACTTCACCACGCGGGCGAAACTGCGGGCATTAGCTAGTCATGCATAAGATTGCATATTATTAACTACTATAATATGTCTTACTTCATACGTAATGACAAAGGGACTTTATAATTTAATTCTGTTATGAACGTTATTATTAAGAGTGAGTAATTGTGTTTCATCTAGCATGAATGTGTTCTGCAGTGAAGGGTAATATTGTAGGTAATGTGTACCCTGAGGTGCGGACGCTGAATGTCCATCTCTGCAATCTTGGCACAGAACTGACATGCGCGCGTGACATTCCTGTGCAAAGACGTAGTGTATGAGGACTGGAAATGACATTGGGCGTAGTTTTCAAGCCATTTCTATTCATCTATATACTTACTCATACGTATCAGCACAACTGAATAATATCTTCTATGAATACCTAAATTAAAATGTACGGAAGGATGACCTTTTCCCAAGACTACCGGCCTCCATGACCTGCTTACAGAAGCAGGCCCCGGTCGGTCGCGCGGTGTAAGAGCTGGACGCACGCCCTTCACCCTCTCAAGGTAGTGGTAGAAACCTGATCCTCCAAAGAAGCAAGATAACACTCGAACCCCTATTAACGAGGCTACGGTGGCGGACAAAGTCTGTCGGGAGCCCAGGCGGGCTATCCTTCCGAGGGCTCACCCGGGACTCCCGGCTATAGATGGAAGGGATACGTGTGGATCATCCATGAGCATTTACACAGGAAACAAGAAAAAGAAGAAGGACGACCTTCTGCTTGATGGACTGACGACCTGGAAAAAGTCACAGGCATGGACTGGATGCGGAAGGCGCAGGACCGTGTGAATTAAGAGAGTCCAGCAGTGGACTGTCAGTCTAATTTCATTGATTGCTTATTGTAGTTATATAAACGTGTCATTTCAGAACGAACGCATGAATCTATTTCAGTTTGTTTAATAACTTCCATGCTACAGACAACCAGGACCAGGACTTAACGTAGTCATCATTTTCAAAATACTACGCCAGCAATGCGAACGCTTAAATTTTCGCTTAAATTTGTTTGGTTCATAGTTCTACAGCAAGTTATACATAAAATTTAACACTTCTTAAAATTTGTAAACTAATAATGGAATAATAAAATAACTCGAATAATTACTTTATGAAGCGCTGTTGGCCCCGCTTAGTGCTCTGTAAACGATCACTGCTTTAAGCAAATTCCACTATGACTGGTCACCGGATGGGTGACCACTTTGTGACATTTACATTTGCGAGCATTTTCGAGCTTCGGAGCGTGCGTTAAGCCGTTGGTCCCGCTTACCAGTAACATGGCAGTCGTTACGCCAAGTTGAAGACCGGCTTGAAAAATTTTAACAGCACGTAGCCACAACCTGTTTCTGTCGATTTCAACACAGCAATGGGCTCACCACCTACTATGTGGGACAGGTATACACACAAGAAAAGTGGGCGTATAATATACCTCTGCCACCACATCGGGGATAAGGCGTGATTGAGAAATAAATAAATAAAAATAAATATCTTAGTAGTTCGGTTCATAAGTACCTAACATGAATATAAGTCACTTAATATCTTACCCAAACACATTATGACTTCATTGCAAGCCCGGCTTATAAGTAAGTTATTAAATCTGACATCATTCACCCAGCTAACTCGTATTAATTACTGCACAAATGATAAATAGTCAGTTCATAACAAAATAATTAAGTGCAAGATTCTAAAACCAAATATTTGATAAATTGTTAGATGGATAATAATGCTCTATTGTACGGTCAGCTCTAAAGAAATCTCACCCCCAGTAATTTACATTTACATGCTAAGGGGGTGAGATTTCTTTGGAGCTGACTGTACTAACATCATCACAGTTAAAATAAACAATCAAAATAAATCAAAATGTACAGGAATACAGTAGCATCTTAATATTTAGTACAATAGGCGGCAATAATCTCTTCCATGCAACTTTTGGATGAACAGGAACATTTGACTGGTTATGGATAGCAAATACTATCAACAAGCCTCTCCTTTACTACTTACGGTATTTTGATAACGGACCTGCTGCGACACGTTCCATCCTAGTGTAGACTGTTAAAAAAATATAACAAACATTCTGTATATTTTTATATAGAATTATTATAAATATTGCAAATAAATATTGTGGGACACTTTTTACACAGCGCCATCTAGCCCAAAGTAAGTTAATATTAGCTTGTGTTATGGGATCTAGATAACTGATAAACATACTTATATATTTCTAAATACATACATATTATAGATAAATAACACCCAGACACAGAATAAACCATCGTGCTCATCACACAAAGTTTTATCCTGGGTGGAAATCGAACCCACGACCTCATGCGTAACAGTCGGATGCACTCCCACCGCGCCACAGAGGCAGTCAAATTAAAAAAAATGTAGTGAAACTTCTTTTTCGATGTTGAGAGAAATTTTATAGCTGTAAACAAATCATCACGTTTTTCGGTTACGCGCCATGTTTTTTGAAAGTGAAACTTTTTTATCATAAGTGAAACTAAGTCTACTAAAAAAAGGTCGTAAAGAAGTTTCACTTCTTAACTGTATACTCAGGTTCACATACATTTTTATTTGTAACCAAATGAAAACTACGTTTGTGTAACACAAAAGCGTCTTCCAGTAATTCTATATCTTTTGAATCTTCATGATGCTTGATCGCAGGTCCCCAGGGCCCGATTATCGTTTATTACCCATGCATCATGCCATTACTGTCCCGTGCCGATGCATCGTGAATTATTCTTTTAGAGCCAATTTACGTTCCCATCACTGCAATTGATATTTGCATTTTTCCCGCCAGCCTGTCTTGCTTTCAGGCTTGCTTTTCGTAGGCAGTAAATTACTGTCTGTTGAGATAATAAGAACATAGAACGCATCAGAAACAGGAAGAATCTTTAGGCTCGGTATTTACAAGAAATACTCGGATCAAGTCAATTATCCAAAGATCTTTGTACGAACCTTAGAAATCTAAATAACTTAAAGACTTATGATTTATTACATAGATTTCTAATAATATACTATTATACATACTATTAAGGGTTAAAGTATGAAATTGCCGTTTTTTACTGAAAATCTAAATTGTTTATTTTTTAGTTTATAACAAATTTATTTAATCAAAATTGTTACCATTATTTTCTATACATTGCTGCCATCTAATAGGAAGGTCATTTATGCCTTTGCGATAGAACTCTGAGAATCTAGACTGCACAAACTGTGTGAAAGCATTTTGTACTGCTTCCTGGAAAGAAAACTTCTTGCCACGTAGATAACTGTCCACATCACGAAAAAAACGGTAGTCCGCTAAAGCAAGGTCTGGCGAATACGGAGGATGACGAATGGTTTCTAACTGCAGTTCCTGAAGGGTCAAAACGGTTTCTCGTGCTGTATGAGGTCTCGCGTTGTCATGGAGTAATAATGGTGAAGATCGATTCATGAGTCGGGGCTGTTTTACTAGTTTTGCCAACATTGTTCGGAGTTCGACACAATAGACATCTGCCGTTATTGTTACCATTACACTAAACAGTTTGACGCAAATGAGTCAGTATTGTGGGTAAGGTAACGTTAAACCATGCCGCTAATTCCTGGGTAGTTTGACTAGGATCGGCTTCCACCAACTCTCTTAATTCATCGTTATTCACCTGTGTGGGCGGTCTTCCTCGTGGCTCGTTCTTCAAGTCGAAGTTTCCATCACGAAAGCGTTTAAACCAAAATCACACGGTGCGTTCATTAGCAGGCCCCTCACCAAACGCAACATTGATATTGCGGGCTGTTTCTGCCGCGTTACTTCCGCGTCGGAACTCGTATTCAAAAATCACTCGAATTTTCGCAGTATCCATCTTTCTTGTCTAAGTTGAATAACAAAAACAATTGAAAGTCGATATTCAACAGCTTCACATTTTGTAAAAAAAACATCATAGAAACCATGTGAAAAAAGTTTCATTCGAGAACCTCAAACCATGAAGATTCTATGTCAATTCAAAAACCCTATTACAATAAAACGGCAATTTCATACTTTAACCCCTATTATTAAGGATCCATATTTTAAACAACAAGCAAAGCTATAGGAGAACTAGTTGAGCCTCGTTAGCTATTTAATCCGAACTTTATTATTTTTTCCATAATCTATGAAATTTTTTGACTATTTGTGGACTTTTATGATTACCGCTCCGCTCTTCTGGGTAGTAGCAAATGGATATTATAGCCTATAGCGTTCCGCAACACTAAAAATGGGCTCTTCAATACCAAAAAAAAATTAGATCCAATAAATAGTTCTTCAAATTAGCGCGTTCAACCAAATAAACCAAATTTTCCGCTCGCAATCTCGCAAAATATCTCTATAAATATTTTGCGAGATTATTTTTGAACTATCCAATTATCTTAATGAAACACAGCTCTTTTGTCACAATATACCCTTAAGTCCATAGGACCCTAACCGACTTTATTCACAAAACCTGTCTGTCCCTACAGAGAGGCGCGCCATAAAACGCCTTAGATAACCGAAATATGCCAAAAATATTCTAATGTAATTAAATCATTGGGTGTTTCCCATGTAAAATATGTATGTATTTAGAAATAAGCATATAAGGATGTTTAACAGTTGTCTAGATGCAATACCACAAACTTAAATTAGCGTACTTTAAGCTAGATGCCGCTGTGTAAAAAATGCCGCACAATATTTATTCATTTATATTTAAGTTAACCACTATATCTACTCCATTGGCACAGATTGGTACTCAACAATATTACTAGACCTAGTGATGATTTGTAATAATAGCTTACTTCGTAATATGAAAAAAAAACACATATAAAACTTGTTGATTGTGAAGAGTTGTGAAGTTATAGATTCCATAAAGTTACGAAGCAGTCTCTCTGAGTTTGGGAGGTCAAGCGAGTAATTTAGAGAACATTGAGGTACGGCAATTAAAACTTTAAAGAAATTATGCTCGTGCATTTCATTTAAAGCTTGAGAGTGTGTATGTTTATTACTTTTACATGCTCAAACGGAATAATTTGGATAATTTGGTGACAAGATTACTGCTGACACCTTGGATTACCACATAGGTTTTTTTTCTTGGATTCAGGTTCTTTTAGGAAACGGGTACGGGAAATCTTTACCACGCAGTACTGATATCTTTTGAATCTTTACACGCTCAAAAGACTGCTCTAATTTCGATAAAATTTGTTGTGGAGTTAGCTGACACCTTTGATTACCACTTAGGCTATATATTTTTATCGCGTAAACTGATTCATGTGGAAACAGGTACGGAAAATCTTCACCACGAGAACACGGCGGCGGGCGTATTCTAGTATTCCATAAAATACTTAGATTTTAAGTCCTTCTCAAGACCAATCCTCTATGTATCTTCACTACTTACATTTAAAAATGAAATTCATCAATACGACATTCCAATCATCCTACAAACTGATTCAAATCAATTCTACGTGCTGCTAATTTGGTCAAAGCTTGCGGTGAGCCGGTTTGTATCGCAATAGGTACCTGCTCTCTTGACCAATGGCTACACGTTTGTTAAGTGTCGAATTATAGTCAACTAACACATCAGTCTTTAGAGAAATAGTCAAATTACGCAAGGTTAAGAGTACATTTAGCTTTAGGTATTAAATCGATAAAATACAGGTTATGGTTGATTAAATGCTATTGTTAATGTGATTTCTTAGTACTGCCGGCAATCGATACTTGGCTAAATGCTCTCTGTTGTGAAAATCGAAAGTTTGCGAGAAACCGGATTGGAACAAATAGCATTGAGTGTTTAGTAATGTGATGTGTCTAATTTTATATTGATATATCAGACACACCTGAATTATACGGCCAATTTTGTCCCACGTTACAGGCGGTGAGCCCATTGCCGTGTTGAAATAGACAAACGCAGGTTGTGGTGACCTGTTGCTAAAATATTTTCAAATCGTTCGTAAGCCATTCAACTTGACTTAACGACTGCCATATTACTGGCAACCGGGACAGCATAACATGCCTTCCGAAGCACGGAAACGCTTGTTAATGAAAATGCCACAAAATGGTCACCCATCTGAGGTCCGGCCATAGCGAAAGTTGCTTAACGCAGGGATCGTTTACGGCCGTTTGATCGTTGCCTCGTTCGGTAGTTATTTATTTAATTATACCTGACTTGAAATGATAAAATGACCTGACTTGAAATGTAAATAATTTTGAGTGTTAATTGTCTCTTTACAATATTGTAATAGTTGAAAGTGAAAACGGGACTTCCAAAGCAAGACTATCGGAAATCCGTAAAATATATTTCAGTACGACACATACCACACAATCAAATCACACCACAGATCACTTAAAGATACACAGGACAGATTTTCCACAACATTGCATAACTTCTGATGAATAGTATTGCGTAAAAGTAAATTCTCGGCATAATTGCTAGCAAAAACAATCCAGAATGTTTTCATCATAATGCATAACCTAGACAGTGAGTGGGTCATTGTTTATCATGGAAGTTATAACACAGTTATTTTGATTGTCACTCATTAAGTATTCACAACATGAGATTCATTACTTACGTGTTTAAGAAGCACTCTGTCGGTCTGACGTAAAACATCTTACTCCAAAATAAATAATCATACTCCATGGATCCAAATCCGTTACTCAGCAGGTGCACCGCTATTAAGTCAGGACGCGTGGACTTTGTAGATCTGACACCAATTCATACCCACAAAGTGTCATTAAGGTGAGGGACAAACCGCCTTAATCAGCTCCCATTAGGGAGGTCACCAGCATCTCTTACAGTAAGATTATTTCAATATAACTTTCACAGTGTAAATGGAACCGTGTTGTCGTGCGTAAGGATATTCTGATTACAGAACACTAATATCCTGACGGACGCCGAGTGTCCGATTCACACTGTGAAAGTTAAAGTAATATTGAAATCCTATAGCTAATCAACGGATTGTAAAAAAAAAAGTATGAGCACTGGACGTCTGGACTGAACTGATTTAATTATCTGTGCTATAAAAATCACTACGTACTACCAGAGATTGTGCAAAAATCACAACTGACATATCTCTACTTTGATGACACCTAATATATCTAAAGCACCCTTTGATACACTTTAAGATGTTCAGAAGTACATATAATATTGTGACAACAGTCATAAAAAAACTAAACAAAAATGAAATCAATGCAATAAAAGAGGACCCCAAAAGAGAGCTTTCCATGTTATCGTTCATTTCCAATACAAGAACAACACCGAAGATTCCGATAAATGCATTCCTTATCATTTGTGAGCTTCATAACTGCAATTGTTTCAGTAAAGCAATCATGTTCGTGCAAATCTGATGTCACGATGGTTATCGCATCGAGATGCAGTCCCGTTATTGTTATTATTGGTTTGCGATGCTGAACTGTAGACAACTGTGCTGGATAATATACTGCAAGTGAGCTTTGCAACTTGAGCAGGGTTTTATTAATTGAGTCGTTGTACTACATCCACTCATAAAGTTGGTTTTTTGTGAGCTAAGAAATGCATGATTCTACTTCAGATATTGCATCCATGACACGTAAAGTAAAGGTAGGTAGGCCTAGCTCTAAACATTAGCAAACTTTAGAAAGCTTTTGAAAAGTTATAACAATTTAAACTATCATGGTCATTCACATAAGTAAAATATTGATTTTGAAAAGTTGTTTAAATTTTTTTCTATTTTTTTATTCTTTGTTGCACATAAAAAATACAGTTAATATAACTATAGTAAAATTATAATAATAATGTACAAAGGCGAGCTTAACTCAGAATTGAGTTCTCTTCCAGCAAACCTAAGGGTGATTGATATTAGAGTGTAATGAAGGGGCTAAAAAGTGCACATGTTATTTTTTTTATGTAATACATATATATAACAAATAAAATGATACATATTTAATAATAATACATACATACATATATATATATATATATAAATACAAAAATAATATATACATACATAAATAATATACAAATAACTAAATATAAATAGATAATATTAACTTGAAGCGCTCGTGGCCCCGCGGTCTCAGTGTTTCTGTAAACGATCACTGAGTTACGCAACTTTTACTATGGCTGGTCCTCGGATGGGTGACCACTTTGTGGCATTTACATTTGCGAACGTTTCCGTGCTTCGGAAGGCACGTTAAGCCGTTGGTTCCGGTTGCCAGTGAAATGGCAGTCGTTAAGCCTGGTTGAACGCCTTATGGGCGGCTTGAAAAATTTCAACAGCAGGTAGACACAACCTGCGTCTGTCTATTTCAACACGGCAATGGGCTCACCACCTATTACGTGGGACAGGAATCCACACAGTGAAAAGTGGGCATATAATATGCCTCTGCCACCCCTTCGGGGATAAGGCGTGATGGATATTTAATATTAACTTAAGTAATTTGATTCTTTGATGATGTTAATTACAAGACGTTGTAGATTTATTTTATTACAAATAAATGTGGAGTGAAGGATGAAAAACTACCAGTTTACGTCAATCCCCACTCCCGTAATAAATGTAATCTTACTAAAGAAGAAGAAAAAAGAAATTTATTTCACAGTAAAGTGACATTATTCTCCCCCTCTCCCTTTTACTGTCAGTGAGCCTTCCGTATCATATCGTGTCGTGAATTTGTGACACTGTATTTAGTTCTTGATTAAATTTTCGCCATAGACCTCCAGAATTCATTTTTCACAATTTTCTCAATAAACTACACAACATTGTACAAGAGTCAGTTTTCACAGAGAATAGCTAAGAAAACCTAAAATGCAATGCAATACGTAGATAAGTAGGTTATAATCGTACCATGTGTGGTGTTCCCACTAGGTCGGTTTCGACAGCTTCTCACATACCGTATGGAAAGTTGCACGCATGATACCGGTACACACATTTTACTATCACTGATTCACTTTACCACTTTCTCTATCTATGCTGTGTCATTCATTCAAATATGGTTTTTTTTTATTAAGTACGAGTAGTTCTTTGGTTTACCATTTTACGATTAAACGAATGTCGATGTTCATTGCGAAATGTTCTAGATAACCTTCACCACTCGTTCTACATACATACATATTATCACGCCTGTTTCCCATCGGGGTAGGCAGAGACTATGGCTTTTCACTTGCTACGATCCTGACATACAGATTTCGCTTCTTCTACTTTCATGAGTGTTTTCATACACGCTCGCCGGTTAAGGGTACTCTTGACCTGGCCTTTTTCCAAAAGAACGTTCTACATGCCATTATTAAATTAAATCCTTGGCTCACCCTTTGAAATCAACACCAATCTCCAAAATAAAATAGGTAAAATCTTTGTACGGATTTTGTTTGGCATTATCTTGGATGTCAAATATATTTTCATCGACTTCATCAGGCTTCATCCCTATTACATCGATTAATAATCACATCGATAATTAATCTATACCAATATTATAATGCTGAAGAGTTTTTTGGTTTGTTTGTTTGGTTGAACGCGCTAACCTCAGTAACTACTGGTTCGATTTGAAAAAATATTTTTGTGTTAGACAGCCCATTTATCGAGGAACGCTATATATCATCACGCTACTCCCCTGGAGAGCGGAGCAGTAGTCATAAATGTCGATAAATCGGGCAAATTTTAATGCATTATTGTAGAATTTATAAGCGACGGAGCTCGAAGTATGTTACAGGCGAAGCCGGAGGGGTCACCTAGTTTTACAATAAAGTGTGAAAATTTACCCGACTTTTTGACATTATGGATATCACTCCGCTCTCCTGGATAGTGACGTGATGATAAATAGTTTATAGCGTTCCTCGATAAATAGGTTATCCAACGCAAAAACATTTAGGTTCTTTAATTCAAAGCATCAAATAAACGGACTCTTCAGCCCTATATTTAATATTACCATAGATTTATTTTAGGTCATATTTACATTATTTACAATTCGATACAATATTCAATCTACATCTGCCTATTTCAACACGGCAATGGGCTCAGCACCTATTACGTGGGACAAAAATACACACGGTAAAATGTGTGCGTATAATATGCCTCTGCCAACCGTTCATATTTACAAAGTGCAATCAATCAAATTAGCCTATCACAGTCCTCTGCTTTAAGCAGACCTCTCCCAATTCTATTTTGGGAGACTGATTGGGCCTTATTGTACTTCGCTGACCAGAAGGGTTGGTGGTATTATAGCTTCCCTCCTCTTCGTGATAGCCTTGACCATTAGTCAGCAAGTGGTTAGGCTGGTTTGGGGCTCCGAGGACCTCGAAAGGGACCCTTCACACCCAAAAGATAGAACTTGTTTTATCCGAATTTAAATAGATACGAAGCCAATATCTGTCAGTATTAATACAGAAAAGCGACTTGAGCAACACACTTTCAAACAGTGTATCGAAGGCTCGCGGTTATGTGACAAAACACATCTATCAGCTGACCGCTGATCCACTTAGACCGTGTTCATGCTGCGTTTAGAGCAAGACAGTTTAATATCTGTAGTAGTAACTAGTGGTTCTTATGGAGCGGCGAACATATTAATAAATTTGGGTACCTTGAAGTTTGTTTAAAAAAACAGATGTACTTTTAAATATTAGGATAATAATCTACAACAATGTCTCGACTAACTGAAACTATATTTTTCAAAGCTAAAAGTAAATGTTTGAAGTAAAATTCTTTGTTCCTTTTACTTAAAATCATGTTATTTTTATTTAAATACTAAATATATATATTTTATTATTTTTCAACAAGTTTAAAAACATTAGTAGCACGTTGATAATAACAGATTATATATAACAGGCTATAAAACTATTGTAATAAAATGTTTATGAAATTGATAACATCACACGCCATACTTAAAACGCATTCTTGAAGACAAGTAGCAGGAAAGTAACTTGCATAAATTCAAACGCGCATGTCCATTGGAACGGCCCGTCACTCGACGCGGGCCGCACATCAATTACTGCGCCGCGGAACCGCTATAAATTGATTGCTTCCCCTCACTAGTTCAAATGGCCCCTTTTGTGCTCCCAAACTTTTCTATACATCTCTTGTTACTCGCGATTGAGAATCGCGTTGTCACGTAGCAAACTCGGACTCGGTCGAAGAATGTGGCGGTGACGACCTACGTAACATCAAGTTTATATATTTTTTGTGAATCTTGTTTATACTTCTAAAGTGGGTTTTACTGTATTCGATTTTAAGGGAGAAGCGCTCGTAGCCGTGGTTTCCGTGCTTCAAAGGGCACGTAAAGCTGTTGGTCCTGGTTGCTAGTAAAATGGCAGTCTATATGCCTGGTTGAAAGCCTTAATATGGGCAGCTTGAAAATTTCGACAGCAGGTCGCCACAGCCTGTGCCTGTCCATTGCAACACGGCAATGGGCTTACCACCTGTTACGTGGGACAAAATAATGCATGCGGTAAATTGTTGGCGTATAGTATGCCTCTGCCTAACCCTTCGGGGATAGAGGCGTGATAATATGTATGTGTGTATGATCTTTACCATCTTTACCCTAAAGCGTATGTTAAACGTACAGTATGCAGTAAGAGAGGAGAGGTGTAAGGCGACGCTCCTGATTTACCAAACCCTCATGTTTTATTGGTTATTTTTATTAAAGTGTAGTAAAGTGCAACATATAAGGATTATTTATACTCTTGATTGATGGCATTTGGTGGAGCTTGCTACACATTTTGAATAAATACACTTGTACTATTCCACAAAATTTACTTTATATCCTGACCGGGCTTCGCCGTACGGCCTTTTTAAAAGGTTGACACTTTGAAAATGCCGTAAGGCGAAACCCAGTTTTAATTCAAAAAAAGATAAGTATTATATACTGTTATCTGTGGTAGGTAATAGACTCATAAATATAGCAAAATTCAATCCAAATTGTTTTATTATTATTTTAAATAAATTGTTTAAAGATATGAACAATTTTTTACCTTAGATGTGGTATACACATCCTAGTAAAAAATTTACTAACTCAAATTTTCCCAGTATCACTTCATTAACAGTACCATTAAAATAACTTGGTGCAGTCAATACGTGATGCCAAATGACAAACAGCAATAATATTCTTGTAAATCAGAGATAATCATTGATAAACCCAAATACCTGCTAAATACTCGTACCAGTTGAACTACTTTGTTGTACTGCCTGCACCAACACGAAATTAAACGAGTTAAAAGTCGAATTTACTAAGATCCCGAGACTTCGAAAACTTTGGTGCCCACTGCCCACCAACGGCACGTGTGTAATAATTACCGATCTAAGAATTTCAATTTCAATTCAACATCCTATTAAAAGAAAGTCTTCTGATAATACAAATTCATTTATGTTCCCTATCGCAGCTAATTGTTCAATATGTGCTTCCAACAATAACCGATTTAATACTCATTTGTGACGAAATTATGAATACCTACTTGACCAGTTCCAGTAATCAGGTGGTAATTCTTATACTTTTACATAGTATAAAATGTTTATAAATCACACCTTATCCCCGAAGTGGTAGCAGTGGCATAATTTACGCCCACTTTTCACTGTGTGTATTGTAATGTATCATTTTTTACTTACTTTTTTTTGATTAAATGTTTCATTATTCATTCTTTCAAATTATCTGCATGACCATTATCTGTAGCATTCATAGGCCTTGATAATTTAAGAGTTTTTATGCTCTCTTAATGTTTGTTTACCTTTTGTAATTTTTAATGTCAGTTAATGACAAGCCTAGATTTTATTTTTAATTTATTGTTAGAGCTGCCAGTAGGTTAGGTTGTATAGATATTAGACCTTATTATAAATTTATATTCATAAAAATATGTCTAGAATATTATTGTTTAAATTTTGAAATGCTCTGTAAAACAAGGAAGCCGGGGCCGTCAAAGCAGTCTACTTTTGGTGCTCACCTTGAGAGGAGGTGCTGGGAATAAGTGCTGAGTGTGAGGGTTGTGCTCTCCAGAAATAGTGAAGTGATGGTCTGCAGTGTTGTGTGTTCTTAACCGGCTCTGTGAAAGACGCCGACCGCTCGTCAGTTTCAGCTCTCTACCTGCCTGAGTTCGCGACCAGCTTCTCCGAGGTCGGTGACGTAGAGGCCTTGAGGGGATTTGAGGCCCCCTTCTCAGCGACGTAGAGGCCTACTCGAGGCCCCCTCTTCCTAACAACGTGGAGGCCTACTCGAGGCCCCATCTTAGCGGCTGTACTTGAAGAATCAAGACCTAATTTTACTCCCGGCTTTCCTTGCTTTTATTTTCTTAACATTTTTATATTATATTAAATCAACTTTACCTTTTCTCCTTTTTCTTTTACTTTTCCTTTTAAGCCAGGACTCCTCCAGTCCTGGTGACAGTTTCCTCCTAAACTTTACTTTTTCCCCTCCCGGAAAGTAGTAACGTTACAGTTTGGCGCCCAACTTCTTATTAACCCCCCCCTTTTTAATTATTTTCAGGTTCTCTAAATTCTAAAACAAACTTGCTCAAGAGATTTTTATTTGGTAAGCTTATATTTTCATCACCTCATCCACCTCAACCTTTACAATACTTCTTTACACTCTACTTCTACATCACTAAACTGCATCCCACACACTTGCACACCACGGCGGTTACCCAATGGTAATTGTCATCCATTCTTCGCTTGCAAGTGTTCTTAAAACCATTCTTGGTCATTTACAAGTTGGGGTTTGGATTCTCTACGACGTACTAAGGACAATATCCTATAGTCGTTATCACCTAGGCACATTATAACACTCTACTAATACATCATTATACTGCATCCCACACACTTGCACACCTCTGCGGTTACCCTCTGGTAATCGTACCCAGTCTTCGCTAGTGAGTGTTCTTAAAACCATTCGTGGTCTCTTACTAGTTGGGGGCTGGGACACTTCACGACGGCTGCAGGACAATATCCTGTGGTTGTTTATACAAAACTTATCATAAATTAACACTTTAAACATTATTTCATTTAGTTTGATTTGTTACTACGGCAACATTGTTACCATAGTAACATATGGTAATAAACTCGTTTAATATTTTAAAATCTTTACAAAATTTACAAAATTTATAAAATTTATCTAATCCTTCTGGGAGATTAGCACGTTGAACTTTTCGCTTATCATGCTTTGATTTTGATCTGAAACATAAGAGAAACTGTCACCACTTTTTTTCACTTTGGAGTGGCTTAAGAGGAAAATGGCACGTTTTATATTTTGTGTCGTTTTATATGTGCTGTGTTTTTATATAAATTGTTTAATCTTATTTTTTTTTAAACTTTAATGTTTCAACGGTTTTTTTCCCTTGATATCTCTAAAAATATTTTTACTTATCATTTAACATTAAGTTCATTGTAAATACTTCACAAGGTTTACTTTCTCCAAACACTTTTGGCATTTTTTCCTTTCTGTTTTTTTTTCTTTTTTCTTCATAGAGCGGTACACAACTCTTAAAATAAGCCATTGTGTATCGTTTGTAATACTTCAACTTAGCTTCTTGAAAAAGCAATTTTGCTTTTAACCTTGACTACTTTTCTTAAGCTGGAAAGCTTTATTTTTAATACTTGAACTACTTGAAACTTGAAGGCTTTTCTTAAGCAATTATGCTTTCAAACCTTGACTGCTTTTCTTAAGCTGGGAAAGCTTTGTAAATATTTCTTTTAATTTTAACGGGTTTTAAAAAAGGTGCGGATTACGACACCTAATTTAAATAAATAAGCCATCGTAATTTAAAAAAATTTTTTTTTCCTTGTGGAGTATGTGTCATAGAATGTGAACCATATCCCCTAAGTATGTTAGTGATGTATGATTGAGGGAGTATGAAATGTGGGTTGATGAAAGGTGTATGAAAGAGCAAGGTTTTTCTATTACAACATCGAAATTTTCTCAGTTGTTAATTTTCAAGGGTTATCGGGGAAACGTAATTTTTATCTTTTGTAAAACTTTCTGTACCACTGTGAATAGTCATATAGGTTAATTTTAGCTGGTCAATGCCTTCTTTCTTATAAACAAATTTTTTTCATTACAATCAAAAATTTTCCGGGGTTGTTGGGGAAATGTAATGTATCATTTTTTACTTACTTTTTTTTGATTAAATGTTTCATTATTCATTCTTTCAAATTATCTGCATGACCATTATCTGTAGCATTCATAGGCCTTGATAATTTAAGAGTTTTTATGCTCTCTTAATGTTTGTTTACCTTTTGTAATTTTTAATGTCAGTTAATGACAAGCCTAGATTTTATTTTTAATTTATTGTTAGAGCTGCCAGTAGGTTAGGTTGTATAGATATTAGACCTTATTATAAATTTATATTCATAAAAATATGTCTAGAATATTATTGTTTAAATTTTGAAATGCTCTGTAAAACAAGGAAGCCGGGGCCGTCAAAGCAGTCTACTTTTGGTGCTCACCTTGAGAGGAGGTGCTGGGAATAAGTGCTGAGTGTGAGGGTTGTGCTCTCCAGAAATAGTGAAGTGATGGTCTGCAGTGTTGTGTGTTCTTAACCGGCTCTGTGAAAGACGCCGACCGCTCGTCAGTTTCAGCTCTCTACCTGCCTGAGTTCGCGACCAGCTTCTCCGAGGTCGGTGACGTAGAGGCCTTGAGGGGATTTGAGGCCCCCTTCTCAGCGACGTAGAGGCCTACTCGAGGCCCCCTCTTCCTAACAACGTGGAGGCCTACTCGAGGCCCCATCTTAGCGGCTGTACTTGAAGAATCAAGACCTAATTTTACTCCCGGCTTTCCTTGCTTTTATTTTCTTAACATTTTTATATTATATTAAATCAACTTTACCTTTTCTCCTTTTTCTTTTACTTTTCCTTTTAAGCCAGGACTCCTCCAGTCCTGGTGACAGTTTCCTCCTAAACTTTACTTTTTCCCCTCCCGGAAAGTAGTAACGTTACAGTATTCCTGTCCCACGAATAGGTGGTGAAGTTCATTGCCGTATTGAAATAGACAGACTTAGGTCGTGGCTACCTGCTGTTGAAATTTTCAAGCCTCCTGTAAGCCTTCATCTTGGCTTATAATCCTTTACAGAACACTGAGTCAGCGGGACCACAAGTGCTTCTCTCGGCTGCCCCGTCGTCTGTGTGTATATACGCTTAGATCTTACAAAGTACGCAACGGAAGCATAAGCTTAAATTACATTAATTTGGGATAGATAGCAATATTTCTATTGGGGTATTGTCTAAAAATTAAAAAAATGAAATAATTAAAAAATAAAACATATTAAAGAACTGTCCCCACTCTGATAAAATCTAGCCATGTGCCAGAAAGTCGATATAATTGTAATCGTGAAATCAAGACTGTTAACAAAATTCTAATTCATTACATGAATTGAATTGGGGCTTTGAAATTTGGCACAGTACAAATTCTCTTCATTAAACGCTTTGAGATTTCTTTAAAGTATTTACGATAATTAAATTTAACTTGAAATACTCTGATTCTATTTATAACAAAATTGTAGACCTTTTCAAGATATTTACGCTTGCTAAACTCAATATCTATTTATAGGTTAACAACCGAAGGTATTTAATGTTAGAGATCATTTAAAATAAGCTTTATCTAACTACAGGCTCCCGTTCCTGTTTCCCGCAGAAACCGGTTCCCAGGATAAAAAATATGTTTCCTTCCAGAAAGTCAGTCAATTTTCAGTCAAATCGATTCAGTGGTTAGATCGTGATTGTATGAGAAACAAATACACTTTGGATTTATAATGTTAGCATGGATTTTAAATATGTTAAGTGTGTAATGCTATAAGATTGCAATTGATGTTCATTTATGTAACATTTTCATTGCACTGTCTGTCATATTCTTCATCTTTAAGTATTTTCTCAGATTCTCCCAGGCTCCAAATCCGGGAAATTGGAGCCTTGATCCACTTTATTTGGCTACTGGAGCAGCTGTCATTAGGCTTTTAATTTTCGGCATAATTGGTAGCAACTGCCGCCTGATCTTCTAACTCCGTAAGACTCCGCCTGCTTCGTTGCTTCGTTCATTACTCAGCAGATGCGGTCGCTCCGGACGGCCCCGGAGATCATATTCGGCCTTTTATACTCAATGATTATTTTGTTGTGCCGTGTTGATTTTGTTTCACATGTCTCTCAATCATAAGCAAAAGCAAAATTTCTCGATTGATGTAATCTGTTGATATGCATTTGACAGGTTTCATCATAAGAGCTAACTTATGTACCTATAATGTTATTTCTCATCGATCTTTCACTACACACCTCAACTGACAATAAGCGCTTCACATCACAGATATTTATCATCAGTAGACGCTGATGTGTGGAAGGAAGGCTGACTGTGAACCAATAACTGGTAACGGCAGTAGATCTAATGACCTACTGTGAACGAGTTCTACACACTGTCGACAAGTCTATTGTATGGTAAACTGCTATTTAATTGTCGACTACATGATAGACAGGGGTGTCACCTAACTGGCAGAACGTACTTATAATTATCGGTTGACTTATTTCATATTATTTTATTGGGACATACTCCGATAAAATAAAATAACAATGGGACGAGTAAAAACAAGAATATGGATGGGTAAGGTTAGCACTGTTACAAGCGGCCAGTATTTTAAATAAAACGATGAGGTTAAATTATTATTCGCGTTAAAATAACATAATCGGTCGAGTAACCGTCGATTGAGTGAAAAAATAACAATCGTTCGGATCGGGTTTTTATTATTGTTATCAGCGTTCAGTATTTTATAATGGATGACGTTCGTACATCATACTTATCATCCGTTGTTCAGTGCTATGTCTCTAGTTATAAAATTTAACTTTACAGCCTTGATACAGAAAAAATATTGTTTGTTTTATGATTATTTGAGTCTGCCCGACTGAAGTAGGTGACTCTTAGAGGTTTTTTCGTAATAAATTTAACTGTTTGAACACAGACCTCTGTCCTTTTAGACAGAGGTATGTATGAGACTTTTCAAACGAGACAGAGAGTTAGAGAGACACATAGACAAAAAAAACTGAATCTCATATTGCATCAGTTACGATTTACGAACATCATTCGCGCTAATTTGAAGAATTTTTCGAAATCAGAATTCGCCTTATTTAGTTTTATTGTAAGTATAGACTAAATAGAAAGAGTGCCAACCCTGACTTTTCTTGATAACGAGAACACCTACATGCAGTTAGTTCACAATAGAAAAACTAAGTTAGTATAAAGCACTCGTATATTGCTACACCGTAATGGCACATTTGCTATCTCTAATTGTTTGAACAAATTAACCTGTAACATATTGCCGAGTTTGTTTCAAAGTAGTTTAATTGTCAGTTTATTTCCTTGTGCAGTTTTTGTATTATTTCATTGAAGGTTTCATTGAATTTGCACTTTTGTACGGACTTCAATAACGGAAGAGGTTTTAGGTTTTCCGTGAAAATAAATTAATGAAGTATTACTAAGTTGTGAAATTGTTATATTATATATATTTATACACATATCCACTACCGAACCGGTTTCCGTAATCAAAAAGGTGAAACACATCATGTTCCTTAAAAATATTTAAATAATTATAATTCGGTAATACATTGTTGTATGTGCATTCTTTGCACGTAAAGTACCTGGTTTCCAAGTAATAAAGCGTCATAGTTTTTGTCACTGTTATAAAGCTCCGTCATCGTCGGTTCGGTGAGCTACGATTGAATTTATGACTTAATGCACAAGACTTGCATATGTTTTGCCAATGGAAACAGCTGACATTTCTCTTTTATCCAATTCCAAAAGATGCTATTCTCTATTCAGAAAATGTGTTTAAACGTTGATGATTTCTTTTTTGCTCATAGGAAAACATTTAACAGCCCCAAGGAGAGCCCCATTTCGGGGTGTCTTGTCTCCGAGACCCAGTGTCGTGCTCCATCTGTAGAACAGTTTTTTAATTTTTATTTTTTGCCCATAAAGTTAATCTTAGCAAGCAATTCGTAGTTTTTTTTAAATAGTACTGCTCCAATACCAGTATACTTCAAAGCAGGTACTTACTCTTTTACTATAATCTGCAGATAATTCCTTATCTGGATTAACATTTCTGAAGAAGATAAGTATTAAGACTAGCCAATATTTACCGTGACACTGATAATTATTCACAATGTGTTAGTTTTGGATTAACAAGTACAAAGATGATATCAGCTATGACTGTTGATATGTGCTCAAGTTCCAAATGCTCGTATCTATAATAATTATAGAAATTTATGAATTAATATCAAAAGAATCAAATAAAAATCAACCAACATTTTCTATGCCACTGGTATAAAATTGGTTGTAAACAACGCTAACACAATCTATTATCTAAAAAAACATATTTTACGCATTAAATATGTTTTTATCATAATTTCATCTTACAGACCCATGAAAAAAATAGTGCTTTTCTATTACTGGACACGGTTCAGCAACTTATCGTTCATCCGTTATTGGTTAGAGTAATTCCTCATTTTCACATTCAAATAGAACAAGCGAAAGTAACCTTTGAGAGTGAACAAGGCTTTTGCCCATTTGCAGAAGTCAATCCTAACTATGAAACTCTTTGGTCTAAGTATCGCCTATCTTGACCTTTTATTTGCATCGACTTAGCGTATGCAAGATACACCTAATGTTGGAGCAATGTATTTTTCATTACGAATGTCATAAGAACTAAATAGGTGTAAATGATACGCGTAAATTTAGTTCAAATGGGCATTAATGTTTTAAGTACGATAATAGCTTGTCATACGGCCTATCAACTGAGCCTACCGTAGACTCACAATTATAATGGAGAATTTTTTGCCTTACTATGTACTACGTCGGCTAGACGGGTTGTACTACGCCATCTCTTAGGTCCGTATTCCAGAAAGTTTCTCAATACTAAATCGACGCTTGACAGTAGATTTTAAAAGGCAAAATCTAGCCTCAAGCGTTGATTGAGTATTGAGAAACGTTTTGGAATACGTACCTAAATCTTTCGTTAGTTACCATTTTGCACCACTTCCAAAAGAGGCTCGTTATACCCCAAGGATCCCGGTAGAGCTCCAATGCACCACATAGTCTGCAAATAAAAGGTATATACCAATTTAAGTAAAGAAGATACGGTTGGGTATCGTATTAAATCTAGGCAGCTCATTATACAACGTAGCCTGCTCAAGGATGAGGTATCTTCGGTCCCAATACCTGTAATATTGAAACACCGCAGGCTTCTTTTAATCTTGAGATTCACGTGAAAGCAGCGCTGAATACCGCACGGTAGCCGCCGGTATATTTCCGATATATTTCCACCGACTAGACTGGGCTAATATCTCCGGGATACCGGCTGTCTACCAATATTACAAGATTTCCTCGAAATTTTTGCTCGTACAATCTCCAGACGTATTGAAAAGCATCTTATCGTGAAGTAGGTCAGAATTTTCTTTAAAAATAGTAGAGTTCAATATCAATATTCGAGATAGTAGTTTTGCAGAGAAGTTAGTTATGTTCAAAGGTACTCACCGATTTCCTATCAGTCTCGTATTGAGGATGGATCAGGTAGGGTAAAAAGTGTTTTTGATCCAATCCTAGCAGTGACAGGAGTATATTGAAAATTCTAAGCAAGAATTAGGTCAAAATTGTAAAGTATTCGTTTGACAGTTAGCTTGCTTTGCTTGTTATCTGGGACTGAGAACGTGGTTGGTAAATCTCTCTCTCTGTCTCTCTCTCTCTCTACCAGTTTATAAACTACCTACCAACGTATTATCAACTACCTTTACTATAGTTTTGATACATACTCGTATGTACGTAGTCTCTTATAAATGAATATACTGTGTGTGTACAAAGATGATTGGGGTGCCACTGGTACTTAAAAACATTCTCATGGCAACCCCAAGGGTATCTTTCGGGGTTACCATGGGTCCGGTAAAAGTGCCAGCGGGGAGAGGTGCGCTACAGATAGATGGTCACGTTTATACAACTACAAAGGATATTAGCTGCTTTATATTTCTTACTTATACATATGACAAACTAGACTTAAAAGTATTATCGACACAAATTCTCTGTTCTATTTTAGTAACATTGTAAGCATACCTTTAAGTCACGTTCAAAGAGATTAACTGAGAGAAATCTCCTGTTTGATCGTTTGTAAGCGACCTATCGATGTTTGTGCAAAACTGTTACCAATCCTACAGTAACTCAGCTGCATCGATCGGTGACTAAGTATTAGAACCAGGTTTGTGGGCTTATCCCACCCACCTACTTTATTTACACAACCAGTTGTTCAAGGATATCCGTAATATTTAGATTCTAGGTCCTTTTACTGGAAAAAAACATAAGCGTGTTTTTTTACTTATTACTAACTTTACTTTTTTTTTGAAAGTTCAAGCAAATCTGCTAGGCAGGAAATCTAGCTCTGGTTACTTTTCTTTGTTCGTTCCCTAAACTCTTGTTCGTTCTTTAGCGATGTTCTTAAGATACCTACTGAAGTTCAAAAACTGTCTCTTCTTGAGAATAGAGGTATCTTTTTTTAAATATTGATACATTCCAACGTTTCCATAATTTAATCCTCAAGTATTTCGTTATGATGGACCCTTAGCTGTTCAAATGTCTCTCCCGGTATGATATTTTCCCCCACATTCACGATAACCTAACCCTGAACAACTTTAAGAGTAGAATAGATTAATACAATGTAAATCTGACATTGGTGCTAATTCTGTTGTTGAGATCAGTACCCTAACTTTCTCCAAAATTTTCTAATTTTTATTAAGAGATTGCCAAATGCTGTTCTGTTATTAAGTCGAACTAAAGTTGCTGATATCATAAATAGCACTTAATTTGTATCTGATATCACTAAAATTCATTTTACAGACGTGAAAAATGTACATAGACAGTCGAATGTAAATACATGCCGACCAACTTGGTGTTTTTACGTTTCAAACGGTCCCTTTTACGTTTCCCTCTAAAATTAGTCTTTTCACTAAAATTAGATGTCACCTATTTAGGTGAAAACGTCTAAATTTTATGTGACCTTAAATTTGTATCTGCCTTCCCAAAAAATATTTTATGTGATAAAATTCAGTTCAATCACTAAGTTAGTCGGCATCCAAATACATGTTTTGTTGAATTTTATCACATAAAAGGAATTTTAGTGATGTCAGATACAAATTTAGTGCTGTTTATAATATCACCAAGTTTAGTTCGATGTAATAACAGAATAGCATTTGGCAATCTCTTAATCGAAATAAGAAAATTTTAGAGATATTTAGTTTAGTGGTTTCAACAACAGAACTAGCACCATTATCAGTATTTAATTTCGTAGTCAGCTATTATATCCAATTTTGGATAGAGTAGCTGACTACGAAATTGGACGTCGTCGCGTCATGGGTTCAAATCCCACCCATGATTATATGATGAGCACAAGGATTTGTTCTGTGTTTCAACGTTTTCCCATATAAGTATGTACAGTGAAGAATTTCAGCTTGTTTCGGTATAATCGTTCCATTGCCCTGGTTAGGCAAAGGCCACGGGTTTTGAGTCATGCCCCAACCCAAGTTGTCCTATATCGCTTAATAAAAATAAATAAAAAATAAATATGTATTTTGAAATATTCGATCCGAGATCCGGATGCACTGTGTAAAAATGCCGTCAAAAATTTTAATTACCACATCGTAATGTCATTATATTCATATAACTCAGAAACCTCCATAATAAATATCAAAACACATCGTAATTAGTGCTAACATGTTCGACATATAAGCGACTACAGAAATCTCATAAATAACGCGAACACGACTCATTTATAAAGTGTGTGACTGTGTAGTGCAATCTGTAGAGCCTGTTGAGGCGCGATCAATCCTGACGTCGAGAGAATAAATCTTAGTAAGTTAGAACTGGTGATCTTAGTAAGTTAGATTGACGCGTGCTTTTTATGGGTACTAGAATCGACGCCATTTTACGTGCAACATTGTAGTCTAGTTGTCTACTTCATGATCTGTTAGTTAAGAGTTCATCACTCTTTACCATACTCTCATCCTCTCATAAATCCCGGCTGTATTCAAGCTCCACCAAAATCGAGATTCTGCTTTCATTAACTATCATGCATAAATGGATAGCTTGCGTTTTGATAAAGGTGCAACTATAAGTAGGTATAAGTATTTAAACCACATAAGTACAGTGTTTTACGTTCTGAATCTGCACCTTAACTTAAATCAATAAAATAGTTTTACTACTATAGAATAGTGTATGAATCAAACTATTAATTAATCTGCACCCAGCAAAATAATTATACATGGATGGCGAAGCTTGGCGATTTGTCCTGACTGACTAGTCTATTCACCAAGCCCTGTCAGGGAAACAGTGTCAAAAGTATATGTAGGATGACATGTTTACATTAAATTACTCATTGACTACATAGAATTTTACACCTCATAAAAATATTTCAAATTAACGGGAATGGAAGTCAAATTTTATGGAAATTGTCATCATTGCGCGTTCGATCTTTTATTACTTCCGCGCATAAAATTGGTAAATTTAGATTTATTGGAGTATTGATATAGGAAACGGACAATATCAACACGGAAAGAAGATGAAACTAAGCGGTGATTCTTGTACAATAATTCAGAAGACGCTAAAATCTAGAACAACAGTTAAAAGAGATAATTAGAAACTTTGGAATTACTCACAAAATCAAAGACGTGTGTGACAGTGTGTGTGACGCTATTTACAATCTCGAATTTGTTTTGCTCAGCAAATAGTGAGCTCGCATCTCTTTGATGTAAATCCCTAGCTCCCCAAGTATAGACCGTTATGACGTCATAAAACGCACAGCCCACGACTGTGGTCCGACACTCAGACGAACTATTAACTTTGACTATGATTGACTGCCCTTTTCAGTTGCCTTTTGACAATAGTGTGACTCTTGAGTAGTTTATTTTGCTTTTTGTTCGCTGCCTTGAAATATTATTCACGTTTCGTGCTATATTTCATCTAGCATTTTATAATATATTTGTTGCTAAAATATCTTAAAATATAAACTAACTATTTTCACGCTGTGTGATATAGTCCCGGGGTAGTCTGAGAGAACAGATCATTCCTGCAGGTTAATTAATCGTTTTATACATGCACATCTAGGTATCCGATTTTTATTTTATTTTTTTATATAGAAAAAGATAAAATGTGGTTAATTTAGTAGCTGGATGCGTGATGTACAAGGACGAACGTTGTTGGGAGTTCTATCCCCACAATACGGTTGAGATAATAAAAAAAATATTTTGTACTGCTGGAACAGCACTTATCTTTTCAGAACCCCTACATAATTTGCGATTGCTTTTTTGCTGTTAATCGTAAATGACAGTCGACAACTGCCAACGATCTGTGATTTGGATGATATTAAATTAAGGTTACAATACTTAAATTGGTTTGCAGCTCTAATTTGGTTTTGTTTGATGTAGTCTATTGAAATTTTATTCCAATTCTGATTGCTTATAACTAGTTTATAAGTACATTGGATACATACATTTGATTAACAGTTAGTAACATGGTATCTTGTCTGCTTGGTTCCAGGAGCTGAAGGAGAGCTTCAACTATGGACTCTTCTGCCCTCCGGTTAACGGCAAGGCCGGGAAATTCCTGGATGAGGAGCGACGACTTGGCGACTATCCCTTCAACGGGCCTATCGGTTATCTTGAGGTTAGAAACTATGATGCTTGCACTTGTTTTTAAATATTTACTTTGGTGTCCGGAGTATTTATATTTGATATGCAGCCAGAATCAAGATTTTTTTTATATATTTGGCACGTCAAAATGGCGTCGCCCGCCTGATGGTAAGCAAAGACGACAACTCGTGAATGAGAGCCGCTACCACAACCCGCAGGACCTCATTTTGACGACAAGAAATAAGTATTTTCACACTACTCTTAAAGGACCCGACGAGCTCTTTTAAGAGGAGGGAAACACGTGCTCCGGCAGTGAAATCCATGTTTTTATGGTGCGACATAAGAAAGACCTATGTAATTTTTCGGTTATGAATTGGCTTTCTTATTCGACAATAGTAAAATCGTTTGCTGTCTAACTGCCCAACCCCTCCACGTAATGGAGTTCCCTCCAATGTAAGTTGGTGCCGTCCTGACTATGGGTGTGACCTTTTCCACTTCAAACTTCAGGAGTCATGGATTAAATCGTGATCTATTATTTGTAATTGATCTCATGAGTTCAGTCATCAGTTGACCACGATCATTGCTTTCCCATGAAAACCCTTTTTTTTGTTTGTATTGGCTAATAACGAAAAGTGAAAAGCAAAAAGCAAAAAATGGAAATTTAAAGGTAATCTATACTGAAACTGTTACAGCATCTGCAGCATTAGAATTTGCTGAGTTACAGCTCAAGAAACAAACTACTTCTCTGAACATTAACACGTTTTTCCATACCGACCTACCCCTAATCCTTACTTGTTTTCAAATTCCAGCTAAAATACAAACGGCGAGTCTACAAAATGCTGAAGCTAGATGAAAAAACGTTGAAGACTCTGCATTCGCGGACCAACCTGCGACGGTTCGTGGAGCACGTGACTCATGCTCAGATCGACAAGATTACGAAGGCGTGCGCCAAGGGACTCGACCCTAACTTTCACTGTCAGGAGACAGGCGGTAAGGCTCGTTGTCAATACTATATTGTTAGATCCTATAGCCTGACTATAACAGCTATAGCATTACAATCTATGTTCGATATTCCATAACGGGTCTTGGTCGATGATAATAATCTAATGAGCTACCTAGTTTAACAGCTAACCACTAAGCGATCTAATTATTTCAATTAAATGGATAATAAAACATCTAAACCCTAAAGTTTAGAAAAGTCTCATAAAACTGCTCAGTCTGTCCGTCCGTCCGTATGTACCCTTCTATTTCTCAGGAACCATAGGAGATAAAGACAAACGACATTCGATTCAGGAAACCATGAATACGTGCAAAGGCTGGTTTGAAGTTTCTACCACTTCCGGTTTTGAAACTGTTTTCGTTGTAGATGAATTTATAGAAAATTACCAGAGCACCCCAAATAATTTTTAAACAAATAATATTCAAAAATATTATATGGAATGGTATAAGATTTTTTTGTTCTTAAAATATACATAACCAGAAGAGTAGGTACGCATATTATTGGCAAAAAAAGGCTTACACACTTACGTTTTTAAGGCACACGGTCCGGTACCAAACTACTCAAATACTTCATATTTAATCAAATAATTATCGTTTATACAAACAATTCTTTTATGTACACCTTTGGCGACAAATGGTGTATATTATACAATATCCGCAATCCGATATCTGCTGTTCATTCATTTTAAAATATCTCGAACATTCACCAAGTTTGCCAATACCACTTTCCGCCTCTGACATTCGGTGCTAATTTACATACAGATCCTTATCAGCCATTGTTCCATGTACTCCTACAGTCTACAGAAGTTGTATTAAGGGCATGTACAGATATGTACAGTTAGGCACCAGCAGTTACTTGCCTACCGTCTCAAAATTGGACCGCTCTATTTTGCACACGTCTATTGAATTTAGGAATTGTTTTATGAATGCTATTAATTGTTGGTATTTATTTCTTAAATGTATGCCGTTATGGTTTCTCCGTCAATTGTAGACGACTCTCTTTTGCAGGTTGGCAAGACTGCGAATATAAAACTATATTTGAAGCTAATAAACGAAAAAATAAATTAAATTACATTTTTCAAACTAATAACGTTTGTGACTGTACGTCCTCGATAGTTTTTGTTTCGAAAGTTGTACGTTTTCCATAATGACGAATAGCTACTAAAGCCTACTGCTAATTGAAAATTTAGGTCAACTGGTAGCTTTGCAAATAAGAGAAGGTCAAAAGTACCTACTCGGAAACCCGGACGTGCATTTGCAGGAAGAAAGAATGTATGGATGGCAAATCCTCTCTGACTACCCGTCACGGATACAGCGTGACTATAATTAAGTTTTGGACGTTTTGCTACTTGGACGTATTGATCGTAAAGTTATTCAGACACCGGTAACAACTGATTTACCTACCTAATGACTGCTTTATAGTTCTGCCCTGTTAGTATCTTCCTCATTTTCATACTGCCTGACATTTTGAGGTCACAAATAACATAGGTACCTTCCTCTCGTTACTCAACCCACGTGACATTTATGTCGAAGTCGATGCCCACAGGAGTTTCATCTGGTTTGTGTACTAGGCTCACAACTCAGCATATGCGAACCAAGGAACATGGTGTGGCACTTCCATGGAATAACACGTTTCGATCCACTAGGTCAGTGGATCGAAACGTGTTATTCTGGAGTCTATTAATACGGTATCATCAGCATGCTTGAACAATCATTAGGGCAAAAATATGACCTGGCCTCTTGACATATCAATCATGAACAAGCAAAAACATTTGGAATAACTCACCAATGAATGGCGACGACACCAAATTGACGAGTGTGAATTTGCCTTAACAGGCTAGAAACTATAGAACCGAGTCGTGGATCATCCGTGAATAAGCGTCAGTATGTCTGCATCCAACAAACAATTTTTCATTTGTCATTTAAATGAACCATTCTTGAGTTACATAAACATTGTCATTTTTAATGAAATTGATTTAGAGCATGCCATAACTTATCCAAACTGGTCTGAGTAACAAGGCCGTAGGCGCCAGACCCAGTAAGTATATTGTCGCTGCTGTGTACATAACCTCTCGGCTCATAAAACCACTTTGGCCGTTGGAACAGCAATCTTTCTCTCGTCTTTTTATTTTCGTCATCGTTGGGACCGACTGCCGTCTGACATCTCGACCCTGTAAAGGCATCTGCGTCGTTGCCTTGTCGGTAAGTCAGCCGGTTAGGTCGCTAGGGCCGCGATGATCTATATGAAGTCCCTTACACCAATAGTACGAGTACTGAATACGTATAACCTTCTATATTTTCAGAAACACCTTTAACAATAGCAGTTGGCCTAAAAGCACCTGGAAAGGTGCTAATAACTCTTGTGAACGGTGGCGCTTTACTAGACTATCGAAACAAGGACGGAAGCACAGCCATGCACAGGGCGGTAGAAAAGAATTCTCTAGAATCTGTAAAGACGCTTCTGGAACTCGGAGGGTCTCCTAATTATAAAGACGGAAAAGGCCTAACCCCGTTGTATCTGTCGGTGACGAATAAAACGGACCCCTTGCTGTGTGAAACGCTGCTGCACGATCACGCCACGATAGGAGCTACTGATCTGCAGGGGTGGCAGGAAGTGCACCAGGTATGTTCGTCCATCTTAACTATAATCCTATTTTATTTATAGTCTCGGGATTTCTTTTTATATTTACGCCGCCCGCCTGACGTAAAGCCACAGCGACGTCTTGAGAATTGAGGGCTACTCTAGTCCTACTCTGTCCTACTACTACTACAGTTTTACTACTAGCTACTAAGTCCACAAGACTAATACGGCCCTCCAGAGCCTCAAGTTGACGGCCCAATGATGTGCCTATTTACGCTCTGCTTAAAGAACCTGAAGCAGATAGTTTCAAGTGTCTATATATGGTTTAACAGAGAAACGATTTTTTTGAATCGCTGGTAAAGACACCTCAGGATCCAAATATTCTACACAAATTTCAAAAGAGTGCGATGCATGTATGAGAAAAACTGAATGTCTTAATTGTCACTAACTATGTTTTTTCAATTAAGATTAATACCGAGATGGTAATCATATAATATTATATGATTACCATATTCATATAGTATCATCAAACTTCCCATGGTAACAAGATGTAAAAATTGTAACTTTACAAAGTTTTGCCTGGATACTGCACACAACGGCAAGGCCAGGATCCGTTCCATAATTGTATTGTTTTTAACATTTTTTTTTCATCGAGCACAGACTCTTCCAGATGAGGTTGGTTTCTTAAAGTCTGGTTACACCAGCACATTGTACCTAAATAACTTTAATACTATGTCCACTATGGCACAATTTGTAAAACCCTACCTTACCTGTACCGTACAGGCGTGCCGCAACGGCCTAGTTCAGCACCTAGACCACCTTCTCTTCTACGGTGCGGACATGAACAGTCGGAACGCGTCGGGCAACACTCCGTTACACGTGTGCGCGGTGAACGCGCAAGACTCGTGTGCGAGGCAGCTGCTCTTCAGGGGCTGTGATAAGGAAGCGCTTAACTTCGCGAATCAAACACCCTATCAGGTACCAACTCCTTATAACACAATCAAGTACAATTACTATTGAAATGAACTACCTATTCTTAAATTTACGTGGGACAGGAATACACATGGTGAAAAGTGGGCGTATGATATGCCTTTGCCACCCCTTCGGGGATAAGGCGTGATAGATAAATAAATATTCTTAAATTTGTAATGGCACGTCACATGTCGGTATAGCTTATGACGTGTTATTCCAAATTCTCAAGCTTCAGTTGTCACAAACGAACAGTACCTGTATGAGAAGTACACCCCTAATCTATACAGATAAATAAAATTGCTATGTTTGTAATTCCAAATTAACAGCGTTTCGAAAGTACGTATCTATAGTTTTTTTCTTTGTCTGTTTGTTCGGCTAATCTCTAAAACGGCTGAACCTATTCTAACGGGACTTTCACTGGCATAGAGGCACCGGATAGTTGATGTATAAGGAGTAACTTAAGCTACAATTTATCCCCGTATTATCACGGGAAAGGGAACTACGCGAGTGAAGTCGCGGTTCGTCCACTAGTATTGAAAATCATGTGCGATTTTACTGAAAAGAAACATTCCTCTATTGATGTTTAAAATAATAATAATAAATATTGTGGGAAAATTTTTACACAGCGTGATCTAGCCCAAACTAAGCTATAAGCTATGGAATCTATGGAATCTAGATTACACAAATATTTGTTCCGACCCGGGAATCGAACCTGGGACCTCACTCAGCGCGGCAGTCGAATACACTAACATTGCGCCACCGAGGCAGTCAAATCAAACCATCCATTAGAACAAAATCGGTCCTTGTTAAATTACAAAAAATAATTTCATCCTAAATTTCTATACCTAAGCCAATCGTGTAAGTGAATCATAATGAATAATTGAACTCCAACAGGTGGCGGTGATAGCAGGCAATTTAGAACTAGCAGAGGTGATTAAAAACTATAAAGCAGACGAGATCGGTGAGTTACATTGCATTTGTGTAACGCATGTTTGTAAAACAAAGCTGTATTTATCACCCAAATACTATTATTTAATGTTGATTTTTAAGACATGACAGAACCCAAATATACTAGATTTACCTTTTCAAAATTCTTAAAAATAGAATGTTTTTCTGCAGAAAAATTCATACACATTTTCGCGTCATCCTTTATTTGTTCAACGCCAAGATTTTAAATGACAAGGCCAGTAAAGTATTAGAACCGTATATTAAAACTGTATTGAGTTCCAGTCTCATACCAATATAAAAAGTGCTACAAATAAAATTAGGCTTAGTACACGCTGTCGTGTTGCAACCCTAGGCCCCAATTTTCGACCATACGACTTGAAAGCGAAGACGGAAATTTGCGGGTGAAATATATTACACCGTTTATAATTATGAAACAAATGACATTTCACCCGCAAATTTCCTTCTACGCTTTCAAGTCGTATGGTCGAGAATTGGGGCCCTGTAACGACATCTTTAAAGCGTTTGCCAACACGGTTGTAATCCATCGCCCGAATTGCGGAGACCGTACGTCCTCACCGCGAAGTTTATTTAAAATATGGCGTTTGCATGCAAAAAGTGGATTTAAAACCTTCGTAAACCATGCATAATACGATAATGCATAAAGCGAATTCACGCCTTGTGAGTGTTTTAATCATATTTGATACGCACTTGAGATCAGTTTTGGACACAATTTCAAATGACAAACTTCATACTACCATACTCTATAACTGAAATTTAAAACAATATAGACAAGGGGTCAACTTAAAAATCAACATCCACACCTTATTTTATGTGCGAATGCTTTTGTATATTTATAACAATAACTTACTTTGTATAAGTGTTAAATATATTATTTTAATATGTAGTGTCCGTGTAAATATTTTATAACAAAATAGCATGGGTCATCTATTCTTATCTACATATAACTCTATTCATTGCTTAATATTATCATAATGGTGATGGTTGTATATACAAGCTGTATACAGGTATAATGGTCCACTAACCGTACAAGACTTAGATAATAATAGTGCAAAATACAAATACAAAATTTATTTATATTTATTATTTATTGTATAATTCTTGTATAACACTTATATTAGTTAATAACGCACTTCTTACTCCTGTGTTCGTCGGATAATTTACTAATAATTATTTTTCTATTTAATATTTATTTGTCGCACGATTCCTTTATTAGTTTGTTCGGTTGCTAAATAAAATATTTCAGTGCCGTTTCGTGGACCTCCGCGGTACAATCCGAAGCGACGGTCGGCGGCCTGGGGGGGATGGTGGACGGCCGGGGACCGATCGTCCCTGGCGTCCTCCACCAGGATCCCTGCGGAGCTCGACACGCTGCTGCGACGCCAGCCTGGCCCAACGGCCTCACCTTGCAGTCTCGAGAGACCGTTCTCGTCGGCGTCCTCGAGCATTAGTGACGCAAGCCATCCGAGCCACGAGGATGATGCCAGTATCGTTACAGGTAACATTGAAGGTTTGGGCGATAGGAAGACGTAAAGCGCAGATACAGCTGTTTCGTAGTTGAGAAGTTGCTGTATATACGCTTTAAAAGACTTCCCGCGAGGTTGCGGTTCATGAGTCCCGGTCGCCGGTCACGTGACACGCCCGACGCCCATGTGAACAACCATCACCATGCACAAACATCGCCCGTCCACCAATGCATGTTCTATGTGCCTTCATTTTTCATGTAGTTACCCATCGAGCTGCTTCTTCGCTTCCTTCCTTCTAAGAAATAATTTTTTTGGAGTTACACCCCTATAGATTTAGGTTTCATATGAAATAATAAATACTTAAGGAATTCGGGTTTTTAGAACTTAGAAGAAAAATTATATAATTTACTGTGACCTAATGATCGTTATGTAACACCACCCTAGTCTAATATAACATAGGTATAGACACCAAATTACACCCACATTAATCCTTGACTCCAATAATAATACTGTATATCTTGTCGAAATCTTCAATAAAATCCACCACCGCGCGCGCTCATTGGTCAAAACAAATAGCGCTCACTTCCCCGGTTTCCTGTAACATATTTCCGTTCCTTTTACAAAATCACTCCTGGTGTCTTTTTTTTTGGATTATATGGCCTGGTTACTAAGACCCTTGGGCCAGGGTACTGGTCTCTCACGTAGAGGTGGACCATAAAGCGACGAAATCCAACAGATAAAAGCGCGGGCGACACGAGCGACATCATATCCGACTCGAGCGGGGTCGGCACGAGCAACTCGGACACCACGTGCTCGCTGCAGGGCGGCGCCACCGCGGTGTGTCTGCGCGCTTACGAGCCCACGGCGCGCGGCCATCTGCGGCTCAACCAAGGGGACATTGTTGAAGGTATATGTCCCACTCTGCACCTCATATTTCTTATTGCATTACATCCTGGGGAGGTGCCGTAAAAACACAAATGCTCCCATTGGAAAGAGCTCAGCGGGCTGTCCTTAAGACAATGTTGCGAAAGCCCATTAGATTTCCCACAACTGAACTTTTTTCTTTGTGCAGGGTTCTAAGTGTTCGGCAACTTTTTATTTTAAATACCACACTCCGCAAACACACGGAAACATTTTATCAATCAACTTTTACATCCTCAAAGAGAAGATCTGACAGAGTTTGTCCAGTATTACCTCGCCGAACTGCAGTAGCCAGTAGACATTACTGCTTTATTAGCTCAAAATTATATAATATAATGAATAGGAAGCTAAATATATATCCACTATTACTGCATAATTGTAAAAAGAAATGCAGAGAATGGCTGCTTACTTTACGGTATGATGACTCTGAATCTCTGCTCGATGACTGACTGATAGACAATTAAACAAATACACATACTCTCTTATAACACACACACACATACCCACACACACTCACACACACCCATACATACAACACACAAACACTACATGTTTTTCATATTATTTTTAGAGTCTTAACTGTGTGTATGTAAATTGTTTCAATATTGTAATCAAATTGTTGTTCGGATGTGGGCGTTGATATTCGCGTCACAGTTTATACTATTGCGGATATCATCGTTATATTGTACTGTATACATTGTTACTTGTTTCCAAAAAAAAAAAAAAAAAAAAATATTGATATATCCGTAGCGTGACCATAGTCATCTTGACCTAAAACACTTGTACTGTTCCACTTAGTTTCTTAGTTCAAGATGTGTAGCAAGTTCCACCAAGTGCCATCAATCAACAGTGTGAACAGAGTGACCATAGTCATTATTTTTTAATATCTTTGCACAAATTTTGGGCAGGCAAAGAACCTCGGTCCATACAGCCTCGTCAATCATTGAGATTAATGTTGAAGTGACCATAGTCATTGAATAAAACGTTAGAATAAAAAAATATATAATAACGTTAGAATTGAAAAAAAACTTATTTTCTTTTTCTTAAAGTTAAATTTAGAATTTTAGATCGTAAACTAAAATAATCCATTTAGCCGAGTGTAGAATCGAAGCAATTCGTCCCTCTCAGCACTACATGTATCCGTATTGTTACTATAGCCTTCGAAGATATGGTTATTAGATTTAAAAAAATCTTATTTTCCATTTGGTCACGCTAAATTTAGAATTTTTAATTGTAATGATTAATAATTTGTTGTCAATATACGTTAGCTGAGTGTAGAATCGAAGGTATAATATCCCTCTCAGCACTATATGTATCCGTAATGTGACCATAGTCTTTGAAAAAAGGGTTATGTTAGATAAAAATAAATATCTTTCTATTCAACTTGAATTTGGAATCTTGGTAATAAAATAATTCATTGTCAATAGACGTTAGCTGAGTGTAGAATCGAATGCCGAATTACCCTTCTCCGATAAACTATTTACAGAAAACACTCTTGGTCCGTTCTACATTACCAATGGTACAAAGCTAGCCCAATTAGCTGATAATGCTGATATGTATTTTTCATATGTATTATATATTTAACTAGATGACACCCCCACAGCTTCGCCCGCGGAATATTTCGACCTCCCGTCGCACCTATTTAATCCCGTCGCTTATAAATTCTACAATGATGCATAAAAATTGCCCGATTTGTCGACATTTATTACTACCACTCTGCTCCCCAGTTTAGTAGCGTAATGATATATAGCCTATAGCCTTCCTCGATAAATGGGCTATATAACACAAAAATGATTTTTCAAATCCGACCAGTAGTTCCTGAGATAAGCGCGTTCTACCAAACAAACAAACAAACTCTTCAGCTTAAAATATTTTATATATTATAAATTTAATTACTAAAATAGGATAAATTGTAGAGGGTATATAAATAGAGGGGTAAAAAAGGGGTACACAAAACTATGTTTTAACAATCTAAATTACTAAGTAGGTATTCCGTGTCAGTTGATTGACTTTTTGTAACCTGCGAATCTTTATTTCGATCTCACGCACCTCTGTTGCTACGTCATTTCTAAAGTATTTTTTTTAATATCACATTAGTAGCATAATTAACAATATATTATAACACTGATCCCTGTTCTATTTATGTGAGTAAACATGTCACATCCTACCATCAATACTAACGCAAAGGAATTTGGTTACATAACAAAATCTGATGACATCAATCAACACATATTTATCAAAACCATTATTTTTAATAACATTATTCAATTCATAGTATAAAACCGGCTAAGTGCAAGTCAGACTGTCGCACAAAGGATTCAGTACCATTATCTATGAAAATTTTAAGAAAATCATGTCTGTTGTATGTAAGCCCCCTTTAATATTTGTTTTATTTTAATTTATTTTTTAACTAAATATTCTGTGAATATTTAAAGCTTCTACCTGTTGCCTTTATTAATATGAAGCAAAGAAAACGGCAATTAATAAATGTTTTATGTATGGAAGCCTCCCTTAAATATTTATTTTATTATATTTAGAGTATTTTTGTTGGAGCAGCAACAGAAATCTGTAATTGAAATTTTAATTTGTATCATTAACAGTGACTGAAGCAACCGAAGACGGTCTTTTGAGAGGCACGTTACGAGGGTCAGACGTAAGCGGCTTCTTTCCTATACATTGCGTGCAAGAAGTACGCTTGCGGCAGAAAGAGAACCTACACGAGGTAAGCCAACCAGAAATGTATACCTCTAGCGTAAATGTATGCAATAAAAACACATGCTAAATACTTCTTTTTATTAGGTTCTAGCTTCAGGACCAATCCACCATTCAAGGGTCACAGGGAGAAGAGAAATGGCGCTTAGTAAAACTTATAGTGCCACCGCGCCACGGATTAAAAAAACGTAAGTACCTATATATTTATGAGTATGCTGTAAAATAACGTGCACTTACCATTTAACTTTAATTTAAAGTTATTTTAAAACATTTTTCCGTATTTTATTTAGGATTATTTTCCTTCCAAGTACTTACTTAAAAACTCGCAAATGGACTTTATTTGTTTAGACCTTCATTAGAAACAAAGCTACGAATATGAACTAACTAAGTATACAATGGCGTTGAAGATGTTCGATACCTGTTAACAATGGAATTTGTATCCGGGATAAAAAGTAATTGAAAGCATAGAAAAGTGCTATACGTGCGGCCAGATGTAGTCCAATCCTTCGTAGAGGACACGAAGGATTGGACTACTAACTCTCAAATGAAAACACCTCAATAAAAATACCTCAATAAAAATCTGTTAGTCACGTCTTTATCCCGGAAAAGGTTTCAGAGACATACTGTATGCCTACCTTTCACCGTATATTTACGAACGTTTCCTCCGAAGCAGGAAAACGTTCGTAAATGAAAATTTCACAAAGCGGTCACCCATGTGAGGACCAGTCCTACTGAAACTAGCTTAGCGCAGTGAAACACTGACCGACTGAACCGCTTCGTAATAAAAAAACACAACTATGCCCGTCTGTCAGTGTGAAAGTGAGACGGCAGGAGGTGCTGCGTCCTTCTCTAGCTCAACTCCATTTTGCTGGATGTAAAATATGCGCAGATTTAATAGATGTGTGTAAACGAGTGTGGTCTGCGTAGGTACGGCGGGCTGGAGAGCCGCACGGTGGTGCTGCACCGCGGCCGGCGCGGGTTCGGCCTCATCCTGCGCGGCGCCAAGGCGGTCTCCAGGGCGATGGAGAAGCGCCCGCCGCAGCGCTGGCCGGGCCTGCAGTACCTCGACAAGATCGACGCGGGCGGCGCCGCGGAACGCGCCGGCCTGCGCGTCGGGGACTTCCTCGTGGCGGTCAGTATACCTGCTGCACTCCACACTCCACACTATACACTTTACACTCCACTATACACTCACACTATACACTCCACACTTGCAACCCACGAAACTCCACACTGACTTCTTAATTTAGTAACAGGAGTTCCTTCTTTTCCAACAATTATTTACATTTTTCCGTTTTCTTGCTAAGCTGAATGACCTTCTCAGGTAGACTGTGTTTCCTTGTTTTTTTTTTTAATATCACTGAGGTGGCAGACGAGCATACGGTCCACCTGATGGAAAGTGGTCACTGTAGCCTATGGACGTTTGCAACACCAGAGGTTTGTAAAAACCTTCTAAAAACCCCTTTTGAAGAACCCCATTCTGTAAACGTTTGGGAAAACCTGGGCAGGGAGCTCATTCCACAATCTAAGCGTACGCGAAATAAAGCCCCTGTTGGACCTAACCGTATGCAAGCGCTCCGAACGCAAAATGTTAGGGTGAATACCCTGTCTATGGCGAACGTTGCGGAGATAGAAAGTAGCTGTGGGCATCATATCAAACAATTCAGACAGGCCATAGAACACGCTTAAGGAGGCGAAGTTTCTACTGTCTCGCGAAGGAACTCGACACCGCTAGCTAGTAGAGAATCGTTAACAATCTTCATAGCACGCCTTCTACCGCGTCGTAAGTTCGAAACTGATATTCATGTGCACCAGCCCAAAGGTGACAGCATTACTCCATGTGTGGCCGCGGGTTATAGAAAAGCCGTATTTGCTCCGCAGTAAAATACTGCCGCGCCCTGTTGAGCACTCCGGGCTTTTTGGACGCTAACTTCATCTTATCCTCTAAATGACTACGGTATTGGACGTCACTAGAGATCTCAACACAAAGGACCCCGATACTATTTGAGTCGGCGAGAGTTGTGCCCTGGAATGGCGCTACAGTAAATAGGGCTTTTTTAGCAGTGCATGCACAAACCTGAGTCTTGGTGGGGTTAAATTGAACAAAGTTTTGTCTACCCCAATCGGACCCTTGCGAGAATAGCCTCGATTTCAGAGACAAGTTGTTCACGACTTTCTTATATTAATATAATCTTGTCTTATATATAATATTACAGATAAACGGGGAGGATGTGTCGGAGGCCTCGCATGAGCACGTGGTCGAGTTGATCCGCAACTCTGGCGCGCTCGTGTCCATCACCGTCGTCTCCGCCAAGAACTATCCTGGTAATTATTTATTAAACAAGCTTTTATCTCGTATCTTTTAATCAAAGTAGAATTTCACTACTAGAATAATAAAATGTCAAAATTCTTCTCAATTAACGATTAGGACAAAAATTGTTTGCAAAAATGTAAGTTACCTAAGAACAATGCAGATTCAGTCGAAAAACAATAACTATAGTATTTACAGTTTTTATCTATGTTAATGTTTGATGTATTATGTAAATTCTAAAGTTCGATTGATGAGGCCATTTACCTACGTGCCCAATATTTTGTTCATAATTAAAATAAACGAAATGGAAAGGAAATTAAATCCTATTGATATTATTTTTTTTTTTAAGTTTGTGAGAATGCATGTTAGTTACTCTTTCAAGCAAAATCTACTGAATAGATTTTGACGAAATTTTACAATAATATAGCTCACACATTAGAATAACACAAACGGGAACGGAAATACTTCACCACGCGTGCGGAGCTGCGGGCGACAACTAGTTTTTAATAATATGAAAAAAGACAATTTAATTGAGATGGAGATTGAACCCGTGACCTTTGCCTAACCAGCGCAATGTTCTAGCCCACTGAACTACTCAAATCGGAAAGAAATGGTTAGATAAAGGTACTCATGCACGACGATACAAGTCGTCAAAAATGTGTTTCAATAGCCGTTGAGTATCTCTACTGTGGTGCTGATTTCGACACGATTTTGTTATGTCTAATAGTTTTAGTTGTTGCATGTAAAGACGAATTACTAGTGTATATGTAATAGAAGTAAGTGTGTGATATATAGTTGTGGTGCAGATATGAACGAGTTCAACACGTGCACGGTCCCCACGAGCAAGTCGCAGAACCAGTTGTCCAATTCAGGCCGCGCCTACGCCGCCACTCTGCCAAGAAAGGCTGCCGGTGGTAAATATTATCTGCTTTTCATATCACTTAGGTACTAGGTTATGGACATTACCAGCCATCTTATTTTTGAAAGTTACAAATTATTATTGAAATTGCATTAGCTATTTTAAAGTAATATCCATTAACCATAATATATCAATACTTCTAATTTTATAAAGCTGTCGGTAAAGTTTGTTTGTTTGGTTGAACGCGCTAATCTCAGGAACTACTGGACGGATTTGAAAAATCTTTTTGTGTTATCCCATTATATAGCCCATTTTTTGAGGAAGACTATATATCATCACGCTGCTTCCCTGGAAAGCGGAGCAGTAGTCATAAATCTCGATAAATCGGGCAAATTTTAATACATGATTGTACAATCTATAAGTGACGGGATTAAATTGGTGCGACGGTAGTTCGAAGTATGTCCCGACATTCGCCCGTCGTTTTGTATATAATTAGTAATATGTGTAATATTTAATGTAACCCAAATTAAAGTTCGTGACGAGAGATTCAAATAATTCTAAGCGCTTGTTAATTGCTTTTGGAGGATACAAAAATTTTTTTTAAAATATTTAACTGACGTAGTTAATCAATAGTCAGATTCTCCTGCCTTACCTTTTAGTAATACCGCTATATTCATTTTCCTACCTCTTATAAATGTCGATAATTTTTTTATACTTTTAAAACCTGTTATAAAACTTGTGAGGTATAAGTTTTATAGCAGGCTTAGAAGGTTTATTGTCTTTAGGTGTATTTACGGAAATACTGAAAATTTTCCCGTAAGTTCTATTTAATTAATTTGTGCCCGCCATTTCCTCCATCTCACTTTCTGAAAATAGCAATACTCCGTTTGCTAGTTTCATAAGATGAAGTTGGTTCTTTAAGGGCCACCGCAGACTTAGCTACTTTTAGTATACGCAACCGGTGATTTTAAAACTGTAACGAAGTACTCATTTAGCTTCTAAAAGCGACAAAACGCCGGTTGGCGATACTAAATGCACAGACTACCGTACAGACCACTAGATTCTTCAGAACATTCATAACGAATACAAAATACCTACATGTTCAATGCGCGTGCTTTGAAAGTGTCCATTGATAGGGTACGCTACGAGCGGCTAGTGGATACGCACACAGTGCCTTTGTATGAAGTGGAGGGTATATCCTAATCATAATATTATAAACGCGAAGGTTTGTAACAATGGATGTTTGTTACTCTTTCACGCAAAATCTACTGAATGGATTTTGAAGACACTTTACAATAATATAGCTTACACCTCAGAATAACACATATGCTGCTTTTTATCCCGGGAACAAGTTCCAGTGGGGAACAGGAACGGGAAAATTTCACCACGCGTGCAGAGTCGCGGGTGTCAACTAGTATTGTCCTAATAGTGTGTGCTAAAAGTAGCCAGTCTGGGTGGCCTATAATGCAGCCACTCTTCAAGCGTCTGCTTAAAGAGTGCTAAGGAACTCGTACATGTGCCCTTGTGTCCAGGCCGCGCGCCCGCGCCCGCGCCGCCGCGCCGCGACCCGCGCACCGCGCTCAGCGTGGGCCGCGCCCGCGCCAAGTCCATGGTAGCCGGCCTGGGTAAGTAACCGACCATATCACCCCTCATCTATGGCCCGTATTTTAAAAGATCGGATATTTGGCGCGAGGAGTGTCATGTGCGGACGCTTGCCGTATATTATTTTGCTAAAACTAGTGCATTTATCTTGTTTTATGTACGGGAGTAGTGGTATTTTGGACATAAAAGTTGTGTTAACGTGCTATAGTGAAAAACAATAATATATATGCAGTGAAATGCTATTTTCTCTCTTGTCGCGAAAAGTCCACTGAAAACCTCAGTATAAGAATCGCCATTATACTGAGGGCAAGGACCAGGACCCAGGACTGAGGACACGACATCGACAAAGACTGGACAGGACTAATTAGAAGATAAGATTGAATAAATATGATATAAAAAATAAGATTTGGATAAAGGTATTTGTAACCTAAAAAAAAAATTTATAATTAAAAAAAATTAAAAGATCAGTAGCGCAATTCACAAAACTCGAATCCAAATCCTCTACTGCGCAAATGTCATCGATATTCGAATTTTATGAACATCGATGACATTTGCGCAGTAGAGGATTTGAACCCGAGATTTGTGAATTGCGCTACAGGTATTGTTTAAACTATGATCACATGAAATTAGTTTCAAGACAAGATCAAAACTTATGCATTATAGAAAATGTCTTAAGTTTTGTTCACTTGATTCGGAGTTAAACATCAATATGAAATGACTCGAATTTGGATCGGCGAATTTCGTCTCAAATGACGTTCAATAATACAATCTCTACTTGAAAACAGTTTTAAGAATAAATTCATAACTAAAATACCTTTCAAAATACGGGCCTTAGTTTATAGTCACGCCTTTATCCTTGAAGAAGGCAATTGGCAGAGGCATATTCTACTCTACACCCACGTTTCACCTGCATTTTGTGTCCGATTTAACAGGTGACGAGTCCATTGCCGTGTTGAAATGGACAAGCGCAGTTTGTGGCGTTCACATGTATTGCTTGCCTTACAATAAAAGAAAAGCTAAGAACACTTTCTGGCCTGACCTGATTAATTATCTGTCTCTTATTTCTAAACCTATTAACCCATTTTCGAGATATGTGATATGTTAATACAACTAACTCACTGTTTACTTACCTTCTGCAGCCAATGCAATATACAAATATTGACTCCGTTTAAACTGGGACTCACTTTGATTGGTTGTAAACGACAAAACTCATTTATTTAGAGTTTTACTAGAAAGTGTGTAATCGTCATCTAACTCCCCAACCGATAATCCTTTACCAGCCATTGTGGGACCCTTTAAAACATGAAATAATAAATTTAGTTTAAAAATCCCATAGACTTTTTGTCCTGTAGCAAAGGCTATAATATTATTCTTCAGTCTCTTTTGCTATTTATAAAATATGATAATCAACTTACCTACAACTTGTATATTTAGCCATGTTTCTCGTTATCGCTAAAGTAATTGCTATTAAAATTTTAGAAAATGGAGGCGAAAAAGAAGAAAACTGTGAACCGCTGGGCATAGCCGGCAAGTCCTCGTCCGCTGAATCTGTGCAAGTGCCTGGTGGGAGCAGTAGTCAGTATACCTTTATTACTTTACAAGGTCTCATCACGCTCCCGTGCAGTATCACATATCTTCTGTAAATTTTCCTTTGTAATATGTACCAGTACTAAACTATTTACTGTAAATATTTAGTCTTATTTTTCAAAGCCGACTAATTCTAATCTTGCATATTAAGGCAAATATTTAGTTAAAAATGAGATTTAAAAAAAAATTACTCCAAACACAAATACGAAATAATTTATCAGTGTAATTTTTTTTGTCTAGATATAGTCACATCTCATTCCTATGAGGGTAGAGCACATTCCGTGCTCCCCATATAAATCGTAAAACCAGGAGAAAAGGCATGTCGCGGCAACACACAAATGTACTGATATGGCATTTCTCCCGTTTTTACGATCTCTATGGTGGTCCCACTGGCTACTTATTTACCACGTGGTGCACGTATCCGTTCCAGCGGGCACGCCCGTGTCGGGAACTCCGGTGGCTCCGCGTACGGCATCGATACGCGCGAGGCCCGCGTCGTCGCGGATGTCGGCCGCCGAGCTCGAGGAGCTGTTCCAGAGGCAGGCCGACGCCGACATGTACGTATAAACTAACCACTATTACTCTTAAATCTCTTCTTAAAGGTTTTAGAAGGTCTCATAAAGTTTGTACAGGATCGGCAGCGTGTAATGTTGCAAACGTCCATAGACTACGGTGGCCACTTTTCATCTGGTTAGCCGTATGCCACGTCAGTGGTATAAAAAATCCCATTCAGACTAGAACGAAATTTAAAAGTAACCCGAAATCTTTCTTTTTTTTCTGATATTTTTCATGCAATCCAACTTAAAAGAACTATCCCCACAGAATGAAGTAGATTAGCAAAAAAAATAGGATAACATACTAAAAATATTATTTAAGACTTTATTTTACATCTCCATTTCCAATATGGTGTTAATATTTAAAAAGAAAATATTAGCATCATATCAGTTCTAACTGTTCCGCGATTCGAGTATAGTACTGAATATTGACATAATCTTATAAATAAACCGCTGTTGTGTTTCAGCTGCGACGGGAACAGTATGATGAGCCGATCGGCCTTCCAGGGCGATGACGTGGAACCGGCCTGGAGCTCAAGCGGCCAGCAGCCCGCCAGGGTCTACGCGTCCGTCGCCGAGATGAAGCGCTCGCGAGCCAAGGTATGGCGCTTTCCTTCACCTCACACTAGTCTCTCATCAGTAGTCATTCATTTCATCAGCCACAGAGTCTACCTCTTCGTCGCGAACATCAACATGTGAACACACGCTTAAACGTTCCTATACAATAAAAAAAATCGTTGGGACAACTCACACAACGCCATCTGATTCCAAACTAAGCGGATCATGTACTATGGTAACCAGATAACTGATAAACATACTTAAATATTTCTTAATACATACATATTATCGATAAATAAACCAGAAACAGAATAAACATCGTCCTCGTCCCACAAAGTTTTATCCGGGTAGGAATCGAACCCACGACCTTTTGCGTAGCAGTCGGATACACTCCTACCGCACCACAGAGACAGTCAATTTCATTGCACCCGAGTGTTCACTTCGGTTGTCAAGCTCCACTTCTTACAACTGAAATATTTCTATTAATGACTTCCAGGCGTGGAGCAAGTCGTCGAGTAGCCTTCGACGCGACTTCCACTCAACCCCCGACTTAGCGGTCGAACAGAACTCGCAGCCCGCCAGAACGAGGTCTAGTGAAGATGTTCATGGTATGTACAATTACTACTGCTATCTCCCTCTCTCTCTCTCTCTGAACTATCTAGTGAACGGATTTGAAATTGTCTCTTCTTATTAGACAATGTTAGAAAAAGTTATTTTATTACTAGAGAAAAATTTAGCAAAAGCCGCTAGATTTAAAAAAAAAAGACTGCCCGTTGCTTAACAGCTGCATATAATTTGATTCCGGTTATTCTTGAGAAATCAAGACTACTGGAGTTGAAAACGTAGCGTGGTATACTAGCATCCTAGGTAGCTACAAAACACTAGAAAACAAAAACACTCCAAATATATAGACTTCTTGATGATTCTTATATTTAATGAAAATGAAATGTATGATATGAAAAATAAAAGTCTCATTTATTCCGTTAAAAGAAAAAAAATGCTTGAAATCGTTAATTGTTGAATGCACACGGTGAAATGTGGGCGTATTATATACGTCTGCCACCCCTTCGGAGATGCGGCGCGATTATTAAACATAAACAAATATACTCAAGCTATCTATATTAACACGGCAATGGGCTGAACACCTATTGCGTGGGACAAGAATAAACATTTTCAAAGGTGAGCGTATAATATGCCTTGTGATTGATAAACAGTAATGGACCAAGGGTTGACCCTGTAGGACTCCCATAACAACTGGAGTTCCTTTAGATTGTTTGTGGTATACTTCGCCCTCTGAACTCTATTCCTTAAGTAAGAAGCCATAAATAAGGTCGAGCCTTTTATTTCTGAGACTGTCTGGCGAAATTTTCTAACAAGAATTGGTAGAAGGATAGAGGCTAGAGGCTTTAGTTAAATCGCAAAACAAAACAACCAATTCATCCTGCGAATCCTCCCAAGCTCCGTAAATATTTTTAAGTATTGTTACAAATTTAGTTCTTTACACTTATTTCAATTTATAGTTGCCTCAATTTATAGTGCCTCTAAAATCGTATCACATTGCGTTGACATCGACAGTTGTTCGGCTGATTAATATAAAAAGCTATGTCTTTGTTGAGCTACTATTTGTACAATGTATACAATGAACAGTTGTTGTGTGTATAGCGGAATAGTATAATGAAACAGTGGCGTACTTACTTGATATATTTTTTTAATTGAACTTTTTAAACTGACTAATTTCTGGTTAATTATTGACTCTATAATTACAATCTTTATGTTTATTAATTCTTAAGACAATTGTTGAGCGAACGAGTGCTTTTTCCTTATTTTATTTTGTGCGTAATTTACAATATTTTTTTGAATTATAAATTATATAATATAATATAATAATAATAATATAATAATATCAAACCTCACAGCAGTCATCAATATCACACGAACCACATCGAACGAACCGAGGTAGAAGAAGACGAAATAATAACATATGATGGAATAACACAGAATACAAATAATAAATATTTACTATAATTCGATACATATATTTAAAATTAACATACAATAGAACAATATATATATTTACAACGTAACAATTTCAACAACAGGGGAAATATGGATATCCTTATTCCTGTAAGTCACAGGACGGGATATCCATTAAACCAACTTTAAAGTTGAGTAAAGAAACCAGAATCTAATATAATATAATAAATCTTTATTCATTTAGGTCACAAAGTAACACTTTTGAACGTCAAGAATATTGCTTCTACATTTACATTTACTGCCAGATTCGCAAAGCAATAGGTAGAGCCTGAGGAAGAACCTGGCAATAAAACTCATGGCCACTCTTTTCTAAACGCCAGTAATTACATTAGTTTGATTAACATGATATTTGACCAATTATATAGTAATGAATTTATACAAACAAAAAAAAAAAAAGATAAAATAAAATAAAAATAAACCGTATTATAGGGAATAAGGCGACCCGATACATACGCCACCACTGCCAGGACACTTAGGCGAGCATGACATACTCAAAAACTGCACAGCAACTATCATGTCAATTTCAAAATAATTAATAAGTCTACATGGTGCTCACACAACAACAAAGTCAAATTACATATAATTATGTAGTTATTACCGGGACTAAACGCAGCCATACATTTAGTTGCCTGGCGTTTCAAATTATTTATTCTGTAGAATGTAAAAAAAATACGACATATATATGCAGATTCAAGACAAGTGGAATATAACACAAGATTCATTCGAATCCTAAATAGCTCGAGTGAAGAGCAAGCAACTCATTTCCATTTATTTTTAGCATTCAAATAATCATTAATTGTGTAATAGGCCCTTTTCAAGAGGTGCGTCTTAATTTCGGCCTTAAATTTATGTAACGCCAGGTTCATAATGTTTAAAGGAATTTTATTATATAGGCGTACGCCAATTCCTGCAAAAGAGTCGTGAACCTTTTGTAAACGATGATGCGTTCCAATTAATTTATGCTTATTTCTAGTATTTATCGAATGTATGTCACTGTGTCTATTGTATAAATGTATGTTCTGTTTAACTAACATAATATTTGCAAATATATACTGTGATGCAATCTGTAAAATGCCAATTTCTTTAAATTTTTCTCTAAGAGACACTCTAGCACTCAATTTATATATTGCACGTTTAGCTCTCTTCTGGAGTACAAAAATTACTTGTAGATCAGCTGCTTTGCCCCACAGCAAAATGCCGTAAGACATGACACTATGAAAATAACTAAAGTATACCAGCCTGGCAGTTGCCACATCAGTAAGCTGCCTGACTATACTAACGGCAAAGGCTGCCGAGCTGAGTTTACCTGCAAGACACGTTATTTGGGCATTCCACTGCAGTTTGCTATCTAAAGTGATCCCCAAAAATACAGTTGATTCTACAAGATTAAGGGTATCACTGTTTAATGTTATATTTGTACCGCAATTCCTGACATTAGGCATGGTGAATCTGATACATTTTGTCTTCTTAGCGTTTAGTAGCAAATTATTTGTCGTAAACTAATCTACAACTTGGGCAAGTGAACTATTTACGCAGTTAAAATTATTAAGAGTGCGATCAACTTTAAAAATACTCGTAAGTGACGTATCATCAGCAAATAGAACAATGTCGCACAAGTTCTGTATATAGAATGGCAGATCGTTAATATAAATTAAAAATAGAAACGGACCCAGAATTGATCCCTGCGGTACGCCCATAGCTACAGATGCTCCAGAGGAGAGAATTCCATTGACATCAATATGTTGTATTCGATCATTTAGGTAGGAGGCAACAAGGTTCAGTGCAGAGGCTTTGATACCATAGTAAAAGAGTTTTCCCAATAGTGTTTTATGGTCAACGCAATCAAATGCTTTGGAGAGATCGCAGAATACATCAATAGCATCTTGTCTATTCTCCCAGGCGTCATATATATGATTCAAAAGTGTCACACCTGCATGAATGGTAGAACGACCCCTTGTGAACCCATACTGCTCCTTATGTAATAGCATATTTAAATTAAAATGAGCTTGTAATTGTTGCAATATATTTTTTTCATAAATTTTGCTAATGGCTGGTAATATTGAAATTGGTCTGAAATTACCAGGGTCGGTTTTGGATCCAGATTTAAATAGAGGTATTACTTTACTGTGTTTCATTAAATCTGGAAACACTCCTTTATCAACACATTTATTAAATATTTCAGCTAGATGTGGTGATATATTAACAATGATAGACTCAATCAATTTTACAGAAATAACCCATAAGTCAGCTGTCTTTTTTGAGTTAAGTGACTTGAATACTTTAATGATATCGTTGGGGTTTGCATATTTAAAGCCAAATAAGACACTACACTGTTCCACGCTGCCACCAAGCATGCGTTGAGCTTTTATTGGACAAGAATTTAAGGAGCTAGTTGTTTTCGCGGGTATGTCTATAAAATAGTTGCTAAAAGTTTGTGCTATATCTAATTTATTATTACACACTTCGTTATTTATAATTAACTCAATGTTATTATCACGGGGTAGTAATCGACCGGTTTCAGTATTGATTACATTCCAAGTCATTTTTGCCTTGTTTTTAGACTCTTCAATTTTATTACTTATATGTAATGCCTTGGCAGCAGCACAGGCCTTTTTAAAGGTCTTAGAATAAATTTTAACATATTGAATAAAGGCAGGATCAAAATTAAATTGCTTCATACCGTATAGTTCGTACAACTTAGCCCTACTTTTGTAAATTCCTGCAGTAGCCCACTCTCAAAATTGCAAGTTTTTGGTTTTATTAAATGTTTTTGATTTAAATATGTTGTTGTACTCAGCTAGCGATGTTATGTATCTGTAGCGATGTTATGGCATGTCATTGGACGCGTTCTATAAAATATGAGTGTTGCTTCCGACATTCTGACTACGTTCCACTAAACGCCCGCAACGATCGTAACACCCAATGTATCATTCCACCTAAGGCTTGTGGTCGTTGCGAGCGATCGTATGACTTCATACATGACGTCATTGTTCGCGACCGCATTACGCTCACTTCGCTCACAAAATTTAGGTGGGTCCAAGTAGGCTTACTAAGCTCAAGATGTGCGTGCCACTTATAAATATCGAAAAAAATTACCCCGAATAAAATTAATGAAAAATTAAAATATTGTGATAGCTTACATGGCAACACAGGGAAAGGGCTATTCTTACACCTATCGGCGGCTTCTTTTGATATTACATACACTCGTCGCCACATGTCAACAAGAGTGTTGTCAGTTTTTAAAAATTTGCTGTATTTTAAGGAAAATTGGACTAATTCTGATACTAAAAACACTTATTTAAAAAAATGATCACTATTTTATACTTATAAATAATATGATTTATATTTTTTTTGGTTATGTTATTGAAGTGCCCTTTTCGGGTCGGACAGGGTTTCCTTAACACATTGTACAAATGTGTGTATGTTCACGGTTAATGAGGTCTCTATGTGCGTGTGCAGGCGTCAGGCCGCGCGTGCCCCCGCCGCTGCACCCGCCGCCGCCGCCGCCCGCGTCCACGTTCCGGCCCGCCGCCGCGGCCAAGCTGTACGCCGCGCCCGCCGCCGCCGACAGCGTCGCCTACCGGCCCAGCGATGCCGACGTAAGTTACCACCTCCGCCTCGCAGCCACACTCATCTACACCACAATACACTAAGATGTTTCTCCGACACAAAGGGAGGATCCTGCGTCCAGGCAGGGTGATCACGCCTGCCGCGCCACGGCCCGACGGGCTGTTTATATATCATACTTCAGCGCGAGAACCTTATAGCGCGATGTAGGATTCTTAGTATCTTTGTAGTTCGATAGCTTTACGCTATGTGGCGTTGGCTGCCAACACTGTATATTATTTTCTAAAACTAGTGCATTTTTCATTTTTTTATGTGCGGGAGTGGTGGTTTCTTGGACATAAAAGTTGTGTTCACGTGCTATAGTGATAGACAGTGATATATATGCAGTGAAATGCTATTTTCTTTCTTGCCACGTAAAATCTACTGAAAATGGTTTATGTTAACTAAATTTTTTTATACCATTGAGGTGGCAGACCTATAGACGTTTGCCACACCAGAGCGGCGGCACCCGCGCTGCCGACACTATAGAAATAAAGTTTCCAGGATCGGAACAAATATTTGTGTGACCCGCAAATGTTGGTTTCGGTGTTTGAGTGTTAATATTTATATATATGTATTGAGAAATATATAAGTATGTATATCAGTGATATAGGTCCAATAGTACAAGCTTATAGCTTAGTTTGGGCTAGATAGCGCTGTATAAAAAGTGTTCCACAATATTTATATTTATTTATTTTATTTTTGTAAATAAGTAAACGGGATTACTCACGTTTTTACGACCAGTAATAGACCGACCGATTTCAGCTGTATTTAGACAGCCATTTTCAGAGGTGCGACCCGTTCGCCGAGCACTCTTTACGCACACTGCGCGCATCCGCTCTCGCAGCTCGCGCGCTGCGCGCGTTTTGTTGTTGGGGTATTCGGTGGACGTAGAGTTGCGCCGAGGCACACGTGAGATCCGCTACACTATCGCTCCCATCCCAACTATTTGGAGCGTCTCTGCATGCATAGCTCACTGTGTCTTCAACAGACTCGCTTTCCACATAACAACAAGCACCACGAAGGCACGGCTTCCATGTAGGAGGTAAACTCCAGCCCCCATCTCTATTAAAATTCGGCCGCCTCCCTATCTCTATGGCTTCTTGAATTTTCCGGGGTACAAAATGCTTCTCCCGCGACAAGATCTTCACCTTATCAAACCGGATAAAGTGACGCGTATCAGTGCTCAGTGCGTGCTCCACCACCGCGGATCCGCTGATATCTTGGTTCTTCATGGAACGTATGTGCTCGCTGAGTCTCGTAGAAACGTTCCGCTTTGTCTCCCCGACGTAACATTTTCCACAATCACAGGGAATCATATAAACACCGGGGAAACCCAGAGGGTCTCCTTTATCCTTTGGAGAGCGCAGTAGATGTCGAAGTTGTGTAAAGGGACGGAAGATAGTCTTGATGCTGTATCTTCGGCGTAACAAGTGTCCTACCACATCCGTCACCCCTTTGACATATGGGAGGAAAGCCACCGCTCTCTCCACCGATGCAGGGCGAGTCCGTGCACACGTATTGGCCACCCGCCAACTCTGTCTCCAGTTGTATCCGTTGCTGCACAACGCATTATATATTTATAATGTGTAATAATAACGTTAGTTTTCTAGTTAAAATTATTTTATTTTATTGTATTAAAAAAGTGAGTAATGTTCCGTGTGACAGGGCGGATCGGCACGGTCGGCGGGCGCGACTCGCTCGTGGGCGGGCAACGCGCGTGCGCACAGTGCCGACGATTCGAACCCGTACGCGCAACCCTTCTCGCTGCACAAGCCCTTCCTGCGACAGGTACGTCCACCGTCAATCATAACATCGATCTTATAACTCCTCAAACCGAACACAATATGTTAACATTTCTAACTTTTTTGGTACTACGGTCCAAGTCCGTTCACCTTTCTTTATAAAGCACTTGATTTTTTTCTTTTTGGTTAAGTCATGCAAAACGATGTGGCTATTAGAGAAAGAGAGGGATAAAATGTATGCTCGCACCTCTCTCTTACCCCTACGGTAATATACGAAGCGTAACTCTCTCGTTTTCTATCTTCACGAACTTATATCTAAACTTTCTTTCGCCTCGTTCGATCACACTTTTCGTAACGCCAGCTAAAGCTTAAGTTCTTTACGCACGCTCGCCTTGGGGAGTACCCAGTCAAACGTGCGTAAAGAACTTTACTTCAAAACAAATTTAACCATGGACCAAATTTTTTATGTGACCAACGCCATTTTCTGGCTATTCTAGGTTTTGCGTAGCTTGATGTTTAGTTGTTCATTCTTAGTTATTGACGTGATATTGGTATATTGATATTTGACTGCATCTGCGGCGCGGTGGGAGTGTAACCGACTGCTACGCAAGAGGTCGTGGGTTCGATTCCCACCCAAGATAAAACTTTGTGTGATGAGCGCGACGGTTTATTCTGTGTCTGGGTGTTATTTATCTATAATATGTAAATAAAATAAAATAAATAAATATCCATCACGCCTTTTCCCCGAAGGGGTGGCAGAGGCATATTATATGCCCACTTTTCACCGTGTGGATTCCTGTCCCACGTAATAGGTGGTGAGCCCATTGCCGTGTTGAAATAGACGGACGCAGGATGTGACTACCTGCTGTTGAAATTTTTCAAGCCGCCCATAAGGCATTCAACCAGGCTTAACGACTGCCATTTTACTGGCAACCGGGACCAACGGCTTAACGTGCCTTTCGAAGCACGGAAACGCTCGCAAATGTAAATGCCACAAAGTGGTCACCCATCTCAGGACCAGCCATAGTGAAAGTTGCGTAACTCAGTGATCGTTTACAGAACACTGAGACCGCGGGGCCACGAGCGCTTAATAACTAATAAACATACTTATATATTTCTAAATACATATAATATGTATGTATTTAGAAATATATAAGTATGTTTATTAGTTATCTGGTTACCATAGTACAAGCTCTGTTTAGTTTGGAATCAGATGCCGTTGTGTGAGTTGTACCAACAATATTTATTTGTTTTAACTTAATCTTAATAATATTATAAATGCGAAAGTATGTATGGATGTTTGTCACTCTTTCACGTAAAAACTACAGAATATATTTTAATGAAACTTTACTATAATATAGCTTATACATCAGAATAACACATAGGCTACTTTTTATTCTAGGAACAGGTTCCTGTGGGAAAAAGGAACGGGAAAACTTTTCTACGCAGGCGAAGCCGCGGGCGTAAACTAGTATTTATATATATACTGCACTCAAAATTTAAAAATACTAAATAAATTTATAAATACTACTATATATATATATATATATAAATAAATAATACTAAGGATTAGACACTTCTAATCCTTGCCTTGCATGTAAGTACGGTCAGCTCCCAAGAAAAGTAACCCCCCCCCCCCTTAAAATGTAATTGTATAGTGGTGGGGTGGGGGTGAAGCTGTAAGTACAAAGTGAGTAAAGTGTGTGTGTGGCGACAGAACTCGTCGCCCATGCCGGCGCCGCCCATACCTGAGCCCGACTACAGCATGTCGGAGTCGGACGAGGAGGGCGCTCCGTTGGCCGAGTCTCGCGCCGTCGCCGAGACCAGCGCCAACAGCAATGCCAGGTGAGCTCACACCCACATACACGTGCCTAAGAACATCTAAATCTATTTTATTCCTTAGTTCCAGGAAATCAAATCATTTCAATCTAAAAAAATGACTTAACTTAAACTTAACTTAAATAAGGTTTTAGTATATATTTTGTTCAGTTTTTGCATACATTTTACTAAAATATAACGATATTTGTTGGGGGTGTCGGAAAATGAATATCTTAGGAGATATAGCAAAATCAAAATAATGCGCTAAGAAATTAATTTCGTGTAACCACCATTCGACCGGTCCATGCGGACGTGGAAAAGTAGATCTACTAATTTTGAATAAGTTCATAAATTGTTGTGACATTAATTAATGACGAGATTAAATGGGTGCCGAAAATCATATAAATATGTATACATTGTATAGATAAGTCCCTTATTACTACAATTCTAAAATTCCAAACTTTAATTCCTAGGATAATGTTAGAATAAGATAACTACACAGTCAGCTAGCTGTGCCCTAATCAAGCTTGACCATTTTCAGGAAACCAATATACGCAACGATATATGAGATAGATGCAGAATCATGTATTTAAATTTGAACATTAAAACTTATAGCAAAAGGTATAGTTTAACTTGGCAATAGTTTACGTGTTGCTGGGAATATGCTTCTTGTGTGGAAACTCACGTACTTCGTAAACGTCCACTGTCTCATAAAACATGTCTTGTCAACCTGTCCTTCATAAATAAGTCAAAAATTTGCCACACCTTTAAATTATTTTCACCTTGACAAAATGGTGGTTGGTTGTCGATTCTTAATGAAGTCATTATAGGATACATTACTAAAACACAGTCTCGATGATTTAGACGAGATTTAAAGCTTCGGCCAAACCGGCGTGACCAAAGCGGGGTGCGGCAGAAGCGCAGTGGACGCTGCTCGTGATTATCTATGGCGTCTTGAACACATACGTGACCGAAACGCGCCCGCAGAGCGGGAAACTCATTTAAGGGTGTACGGACGGTTTTACGACAATTTCATCTTGTTTTAATCAGTTAATAGTTTCAAGTTTCCGATGAAAGCAATTTTCTCTAGAGAAAGTGAAAGAGCATCTAATTTTGTATTTATTTATAAAATCCTGGGTCATAAATAAATATTTACGAAAAAAGGATAAAATATACTTAATACTACAGTTTCGATTGATAAACCATAAGTCCTAAAAAAGTTCGAAGTTCGAAGCGATCACTGAGTTACGCAACTTTCACTATGGCTGGTACTCGGATGGGTGACCATTTTGTGGCATTTACATTTGCGAGCGTTTCCGTGCTTCGGAAGGCACGTTAAGCTGTTGGTCCCGGTTGCCAGTAAAATGGCAGTCGTTAAGCCTGGTTGAAGGCCTTATGGGCGGCTTAAAAAAAATTTCAACAGCAGGTAGCCACAACCTGCGTCTGTCTATTTCAACACGGCAATGGGCTCACCACCTATTACGTGGGACAGGAATCCACACGGTGAAAAGTGGGCATATAATATGCCTCTGCCACCCCTTCGGGGATAAGGCGTGATGGATATTTATTTATAAGTTCTAAACGTGCGGCTTAGTGACTATTCTCTGAAGAAAATATGAAGTTCGACGTCCGCGCCGTAGTTGCTCCGGTGTGCACGTCTAGTTTCGCGTTATACGAAAAGACGCTTTTGCTTCGCATCCCACGTCCTGTGTACTTGGCGCGTCGGTTTGACCGAAGCTTTAGAATACTTCGTTAACTTATCATCTGAATTACACAGTACATTTACATCTACACATTACAGTAAATAATTTTCTGTTTCTTATCATTTTCATATATGTTTTATGTTTAATAACTACTGTTGTGATTCGTTCTGGTGTTTATACTGTTACATCGATATTTTCGGGTTCTTTAGATTACATAGAATAGGGTTGTTGTAGTTTTGGAACTTCGAGATATTCATCTGTGGTTATTATTGCAGTTTTATGTAAAAACTATCGACTTTGATAATCCATTAATTTTAAGTAGTTAAAAATTTTAATAGAAATGGAATTTTGTTTGTATGATACAGTTAGTTAATTACTAAATAATTTGGTATTGATCATTATGTAGTTGTAATATAATCTTTTAATATTAGTGTTTATTTATTTTGAGCGGTATTTGATTTTTGTATTAAATAATTAATAATTTTGAAATAGCAACAAAAATTTTTTTTCATTTTTATGAGTATGTTATTACCTTAAAATGTTACTGGTGATCGTATCTCGGATTCGGTGGGTAATTTACAAAGAAGAAGCGGAGACAGGAGATACATTTTGTAGTTAAAAGTTCCATGGGAGACAGATATTTCACGCCGGAGGGAGTGATATAATTTTTGATAGTTTGGTTGACGGCCCATTACAGAATGTGAGATGCTAGAGATAAATTCAAGGGCGAAATGTAACCAGGGCATCGCTCGTTTTCAGCGGCAGCAGCTCCGGCTCGGGCTCGGGCTCGATGCCGCACTCGTTCTCGGTGGACGAGATCCAGAAGATCCGCACGCGGCTGCGCTCGTCGCGGTCGGCGGGCGCGGCGCCGGCGGACGCGGAGGCGGACGGCGACAACTCGTCGTCGGGCGTGTCGTCCGACCAGGAGGCGCGTCCGCCGCCGCGCCGCGACAAGGTGTCCTTCTGCAGCTCCGTGACCGTCAAGTCGGGCAACGACGTCATCAGTACCGAGCCGGTGCACTCGTCCAGCGAGTCGCTCGCGCCCGCGCCCGCGCCGCCGCCGCCCATGGCGCGTCACAACTCGCTCACGCGTAAGCGCGCCACCGCCGCGCTGCTGCGGGGGCGCGGGCGGGGGCGCAGCGCGGCCGAGCGCCTCGGCGTGGACGTGGCGCTGGCGCCGGGCGGGCGCTGGCGGGGCGCGGCGCTGCTGGCGCAGCTGCCGCCGCCGCCCGAGGAGGGCGCCGCGCGCGACGCGGCCGCGCCCCCGCTGCTGGCGCCGCCGCCGCAGTTCAGCGACCGCGCGCGCGTGGTGGGCGCGCTGCCCAAGCGCCTGGCGTCGCTGCCGTAGCGCGCGTGTCGCCCGCAGCACAACCAAAGATTCGCCCTAAGTCCCGGCGTCGTCGCCGCGCCGCCGTATGGTAGCTTCGAACCTTTCCGCCGCAACCTAGTGCCATCGTGTCTATGATTTTAGTATATTTTTGTATCATAAATATATGTAATGTCTGTAAATATGTTTCCGGGGGTCGTTCTCGCCCGGGCGGCCCGGCCCGCGCTGCCGGCTGTTTGTAAATGAAAAATTCTAATTATTCCGAGGTGAGAAGATTTACGAGTATTCGAGTTGCGTTTAATGTTCGCCATCGCGGCGGTCCGTTTCGCTCCGCCTGGAGATTGAAACGACTAAGTTTGTTCGCATAAAAAACTAGCGCCTGTGCGAACCTCCCCAGCGTCTCATCCGTTCCATGGTATTGTAAAAATTTTATACTGATCGAAATACATCCTTGCGTCACTAGATATAAAAATATAATATATATACATAGTTTATATCGCAAGAAACTGTAACACCAAATTTTATATTTCACTAATCGAGTTTTATATCTTATTCTACTGTAATTTAAATATCGTTTATTGTAACTGTGATTTATCCAAGACATAGAATCCTTTCTGAAACTTCGAATAATTCTAAAATTATATTTCATACAAATAATGTAAAAAATAAAGTATTCAACCCGCGACGAACCATACTGAAAATAAAACATTCCAATAGTTTCCTTAAACATTTAATAAATATCATCTGTGTCACAAATACTTCCTAGATAATAACATTTGGCCTACACAGCACTTGACTGAGAATAATTTATCGCATTAGAAATAATTTTAAAAAGCAGTATGAGTATGCCGACTATATCATAAATTTAAAGTGAAAAATTTACATAATTTTTTTATACATTAGACATATTTGTAATGTTCAATCAAGTGTCATGGGAAACCGAATGTTCTATAGAATTGTACCGTGTAGATGGCGCTAACTTCGCCTTTTAATTAGCGCCAGTTATTCGTCAGTTTCGAGTGTCCTCGGTAGCTTATACTAGCGGCACGCTATGAAGGCCGTTTTGACATATTACAATAGTGAAGATATTTTACTTGTTATACAAAAGTACTCTGTTTTCTACCGTAGTATAAATACCCTCTAATTTGGTCGACTATTCACATATTTCTACAAATAAAATGTAAAAAAATTAATACGAAACTTCATGAAAGGACAAACGTCAAAACGGCCATTATGGCGTGCCGCTTGTATAGTTCGTTAAGCAGCCTACCCGGCAAGTGAGATGTCGCGGGTTCGAGTCCCGCTCGAGGCTGAAAGTTTTTTCACTTTAAATTTATGTGTTATCTAATGTTAAGTTTATATTTGTTGTAACTGGTTGTAACATAAAGTTCCTGTGAGCTTACTGTTTCGTTACATGACTCGGCTACAACTCCATTATCAAAGACGTTTAAACTCATTTTCGTTTTATCAATGCCACAAATAATGATCATTTTCAAAAAGAAAAAAAAAGAAGCCAGTGTATCGAAAGAGTTTGTTCACAAAGTTAGCAGAATTCTAGTAGAATTTCACATAGCAAGTCGCGTTAGACTACAGTAGCCTTCACGTGTATTATTAGCACAATCGATTTGTTTATTAATATTTGTATTATTATGTTGTTATAATCGTCTTGTCATTATTCTAAGTTGTATAAATGTATTGTCTACTTAAGGCATAGGTAGGTAGTGGTAATGTTAGGGCAATATTGAGCGTAGTGTGAGAGCGAGAGGACAGACACTGCCCATGCTGCTCGTTTCCCTCACACTAGAGTACACTGTTATCGTTCTCTAACACTTTTTCTTTATTATTTAACTTCTAAATGTTTTGGAAAAGAAAATATTGATTCAAATTTTGTTATTATTTCACTTTCCATATTTGTTCCAAAAAATACTATGACTAGCTTTTTTTGGATTAAGAATGTTTCGCAATATTTATTTTTCAATATTCTTTCACAGAGTAGCATATTTATAGAGTAAAAGACACATCTTGATTGCTCTCCAAATAGAACATACTCATATTTAACAGTACATATGGCTTGATGCAAGTCCCAGGGCAATTATCAATCAATAATGTTGCCCTGGGAATTGTAACAGAGTTTATTAATTTTTTTCTTTTATCAATAAAGCTAGTTGTGGCTTTTATTCATACCGACAATATGTTTTTTTCTTTGTACATAAGATACCTATAGTACTTGCAGGCGGATATAAGACTTATTTATTTATTCTTACTGTACAAGTCTGAGTATAGTGTGAAGTGAAACGATCGGCGGTGGTCACGTGACTGTGGTTTTTGTATAATACAATTTGTGTTTCGCGTTTCATTTGAATCTCAGTATCGGAAGTGTAACTACAACTTGGTATACTTTCAAATGAAAAAAATAAATGTTTCATCACTTACATGTGCAGTTTTATTTTGTTTTGGTAAGATCTATATGGCGTATACTGACCGGGACCCCTGCATCACGATATGAAAGTTCACTACCAATCCTGTATTGAACTATAAGATATAAAAACCTAACATGAATCATTGGGCCGCGGGACCAGGCGTGATCACATCGCTCTGCCAGAGGATCCTCCCTTTGTTTCAGAGGGGAATCTCAACCCGTTCCTCCATATCTTTAAAGTGTCAAAATGTAATCCGCTGCTCCACAAGTAAATTGCCACTACAGAAATAAAAGCAATTTTAATTCTCATTGTTACTTGATAAAAATGAGTACTATTTGACGATAAATTAGAAAGTCGGTTAGATTTTGGTTTATCTACGTCCCAAAACGCGTGATCTAGCATACGTGGCAGCCTTCACATACGTGACATTGCAGATAAGTTGCAAGTGTCTCTTTCGCTGGTATGTTCACGCTTTGCGGCAACCGCTGGGCTACCTGGAGAAGATATATCTGGGCATGTCGGCCCCGCCGGGTCCCGGTGAGAGGGAAAGACCCAAAAAGTGCTGACTTGAGGTCGTAAGGGACGACATGCGTGCCAAAGATCTCACTACAGGGGATGCCGATGAGTATGCGAAGTAGAGGAGAAGTAGGAAATCAGATTGGGCGTCTCCCGAGACGCGACTGGTAGAGACACGTTTTAGTGGGAAAAATTAAACATACTACATTTGTTCCAACTTAACTCACAATCTGGTATACAGACGACGCTGGACACACGCCCTCATCCCTCAATAGGGGTTGGGAGGTAAAAGGGCAACAGCTTATGCGTTCAAAGATGAGTTCCAAGGAGTTACCCGGGGCGTCCTATCACCACAGTCCATAAACGGCAATCATGAACTCCAAAGCACCTAAAGATGTGGTATGAAGGCTGCCTTCATGTGCTTTAATATCAGCTACTTCTAAAAATGATTTTCGTTGAACGCGCCTAGCCACTCGTACTTACTATTACTACCTATAAGTGTATCTTTCCAAAAAACCTTAGCAAAAAAACAAACTCAACGCGACTGATTAAAACCTTTTCTCATATAAGACACAACCATAGCTTTCACAAAGAGGTATGTAGAGGCAAATTTAGGAAGCGCTAGTTCGCCCCTATACTTTCGTTATAAGTAGAGAGAAAGCGAGGGTTTTACTATATATAAATAATTGATTGCGTGTAAGACAATCAGTTGTTTATCAAAATCTAATCATTGTCTTAGACCGTTTTGCAAATCAAACGCACTTAAATGTTCTTTTACGTTGACATGTATTCCATGTTAGCTCCAGCCTCGTATACGTTATCAGACATTTCTATCGAAAGAAATAAAAATGTTTAAAAATTCGTTAACAAATATTAACCTACCTACAATGAAAAATATTGCTTTTGCTACACAGAAATATACCTCCTTTCATCATCTAACTGTCGAAAAATCGGAAAGTCGGAATAACTGGTTAAACGAGTTCTCAACGTTCATATTTTTACTTAAAGCCTGGAAAAATAGAAGTAAGGAGAAGAAATGAAACGAATTTTACATTATACTGTGTAAATATTTATTGATTTTTGTTGTACATTGTCGCTGGCACAGAACGGGTTATATTATCTGTACGTTATAACAATAATAACCGATAAGAATTACCAAATATGTTATCAATAAATAAGTAATTGATGTAATCGACATAGTGAAGGTCAGTTACGAAATTTATTTAGGTTGATGTAATAAAATTTCTTAATTTTATAAAACAGTAATGTAGCTATCTGCAACAGACAAAAGCATCTGTTGAATTACAAATATCATGAAATGTTCATGAAAAGCTTTCCACTCTACTTTCGATGGAAAATAATTCTTTGACACCTAGAAAAGGTTTTGACAATCTTGTACAGTGTAACTAAACAGGGCTGCCATATAAGAATTGTTTTTTGTGCAGAATATCTTTTACCTACATATATTTTATAACATTTGCTATGGTTCTAAAATGAATTGAATTTTGTAACCATACAAAACCTCATCAAAATATATACAGGAATTTCTGTACCCATACTTATATTCTTTGCCCACTGCACATTATTGCCCCCTCTGGTTTCTGTAATTATTTAGCTTTAAGGTTTTGTAATTTATTTTATAAAACTTTTATCTTCACGCTGTACCCCTGACGGGGTAGGCAGAGAGGACAGATCGCCGTAATTTAAAGTAAAGTAGAGGGTAGAAGGAGTCAGGGTAGGCCGAGACTTACATATGAAGACTACGTGAGCAGATTGCTCAAAAACGGAAAGGGCAAAAGTACTCGGATACAAAGACGTGCGTGTATGAAGCGATTGATGAATCTCGAAGAAGCGAAAGAAGTATGCATGGATCGCGAAGCCTGGCGATCTGTCCTCTCTGACTACCCCGTCAGGGATACAGCGTGAAGATAGTTAGTTAATTTATTTTGATATTAAATTTATTTCTTCTATTAGGTATTGAAGAAAATATGTTGTTTTACAATTAAAATAACATATTAAAATGATAATGTCAGCATAAATATTTACTAATTATATCACACAAGTGTTATATTAATTACAATTCAATTTGTTTAAACTACATTCTCGTTTCGTTTATGACGATAATGGAGAATCACGCGTGCTCTCTAGTAACTTTTAACTAAGGCACTCAAGTTGTACATACGGTGGGTTTCTTGATAAATATATCATTTAATTAATACTAGAATCTAAACCTATTATACTTAAAATTTTAATTTCTATGAATTTCGTTGGGCGTTTTCTAAAATCATATTCTTTAAAATAAAATACTGTCTCTCTTGTACCAGTAATTATCTATCTAAAGATATATAATTATATTATATTTTTTGTACTGGTTTCTGTAAATATGTTAAATTTTAATAAGTAAAATTTTTAAATGTATTAATATTCTAAAGCTAAGTTTAACATTATTATCATGTGAATAATAAAACCAAAAATATCTTCGTTATCAAAACGGTAACCTTAAATAAATCCAATCTTAAAACCTTGTAGATAGCAATTGGATGTTATATTAAAGGTTATCAATGGACGGAATCCGTTACACGAATTTGAATCTTATTTCATTACACTAATGTCTAAACAATTAAAGCGAATATTTTGACAAATCTATCGCCGTGGAGGTCGCACTATCGGCACGTGGTAGTAACGCGTGCAATATCTAATTACTAATATAGAAAAGATTGTTGGATCTAAGGGGGACCAAGATTTCCAGAACCCAGGCGACCTCTACGTTGCTCTCTAGCGGTGCACCTGCTGCTTAACAGACGAACCAAGGGCGCTAATAATGTCAATAATTATAATAATATAATGTTAATAACCAGGGGCCTGAGGACGGCGGGTGGGCTGCTCACCGTCCTTACAGAGCAGGCCCAGAACGTGGCCATCCACCCGTGACCAGCCATAGCGAAAGTTGTTTAAAGCAATGATCGTTTACAGAACACTGTGTCAGCGGGGCCTAGAGATTCTTATTAATTTATTTATATTACTTAAATACAATTTTCTTTAACACTTCTCCCCACAGTCCCAGTGTCAGAACAGGGTCACCCTTCGGCCTTATTTATTATATTTACAGTAGTAAAACATCCAAAACGCGCAGTTTGTATGGAGTGTCCAGTCACTAGTCGCCAGTATTCAGGTCCATGTAGGCAGCAACGTCGTCTATCTTGACCAGACGGCGCCAATCCACGTTCTCACCACACATGGGACACTTGCCTTCCTCCTGGAGGATTCTGTAACAAAAAAATGTGTGTGTGTGTACGAGAGTAGACAAGTAAGAAGTGAAACTTCATTACGACATTTTTTACAGCTTTAAAATTTCTCTCATTAATTAAAAAAGAAGTTTCACTTATGATAAAGAAGTTTCACTTCAAAACAACATGGCACGTAACAGAAAAACGTTACAATTTTTTACAGCTCTAAAATTTTTCTCAACGTCAATAAGCTGATATAGGCTGCTATGATTTGGTTTTCTGATATTGTTGGGGACTTGAGAATTACGAGTTGAAGCAGTAATTGTAAGGTCGACAAATATTTATTTATGATACAACTAATGGTCCCGGCAAGCTTTGCACCGACCGGACCCTTAAATCAGGTTAAAAAAATATATGAGAACATTTATTTTCATTTTTTTAAATCTGTTTCAAAACCTTTTAAACACAAAAATCAAAATCGGTTCACGCGTTCGGGAGCTACGATGCCACAGACACACACAGAGAGAGAGAGACAGACACACAGACACGTCAAACTTATAATACTCCGTCGTTTTTGCGTCGGGGGTTAATAAATAATAAATAAATTAGCCTTTATTGCTGTATACTTAATTTCTAAACAATTATTGGTTATAAAATCATTACTGAGAATCGGTTTCCTTATGCTTGTGTCCTTATGTCCTTCGACAAAGGCCTCCTCCAAAGACTTCCATCTCTCTCTAAGTGTTTATATAGCTAGTATGAAATAGATATTAAAACTTACTCAACAAATTCAGTCATTATAGCGGGAAAATCACACTCGGGGCACGCGGTCAAATCATCCTTCACTATGTGTAGACCCTGGAAAATATAAGTATATAAGAACATATGGTACTTAACTATGTATGTATTGAGTGATTGATATTGATGAGATATTATAAATGGAAAAGTTTGTGTGGATGTTTGTTACTCTTTCACGTAAAAAAATAACTAAATAAATTTTAATGAAACTTTACTATAATATAGCTTATACATCAGAATAACACATAGGCTACTTTCTATCCCGGGAACAAGTTACTGTGGGAAACAAGAAAGGGAAATCTTCTCTACGCAGGCATAGCCGCGGGCGCCCGCTACTGTTTGTATATATTTATATATATATTTAGTATATTAATATTAGTTTGTGTATTGTTTTATCAAGCTTTCTAACACACTTCTATGTTCTTAATTTTACTTCTTCTAGCAATCCTATCACAGGAGAGCTTGAAGAAATTTTATTCTTTTTAGAAATAAGCAGTACCATTGTACTCTTCTTTCCCTTTCTATTTACAATTCATTTTACTAATAAATAAATCCATTAAAGTCTATTTATCTAAAGGCGGGTACCACTACGAGCCATATTTCGGGAATTTGTTTCTGAACCTATGAAAACAAGGAAATGGCCTTGAAATTATCTGCTGGCAGAGTTAACAAATATTAAATTGTAAATAGGCCATCAAAAAAAGCATTCCTAATTTTTTGCCGCTTCTTCTCAGGTGGGCCGCGGTCCGAACCGATGGATCACTCTAAAAATATTAAATTTATCTTTAATTCTAGTGTATGACCTTATGTAAGCATCTTTAAAATGATCTATGCAAAATAAAAACGTTGTTTATGTAGCCAAAATCTGTTAATTTGGAATTACAAACAGACACTTCAATTGTATTTATCTATACATATAGATTTGTATTTATTATATTTTTTTTTATTAGTTTAGGTCAAATGAAAAAATATAAATTATACAATAAATTTAATTTCAAAATCGCCCTACTAATACTTGTATTTTAAGGAACAACCCTTAAATTGCATTGTACTATTGAACCCAAACACCAACGTCTGCTGTGAGTTTTCGAAGAGTCGGGTTCGTTGGAGATAATTTTCATTGCAGCATTAGGTCAAAGTTATCAATTAATTGTTATTTAACGATTATACTGGCACGCGTTAAGCACTTAACCGAGTAATCATACGCCAAAAATGCCTTTACATTATTTTGAAAAATAGTTGATATCAACTGCTGGACCGATATTATCCAAAAATAGCTAAGAACTACCACCAAATAACGGGCTCTTAAATAAAAAAAAACGCATTGAAATCGGTCTGTCTGTTTGAGAGCTACGATGCCACTGACAGACACACTCACACACCGAAATCTACGTCAAACTTATAACACCCCTCTTTTTGTTTTGGGGGTTATAAACAGGTAACTTTATTAAAAAACTGAGTTGCCCCATGACCCAGATCCTGGGTACGCCCATGCCTATATTGACAACTAAATCTCTCCAAGCGTCTTTCAGATCCGCTAAACATTTATTAGAAGAATCTGTTCTTGGTTTTAGGGATGCATTTGTATTCACAGATATTTGCGCTCAGGACATTATAGAGGCATTTAAATGTATTCAAATTAAGAAAACTGCAGACTTTTGGGGATTATCAGTCAAAACTGTATCATGTATAATTGTGGTAATTACGCCCCATCTAGCAACTGTGTTTAGTTAATTGCTGTGTTTCTGGTGGTACTTTTCCTGATATAATGAAACACCGTAAAGTGATACCCTTGTTCAACGCCGGCAGCGCTACAGACCCGTCTAATTTTCGACCAGTGTCGATGCTACCAACTTAGAGCAAAGTATTTGAAAAAATAATCTTGAATCAAATGCTATCCCATTTTAATAGTCATAAAATATTTCATGCGAAACAGTTTGGGTTTACGAAAGGGCGCTCAAGGATTCTGGTGTTGAGTTATTAAAATGTATTCATGAAGCCTGGGAATACAAACACAATGCATTAGGTATATTCTGCGATCTATCCAAGGCTTATGATTGCGTTTAGCAAGAAACGCTGTGCAGAAAATTACATCACTATTATGAAAGCTTTCGACCTTGTCTTCATATTTAAACAATAGTATACAGAGGGTCAACATTATTTGTACACGTTCTGTAGATCCATGGCTAGAATGGGTGTGCCGCAAGGCCTAATACTTGGGCCATTCTTGTTCCTCATTTACATTAATGATTCACCATTTTATGTAGGGGACAGGAATAGGATAGTATTGTTTGCAGATGATACCAAAATGATTTTTATAAATTAAAAGACAATTAGATGACGATATCAACAATGCAATCAGGAGAGTAATTCCATAGTTCAGCTCAAATAATCTTTGCCTAAATGAAAATAAAACTAATGGCCGTTTGCACTAAACAGAATTTAAGTCATCCTAACTATGAAACTCTTTAGTCTAAGCATCGCCTATGTTGACATTTCATTTGCACTAATGTTATTATCATAAGATAATCTTAACTTTCTGGTTCATAGCTAAGTGAATGAAAATAATTGAAATTGATGTTTATTCTATGTATTTTTAGTCTGTTGCTACCTAACACTGTCAACCTTTCTCAACAAATTACACAATTTCTTTCTGAATTTTAGCTGTAAATGATATAATTTTATCTAAAATAATGTATTTTCGAGTGTTTATGTGTAAAAATGGGCCTAGTATCAAGAATTATTAAATATAAAAACTTCGACAACGTGTATAAGTGCATGTGGATAAGTCAGCGGAATACGATTTTTCTGTTCCTTTCCAAAATCTACATACAGCTGGAATAAATATTAAATTCATAAATATTTTCGAGTATTTATATGTAAAAATGGTGGAATATTAAACATAGAAGCTTCGACAACGTGCAAAAGTGTTGTGCAATTGGAGAAGACAGTGGAATGTCGTTTTTTCTAACATCCATATAATTATAGCTCCAGCAAAGTTACAAACAGCAAGTAAACAAACAAAAAATATACATGAAAATGCCACTATACACAGAATGTAGCTTTAAATGACGAAGATTCTGATTAAGGACTTGAAAACGAAATATAAATAACAAGGAAGATTCTAATTATTTAAATCTAGCACTGGCTCAAGCCAAGAAGTCCAAGAAGAAGAGGAAAAATGAAGAAGTATTTTACAAACAGCTGTCATGGTCAGAGAATTTATAAAATTGTTATATCTCCTTGAAAACATGGATACATGTTATGTACCTAAGCAATGCAGACTTCGTGTTTATTATTTTCTGGTGTATAATTGTATAAGCATTGCGATTTACCGTTGCAATACTGCCAGAATTCTGAGTACGGTTTTGGTGGACAGTGATGTGGAAGAGATTTTGATGCCAATAAATTACAATTGTGTATAATTTGTGTTTTTATTAAAAAAACCGGTCAAGCGCGAGTCGAACTCATGCGCCGAGGGTTTCGTAACCTACCCATTATACCAAAAATAAAATTTGTATGTACCTAATTTGAGGTACTCGCCATTTAAGCTAGACCTCCAAATTGTACGAGCGCCCATACAACTCAGAGGTCAATATAAGCCCATCTTTTTATCGTGTCTACTCAGGACTGAATTTTATGCACCATATAGGGCCACGTCCACCCGTTCCTGAGAAATTAGATGGTGACTCACGGACGGATAGACAGACAAGAAAAAGGAACCGATTAGGTTCCTTTTTTTACTTTTTGTGGTACGGAACCCTAAAATGGTGCATTCTTAGACATTACGAGAGTTAAAAAACGTGCATTAGAATAGGAAAGCAGGTAGGTTGCAGTAAAAAGCGTATTCTGAATTCTGTTGGTGTTACTTCAAAATCTCCATAGAAAGCAACAGTAAAGGTTCTATCGCTTTACTGGGACTGGAACACAGTACTTAGAATTAGACTTGACGCAGACAAAGGGCGGATAATCAGGCATACTAAACATATTTTAAACTAATGACGAGGCTGTATGAACTGAATTTTCGTTGCCTGCCCAAGATTCGGACGAAAACAACTAAAAGAAATCAAAGGTGACAATGACAGTTTATAAGCATAACAAGTTAGGACATACCTAAATGATAAGAGTCCCATAATCGATGTCATAACTTTAGCCATCGACTAAGCGTATTTAAGAGACGCCTAGTGTTGGTGCAATGTATTTTTTCAATAAGAGTGTCATAGGAACCATAGATGTAGAGTTATGATACTCCTAAGTTTAGTGCAAATGGGCATAAATGTATTAAATTTACTCTACAAAATGTAAAACAAGTTGTGGCCAATGTTCAACTGAATGGGCAAGTGTTAGAGTTTGTGGAATCAACTGTGTTGCTCGGTATAACTATTGACACTAAATTGCAGTGGACCCACACATAGAAAAGACGGCCTCTAGGTTAAGTTCGGCTGCATACGCTGTTAAAAAGATCAGGATTCTAACAGATGTGGATACGGCTAGAACGGTTAACTTTTATGCAGGTTAAGGACGCCTGGAAATGATCTGCTGGCAAAGTGAAATAATATTAAATTGTAAATAGGCCATCAAAAAAAAGCCTTCCTAAGTTTCTTGCCGGGATTTCTCAGGTGGGCCGCGTTCCGAACCGGCGGTCACTTTAAAAATATTAAATTTATCTTAAGTTCTAGTACCACCCAAGAACCGAACACATACCCGACTAAACAACACAATGTAGTAAGTAACATAAAGTACGTACGGTGGCGAGGCAGAAGGGCACGATGACCTCGCAGCGCGGGCACGCGAGCTCGGCGGCGGCGAGTGCCGCACCGCACTGCGGGCACGGCGCGCTGGGCGCCGCGCCGGGTGCCGCGCGGCCCCCGTGCCGCACCGCGCTCTCCACCTTCTTCGCGTACTTCGGGTCCAGCTGGGGACCGCACCACCGCATACAGAACCAACTATACAACCTGCCTGGACTAGCTCGCTAGCCTCGTCCGCATTTGCTCTACGACCTTTTTTGAAGTGAATATGTATGTACGTGAAGTAAATATAAACAGGTGAAGTTTTCAAGTCACCTTCAGGGCCAAATCTTGACTAAAAGGAACTTCAAAAAATTTTCAAAGGAGTCGCGAGCCCGATTTGATGAAAATCAAAACTGCATTATTAGATTTTTGATTTATTTTTTAAAGCGACACAGCATCGTTAAAGAAGCGCGACTAGCGATTCATAACGCAGTGCTAGTGCCGACATTGCTATACGGTAGCGAAACCTGGGTATGTCAGCAGATGCATGAAAATAAATTGAATGCTGTGAAGATGCGATCGCTTCGAAAATTGTGCGGCGTAACATAGGCCGACCGAATACGTAACGAAGTGGTACGCAATATGGCAGGTTTGACTGAAAGTGTCAACGTTAAGCTCGAAAAGGGCGTACTCCGTTGGTTTGGACACGTCCAACGAATGAGTGAGGAACGATTGACGAAGAATATATATTGTGCGAAAGTAGAGGGTAGAAGGAGTCGGGGTAGGCCGAGACTTACATCTTACAACAGGACCTAATGAGCAGATTGTTCAAAAACGGAAAAGTCAAAAGTACTCGGATACCCAGACGTGCGTGTATGAAGCGATTGATGAATCTTCAAGAAGCGAAAGAAGTATGCATGGATCGCGAAGCCTGGCGATCTGTCCTCTCTGACTACCCCGTCAGGGATACAGCGTGAAGATAGTTAGTTAGTTATTTTCATGAAAATATTGATATTCCTTACAGTTTAGTATTTGGCCCTGAACGTCCACTTGAAAAATTCCCCCTTTATATATATGTAAATAAGCGCTCCTGGCCTGCTAACTCAGTGTTCTGTAAACGATCACAGCGTTAAGCAACTTTCGCTATGGCTGGTCCTCGGATGGGGCACCACTTTGTGTCAATTACATTTGCGAGCGTTTCCGTGCTTCAGAAGGCACGTTAATCTGTTGGTCCCGGTTGCCAATAACATGGAAGTCGTTGAGCCAAGTTGAAGGTGTTATGGGCGGCTTGAAAATTTTAACAGCAGGTCGCCGCAACCTGCGTTTGTCCATTTCAACACGGCAGTGGGCTCACCACCTGTTACGTTGGACAAAACGCATACGGTGAAATGTGGGCGTATAGTATGCCTCTGCTTAGCCCTTTGGGAATAAATGCGTGACAATATGTATGTATGTAATATTTTGGAAATTACAACGAATATAGTAGCTGCGAGTCAAAAGTAATACTTAAATAATTACAAATCTAATCAATATTAAAATAATCCTACTTATAATTACCGGCTACCTATTTAAAATTTACCGGCTACCTGCGAATATAGCAAATGTTGCTTAACGCAGTGATCGTTTACAGAACACTGAGTCCGCGGGGCCACGAGCCCTTCATGTTACTTATCCAAAATATTACTCGTTACAAGACGTATTTACTTACAACACACGACCAAATCCATGACACAACCACACACCATTTTTTAAGATACACCTACAAGCGTTAAACTCCGCTTTACGAACTTCAAAGCGGCCGCAGTCATAGAGATTCGTGGGGCCTCTTAACATCTAATCCTTAGCACTAAACATAGAACACATAATCCAAAAGCCACAAACAATGTTCTAAGAGTCTTGTTCTAAGAGTTCTCAGAATCTTATTTTTGCAAACTTCCCTTAACGGGTAACCAGTGACATTACACCATCACGTATAGGGATCGTCACGGCAGTATCATCATCTCCATTGCTCGCTTCTCCTGCTTGTGTCACTCAAGAAGTAACCACACTTCTCGGCCCAGATAAATTGATCAAATTCCCAAGTACGTTACCTGCGAGCGATACTCGGGCTGCATGAGCACCTTGGCCCAGTGGTGGGCTTGATGTTTCAGCCCCGCACGACTACACTCGATTACCGTTGACGTCAGTATCGACACTTGGTCTGAAATGGAAGGAGTTTATGTCGGTAAGTCTAACCAAAGAGGATGATACTAACTGCACGTTCACTCTAAACTCTCTTGTTCAACGGGGTAACACTGCACTGTAGAGATTGTGGACTCTTTCGATATATCTTCTATATATATATATATATATATATATATATATATATATATATATATATATATATATATATATATATATATATATATATAGATATATATATATATATATATATATATATATATATATATAGATATATATATATATATATAAAAATGAAACCCGTTTTACGTTGTCACGACATAGCATGAAAACGGCTTGACCGATTTGAAAAATTCTTTTTGTATTGGATAGCCCATTTATCGAGGAAGGTTCTTAGCTATATATCATCACGCCACTACACAGGAGAGCGGAGCAGTAATCACAAATGTCAACAAATCGGGAATACTTTTACACATCTTTGGAAAAGTAATAAGCGACGGGATTAAATGGGTGCCACGGGGTTGGAAGTATGTCTCGGGCGAAGCCGCGCGGGTCAGCTAGTTTATATATATAATTCTACTGAACGTGTATATGTCACTGAACACCTCCTGAACAACTAATTTCAATGATTATTTTTGGGTATTGGGCGTTTGGATGGTGCCCTGGATGGTTAGATTCACAAATCAGCCCGGCAGATGGCGCTAATTTCGGTATACTGCAGGACAAAATCTGTCGGGACCGCTAGTAAAAACATAAATTAGGGTCGGCAGCGCGAGTGCTTTACCTCGGGTCCATAATCTGTCCCGGACCTTCAAAAAGTACAGACGAGATGTGACAATATTATGATGTGTGAATCTGTAAGTCTTGAAAATTTTTATATTTTTTTACATTGCGGCTATTATAAATCTCGTAAAAGTGCACGCACACACATTAGTTGGGCGACTGTGTTTATGGTTCACTCATGATACATATTAATCCTCTTGCCCTTGTCCCAATTTACTTGGGGTCGGCGCAGTATGTGTTCTCCTTCCATTCATCCCTGTTATTCGTCATCTGGTCATCTGGTCATTCGTCATGGATTGTGTATATGAATATGAAAGGAGTGCTTTCATATTCATATCACTCCTTACACAATCCATCCGTTTTTTATTTGGCTCTGCATCCATCAACCTTCATATTCATAGATTTTTTAGTTACGTGACTTTCATCCCTTCTTATAACATCCCCATACCAAGAGAGACGTTTCTCTTTCATTTTTTCAGTCACTGGTGCCAAAATAGTTATCACATTATACGTAAGGGTTAAATCCATACTTTTTTGTAGATTTATCGATCACGCTAAGCCCCGAAGGGGTGGCAGAAGCATATATATTGTATGCCCACTTTTCACCATGTGTATTCCTGTTCAACGTAATAGGTAGCCCATTGCAGAAATAGACAGACGTAGGTTGTGGCTACCTGCTATTGAAAATTTTCAAGCCGCCCATAGGGTCTTCAACATGACTTAACGTCTGCTATGTAACTGGCAACCGGGACCAACGGCTTAACGTGCCTTCTGGAGCACGGAAACGCTCACAAATGTAAATGCCACAAAGTGGTCACTCATCCGTGACCAGCCATAGCGGTAGCTTAACGCAGTGATCATTTACAGAACAGTCTTTTAGATGTGTGGTGTATGTCAGTGTGTCAAAGTAAGGGGAATGTTGGAGAACTCACGCTGTGGCGTGGGGAAGAAGGACACGTCGGCCGCTGTACGCAGCAGTAGTCGCGCGGCCAGCTCGTGCCGTCCGCGGCGCACGTGCGTGCGGACCTGCGGGAGGATCAACTACGTTTTTTATTTATGTTTAGGGCATGGCTACACGACCTTATACCTAATATCTTCGTCTTCTATGTTCTAGGCAAATATGGTTTTAAGTTAAAGTTTGTCTTGCTCCAGTAAAGTAGTGGAAGCGTTATTGATTTTGCGCAATACGATGAAAAATCGCATTTCACTGTGATGTATCACTATAGCGATTTGAAAATACTTTTATGTCTATGAATCCACCATTTATTTACCTACTTTTGGAAAATAATATACAGCAAGCGTCCGCCATTCGCCACATTTCCCGCGCAAACCTCATCCGCAACGTGCATTAGTGGCCCTGCAAAGTGCTAAGGCAAGTAAGTAAGGGATAGGTGATCTGACCTGCTAGCTGTACACCTGCAATGCACCAGGCAATCAAGCTGACGCCCTCGGCGTCAGCTTGATTGCCTAAACCTTCATAGGCTACGCTGAACACTTTCCATCAGGTGGGCCGTATACTTATCTGCCACCTTAGTGGTATAAAAAGATACTCCCAACACTAGAAATCAAGGTAGGATCTGGAAACAACTGGTAATACATTACGAAAAGAACATACATACATACATACATATTGTCACGCCTTTATCCCCGAAGGGGTAGGCAGAGGTATACTATACGCCCACATATTATCATTTGCAGTTTTGTCCCACGTAACAGGTGGTGAGCCTATTGCCGTGTTGAAAATGGACAGGCGCAGGCTGTGGCGACTTGCTGTTGAAATTTTCAAGCTGCCCATAAGGCCTTCAACCAGGCTTAACGACTGCCATTTTACTGGCAACTGGGACCATCGGCTTAACGTGTCTTTTTAAGCACGGAAACTCTCGCAAATGTAAATTCTACAAAGTGGTCACCCATCCAACGAGAAAAAAAATCAGCTGAGAAACGAGCGCTTCACAAAAAGAAAAATATTAATAACTAGTTGACGCCCGCGGCTTCGCCCACGTAGAGAAGTTTTCCCGTGTCGGTTTCCCATAGAAACTTGTTCCCAGGATAAAAAGTAGCCTATGTGTTATTCCTATATTATTGTAAAGTTTCATTAAAATCTATTCAGTAGTTTTTCTGTGAAAGGGTAATAAACATTCATATAAACTTTCGTATTTTTAATATTATGACCCCCACAGCTTTGCCCGTGGAATATTTCGACCTCCCGTCGCACCTATTTAATCCCGTCGCTTATAAATTCTACAATATTGCATAAAAATTTGCCCGATTTGTCGACATTTATGACTACTGTTCTGCTCTCCAATGTAGCGTGATGATATATAACCTATAGCCTTTCTCGATAAATGGGCTATCTAACACAAAAAGATTTTATCAAATCCGACCAGTAGTTCTTGAGATTAGCGCGTTCAAGCGAAGAAACAAACAAACTCTTCAGCTTTATAATATTAGTATAGATTAAGATGCAAGTGTAGTGACCAGTATGTAGGTGTGCAGCAGCGCGATGGCGTGGCGCATGTCCCTTGGCACGGGCAGGCGGCCGGCGCGAAGAGACCCCACCATGGCGCGCAGCACGTCGCGCGCCTCGCGGTACCGCCCCGAGCGGCACTCCGCGCCCGCTATTATTATCTGTGCCGCAAACGTTACCCGGTCACCACAGTCACCATCAGACAAAGACCTTATACTTATAACTAGACTGTGCACTACTACCAAGTAATCGGTTCGCGTGAGATGGCTCTCGGCGGTGGTGGCCGATTGATTTGATTTATTGTAAGAAAAAAAAGTATTTAAAAATATATATGTAATATAAAAAAACTATACAGTTTTTTGGTAATCAGTTTAGTTATAAGTGTAAGGTCTTTGCCATCAGCAGAACATCATCTACATAGTAACTAGCCCGTCCCGAATAGCTTCCAGCAAATATATTTTTCGATATGTTACACACACACACACACACGCACGCACGCACGCACACACGTATATATACATACACACACACGCTCACACATACATTAATACACAATACTATACTAATACACAATATACATGCACACAAACACTAACCTCATAATTATAATACATAATATATAATACAATTACATTTTGCGTTAATGACTGCGCCACAGTTGTTACTAATGCAGTCATTATCGATTCCCAAAAACAAATTGAATACTGTTTGTCTGTTCCAAATAAAGATTATTATTATTATTATTTTATTACCTATTGTACATTATTCTAGTATTCAGGACCTTTCATTTGATATCCATATTGAGGGAGTTGTTAAAAATTATAGGTGGCATCTTGGACCAATTTTAATCAAACATAGCTAAGAACACTCCCGACTAATTCAAGTAACTTAAAATCGGTTTACCCGTTCGGGAGCTACGATACCACAGACATACACACACAGACACGTCAAACTTATAACACCCCGTCGTTATTGCGTCGGGAGTTAAAAATATAAGATTCAACATTTATTATGTTTATGTACTATTTGAAACAAATATACACATATTACTGCAATCTGTATAAGAACATTGTCTTTGCAACTATAAAAAAATAGTTAATTAATAAATTCTAAACTAAGCATACTCAATATAATCTTCTAAATCGCGTGTAATAGAAAAGTTTTGATAATAAAAAAGTGGATGATAATCAGATTCATCTGAAGTAAAAATATGGGATGTTCAACTAGGATTTACATAAGGGGCCGCACTGATCAGATCCTTTCCTTACGATGCACAGCTGAAAGAGTTTTGGCGAAAGGTCTAAAAGTCTACTTAGAAATGGCCTATGTCATAATAAAACGTGAAATGTAGTATAAAGAAAGATAATAGACAAAATAGAACATTTTTTTTTACATATTAACAAAAATTTATATATCCTTTACCGCAGTTTTCGCCGCTTCGGTGAATTGTCTTTTGGCCATGTACAAACGAAAAAGGTGTCGAGGCTCTCGCGGTGTGCCGTCTGTCTCGCCCAGCAAGAACTCTATCAACCTAAAAGTAATTCACAATTAAGAAATCTGCCCACTATATCGTATCGGGGCACAAAATGAAACTTAATTGTCTTAAAAAAATATGAGTATAAACTATTCTTGATACTTGAAGTACAATGGGTTTTATTCGGAAAGTGAAGTTCTAAACAAAATCTATATTGAATATTTGCGTAAGTATTTTTACTGAAAAATGTACAATTTTATCAAAACTTGTATTTTTAAATAAAAGTACATTTACATTTAAACCAATTTATACTTTTGGTACCCGATTTGAATCCAATTGCAATCAGATTCTAATCGATCTTACTAACCTGCGGGTCAATCTCTCATCATCGCTGGCAGCCACTGCATCAATCGCTATACCGATAGCTTCGTTCTCCTCTTCCTCAGACCCCCCACTCCTCAACAAATGCGACATCGCCTTACTATACTCCCCGGCGTGAAAATAAAACTTCCCAGCCAGCAAATGATTCTTCTCTCCCTCAAAATGCAACGCCAAACTTCTGAAATCCTCCGACCTTGCCTGTGAAGTTTGTATCAATATTTCCCCGTACAAATGCAGCTTTCCATTCTTCCGAGCGAGATGAAAAGCCTCGTCGTAACACAAGGACATCACCAAAAATTTTATTGCTGAAGTCGGGTCGTCACTATTTTGGAAATAGTTTGCGACCATTTTGGCACCCTGTATCGATTTCGTTTCCTGTACCAAGTTCACAGCTTCATCTATATCGTCTAACTTATCCAAGTTTAAGCGAATGGCCGCCTCGTAGTCCTGCGCTTTCATATAAGACTTTAAAGCGTCATGGTATCTTCCTTCAGCTTCCTTCGCTTTGGCATACTGTATGTGAATACTCGGGGAATTTATTTTAGGCAGTAAGGCTTCGACTTTTAACCAGGATTTCAGTTTTATGTACAGGGACGCAGCTTTTTCAGTGTTGCCCGCTTGATCGTAAAGTGCTGCAGCATGACTGTACTGCTTTTCCTCTTCAAGTAAATGCGCGCACTCCTTGACCAGCATCACGTCACTGGAGTGTTTCATGGCCGTGGTCAAGCCGCGCATCACGTCTCCACAGCGTATCGACATGCGCGCTATCCCCGCCTCGCATTTATCGTTGTGTTCCTTTACTTTGAAGTCATCTGTGTTTTCTGTTATGAGACTTTTTTCGTAGTTCGCGAGGGCTTCGTGATAATCGGCACTACAATTAAAGTAGATTGAAACAATTTTACATTACAGTGTGACAGTGGAACGCAGGACATATATATTGGACTAAAATCGCCTATACAACGCTCTGTACTCTGAGGAATTGTTTGATACGATTCCCGCGGCTACTTTCAATTATCGTACCGCTCGCCAGAGATAGGGTGTTCATTCTCACACTTTGCGTTCGCTGCGTTCGCATATGACAAGATCTGATGTAGGATTTGGATTTTCCGAACAACTATAGTATGTGGATTTTCAAGAGGGGTTTTAGAGTCACCGACGCGAGTGCCGCGTTTCTGGTGTTGCAAACGTCTATAACCTACGGTGACCATATAGAATTAGGCAGGTCGTATGCATGTCTGCCACCTCAGTGGTATAAAAGAATTGTGCGGTCGGGGACCCCTGTCGGAAACGAAGTTCCTTACATTTAAAAAAAAGAAAAATAACAATTAAACCACATCGAATCAGACCGTGAAAATTGAAAGGGTTCTATTCCTAATTATACTGAAGCGTAAGAGAAAAAACAAGACTCGATTAGTAAAGTATTTCTGTCGTTATCGTGTTAACAAGAAAATATCCGTAACATACAGACAAACGGACGTACAAGACGGAACTTTTTTAAACAGTTTTTTAACTAGTTTAAATAACATGGCATCAAAAATATCATGAGTGTTAAAAATAGTGTTTCTTCTTGATTTGTGTGCGTATATATTATTTTACAAGTGCAATATATGATAAATAGAGACATTTTAAGTTTGAAAAATCAGATGTTATGCGCGAAGTGACAGTAGTACCCACCTCAACGATTCGCTTATGAGGCGTGCAAAAATCATGTGTTAAAGTTATTATGATAAAAAGAGACAGGGACAGATACACTTGCTCGTGTGCTCATAGGCTCTATACACACACTAACAGCATACGGTATTTCGTCACGAGACGGTTTCTACTGAATTGCACTACCTGTAAGCAACGTTATGGCCACTGCAGACTAGCTCGTTTTGGTATTCACAACCGGTGATTTAGTAGCTTTTTAGAGCCAAACGCAGCCACCGAGTACTTCTCTTCCCCCTCCCTCACACTTAAAAATTTCAGAAGCAAAGACTGAAATACTTTTCAAATCGCGATTTAATTATCTGAGCAGTCGCCAAGAAGTAGTATGGTATACTGCGGATGCCGCTTCAACGCAGTCTCAAAATCACCAATTGCGGATCCTAGGGGCCGTATTCCAGAACGTTTCTCAATACTCAATCGACGCTTAATATAGATTTTATTGCTTTATAAAATCTAAATTAATCTATAGTAAACTAGCCTCATGCGTCGATCGATTACTGAGAATCGTTCTGGACCTAAGAGAAGTCAGTGTGACTTTGGCTCGTATGGAAGTTCGTTTCAAAAGCGAAGTGAGAGGCACCGACGTGAGCTCGAGATGGCTCGCCCTGCTGAGCGTGATGGCGGGCGCCTTCCCGGGACAGGCCGCGGCCGCGATCTCGGCTGCGCGCGCCCAGGCGCCGCTCGCCGCGTGCAGCTCCAGCGCGTGCAGCGCGCCGGCCGGACAGCTCTCCAGCCACCGAGCCGCTGCCACACCCTTGCCCACACACGCGCACAGCGTGCCGCTGGAGACATTTTTTTTTTATTTTGTTGTTTTGGCGATGTCCCGCTTGGACTTAACCACGACGTATATTATATTAACTTTTTCTTATAGTGATAATATTCAAGTAGATAATGAATATTCTTCATTCAAAAGTAGTAAATTATTCTTATTGATAGCAGCGTATTCTTTATAGGTTTGTTCAAAGTTCTAATTTCTAAGTGACGCGATTGCCAACAACGAAATTTATTGAACTTACATTACGTATTAAATTTTTCTTCTGTAGTGATAATTTTCAAGTAGATAATTAATCTTCTTCATTCAAAAGTAGTTAATTATTCTTATTGATAGCAGCGTATTCATGTATAGGTTTGTTTAAAGTTCTACTGCAGTAAAATGATGGTCAATTTTACTGCAGTTATATGCGGATTTTGGAAGGCAACAGAAAATACCGCGTTCCACTAAGTTATCCAATTTCACAACACATGTGCACATTGTCGAAGCTTTTATGTTCAAAACACAATCATTTTTACACATAAACACCCGAAAATACACTAGTTTGAAAAATTAATAACGGAGCGGCGATCGCGTCATTCGCTGTTTCCCGCCAAAACCCGCTGGAGACATGTCCACCACAACCGTACACATCGTAGGAACAGGACTAATGCCATGCGAGAACATTCGTGTGTCGCCGCGACGTACATCCTACTAATATTATAAACGCGAAACTTTGTAAGTATAGATGTTTGTTACTTTGTCACGAAAAATGTACTGAATGGATTTTGATGGAACTTTACAATAATATAGCTTACACATCAGAATAACACATAGACTACTTTGTATCCCGGGAACGAGTCCCTGTGGAAAACGGGAACGGGAAAACTTAACCACGCGTGCGAAGCCGCAGGCATCAACTAGTACTTAACAAACAGGAAACTATGCAATGTTAATTGAAGTCGAAAATTTTGTTTTTTATGCTCGTCAAATCCATAATCACAACAAATGGCCAAACTGGTGTGACTTTGGTATAGTTCATATTATCCGTGGCCACACTAATTTGACTGCGGTTAATTTTTATTTATCCGTAGTTACACCACATTAGCCCAACTCATTCTTGACAGTGAAAAAAAAACGTCAATGTGATTTATAGAAATCGTATCCTTTTTTTAATGCAGATATAATAGACATTGCAATATCTACATAAGTTTGACCCTAAAATCATCGAACAATTGTAGTTTAATCCTACGTATACTATTCATAGTTAGTAATTCTATCATCTAGCAAAAAAGGGGTTGCTTGTCTTTTTTATGTTATTATGTATATGTTTAAGATGTTCGTTAAACCTAGTTGAAGGCTTTATTAACAGCTTGAAAAATTTCAACTGCAGGTCGCCACAGCCTGCGCCTGTCCATTTCAACACGGCTTACCACCTGTTACGTGGTACAAAAGTGCATTCGGTGAAATGTGAGCGTATAGTATGCCTCTGCATTGGTTTTCCACAATTACTCTTTATCAAGCACTTATAACTTTGTAGAGCAAATCTAAAACAGTAACTTACCACAAGATGGACAAGTCCTCAATATGTGAAGCGTCTTCTAACGCCCACACCATAGCCACGTCGCTGAGACGAGTGTACACACGAATCGCTGTAACACATCACAAGGGCATAAAAGGCAATACTCTATACCAAAAGAAACCCTACTATTATAAACGCGAAAATCTACTGAATGGATTTTGATGGAATTTAACAATAATATAGTTTATACATCAGAATAACACATAGGCTACTTATTATCCTGGGAACAAGTTCCTGTGGGAAACGGGAACAGGAAAACTTCACCACGCGTGCGGAGCCGCGGGCGTCATCTAGTATTTTATATATACCGTGCTTCGGAAGGCACGTAAAGCCGTTGATTCCGGTTACCAGTAATATGGCAGTCGTTAAGCCAAGTTGAAGGCCTTATGAGCGCCACAGGTAGCCCCAACCTGCGTCTGTTTATTTCAACGCACAGCAATGCACACGGTGAAATGTGGGCGTATAATATGCCTCTGGGGTAGGCAGAGGCATATTACACGCACACATTTCACCGTATGCATTTTTGTCCCACGTAACAAGTGGTCAGCCCATTGCGGTGTTGAAATGGACAGGTGCCGACTATACCCGTTGTTGAAAATTTTCAAGTCGCTCAATGCCTTCAAATGGGCTTAACAACTGCCATTTAACTGGCAACGGAAACGCTCGCAAATGTAAATGCAACAAAGTGGTCACCCATCCAAGGACCAGCCATAGCCAAAGTTGCTTAACGCTGTGATCGTTTACAGAACACTGAGTTAGTGGAGCCACGAGGGCGAAGAAGAAGCGATCTCACCAAAGTCCACGTTGAGGTCAGCAATGGCCGCCTCGCCCATGCTGCGCCACAGATCAGGTTCGTCCACGGCCTCGCAGAACAGCCACGCTTCGCTGAACCTCCTGAGAGCCAGCAGCTTGTCTATGTGTGTGCGCTGGTTGGCCAGCCTCTTGTCCGTGTCGGCATCGGCTAGCCCGCTAGTGTTGTGCGACTCGAGTGCCACTTTCACTACCCTGGAATATGGTAATAGTTTCAGTACTTTGCTTAGTTTGAGCAAGTGTAGTAATTCTTTCATGCAAAAACTAGAGTATGGATCTTAATGAATACAGGGACTTCTGAAAAACACCAATAACCTGCTACGAGTAGATAGCTATTAATTTTTTTTATATAAATTACTTTATTTTTATGTACCGCTTGAATTACAGTATAGGTCGCGCGGCGAATGATGAGCTCTGTAAGAAAGTTTAAGGGGTATGCGCAGAACTCATAAATTAGGTCTATTTGGCGGGGTGACAGGGGGTGAAGGGCGGGAGTGTAGGAGCGTGGACGCAGGAGTGGTCGAAATCCTACACGCACACTAGTGCACAGCCGCACACTACTCCGCGATTTGTCGGCACGTGTTGTAACTAGTTTCGGTACTGTCACGAACATAAAATTCTTATCTTTTTGGCAAATATTTTATTAGCGTATTGAGGTAGTGATGCCCCGAGTAAATTGACTGTCTAATCTAGACAATAAAGAAAAACGGTTTATAATGTAAATTGTTTGATCAAATATTTATACTAATAATAAATTTCCGTAAATAAAAAATCACGCCTATCTTTCATCGGGGTAGGCAGAGACTTCTTCCACTTTTACTTTAATAAGTGTTGTCAGTGTCACACGCATTAAATACCTATTTCTAAATTAAAATCTTAATCTTAATAATTTTATAAATGCGAAACTTTGTATGGATGTTTGTTACTCTTTCCCGTAAAAACTACAGAATAGATTTTAATGAAACTACAATATAGCTTATACATCAGAATAACACATAGGCTACTTTTTATCCCGTGAACAAGTACTTGTGGGAAACGGGAACGGGAAAACTTCTCTACGCGGGTAAAGCCGCAAGCGTCAACTAGTATTACAATAAATATTTTATTAATACGATCACTGAAAACCAAATAAAATACCTATTATGGTTTAATAATTTCACGCAAAACACTTTGAACACACTTGTTGTAAATAATATATACCTACTTACGTAGCTACGTTATAAAATAAAAAAAACATATTTAAAGGTTCAAAGCAGAGTCGGATTAAACTTGATACTTTGTGTAATAATATTGTGCGCGATTATACATGCGCAAACTATCCCCACTAATTTTTGTCAGAGTTCATCATTCGCCGCGCGACCTGTACTATGCAACTTGTGAAAATCACAGGGGATGGGAGTGGGCTTACGACAACTCCTTTGACCTTGACCTTTTACAACAGAATTTATGAGCGCGCGTCCATCGTTAATGAGGCATGCAGTACGTGACAAAAAAGAGATCCAGGAGTTTTTTTAAGCGAATCTAACAGCGAAAACCTATGACGCAGCTGGACGATTCAATGTATGATAGTATTTTATATTCCTAACGAATTGTCAAAAGTGGTTGAACAAACGTTGTTGGTAACCTTAGCTATCTACTCCTAGCAGGTTGCTGGTGTTTTACAAATGACCCTGTATGCTTATACATCAGATTAGGACAGGCTACATTTATCCTGGGAAGAAGTTCCTGTAGGTATAGCAAACGGAAAAACTTCATTAACAAGTAAAACATAAAAGTACTAACGTCCCCCCACTTCCGTAGCAATACACGTCTCCAGAGAACAGTATCAGCGGTACTTGGTTGGCGAGCAGCGGCGTGGTGCCCACCAAGTCCACGTGCGACCCGTTGATGGAGTTCGCCGCATAGTAGTAAGTCTCTATGGACTCGCTTGTGTATATTATGAAGACGTTCCGATCTGACAGGCAGATGTCCCAAATTATACCCCTGAAATGAAATATAATTTTACTGTAAAAGCCAGTTTTTCAGTTCAAGTATCAATAGGAAGTGTTAGACAACTGGAAAGTTCAATAAACAGTAGGAGAGGTTCAATAACTGAATAGTTTTATGATGAGGGACTTGACCTTTTTTCCTCAGTAATTTCTGCACTCGTATATCGATTCCTTGACTTCGATTGAGACTCTGCTGATTTAAATAACTCTCCGGTTTCGGTTAGTGGCACTAATTCTAGACTTGGAGGCTGTATGTACTTCATTGTACTGCTTTAAGCGAGCAACTCTTGGAAGTACGAATACCATCTATCCGTTTTCGTAAGTAGTAAGGAGCTATATAAGGTGGCTCAATGAGCAGTAAGAGGGCTTTAATAAGCTACAGGAAGGGTTCAATGAGCAGCAGAAAGGGTTCAATAAGCGGCAGAAAGGGTCCAATAAGAGGCAGAATGGGTTCAAAAAACACTAGGAGGGGTGCAATAGGCAGTTTGAAGTACCTAACATCCGCTGCGCTAGTCCGAGTAAGCGCGCACAAGTCGTCGGCAGCGGGGCAGTATACATGCACGCGGCGTCGCTCGTCGCACACGCACGCGCGCGAACCGCCGATGTCGCAGAACACGGCTCGGACGCCGCAGGTGTGTTTGTAGCGCACCGAGCTTCGCCACTCTTCCACGCCCCAGTACGAGATGTGACCTTGCTGGAACCATACCACACAGCACTGTGACCTGACTTATCATAGAATGTACACACACACATTCTATGATATAAGAAAATTAATAATACCTGTGTAGAACATTTTTCAATACTATTTTTTCAATACTACTGAGGCAGACAAGCATACGGTGACCACTTTCAATCAGGTGGGCCACTTAAACAGGAAGGACCCTTAAATAGTAGAACAAGTAGGTAGTTTGTAATAAAAATCAATAGTGGGTCTTTACGGCGCTCACCGAATGTTTAAAGAACTACCGGTTCAGAGACTAAAACGGAATGATCCAATAGTTACTGCGAACGAATTAATCAAAAAGGCATAGACCTAACCCGCATAGCAAATTTCTAATATTGCATTGCACATACTTACATCGGTAACAAATATGAAGAAGTCAGCGGTGAGATGTATGTCGATGATCTTAGCGCCTTGCATGTGTGGTTCCGGAAATAAAATGGCTTCCTTCTCGGGTTGCGATGGATCCACGTGGTCTATCTGTGTAGGTACAATATGACGATTATCTATCGACATTTATCCATAAGCAGACTATAGTATAACATACGTAAGTAATTGTTTCTTTCTAATACCACTGGACTCGCAGTAAACTTCCGAGAAATTTTCATAATTTTTAATTTTTCAAGTGGGCCCTAAAGGGCCTTATCCTAAACTATAAAGAATCGAAAAATGCTCAAAGTGGTCGCGAGCCGATGAATACAAAGCTGCATCATTAGATTTTTAAAAAATCAATAATCTTAGCCTGGCATTAACACACTCTGAAATATTAGACTAGTCGATAGTGTTGACATAAATTTAAGGCGGAAATTAAGACGCAGCTCTTGAAAAGGGCTTATTACACGATAAATGATTATTTGAATGATAAAAATAAATGGAAATGAGTTGCTTGCTCTTCGCTCGAGCTATTTAGGATTCGAATGAATCTTGTGTTATATTATCTACTTGTCTTGAATCTGCATATATATGTTGTATTTTTTACATTATGTTTTTTTACATTCTCCAGTATAAATAATTTGAAACGCCAGACAACTAAAGGTATGGCTGCGTTTAGTCTCGGTAATAACTAATATACATAATTATATGTTATTTGACTTTGTTATTGTGTGAGCACTATGTAGACTTATTTATTATTTTGAAATTGACATGATAGTTGTTGCTGTGTAGTTTTTGGGTATGTCATGCTCGCCTAAGTGTCCTGGCAGTGGTGGTTTATGTATCGGGTCGCCTTGTTCCCTACAATACGGTTGAGTAAGGCGATGGCTGATAATATGCGTCATACCCGTGAACGAGTGCCGTCTGTTGGGACTGGTCAGCTCATAGCTGTTATAGCAATTGTTACAAATAATATTATTTAAATTTAAGGCAAACTAAGTTTAGTCGACTGTTCTCGCTTAAATTCAGAGGAACTATGTAAGTGTAATTTTAATGAACACAACATTTATTTTGTTCTTTTTTTGTATAAATTTATTACTGTATAATAGGTCAAATTTCATGTTAATCAAACTGTGTCAAACGGCGGTTAGAAAAGAGTGGCCATGAGTTGTATTGCCAGGTTCTTCCTCTGGCTCTACCTATTGCTTTGCGAATCTGGCAGTAAATGTAGAAGCAGTAATCTTGACGTTCATAAGTGTTACTTTGTGACCTGACCAAAGATTTTTGATTATGATTTTTGATTTTTGTTGTTAATCATCATCATCATCCTCTTGCCCTTGTCCAAATTTACTTAGGGTCGGCGCAGTATCTCTAAATTCCATACTGCAAAATGTTTTGGCTTGGTTTGTATGGTCGGCCGCCAGCCTGACACCAACCCACCTTGGGAATACTTTCGTTTGGTGGTTTGCCACACGGGTGCCTTTCCAAGCCTTTCAGTACTCCGAACCTTTACAAGGGGCAAGGTGCTTTTTCACAGGGGGGAGGTTCATCTTTGGTATTAGTAGTCCTTGTCTTTACATTTCGTTAACGTTAGCCATAGCTATGTAATACGGCATATCGCTGTCGTGTACCATACGGGCTACTAAGGATAATAAAGGCTCGATTTTCGAACGAAGTTTTGATTTTCATCAAAATCGGTATACTATACCCTGATATTGATTCAAAAGGTTGTCATAATAGGGAAACAAGAATTATCAACCTACCGCATGAAGCATAGCTCGCCCCTGAAACAGTGCAGCGGCATAATCTCCGGCTAATGTGATGCTGTCGATGAGTCCAGGGTACTGTCTCCTCGTGGCGGCGCCTCCGGCCAAGGGGTAGAACCACGCCAGGGCGCCGCTTGCACAGCACACGTGCGAGCCTCCGAGAGCGATCACGCTTGGCTCCGTTGGTAATGCGTACGTAGCCAAAGGCATCGGCTCCGCTATAGTTTTAAAATTAAATTTGACATTATGACATTCATTTTCAAATAAAATTTAAATTGTTTTAGTAAAAAAAAATAATTAAAGAACAGTAATTTACATTTATTGACTGGCTCGGGTTCGTCCCCGACAGGTATGCACTGATACACAGTGGCTTCAGTGAGGCTTGTGAGCGTGATGACCCTGGTCCCGTAGGCCGCGTGCAGTGGTGGCAGGGCTGTCACGTACACGTTGAGGTAGGCGCGACCGGCCGTAGCCAACAGACGGCCATCGGAGCTCCACGCACAGCGCTCAGCGCCACCCGGCGGCAGCACCGAACCAGATACCTCGCCGTTGTTCCATACTGAGATTAGTTTTAGCCTATAAAGTTGGGAACTGCTTTTAGAAATAATCTTTTCATTCCATCTATTTAAAAAGGACGTCTTGATTTGCCTTAAGTGCACCCAAAGATTATGTTTTCTATAAGAAAATATCAAATTCATAAAGTGCGCGGCAAAAATCATTTGGGCGCACTTATAAAGAGATAAGTGTGCCGCAATTATCTTTGCCGCTCACTTTTTGAAATTGCAACATCTTTAGTGTTCAGTGCCAAAGAAATCGAACACAAATATTGTTGGAATAAAGTATATAATATTTAGTAACTATCCACATAATATGAATGTTTTTGTTAAGATCTTCACGCTGTATCCCTGACAGGGTAATCGGGCTATGATAGCCAAATAGTCTTTCGGATAAATTTAACAATATGGCGGCGTTCTAAGAACCCTATTTACTTCTATTAGAGCATAACTTTATTATCATGTTCTAAAACTTGATGTGACATGAATTGAGAGGTTTAAATAAATATTTGACTTCAAAGAGAAAGAATACAGAATACCTACTGTCCATCACCGCATGACGCGGCCAGACCATTACACACAGCGACATCGGTCAAGTTGTCCTTATGATTCTTCACTTGAAACAGTTCCTCCCCGACCTCCTTGATATGCGTCGATATCGCTATAATGTACCCAGCACTGAATCCTATGAGGATGTAGCCATCTCCGTACCACTTATACGAAACTATAGACCCGTAACGCTGCTGAAATGCAAGCTCTATAGGGTTCTCTGGATTTAGAAGGTTATAAAGATATAGTGTTCGCTTGCCAACTATAAGACTTATCTGAAAATAAATTGAACATTTGTTATTAAGAATACAGAGGTTTTGGTTCAGATAGCTTTGTTTGTGCAGTAGGTAAGTAAGTACAACTTAATTGTACACCAATATGAATTAAATAACAATAAATGAAAACATGAAAAATGTACAAATGGCGCTAAGAGCAATTTCTTACAGGCAACCTTTGAATAGACAAAATTATTGCAAATTTGTGATAAATTGGTAGTTTTCGGTGTGTACACATACATTAAATTTAACAAATACTAATACATTCATAAATACATATATACCTACATACAAATTGTAATCAGCTTCTTGCATGCTTACAACAGCAACACTTACTGTATTTTCTCCAGCCACTCTTTCATCAGTCTTCATCTCAGAGAACTGAAGCTCATTAGGCATGTCTCTCAATGAGATCATCCTTAGAGTATCGCCATCAGCGTTGTTGATAGACAGGCTTTTGTCTTCCGAGGCCAACACTAGGATACTATCCTTATTCCATGCTGCACATGTGATTCGCTTTGTATGCTTACCTATGATTGGTATTCGCCTGAAAAGTGTAGAATAAATGATAATATGTTAATAAATGTAAATTTGATGGACATAAGTATATGACTTATTTTGATGATTGTTTTATGCAAAATAATTGAAACCAATCATTCAGGCCCCAGACAATTCTTAGAAAATCCTACTAATATTATAAACGCGAAAGTTTGTAAGAATGGATGTTTGTAACTCTTTCACGCAAAATCTACTGAATGGGTTTTGATGAAACTTTACAATAATATAGCTTACACATCAGAATAACACATAGGCTAATTTTAATGACGGGAACAAGTTCCTGTGGGAAACGGGAACGGGAAACTTCACGACGCGTGCGGAGCCGCAGGCGTTAACTAGTATTAAATATGCTTACTTGGTAGTGTGATGGTTATACAGGGCAAGATTTCCTTTCTGCGTGCCCACAGCAAGCAATGGTTCTCCATAGGCCCAAGCAAGACAAGATGGCGGCTCCCGGAGTCCTGTCTCTATGTTAACCCTCTTGTTAGCATGGCATTCCCATAACAACACAGTGTTACTGTTTGGAGTTATGATAGCCAAGTAGTCTCCGTCATGGTCCCATTCCATACCGGCACAGAGGCTGTAATTAAAATCAGGTATGTTATGAACGCAGTTTGCCATAATAAACAAATACATACAAACATCATTCTATTCTCGTTGTACAAATACAAGGCTACTAAAAACATTTTATGTCATCTGATTGGTCAAACAAAGCAGTTGGACCAAGTGTTCAAGGGTGTTACTAATTAATCTATACTTTTATCCTAATTTATAAAGCTGGAAAGTTTGTTTGCATGTTTGTTTGGTTAAATGCGCAAATTTTTCTGGTCTGAATTGAGAAAATCTTTTCGTGTTGGATAGCCCATTTATTGAGGAAGGCTATAGGCTATTTATCATTACGCTACTACCCAGGAGAGCGGAGCAGTAATAAAAAATGTCAACAAATTGTGCTAATTTTACATACATTTTTGTAAAAGTAATAAGCAACGGGATTAAGTAGGAGTGACGGGATTAGCAACTAAGTAAGGCAAATGGTCATCTATCCATGGCAAAAGCCTACAACTAATATTTGTTTGGAATACTTTAATTTTTTTTTAAATTGAACTTGAAGTAGGTAAGTGCACTTCACACACGGCAGAACTGAAACTTCAGAAAAGTATTCTACTAGAGAATGAGATGAATATAGAATATCAGAAGTATTAAAATAATTTTAAGGAATTAAATAATATTTAAAAAAAAATGTTGAATGCAAATCCACAAAAGTGATACACCACTACACCACATTAACTATGATGCATTTAATTCATTTATTTATTTATTTATACTTTTTGTACACATTAAATAGTTACAGCAACAAACAAGTAAATAGCATGTACAAAGGCGTGCTTAACTCATAGTTGAGTTCTCTTACAGCAAACCCTAAAGATATTAAAGATTAAGAAAATCAATCAAGGAGTCCACATGTACCTAAAATTACATACAGATATCTTATCTAAATAATACCTAATATTTATATGAAAATCATACAATAATACATACTTATAGGTATAATATATATTCAAACAATAAAAGAAATAACTATAGATGAGTCTGTTATTTTAGAGACAGAAAGTGTTCCTTAATTCTTCTCCTGAATATGCACAGCGAGGGGCTGTCGCGGATAGAGTGGGGAAGGGAATTCCACAACCACACTGCAGAAATAGAAAAGGAGTTGTCATAACGACTAGAGCTGTGTGAGGGAGTTCGAATGAGAAGAGAGGATGAAGAGCGACAGGGCTTACCCCTAGGAATAAGGTACTCGAAACGTTCACGCAGATAGAAAGGAGAATTAGGATTGTGGAGAATGGAATAAAGTAAAGAAAGAATGTGAACATCCCGACGCCGTGGAATCGAGAGCCAACAGAGCTGCTCGGGAAACTTTGAGATGTGGTTGTACTTCTTTAACATGAAGATGAATCTGATGCACAAATTTTGCAGGCGCTCCAACTTGCTCCAGAGCTCCATTGTGGCATCAAGAAAGGAGACATCAGCATAGTCAAGGAGAGGCAGAATAAGAGATTGAATGAGACTAATTCTAGTTTGAAGGGGAAGGAAGTTCTGCAGGCGCTTGAGGGAATGATAGGTTCCAAAAACCCTCCTGCTGACCTCGTTAATATGTGGAACCCACGACAAATTATTTTCCATAAGTAGCCCCAAATTCTTCACAACGTTGGAGATTGGTATGATAGTTTTATTTTACAGAATTGGAGGCAGTGAGATATGGTCAAGGTTGTTGTACAAGTACCTACCCCCAACAATAAGTCCTTAAAATTTGGCTGGATTAACAACAAGACCAAAAGACTTTGCCCAATCACTGATATTCTCAAAGCCCTCATTAATAGCCGCAATGCCTTCTTTGAGTTCATGGTATTCATGTCACCCAATATTAATCATATTTGTTATTTTATCTCATTCTCTAGCAGGCTCAATTCTATAATGGCCTTTTTTTTGATAGTACTTATTCTAGATAGGATTTTCAAATCACAATAAGGCTAAAGGAAATGGCACATGAAAAACAAACCCCTGCAGTTTCATCCTCTCCAGAAGCTGGCCAGATCTATCATGAATAGCAATAGTGGCATCTGTTCCAGTAGTGGCCAATAGTGAATGTGACTCTCCTTTTTGCCACAAGAAATATAGCTCACCCAGCCCATGGGGTTGTTCAATAGTATAGAGTAACTGAAAAATAATAAACAGTACAATTTATTTATTTATATGCCTAAGCCCCATACTGCTTGGAGGGGCCAGGGCTCTCACTCAAGAGTCTAAATGGATAACTAATAGAATCAGGCATATATTATTAAATGAAAAGGTCAAAAGTACTTGGATACCCAGACATCCATAAATGTAAAAATTTATTACTTCATAAACTTTGTCTAGTTATATAATACTAGGCTAATTCATTATTATTTTCTTGGCGTATCCATATTCCTTAATCAATTTTCAAATAAGTACGTCAAACTATTATATGGCCATAAATGTAGAATTTCAAAATTGTTAACTGATGAGTACCATGAAAAAATAAATTTATATAAATATCTTCACGCTATATCTACCCATGAACGGGCTAGTCAGAGAGAAAAGATCACCAGGCTTCGCAATCCATGCATACTTCTTTTGCTTCGTGCAGATTCATTAACCCCTCGCTTTATAGATCTACAGTATTTGTCTGATATTTAGGTATGTAATCAATCAATTCCGATAAATATCTTAGAGATAGAAGTACCCAAATTTCGCACGTTATTGAGCCGGATGTGAAAGGAGGCAAACCTACATGGGGTGGATATCAACAGATGATATAGAGGATAAGCTGTCTGGTAGCCCTGGACAAGACAATCGTGAAGATCATCTATTCCAATAAGATTCTCAAATTATTCGCTTCAAGTTAATAAACCATAGGAACGGTGGTTTGCTTACCAATTACACTTACCTTAGGAGTAGTCATATTTGAATTGGTAGATTTTTCAAATTTCAATTTAAACTCATACTTATAGTATCGTTCGTAGTAGTTTTATATTAAATATCTAACGTCTTCCTAAATAAATATTCTAGTTGTTGAACCAATTATTGTTTTTTTTTCATCTTATTCAAGTATTTTGTTTATAAAATTCACTGCAGTTGCCAAGCAACAGACCACAACAGACTTTTTATTGTGATGGTGGCACTTTACATTTTACATGGCTCTCTCTAGCGCAGGCTTAAAGAAAATGTAATGTAATCACCTTTGTGCTACAAATTAATACCAACATATAGAATCTCAACGTCATTTATTTCGTAACCTACGAAGTACGCGTGTATACCTACTACTCATACTTGGAAACTAAAATGGCGCCTTTCCGTAGTGCTGCCCTATTGTATTTCGATTTTTATATTTTTGAAGTTAGAATACAGTGTGTCTGGTTTTCGACCGGAGACAATTTAAGGGCTTTTAATTCATACAATTGTCTAACTCTCCTTTTTGAAATGGCAGGTATTTAATAATTTATAGATGTTTCAAGTATTGGATTTAATAAGTACTATTTCTGGGGACCTGGAGGACCTAAAAATTATGGAAAAAGGTTTATTTTACAAGTACTACTTATCGCCTATCAAAAGAATAATTCAAAAATTATTACCTGTCGTAGAGAAAAAAGTAAGTAACTAGAAATTTCACTGAAAAAATGGGCCTTCACATGGGCTTAACTACTGCCATTTTACTGGCAACTAGGACGAACGGCTTAACGTGCCTTGCGAAGCATGGAAACGCTCGCTAATGTTAATGCCACAATGTGGTCACCTATACGAGGAGCAGCCATAGTATGGCTGCTCAAGACAGGACAGGACTGCTAAGGACAAACTAGTTGAGAAACTAAAATGGCGACCGGCCACGATCATCCATTACTATGACGTCATGTTTTTATGTTGCCAAAACTAAGTCGAATAAATATATTATTGTCTTTTTTTACATGGGGATTGCCATCTTGCTTTAACTTACTTGTAATAAAGTAAGTTAAAGCAATATGGCAATATGTTTATGAGTACTATGTCGATTTACATCATATTTGTATAACCGATAGTTCATATAGAACAACATGTGCGCTGACATCGCTCAGTGACAGTACCCTGCCGCCATCTTGTAATTCTTAGAGTAACTAGAGGTAGCATACCTACGAAATATGTGTGTATATCTACTACTCAAAATGAGAAACAAAAATGGCGCCTTTCCGTAGTGCTGTCCTATTGTATAACGATATATTTAAAGATAAAGTTAGAATACAGAGTGTCCGGGTTTCGACCGGAGATAATTTATGGCTTTTAGTTCCTTCCATTGTCTAACTAATTGTCTAACTAACAAGTGGGGAGACTTGAAATGGCAGAAATTAAATTTTATGAATATCTAAGGATCTGGAGTTCCTAAACATTATAGAAATAGGTACACAGAAAGGTAGTAGCAGTGTACCAAGAAAGGCAATGATATCACCTATCAATTAAGATTATTAATTGTCATGTCAGAGAAATGTCATATCATGTAAAATTGAAGTAATAAGAAATTTAGCTGAAATAAAGTTAAATTTACCAGTTTTTTAAACTTATTACAAGAGTTAGCTCCATAAACTTACTTTGTATTGTTTGTTGATACATTTTGATATTATCTAAAAAACAATACAAAAATTACTATTTTAATGGCAACCAAGATTGTATACAATTAACCAATATCATATTTAAAGTACAGTTCCTGAAGTTTGGCACCCTAAATAGTAATATTGGAATCATTTTATTATTATATTAAAATTAAGAAAATAAACGCTAAATTAAACAAAAGATCCATATTGCGAAAACATATTATTTTTATACACCAAGGATTGGCATGATATTGCTGTTTTTTATACACATTACAATATAAATCACAAAGGAGAATAGGTTTCCTTGTTAATTACTTATTTTTATATAAATTCATTCCGAAAATACGTAAGGAACATGAGTAGGTGCATTTACTTTTTATTAATCAAAACTTCAAAAATGCTCGAAATGAAATATTCACTTAAGTAATCAAAATATTTTACATAATTACTATCACAGATTATGTAAAATGGGTAATATATTATTTAATAAAACTGAAATATTTGTAACATTATGAAAAAATTATATGGAAATGTAAATTTTAAAGAGGATTTGAACTAGAATTATGTTCTCTTATATGACTTTGGGTCAGATTTAATAAATTAAAACTTGATAGTTAGTTAATAACAAAATTTCAATCCTTTTGGCACTATCAAAGGGGCAAAGTTTATAAATCTACATGAGTAAAATACTTACCAAAATGTTCGTGATGGTACGGGTATCGTCGCGTAATGTCTTAATATTTAGAGTACGATTAAAACATGATTCTACCAAATGAAGAGAGCAAATATAAAAATAGATTTTACAATTTTTTTAGCTTCCCCATTTCTATTGTGTTCATTCATATTTTTCTTTTACTGTAATTTTTAAGCAACCGAACATAAAAAAACCCGGTTTAAAATTATTTTTCTTGAAAAATCGATATAAAAAAATTATTTGAAGGACAGCTCTATAGACTCGCTTTGACAGTTTACGTTGAGAAACTAAAATCGCGACCGGCCACGATCATCCATTTCTATGACGTTTTATGTCACGTTCACCGTTCTCTAGTTCCGCCATTTAGGTAGGAATAAAAGGAGTGAGCGTGTTATCGATTAAACAAATATGACCTATATCGACATTGTACTCATAAACTTATAGTCTGCTTTGACTTACTTGTAATACCCCATGTAAAAAGAGACAACAATATATTTATTCGACTTAGTTTTAGCCACATCGTTACAGTCATAGCAATGCATGATCGTGGCCGTTTGCCATTTTAGTTTCTCACTTTGATCTGTTAAAGTGAGTCTTTAGAGCTGCCCTTCATATCATTTTTCATATCGATTTTTCTAGTGTGAATTGTAGTCTTATAATTTTAAAATAGGCTTTTTAATTTTGGGTTGCTTAAAAATACAGTAAAAGAAAAATGTGACTGGATATAATAGTAATGGGAAAGGTTATTATTAATAAATAATAACCTTTGCCATTACTATTATATCCAGTCAATGGAATGAAAATGGAAGGAAAAAATAATTAGGCAATAGACTGGATATAATAGTAATGGGAAAGGTTATTATTTATTAATAATGGTTATTAATAAAGGTTATTATTTATTAATAATAACCTTTCCTATTACTATTATATCCAGTCACATTTTTCTTTTACTGTATTTTTAAGCAACCCAACTATCACAGATTAAAAAATGTAGAAAAATAATTAGGCTATTGCCTAATTATTTTTTCTACATTTTTTTTTTTAAATAATTCTGATTTGAGTTTAAATTAAAATACACAACATAATAAATTTGCCTATGTTAAAACTTAATCTCTAATATCTAATTTATAGTAGTCGCCACTGCGGCGTAGGCCTCTCCCTAATCCTTCCATATATCCCTTTCCCGAGCTTGTCGCATCCAATTAGATCCACATTGTTAACTGAAAATGTCTCTCTATCTTTTCCTTGGTCTACCTTTTTTCCTTTTACTATCCGTTGGTGTCCATTCCGTCAATCTTTTAGTCCATCTATTGTTCCTCATCCTACAAATATGTCCTGCCCAGTGCCATTTGAGTAATCTTATTCTTCTTTTAACATCTATCATTTTGGTTTTCCGTCTGATGGTATCATTACTAATTTTATCTAATAGCTTTACTCCGAGCATAGTTCTTTCCATTTTACTTTGACATATAGCTATTTTTTCTTCTTCTAATTTTAATGACCATGTCTGGCATCCGTATGTCAAGCATGGCAAAATTGCTACATCGTATAGTCTTTTCTTTATATTTATGTGAACAGTATAATTTTTCATTATTTCTCTTAATCCCCAATAATTTTTCCATGCTATAGCCATTACTCTTTGTACCTCTTTGCCTTTGTTATTCTCAAATGAAACTAACTGTCCTAGGTATACATATTCATTTACATATTTTATTTTTTCTTGTTCTATTATATTATCTATGTGAATTCCATTAGTTAGAATTTTGGTTTTCATTCTATTCAGTGAAAGTCCCACGTTTTGACTTTCGTCTGCCAGTTCTCTGATCATACACTCAATTTCTGTCGCGCTTTTTGCAAATACCACAATATCGTCTGCGAAGCGTACGTGACTCAAAAACTCTCCGTCTACCTTTATTCCCTTATTTTCCCAATCTAGTTGCCTGAAAAGGGATTCTAACACGGCGGAGAACATCTTGAGAGAGGTCTCCCTGTCTTACTCTTCTCTTTCTATGGGATATTCATTACCTTAGCGTTCTAATCGTACTTTAGCAGAACACTTTGAGTAAATACTTTTTTTTTACATTTATGTACTTTGGATGAACTTGTTGTGTTAGTGATATCCATATAGCCTCAAAATGTATAGAGTCAAAAGCTTTTGTGTAATCTATAAAACACAAATATAATGTTTTCCTATATTCGTTTACTTATTCGAGTAATTGTGTTATAACTTGAGGAAAGTTAAAATCTCATATGAAATCTATTTTCTCCATTCCATTTGTTTTAATCGAACTTTAAATATTATGACATTACAAGACGATACCGTATCATCACGAACATTTTGAGCAAGTATTTTACTTAACGTATCCTAAAGGCATATATAGCATGTAGACTTATACTTTGCCCAATTAATTGCTCCAAAGGGATTGAATTTTTGCTATTAATTAATATTAAGTTTTATGAAAATAAATCTGACCCAAAGTTATGTAAACATTTTAAAGAGAATTTAAGCTAAAAGTATATATACTTCTAATTCATATCCTCTTTAAAATGTTTATTTATATAATTCTTTTTTTTTTATTAACCTGTTTTACATAATCTGAATAGAGATGATATAAAACATCTTTATTACTTAAGTGAATATTTCATTTCAAAAAATTTTGAAATATTGTGAAATAAAAAAATAAATGCACCTACTCATGTTCTTTATGTATTTCTCGGAATGTATTTAATGATAGAATTATGATATTCTCCTTTGTAATTCATATTGTAACTAGCTGACCGACTTCACCTGAAACACGTCGTTTATTAATTCCACAATCCACAATTAATAATAAATAAATATTGAACACAATAAACACATTAAAAACTAGCTGACCCGCCGAAGGCTTCGGCCGTGACATACTTCGAACCCCGTGACACCCATTTAATCCCGTCGTTTATTAATTTCACAATAATGTATGAACATTTTCCAAATTATTTCTCCGCTCTCAAGTACCTACGGCCGCACGGCCCGGTCGAATTTGGCTACACAATTTATTTATTATTGCCATATTTCCCAAGATATTCATTTAATTTTCAAAGTGCAAAGGGCCAAAATAATCTTCATAAAATGCTGAAGTCAACTAACATATTAAAAACGATAAGGATTAATAATATATACCTATGTGTAAATAGCCTTCAAATTACCGCTTACAATTAATATTTTTTTAAAGTATTAAAATGGATATAGTATGTTATCCCTAAGAGATAGACATATACCGTCGCGGACTTTTTTGTAGACCTATATTATTTACACAATTTTTACAATACATTATTTTGTTATATCTCAACGGGTAAAGGCAGCGTTTTCGTTAAAAGCTCCCAGACGACTAATTTTTTCCGACTCTCCTATCATCTATTGTTATAATTAAGTTAATATATACAAAAACCTAACAAATTATACATAAAAACCTTCCCTATGAATCACTCTAACTACTAAAAAGAAATGCATCGAAATTCGTTGCATAATTTTAATTATCTAAGCATACATAGGGACAGAACGCGAAAAACGACTTTGTTATATAATAAGTAGTGATGACAAGGCTTAATATTGTATTTGTGTATAAACAGCCATCAAATTACCGCTTTATAATTGTTGGCTTTTTACAGTATTAAAATGGATATAGTATGTTATCCTTAAGAGATAGACATATTCCGTCGCGGACCTTTTTTATAGACCTATATTGGATACGCTATTTCACCATAGATTATTTTGTTATGTTAAATCTGAAATTGTTTAGGCAGCGTTTTCGTTGAAAGCTCCCTGGTGGCTTAATTTTTCCGACACTGCCAACAAATATCGTTATAAGATAGTTAATGTATACAAAAATTTAACAAATTATACATAAACCCCTTCCTAACCTTCCTTATGAATCATTCTATCTATTAAATAAACCACATTCAAATTCCTTGCGTAGTTTTAAAGATCTAATCTTTTTTTATGTTTGACACATCAAAATGGTGCTGCCCGCCTGTTGGAAAGCAGAGACGACGATCCGTGACTAAGGGCCGCTATCCCAGCCGGTAGGACTTCGATATAGATAGCAACCCTCAGGTTGACGGCCTAGAAATATGCGTTTTCACGCTTCTCTTAAATTGGGCAATTTTGCTATTTTCAGTGAACTTTCTTGTAACTTAATTTTTTCTGTATGTCAAGAAATAATTTTTGAATTGATCAAGTATTTAATTTGATAGGCGAAATCGAAATCTTAAGTACCTACCTTTAATATAAACCTTTTAAAAATAATCTTTAAATTAATGAATTATTATATACCTGAGATTTCAAGAACGGGGACGGTTAGACAACTGGATGAATTAAAAGCCCTTAAATTGTCTCCGATCGTAACCAGCACACACTGTATATAGGGCAGCACTAAGGAAAGGCGCCGTTTTAGTTTCTCATTGTGAGTAGTAGGTATACACGCAGATTTCGTAGATATGCCATCTCTAGTTACTCTAAGGGTATATCAGAGGGGTCCGTAGTACGTTTTCTAATCTATGGGGGGGGGGGGGGGGACAGCTCTAGTTCCAATGTTAACTAGAGGTACGAAACCTAAAGTACCTACAGTACTAAAAAGTGATTTCATGAAAATAGGATTTTACAATTTTTTAACTTGTCCATTCCTATTGTATCCATTCATATTTTTCTTTAACTGTAATTTTTAAGCAACCCTTAAATAAAAAGGGCCAGTTTAAAATATTTATCACTTGAAAAATCGATATGAAAAATGAATTTAAGAACAGCTCTATAGCTTCGCTTTGACAGTTTACGGTGAGAAACTAAAATGGCGACCGGCCACGATCAGCCATTGCTATGACGTCACTTTTTTATGTTGCCAAAACTAAGTCGAATAAATATATTGTTGTCTCTTTTTACATGGAGTATTACAAGTAATTTAAAGCAAGATGGCTATATGTTTATGAGTACAATGTCGATTTAGATCATATTAGATTCTAAAGGCAGCAGTAACAAAGGCACTTCCGACCCACATGTAGGGTATGTGATGTAGATTCCAAAAAAAGATACAAACGATGTTTTGGTTTTTTTATTTTTCACTTACAATTAATTAGGTTAGTTCGATCAATCGTTCAAGCAATTTTTCCTTGTGCTCAGTTTGATCATGGTCACTTATTTAGAAATGGACACACTACAGCCGAGAACCTTCACGCGCGGACCGATATTTTCGCCATACTGCACAGTCTAGTTCTAAGTATAAGGTCTTTGGCTTAGCTATAGTTTGACTGAAGTCCATTTCACGAAAGAAGTCCCGCCGTTCGACAATTGTGGAACTAAATTTGACAGATGGGGAGATCGGCCATGTTGTCGTTTGTCGATGTCATCAAGGTGCGTTTGTTGTGGTAGATGTTTTGTGAGTTTATTATTGGATTAGTGCGTTATAAGGTTTATTTACGATGCCAAAAGTTGTAAAAAGTGCAGGTCGAGAAATGATATTAAAGGTAAAGGAGTTCTGTGAAGCGGAACACAAGAATCGCGGTGTTTTAATACCAATAAACAATGTTCGCAAAAGAGTCGCTGCCATGACAGGTTAATTTTGGGGCTGCCATATACAGATTTTTTCCCGATTGATTTACAGATTGGAATTAAGTTTTTTTTTAATGCACGATTTATATTAAGGAAAATTTGAAATGGAGTTAACACAACACAACAAAAATTTGAAAAGTTATATTCAACAATAATGTAATTAAATACGAAAATAATCATTGTTTAAATTTTAATATTTTTTTTTTTATTTTTTCATGTTATTGCACGTGTGTCAGGGAAAACTGTAACGAGATTTACAAAAGAAGGTGCAACAGCGGCGAGTACTTCTAAAGTTATCCTCACCCCAGGGAAGAGTCGCCCACATCCCAAAAAGTTCGACTTGGATGGATTTGATTTGTGCGCTATACTGCAAAAAATTCACAGTTTTTATGTTGTAAGGAAGGAATTACCTACATTGGCTAAATTACGTGCAGCTTTGAGAGAAGACATGAATTATCAAGGAAGCATCACAACATTGCACCGTATATTGCATAGCATCAGTTTCAAGCATAAGCGATGCCAATCGAAACGTAAATTACTAATGGAACGTTATGATATTACTGCATGGCGTTCAAGATATTTGAAGAGAATCCGAAGAAATCGCAATGTGGAGAAAGAACCTACACAACACTTATCATGCCTATAAAAATAGGTACCTATATATAAAATACCTTCTATTAAAAACATTTTTTTTCTTATTTAATTATTCGAGTACCTAGTTAATAAAATGAAAGTAAATATGAAAGTAAAAAGTTTAAATATGGGGAAATCGGGGGATATAATTTATAGTTCATAAATTATTTCCCCCGATTTCCCCATATTTAACCTTGGCAACATTACGCCGCGCGAATACAGCGCTGCGTCTGCGGGAATTCTTTCGTGAAATGGACTGAAAGAAAAGAGTAACTAGAGGTGGCATACCTACGAAATATGCATGTATACCTAGTACTCGTAATGAGAAACAAAAATGGCGCCTTTTCGTAGTGCTGCCCTATTGTATATCGACATATTTAAAGATGAAGGTAGAATACAGAGTGCATGCTTAGATCTTTAAAACTACGCAACTAATTACGAAGTGGTTTTTTTAATAGATAGAGTGATTCATAAGGAAGGTTTTATGTATAATTTGTTTAAATTCTTGTACATATCAACTAAATTATAATAATATTTGTTAGGAGTATCAGAAAAAATAAGCCGTCTCGGAGCTTTCAACGAAAACGCTGCCCAAACACTTTGATATATAACAAAATAATGTATGATGAAATTGTGTATCTAATATAGGTCTACAATAAAGTCCGGGACGGTATATGTCTATCTCCTAAGGATAACATACTATATCCATTTAAATACTCAAAAAACCAGCAATTAAAAAGCGGTAATTAGAAGGCTATTTACATAAAACGTTATTAATCCTTATTTTTTTTAATTTGTTAATTAGCTTCAGCATTTTATGAAGATTATTTTGTCCCTTTACACCTTGCAAATTAAATTTCTTTATTTATTTTTTTGGAAGACCATCAGCTAAATATATGACAATATAAGACAAAGTAGCAATACAAAGCCATTAATAAATCTTAACAGATAGTAGCCAAATAACAACTTCTAAAGTCCGAAAATACATCGATTTTACTAATAGGACACTATACTTATTACTTACTTACACTAATTAACCACAATTAAATTGTAATGCTAATTGAAACATTACCCGCCAATCACTGACACCACTAAAGTAGGTAGATAAATTTAATCTGCTAAATTAAAATTGATATTGTATAAAATTCGTTTAAATGACCTTATTGATGACGAATATGTTATGTCCAACGTAGGCCTTTGACGCAATATTCTGTTATAACTAGCACATGACCGATACAAGAAATCGTTTTGGCGATAGTTAGTGGTCGCCGAAGGAAGAGCAAACAGAGGACAGTTTCGCAAGAGATGTCTACACGTATAAAAATACATCTTACTCAGCAGATCTGGACAGACAAGGAATGATGTTCTGACAATTCGCGCTAAATGAATATCTTAGAAGATATGGCAAAATCAAAATATGCGCAAAGAAATTTATTTCGTGTAACCATAATTCGACAGGGCCGTGTGGGCGTAGGTACTGGAGAACGGAGAAGTAATCAACTGATTTGGAAAATGTTCACACATTATTGTGGAATTAATAAACGACACGACGGGATTTAAATAAGTGCCACGGGGTTTGAAGTATGTCACGGGTGAAGTCGGACGGGTCAGCTAGTTACAATATGAATTACAAAGGAGAATATAATTACTATAATTAAATTCATTTATTTTTTTATTCTACAAAACTTCTAAAATGTTTGAAATGAAATATTCATCCTAGTAATAAAGATATCATACATCATCTGTAATTAGATTATGTAAAAGAGGCTTATTTTTCAAACATTTCAAAGAGGATTTGAACTAGAAGTATGTACTCTTATATAACTTTGGGTCCGATTTATTTACTTGAAACTTAATATTATTTAATAGCAAAAATTCAATCACTTTGGAGCAAATTAAAAAAAAAACTCGTAATGTCGTAATAGAGTTCGATTGATGATTCTTCTAAATAAAGTGAGCAAATAAAAATAGTTTTTAACTTTCCCATTACTGTTGTATCCGGTCAATTTTAATTTTAAAATTATTACACTACAATTCTCACTTGAAAAATCGATATGAAAAATGATTTGAAGGTCAGCTCTAAAAACTTATTTTGACAGTTTAAGGTGACAAACTAAAATGGCTAAGGGCCACGATCATGCATTGCTATGACGTCACGTTTTTATGTTACTAAAACTAAGTCGAATAAATATATTGTTGTCTCTTTTATGTGGGGTATTACAAGTAAGTTAAAGCGAGTTGGCTATAAGTTTATGAGTACAATGTCGATTTAGATTATATTTGTATACCAATAGTTCATATAGTACAACACGCTAACTCCATACTTCATATAACCTATCATGAATCACACTGGCTGACCTACCATAACAATTTAGCAATCTACTATCTAGCAATATTAATACATCTTTATCAATATATTATAATGGTGAATAAAATGGTCAATAATTAGATTTATAAACCATGATGCGGTTAAACATGAAACCTGCAATTAAGCTGATTGACAAGGTTCTTAAAATACTATATTATCCTATGTTAACGTATGTACCACATTGTATGATTTACAGTATTTTAACAGGTAACTAATGCTTTTTACAGATCCTTCCTAATGATGTTAGTAAAAACATTGCTATGAAGCACCTACGGATCTCTTATAAACACAATGAAGACAAATTCACAGTGAATGTTTTAAATAGATTAAGATTACAAGACTCCAATCGAGATGAAAATATTGACACAAATAGATCATTTTGTATTGATAGGAGAACATTCATTCGAAACGTAATTAAACATGTTGTATACCCTGTTGAGGGGGCACATGTTAAGCCGAAAAAAATAGTAATAGACTTTAGTTCGCCTAATATTGCTAAGCCCTTTCATGCTGGTCATTTGAGGTCTACAGTGATAGGAAATTTCATCTCAAATATACACACTTATTTTGCAAACAAAGTTACTAAAATCAATTACTTAGGAGATTGGGGCACTCAATTTGGTCTGTTACAATATGGATTAAAAGTAAAAAATGTTCAATTACATGATCTTAAAACTAAGCCATTGAATACCCTGTATGATGTGTATGTTCATGCGAATAAATTGGCAGCAAATGATGAAAATGTTATGGCCCTAGCAAGGAAATATTTTTCTGACATTGAACATGGTAAAATGAATTTGGAAACTTGGAAGTCAGTACGAGATATTACTGTAGAGGAATTGGAAAAGGTATACCACAGGCTAGGTATTAAGTTTGATGTTTATCTCTGGGAGTCCGATTATAATGGTGGAACGATAAAACCCTTGATGGAATACTTAGAGAGAGAAAATATAATTAAAAGTGATGAAACGGGAAAGAAAATAGCTCATGTAAACAACAGAAATGTAACTGTATTGAAAAGTGATAGCTCAACTATGTATATAGCTAGAGACATAGCCAGTTTATTAGATAAATATAAGAAATATGAATTTGATAAGATGTTATATGTGGTTGAAAATGCGCAGATGGGACACTTTTCTGATTTATTTGAAATTGCTAAGCAAATAGACAAAAAATATGCTGAAGGTTGTGAACATATTAAATTTGGTAGAGTCCATGGAATGAGTACCAGAACTGGAAATGTAGTATTCTTGAATGATATATTGGATGAAGCTAAAAGAAAGATGCATGAGAAACAAATACTGTCAAAAAGTAAATTTCATATTATTAACTCAGCAACATAATGTAATATGTGGTATAGAGGGGCCCCATCAAGATTTCAATTACCCAAGCAATCTCACCTGCTAACGGTTCACCTGCTGATGACAACAAACAGATGACGCAATGGATCAGATGTACTAAGGGATTAACAGGTTAGAGGTCATTGAGAAGGGTAAGGAGGTCACAGCCAACAATGCTTAATTTCAAAAGTCAAATAATAGCTGCTGCTAGCAACCAAATAAATTTGGTACCCAGGCTCCAAAGTCAAGTAGAGTTTAGAAGCAATTATGCTTTTTGCTTGTAGTCTTTTGTGGAAGTTGAGTTTCAAAAGTAGGGAATTATTAAGTGAACAAACAGCGAATGCAATTTTATTTAAAACTATGTAAAGATTTGTGTATTATTATATTTTGTTAACCCTTCAGCATAAAACTATGCTGAAGGGTTTATCACAGGGTTTATAAACATAAACCCTGTGATTATTTAGTTTCTAGTACCTCCTAGGACATTTCTACTCCATTATTTAATCTAAAATAACTAACTTGATTGCATTTTTTTAGATACAAGATCATCGGCCATGAATGAAGAAACTTGTGACATCTTAGGCACTTCAGCAGTTGTGATTAATGACTTGAAACAAAAGAGACAAAAGGATTATGCCTTTGATTGGGATAAAGCTCTTCAGAGCGAAGGTGATAGTGGAATCAAGTTACAATATTTACACTGCAGATTATGGAACTTAGAACAAAATTGCGGCCTTTCATTACCAGATTCTTGTGAGCCTGAACAGTTAACAGAAGATATTATAGGGATTGTCATAGCAGAAATTGCCAATTTTGAGTCTGTATTACATAGAGCATTAGAAGAATATGAGGCTTGTATATTAGTGAATTATTTATTTCGACTAACCAGACATGTAAACAGAATGTTTAACGAAGTTAAAGTGAAAAATGTGGAAAATGATTTAGCCGGTCAAAGGCTGCTTGTATTTCACTCTGCTCGACTAGTTGTTAAAACTGGATTAGAAATTTTAGGAATAAGACCATTGAATGCAATGTAAATACTTAGGAGGTAAATACAAATGAAAACTATTAATATAATTATAAAAAAAATATTTAAAAATATTATGGGACATTTTTTTTACACAGCATCGTCTAGCCAATATGAGCTTGTATTATAGGATCTAGACAACTGATAAACATACTTATATATTTCTCAATTCATACACATAATACATAGGAAACACCCAAACTCCGAAATAAATATTTGTCAAACACAAATATTTTTTCCGACCCTGGAATCGAACCCAGAACCTCAGTCGCGGCAGTCGCATACACTATCACTGCGCCACCGGCGTGGCAGTCAGAATATCATGTGCAAATCGTTCTGACGTTAGTATATTATTTTAATATAGGTAAAAATTCTAATGTTACTCCTCCGAAATTGCTTAATAGATAGATAGATAATTCTTTATTGCACACCATTAAATACAGTATTTACAGGACTTAAAACTACAAATGAGAGTAAAATCGCTAAAAGCGATCATCCAGACAACCCTCTCGTCTTAACCCGTTCTTATGAAATTTTTAGGGTTCCGTACCTCAAATGGTAAAAAAGGAACCCTTTATAATGACTTTCTTGTCGTCTGTCCGTGTATCCATCTACCATAGATGTTCTCAAGCATGAGTGGACAAAATAAGTTAAAATTTATACCAGATACCTGATTTCCGCTCTATGTATATAAATCACGGTCCTGAGCAAAGACCTTATAGACCTAACACACGTTCACGACGGCAACATTGAAAAAAAATGTATGAAAACGTGTCTTTTTGGGGAAAAATAAAATTAGATCTGGGGAAATTTACGACAAAGTAGCTAGAAAGCAACATTTATCCGACCCGACCTTAGATGAAGTACTCATACACTGCTGGATCCCGAGCCCAAAGTAAGCTAATATTAGCTTGTGTTATGGGATCTAGATAACTGTTAAACATACTTATATATTTCTAAATACATACATATTATACATAGGAAACACCCAAACTCCGAAACACATTTGTGGATCACTCAAATATTTGCTCCGACCCGGAAGAATATAGCTTATGCATCAGAATAACGCATGATTTTATCTTTGGAACAATTTCCTTTTGAATACGGGAAAGCTTCTCCACGCGAGTGGAGCTGCGGGCGTCAACTAGTAAATTTATATGTAGGTATATCGGTAAACTTTGACTCATGTAACAAAGTGAATAAGTAAATACTTTTGGACTAAAATAACTAAATAGTAAAAATGGGTAAATATAAGTCGAGGTTTTTTAAGTGCAAATAGTAGAGACACCCTACTATGACTACTAATATCCACTCACAATCTACCTACCGGTATTAATAAATACCCGTAGGGACTGAAATCGTGGTGTGCCGATGTTAGCATAGCTATTGATTCGCAAAAATGTTCGGCAGCAGCCAAAGTGTATATAGGTATGTATACTATACTTTATCTAAGGGCCCGACCGTACACAAACAACAATAACAATCTGGACAGATTTGGTATGAAGCAGACCAGTCCGATGTGGACTGAGGCAGACTCAATAATAATTATATCCGCCACTGCTCTACAGACGGTAAGGTTTGGTCGGGAAGCAAATCAAATCCTCGGTCGGGTTCATTGAGGAGTTATTATAAGGTCGGGTCATACCAAATCCGGACGTGTGTTAGGGCTAATATACATTACTACAAGTAGACTGTGCACTGGGATCTTACGCGGGGAGTTGACAAGTGCGGACGCTTGCTATATATTATTTTCTAAAACTAGTGCATTTATCTTGTTTTATGTGCCGGAGTGATGGTTTCTTGAACATAAAAGTTGTGTTACCGTGCTATGGTCAAAGACAATGATATATAAATGCAGTAAAATGCTATTTTCTATCTTGCCGCATAAAATCCATTGAAAACCTCAGTAAAACACTACCGTTATACTGGGGTGAGACTGACTTTGACTTAAGACTAGACTTGAGTAAGTCGTAAAGGACTGGGACATTTTAAATAATAAGAAGATTGAAGAAAAATGAATTAAGATATGGCTAAAAGGTCTTTGTAACCAAGCCAAAAAATAATTACAAAAACAGACCGTGCTCTACCGCGAAAATATGGAAAATATCGGTCTGCGTGAGAGGGCTCTCGGTGGAAGTACGTCCTTTTCTAAATAAGAAACCATGACCAAACAGAACACAGGACAACTTGCTTGAACGATTGATCGAACCTACCTCATTTTATATCAGTAAAAAAATTAAAAAAAAAATTGTGTCTTTCTACACACGAGTGTCCATAACACATCTGATTTTCGCAGTAGTACGGTGGACATCACCATCGATACCGTTTGCCATTCAAGAAAAAATGAATTTGAACCAAAACCAAAGATCTTATACTTATAACTAGACTGATACCAAAAGCTCTTATTGAGCTAAAAAGACATCTGTTTCAGTGTAGCTATTTCCATAGATGCGGTACAGGTCGCGCGGCGAATGGTGAGCTCTGACAAAAATTTGTGGGGATAGTTTGCGCATGTATAATCGTGCACAATATTATTACACAAAGAATCAAGTTTAATACGACTCTGCTATGAACCATTAAACATTATTATTTTATAACGTAGGTAGGTGGGTACGTAAGTAGATATATATTATTAACAACAAGTGAGTTCAAAGTGTTTTGCGTGAAAATATTAAACCATGATAGGTTTTATTTATTTTTTAGTGTAAATCATATTAAAAAAAAATTGTAATATTTTAATGTAGAAATAGGTATATAATGTGTGTAACACTGAAAATACTTATTAAAGTAAAAGAAGTGGAAGAAGTCTCTGCTTACCCCGGTGAATGATAGACGTGATTTTATTTTGTATTAAATTAATGAAATTATCGAAAATTTATAACTAAAATAACTATCTTCACGCTGTATCCCTTACGGGGAAATCAGAGAGGACAGATTGCCAGGCTTCGCGATCCAGGCATACTTATTTCGCTTCCTTAAGATTCATCAACCGCTTCATACACGCACGGCTGGGTATCCGAGTACTTTGACTTTTCCGTTTTTGAGCAATCTGCTCACGTGACCTTCATATGCAAGTCTCGGCCTACCCTGATTCCTTCTACCCTCTACTTTCGCACAATATATATACTTCGTCAATCGTTCCCCACTCCTTCGCTGGACGTGTCCAAACCAACGGAGCATACCCTTTTCCAGCTTAACGCTGACACTTTCATTCAAATCTGCCATATTGCGTATCACTTCGTCACGTATTCAGTCGGCCAAAGTTACGCCGCACAATTTTCGAAGTGATCGATCCACAGCATTCAATTTACTTTTATGCATTTGCTGACATACCCATAAGCAACGTTGGCACTATCACTGCGTTATGTTTCGCCAATAATAATAATTATAATTGGTATAAATATTTGATCAAACAAATTACATAATAAACCATTTTTCTTTCTCGTCCAGATTGGACAGACAATTTTCTCGTGGCATCAAAACCTCAATACGCTATTAAAAGATTTGCCAAAAAGAGTAGAATATTTATGTGCGTGACAGTACCGAGACTAGTGACGTGCCGACATATCACGGTGTAGTGTGCGGCTGTGCCCTAGTGTGCATGTAGGATTTCGACCACTCCTGCGTCCACGCTCCTACTCTCCCGCCCTTCACCCCCTGTCACCCCGCCAATTAGACCTAATTTATGAGTTCTTCGCATTCCCCTTCCACTTTCTTACAGAGCTCATCATTCGCCGCGCGACCTATAGCTAGCTAAAAATGGTCATGGCGAGAGGGCGCCGAACGGTAGTGTTCCTTGTTTGACACGTTGCCAGCTCAACTAACCATTGGATTTGGTAGAAAATTTTATATTTTTATTAATACTATTTATTATTGACCATTAATTTTGTTGATCAAATATTTTCACAATGTCTTAGCTTCGATTGCTAAATTGTTATACCTACAAATTCCCATTTACAAATAATCTCCATCGCATGTCTGTTTTGGCTGAATCGTTGAGTTCGTTCGACGAGTGTCATACCCAAAAAATTGAATTGAACCATATTTTTTGAGTAACATTGAATATTGATGATCAAAGATTTTTTCAATATTTTAGTAGTAGGTAGGTAGATACGTAGTATCTGTTTAAATTGGAGATGTATTTTGTATTGTAGAGTGTACAAAAAGAGCAAAACCTAACATTTAGATTTTTGGAACAAAGTTGTTTAAAGCGGCCTACGGATGGTGCAATTTTGTAGAAATCGTCGTAGAAACACTCATTAAATATTAACAAAATGTGGGATAAATACTATCACACATTTGACAAACATACTAACTTCTTGTACTAATTAAATGTGGAGGGAAAGGTTCGTTAGTTTGTCAATTTAATAATAATAATAATAATCCCAAGCCATTTTCGTCTACGGCGACCGTCCCTTCACCTACTGGCACCTCACATGGGCTCTCATGTGGCTAGAAAAACCACCTTTATTTATAAAAATTCTTGCACAGAGTGGACAAGTGAGAGCACCATTGACATAATTGTAATTGATTGCCGCTGGTGGTCGGGCTTTTAGTTCGTCGCGCTTGGCATCCAGTTCCGAAAGCCGACGAGTCTCAAAATCAGACACTTGCCGTTGTACAAGTGACCTCCATTCTCTGTGATTAGCCGCTAGCTCTTCCCAATAAGATGCATTTACGCCGTATTTTTTCATGTGCCGCTTAAGCACATCCTTAAATCGTAAGAGTTGGCCGCCATACTTCCGCTTGCCCTCCTGAAGTTCCGAATAAAGGATACGCTTAGCTACTCTCTGCTCCGACATGCGTGCTACGTGACCGCACCACCGAAGTTGCCTTCTATACATGAGGTATGCCTCAATTCCTCCCACATTGGCTCGTCTCAATACTTCTGTATTCCGCACACGATCAGACCAATGAACATTTAGTATAGCACGAAGGCATTTGAGATGAAATCGGTCCAACTGTCGAATGTGGCGTTGGTATGGTGTCCATGTCTCAGCAGAGTATTAAATGCTTGGTAATACAACAGCCATATATACAGAAGCTTTTGTGTCTAGCTTTAAGTCATGTGAGCACAAGACCTTGGAGTTTAATTTACCGAAGACTGCAGCAGCAGCATTGATTCTGCTGTTGATTTCGGCGCCGAGGTCACACTTTGATGTTACTATGCTCCCCAGATATCGAAACTTCTCAACCTAATTTAGTACGTCTTCCCCGAGCTTAATGGTCCGCGTCTCATGACCATGGACGTCCTGGGAAATAACTTCAGTCTTCTTGACACTGATCTTCAGGCCAAATTTTGAGCACTGCTCGTAAAGATTTGTTACAAGCAGTTAAAGACCTTCCGGGGATTCTGCCGTAATATTTTCAATATGCGCAAGAGATACTTTAGTGCTAGTCTTTAGTCTCGATCGATTGAAAAGACTGCAATCAGTCCGAAAACGCAGTCGGACCCCCACAGATATCATCGCAATAACTTCACGGACTACGACCGCAAAATAAATGGCGAACAAAGTGGGTGCTAGAACGCAGCCTTGCTTTACTCCACAGGAAACAGAGAAAAAATTGCAACTGCTCGTCCTCCGCCACCACACAACACTTCATGTCATCATGCAGGAGACGCACGAGTTTTACAAACTTCTCCGTACATCAAGCTATCGAATCGCTTCTATCGAACGCTTTTCCAGGTCAATAAAGCAGAGATACAAATGTCTACCTTGTTCTCTGCTTTCTCCTGCAGCTATCGTATTGCGAAATTGCCTCGCAAGTACCTCTGTCCGGCCGGAAACCAAACTGCGATTCTGGCAAGATATTTTCAGAAATTTGTCTTTGCCGGTTTTGCAACACTCTGGCGAAAACCTTTCCGTGGACTGAAAGAAGTGAAATACTGCGGTAAGAATTGCAATCCGCTCGGTCCCCCTTGTTCTTATAAAGGACCTTAATGCGTGACAATTTAAATGTCTTTGGAACTTGTTGCTCCTCCCACATGCGAACAAATAATTTCCAGACCAGCGTGTGCAACTTACCACTGCCGCATTTTAGCAGCTCACCTGGTATAAGTTCTAAGCCAACCGCACATTTATTATACATACATACATATCGTCACGCCTGTCTCCCATCGGGGTAGGCAGAGACTATGGCTTTCCACTTGCTACGATCCTGGCATACAACTTCCGCTTCTTCCACTTTCATAAGTGTTTTCATACACACACGCCGGTTAAGGGTACTCTTGACCTGACTTTTTTTTTAAATGTCTTCTATTTGATTGACATATGTACGTCGAGGTCACCCCTTACCAGTTTGCCCATTCACTCTCTTCTGATAAATCTGTTTCGTTAGTCTACTTTCATCCATCCTCTCCACGTGTCCGGACCATCTAAGCATACCTTTTCCTATCTTAGTCACTACATCTTCTACCATACCGCAATGTTTCCTTATCACACTGTTCCTTTCTTTGTTCATCAATTTCACTCCAGCTATACTCCGCAGTCTTCTCATTTCCACTGCATTAATTTTACTTCTATACTTCTTCAGTCACACCCAACTTTTACTGCCATACATAAGTGTAGGAACAAGTACTCCTCTATGCACAGCCAGTCTTGCCTTTTTAGACACGTTCTGACTGCTCATAAAGCTGTACATGGCTCCATTCACTTGATTTCCAGCCAAAACTCTTCGTTCAATGTCACAATCACACTTTACATCTCTCACAAATTTTGAACCTAAATATACAAATTCCTTCACCTGCTCCACTCGTTTTCCTTTCACAAAAATCGAACAATCCGTTATACTTTCCTCTCTTTCAAAAACCATTACTTTTGTCTTATTTACATTCACTTTCATTCCTTTGCTTTTTAACGTATCATGCATAATGTTAAACATCAACTGCAACTCCTCCGCCGATGATGCCAATATTACCTGATCATCAGCGTATAGGAGGCATTTGACAGTCAGTTCATTCATTTTTAAACCATAAACACTCTCTTGCAGTTCTTTCAAACAACTGTCCATGTATAGGTTAAACAGCGCCGGTGACGCTACACAACCCTGTCTCACACCTTTTTCCAATGTGAAAAAAGTCTGTGCAAGCTCCGTTGATCCTGATACAAGCACTGGAGCCCTCATAGAGAGATTTCAGTGCTCGTATCAAGTGACTGCTTACTCCATACTTGGCCAGTGTTGTCCATAGTTCATGCCTCACCTGTTCTAGTTCGGTCATAGGCCTTTTCCAAGTCTACAAATATGCAATAGACCTATTGACATTTCGCCAAAAAAATTTCGGCTATGCATCGTAAGGAAAATACCGATCCATGCATCCCCTTCCTTTCACAAATCCTGCTTGTACATCCCACATTTTCTCTTCAGTTTCATTCATCACTCTCTTTATCAAAACGTTTGCATACAATTTGCCGACTATGCTGAGCAAGATTATGCCGCGGTAGTTTTTGCACTCTTGCTGTGAGTCTTTTTCTTTGTAAAGTATCATGATGACAGCCTTGCACTACTTACTCCAGCAAAGGTTAAAAAGGCGGTACAGCTGGCTACCACGCCATATCCCGCTTTCAGCATCTCGACAGAAATCCTATCAAATCCAGCAGTCTTACCCAATTTCATACTATTCAATGCTTCCACAATTTTTTCATACTTATGATGCTTTCGTTGATAAATTCATTCATTTCCCAAGAACTCGTTTGTACTTCCATATCCTCTTTCTCAAATAAGCTTTCAAAATATTCCTTCCATCTTTTTAGCACACATTCTTCTCCTTTTAGAAAACTGCCATCCTGGTTTCTGATATTACTGAGTTTCGATGATGTTTGTTGACCCCTTACAGATTTTATAGATTTCCAAAAGAATTTTATATTCTGCTGGAAATTATCAGATAACCTGCTATTAAATTTATCCCTATCATTCTCCTTCTCTCTTTTTATAACCTCTTTTGCAACTCGTTTTTACCTTTTATATTCATTCATTGCCATTTCTACATCCTCATCCGTTGCCTTCTGCATTCTTTGATTGACCTTTGTAGTCAACCAGTCCAACCATGCTTTCTTCTTATCGGACAGCGCTTTCATGACTTCTGCGCACATTCTATTTACCTTACATCCTTGGCTTATTTACCCCACACACTTCCACCGCAACATCCACTAGACCTTACTTAAGCGTCTTCCATAATTCTTCAACCTCACATACTTCATCAAAATTTTTAAATTTCGCACTCAATTTACTCACGAATCCTTCTTTTATGCTTATCTCTTGCAAATTCTCGACTTTTATGCGCTCTAGTACACTTACAGGTTCACACACACGATGCCGCCACCGTTGAACAGACCTCTTACTCGGCTGATAACCAAGAAGTGATCTGTTTCAATACCAGCACCGCGGTATGCCCGGGTGCCTAACACTTTCTTTCTTAGTCTTGCATCTACAATCCCAAAAACAATCATACTTCTCTGGTTTCCCTCTTGTCTAGTAAGCAAATGGATCTGTTTGTGGTTAAATATAGTGTTAGTTACCACAAGATTCCACTCCACACATACTTCAAGCATCACCTAACATTACAATTCTTTCGTTCCGCTTGCATTTACTCAGAATATTGCTCACACTCTCCCAAAATGCCTGTCTCTCACTTTGGTCTCTTGAAAATTGGCGCCACCGCGCATCTTGCGGAGCATAAACGCCTGAAACAAAGATGCGGGTAAGTCCAACCTTCAACCTTAACCAAAGGAGTCTTGGGCTCACACATTCATAGTCAGTCACACATTCATTCATTCTCGCGGACAGTAGAACACCGACACCCTGGCTCGCTGTACTGGTTGTGGCTACACCTGACCAGTAGGCTGTATAGGGTCCATGTATAGTGGTGTCACATCCTTTTCTCTTTGTTTAAACATCAAGTCGTCTTTCTCGCATCATCGCGCATACCTCATCAATTTTGTCTTTCATTCCTCCTCTAACGTTCAATGTAGCAAAGTGGCTATCCCTAGCCTACTTTCCGCCTCTATGGGAGACGAGACGGGACGGGTTGCCAAACACATCGCCACCTTTCCGGATTTTTTAAAATTTTCTATCCATAGCGTTCCCACGAGTGGCAAGGAAATTCAAAGTCCGCCTAGACAGAACCCCGCTTGTCTAGGTAAGGCTAGCCTTATTCTGGGGTCGCCCGGTCCCAGGGTCCCTTTTATTATGCTGTTCTTTAATCGCACAGACAACTTCGTCCTGAGATAAGGGATCATCTAGCTCTTCTGCAGCTTGAGGTTGAGTTAGATCGTTAATGACAGTGAGATCTACAGCTTGCTCTACGTTTAGCAGATTGTCAAAGTGTTCTGACCAACGCCTAAGCATCTCTTTCTTGCTCTTCAGAAGAACACTGCCATCAAATGACTTCAGTAAAACTTTCACAAAATTGGAGTTGCCCAGGAGTTTACTTTGCGCCTTAGCAAATCTGTATTTGGCGATTGCTGCCATCAGAATCCCGACGTTTTAGTGGGTTCGATCAATCACAGGTCACAGGTTCAATCCCTGTCTCGAATCAAGTTGTCTTTTTCCACTTTTTAAAAAATTTATGAGAAAATTAGCAAATAATTGCTTTAAAAAAAAAATCTCAATATACTGAGTGGAGTCCATTGCATCAATGTTTAAAATTGTTGTAACACTGTTCATTGGTATCGAGTTGTTCTAATGAATGTTGCTAATGCTCGATAGATGGCTCTGGTCATACTCTTAAAATGACGATATAAATATAAAATAAAAAAAAATATCCATCACGCCTTATCCCCGAAGGGGTGGCAGAGGTATATTATATGCCCACTTTTCACCGTGTGGATTTCTGTCCCACGTAATAGGTGGTGAGCCCATTGCCGTGTTTAAATAGACAGACGCAGGTTGTGGCTACCTGCTGTTGAAATTTATTAAGCCGCCTATAAGGCCTTCAACCAGGCTTAACGACTGCCATTTTACTGGCAACCGTGACCAACGGCTTAACGTGCCTTCCGAAGCACGGAAACGCTCGCAAATGTAAATGCCACAAAGTGGTCACCCATCCGACGACCAGCCATAGTGAAAGTTGCGTACCTCAGTGATCGTTTACCGAACACTGAGACCGCGGGGCCACGAGCGCTTCGAACGATATAAATATGGTGGAGAATTTCAACTTGATTCGATAGCGTTCGGGTAGTTCAGGTGGCTAGAACATTGCCCTGGTTAGGCAAAGGTCACAGGTTCAATCCCTGTCTCGAATCAAGTTGTCTTTTTCCACTTTATTAAAAATTTTTGAGAAATTTAGCAAATAATTGCTTTAAAAAAAAATTTATCAATTAAAATAGGGTAGGTAATAAAGTTTGGTCAACCGCATAAAAAAATTGTGGCCAAGTTATTTTTTGACTGACTTATAGCTAATTTTTAGATAAAGCTGAAGATGCAGTTGTATGACAAAAATTACACTACACTTACTGACTCCGTGTTATACTAGATTTTAGGGTATAGTCCTAGTCCACCAGTCTTTATCGATCTCAAAGATGTAAGTAATGAACTATGATGTTAAGAAAACCTATAGTTTTAGGGCTCCAAGTGAACTTGGCTGCTATACTAGCCCTGCACCTGCTGATCAACGGACGAGGCAAAGATTAACAGATTTGTTCAGTTCAGACGGCAGTCACTCCCAAAGTCAACGCTGAGAAAAAAAATCACGTCAAAGTCGCTCTTAGCAGCAATAAGTAAAAGCGGACTCCGGGCTCCAAACCCAGATAGGATTTGGAAGTAACTGGGAATACGCAAAGATGAAGAAGAAAACTCTCAGAAATAGAACTCATCAAGGCATCACCCACAAGAGAAAGGGTAAGTTGATATCCAGTTGGTTTTGTAGAACAAACAGTTGCATGTGAGGCTATCATTTGGTATTTCATTGTCTAAAAGAAGTCGTAAGTCATCGTTACGAGCACCGGGCAGTAACACTGATTACTAGTCAGAGATGCAGTAACATGGCAACAACACCTTTGATTAGTATAGTATTAATTCTTCGATACTCAAAACAATCGATTATTTTTTAAAAGTATTTTCTTATTGTTTGTGGTCATCTCTATTGCATAGACACTCTAGAGACACGTCGTATTGATGATGGCCACTCCCGATTTGGTGGGAAAATTTAAAAAAAATTGTTTTGTAATTTTATTTCATGTATATAATTTATTTAATTGAAGTAGATTGTGGTCGGAATTGAAAAGTACATTATAATATATCTATATTATCTAAATAGATCAAAATTAAGCAGATATTGCTCTCAAAATCAGCTTTTACATGAAAATATATTCTTCGGCTCTCTTCGGCAATGCTCGGGCTCGTACGCTTTGACGTCAGAATAATCGGACCGATCCTGCGTCAAATCGGTATTTCCGGGAGTCACGTGGTGTGCGCTGGCCAATCAGACACCTTGCCTTTACTCTCTATAGGCAGACATTTTCTGACAAGCGTAGAAAAAGTTTTCATCAACAGCCGCCATTTTGCGCTGGAGAGACTGAGAAGGATTTCGGAATTTGTCGTGTAAATTTTCTGTTTTTTCTTACATCATTTTATCAAAAACTGTATCATTCCGTGTATTTTAAAGTGTTAAGTGAAATCGTGTTGTTCGATAGCGAAATTAAGTTTCATAACATAGCTAAAATCTGGTGATATTGTTTTCATTTATTGTGCTAGTTCCGACGGAAGATGGTGAGAGGGACTGTGTAGCTCTTCGATTCGGAGCTTTGTAATGGCGAATACTTAAGTGAGAAATTATAATATGTGCCTTCAATGGTGCGAAGGACATCGAACGATCGCGATGTGGGTGAATTACATTATGATGAATGACAAATCGCTCTAAAATGTTATTTCTTAAAGATATAAGACATATAAGTGTTTTTTAAATCGGCGGGCCGAAATATTCACGACGGCTTACGTTTAGTAAACAGAACCATGGCCGATGAGCCGCCTAACAAGCGGCCAAAAATGATCCGGGACCCTTTTCAGGGTCCCTCGGACTCCGCGGGTGAGTATTTTGTTGTTTATTTCATAGTTTGCAAAGTGTTGAAACAGTTTCTGTCATATTATCTTTCTTTGATTTTTGACACTTTGCCGTCGTTCTTGTTAGCGCCTTCCAAGTTTTGCGTCGTATTATTGTATCTAAGCGTACGAATTTAAAATATACGACCCATAAGTAATACTTTGTAATGTTACTGTGAAATGTTACTGTGAAATGTTATATTGTATTTCTTTTATTTCATTTATTATGATAAACTAAACCCCAAGTTTTGCATTCAGTGTGTAGAATGTTGATATTTCAAGCATGTACATTTTTCTACTATCACTATAAATTTTTCCAGATGAATAACAATTTCAATGCACACACATTACAAAAATTATACCCAAAATAAAATATGCATAAATTTTATTTACAACCAACAAGCAATTTATAGTGCCATTGTAGGGCATTAAATTAAAACATATCAAAAATATATAATAATATGTTATTATTTCTCATGTGTTTATTAATTTTATTGGTTAATTTAACTTAATATACCACAGATTTGGCAAAACATAAGATGACCTACATTAAATTTTTAAAACTTTAGTAAGAATTAGGTTTACTACAACCAATATTAATTTTACCATGTATACCTTTAGTCAGTGTAGTAGTAGTAGTTCAGTAGTGTTAGTCTAAGCTTAAAACATAGCATGTTAGAACATAACCTCTTTTGAGATTATTATTATTCAGTGCAAGCGTTAACATAATTTTATTTGAAGTTATTGTAAGTAAAAAGTTACTTATGGTACTAGACCTAAAGCTATCCAAAACTATATAATAAAGACAATCCATTGCTTCTTTACACTACACACTTCTCTACAAACAAACAAACATATTTTTCTGTGTTTATACATAGTAAAGTGTGTCCAAAATAAATAAGTTAATTATTGTAACCATCTCATCTTATTTTAATGATGACAACTTTGATTTATTGGAATCATCACTAGAGATTTAAGTTCACTTTAATATCAGATGCAGTGTTGGTATAGCTTTTATTTGATATTGTTGAGTGTAACTTCCACCTGACGTCTCAAACTCCCTTTATCACTGCCTCTTTTGTCACACTATTATCAACCATCATAGGAAAGCTGATCAACAAAGACATTAGCTAAATGGAAAAGGTATAGGAAATAAAATAGAGTAGAAAGAATGAGCGACAGATAAGACGAGTTTTAGGGTTGGCAAAGGAAGTGTTGCACCTCTGTGTTGCATATCCATAGGCTATGGTGACCACTTTACATCATGTGGGCCATATGCTTGTCTCCTACCTCGGTGGTATATAAAGACTACTAAGATGTTTGATAATTTTATAGATTGAAGTAATAAACCTAAACTAACTACTGCCTAGTACAATGTCAACAGAAATTATTATTCAGGAATTCTGCGAAATAACAAAGGCTAGATAATAAACCTACATTAGAGCACTAATTCCTAACAGAAAAATCTATTTGAATAATGGACAATATAAGCTTGTTTGCCTCCTGCTGGAAAAGAGTTCATAAAAATATCAGTGTTGTTGTACACCTTGCTCCTAACAACACACAACACAATGCAGCAGCTATTTCTGAGGTTTCCATTCACTTCTCTGGGTCAACCCAAATATTTGTATAATCTATATATATCTATATATATATCTGTCTAGCTGTCAGTCTTGTAAAATATGAAAGTGGTGAGCTAAATTAAAAATAGAAACAGAAAATATCCAAAATGGTAATTACTGATTCGTGTATGTATAAGACCTTTAGGACTTTCAATAAGAATAGGTGCATGGATCAATGGAGTCAGCAGTTTGAGGTTTTTAAGTATATAAATTATTTGACTGTGTCTGTAAGTTGTGTCTTCCCCAACCTCATAGTCATTATGAGGTTGGTGAACTACTGATGTTAGAATAGTTCTCTAACTATGCAGTTCATTGAGATAAGAAGTATCGTATATGATGACTGATTTAGTCTGCACCAGTGCATTTGATGAAGTTGCAATGGTTAATTAATCACAACTGTTTATCAACTATCAATAAAAATCAATTGCTTGTTCCTAAATATAAAGACAGGTAAAGCTCAGTCATCAAAGTACAGTGGAGATACAAAAAAATAATATTAGGAAGCTCCAAACATCTAAACTGCAGATTTTGTTGTAGAAATAATAAACCACATTCAGAATGAGGTCTTGAAAGCACCACTGCCAGAGATTTGGCCCACATAATGAAGCTTTTTAATTGTATATTAAAATCATAGTTTGTAACTATGCTGGTTGATGTAATCCACAATAAGGGACAAAGAGGCTTTTTCTTCATTATACAATAAAGATTTTGCAAATATAATCTCATCAGATACAAAAATTTGCTATAAAATACCATATGGAAGTATACCAGGTTTCAAAATAAAGGACTAAAAAGAGCTGCTGACTAAATAAATTACTCAGAATGAAATGAGATATATAGTGTAATATAATAGTGGAATGGTAGCTTTGATTTAACTGTACAGTTTTATCCTATGGCCCTATAGGCAAAACTTTACAGTTTTTATCAGACACACATTCTTAGTAATTGGTTCAGTTTAAATGGTACAGTTAAATCATAATGATTTCTTAAAGAGTGTGTAGCCACCATTAGGGTTTGCCATAAGAAAACAATGCTTAATAGGTAATTTATTTAAATAGTTCTAAATCATGATCAAAAAATGGAAATAGGCTTAGACAGTTTTACGATTGAACACTTGAACAGTCTAAGCAAATGTATGTTTAAGGTGGCAGCGTGACATATTCCTATAATGTTCTGCTGTAACCTATAGCTGTGATGACTAGTGTCTGTCTTTGTGACTAGCCTTTAGTTGTAAAACTGTCCTAGAATACCTACATAGTTCAATAACAGATTGTTAAAATCATCATTATAATAATATTATAAAAAGTATGGCACTGATAGGGAAACTGGTGAAAGGTGCAGAATAAAAGCTGATGAAAGGTCGTTCAGTTTCCGGGATAATGTCAAGGTCTTTTGGAAAGAGGTAGGCAAGACTCGGGAGTTCAACAATCTGCAGTATGAATAAAGTGCTAAGTGTTAACAATTACATCCTAACAGACCAAACTGACATCCTGCAAAGATGGAGAAATTATTATGGAAAAATGTATGCAAGTAAAGACAGAGAGGCCACATCGGGAAGTGGAGCTCACATTGATACTCCAGATGTCATTGATGTCATTAACATGAAAGAGATTGGACATACGATAAGAAGTATGAAATGTGGTAAGGCTGCAGGAAAAGACTAGAGTTGCTGCTGAGATGATCAAGTACTGTCTGTTACGCAGCTTATGCTGGTGGACTGGTGGGGTCCCAAATGACTGTTGAATAGCAGTTGTAGTACCTATTTACAAAGGGAAAGGTTCTTGCCTAAACTGCTCCAGCTGCAGGGCGATGCTTGGTTAGCTTAGCTAGTAAAGACTTTTCTTGCATTTTTGCTGTTATAACCTTTGGTATGCAAAGGTTATAAAAGTCTGAAAGGTATTTATGGGAGGCTCAATGTGGATTCCGACGTGAGAAGAACGGAGAAGTTTCTCCAGCCAGAAGGTTTACAGAGCTTTTAAAATTGTACAGTTTATGTGTTCAATAAATTTTTCTTTCTTTCTTTTCTTTCTTTTGTGGATCTGGAGAAAGCATTTGATAATGTTGTGCGAGAAACTCTGTAGGACTTTCTGCCCGGATATGGTGTGGACGACTTGCTACTGCGGGCAAAAACAGTCTCTATACAGGGACTGTAAGGCTTGCGTGCGAGTAGGGGGGATGTGACGCCTCTTTTCGACGTCTGTACAAGCGTCAAACCAAGTTGTGTAATGTCCACATTGCTCTTCATTGTGTATCTGGACAGTTGCCTGCAGAAGATGAAAGATTGTGAAGAAAAAAAATTTTAATGGTGCGAATTTGGGTGATTTAACAGTAAATTGTCTGCTGTACGCTGATGATGCGGTTCTCATGGCCTCATCAGAAGCCAACCTTCAGGCATGCTTGAATGCAAGTAAAACTTAAGGTTGAAAGAGATGGCGAAAGAACTAAACGCATGATTTGGGAATTTATTTGGATTGGTACGCCTTGCTTTCCTTTGCTTATAGTGCTTTGAGGATGCCTTCTAAATCTATGCTAGGCAATATGACTTATAAAGTAAAAGTGAATATTGATACCACGGACCCACATCACATTGAAAGCGAGGGTGAAATATCGTCAGAGGGCTCGGGGTTGCGTTCAACAAAAAAATCCATCGAGTCAAAAGTATTCGAGGGGGACCTTAGAGGTCCGTTCGCCTTTTGATGTCAAGTGATGAGTTGGCCCGAGACGCTGGCTGCTTTGAAAGCTAAACATCCCGCCCCTTCACGCCCACTTGGCGGCCTGCCGGTACCAGATGCGTCATACACCGCCGTTACAGTTACGCCTGAAGTTGTGGCACTAGCACTTTACTCATTTTATGCTGGGTCTGCAGTAGGCTTGGATGGTATTCGCCCTGGGCACCTAAAAGAGCTTACTTCGGGGGCGGCGGGGGAAAACGGACGACGTTTGGTTTCCGGTTTGGCTAAGCTATCAAAGTTTTGGGTGGTCATTTGAAACCCGACGTTTGCCCATTTATATACGGAGCTTCGCTTTTTGCCTTGGCGAAGAAGGATGGTGGTGTCAGACCGATTGCTGTCGGCAGTACTTTCCGTCGTCTGGCGGCTAAGTTGGCCTGTCGTGCAGTCAGGGAGGGGATGGCTGAATATCTGCAGCCGCATCAGTTGGGTTTTGGAACGCAACGGGGATGTGAAGCAGCAATCCATGCCACACGGTCCTTCGTAATGGATGCAAATAACTCGCAGTGCGTAGTTCTGAAGCTCGACATTCGCAATGCATTTAACACCCTAGAAAGAGACGTTCTGTTGAGCGCAGTCAAGGACAAGATTCCTTCTCTCTACCCTTTCCTTCACCAACTCTATCAATATCAATCAAATCTTTTTTTTAATGAGGACCTAATACTTTCACAAGTGGGTGTACAGCAGAACACGGCAAAGTGCGAGATTTTCCTCTGCTGCTCCGAAGCTCGTATACACGGCGCCCACTTAAACTCTCTGCTTCCCGGCTTAATTGAACTTACACCCTCCACTTTCAGCCTGTTGGGCTCTCCTATTTTTCTGGACGCTGTTCCTGATGCTCTCAGTTCTCGTAAAATTCTTCTTCTTGACGCTCGCGACCGTTTACAACATCTTTCCCCCCACGTTGCGATAACATTGCTACGTATGTGTTTTGCGGTTCCTAAAATTACTTACTTGTTGCGGACTGCTCCAACGTGGCTATGCCCGGAGGGTGTCGCCTCGTTCGACTGCGCTTTAAAGGATACCACTATGTCGATCCTCAATGTCGCCCTGGATGAGCAGCAGTGGCTGCAGGCGGCTTTGCCTGTTGGATATGGGGGCCTTGGAATACGTCGTGTACAGGACGTCGGACTTGCGGCTTTCCTAGCGTCGGCTTGTGGGGTTGAGAACCTTGTTACTGTCATCCTTTCTTCTAATGGTGACGGGGCAAGCATACCCTATATGCCTGAAGCATTGTCGGCATGGTCAATTTGGTGCGGATATTCCAGAGGCTACACGTGTTCAGCGGGCATGGGATAGTATAGGTGCTAAAGGAATTTTGAAAAAGCTGATGGATGGGGCAAGCGGTGCCAATTTGGCTAGACTTAGGGCTGTATCGCAGCCGGAGTCAGGGGCATGGTTGCAAGCGCTTCCTTCTCCACACCTGGGAACCTTACTAGATGGTGACTCTTTGCGGGTGGCAGTGGCCCTACGTTTGGGCTGCAGAGTGTGTGAACCACATAGATGCATCTGTGGTTCCATGGTCGGGGCCGATGGTCACCACGCATTGAGTTGTCGTCGTTCCACGGGTAGATTTCCGAGACACCACGCTCTCAACGATTTAGTCCGGCGGGCTCTAATATCGGCCAATGTACCTTGTGTGCTGGAACCCCCGGGCCTCAGCAGATCAGATGGAAAGCGACCAGACGGCTTAACTTTGGTGGCTTAACCATGGACAAGGGGTAGGTGCCTGGTGTGGGATGCCACATGCGTCTGCACTGTTGCAGCCTCGCACCTTAGTCGTACCATCCACGCACCGGCTGCGGCGGCGGAGGACGCCGCTAGTAAGAAGCGGTTAAAGTATGCGACGATGTAGACACAATATAATTTTTTGCCGGTGGCTGTTGATACTTTGGGCAGTTGGGGATCAGAGGCTAAGAGCCTCATATCAGAAATCGGCCGACGGATGCGTCAAAATAATGGTGACCCTCGTTCCGGGTCGTTCCTGAGGCAAAGGATGGCCATTGCTATTCAGAGAGGTAATGCCGCCTGTGTCATGGGCACCTTTGCGTCGGGAACCATGCGGGACGGGTTAATTTGACGTAGAATTTATTTGACATGTAAAAAAAAGTAATATAATACATAATAAATTATTTAATTTATATATATATACTTATATATTATTAATTTATTGTTCATTATTTCTTATACCAACAACTACCCATTATATTATTAGATTTTTTGAAATGTGTCCATCCGTTTTACAAATTATGTATACTAATAAAAATATATTAACTAACTAACTATCTTCACGCTGTATCCCTGACGGGGTAGTCAGAGAGGACAGATCGCCAGACTTCGCGATCCATGCATACTTCTTTCGCTTCTTCGAGATTTATCAATCTCTTCATACACGCACGTCTGGGTATCCGAGTACTTTTGACCTTTCCGTTTTTGAGCAATCTGCTCACGTGGTCTTCATATGTAAGTCTCGGCCTTCCCTGACTCCTTCTACCCTCTGCTTTTGAACAATATATATTCTTCGTCAATCGTTCCTCACTCATTCGTTGGACGTGTCCAAACCAAAAAAAAAAAAATATTAAAAATATATTCTATCTTTAAAAACCGCTTGCTTAATTTCTACATTAAAAAAAGGATTCTTATCAATTGTTTGTCTCACAAACAATTGATAAGAATTATTGAGTAAAAAGAAAATGGCTTAGGCATATCAATTCAAAGTTATGGTGTTATACTGATAAATTTCAAAAAACATTAAATACCATTATGTATACATACATACATAAAAAACTAATTTTAACACCAATATTTGTAATTCATACCAATATTAGTGCTGACTTAGGATTCGAACACAAGATATCAAGATTATTGTTGGTTGCTAGCAAGTCTTTAGTTCAAGTCTAACTGGAGAATGAAAAAAAAATCACTTTAACTTTAGGATATAGTTAGCATACTAATTGCTTTTCAAAATTGTTTCTAATATCAAAATTATATGTGGCAATGTCACATACATTTCACATCACACTGCACCATAAGCAGTCAATATTTTTGGGCTCAATTTTCTGTGTTCTAAACAAGATTTTGTTTCAGTAGATGGGTTCTCTAACCTTGACATGTTCGACCTTGAAAAGGACCTCCCAGATGAGTTAATGGGAGGCTCTTGGGGTGAACAACCAGGAGTCACCAAGCCTCCAGCACAAGGACCAGGACCTGGGGGGCAAATGTCCCAGCAGCAGCTCAATGGGGATGATCCTACAGCTGCCATGCACAGACAAATTAACAATCACCTTATGCAACAAGTGAGTACCTAGGAGTGATAAACTATTACGAGGGCGGCACTGAAAATTTCGGGAATCAAGGAAGTGACACAACATTACTATTTAAAAATGTGTTTATGGCTTTTTGAAGTATTCTCTGCGAAATTTGACACATTTTTCCATACGATGGAACCAATCATTGAAGCAACCTTCCATTCGGAAGTTAGGGTATCCAAAATGGCCGATTTGTAGGCGTCCACAGCTTTTTCAGGTGATGAAAATATCTGACCACGCAATTTATTCTTTATTTTAGGGAAAGTATAGAAATCATTAGGGCTTAGGTCGGGGCTGTACGGCGGATGGTCTAATAATTCTATGTTTTCTTGCTCTAAAAACTCTTTTGTTCTGTGCGCGGTGTGAGAACTCGCATTGTCGTGATGGAGGATGATGCGGCGGTTGCAGTTCTCTTTACGGAGTTCAGAAACGACCTGTGGCTAACAAATGCTAGCATACCATTCTGCATTAACCGTTCTTTGTCCCTCAAGAGGAATAGTCGCAACATGGCCGGTTTTGGAGACAAACGTGGCCACCATTTTTTTTGCAACACTCAGTGAACGAACAATTTTTGTTGGCTTTAACTCATTTTCGAACACCCAAACTCGTGACTGGTTGTTTGTTTCGGGTTCGTACGTGTATATCCAGGATTCGTCACCTGATACGATGTTGTATACAGCATTTGAGGATCCTGCGTGGAATCTTTCGAGAGTTCTGACGCACCAAGTAACGCGAGCCGCTTTTTGCTCTTCAAAGAGCGAATGCGGTATCAATCGGGAAAACAACTTTTTTACATCTAATTGTTCATGCAAGATTATTTGTTATTGTCTCATGCCAATGTCTAAAGTTGCCTGAATTTCGCGGTATGTCACATGTCGATCTTCCTCAATCAGCTTACGCACAGCATCAACGTTTTCTTGGGTGACTGCAGTTTTTGGACGACCTTGACGGGGATCATCACTGAACTTGACACGTCCACGTTGAAATTCAGCAAACCAGCAATAAATTGTGATTTTGGATGGGGCTTCATCACCAAATGCAGAAATCATCCGGTCAACACACTGTTTTTGTGTTAAACCACTTTGAAAGTCATAATAAATCATTGCTCTTGAATTTTCTGGAGTCAATTCCATTTTCTCAATGACTAAACAAGTTTGACAAAACCTTGTGACAAGACCGAGAATCTTTTTAAATAAATAAATGGTATTCGATTTTTAAAACCAAGGAGTTTACAATTAAAAAGATTTTAATATGACAGGAACAGTGGAAATGTTCCATTCCCGATAATTTTAGTGCAACCCTCGTATAACTCTGTTTCATAAATTTGTATTAAGGTTCCAAATCTTAAAGAGAAAATATTGCTTGTTTTAAAAATGTTGGATTAATGCAAGACAAATAAGACAATTATAAAATGTTCTTTACATAATTGATTGACCATATTAATGATGTATGCTGTGTATTGGTCTTTTCACAGGGCAAGAGTGGCCTAGTGGGTCACAACAATCCATTAGGATTGAATAATTTAGGTAGTAAGAGTCCTAACTTACAATCTCCTCCAAATGTATCCGTATCAAAGGATCTAATGGGTGGATTACATCCACAATTAATGCCAAATACAAGTCATCCAAATCAGCTCCATTCACCGATGCCAATGAGCTCTATGCCGGGTGGAATGAATGTTGGCGGAAATATGACAGTGACGAACAGCAACATGACTAGTGCTGGAATGCTGAACAGTGGGCTTATCAACAGTGTCAACAAGCAGTTACCTAACTTGATGGGTGCTAACCATCATGCATCTCCACATCATCCACATGCACAGGTTAGTAATGTGTATTTTGCCCTAAACTTGTATAAATGCAAGACTGCCACGGTGGCGCAGTGGTAGTGTATGCGACCGAGGCGCTAATGTCCCGGGCTCGATTCCCAGGTCGGATCAAATATTTGTGTGATCCACAAATCTTTGATCTCATCCGATTTCATCGATATAGATAAACTCAAAAGTAAAGCAAAGGGAAGGTGTCACAGGGCTCACACGACAAGTTATTGCAGGCAATACAGAACGGGCCGCTCGGCGGTCGAATGGGCGTGGTGGGCATGGGCGCGGGCGGCGACGTGCGGATGAGGACGACGCTGCAGCACCACGCGCGCATGGTCACGCCCGGCGGCGGCGGACACCCCATGGCGCCGTACCACCCGCCGTACGCGCAGTCGGCGCAGGGCGTGCAGGCGGCGGCGCGCGCGGCCGGCGTGGGCGTGCGCTTCGGCGCGCCCGAGGCGGGCGGGGGCGGCGCCGCGCAGGCCGTGCCGCCCGCGCCCTCGCCGCAGACGCCGGGCGCGCCCGCCGGCGGACAGTCGCAGCCGCAGGCCGCCACGCAGGCGCCCGCGCCCATGCCCGCCGGCTCGCAGCCGCCCACCTCCGGCTCCATCGCCGACCCCGAGAAGCGCAAGCTTATCCAGCAGCAGCTCGTTCTGCTGCTGCACGCTCACAAGTGCCAGCGACGCGAGACGCAGTCCAACAACGGAGAGGCTTGGCAGTGCACGTTGCCGCACTGCAAGACCATGAAGGGTGTTCTCAATCATATGATGTCCTGCCAGGTAACTATTGCTTAAACTGTAAACTGCCTCATATTATTAATAAATAAATATAAAATTTTGAATATGAAGTATTTTTTTTTACATTTTTGTTATTGTAATAACAAGGACAAAAATGTAAAATGAATAAAAAATCTAGAAATGTCAGAATCCGAAAAATGCTTAAATAACCATATAAAATGTATTTTTTAAATGTGTAGTGCTTAATCTCATCTGACCGCTCTACTTGCAGGCTGGAAAAAATTGCACAGTTCCACACTGTTCTTCCTCGAGACAAATTATTAATCACTGGAAACACTGCAACAAGAATGACTGTCCAGTATGTTTGCCCCTGAAGCAGGCAGACAGGACTAGAAATATGAATGGTGAGTTACACTATCATAAATATTTAGTATTTTATAAAAGTCCAGCTTGTTTAATAGCGTTCAATAGTGTTCAAGTACACAATACATTCAAGCTTGTTGTTCATTACCAGCAACAGGAGTGACACATGCGACAACAGGAATTCCCGGCAACGTGGGCGTGAGCGCCGTGGGCGGAGTAGGCGGAGTGGGTGGAGTGGGCGGAGTGGGTGCGGTGGGCGCGGGTTCGCTGGGCGGCGTGAACGCGCTGGGCGGACACGCGGCTCCGGCGCCCGCGCCCGCGCCGCCCAGCGCGCAGGGCGCCGACATGAAGCGCGCCTACGAGATGCTGGGCATCGCGTGTCCCACGTCCGTGTCCAGCATGGTGGGCGGGGCGGGCTTCCCGCGCGCACCGCTAACGCGCATGCCTGTGCGCCCCGGCCTCGATGCGCCGTCCAGCATGCCGCTCTTCGCACCGCAGGGCCCCTCTGAGCTCGCGCAGCAGCAGCAACAGCAACAGTTGGTCAGTACATTATTAATTAACTTCTCCTGCTTCCTGAAATACTCTTATGTCCGCTAGTTTAATGCGAATGTTATGATTGTGATGTTTTGTTTTTACAGATGAACGCCAACGCTCTTCAGCTTCCAGGCGGAACCGTAACCGCCAACCCCGTATCCGGCACCAAAGAATGGCATCACTCCATTACGGCTGATCTCAGAAACCATCTCGTCCACAAACTGTATGTAGATTTTCACTATTAATTTTTGTTGCTTATCGTACGTTTATAAATAGGATTTATAAAATCGTGTTCTTTCAGGGTGCAAGCAATTTTTCCGACGCCGGATCCGACAGCCATGCTAGACAAGAGAATGCACAATTTAGTCGCCTATGCGAGAAAAGTCGAGGGAGATATGTACGAAATGGCTAGCACAAGATCCGAATATTATCATTTGCTCGCCGAAAAAATATATAAAATTCAGAAAGAGCTAGAAGAAAAGCGACAAAAACGGAAGGAGCAACAGCAGTTGCAACAACAACAACAACAGCAGCAGCAACAACAGCAACAGCAACAGCAACAACAGCAGCAGCAACACCAACAACAGCAGCAAGTGGTGCAGCTGCAACAGCAGACAGCCGTCGGGGTGATGTCGGGTGGCGGCGTCCTGGGACCCCGGGGCGTCGCGCCCGGCCAGCTCGCCCGCCCCGCCGTCTCCGGCATGGGCTCGCAGCCGCTGCAGGCCATGCGCATCCCGTCCCCCGGCATCGCGCTCGCCATGCCCCCCAGCCGCATGGCCTTCGCGCCCAACATGGTCGGCCCGCCCGGCCCGAGCCCCAACCAGCTGCCGCCCACGCCCAACGGCGGCAGCGTCGGCAACCCGGGCATGTCGCCGTTCGGGCAGCCGATGACGTCGCCGGCGCCGCAGTACCCGCAGCTGCAGTCGAACGGTCCGGCGCCGCTGGCGTCCCCGGGCCACGGCGTGGAGGCGAAGGCGCGGCTGCTGGGCTCGGTGGCCAGTCCCTTCGTGAACCACGCGGGCTTCGGCACCGCGTCCCCCGCGGCCGCGCCGGCCACGCCCGCCACGCCGCACCCGCACGCGCACGCGTCGCCCGCGCCCGCGCCTGCGCTGCGTCCGCCGCCGCAACACGCGCCGCCCGCGCCCGCGCCGCCGCCCGCCGCGCCCTCGCCCGCGCCTGCGACCGCGCCGTCCGACGTGCGCGTCAAGCAGGAGCCCGACGAGGTGCGCGTCAAGGACGAGCCCGACGACGACTGCGGCGGCAAGGAGATGCGCGACGACCCGCCCGACGACCGCGAGGCCGACCGCGACTTCTCCGTCAAGCAGGAGATCAAGCACGAGCTCAAGCAGGAGATCAAGCAGGAGATCAAGGAGGAGCCGGCCGAGGCGAGCGGCGAGGAGCGCGGCGGCGCGCGCCGCCCGCTCGCCTTCAAGCCGGAGGAGCTGCGCGTGGCGCTGATGCCGACGCTGGAGAAGCTGTTCCGCCAGGACCCCGAGTCGCTGCCCTTCCGCCAGCCGGTGGACGCGCAGGCGCTCGGCATCCCCGACTACTACGAGATCGTCACCAAGCCCATCGACCTGTCCACCATCAAGATGAAACTGGACCGCGGCAACTACCGCGACCCCTGGGAGTACGTGGACGACGTCTGGCTAATGTTTGATAACGCGTGGCTCTACAATCGCAAGAACTCCAGGGTCTACAGATATTGTACGAAGGTGAGTTCTTTTGCATTTACATTAATTTATATATATATATATATATATATATATATATATATATATAAATTAAAGTCTAAGATTACAATGGATGAAAAAAAATCATGTGAGGTTACCAAGTAAAAAGTACATCAATTCTCCGTAGATGAAATTTTCATAAAACTTTCCGGAAGTATTGCCATTCCAGGCTAATGCTATTCCGGTACTTTCAGCCAATTTTAATAAACGTATATATCTTTCTAGCTCTCTGAAGTGTTCGAGACAGAAATTGACCCGGTGATGCAAAGTTTGGGCTACTGTTGTGGCAGAAAATACACCTTCAATCCTCAAGTGTTATGCTGCTACGGCAAACAGCTGTGCACCATACCAAGAGACGCCAAGTACTTCAGTTACCAAAACAGGTAAGAAACCTACACAAGGCACACGACAAGTCTCGATCACTGGTTCTTTTTACGATAAGAGATATTCTTCTGATAAATATTGTACCTAAGTAAGGATACATTACTTGCCACCTTAAGGGCCGTATTTTAGAACGTTACTCAATACTCAAGAAACACTTGAGAGTAGTATTTATATGGCAAAACTAGCCTCAAGCGTTTCTTGAGTATTGAGTATATAAGTATATAAGAAGGTACATGTAGGGTAGATGTGAATAAGGGTGGAATTTTAAGATGGCCACTAGGGCCTAAATTAATTATGAATTTGCCACCAATTAAACCTCATCTGCAAATGCCCCTGTTGATTGATAGTAAGGTGACGAGTCCAAAAACTTACTTTCCTGGACTCCACTGTCAAGATGCAGTATTCAATTGGGTTAAAGTTCCATATTGATACATGAGAGAGTACTATAGTAAGAAATACAGATAGATTAGCAACAAAATGTATTTCAAGTTATTAAACATTCTTGGCAATTTCTGACATTCCTAGTACTCAAACGTCAGTTGGCACCATACAATTGTTTGAACACTATTCAAAATACAATAAAGATTTTGATAAATTTCTTCACTAAAATTTACCTTACTGCCATATCTCATAAATCCATCCAGTATATGCCCTCGACATAAGGCAGATTCACGAGGAAACAAGCATGACTAATTTTTTTCGAAAAATTAAAATATTTCTCAGCTAAAATTTGCAACATGGTTTAGTCAAATTTTTATATGCAAAAGTAATAAAAGAAAAAAAAAAATTTAAAGCTTCATCAACATTGACGTCACTGCATTTTCAAAATTCGAAAAAAAAAGTCCTGCATGTTTCCTATATAAATGTAAATACGACGTGGTTTTTTTCTTTTTATTTTGTAAAATTAAAATATTACCAAAGGCGGAAAATGTACATAGCCAGTATTAATATTTTCACGATATATTTTAAGTTACTGTGCAAATAAAAATAAAGAATCTGGTGTAATTTATGCATTCAACTCAATATTGCTTATTATTGGGCAAGTTGTATATTAGACCTTGGGCTTGGGTACATTCTCCTTGTCCGCGATAGTATTATATGTAACCATTTTATGATTTTTCTGCTATACTTCAAATGATCACTCAAACTGAATCACATATACATCAAATACATACTGGTTATTTTTCTAATTATTATATCAATAGAGATACTAACAGTTGTATGTAGACACAGTATTACAATAATGATACATTCATACACATGTCCTTGCTACTTCAGCTTTACCTATCCTCACACTAACGCTTAACAAGCTTTATATGTGTGTGTCGATGTTACTATAGGTGTGTCAAAATATTAACAACCCCTTGTGTTTATATACTCAAGTTTATGATGAAACTAGACCTTCTTAACAGACGTAATATTTGAAAAATATATACGAGCATTTTAAGTTTAGATGATAACCCTAAAATTTGTCTTTGCTTACAATGTATACATAGAATCATTTAAAGTAAATATATCATAATAAGTGTAGAACTCGTGGTGGACATTATTTATCAATCTTCCTATCTTAACTAACCTCAAAAAAGGTAATTCTTCGTCTGAAGAATCACCGTTTTGAGGTTAGTTAAGATTCATAGCGAAATAGTAACTCGTTATGGAAGGCAAACAGAAGTAACTTGCTCTCTTTTTGGGTATTTGCAGCACCAGCACTATTTTCTTTCAAGCTCAAGTAGACTATAATAAAAGTGTTTAGTAGTCTCACTTTGTACATCTATACGAATCTGACTTGACTAAATAAAATATATAATTACGCTAATATTAATTTATACTTCTTATATCAAGTAGGAGCATCTAGCCTAACGATAGTGAAACCAGTCACCTAAATGTTATGAGTTGACTTCAAACACTCGCCTCGAAAAAATAACAATTATAGAAATAGGAGAATTTCTATGATGAAGTTTAAGAGATAAATTATCAAGTTATAAAAAGACGAGACGACAATTTATATACGAACTCACATGTAAAGGAAACCATACAGTTTCATATAGAAGCATGAATCCAATTTGATTTCTAGCTATAATGTTAGTATTAATCTAATAAAAAGCGTGTCTCATTGCCGCCGAACTAATCTTTGTGTACCGCAATTAATGCATAGCCGCAAATAAGCGCAAATATACATTAATAATTCGCGCTAGTGCAGTTTGTTAAAACGATTGTGTCTAGTTGATATTGAAACTTGAGAGCGTTGCTTACTACTTATCGAGGAACAAAGGAATACGAGATCGACATTCTTTGGTAAATGTACACTCATTATGTCAATACGTAGGGTACCGACACCAATCAACTTACAGAGACACATTCGAAAATTAGCTGATTTTACAGTATTATTTACTGTTTTGATGAAGTTTGTTAACTTATTAACAATATTATTTAAAAATACATCAAAATATTTACATATCAAAGCTATAATTTTATGTTTACAAGTATAAACTTTGTTATCTTATGACTACCAGTCTTCTCTGCTCTATGTTACGTTACCCTGAGAGAAATTTTAATAGTTACTGGATTTTTATGATTTTTTTTATGAAAGTATTGTCGCACATACGAATGTTGTATAAGGGCCGTATTCCAGAACGTTAATCAACACTCAAGAAACACTTGAGAGTAGATTTTATAAGGCAAAATCTAGTCTCAAGCGTTGATCGATTAATGAGAAACGTTCCGGAATACGGCCCTAAGTGATCCAGCAACTTCTATTATTCTGTTCTTATATTACTAAAAGGATATATTGTTGCCGAACACTAAATTTAATAACATAATTACTTATTTATTTTAACTTTAAATTATTAAAAATTTGTGTTTTTGTTCTGTTTAATTAGGCCTCATGTAGTTAATTCAAATAGTAAAATATGTTTTACTAGCTGACCCGCGCAACTTCGTTTGCGCCACATAAGAGAAACAGACAAAGAGAGATTAGTTAAGGATGGTGGCGCGTAGAATGTTCTTAAGAAACAACTTTTGAAGTATCCCCTTCTAACAACAAAGCACTTAAAACTGAATAATATACACGCGGGCGAAACTGTGGAAACAGAATTTACATTTTACACACATTTCATCCTCTCTCGCAAAGAAACCGCGCAGAATATCAGTATTTATTTATTTATTTATTAACCAACTTATACTAACAGTATAGCACCAAACATATAAGTTATAGGTTACATAACTTAGAATAGTTTAATATTTAAACCTAAATCATGCTAAAATGGATTCAGTATTCTCGGCTTGATGGTCGATTATAGAAAGTGCTACAAAAATAATTTTCAAATGTCTCCAATACTTGGTGCCCGCGGCTCCGCTCACGTAAAGTTTAGTTAGTGGACAAAAAGGATTTCTCGCGGGAAAAAGATGTTTTGCCGGATAGAAAGTAGGAATCCTATGTATTAATTCAGGAAATGTTCTATCTACATGTCGATTTTCATCTAAATGTGATTAAATAACAAACGTCCTAATAATATAAAACTACACAAACTTGTACATTTATAATATTAATAGGATTAAATTCCTCTGGGAATACCGGGAATTCCTTTCTTTGAGCTCATCTAACGTAGGTACGTAAAAATACGTTCACCAAATTTCAGGCTGTGTATGGTTTACCCCACGTAGTTTCATTCCCATGGGAATACCGGGTATTCTTTTCTTAGTGTTGATTCAAGGTAGATCTAATGAGTACTCTCACTAAATTTCAGGTATGTACCAATGTTTGATAGTTTAGGCTGCGTGTGGTTTTACCCGCGGAGTTCCCATTCCCATGGAAATATCGGAAATACCGTTTTATTTTCTTTTTCAAAGACTTAAAGTAAACATTCACCAAATTTCAGGTCTCTATGTTTAATGCTAATGCTTTGCGTGGTTTACCCGCATAGTCGGTTCCCGTGGGGACGCCAAACTCGGTGGTAATACAGGAGCTTTCTTTTAGTCTTATGAGATTCTTCTAAAACAGGTGTTCGTGTTACTAACTTTGAAAATGACAATCTTTCATACATTCGTTTATCCCTTATTTACGTCCTTAGGGGTAGAATTTTACGAAACCCTTTCATTGTTACTACCTACGTGTTAATAACAACCCCCATGCAAAGTTTGGGCTTCATAGCTCCGTTAGCTTCATAGATTTCATGATCAATGAGTCAGTTAGTACAAACCCTGTTCTACCTCCTTATAGGTAAAATTTTTCGAAACCGCGATACATGTGTCCATTTATTTGTAACTGAAAACAGGTGTACTTAATTCATGTTTCTAACTTTGAAAATGACGAATTTCCATACAACCTTTATAGATTATTTACCTCATTAGATGTAGAATTTCAAAAAATCCAATCTTAGGGGAAACTTACGTTTTTAAAGGAACCCCCATGCTCAGTTTGGGCTTCGTAGCTTTGTTAGTTTTATAGGTTTCGTGATCAATAAGTCAGTTATTATAACTACTATTTTACCCCCTCAAGGGTAGAATTTATCAAAATTCCTTATCACGTAATTTTTTTATTTTTATACAGAAGCAGGTATAAGAAATTTGGTGTTGTTATGTTTGAAGATGACGAATTTCCCATATAAACTTTCAAAGCTTATGTAGTTTCAGAGATAAATCATTATGAAAATCCTGTATTCTGTAGTTTACCGATGACAGTTTTAATTACGGACTAATTTACAATTTTTTGACAGAAAAATAGTATGTTAACAATATCAAAATTATGAAAATCCTGTATTCTGTAGTTTACCGATGACAGTTTTAATTACGGACTAATTTACAATTTTTTGACTGAAAAATAGTATGTTAACAATATCTCTATATTTATAGGACAATTAAGTTTCTACAATACGGGAATTTAAAAAAATTCAATCTAAATAAAATCATGTTAAAAGACATAAATGTTTTAGTCAATATTATCCACTAATAAGTGTATATTATTGAGTATTTTTGTTTATTGTAAGTATCATATTGTTTGTGGTTCTATACATTTAAAATACTTTTTTGTAAAATGACTCTAAAGACATATATCAAATCTTCATTATGTATATTTATTCGCTAGCATCTGATAGGATACTGAATAGACACGAATCTAAATATTTAGCTGTATATTGATGAAATGGTATAACAAATAAATTATAAATGCTAACCTGTATCCCCTAGCTTGGCGCTGCTCCTAGTGTCTATACAAAACCAATAACATCGCTTCACAATTGGTCATCATTATGTGTACGAATCAATCGTTTCGACGACATTTGAAATCATTGGTTCCTATCAAAATTTTGCTAAACACATCTCGATAGCGAAATCCAACTGTTTCTATCTGTAGTACTTCAAATTCTTGCTTATTGTAACACCTCATATAAACTACGCAGGCTTGTTCTATGCAGTTGCACACTATGCATATTTCATCATACGTATCATTAACTTTTGATATATAAGTCACTAAAACTATCAGGGTGTAAATTAAATGAATGTCGATGTGCAGATACTGTTCTTGAGGTTAAGAGAGTGGATGGCAGTTGTTCCAAAATTCTATTCCACATGACTTAATATCCATAATTGTTAAAATAGCACACCTGCGGCTGCACATTGCTGTATAAGCTATTCGAGATGTGTACAAAGCGTTGGGCCGCTACATCAACCCATCGTAGGCTCTCCGTTGTCTAACTAATTAACCCTTTTTATTTTCTCATTGCTTACTAATTTTTTTTTCGCCCTGTCCACGCACGTCCTTGCCTGCACATACAAACGTTCCTGTACACGCTTCACAACACTACCGCTACACGGACGTTATGAATAAAGTCTAAAAGCGTATGGGGTTGTCTCCGATAGATATACCTTCTGCCAGAAATGCTTCAACGACATCGCAGGCGACACCGTCACCCTCGGCGACGATCCGCTGCAGCCACAAACGTGAGTACTTACTGTTTATTCTAAATGTCCGATTTTTATTTAAGATGTATACAGTTTTTATAAGTCTCACTAGGAAGAGTTAAAGGAAAACGTCATCAACATCACAATATCCTATCGTTTCATAACAAGCAAACTGTGCTGTGATGCTAGTTTTCTTTGGATGGACCTTGACTTTGCGCCAAGTTCACCTTCTTTGTGCAAAGAGCATTTCTCTTTGACTATTGATTGGTATAGTAGGTACGACTCGTTCAACACCTGGAGGCAGTTGTTTAAGAACGTCAATCTGAAGCCAAATTTGCCAAAGACCAACTACTGTTCTAAACAGATCTCGGAAAATGCATAGGATATCTCCTCCATGTGTCCAGTGAATTCGATTGCGACATTAAAGCTCTAGTAGCTGTCGTTAGAGTCAAGTTGTATCCAACTTACCTTCACGAAAGACCTTGTGCTCAAAAGCAAGAAGGCTTCAGATGTAACTGAGTTGTATTCTCGGATGATGATGATACAATTGACAACTAACTTTAATTTATATAATTTCACATTAATTTATATAATTTTACCTTAATTTATATAATTTTACATTAATTTATATCATTTTACATTAATTTATATAATTATACATTAATTTATATTGTAGTTCAAATCATTAAAAATTATGAACATTTCAGTGCCATCAAGAAAGATCAATTTAAAGAAATGAAGAACGATCACTTAGAACAAGAACCGTTCGTAATTTGCAACGACTGCGGGAGGAAGCAGCACCAAATATGCGTGTTGCACCACGACCAAATATGGCTCCAAGGCTTCTGCTGTGATAATTGTTTAAAGAAGAAGGGAGCTAAACGGAAAGAGAACAAATTCTCCGCTAAGAGACTACCTACTTCCAAACTTGGCATTTATATAGAAACAAGAGTCAACAATTTCCTTAAGAAAAAAGAGGCTGGGGCCGGCGAAGTACATATCAGGGTGGTAGCGTCGTCTGATAAGGTGAGAACTCTCTTAAACCTTTCATAATGCATATCGGATGCATGTCAAAAATTAAATTATAACTCTTTTCGAACATAATATGAATAACCACAACACAAAGTAAATATTGCATTCCACTCAACACTTAACAAACTACGGTCATATTCCTATATGCCGATATTATCATAATAAAATATAGGCAATCTAAAAAATATATATTATGATGAATTGATAGGTCTGTGTAAAATTTCGTCTTTTTAACAAACTCCTTAGAAAGCAGTTTTCTTACAAGTAATTCCAGTTATCAATCGGTTTTTTGATACATGAACCCGCAATATACGAGACTAAACTTATATTACTGTTTGTTATAGATTGTCGAGGTTAAACCCGGAATGAGATCGAGATTCGTAGAATCCCGTGAGCTTTGTCCCGAGTTCCCTTATCGGGCAAAAGCGTTATTTGCATTTGAAGAAATTGATGGCACTGACATCTGTTTCTTTGGCATGCACGTGCAGGTAAGTTGGATACACGTTACATAATTTAATACCTATACCGTTTATTTTTGTATCGAACTATATTTCGTGCGGCACTATATTACACTAAAAGGTTAGTATACCATTTTGTTTCTCGACGTTTCGACAGGGTTGCCTGTCGTGGTCCCGAGGCGACTGATGCACGTAGGCTGGAGCGACCGCTATACACCGATAGTTTTCGATGTACCCTCTGAATTGTTATTTTTTTTGGAAACACACGACACACAACACTGACCGTATACACGGATGCGTTCACTGATGTATTACGAGACTTTACGCTATTGATTATTGGATTTTAAGATGTTAGTGTAATATAGTACCGCGCGAAATCCCGTTCAATACAAACGTATGTGTTTAACGCGTGTTAGTTTAAAACAAATGTATACCGTCTCTGTATGTTGAATGACTTGGTTTTACATTATTAGTCCCTACCATATTTTCTCTTAGTATGATTCAAGATTTATTAAGATGACGAAAATTTCATTATCTATACTTACTAATATTTAAAGCTAAAGAGTTTGTTAGTATGTTTGTTTGTTTGGTTGAACGCGCTAATTTCAGGAACTACTGGTGGGATTTGAAAAAATATATTTGTGTTGAATATCCTATTTATTGAGGCAGGCTATATATAGGCTATATATAATCACGCTACTACTCTGGAAAGCGGAGCAGTAGTCATAAATGCCGACAAAACTGGCAATTTTTTATGCATTATTGTAGAATTTATAAGCGACGGGATTAAATAGGTGCGACGGTAGGTCGAACTATGCCACGGGCGAAGCCTTGGGGGCGTCATCTAAGGGATTGTATGTAACTAACCATAACAGATGAATCTTCTAACACCATTTTTTTATATAAGTTGTAGTTTTAACACTAGATTCGGTTGTACCGCCAATAGATACTTTATAAAACTGTTACGAAAGTTTGTTAGAACATAGCCATACTTTTCAGGAATACGGCAGTGAAAGCCCGTCACCGAACACAAGGCGTGTCTACATAGCATATCTGGACTCTGTACATTTCTTCCAACCGCGGCAGTACAGGACCGCGGTGTACCACGAGATTTTATTAGGTTATCTAGACTACGCCAAGCAACTGGGCTACACCATGGCCCACATATGGGCCTGTCCGCCGAGCGAAGGCGACGACTACATCTTCCACTGCCATCCACCCGAACAAAAAATACCGAAGCCCAAGAGGCTACAGGAGTGGTATAAGAAAATGTTAGATAAAGGAATTATAGAAAGAATAATATTAGATTATAAAGATATTTTAAAACAAGCTATGGAGGACAACATCTCGTCGGCGGCCGAATTACCTTACTTCGAAGGCGACTTCTGGCCCAACGTCCTTGAGGAGTCTATCAAGGAGTTGGATCAGGAGGAGGAGGAGAAGAGAAAGCAGGCCGAAGCCGCCGAGGCAGTGGTCAGTATCAATTATATGTTAAATGCATGCTTGATCCGTAGACTCTCTCACACATGTGACTCGAACACTTCACACTTAAGGGCAATCAGTTATATCAAAGCACTGGTCATTGAATGATTCTGATTTGACACTTATATAAATAGTTGCCTTGGTTATGCTATAAAAGGTTTTTATTTTTGTATATATAAATAATAGTTTGCAAGCTTCACTATTAATAATTTCATTGACCTGAAAAGAATGAGACTTCTTCAATTTTTAAATAGAAATCTGGTTTAAGTCTCATAACAAGCATAATCTTCAAATATTTTTCTGACAAATAATATCTTTCAATGTTTTTTACGAAGATTACACCAGCTCTATACGGACAGTAAGACAGATAATTCGATAGCAAACCTTGCCGTCTTTTCTAAAGAATCATAACTAAACTTCTATATTACACAATCTTTATTTTTTCTTACATTGCAATAATAGGTTTTATACATAGAAATTATGAACAATATGAAATATCAGGTTGAATGTAAGATCACTTGTAACAATATAAGGACAACTATGCACTGGCTTTTGGTACTAACTATTTCAATAAACATTGCTACTAAAACAAACATTGCTTGGGTGTGGCATGAAAACATTATCTAACATGTTTTTAGATATTCCAGTCCTCTGAGGAAAATGAACAAGGCCCTGATGGTAAGAAGAAGGGACAGAAGAAAGCCAAGAAGTCTAATAAGTCTAAGGCAGCACAAAGAAAGAATAGCAAGAAACAGAGTGACCAGCAGCAGGGTAGTGATCTCAGTGCAAAAATATTCGCGACCATGGAGAAACACAAAGAAGTCTTCTTTGTAATTAGACTACATTCCGCGCAGTCAGCTGCTAGCTTAGCGGTAAGTACTTTGTGTGTTACATTCACTTTGCTTTTATTTGCATACAAATAATGTTTAGGGAACGTTGTGGTATGACAGAAGATGTAGTGACTAAGATAGAAAAAGGGATGCGTGGATGGTTAGTAAGTACACGTGGAGAGGATAGATGAAAATAGACTGACGAAGCAGATTTATGTGGCGAGAGTGAATGGGCGAACTGGTAGGGGTCGACCTTGGCGTACGTACGTCAATCAAATCGAAGACCTTTTGGAAAAAGGCCAGGTCAAGAGTACCCTTACCCGGCGAGCGTGTGAAAACACTCATGAAAGTAGAAGAAGCGAAAGTGGTATGTCAGGATCGTAGCAAGTGGAAAACCATAGGACTCTGCCTACCCTTATGGGCGTGATAAGTATATATAAATAATCTTTGCTTATTTGTAGAACTGAAACAGTGTATTTCCGATTTTCTTTTCTTTCTTTGGTTAAAATGTTGGTACTGGGAACTTAAATGGGATTTATTTTTTTATACAGCCAATCCAAGACCCGGATCCGCTATACAGTTGCGACCTAATGGACGGTCGCGATGCCTTCTTAACTATGGCAAGAGATAGACATTATGAATTCTCGTCGACAAGACGCGCGAGGTTTTCGACTCTTTGCATGTTGTACGAACTACATAACCAAGGGCAAGATAAGTTTGTATACACCTGCAACAGCTGCAAATCTCATGTCGAAACGCGGTACCACTGTACAGTTTGCGACGATTTCGATCTATGTATACAGTGCTACGAGAAGGAAGGCCATCCACACAAGATGGAGAAGCTCGGTCTCGACATCGACGTCGGTTCCTCGCCGGGTGATATGAAACAAGCCAACCCGCAAGAAGCTCGCAAGTTATCAATCCAAAGGTGTATCCAGTCTCTGGTGCACGCGTGTCAATGTCGAGACGCGAACTGCCGCCTCCCGTCGTGCCAGAAGATGAAGCGAGTAGTCACTCACACAAAGATCTGTCGTCGCAAAACGAAAGGCGATTGTCCTATTTGCAAGCAGCTCATCGCGCTGTGCTGCTACCATGCGAAGCACTGCCAAGAGACCAAGTGCTCCGTGCCTTTCTGCAGCTCCATCAAGCAGAAGTTAAAGCAACAACAAGTACGTATCTATATATCATCATATAAATAAATATATGAAAATATGTTACAGTAGCAGGTCCAATTAATTGATAGATTCTATTTTATAGGGCAAATAAATAACAATAAAAGTAATTTAGTTTCAATTTCATAATAATCATTCTTTAGATTAATTTTAAATTAACCAACCAATATTTTTAGAGGGTGGGTAGGAATACATTCAAAGTAGCCATTCAGCAGTAATATGCACAAATTCCAAATGCACTTAAGATATTGTTTTCAATTATCTTAAAGGTATTCTTTGCTCTCAGAACATTCATTGACAAATTTTGTGAATTTTCTATCGCGCTGTCTCTGAAGGCATATTTTAACCAATTATTTACTTGCTTTCTTTTAATTATTATGAAAGTTGAGTTTATGACAAATAAATCGAAAAAAATATTATATTTCTTATTTAGAGTTGAAAATTAAATTTATTAAACATACATTTTCTACATAAGACCACCTTTTTTATAACTATTAAAAAAATATTAATTATTAAACAACATTAATACTAAAGATGTTTATTAATTAATAATATTTGAAAAGTCAGGTTACAGAACAAAAATCTCAAAAAGATATTGGTTTTTTTTTAACTTGGTAAGGACTAATATTGTCAAATTTCAAAAGTATGAATGACATCGGAGTAGGGTAGGGGTGTACCGAGTGAGCTAGACGCGATAGTGAGTGTTTCCGTTTGCAGGTGCAACAGCGCGTGCAGCAGGCCAAGCTGCTGCGGCGGCGCATGGCGGCCATGAACACGCGCGCCATGGGCGCCGGCGCCGCCTCGCCGCCGCCCGCCGCCGCGCTCGCCTCGCCGCCGCCCTCCAAGCCCGCGCAGCACGCGCTGCCGCACAACGTGCAGAAGGCGCTGCAGCAGGTCAGTGAATACCACGCCACACCGACACCACATACACATCCACACCACGCACGCCGCTACCACACCCACACCGCATTCACACCCACAACAAATCTACGCCACACTACTACAATTATTATTATTTTCCAGTAGGGGATGCCGGCACCGCCGAGCGAGCGATCCGACCGCGTATTCTGCCGTCTATTTCGCTCATTTCCCCAGACTTCCTCCTGGCGGATGGGTTTGGGTATCCCAGCAGTTATACGGCACCCCGTTGAAGCTTTTTGTTTCTTTGCAGAATCTTGCTACCTGATCCACCTTCAGATACTCCAGGTCCTCTTCTTTGAGTTTGTCCGTTCCTAGAACTTCCCACCTGATTAAAGAACACAGGGCACTCAGCTAGTAGGTGGAAGCTGGTCTCCTCTTCCTCCATGCATTCCGGGCATTTTGGTTCGTCCATTACTCCTATCACTGTCAGGTGCCTGTTCAGGCGACAGTGTCCTGTGATCATTTCTATAACCAGCCTCATGTTTTCTCTGGTTAGTGTGACCAGTTGGCGAGTTCTTTTTGAATTCATTCCTTTGATAAAGATCTTCGACTGTCTCATGCCTGTCGAAGTTCTCCATCTAAGGTATTGAGGCTGACGCTGTCTCCTCGTCAAGGGCTTTCAGTTCTGCTTGACTGTCGATAGTTGCCTTTCTTGTTTCAATTTCGTTACGGATAATTTGCGCACATTCTGTTATGGCGCAAATTTCCGTCCGAAAGACACTAGCGAACTTACCTAATCTTATGGACCTGTTTATCTCCGTTCCGTTTTTATATGCATTTCAGCACCGGAGAGCTTTGTCGATTCCTTCTTGGATCCGTCTGTATAGCAGATAGTACCTTCATCATTATCTATCCGCCAATTTTCTCTTTGTCCTATATGTATTCTATACCTTTTGTCAAAGATCCTCTCCTTTTTAATTAGGTCATTATTTGCATTATTAGCATCATTCACATTTTTTCTTCATAGCCTTTGCTGATACTCGCGTGTCCACTTTCCCCTGAGTATCCTGTCCATAGGCCCAGGCTTTTCAGTTTGAACCATTGTTCTACTGGCTCCTTTTTTATCTTCAAATCCAGGAGGTGGAGTCCCTGTACGATCTCAAGCGCGGCTGTTGGAGTTGTCCGCATCGCGCCCGTCGTACTTGTACCTTGTCTAGTTGTGTCTTATTTGTCTTAGTGATGGCCTTGTGCCACCAAAACTAAGGCCCCATGTATTATCCTGGGTAGGATAATGGCTTTATATATCCAAATTGCTGTCGCGGGTTTCACTCACCACGTCTTCCCTATTGCACTTTTAAACTGCATCAGAGCCATTTTGGCTTTTGAGCATGTGTTATTTATGTGCGTCTTTAAAGTCAGATTGCTGTCCAGTGTTACTCCCAGGTACTTAATTTCCATAACTACTTCCAGGACGTGGTTGTTCAGTCTCACCGGCTCAGCATCTCCTATCTTCCTATTGTTAGTGAATAACACAATTTTAGTCTTTTCGGGATTTAAATTCAACCCTTTGCTCTTACACCATGCCAAAGCTACCTTTAGTCCTTTGTTCAGGATGTCGCACATGACGCTAAAAACTGTGTCTGTTACCAGGAGCACCCCATCATCGGAATAAACCTGCGTGTATATGCGCATCCCATTAATTTTCTTTATTAGCAGGCACATTATGTCTATTAGCAGGCACCACAGCAGCGGCGACAGACAGCCTCCCTGTGGAAATCCTCTTCTCGCTACTACCTTTATCGTGACGCCTGCCAACTTTGCCTGTATCAGTCGGTGTATGCCTCCCTTAGAGTTTTATCCAGTCTATTGACTCGTCGTTTTATATCCATGGTGCTTTTAATCGAGGTTTTCTGTCCTGGGTTCCAGTTCTCTTTCTCTTAGTTTTCAAACATCGCCCAGTTTGTTTTTCTCGCGTTTCTAATCATAATCTTTTCAGTTTTCCCCTTTAGACTGAAGGTGATTCGCCTATGATCCGACATGGAGTCACTTTCGTCCACCCTCCATTCACTAATGTATCGACTTATCCTATCCGTTGCGATAGTGATGTCTAATACCTCTTTCCTTGACCGCGTAACGAAAGTGGGTGTGTTACCTATGTTCATTATACCTAGATCTGAGGTACTTATGAATTCTAGAAGCAAATCTCCATTTTTGTTGCAGTCTGTGCTGCCCCAAGCCACCTGATGGGCATTGGCGTCAAAGCCTACAACAATAGGGATGCGCTTACCTTGGTATATCTTGACGATTTCTTGAAGTTATTGTGTAGGCGGTTCGAAGTCTCTCTCACTAGGTAGATATGCTGAGACTAGAAGCACTCTTTTTCTTTTTTCCTTTCGCGTCTGTAGCGTTATTTCAACGCTGGCGACGTCACTGTAACAATCTGCTTTTATTAGTCCTAGGGTTCTTGTCCTGCTGCTGGCATAAATGCAAGCCCTTGGGATTGACTCACCATCGTCATGATATTTGATGTCTCCTCCCAAAGAGCAGAGCCAAACTATACGTTTATTTAGTACGTATGGCTCCTGCAGCAGGGCGATATCTATTGTCTCATCCACCACATAGCGGCAAAGTTCGGTGGTAGCCTCGCGGCAGTGGTGAAGGTTTAGTTGAACTACTTTTATTTTGTGTTTTTGTGTTGTGTTATTGCATGTGTTGGTTGTCATATGTGTGTGTTAGTGATTTTGTACCCTCCTTACTCGTCCCTTACTCCTACCGGCCAGAGGTTTTGGTTACGTCAATTACTGAGGGTGTTTGATCAAGAACGGGCAGCAACTTCGAGAAGGATAGTCCTCTGGCCTTGTCTAGGGGATCCTTGCGACCTGCGATATTCCCTAGACCGTTCGCCAAACCCAACACCGGACAGATGTTGGGAGTAGGGGGAACACCAACCACTCATTTAGTTGATTGATCTTCCCTCCGCCCACACTACTACCATACCACACCACACCCACACCACACCACTTCACACTACTAACACACCACTGCCACACCCACACTGCTACCAGATAACAACAAATATACATAGATGGCAGGCGTGTGTTAGTACGTAGTTTGTGTGGTTCAGGTTCAGGAGGAGGCGGCGCGCCAGCAGGTGCCGTCGTTCGGCAAGCAAGCGACGATGGGCCCGCCGGGCGGCGTGGGCGCAGTGGGCGGCGTGGCGGGCGTGGGCGGCGTGGCGGTGGGTGTGGCGGGGGGCGCGCGCGCGGAGTGGGCGGCGCGCTACCGGGCGGGCGCGCCGCCGCCGCTGCACCACGCGGGCCACCCGGCCGCGCGCCTGCCGCACCACGCGCCGCCGCACGCGCAGCTCGCGCACCCGCACCCGCACCAGCACCCCCACCCGCAGCAGCTGCAGGTAACCTATACCACAGATTTAGTTATAGTCTAGGACGATTTCACCAATGGACGCGTAATGTACTCAATAAAGTATGAAATCACCTTCAACCAACTTTCGTGCGAGGGGGAAACTACACAAATTGTTTTCTTACTCTTGCATGAAGTGTTGTCACTGTCTAACAACCAATAAAAATGTAGCTATGCAATACGAATTTAACACAATATTATTCTAATTTTGAGATAATAACTCTTTGTATGATGTTTATAGAGAATGAAAGTATATTGAATATAGGTCGATTAAGACAGCGACTTAGCTAAAAATTCTTAGCAAATGGCAAGCAGGGTATAGACGCAAACGGTAAGATAGCGCGTCCATTGGTTAAATCGTCCTAGGTTATAGTACTACCTACAGAAGTGTCACTGTCTAACAAAAGTTTTACGTATAAAAACATACCTACACTCGCCGCCTGCAAGCTAAATTGAAACTTATAACTGCGCGCGAACGTTGAGTTTTCTTTAGCGAAAAGTTCGCGCGGGGTTGTCACTTAAGAAGTTTTATACCTAGTTGATTTATTTAGTCGTGCGAGCCGAGCGGCAGCGGCAGCCTACTGTCATTAACCACTCCGAGCTGCGCGTTGCCCGAATATACCTAAACTGTGGAGTGACACCCCTCTGCCTATACAAACAAAGACGCTGTGTGCGTCGACTGGCTGCCCGCGCTCGTTACGCCAGTGGACGCTTGCGCTCGTTACGCCAGTGGACATTTTCGAAGCACGCGCCTTGTATTCGTTTTAAATTTTCTGAACGAGATGGTGCTATGTACGGTACTCTGTTTCTACCACGCAAGGAGAGATTTAAGTGTAATCAAGACCTTAAGGGGAAATTAATCAGTTATTTTTTCAAACAAACGTTGTTGGACGATAACTCGTAAAGTTAAGGTTGTATGACCGAAAATAAGACATATGAATTATTGGGTGTTTCCTATGTATAATATGTATGTATTTAAAAATATATAAGTATGCATATCAGTTGTCTAGACAGGCGTGTGCGCTTCATACATGCAAATAAGCACTGCATACCCTAGCCCAATCTATATAATTTAAATCTATTATTTAAAAACAACAAGTTGCATAATAATAAATACGCAATAAAATTATCAGATGTGTGTATTGTGCACCTGCCATCTATGAGTCCTTCAGCGAACTTAAACAAACAACTAGTACATATACGTCACGCGTCGAGCCCAACAACGCCACCGTACCGCGCGGCTGTAAGCAGAATGTAATCTTGCCTACTCAGGAGTCGTATGAATACAGTAGATACTTTGTTTGTGTGAGTAAATTGTAAGATTGTGTGAGAAATTATTACACATGATTTAAGCAGTGCTTCTTTGACAGAGCGACCGATTTAAGTAACTATCAAAAACAGAATAATTGGTGGATGTGTTAAGCCTATTTAATTTACTTACATAATATTGTCGTAATATTGTTTCACTTTACATATCTTTCGAGTGATTTTGAGCGCATCTAATTAATTTGTTAACTTACTAGAAATACTGTGAAATATTTAAAATTTTAGCTGTGATATCTGTGTTGGTGATGTGTGTTTAATAAATAAATCCAAAACTCGAGTTTCATAAAAAAAAAATATTGCGATGGTGTCGTGGGACACCAGGTAGGAATGAAGTTCGTTCGGCTAATGTAGAATCGACACAATTTGCAACAAAAATCGTGCTCAATTTTATGTAGGTTTCTTGATTTTTCTCTTAAATTTTTCTGATCAGTTTTTATTTAAGTACAGAAAAGTATTTAAGAAGTTCAGTATTTTACGAAAAAATAAATTAAGTAAAATTAAAAAAATATCGTAATTCAAATTATCAACTAAAATAACAAAATATGTCTCTTTATTTTGGTTTGACAACATAAAATTACATAGAAATACATAGAAATAGAAATAATTACTAAAATAATCAAACAAAAGGTCACCGTTAGTACTAGGATTCGAACTCGGGCTTGTTACGACTCAGCCGAGCAGCAAACCACCCAAACCACACAGCTACGTTACTGCAATTTCTAAATTAGTGTTCACTTCACTGAGATTATTTATTATTATTAATTATTATTTAATTACGTAAATTTGGCTAGCAAGCTGTGTACACAAATAAATTATTTTAAAAATTATATTAAACAAGATCAAAATAAAGTTTGGACCTTTAACGGATACTCAGATTTAAATAATTTTCAAGTATGTAAGTAATGTTATTTATTTATTTTTGCTTATTTCGCAAATAACGCGTTACTAGTATGGCAGACGTTACGCCAAGTTAGAAGCCAAGGATTGAATAATTTCAATAGCAGGTCGCCACAACCTGTGCCTGTCCATTTCAACACGGCAATAGGCTCACCACCTGTTACGTGTATATGTATAAGCCTCTACCACCCCTTCAGAGATAACTCATTAATGATAAGTATAAATAGATAAATATTTTTAGTTTGGTTTTTTTATTTTGAAATGTATATACGCTTAGCTTATCTCATTGAGATCACTTTCTTGCAGGGTTTTCGGGTAAGTGCATACCCTATCCGAAATCCTTGTGCACGCCACTGTGTCTAGATCTCATAACATAAGCTTATATTAGCTTACTTTGGCACTTTCGATCCATATATGTAGCGGTTTATGCTCACTACTAGTCCAATCTTAAAATAAAACATAAACCCCAAAATAACCAACTGGTCGAATCAATCGGAAAACTTTCATATTGATCGGGTCCAATTTTTTTTGCCATCTAAATCACTGTCATATTATAAACCAAGTCGCTTTTCGCTGTCTGTCCCTATGTATGCTTAGATCTTTAAAACTACGCAAAGAATTACGATGCGGCTTTCTTTTTAAAATTAGAGTGATTCTTATGGAAGGTTTTTATGTATAATTTGTTAAGTTTTTGTAATGTTTGACCAAATTATAACGATATTTGTTGGGGATCTCGGAAAAAATAAGCCGTCTGGGAGCTTTCAACAAAAACGCTGCCTAAACCCTTTGCGATATAACAAAATAATGTATGGTACAATTGTGTATCTAATGTAGGTCTACAAGAAAGTCCGCGACGGTATATTATGTCAATCTCTTAAGAGTAACATACTACGACCATTTTAATTCTTTAAAAAACCAGCAATTATAAAGTGGTAATTTGAAGGTTATTTACACAAATATGCTACTAATCCTTATCATTTTTACTACGTTAGTTGGCTTCAGCATTTTATGTAGATTATTATGTCCGTTGACACCTTGCTAATTAAATGAATATCTTACGAGTTATAGCAAAATCAAAATAAAGCGCAAAGTAATTAATTTCGTGTAACCATTATTCAACCGGGCCGTGCATACTGGAGAGCACTGAATTTCGAAAATCGAAATTAATAAACATCGGGATTAAATGGGTGCCACGGGGTTCGTAGTATGTCGCGGGCGAAGCTGGGCGGGTCTGCTAGTCAATATATAACTTATAAAATTAAAAATATAATTCTATTAGACAAAGCAGACTATGATTGACCTTTATTTTGTGTGCCGCCGCCTATTTTAATTTCAAATGTGTTGGAATGGAATCATAAACTAAAATCGTGTCACTGGAAACTACATAACTTATACAATAACATAAGTATTTATAAAACTTTGTATAATTTTTTATACAGTTTAGGTAGAGACTGAGTTATCTAGCGAAATTAGACTGACTTTGAGTGAAGTTATATTTTTAAATTGTCCATAAAAATATAAACCCAAGGGCTACAAGACTGAGACAAGGGCAATTAGAGCCCGGTGTTTTATAAAAAATGATCACTGCATCTTTAATTTGGTGACTGTTAGTATAGCAGAATAATATAGAAATCTGTTTTTTTTTTTCACTTATTCTTTCTATCCTATTTTTGATTTTGGCACAAAACGGTTGAAAACCTAAATTTTCAAAGTTTTAATATTATATGTTTTATAACATTTTCTTGTTAACACCACATCCTTCAGACATGCAACTATACTGTTGTATGGATAAATTTATAAAGCAATTATTTTGCTAAGTTTCACATATTTTTTTAATAAAGTGGAAAAAGACAATTCGATTCGAGACAGGGAATGAACCTGTGACCTTTGCCTAACCAGGGCAATGTTCTAGCCACCTGAACTACCCGAACCGTATCGAATCAAGTTGAAATTCTCCACCATATTTTAAACGTCATTTAAAGAGTATGACCAGTGCCATCTATCGAGCTAATGAACAACTCGATACCAATGAACAGTGTTACAACCATTTTTAAACATTGATGCAATGGACTCCACTCAGTTTATAGATAAAATTTTAAAGCAATTATTTTGCTAAATTACACATAAATTTTTTATAAAGTGGAAAAAGGCAATTCGATTCGAGACAGAGAATACCGTTGTAGCTTGTAATTAGGTTTACGTCCAACCTACTTGTATTTTTGTTGGCCGTGGGTAATTGTTTCATAGTGAAATGCCTAAAGTTCTTTCGAAGATGTGAAAAATATTTCCTGCAAAATAAGCAGCTACGGAACCCTACACTGTGCGTGACCTGACACACTATCCTGTTCCTAATGGGTTTGTAACAAAGATGGCGGTCCACATAGCCCTGTAATCCTACCGGCATGAACTCACTGGTCAAGGATTTTCTATAGCTTGAAAAGGGTCTATAGCTTTAAGCAAAGTTGTGTTTCTAAAAATACAATAACATACCGTAGGTTAATTTCACGTCCTATTGTTAAGGTAAGGTATTTTGTTTGACTGACTATTATTCAAATACTAAATAGCAACGTTTGTTTACAGCAACGTGCGCCTGCACCACAGCAACAACAGACTCAACCACAAACACATCAAAAAGCCTTACAACAATTAATGGCGACGTTACGATCGCCGCCATGCCACAACCAACAGCAAGAAATACTACACATACTCAAATCCAATCCGCCACTTATGGCCGCCTTCATCAAACAAAGACAGGTTAGTGTGGTACTGTTTTAAATTAATTTAATACCGCCAACCTTTAAAAATGTTATGCATGTTACAGTATAAAAGAACGAAGTCAAAATGTAAACACAGTAATTCTATTTCTTTCCCCTATATAAAATCGTAAATTATTAATATAAATAAGGAACAAAAAAGGCCCAAGTGTCGAGCCCTGCGGCACACCCGAAGTAACCATAGATCCTACAGAACGTGTGCCATTAATATCGACCCTTTGTATTCTATTGTTCAAATATTAACATAAGTTCGAGTCTCAGCCTGCTTCTAGAGCTTAAACCCCGACCACCTGCTACTGGGCAGGTGAAATCATTTTTAAATGCTAAAAATAAAAAATCGTAATTACGTGATTATACTTTGACTTCCATGAGTTACTTAGTGGAACCTCAAATCAATTATTATAAACAAGTATATTTGTATTTCAGAACGCCCAGAGTCAGCAAGCAGCGGCGGGCAATGTCGGAGGAGTAGGCGCCGCAAGTGCAGTAGGTGGCGCTGCTGGAGTGGGAGGCGTAGGCGGAGTGGGAAGCGTGGGTGGAGTGGGAGGCGTGGGCGGAGTGGGCGGCATGGGCTCCGTGAGCGGAGTTTGTGGCGTGGGCGGCGTGGGCTTGCAGCAGCAGCAGCCGCAGCTACAGCACATGATGCAGCCGCAGCAACAGCAGAGGTTGCAGCAGATGCATCAGATGCTGCCGCAGCAGCCGCAGGTTGGTAACCGTGACCCACTACTGTACTTCAGTTACTTAAAACGGATATTTGCATTATACAATACATCTGGGGTGATAACGTAACGTAAGTTCCCAGGTGAGCCCTGAAGGATACTTCAAGGACTCAACCGGGAACTCGAAACTATGGGCTGATGGAAGGGCATTGTGTGGTTTTAGATGGCCTAAGCCTAAGGCTCCTAAGCCTGGCCTCCATTAGAATTTCGACACTGAATTTTAGTGGCAATGCCGTAAGTCATCACTAGCAAAACATACATGCCATGAAGAAGGGACCCTCTCCCTTCTTCATGGCATGTATGTTTTGCTAGTGATGACTTACGGCATTGTCACGTGGTACTCAACAAATCGGCCTCATTGTGCAGCTCATAGTAAGTCGCCCACTGGGCAATGGCTAGAGTTTTATTCAAATGTTCCTGCCCTAGGATCATGTATCATAATATGGATAGAGCCATAAATATTTTAGCCTATCCATTTTATAGTAGTGTGCAATTATCGGAGTGCATTAGTCTGCGTGACTAGGTCTTGAATTTCCTACAAATGACTAAAAATTAATGCCTATTTCAATTATAAATTGTTTAGCGTGTCGATTTTCTGGTAGTGTGCAACTTTCGGGGTGCATTAGTTGCGTGACGAGGTCTTGAATCTCAACAAATGACTACAATATTCATGCATATTTCAATGATAAATTATTGAAGCGCTCGTGGCCCCGCGGTCTCAGTGTTCTGTAAACGATCACTGAGTTACGCAACTTTCACTATGGCTGGTCCTCGGATGGGTGACCACTTTGTGGCATTTACATTTGCGAGCGTTTCCGTGCTTCGGAAGGCACGTTAAGTCGTTGGTCCCGGTTGCCAGTAAAATGGCAGTCGTTAAGCCTGGTTGAAGGCCTTATGGGCGGCTTAAAAATTCAACAGCAGGTAGCCACAACCTGCGTCTGTCTATTTCGACACGGCAATGGGCTCACCACCTATTACGTGGGACAGGAATCCACACGGTGAAAAGTGGGCATATAATATGCCTCTGCCACCTCTTCGGGGATAAGGCGTGATGTATATTTATTTTATTATTATAAATTATTGATACTAAACGTGATATTTAACCAATGCAATCCTAAACAATCTTTCTGAGAACATTTAAATCTCCTGATTTTTGTATTTTATTATTTAAAATTGAAACTTGTTAGCGAAATAATGCTTATTGAAAACTTACCTATGAAATGCGATTTCTGAGGTTTCCACAGATCGTTTTTTAGATCTTGAGGAACAGAATACCGCAACACACGCCATTACACACTTTTTGATAATTTGCAATAGATATCTCATAAGGTTACATAGAAAATAAGCTGTAACCGGCACCAAAACACAAAGATTGATCATCCTTTGGTTACAACAGTGGTTACACTTCACACAGACAGTGTGACGTTGCCAAATTTACACTTGCTGTATCTGTCACTCCATTCATAACGATGGACAAAGATAGAGCGGTCACACGGAAACAAGAACGGCAACAGCACAGCTTATGTTTATGCTCGGTCTATTATGATACTTGGTCGTAGTTCCTGCCTATCTCTGACATTTCAAGCTCTTTAGTTATGGTATTTTTTTTAATAATTATTTAAGGCATGGTTACAAAGACCTTTTAGCCATATCTTAATTCATATTTGTTCAATCTTCTTTCTTAATATCTAAAATGTCCCAGTCCTTTATGTCTTAGTCAAGACTAGTCTTAATTCAAGGTCAGTCTCACTCCAGTATACTGAGGTTTTCAGTGGATTGACGTGGCAAAATAGAAAATAGCATTTCACTACATAAATATCATTGTCTATCACTATAGCACCTTGACACAACTTTTATGTCCAAGAAACTAAAAATAATATACAGTAAGCGTTTGCACTTGTCAACTTTCCCGCGTAGACCCAAAGCAAACCACCATTCCCGCACATAAAACAAAATAAATACACTAGTTTTAGAAAATAATATACAGCATGCGTCCGCACTTGTCGAGTTTCCCCCGTAAGCCTTGTTATGGTATATTACATGACAGTTTTTTTTGTTGTTGTTATGTACCTTCATCATCATCTGACCAATGTTTAACGGAGAACGTGGATTTTGGTGATTAATACAATGTAGAGACATGTTTACATTTGGGTTCCTGAATCCCGATTTTATGTAAACTATGTTCATAATTGTCTCAAATTATTTTTTGCGACTTGCGTTTAAATTTTAAAATGAATCTTAATTTCTTTAGATTTACTCATCTTGACAGTAAGAAATACAAATGAAATCACCCATTTTCCTAATTTTAATATAATAACTATCTCTTTTAAAATTAAAACTAAGCACGTTAACACAACTTTTATGCCCAAGAAACCAAAAATAATATACAGTAAGCGTTTGCACTTGTCGACTTTTCCGCGTATACCCAAATCGTCCATTCCTGTCCTCCATTCCATCCAGTCCTTTTTGACAGAATAAACATGGATGTGTATTCGTTGTCAGGTTGGCGGCGTGTCCGGTGTCGGTGGCGTCGGAGGAGTCGGCGCCGTGGGAGGCATGACACACGCCGCGGGCGGCGGGTGGTTCAAGCAGGGCGGCGGCGTGGGTGGCGTGGGCGGCGTGGGCATGATGGGAATGCGCGGCGCGTACGGCGGCGCGGGCGGCGTGGCGGGTGTGGGCGGCGCGCGGCTGGGCGGCGTAGGCGCGCGCTACGCGTTCGGCGTGGGCGGCGTGGTGGGCGGCGTGGTGTCGCGCTCGCCGCCCGCCACGCCGTCGCCGCGGCCGCCCACGCCCTCGGAGCTGCTGCTGCTGCGGCAGTCGCCCGCGCCGCCGCCGCCGCACGCGCCGCCCGACGACCAGCTGCCGCCCATGACGCCGCAGGACCAGCTCACTAAGTTCGTGGAGCAGTTGTAGTGTACATAGCCGAGGGGCGCCGCGCCGCCTTGTAATATATAACGTAGCGGCGGCCGCGCGCACCCCCACCTCGCCCCCGCTCTATTTATTGATGAACACGACGGCACGACGGCGACGCGTGGGACCTAAATTAAGTATTAAGATGACCGAGACGAGCGCTCAATGTACAAAATGTAAATAATGAGAGGAGTACGTCCTGTCGCTTCTGCGTATTGTAAGTTGTTTGTAGTGTAGGTACATTATGATACTTATTCTGTTTATTGTAATTAAATCATTTTATAATATAATTATGTGATCATTATAAACGGTTGTTTCTATTTATCTGTCCTGTCTGTGCTTCAGGTGTCCAATCGGTGAGAGAAAAGTAATTACCTTTTTGCCCAATTTGTGAAAGTCTGCAAGTCTGCAATATTTTCTGGGTCTAGTAAGACGATAATACAATTTTCGTGGCATACTCTCCCCGCAAATATCAGTGAGCTAAAAGGCTGAACAACCTAGCCCAGAGCGTACATAGCAGAATAGATCAGCCGACCATCTCTCTTCACCTTACATGTATTTCTAGTTGCTTACGAATCCTACCTGGATTTGTTTTTATTTGGCAGCTAGAAGCAGCTGTCTTTTGACTTGATTTTCGGCATTGTTACTGCTGACTTACCCAACGGAGATCTGGTTGGGCCACCCAACCGTCCATTTGATTATCATCACTGGCAAATGACCAATATTGTGTAATCATTGTTGTTATAAATGTAGTAATTATTTTCTATTAACGGCTTCATCTTCTCTATGTTGAACCTAACTGCTGTGGTTACTATTCTACTTGATATTAATGGTTCGACTAAATTATCGACTAAAATAGATATAGTACCGACACTGCATGGTATTGCTTAGACTAATAATAACAGACGGCGCGGACGTTAATTTGAGCTGTTGCCATTCTGGTATGCCTGTGACGGCTCTATCTTTGTCCATCTCTAGACTTCATCTATACTCTGATTTTTTCCTTTATAGACTAGTGACATTTGGAGTGTTGCCGTTTTATCGCAATAAAAAGATAGTGTAGTGGCCAAAAATATTAGGTGTTTAGTTGATTAGTTTGAATTTGTATCTATGCAAATTCATGAAGTATTGAATAAAAAAATTTAGAATTTTAATAATTTAAGTCATGCAGTTTTATTCCGATGTTGCGTATATGTGTTTAGATATGTGACTTCGTTCATGTGGAATGTTTCTCACCAAAACTCCTTCCTTACTGCTTACTTGAGGCACTTCCAAGCGCAGATCCAACCCTCAAAAAAAGTGGTGGGTACAGCCACAATCCTACAGTAGTCTAGTCAACAAAGTGCTTTTTAGTTTCAAGTTTTAGTTCTTTTATTAGTTTTTCTTATTTCCTAACAATTAAAAATGCTTGGCCAAGTTTATGCTACCACACGAATTCTAAGCTTAGGTATAGTGGTAGTACTGTATCCTATTTGTGAGAATATAAGGAAGGTCTGGGCATATCGTCAAAGTTTTGTGTAGATAATAACATCATCAGTCAAACATTTTACATGGGACACCACACTTTAATGGTCTAATGACCGTTAAAGTGTGAAGTTACAGGTCAATTTGGGTTGTGGGGATGCCCATCGTACGCTTCTCACGTTGCTTGTCTGTGACGCACGAGAAGAAACGGTACGCTCTGGATCAGCAACAAATCGGATTTCACTCTGACTAGACGTTTAAAAACTATGCTTTGCGTTGAATGGCAGAAAATGTAAACTCGTCAAAGTTGTCAGACAGCCTATGGCCAGATCGTTGAAGCATCAGCATCACATTCTCTTTTATATATTTTACCACATTAACAGTGTTAACACCAACCCCCGGACCCCGGGCGTCGCGAGACGCAACTGGGACAGACGCTCGGATGATGATGAACACCAATCCCCAAAATTTCATAGTTTTTTGAGCACAATGGCGCTTGTTTGGTTTGTCACCTTATAACGTATCGAATTAGTTTTATACCACTGTCTTATCTGACGCTCAAAGCAACCTGACGTTCTTATTTTCTTGGAGGTATAACTGCACTCGAAATACTCGGTGCCGTATTTTGCATGTTTTACATAAAACAACAAACATATAACCAAACAGCGACACTCAAACAACAATGGTATAATTAAAAATACGTATAACGATCGGGAGCGAAGAAGATAAAGCTAGCGCCATGGTCTCTAACGAGAGAATATTCTCGTCCAAGAGCAAAAATGATTGTAAAGAAATATTTATAACATTATTTTAGTATTAATAGAATAGTATTTATTAAACCTTTCCTATTAGTTGAGTGATTCGATTCATAAACTAAATCGATTAAGTAAGGCACTATGGTTGCACACTTGCAACATTTAAAAAAAAAATGACATTCAGATATGTCATTCTAGTATATAAAAGAAAATATACTCAAATTAATATATTTGAACTTAATACAAACAGCAATATAGACGTGGCTGGTAGAATACAAAATATACGTAAAACATATAGCTCAAAGTGCGTAACTATTAAAACTGGTGTGCCACAAGGATCAATTCTTGGACCTATATTTTTCATAATTTTTATCAATGACCTCATTAATTACATGACTAAAGAAATACCTGACTACATTAAGTTGACAGTATATGCGGACGACACGAATTCTGTAGTGTAACTACAGTGCAGATGACATGGAGGCCTTGAAATCAAGGCTCCGTAAATCATTGGATTTATTTCATGAGAGGTTTAATTTTAATGACCTTCGTATTAATGCTAGTAAGACAAATTTAATATTATTGAAGACTAATACTAGAAATACTGATACGTTACAATGTACCATGAATGGAATGAGTGTAAATGTAGTCGACGTCGTAAAGTTTCTGGGAGTCCATGTTGACTTTTTATTAAACTGGAGACGAGGAGTATCGGCCATAGTATGTTCTGTGAGCTCAGCATGCTACGTTTTAAGAAGTTTAAGACAGGTGATAACACTGGACCAACTTAAGAATATCTACTATGCATTAGGGGATCAAAATTAAGATACATTTTAGGAAATACATTCATGAATACGAAACGGATAATGAACGTAAACAACGCGAGAAATCTAGAACATGGCATGACATGGCTGGTACGATAGCACCCACTTTAGACATAGTCAAGCACAGCTCCCTCTACAATAGTGTTAAGTTTTTCAATAGATTGCCAGTAGATTTAAAAAAATCTATTTATGCTAACTCATTCAAGGCCCAGTTAAGAGGTTATCTTTTAGAGAGATGTCTTTATTCTATAGATGAACTGTAGTACACTATAATTAATATAACTCAAATTGTTTTTTATGTTTATTATAATAAAAATCTGACATATTCTTGACGTTACATGACTATATTATTAAATTGACATAAAATCTTTAATGTAAGTATTGTTTGTTGTATTTGTGATATTGTAATAATTTAAGAATTGTTTCTATGTGATTGATTTAATTTTTATGACCACTGTATTGAGATTTAATTTTATTTTTTACATAAATTCGCTCGTGGCCTCGCGGTCTCAGTGTTCTGTAAACGATCACTGAGTTACGCAACTTTCACTATGGCTGGTCCTCGGATGGGTGACCACTTTGTGGCATTTACATTTGCGAGCGTTTCTGTGCTTCGGAAGGCACGTTAAGCCGTTGGTCCCGGTTGCCAGTAAAATGGCAGTCGTTAAGCCTGGTTGAAGGCCTTATGGGCGGCTTGAAAATTTCAACAGCAGGTAGCCACAACCTGCGTCTGTCTATTTCAACACGGCAATGGGCTCACCACCTATTACATGGGACAGGAATCCATACGGTGAAAATTGGGCATATAATATGCCTCTGCCACCCCTTCGGGGATAAGGCGTGATGGAATGGATGGATATATATATATATATATATATATTATCTAAGTCTGTATACTTCATCTAAAGCTGAATACTTCATCTTAAAAAAAAATCCATAGACTGAGCGGAGTCCATTGCATCAATGTTTAAAAATGGTTGTAACACTGTTCATTGGTATCGAGTTGTTCATTAGCTCGATAGATGGCTCTGGTCATACTCTTAAAATGACGGTTAAAATATGGTGGAGAATTTCAACTTGATTCGAAACGGTTCAGGTAGTTCAGGTGGCTAGAACATTGCCCTGGTTAGGCAAAGCTCGCGGGTTCAAACCCCTTCTCGAATCGAATTGTCTTTTTCCACTTTATTAAAAATTTATGAGAAATTTAGCAAAATAATTGCTTTAAAAAATTTATCCATAGATTGAATGGAGTCCATTGGATCAATGTTTAAAAATGGTTGTAACACTGTTCATTGGTATCGAGTTGTTCATTAGCTCGATAGATGGCTCTGTTCATACTCTTAAAATATGGTGGAGAATTTCAACTTGATTCGAAACGGTTCGGGTAGTTCAGGTTGCTAGAACATTGCCCTGGTTAGGCAAAGGTCACGGGTTCAATCCCCGTCTCGAATCGAATTGTCTTTTTCCACTTTATTAAAAAATTATGAGAAAATTAGCAATATAATTGCTTTAAAAAAATTATCCTTTGACTGAATTGAGTACATTGCATCAATGTTTAAAAATGGTTGTAACACTGTTCATTGGTATCGAGTTGTTCATTAGTTCGATAGATGGCTCTGGTCATACTCTTATAATGACGGTTAAAATATGGTGGAGAATTTCAACTTGATTCGAAACGTACTTATATCCTTTCTCCTTTGCCCGTAACCTCGCCATTGCATGGATCTCCTTGCAACTGCTTCCAAAACTGGAGTTTTATTTCCTGCTATGCCAAAGTCCGCAGTGCTAAGTTTCTTGCCACGATTTTTTCTATTGTATGTCAATACATCAGTAAGTACTTGATCTGGGGCTGGGATCTTTGGAGATGCAAACTACACCACAATAAATCTAGGACGCTTGCTTTTACTGTTAACTTTTGCTACACGGGTTAAGAACACGATATCACAGTCCTTCATGTCACAACCGACCACAGACCCCGTTATTTTGGTGACAGTAGGTATATAATTTATATAATTTTCTTTCTTATTTTCCGGAAGACATTGTAATTCCAGATTACACGAACGCGCGACCTGCTCCATGTTATTTAATCTTTGAGTAAGATCCAAAACTATTTTTTAATCGATCGTTCTCGGGTTTTAATTTTCTCAAATTAGAGGATGTAGTAGTTTGTTCCGACTGTAACTTGTCAATTTTTCGGTATGGAAAGCGAGGGCAATAATTCCTTGTTAATAGTATTAATTATCGTTGTACTCGTTTGTTGCACCATGGCGGCAGGTGTCTTAATGACATCTTGAACTTTGGCGCGCACATCCTTAGCCGTAATGATAGTACAACCTTGAGGGTAGTTCAGGGCTGGTCTCTTATTGCCTCGTGCAGTAGGGGTGCTCCGTACTGGGGTATTATCTTTGTTTAAAGCCTTTGGGATCTTGCTCAAGCATTTCGGACATTTCCATTGATTATAACATTTAGGGCCATATTCCAGAACGTTCTCAATACTCAATCGACGCTTGAGAGTAGATTTTAAAAGGCAAAAAGTAGCCTCAAGCGTTGATTGAGTCTTGAGAAAAGTTCTGGAATACGAGCCTTAGAGTTTTTCAAAATTTCCGGTACAGACAAGCAAAGGAAATGGTAGGGTACATTGCATAAGATGCAGTTAATATATTCTTTACTGTCGCCTATCCCCACGTTAGCACAGCAAACCCAGGAAGTCATTGTTATCACTTGAAGATGGCAAAAAAATTACATCATTCTCATAAATATATTTGTTTGTTATAATATCACATGACATGTTCTATAGTATAAAAAACAAAAGATGCTTGTATTTACAACAAATTATTAAATAACCTTAAAATATGATAATTTAAAATATATTAATATAAGGAGTCCCTTTAGGCAAGGTTCCGAAGATACTGGCAGCTTTCCCCCTTTGAATAGCTAAACTAATTCTTTGGCCGAGGTAGCTGCCAGCTCTTCGGTCTCCTGTGATGTCGACTAACCTTTTTGCTATTCTTTAAAAAGCCTTGTAGCCCTAGGACCCCACGGACCAAGGGTCTCGACACCGAATGGGACAAAATCATATTCGGAGCCTAGACCCCTGTATTTGCATGCTTTAGCTTTTTCAGCCGCTTCACAAGCCGCACCAGCTCTGTTGTTGGTTCCATGTAGATGGGAAGGGGCCAGCGTGTCTGAACAGGTTGCATTCCATACCAGCACCCGGCCCATCTTCCATGGAATCAAACTCATACCGTCCGGTCTCTTGCCATCGTCTCTTGCAATACCAGTCGGCTCAAGTAGACTTGGCACGTTGACAGTGGCAAGAGACCGGCGAATGATATAGTTTAGTGCGGCATGTCTAGAGAAGCGGCCTGCACTTTTTTGGCATGACAGTCCGTGATGTCCAAGTTTGTCGACATCACTGCCACAGGGACATTTATGAGGAACGCAGACCGGAACCCCAAGCCGTAGACAGGTTGCGATTCGAAGCGTGTCAGGCTCAAGAAATGTTCCTGTATTTGACGAAGGGTACGCGTGAAGCCAGTAGCCGGCCTCATGCGCACCCACAGCCAAAAGCCTAGCACGCGCCGAACCTGTACTACAGCTCAAAAGATTGTTATAAATCAATTTACAATGTATGTCGTCCCAGCTCCTGTGTAAATTTGGAGAATCTGGAAAATTTTGACCTGGGCATGCAATTAAGAAAGCGTTTCTAGCTTCTTCCAAGCCAGCAATCTCAAAGTTTGAAGGGGATGCCCTTAAAATTTTACTTATGAGATTTGCTGAACTATGGACAGAAGATAGGAAGGCTGGTAAAGCGACACTGGAAATTTTGCGAATCCCTAAACCACCATAACGGATAGGTAGGGATGCTTGGGTCCAAGAATGCTCGTTTAGCTGCATATTGAGAATCGATTCTAAGCTAATTTTGATTATGTCGTCTACTTGTGTCAAAAGATCTGGGTGATTCCAAAAAGAGCAGCAACGGAGCACATATGTAAATTTTGGGACGAAAAGACAGAATTTTAAGATGCAGAGTGCATAATGTGGACTAATTTCAAGGAGACGGTCAGCAGTATTTTGAAATTTAGTTATTGAATTATTAATATATTCAGAAATAGATCCATCAAAAATTGAAGCACCTAAAAGGTAAAGGGAATTACTATTAACTATTTTAATATTTGGAGCCAAAATATAAAATTTTTGTTCAACGTCATTAAAATTTAAGTCGCAGTTATTTATAAAAAGTTCGCATTTGCTAAAATTAAGCTCCAAACCAATGGCTTCAAATTTATTTTTGATTAAAAAAAGGTCCGATAAAACAGAATCCACATCACCTCCTAGGGTTCCGTCATCCAGATACCAAACGTTGAATTTAGAATTTAAATTTTTGTTATCGGATTTATAGCCAAATTAAAAATTGCAGGCCCAAGGGGATCACCCTGTTGACAACCTACTTCCGAAGACAGTTCATTAGAACGATATAACAATTTAGTTGGGTCAGCGTAACTGAGAAGAAGATAATTGTAAATTTCCGGTATATGTTGTTTTATTTCCGTTAGCAGGGTATCCCTATTTACCGAATTAAATGCATTTTTGACATCAATTTTAAGCAAAACGTCAGGCTGTCCGTAAGTTAGGAACGAGCGTAAGGCATGGACGGCTGCCTCGCACCCTCCTTTTACACCGAAGCCTAACTGTACGGGTTCAAATTCCGAAATTAATTTTGGTAAAATATGTCGAACAGCAATTTTGGAGGCCAGACGTCGTAGTGTTGATCCAACAGCAATTGGTCTCACCCCTCCGTCCTTTTTGGTTAGGGCAATGAGGTTCGCGCCGAAAAGAATGGGAACAATTTCTGGATTGACATTACCGGAATACATAAAGTTTATTAATTTAGTGATTGAATTTACAAGTTGCTCGCCTGCATCACCCACAGAATGCGATGTTAAGTCTTTCTTTCTTTTTGTTTATTTATATAAACATGTCGACTAAGGCTTGTTTTGAATCTAGCTAGAGGATACTGGAGTAAGTATGCTGTTGACTCCCAGCCCTGTTTAGCGAGCCACTAGTAACAATAACAATGCCAGAGCAGTTGAATTATGAAAATTCAAATGTGACATCTTTAACACGTTGGCAATTTGTTAAAAGGATGCTGATTCATTTTGGAGACGTATTTATTTCCGGTCTCAAAAGAACCTATTTATAAAATTTGTTGCAAGTGGTTTTCCACAGTTACTGAACAAAAAATGTAGTTCTCATAAAAGAAGATGATTTACCCCCTAGTCGTTGACTGATGGGCCGTATTGTAGAAAAGCACCTCGGAGATGATAACGTCAATCGTGTCTCGTCTCCTTGCGCACAAAATCTTTAGTTATTAAAGGACCAACAAATAAGGTTTGTATTTTGCCTATTCACTCAAACGTCCAGGCTGCCAGAGCAGCGCATTTTTCGTAATTAATCTATGACTTCTCACCACTCAAACATTCAAGCTGCTATTGCCGCTGACCTTTTATTTTTAGTCAATCATAGAAGAACACCGTTTACTAACTAGTTTTAATTCATGCACATCCATTGGGTTACCATATTTTTTAACACGGCATCTTAGTTTATATTTCTCATTCAGTGATTTTTTTAACCTATAGCTAAACCAGGGAGGATGGAGATTACGTTTATTAACTCGCTTTGGCACGAATTACGATCGCCTCTTTGATGATCTCATAAAACACTTTGACCATGTCGTTTACATACAAATAAATAAATAAAATGAAGAAAAAAATAAATATTGTGGGGCACTTTTACAGACAACGCCCTGTAGTAAAAAGTAAGCTTTAAGCTGGTACTATGAGATTTAGACTATTGATAAACATAATTATATATTTGTAAAAACCTATATTATGCAAACTATGAAACAAATATTTCTGGATCACAAATATTAATTCCGACCCGGGAATCGAACCTCAGCGTGGAAGTCGTTTGCTACTATACACTACCACTGGGCCACTGAGGCAGCTAAATTATATATAATACATATATTATCTATAATATGTATGTATTTAGAAATATATAAATAGTATTAAAAGAGTTTTAATACTCTGCTTAGTTAGGAATCAGATGCGTTGTGTGAGTTGTCCCAACGATAATTATATTATAATAGTAAATAGCCGTTTTTAACTGAATTTAATTGGTACTTAACGGCAAATTTGGTAACGATAGCTAATGAGTTTTTAAAACTATACTTACCTACCTGATATTTATCACGCAACGAGAAATATTTTAATTACACAGCCTTAATGCTTCACTCCTTGCTTCAATAGCGGAACTAGTAGTTAAGCCACTGAAGCAGTCTAAATTAAAGTTAAAACGACAATAGTGAATAAAACGATAAGTCGATAATATTATAAGAAATAACAATATTATAAATCCTGTCAATCAAGCGCTCATGGCCTCGCAGACTCGGGGCCGTATTCTAGAACGTTTCTCAATACTGAAGAAACGCTTGAGAAAGTGTTCTATAATCAATCACTGAGTAACGCAACTTTCACTATGGCTGGTCCTTGGATGGGTTACCACTTTGTGGCGTTTACATTTGCGAGCGTTTCCGTGCTTCAGAGGGCACGTTAAGCCGTTGGTCCCGGTTGTCAATAACATGGCAGTCGTTAAGCTTGGTAGAAGGCCCTATGTGAGGCTTGAAAAATTTCAACAGCTGGTCGCCACAGTCTGCGCCTGTCCATTTCAAAACGGCAATGCCACCTGTTACGTGAGACAAAAATACATACGGTGAACTGTGGGCGTATGTATAGTATGCCTCTGCTTAAAGGTATAAAGGCGTCACAATATCTATGTATGTACTGTCAACATAGCAATTTAGACACGATTGTACTATCTGCGAAAAACAACATTTCATTCATTTATTTCGCACTCTGAATGCTCTCATTTCGGAAACGTTCGGGTGTTTGCGTAGCGAATAATTCGGATTCTTCCTGCAACGCCCTATCGAGTTCAACGCCTATATCTGCGCCTTATCGTGTCTTTATTGCGTTCTGCGCACCTGACTCGCTACACTACAACCAGAGAGATCCATAACTGTACGGTTCTCTGTACCTGTAGCTTCTCTTATTCGTCGACGTGTTTATAAATAGAATTGACGTCACGTAGGGTCCATACTTGTCTAAGGATATCAGTGGTTTACATATTTTATCATTTTCATCATAAAAGCACAGCCATTCCTTTGTTTCATAGGTAAGTGAATTTATTGGAGTAAGATATGTGATCTATATTTTATTATTTTTAGAGTTCCATACTTTAAAGGGGAAAAACGGAACTCTTATAGGATCAACTATACCCATATACGATTTTTTTTACGAGAATACGAAAAGCGTCATCGTTCTTTTCGGTTCTCGTAAAAAAAGTGACTGTAGCGAGTTAAAAATAAAACTATACAGGATGGCCCATTTAGAACGGTCAATATGAACCCCTGATCTTATAAGATATAGAGCAGAGGTTCCCAAACTTATTTTGTCTACTGCCCACTTTGAGACTAAATAAATTTTTAGCGCCCCCATTTTTTCACCTACTTAAAAACCACTATAACTTCAAATTAAATTAATTAATTGTTGTGAGCTATATTAGCGGAGATTAAACATTCATTCTAAAATAGACTTTTACTATAATCCGCATTAACTTGAGACCTGAGCACAGTAGGTAGTACATAACGACGCTCCGGTCTCAAGTTAACTCTTACGGGCTACACCTGCCATTGAGAATGATTATTGAAACGCAACTTTATAGTATTCAGACAGAGTATCTTTTAATCACAATAAAACAAACATAATCGATTCTTATATAAAAACTAATGTGAAGGATGAATCTGATGCTGTTTAATAAGTTTGTTGATATCAGGTTCCAATTTACTCAAGAACAGCCGCAAGTCGCCACGTTCGGTAACATGCAAACGATTTCTCTTTTTAGTAAGCAGCGTTACCACAGCACTAAATCCACGTTCACACAAATATGACGATGGGAATGCTATCAAGAATCGTTGAACGATTGACCACAATCCAGGGTACAATTGCGGGATCGGTTTTTGTGGCCAAAATTCTTGATAGTCATTTTTGAACTTGATTTTTATTTCCTCGTTTGTTGTCAATTCTATAAGTTCTTCTTCCAGCTGAGGTGAGATTGCTGTGTTGACATTTGAAAACGGATCTAACACCCAGCCTGGTATTTCCAAGTTCAAAATGTCCTGGTATCGTTCGGTGAAGTCAATGTGGAGGTTTTCCAAATGTTGGCAGTAGGCAAACAAGTCGTCGTTACTGCAGGATACTGATAAATTCGGAAAATAGTGAAATTCACGTCTGCCTTTATTCTTTTTGTGTAGAAGCAGTTTGCCTGCGAAAACAGCAACGACAATTTTTGTTTTAATTAAATTTAGTTCATCGCCTTGCAGTTGGAGATTCATGTCGTTGAACAATTTATACAGGTCTGTCATGTAAGCTATATCATTTTTTGATGTAATGAGCTTGTAGCGCAATTCTGTATCTTTAGTTTCCAAGAACTCTATCACAGAGTCAAACAGGTTGTAAAATCGAGTCAGACAATTGCCTCTTGATAGCCAACGAACTTCAGTATGAAGCCACAAACGGTTGGAATCTTCGTCATTAGTAACACTGGCTGGTACGGATTTTATTGACTGCTTTGATGACATATTGCAGTGATTGAAATAGTCGTTCACTTAAGTTTCTAGCAACCAAATGTTGTCTATGAATAATGCAATGTACAGCAGTACATCTGGAATTTTATTTTTTAAGTACGCTATGAAGCCTTTATGGCACCCTGTCATAGCCGGAGCGCCATCCGTAGCAACTGATATATTATTTTTCAAGGGAATCTCTTTCTCATCACAAAACTTTTCCAATGTATTGAATATGGTTTCGCCTTTTGTATCGGTCTCTAAATTTCTAGCAAACAATAGTTCTTCACATATTTTCTCATGTTTAATAAACCTCACGTAAGACAGCAACGATGCTTCATTAGTAGGTAAAGTGGACTCATCGAGCTGAATTGACTAGTCTTCAGATGATTGCACAATGATCCTTCAATGTTTTCAGCCATTTCATCAATTCGTCTTTGCACAGAATTATTACTCAAAGCAATTTTTCGGATAATATCTGCGGCCGGTTAATGAAGCACAGTAGTTATTACTTCCTTTATTGCTGGCAAAATTAACTCTTCTCCGATGTTGTGTGGTTTGCCTTTTTGAGCAATTAACTAATAGATATTGTACGAAGCTCGAAGTCCGTCGTCATCTTGCTTAGCAGCTGCCGAAAATAATAATTAGTTTTGCTACACTTGGCTGAGTATTATGCTTCATCTCTAGGTCTTGAAAATATGCTACATTCTTGTCTTTCTTATCTGGATGCATTTTATTCTAATGATCTTGAAGTCTTGAAGGCTTCATTGCTTCATTCGAAAATGTTTTTAGACATAGAAGGCACTGAGGCGACGATGGGTTTGTAGGATTTTCAATGAATCCGAATTTAATATATTCCATAGAGTATTCTTTATCTTCTTTTTTACTTCCTACATTGTTTTGCTTTAAGAAATACGTAAGTTGTACTTAAGTACTGCTTATCTATTACGCACGAATCCGCAAATGAAAATAAAATAAATATTCCGTTGTTTATATAGGATTGCATAAGCAGCACGCACCGACAGGAATAAGACAAACATGCATTAACTCGTTTATCTCATTCGACGCTCAATTGTACTCAACAAGTAAGAACAAGTATTCTATGAATCAGCCGATTGATACAGGAATGCACAAATCGGGTTATTTAACAAAAACTTGTTAAAACATAATTGCCCGCGGTCTATTATCTACGAAAATTACCTATCTAGGAATACTAATAACTATTAAAATGCGAAAGTGTGTCTATTGCCTTTTTATTTGTTTGTTTGTGTCTACTTTCATTTCGAAACGGAGCATCCGATTGACATGTTTTTTCTTCTATTTATTGAATAAAACAGGACAGATACATGAACTACGCGGAGAGAAATATCGAACCGAGTTTAAGCAATCTCTTAATTAATATTAGTTGATGTTCACAAGTTGTAGCCGAGAGTCGAGAGCTCTGTCGGTGTCTAAGAGTCCTCCTAGCTAAATGAAATTACAAATCGCCCCCCGAAGCCTACACAACGCCCCCATTTTTTTTCTAGGTCTCTTACCACCCCCCTTTAGGCCTGCAGCGCCCACAAGGGGGCGTCATCGCCCACAAGGGGGCGTAATCGCCCACTTTAGGAAACGTTGATATAGAGGGATCACTTATAAGGAATCAAGTTATCGATTTTAGTAAAAGAAAAACTGCATTCATAGATTTAAAATAAAATTCATTATACTCGAGTCAGGAATCGAACCCGTTGGTTTCGAAAAACATTTTTTTATTATTTCTATTTTTATATCGATTGTGTTTGTCCTAAGGAGTAAATCTATACTAATACTATAAAGCTGAAGTTTGTGTGTTTGTTTGTTTGGTTGAAGCGCGTTCTCGATCTCAGGATCTACAGGTTCGATTTGCAGATTTTTTTTTGTGTTGATTAGTCTATTATTTTGTCGAGGAAGGCTATAGGGTATATAACATCACGCTACGACCAATAGGTGCGAAACATCAATGAAAAATGTGGCTAAATCGGGAAATAATATTCCTATTGAAAGCTTCCGTTGCGAAAGCTGCGAAAACGATTAAAGTTACGCAAAAATTATGTATTAAAAAAATATTCTTCATTAAAAGTTTTAAAATAAAGTCCGCGACAGCACATGTCTATCTTTTAAGGTTAACTCACTATAATCATTTTATTGTTATCAAATTTGTTCTAAAATGAACGCGTTAAGCATGGCGGACGTTCAGCGTAGTACGCATGCGCGATGTCGCCATTCGCCAATAGCTCTGCTGCAACGTTATCGCGTCTCAAACGCGTTGCCGACCCGGCTTCGTACGGATGTATTCTGGGAATTATTTATGTTTTTACGATGTCTTATACTTTTGTAACTATACTTTCTTATATATAAAACTCAATTCAATTGAATTTTTTTTTGTGTTGGATATTGCATTTATCGTCGAGCTAAGCTTATATCATCACGCTACTACACACTGAAGAGCGGAGAAGTAACCGGGCAATTTTTCATACATTATTGTAAAAGTAATAAACGACGGGATTAAATGGGTGCGACGGGCGTTCGATTAAGTATGTCACGGACGAAGCCGCGCGTGTCAGCTAGTATTACTATAGAACACATTTTTTTTGTGTGGGTAGGCGGTAAAGAAACATAGCAATTTTTGCAGCTCCTAGTAATTAATTGTTTAATATTAGTTATATTTCTAATTATAATTTTATATATGTGTTAGTTTATTGACAAGCTCACCTCTACTCGCCACAAAACTAAGTTTGCAAAAAGCCTTGAAGAATTGGAAAACTTGTTTACAAGCCGTCTCCAAAACCCTAAAGAGAGGTTGCAAAAGGCACTACAATCCACTGGCCCTGTCCACTCAGATGTCACTGCTCTGTCCAAGGATTTTGTTGAGTTCAAATCCTTCATAAGAATATATAGAATCTCTGGGACACTTAAAGACTCAAATCCAGCTTTTCTCACAGGGTATGGACCGCATTGATACAACTATGCGCAGAAAGGTACTCTTGCTTCATGGCATTCCTGAAAAGCCAAATGAAAAATTACACAACACTATTGTGAATATTATGTCTGATAAAATGCAGTTGCCTGATGTGAGTGCAAACATTATTGAGGAGTGTCACCGCCTTGGATCCAGTCAGGGTAAAGCATGTCCCATTGTCATCAGGTTCCGTGACATGGAGCACCGTCGCTTAGTCTGGGACAACAAAACATCTTTGAAGGGGACAGGATATACCTTATCCGAATTTCTCACAAGCGGTAGGCATCGGGTTTTCACTGCGGCTCGCAAGCATTTTAATATGACGAATGTCTGGACCGCTGGAGAGATCATTAATATAATAATAAATAATATAAAAATGCAAAAAAATAAAAATTAATTTATGTAATATATTTTGTCTGGAGTTATTAGACAAAAAACGCCATAAGATTTAGTTTGCGACGGATTTGGCAGCATTGATAACAAAATTTCCCAGTTCTAATACCGGTGGAGTTCTTGGGGAGGTTAGACGGGCTTCTACCATTGTAACTCCATCATCGAATTCACACACTGCACCTTCTAACCCCAACCCCGAGTCCAAGACCACGAGGAGCCGTCGTCGATAGCGAGAACGAGGACTGTGTACATTGTTGATATTTGGAATTCGAACTTGTTCATTATTGTGTCCACTATATTTGGCCGTATAATTGTTTATATAGATATTTATTAATTTTTATTTTAATCGTATTACAATGACTGAGCTCTCGGGTAACGAAACGCATCAGAACTAGAACAACCAATGTCCTAGTCTTGTTTTAGATAAATAAAAAGAAAGTCTAATTGACAGTGACAGTTTAGTTAAGTTGTCAATGTAATACGAATACGATTAGAAATAGCGTTTTGGCGGGAAACAGCGAATGACGCGATCGCCGCTCCGTTATTAATTTTTCAAACTATCTAGTGTATTTTCGGGTGTTTATGTGTAAAAATGATGGTGTTTTGAACATAAAAGCTTCGACAATGTGCACAATTGTTGTGAAATTGGATAACTTAGTGGAACGCGGTTTTTTCTGTTGCCTTCCAAAATCCACATATAACTGCAGTAAAATTGACCATCATTTTACTGCAGTAGAACTTTAAACAAACCTATACATGATTACGCTGCTATCAATAAGAATAATTAACTACTATTGAATGTAGAAGATTAATTATCTAAAATATCATACCGTCAAAGTTGTAAAACTGTGACGGTATGATTTTAAATATTTTTATTAATGATACCCAGCACATATAGTTATACTTTATTTTTAATGAAGCAGTTTTTGAAGTGAAAACTTCTTTAGCGGCGTTGGGTATAAAATCTTAAACTCGCGTCAGGACACGTGTCCTGATCGAAAAAGCGTAAGATTTTATCATCATCATCTTTACGTCGATCCCGGTCAATTTTTGAAGGAAAAACCTATTTTAGCGCGGTACGCATATTTTTAGATGAGATAAAATCTCTGGACTCGCGACCATAATCATCATCATCATCTAACGTTGATTCCGGTCGTCTACAGGTCTTATTAAATAATGCTGTGTAATCAATTAGGACTCTTTCAGTGTAGAATTATTTTTTATCATCATCATCTTTACGTCGATCCCGGTCAATTTTTGAAGGAAAAGCTTCTTTTAGCGCGGTACGCATATTTTTAGATGAGATAAAATCTCTGGACTCGCGACCATAATCATCATCATCATCAAACGTTGATTCCGGTCATCTACAGGTCTTATTAAATAATGCTGTGTAATCAATTAGGACTCTTTCAGTGTAGAATTATTTTTTATCATCATCATCTTTACGTCGATCCCGGTCAATTTTTGAAGGAAAAACTTCTTTTAGCGCGGTACGCATATTTTTAGATGAGATAAAATCTCTGGACTCGCTACCATAATCATCATCATCATCTAACGTTGATTCCGGTCATCTACAGGTCTTATTAAATAATGCTGTGTAATCAATTAGGACTCTTTCAGTGTAGATTTATTTTTCATCATCATCATCTTTACGTCGATCCCGGTCAATTTTTGAAGGAAAAACTTCTTTTAGCGCGGTACGCAATTTTTTAGATGAGATAAATTTGGACTCGCTACTCCCCGTTACGATACGCAGCTATAGTGTGTGCATTTATGCATGTACCAACGCGACTAGATAAATAAATTATTAATAAATTGAGTTTTATAAGTGAAAACGCCTCTTAGCGTGGTACACATATTTTTAGAGGAGATAAAATCTCTGGATTTGCGACTATAATCATCATCATCATCTAATGTTGAACCCGGTCATCTACAGGTCTTATTAAATAATATTGTGTAATCAATTAAGACTCTTTCAGAGTAGAATTTTTTTTTCATCATCATCATTAACGTCCATCCCGGTCAATTTTTGAAGTGAATATTCTTTTAGCGCGGTACGCTTATTTTTAGATGAGATAAAATCTCTGGACTCGCGACCATTATCATCATCATCATCTAACGTTGATTCCGGTCATCTACAGGTCTTATTAAATAATGCTGTGTAATCAATTAGGAGTCTTTCAGTGTAGATTTATTTTTCATCATCATCATCATTAACGTCGATCCCGGTCAATTTTTGAAGGAAAAACTTCTTTTAGCGCGGTACGCAATTTTTTAGATGAGATAAATCTCTGGACTCGCTACACCCCGTTACGATACGCAGCTATAGTGTGTGCATATATGCATGTACCAACGCGTCTAGATAAATAAATTATTAATAAATTGAGTTTTTTTATATTTGACTATGTTTGACCTCTTTTATAGAGTCCATCTACTGCGACGCGCGAGGTATTCGTCCCTTTGCATATTGTAAGAACTACGTAACCAAAGGCAAATAAGTTCCTGCAACAGCTGCAAATCTCATATCAAAATGCGGTACCACTGTACAGTTTGCGACGATTTTGATCTTTGTAAACAGTGCTACGAGAAGGTGGGACATCCGCATAAGATGGAGAAACACGGCCTCGACCTCGACGTTGGTTCTACGCTGGGTAATATGACACAAACGGATTTGCAAGAAGTTCGCAAGCTATCCATCCAAAGGTGTATTCAGACGCGTTGGTACATGCAGTACCAACGCGTCTAGATAAATAAATTATTAATAAATTGAGTTTTCACTTCTGTCGGCACTCCCGGAGTGGTTAGGTTAGGTTATTTTTTGTTCTTGTGGCGATACTATTGCTCCGCCAATAACTCAGTGTGGATTTGGTAGGGGTTTAGTAAGTCGGTCGGTCGACACTTAGGAATGAGGCAGTTATTTCTAATCGTTTTTTTTTGTTGTTTTGGCGATGTCCGGCTTAGACTTAGCCACGACGTATATTATATTAACTTTTTCTTATAGTGATAATTTTCAAGTAGATAATGAATATTCTTCATTCAAAAGTAGTAAATTATTCTTATTGATAGCAGCGTATTCATGTATAGGTTTGTTCAAAGTTCTAATTTCTAGGTGACGCGATTGCCAACAACAAAATTTATTGATCTTCCATTACGTATTAATTTTTTCTTGTGTAGTGATAATTTTCATGTAGATAATTAATCTTCTTCATTCAAAAGTAGTTAATTATTCTTATTGATAGCAGCGTATTCATGTATAGGTTTGTTTAAAGTTCTACTGCGGTAAAATGATGGTCAATTTTACTGCAGTTATATGTGGATTTTGGAAGGCAACAGAAAAAACCGCGTTCCACTAGTTATCCAATTTCACAACAATTGTGCACATTGTCGAAGCTTTTATGTTCAAAACACCATCACTTTTACACATAAACACCCGAAAACACATTAGATAGTTTGAAAAATTAATAACGGAGCGGCGATCGCGTCATTCGCTGTTTCCCGCCTAAAAGCTATTTCTAATCGTATTACATTGACAACTTAACTAAACTGTCACTGTCAATTAGACTTTCTTTTTATTTATCTAAAACAAGACTAGGACATTGGTTGTTCTAGTTCTGATGCGTTTCGTTACCCGAGAGCTCAGTCAATGTAATACGATTAAAATAAAAATTAATAAATATCTATATAAACAATTATACGGCCAAATATAGTGGACACAACAATGAACAAGTTCGAATTCCAAATATCAACAATGTACACAGTCCTCGTTCTCGCTATCGACGACGGCTCCTCGTGGTCTTGGACTCGGGGTTGGGGTTAGAAGGTGCAGTGTGTGAATTCGATGATGGAGTTACAATGGTAGAAGCCCGTCTAACCTCCCCAAGAACTCCACCGGTATTAGAACTGGGAAATTTTGTTATCAATGCTGCCAAATCCGTCGCAAACTGAATCTTATGGCGTTTTTTGTCTAATAACTCCAGACAAAATATATTACATAAATTATTTTTTTTTTTTTTTTGCCGCTATGCTGTGGGTACGATTCGTTATTTTGACGTCATACCTATTCTCTTTATTCCTGTCTTTATTTTATTTTTTCTTATTTAATTTTCTTGAGAAAGCACGATTGTGTCATAACGTCACGTCGTCTTAAAAAAATATAAATTAATAAATATCGAGAGGCACAAGAATGCATTAGATATTTATTAATTTTTATTTTTTTTTATTTTTTTGCCGCTATGCTGTGGGTACGATTCGTTATTTTGACGTCATACCTATTCTCTTTATTCCTGTCTTTATTTTATTTTTTCTCATTTAATTTTAAAATAGAAGCGCTCATGGCCCCGCGGTCTCAGTGTTCTGTAAACGATCACTGAGTTACGCAACTTTCACTATGGCTGGTCCTCGGATGGGTGACCACTTTGTGGCATTTACATTTGCGAGCGTTTCCGTGCTTCGGAAGGCACGTTAAGCCGTTGGTCCCGGTTGCCAGTAAAATGGCAGTCGTTAAGCCTGGTTGAATGCCTTATGGGCGGCATGAAAAATTTCAACAGCAGGTACCCACAACCTGCGTCTAGCTATTTCAACATGGCAATGGGCTCACCACCTATTACGTGGGACAGGTAAATCCACACGGTGAAAAGTGGGCATATAATATGCCTCTGCCACCCCTTCGGGGATAAGGCGTGATGGATATTTATTTATTTATTTATTCTTATTTAATTTTCTTCGTCTAAGATTTTTTAAGATTTGTAATTCTTACGAAATCTTACGTGCGTTTGTGGCTGGGTGGGCGTGTCATTCCGTTTTATTTACTTTTTTTTTATTAATTTGTAAGTTATTTTTATTTTTGTTTTTAATACATATTTATCTATTTATTTGTAATGGACGATTTGTCTGTATCTAGTGATGACTCTTTGCACTCGTGTTCTCTTTTTGATGCAAGCTTTGTTAGTACTGGCGACGTGGGCTCTGCAGCTCTTACATTGCATGATCAGCTATCCTCTGTCTTTTCCAACTTTCCTAAAAACTTTAATGTAGCGCACATCAATGCCCAGAGTATCCCCTACCATCATCCCGATCTTCTGGCATCCTTTAGCAGTGACCATCTCGATGCTGTACTGGTCTCCGAAACGTTTTTGAAACCTTCACATCATTCGAGGCTTTATGGAATACCTGGATTTGTGCTTGTGCGCAATGACAGGATTGACAAGGGTTGTGGATGAGTAGCTGTCTATCTTCGTGAGGATATTCCTTTCAAAATATTAATTGCGTCTCAGTCGGTTAACAGTAATTCAGCGGAGTACTTCTTTTTAGAGATTATAGTTTGGCATAGCAGGATGCTGCTTGGAGTATTTTATAGTCCTGATCTTCACGTTAATTACTTTGATTCACTTGAAACTTTGCTTAGCGATCTATGTCCTTCTTACAACCACGTAGTCATATTGGGTGATTTCAATACATGTTTGATCAAGAATGATCACATTTAGTTATGTTCTAAAATGTTTACTCTCATACTTCCTAACGTGATCCCTATCCTCACTCATCTATTAAATTTTTCTATGAAATCAGGCTGCTTTCTTAATGCTTGGAAGCCAGCACTTATAATCCACGAATCCTACTCTTCAGTCTAAGTTTCGCCCAATATCCATTCTTCCTTTTCTGTCCAAAGGTCTTGAGCATTTAGTACATCGACAATTAACTAATTACCTAACCCAGAATAATCTCCTCAACCCTCTACAATCAGGCTTTCGGCCAGGTCACAGTACCGTGACGGCCCTTTTAAAGTTGACCGACGATATCTGTCTGGCCATGGACTTTAGCAGTGCATTCAACTCTGTGGATCTATATGTTCTTCTAGGTATTCTTAAAACGCTTTATTTCTCCTCAGAGGCTGTGACCTGGTTTGACTCTTATCTTCGGGGGCGCTCGCAGTGTGTTCGCCTTAATGAGTCTTACTCTGAATGGCGTAATCTCATTGCTGGCGTACCTCAGGGTGGTGTACTTTCTCCTTTACTCTTTTCCATTTTCATCAACTCTGCTGTTCGAGATATATATCTTCCAATTTCCATCTCTATGCAGACGATTTGCAGCTGTACTGCCATTTTACTTTAAACGAATATAGAGGAGCCATTGCAGGTATGAATCGCGATCTGAGTGCTATTAGGCTAGAACGTTTGGACTTCAAATCAATCCCAATAAGTCTCAGGCGATGGTTATTGGTAGTAGGCAGATGCGATCCGGACTGGATATGGCTTTGCTTCCACCTGTCCTACTTAATGCTTTACCAATTTCTTACACTGATACAGCCAAAGATCTTGGCATTATCCTAGACTGCAATTTGTCCTGGGAAGCTCATGTCGGAGAGGTCAGCAAAAAGGTCTACTACACATTCCATACCCTCAAATGTCTCCAGTCGTTTTTGCCCGTAGATATCAAAATCTCGCTTTCACATACTTTAATACAGCCTATAATTGACTACGCGGACTCCTGCTACTTGGATGCTACTGAGGAGCTGTTAAATAAACTTGAGCGATTGCAAAACTTATGCATACGGTTTATTTTCAATCTACGTAAGTATGACCATGTCTCGGAATTTCGTAAGAAACTCAAGTGGCTCCCAATCCGACTCCGTAGGAATACTCGGATATTGTGTGTCCTTTTCAATATCCTGCACAATCCTTTATGTCCTTCCTACCAACGGGAGCGTTTCTCTTATATGCAGACACCCGATGCTCCATGTAGATCGCACCTTAGACATCGCCTTACTTTTCCTTCTCACAAAACAGATTTTTACTCCTATTCCTTCACTGTTCATGCGGTGAGGCTGTGGAACTCTCTCCCGACGAAGATACAATCTTGCCAAACTGTTTCACTGTTCAAGAAGAGAGTGAAAGAGCATTACCTCTCCTCTAACTATCTTAAGTTCAAAATATTATTACTTATCTATGTAGGTATAACTAAGTAGAGTATGTATGTATATTTTTATATATATGTGTTTTTTTATATTTAGGTACTTAATATATATACACACATTAACACGGTCTAGGGATATTTCATACTCAATTAAATAACTCGAAAAGTACTGGCCGCATTGGGATCTTTTATACACCGATTTGTTTGTAATTTATCTCAGACTAATTCCAAATTCAAATTTTTGAAAATTCTTTTGTTTCGGTGGCATAAAAATGTCTTGATGTGTAGGAGAGGGAATTTTCATTTGTGCGAAATTTAGAAAATAATACGAATTACATTTAGTTACAGTTTTTTTTCATTTTTAAACGAAAGATAAAGTTAAAATTGAGGTATTGTAGCCATGCAACGCCAACATTTGACGAGGGCGGAGATGTTACGAGCTGTGGGAATGCTGGAAGCTGGGTCTGTTCAGCGTAATGTTGCTGAGGCCATAGGGACCCACCAAAATGTAATTTCAAGATTGTGTACACGCTATCGTGCCATAGGTGAAGTAGCGGAGAGGCACCGGGGGCCAAGTCGCATCACTACCCCCAGACAAGACCGATTTTTGCAAATTACTGCGCGAGCTCAACCAAATGCAACGGCGACTCAATTGGTCCAAAGGCTGCGAGTGGAACACCAAGTGCTTGTGAGTGACCAAACTGTAAGAAGGCGACTGCATGAAAGCAATCTACGCTCTCGTAGACCACTCCGGGTCCCACCTTTACGGAGAGGCAATCGTGGACGACGATTAGAATGGGTTCGGATCCACGTGGACTGGGGCCGTGAGCAATGGTCCAATGTGCTGTTCACGAATGAATCCAGGTTCGGCTTCCATCCAGATTCACGAAGGACGCGTGTTTGGCGAGTTCCTGGACGATGGAGCCGTCTTCAGAACCCTCAGGAAGTTCACCCATACCAAGGAGGAACAATTATGGTTTGGGCAGGAATTCGTCTTGGAGGACGGACGGATCTCGTTTGGGTGCGGGGCAATATGACGGCAGAACGATACGTCCAACAGGTGCTGGGGCCCGTAATCTTGCCCCACAGAACACAAATGGGGCAAGATTTCCTGCTCATGCACGACAATGCCCGGGCACACACGGCGAGAACGGTAGCAGCTTGGTTACATACACACAATGTTAGGGCCTTAGACTGGCCTGCTCAATCGCCAGATCTAAATCCATTGAGCATGCGTGGGATATGCTGCAAAGAAAAGCTCTGAAGGATGTTCCTGAAAATCTGGGTACAGAAGATCAACTTTTTGCGCACCTCAGAAGGACATGGGACAATTATCCGCAGCAAGACATTGACAACCTTGTTCTGAGCATGCCGAATCGTTGCCGATGTGTTATGAACATCATGGGCGCTTTCTCAGACTACTAACTTCAAGTTTATAAACACAAATTAAATGATTTTTCTATTTTTTTCAGTTTTTACTCATAAATTAAAAGTTAATTTATGTACGGTTTCCGTCTATGCTTCATTTTTTTCCATAAACTCCTGAAATTTTAATCGAAGTACCTTAACCATTATTAAAAAATGGTAGAATATTAAATAACGTATATTTTAAATATATACATGTCATATAAATAATTAACACATTGATAGTAATTCGCTTTTTTAAAAATATCCCTAGACCGTGTTGATGTGTGTATATGTATTTGAATAATATAAATATATATTATCATTTATGTATGTACGATAACCTGCACACACATATAATTTTATCTCACCTTAACATCTCCTATCTCAGGCCTACTGGAAGAGATTTCTGTGGAAATAAGTAGGCCTTTGCACTTTGTTATCTTCTTTGTTGTTTTCTTTTGTTATCATTTGTGTGTACATAAATCAATAAATAAATAAATAAAAATAAAATAAATACCATTAAAATAAATAACACAAAAATGACTCATAATTTTAAAAATGATGGTATCATTTATGTGTCTGTATGAATAATAGCAATATGAACATAGGTCTAATTTGAAATGATATAAATATTTTAAAACGTACTTAAAATGTAACAGCATGTATCTATGAAAGTGAGCATTTGGTGCACCATTTGTAAAAAGGATACATTTTAGCAATAGATGTGTAGATTACAATTGTTTACAAAGATGTAAATCGAAAACGAGGCGTAACTCAAAAGTTACAGACTATATTTGTACATTTTCATTAAAAAAATATCTACTAATCAGTCAATACCTACTTCAATACAACTCTAAAGAAAATGGCTCTGTCAAAACTTTTATAGAGTAAAGACAGGCGCATATAACAGCATTTTTTTTTGAAGTGAAAACTTCTTTAGCGGCGTTGAGCACTTTTTCTGTAATGGGTATAAAATCTTAAACTCGCGTCAGGACACGTGACCTGATCGAAAAAACGTAAGATTTTTTTATCATCATCATCATCTTTACGTCGATCCCGGTCAATTTTTGAAGGAAAAACTTCTTTTAGCACGGTACGCATATTTTTAGATGAGATAAAATCTCTGGACTCGCGACCATAATCATCATCATCATCAAACGTTGATTCCGGTCATCTACAGGTCTTATTAAATAATGCTGTGTAATCAATTAGGACTCTTTCAGTGTAGAATTATTTTTTATCATCATCATCTTTACGTCGATCCCGGTCAATTTTTGAAGGAAAAACTTCTTTTAGCGCGGTACGCATATTTTTAGATGAGATAAAATCTCTGGACTCGCGACCATAATCATCATCATCATCTAACGTTGATTCCGGTCGTCTACAGGTCTTATTAAATAATGCTGTGTAATCAATTAGGACTCTTTCAGTGTAGAATTATTTTTTATCATCATCATCTTTACGTCGATCCCGGTCAATTTTTGAAGGAAAAGCTTCTTTTAGCGCGGTACGCATATTTTTAGATGAGATAAAATCTCTGGACTCGCGACCATAATCATCATCATCATCAAACGTTGATTCCGGTCATCTACAGGTCTTATTAAATAATGCTGTGTAATCAATTAGGACTCTTTCAGTGTAGAATTATTTTTTATCATCATCATCTTTACGTCGATCCCGGTCAATTTTTGAAGGAAAAACTTCTTTTAGCGCGGTACGCATATTTTTAGATGAGATAAAATCTCTGGACTCGCTACCATAATCATCATCATCATCTAACGTTGATTCCGGTCATCTACAGGTCTTATTAAATAATGCTGTGTAATCAATTAGGAGTCTTTCAGTGTAGATTTATTTTTCATCATCATCATCATTAACGTCGATCCCGGTCAATTTTTGAAGGAAAAACTTCTTTTAGCGCGGTACGCAATTTTTTAGATGAGATAAATCTCTGGACTCGCTACACCCCGTTACGATACGCAGCTATAGTGTGTGCATATATGCATGTACCAACGCGTCTAGATAAATAAATTATTAATAAATTGAGTTTTTTTATATTTGACTATGTTTGACCTCTTTTATAGAGTCCATCTACTGCGACGCGCGAGGTATTCGTCCCTTTGCATATTGTAAGAACTACGTAACCAAAGGCAAATAAGTTCCTGCAACAGCTGCAAATCTCATATCAAAATGCGGTACCACTGTACAGTTTGCGACGATTTTGATCTTTGTAAACAGTGCTACGAGAAGGTGGGACATCCGCATAAGATGGAGAAACACGGCCTCGACCTCGACGTTGGTTCTACGCTGGGTAATATGACACAAACGGATTTGCAAGAAGTTCGCAAGCTATCCATCCAAAGGTGTATTCAGACGCGTTGGTACATGCAGTACCAACGCGTCTAGATAAATAAATTATTAATAAATTGAGTTTTCACTTCTGTCGGCACTCCCGGAGTGGTTAGGTTAGGTTATTTTTTGTTCTTGTGGCGATACTATTGCTCCGCCAATAACTCAGTGTGGATTTGGTAGGGGTTTAGTAAGTCGGTCGGTCGACACTTAGGAATGAGGCAGTTATTTCTAATCGTTTTTTTTTGTTGTTTTGGCGATGTCCGGCTTAGACTTAGCCACGACGTATATTATATTAACTTTTTCTTATAGTGATAATTTTCAAGTAGATAATGAATATTCTTCATTCAAAAGTAGTAAATTATTCTTATTGATAGCAGCGTATTCATGTATAGGTTTGTTCAAAGTTCTAATTTCTAGGTGACGCGATTGCCAACAACAAAATTTATTGATCTTCCATTACGTATTAATTTTTTCTTGTGTAGTGATAATTTTCATGTAGATAATTAATCTTCTTCATTCAAAAGTAGTTAATTATTCTTATTGATAGCAGCGTATTCATGTATAGGTTTGTTTAAAGTTCTACTGCGGTAAAATGATGGTCAATTTTACTGCAGTTATATGTGGATTTTGGAAGGCAACAGAAAAAACCGCGTTCCACTAGTTATCCAATTTCACAACAATTGTGCACATTGTCGAAGCTTTTATGTTCAAAACACCATCACTTTTACACATAAACACCCGAAAACACATTAGATAGTTTGAAAAATTAATAACGGAGCGGCGATCGCGTCATTCGCTGTTTCCCGCCTAAAAGCTATTTCTAATCGTATTACATTGACAACTTAACTAAACTGTCACTGTCAATTAGACTTTCTTTTTATTTATCTAAAACAAGACTAGGACATTGGTTGTTCTAGTTCTGATGCGTTTCGTTACCCGAGAGCTCAGTCAATGTAATACGATTAAAATAAAAATTAATAAATATCTATATAAACAATTATACGGCCAAATATAGTGGACACAACAATGAACAAGTTCGAATTCCAAATATCAACAATGTACACAGTCCTCGTTCTCGCTATCGACGACGGCTCCTCGTGGTCTTGGACTCGGGGTTGGGGTTAGAAGGTGCAGTGTGTGAATTCGATGATGGAGTTACAATGGTAGAAGCCCGTCTAACCTCCCCAAGAACTCCACCGGTATTAGAACTGGGAAATTTTGTTATCAATGCTGCCAAATCCGTCGCAAACTGAATCTTATGGCGTTTTTTGTCTAATAACTCCAGACAAAATATATTACATAAATTATTTTTTTTTTTTTTTGCCGCTATGCTGTGGGTACGATTCGTTATTTTGACGTCATACCTATTCTCTTTATTCCTGTCTTTATTTTATTTTTTCTTATTTAATTTTCTTGAGAAAGCACGATTGTGTCATAACGTCACGTCGTCTTAAAAAAATATAAATTAATAAATATGCCTCTCGAGAGGCACAAGAATGCATTAGATATTTATTAATTTTTATTTTTTTTTATTTTTTTGCCGCTATGCTGTGGGTACGATTCGTTATTTTGACGTCATACCTATTCTCTTTATTCCTGTCTTTATTTTATTTTTTCTCATTTAATTTTAAAATAGAAGCGCTCATGGCCCCGCGGTCTCAGTGTTCTGTAAACGATCACTGAGTTACGCAACTTTCACTATGGCTGGTCCTCGGATGGGTGACCACTTTGTGGCATTTACATTTGCGAGCGTTTCCGTGCTTCGGAAGGCACGTTAAGCCGTTGGTCCCGGTTGCCAGTAAAATGGCAGTCGTTAAGCCTGGTTGAATGCCTTATGGGCGGCATGAAAAATTTCAACAGCAGGTACCCACAACCTGCGTCTAGCTATTTCAACATGGCAATGGGCTCACCACCTATTACGTGGGACAGGTAAATCCACACGGTGAAAAGTGGGCATATAATATGCCTCTGCCACCCCTTCGGGGATAAGGCGTGATGGATATTTATTTATTTATTTATTCTTATTTAATTTTCTTCGTCTAAGATTTTTTAAGATTTGTAATTCTTACGAAATCTTACGTGCGTTTGTGGCTGGGTGGGCGTGTCATTCCGTTTTATTTACTTTTTTTTTATTAATTTGTAAGTTATTTTTATTTTTGTTTTTAATACATATTTATCTATTTATTTGTAATGGACGATTTGTCTGTATCTAGTGATGACTCTTTGCACTCGTGTTCTCTTTTTGATGCAAGCTTTGTTAGTACTGGCGACGTGGGCTCTGCAGCTCTTACATTGCATGATCAGCTATCCTCTGTCTTTTCCAACTTTCCTAAAAACTTTAATGTAGCGCACATCAATGCCCAGAGTATCCCCTACCATCATCCCGATCTTCTGGCATCCTTTAGCAGTGACCATCTCGATGCTGTACTGGTCTCCGAAACGTTTTTGAAACCTTCACATCATTCGAGGCTTTATGGAATACCTGGATTTGTGCTTGTGCGCAATGACAGGATTGACAAGGGTTGTGGATGAGTAGCTGTCTATCTTCGTGAGGATATTCCTTTCAAAATATTAATTGCGTCTCAGTCGGTTAACAGTAATTCAGCGGAGTACTTCTTTTTAGAGATTATAGTTTGGCATAGCAGGATGCTGCTTGGAGTATTTTATAGTCCTGATCTTCACGTTAATTACTTTGATTCACTTGAAACTTTGCTTAGCGATCTATGTCCTTCTTACAACCACGTAGTCATATTGGGTGATTTCAATACATGTTTGATCAAGAATGATCACATTTAGTTATGTTCTAAAATGTTTACTCTCATACTTCCTAACGTGATCCCTATCCTCACTCATCTATTAAATTTTTCTATGAAATCAGGCTGCTTTCTTAATGCTTGGAAGCCAGCACTTATAATCCACGAATCCTACTCTTCAGTCTAAGTTTCGCCCAATATCCATTCTTCCTTTTCTGTCCAAAGGTCTTGAGCATTTAGTACATCGACAATTAACTAATTACCTAACCCAGAATAATCTCCTCAACCCTCTACAATCAGGCTTTCGGCCAGGTCACAGTACCGTGACGGCCCTTTTAAAGTTGACCGACGATATCTGTCTGGCCATGGACTTTAGCAGTGCATTCAACTCTGTGGATCTATATGTTCTTCTAGGTATTCTTAAAACGCTTTATTTCTCCTCAGAGGCTGTGACCTGGTTTGACTCTTATCTTCGGGGGCGCTCGCAGTGTGTTCGCCTTAATGAGTCTTACTCTGAATGGCGTAATCTCATTGCTGGCGTACCTCAGGGTGGTGTACTTTCTCCTTTACTCTTTTCCATTTTCATCAACTCTGCTGTTCGAGATATATATCTTCCAATTTCCATCTCTATGCAGACGATTTGCAGCTGTACTGCCATTTTACTTTAAACGAATATAGAGGAGCCATTGCAGGTATGAATCGCGATCTGAGTGCTATTAGGCTAGAACGTTTGGACTTCAAATCAATCCCAATAAGTCTCAGGCGATGGTTATTGGTAGTAGGCAGATGCGATCCGGACTGGATATGGCTTTGCTTCCACCTGTCCTACTTAATGCTTTACCAATTTCTTACACTGATACAGCCAAAGATCTTGGCATTATCCTAGACTGCAATTTGTCCTGGGAAGCTCATGTCGGAGAGGTCAGCAAAAAGGTCTACTACACATTCCATACCCTCAAATGTCTCCAGTCGTTTTTGCCCGTAGATATCAAAATCTCGCTTTCACATACTTTAATACAGCCTATAATTGACTACGCGGACTCCTGCTACTTGGATGCTACTGAGGAGCTGTTAAATAAACTTGAGCGATTGCAAAACTTATGCATACGGTTTATTTTCAATCTACGTAAGTATGACCATGTCTCGGAATTTCGTAAGAAACTCAAGTGGCTCCCAAACCGACTCCGTAGGAATACTCGGATATTGTGTGTCCTTTTCAATATCCTGCACAATCCTTTATGTCCTTCCTACCAACGGGAGCGTTTCTCTTATATGCAGACACCCGATGCTCCATGTAGATCGCACCTTAGACATCGCCTTACTTTTCCTTCTCACAAAACAGATTTTTACTCCTATTCCTTCACTGTTCATGCGGTGAGGCTGTGGAACTCTCTCCCGACGAAGATACAATCTTGCCAAACTGTTTCACTGTTCAAGAAGAGAGTGAAAGAGCATTACCTCTCCTCTAACTATCTTAAGTTCAAAATATTATTACTTATCTATGTAGGTATAACTAAGTAGAGTATGTATGTATATTTTTATATATATGTGTTTTTTATATTTAGGTACTTAATATATATACACACATTAACACGGTCTAGGGATATTTCATACTCAATTAAATAACTCGAAAAGTACTGGCCGCATTGGGATCTTTTATACACCGATTTGTTTGTAATTTATCTCAGACTAATTCCAAATTCAAATTTTTGAAAATTCTTTTGTTTCGGTGGCATAAAAATGTCTTGATGTGTAGGAGAGGGAATTTTCATTTGTGCGAAATTTAGAAAATAATACGAATTACATTTAGTTACAGTTTTTTTTCATTTTTAAACGAAAGATAAAGTTAAAATTGAGGTATTGTAGCCATGCAACGCCAACATTTGACGAGGGCGGAGATGTTACGAGCTGTGGGAATGCTGGAAGCTGGGTCTGTTCAGCGTAATGTTGCTGAGGCCATAGGGACCCACCAAAATGTAATTTCAAGATTGTGTACACGCTATCGTGCCATAGGTGAAGTAGCGGAGAGGCACCGGGGGCCAAGTCGCATCACTACCCCCAGACAAGACCGATTTTTGCAAATTACTGCGCGAGCTCAACCAAATGCAACGGCGACTCAATTGGTCCAAAGGCTGCGAGTGGAACACCAAGTGCTTGTGAGTGACCAAACTGTAAGAAGGCGACTGCATGAAAGCAATCTACGCTCTCGTAGACCACTCCGGGTCCCACCTTTACGGAGAGGCAATCGTGGACGACGATTAGAATGGGTTCGGATCCACGTGGACTGGGGCCGTGAGCAATGGTCCAATGTGCTGTTCACGAATGAATCCAGGTTCGGCTTCCATCCAGATTCACGAAGGACGCGTGTTTGGCGAGTTCCTGGACGATGGAGCCGTCTTCAGAACCCTCAGGAAGTTCACCCATACCAAGGAGGAACAATTATGGTTTGGGCAGGAATTCGTCTTGGAGGACGGACGGATCTCGTTTGGGTGCGGGGCAATATGACGGCAGAACGATACGTCCAACAGGTGCTGGGGCCCGTAATCTTGCCCCACAGAACACAAATGGGGCAAGATTTCCTGCTCATGCACGACAATGCCCGGGCACACACGGCGAGAACGGTAGCAGCTTGGTTACATACACACAATGTTAGGGCCTTAGACTGGCCTGCTCAATCGCCAGATCTAAATCCATTGAGCATGCGTGGGATATGCTGCAAAGAAAAGCTCTGAAGGATGTTCCTGAAAATCTGGGTACAGAAGATCAACTTTTTGCGCACCTCAGAAGGACATGGGACAATTATCCGCAGCAAGACATTGACAACCTTGTTCTGAGCATGCCGAATCGTTGCCGATGTGTTATGAACATCATGGGCGCTTTCTCAGACTACTAACTTCAAGTTTATAAACACAAATTAAATGATTTTTCTATTTTTTTCAGTTTTTACTCATAAATTAAAAGTTAATTTATGTACGGTTTCCGTCTATGCTTCATTTTTTTCCATAAACTCCTGAAATTTTAATCGAAGTACCTTAACCATTATTAAAAAATGGTAGAATATTAAATAACGTATATTTTAAATATATACATGTCATATAAATAATTAACACATTGATAGTAATTCGCTTTTTTAAAAATATCCCTAGACCGTGTTGATGTGTGTATATGTATTTGAATAATATAAATATATATTATCATTTATGTATGTACGATAACCTGCACACACATATAATTTTATCTCACCTTAACATCTCCTATCTCAGGCCTACTGGAAGAGATTTCTGTGGAAATAAGTAGGCCTTTGCACTTTGTTATCTTCTTTGTTGTTTTCTTTTGTTATCATTTGTGTGTACATAAATCAATAAATAAATAAATAAAAATAAAATAAATACCATTAAAATAAATAACACAAAAATGACTCATAATTTTAAAAATGATGGTATCATTTATGTGTCTGTATGAATAATAGCAATATGAACATAGGTCTAATTTGAAATGATATAAATATTTTAAAACGTACTTAAAATGTAACAGCATGTATCTATGAAAGTGAGCATTTGGTGCACCATTTGTAAAAAGGATACATTTTAGCAATAGATGTGTAGATTACAATTGTTTACAAAGATGTAAATCGAAAACGAGGCGTAACTCAAAAGTTACAGACTATATTTGTACATTTTCATTAAAAAAATATCTACTAATCAGTCAATACCTACTTCAATACAACTCTAAAGAAAATGGCTCTGTCAAAACTTTTATAGAGTAAAGACAGGCGCATATAACAGCATTTTTTTTTGAAGTGAAAACTTCTTTAGCGGCGTTGAGCACTTTTTCTGTAATGGGTATAAAATCTTAAACTCGCGTCAGGACACGTGACCTGATCGAAAAAACGTAAGATTTTTTTATCATCATCATCATCTTTACGTCGATCCCGGTCAATTTTTGAAGGAAAAACTTCTTTTAGCACGGTACGCATATTTTTAGATGAGATAAAATCTCTGGACTCGCGACCATAATCATCATCATCATCAAACGTTGATTCCGGTCATCTACAGGTCTTATTAAATAATGCTGTGTAATCAATTAGGACTCTTTCAGTGTAGAATTATTTTTTATCATCATCATCTTTACGTCGATCCCGGTCAATTTTTGAAGGAAAAACTTCTTTTAGCGCGGTACGCATATTTTTAGATGAGATAAAATCTCTGGACTCGCGACCATAATCATCATCATCATCTAACGTTGATTCCGGTCGTCTACAGGTCTTATTAAATAATGCTGTGTAATCAATTAGGACTCTTTCAGTGTAGAATTATTTTTTATCATCATCATCTTTACGTCGATCCCGGTCAATTTTTGAAGGAAAAACTTCTTTTAGCGCGGTACGCATATTTTTAGATGAGATAAAATCTCTGGACTCGCGACCATAATCATCATCATCATCAAACGTTGATTCCGGTCATCTACAGGTCTTATTAAATAATGCTGTGTAATCAATTAGGACTCTTTCAGTGTAGAATTATTTTTTATCATCATCATCTTTACGTCGATCCCGGTCAATTTTTGAAGGAAAAACTTCTTTTAGCGCGGTACGCATATTTTTAGATGAGATAAAATCTCTGGACTCGCGACCATAATCATCATCATCATCTAACGTTGATTCCGGTCGTCTACAGGTCTTATTAAATAATGCTGTGTAATCAATTAGGACTCTTTCAGTGTAGAATTATTTTTTATCATCATCATCTTTACGTCGATCCCGGTCAATTTTTGAAGGAAAAGCTTCTTTTAGCGCGGTACGCATATTTTTAGATGAGATAAAATCTCTGGACTCGCGACCATAATCATCATCATCATCAAACGTTGATTCCGGTCATCTACAGGTCTTATTAAATAATGCTGTGTAATCAATTAGGACTCTTTCAGTGTAGAATTATTTTTTATCATCATCATCTTTACGTCGATCCCGGTCAATTTTTGAAGGAAAAACTTCTTTTAGCGCGGTACGCATATTTTTAGATGAGATAAAATCTCTGGACTCGCTACCATAATCATCATCATCATCTAACGTTGATTCCGGTCATCTACAGGTCTTATTAAATAATGCTGTGTAATCAATTAGGACTCTTTCAGTGTAGATTTATTTTTCATCATCATCATCTTTACGTCGATCCCGGTCAATATTTGAAGGAAAAACTTCTTTTAGCGCGGTACGCAATTTTTTAGATGAGATAAATCTCTGGACTCGCTACACCCCGTTACGATACGCAGCTACAGTGTGTGCATATATGCATGTACCAACGCGTCTAGATAAATAAATTATTAATAAATTGAGTTTTTTTATATTTGACTATGTTTGACCTCTTTTATAGAGTCCATCTACTGCGACGCGCGAGGTATTCGTCCCTTTGCATATTGTAAGAACTACGTAACCAAAGGCAAATAAGTTCCTGCAACAGCTGCAAATCTCATATCAAAATGCGGTACCACTGTACAGTTTGCGACGATTTTGATCTTTGTAAACAGTGCTACGAGAAGGTGGGACATCCGCATAAGATGGAGAAACACGGCCTCGACCTCGACGTTGGTTCTACGCTGGGTAATATGACACAAACGGATTTGCAAGAAGTTCGCAAGCTATCCATCCAAAGGTGTATTCAGTCCTTGGTGTTCGCGTGTCAATGTCGCGACGCAAACTGTCGCCTCCCGTCGTGCATGAAGATGAAGAGAGTAGTTACTCACACAAAAATGTGTCGTCGCGAAATGAAAAGCGATTGTCCTATTTGCAAGCAGCTCATCGTGCTGTGCTGCTACCATGCGAAACGATGCCAAGAGACCAAGTGCTCCGTAATTTTCTGCAGCTCCATCAAGCGGGAGTTGAAACAACGACAGGTACGTATCTAAATATTTATAAATATTGTGACGTAGAGGATTAGGCTGGTGAATCTAGGGTGATTTACGCACAGAGGTGAAGGAAAGTTGTAATTGGAAGAACAAAAGCATTTATTTTTCTAGTTAAACGTTATATAAAGCAATGTGAGAAGAAAATTCGTATTTAAAATTTAACTAAGATAGAAGATAATAGAAGAAAAAGGGTTGACTCGGTAGGCGACATTACTGAGACATATCCCAAGATAATGTGGGAGACGTCATCTTGTCGAGCAGTTGAAGCAGAGTAGGGCCGAGGACCGCCAGTGCGGCCCGTTCGCTGTCAAGGACGTACCTAAGGCCGCGGGGGCATGGCACCGCTGGCTCGCGCTGTGCCACAGGCAGCCATGACGTGACACGTACACCTCGTCGGGACAGAATTTTCCTGGAGGGCTTTTCGGCTTCTCGTGCTGGCTGAAGTCTCCGGTGCGGTACGGTGTCAGCCTAACACTGGAGGCGCAAGCTCGTGGGCAGCCTCTCCTGGGTGCCCTGAAAGCAGTTTAAGTAGGGCCCGTTACATATGGCGCTGCGGAGGACGTAAGATCGCGGGGGCAAGGCACCGCTCCTGGCTCGGCTGGGCCGCAGGTAGCCATGACGTTAGAATATGTAATACAGGTTTAATTAACTGATGAGTTCTATATGTAAAGAAATTTGTTCCAAAATAACAACTAAATAGGTGTATCATTTTTTAATCCATATCTATATCATTCATAAGGTTAATTAATTAAGAAATTAACCCACAAATAGCTTTAGAGGTTGCTTTTTCAAACTATGGCTTTAGGCAAAGTTATGTTTATAAATTATCCACAAATACTTGTAGCTCTGTGTTCTATAAAACGATCACCTGCGTCTTGCGCTAGAAGGACCTTTTCCTTCATAATAATTATGGGAATTTTAGTATGGATCATGCTATCATACTTACAGTCACCCTAGCGGAAGACGCAGGTAATCGTTTTTATAGAACGCAGGGCTACAAGTATATTATGTTAAGTAAATATTTCCTACAAATTATCAAATAAATAGTTACGAAACCTACTCTACACTATACCTGACTTAACACTAGCGTGATCTTAATGAGTTTGTGAGACAGATGGCGACTCACATAGCCCTCACAGTGATTCTACCGCGCTGTCTGTATGTCACTGGTCAGGGACTTTCTAAAGTAGAAGTCGTTCTATAGTTTTTAGCAATCAGCAAGGTTTTGTTTCAAAAAGAAATGTAAATACAATTTAATTAAGTGCTGTCCTATTGCTTAGCTATTTTGGATGACTGACTATACAAAAACTAAAAGCAACGTTTGTTTACAACATATTTATTTAGATAGTGCCTTTATAGTATTCTCTGCCAACCTCTTATGTTTGTATTTTATGTCAAATCCTATATCTGTTTTATTTTTATTTAAAAAAATAAATAAATAATATCCTTCACGCCTTATCCCCGAAGGGGTGGTAGAGGCATATTATATGCCCACTTTTCACCGTGTGGATTCCTGTCCCACGTAATAGGTGGTGAGCCCTATGCCGTGTTGAAATATACAGACGCAAGTTGTTGCTACCTGCTGTTGAAATTTTTAAGCCGCCCGCCTGTTTGAAGGCCTTATGCCTTTACCAGGCTTAACGACTGCCATTTTACTGGCAACCGGGACCAACGGCTTAACGTGCTTACCGAAGCACGGAAACGCTCGCAAATGTAAATGCCACAAAGTGGTCACCCATCCGAGGACCAGCCATAGTGAAAGTTGCGTAACTCAGTGAACGTTTACAGAACACTGAGACCGCTAGGCCACGAGCGCTTCTTTATTTATATTATTATTTTAATATATTATTTATAATTATTATTTATTACTTATTTATTTATATTTTTGATATGTAGGTATCTTATTAGAATTACTGAAATGTAACGAGTTTTCACTGTTTTGGTTATCATAATTATTTGTTTGTTTTTCGCTTACGTAAAAAAATATTAAAGTTTAAGTTAACATGTGCCACATCTCTGGGCGGCAGCTGAAAACCAGCGCCAAGTGTGTACTTGTGCACACTAAGCAAATGCTGAGCTGTGGCCCTATTGATACGTTAATATATTTAGCAAATTATTTGTAACTTTATGATTGTAATTTGTATCAATTAAACGTTTCTTTCTTTCATTATTCCTTCACAGCTACATGCACCGCCGGCACCACTGCAACAACAGACTCAATCACAAATACTTGAAAAAGCCTTAATGAATGTAATGGCCATGCTACATACGCCCCCATGTAAGAAAAATAAGCAAAGAATACTACGCATACTCAAATTTTATCCGCCACTCATGGCCGTCTTCTTCAAACCGAGGCAGGTTAGTGTGGTACTGTTTTAAATCTATATCTATACTTCTATACTAATATATAAAGCTGAAGAGTTTGTTTGTTTTTATTTTTGTTTGTTTGGTTGGTTGAACGCGCTAACAGTAGGAACAACTGGTTCAAATTGTAAAAATCTTTTTATGAGTTAGATAATAGTCCACTTAACAAGGCTATATATCATCACGCTACTACCCAGTAGAGCGGAGCACTAGTCACAAATGTCCACAAATCAGGCAATTTTTTATTCATTATTGTAGAATTTATAAGCGACGGGATTAAATAGGTGCGACGGGAGTTCGAAGTATGGTCAATGCTACGGGCGAAGCCGTGGGCGTCATCTAGTCTTTTATATATGAATCCACCTTTAACACTGCCATTCTGTATACTCTAGGCAGAGTTAAATTACTTAATATTGACTATGCATGATGTTAGAGGATAAAAATATGCAGTGGATGATTTAGCCGAAATGCAAACAGCGATCCTATTTCAGTCCCCTACATATCGCCATCATCAAACAAAGACAGATTAACGTGCTACTACCTTTTTGCACTGCCATTGCATGTCAAACAAGATGCTAGGAGGCAGGTTAAATCATTTTAAAATGTTAAAAATACGTGGCATTATTTTAAGTTGTAAAAGCTCTTAGTGAAGCTTCAATGCATTTATATTTTAACAAGTGCAGTAGGTGGCGCTGGTGGAGTAGGAGGCGGGGGCCCTGTAGTTTATTATAATATATACCGTGTTGGGAGCTATGGGGCTATCTTTCCGAGGACCCACTAGGGACTCCGGGCCATCGGCAGATGGAAAGGCATCGTGTGGTTAGTCGGCAAGATTCCAGAATCTATCCAGAGGATTTTGAACTGGCAGAAAAAATCAATAATATATAAGTACCTAATAAAACAGTTTTAGTGTGAGCTGTTGTACACATAGAACATTAAATACCAAAAAGGTAGTATTAGGGAAACTATGGTTCGTCTTTTCGTTCGAATTATTGCAGTGTCATAAGGGCCCATTGGGCAATGAAAAGCGTTATAATGAAATATTTCAAAATTAAGCTCGTCTCTGAGATTTAACACTGTATTGTTGTGTACCTTCATCTACATTTGTCCAATAGTAAACAGAGAACTTGGATTGTGGTGGTTAATACAATTATTGTTATTGATTGACAGGAGGTTTATGTTTGGGTGCCCGAATCCCGATTTTATGACAAGCTGTTTATTTTACCCATCTTCGTTAAATGCATACTTTCCTTTTTTATGGTAACTGGTTTAGTATCACTGGCTGAAACGCAGCATAACACTCAAAAATATTTAAAACCGTAAACGGTTTGACCTTCCGACATCCCGAGTGCACAACCTACCATACTGAAGCAAATGTTTCACATCTCGACCACTTTTGTACGCTTTGTACTACTCAAAAGCATGTGCCTTTAGTAGATTCACTGTAAGAATTGGGTGCGTTCCACTTACGCCCGCAATGCCCTTGACCGCCACCGCTAAAATTGCCTTTTCACTAACGTAATGAGGGGTTGTGCACCAATATTGCGTGGGCGACGTCTGCACGATTTAGTCGCCAATAGTAACGTCATGTTGACCTGTAGCAATCGCTCGGAACGTCCACGAGCCTTGGGCAGAACGATACAGTTACAATCGTTGTGGGCTGTAAGTGGTACGTAGCCCTTGTGTAACATGTTCAGCGACTTCAGAAACGAAATTCCAGCGGCAGTAATGTAAAATTAAACAGTAACTGTTCTAAGGTAACACGTATTAGATTGATTTATAAAAAACACTGTTTTTTTTTTCAATTTAATAGGTGCAACTAAAACGCTGCACCTATATGAAAAACAGTTTGTGCCAATGCGAAAAAGAACTTTTTTTGACAGAATTAACATTAGAATGCAATGAATACATAGATATGTATTCATTGTCAGGTTCGCAGCGTGTCCTGGTGTCACCATTGCAGCCAAGACGCCGCAGCAGGACGAGCTCACCAAGTTCGTGATGTAAACGTCGGCGGCGGGTGGTTCTAAGACGACCGGGACGAGCGCTCAATGTGCAAAATGCAAATCTTGAGAGGAGCATGCTGACGTGACATTTTTTTTCCTGTCTGCTTCTGTGTATTGTAACTTGTTTGTAGTGTAGGTACATTATGATACTCATTCTGTTAATTGTAATGAACTCAGTTTATAATACAATTATGTGATAATTGTAAACGGATGTTTCTATTATTCTGTCGTACTCGTGCTTCAAGTGTGATAACAGATAAGTACTTACCTTTATGCCCAATTCCAAATATTTCTGGGTCTAGTAAGACGATAATTATGTTTACGTGGGATACTCTCCCCACAAGTACCTATCAGTGAGCTAACAGACTGAACAACCTAGCCCTGAGCGTACGTAGCAGAATAGGTCAGCCTACCATCTCTCTTCACCTTACGTGTAATCCTAGTTGCTTCCGAATTTGTTTGCTAAGTTTCGATTCCGAAGTTGCTTCTTTATATTCGACAGCAGGAAGCTATCATTTGACTTTTGAAAAAAAAATCTGTATTATTTACTCATTAAAACAAGAACCTTTCATGCCCCTGTGGCGCAGTTGGTAGTGTACTCGCAACAAATATTTGTTTGATCCGTACCTAAATAATTGTTAAGGAGTTCGGGTGTTTTCTATGTGACTGTAAGGAGGCTACCGAGATCCGGGCCCCAAACGCTCGTAACGCTCAAACGTACCTAACTGCTGACTAAGACTTTTTACACTATCATAGAAATATGATCATAGTAATTTTTATATTAAGAACATATGACGGTAAAATAACTACATTTGATTCATATGGTCTATGACTAAAATAAAGAATATACTAGATAGTTATTCTTTATCTTAGGTCTATGATCATATTTATGGGGTCCTATTTGACGGTTAGCGTCAAGTCATATCTATATCCGTCTATAAACAACCTTAAATAAAGTCAATTTCGAAAATCAAAGAGTTTGGACTGGAATATAGAAACTACAAAAACATGAATTCGGCACTTAAAAGTAATCCGTAGGTATAATTTGTAAGACTGAAGCGCTCGTGGCCCCGCGGTCTCAGTGTTCGGTAAACGATCACTGAGGTACGCAACTTTCACTATGGCTGGTCGTCGGACGGGTGACCACTTTGTGGCATTTACATTTGCGAGCGTTTCCGTGCTTCGGAAGGCAGGTTAAGCCGTTGGTCCCGGTTGCCAGTAAAATGGCAGTCGTTAAGCCTGGTTGAAGGCCTTATAGGCGGCTTAATAAATTTCAACAGCAGGTAGCCACAACCTGCGTCTGTCTATTTAAACACGGCAATGGGCTCACCACCTATTACGTGCGTAGTCGTATACTACTTCGTTCTGTGTTTAAAAAATAGAAATGTGTGTAAAAAGTAAACAATTTCCAGTGATCTTTATATCAGTTAATAGTTTAAACTACGAAGAATGTGATGGTGCAAAAACTTTTTAACTAAAATAATAAGCAGTGCCTAATTTTCAAGAAATCAATCTAAAACGACCGGTATTTTTACAAAAGTTTGAACAAGAAAGTGAAAGTTGGGTTTATCCTGTTTTTGAACTTGATTTTTGTTTAATAGCTCAATAACGCATACACCAATTTCAACCATTTTGCAGTTGGCTATATAGACGAGTGGTTATTACGAGATCCTTTTTATGTAAATGTCAAAATCAGTGACAGAGGGTTCGGATCAGAGAAATTTGGAAATACTTTTTGTGATTTAATTTTGTTAAATCGCATACTCCCTCAACACTTTGATATTAAAAGAGTATAATAATGTCATCGAGTCATAGCAAAGAGTTATTTGAAGACGTTACAATGGCGACACCTCGAATTCGCACTGGCGCTCCTAGCATACCGATAAGTAGTACAACAAGGAGGAATGTGACCCTGAGACGAAAGCCAAAAATTAACATGCATACAGAAAATTCCTTCGAAGAATTGTCGATATGCTCAGAGGATGAGGATGAGTATTCTTCTACTGGCGCTACACCATGCATTCATGACTTAAATCGTAGCCTGCCAGATTTGAGTAGCAATATTGTTGATGACATTCAAATTATGAGGGAAAAAATATTTACCCTTGAAGAGAAATTGAGTATAGCAGAACATGAAATTGATGCTTTAGTATTGGAAAACGGCAACCAGGCAAAACAAATTACTGACTACAAGCGACGGATTGAACAACTAACCCAGATATGTAAAACCACCCCCTCAAAAAATAATATTAGCAAACCTCACCATCGAAAATTATTGAAATCGTAATTAAATTTTACTTATAATGAAGACCTTTCAACGCCTACGAAAAAAGTCACGCTAGCTGCGCCTATGACGTTGGGCACTTTAGGAGATCGAAATAATTCATTGTGACCTGAGACATCCTTGATAATTGCGACGGAGTGCAGCACTGAACAGAATCAATATCAATTGGACTATCACTATAACCTCAACACATTTAATTTAGCAAACAAGTCCGATGTTAGTGTGACTCAAAGTAAACAAAAGAATATTTTTATACTGGGGGACCATGTGCAATCACGAGGAATATCTGCACAGTTCCTAAAACAAAATAGCATGTTCGGAGACTGTAATTGCAAACCCTATGCCTTGATAAAACCGGATGCTCCAAGTTCAGAAATGCTTGAACAATGTGACAGTATTGCAAAAAACGTTTCACAGGACGACATCGTGATTCTTAGTATCGGAAGTAATGATAGTAACATACAAAAACTACATTATCACTTAAGCTTGATTATTCATAAGTTTAATAAGGCAAATGTATTTATTGACCCAGTTTACTTTAACCGTTATTTGAACACCATGACGTTAAGTAAGACACTAAAACTATGGACTAGTCATATAAAAAACTGTACTATCATAGACAACTGCAACTTTGAAACTAGGAATTATTATAATTATGCTTATTATGTGTACAAGAAAGTTAAAATATGTATTGATTATAATTCTTACAAATATAATTACTTATCACCTAGAAAAATAAAATCATACATTTTTAGATCAAATGAAACTGGCAATAAAACAAATAAAGAACAGAAGTCAAGCATGGACCCTGTAAAAAGGGGTACTATACCATACTACTTTCCACTCATAAGCTCAAATGACACCAATTTTCATAATAAAAAAAACTTTTTTCGATCCTAATTTAAGTAACAACTTAACTCTTCTACATTAGAATATCCATGGTATCCTAAAGAAAAGGAAAATACTGGAGTTAACTCTAACTAACATTAAACCTATGGTTAGCCCTGATATAATATGTCTGACGGAAACTTTTGTTAAATCGGGTACAGAACGTAATATCAACTTGACTAATTATGATCTAGCATCCAGCTATTGTCGAGCAAAGAAGAGGGGAGGTAGTTGCATAATGGTAAAAAGGGGTATTCCATTTAAAAAAAAAAAATTCTTTGACGACCTCAGAGTGATGTTCCATTTTGAGCTTTGTGCTATAAAACTGGTATCGGAGAACATGATGATAATTTGTATATATAGGATACCTTCAAAAAACATTGGACATCTGCAACGTTTTCTTGAGTGTTTAAACCATTTGCTATATAAATACCTCTCCAAGCACTCAAAAAGTAATCTTATAATTGCAGGAGACTTAAATATAAACACTCTTGACCATAAAAAAAAGCAACTCGACAATTTACTGACATGTTAACCAAATACAATTCAATATCTTATATAACTGATCCTACGAGACGCAAATCATGCATTGACCTAATTATAAGTAATGTTAGAATTGCAAAGGGGTGGCTGCTGCCCCTGTATCTTTCTGATCACAACACTGCTCAACTTATTACATGGCCTGCGACATGTCAAAATAAAAAACTTCCTACGTATGTATGCAACTTTAAACGGTGCTACTCTACGGAGGATATAGTCAGATTTTGTGAATACCTGCCTAGCATACAATTTACAAAATTCTATGACGAACCAGACTTAAACTTAGCTTTTAATACCTTTTATGACTATTTTTGCTTGCTTTATAAACTTTGTTTTCCCATAAATAAGGTGATAACAAATGTATTTAAAAAAAATAATTGGAGTTCAAAGGGATTGAGAAAAAGCTGTAACTATAAAAGAAAACTGCGTCTAAGATTTTATTCGACTGGATCTAAAACAGATATACGTATTTATATAAAATGACAAACTATTAAAAAAGTGTATTGTGACAGCCAAGCGGAATAGTAATAAAACATATGTTTTAAATAGCAAAAACAAATGTAAGGCGACCTGGTCAGTGATAAAGAGTGAAACAGGTGACATAAATAAGGGAAATTATATAGAAGAGATAGTTAGGGGGAGTGATAGAGTAACAGATGGATTAGAAATAGCCCATAACTTCAATGACTTCTTCATATCCTCAACAAATGTGATAAACAGCTTAGTTCATAACACATGCACTAAAAACAGACAAGTAAAATCTATATTCTGTCTCCAGTTGACGAGCCATATATGTATAGAATAATAATGTCTATTTCCAACACCACCTCCGAAGGTTATGATTCTATATGCATAAAAGTTGTCAAAATCTGTAGCAGGCAACTAACACCCATATTGACGCATTTGGTTAATCTCTCATTGGAGACGGGCACTTTCCCGTATAATCTCAAATACTCTGTCATTAAACCCCTTTACAAAAAAGGTGATAAAAAAGACATGAGTAATTATCGACCAGTTGCCCTATTGCCTATATTCTCAAAGATTTTTGAAAAGGTAATGCATGATAAACTTATTTCATTCTTTACTGTCAACAACATAATTGTTGAAAACCAATATGGTTTCCAAAGAAACAAATCTACCAGAGATGCAGCGTTCTTTTTGGTGAATGATATCCTCAGAAACCTTAATGACAAAATGTACACACCCGTGATGTTCCTTGATATGTCCAAGGCGTTCGATTTTGTTCCACATGAACAGCTTTTGGCAAAGCTAGAATATTACGGCATCAGAGGTCCAGCTTTAACTTGGCTAGAAACCTACTTGACAGGAAGATATCAATGTGTCGATGTAATGCAACTTAACTCAAAGAACTATGCAGAAAAAAAAAACAAAGTATACGAAAAACAGATTTGGGGTTCCTCAGGGTAGTGTGTTGGGTCCTCTCCTCTTTCTGGTATGACCTACCTTACAGTACTCTGTATAGAACTATATTATTTGCTGATGACGTATCTGTGATAGTAACTACAAAGAAAAGTTTGACATCTATACAACATGAAATTGACATAAACAATACCCTGACATTAATTATAAACTGGATGAATAATAATAATCTTCAAATAAATTTATCCAAAACAAATATAATTAATTTTAATAATCTTATAAATAATAGCATTCGTGTAATATATAACGGACAAAGTATTTCTATGGTTAATCAAACAACCTTTCTAGGAATAAATATAATAATAATAAACTTAACTGGAAAGAACATATAGAAAAAGTTGCAAATAAAATGAATGGATTCTCATTCGCCTTGTATAAACTGGCAAGGGTATCTAACCTAAGTACTGCATGTATAGCATACTCTGCTTATGTAGAATCAGTGTTGAGATATGGATTGCTTATTTGGGGGAATGGTACCGACATAGATAAATCATTTATTGCACAAAAGTGGTGCATAAGATCTTTATGTAAATTGCCCCAGATGTATCTTGTAGACCATATTTTAAAAAGTTGAAACTTCTTACACTACCTTCTCTATATATAATTGAAGTCAATAAATTTGTAAAGCAACATCCTGAAGCATTTAAGCAGGCAAAAGATGTTACGAAGCGTAATAATATTAGGAACCCAGAGAGATTAGTGCTAAACATGATACCTAAAACGACACGAATGCAAAAAAACAGTTACTCTATGTGTGTAAAAATTTCAAATAAAACCCCCGAACACTTGAAAGCACTGCTGTTAAATAAATTTATTTTAGCTTTAAGGGAGTGGTTAGTGGAAAGAGTATATTACTCGATTGATGATTTTTTAAAAGAGCAAATCATTATTAAATATTTAAAGAACTAGTAAGTCTTAATATTATTGTTTTTATTTTATTGTTGACATAATCTAAAATTTGCATGCTATTTCATATGGCTAAGTGGGCTTGATCTATTAACATAATTAAGTATGACTATTGTAACACCATATTATGTACTACCCCATTTAAAGCAAATAAATATTATTATTATGTCTCTTCTTTACACGGGTATCTTCGTTTTTTTTTCTCATGAAGATGCCCGGACTTTTGATAGGCTTACATGGGGACATAGGTCCAACACGCAGAGGCCCTTTGAGAATTTTAAACTAATAGGGAATGGGACCCCCACTGCAGATAGGCCACGCCCGCATTATGTAGAAGAACGGTAATGGATCACCTCCAATGGGAGCTAAACTATTGTAAAATGTACTAACTATGAAATGAGCTATTGGGTTGGGGGTTAAATGGATCGGATGAATTAAGCTATTGATGAAAACGGCGTCTGCCATTTTAATATATTATTATTAAACTATTAACTATTAACTAAAAATTAAATTAATAATTAATTAATAAAATAATAATTAATTAATTAATTATTAATTATTTATTAAACTATTAACTATTATTATTATTATGTTTCTTCTTTTCACGGGTATCTTCTTTTTTTTTATGAAGATACCCGGGCTTTTGGTAGGCGTACATGGGGACATACTGGTCCAACACGCAGAGGCCCTTTGAGAATTTTAATCTAAAAGGAAATGGGACCCCCACTGCAGACAGTCCACGCCCGCCTTATGTAGAAGAACGATAATGGACCACCTCCAATGGGAGTAAAACTATTGTAAAATATGCTAACTAAGAAATGGGCTATTGGGTTAGGGGTTTGATGAACTAGGTGATTATAACTATGGATGAAGGCGGCGTCTGCCATTTTAATATCTGATTATCAAAAATTTGGCAGACGGTGACTCGCCAACTCACTAGATGGGTCCCCTATACAATCGCCATAGGCATGATAAGCCTGTAAGGCGACAGGAGGCAACACCGGTGTGAGCGGCTTGGGGTGTCGAGCGGTGCGGCGCCGGTTTCACCTTCGCGGGACAGGCCCGGAGCGGGCTTCCCCGTAGTTATGCCCTTGAAAATGACACTTCCACCCCCGAGCATATAGCTCTGGCTCCCTCCCTCTGACCGGCCAAATAAGGCAAGCCAGAGTTGAGTTTTGCTGCACTCCCGGGAGTAGCACTCTCACTGCTCTCCCGTTAGCCCATTAAATGCTAACCGGTGCAGAAGGGCAACAAAACTCTGAGGAATCGGGACCGATGTGTAACCACGCACATTCAGCTCGCCACAAGCTGCCCTGCGGATGTGAGCTTTTCAATAACTTTCTGATACATTTTTTTGTTGATATTAGAAAGTGGATGACTCAAAAAGCGAATCTACTATGCCCTCATAGGGTTGCGTTAATCCTATAAAAGATAACGACTGTCCTCGGGGGTATTATTATTATGTCTCTTCTTCACGGGTATCTTCTATTTTTTTTCTTATGATGATACCCGGTCTTTTGGCAGGCTTACATGGGGACATATTGGTCCAACACGCAGAGGCCCTTTGAGAATTTTAATCTAATAGGGAATGGGAATTATTATTATTATTTATTATTATGTTTCTTCTTTTTACACGGGTATCTTCTTTTTTTTCTCATGAAGATACCCGGACTTTTGGTAGGCTTACATGGGGATATAGGTCCAACACGCAGAGGCCCTTTGAGAATTATAATCTAATAGGGAATGGGACCCCCACTGCAGATAGTCCACGCCCGCCTTATGTAGAAGAACGGTAATGGACCACCTCCAATGGGAGTTAAACTATTTTACAATATGCTAACTACTAAATGGGCTATTAAGTTGAAGGTTAAATGGAGTATGTAACTAAAACTATGGTTGAAGACGGCGTCTGCCATTTTAATTTATTATTATCAAAATACTGGCAGACGGTGACTTGCCAACTCACTAGATGGGCCCCTATACAATCGCCATAGGCATGATAAGCCTGTAAGGCGACAGAGGGCAACACCGGTGTGAGCAGCTTGGAGTGTCGAGCGGTGCAGCGCCGGTTTCACCTTCGCGGGACAGGCCCGGAGCGGGCTTCCCCGTAGTTATGCCCTTGAAAATGACACTTCCACCCCCGAGCATATAGCTCTGGCTCCCTCCCTCTGACCGGCCAATTAAGGCAAGCCAGAGTTGAGATTTGCTGCACTCCCGGGAGTAGCACTCTCACTGCTCTCCCGTTAGGCCATTAAATCCTAACCGGTGCAGAAGGGCAACAAAACTCTGAGGAATCGGGACCGATGTGTAGCCACGCACATTCAGCTCGCCACAAGCTGCCCTGCGGATGTAAGCTTTTTAATAACTTACTGATACATTTTTTTGTTGGTATCAGAAAGTAGTTAACTCAAAAAGCGAATCTACTATGCCCTCATAGGGTTGCGTTAATCCTATAAAAGATAACGACTGTCCTCGAGGGGTTATTATTATTATTATTAAGTTGATATGATCATGTGTGTAATATGTAAAAATGAAGAACCTCATCAGATCATAGAATTTGACAGGCATTTTTTTAAATAATTATTTAATGGCCTGGTTTCTAAGACCTTTTAGCCAAATCTTATTTTTTATATCATATTTCTTCAATCTTATCTTCTAATGAGTCCTGCATTTACAACACAACTTTTATGTCCAAGAAACCACCACTCCCGCACATAAAACAAGATAAATGCACTAGTTTTAGAAAATAATATAAAGCAAGCGTCCGCACTTGTCACTCTTCCCGCCAAATGCCACACTTTGCAGTGAAATAAAAGTGGACCACAGACTCCAAACCGAGGTAGGGTTTGGAAACAACTAGGAATACGCTACTAGGATAAAGAATAAGGTGTTTCATATCCGTTAATTGTATTTAGAAGTAAATATGTATGTTTATCAGATGTTTAAATCCCATCACAAGTTTGTAGGTATTAAGCTTAATTTGGGCATGACAGCGTCATGTAATAATGTATTTTTATTTAAGTTACTGAGCGTAGGTAGGTAGGTACTTTAGAATTGTAATATTAATGTAATTAATAATACAAATTATAGGGAAAACTTCTTCGACTGGTACCCCAGTTACAATGCTACCTGTCCCTTTCTGTGGCACGCTGGCTAGGTATGTGTCTATAGTATTCTCTGTCTACGCCAGTACCGCAAATGTAGTCTGTTAGTCCTGTCAAGTATTTGACACACGGGTTCATAAATGGAACAATTCTTTACCATAGAGCTTAGACTAAGTACCAATACAATACAGTACTACACACCCCGTGATTTATATTGCCTACTTTTGAGGAAAATATATGCATATGGAAACACACTAAAAATATTGCTGTCCCATAGCCGGTGAATTGGTACCTACTTAGAGAAACAATGACTCGCGCTTGATAGAACACTTGACAGAACTGACAGACTAAACTATAAATCCGCTCCGATGCCCAAGAGAGTAGCACCAGTAGCCCACTATTTGCATATCATCCACAAAATGTGATCGAGAAGTCGAATTGCAGGTTTTCTGTGCCTGCGACGGCGCTAGTGTAGAGCGTCCACATTAAGTTAATAACGTCAACATGTTTATAAATAGAGTTGACGTCACGTTATTTGAGTTTACACTACATGTATTGTTTACTTATATTTTAACATTTTGCTTGTAAACGCTGAAATGCTTCATCTCTTTGTTTCATCGCAGTGAGTCTTGGGTAAGTCAATGATTTAAAATTTTTAAAATACTTTCTACCAACCATAAAATCTTAAAGTTTTAAAAGCGTTACACCTCTTTAATTGTTTTAAATTTATAAGAATACAATTGATTTAATACAAATTATTAAATAACCCTAAAAATATGATAAATAACTAAAATACATTTTTAAAAGGAGTTCCTTTAGGCAAGGTTCCGAAGATACTGGCAGCGTTCCCCCTTTGAATAGCGAGACTAATTTTTTGTCCGAGGTAGCTGCCAGCACTTCGGTCTTCTGTGATGTAGACTAACCTTTTTGCTATTTCCTTAAAAAGCCTTATAGCGCTAGGACCCCACGGACCAAGGCTCTCGACACCGAATGGGACAAAATCAAAATCGGAGCCTAGACCCCTGTATTTGTATGCCTTAGCTTAGCACAAGCCGCACCAGCTCTTTTTTTTTTCCATGTAGAAAGTTGTCATGTTCCATGTGGAAAGGGGCCAGCGTGTCTGAACAGGTTGCATCCCATACCAGCATCCGACCCATCTTCCATGGAATCATACTGTCCGGTCTCTTGCTATCGTTTCTTGCAATACCAGTGGGCTCAAGTAGACTTGGCACGTCTAAGGTGGCAAGGGACCGGCGCATGATATCGTTAAGTGCGGCATGTCTCGAGAAGCGGCCTGCACTTTTTTGGCATGACAGTCCGTAATGTCCTAGCTTGTCGACATCACTGCCACAGGGACATTTATGAGAAGCGCAGACCGGAACCCCAAGCCGTAGACAGGTTGCGATTCGAAGCGTGTCAGGCTCAAGAAATGTTCCTGTATTTGACGAAGGGCGTGAAGCCAGTAGCCGGCCTCATGCATACCCACGACCAAAAGCCAAGCACGCGCCGAACCTTTACTACAGCTCAAAAGATTGTTATAAGTCAATTTACAATTTATGTCGTCCCAGCTCCTGTGTAAATTTGGAGAAACTGGAAAATTTTGACCTGGGCATGCAATTAAAAAAGCGTTTCTAACATCTTCCAAGCCAGCAATCTCAAAGTTTGAAGGGGAAGCCCTTAAAATTTTACTTATGAGATTTGCTGAACTATGGACAGAAGATAGGAATGCTGGTAAAGCGACACTGGAAAGTTTGCGAATCACTAAACCACCATAACGAATGGGTAGGGATGCTTGGGTCCAAGAATGCTCATTCAGCTGCATATTGAGAATCGATTCTAAGCTAATTTTAATTAAGACGTCTACGTGTGTCAAAAGATCTGGGTGATTCCAAGATTAGCAGCAACGGAGCACATACGTAAATTTTGGGACGAAAAGACAGAATTTTAAGATGCAAAGTGCATAATGTGGACTAATTTCAAAGAGACGGTCAGCAGAATTTTGAAATTTATTAATTGAATTATTAATATATTTAGAAATAGATTCATCAAAAATTGGAGAGCCTAAAAGGTAAAGGGAATTACTGTTAACCTTCTTTAATATTTGGAGCCAAAATATAAAATTTTTGTTTAACGTCATTTAAATTTAAGTCGCAGTTATTTATAAAAAGTTCGCATTTGCTAAAATTAAGCTCCAAACCAATGGCTGCAAATTTATTTTCGATTAAAAAAAGGCGCGAAAACACAGTATCCACATTACCTCCTAGGGTTCCGTCGTCCAAATACCAAACGTTGAATTTAGAATTAAAATTGTTGATAATCGGATTTATAGCCAAACTACAAATTGCAGGCCCAAGGGGATCACCCTGTTGACAACCTACTTCCGAAGACAGTTCATTAGAACGATATAACAATTGAGTTGGATCATCGAATCTCAGAAGAAAATAATTGTTAATTTCCGGTATTATATTGTTTTATTTACGTTAGCAGGGTATCCCTATTTACCGAATTGAATGCATTTTTGACATCAATTTTGAGCAACACGTCAGGCTGCTTAGGAAAGAGCGTAGGGCATGGACGGCTGCCTCACACCCATCTTTTACACCGAAGCCTAACTGTACGGGTTCAAATTCCGAATTCAATTTTGGTAAAATATGTCGAACAACAATTTTTGGGGGCCAGACGTCGTAGTGTTGATCCAACAGCAATTGGTCTCACCCGTCCGTCCTTTTTGGTGAGGGCAATGAGGTTCGCGCCGAAAAGAATAGGAACAATTTCTGTATGGACATTACCGGTATACATAAAGTTGATTAATTTAGTGATCGAATTTACAAATTGCTCGCCTGCATCACCCACAAAATAAATAAAAGATAAGCAGAAATTATAACGAATATTATTCAATGAAGAGAATGTGATTTGTTTTGAATGCTAAGAAATTTAAAAGTTAATTAACTTCAATCTCATTAAAGGACATCAGGCAATGTCCATACTATGTAGGTCCAAAAAAATAAAACTGCGCGGCCAGACCTAGGATTATTTCCAATAGCTAGACCATATTAAGAACTTAAAAAAAATATATGGACTTATTCTGTAACTGCATTTTCCGAGTAGTTATTTAGGTAAAAAAAATTTAAAAGTCTTAATGCATTTAAGAGGGTTCACAGGGGGAAAGTACTAATACTGTGAAAAGGGTCGTACTGGGAAAATAGTAATACTGGTGAAGGGGTCATACTGGGAAAGTAGTAGTAATACTGGGAAAAGGGTCGTACTGGTAATGGGATCGTACTAGGAAAGAGGTACCTAATACGGAGTAAGGCGTCGTCTTTCGTTTATTTTTCTTAGCTGTTAAGTATTTTTGTTTTAAGCTTCCTGTAAGTTATTTTAATGTAGATAATTGATTTTAGGTGGGGATAAGAAATAAATAAATAAATAGTAATAAATAAATGAAATAAATAAATAAGTAATAAATAATGAAATAAAATAAATAAATGATGAATATAATATGCCCCTTATAAAAGGAAAGGATAAAGGCGTGACGATATGTATGTATGTAATTTAGGTACCGATGATTAAAACCGGTGATTGTGACAAATAACTTATTCTTTGTGGGCAAATTCTATAGTCATTATATTTCGACGAAACAATTACTTTCGGCCTACTCACAAGCTGGATTCAATGACATTTACGAAGCCTTTAGACTAACAAATTGTGATTTGGAACGGATATGTACTTGGAGTAAAGCTGATATCAGACGTTTCACTCGGATGAACGTTCACTCGAGTGATTGTTTCACTTTTCTTCGGCACTTGTGTTCACTTTGTGTTCATACGTTTTATTCTGAGTGAAGATGCCTTTTTTTATAATATATCTCAAAATATACTTGGCATTATATTATAGGTACTACTGGGCATTGTAACATATTAATAAGTTCTGTAATTTTAAAAATACCTGTCATAAAGTCTAAAATATTATTAAATAAAGTTTTAGTTAACTTTTGAAACCATCAGTTTGATGCTGGGTTCATTTATTAATTACAGCAAAATAAGAGTTAATAGGAAAGATAATCGAAACCCGGAGGCAATCGTAATATTATGAAAAAAGAATCACAGAATTCGATATCAAGATGCCAGAAAACCTTGTAAGTGTACTCAAAATAATAAATTTAATTTTATACAAGCTGTTCTACTATTTCGAAAGCGATGTTCTAGGCAAGAACGGTACAAACATAGACACATATTGACACAACTTTATCCCCGAAGGGGTAGGCAGAGGCGTACTATACGACCACATTTCACCGTTTGCATTTTTGTTCCACGTAACAGGTGGTGAGCCCATTGCCGTGTTGAAATGGACAGACGCAGGCTGTGGCGACCTGCTGTTGAAATGTTTTAAGCCTCATATGGCCTTCAACCAGGCTTACCTAACGACTGCCATTTTAATTGCAACCAAGACCAAAGTGCTTACCCACCCAAGTACCACCTATAGCGAATGTTGCTTAACGCAGTGGTCGTTTACAGAACACTAAGTCCGCGGGGCCACGAACGCATCTAATTGAAAATTGTTGGATATCAATTAGAAGGATAAGGATATCTACTGTTGGAAATCTTTTCACAGAACTAATATAATAAATAATAGTACCTAAATAAGTGCGGGTCATCAGCAACAGCATAATAAATAAATATTGTAAGATTGTTTTTCACAGCGACATTTAGCCCAAACTAAGCTATAAGCTATAGGATCTAGACAACTGAAATACATACTAATATATTTTTAATACATGCATATTATACATAGGAAACACCCAAACTTCGAAACCAACATTTTTTGGGTCATACAAATGTTTATACCGACCCGCGAATCGAAGCCGGGACTACCACTCCTCTAGACACTACCACTGCGCCACCGAGGCAATCAGTAAAATGCAGATATTTAGGTAACATTTTTGTTTTTTATGCAGATGAATAGTAGCAAACAATGGCAACTCTCCGTTACGGCTGGGCTTCGGAACCATCTTGTAAACCAACTGTATGTAGATTATTCGCTTTACAATCACCAATCCACAAAAAAACTCAAGAGAGGAATATAATAAACTCAATATGATGTTTTAGGGTGCAAGCTGTATTTCCACATTCTAAGGCCATAGAGGATTTGAGAATGCAAAATTTAGTCGCCCACGCGAAAATACTCGAAGAAGAATCGTACGAACAGGCGAATTCGAGATCCGAATATTATCATTTACTTGCTGAAAAAATATTCAAGATTCAGAAAGAGATCGAAGAAAGGAAACAAAAGCGGAAGGAGGCAGCAAGTAGCCGTCGCCGGGACCACCTCGGGTCTCAGGGCGAACAGGCAATGTGATTAAATATTTTATTACATACCTAATGTTTGTGTTCAATTTCTAAGATACCTAGTACGTACCGTAGACCAATCACTATTTATAATTTGGGCCCCAGAGTTACTTTCCGAGAAAAATTCAAAGAAGTAAATTATTCTAACCGTACCATCACAATACATTTTTGCCAATCTTATGTATGTCCAGAAAAATCTATCACAGTTTTCTAAACTCTGTGATAAACATAATATAAACACTAGAAATAAAAATAATCTTTCAGTCCACCACAGTCGACTACATAAGATTGGCGATTCTTTCCAGGGTAACTGTATACGCTTTTACAACAAGCTTCCCTGTGACCTGAGAAATTTAAAAAGTTAATTAAAAACAAGCTTTGTGAAAAAGGTTTTTAGTCCGTTAAAGACTATTTGCAGGACAGGGACGCCTGGAAATGATCTGCTGGCAAAGTGAAATAATATTAAATTGTAAATAGGCCATCAAAAAAAAATCCTCCCTAAGTTTCTTGCCGGTTCTTCTCAGGTGGGCCGCGTTCCGAACCGGTGGTCGCTTTAAATAGTGTATGACATTTTGTAAGCGCCGCCGTTAAAAAGGTCTATGCAAAATTAAGATTTTTTTACGGTCCTTGGCCTTCTGTCCACAACCGATACTAGTCAGGGTTGCTCACGAATTTCGTATGGCGGCCCTCCTGAGTTTACCGACGAGCCTCGCACCACTACCCGCAGCGACAGATCCGGTCCAACGCTGCGCGACACAAGTACGGAAATAGTTATTTGTTCAACAAGTGAGCAAAAGTATTTTTTTGCACCGAGTCTTGATGGTAAATCACGAACTAGCGAAGTATAGACTACTTCGCTAAAAAAGCCTCCCTAAGTTTCTTGCCGGTTCTTCTCAGGTGGGCCGCGTTCCGAACCGGTGGTCGCTTTAAATAGTGTATGACATTTTGTAAGCGCCGCCGTTAAAAAGGTCTATGCAAAATTAAGATTTTTTTACGGTCCTTGGCCTTCTGTCCACAACCGATACTAGTCAGGGTTGCTCACGAATTTCGTATGGCGGCCCTCCTGAGTTTACCGACGAGCCTCGCACCACTACCCGCAGCGACAGATCCGGTCCAACGCTGCGCGACACAAGTACGGAAATAGTTATTTGTTCAACAAGTGAGCAAAAGTATTTTTTTGCACCGAGTCTTGATGGTAAATCACGAACTAGCGAAGTAGTCTAAAATTGAATCACGAGCATGACCAGTGATTCGCAATTAGACTACTGAGCGCAGTGAATGATTTAAAGGCACCTCTCCAGCGAGAATACGGTTACCTGAAGTTAATCACAATTAATCATAAACACAAGTCGAATAATCAAAACCATCAATTTTTTTTAATTCCCGCTTTGTTTACAGATTATACAGTATATTTTAGAGCTACGGTCCGAAATTACAATGCATGTCAATTTTTGAAAACTAAATACTAATGACATTTTTTGTAACGCGACGTTATTGTTTACTAAATTATATAGTTATAATTATTTTTCAATAAAACGTCCATAAATTAATATTACATAACTAAAATAATTATATTACATAATTGTACGGCCAGCAGTATTAAACTCAAGACTAGCTTGAGTTTCGGACCGTGGTATTGCTTATTTCAAATTTATTTAAAAAGTTACTTTGCCTCACGCTTGAAGCAAAAGTGCCCTTTTGCTGCTGGAGAGGTGAAAAATTATTATTCGATTTTTCACGTACTTGTCACATTAGAAATAATAAACAGATTATGTAAAACGCTTTAATTAAAATTTATGTGACACTGTTAAAATAAATATTTCAGGTATCTTTTATTAGTAACACGTAGCAGTGCTGTATATATTCACATACGACACAACATTCATAAGACACTGGGAACTGAACCTTGCCACAACATATAAACATTTTGTTGATTTAAGCCGTTATAGAACGAGTCTCCTTTTATATTGGTCAAATTAGTATCTTTGTCCGCAGTTCCACTCGCGTGGCATTTCCAAGCATAAATGACATGCAATTTAACATAAAGTAACGTTAATTTATTTTTCAATAATAAATTAATGTTTTACATCGATTCTGCATTTTCAGAGATTAGAGAAACATGTGCTAAAATATTGTCTTGTGGGCTAGGCACTGTTGAACTCCTACTGAACTTGATAATAAACAATTTCTTTAGTACAATATAGCAACAATATTTGCCAGCGATCTAGTTGTAGTACAAATGAAACTGGTAGTTAAACGGTCTAGTATCTTTTCATAAGCAAACTGTTAGAACATTATTAATAACTTGTGTACCAGTACATAAAAGCCGGAACGAACGAGGCTGTTCAGAACAATATAAAGCTTATTCAGATTTAAGTATACACAATAACGTTTATACAATTTCGTTTATTTAAAACGACATATATTTCAAAACACTTTACGAGTTCACACTTAACAAACGAGCGGTCGAAAGTGGTTGCCGGATCTATTAAGGCTTGCAACACTAGAGAGGTGTCGAAATACGTAGTATATTTAAAATGGGTATGCCTTATTCAATAAAAATACCTAGCAATTTAAATGTCTTTTGTAACGGAGTATGGCAGTAACAGTATTAAAACAAACGCATATCTTATAACAATAGTTAATTTTAGGTTAGAACTGATTTTAAAAATCACGGATATCATCGCGAATTATCATGTGTGTGAACGAAAATGGTAGTCTTTTTAAGTGTGTGCGTGCAATTAAAGGAAAGATTACGTGTACTTGGCAATAAGGGCAAATTGACACGTTCTTGTAAAACAAATGATTTGTGATACAGTTACAATAGTACGGCAGTCCATATGTATTTCTTTAAGGTCCGTGATACCATCGTTCAGTTAAATGTTTTTTGGGCCCAGTGTTTTTAGCAAAGTGCTTTGAAATATTTACAACAATATTATTAGAATAACCCATTCCATTTTACAATAACCCGATGACTTAGAACTAACAAACAATAAAGAATACCATTACAACAAAACAATTTATCAACGAAATAAATATTTTGGGCAATCGATATTTGTATTAAAACAATTTGTATAAAAACAAAGAACCCAAAATACTCCATTCGCCCAATACTAGATATACAGGAACGGATACAAGTACATACATACAAGAACACGACACATCGCAACATATGAATATATATTTTTAATTTAGATTCTTATTTACACATATTATGCATATTTAGTTATTTTTTGTATTTTTTTATTCACTTGCAACACCTAATTTATAGTCACTTACAAGACTTATAAGTACCGAATTCAGGCGGGGTCATTTTAATTTTGTCAGTGCTCGACTATCTTGGTCTTCATGTCACATAATTGTTTTCTCATACAACTAAATAGGAACGTAAAATCATAGTTCTATAAAAAGACACTAAAGAAGAGATAATGCATTAACAGTTCAAGAAAAAAAAGGGAATTAACGACCTTTTAACCTGTGTACCTTGTTCTTTATCAAAAGAAAACGCTTAAACAGGTTAAAAGAATTTTCTTTTTCTACCACAGATAGATATAAAAATGAAAAGGAAAAGATGAGGAACAGACTTTATTTGTATTATTATTGTAGCTTTTTGGTTAAAAAAATACTCGACCTTTATACAAATATTCTAAAATAATGAATTTCGTTCGATTTCTTAATACTTTGAATAGTTAGTAACGTACCTACATCTTATGCATAATAAATAAATGCATGATTAATATAGCTTACAAAAACATATGACTGAAACATTTAAGTAAATTAAAAAAAAAACTCCAACCTAATTTATCAGTTACAACACTCTTGGTAAAAACAATGATCTGGTTACGTCTTCGCTTTTAAGTCGTGTGATCGGTGATGGAGAATAGGGAAAAAACCTGTCAAATAGTTCATTGTAGAGGGCGCCAAATGTTAGCTACAAAGCAACTGTCAATCTTCATACTATTTCGTTAGAAATACGCTTTTTATTTATTAAAGAAAGGGCCGCTGCGTGGCTTTTAAAAGTGGCTCTTTTTTCTTTTTTTTTTCACTTCCTCCTTTAATACAACAAATCGCCAGGTAGAATACATGTTGTAAAGCTATTTTCAACCACAAAAAAGAAGCTTAGTGCACAAACTAAACGCAAGACGAAGCAGATTAAAGGTTTTGAAGAAACTCGGCGATTTCTGTGTATCAAGCACACAGCGCCCTCTACATGAAAGTTTTGCGTTTTGTTCCCCATTGAGGCCCTGTTGTTACATTGACATAACTAATAAATGACAGTATTTTGTTGTAACAATAAATTATCAATCAATCAGTAAAATAAATTCATTATCGTCGCACGTGCCCTATCTACAGAGCGACCATTATATACACTGCGAGTGCCTACCTAGGCATTTCAACAACATTTATTCGCACAAAATGAAGTTTTTCTGTCCAAATAATGTTGGGAATGTGCTAAAAATGCTAGGATTTCATAAACATTCTTTTAAAATCAACATACCACTCAGTCTTTCAATTCGTGAAACATATTTAGTAAATATATTTAAAAATCTGCAATAAGCAACAGTTAATAGTGAAAATGATACAATAGATTTCATATATATAGTAAAGTAGAAGCCTTGGGTTGAATCACTGGGGTTCGCGTTACAAATAAGTAGAATATTATGTTTACATTACACAAATAAATAAACAGATTATTGAAATATATAATTACAGTGAACCGGGACTTCTGATTTTATTTGATTATATCACCAATTCCACATTCCTGACGTCATAAGACTACTACTACGTGCATATCACTTAAACATTTTGAAAGGGGTTTTTGAACACACATCAACATGATGCAAAACGTCTAAAACGATGTACTTGAAGAAATTAAAAGCTGTTTGCAAGATGCAGTGATGAATGATTTTAGTGGTTATTAAACTATAGAGCACTTTGCTGTTAGTTAAATGACAAAGAATCGAAAATCGAGCACGGATTTGGGTTTGATAATAAAAATTAATTTTTTTTAATAAAAAAAAAAAAAAAAAAAAACATTTAAAAAAGTTCAGTACACAGCACAAATACCATCAAATAATATTGGTTAATTGAATATGAATATTTGAAACAAACAGAGATATTTAAGTATAAATATATAACTTGAGAATCGTACTAGCTTTAGCGCTTGATACGAGTGCCTTGAATGTTTTATGATTTGCAGCCTTGAGAGTCATTCAACACTGGTGCTAATAAGCAAATGATTTACACACCAGTTATTAGGATGTTAGTATTTACGCTTAGATCATTTAAGATATGAAGACGTTGATTGGAAGTTTTAGTATCTGGCGATGGACGACTTTAATAAGTCTGGAAAAACTTCTGCAATTTAATTTGCACAAATAATGACTCTTTATCAATAATGCGCAATAGCAGCCAACTTCAGAGTATTCTTAAGGTTAACAGCAAAGAGAATTTAGCTTAATAATGATTTTGAAGACTATTCCCGTGTATTTGTTGTCGAAATATCTGTGCTGTATTAAACTCTGCGAGAATTTTCCTCAGTAAACTTTCCCTTCAAATTTGTAGCTAGCCAGTTCTGTGTTGGTGCTGTGATGATGTATCAAACAATCAGAAGAATAAATTGCTAGTCATCGTTCGCTATTTTTCTTTCACGTTCTACTGCTCCTTCTTCTCTTCTTCAGGCGTATTCGTTGAAGTATCGGTTTCTTCGTGTTCTTCGTCTGAATAATTTCTAGGTTCGTCTCCTGGCTTCAGCAATCTTCCTACAAAGTCGTACTTCTCTGAAATCAATAAACAGATAGATAAGTATGATTATGGTAATTACTACATTTTACGGAATCTGATCTAACGATAATCTGAAGAAATACTTTATATATGGATTGTTTTACTTGAGGGGTGCATAAATTATATTTTATTCCCGGCTATTTTATACCCGATATGTTAAACCGTTGGCAAGTTATCGTGTAAAGAAAATAAAAGTAGATATAGGTATTCTTAAAGTGTCGGTTTTAATACATAAAAATGATTAATGAGTAATGTCAAATATTGAGACATAAAAACCACTGAGTTATTCACTGATGCAAAGGCAAAAAGGATTAAAATAATGAAATAAAATAAATAAATATAAATATCCATCACGCCTTATCCCCGAAGGGGTGGCAGAGGCATATTATATGCCCACTTTTCACCGTGTGGATTCCTGTTCCACGTGATAGGTGGTGAGCCCATTGCCGTGTTGAAATAGACAGACGCAGGTTGTGGCTACCTGCTGTTGAACTTTTTTAAGCCGCCCATAAGACCTTCAACCAGGCTTAACGACTGCCATTTTACTGGCAACCGGGACCAACGGCTTAACGTGCCTTCCGAAGCACAGAAACGCTCGCAAATGTAAATGCCACAAAGTGGTCACCCATCCGAGGACCAGCCATAGCGAATGTTGCTTAACGCATTGATCGTTTACAGAACACTGAGTCAGCGGAGCCATGAGCGATTAGAATAATAATTACGTATTGTTATCGTTGGAGTATCAGACGTCTGACGCTATTATACAACATTGACATAGTCACGGTGATTTAACCTCCGGCATATCCTGCGCAAAAGACGCGATTAGTCTGGGGGCCAGGTCTACTAATTCAATAGCATCAGAAAAGAATAGAAATCGTCGCTCAATAGATAGCCGACAGAAAAAATGACAGTTTTTGTAGTCTACTATTACAATTGCACTCCAATAGAATCCTATCGGCCGGCCGATAGAATTGAATTGAATTAACACGCGTAGCGCCTGTAAGTAGATCTTAATTTACAATTTCGGTAGTCTATATTAACATTTTGATACCTAAAAACAGCAATTTTGTCTCTAAGCGTCTATGTGATGTAATTGGTAGCAAGTCTGGGAAGATTTCACACTAACAGAAATATTGACATTAATACTACCGAGATTAGATTTATATAAACGTAATGCCATTATTTTGACCGCAACTGCTATGGTGCTTCTTTCAAAATTGTACAAAAGGAGCGGTACAGTGGTCGCACTCAATCTACAAGTTTAGGGTAGTTGAATAAGGTGCTGAGTATATCCACTTACAGGACCTATATCATCACCATCTATGAAGAGCAAAAACGAATTGATAACTTAATATTTAGCTGTTAGTACCGGAGCGAAAAGTGATTTTTAGCTGATACAGAATTTCAAGGCCATATTTAAAACTTTTAGACGGTATTCCCGCGACCATTATTTAGTCGTCTGCTATTGCTTGCATATGCTGCGTTTGCCGGTACCAGGTTGCTATTCGCGAAGTTAGGGTCTCCATTCGGGAAGTTTTCGGTCGCGGAAACAATGAGAATAAACGTTATCTATCGGTAGTCTTATGGTAAGGCCTTGGAATCAAAGAATCAATCTGATGATGCTAACAACAAGGTCTCTCTATTTAGTTCACGTATTATTGGTCAGTATAGTTCCCGTTGGAAATAGCAAGCACATGCAAGATGAAAAAACTTGTTAAAAAAGTGTATAATAAATAAATATTGTGGGACACTTTTCACACAGCACCATCTAGCCCAAAATAAGCTAATATTAGCTTGTGTTATGGGATCTAGATAACTGATAAACATACTTATATATTTCTAAATACATACATATAATGCATAGGAAACACCCAAACTCCGAAACACACATTTGTGGTTTACACAAATATTTGTTCCGACCCGGGACCTCTTGCGTAGCAGTCGGATACACTCCCACCGCGCCACAGAGGCAGTCAGAGTCAGTCAGTGTATCGTTATTCTATGTAATATTGACAAGTAGCAGGCAGTAGTACTCTACTGCTACTTGTCAATATCAAGCTATTGATTTGCACAGTTGCAAATCAAAAGCTTGTATATTTTTCATTATTGTTCATTCTGCGATATTACAACCTAATTGAAATCATCTAAACCGGTTCTCCATAATTATAAAGCAGGTATATAAACACAATTGTCCTTGATCTTACAAATATGTATACCCAAGTCACGGTTATAACGCCAAGTTCACACAACAAAACACGTGTTGATGTAAACCAGCCGTGGTGGTCGTATGTCTGTCTTTTATCAGATGTGATAACGAAGCGCAGATGTCTTGATTGTTGTGTTGTGGTTGTGACTCATAATAGGGGCTGATAAACACACTGTGTACTGTGGTATATTGTGTGCTATATAAAAAGGCACCTTGAAAACATTTGTTAGAATATCCCCATGTCTGCCAACTAACTTCACACTTACTACAGTGATTTTACTTTTATTACACACGATTGAAAAAAAACTGTATAATTCTCTAAAGGGCAGGTGGAGGTGTACACCCAAATTTCACATTACAATAGAAATTCTGCGAATGGGACATACTGTGACGAAGTCACTCATACTATACATTCGTTATCTTTTCAGCATTGACAATTGCTTATAAATTTGTTTCAGAACTAGTGATACACATTATTTTAACAGGTAAGGAAATAGAAAGAGTACACTCAAGTCAAATGGCGATTGCATTTATTGAAGGCCGAATAATTACATAACAATACAATAACATTCAAGATAAATAGAATGATCCATCAATATGATTGCCGCAATGTAGGGCATTTATATTTGGATTTTAAATTCATTTTCGCCAACTTTCTAAGCGTAATTTCTTACTAAGCACCTCAAGAAGGAAACTAATTCAGTACTATTCTCGTATCATAGTCTTTGTTGTCGTACTCCTCCGAAACGGCTAGACATTTTTTTATGAACTTTATTATATGTATATTCGGTAGCAGGTAGTCACAACCTGCGTCTGTCTATTTTAACACGGCAATGGGCTCACCACCTATTACGTGGGACAGGAATACACATGGTGAAAAGTGGGCATACAATATGTATGCCTCTGCCACCTCTTCGGGGATAAGGCGTGATAGGTAAATATATTCGGTAGCTCTGATCATAGGTCGTGAACGACACGTCGAACGTATTTTTATACCCCTGCTAAACTAGTTAATATGTTTAGCTCGTTATAGCAAGATTGGTCGGGTTTCCATGCCAAACAATGTCTCAGAACAGCGTGGTGAAATTTAAAAATTATTAGTAGGTTATTATTTTGTCATTAGTGTCACTCAAGGCTCTGCATTTATAATCAGCTTATTATGTCAATGTTTGCACTAGATAAACGAAAAAATAAGATAATACAAAAAGCAATATCTTAGTAAAATTATGGATTGGCAAGCAAATACCTACATTCATTTGATATCACGTGTGAAAGGCACAGATATCTATATTACTATTTTTCTTTTTATTAAAGTGAAAGAAGGCATATCGGTTTAAGATGTCTTTTTCCATGTGAAATTTGCCTAATCACGGCAACGCTCTAAGCCACTGAGATACGAGAACTGTACATAATCCAATTCCCCTTATCCATATTTATTTGGGATCAGCGCAGTATATTTTCTTCTTCCCTGTTATTCGTAATCTGATCATTTACTCCATTCATTTTCATGTCAAACCTTACACAATCCATCCATTTTTCTTTGGTCTACCTCTGGCTCTCCATCTATCAACCTTAATATTCATCGTTCTCTTAGTTACCTGACTTTCATCCCTTCTCATCACAATACCCTATCAAGATAGTAAAGTAAAGTAAAGTTCGGTTCTACACATTTTGTCATTCACTGGTGCCACTCTCAAACTCCCTCTGATATATTCATTCAGTATTTTATCTATTCTAGTAACACCACTTCGTCCACCTTAACGTTCTATAAGAACCGTACAAGTTAACATTGTACACTTAGATTATATAAACACCCAGATACCGCGTCCAGTACAACGCGTGTCGTCAAAGTTGCTGCCACTTTTTTACCCATGTGTGGGTAAGCCACGCCCGGCGGGAGTATATTACGTACGCCGTTGCGTTTGTGTGCGTCATGTGTGCGCCAATGACCGTATGGTGCGTCATGTATGCGCCAATGACCGTATGGTGCGTCATGTATGCGCCAATGACCGTATTGCGTCGCGATGACTCAATACGGTCATTGGCGGGCGGATGGACCGACGTACCCGAACTAGTGTATATTTTTTGGCTGCATTTTCGTCGCGCGCTTTAGTAATCTGGGTGTTTATATAATCTAAGATTGTACACTATCTTTGTAAGTTCTACTCAAGACTTTTGTAAAGAACGAGATTTCGCGGGGCACTATATTATATTGAGTGACCTCGAGTCACCTCGGAATCACGACAGGTGCAATCCTGTCGAAACGTCTAGGAACAAAAGGTATTCTCACCTTTTAATATAATATAGTGCCGCGCGAAATCCCGTTCTCTATAAAAGTATGTGTTCAACGCGTGTTAGTTTAAAACAAATGTTCTACTCAAAAGTATTATTTTGACCGAGTCTTCTGACAACTTAATTTAACTTGATTCTTGTACAGCTTCAGAAGTAGTTAAATACTAGTGCAATGTAACAAGTTACTATTATAAAGGTGAAACTTTTTTAAAGGTACAGTGGAAATTACTAGACCTAGCAGGCGCGAATGAAAAGGTTTAGTGATTGAGCTAAATAGCATAACAGACATCGAAGGAGTACGTGTCACTGAACTCAGTAACAATCGTTACATTGGGTTGGGTAACATACGACTCGACGCAAATTAAAAGATTTTAATTCTTGCCTCAAACGAAGACCAACCACAAAACCTTAAGCAACAAGATTACACAAGATTCCAATGATTACGAGTGGGTCTCTCAGTGCGTTGAGATTATTGAGGTAATGAAAAATATTTTGATTAAAAAACCAAATTATTCACGAAACTACAGAGTGAACCGAATCGGAATAGTTGATTACTTTGCCTCTCAGTTTAAAACTCTTGTCTCGTAAGTTGAAGTTGAATGTTTTCCATCTGGTTATGACTGTTTCTGTTTCAATACAAAAAAAATCTACTTTGGAGTTGGGGTCCGAGTAGGTGATCCGCTTTCATTGTCTCACAGGAGGATTTGGCCAAAGAAAACTTTTGCCGTCTCGACTTCAGAGATAAAAAAAATCTTTATTAATTTGGGTCATAGCGTAACACTTGTGAACGTAAAGATTATTGCTTTGTTTTCTAATCGCCAGTAATGACAGTTTTCGTTTACAATACGCCTACCCGATCGGAGAGAACTTCGTATTTTTTTTAAACCACAGAGGTGGGCAGACAAGCGCGGAATAAAATAAAAACCAGATGGAAAGTGGTCACCGTAGCTTATGGACGTTTGCAACACCAGAGGTGCAGCACTCGCGCTGCCGACCCATTATAAGCCTTCTAAAACCCCTTTTGAACAAGCCCATACTGTAGACTTTCGGGAAAACCCAGTCAGGGAGTTCATTCCACAATCTAAGCGTGCGCAGAACAAAGCCTTTGCGTGAGCTCCGGTCGCAAAGTGATGAGGGTGAACACCCTGTGTATGGCGAGCGGTGCGATGATAGAAGGTAGCCCTGAGCATCATATCAAACAACTCCTTAGAGCACAGACAGAGGCAAAGTCCTGTCGTTGACAACCTTATAGCATGCCTATCTACCGAGTCGAAAGGCCATAGCTGGTATTCAGGTGCACCAGCCCAAAGGTGACAGCAGTACTCCATGTGCGGCCGCACTTCCGACTTTTAGAGGAGCAGTGTTTGCTCCGCAGTAAAGTACTGCCGCGCCCTGTTGAGCACTCCGAGCTTTTTGGACGCAGCTGGCGTCTCGCCTCGTCCTCTATGTCTCCCTTTTTCTCTGAATATTCATATTTGCAGGATACAAAGGTAAATCAGTTATGGTAAATTATAGGTCTACTTATCTTTGGTCATCGATTTGTAAGTAATAAATCTAGTTTATTTTTATTTGGCACGTGGACTAAGCTGTTTACAGCACAAGGCGCAAAATGGCATGTACAAAAATAGCTTGAAAGAAAATAAAATTGCATTTGATAACACTGTCGCTTCAGAACCCCGATATGTTTTTGAAATTGTTTATTATTTCAAACATTATTTATGAGTATGAATAGACTTCTCAGTAGGTAAAAAGTTTTTAAGGATTTGACCTCTTTAGATTTTCTGCTATTTGTCGTAGATATTTATATTGATAATTTTTCTAGTGTGGTGGACCTAGTTTTGGATCACTCACGTACCCCGCATCACATAACAGTAATAGTGCAAACACGGTTGCCTCTCAGAATATCAGAAGACATAGGAGGATACTCTTCATACCCATGATCAATGACCTAGCACACTTCGTTGATTGAAATGTCAACTTGACAGTCGGCGATATTTCTTTGCGTGCGCCAAAAACGGGAATTAGTCCGAACCAAGATTTAGGGCCTCGTTTCGAGGGCAATACTACTGGTTCCTTGGCAACACACATACAGACAGAGAGTGTGTGTTCTAGCTGGTTCAATTACAACATTCCCGTCATAATATCTCCGGTAGGTTGAAGCGTATTAAATTTTTCACGCTAATAAATGTGGTTCTCTTGATTTTATTAGACTCTAGCTACGACCTATATGCACTAAGAGTAGGTATATATTTAAACAATATCACTTGAATGGAGTTGATAAACTGTTGTTATATGACTGATAATATTTTTTTATCATTGGTTTCATAACATTGTCTCACTATCACAATCTACTGGCAAAAATATTTAAGGAAAAGATACAAGAAGTACCTCATCTAACTATGAACCTAAACGTCAAAAGGGCACAATAGGTATGTCATAATGTGCCCTACAGTAGAGATTTCACCCTGATCAAGGAATTCCTTGATCAGGGTGAAATCTCTACTGTCATAGTTATGGACAAAGGGGAAATACATGACCAAGAATGCAAGAGAGCGTTACTCAATTTCTAGACACTCATAAGGCGTCCCCGAGACATGATCTAGTGATCAATCCAAAAAGGGTTCTAGACCTTTATTGACAAAAACGACAAAAATAGGTTGATCTGCATATAATATATTAAACCATAACTAGGCCTGTTCTTTACGGATGCGAAACGTAGCCAGTCCTTAACCAATGTACGCAGGAGCATCTTGCTGAGATAAATGTGTTGCGGTAAATATGGAAATGTGTAAGGATACCAACATTCACAAACTGCCTTCACTGGTACGGTCACTTTTTAAGAAGACTACTTGGGCGTGGAGAACTCAAGTCTAGCAGGAGACGTAGATTCAAAATATCTTGGACGGCGTTCTGAGGGATGATATGCATGTTGTTGGTGTCACGACAAGTACGAGGACTATGCGTCGAGGAAGCAGACTATGGACTTCAAAGTAAGAGCTTTGGATGAAACCTATACATTTGCTCGGGTGATGATCAACAAGTCTTTTTTTTTTCAGTTTTGTATGCCTACCCTGAGAACCCTGTTGTGTCCAAGGCACATTACGCCCCGTTCGTTTTTAAACGAACTGGTTGAACTTGATCATCAGCATGCACTTTTCTTATAGGGAATCCTCAGCAGTCGTGAACCACTTACCACTGTGATTACAAATAGTGCAATGAAAACTTAATCCCGGTTATTTCATGTGCGGTAGACCTACCTTAATAATAATAATCATTTGCAAAGATATATTATATTTTTGTCAATTCTGGGACCTAAGCAAACAATGATGTCATGCTGCAAGTATAAAAAATAAGCTCCACCTACGTACGTCTGGTTTCTGGTACATAATTGCAATAGGTATTTCATTACAATTACGTTATTCTCACAACACCATTATAATTTTACTTGGTGACCCCCACGGCGTCGCCCGTGACATACTTCGAACTCGGGAGTTCGCACCTATTTAATACCGACGCTTATAAATTCTACAGCAATGCAAAAAAAATTGCCCAATTTGTCAACATTTATGTTTACTGCTCCGTTCTCCAGGGCAGTAGCGTGATGATATATAGCCTTTAGCCTTTCTCGATAAATGGGCTATCCGACACATAAATATTTTATTCAAATTCGACCTGAGATTAGCGCGTTCAACCAAATAAACAAACTTTTCAGCTATGTATTAGTTTAGAAGTTTAGATGGCTGTGTTGAACTGTAAGTCTGACACGGGAACCCTCAACGTAATTCTGTAGCGGATTCCCCTTTAACAGATAGTTGCACATAGCGGATTGTCACGGGGTCTGTACGATCACTTTCTCGCACACTACCACCGCTCTATGTGTTATAAACACCATTTTTCGGACGTCCCCTTTTTATTTCAAAAACTTATAAAACTGAGTATTTAAAATGCTAGAGTAAATTGCCCAACTGAAAAATATAATAAGTTTAGCTATAATATTTTTTTTTAAATTCAGTGATTATTAACCCGGATAAAGTTAAGAAATATTTTGAGCTGAAAACTGAAGCAAATAAAAATTATCAACTTATGCTGTTTGGAACTGCTACTTAGGCTTTAAATTTTAAGGTAATTATAAATCCCGTAACTTACTAAAAACCGGAGTAATCATTTTTTTTCGATTTTGTTTTTATTTTTTTTCTCAAGTAAACCACTGTAGTTGGAAAAGTTATATATACCAACATTGAGGTCTACTATTTCTCTATAGATAGGAAAAAAATCATGTCCAAATCTCGTGAAGTCTAGAATTTATAAGAAATTTTAAATTTTTGTCAGGGTTGTCACTTCAGTATAACCGGATTTTTAATAGTTAGAAAAAATGTGTGTGTAGTAATGTATAATTGGTATATCTCATTATAAATTCAGGACTTTTTACACACACAGACAAACTTTATCATCAATATGTTTTATTCGGGAATTATCAATAACTTTCGATCTTCAATGGGGATTTTAATCTTAAGTGAAATGAATTTTATAAATGAATCTGCTATTAGCGTAAGCTTCTAAGCAGCTACGGAATAATAATAGTGCTGCCTGACCATAAGTGGCTCTTGATGACATGCAGAATTATTTTATTAATCTGAATCCGGTGTTACTTGGTGACAATACATTTTTTTTAGGTATATTTCTTGTATTTATATTTCACCTACCCTGTTGCTTTTGGCTACGTTCGCGTGATAATATGATTTTTAAATATTTTAATTTCTCGTGATATATCAAATCTTGAAAAAAAAAATTATAGTAATGGTAGTAAAAAAATACTAGATCGGGCCATTGATTTTTCAGTGGTGCTTAAACATTCCAACAAATTCACCAAGATTAACTATTTTGAAGTGTGTCATATGTATGTATACACCATTTACCTTTTTCAAATATATTTAAAATATAGCAATGTGTCTATTCTAGCCTCTTTTCGTGATTAATTGCTGTAAAGTTACACCCATTCATGTATTAATTCGACTCATTAAGAGTTGAAACCCTATTTTGTTATAAGTTAGACATTATTGTCAAATTTCCAATAAATGACACCAAATAACAACAATTACAAATTGTCGTTTGTCGTCGTCGGTGTTACTTATTGGAAAAAAGTCACAGTGTAACTGAACAAGAAAGAATATTCCCTCAGAATTGCACCGTTATTAAAAAATCTACTTTTGTTAAATTTAAAGATAAGGGTTAAATTGTTTTCTCAGTTTTACTGCTTTGTAACTTCTTTTGAGATATGATAGATATCGTCACATTCCTATCTTGATATTATTAATTTTTCATTATATTTATAAATTACATCTTCATCATTGGAAAAAAGTAGCATAATGTCACACGTGCTACTCAATTCAAATTTGACTCCTGGTGAATCAAACTGTTACATTAAGGAGTGAAAGTGAACGGGAATAAACCAATGTGAAACGAGATGCGACGAGTGGCAATCCATATTTTTATACTATTAACATCAATAATAACGTTCCGACTTGGGACCTATTGGGAACGGGCATTTTCAAGAGTCTCCTTAACCGGCGAGCATGTATAAAACACTTAGTTGATAGCAAGTGGAAAGCCAGTCTCTGCCTACCCTAGTATAACTAATTTATAATTATTCCCGTCACTCGAGAATAAGATTCCCATTGAAGATCGAAAGTTATCGGAATTTCCCACATTTCCCACTGGACAACATGATGATGATAAAACGCAATGTGTAAAATCGTAGGCAACAATTCATGTTCTAATTAGATAGTATAATATGTGCAACTGTGAGATATAAGCCATTCTAATGCAATTTCCATTGAAAACTTATTACCTATCAAACACCGTAAGTTAAATAATAAATAAATATTGTGGGACACTTAAGGGATAGGAATAGGAATTATAACAGAAACATAAAAAAAATTACATCCGGATAAATATATTATTTTAAAAAGTGACAACCCTAATGAGAAAATAACCGGGTATAACTAAAATGGCCTGTAGTTTCTAAACTCCACGCGATTTGGATGTGATTATTTTTTTGTAAATAGGACTACAATGGATCTTAATTTTGATATTAATATCTTTTCCAACAACCGTGGATTATTCAAGAAAAAAATTCGAAACGAAAAAAAATAAAAATCATATATCACCAGTTCTAAGCAAGATGGAGGTTCGTGATTGGTTTAAAATATGTAGCTTTTATTTAGAGTTCTTATTGCATACACTTTTGGTTTTTAATTGATTTAGTTTTTAGTGTAGACCATTTTTGATCATTATTGGACGAAATTTTAATGGAACATTTTATACTAACTTCACTAATTATTTTTATCACCCCGGAGTTTTACTCTAGCTTTCTAAATGATTTGTTGCACACGTTTTTGTAATAAAAAGCGGATGTCCGAAAAATGGCTCCTGTAACACATAGTGCACCAATATAATTTAAGCTAGTGGCATTAAACTGATTTTCAAAACACAACCCCGTTAGCGCGTCCTTTCGAATAGAATACGATAGGGCTAACAAATACCTAATGCAGCGGGTCCCGTACCCTGTTATGTGTACGTAGTACGGTGGACGTTGTACGGTAAATTTGTCTTAACTCTTTGAAATCTTTGTACGTATAGAAGCAATCTATAAATTAATTTCATTCATTTATTTTTCTAGCGATATATATCATTATTGCGACCTTGAAAGTCATAATGCGTATTATATGTTGTGAACATCCGATAGTTAATAATTCTATTTTTTATGTTTAAACAAACATCCTTGCTTTTGAATGTTAATTATATTTATGTTTACGAAAATATCGTTGGATGTGAGCTTCATAGGAGATGATACATGTACTTTGCAGAATCTTGAATTCTTTAATGCAACACAATATAAAGCCCTGAGCTGACAGAAGAGAGGGAAATCGCTGTGCTTTACATCGATTTCCCTCGGGAGTAGTAATATATCTTTCTTAGACCTTGATCTAATAGATCTTGATGCTGTCTATCTGTATACATGCTGTGGTGTGCTCTGACGCTCATAGGTTAGCGTTTAGTATCATCAAACACAGAAAAAAATTACAGTTGGTCCAAATAAATATCTCCTATCCTTGTGGGCATATAGTATGCCTGTCACCCCTTCGGGGGATAAAGGTGAGACTCATTAGTAAGACCCCTTCAGTTCATTTTAAGTTCTGATTGTCCCATGAGTACTCAAAGAAAAAATAGATTTCAATAACTCTCAAGCAGATCGAAGCTCATACTGACGGACCGGGGTCTCATGCACTCTCACGGGATTCGGAAGTCAATCTACCTCTGAAAAGGCTGCATGCTTTTGTCAAAAGATCTTCAATTTGATTATGCCGAGGTCGACGTACGCCGAGGTCCCTACCAGATTTCCCATTCATTCTCGCCAATGATAACATCAGACCCCAAATATTTTTCGACATTTCTTAAACAATAAAGATGTAATAGCAGCTCCTATCCTTCTTTATTGAAACATGCGGGAAGCACAGCAGAGAATGGTACCAATATATGCAGTATGCTTGCATCTTGTTTCTCTTCTGCTTATAAGGTTTCTGTGTTGAACTCAAGTGGTCATGACTATATGCCTACCACACCTGACATAACTACAATCGTAAGACCTATTATGAAACTTATAATTACCTAATAATTTAAAGTGTATACCACTTTCGTATCACTGGCAATCCTGACATGAAAATATGTTTTTCTTACAGCTTGCTATCTAGATATTGAGTTTGTGAAAGTAACAGTTTAGTTTAAGAATCTGATGTCAGTGTTAATATACTGCATACTGTACAAAAACTATAGCTTTTCTAGTATTAACTACACAAATGTTCGCTTTAGAAGTATTTTTAACTACTCGAGTTGATTTACCTCTGAACTGTGCTTCCCACTCTTTGACTGATTCCATTTCCATTGAGTTCAGGTCGCTGAGATCATCATATTCTTTGTCTGAAGAGGTGACTGAGAATGTGGCCAGTCCTCTTGATGCATCTTTTCCTCCAAATGCTGCATAGGGCCCACCTTTACAGATAAATGAATTGAAATGTATGGTTGTAATTCCAAATGAAGGATCTTTCAGGTAGATCTACTAAGGTCCATATTTCAGAACGTTTCTCAATACTCAATCAATGCTTGAGGCTAGATTTTGCCTTATAATTGCTCCTCTCAAGTGTTGATTGAGCATTGAGAAACGTTAATAAATACAAATAGGCCCTAAATGGTTCATGTTAGAACTAGTGAGGCTTTCATTCTCATCAGTTCTACTCATTACTTTGTTGTAATATAACTGGTGAAAAAAAAAGGTCTAACTAGTACTCTCATAGAACTATTTAGTAGAACTACTGAAAATGAAACCAAATTAACAGGTTTTTACTAAATGCATATGAAAGTTATACAGTAGTTACATTAAAAATATAACAAATTTTAAATAGGCTAGACCCATTCTAACAGAACTGGCAGATAACTGGTGTCATAAGTAGTAACTAAGGTTAAATTTTGTACCCATATTCCCACGGGAATTACGCGGGTCAAACGGCGGGGCGTCCGTTAGTCTAGATATAAAAGTCAAGAAATGAAGTACTGGTAATATTAAATTAATAGTAGGTAGTATTGGTTCTTAAAAACATATTTTTAGTGGTGTGTCTAAGTGGTAAGAACTTGTGCTAATTTACATCGTAATTGTTAATGATACAATATATATTTGAGCCTCTATTAATGTTTTAAATTCTAAAGGTTACTTCAGGTACACACAGCATGCTGAATGGTTAATTAATGAGTCACGTTATGTCAACTCTATTTATAAACATAGTGAAAATGTACTTACCGGGACCGTAGAATCGCCGGCCTCGCGTCACGTCGAATATACAACCATTTACAGCCACTAGTACTCTCCCATCAGCCTGATTACCATCATATTGTCGCAATTCTGACACAGTCATATCTTTACGAATTTTAGGAAGCTCTGCAACTGATGTGTCTTGCGCCACCTTGGTGAATTTTGAGTATATTTTATATATCAACACAAAGAATAAGGCTATAATAATCACATTTACAGGACTGTATATCAACTCATTTATGAAATTTGAGCCCTTCTCGTGACTGTCGGTATCCGGTAATTTTGTCTCCGGTGCTGATGCCATTTTTAACTGTACACTAACTTTAGTAATTGCCTAAATAATTATAATTTAATTGTATAAATTTGTGAAAACTGGATTCGCTTGAAAAATACTAAAATCACACTGACGTCAGCGCTCCAACAACTACAAAAAAACAACTTTGGTGTTGTTGTCACTCACTTTTTTTTAAACACCTTTTTTTTAAATAATTATTTAATGGCCTGGCTTCTAAGACCTTTTAGCCAACCCATTTTAAACACCTCACCTAGAAAATACATAAAATATTTTACATGCGTCACATTTTTTTTATAATTATTTTAATGCCTGGTTAAAAAGACCTTTTAGCCAAATCTTACTTTTATATCATACTCGTATTTTTTCAATCTTATTTTCTAATTTAATCCTGTCCAGTCCTTTGTCGATGTCAAGTCCAGTCATAGGTCCTTTGCCCTTGCCCCAATAACGTGGTAGAGCGTTATTGAGGCTTTCAGTGGAATATGCACGCCAAGTTGTAAAATAGCTTTTCACTGTAATATATCACTGTACTTCACCAAAGCACGATTACACAACTTTTATGTCTAAGAAACTACCATTTTTACACATTAAACACGTTTAAGGCACTAGTTTTAGAGATTTCGCCATTTTCCAAGATCCCGTACAAATCCCTGATACACCACAGATTATTAATAATACACAGACTAGAACATAGACGTACAGAGTACATAAGAATTATTAAATGACTTGGTATCACGGCGAGTGTGTACAGCTGGCATTTCAGTAGCGTTTTCTGCGCTCTGGTTTTTCTTTTGGCACTGACACTACTGAAAGCAGCTAGATATTGAAACTGTCATTAATGTCACTGTTCTGTCAGAGCGTCGTCACCGGCTTACGTTTTTGCATTGTTGTTGTTCTGTCTGTTTGGTATTGGTACACCGTTCAGTATATTTCGTTGGATGGCTTCTGTTCTGTTGCGGATGAATTTTCGAAATTTATTATTTAATTAAACTCCAGTACTTTACTATCCAAGAAAATAGTGATGAAAATTCGTACTAAATAAAATTGTAACTTATTCTTTGGATGTAAGTCGGAGCACTCGGAGCCGTAAGAATGAAGGAGGCCAATTCAGAATTGTGTTCTAGATATATGAAAATATTTATTGTTGTATCTTGCTATTGGTATGTATTGTAAAGTATCCATTATTTTAAGCACCAAATATTTCTCAATTCAGTGTCAGGTTTTTGCTTCTATTATTTATATTTGCCGCTAAATCTATAAAATGAAAAATGACGTGTTGGTTTATTACTGATACACTTCGAAACAGAAGGATATACTCAATTCAACGTTTTATATTTTTCATGTATGTTCACGGATTACTCGAAGATGCTTGAACCAACTTGGGAAATTCCTTTTTTGTTTCAATGGGTATAATTCCAGGTGATTCAATTTTAATTTTATTTGCCATCAAAATTTTTTCAGTCCTAGTCCTAAAATATCTAATATCTGGAGAGCTTTTCTGCTTTGATTTGGTGAAAATGTTTTTACTTTTCTTTGTCTTTCCAACCCCTAGAAATCCTTACAGAGTCCTTTCCACCCTTTAGATCGACCATAAATAATTACCGTAAAATGATCTATGTATCAAAGGATGATCTCTGGGCAATTCAGATTTTTCTGCCATAATAGTACAGATGCAGAATATTTTTCTACAGATGTAGTAAATGTCTAGTAACTTTATGTTATGGACTATTTGACCCCGTGACTTCGCCCATGACATACTTCAAACCCCCAATGCACCCATTTAATCCCTCTGTTTATTAATTTTACAGTAATGTATGAAAATTTGCCTCCTAATAATTCAACACCTAAATAATTTTCAATCTAAACCTGTAGTAAGATTAGCGCATTTAATCAAACAAACAAGCTATTCAGCTTTATATAAATTTATGTTTCTTAAATGAACTTAATAACTAACTAACTATCTTAACTGAATAACTAACTAACTAACATCATTAGTCACTAATATGAAAGAGGAGAGTGAAAGAAAGGGTCTTCGCTTGAATGCAAGTAAAACTAAGGTTCTGGTATTTGAAAGAGAAGACGTAAGAACTAAGTGCGAGATTTGGGTAAATCAGGAATGTCTAGAGCAAGTGAATGAAATTGTGTATTTAGGGAGTATGTTTAGCACGAATGGAAGATGTGATTTGGATGTAGAACGGCGAGTTACTGCCGGAAGCAAAGTTAACGGTGCTTTGTCCCAATTAGTAAAGCGACTAAGCATTGTAAAAGAAGCACAACTCGCGATTCATAACGCAGTGCTAGTGCCAACGTTGCTTTACGGCAGAGAAACCGGGGTATGTCAGAAGATGCATAAAAGTAAGCTGAATGCTGTGGAGATGCAATTACTTCAAAAATTGTGCGGCGTAACCTAGGCCGACCGAAAAGGCAACGAAGTGATACGCAATATGGCAGGTTTGAATGAAAGTGTCAGCGTTAAGCTGAAAAAGGGCGTGCTTCGTTGGTTTGGACATGTTAAACGAATGAGTGAGGAACAATTGACGAAGAATATATATTGTGCGAAAGTAGAGGGCAGAAAGAGTCAAGGTAGACCGAGACTTACTTATGAAGACCACGTGAGCAGATTGCTCAAGAACGGAAGAGTCAAAAGTACTCGGATATCCAGACGTGCATGTATGAAGCGATTAATGAATCTACAGGAAGCGAAAGAAGTATGCATGGATTGCGATGCCTGGCGATGACTCTCATGATCTCTCTCATGATCTCTGACTACCCGGTCAGGCATGAAGATAGTTAAGTTAAGTTAACTATCTTCACGCTGTATCCCTGACGGGGTAGTTAGAGAGGACAGATAATTAATATTGTTAAATATTGCATGCCATAAAGTTAAATTAAGTGATACATATTTGAAAAAGTCAACCAACATATTACACTTTGTATTTGCAATTTTAATAAATTAGTCAATTTGCAATTTACAATAAAATAAATATCCATCACGCCTTATCCCCGAAGGGGTGGCAGAGGCATATTATATGCCCACTTTTACACTTTTTTAAATTTACAATTTTAATAAATAAAATAGGGATCATTTCAGGAAACTAATCCTTGTTGTCTATTCACATTTACATAATTATTGTTTATCATGATATTATAAACAGCAATGGGCTCACCACCTGTTATGTGGGACAATACGGTGAAATGATATAGTATGTCTCTGCCCACCCCTTCAGGGATAAAGACGGGACAATATGACCTTGATGATGATGATATTGATGCATATTTTTCACAAGTATTTGCATTTTCAGGGTGGTGTCAATAACAACAGTCTTTATTAACAAAACTCTGTTAAGTAGTGAAGATGTGGCTTTGGAAGCTCCACTGTTTATCACATGGTTCCAGTGTGTTGTATCATTCAGTATATGCTTCATATTGAGTAAAACAGGGGGAATACGTGGAGTGTTTGTATTTCCTAAAGGTTCACCATGGGATGTTGGTGTAATTGGAAAGGTAATTTTTATTATATTTAATACTAGCGGAAGCTTTTTCACCCACGTAGTGATCGTTGCCGTGGCAATACGCAGATAAAATGTAGCCAAGTTACTCCTTATAACATAAGATATCTGCCAGTGAAAGTCCCATTAAAATCAGTCCAGCTATTTCAGAGTTTAGCCCCAACAAACACAAACTGAAATAGATTATTTTATTAAATGTTAGCTTTAAATTTAAATAATATTATTTGTAATACTTAATATAATTGCTATAAAAGCTATGAGCTGACCATGCATATATCAGCCATCGCCATACTCAACCATGTTTACCGCCCTGTATACGGCGAACCGACACATACGTCACAACTGACACTTAGGCGAGCATGACATACTCAAACTGAACATCAATGATAATGTCAATTTTAATAATATTAAATTAAATTAAAATTAAAAAAAAACCCCAACTCAAAATCATAAGTTTTCTTTAAAAAGTAAAAATAAACATATTATTTTCAACTCGAGTATATTTTGCAAACATTCGGTTACCCTTCCCCACTTTCACCCCCCAAAACTTTTAATAGGTTCAACAGATTTTCATCAAACTTGTACAACATGTGTACATTGTAGGGCTGGGGGTGAATTTAGGGTGACTTACGCACGGAGATGAAGAAAAGATGCATTTGCAAGAAAATGAGCTTTCATAAATTTAATCAAACGTTATACAAAGCAATTATGAATTTACGTTTTAGATAGGTGGTATAGGTGATAGAAGAAGAGGGGTGGGTTCAGTATGCGAGGTTGTTGGAACGTGTCCTAAGAAAAAGTGGGAGACGTCACCTGGTGAGCAGCTGAAGCAGAGAAGGGCGATGACCGCCAGTGCGGCCCGTTATAGTGCGGGGCTGCAGAGGACGTAAGGTCGCGGGGCAAGGCACCGCTCCTGGCTCGCGTTGGGCCGCAGGTAGCCATGACGTCACAATGTCTAAGAACACTCGCACATAAGTCACCTTTAATACAAATAAAACTAAATAGCTTCATCCATTCGGGAGATACGATGCCACAGGCAGACCGAGCCACAGACACGTCAAACTTATAACACCCCTCTTGTTGCGACGGGGGTTAAAAATGGTACATAGTAGTCTACATGGTGCTCACATAATAACAAACTTATATTACAAATATTAAAAAAAAGGTATAAAAAAAATATGATTGGTATACATGTCAAGTTGATTATGATACGTCTGAGCACATGTTAATAATAATTAGATTTAAACATTACATACAAAAGTACGATAACAATTAATTTAATATGATACGATAAAAATAAAAAATAAAAAAAAAATTAAAGAAAAATCAATTATGAGAATCTGGAGGAGGGATCGTATTCCAGGAGTCATTATTTTCTAAATACTGTTTACATTGTAATAAGCTTTGACAACGAGATTTTTTGCGTATGTATAAATTGTTCTCGAAAATATACTCTTTAAATCGTTCACGAAGTAGAATCGCTCGTTGTGGCATTTACATTTGCGAGCGTTTCCTTGCTTCGGAAGGCACGTTAAGCCGTTGGTCCCGGTTGCCAGTATCATGGCAGTCGTTAAGTTGAAGGCCTTATGGGCGGCTTAAAAAATTTCAACAGCAGGTAGCCACAATCTACGTCTGTCTATTTCAATACGGCAATGGGTTCACCACCTATTACGTGGGACAGGAATACGCATGGTGAAAAGTGGGCATATAATATGCCTCTGCTACCCCTTCGGGGATAAGGCGTGATAGATAAATGTAAACAAGAAAGGACCTAAGATTGATCCTTGGAGACTCCCATTTTAATTAACGATCCAGGAGAATTAACCTTGTCAATAACCACTCCTACTTGTTCTTCTGTCAATAACACTCTTATAATGTGAAAAGGACTAAAAGCGCCGAAACTAAATCGCCCTTTTGTCTATGGAAATATTTCAAGAATGTTGAATATTTTTCTGCCAGGAAGTAGGTACTTACTAAATTCTAATAATTTATTAATCTAAGGAAACAACATGATTTTATCAATAATTAAGTACAAGTCAAATAAAGTAATATGTTGAATTAGTTTCACTATCTAATCAGATACTCGATACAATTCATATGTCTGTATATAAATTATATAAAATCTAATTGCCATGCACATCTCACAATTTCTGGAATCAAAGCGGCACACGGTATTCCAGGTGCCGCTGTGTAAAAGACCGTGAGGGCAAGCTGCTGCACGAAGATCTTGCGATGAAGGAAAGATGACGCTCGTACTTCCTCAAGCTGCTGAATAAGCAGCATAAAGAGGGGTAGCCTCTAGATCTTACCTCTATATCAGGGACTAGTGCTACCGTATTGCCTGCAGAAGTCCACACTGCTCTGTCCAGGAGCAATCGGTCCTCGCGGTGTGGACCATTTTTAACAGAGCGAATCCCAAGCTGAATATAATTACTCCAGTCTTCAAGGGTCGATGCAGGAGTTACCTCGGTATAAATGTTGTATCCCACACCATGAAGATCTTCGAGAGGATTATTGACTCTCGGATCCGGCAAGAGTGTACTCTCTCGGAATGACCATATGGGTTTCGCCCTGGTCATGGAACCGCAGATTTACGGAATTGGCAATTGTTAAAAACGGCATTGTTACGGAAAAATATACGATAAAAACGAAGAATACCTACATTCTTCGTTTTTATCGTATATTTTCTCTACTACTCTATATATTAAAATTTTACTCTATACCATGGAGGACGTGTGAAGTCACGCGAATGGACCACATAAGGAACTCTCGCATTCGCAGCAGCCTTCACGTCCGTGACATTGCAAATAAGTTGCAAGAGTGGAAGGAGGAGAAGAAGAAGTCGGAAAGTGAACACCGAGCGTCGTGAGACGCAACTGAGACAGACGCTCTGATGATTGATTGGGGGTAAATTTTACTGGGGGTATTCTATAATCGATCGCCGGTCATTAGACTATCGAAAGCAACGTGACCTTGCTCCTAACATGATGTGCTTAGCTTAACTGGAGAGGTTAATGGAAATATGAGGAAAGGAAAGAATATGATTGCTAGTATTATTTAAAAAAATACTTCACGTGAGATCATACAGAAGTATTGTTGTTATGTATACGCTAGTTGCGTGTTGCAGTTTCCTTTCATTGTCTGTACTGCAACTTAGCTGAGTGAATTAATAACACCATAGTAAACATAGTGAATTGTACATCCTGACCTGATAATTAAGTTGCTGTTTGATATTTTAAAATCAACATTAAATTAGTAAGCAATAACCTTGTTGCTGTTTATAGCAGTAATTAAAGCTGAGATACCATTTATGATTATCTTGACTACTCTCAGATAATCACATCGCTAATAAATATTTAAAATCTTAACCCTATTAGATAACAGGGCATGTATTGTAACAAATGTTCCGTTTTAATAACTATCAAAATTGTAGTGTTGGCAAATCAATAATTATTATGTACATAAACGTTATTCCTGGTTTGATCTGAGGTTACGCTTAGGAACCTTACTTAGGTGGCGCTTAGGAGAACTACAGCATGATGAAGGATGCAGTGCTATCACTTAAATTCTTATGCACGTTACCCACACACGTTATGTCATGCTAGTCGGCAGCATTCGGAAGCAGCATAGCAAGTAATCTTATTTACTATATATTTTCAGGTTATGCCGCTATCAATAATGTTCACCTTTATGATAGCAACAAACAATATGTGTTTGAAGTATGTTGGAGTGCCGTTTTATTACATTGGAAGGTCCTTGACTACGGTGTTTAACGTTATATTTAGTTATACACTTCTTGGACAGAAGACTTCTAACTCCTGTATATTATGCTGTGCGTTTATCATATTCGGATTCTACCTTGGGGTAGACCAAGAAAATTTGTTAGGTAAGAATATCTTTTAATTTTTATTTCGTCTAAATGACTTCACTCGCCTTATGGAAAGTGTGAGGTGACTCCACTCTCCAACTGGAGCGTCGTGACGTAGGCACGAGTTTCTCCTTATAGAGCTTGTGGGTTGTAGGTATTTATTGAAAAGGAATATCGTAAGCGGGTTAGTCGCAGAGTAAAGATATAAAAGACGTAAAGAGGTGGATTAATTCATCAGTTTCAGGCAGGTCTCGGTGGTGTAGTTGGTGAACGCGTCTGGTGCGTTGAACCAGAATACGCTGGTTTGAGACTGAATCAATTTAAATTTAGAAAAAGATAAAAATCTGCTTAAAAATAATATGAAATATAATATTTGCTAAAATAAACTAATAGTAGACATTGAATTGTGTGTAAGGGACCTTACCAGCTAGCGGTGCACCTCTAGACTAACGGACGAGGTAATGACGCAAGGGTTTGGAAGGCTGGACGGCGGTAGATCCCAAGAAAGCCGAAAATCAAAAGCCGAACAATAGCTGCTCCTAGCCAAATAAAATTAGACCCTTAGGCCCGTATTCCAGAACGTTTCTCAATACTCAAAAAACACTTGAGAGTAGTATTTATAAGGCAAAAACTAGCCTCAAGCGTCGATTGAATATTGAGAAACGTTCTGGAATACGGCCCTAAAAGGACGAGAAGAACTTAATTCACGTTTAATAAAACTAGACAAAGTTGAATGGTGCCAAATGATAAATGAATAAATATTATGGGACATTTTTTTTACACACTCCGTCCTGCCAAAAGTAAGCTAATAGTACAAGCTTGTGTCTAGACGACTGATAAACATACTTATATATGTATTACTAAATACATACATTACTATCACTACATATTATAAAACAAAGTCGCTTCCCGCTGTCTGTCCCTATGTATGCTTAGATCTTTACAACTTATCAACGAATTTCGATGCCTTTATTTTAATAGATAGTGATTTATAAGAAAGGTTTTTATATATAATTTGTTAAGATTTTGTATACATTGACTAAATTATAACGATATTTATTTAGGGTGGGATTAAATGAGTGCCACGGGGTTTGAAGTACGGCGGGTCAGCTAATATTATATATAGGAAACACCCAAACTCAGAAACAAATATTTGTTCCGGCCCGGGAATAAAACCGGAGACCTCAGTCGCGGCAGTCGCATACACTACCACAGCGCCACCGAGGCATAAGATAATGATAATTTGACCAAGTGAATAAAAGTGCGATAAGTTTTTCTAGGAATTTAAATTCGACGACAAATATTTTCTGAAAGAGTACACTCGGTGAATAATAAACAACTGAGTTTATTATATAATTAGAACTATTTATAGTACTTTGTACATTACTAAACTTTTATGTACCTCCTTAATATTTTATAGAGCATTTTCCGTGTGGTTGATGATAAGGGAAAACCTTATCATCGACCACTCGTACCATTTATGTATTTATACATAGTTATACATTTTTTGTTTCAGGATCATTCTCTCTACTGGGAACTGTTTACGGCATCATAGGCTCCTTGATGTTATCACTATACTCAATTTTCACCAAGAAGGTTTTGCCTAGTGTAAACCAAGAAGTTTGGTTACTCTCATATTACAATAACGCGTATTCCATATTCCTATTTTTGCCACTCATCATAATCAATGGCGAGGTGACAATCTTATGGGAGTACACAAATTTCAGTAGCCTATATTTCTGGTTTCAAATGTTTGTGGGCGGCATCTGTGGATTTGCTATTGGATATTTCACTTCCTTACAGATTAAGGTAAGTTAAATTCGATCACACATCTATACCTAGTCAGGTCATAAGTATTGTCACACAGTAAAAACTTTTCTTTTAGAATGCTGGCCACAAAAAAGTTAATTGAATTCGAATTTCGAATTGTTCATGAAAATAAAAATGTATACTTTTTAGAATTTTACTCATTTTTAAATATGGAGTGGACGCTTAAAGAAGACCGTGTTGCAGTTATTGCGTTGCATCGTTGCGGTTACGCGCCAATTAAATTTTTTGACATACTGAAAAATTTGAATATAACCAAAAGATTCGTTTATCGTACCATCAAACGATACAATGAAGACTAGTGTAGATGACAGGTCAAGAAGTGGTCGCCCTCAGTCTGTTAGGACTCCAGCAGTGATAAAAGCTGTGAAGGCGCGAATTCAAAGAAATCCCAAACTTAAGCAGAAACTGTTGGCCCTTCAGATGGGGTTAAGCAGAACCACTGTGAAAAGGGTGTTAAATGAAGACTTAGGGCTTCGGTCATATCGAAGAAATACAGGACATCGTTTAAATGCTTGTCTAATGGACCTGAGACTGAAGAGAAGCCGCGCTTTGTTGAAGCGGTACGCGGGAAAAAAATATCGGGATATTCTTTTTTCGGATGAAAAATTTTTTTCCGTAGAAGAGAGCTACAACAAACAAAATGATAAGGTGTACGCACACAGTAGTGAAGAAGCGAGCAACCGTATTCCGCGTGTCCAACGAGGTCATTTTCCATCCTCGCTCCTGGTATGGTTGGGAGTTTCTTATTGGGGCTTAACAGAGGTACATTTTTGTGAGAAAGATGTAAAAACGAATGCAGTTGTGTATCAAAATACAGTCCTGACGAACCTTGTGGAACCTGTTTCTCATACCATGTTCAATAACAGGCACTGGGTGGGCACACAAGATTCGGCGCCAGCTCATAGAGCGAAGAGCACACAAGACTGGCTGGCGGCGCGTGAAATCGACTTCATCCGTCACGAAGACTGGCCCTCCTCCAGTCCAGATTTGAGTCCGTTAGATTACAAGATATGGCAACACTTGGAGGAAAGGCGTGTTCAAAGCCTCATCCCAATTTGGAGTCACTCAAGACATCCTTGATTAAGGCAGCCGCCGATATTGACATGGACCTCGTTCGTGCTGCGATAGACGACTGGCCGCGCAGATTGAAGGCCTGTATTCAAAATCACGGAGGTCATTTTGAATAAACTTTATTGTCATAAAAATCTATGTTTTGTTAAGTTCATTTTGGTATATAAATGGTTACATAATGAATAAACTTGTTTCAATTATTTTATATTAAACATGTGACAGAATTTATGACCATTATATAAAAATGAATCCCTATTTCCCTTGGTCACGCCATCGCGCGTGAACGGCTTGACCGATTTAAAAAAATCTTTTTGTATTGGATAGCCCATTTATTGAGGAAGGTTCAAAGCTATATATCATCACGCCACTACACAGGAGAGCGGAGCAGTAATCATTAATGTCAACAAATCGGGGAAACTCATAAATTTTTGGAAAAGTAATAAGCGAGTTAAATGGGTGCCACGGGGTTGGAAGTATGTCACGGACGAAGCCGGGCAGGTCAGCTAGTATTAAATAATTTAGTTCTTTTCATATTGTACAAACCATTTCAACAGAATTTAAAATAAGTAAAAAATATCCCTGAACGCCAATTTGGAAGGCGAAGGATAATTCTATCAGTTATTATCATCGACAGCTACTTTGCAATGAAGCTGTTGATGATTTTAGCTGTTTCGTTAAGAACCCAAAATGGTGGTATACCCAAGACGGCAGATTAATTACTTTTCAAAGCATTGTTTCAATAGGGGTATCAAATGAAAGAGCTTTCTAAGAATAACTTGAAAAATAAAGTGTCGTCACTCTAAATCCAATATCTCCAAATACTAAAGCTGAACTAACTGTTTTATGTGTAACTACAATATGGTAATCAAATCAAAGGACTGCTTTAAATTATTCTATTTAGCGCTTACATAAACTTATTCATTACTTTCAGGTTACTTCACCACTCACACACAACATCTCAGGTACAGCGAAAGCTTGTGCCCAAACTGTTATAGCCACCCAGTGGTACAATGAAGCCAAGAATACAATGTGGTGGGCATCTAATGTCATAGTATTATGTAGTAGTGCTCTGTACGCACGGTTTAAACAGGTCGAAATGGAACGGGAAGCCCGGAAGCCAATTCCTGAAGAAAAGAAAAGCTTAGTATGATCCATCTTAAAGCCAGACTGTATGTATCTAAGACTGAACAGTGAATTGATTTAATATGAGATTTTTTTTTCAAACGTAGGTATACAGTGCTACCAAATAAAATTTTGGGCATCGGGAAACATCGGCAATAGTCAGGTCGCAATCGTAATTTGAACTTTATGTCATTTTAATAAATATCTATTAACATATTTCTAAGAACTGTATGATGGGACACCACAGCCTAGCTACTTTTATAATTAGCAACCGATTTGAGACCGTATCGATGTAGTATAAAACACTACTAAATCGCCGGTCGACGATGCTAAAAGTAGCTAACACCCCATGACATTTAGATCGCATCAGAAATATTAATGTAGAAGAAATGATAAAACGCGACTTATAAGCTGCCATATTGTGGTACTAATAGAACTAGTAGAATGTTTGAATGTTTTTAATGTCTAGCAATAAGCTTACAAAGAGGTGTCTGTTCCTGTTCAGCAGTCTGGTTGATATAATTTAAGGATGTTACGTCCTTTTAGCATTTGTTATGTTTTCGGATATAATATTTAACTTCTGTATTTCATAATAAGTTTCGTTGTTATATTATTGACTATAACACAAAATAATTAGTTTTTAAGTTATTGGACAATTCTTCTAGCAAACTAAGTTACAAGTTATTTTTGTTTTTTTTAGACTATAGGTATTTTAAATTTTCAAACATGGCTTTATTTAGAGGCAAACAAAAAGAAAAATCACCTTAATTTATTAGACTTTAGTAATGGCAGTCTCATACACTACCATTATGCAGGCAATAAACGGTGTTCATGAGTTTTTTCGTTCGTCTATATAGCCAGAAGTGTATATAAGATGATCATTATGTTAGTCAATTATATTATGGAGTATTTTGCATGGGTGTGCAATAAATTACTTCTACGACTGCATCCTATTTACAAATAAAAAATATACAGTTATCCTGGCATGGCAGGGAGGACTCCAGAAGCCGCTGATGCGTTTCTGATGTACCTCTTTTCTGCCGACGTAGGCTGCAGGGTTTAATAGGTACATCAGACGATTGAGAGTCCCAAACATGCTCTCTGTTTTTGCAACCGAAGGTATTGTGCGTAAAAGCTTTAGAAAAAAATGTAAGGATAAATGTATGGTAGTAATTGTAGGAAAACAATGATTTTGAAGTGAAACTTCTTTAGGCGCATGAGGGTAAAATTTTTACGGATGAAACGGAAGTAGAGTCAAGAAGATGTGCAACGTTCTTGTCGATAAAAAGAGGGAGAGAGATAGTAAGCAAAGGCGATCGTAACATGAAGCACATAGCCATGGAGTTAGGGAGCAAGCGAGTGAGAAAGATCGAGAGAGAGAGAGAGTGAGTGAGATAGAGAGAGAGTGAGAAAGATCGAGAGAGAGAGAGAGAGAGAGTGAGTGAGATAGAGAGAGAGAGAGTGAGAAAGATAGAGAGAGAGAGAGAGAGAAAGTTCGAGAGAGAGAGAGAGAGAGAGAGAGTGAAAGTACGAGAGGGAGAGAGAGTGAGAAAGATCGAGAGAGAGAGAGAGTGAGAAAGATCAAGAGAGAGTGAGATAGAGAGAGAGTGTGAAAGATAGAGAGAGAGAGAGAGAGAGAGAGAGAGAGAGAAAGATAGAGAGAGAGAGTGAGAAAGATAGAGAGAGAGTGAGATAGAGAGAGAGTGAGAAAGATAGAGAGAGAGAGAATGAGAAAGATAGAGAGAGAGAGAGAGTGAGAAAGATCGAGAGAGAGAGAGTAAGAAAGATCGAGAGAGAGAGAGTGAGTGAGATAGAGAGAGAGAGAGAGTGAGAAAGATCAAGAGAGAGAGAGAGAGTGACTGAGATAGAGAGAGAGAGAGAGAGTGAGAAAGATCGAGAGAGAGAGTGTGAGAAAGAGCGAACGTCGCGTCACGCACAGAGCCATGGAGTGAGAGGTGGGAGAGAGCTAGTGAGAAAGATTGAGAGAGAGTAAGGGAGATCGGGAAAAAATACACGATATTGGTTGATGTATTAGTTTAGTAGTTAAATATAGTAAACTTTATGTGGCAATTCTGTCGCATAACGTCTTGTGCAGTATTTTTTATTTACATTATCATCATTAGTAGGTATACAGTGTGTAAACAGTGAGTTATATTTATAAATAAACATTTTGTGATAAATTTGTAAGTCATCCTATACTAAGTAGTTGTTCAGTGTAAGTAATATATTTGTTATTTATACAAATCTTAAAAATTTGTTTGCCAAAGAAGTTTCACTTCTGACATGTGTACTTTGTACGCAGGCACTTTTAAATTTTTTCTTTATTTATCATGCCTACTTTAAAGAATTATGGATTTTTAAACTTTTTTTTGATTTCACTCTTAGTTGAATTGAATAATCTGAATAAAGACGTCGATTTACTTTGCTTAAAAGTTTAGACATATTAATTAAGTTTGAAGCAAATTACAAAATCCTTCCTGCACGAGTTCTTGAAAAACGGTAACAAAGTTATTACTTCTCGTATTAATAAATAGTTTACTGTAGGTATACATAAACATACGTTATAGATACTGCTCTATTAGAATATACTGTTCAGTTGTGTGTCATAAGTTTATTACTAAGTATATAAATTTTATCTAGATCCGCACATCATTAACTATTGTCGAGTTACTAACCAGTTTATAGCTTTAGTCATATGAAGTGTATTTTTATGGAATTATTATCTTACTTATCCTGCCGTAAAATCTGACGCTAGAAGAATATTGTACGTGTAAGTTTCTAATAGTGTTGACTAAATAAGAATAAGTGTCATCATCCTCTTGCCCTTGTCCCAATTTACTTGGGGTCGGCGCTACTGCGCCGTATGTCTTCTACTTCCATTCATCCTTGTTATTCGTCATCTAGTCATTCACTCCGTTCATATTCATATCACTCCTTACACAGTCCATTCATTTTATTCGGCTTCCTCTGGCTCTCAATCCATCAACTACTATCATATTCATAGTTCTATAAGAATAAGTTTGTGCCCATATTATTTCTCTAAGTAGTTATGGATAAAAGAATATAGTAGGGATGTAAATATGTAAGTTTGACCAGGAACGCTGTACCGCTCACTGCGTACAATTTTGTACGCAACAAAATTGTACTCAGTGTAGGGCGTCCCAAGATTATTAAAATAAACTTTAGAGGTTACAGCATCGGTAATCAATACCGACAACTTGTTTATTTATTTTTTAAATAACTAAACAATTTAAACAACGTGCCAACTTATTCATGGGGAAAAAATCATTTTTTGCACTTCTTTTTTAAATTTAGACAGTATGCACCTTCAATCGGCGCGCTGGCAGGTTAGGAAGAGCAATAGTGAAAATTTGTTGTTACACATTCGCCAAATTTTGTTTTTGACTTATGACGTATGTTTGCTTTATGACCTAGCCCATTTCATTATTATAAGGCTTTGTTTTCAGTGCAATTGTTATAAATAGTATTACTTATAGCGTGAATTATAAATATTCTAATTGAAAACTAGGGATAATTTTTATTAATGTGTGAAATATTGTTTAATATTTTTATATTTATTTACCAAATATAGATTATTGTAATCGTCAGTATCCAATAAATGGTCGTACAGTTCTTAGACCATAAATTTCATTCCAGTCTATTGTAAATAAACTGTTGTTAAACGAAACCCATTCTGTATATCCTTTGCGTTATTATACTGTAACCCATAATTGTTATAACTATGATATAATATGATAAACGCTCGGTCTCGGATATTGATTTATAGAAAAATAATTACCGAATTTCGATTGCGATTCAGTCATTAGTGGTTTCAAACTTTTTCCTTCAAAGCCCCCCAGTCTTATCCTGACTGTTACAACATTTTGGTATGTCATTTGGCATTTTACTGTAATCTACCAAGGTAGGGAATATATCTAGAAGTTCAACGGGAGTACGGATACTTATCGGAGATTCTCCAGGTATGGAATTCACCAATGAAACTTCCAACGCCACGTCTAAGTTCCTGTATTTTCACCCATAATCCAGTTTCTCCTAAGGACCAACCTGTGAATCGAAAATTATCAATAACAGATAATTATGACAGCATAGCAAGTTTTAAAATGAAACTAAATTATTTTTTGCACGCTTTGTTACTGCCTTGGTAGCGCGGTGGTTGTGTATGTGACTGACGGGTCGGAACAAATATTTGTGTGATCAACTAATGTTGGTTTCTGACTTTGGGTGTTTCCTATGTATAATATGTATGTATTTAGAAATATATTAGTATGTAAGTCAGTTGTCTAGATCCCATAGTACAAGCTTATACGAGGGTGGGTCAATAAGTCCGTGACTTTTTGAACTTCTGACCTCTTTACTGAAAAAGAAACACTGCTCCTGTCAACAGGCATCTGTCAGTCGACTCCTGTCAAAATTTGAACTTACTGCGTCAGTTAGTTTGTGTTTGGCAGCTATTTTTATCAGACTACCCAGCAATCTGAGAAGAAAATGGAAAAAAGTGAATTTCGTGTGCTTATTAAGTATTATTTTTTGCGAAAAAAAACCATTACCGAAACCAAGGCTAAGCTTGATAAATACTATGGGGACTCTGCACCATCGATTTCAATGGTGAAAAAGTGGTTTACTGAGTTTCGTTGTGGCCGTACAAGCACTGAAGATGCCGAACGTCCTGGACGCCCAGTTGAGGTGTCTACACCCGAAACAATCGAAAAAATTCACGATATGGTTTTGGCCGACCGAAGATTGAAAGTGCGAGAGATTGTGGAAGCCATAGGGATCTCGCATGGTTCAGTGGTTTCAATTTTGATCACTTGGGCATGAGAAAGCTTTCCGCAAGTTGGGTGCCGCGTTTGCTCACAGTCGACCACAAACGCAATCGTGTAACAACTTCATAGGAGGGTTTGGCGTTGTTTAACCGCAATATGGAGGAGCTTTTTCGCCGTTTTGTAACCGTGGACGAAACGTGGATCCACCACAACACACCAGAGACCAAACAACAGTCAAAACAGTGGGTTTCTAAGGGTGAATCGGCGCCAAAGAAGGCCAAAGTGGGTTTGTCAGCCAATAAAGTCATGGCGACTGTTTTTTGGGATGCACGCGGGATAATCCACATTGACTACCTTCAAAAGGGAAGAACAATCAATGGAGAATATTATGCCAACTTATTGGGCCGATTCAATGACGATTTAAAAAAAAATCGCCCTCATTTGGCCAAGAAAAAAGTTCTTTTCCACCAAGACAATGCAAGGGTGTACACATCTGCAGTTGCCATGGCAAAAATCCATGAATTGGGCTATGAATTGCTCCCTCATCCGCCCTATTCTCCAGATTTGGCTCCGAGTGACTATTTCTTGTTTCCAAACCTGAAGAAATTGGCTTGGTGGAAAAAGATTTGACTCGAATGATGAAATCATCTCACAAACAAAGACCTATTTTGAGGACCTCGACAAATCTTATTTTTTGGAACGGATAAAAAAATTGGAGAAGCGGTGGACACAGTGTATAGAGCTCAAGGGAGACTACGTTGAAAAATAAGATGATTTTTTAATAAAAAAAACTGTGTTTTATTCAAAAAGTCACGGACTTATTGACCCGCCCTCGTAGCTTAGTTTAGGCTGGATGGCGCTGTGTGAAAAGTGTCCCACAATATTTATTAATATCTAACGGGGTAGGTCAAAACACCAAGTTTCGCGATTATCGTCTACTCTTTCCGAGTACGGTATCGGTACCTATCCGAGTGCTTGTGACCTTTCCGTTTGACCAACGTTTCACACCATTTATTACTGTTGTCAATGGTTCCTCACTTGTGTGACAGACATCCAAACCAAAGGAGCACTTCCTTTTAGACTTTTAACCAAGTTTAGAAAACCAAGTCTTATAAAACGGTACCGTCTGTCCGCCCGTCCATCTGTACGCATCTATTTCTCAGGAACCATGAAAGATAGAGACGTTTCAGGACACCATGAACACGTCCATAGCCTATTTTGAAGTTTCTCACTCTTGGGGTTTTGAAACTGGTTTCGGTTTAGAAGTCGTCAGATTCCTTCGCTACTATAGTGAAGGGCGTGTTACTTGTTTCAGGTTAATACTTTCATTCAAACCTGCCATTTTCGTAATGCATTTGGTCCCGTTCAATTTGCTTTCATGCATCTTCTAACACCATGTTTCAATACCGAAAAGCAACGTAGCACTAGCACTGCGTTGTGAATTGTGATGCGTGCTTCTTTTATGATGCTCTGTCTCTTCTGAGCCAGAGCACCGTAAACGTGGTTTGAAATAAGAGCAATAGGGTGGCTGTTTTTAAGGAGAGAGAATAAGTTATTTCTTTAGGGCTTGCTAACCATGATCGCTTGCCAGAACTACAATTGTTTTCTCTGTCTACCTACATAACTCAAAAGTTTACCAATCAAGTCATCCACATACGCCGACGCTTGCCTGATTCTCAAAGACCAATCAACTGATATAATGCCCCAAGAAAAAGGTATGTTTAGCCTGGCAATATAGTCTCAGCGACGGACGGATGTCGGTCCACGGATGCCAGGAAAGCATTGGCATGTTGTATGGCATATGAGGATGCACTTTAGATAGCGGTATTCTTTCTAAATCTATACTAATATTATAAAGCTGAAGAGTTTGTTTAGTTGAACGCGCTTATCTCAGGAAATTTGTGTTAGATAGCCCATTTATTGTGGAGGGCTATAGGCTATATATCATTACGCTACTACACTGGGAGCAGAGCAGTAGTCATAAATGTCGACAAATCGGGCAATTTTTTATGCATCATTGTAGAATTTATAAGCGACGGGATTAAATAAAGTCGAAATATTCCACGGGCGAAGCTGTGGGGGTCATCTAGTGTATCTTTAAATTTTATAAAGCTGAAGAGTTTATTTGTTTGGTTGAACGCGCTAATCTCAGGAACTACAGGTCGGATTTAAAAAAAAATTGTGTTTGATAGCCGATTTATCGAGGAAGGCGGCTATATATCATTAGGCTTACTACACTGGGGAGCAGAGCAGTAGTAATAAATGTCGACAAATCGGGCAAATTTTTATGCATCATTGTAGGATTTATAAGCGACGGGATTAAATAGGTGCGACGGGAGGTCGAAATAACTAAAATTACATACACTCCGAAAGACATGAGATTATAAAAAAAAGTGTAACTAGCAAGAAAATTTACCAAGAAATTCCTTCGGAAATTTTATTGGTATGTGAGGTTTATGAAAACCTACTGCTAGTAAGAACGACTTGCTACCATTCCTCTCTGAAAGAATATTTACAGCTGCATCTAAAGATTCTATATCTAGTAATGTTCCTCCTGGATGAGACGGCATGTGTACAGGACATACAAATTTTTTTTGAAGTCTCTTCGTTATTCTATCTTTGCACACTGGTGCGTTCCTTGCAGCGACTGATCAAGCGTTCCTACCGCCCTAGGCTAATTGTAAGGTCGCGCCCCCGTCAGCCTAAAAAGGAGTGCGTTTCGATTGCTCCGCCACGGTGTCCAATCAATAAAGGCACTCCATCAAAATTTGTCGAAATTTGTCAAAACCGAATGCAACAAACCAAAAATTTGTCAAAGTAAAAATAAAGAAGATATTAGGGTTTAAAGTTGGCCGCGCGAACGAAACGTGGAGATTTGCGCGGCCACGGAGATCTCAGCAACTACATGGGTTAGAGATCTAATTCGTTTTGTCAATTAAAGATTGATTTTGTCAAAATTGTCGAAAAAAGAAGTATAAGCTCTAGAGCAATATTATACGAAATATTCGCCTTTGAAGTTATGACCGCGCAATCCTCCACTCGTTTTTTAATGTTGATTATTTTTTAAACCTGACGATTTCGTACAGTAAAATTAACACAAGAAGAAGGATCTTAATTTGTCGAAACGAATGAAAGCAATAAATACTACTTAAGTTGAGTTAAACAGGAGATATCGGTCCAAAACAAAAAGTCCGTGGCCGCGCGAACGAAACGCTTCTTTGTAGGCTCATATCTCACTACCTATAATTGCTAGGATTCTGGTCTAATCTTCCATTTATTCGGCATATTAACCTTATTATAATGACGTATTGTTTTTCCCCTTAAAATAGATTAAAACTCGTGTAAATTCAAAAAAATAATGTCTCATATGATGTTCTATCAAGGTGACAATAATTTCGATATAATTTGGACAAACACCTTTTCTTCTACACTAAAAGTATCAATTAGGAATAATTAATTTATATCATAACTTAAAGTTAAATCTTAAGCTTGTAAACTTTTTGTTTTATTATAATTTGATAGCCATGGAATTTCATAGAATGAGTTAAAACAATCATCACAAGAATCAGTAACCTGAGGCTATCTATGTGGAGACTGCAGACTCAGGTCAATTTGCGGCAGTTTTCGCTTACCCTCCTATTTTTTTTTGTTAATGCATAAACAAATGACGCCACTAAGATATGTATCATATTACCAAAGCTGGAACTAACTGAGCTAGTGACGTTGCATGCCACACCATCATGATGCCGAGCTTCAGTATGTCGCACAAGCGTGCATTCAAACTGCATGAGTCGTCGTAGGTGAGTCGCAGTAGTTTAGTCACACCAGCAATAATCGCACTTCCATTTGTCTAGCTCACATTACACTCTAAATATAAAAATGTCTTTATTTTGCATAGACCATTTTAACGGCGCTTACAAAATGTCATACACTTCTAGTGTATGACATTTTGTCTCACTACAGGGGATGCCGAAGACCGTGCGAAGTGGAGAAGAAAATGTAGGAAAGCGGACCCCGGGCGTCGCGAGACGCAACTGGGACAGACACTCGGATGATGATGATGATTCTAGTGTATGACATTTTGTAAGGATAAGTTTAATATTTTTAAAGTGACCACCGGTTCGGAACGCGACCCACCAAAGAAGAACCGTCTTATTGTATTTATGTATACATTAGCTGACCCGTGCAACTTTGTAAGAGGCAGAGAGAGAAAAAGAGTGGTGCGTACGAATTTAAATTACAATTCTAAAGGAGCTGAAACATAGATTTGGGTTATATATGTATTTTAATGCCACATAAAAAAAGGAAAAAAAAATGTTCAAAAATAAAATAAAACATTTGGGGTGGACCACCCTACCCTTATCACTAAGGGGTATGAAAAATAGATTACGACCGATTATCAGATCTATCAAATATACCTATGAAATTTAATAATAATCGGTCAAGCCGTTTCGGAGGAGTTTGGTAACAAACACCTCCGTAACGGCTTTTAGAAGTAGATAAATATAGACAAAAATGCAGAAAGTGAAATGGGCGCGTATAGTATGTCTTGGCCTACCCCTTTGAGGCCATAGGCGAGACTGATAGGTGATTTTTGAAATTAATTTATAATTATTCATTTTTCAAAATAGTTCTGTACAGATCTGCAAAGATTTTTAATTCATGATATGGTGATTGTAACACTGCGTGGACAATGTACGTCGACGACGAGCAGCGCCCGCTTTTGTCATTGTTCATCACATCATATTATTGTGTTATATGTTCCGGTAATCACTACATTTACTGTTCCACACAAATTGTTTAGTACCATGTCATACTCCATGTTTTCGCCGCTCGCGTTATATAAAATTTGACATTTGTTGCCGCGCTTTCAATAACAGACAATGACTGGTTCATCGTCAATGTTTGATTGTTTGCCGCGCATAGTCTATACGCCGCTTTACACTACTACTAGTAGTAACGTAATATTTACCATGTATTTTAATGATTTTTAATTTTAATGATGAATAAATATATTAAGTTTTTTATTTACTCGAATTTTTATTTTTAGATCGATCTAGATGTTATTCAATTTCATAGCTGTCCTGCAGTTATTGTATGTAAATGTATCCCCAAATAAAATTAAATTATTGTCACCCTGGTAGAACATCATATGAGACATCATTATTTTTGATTTAACACGAGTTGTAAACTGTTTTGAGGGTAAAACAATACGTCATTATAATGAGGTTAATATGCCAAATAAATGGAAGTTCAGACCGAAATCCTAGCAATTATAGGTAGTGATGAGATATGAGCCTACAAAGAAGCGTTTCGTTCGCGCGGCCACGGACTTTTTGTTTTGGAGCGATATCTCCTGTTTAACTAAACTTTAGTAGTATTTATTGCTTTCATTAGTTTCGACTAATTAATTTCCTTCTTCTTGTGTTAATTTTACTATAAGAAGTCGTAAGGTTTAAAAAATAATCAATATTAAAGAAACAACGAGTGGAGGATTGCGCGGCCATAACTTCAAAGGCGAATATTTCGTGAAATATTGCTCTAGAGCTTATACTTCTTTTTTCGACAATTTTTGACAAATTCAGTCTTTAATTGACAAAAAGAATTAGATCTCCGTGGCCGCGCAATCCTCCACGTTTCGTTCGCGCGGCCAACTTTAAACCCTATCTTCTTTATTTTTACTTTGACAAATTTTTGGTTTGTTGCATTCGGTTTTGACAAATTTCGATAAATATTTGACGGAGAGCTTTTTTGATTGGACACGGTGGCGGAGCAATCGAAACGCACACCTAAAAAGTAGTATATTAGTTTTTTTTTATGGAGAACAATAATATGACCTCCTACCGCCTGATGTGACGCGGTGAAGAAGGTCCAAATGAGATGAGGCGTGGCCTCTTGGTGGCCATAGGAGCGGGAAATGTAACGCTGTAGACCATGGCTCTGGCTGGTCAGCAGTAAGAGGGCATGAAACACTGTCGCCTTGTTTTGTTAATTGTACTCTCCCGTGCCGCAGAAGACGCACAGGCGCAGAAGACGCTTATGGGGGACGAAGATCCCAGAGCAATCTCCGTCCCCCATAAGCGTCAGCCTGGGGGCGACACTCCGAGCTAGCTGTCGTCCTTACAGAGGTAGGGGATGCGCAACTTGCTCTCGCGCGCGTCTCTTTTTTGGTATTTTCGTCCTCCTTACTGTGCGTTTGGTGGACTGTCACCGGGGATGGTCAGGGTCAAATAAATTTTGGATGGGTAACCATGTGAACTTTATGTTAGTCACATACAAAACACCACGCGGGCAAAAGCTAGTATGTTTCTAATGATTTTTCAAAAAAAAAAGATAATTTTATTACAGGGAGGGGAAATGGTCCCGTAGTGGTTAGCAAGAGCGCTCAAAACGAAAAAATTAAAAGAAGAAAATATATAAATTGCTTCGAACTCTACGGTTCACAGAACCATTAGTTATAGTTTATTGTTATAATCAGGGAGTCCTAGACTTTTTCAATTCACAGCTCATTTAATTTTATTTATCTCGTTCTAGTTCAAATATGTAGTGTAGATGCAATGATGCTACATTAATAGTGCATGTGTTGTGTAGTCACGATTCGCGCGGCCCCCTGATCCTCGCGCCCTAGGTTGCAGCCTAATTAGCCTAAGGGTTAATCAGGCCCTGCGTCCTTGTATGTCTCCGTTGGAGGATGGTAAGGGTATTCAGACCAACTGTACGGATAATCGTCGATGAAATTAGAACTAAATTCTGGATGAAAGACTTTGCCGATTGGATATGTATCGTAGCCATTTTCCTTGAATTATTGAGGTATAGTATGTAAAGTTACGCGCTGTCTCACCAGTAATTATAAAAGTCGTATAAGCATAGTGAGTCAGGTCGACGACCTGATGTGAGCATCGAGTTCCTGCTTAGTGCGCAAAGAGCTTGCTGCAATTAAATGATAAAGATTTTCGTTTGTTATGTTGATATTCTACACGAAGCAAATAAAAATATGCAATGACTCTCATCAGTTGCCGCGGTCCCTGTCTATATTCTAGCAACAGAGTTCTTTTGCACTGTATAGGTCAACTAAGGCACAGAAGTTACTAACTGTGGGAAATATGGAGGTATGGTGCATCTATCTAAGTATTTCCCATCGACTCATGGCCAGCATGGCCTTATCCAAAGCTCCGGTATCTACCACGCAGGCTACCTACCGACTGGTCCTTCCGCGCTGGCTGAATAAAATCCAATGTTTGATGTTACAGTGCCAAAGAAAAGTGTTGGGAGGACACTGAACTATGGGCGTACTCTGTTGTCGTACTTTTTAGGTGTGCAAATAATAAAATCGTTTTATCAACCAATGGTTTAGTAAACGATCGACCAATGCCCGTACGTTGACGAAAGGCAAGATCTACCGAAAAAAATTGTCGTCAATGGCCGTGCTATCGATCAAATTCAGACTTATATAAGCGCCAGAGTCATGGAAAATTCGACATTTCGGGTGCGCTGAGGCAGAGAAGCCGTGGCGAACATTTGAACGATATTATGGTCCACACTTAATCGCATCAATAGGTCTATCAAACGAATACAAGATTTCGATGATATTTCACACTACCTTTTTTGTTCATATTGAATACCTATTAGGAAGTGCTTAATGAAAGACCCAGTATCAAATACCTACCTACGTAAAAAAATCGGCTAAGTACGGGTCCGAACCATTATCTAATCTATACTAATATTATAAAGCTGAAGAGTTTGTTTGTTTGTTTGGTTGAACGCGCTAATCTCAGGAACTACTGGTCGGATTTGAAAAATTCTTTTTGTGTTAGATACCTAGCCCATTTATCGAGGAAGGCTATAGGCTATATATCATTACGCTACTACATCTATACTAATATTATAAAGCTGAAGAGTTTGTTTGTTTGTTTGGTTGAACGCGCTAATCTCAGGAACTACTGGTCGGATTTGAAAAATTATTTTTGTGTTAGATAGCCCATTTATCGAGGAAGGCTATAGGCTATATATCATTACGCTACTACACTGGGGAGCAGAGCAGTAGTCATAAATGTCGACTAATCGGGAAAATTTTTATGCATCATTGTAGAATTAATAAGCGACTGTATTAAATAGGTGCGACGGGAGGTCGAAATATTCCACGGGCGAAGCTGTGGGGGTCATCTAGTAATATTATAAAGCTGAAGAGTTAGTTTGTTTGGTTGAACGCGCTAATCTCAGGAACTACCGATCGGATTTGAAAAATTCTTTTTGTGTTAGATAGCCCATTTATAGAGGAAGGCTATAGTATAAATATTATTACGCTACTACACTGGGGAGCAGAGCAGTAGTCATAAATGTCGACAAATCGGGCAAATTTCTATAAATCATTGTGGAATTTATAAGCGACGGGATTATATAGGTGCGACGGGAGGTCTAAATATTCCACGGGCGAAGGTGTGGGGGTCATCTAGTATCTATAAATAAAACATTACATATGCTCACAATTTGTTACGTTTGACTGAATGGTAAAATTTAGGCGTGTAGTATGCCTCTGTACTACCTCTACTTGCCCCATAAATGCGTGAAGATAAACAAACAGACATTTAATGTTTCTACTTGTTGTCGTTATTAAGATCGAGGCAAAAACAGCAAATAAATCACGTTTGTTTTATGGGTGCCCCCCTAAATATTAATTTTATTCCGTTTTTGTTATAGCGGCACAAATGTATCCTATACAATTAAATTATTGAGAATAATGGAACGTGTGGGAATATTGTCGAAGTTTCTTGGCGCTATGCGAATCACGCACCATAGGTTTTATTTTTAATTAAGGTTGGATATATTATCATCTATCAATAGATCTCAGTAGACCGTTAAGTGTGGTGTCACCAAGATCAATTTGGGTTGTGGGCATGTCCACGTTAGTGAATCCGCGCCTGGACCGAGACTCGTGTAAAAATACGCCGAATTGAATTGTCTAGTTATATAAACCGTGCCGCAATGATTAGCTTGCTATTACTATGGTAATCTGTGACAATGGCAACGATGATTTACAGCGGCGCGGCGACGCCGACGCCCCCCAACGTTACTTATTATACTCTTTGGTCCATCTATACTAATATTATAAAGCTGAAGAGTTTGTTTGTTTGTTTGTTTTGTTGAACGCGCTAATCTCAGAAAGTAATGGTCGGATTTGAAAAATTCTTTTTGAGTTAGATAGCCCATTTATCGTTGAAGGCTATATATCATTACGCTACTACACTGGGGAGCAGAGCAGTAGTCATAAATGTCAACAAATCGGGCAAATTTTTATGCATCGATTTAGAATTTATGAGCGACGGGATTAAATAGGTGCGCCGGGTCGAAATATTCCACGGGCGAAGCTGTGGGGGTCATCTAGTGAGTTATATTATAACATACTCAATTGTCACTACACTAGAAGAGTTTTTTTTTCCTCCTTTTGTGGCTTGGTTCCTAAGACCTTTTAGCCACATCTTATTTTGGAATTAAGTTACGTTTGCTTTTATTTCTGAACTAAATTTGTTGAAATGTATTTTTAATGTATTTGTATATAGGTCCATAAAAGTCTTTATTTTTTAAGAATTCGATTAATTCGGGAGGTTTCGTCTGTATGACTGTTCCACTATCAACACATTCACTAATTACATCTAGTGGATTAATCCTTTCATATGCAGTTTTATCTGCTATTTCGTTACCGGTTATACCTTTATGCGAAGGTATCCACATAAAAGAAATTTCGATGTCTCTTTCTTTAAAGTTATATACAATTTCCTTAATTCTATATAAAAAAAAAGTTTATTATATATATAATAAAAAGGCAATTTGGGAAATTTACCATGAAGCAAGTCACTACCTATTATTCTTTTAATTATCTGTTGATTATCAGAAGCTAACAGTTTTATACAATATCTTTGAACTAGTAGTAATCGTCTGAGTGCTAATGGCATTATTACAGTTTCCACTTCCATAGCTCTAATGGGAGTTGAGCAAATTGCTCCAGATATAAGCCTCATTGCCTTATTTATTAACATATTTACAATCTATATATGCTACACAACTATAATCAAAATGGCTTCTTACAATTGATTTATATAACATAGATAGGGTTAATGGATCTGCACCCCATGTCACTTCAGCTAAACATTTGATGATGTTCAAACCGCGAATGGAATGCCATTTTAACCAATGGGTTAAAATGTGTTTTATATGTGGTTCAAATGACAACTGTTTATCTATTTTGACTCCTAGAAATTTATGTTGATTGACTGTGGGTATTATTTGATTATTTAGTTTTATTTGGGAGTAGAAAGTGCCTTTACTGAAAATCATGGCATGACTCTTGTTAGGATTGATTTCCAGGTGCAGCATATTATTATAATATAGTGTAACGTTGTAAAACGTCACATTGGAATGTCATTGTTAGTCTTGGGATTTAGAGAGAGAAAAGAGTAGATTGTTGACTCTTTCTCCCTACTTGACATCGAATTTATATAATTTACGTTTTGAGTAGGCAGAATGCTTTGAATGTCTTAGCCTGTTCTTAGAACGAAAGAAATAAAATAGTTTTGTCTATTTGGTCAATGTCTTGGCAGCCATGCCAACGAAAAAATATTTAAAAAATTGGAACGTCATTCGCCTAGCTACAGCGACGGAATTCTTGGACGGAGGGTAGTTGACACACGTGTTAGAGAACTTTTTCCAATTTCAATCAGCATTCGGTATATTTCCGCTCAAAATTTTGTGTATTTAAGCAGAGTTTTCTAACTAATAGTTTTTATATATATATGTGCTTTGTTTGACTTATTGGTAAGTTATATAGTATTATTTTTTATTTGTTGTCCGCTTTCTCTATGAGGAGGAAGCGAGAAAGAAAACCCCCTGACATTCCAATAAATGGAATGGAAGTAACCGAACCCCCTCCTGGTCCTTCAGGAGCCTCAAAACGACCCCGGAGCGATGAGAATGAATCTTCTCATGCCCGAAATCTACTAATAACCGAATCAGGTGCTCCCATTGCCTCCATTCAACAAATTTACATCCACCCCTCTCTTGTAATAGGGATAAAACTATATACGGATCTAGATAAAGGCCCATTCCTAATTCATATATGTAGAACTGAACCTGATCCCTCTGCAGGGGTTACCATACGCCCTATTAAATTCGGCCAATTCTTAACACAATGTGCAAAATATATGCCCAGGAGGTATCAAAAAGGTGGGGAGGAATAAACTCTCCGTCGAATTTAGGACCTCTTCCGACGCCAACAATTTCCTAGGCAACCCTGTGTTGGAAAAATTTAAGTATGTGGCCACAATTCCCTCATATAACATCACAAAAATGGGTGTCGTACGTCAAGTCCCAGTGTATCTCCCAATGGAAGAATTTGTAAACTCCCTTAAATACCCCAACGTATTTGGTACAGTCCTAAAGGCCCGCCGCCTACAAATGTAGGCAAAACCATACTGGCGAAGAATGCAATGTCCCAATCTCTAAGGCACTATGCTGTCATTGTTCCTGGGCTTCACTTCGCTACGAGCAGAGACTGCCCGGAGCAGGGTAGGCAGAGATCTATTAAAATTTTAATGTCACAAGAAAATATTTCTTATGAAGAAGCTTCCTTACACTTCCCAAATGTTTCTAGACCCTACTCTGAAGTAGCCCAGAGTTCCTTCCAATCCCAGTCACCTCCATCCCAAATGCATCCCAGCCAATCTAACCTTTCTCCATCGGTTTTCAGTCAAGCTAGCCAGATCAGTCCTCCCTCTCATAGTCGTAAAAAATATATTAAGACTTCTTCGCCTTCTCCCCGCCCTCGCCCTCTTGGCAATACTTATGACAGGGCTGCCCACCACCGTATTACCAATGACATACCCTCCACCCTGCCAAACGGCTGTGCTATTCAGCCCCAAGAAGCCCTTGGCCACTCTCCACCAGAATCAGATAACCTCCTGGAAACCCTCCTTAACTTAATTCTCGACATAATTGCCCGACAAAACCTCAACTTACCGTCCCACGTTGCCCAAAAACTTTCACTGGTTTTCCAATCTTTACACGGACAATATGAACCAACTGGAACTTCTTCAGTGGAACACATGTAGCATCTGAAGAAGAAAACCCGTACTTCTCTACCTTATTAATCAATTTCATCCCTCCGTTATTGCCATTTCGGAGACATGGTTGAACCCCAACCTACGTTTTAGGGTTCGGGGGTTCTCATGCCTCCGGGATGACCGAGATGATGGATACGCTGGTAGTGCTTTACTAATAAGGCGCTCCCTTAGCTTTCATCAACTTGTCCTCCCCCCATTCCCACCAGAAATTAATGCTGTCGCCGTTAGAACCCTAGGTATTTCGTTCCTTTATATATACATACCTCACCCCCTCACCAATTTGATAGCTGACATCCTACATATTATATCTTCTCTCCCCACCCCCGTTATAGTGATGGGTGACTTTAATGGTCATCACTATTCATGGGGCTCGTTCAAAGACGACGCCTTTAGAATTGCTCTTTTTGAAGCATTTGATGATGTCAATCTTTCTGTCATTAACAATGGATCCCCTACACGACGAGCCCTTTTCAACCAAAATCCGAACCGTGCGGTAGATCTAACCGTTTGTACCCCATCCTTAGTCCCTACTCTTTCTTGGTCAGCCTTGTCCTATACGTACGGTAGTGACCACTTCCCAATTGTAATCTCTATGTCTAACAAATCTACCCCATCTTATAATTTCACTCCTTCCCTCAAATACCGCTTATCAAATGTAGACTGGTCTTCATACGCAACTTCACTTGACATTAGGCTCAACTCCCTTCCTACTCTTAACCCCAATACCCCTATAGACTTCTACTCAAAATTTACTGAAGCAGTCATTGCCGCTGCTGATGATCAGTTTCCTGCTAAGAATCCTTCAGACTACAGAGTTTCAACACCTTGGTGGGATTCCGAATGTACAAGTGCTATTAAAAGCAGGAAAGAGGCGGAGAAAAAATATAATTCCTCCATGTCACGAGAAAACTTTCTGAACTATCAAAAAGCAGCTGCTCTAGCAGATGGCTTCGTTTTTGCGAACGGCTTTGCCCAAGAACTCCTTCCACCATAGTCTGGAACCAAATTAAGCGCTTCAGAGGATCCATGAACATGGATAGTACACCATCCAATGACCCTTCCTCTTGGCTTGAAGCCTTTTCTGGTAAAATGTCTCCCCCATCTGTCCCCTACAAGGACCTTCTCCCCTCCCCTCCTTTCCCACTTTCCGGGTCCAATCTCTTGGACAATTCCTTCGACTTAACGGAACTAAAGCTGGCTCTTGATGGATTGCTTGATTCATCTCCTGGAGAAGATGGGATCCCATACTCATTCATTAAAAACGCCTCGGAGCGCGCTCAATCATACTTCCTTGAATTAATTAATATCTTCTTCGAAAACGGTATATTTCCCCCTTCTTGGAAATCTGTCGTTATCATTCCAATTCTTAAGCCTGGTAAGGATCCTTCAAACCCTAACAGCTACCGACCAATAGCTCTCTCATCTGTCCTGGCTAAAATCACAGAACACATGGTCAAACATCGCCTGGAATGGTTTGTGGAAAATAGGAATTTACTAGCAAAGTCCCAATATGGCTTCAGGAAAGGGATGAGTGTGATGGACAGCCTCAGTCTCCTTACTACAGATATTCGCCTATCCTTTTTGAAGAAGCAGTTCCTTGTAGGAGTATTTCTGGATATCTCTTCTGCTTATGACAGCGTTCTCCTTCCGGTACTCAGGAATAAACTTATTCATCAGCTGAGCCTCCCTGAGAAGCTGGTCCGCTTCATATGTAACCTCTTCATGGAAAGGTCTGTAGTAATAAGGAACCAAAACATTCCCCCCTCCCGTAGGACCGTTTGGAAGGGTCTTCCGCAAGGCTCTGTACTTAGCCCACTTTTATATAATTTGTACACCTGTGACTTGGAACAATCAGTGGATCCTTTTTGTCATGTTCTACAATATGCAGATGACATAGCTCTTTACACCTCTGACAAATCTCTTGAAGTTGGTGTAGATCGAGTTAATACTGCTCTCTTCTACTTATATGAATGGCTCACGCGGCACGGTCTAAATTTGTCACCATCTAAAAGTAGTGTTGTGGTGTTCACCAGAAAGAGGATTATCCCTCCTTTTTCCATTGTAATAAATGATGAACCTGTTCCTCAAGAAGGTCAGGCCAAATTTTTGGGTGTCTGTTTGGACTCTCGTCTTACTGGAATCCCTCATACGGACTACATAGTTAAAAAATGTGAAAGAAACATCAATATTCTTCGCTCATTATCCGGTGTGCGGTGGGGCGCCCACCCCATTACTCAAAAGCTCCTGTATAACGCCATAGTTCGCAGCCACATGGACTATGGATTGTTCCTATTGGACCCTTGTGCCTTGACCCTTGAGGCCAAGTGTATGCGTATCATCCTCGGTGCTATGAAGTCTAGCCCAATAAACGCCATGCAGGTTGAGTGTAATGACGCTCCCCTTTCAATGCGCAGACAATACCTAGCTAACCACTTCTTTTTTAAACCAGCCCAAAATAACAACCATCCTCTCCTCCGAAAGCTCGAAGAGTTAACCTCCCTCTATAATTCGCCCGTCAACCCCTCGCGTCTTAGTTTGAAACTCCCTTGTCTTGTGCGGGCTTTCCTTCACTTCTCGCATCTATCATATCCAGTTTATCAAACTCCAGTATTACCAATTTATTCAGTCCCCTTTGAGTCCTTATTATTCCAACCAACTATCCTAGATCTTAATATAGACAAAAGCGCTATCGAGGCAAACAAACTGTTTATAAATACCACCCAGACTAAATACAAGGACTGCTCCCTCCTCTTCACTGACGCATCAAAGACTTCTACCTGCGGCTCTGTTGGGGTTGCTGTGTGGATCCCTTTTACTCACATTATTTTAAACTATAAATGCACCCCTGCCACCTCAGTCTTCACAGGAGAATCCCTAGCTATTTTAGAGGCCATCCATTTCATTAAGTCCAATAACCTTAAAAAGTCTATTATCTTCTCTGACTCAAAGAGCTGCCTCCAGTCCATATTGTCCAATCCCTTCCGATCAAAATCTAGATTCCCCATCATCCATAAAATTAAAGAAGAATTGTTTCATTGCCAGACTCTCGGTCAAAATATTGCCTTAGCCTGGATTCCTGGTCACTCAGGAATTTCTGGGAACGAAACGGCGGATGCTTGCGCTAGAAATGCCATTGAATTTGGCTCAACTGAACACACTCAAGTCTACTGCCATGATATTTGCACCACGTTGAAGCCCATGTTATACGAGACGTGGAGCCAAACCTGGCAAATCTCAAAGACGATTAAAGGAAATTTTACGGTGATATACAACCCCTTATCCCCGCTAAACCGTGGTTTACCAAATTCCGCCACCTGGACAAGTCCACCGTTTCGATTCTCTGTCGGTTACGCCTGAATCATTCCTGCACCCCTGTGTATCTAGCCAAACTGAGGATAAGGGATTCCTCCATCTGTGAGTGCGGTCTAGACGAAGGTCATGTGAATCACTTATTTTTCAGCTGTCCCAAAATGCATTACTCTTTGTACGATATTTTGCCTCCCAGTATTCCCCGTCCTACCTATATTAAATTCCTACTCTCTTGTGTTGATGAACCGCTTATAGTAAATATTCTATGTAAATATATTAGAACTAACAATATAAATCTGTAACCTTTTTTGTTTATTATATTTATTTTCTTATTTTGCATTATTTTTAATCTGCTTAAAGACATTTTTGGCTAATTTGCTGCCTTGCAAATTCCTGCGTTTGTTGGTCTACCTCAACTCGGACACTGGCGAAACTGCGGTCCCTAATCCGCAAAGCCACAAAAAAGGAAAAGAAGAAGCTACAGCGACGACAAAAAGATGTCGTCGTAAATATATTTTTTAAACTTCGCTAAAAAGAAGTAATCTTTTATAAATTGTATATGGAAGTTCACGCCTGTGAATTCTTATAAATGATTATACCAAAATAACTATGTATTTTGGTAAGAACTTTGGATTTTTGGACCCACGTTTCTAACCTTGGTGATCTTTAGTATTTTGACGAAAGATTATTCGTTTGTTTACAGCTAATTACGAAGCTTGGAGCGGCTTTAATGGAATATTTGCCTGCTCTCCAAGATTTATTGGGTTTTTCTTTGAAAAAGTGGTAAGTTCTCTACTCTAGAACAAATCTCCAATTGTTTTTTCCAAATCTAATGGAACTAATTCTTTTCTTTGCAGCTAAACAAGCACTTTTTTTTAAATTGACTTTATTCTCGGATGAAATTTGCCATAAATGCTGACCATGTGGTTTCGGGCTCGTCATTCTCGTGGAGACGACACCTGTCGCGGTCTGCAGATGTGATTTCGAATCCCGTGGTAATTTAACCACGCCTTCAGGTACCTAGTTTGAATTGTTTTTGTGTAGATTAATCTAGTAATGATGCACGACTCAATGATTAGGCCCATGTAATGGCTCAATGATTTGGCTCATGTTTTGGATCATGTTACGATATATATTTTGACTCATAAGCTGGCCTTATGCTGGTAGTTGGTAGGACTTATCCTCCTGGCGCCTGAACCGAGTTATAACTTTTGTTAGTTTGTTAGTTCATGTCTCCATAATAAGACAAGTGAAATATTATTATTATTACAATAGGGACAATTCTGTGAGTGATAAATTTATGTCTTGGATTGCTAAATCTACACTGTGGTTCATTGAATACAGAACAAGGTCATCGGCATATTTTAATATATTTACAGTTTTATTATTAACACATTTACAGATTTCACAAGTGTATAAATTATACAATGGTGGGGATAAAGTGGCACCTTGCATTGTACCTTTTGTAATGTTTCTGGGACCATGTAAATGGTTATTGAACTTCACATATAAGGTCCTGTTGGTTAGAAAATTGTAAATCCATTTACATAATACACCAGGTATGCCAAAACTGGACATTATCCTAACAAGAATGTCAGGCTGAACATTATCAAATGCACCTTGTACATCAAGAAATGTGCATGCAACACTATATAATTTTTGTTTGGCATTTTTCAGGTTAGAGATGAGTGCAGTGAAGCTATCAGTACAACTACGACCACGTCTGAAGCCATATTGTATATTGGGGATAATCTTATTGTATTCTACAAAATGATCTAACCTAAGCTTTATCATGTTTTCAAAGATCTTGCCAAGACAGGATGACAAAGAAATGGGCCTAAATGAATCTGGGCTATTAGGGGGTTTGTCTGGTTTTAATATTGGGATAACACATTGAGTTTTCCATGAAACAGGTATTATTTGTCTCAACCAAAGTGCATTTAAAATTTGCAAAAAAAACATTTGTGCATCTATGTGCAGGTTTTGGATATAGTATAGGGAAAATCATCCAAACAACAAAAACATCCTTCGGGTTTTAAGACTTAATGAAAATTCATTCCAAGAAAAAGGTTCTATCAAATACTTAGCTCTAATATTGTCATTATGTAATTTGTTTTTTGTAGTCTTCGCCCATATTGGGCAGGCAAAGGAAACTTTGTCCATACAGCCTAGTCTTCGGTATTTATATTTTCTTAGTATATAGTCCTGTCCAGTCTTTGTCGATGTCGAGTCCTCAGTCCTAGGTCCTTGTCCTTGCCCTCAGTATAATGGTGATTCTTATACTGAGGTTTTCAGTGGAATTTTCGCGTCAAGAGAGAAAATAGCATTTCACTGCATATATATCATTGTCTATCACTACAGCACGTTAACACAACTTTTATATCCAAGAAACCACCACTCCCACACATAAAACATGATAAATGCACTAGTTTTAGAAAATAATATACAGCAAGCGTCCGCATTTGTCACTCTCCCGCCAAAACTCCTGTCATTATGTAAATTAAAGAAAGTGTCAAGTCTGTTAGTTGGTTCATAGGGATTATTTGACAGTTTATCTAGAAATGGCTCTATAAATTCGTCCCTATAGGATTTATTTTGTAATTTGACTTTTTTAAACATCCTAATGCTATTCCATATTTTTGAAATGGGAGTTGTTCTATTAAAGCTGTCACATAACTGTCTCCAACCATTTTTCCTTTAATTCAGAAAGGGTCCTTTTTTTAATAGCGTCTAGTTTTTTATAAGTAATAAAATTTTCAACATTAGGTGCACATCTGTACTTTTTAAGGGCCTCTTGGGATCTAATGACACTTTCCTTACATTTGTCGTTCCACCAAGGTGTAAGGGGTTTTCTTTTGAAGGCTGATTTTATTAAAAGTTTTGGAATGCATTGAGATTTGAGTTCATCTAGAGATCTGCAAAAAGCGTTGTAAGATTCTAAGGGATTATCATTATTGAGATGTATGTCATTATGAATTGTTTAAGAAAGTTGGTTGTACATTTTCCAGTCTGCTTTGTTGTAAATGAATCGGTCAGTTGGTGGATTAACATCATATTGATTTGTTAAGACAATAATATCTATAATAATAGGGAAATGGTAACTACCCATATTGTCAACCTGTACTGACCACTTACACAGGGGAGCAATGGAAGGACTGGTTAGGCTTATGTCTATGGCTGAAGGATTACGGTTTGGATACTTTAGGGTAGTCATACTACCAGTGTTGAGAATACATAAATCCAGATTATCTATTATGTTATATAGCTGATTTCCAAGACTATTATTTGATAGACACCCAAAAGCTATGTGGTGAGCGTTAAGGTCACCTGCCACAAGAATAGGCTTCGGTAGACTGTTTATTATATCATTTAAGAGGTTATAACCCGGAGGTCCAGAAGGGGGGCAATATACGTAAAGAATAGTTAGTTGACCACAAGAAGAAGATATTGACACAGCAATTGTTTGTATATTTTCATAAAATAAAGTTTGAAGAATTTTGTACTTTATATAAGGTCGAATCAAAATACCTACACCACCATGTTAATTAGCGGCGTTTCTAAAATGAGCATTGTAGCCAGGAATATAAAATCGGTTATTGTTTTTAATCCATGTCTCATTTAAGAGGCATATATCTATGTTATTTTTTTGTAAAAAAATTAAAAGTAAAGGCCTTTTATTAAAAATACTTTGTATATTGTATTGTGCAATTCTTAAGATGGAAGGATTTTTATTACTGTAAATATCCAGATTTATGTTAGATTCTTGAGTAATAGTTCTTTAATGGATTTAGACGTAATTGGGGCATTATCCCCAGTATTTGCTAAGGCAATTAGAGTACGCACCATGGCGTTTGTTATCTCACTATCATTTATTATATGACTTTTTAGATCCGTTATTGAAATTAATTGTTCATTGTTTGTTTTTTCAATTGTACTAGTTTTATTATTTACATTAGTTTAATTTATATTTACCTTATTTACATGACTTATTATCTTATTAAATAAAAGGGGAAATTCCGTAGTGCTGATAACTTTTTTTGGTTGCCGTAACAGCAGCATAGTTAATTTTGTTCTTTTTTTGTTGTATTTAATTTAATTTAATTGGACATGTATTAGATATGGCTAAGTGTGGGCCACTGCAGTTTATGCAGCAGAGGTCATTCGGCTTATCGCAATCTTTATAATAATGTTCTCCAGAACAAAGGCTACACAGCTGTTTACCATTACAAACTTTAGCAAAATTTATAGCATTGTTGCAGAGGTGGTATGTATTCAAAAACCCTGTAAGAAAATAGGTCATAAAATACGTTATCTGGAAGACTGCTGGCCAAAAAAGTAATGCTAACAGTTTGCAATGCTATCCTTTCCTGATCAACCCTCTTAGTAAACCTACGTACAGCAATAATTTCATAGTTCGATGACAATTTTGTGTAAAGTTCCTTATTGGATATGTTTGTGGGAACAAATCTGATAATACCAGTCTTCTCGATCTGGGTTGGAGGTATAAAGGCTTTAAACTTATGTTTATCTAAAAATGCAGAGTTCATTAGAAAGTTATTTGCATTGTTAAATTGTTTAAACACCACCACTATTTTCATAGCATTCACTCGCTGGATTGATGATACACCTTTCACATATCTTGTAAATATATGATTTAAATATATTGGGCTTTTATTTCCTAAGCGCTCCTTTTTATCCTCACTTTGAACGAACACTTTATAGTCAGTGATATTTAAATTTTCCGGGTATAGTCTTTTATAATTCGGTTTAAAATATGGCAAATAGTCAATATTTATTACAATTTTTGTGATCTGTTTTCCACTTTTTGCCGCGCTCGCGGGCCGCCGTTGTGGCCGGAGGTTTTTCACCCTCGGCCTCGAAACTTAACATTATGTCACTCAATTTTATTACTATTTACTTATTTACACTGTTCTTATAAAATGTTTATATCCAAAACTTGTAATTTTGGATAATATACTTTGTTAAAATTTATCAAAGAAAAAGTCCGCCTTTTCTTTTCAAATTCCCGCCAAAAGAGACTTGTTGAGTGGGCGATCAAACCATAGATAAACAAGGATAAAACTGCAGTAAATATAAAAAAATTAAACCATACCTGCGCAGAATCATTTTGAAAATAGATGCTATTCCGAGTAAGTTTTTCTATATTGGATATGTTAATACTTTTGTCCGATAGATGGCGTAGGTCGTCGATTATAATCATCAAAATATTTAGTTTTATAGAGAATTTGCTCTCACATGGGCAGGGATATTTCTGTAGAAGAAAACGTATATAGACCAATATCCACAAAGAAAGACATCTCAGCTCAGCTCGATAATACGGGCACAGGAGGCATTAGGTACTTTCTTTTTAGACGTTCCATTGTACAACAAATAATAATGTTAGTTACACTATTCCGTACACTCTCTATGGCCTATATTATCTCAAATAAGTTAAATAAAATATTTTATAAAATATTATTAAATTTAGAAAATGAAAATTTACAATAATTTAAAACTAGACAAATCAATATTTACAACATTCTGCGAAGAACGGAACGATACACATAATGACAACCAAAGAATATGTAATTAGAAAGACAAGTATGCTGATATTTTATTCAAGTAACTACTTATCTACCTACTATTATAAGCAAATGAGCATAGCTCGGTTTTAAATAATAAATCAAAAACTATTTCAAGGAATAGGGTCATTCATAGCAATAGGACAGTTCATAGCTCATTTATTACACGGTTTTAAAATGTGTAATAAATCAAAAATTATTTCAAGGAATAGGGTCATTGATCACAAAATTATTTACTACTAAATCATGAAGGATTATTAGTACCTATTTTAAAGCGCTAACACACGTTCAGATTTGGTCTGCCGGACCTCGACAAATCAAATCCGTCGACCAAATCTGTTGTCGCAACAGACGACCGGATCAGACCGCACCGGACGGCAGACGACCAGACAGGGTGTCCAGATTGGGGGCTTTTTTCCCTATTCTGGGGTAAAATAAAAATTTTAGGGAACTTTTGGGGAAAGTAAAATTACGTAAGTAAGGTACATACTTTTATATGAATTTAGTGAAAAAGTGTTAATTTGAAATTACAAACTGACATTTCAATTTTATTTATCTGTGTAGATAACTGGATTGCGAAGTATTCCTTTCCATACAGCAAATACGCTATGTATTAACGTAGTTCTTTTACCTTTATGGGGAAAAATGTACGAAAAAGTATATTCTTAGGCAAAGTAAAATCAGTTCTGGGAATATTTACGACGAACTAATTAAGACTGCAACATTGGGTAAAAATGTATAAAAAAGTGTCTTTTTAAAGAAAAATTAAATTAGATCTGGGGAAATTTACGACAAAGTAGCTAGAACGGCAACATTGGTCCGGATTGATGCGGAGCGAGGCGGACTCAGATAATAATAATTAATTATGTAAGGAACTTTTGGGGAAATGAAAAGTTTCTAATAATATAATTTATTTATATAATTAATTTAATATAAGTTTCTAATAATACTTTTATATGCGTTTAGTAAAAAGCTGCTGAATTGAAACTACACACTCACACACACACACATACACACACACACACACAATCACACACGTAACCACCAAAAATGTACGAAAATGTAAATTTTTGGAGAAAAGTAAAATCGGTTCTGGGGACATTTTTGACAAACTAACTATGATGGCAACATTGGGAAAAAATTAAGAAAAAGTGTCTTATTGGAAAAAAATTATATTAAATCTGAGAAAATTTACGTCAAAGTAGCTAGAACGGCAACATTGATCATATCCGATGCGGATCGAAGCGGACTCAATTAATAATAATTATGTCCGCCGGACAGAAGTCCGAAGACCAATTCTTACCGTGTGTACTTCTGTTTTGGTCGGGTGGCAAATCAAATCCGCGGTCGGGTCGGATCAATCGTCTGTGAGCCCTATTAAGCAAAATGTGAACAACCTTCATTTAACCTTTATATAACGTTATCTTTGGCTAATTCCAAACAACATCACATAACAACAGCTAATCTCAGACAGTAACACTTTTACCTAGCAAACGAAAATAAAGTTCATAAATACAGTGTCTTACGATTTATTTATTTAGTTATCTGGTTACTATAGTACAAGCTCTGCTTAGTTTGGAATCAGATGGCATTGTGTGAGTTATCCCAACGATATTTATTTATTTCTTTTATTATTTATGAGTAAATTTCTTTAGGTATTATTAGCCTAGTGTTTTCATGCCATTGATAACGTGTTTGATAAAGAACTATTTTAAATAGTTTATTATAATTAAATATGATGAATATACTAAAAATATTCCGTGCTTCGGAAGGCACGTTAAGCCGTTGGTCCCGGTTGCCAGAAAATGGCAGTCGTTAAGCCTGGTTGAAGGCCTTATAGGCGGCTTAAAAATTTCAACAGCAGGTAGCCACAACCTGCGTCTGTCTATTTCAACACGGCAATGGGCTCACCACCTATTACGTGGGACAGGAATCCACACGGTGAAAAGTGGGCATATAATATGCCTCTGCCCTTCGGGGATAAGGCGTGATGGATATTTTTTTTAAAAATATTCAAATTAGTTTCTAATAATGCTCTGTTTTCAAATTCTATACTAATAATTAATTTTGGCCCATCGCCATGTTCCAAAAGAAGTAGGTAAATATGGTTACGCCTTTGGTTCGCGTACATTGATAGCTTCGTCCCTATCGTAATGACGAGCTCCAGGCCATCACAAGCCAGTACTTATGATGGGTTCTGCGCCAGCCTGCCTACTTAACTGTTTAGTTTTTTTCTAATAAAATGTAATATGTCATGTTAGAATTGTGCAGTTATTTTTTGTGTGTTAAATTTTATTGCATTATAAACCAGTATTACAATATTTACGGTTTAGTAGACAAAAAAATATTAACTAAGTACACTTTACTACCAGTTAAGTCAGTAAGTGTTCTTATTAGGCGGGACACCCCTCCATACTACATACATACCTAGTCAGAGGCACAAATTAAACAAACCATTTGTATCACTTCAATATATTATTTACGGTTACTCACAATCACACTGCAATAATATTATTATTTCAACATATCAAACATCTACTACAAAACTTAACACCAAAAACTTCAATAAACCAGGTCATCACTGACTGTCTAAAACTAGATCTTACAACGAAAATAAACCATCTTCAACTGTGAAAATTTTCTTTCATCTGTTTTATTAAAATTACATTAATTCAAATAATATTTTCTTTTTTCTTATGTCATAGAAAAAATACCATAGACATTGAAACCTTCTAAACAAGTGTAACTTAAGGTATCACTTTAAGTTGTGCACTGTAAGGGGACTGACTGCATTTATTTCTTATCTAAAAATACTGCGATCTGACTTACTAGTTGGTTTCATTTACTATATTTGCACGTACTTGATAAAAAAAACATAATAATAAGTAATAATAAATAAATAAATTGATATAATAACAATAATAAATTGATACGACCATTAGCCAACAGGTTCGTCGTAAACGAAGGGATTTGGCGACATCTTGGATAGACTATAAGAAGGCTTATGACTCCGTGCCTCATTCATGGCTCATGAGGGTGCTGGAGTTGTATAAGATTGATGCAACTCTATGCACCTTCTTGGAGACATGTATGGGGCAATGGAGTACGGTCCTTCGCTATCCAAGATGTCGAGAAATTCTTAGTGACGATGAACCTATAAAGATAAAGAGGGGTATTTTCCAGGGTGACAGTTTGAGTCCTTTGTGGTTTTGTCTAGCACTTAACCCTCTCAGTACTATATTAGAGGGTTTAGGGCTGGGCTATCATTTGCAGAGAAGTGGTCAAGTTATATCCCACCTCTTTTACATGGATAATTTGAAACTCTTTGCCTCCAACGATATCCAATTGAAAGATTTACTAAAGGCAACTGAAAACTTTTGTAATTCTATCAAGATGGAGTTTGGTGTAGACAAATGTGCAACCATGTATGTTAAAAGAGGTAAGATTGTGGAATCTGAAGGCATGGAACTTTCAGATTCCATAAAACTTAGATCCCTTTCTGCAAATGAAACCTACAAATATTTGGGTATGACACAGGCATTAGGAATTGATGACAAGGGTATGAAACAATCGTTAATGGAGCGTTTCCTGGGCCGCCTGAAAAAGGTACTGAAAAGTCTTTTATCAGGCGGAAACAAGGTGCGCGCTTATAACGATTGGGTCATACCATTGTTAACCTACTCCTTTGGCTTACTCAGATAAACTCAAACAGAGCTGGACACCCTGGATAGAAAAGTTCGTACTCTGTTTACTGCATATCGAATACATCACCCACGTTCGTCTGTCATGAGGTTGTATATCCCGCGGAAGTTTGGGGGTCGAGGCTTCTTAAATGTTAAGACTCTCCACAACCGCGAGATATGCAACCTTAGAGAATATTTTTTGTCAGCGGACGTTGGAATGCATCGGGATGTAGTAGCAGTAGACAATGGACTTACCCCGCTTAATATGGCTAAAAAGAACTGGTGCAAACCTATGATACTCACTACTGATGATCGCAGGGAGATATGGAGGAGCAAGGAGCTGCATGGACGATTTTCCGGGCCCTATATGGGTCCGACGTAGATTTAACAGCATCTGTTTCCTGGCTACGGTTTGGTGACCTCTTTGGAGAAACTGAAGGTTTTGTCTGTGCAATTACAGACGAAGTAGTAATGACGAATAACTATCGGAAGTATATTCTGAAGGATGGGACGATTGACATTTGTCGGGCATGTCATCGTCCGGGAGAATCTATTAGACATATTATTGCTGGTTGTTCTCGTCTTGCTAACGGGGAGTATTTGCATAGACACAATCAAGTAGCCAGGATTGTCCATCAGCAACTAGCTCTTAAATATAAACTTGTGGAATTGGAGGTGCCCTATTACAGGCATGTACCCGAACCAGTTCTTGAGAATGGTCGTATCACTTTGTACTGGGATCGATCTATCATTACTGACAGGACTATTGTGGCCAATAAACCTGATATAGTAGTGATAGATCGATTAGAGCGTCGCGCAATGATTGTTGATATTACCATTCCACATGATGAAAATCTCGTGAAAGCAGAAAAAGAGAAACAATTAAAATATTTGGACTTGGCTCACGAGGTTGTCGACATGTGGGATGTGGATTCGGCAATCATTATCCCGATAGTTGTATCAGCACATGGGTTGATTGCCAAGAGCCTTGATCAACATTTTACGAGGCTCGCGTTAGGCAGCTGGGTCAAGGGCTTGATGCAGAAGGCAGTTCTCCTCGATACGGCACGCATTGTGAGGAGGTTCCTGTCTCTGGAACCGTAACCACCGGTAGCTTGGTCCCTGTACCCGATACCGGTGGGCTACTATTTTTTATATTTTTAAATGTATTTGTTTTTATAGATATATTTAAAAATGTAATTTATATGTTTGTATTGTAAATAAAGAGAATAATAATAATAAATAATAATAATAATAATAAATAATAATAAATATCCATCACGCCTTATCCCCGAAGGGGTGACAGAGGCATATTATATGCTCACTTTTCACCGTGTGGATTCCTTTCCCACGTAATAGGTGGTGAGCCCTTTTGCTGTGTTGAAATGGACAGACGAAGCCTTTGGCTACCTGCTTTTGAAAATTTTCAAGCCGCTCATAAGGCCTTCAAGCAGGCTTAACGACTGCCATTTTACTGGCAACCGGGACCAACGTCTTAACGGCTTAACGTGCCTTCCGAAGCACGGAAACGGTCGCAAATGTAAATGCCACAGTGAGTTCCGCACTCAGTGATCGTTTACAGAACACTGAGACCGCGGGGCCACGAGTGCTTCGACAAACAAGTGAAATCATATCACACTAATGTTGTCCTATTATTTGTTGCGAAAGCGATGTGATGTAACTTCACCTTCGTCGCACATATCGCTTTGATATTTGTCTTTATTTGTATCTCACTACTTTAATGTCAAGTCGCTTCAGCTCTAGCTCAAGAATAGAATCAAGTAATATTCTGACCACATTACTCAATTCACGCATCTAGATTATCGTTGGTCTTTGGTGCCAGTTGGTGCACTGATGTTTCCACTACACATAGACAATCTAAGTATGTTTGCAATGCGTACATTGTAAATGAATACACAGGCACCATCAAACAAATAAACGAGTAGCCGTGTGTGTGAGCATTGTCATTCAAACAAATATCAATTCAAATCATCTGTTTCACGAATTGTTGTATATTTTGTACATAATAAATAATTTATTTTTGATTTATTTATTCATGAGAGTTTGTTCATTTTTGTTACTACAGTAATATTTAAGAGTGCTATTGTGTTATGTTTATTTGAAGAATATTGTTTTTATTTGTGTGACGTCATTGTTTTCGACTGCCAATACGACGCAATAGCATTTTATTCGAAAATGAATTTAAAATGAGAATTGTTTTCAAGGTGAGTATTATAAATACGATCCTGTTACTAATCTCTATATAATGAAGAAAGGAATTTTGTACTAAGAGTAATGACGGTGATGCGCATCGATTTCCTTTGTCCTCGCTCGGTCGGTCCCCTTTTTGTAAAGAAGTAAGGTAGCTAAAACTAAAACCAGTACCCACTTTTGTGATTACTAAGTTGTAGTTCCACCAGCTGTGAATAGTAAATAAATTGTCGTTTAATCTTAATTTTGCGTGTTTTCGCATTGGTTTGTAATTAAGAATTACTTATGTAATCTAAAAATGTACAGGCCCTTACCTTTTTTCCTCCAAGATTGTTATGTAGGTAGGTGTTCTATTTACAAAATTATCTGAATGCAATTACCTATATTGATCAACTATGTGACCCCCACGGATTCGCCCGTAACATACTTCGAACTCCCGTCGCACCTATTTCATCCTGTCACTTATAAATTCTACTATAATGCACAAAAATTTGCCTGATTTGTCGACATTTATGACTACTGCTCCGCTCTCCACGGTAGTAGCGTGATGATATATAGCCTATAGCCTTCCTTCATAAATGGGCTATCCCATGCAAAAATATTTTTTGAAATCTGACTAGTAGTTCCCGAGATTAGTGTGTTCAACCTAATTAACTAACACATTCTTCACCTTTATATATTAGTATAGATTCCATTTAGGATAGGAACTGGAATATATTCAAGTTGAAACAATATTTTAAATTAGGAGCCTATTTACATTTCAGAATGTACTTTGGTATTACAATTTTTATTGTTATGGTCAAGGACACAGCTTATTATTATTCTAGTACTCAAAACTTTATATCTTTACAGACATTACTTTTTTAATATGCATTTATCTATGTTTGGGACATAGTAAACATGATGAACCTTGGACTAGGCAAGCATTGTAAGCTTTTGTTGTAACATAATAGTTAGGCATATATATCTAACCACTGCAACATCCGCTCAACGTTCGCGCTGCCAGAGCAGCCCGTTTTTCGTAATTAACCTATGACCTAATTAACTAAAATCGTGGTATCTTGGAAAAAAATTTTTAGGCTACTAAAAAATCGTAAAATATATAAAGATAAAACTTATAGCTATAATAATTTGGCATTTTAATCATAATTAACTGATTTATTGGTATAGACACGAAAAAGTCGGTAAAAAAATAAAGAAAATTTTATTTTTGAGAAATTAGCCACTTACACGAAAAACTAATATAAAACACTATTATTTTTTTTACATAATTAAATTCCTGGAATTATAAACAGTTCTTATAATGCATGTGCACTGCATTATAAGAACAGTTACTCCATATAATATCAGCTATGTCCCAGTGAAAGTCCAGTTTAAAAGGGTCCAGCTGTTTCAGAAATTAGATGAACAGACAGAATTATTTTATTAAATATTAATATTATTTTTTAATTAAATATTTTTTATGCAAATTCCTACCTATATAGGTATACCTATGTATATACGCATTTAGTGAAATAAAATTAATTTCAGACACTTCTATTTTATTTATCTGTAAGGATTATTATATTGTATTGAGACTGTTCAATTATAATCAAAAACTTATCTTAAACTTATATTGATTTTATTCAGCTTATTCTTATATAAAATTGAGGGTAGACATCTAGGACTTTTTCTATAAAGACAATGAATGAAATATTAGAATTTTCTAAAAAAAAACAATTCAAGATTCCATTTATCATCTGACCTAGGGAGTAACTATCGACATTTTTAATGATACTGCTTGATAATAAAATATTAATTGGAGCAATAAGCAGCCAAATGAACTAGAAGAAAGAATTTAACAAGTTATGCCAGGTGCCTAGCAAATGTTTGGCGACATGTGGTTTTTCAGTGGCTATTTTGAAAAGCCACTAGGTGTATTTTATCCAGTGTCAAATGAGCAACCCATTTTCCCTATATTTAAATGTAGCTAGAATAATTTACATATACTGGATGTATTGTTCTTTATACTTTATTACATACATTTTATAAGGTACTAAGGGATGCCTGCAGCTCCACCTGGATGTTTAAGTTTTCCTGCACCAGGTTTCATTTCCCCTGGAACCAGATACTAGAATAAAAAGGAGGCTATGTGTTAATCCAGTCTATTGGCTACTTTCAACTATAAATTGAAAAATACCACAACAGCATTCCATATGTCTGTCTTCGTGCACATCTATGTTACTAAATAAATAGTTTTGCACAATTTCATGGTTCAAGGCCCAGTGGTTTAGTAGTTTCAGCTCTGCATTGATTGATCAGACCTAACAGCCGAATAAATATAAGGAAATTACTATTAATTTATTTATATTTATTCATTCATCTTCATTCACCAAGTAACCTCACTGGGATGATTCCTCATAAAACTCTCTTTAAGGCACTGAGGAAACACTAAACTAGCTCTTCATGGGCAACTTCTTATCAAATCTACTATGAGACTGTTCTGCAAATCTTTCACTTAATTCCACACTCAACTTCTGTTCATTCTCAAGAAATATTTTTAAAGGTGGCACCCACTCTGAGGACAGAACCGTAAATCGTAAAATCATCCTTTTCAATAGTTTCTATGTCAACACTTTCGCGTTTATAGAATGGATTAACGGATTAACTGGAGGACAGAACCATTACTCAAACCAATTAACTTTTAAAAGTATTTTCTGTACTACACTATTCTTTTCTGCACATATTTAACTCCTCCTACAATTATGATGAAGTGACCCGCTGTTCAAACAAACTGGGACAAGGCATAGTAGACCTTCACAAAATGTGAAAGTAGGAAAACCAAAGAAACAAGGGCATTCACAATATTATATGGACTTGAAACTTTTATGCTAATAACTATAATAATACTTGGTTTCCAGGCGACGACAACACGAACATGTCTGCGGAGTCGCCGCGGCACGTGCGGTCGGGCGGGCCGCTCACCGTGCCGTCGCAGCCACCGAGCGATCGCAGCATCATCGACGCGGTCTCAGGGTTCATCAATGACGTCACGCTCTCGTCGTCATCTACGGTCGAGCCTAAGGACGTGATACAGTGGGCGAGGTACATTCTCATAGAAATAGAAAGTTGATAATACTAGGCTAATAGTGCTAAGATCATGTAAATGCCTTGGTCACACAGGGGGCGTGGGCGGGATGTGATCGTTATATCGTATGAAATCGCCCGCGCACCAAACTGTGCTCTGTATGTCGGCTTACAAATACTTCTATACTCGTAGATACAATACGACGCGCACCTCGCCAGTCACGTTCCGTTCACGTGTACTGTGTAATGAAGCCTTTAATAGTGAGGCAAATTTTCCTTAAAACAAACCTTGATTTTCTTGTCACCAGATTTGAAACAGCAGATATAAACGAACCAACACCTGAAGGAGATAGCGATAGCGATGTGTCACCATTACTTTTAATCTTGGGCTATGGTGCCGGCGTCCAAGTATGGTTGATCCCTCCATCAGGCGAGGCACAAGAAGTGTTGTCATGGCGACAAGGCATAGTGAGGGTGCTCCGTATACTGCCTACACCGCAGCACGGCGACTGCTTTGCATCGAAGAGGCCCCTTATCGCCTTGTGTGATTCTGCAAGCCCTGGACCGTCATTCTGCTCGCTTAGTTTTATTTCAATTAGAGGTGGAGAACAGGTCAGTGAAATTTTTGCTTTTTAGTAACGTATGTGGTTTAGCTTCGAATCTATAAAGATTTCCCTCTATTTCTCCCTTTACAGGTTTTATTTTACCCTAAAACTGATCTATAAACATCGCCAAAGTTTCATCCAGTTGTTTTTGAAAATTTTGATATTGATTCTAAGATTTATGAATGAAATTGCAGCAAACGAAAATATACTCACTATAGCATATATTATGTTGTACCGATTAATAAACTGTTATAAAGAGTTCAATAAGAAGACATAACAAAACATTCAATACTAAACAATAGTAAGAATTACAATCACAGTTTTCAGTGGCTTTTTTCGACCATTTACTCAATTTATGTTAGCATATTTTTGTATAAAACTTATTTGATTATATTAAGCAGTGTGTTATAAACATTCCTCATAATCATCATATGTGCCGCGTATTCGTACCGCATATACGAAAAGCTATGCGCGTCTATAGAAAAACTTTAAAAAAATTGATTTACAGATATAATTTTTCGGTAGTTTAAGCCTAATGACTAACAACCTGTGGTGAAGGTGGGTCTTTTCAATTGGTGCTGGTCCCGAGGAGTGCAGCAGATAGCCCACATCTCAGGCCGTTATCCCAAAGGTGTCGCAACCACAAATACGAATACGCGGTTGAATCTAAAGCGTACTATTGAACTTAAGTTTCTCTAAATGTACTCGTATTATTTAGGCCTTTGATAGAAAGTTTACTATGGGAGTCCATACCGATTGGGCGTAGTCCACGATTAGGACTACGCTCGTGGCTAGTCCGTTGGTTACAAACTGTACCTACCAGTTAGCAGGCTTCACCATTAGATCATGTTAGGTTCCCGTACTATTTGAACTATGACTTAATAAAAGATGCCCGCTGCTCCATCAGTGTGGCAAAGTTTTCCCGTACATGTTTCCTACAGCAACATGTTCCAGGGAATAAAAGTAACCTATGTGTTAGCCTGGATTACCAGAGTATCGGCTACCCCACACCATAAATCCAAATTGGTCCAGTTGTATGAACGTGAAGAAGTAACAAATATACACACGCACAAACTTTCGCTACATCTCAACAATCAGAAAAAATCATTGAAATTTTTTTTAATATTACAAGTATATTTGCACAACCCTAGTTACTTCTGATAAAATGTGACAAGGGTCAAAAACACAATATCTTTACGTTTATTTATCATTTACGATAGAATTGTCGGATCGTTATTTTAATTCGCCAGTTCGCGACAGAATTATTCCATACAGAAGCCTAATATTCCACCACCAAGTAAAGTGCACCACCAATTCCATAACCTTCCAGCCGCCCTCCCCCTACTCCCACTGCTGTAACTTCAGGACATCACGATCTACAGTAATAATAACCGACCTCGAACTCAAGTTCTAGAAATAGTTAAATGTTTATAATTACCAAATTAATTAGAAAATAAATTTGAGCCGTTAGAAATAGAAATACACCTTTTACATACATCTACATGAAATACTATTGCTGTTGCAAGTCCCAGATAATAACTTCGTGGGTTCGGTAAAGAATTATCTACAAGCAGTTATTGCAGGTAGATATGTTTTATTCGTACTTGAGGCACTAGGAAACTATTTAATCTATTTATTACTGAAAATTTCCTTAAGTCAAGTTGATGGCCTTATAAGTGACTTAAAAAAAATTACAAACGGTCGCCATAATCTGCTCCTGTACACTTTTCAACACGGCATGGTCTCACCTGCTGTTACGCAGGTCACAAATGTTACGGTGAAATGTGGGTATAATCGCCACAAAATTTCCCTTAAGAACTCCTGATACTGCTTGGGGGCAAATGGCAATTAAAACCAAGACAAACATAATTTTAATTTTTTTGCATTAAATAAACGTCTATCTTCAACAGGTAAAAAGCATAAAATTCAAGAATCCAGTACTCGACGTGCTAGCGAACAAACGTTCCGTGGTCATATCTTTCACGGAGCGTTTCGCCGTCTTCGACGCTGCCTCTCTCGAAGATCGGTTGTCCGTCACTACTTGCTACCCGTGCCCGTGTCCTTTAGGTGGAAGCTTGCCTATAAATCCTATAACTCTGGGTGACAGATGGCTGGCGTATGCTGATAAGAAACTTAATCAATCTAAAAGGAGTAGCGGAGGATGTGAAGGTAAATCACTTTGATACTAAGCCTCATAAGAGAATATTTAGCATGAAACTGCTTGACGTTACCATTCCGATATGTCTGTTTCTATGCTGAACATGGCGGGATTACTTTAAATTTGTAAGGAGGCGTATTCTCAGCCCCGTATACCGTATACCCTCATAGCCAATGGTTGTTTGCTACTCTCGAGGTGCTACACCCGAGGTGCTACATTCGAGCTTCTGACCATGTTCTCGTCTTACGTCATTTTTATGTTTCCAAGGGCAAAGGAATTTAAATAGTAGAACTAAATACCCGCATTGGGCCAGCTGAGCACGCCGATCTTCAATGGAATCACCAAAGGTCTTAGAGTCAAACCCCAGTGAACAGACGAACACACAAATAAACATAACTGACAATAAAGGGTCTCTTAATCGATGTTCAGTACGAATCCCTAATAAAAAAGGAAGTGAAAACATCTGGGATCAATACCGTCTGTTGTAAAAACAATCGATACTAAAGTATAAACAAATATTTATAAATTTCTTTGTTTATCTACTGGTATTGTCTTGTTATTGTGTAAAATTGCTTTGACCTTAATGAGTGCATCATAATACATGCGTGACGAATCGATTGTGTATGTATGCGTTACTTAATAGTAGCTATTTTGTATGTATGTATATTTTTATTTTGTAATCAATACGCCATTACTGACGTCGTGTTCTCATTAAAAAACAGCCATACCAACATAATCGTTGGTGACGAGTAAATCCTTTAAATAAAACTAGGAAAATCTGTTACACCAATTATTGGATTTGAAAATATAGGATGTAAGGTCTTCCAAGATCTGCAGTGATGCATTGCTGGTATCTGACGACCAGAATATGGTACAGACGTATTAGAAATCGAACGGCTTCCTATAATACAAAAGATGCTCCTAACTTCCAATCGAAGCTGACTCAAGTTTAGATGCTGGTGGCAACCGAGGTTTTGCACTCGTTTGCACAAGTAGGGCCCGAATTTCATAATAAAACTGAGTTAATGTTACTCACAGGCGTTTATAGCCCTGCTTGCAGTGTTCTGTAAACGTCTATAAGGTCAGTCCTGAGATAAATGACCCTCTGTGCACTGCAGTTACCAGGCTACCAGGAATGTGGTAGTCTTATACTAAAGCTTAAGTCTATAGGTGGTTTCTAAATTTCAACAGTGGGCGGTCACAACTTATCTTTGTTTCAATATGGCAATAGGGTCACCACCACCGTTGTTCACCCTCGTGGTAAACCCTTATGCGTCTGCCTAATTCTTTATGGTGAAAAAAAGTATTTAAGATTAATCGCAGTGTATTCATACAGGTGAAGGCGTCTCAAGCTACACGGCGACAGTGCTCCACGCAGCCAAATCCCTCAGCAAAGGACTGCGAGGGCTCGGCGAAACTGTCGCACACAGTCTAGCAGGACGCAGTACTTCGCAGTCTCCGTCACCTCCCAACACAGACATACAGCAGCCTGGAGTGGTCACCATATTGGATATTGAGGTAAGTCTACCACCACACGTGTCTTACTCTTTCAGCACTAGATTCTACAAGCTGAGTGTGCAAAGCCACATTTTAGGGTCGTCAACTTGACTACCTCTGTATGTTGTCATGGCTGTCCTTTAGAGGAGTCAGATTGACGTACTAAACATGAAAAAAAATCTTTCAGTTAATGGTAGAGGGATATGACTGGTATACCTCTCGTACACACTTCTTGGAGGTAAGGGATCTACCAGTATCTCCTGGACCCAAGAGACCTCACCTGCTGACCATCGGACGAGACCAAGGTCCATAATCTCTCATAAGTCTCAAACGTTGATCGACTGTTGAGAAACGTTCTGGAATACAGACCTAAGACACCTGACTATCGAGGAAATTAAATCTTTAGCGATATGATATTATTTTGAAATTGGTCAGGTTACTATTTTCCGAAGACTAGTGACTGATGAAAACTATAAGACGGAGCTAGTCATTACAAAGCGAACAAATTAAAAAGACGATTACACTGCTAAACATTGATTTTCTTCTATGGTACATATTGGTTACCTCATTTCAGACTGAAAATATAATTCAAATTGTAGGGTAACGAGGAAGAAGACGGTCAAGAAGAAGAACCATGCGATCCGATCGTGGCTCACTTCGTAGCACACTCAGAAGCGATCATAGCTCTGAAGTTTGACCCGAGCGGCATGCTACTTGTGACGGCGGATAGACGGGGCCACGACTTCCACGTGTTTAGGATCAACCCGCACCCCTGTGGGCCTAGCCTGGCCTCGGTGCACCATCTCTATATACTGCACAGGGGTGACACCACAGCTAAAGTGCAGGTTCATTACTTTGCTTACTTTGTTTTGTCTAATCTTTATTTTATTGAAAATAATTAATCATTCATACATACAAACTCTTTTCTGGTATAGTTATCTGAGAGATTTGAATATTATAAATAATATTTGTTATATTTACTTGTATGTATTATTGTCGCTCATATTGCCATTATTTGTAAACTGTTTATTGATGAACTATTCGAATTTTAGGGCCGTATTTTAGAACGTTACTCAATACTCAAGAAACGCTTGAGACTAGTTTTTGCCTTAAAATACTACTCTCAAGTGTCTCTTGAGTATTGAGTAACGTTCTAAAATACGGCCCTTAGTAGCTTTTTATACGTTACTTAAAAACGACGGTTGTAGCGATATAATCACTGAAACGCGCAACTTGTATACGAATGCTGACCTCAGGAAATCGCGATATCGCGATACAGCATAGGAGTAGTCGCAACAAAGCCGAACCTGTCCGACCCTGACCTTTGCACGACTTATGTCTAAAACGTTCGTCCAATCAGTAATTTGGACACTGTATCGATGTATTTAGCTTCTAAAACCTCGTCAAAATTCCGGTTGCTAATGGTTGGCATGTGTTACATAGATAGACAATATGCTTTATTGTACTAACTAAATCGCACACATTACAATTAATAAAAATAAGTACAAGGATACAGTGTTTTCTTAAAGTTAAGTACATGTGCACCGTTGTGGCACACAGCAATCTCTTGGATGTTGAAGAGTAGGTCTGTAGAAATATAGAGGTCATAGCGTGGTTGGGTAGTACAATGGGTCTGACAAACGCTTTTAACTAACTAAAAACTACATTTTTAAATTTCAAAAAAAAACTGGAATATTTACCATCAAAGTGCGTATAACGCGCCGCGTATTGTCGCAGTCTGTGCGAGGCTGTGACGTCATAATGGTCGAGCCTAATTTCGTAAATCCAAAAAATTACTAAAACTACACATAGTTAAAACTTCGGAAATACTGCATGTATTGAAATGTAATGTACATGAACTACGCTCCAATTTCAGCTGTATTTGAAGGTCTACAGTAAGGGGTTCTTCAAAAGGGGTCTTAGAAGGTTTGTAAAGGGTCGACAGCGCTAGTACTGCACCTCCGGTGTTGCAAACGTCCATAGGCTACGGTGACCACTTTCCATCAGGTGGGCCGGACGCTTGTCTGCCACCTTTTTGGTATAAAAAAAAATATGTTGACCCTTTAGTGTTGTCCATGAAATAGTGTGTTGTGTAGGACATCGCGATATCGAGCGACTCGCGCTGGGCGGCGGTGTCCAGCCTGCGCGGCACCACGCACGTGTTCGCCATCAGCCCGTACGGCGGCGTGTGCGGCGTGCGCACGCACACCGCGCCGCGCGTCGTCAACCGCCTGTCGCGCTTCCACCGCTCGGCCGGCCTGCCCATACACACCGCGGCCAAGCGCGCCCAGCCTACCGTGAGTATCTGTGTCAAGTGTGAACGCGACACATACTAACCATCAAATATACAGGGTCATTTGAAATGTTTTTCAAAGCTGGTGTTCCAGCTACCTGCTAGGACTAGGTAGCTAACATCATAAAAACATGTTCTACGAATTTTTTTTCGATTCTGAAATGTACGATACTACTCGCTGTGTAACGAATTGTCAAAAGTGATGGAACAAACGTTGTTGGTTATGACCTTGGCTATTTACTCCTAGGGGCCATTAATAAAACACCAGCAACCTGCTGGTTGTTGGTGTTTTATAAATGACCCTGTATAGTTACTAATATACAAAGTCAAAGGTTAAATCGACCTAAATCCTTTAAGACGTGGTAAATTCCATCATTCCCAACTAATTTGACTATGGAACCCCATATCCCATACTTAACCGTTCCCAAGTTATCGGCTTTTGAATTTCTTTTATAAATATTCCAGATTGTTTGTCTATCGCCCGTAATGAAGTTGAAGGGTTTGACATATTCTTTTTGTGTTGGATAGCCTCCTCTCTCCTAACGTAACTGTGTTGTGCCCAATAGAGTCAATAATTGTAAACAATATATTTTCATTATATATAGAATGCCATAAAGTATTGAGTAAGTATAACAAAATAGAAAAAAAACTAAAAAAAATTAAGTAGATAAATTAATAAAAAATAATAATTACTAATTTTTAATAAATACTTAATTAATAAATTCTTATAATAATAATTTTAAGAAGTAACATGATTTACTTTCTAGGAGAGCGAAGCAGATCTGGCTCTCTAGGGTGGTAGCATGATGATATTAGCCTTTCTCGATAACAATTTTAATACACAAAATCAATTTTTCAGTTGCCAGTAGACCAGTAGTTCCTGAGATTAGCCTGTTCAATCAATCAATCAATCAAAGAAACAACAATAAAATCTCTTCCTTCCTTAATAAATGGACTATCATAAAAAAAAATAACCAAACAAACTCTTCAGCTTTATGTATTAGATATTGGTATAGATAAATATAAATAATATTGTGGGACATTTTTTTTACACAGCGCCATCTAGCCCAAAGTAAGCTAATATAAGCTAGTGGTATGGGATCTAGTGATAAATATATTTTTAAATTTCTAAATATATACATATTACACATAGAAAATACCCAAACTCCGAATCAAATATTTGCGGCTGACTCAAATATTAGTTTCGACCCGAGGATTGAACCCGAGACCACAGCGCGGCAGTCCCATACACTACCACTTTGACATAATTTTGTATTGAACGGGATTTCGCGCGGCACTATATTACAACTAAAAGGTTAGTATACCTTTTTATAGTTGGTAGTAGATCGACAGCCAGCCGTACATAGAGAGGGGCTACGGATAAAATTGGACCCGTATTAAATAGATTCTCCATTAAGTCTGTATATGTTCCAGCCACCAAAGTAGCAAACGTGATACGGACTCCTAAGGATTTAGTTCCATTTCAGACACCAGGGGTTTATAAAATTGACTGTAGCTGTGGAAGCTCATACATCGGCCAAACAAAAAGAACCATTGCCGAAAGGGTCAGGGAGCACATAGCTGCAGTTATAAACCTGCGAACAAATAAATCCGCGATTGCCGAGCACTTACTGAATGAAGGACCCAATCATTGGATTGAGCTACATACGCCAAAAGTCCTGTCAACTGACCGACATTACTACCCAAGGATGGTTCGGGAAGCAATTGAAATAAAGAGCACAAAACTTTCAACCGGGAAGACGGATATAAGCTTTCAACATCTTGGAATCCGATAATTAATACCTTAAAGTCCCGCAATAAATCAGTGAACGCGTCCGCGGATACGGTCAGTGTTGTGTGTCGTGTGTTTCCAAAAAATAACAATTCCGAGGGTACATTAAAAACTCTCGGTGCATAGCGGTCGCTCCAGCCTACGTGCATCAGTTGCCTCGGGACCACGACAGGTGCAACCCTGTCAAAACGTCGAGGAATAAAAAGGTATACTAACCTTTTAGTTGTAATATAGTGCCGCGCGAAATCCCGTTCAATACAAAATTATGTGTTCAACGCGATAACTACCACTTTGGTCAGCGAGGTGTATAATGTTTACTTGTTATGATAATTATGTTAATAATATTTTAATCATGTTAAATGTCCTAGTTATAATTACGTCTGGAAAGATATTACCCTCCTTATCTAGAGAATGGCTTCGATGACTCCGCTACACTGTATATTGCATCTGTCATCGTTCCAATATTATCTTATGTTTTAACACTTATGTATGTTTCATACAATATTCAATATTGTATGTTCAATATATAATCCCTCTTTATAGAGTAGGCGATTAACTGAAGGTCTTTGTCAGTTCTCTATGGTATGATGATGCTTGTGGCAACACCCGTATGGTGAAGTATTCCCGTACCTGTTTCCCACGGCAACTAGTTTCTGGAATAAAAAGTAGCCTATGTGTTAGTCCAGGGTGCTATTTGTATTCAAAATTTCAGAGAGATTAAGTAACAAACGTCCAAAATCATTAACATTTATAATATTAGGAGGATTAAATAAAATAAAGCCTCACTAAATTTATTTTCTTCGAAACCTTTTTTTCCATACTATATCTTCAGACTGTAACTTTTAGGTGGTGGACAGCATGGCCCAGGGTGCCTGGTACCCGAACCCTCGGTTACCGCCGTACCCGACACCCGTCACAGTGTCTCCGCTCGCACAGCTACGTCCCACTGCCAACATACCCACACACACCATCACAAGAACTAGCTCCGGTAAGTCGTAGCTACTAGCTAACTATCCTCATGGCGTGTTCCTGACGGGCTAGTCAGAGAGGACAGATCACCAGGCTTCGCAATCTATGCATACTTCTATCGCTTCCTGCAGATTTATGAAACCCTTCAAACATGCACGTCTGGGTATCCAAGTAATTTTGATCTTTCCGTTTTTGAGCAATCTACTAACAAAAGCTATATTAATTATCTGCTGAATATCATTTTCGACTTAACTTTTTTAGATAAGGGTTGTGAAATATGACTAACAACCTGTGACTCATATTGTGCCTTCAAAGGTGGACTTGTGACTCAAATGTTCCTACTTTGTACGCTAACACTCGTTTGAATTCGTGAAATGCAATGAAAAAGTGAATAAAAGGTGAGCTTTATAAACTTAACAGCAGTTTAGCTTAACTACTGAGGTCTACCAAATTTTAAAATCACGGTTAATATTCAATATGTTTTTAATTTGATTCATGATCTCAATGTATTATTTTATATGAAAATTTTGTGTTTAATTAATATTAATTTTTAATTATATTTTATCAAAAAAAGTATGCACATTTAGTAAATTCACACGAACAATGGGTATTCTCCACATATTAAATTTATAATTCAAAAACTATTTCGAAGAATTATTAGTATTTCATGAAAAATGTGAACAACCTTCACTTAACCTTCAAATGACGTTCTTTGGCATTACGGAAGTAACATCTTTGCCTATGAATAAGAATAAACCATAATGTCCTACTGGTCAGGTGTAGCCCCGACCAGTACAGCGTGCCAGGGTGTAGGTGTGTTACTATCCGCGAGAATGAATGAATGTGTGACAGAATATGAATGTGTGAGCCCAAGACTGGTCAGGTGTAGCCCCGACCAGTACAGCGTGCCAGGGTGTAGGTGTGTTACAATCCGCGAGAAAGAATGAATGTGTGACAGAATATGAATGTGTGAGCCCAAGACTCCTTTGGTTGAGGCTGAAGGTTGGGCTTACCCGCATCTTTGTTTTAGGAGTTTATGCTCCGCAAGATGCGCGGTGGCGCCGATCTTCAAAGGACCAAAGTGAGAGGCAAGCATTTTGGGAGGGTGTGAGCGATATACTGAGTAAATGCAAACGGAATGAAAGATTAGTATTGTAGGTGATTTTAATGGTTGGGTTGGTGTGAAGCGTGATGGTTATGAAAGTGTATTGGGAAAGTATGGTGACGAACGAGTGAATGAAAATGGAGAAAGTTTGCTTGAAGTATGTTTGGAGAGGAACCTTGTGGTAACCAACACCATGTTCAACCACAAGGATATCCATTTGTTTACGAGAAAAGAAGGAAGCCAGAGAAGCATGATTGATTATGTGATTGTAGATGCAAGGATGAGAAAGAAAGTGTTAGACACTCGGGCATACCGCGGTGCCGGGATTGACACAGACCACTTCTTGGTTGTTAGTCGAGTAAGAGGTCTGTTTCAGCGGTGGCGGCATCGTGTGCATGCACTTGTTAGTGTACTAGAACGCATAAAAGTTGAGAATTTGCAAGAGATAGGCATAAAAGAGGAATTTAAGTGTAAGCTGAGCAAGAAATTTGAAAATTCTGATGACGTATGTGAGATCGAAGAAGTATGGAAGTCATTTAAGGAAGGTCTAGTGGAAGTTGCGGTGGAAGTGTGTGGGGTAAGTAAGAGAAGCCAAGAATGTAAGAGAAAGAGAATGGGTGCAGAAGTCCGAAAGGCTTTATCTGATAAGAAGAAAGCATGGTTGGACTGGTTGACTACAAAAGTCAATCAAAGAATGCAGAAGGCAACGGATGAGGACCTAAAAATGGCAAAAGAGGAGTACAAAAGGTATAAGCGTGTTGCAAAAGAGGTGATGAAAGAAAGAGAATGAAAGAGATGAATTTGATAAAAGGTTATCTGATGACTTCCAACAGAATATAAAATTCTTTTGGAAGTCCATAAGAACAGTGAGGGGTCAACAGACGACATCGCATCTCAACCATATCAGAAACCATAATGGTAGTCTTGTGAAAGGAGAAGAATGTGTGTTAAAAAGATGGAAGCAATATTTTGAAAGCTTGTTTGAAAAAGAGGATATGCAAGTACAGACTATTATCTGGGAAATGAACGAAATTGGTATGGAAGAAGTCATAAGTATGGAAGAAATAGCGGAAGCATTGAATAGCATGAAAGTGGGAAAAGCTGCGGGACTTGATAGGATCTCCGTCGAGATGCTGAAAGCGGGACAAGGCGTGGTAGCTTGCCAGCTGTACTGCCTTTTCAACCTTTGTTGGAGGAATGGCAGCGTACCAAGAGATAGGTGTAAGGCTGTCATCGTGCCGCTTTATAAGGGAAAAGGGTCACAGCAACAGTGCAAAACCTACCGCGGCATAAGCTTGCTCAGCATCGTCGGCAAATTGTATGCAAAAATCTTGATAAAAAGAGTGAAGAATGAAACTGAAGGAAAAATGTGGGATGTACAAGCAGGATTTATGAAAGGAAGAGGATGTACGGATCAGGTCTTTTCCTTACGATGCGTAGCAGAAAAGCTTTTGGCGAAAAGTCAAAAGGTCTATTGCGTATTTGTAGACTTGGAAAAGGCCTATGATAGAGTGGTGAGGAATAAACTGTGGTCAATACTGGCCATGTATGGAGTAAACAGCCACTTGATACGAGCACTGAAATCTCTCTATCAGGGCTCCAGTGCTTGTGTCAGAATCAACGGAGCATGCACAGACTTTTTTCACATTGAAAAAGGTGTGAGACAGGGTTGTGTAGCGTCGCCGTTGCTGTTTAACCTATACATGGACAGTTGCCTGAAAGAACTGCAAGAGAGTACGTATGGTATAAAAATGGATGAACTGACCGTCAAGTGCCTCCTATACGCCGATGATCAGGTAATACTAGCATCATCGGCGGAAGAGTTGCAGTTGATGGTTAACATTATGTATGATGCGTTAAAAAACAAAGGAATGAAAGTGAATGTAAATAAGTCGAAAGTAATGGTTTTTGAAAGAGAGGCAAGTATGACGGATTGCTCAATTGTTGTGGAAGGAGAAAGAGTAGAACAAGTAAAAGAGTTTGTATATCTAGGTACAAAATTTGCGAGAGATGGAAAGTATGACTATGACATTGAGCGAAGAGTATTGGCAGGAAATAAAGTGAATGGAGCCATGTACGCCTTTATGAGCAGTCAGAACATTTCGAAGAAGGCACGTTTGGCTGTACATAGAGGTGTGCTGGTCCCCACACTTATGTATGGCAGTGAAAGTTGGGTATGGCAGAAAACGCATAAAAGTAAAATAAATGCAGTGGAAATGAGAAGTCTGCGAAGTATAGCTGGAGTGAAGTTGATGGACAAAGAAAGGAACAGCACGATAAGGGAACATTGCGGTATGACAGAAGATGTAGTGACTAAGATAGAAAAAGGGATGCTTAGATGGTTCGGACACGTGGAGAGGATGGATGAAAGTAGACTGACGAAGCAGATTTATGTGGCGAGAGTGAATGGGCAAACTGGTAGGGGTAGACCTCGGCGTACGTATTTCAATCAAATCGAAGACCTTTTGGAAAAAGGCCAGGTCAAGAGTACCCTTAACCGGCGAGCGTGTACGAAAACACTTATGAAAGTAGAAGAAGCGAAAGTGGTATGTCAGGATCGTAACAAGTGGAAAACCACAGTCTCTGCCTACCCCGATGGGAAACAGGCGTGATAATATGTATGTATGTACTAGGCCTAGGCCCATTGATTGCCTCGTATTCAATCATCAATCAATCATTGACTGCCTCGGTGGCGCAGTGGTAGTGCATGCGACTGCCGCGACTGAGGTCCCGGGTTCGATTTCCGGGTCGGAAGAAATATTTGTGTGATCCACAATTTGTTTCGGAGTTTGGGTGTTTCCTATGTATAATATGTAAGTATTTAGTAATATATAAGTATGTTTATCAGTAGTCTAGATCCCATAACACCAGCTTATATTAGCTTACATTGGGCTAGACGGTGCAGTGTAAAAATAAAATGACCCACAATATTTATATTTTTATTTTATTATTTCATGCCCCGGATGACGTTATTATCAATGAACCATTTAAATTAACAAGATCTGCTATTAAAAAGAAATGATCTGCTGGCAAAGTAAAATAGAATTAAATTTTAGATAGGCCATTAAAAAAAAAGCCTTCCTAAGTTTCTTGCCGGTCACTTTAAATATTTTAAATTTATCTTTTTAGTGTATGACATATTGTAAGCGCCGTTAAAATGGTCTATGCAATATAAAGACATTTTTTAAATCATTTTTTAAATATCTATCACGCCTCATCCCCGAAGGGGTGGCAGAGGCATATTATATGCCCACTTTTTTTCACCCACGTAAGAGGTGGTGAGCCCATTGCCGTGTTGAAATAGACAGACACAGGTTGTGGCTACCTGCTGTTGAAATTTTTTAAGGCCTTCAACTTGACTTAACGACTGCCATGTTACTGGCAACCGGGACCAACTGGTTAACGTGCCTTCTGTAGCACGGAAACGCTCGCAAATGTAAATGCCACAAAATGGTCACCCATCCGAGACCAGTCATTGCGAAAGTTGCTTAGAACAGTGCTCGTTTACAAAACACTGAGTCCGCGGGGCCTCGTGCGCTTTTTATTTATGAATATAACAAATATATTGAAAATAGTGTAAATTAAAATCCCAGGTCGACAACGCCTATCGTCTCTGTCGGAGGACAGTAACGCGGTGCCGCTGCTAGCGCGCGCTCGCTTCGGTCCTCCATCTCCTTCAGTGAGCGCCACTCGTAATGCCGGCGCCGCTCCCGTCGCAGCACTGTATCTAATGGCGGCCAATGGTGCTCTGCTGCACCTGCTTTTACATCCCAAAGCGCTATCCAGTAAGTGTTAGAAAATAATATGGCGGCCACCCACGAAACCTATATAAAATGAATATATTATCACTATCACTACATATTTTAAAACAAAGTCCTCCGCCACGTCTATGTCACTCAAATACTACTGCACCTGTTTTCATGCTGTCTTCACCAATGGATAGAGTAGTTCTTGAGGAAGGTTTTAATAAAAAATTGTTAGATTATTGTATATATTTACTAAAGGTCGGAAAAAATGAGCTTCCAGATGCCTTTTTTTTTCCAACATCTCCAACAAAGATCGTCACATTATAGTCAATGTATACAAAAAGATAATAAATTGTATACTAAATTCTTCCTCGACATCGACTTAATCCATTAGTGCAAACAGCATGAAAATCGGTGTAGTGCTATTTGAGTGTATTGCGAACAGACAGACGCGGCGGAGGACTTTGTTTTATAATATGTAGTGATGGGAAATATGGATATTATGCTTCTGTATGTAAATGTTCGACTTTGTATAGGCATCCCGAAAGAGAAGATCAGTGACGAGTCGGGCATAGAGTTGGAGGTGTCGGCAGTGGCTCAGTGGCCGCTACAGCGACCCGCTGTAGCCGCTGATCTCCTGGCGCCGTTACCGCCTTCCAACCCGCTACTGCAGCCTCAGACTTGTCGCGTACGTACCACCAGAAACTTTTAAATACAGTCTTTACCAATTCTAGGCAACATCATCATCATCCGAGCGTCTGTCCCAGTTACGTCTCGCGACGCCCGGGGTCCACTTTCCTACTTTTTCTCCTCGACTTCGCACGGTCGTCGGCATCCCCTGTAGTAAGACCATTGGCACGCATGTCATCCTTTACGACGTCAAGCCATAACTTCTTGGATTTTCCCATTTTATTTTTATGAATGTCATTTCATATATATATATATATTTCATCACATTACTAGTTACTATGATATCTTCTGCAAATAACATCAGTTGATTCTTTATGTAAATAATAAACAACTGCGGGTCCTAGCTTGCTTCCTTGTGGTACCCCACACGATCGGTGAAGATGATAGATAAAACTTTAGTTACACGTGAATAAAGAGGCGACGATAGAGCAGTGAGAGCTTGCGAGTGAGAGGCATAAGTCGATCCTGCCCTACAATAGACATGAATTGCTTCATTTAGTTTTGCTGAAATAAATCGAATGCCGTACTCTTGTTGGTTATAATCACAATCTACCGCCTTGGTTTTAAACAGTACATTTATTTACAGAGATATGCTGACATATGTATGAGCGAAGAGGAGAGATGGCTATCTCAAGTGGAGATAGTTACCCACGCCGGGCCGCATAGACGCCTTTGGATGGGGCCACAGTTTGTCTTCAAAACTTACAACAGTACTGGGTGAGTGGATTTGATATTTCGTTTGGGGACATTTTTATACAATGTGTTAAGAAAACCCTGTCCGACCTGAAAGGGGCACATAGGCATTTAAATAACCATACCAAAAAATTTAAAATAATTATTTATAAGTATGAAATAGTTATAATTTTTTTAAATGCGTGTTTTTAGTATCAGAATTAGTCCAATTTCCTTAAAATATAGCAAATTGTCAAAAACTGACAGCACCTTTGTTGGTATGTGGCGACGAGTGTATGTGATATCAAAAGAAACCACCGGCAGGTTTAAGCTGACCTTTTGACCTTGCATTTCCGAATAGCCCTTTCCCTGTGTTGCCATGTAAGCTACCACATTATATTTATTTTTAAGTTATTTTATTCGTGGTAAATTTTTGGGGTAATTTCTAAAAAGGATTACACGAATAAAATCACATCTCGATACCTTCCAATACCTTCACAGATCGGACAGGGTGTTCTTAACATATTGTATAATATGCATTATTTGCCTCACGATTAAACAGTCAGACTTTGTGACGCATCAAGTTGGGAAGCTTCTATAGAGCTTCGAGCACAAACTTGATCATTTGGCTTGTTAAAACATTGCTTATGTACACTTATGTGTGGCAGTGAAAGTTGACGCGGGCAGAAGACGCATAAAAGTAAAATAAATGCCGTGTAAATGAGAAGTCTGCGAAGTATAGCTGGAGTGAAGTTGATGGATAAAGAAAGGAACAGCGTGATAAGGGAACATTGCGGTATGACAGAAGATGTAGTGACTAAGATAGAAAAAGGGATGCTTAGATGGTTCGGACACGTGGAGAGACTGACGAAGCAGATATATGTGGCGAGAGTGAATGGGCAAACTGGTAGGGGTCGACCTCGGCGTACGTATGTTAATCAAATCGACGATCTTTTGGAAAAAGGCCAGGTCAAGAGTACCCTTAACCGGCGAGCGTGTATGAAAACACTCATGAAAGTAGAAGAAGCGAACGCTGTATGTCAGACCGTATCAAGTGGAAAGCCATAGTCTCTGCCTACCCCGATGGGAGACAGGCGTGATAATATGTATGTATGTATTAATAGTAAAAAAAATCTCGTCAGTAAATTAAAAAACTACGACTACCCTTTGCGTACCGTATAAGAAGTTCTTTTTTAATTTTAAATAGTTAAATAATGACCAGTGCGTCTCTTATAGGATGTAAGTCCTAAGTCATCTATAAAATATGCGACATGGTTCTAGGTGCTCTAAAATCTTTGCTTTCGGACAGGATTTCTTCGGATTCTTTCCTTCATTGCTTTAATTGCCAATTTTTGTATGAATACTTCGTGGAGATCTTTTTCTGTCTCAAGCAGAGGAAATTTTATTGTACCTATCGATAGTCAAATTATTTTTAATGTTTAGACAGGTGTCACAACTTGAATGATTATTGTTGCAATTCTATACATTCGTACCGTATAACTTTGCTAAGTACCGTTAGAAGGCGCCTAACGTCGCCTTAAGACGGAAAGAGTCTTGACGGGAGAGACAAAAGACGGTAAGAGAGAGTAGTGAATTAATTAGTCGGTTTCGAGTGGGTCTCGGTAGCCTAGTTGGTAAAGCGTCTAACCCGGCAAGTTAGATTGTTCCACATTAAATTCAGGATATAGTTAGCAAACTAATTGCTTTTTAAAAATGGTTTCTTATATTGTAACAGGTCGAACTCGTCGCTGTCTGAAGCAGAGACTGTGGAAGTAGACCCAAGCGGCGTGGCGCGCTCCAACCCGGTCAACATGCCGGGAGTACGACCTGTCGTACCCATTCTCATCGACTCCGGCTCAGCTAGTGAGTATCTCTCTGACAATGGGACCAAGTCGCGATTCTATCGCGTCAGAACAGAATAGAAATCGTCGTTCAATAGAGAGCCGCCAGAAAATATTTACAGATTCCGAAGACTACTATTACGATTGCGCTCCGATAGAATTCTATCTGCCGACCGATAGAATGTTATTAAAACGTGTAGCGCCTGTAAGTAGATCTTAATTAGCATTTTTGGTAGTCTATATTATTATTTTGATAGTTTAAAACAACTATTTTGTCTCTTTTCTGCAGCTTGAGAAGTGTGATTGTGAAATATATAATAGTTTTAGTAGACTACCTAGTTTTGGACTAATCGCAATAGAACTAGAACGGCTTTCTACTGGAAAATAGTAGACTCGGTCCCCAGCAAGACGATAACGGCTTTCATTTACTGTACACGATGAATGTACAGCCAAACTTAATAGTTCTACATACAACACAGAGCAAAAACTCCATAAAAATGCACTCCATACTTTCGCGTTGCATGATTGCCGTGGTCACAAGCAGACTGCTTGTAACCACTGCTGGGGCAACCCAGTCAAAACGTCTAGCTAATTTAAGGTAAATAAGCATGATCGCGTTAATACCTGTTTTCTATACTAATTTTAAAAATGCACTGTTCTGTAGGATCCACCATCTTGATCCACTAGTGGATTGTGTAGCACTGTGTTCTGTGTTACACCACTGGTTTGGATGGATCCTGTGATACTTTAATCTCTTAATATGCTCCACCAGAGTAGATTGATAAGCAAACAAGGAGTTTGATAAGATCCACCACTAATCTCAATACTGATAGGGACCAGTTATTAAAAATGACCTATTTTTCACTTTCATAATTTACACTTTAATAAAAGCCAGTATGTCCCAGTATTTGATGAATAATATTGAATGCGGTACAGATACTATCAGGCTGACAAAGACATTTTGTCTCAAATAAAACTTCACCTAATTATTCTGTATACTAGCTGATGCCCGCAACTTCGCCCGCGTTGTGAAGTTTTCCCATACGCGTTTCCCTTGGTGTTATAGTAAGCTAGTATGTTATCCCTATAAGATAGATCTACATAAGATTGTTTCCCCCATACATTATTTTTTTCTATATCAAATGGTTTAGGCAGTATTTTCCTTAAAAGCTCCTAGACGGGTTTTTTTAAATACCTCTAGCAAATATCGTAATATTTTATATTGCCAATGTAAACAAAAACTTGCCAAATTAAATACTAAAACATCTATGATGAAACAGCAAAAAAAACGGTGCAGTAGTTTTTAAGTTTATCGCAAACAGACAGACAGGCGCGACGGAGGACTTGGTTTTATTATATGTAGTGATATAATTAAGTTCCTTCGTTGTAGGTTCATTAGAGCATTCTCCGTCGGATAGCTTTCGGCGCAAGTCGCTGCTAGCGGAAAGCGGCCGAGCGCCCTCGGTCTGCGACGTGCAGCTGAGGGAAGATCTCGCCGAGGCTATGAAGGAAGACCATGGTATGTTTTTCTTACATTATCATAACGTATTTGCCTTATCGTTAAGTTTTAAACGCTTTCAATGTTTTTTTTAATATCTAAATTGTTGTAATTGTTGAAATGTTTCTTTTACCTTGTAGGTAAAAGAAACATTTCAACAATTTCCGCTCTGCCGTTTAATTACGATATTTAATTTTAAAAAATACTAACCTTTTGCTTTCGTGGGTCTGTTGGAAGAGATTTCTATTCAGAAATAAGCAGACCCTGTGTACTTATTTTCTTTTAATGTAAAATATAAAATAGCCATCACGCCTTATCTACGAAGGGGTGGCAGAGGCATATTATATGCCCACTTTTCACCGTGTGGATTCCTGTCCCACGCAATAGGTGGTGAGCCCATTGCCGTGTTGAAATAGACAGACGCAGGTTGTGGCTACCTGCTGTTGAAATTTTTCAAGCCGCCCATAAAACCTTCAACCAGGCTTAACGATTGCCATTTTACTGGCAACCGGAACGAACGGCTTAACTTGCCTTCCGAAGCACGGAAAAGCTCGCAAATGTAAATGCCACTAAGTGGTCACCTATCCGAGGACCAGCCATAGTGAAAGTTGCGTAACTCAGTGATCGTTTACAAAAAACTGAGACCGCGGGGACACAAGCGCTTCAAATTCTTTTAATGTCACATTATATTATTATGTGTGTACAATAAATAAATAACTTAAGAATGTTAAAGTAACACAATCATAACGTAAACAATTACTACGCGCGGATAGTGATCTACTCGTACAGTTGTACTAATGAAGGAAAGCTGCGTGCTGCGGCTCCTCTACGTATAGAGTCTATACTAGACTTCGCTTGATATCGCCTTTGGAAGCGGGTTGCAGACAAAGCATAAATTCAATTTAGATCGCATGGATGACGCAATTTCTCATATTTGAGCTAGCTAAAACTGCGAAGTTAATTATGGCGTAAGGTTCTCCTTCCGCAGTCGGGCACCCTTTTGCTTTTCCATGTCTCTGAATTGACTGCGAATTGAAAATATTGAATAATTTCTTTAAGAGCAGCTTTCGCTTAGTTCTTGGTATGCACGAGATTTCTTTCTAATTCAGCTTACTAGCTTGGTTTAGCCTTGGCTTAGCTAATTCTTTATTCTGCAACCTGCTTATAACATTGATTGACTGCTAAATAATAACAACCCATTGTTGTGTCATTGCTCACCATGTGTCCGACATGGGTACTAAGGTTTGTTGAAGGCCATGAAATCAGTACAGAAGCCTGTAAGACTTTAATATTGATTTAATGAACGTTGAGTTTCTTTATTCTGGTCTACAAAGGAAAGAGAGCTGCAGAACGTTGGAGTGCCGTAGTTAAGAGGTTTCGAATAAAGGTTATGTGCCATGCCTAAGTGAAATAGCAGTATGGCTTTGGCGTATGAAAACAGTTCCTATCCTAAGGATTATAACAACTAAAAATAGGATGAAGATTTGTTTGAGGCCTTAATTATGATAATACGACATCTCATTCACTCTTCGTCTAGACGGATACGTCTAGAGGGAATTAATTCTACCCAAGTAATTCGAGCACTCTATTAGTTGGAACTGAAAATTATTTTTTATACTATTAACAGTTTGGATGAAGTGAAATAATATGATTCTACTGGTTTAAAATGATTAATCAAACATTTTCTATTCGAAAATTCTCAATTTTTGAATTAAACATGTTAAATATACTTGTCACTGATATTCCTTTCACTTGAGGAGGCTCTTATTACCCAACACTGGGCCTATATTACGAGCTTATTTGTTTGTTTTGTGTATATTCGGCTCCGACCACACAGTTCTCAAAGAGCATTGTGTAGTGTTAGTCGGTTCGAGTCCGACACACACATACTTTCTAATTCACAGTTACATGGGTTAGTGTGAATTAGAAAGTATAGGGTGCACCAGCATGTTCGGGTCGTAGGTGATCTTATCTGCTAGCTGTGCACTTACCGACCAGCGGACAACGACGCAGGTGCCCTTGCTATTTTGGGAGGTCATACGATAGTCGCTCCCAACGATGCCAACAATCAAAAGCCATATGATAGCTACTTCTAGTATTCAAATTAGTGTGGACCACTGACTCCAAATATGTAGGGTGTGGACGCCACAGGGAGCACACTTAAGATAAGAGCAGAGGGTGCGCGTAAATGGTAGAGCCTCGTCGTAGTAGAGTAAAATAGTAAAATTAAAAAGTAAAATTCAAACACAAAAGCGTCATTTCTACGCGCCCCATAAGCCCATCGTTCAGAGTTATTTTTATTACAATTTTGCGTCACTACATACCATTTCATTCCGCGAGTGTCAAGTTCAAATCGGATACGTAAAGCGCGTTAACACACAAGAAAGAGATCGAAGCCACTGAGGGAGCGCCGCACCCGGAGCGTAAGATCGCAGCCGGCCCTATACCGAAGCCCAAGGCATCGTATCGACTCTCTCTCGGCTCGCGCCATTAATATACCGTCGAGCGCGCCGCCTGTTCAGGACGGTAGCGAGCGGGCGGGGCGCTCGAGCGTTCACACTCGATAAGGTCGCACTCAGTAACGGTTGCCTTCGGTTTCGTATAGGGGCGGCGATCGTGGCGACGACGGACGCGGGGAGCACGGAGCGCGCGTGGACGGTCGACCCGCTGGGCTGCGTGGTGCAGCCGCCGCCCGCCGCGCCGCCGGAGTCGCCGCCGGACGCCGAGCTGTACGCGTCGTCCAACTGCGACGAGGCCACGTTCCGGCCCGTGCTGCGCGCGCCCGCGCCGCCCGCGCCCTGCCCCGAGCACGCGGCGCGCCCGCTGCCCGCCACCACCACCATCCCCGCGCAGAGCGTGGCGCCGCGCCGCGCGCCGCCCGCGCCTCACCCCGCGCACCCGCTGCCCACCGACGTCGTCATCCCCGCCGCGCTGTCCCGCCCGGCGCCGGCGCCCCAGGGACCACCCCCACTGCCAAAACCGGCCCGCTCGGATGATATTCACCCGCCAGCCGAGTCTAGACTTAGGTTATCTCCCACCCCGAAGTCGACTAGTGATAGAGTCGTCGACGACTTTAGCGTTAAGGATACTGAATCTAGAATAAGGGGAAGCTCCCGCTCTCGAGACTTCGGCGAGAGCGCGAGAGTTTCCAGATCCGACGACGGTCGGCGACGCACGGAGCCCGAGGCTCCTTTAGCTGTAGATAAGATAAATAGTGTAAAGCCTGAGGTTAAAAAAGGGGAAAATGTGAAAAGAGTGGATTCTACTGTTAAAATTGAGAAAACTGAGGCGGTGAAATCTGTCGTAGCGTCTGTAAAAAAAGTAAATAAGATTGAGCCAATTTCGAAGGATAGGATTGAACCAGTTCCGAAGGATAAAATCGAGTCAGTTGCGAAGGATAAGATTGAGCCAGTTCCGAAGGAGAAGATTAAACCAGTTCCGAAGGATAAGTATGAGCCAATCCTGAAGGATAAGTTTGAGCCTGTTCTGAAGGATAAGTTTGATCCAATTCCGAAGGATTCTACTTTCGAGGTATCCTCTTCGAAAGAAATAATTTGTGAGAATGTATTAACAGAATTAGTAGCAAAGAAACCGGTGTCTAAGGAAATTGCTGTTGAAAAACATGTTTTAAAAGAACCTATTGTTAAGGAGGTAATATCTAAAGAATCTATTAAAAACGAATTGATGGCAGAACCAGAGACTGAACTGGGGCAATCTTCAGTACCTATTTCGATAAAAGGTGCCGTAAAGAAAAGAAATTCAGAGTCTAAGACCAAAGAAAAAGCAGGAAAAGGATTGATAATAGCTACAGACAAAGCTCTGGACCAACCCTCTGTTTCTATTTCATTGAAAAGTTTCGTTAATAAAGAGTTGCCAGAGTCTAAGCCTAAAGAAGAGATAGAAAAGAAAAATCTCCTTAAAGATTTGCAAGACAACAAAAAAGCAGAGGAACTGGCATGGGATATGCTTTTAAATGAACCAGAAAAACCAGTCACAAGTATTCAATTGCCAATAGTAGATGATAAAATTGTTGAGGAATTTAAAGCAAAACCTAAGAAAAATCGCAAAAGTAAGAAACTAGATGATCTTCAAATGAAAAAAGAGGAGGATACATTTGTAGAAATACACACTATTGAAGATAAACAACAACATAGTGGCGAATTAGTATCGATTTCGACCCCATACGAAGAAATAGAACCGATATCTTACTTCGCCATAGCTAAAAAGACGCGGTCATCGAAGAGTCTCACTCCTGAAAGAAAAGATTACTTTGAAGTTAGTGATAATTGGGGTCTAGGAATAGAACCAACGGCTGCACCTAAATGTAAGAAAAGTGATTTTGTAGCTGATATTGAATTTGTACCTGATAAAATATATGCTAAGCTTAGAGATAAAGAAACAGATACACTAAATGTCTCTGATATAGAACCTGTAAGTACCGTTACTTCAAGAGAGTCTAAACCGAAGAAAGCAAAGTCACTCTCACCGTATACTGATCGTAAAACAGAAAAAAAATATGAAAATGAAATTAAAGATGTTTATGTAATAGACACGATGAAAGAAGACTTTCCAGAAATTCAGATAACGAAAGGAAAAACACGGAAGAAGTCGCCTCAGCCCGAAAAGGGTCAGGAAGAAAAAAATGTCGAAATATCGATTATTAAATCATGGAGTACAGTAGCTGCTTCTAAGGTTGATAAAAAGGAAGAAAGTCGTAAAGAAGAGACTGTCATTTTTGAAAAGAAACATGATGATAAAGTTGTAAAAGGAGTTGAAGTTGATGAAGAAGTCGCTGAATCTTTTGCACAGATGTCATTACAGGAAAAGCTAAGAAAACTTTGCAAAATACCTGATATTATGGTAGCTGAATGTGATGAGCCTACTGAGTTAAATTTTGTTGATGAACATCATTCGTTACCTGATTTACCGCCATTAGAGCCTATAGATTTCGTATTAGATGATTTTAAACTAGAAGTTATGCGTGATAGCCTTTTAGAAGTCAGTGATACAAAAGTAGAGAATCCTAAATATAAGAATATCGATAATATGTTGTTTACTACTGAAGATACTACGAGTCAAACTGTAGAATCGGCCGCATTCAACTTGGTAGATTTAGAAAAAATGCCTTTGAAGAAAGAACAGGGATTCAACGTAGTTGAAAACGATAAAATAACTACACAAGAAGTGAAGATGGATGATGTTAAAACTGAATTTCGGGTAGCGGTGATGGAGAATACAGACGACGATATCACTCCACCAGTAGAGGTAGACAAGGATGACAAAAAATCAACTGGTGCTTCTAACGTATCTTGGCCTTCAAATAAGCAATCATCTAAAAATAAAAAATCGCGTAAGAAGAAGAAGTAATTTAGAAAGCAATGTGTTCAGTGATATTAATATTCGACGTTATGATTTTTTTTGCAATATTTATAATTATAATAATTAATAAATTGCAATATTTATTGTAGTTTATTGATAAGATATACTTAGCTTATGTTATGCCACAAACATATGTTGTGAAGTCTACATTGTACCTTGGGCCAACTCACATTATGTTGGCTGTTTTAGTAGTGATATTATTATTCTCTTGGCATAACATAAACTGACATAATATCTGATTTTATATCAATAGAATTTGACATCTGCTGCTGTTGTAGTAATATTAGCTAAGAAATGCCAATAATGTGAATAAGCACAGACAAAAGACAAAAAAAATATTTAAAAATATGTATAAAAAGTGATTTTAAAATATTTGCTACTTAAGCCTAAAGTATAAAGGCAATAACTTATTATCGTTGTTCTGTAGCGATATTGTATGTCATATCAAAAAAAAAGAGAAAGAAAAAATAAAAAGCTTACCAAAATACGCAAAAAAATTGTAAGGATCTCGCCTATATCTGTAGAACGATATAACAACTAAAAGACGATCTTTACTTATGCTTGTTTTTCGGACTAGTTTCGGACATAGACATAAAAAAGATCGGTCTCTTATATACGCGAAGTACTGCTGCGATATCCTCACAAATATTATAAAATATTTTCCAATTACAGTGCTCATTAATACTTTCCTCTTGTCTTTATTTAGTTAGTTTTAGATATAGGGAAATCAAAATTGCAAACGTTATGGAATAATAATCTAGTAATTTTCTTTATGCGAAGACCTTCAAAGGCCAGTATATTAATTTTAGAACATTGCTTACCTCTCTTATAAAGAAGTAACTCCTAATTGTTATACAACATTTGTATAAAATATGTTTTTGTTAAATTTCGAAAGTCATACCTTTTGCAATAGCTCGAAAAGTACATGGGCTTGATAAAATCGAGGCCTATTTTGTTTTATTTGTTATTGTGTTGCGACCATACCTCAGTATTATTGTGTTCCTCAAATCACTGCTTCTTAAATGGATATTACAGCTTTTTCTTCTTAAATTTTAATATAAATGACGTCAGCGTTTCTGTTTTTGATAGATAATACACCATTGTGAATTGCTAATGGCCTCCCTAAATGTGCTAGTTTTGGTTTGTGACTTCTATGAGAAAAACATTGGCTGTCAAGTAACGTACACTTTAGGCACGATATTTATTATATCGATACCTAGTTTTTGTAATATTCTTAGAGCTCTCTGTTCAGTACACCCCGCGTATAGATTTGTTCAACACCCTTTTGACATTTAAAAATAAATAGTTTCAAATATTCACCATTACAGAATTTGTAATATCTCTTTCGGAAGCTGTTGAGCTGTTACTGATATAGTGAAACCGGTATATAATACCTTCTCAGAATGTACGGCTGTCTTCGTGTACAAATAATTGTATCATACCTATCGACAAGTATTATTTAATAACCAATGTTTTACTAATTTTATTATTTAGCTGTAGCACTTTAAATCATGACAAATATTTATTTTTATCATAAAATGAACGACTAATCAATTTTATTGGTGATTTTTTATTTGATTTACTTTATAAGTAGTTTTATAAGTAGGTGGTGCATAATACTAATTTATTATTTAATAGTTAAACACACTTATATAAGTATCCTCGAAATAATCTTGTCTGTATAAGTAGAAAAATAATAATTGGTCTCAATTACTGTTAATAAACAAGACTAATCATAATAATAAATCAAGGAAATTAGATTATGAAATTATTGTTCTAAATTATTTCAATAACAATATCTCTTTGGTTAGTGTAGCGTTTTGGCAAATGAAATTCATACTTATTCAGATTATTATAGAATCATATGGGTGCAAATTTACACTAGTATTAAAATCATTCACATAGTACTTATTTCGAAAACCTAACTTTTAAACCCAATCGCGTATAACAACATATTATTTTGGCATCTTTCTTCTACAATAATTATATGATTATTATTACTATTAGGTATGAAATAAAAATTTTTATTAAGACGTTTTAACGGCAGCTTTTGATGTATAGTAGAAGCAACAAAAAAAATTCTCTACATAAAATTCATGCACAATAATTGTTTTCGATACCCTTCATGTTTCCAACGTAAAGTTTCCAAAATAATACAGAGTAATAAAAAAAAATTCTCATCTATGACATGATTCATTAAATCGTCATATGTATTAATAACATGGTTGAACAGTGGAAAGAGTGGAAGATTATTCTCATACAAATAACTGACAAAAAATTACGGAAATTCATTAGTGCAATTTTTAAATTATTGAAATGAAAACTTCTTTTAGCGCACCGCACACAGATTTTCCGAAGGTAACTCGGGAACGCCGAGTGTACCCGATTGAGAAAGGTACAATCAGCTGCTCTTCGCTGATGTGTCGCTGTGTTTAGTATATTCAATTCATACGTAATAATTGATTGCGGTTGCCAATGAAGTTTTCACTTCTGCCGTGCGGTCTTAAGCACAAGCTCTTAATTTTTTCATCATTCAATGTTCAATACGAGTAATACACAGATTCAATAGCTTGGTAAAGGTTGATTATGAGAATAGGTGCAACCGAAATGCCTAGGTGTACTTCAATGGCATGTAAAGGTTTCGACGATTTCAGGTCAAATAAACACAGCTTTAGAGTTTAATAAATGTATTAGACAACACGAACGTGAGCAATATGAGTTGATATATTTTCAATTAGGTACGTTCCTTATTGAACTAGATTTATGACGGTAGTTAGTAAAAAATAAATTTAAACATTGTGTAGGTACTACCACTTTTACTGTTTTCTATTCAAAAAGAAAATTATCATGTAAACTCAGTTTAGGAGTCCTACGTAATCCTACTAATATTATAAATGTGAAAGTTTCTTTGGATGTGTGGATAGATGTTTGTTACCTTTTGACGCAAAAACTACTGAATTGATTATGACGAAATTTAACAGTAATATAGCTTATACATCAGAATAGGACATGGGCAACTATATATTCTGGGAACAAGTTCCTGTGGGTAAAATTACACCACGTGGGCGGAGCTGTGGACATCAAATTTATGTGTAGACATTCTATCACTAACTAAAAAAACTAAAAAGTAAAAAAACTAAAAAGTAACTAAACATTCTATCACGATTTTATTATATGCTTACTTTCACAGTATGAATGACTACGAATTAATATATGTGTGAATAAGGACGGTTATTGTATTTAATTAAAGATCTGTGTTATAAATTTTACTTTCAGTATAAATAAAAACCAAAAATGTTATTTAAATGAAGCATATTGTATAAATTATGATTGGCATAACGTTGTATTCCGAATCATGAGTTTAGTAATATAATCGTATATCGAGAGTGATGTTTTCATGTAAGTTGGAAAGGATTGCTCGAGTAATAAACATCCAAAGCATAATACAAAATTGCTTGACAAACTTCAACCGTAGTCAACGATCACACACCCAAGTAGACATGACACAGACAACAAAGTAGGGGTGAAGTGAAGCGCTGAACTGTTTAAATTGACCATACCGTGCAGGGTTCGTGCCTGAATCATCGTAATGCATGAATGCCGAAATTTTGAAAGTTCTGGGTTCATATTTTAAGAAATTGACAAATAATAATCTGTAATAGTCGTCTGGTTGGCATTTGGTGACCACTTTCCGTCAGGTGGGCTGTACGCTTGTCTGCCACCTCAGTGGTATAAAAAAAAGGAATAATACAGACATAAGCATTTTTTTCGTCATGTCGTTTACTATGAATATTCGTTTGAATGTCTATTGATGGTTGTTGGCTTGGGTAGATTATTTGAATTAAACAAGATTTTTTTAAATAAATATTTTATTTAAAAAAAACTTATTTATTGGGCTGTATTCACTAGTTCTTATAACTTTTTATTAATAAAATGATGTTTTTTTTGTCTTAAAACATGATTATAATATTTTAACCGTACCTATAAAATGAGTTATGTGAAAAAAATTTTTAGCAAAATTTTGTATATACCTATTTTTTATACAATTTTTTTTTCTATTTTTAGTTAAATGTATTAATATTTTTTTGATATTATACCAAAATAGTATAAAATACTGATGAAATGTATCAACTGTGTGAGCCAAAGACCTATTACCAGAATTAAACAAATAATTTTGTCCATTTCTATTATCATTTATGAAAAACTAATAATTTTTTTCATCCAGTTTGTCAAGATTAAAATGTCACCTATTGTCATGTAGCGTATGCTGAATATGTCTTCGGCTTAAAAAATTCACGTGTTATGTATATTTGGCTGCAATGCTATGACATTATGGAGTGTTTAAAAATCAAAATTGTGTCTCTTTATTAAAGATGAGAATTCAAAAACATTTTATGTCTTTACTTTTTCACTTTTTATACCTATAATACTTGACGAAGGTCATATGCCGTCACTCCCAAAAATAGCTAAACAGTATTACCACTGGTTGCTAATTCTAAGTGGGATCCATCTCAAAAGTGGAAGGTACTGCTGAATTTTGTTAGTACACTGAAATCTTCTGCAATAATTTCCTTACATTAATTTTCTCACAGCTATAACAGCCGGCGGCCGCTTCGAGCCTGAACAAGAGGACTTATCGTCATCTAGCTTCAGTTCAACCTCACGTGCTTCTCTGGACCCGCCGTCATCGCCCACACCGAGCTGTGGAGGAGACAACCAACTGCACTTCCCAGGGGACTCTAGCAGTTCTGTTTAGAGTACGTGTATAGAAAATTCTATACGTTTTCGAACATGAAGCATCACAGGCTGGACGTGCAGTTAAGTTTAGTTCAGTTCTTATTAGTTCCTATTAATATTTCTTATCTATAAGCATTACGCGGATTGCAGTGTGCTTTGGCTATCAGCTACTTGACATTCTGTTTTACGTTTATTATTTTAAGTTCCTCACCTCAAATAAATATTCGTAACCTATTTTCGAAGGGCTATCATTTAATTTTATATAGTTTATAATCAGTGTATATAGTTTATAATCAGTGTACCATAAAGGCTCTCTCCTACAGGTGAGGCTACATTTACAATCTATATGTATACCAGTCTGCATTACCACAATGCATTTTAACTCTGTTTTTAGCATTTATTGAATTAGAACGATCACTATGTTATATGTCTATGTATGACGGTATATATTATGTAGTATGCTTTTATGTTTGACTTCTAAAATGTTGTTTAAATTATAGAATCTGTATACTGTTTAGTTTGTTTTAAACATTTTATTTTCTGCATACTTTTGAACTTCTCACCAATCAACATAATACAATCTGACTCAACATCAACAAAAGATGGACTAGTAGAAAATGTCTTAGAAATAAATAACGAAAATACTGACCAATATGCATGCGTTTTTGCGTTCTACCTACTCTGCGTAAGGTGATGTCATGTAGCTGTTGTCTCTATTAGTTTTCACACAGTTACATGCCATCATATATTACATCAAAAATATATACCACACCTGTGGCATGGAGTCTTTAAAGGTTCCTACATATATGTAGGTAGAGATGAGGGTTTTTATAGTTGATTGCTAGAATTGCTATTAAAAGAGATAGTAACGCTATAATATTTGACGATTAGGTACCTATAAGTAAGTTCTGTAAATAATTAGTCACAGTATTAAGCTTCTGTCCCACAGGTGCAGTATACCAGACGATATTGTATTGCAATGTGTTATTGTTGATATGTGTTTTTAATACATTTTGTATTAAGACATACTGCTGCGATAGTTCTAATTCAAATGATATGAGTTCTTAGTTTATTTAAAGAAAAGTACACTTTAGGCAATAATAAAATATAGAGGTATACAAGACGATATACCGATACTTTACTGCAATGTGTTTTTATTTCCGATATTTGTTTTTAATACATTTTGTATTAAGACATACTGCTGCGATAGTTCTAATTTAAGCCATATGAGTTCTTACGTTATTCAAAGAAAAGTACACTTTAGGCCATAATAAAATATAGAGGTATACACGACGGTATTCCAACACCTGTGGGACAAGAATATTTTTACTGTACGCTATGAGATTGAAAGTAAGTAAAACTTGAAATTGGTTTAATTTATACAATATGGATTGAATGCTGACAATATATATATATATATATATATATATATATACATATGTATAAAAGGTTTTTAATAAGCGTATATATGCTCAGACAGCGTCCGTGAAGATTTGTATTAATCGATGCGCTATTAATACAAAATCGAAATTCATAACTAATCAACTTTATAATGATCTTAAAGTGTGTTAAATATTTTATATGTGTATTAAATATATGTTAGTTAGTCTTAAGTTCAAACTTCATGCTTAGTTATAATTGTAAGAAGTTGTCTTGAATGGTTGTAATGAATGAAACATAATCTTAAACTCTACTTAAGAATTATAATCACAAGAAAAAGTATTTAAGCAAAGCAGTGATAAATAGTTATAGTGAGTAAGTAATAGAAAATGTCTACTGTTTTTTTTTCTTATAGCTCATAACATACAATTTGCCCATACATATACTGCGAGTAGGAACATTTGGGCGCGAAGATTTCGCTTGATAAATCCGATATATGATCTAGGTTCTTTTAAGTCAAATTGATTTCCATCTCTAGAGCAACAATTATACAAATACCTTATTAGCTGGAATCAGAAAAATACTCATAATAAAAAAAGATAATCGTTTGTTTACCCCACAAGTTGCTCAGCCATAAAAGAGCTTATGATCTTCCAAAATCGTATGTTGTAATAAATTCAGAGAAATAATACTAAGGCAAGGATTACACAGTCAATAAATATCGCAATCCAATATCGTGATACCGGTCTCAGTAAATATTGAATCTCATAGCGTATTACACTTTCAATAAATATTGACAACAAATTTGTCAGTATTCATTGGTTCACCATTCCGTGTAGACGTGTTTACAATAGGTTTACCTACAATTACATTATGGATTTAAAAACAAAAGCTTGTATCGCCATTATGTTAGCATTATACATTATACATATATAGGAAAACAAAAATGTGGATGTCCATGCGTTATAAATATACATGCCTATTAAAATTTATTAAATGAAATAAAACTGTCGGACTCTGAAGATTATAGAAATTACTTTCGTATGAATAATTTATTTATAATCTATGTTTGAGAATTTATTAGACTGCATACCGCCATATGTTACCAAACAAGATACTCATTTGAGAAGAAGAGAGAGAAGTTAGCAGTGACTGCGTTACTTTGCTGGTATACAGCATTTTGTCCCCGGCTTCACTCAAAAGATGGATTTCTAACCATTCACAGCTCAAGAAGCGTTTCGAAAGTCTCTATAAATTGTTTAAGAACAATATTGTTACATTCTCCTTCTGACTCGTCCACTGAACCAGGCGAAGCCACCCAATCCTCAATTATTGCATCGTCTGACATGTTCACGGTGCGCAGGTCGGGCGGGTACTGAAAGTATCGCGATCCACGAGCGCTCACATAGTCAATAAATATTGACTATTATTGATGGATCACAAAATATCCAGATTTTTTGTCAATATCGTCAATAAATTTTCAGATTCAGTTTACACATCAATAAATATCGCGAGATCGGAAGTATCGCGATATTTATTGACTGTGTAATCCTTGCCTAAGAATATTGATATATCAGTTCGAAAAGTTACATAAGTGCACGCGTACACAGCACAGAGAAATAAAATAGTTACGATTCTGTATGTAATACCATACCATAACCATGTTGAATTAAATTCTTATTAGTAGTTGGTCAAATAAATACATACAACATACAAGAGACACTTCTTTATGTCGAAGAGGTAAACAGAAGTATACTATACTCCTAAAAGGAAGTTAGTAAAATAAAAACAAGCATCACTTACGTCCAACAGAGTAAATGTTTAGTAGATACATATATATATGTACTTATAGCACACTACGTATGTGGTATTTCATGTACGTTTTCTAGACAGAATTTGATGTTATTGTAAGTTCAAAAGGTGTCTTTATCAAGGCATCCTTATTATTAGAAAACGAACTTAGTGGTAGAAAACACCAAATTTGTAGCTGCCTTAAAGTTCGCAATGAGTAAATGGTTGCGCAGAAAACTTCAGAGAAATTAAGAATTTTGGTGAAACCTATACCCAAAACAAAAGATATAATAAAAGAAAGAATTCTTTCCCCATATCCTAATAATATATAAAAACTCACCTGTTTCATGTTTCATAAGCAAATATTTTTTGTCTTTAAACTCACAAGATTTGTATAATTTATTATAAAATCTTTAAGTGTCCTTTTCACGTCTTATTAATATTTATGAAACTTTGCTAATCTCTAAAAAAATGGCATCATTGCAATAGCCGTAACGTTGAGAGAAAAATATATCACATGTGGAACATCTGTATGATCTACTTATCTCATTTCAAAATAGTGAAAATTACATAAATATAAGCTTTTCATTTAATTAATTTGGACGTAAGAAGAAATTGGAACCAAACAGTAATTATATATTATTGGGATTGTTTATTAATATATTGCATTTGTTTACCGTTACTGTGATATTTAGAAATTGTAGAGCTTGCGTAGGTTAGTTTTGATACATTTTTGTTACTAATTAGATGCACTTGAAATTGCAGACAATATTTCCATACATTCCGTTTAGTTCAAAATGTTCGCCAAAAGCAAACGGGATTTCGTTGGGATTCGGTATTTTAACGTCTCTTTGCATTAAAATGACAAAAAGGAAATGTGATCTATAATGACTTATAGTTCACATTTCATTGGCGTGATTAAAGCTCGGTAGTAACATATCTGCTACAGTAAAGTTTAGAATCCTATCTTTCCTATCTTTTGTGAGTTCAATTCAATTATCTACCAAAAAATACAAACTTGACTTATAATTATGCTATTACTAAAACAAAATTATGTTATTGCATAAAGATTTCAAAAGTTTGTCTCGAAATTCCGTGTGCAGTTCAAATAAAAATCTCGCGAATACTCTAGCGGTCAGAATAGAGTTCTGTTCCCGCCAACATGTCTTCCTTTTTTAACGTTCCATTGCAACTTAAACTTTCCAAAACTGTAATGAGGAGTAAATGTATTTATTTATTTATTGGTGGTTTTATGTTCGCGTGTTCAGGTTTTAGAAAAATTACATACCATGCTTTAACTGCAGCCAGGCGGCACAATGACTACACATATATAGTTAATGTAGGGTCATTAACGCTCTAAAGTTAGAAATGAGCACATTTTTATATAGTTTGTAATTACATGAGCAAATAAGTCCGCTGCAAACTTCAGACTTCTAATAAACAAAAAAGCATAACAGCATTTAAAAATGTATGTATGATTTAAGAATATTAGATATTTAATTAAGATTCTGGTAACATTCTTTTTTTATTAATTATTTAATCACAAAAGTATTACCAAATCTTACATGCGTGGATGGATAATTTATTTGTATTTAAGTTAGTTGCTATCAAATTTGATAGCAACTAACTTATTAGTACTTATTCGTAAGTAAATATAATGTATAGTTGAATAAATTAGTTATGTAGTCGTTTGAAATACCTATAACTATAATATAGTGTATATTAAGTATTTCAATAAGGTGTTAATTCGGGAACAGATTTTTATACAAAAATACCAAAATACCAAAATGTGTACGGTGTCCAAAATGAGCCCTTGTTTTTTACTGACATACATTGGAATGTATTTTGAATAAAGAAAATTAAACAGACCCCTTTTAAAATTTATATGAAGTAGTTTCATTATATTTTGTTCTAGGATTGTGTTGTACTTGTTATTTAGTTGCTTATAACATCACGTGTTTGGAGTGTTCATTATGATATACGCATTATGTAGGTACATCTATTATTACAATGGGTACGTTCCACTTAACGCCCACAACGCCTTCGATTGTGATTGCTAAAATTGCCGTTCCGTAAAAAGGACGCGGGCGTTGTAGAGTAAAGTTATAGGTGGACGCACATCGCACCATCAGCACATCGCACATCTAAAGCGCTGTAAGCCTAGGTCGATTTAACCACTGGACGCGTAATGTGCTCAATAAAGTATGAAATCACGTTCAACCAACTTTTGTGTGGAGGGGAAACTACACACATATTGTTTTGTTACTCTGGCATGAAGTGTTGTTACTGTCATAACAACCAATAAAAAAACAACTGCAAATACAACACAGAAAAATTTTGGTATGCAATACGAATTTGACACAATATTATTCGGCTAATTTGAGATAGTAATTATTGTTAAATTCTATTGTTTAAGAAAAAAAAAGTCTATTGGTTAAATTGTCCTAAGCTGTAAGCCCACTCGGACCCACCAATATTTTGTGGGCGATGTGGGCTCGATGAGGTCGCGAACAGTGACGTCATGTATGACGACAAGCGATCGCTCGCAACGACCACGTGCCTTAGGTGTTACATTCGTTGTGGGCGTTAAGTGGAACATAGCCGATATCTCTTCCTATTTTTGAAGACAACCTATCTTACATGGGGACATGTTGTGTCCAATACGCAGAAGGTCGAGAGTTTTAGTATAAATTTTATTTTTATTAATATTATTAAGTAATCCGTTTTAAGACATTATATTTTTTTTCTAGTGCATGTTTTATTTTTATGTTACCGTCATGTACTCGTACATATGTATATGTGTGTTTTATTTTTCAACTATAGGTAGAAGATTTGTTTATTCAAGCACATAATTTATTAGTCATATACAGGGTCATTTTTAACATCAACAACCTGCCAGGACTAGATAGCTATAATAAAAAAAAATGTTTCACGACTTTTTTTTATGGATTCACCATGTAATAGGTACGTGGGACACGAATGCGCATGGTGAAATGTAGGCGTATAATATGCCTCTGCCACCCCTTCGGGGGTAAGGCACGCTTGATAAAGAATTTTATTTCAACGGGCTTGAATTATAGTACTACGCAACTTGTGAAAATTGCTAAACTTGACCTATGTCGTCCGCAAGGATGTGCGCACGTCTTACGTCCATAGGCATACAGTACGTGACGAAGAAGAGATAATGGAGTTCCCTGAAGAGAATTCAACAGCGAGTACCTATGACTCAGCTCGACGGTTCAATATATAACCAGGGGTGTGTCCCGAAGGGGTAGGCAGGGGCACATTAAACGCCCACATATCACCGTATGCATTTTGTCTTTGTTCGGTATATTCGGGCAGCACACCGCTCGGAGCGGCTAATGCCAGTGGGCTGTCGCTGCCGCTTGGCTCGCACGACAGTCGCGGTCTAAATAAATCAACTAGGTACAAAAACTTCTTAAGTGACAACCCCGCGCGGACTGCGCAGCTGTCATTAAACTCTGGCGCGCAAAGAAACCTCAACGTTCGCGCGCAGTTATAAGTTTCAATTTTGCTTGCGGGCGGCGAAGTATGTTTTCATACCTAAAATTGACTTTTATTAGGGAGCGAAACTTCTCTACGTAGTACTATTACTTATTCTGTGGTATGACAGTACTTCGCTTCTTAACTTCATAAGTCGTAGAAAAAACGTTATTGGATATGAAGTTACCTATCTAGTCCTGGCAGGTTGCTAGTAGTGTTTCACACATTTCTCTGTATTAAATAATTTAAAATAAATGTTTTTCAAACTCTGACGCAATATACTTAATAGTTAATTTTAGCAATATAAAGCTTAATAGTAGATACGCAATAATCACAATTATTTATCTTTGGTGCATAAGATTATTTTGCATTTGATAGAGTTGTGGTGTAATTTAGTCAAAGTAAAGTGGTTGTCACAAGCTGTAGGGAGGAATTTTTTTAACAGAAGTGAAGCTCACTTTGTACATATACAGTTTTTACAAGGTATTCCTGAAAATATTAACGCATAAGAAAATGCCAAGGCTTGCGAAACTACTGTTCTGTATAATTTGGGCTGCTATATAAATTATTTAGACATACTTCTACTGTACATAGAGATAACGAGATATTTACCATCCATACTAATATATAAAGCTGAAGAGTTTGTTTGTTTGGTCGATCGCGCTAATCTCAGGTACTACTGGTCGGATTTGATAAATTCCTTTTGTGTTGCCCACTATCGGGGAAATCTATAGGCTATATATCATTACGTTACTACCCTGGAGAGTGGAGTAGTAATCATAAATGTCTACAAATCGGGCAATTTTTAATGCATTATAGTAGAACTTATAAGCGACGGTATTAAATATGAGTGACGGGAGTTCGAAATATACCACGGGCGAAGGGGTCACCTAGTGTTCTTCGCGCTGTATCACTGACGGAGTTGTCAGAGAGGATCGACAGATCGCGATCCATGCCTACTCTTGATTGCTGCAGATTCTCGTCATACATGCACGTCTGGGTATCCGAATACTTTTGACCTTTCCGTATTTAGCAATCTACTCATGTGGTATGTAAGTTTCGGTCTACCCTGACTCTTTCTACCCTATATTGTAATATTATTTTCGATATTTCGGCACTGTTTCAATCGCCATGATTAAGCAGGCACTCAAGTACTGGCAGTTTAACGAAAAAATAAATCATGGTAAATATCCCGTTAACTCAAAGTCCATGAATGTTTCAATAATCATTGGATTAAAATTACTAGTAGCCCGCTATATAATTTTTTTTTGGTCGAAATATTCTTCAATTTATTCAGGATTGATAAGATTGATATGTTATAAAGCACATCACAGTAGATAAAATCGACCAACGGACGACAAACAAGGAACCAATAAACCATATTTGTCACTTTTGCATATTGGAAAATATCTGGATAGAAACAAACTATCGTTTTAAAATTGAAGCATTGTGATGGTTGGATGTGATAAAAATAAATATTAGCAAACCCTCTTGTTATATTTACATTATACCTATCCTGTAAGCTAAATTCCTATATTTTATTAAGATAAGTAAACATATAATGTAAGTGTGAACGTTTGTATAATTTAATACCAATAAACTGATTCTCAAATAAATGTAGGTACTTTTATTTAGAGACATTTTCAACCTTTCTAATCTGGCCATTCGTCATGAGGGAAAGTGAACCTTTGAAAAATGGAAATAAATGAAAAAAAAAAACAGATCTAGGCTTTGGATCTTATATTAGTGATCTTTTTTACATCCGGCATTCGTCAAATGAGTATGGCTGAAAAGCTAAATAGTCGCAGCGACGTGGTACACCAGCAATCGTAAGCCCATTATTTTCCGTTAACGCCTCTATAGTTACACAAAATATTTTTGCTGTTACTCTTAAGTAACACCAAATATTTACCTGTTTCAACAATAGCAACTGACACCAGAGTATCAATATCAGAGCTGTATCCATGACGGATTAGTCAGAGAGGACAGATCGCCAGGCTTCGCGATCCATGCATACTTCTTTCGCTTCTTCAAGATTCATCAATCGCTTCATACACGCACGTCTGGGTATCAGAGTACTTTTGACTTTTCCGTTTTTGAGCAATCTGCTCACGTAGTATTCATATGCGAGAGTCTCAGCCTAGCCTCTACTTTCGCACAATATATATTCTTAGACATTCCTCACTCATTCGTTGGACGTGTCCAAACCAACGGAGCACGCCCTTTTCCAGCTTAACGCTGACACTTTCATTCAAACCTGCCGTATTGCGTATCACTTCGTTACGTATTCGGTCGGCCAAAGTTACGCCGAACAATTTTTGGAGTGATCGCATCTCCAGCATTCAATTTACTTTCATGCATCTGATGACATACCCAGATTTCGCTACCGTAAAGCAAAGTTGGCACTAGCACTGCGTTATGAATCGGAAAACATTTATGCTGTTTAACTTAATTAAATAAAACAATTTGTAATGAACATATTTATATTTCAATAAAATCAAAACACTTAATTCACAAGTTACATAGCACCAGTGTTAGGCTGTCCTAATTGAACGCTGTACCGCGATATCGTACGTTCGTCCAAACAAGTTACGTATCGAAGCTAAGCGGATCGGCTCGGCTATTAAATCGTATCTATATAATCGCGCGTATTAAATGCCAGCTCTAGTATAGTCGCGTTGTATTCAAACACTTCTTTGACATCAATATGTTTGATTGGAGGTGTTCATATTAACTGATTTTGTATGAATATGATTTCAAACGTGTCAATACCTCGAACGCATCGTTTGAATGCCAATTAAGACAACGCCATAAATTATCTTTACTTTTTCTTGGCAAAATTATACCTTACTAGTTGACGCTCGCGGCTACGCCCGCGTAGAGAAGTTTTCCCATTCCCGTTTCCCACAGGAACTTGTTCCCGGGATAAAAAGTAGCCTATGTGTTATTCTGATGTATAAGCTATATTATTGTAAAGATTCATTCAAATATATTCAGTAGTTTTTACGTGAAAGACTAACAAACATCCATACAAACTTTTGCATTTATAATATTACTAGATGACCCCCACAGCTTCGCCCGTGGAATATTTCGACCTCCCGTCGCACCTCTTTAATTGCGTCGATTATAAATTCTACAATGATGCATACAAATTTGCCCGATTTGTCGACATTTATGCCTACTGCTCTGCTCCCAAGTGTAGTAGCGTAATGATAAACAGCCTTCCTCGATAAATGGGCTATCTAACACAAAAAAAAAAAAAACTAAATCCGACCAGTAGTTCCTGAGATTAGCGCGTTCAACCAAACAAACAAACAAACTCTTCAGCTTTATAAATTAGTATAGATTAAGATATATCGCTCTTCTTTCTTGTAACCTTCAAGTTATATCAGTATTGACAGAGTGGGTGGTGGTTAATATTTGTAAAAAAATATGTGTGAACCAGAGTACACAGCTAAGAAGTGAAACTTCTTTATGTAATTTTTAACAGGTATAAAAATTTTCTCATACGATAAAGAAGTTTCACTTCAAAACAACATGACCCGTAACCGAAAAACGGGACGTTTTTTTTACAGCTATAAAATTTCTCTTAACGTCGATAAAGAAGTTCCACTTCAATAAATTGACAATAGGCTGTCAATTTATCGAATTAAGAATTCGGAAGAAATAACAGTATCATTATCACTGATAGTGACCGGTAGCTGAGTGCACCAAATTGTAGGTGGATTGAGGTTGTTGTGGTTTTTTTACATGAAAAATTTTTGGGTCGTCGTCTACCTCGCTCATAGAATTATTTATATAAAATTATTTGGAATGTCACAATAATAATTAAAACACTATCCACTATAGTCCGTTCGCGTTAAGAATACAGAGACTATATACAATGAAAATCTTAATATATTTCGTTCGAAAGTCTACCTTGACTAGTCACTGTAGTGTGAACTGGATTTTGGACAAACCTCTTTGGGTCTGGGGTAAGTTTCGTAAGATGATAACGATGAGTTGCTAAATACTTAACGCGAACAAATTATTGACATTGAAGTAAAATATTTTTTTATATGCACATAAAAATAGTTTGATCTAACATTATCTTATAGAACATTATTCTTTTTCAAAATAAATTGAGTAATACTACTATCTGAGCTTTGGATGGAATCATACATAATGTCTATTTATGCTCAATACAAAAACGTAGAGCCCATTCTATGCCCCATTCATAAAATAGAATGCATTGCATAATAATATGGACGGAATAAATAAAATACTTATCTAAAATTACAACGACTTGTAACAAATTATTCGATACATTCAATGAACGGAGACTCCTTGGAATAAGATTCAGAGAATACTTTAAGGCCCGTAGTTTAAAAGATGATTCACGTATCGTTATCGGAACTATGATCACATGAAATTATTTTCAAGACAACATCAAAACTTAAGCATCGATCTTATTATAGAACTTAAGCTTTGTTCACTTGAAACTATTCTCAAGTACTGATCGTCGACTGATCATGTGATTGTCGCGTCGACTGTCACATTCGTGACGTTTTCACATGTTCGATATAATTATTATATGTATCACGCAGTTTATTCTATCGAAAATCATACTATTATAAGTATTATATTTGTAATAGAATATTGCCTAAAAAGCTTGTTTTAATAATACATATTGACGTAATATTAATCTAAAAATATAGTCCTAGTTTGAAATGCTTTATCGGAACGTTAATATATTGATTTGTCAAACGAGCTCGTCTCACGTAATAAAGCTTACACCTGTCAAAATCTATACTTGAGAGAAGATTAGGATTTGAACATCAATCAGAAATCACTTGAATTTGGATCGGTGAATTTCGTCAATAATACAATCTCTACTTGAAACCAGTTTTAAGGCTGGATTCATGACTGAGACAACATCTTTCAAAATACGGGCCTAAGTCCTAACACAAAAAAACACGAATGCCTTTAATGCTGAAAACCCTATTTACTATAAATAAAAAAAAAAAACAATAAATACTTAAGGTTATGGTTCATACTTTACGTATGTATAATCTCTCTTCGGGGCCAAAAACCCAGTTAGGGTTACACACAAGAGAATAAACAAGACTAGGCATTTATTGGTTGTGTGGTTAAACTATTTTTTTTATACGTTCTGTCATTTTACCTATAATCTCAATTTCATTCTTTATTATCGGAATGCTGCTTGGATTACATATAAAAACTATAAACCTCAAACAACTCCTAGTCCCGCTGTCATACACACTTAATATTAACCCGAACAACGAATGCATCATCTTTAACAAACCCATTTCTTATTACGTCACTAACTACAGCATATTCTGTATAACCAAAACCTCTCACACATATTTCTGCAGTCGGCCTCCTGAAGGCTATGAGTGAGGAGTTGGACATCATGGTATCCCGTTGCGTCTTCTCGGGGTCATATTGGTTGATCATCGCAAATGATATTCGCCCGTTGAAAGGCCATTCGAGGCAGTCGTCGTTTTCAGTCTTCATTAGATGAACGTGAAGTGCGAAACATTGAGAGTTTTGAGGTGAAATGTTTAGGCGGACACAAAATCTGGAATCAATGATTTGTGTATTGGTCATACATGGATCAAAATCAAACCAAAACAATGTCGTCATAATCTCAATTCATGCTTCATTAGCAGTATATGTTAGACGTAGCATTGTCCAACTTACACTGTTAATGAAGCATGAATGAGAATTTCGCCAGGAGCATTTTCTAAGATATTGAATTCTAATTTGTCCTGAATCCTCGAATTTTAGAAATACAAAACCAATATAAATAACCTATTAAATCGGCGAATGGCCACGGAAAAAAAAACACATTTGTATGAACCTAAAATGAATATTGCAACAATCATACATGAAATTGTATTATAGATTCTAATTTATCTCTGTTAGCAGAGTCCGGGTTATATCAAAATTTTTTTTATTGGTGGTAACGTGGTGACAAGGAAATTTCAAAATCATAAATATGACTGACAATCCGTTTTTGGAGTCTAGAAAGAAGTTTCTAGCGCTGGAGACTCCAAAAAGAGAATTGAGGCTTCTGGTGACAAGGTGCATCAGTTTGAAATGCTTGTTTTGGGCCTCAGAGATAGGTTGAGCCTTTTTATAAAAAAATAAACTACCTATTACCTGTATCCATTAGGCGACGTATAAAACCCAGGGCTGTACAACATTTTATAGTGATCTTTCATCATTGCCTCCAATCTAGCTTTAAAGTTGTCGATCTTCCAAATATAGTTGCCCATGCAGTACCGCAGGAGCATGTCGTTGTTTTGTTTCATTTTAGCGACGGCGAATGCTGATATCTGTTTAGACATGTTCGCTATGACGATATCTTGTTCGCGGTTTCTTTGTTCTAATACGACTACTCGTTCGTACAGTGCTCTGAATAAAACAAAATTATTATAGATAAAGTTTGCCTGATCCACAACATTATCCTAAAATTAGATAGGCACTATCCTTCATTTTAAAGTAAATGCCACTTACTTTGTGGCATTCACATTTGCAAGCGTTTCCGTGCTTCAGAAGGCACGTTAAGCCGTTGGTCCCGGTTGCCAGTAACATGGCAGAAAAGTGGGAATATGCTATGCCTCTGCCACCCCTTCGGGGATAAGGCGTGATAGATAAGAAAATTCTCAGTTGTTTCCAAACCCTACCTGTATATGATCTGCATCATTGCCTCGTCAATTAGTCAGCAGGTGAAGTTAGGCCCTGGAGATTTTGGAAGGTGACAGGAATGTATATGAGGTTTCAACAGACTCACAGTAATTTAGATAAGTGGACTGAGAAGTGTAGCTTATAATTGTTGCCTGTATATTCTTTTACTTAAGTGTATTTCCAATTATTGCTTTCAATTTAAGTTTATGAATTCAAACTCTACCAGAATTGGGAGCCTGGGGTACACTTTTATTTATGCTGCTATGAGCAGCTATTGTTTGCCGGCATAATAAATAAATAAATATCGCTGGGACAACTCACACAACGCCATCTGATGCCAAACTAAGCAGAGCTTATACTATGGTAACCAGATAACTGATAAACATACTTATTTATTTCTAAATACATACATATTATACATAAATAATACCCAGACAAAGAATAAATCATTGTGCTCATCACACAAAGTTATCTTGGGTGGGAATAAAAAATAAAATAAAAATATCTTTAATTTGCATAGACCATTTTAACGGCGCTTACAAAATGTCATACACTATTTAAAATATTTAAAGCTACCACCGGTTCGGAACGCGGCCCACCTTAGAAGAACCGGCACGAAACTTAGGAAGGCTTTTTTTTTGATGGTCTATTTACAATTTAATATTATTTCACTTTGCCAGCAGATCATTTCCAGGCGTCCCTGTCCTGCAAATAGTCTTTAACGGAGTAAAAACCTTTTTCACAAAGCTTGTATTTAATTAACTTTTTAAATTTGTTTAATGGTAAATTTCTCAGGTCACAGGGAAGCTTGTTATCGAACCCACAAAATTGTTGGGAGCTATCGCGTGAGCTTGTTTGGGCCACAGAGATTTTGGTGGAGCTTCTTGCACCCACTTACTTTACTTGTTGCCTTTCTGTATCAACCCTGCAAAAACTCCTCTTTTGGGGAATATGTTGCAAAAAGGTTATATGTACCACTATCTCGGATAAAGTACTCGGATACCCAGACGTGCGTGTATGAAGCGATTGATGAATCTCGAAGAAGCGAAAGAAGTATGCATGGATCGCGAAGCCTGGCGATCTGTCCTCTCTGACTACCCCGTCAGGGATACAGCGTGAAGATAGTTAGTTTTTTTTTTTTTTTTTTATCTGATTATATTGAAATCATCTATCAGACCTTACTTAATTGACCACCTCTTATGTAAAGTGTGGGAAAAAACACCTTATCAGTGCAGTGCAGTTCAATATTAGAAAGAATTTTCTCAAAAATATAATCTATTTCCACAGACTGCCTCTGTGGCGCGGTGGGAGTGCATCCGACTGCTACCCAAGGTCGTGGGTTCGATTCCCACCCAGGATAAAACTTTGTGTGATGAGCACGATGGTTTATTCCGTGTCTGGGTGTTATTTTATCTATAATATGTATGTATTTAGAAATATATAAGTATGTTTATCAGTTATCTAGATCCATAACACAATATCTTACTTAGCTTCCTTAATAAATTTATTAAGATTACTTGTATCCTAATTAAGGTATGGTACAGATGGGCATGATTAAGTAAATAGTTGAGTAGTGACTATTTATTTAATCATGCCCATCTACAATTAATAAAAAGTCTTTTAATAATAAAAAACAAACTATAATTATATCTTACCTTATAAGAGCACTGGTGTTGTCGAGTGTCGTTGAAGATGTCTGGTTCCCATCTTTATCGGGTGCTTCCCAAAGTGTCATGGCTTCCTGTTCTTTGGCGTCGATACTGGCGTTTGACATATCATTGTTAATTTTTATTTCGGAGTAAGCATTCATTAGGAACTGAAACATCATTTTATATTTAATGGAGACCCTCGACTCCGCTGCCGTGGAAAATACCACATGAAATCATACTCATAAACTTTTCTCTTGAGTCACCAATGGTTCAAAGTCCATTGTTGAAAACGATATTTTTTCAGGTTTTCATATTCTTTTATACATCTGAGTTGCGTTGTTTGTAGTGCAGCAGGCTTTGATATACAAAAAATATAAGATACACACTCAGAATCTCGAAAACATCCTTAAAAATGAACATATATACTATAATTTGATTGTACAATGTTTAAAATTTATTTGTCTGTACAAGGAGCAAGTGGGAGTTTATCTAGGGGATTTTGTATGTTAATTTTAGACGATTAACAAGGCTGTCCCTCCTTCTACAACTCTAAGCAGCCACTAGGCAAGTAATAATGGTAATAAAATACAATATTTCTTACGCTCATATGCTTCTGTACATCATTTTGTACATGTGTATTCATTTCCTCTTGGCTTTCAAACATTTCCTTACATCCTACAGCTTGAAAAGAACATGGCACTCTTATTTCTGGCTGTATGGAGGTCTCTGGCTTGTTGTATTCACATGCAGCTATGTGTGCATCAAGGTCTAATGGAGTTACTTTTACTGTGCAACCTATAATATCAGAAAAAGAACTAAATAATTAATGGCTTTAGATGCAGTCAAAACTAACATGTAACTAATGATGATTATAAAGCTTTATCATTGAAATTGGTTAAGTATAATCTTAGTAAGTTCTTTTACAACAATTACACATTACAGACAATTTTGAATTTCTAAAACAAACCTTTGGTTGAAAAAGGGCAGTTCATCCTTTGTTCTTGTATCTCCCGTTTGGTGTAGTTGTCAGGAAAAATGTCTACCTTCATGCTTAGGTTAATATTGTCTATGGGACAGTGACCACTGTTCCTGTAATATATATAACACACTATTTTAAACCAAGCTCATATTAATCCCACACAATTTTCTTTGTAATTCTAAAAGCAAAAAAAATATGTAGACCTTTACTGTATGCAAGATCATAATGATAACTTTATATACATAGAACACAACACTGTACAAAATGGTACTACACCAAAATGGTGATATGATGCCAACTATAACAGTTTTATTACAGGAGTGGGTGGTATCGGACAGTTTTTTAAACAGCACTGTAGATATTTTATGTTCTGGCAAATACTTAATTTTTCAATACAACATATACTGATTGCAAGTTAAATACAAGCATACAATTGTCTTGATAGCATTGACAGGAGTCCTTATGGGGTTTAGGGTTCAGACAGCTACCACTCTCAATAATGCCTAAAACAGTAGCTGCTCCTAACAGCTGAATAAAAGTAAACCCCCATATAATAACAGGATTAGGAGTCTGGGGTTTGCAGGAAACTGCGAATATACTCAGATGAAACAATTGTCTGACTCATAGAAATGATTATTCAGGGTAAAATCTTAAGATTAATGCAAACATATTTTTAAGTCAAGAGTAGGATGATTTGGATTTGTGATAGGTGTGTACTCAGATTGGCAGGTAGTGCAAAATAAAAGTTGTAAGCAAAATAAAGGGACGGATCAGAAAAGAAGAGCTATAGTTGCACCAGAGGAAAATTTAGAGTAGCAGATATTAAAGTACCACTGCTAATTTCAAACGTTAGTGTGGACGCTAGTGAAAGTGAATTTATTATCTACATATAAGATTAAATGGGTGAAATTGACAATAAAAAAGATAAACATGAAATTCTTTAAAAAGTATAATGCTTTTAAATTATTTGTTTGAAAACCTGAAGTTTACATGTTTTTACAATGTGAATTATGGCCAAATGGCATTGTTTTAGACAGTTCGTTCATTTTATGTATCATAGAAGTCATGAATTTAAGTTAAAAGTAGCTCAAGACACTTTAGATCAATAATTATCTCCATTTTTATCTATTGATCAAGTCAATTATCTCCATTTTAAAATTATGATGTCCTTCAGAAGGCACTTTAAGCCGCTGGTCCCGGTTGCCAGTAAAATGGCAGTCGTTAAGCCTGTTTGATGGACTTATGGGTGGCTTCAAAAATTTTAACAGCAGCCTGCGCCTGTCAATTTCAACATGGCAAAGGGCTCACCACCTATAACGTGGGACAAAAAGGCATACTGTGAAATGTGGGTGTATTGTATGCTGCAGCCTACCCCTTCGGGGATAAAGGCATGACATATGTATGTATGTAAGTTCAAATTATGACAATCTCTTAACAAACTTGTTGGTTGAATGTAAATATAGCAGCTGTAAATAGTATTAATGGCTACATCAATCAAGCAAATCAGTTTGTCACAGTCTACTGGTGCAAACAGGCCTCTGTCAATTTTATTTTGGGAGCATGCTTGGTATTTCTTCACCGTACTAACCAGGCAGAAGTAGATACATCACTTGTAGCCTGGCATGGTTAGTGATGGTCTAATCGAGGCCCCCTTGCACCCGCAATGGCTACATTGTAAACATATATAGGTCTTATAGTACTTAGAGAACGATCACTTACTGTAACCAAGAAGTAATACACGCCTTGCAGAACTTATGACCACAAGTTGTAATTACAGGGTCTCTTAACCAGTTCAGGCACACAGGACATTCATAGCGGGACTCTGGCTGATTACTTAATACTGTGTCATTGAGTGCTTGAATTCCCATAGGCTGAAACACATTTAATTTTATATATTATCTTCAATATGGGGTAGGCTGACAGAATAGATTAACTTCATAGCATGATTTTACCATTCTTATAATATTTATAACAAATTGTCACAAGCAAGTTGTTAAGATAATAATGTCCAAAAGGACTTTCTACAAAACAGGACCTATGTTATTAATAAGACTTATCTATACTTTTAAACTAGTTTGTGGCTGACCACAAACACAATTATGACATAATTTATTAAAAACATTTAATTGAAAATTTATTAAAATATTTTATTGAAAAAAAAAAATGTTATCATTGTGCTTATTGAAAAGGTGCCAACAGAATGAAGCTTGTGTTTAAAGAGAATAATAGATTTTGGTACATTTTATTAAATTATAATGAATTTGAGCAAAGCAGTGAAAGCATAAATATTGACCACAAATAGGTCATTAGTCATTATTCGTACAACACAGCTATGCGTTCCTAAACCGTCAGTTAACAAATAAACTATCTTGTAGTTCAAATTGGCTACCCATCTTTAAATTAAGGCCTCAATACAATATTTGACCATGAAATCTTTATCATATAGTCAAGGGTAGTATTATTAATAAAGTTGTACTCACCGCAATACCTTCTGAGGCATCTTGACTTCTGTTACGATCCATCACATTTAAATGTGTCCGTTCTAACGAATATTTTGAACACAACGGTAGGAAATAATTTAGCAATTCCGGAAAAACCAGTGGGAAAATCCAATTCGCCAAACAGCCAAAACAGCACAAACTGTCAGTCTGTTTTTTTTTGGATTATTTGGCATGGTTACAAAGACCTTTGGGCAATCAAAAAAAAAATTTTTTTATTTGTTTTGTCCATCTTGGGCAGGCAAAGGAAACATGGGCCATACAGCTTTGTCTTCAGTATTTATACTTTTATATGTTTTAGTCATGTCTAGTCCTTTGTCGATGTCAAGTCCTTAGTCCTAGGTCCTGGTCCTTGCCCTCGTGGACAAGCAGTGTACCCTTTACTAGCGCTTTCTAAGGAGATTTGGCACTAAACACATAGAACACCGTTGTTCACTGCAATATTTCACTTTCCTTTACTTATGTACATTTTCAAACACTTTATGTTTCATAATTCACCATTTTTAAACCCAAAACCACGAATTATACACTAGTTTTAGAAAAAGAAATACGGCAACCGTGCGTCATGTTCAAGAATTGGCGCCAAAAAGACCTAAAATAATTAAACATATTATTCTTTTTAAATTAACTTTTATTTTATGTCGCCTTGTTGAGCAACGCACCTTAGTTATCACCTCATTTGTTATGCATAAATTGAAAGTAATAATATAGTCTACGGTCTTGTGAAGGCCCCTAATAATTTAACAATTCGGTATTGCAAGTGGAGGGTGCCTACTAAAAAGCCAATGAAACACATAGGTACCTACCTACCGTCATAACTTTCACAATCAATAAGTGCATATATCTTGAAGATTAAATACGATAAGTTATCCCAAAAGTGAAAGGTGACACGAATTAAAATAAGGAATAGGTGCCGTTACCTAGAAATACCTATCTAGATGTTCTCATTGTATGCTAATGCTAATATTAAGTCGATACACTGTTGAAGCTCGAGACCCCGGATATATACCTAACTTGTAACGTAGCCCTCACGCGCACGTTGTAAATATTTCAATAACAGTTACACTGCTGTGTATATGTGCACGCTATAAATTTTTAATTGCCATTTTCTTTTCATATTTGACTTTGGGATTCTCCAGTTGAGAGCTAGAATCAGTGTTGGTGTTCTGTTAGGCGTAGTTTTGATATGCGATGACTCTTATTTTACTGACGTCTGACGAACAAACGAAGCCTCGTGCACACTATTTGTGAGTTCGGTTACTAACTACTACTTTAGAGTTTACTCTAAAGACACAGACCACCCTCCATCATACATCTATGTCTAAAGACTACTAGAAATAGATTTTGCTATAAACCAGTAAAATTTGTATCTCCAGTCAAAAAATAATTTCAACTCAGTTGTGGGCAAATTCATCTTAGTGTATGTAAATCACTTTTAAGTTGGCACAAGGTCGCTACCAGATGAGACTCTGGCCCATAGGCGCTTATTGAAGGGTTGGGAGGTCAGACGGTAGTCGCTTCCTACCTGGAAGTATTAAGATTATGTAGGAAAATACAAAAGCTAACCGTTTACGAAAAAAACCTACTCAGAACGAACGTAGAGTTGGTTTAGATGCTGATCACACGTTTAAGGTACCTATCTGCCTTACTTAAGTTACTGTTTTATAAGCTAAACGATTCATGTTCTGATATTCGATATTAACCTTCGCATCTCAACCTTAACACAGGGAAATAAGACTCAAGTTTTGCAAAGCTTGATAACACAGTTGCATATCAAATTTAAAGTAAGTAGATCGTATTTGCCAACTTGTCATAGGTTTATATTACATAAGGTCATGTTATTTTGATTCTAATCTACAATACACTAAAGCAGTTGCCAACAATTGAGCAGCTGCCTCTTTTACTAAGAGAATTTCTTTACGTCTGAAACCAGCACGTACTTAATAATGAACAAGATGATCAAGGAAATAAATAGTCTTTGATTAACTTATCCCAGGATGAAATTTTTCAAGATGAAAACTTTGACTCTAGCCATAATGACTACCATGTTACGACTTAAGAGTGACTTCCGTAGCATGAAAACAATCATAAAATGGAAATGCTACACGTGGTCATATTCAGCGTATTTTACTACGGCAAGTTACCCAAGTACTTGACTGTGCAGAACTAAATAGAGACATGACCAACGGCTCAAACTTTTTACTATTTTTAAGTACTTTAAATTTTTCGTATACCTTTTATGGTTACCAATATATCTCGATTTTAGTTAGTTAACCAACATTATTATTAAGGAAAATCATGTGATCATCAAACAATCGGGACGTTGAAGTAGATAGAGAGACATAATATGTTGTAAAACTTATACGCATAATCGTCGAGTGAACAACAAGGAATTTACATAATGTTATAAATATAACGTCATTTTTACATTACATTAACACAGTTAACGTCACACAGAATCAAGATATTGATGTGTTGACATATTTACGACACTGTAATTAAATTCTCAGAATGGTTTCCTCGGTGGCAATGTGTATATTCAGCGTCGATTCCCGGATTACATCCTGGTGCATCAACTTGGCCTCTCGAAAGATTGGAGTCCTTATCAAAGTGAGGCGGTTTGTTACGCCTGTAGAGATGCTTATTATATACCTAAGTATCAGATTCGTCACACGTTTTTTATCGAATCCACAATCATGAGTGTTCTGCAAAACCCTTCAATTTGATCCCATCCCCTCGTTTTCGTTCCCGTACACCACCGGGCGAGGCAGAGAAGAGATGTCATCCGCACACTACAAAACTAATCGTGACCAGAACTTATGTCGTACAAAAAACTGGGAACTCTCAGTCGGAGCACGTATATTGACGATCCTGGGTTCTACAGGAGATTGTTGAATGAACTTCCTGCCTGGGTTTTCCCGAACATCTACAGTGTGGGGTTCTTCAAAAAGGGTCTTAGAAAGTTTGTAAGGCTACGGTGACCACTTTCCATCAGATGGGCCATACGCTTGTCTGCCACCTCAGTGGTATATAAGAAAAAGGAGAAGCTTTAAAAAGCATACTTCAGGGCCGTCAACAGGGAGTGTTGTTCTATGTGACTATAATAGCGGCCCTCAATTACAAGGCGTCGTCTCTGATTTCCATCAGGCGGCGCCATTTTGACCTGTCAAATGTATATTTTTGATGTGAAACCTCTATAGCCGCACGTAAAACAGATTTCTGGTGTAGCGACGCAAGCCGTGGCGACGCGTCGCCACGCTATGTGATGGTATATATATACAGTCTATATGCAGTAGTGTGTACGGTGTGGCGACGCGTCGCCATGCGAAAATATATATAAAAAAATTATTTCATTTTTTTTATTTAACTAAAACGTTTATTCAATAAATAGTCATCGTTATCTGAAAAAAAAATCGTAATATTTTATTTTATCATTATGACATATTTAGTTCCTATCACAATCTGTTCTTTTCTGCATATTGCTTTTACAAAATAATGTCGATGTTTCTCATCTGCCAGGCGTCCCTTGACGGCTCACATTTTTTTTGCTTTCATCATAGCGTTTTTTTGAAACTGCCGTTCACATTGTATTGACTACGTATTGAGTAGCAATGATTTGTCTTAATATTTTTATCAGTCGGTCAGCAGGTATACTACTTATAGATGAGGTTAATTTGTTCATTTTATGTTATTCGGGTGTTTTTCGCGTAATATTTTAACTTTTTCTCACCTCTCGACGTTTCGGCTATATTGCAATAGCCGTGGTCACGAGTAGACTGGGGAAAGCGGCGGGCGTCATCATCTTGTACGTTTGTCAGGTACCCACATCTTATTCACAAACAGTCATTAGGGCCGCGACACACACACGTCCGAACGTCCATTAGGCGGTTTGTCTCGACACTTGCACTTTTTGACTACTGAATTCCAAGTGGAGGAAAGCTTGTATCCACCTTCGCGGTTGAAATTGTGATGCTTCTTAATTTCAACCGCCTCACGAACAATCCTAGGGTAGTAACGGCGTTCAGTGGATAGAACTTCTGGTGCATGTAATTTCATCCAGTGATTTGAACTCGATAGCAACAGATGCTCCGCGATCGCAGATTTCTCCGTTCGGTGGTTTTTGACCGCTGCTGTGCTCTTTCACACGTTCTGCGATTGTTCGCTTTGTTTGACCGATATAAGAGCTTCCACAGCTGCAGTTCACTTTGTAGACGTCCGGTGTCTGGTAAGGAATAGTGTCCTTTGGTTTTCTCACTTGCTGAGACACCTTTGACATGGGAGTAAAAACGGTGTGTATTGAGTATGCCTTCAAAATCGTACCAATTTTATCCGTTACTCCTCTGATGTAGGGTAAAAATGCCGGAGACGTCAGGTTGTTTTTCCCTATACTTTTGAATTGGACGTTCTCCTCTCACACTATACCCATTTTTTAGTAGTACCTTCCGTATGTGGGACAGTTCATCAACTAAAAACTCTTGGTTACATAGTGCATGAGCCCTGTTATTTAGAGATGTCTCCACAGAACGTAGGTGTCGGGGATAATGGTGCGACGCTGCGTGAAGGTACTTGTCGGTGTGCGTTAGGTTTCTATGAACAGTGTGCCTTAGGGATCCATCCTTACACAACATAACCTTAACGTCCAGAAAAGGTCTCTCCAATTCGTAGGTAAACTTGAGGTTAGGATGCAACGCGTTTAGATGCTCCAGGAATCGCTCAACTCCTGATCCTTCGCTTTTCATGCTGCAGAACACGTCGTCCACGTACCGTTTCCATAGGCGTACCCCATGTGAGTGGTAGTCAATAAGGGTTTCGACGTGCTCCATCCATATATTCGCTATGACCGGTGCTATAGGGCTTCCCATGGCGACACCATCCACTTGGAGGTAATATTCTCCATGGTATACCAAATAGCTTCCTTCCAAACAGTTACGCAGTAATGCCATGTACCCCTCCGACATACCAGCAAGTCTGAGTTACACCTTATAATGTTTACACATTCGGCTGACAGACAGACAGAGGCTGTCTTTTCTATGTGTGGGCCCCACTGCAAATTGGCACCAATAGTTGTACCGAGGAACATAGTTGATTCTACAAACTCTAACACTTGTCCATTCAGTTGAATATTGGCCGCAACTTGTTTTACATTTGGTAGAGTAAATTTTATACATTTAGTTTTATTTTCATTAAGGCAAAGATTATTTGAGCTGAACCAATGAACTACTCTTGCAATTGCATTGTTTACATCTTCATAGTTATCTAATTGTCTTTTAATTTTAAAAATTAATGAGGTGTCATCTGCAAACAAAACAATCCTATTCCTGTCCCCTACATAAAATGGTAAATCATTAATAAACACTTTTGCAAAAAAAACGGGCACTTAAGCGAAGAACTATTTTATAGTTACTATTAGTTTGTTTGACAATTTTAGGTATTGTTATCCTCAGAATTTTATAAATTAATTAGGAAGGAATAGTTTTCATCAGTTTTATCATAACATTTTGATTAAATTATTGAGAAATAATGTTTAAGCTAAAAACACTATTATTGTACCTGCTCGGTAAATAAAAATGAAACGCGTTAATTTCTTTGTTTTTCTTGAATACATTAAGAGCAGATAAAAGTTTAGTATTGAGTGTGACCCCCTCTTGCTGAAATCACGGCTTGCATTAGTCTGGGCATGCTAGCGAGTATATCTTTTATGGTTTCTTGGGGAATACGTTCCCACTCTGCGGTAATCACATTCTTTAGCTCTCTGATGGTCTGCGGAGCCGGCTGCACTGATCTCACTCGTCGCTTCAGAACGTCCCAGTCATGCTCTATGGGCTTAAGGTCCGGACTTCTAGCTGGCCAGTTCAAACGACGAATTCTGACTTCTAGCATATACGCTTCCACATCGCCAGACCGGTGGGCGCGAGCGTTGTCGTCCATAAAAATTGAGTTTTCGCCAAGAGCGGTTAAAGCGGGTTGTGCATAAGGAATTAGAACTCCCCTTATGTATCGGTGTCCAGTCAGTGTACCGTTTTCGATGAAGACTAACTCCGTACGATCCATAGAATTTATTCCTGCCCAAAACATAACAGAGCCCCCTCCATAAGGTGTGATTTCTTCAAAAAATGCCTCTGCAAAGCGTTCTCCTCGTCTACGTAGCACTCGCCGACGTCGGTCTTCACCATGCAGAGATATCCTGGCTTCATCGGAGAACAATACCCTATCCCAGTCTTCATGAGTCCATGACACACAATTTCGAACGAAGCTAAGCCTGGCAACTCGATGTCCACGGAGTAATTTAGGGCCGCGTGCCGGGCGATGACTGTGTATGTTAGCAGCGAGAAGCCTCCTCCTGACCATCCATAGACTAATTTGCACATTTCTTACTTCTTCGAGGCTGTTCTTGAGGTCCACATAAGAAGATTTGCGATTTCTCAATGCTTGACTAACTAGAAAACGATCATCCCGTGGTTCGGTACATGTCTTTCTGCCACAACCAGGCTCTTGACGGAACCGGTCTCTTGATAGCGCTGCCAGGTCCTTTGAACTGTCGACCGACTCACATTTAGACTCCGAGCCACGAAGCATTGGCTGCAACCTTCTTCAAGCAGCGCAATAATTTTGCTCGCTTTTATCACATTCTCTACCATTTTCGAGATTGCTAAACAGCAATAACAATACTTTTAAATGTCAAGGACATCAGATAATTTAATAAAAATTGACAAAAAGTTAATTAGAGTCGATATTAACTATAGGGAATTCGCGACACAAAATGTAGTTAAAAGTTGTTTCCTTTGAAAACCAGGCTCAGTCAAAAATTTGAATTTGGAATGTACTCTTATAAACATTATGGCACTTTTATAACTGGCCAGTAACATGTTCAATTGATTAAAACCTTTTAGGTATTTTCTTTTTTTCAGCCAGGAAGGAAATTGAAACCGCCCGCTTTTTTTGCAAATGAGTGCATAAATGAGGAACAAGAATGGCCCAAGTATCGAGCCTTGCGGCACACCCATAGTAACCATGGATCCTAAAGAACGTGTACCATTAATATCGACCCTCTGTATTCTATTGTTTAAATATGAAGAAGGTCGAGAGCTTTGCCTCTTATTCCATAGTGGTGTAATTTTTTGCACAGTGTTTCATGTTGAACGCAATCAAAAGGCTTTGATAGATCGCAAAATATACCTAATGCATCGTGCTTGTCTAGAAACTAGATTGTGCGAAAGTAGAGAGCAGAAGGAGTCTAGGTAGACCGAGACTTACATATGAAGACCACGTGAGCGGATTGCTCAAGAACGGAAGAGTCAAAAGTACTCGGATACCCAGACGTGCATGTATGAAGCGATTAATGAATCTACAGGAAGCGAAAGAAGTATGCATGGATGGCGATGCCTGACGATCTGTCCTCTCTGACTACCCCGTCAGGGATACAGCGTGAAGATAGGTAAGTTAAGTTATTAATTGTCAAATGTGAGTTTAAATTCTCCTTCTTCATCTAAAGTATTATCCCAGTTTCTTGCAAATCCTTGGTGGGTTTGGAGTCTGAGGTCTACTTTTATTTGGCAGCTAGAAGCAGCTATCATTTGGCTTTTATTTTCGGCTTTATAGAGACCATCCCCGTAAGGCGCCTGCGTCGTTACCTCTGTCTGTTTGCCAGCCGGTGCACCACTGGCGAGTGAAGTCGCTTAGGCCCCGGAGGTATTGGCCCTTACACCCTCAATTGCGAATTTAAATAGCTACCACTAGAAACACAGTCATTAAACACAGTTGCTAGATGGGGCGCAATGACCTCAATTATACATGATGCAGTTTTGACCGAAAACCCCCTAAGGTCTTTTTAATTTTTTTTTAATTTCGATACATTTAAATGTCTTTACAATGTCCTGAGCGCAAATATCTATGAATACAAATGCATCCCTGCAACAAAGAACAGATTCTTCTAATAAATGTTCAGCGGAACTGGAAGACGCTTGGAGAGATTTTGTTGTCAATATAGGTACATTTTTGAAAAAAATGTTCAAACTCCGTCGCCACTTCCAGGTCCCTTGTAACATGGTAACCATTTACTTTTAAGTGGAAATCCCTGTCAGTCACCAAAGATCTACCGCATTCAGAGTTAATGATGTTCCAAGTCATTTTTATTTTATTCACAGAAATTTTATTTAATGAAGTTTTACTTAGCAAGATAACACGTTTGTTTAAATATCTTTGAATAATTTTTAACATATTCCTGAAAGGTTTGCCTAAAATTATATGATTTTTCTGAATATAATTCAAATAATTTATTTCTACTTTTAAAGATACCTGGTGTTGCCCAGTCACTGAAAACAGGACGACCAATCTGTAGTGTTTTTGAGGTAAAAATTTTGCCAAACTCATCATTAATCAAATTAAATAAGTGTTTATATGACTGGTCTACACAAGTGAAGTTAGGTAGATATGGTAATCTCTTTAATACATTTTCTTTAAAATTATTTCAACGACTTTAGGTACATATTTAATTTGTTTTTTGCAGACTTTGTTACTACTTTTAGGAAACTTTATCCATTGGCCACGATGATCTGACTCTGCAGGATCCAAAATACCTTTATCTATAGGTTTAATATCAGTCAAAATATTATCAATACATTTTGCACTGGTGGCTGTAATACGAGTGGGTTCTAAGAATGTACTATGCAGATTAAAGGATTTAAATAAATTTTTCATTTTATTTCTCTCTGATGGAGTTAATGATGTATCTAATATATCAACATTAAAATCTCCACAAACTATTATAGATTTCTTAGAACATTGGCATTTGAACAGTGCTTCGTCAAGCTTTTCTTCAAATTTAATGTAAGATGCATCAGGGGGACTGTATACGCTTAACAAGATGAAATGCTCAAACTCATTACTGGCAAACTCAATAACTCGCTCAATGGAGAGGGCTACTAAGTCTTTACGTTCTTTAAATTTTAAGTTTTTATTAATTAATATTCAAGAGCCTCCACGTTTAGAATGTTTTCTATTGAACGAGCTAGCAACCTGGTGATTTACGAAGTTCAACAATGTGATTTCATGATCTTTTAAGCAGTGCTCTGTAGCACAAAAAATATTAATAAAATTTGCATTAATGTACAGCACTAACTCTAAATCTTTACCATTTATTAAACTTCTAACATTATGGTGCACCAGGTTTATAAAAACAATATTTTTACTAACATTATTCTCAGGGGTCAAAGTCAACTGGCCAGATTTATTATCTGTTGTCCTATATACTAGTTTTTTAGAATTTCATTTTCCAAATGTGAAGTGTCAAAACTATCCTGCCTTATAAAAGCAGTTGTACTTGCCAATATTTTGGCTTGAAAAATTAAAAAATTACATAGCAACAGAGCTACCTTTCGTTGTAAAAAATTTGATAGAAAATATCTATCTAATGTCAACAAACTATTATTATTGAAAATCATGTTCCAATCGAACAATTCAATTTTTTTGGAATATGATACCAAATGTAGTTTCATATTTAATTTGTATCTTAAGTGATTTTCCTTGTGGCTAATAGCAGTGCTGTATGGCAAGGTGGAAAAAATTACTTGCTTTACTTGCAGACTTGATAACTTATCAAATTTTTTTAATAGTTTTCACTATTTATATTGCCTTTTCTACCAACCAGCACCACTATAGTAGACTGCATGCAGTGTGTTCCAGTCAATATAAAATCTATAATTTGAGAGTATGAAGCTCCTGGATATGTATGATTTATTACAGAATGACCTAACTGTGATAAATAATGTCCAAAATTTTTACCTATTTCATCGCAATAGACTATGATCTTTGCATCACTTTTTATTTGCAACTTTTCTATTATAGATGCCTCGCAAGTACTACTTGAACTTAATATACTATTATCCACACTGCACACAGTTTTAATTGGTGAAAAATTCATCATTGCATCTAATTCTTTCACAACTAAAGGGTGATCTTATCTGCGATAAGCTGTTTATTATCCTTAATAACTGCCCGTATTCTCCTTGTTACCCTCGCAGTTGGATCGTACGATACCGGTTTGTACACTTTTCTGTTTTGTAATATGGCGCAAATTTTGGAAGCATAATAACTTGTGGTCATTACGACGGTAGCATTACCTTTGTCGGCCTTAAGAACGAAAATCTCGTTATTGCTTCTCAAGTTCTTAAGAGCTGTACGCTCTTCATTCGTAAGATTACTTTTAGGTACTTTCGCTTTTCTTAATACAATTGCCACATCCTGCCGTAAGGCATCGGCATCATCTGTTGGTACCTTATTGCGGATTATAGTTTCCTCCACACTGCCAATAACGGTCTCATAAGGTATTCTATTCGGCGTAGTTGCAAAATTTAACCCTTTGGCTATAACACTACGAGTAGCATCATCGAGTGCAGCTCCCGTCAGGTTCACAATGTCCTCAACCTGATTGTCAGCGATCCACTGTCTCCCACTACGTACCATCAATGTCTCAAATTTATTTTTAAGGTTATACTTGATCAGCAAGGAACCCGTATTGGTTGCTTGCTGATACGTAATGCGATCACACAATTCAAAATCACTGTAAGACAACACAGAACTACACTCACCATGCACCTCCAGTAAATTTCGTTGCAAACTGTTCAATTCAAAATGACCGTTACGAATAATTTGCTTTAAGAGACGAACACTCGCACCACGCAGAATCTGTCCGGAATACGCTATATCATATCGGGGCTTGATACGCGCGCACGTAGGTATCAAGTTATTATCTCGACACTTGGCTAAAAATGATAGTGAAGCCTCCAAACGCACTCTTTTCTTCCGTAAAGATTCTAGTTCTCGTATTTTTAATGCAATATCCGGCCCGTATCGGTTTGCTAATAATGGGTTAATTTGAACCCCTAAGATTTGTTGACATCCCAGTACACATGTCTGTTTATGTCGAAAACTATTCCCACGAGTAAATTTTGCATAGGTTGTAGATGCTGTATAGCGTAGAGAACAAGGAAACTATTGTAATTATTATAACTATATTTAAATTCGCATTTGAGGGTGTAAGGGCCAAGACCTCCGGGGCCTAAGCGACTTCACTCGCCAGTGGTGCACCGGCTGGCAAACAGACAAAGGTAACGACGCAAGCACCTTACGGGGATGGTCTCTATAAAGCCGAAAATAAAAGCCAAATGATAGCTGCTTCTAGCTGCCAAATAAAAGTAGACCTCAGACTCCAAACCCACCAAGGATTTGCAAGAAACTGGGATAATACTTTAGATGAAGAAGGAGAATTGAAACTCACATTTGACTATTTATTAACTTAACTTAACTATCTTCACGCTGTATCCCAGACAAGGTAGTCAGAGAGGACAGATCGCCAGGCATCGCGATCCATGCATACTTCTTTCGCTTCCTGTAGATTCATTAATCGCTTCATACATGCACGTCTGGCTATCCGAGTACTTTTGACTCTTCCGTTCTTGAGCAATCCGCTCACGTGGTCTTCATATGTAAGTCTCGGTCTACCTTGACTTCTTCTGCTCTCTACTTTCGCACAATATATATTCTTCGTCAACCGTTCCTCACTCATTCGTTAAACGTGTCCTAACAAACGGAGCACGCCCTTTTCCAGCTTAACGCTGACACTTTCACTCAAACCTGCCATATTGCGTATCACTTCGTTGCGTTTAGAAGGTTAGACTATTTATTGAATTATCTATTTTCACCTTGACGAGACAATTCATCATAGGAGACGGAGAGATGATCGCCAGATCTTCCAAATTCTATAGCAGTGCTGGCCAGAGGTTAGGAGGTGCTAAAAATCGAGGAACCTATCAATGGTGCCTATTAACGCATAGGTGTATCGTAATAAACGTCAATTATAAATAGTTCATTTATCATATTAATAAGTTTATTAGAACCATAAGCCATTATGTTTATAAAAGTAAATTCTATTACCGTTTATACGATAACGTAATTATGTAATGTTAATATGAAAATGTAAATAAATAGTGGTCTCGTTCGTGTGGAGCCGAAGAATCTGCACAATGGGAATTAGACACTTACTATTTGATGTCGAACTCGATACAATAGTGAATAGCATACGCTCTGCGATTTTTCTCTCATAGTTCCCGTTGCCGTAGGAATATGGGGATGAAATATAGCCCAAGTTACTTCTTATAACATCAGAAAATCAACAGAAAATCAACATCAGGTAAAAGTGCCGTTAAAATCGCTGCAGTCGTTTTAAAATTATCTTAAAAATTATTAAAAACAATATTGACGATTAAAGTAATAACAGACAACAAAAAGAGGAGGTTTCTATTAAGCAACTACGGTTTTTTTTTATTAATATTTCCGTCCGTTAGGTTTGTTTACTAAACTGTACTTTTTATTAGGCTGCGGAAGAATAAAAAAAAATGTAGAAGAAAGAGTACTTCAAAATTAAGTACAAGATACTAAGGAGACAAAGACAAATCACCTCAATTCAAACGTGCTTTAAAACGAAAACAATTTTCCGATTCGAGATCCCGTGGTAATCTTACTCGTAGTAGTTTTTCTATGATAGCGGTCGATCAACCTGCTTTAACGGTAAACCGAGTCACGGGCACCGTGCACACTAACTGGCTCCGCTTACATCACCGCTGGATAACCGGAAACTGATACGGTAAGGGCTTTTTGCCGTCGGCTGCGGAGGTGTTTTTGTGATTCGTTCTGCTCTAGATATGGTCATCTTTGTTTTTTTTCTAGTGCTTGGGAGGTATGGCAATGTCATCGCAGTTTTTAAATGATAATAAGAAGTTTTTTCAAGATAGCATGTTCCTATGTCGATGATGATGATGCCGAGTGTTTAGAGAGAAGATAGATTTTATAGTTGGTTCACTAGAACTCGAAAGATAAGTATTAAGGTTATATCGAATCGTAGGAAGGGAATCTCACAAGTGGTTGACGAGGTTCTGACGCATGTATCAGTTTGGTATCATGCAATTTGGTTGGGAGTAGGTGAGACAGCAGTCACTCAAAACTAAGACAAGAGAGATATACTTATTATATATCGAATTTGTGAACTGAATAATTCAGGCTTCTATCTATTTATCTAATGTACCCTATCAAAGAAGAAAGATTCGTATACTTCTTTCGCTTCCTGCAGATTCATTAATCGTTTCATACATCTACGTCTGGGTATCCGAGTACTTTTCTTAATGATGCTTATTAGTTTTCTATTGTCTCTTGTACATATGTTATCTCTTTGCCTAGTCGCAGTGACTTAACATCTGGCCTATCCTGCCTCTATCGTGGGCAGTCTGGCCTCTTTAAGGACTGGGACTAACCTAACATTAATAGTCTTTTAAAGAACGAACGAGTGAGCGTAAGAAGGAAGTCGGGGCTGCTCTCAGATGCCATGCGGTACCGCTCGTCTGGGTAAGCTCATTGTTAAATGTATCGCTCCTTAGTCTAAGTAACGTTCCCACCTCGATTTGTTATAAGAGACAGAAAGAAACAATTAGAGTAGGGATGCAATCACGAATTTTTTTAAGATAAGTAATATAAGTAATAAAAAAAGTAAATACGTATAATTATAACACCTACACCACCGAGACCTACTCGAAAAATGTCTATTTCTATTTCGAATTCCAATGTCAACACAAATCGAATGATTATAGATGCAATTTTATACATTTGTACCGTGCAGCTTTGCTAAGTGCCGGTCAATTGCGCCTTACGTCACCTAAAGACGTAAAGAGGTGGATTAATTCTTAAGTTTCGAGTAGGTATCGGTGGTGTAGTTGGTAATGGCGTCTGGTGCGTTAAAACCGAAGACGCTGGTTTGAGTCTAGCTCGAGACTAAAAAAATTATTCGCTTTAAAATTTAAATTTAGAAAAAGTTAGCATACTAAATGCTTCTCAAAATTGTTTCTATATAACATCGTTTTTTTTTGGTTAGTATTTATGCAATATTTTGTCCCACTTACATCTTAATACTCCTTGTATAGAAAAGGGAAATAAAAGCAGAAGCGCTTGTAGCCCGCTACCTCAGTGTTCTGTAAACGACTACCTACTCCGTTAAGCAACTGGTTACTATTGGTTCGTCGGATGGGTGACCTCTTCGTGGCATTATCATTTTCGAGCGTGTCCATACTTCGGAAGTCAAGTTACGCCGTTGTCCCACCTGCCAGTAACATGACAGTTTTTAAGCAAAGTTAAAAAAATTCAACAGCAGGTTGCTACAACCTGCGCATATCCTTTTCAACACGGCAATGGGCTCACTACACAAAACAGTATTATCTCTTATAGACCTAGAAGAATATAGATAACTAGTTGACACCCGCGGCTCCGCACACGTGGTGTAGTTTTTTCGTTCCCGTTTCCCACAGGAACTTGTTCCCGGGATAAGTAGCCTAGCCTATGTGTTATTCTGGTGTGTAAGCTATATTATTGTAAATCCATCAAAATCAATTCGGTAGATTTGCGTGAAGGAAACAGTCATACTTACAAACTTTCGCGTTCATAATATTAGTAGGATAATTCATAAATGTTTGTTCAAATCCTATATTAACACAGTTTGTTTAGTTGTTACGAGTATCTCATAAAAACTACGTTAATGTGTTTTATCACCTCTTTATGTTCACACAACATGTGGCAGTGGCTATTGCTATCAAACTCCATATATTGATGGATATTGGGTAAACAGTAGCTAAATAAACGTCTTCAACGTTATTCTCTCTAAATTCTCAGAGTCATAATTATTATTATTGTTTTGAAGATTTTATCGTAATTAGTTTTTAGTAAAGCCAGTAATTATGCAAAAAAAGAGATTGGTTTTTCAATTCACTTCGTATTATGGAATGGTATTAATATACACGAATAGAAGTTATTAATTTGTTGGGATATATCTGTTTCTTTATAGCCCTATAATGCTCCCTATCTCCAGTTCGATGTTTCGTAATTGAATTTGAGCGTTTTCTTATTGTAATAAACATCATACATCAGTTTATGACGGGCTTGGTAGGGGTGGTGCGCACTAGGTAGCAACAACACACCTACATACACCCATCAGGTACGGTTGGTAATCCCTGGAGATGTGTAAGTAACACTATCTCAAAGAATCACCGGTGCACTAGCTAGCAGAGCATGTGTATAGGGAGTGAGTATGGACCAACCTGGAGCAGAGAAATACCAGAATTTATAAAAAGAGGGCGCCAGGTATCTCTCCATCAAACGAATGATGCAATTAAAAAACCTCATGTTATCAACTTATTAATTATATTTATTTAAACTATATCCATATGTAGACATGAATATACATATATGAAAGTAAAAAGAAATGGCTTAATTAAGCATAGTGGGATCCTTAAAAATAAGTTTTATTTAGTACAAATAAAAATTTAAACTAAAGTATGGAAATGGGCGTGGCCTAAATGGACAAATATTAAAACAGTTGTCAGATGCCTTAAAAATATCTAAATTATATACAGACATACATTTAAACTAGAAGAGAAGCGCTCGTGGCCCCGCGGTCTCAGTGTTCGGTAAACGATCACTGAGGTACGCAACTTTCACTATGGCTGGTCGTCGGATGGGTGACCACTTTGTGGCATTTACATTTGCGAGCGTTTCCGTGCTTCGGAAGGCACGTTAAGCCGTTGGTCCCGGTTGCCAGTAAAATGGCGGTCGTTAAGCCTGGTTGAAGGCCTTATAGGCGGCTTAAAAAATTTCAACAGCAGGTAGCCACAACCTGCGTCTGTCTATTTCAACACGGCAATGGGCTCACCACCTATTACGTGGGACAGGAATCCACACGGTGAAAAGTGGGCATATAATATGCCTCTGCCACCCCTTCGGGGATAAGGCGTGATGGATATTTATTTATTTTTATTTACATTTAAACTATTTCTTAGCTTAGTTAAACACACAACGCCGCTTCCTATCATCATCATCATCGTACACTACAACATAACAAGGTAAAAGTAAAGTTTCACATTAATATTATGATAATAAAAAGATTATAAAATATGTGTAACTGGAACGTCACATCGGTAGTCCAGTATATTAAAGTAGTTGAAAGCTACATATGTAATAGAAAAATGAATATTTAAAGTTAAAAGTTATTCCTTTTAAACTATCAACATCAGTCGGCCTTTACCAGGTTATTATACATAGAAACTAATTAAAGATTACTACTTCTCTGGATATAAGGTTGAGGAACATCCACATCCTTCACATCTCTTCCTATTCTAGAAGTCCATGTAGTAGGTAACCAGAGTAGAGAAAATGTCCTCTTTGCACATTGTCTCAGCTTACTTTAAATCTTCTTACAGACATTTACAAGGAGTAAAAAATGTAGAATGTAGAGAACGTGAAACACGTTAAACTATCAAATATTATGTTAAAAAAACAAAAACGAAAACAAAAAATACCTAAAACGTAAAAATAAACATAAACCCCTGTAACAACAGAAAAGTTACAGACATTAGTAATTTGTAATAAAAATTACTTTCAACCTCAACATTCTGTTAAGGAATGCAGTCTAAGAGATTATATAGTTTTAACTTACCACTTATTTCAGTGGGGTTTTAACTAGATCCTTCTATCATCATCCTTTGTCATATTATTTGCTAAGTCTCATGAAAAGCAGACTGAAATACAAAGTACAACCATCGTAAGAACATATTATTCGCAAAGGCCAAGTAATCTTACCGATTACGAAGAAACAAATATAAACAAATATTCTCACCTCAGCAACAACCATTATGTCTACATATTTCCTAAAAAGACTTCGGATATTAATCCGAATTAAATCACCATGACAGGCATATTCTCATGACGCCATGTCGTAGCAAAAAGGGCCGAGCTCCTTTCTTTTTCTTCCGCTCGATTACGACAGGCTAAAGTCATACGGCCTATACAGCCTTGACAAACAAACAAAAAATAAATAAACAAAACCAACATGAAAACCTTACTATTCCTGTTTGTCACACCTCACGCAATACATTATGGGTGGATGTGAGTCAGGACAGCCAATCTATCTAAGTTCAATGTCCAGCACCAAACTGAAAGACACCATAGACGCACGCGTTAATTTTAGAACGCGCCAAAAGAGTCGAAACGACCGTGACAGTTTTGACAACGTCAAACTCATGTCGTTCAGAATATAAACAACTAGAATGAAATGTTTTAACATATTAAATAATTAGACAAACAAGTTTAGAGTTATAACTAAAGTATTGTGAAAATTGAGTTTGTTTCCACAAAAGGGATGTATATAAAAATAAGGTTCGTAAATCAAATCTTATGAATATGTAACCGACACTCAGAAGTGTTACAAGTTGTCTAGATCCCATAGTACAAGCCTATACCTTAGTTCGAGCTAGATGGCGCGTGTCTTACAATATTTATTTTATTTACCTCTTTATTAATTAAAAATATGTCGCTTTATTAATTATACTTTTTCTGATATTTGTATCTGAACGAGTGAAGTAAGTTTTAATTGGATTTAAAAAAATTACAAACTGTAAAAATTCTTTAACACACTTCAACTTCACTTTTTGGGTCATTTAGTGCTGCATTTTAGAGCTATTTCAATAAATTGCAGCAATAGTATTGCGAGTATTGCTTTTAAACTATATATTCCATGTTATTCATCACCATGTTACACTATATTACGCCATAGCACATTAAATTGCTTGATGTGGTCGCTTAAGGATGATCATGATTATGAGCAAACAACATAATTGAGCAATTTTAGTAGCATTTAAAGGAACGTTTCCGCTCCTTTAAATTGAAAAATCTGATGTTTAGCAAATCGTAAAACCTAAAATTACATAATTATGGCAAGTGTAACATGACTGTATTACGTGTAAATGGATACTAAAAACGGAATAGAAACCAATTGCTATCAGCACACGTAATAGCACTCAGGCTGTATTGAGTCAGAAAGCTCAAACTCAAAGCCTTTCAGTAGTAATCAAGACGGGTTACGCGACGGACCACACCGTTGGAACGTAAACGCGCGCGTTAACGTCCACAGTTGACTCTTCCGAATGTGCAGTGTTTGACTAACTCAAATATTTGGTTGGCGTTTTATTCGTTTTCTTTTGGTGTAGAGACTAAATAACAGAGGAGGTTGTTTAATGTTCAAAAAATCAGTATTTTGATTTTTGTCGTTTCACTGATAACACGAAGTACCTAGTAAAATTATACCTATACTAGTTCATTAACGAGTCGATCTTAGGTTTGTTTTGTAGCTGCAATATAAAAAAACAAAGGGTACTTATTTTAAAAATAGGATTGAAATACAAAGTAAAAAAAGTTATTTTAAATTAAGTACAAAAAGATAAGAAGTACCTACCTAAACTTCTTATCTTTTTGTCATCATGTCTTTTGTGCATTAATATCGTCTTGTTATTTAATGCATTGAATTAACTTATGTGTTATAATTGAATATTAATTATATTAAGAGTCCTGAAATTGAGCGATGTAAAGTACGTTAAATCGTGTGAGATTTGAATTTGAGTTTGAAAAATATCTATGTCATAAAAGTGCGTGAAATAGGCCTGTTACTGCATTGTCTAAATCGTTCGCAAACTGTTTTGACTTCTATTTGGTTAGGATCCTTGAAGAAAAGTACGCAGGACACAAATCACCATCTTAAGCCAGCTTCGGCTGAACCATCACCACCAGACTCCAGTGTCTAGTGTATCTTCTGCGACTCTAGAGGATACTATGCGTCTTTTATTCCTTTTTGATGGTTATCTTTTGTATATGGAAACTTTTCAAAACAAGTCAGCAGAATTCCATACACTCTTGGTTACCATGGTTACCACCATAATCATAGACTGAGACTTCTCACTCTCACGGTCGCTGATACGAGTTCAACCGTGAATGTGAGTAGGTACCAGACTCAGCTCGTAAGTGCGATGCCTCACCAATTAAACTCTCACGACTTAAATCAAATCGATTTTGACGTTCCTTTCAGAAAATGTGTTACAAAATTATTTGTTACATCATTTCGTATTCAAAGTAAGTCGTATAAGTAGGTAAGGCTTGTGTCAAGTTCAAACGAAACTGCTGTAGCTTCTTAGGTACTGACCGTGTGAAAATTCGCTTCTTACGTTTACAGACTTGTTTTCCAAACAGTCAATTTATTTTGCATAATTAAAGTATAGTCACTCTACGCTTCCTAACAAGATATGGTCTTATAGTAATAATTTATTCTGGTAACGAATCACATAAATAGTTACGAAGATTAGTTGATCTCGTGAGTTTTATGGTTGAGAAAACTTCAAGTGGAACATGACGTTTTTCTTATCTATGCTAATATATGTATAAAGCTGAAGAGGTTGAACGCGTTATACTCAGGAACTAATGATCGGATCTGAAAAAATATTTTTGTCTTGGATAGCCAATTTATCGAGGAAGGCTTTAGGCTATATATCATCATAGTGAAGAGCAGAGCAGTGGTCATAAATGTCAACAAATCGGGCAATGTTTTATACATTATTGTGGAATTTATAAGCGACGGGATTAAATAGGTGCGACGGGAGTTCGAAGTATGTCACGGGCGAAGCCGGGGTGTTACCTAGTATTAGATAAATTTCTTAAATTACTTTGCGATTGCTGAAATTGTAAGTTGCAACTCTCGAATTTTGGTCTATTACGCCGTTTTTTTTGAGGGTTGACTCTTGTTGTATTGTTCCCAGTTACATTTTCCAGGGATCAGCGTTCCTGCTATAAAGCGGGTTTTTATCTGTACTGGTCTTTAGCGTCCCTACTTATGTACTGTACAATATTACACGACATCCAATAAAACAATAAAATAGTACATTCCCTATGATGTCAAGCGAAGACTTTAGACTAGCAGAATTTCATTATATAGCTAAGTTCTTTAGAGGTTGCATAATTTCCTAATTCTACGTAGCTTGCTCATTGAAAATAGAATATCTCAACCTACTTGTATACCACTACCAACATAATAGTGATAATAAAATAAAACTATGGTATTGTGGTGTTCGAATCTTCAAATTTAGAATACAAATCACGTAATTACATTACTGGATGGTCCTGACATAGAAATGAAAAGGAGTGTTAAAATAAAGCTATATTGGTATTAACACAGACTTATCAGTATTCAAAATGGTGACGATGGTCATGATAGAAATCTTAAAAGGGACTTTGATAATATTGTATAACACATAGTGAGGAATAACTGGTTGGATATTATGGTTTTGTAATGTTACGAACAACTATTCAGTATTTTTTTTCTTCACTAATTAACTATTGTTGAACTTTTTTTTTGTACACAGTCACTTTGATATTGAAAATCTTTGAGAAAAAATAAAAAGACACTATTAATCTGCTTCTTTCTATTTTTTAACGTGTGCTAATTCCCTCGGATGTCATGCTGGACTCGAACCGGCTAAAACCACATAGTCCCGGACGGATTGCAGGACGCCCCGAATCTTTTCCAGCAGATTTATGAAAGAAGAGTTTAGGAGTAGAAAAGTAGTTAACATTAAAAAAAATATGTCTTAACAAACCCATCATTTTCAACAACATTCGACCAACTAACATTCAACTCAACAATAAAAACTCAAACAAAAATTCAATTCAACATTCAACAAAAATCAATCATGACAATTTGGATGCTACCGAGACCTAACGTTAAGATGAAAAACATTGTAGAATATCGTAATCTTCACAGAGAAACATCGACTACTCTACACACTCGTATATATTACAGAATTTATTTAAATAGTGAATTTACTGTCGACTGTGGAGTCGATGTAAATTTTCCTGAATCGTGCGCGGCTATGCACTTCCTTCTTTGATGATCGCTACCGGCTTGTGAATCTGCAGCTAACCTCAATTTACTAAATATGTATGTATATCACTGAAAGCGTAAAATTAGACTTAGATAATGACTAGATTTTCGTATTACATACAGATTTACTCGATGCCGCAGTGGGGTGCGCATATAGGGTGGCCCATTTTCATTCCGGTGGCCAGTCGCATGGTAGTCGATAAGCCACGTTAAAGCCTTGGTCGCCTTTTTCGAGACCGTCGGTAATATATAGTGGTGACATTTTTGTGGTCAATTTCTACGTTGAAGCGCTCGTGGCCCCGCTGACTCAGTGGTGTGTAAACTCACTGCGTTAATCAACTTTTGCAAAAAGTGGCCCTTGGATGGGTGACCACATTGTGGAATTTACATTTGCGAGCGTTTCCGTGCTTCGGAAGGCACGTTAAGCCGTCGGTCCCGTTTGCCAGTAAAATTGCCTTTAGGCCTGGTTGAAAGCCTTTTGAAAATTTTCAAGCCGCCCACTTGAAAAATTTCAACAGCAAGTCGTCACAGCCGGCACCTGTCATGTGGCATTTTTTTTTCGTCTTGGTTACTAGCGGAGCCGTCAAAATTTGTATTGCTTCGGATTTCGGAACCATATTGTCAAAGTTCTCTGACGTACCCGTTCGACGTACGGTTTAGAATGGAACACTCTGCCGCCGCACGTGTTTCCCTCCTCTTACAATCCTGGGTCCTTTAAGAGAAGCGTGGAAAGGCATATTAGGGTCGCTATCGGAGCCCTGTGGGTTGAGATTGCAGCCCTCAATCACTTGTCAACGTCTTTGCTTACCATCAGGCGGACGACGCCATTTTTACGTGCCAAATATAAAAAAAAACACGGTACGAACAGTTTTTAATTAAAAATGAAGTTTTAGTGGAGTAACAAATGACAATTCAGTCGCTCCCAACATTTTCAAAAAATAAAAACCAAACTAAAATATAAAAGATTTTGAGCCCAGGCTCAAAATCCATATACGGTTTAGAAGCAACTGGGAATACACTCAGATGAAGATATACAGGGTCATTTGTAAAACACCAACAACCCGCTAGGAGCGGACAGCCAAGGTCATAACCAACAACGTTTGTTCTACAACTTTTGGCAATTCGTTACGAAACGAGTACTATCATACATTGAACCATCGAGCTGCGTCATAGGTTTCCGCTCTTGGATTCGCTTAAGATCACCTCTGGGTCCCTTTTTCGTCACGTACTGTATACCTCAATGAACGATGAACGTGCGTGCATCAATGCGGTTGAAAAAGGTCAAGGTCAAAGAAGGTATCACCGGCCTATCCCCATACCCTGTGATTTTTACGAGTTGCGTAGTACTGTAATTCAATCGGCACCTACATGAAATTAAAGCAAAACCAGATCATTTTTTTCAAAAATTAAATAAAAAATTCAAACATTAAAAAAGGTTGCTGGTGTTTTACAAATGACTCTGTTTAAATGACGAATTATCGAAGAATATCTTTCTTAAGCGCCCATACAGCTATCTATCTCTGTTGGCAACCTTACCCATTAAAGTAGACCAAGTTACACGGTAGCATAATTTATTTACCTACATTCAGCAAAAACTCGCATCTTATGTAATATGAACGTTGTTTTGAATATTTCTCGCTTTATGTGTACTTGTAATGCAACGTTGATTTGGATTTGAAGAACGCACTGACATTGCTACTGCGAATCGGTCTACTTATTAATTATCTACTAGCTGACCCTGGCTTTGCTCGTGGTATACTTCGAACTCCTGTCGCCATTTGATAATGTCACGTCGGTTATAAATTTTACAATAATAAACAAGTTTGAAAAGTAATAAGTATGCAAACCTTTTCTAAATTTATATTTATAAGGTGGATTTTTTTTCAGTCTCGAGCTGGTCTTCGAACCAGCGTCTTCTGGTTCAACGCACCAGACGCGTTTACCAACTGCACTACCAAGACCTACTCGAAACTGACGAATTAATTCACCTCTTTGTCTTAAAATTTAAATTTACAATAATGTTTAAAAATTTGCCCGACTTGTTGATATTTATGATAACTATTCCTCTCTCCAGGGTAGTAGCGTCATGATATATAGCCTGTATCCATCCTAGATAAAAGAGCCATCCAACACAAATAAAAAATTCAATTCGAACCAGTAGTTCCTGATATTAGCGCATACAACCTACCTGCGTCTAGCAGTAGACTGCCATTGACGATTTGAAATGGATTGATGAAAGTCTTCTAAAGAGGGAACTTAGTAAGGATAGCATCTACCTAGGTTGCTATCGGACCGTTTTTCTTATTAATGATTACCACTACTTATTCTGTGTCATATGTGTGTATAGATAGTGACGTGTTAGTACTACGAATTATTCTGTCATTACCTCAGAAACCGTTTCTTCAAACTGGCCACAAAAGATGAAAAAAAAAGAAAACAAAGCTTTACTACAGCAATTTAGCTTGTTAGTTGCTATAAAATCAACATATTTATGACAATAACTGCAGACCCTGTTCATCTGCTTTTAAACAAGCCACAGAGTAATGCAGCAATTATTTAATCTGTTGTACAAAAGTTTTTAATCTGCGGAAGTTGTTGCTTGGCACAGCGAAGTTTTAAAAGGCCTTTTTTGTAACTTAATAAAGAGCCGGGGAACGCTAATGGTATTTCATTTATTCAAATACTGGGCACTATCTTAAACGGTAGCAGTTTAGATAGTAAAGGGTTAATTGTCGTTATTGCTTACATCATTATGTAGTCGTATGCCTTTATGGTTTTGTCACATGCTTAAGTAACAATAAGTTAAGAAACATTTGCGAATCACACAAAATTCGAATAAAACACAAATATAGCGAATCGAACCCGGGTCCTCAGTGCGACAGGTGCATAAACTACTCGATGATTCGGTCGGTCGATAAAGTAAAATTTAAGGTACATTTACATTGCGAAAGTACTTTTCCGTTATCCTTTACAAAGTAATTGAGACAGGTCGAAAGGCACATCCACAGTTACGTTTTATAAAGTAAATAAGAGACATGGAAGGCGCATTTATATTGCGAAAGTATTTTCATTATCTTTTACAAAGTAATTGAGAGAGGTCGAAAGGCACATCTACAGTTACGTTTTATATAAAGTAAAGAGACATAGAAGGCACATTTACATTGCGAAAGTATTTTTCCGTTATTTCTTACAAAGTAATTGAGAGAGGTCGAAAGGCACATTTACATTGCGAAAGTATTTTTCCGTAACCTTTTACAAAGTCTACCTAAATCATAAATATTATGCTTTAATTTACGGAATAATCACCTATAAAAACTTAACGATTACATTCTGTATAGAGATCGATTTTGCATATCACACTGTCAGACACAGTTGTAACCTGTTCCGCTGTGACCATTTCAGAAAAATCTAGTTAAGGATACCATTGTTCTCGAATAGCAACAACGCAACATTTATTACAAAACTTCTTACGAAGAAAGACGAGCCACTTAGTGTACCTATTATTAAAATTGACATTTAGCGCCGGCCCGTGTAACACACGCTTTACATAGTCAAGTATATTGCAATGCATAGTGCTGGGAGTATCTGTTGGCTAACGAGTTTATGTGCTAACCTGGGAATGAGAGAAACTGAAAGAATCGTAGGCGGACCCGACACTATCATTAGTAATGTCTGCTCACCGGTTTACAGACAACATATTCCTTAGCTTAGGTACTTAATTACTTTTCATAGTTCTTTTTTTCGTGTGGACTTCCTCATGGCTGCTATGCCGGTCTGATTCCTACCGACTAAAACTATATGTTTTCCTTCCATCAGATATGGCTGAGAATCCCAGATAAGCTGAGAAGGTAGGCTTCCGACAGAGCTTTCTCATCTCAGGAGGTTCGCCTCTCTTTGGGGGTTCGAGTGTAGTCTCGCGTCTCTGAGGGGTTCGGGTATTATCTCAATTTCTCGAGAGGGTTAAGGGGTGCATGTAGCTCTCACGCCACACCACCGTCTAGGGTCTGCTTTTGTGAGAATGGTGAGCAGCCCATCCGCAGTCCTCAAGCCCCCTTATGCTCATGGATAGTTACAGGAGTGTCGAGTGTGTGACTTAAAAACTACTTACATCTACTGACAAAACCTTTCCGATTTACTAATCCTTGAAATTTTAAAGGAATCAGTGTTTCATTCTAAAATACGAGTATTTTGGTTTATTAGAAGAAAAATATGAAACTAAAAATTATTCCAAGTAAAAACTTGATATTAGATTAAAAACATTTTTATATTTTCCTTATTATTTATTTGAGCTTGAAACGACTTAAAACTGACCGGTCTCGTCTTAAGCCATATTCAAACATCCAGTAGGAAGTAAAGTTTTAAAATTTAGGTTAATACCTAAGCTATGCAACTATAGCGAAATAATAAGTATATAATATCTTTATAAAGAAAAAAATATATGCTACATTAATTTTTATTAGTAAATAATTTTGCAATAAAAATATAATTTTGCTGAAAGGCTTATTACATATTGCAAAAATATTCTAAATCTTATTACACGATCCAGTAATATACAAGAGCTGAAACTCCGTAGTTATAAGGTTTTTGTATCCAGGCCTGGGAGTGACAGGTGTGACTGTCCGTGGCCCTAGTAAAAGCTCCATGAAGCTTCATCTCAAAGCGTGACTACTGCTACCCGTACCTCCAAAGAAACTGTCGTTAGGTAAGCCGATAGCCTAGCTTTTGATGTGATGAAACAGAGACATTCTCTCTAGGCCACACTCAGGCTTTCTAACAAAAGGGTTAGGTACGACATGTGTATATGTCGGAAGAATTTCAACATACCAGTAAGCCTCGTCAACAGTCTTGACAGTAGTCCATAATGAGTACCAAAAATATAAAAGGCACTTTTTCTCCCATCTACAACGATCCCCAGCCTTTTTTGCCAGGTAGCTGATGTTATAAAGATTAACTTTTATGGCGTGGTAGAATGCGTTTAATAACGTCGTCGCCGTCTTGTTGCTGGAACAACTAGGAATTTCTAAACCTACTGGGCTATACTTTGCAACCACAGTGTTCCTCTCTCGACAATATAAAGAGTAACTAAGGTTATTTTTTTAAGTCATACTTCTTTTGGCGCGTTAGGTAAAAATAATGAGAGTAAGCCATGAAGTTAGCTGATAAGTCTTTCCATGACAACTTATAACTATATGCAAAGTAGTTTCATTCTTTTGATGTTTTTTTTTTCTTACTAATTTATCATTCCTGTAACACACCAATAGTTGTGGTATATGTGATGAAATCTTATTAGACTAAAACAGTAAAACTTCTAACGCGTGTACATAAGTAGGTACACACACCCTTTTTTTTTTACAAAATTTTACAGATTTTGAATTTTTAAGGGAAAATAGTAGTAATTCTTCACTAGCATTTTTAGTGATCTCTATGCAACAGTTTTAGCTCATTCGTGAACTAAATGACTTGTTGTTCAGTTAATCTCATATTTGTTCAATAAATAAGTCACTTGTTCTGCAGCACAACAAACTTTTTAAGTAAGTAAAGCAATTATTTGCTAAATTTCTCATAATTTTTTTAATAAAGTGGAAAAAGACAATCCGATTCGAGACAGGGATTGAACCTGTGACCTTTGCCTAACCAGGGCAATGTTCTAGCCACCTGAACTACCCGAACCGTATCGAATCAAGTTGAAATTCTCCACCATATTTATATCGTCATTTTAAGCTTATGACCAGAGCCATCTATCGAGCTAATGAACAACTCGATACCAATGAACAGTGTTACGACTATTTTTAAACATTGATGCAATGGACTCCACTCAGTATATTGATAAATTTTTAAAGCAATTATTTGCTAAATTTCTCATAATTTTTTAATAAAGTGGAAAAAGACAATCCGTTTCGAGACAGGGATAAAAAAAACCGTTTTCCGACAACCACTACATATATTGCTACTGATTGCAAGATCGCCACTTATCATGTTATGCAAGAAACGTATTAAGATTCATTTAGATATAGCAATCTAGTTAGCAATTCTGAAAATTATGGGATATGTTGTTTTTGTGTTTTTGCAGCTAGGGTTCCGTAAGTAAAAGGCAAGCTACTTGCCTTAAAGCTGTACCGTACCTTAGTAGGTACAGCTTTAAAAAACGACTTGACATTGATCTAATACTTTTTTGCCTATCTTTTTATTATTTTACTGAATCAATAAAGTACACAATAAATGTAGAACGCTTTATCATAAAGCAATATCTACATGCAAAACTTATCAGATTTTCATACTAAATGATAGATATATTTACATGAAATATTTTGTTACAAGAATATTTTTAAGTTAACGTGCCTTCTGAAGCACGGTAACGCTGTAAGTATATAGAAGTGAATGAAACAAACGTCCACCCATCTTAAGACCAACCGTAGTGTAGGATCCGTAACGTAGTGTAGTGATCAGGTTACGTGAAACTTTGAGAAACACGAAATTATACTAAACTGTTTATACAGTTGTTGATTGATAGCACTTGGTTGAACTTGTTACACATCTTATAATAAAAATGTACATAACTAGGTATTCCACATTATTTACTTTTTAACCTGATCTGTCCGTGCTTCGGAAGGCACGTTAAGCCATTGGTCCCGGTTGCCAGTAAAATGGCAGTCGTTAAGCCTGGTTGAAGGCAAACAAAACTTAATTCCGTGTGAGCCCCGATTTCAGCACTGTTATTTTTTAACCCGCAAAGAAAACAGAAAGGTCTTATAAGTTTAAAAGTGTATCTGTATTGCGGATATTGTTTTTCGAAAGCTAAAGTGAAGATAATTTATAGCTATAAAATTAAATGAAGATCATCAGCTTACTCCTTAGGTTATGAAGGAATCTTACTATAAACCACACGTCCGACTAATCTAAAATTTGGTGTAATATTACTTTGATGGTTGATGGTGTTCCCAGGATATGGTAACCTGGAACTTGATGCTGTATCAAGTAGTCTGCGGGATACCCAGATACTCCTCAGAAATGTACAGTATTATAATATGTTTGGGGTTATTAGAATGGTCTCGGTCGGTAGTTTTTGTATTTGATTCGGGGATTTTTTATTTTATAGTCTGTGGTTACTTTTTGATGTGGTTTTAAAAACTTCAATAGTTTAATGACATTGGTTTATTTTATGATCTTTTGGATTTACTTGATAAATATTATTAGCGCATGGCGTCCTAAGCTGAGAATGAAAAACTTCCGTTTCAAAGTTTTATTATGATATATATGCGAGCGTTTCCGTGCTTCGGAAGGCACGTTAAGCCGTTGGTCCCGGTTGCCAGTAAAATGGCAGTCGTTAAGCCTGGTTGAAGGCCTTATAGGCGGCTTAAAAAATTTCAACAGCAGGTAGCCACAACCTGCGTCTGTCTATTTCAACACGGCAATGGGCTCACCACCTATTACGTGGGACAGGAATCCACACGGTGAAAAGTGGGCATATAATATGCCTCTGCCACCCCTTCGGGGATAAGGCGTGATGGATATGATGGAAAACTTTGACAGGTGTCAGTCTTCAAATCATTTTTATTTATGAAACTGTTTTTATGGAACATTTAAGGAAGCGATTATGTAAACATTGTTTTGTTATTCAACATGCTTTAAGTGTAGAAAAGATAGTATGTATATTTAAAATGAAAGAAGAAAATATAATCCATATTCATATACGGAACCCCGCGGCTGCGTACATATTTACTATATCAAGGATTTTCTCATCGATACGCTTGTTAACGTTTTTGCTATCTGTCTCAGCGAGTAACGGTTGACGTAACAGCATTTTGTACCAATTTTCTTATCTACATCTATTTAATTGGGATTGTTTTTGACAGGTATACTTACCTTATTTCAAAAAAGGAAGGTTCTATGTTTTACTTCCGTATTAGAAGAAATATACTCGATGGTTAGTGGAGTAGTTTGGTATTCTGGTTACTTAAATCATAACCATCAGAGAGTTCATGCAGTTGCATTCAAAGCTCTCTTCTTCGCTTCGGAGTTCAGCGTCCGCTTTCCTCCTCTTCTCTTTCTTCTATACTTCGTACGGTCTTTGGTATCCTTTGAACGCATGTTTGGTATCAACACACGTATATCATACTCTACATCAAGTGATGACTATTTACGATTGGCTTTTCTGACGAAATGTGTTAAAGGCCTATATGCCGAGAATATTAAAATATCCTATTACGAACAAGAGACTCATTAATATTATTATTTATCTGTTGCTCAGAGACTCATTTATAAAATAAATTACTTAGATATTGCTATCCAGTCCTGGGGGAAGAACTGGACTGCCTGTTGCCTTAGTAGAAGTAACAGAGTGCGGCGTCGCACTTCTTGACAGTATAGCTAAATACATATCACAAACACATATTTTCCGTTGACCTTTTCAGTTCAGCTACATTAATTAATTATAATATTTACATAATTATTGTGTTAGGTGTAAGTTCGTGTCGATGAATGACTGGAAATCGGTCTCTGTCCGCATAAACCCAAGTTCGGCACCTCACGTGATATTGGCTAGGCCTCAGAGACCTTAGTAACCTAATAAACATTATGAAGAGTATTGGTCCACTGCATAATGTTTATTTATATTATTACTATAAAATAATATATGTCTTTTAGCTATTGTATAATCATAAGATTATCTTAAAACAATGAGATTACGTAATTCATTAGTTTGTGCAATAAGTCCCATGCTCCCATCATAATAATTTTATTGCACAAATATGAATAAAGAATGTCAGTAGGTGGCGCAAGTCACTTTATCAGTTTGCAACTTCAAAATTAATATTTATGTAGTGAAAGCGAAAAATAAGATGCATAATATTTTATTTTTGTAATAAATTATGCACATCCTCATTTTTGGAACAATGTTAAATCATATTGATGCTTAAGTGAGGATATAAGTTACTGAGGCCGTACTTATTTTGTACTTACAATATTATAGATAGATAGAAGCGCTTGTGGCCCAGCGGACTCAGTGTTCTGTAAACGATCACTGCGTTAAGCAACATTCACTATGACTGGTCCTCGGATGGGTGACCACCTTTGCGAGCGTTTCCGTGCTTCGGAAGGCATGTTAAGCCGTTGGTCCCGATTGCCAGTTACATGGCATTCGTTAAGCCCAGTTGAAGGCCTTATGGGCGGCTTGAAAAATTTCAACAGCAGGACGCCACAACCTGCGCCTGTGCATTTAAACACGGCAATGGGCTAACCACCTGTTAGGTGGGACAAAAGTGCATACGGTGAAAAATGGGCGTATAGTATGCCTCTGCCTACCCCTTCGGGGATAAAGGCGTGACAATATGTATGATTTACAATATTATATCATACTGCACCGGTGGCAGTGTATGACATAAAAAGATCTGTTTATCAAATGTTTTAATCTAAATCACTTCACTCGTCAGATTAATCCGGTCTGCCAGTGCCATAAACAGATCATAACTTTACAGACAATATAATGCCAAGAAAAAGGTAATGTTTTGTTTAGACTAAAAAAAATTCAGTTTCAATTTACACTTGTGGAATTTTGTGCCGCAAGTTTTTATTTTTGCCCCTTCGGGGATAATGATAGATAAGTGTAAATTGAAACTGTTTTAATTGTATTTTTTTGTGTGTGTATTCGGCTCGCCATAAAAGTCATTATATATCATATACAGGGTACAAAAAATTGCATAGTAACATACTATCTAAACTTATTCAAATTATTATTATTCATTATAGTACGTGACTCAACTCAATCGTAATTTTAAATTAACTCGATCGTAATTTTATATCAACTCAATCTTAAGAAAAATCTTTTTAAATTTTTTGAGGTTTCTTAAGACGCGCTTGGAAAAAAAATATTAGAACAATTTACGCGCTCACTCGACGTCCTAATCATGATGCTAGCTGATAACTGTTACATAATGAAAGTAACTGAATAGCTGATAACTGTTTCTGTCATATTTAGCTACCCTTTTTTTTTGTTTCGACTCCTACCGACTACAACCACACGTTCCCTACCATCTGTCTATGTCCGGGAGTCCCGGGTAAGCCCTTGCTTATACCTTTGCAAGGAGGTTCGATACAATCGCTAATTGAAACCACCCTCCTTTTTCACTTACACCACACAAATCTACCACGTAATCTCCCAACTAGGTCATACTAAATTGTAGTTCGTTTCGATATTTCGGCTCAGCGAGACGTTAAACTGTAACAATACCGTTAGTTCGATCCCAGCTGTGGTCTAATCAGATCAATAGCCGCTGTCATTACCCGTTATAACTACAATGGTAAAATGCAACCGTGCTTGCTTCACTAAGCAAAGTAAGTTCCCACAGGAACTTCGTAAGGCATTGGGTCTTTTCATAGATAGATAAATAGATGGATATTTATATATGTTTAATTATTTATGTTTATTATTTATTTATTTTTGTAATAAATTATGCACATCCTCATTTTTAAAACAATGTTAAATCATATTGATGCTTTAGTGAGGACATAAGGTACTGAGGACGTACTTATTATGTACTTACAATATTACATAATTCTGCACCGGTGGTAGTGTATGACATAAAAAGATCTATTTATGTTGATGTTTATTTTTATTTATTTATTTAATTATCTTTATATAAACCTTTCATAGATGTTAAAATATTCTTGCAGAAAAGTATATAATTACGCTACCTCCCTGAACCTAAATGAAATGCATTTAAGATGTGAAGCTATTTTTTTAGAAACAATATTAAAGAGGTTAATTTAGTTTTAATTAGCTATTATGTTACTATTTACCTAAACCCCATAGAACACGCGTGGGCTTGCTCCAAAGAAGGGCTTTGAATATTTAGGCGATTATAATAATAAATATTACTGTGAAAAAAATAACAGCTTCTTGTATGTTCAGAAACAACAATTCTAAATATAGGATTCAGTATATGAAGAATTTGGCTATTCTTAAACAATCTTTTTATTTCTTAATCAATCACATAAATAAGGACAAACATGCAAAGTTTAACTCACAAATGTATTCTGTAACTTTGCATTGTGTTCCTTCTGAGGCTGACTGTACCTAATATATGCGGTGACAAGTGGTCGTAAGGTATGCATCTGCCACCTCTTTGAGGATAAAGGCATGCCTAAAAACATACTTTAAAAAAAAATTTTGATGTTCACATAGTAGCTCGGATATATCTCAAAAAAATCTTTATATATTACTAGGTGACACCCCTGGCTTCGCCTGTGACATACTTCGAACTCCCGTTTTCCGATTTAGCGACATTTATGGTTACTGCTCCGCTCTCCAAGGCAGTAGCGTGATGATATATAGCCTATAGCCCTCCTCGATAAACGGGCCATCTAATACAAAAAGAATTTTTCAAATCCGACCAGTAGTTCCTGAGATTAGCGATTCCCGATCTAAACAACCTCTTCAGCTTTAAAATATTAGTATTAATAAACGCGTGACTTAGCTATTTGTACTGTACAGCGGTATTCCTAGTCTGTAATATGCAAACTATCATCACAGATAATCTTAAGCGGCTAGTTAGCGGGAAAACGGTGTCACACAGACAGTAGTTACGAGACAACTACGTAACGACCAATAACTATTTAGTTTAAAAATGATATAAAGTTACGGTAACTAGTTATGTTTGAGATAACTCGGCGGAGAAATTGTTTATAACATTGTTGTGTTTAAGTTACGAGCGTACATAGATTACTTACTGATTATATGATGATCTTATTTTACACTAGATGACCCGCCCGGCTTTGCCCGTGACATATTACGAACCCCGTGGCGCCCATTTTATCCCGCCCAATCCCGTCGTTTATTAATTTCACAATAATGTATGAACATTTTCCAAATTAGCACGGCCCGGTAGAATTATAGTTACACGAAATTAATTTATTTGCGCATTTTTTATTAAATTTGCCGTAACTCGTAGGATATTAATTTAATTTGCAAGATGTACAGGGCCAAAATAATCTTCATAAAATGCTGAAGCCAACTAACATTAAAAATGATAAGGATTAATAATTAATTTGTGTAAGTAGCTTTCAAATTACCGCTTTATAATTGCTGTTTTTTCAAAGTTGTAAAATGGATATACTTAGTATGTTATCCTTAAGAGATAGACATTTACCGTCGCGGACTTTTTTGTAGACCTATATTAGATACACAATTCCACAATACATTATGTTGTTCTCTGTGTATGTATCTCAAAGGGTTTAGGCAGCATTTTCGTTCAGTTCCCAGTCAGCTCATTTTTTCCGACGGGACCAACATATATTGTTATAATTAAGTTAATATAAACAAAAACTTAACAAATTATACATTAAAACCTTCCCTATGAATCACTATCTATTAAAAAAAAACTGCATCGAAATTCGTTGCGTAGTTCTAAAGATCTAAGCATACATAGGGACAGACAGCGAAAAACGATGTTTTATAATATGTAGTGAAGTGTTATGTATACGAGTATACTCGTATGTATTTACTTGATATCTTAATGTCAAAGATTAAGAACTTTATATAGGTATGAATCAGTTATGTTGAGTCACGAGTTCGAATTAAATGCACAATGCATTCTATATCAAGGGTATAATTATCTAATTCACTACGATACCTTGCACCCGATCTATTCATAGCCTAACATTAAGTTTAAGAGATGGACCTCATATACATTAGTTTTGAATTGTTAGTCGAGTTTTGCTAAAAGTCAATACCATCATAGAAACTAATAACATCATTTGATTCGTTAGGTTGGCGTAACTGTTTATAAACTAACTAACAGAATTTAAGCAAACTAAACCAAACCTTTTATCACCGGCGTTTCTTTCGGTTTCTACACTACATATCTATCATATAATCATATAGCTAGGCTGCTAGCTAACTGAAAATACTACTAGCTCGCTATAACTGACTAGCTAGAGGTTGACCATCGTTACACGCATAGATTATTGCAGACACTGAGTACCCGATTCCCTACAGTTACATTTCTTTTCTTGACCTCTAAGATGACTCTTAATGCCTATTCTTGTAAACTAATTATGCGGTTAAACGTTTTTGTGTGGTTAATAATAATAAAACTTTACTTTGTCGAAAGGAATATAACAGTGGTAGATCTTCAGATAACAGATTAAATTACAACATAGTATAGCAAAAAAAATATAGTGCTAGCATAATATAATATTACCGACTATAGTCACGTATTTGTACTTTTGGACAGTGCTGTAACTGGTTTATTTCTTGCTAATCATAAAAACTGTTCGTTATGCATAAACCTAATTAACACACGCTTACTTAATTGTAAGAGAATAGGCCTGTAATTTTATGTCAAATGTTTTTTTAATTCTACTAGCCACAAAAGGAGAGCGTTTTAGATGTTTTCACAAAGTAATGGCATATCTGAGGACTGAAAATAATTAGGAATTAAAAACAAACCATGCATAGAAATTAAACAGTGAAATAATGGAAAGAACTAAATACTTCGAAGTTTAAAATTGAAGTGTTCGAAAATGGCAGCGTGGGTGTGGCTCGCGGCTTTGCTATGTGGATCCCAAGCAGCAGTTCTACCACCACCATGGGCCGACGTGAGGAGGAATCCTTGCGCTGCATTGCCCCGAGGATGGCTGATGTTATATTGGCCTAAGGATGGGAAATGCTATACGATTTACAAGGTTAGTATGCCTACTAATATTGCTGCTATTTTACAATTTTATGTGGAAATCATAATGACGAGTTCGTGTGGGATTCAAACCGGCATCATTTCCCAATCCTATTTCCAATTGATTTATTTTGCTAAATTTCTTATAAATTTTTAATGAATTGGGAAAAGACAATTCGATTCGAGACAGGGATGGAACCTGTGACCTTTGCCTAACCAGGGCAATGTTCTACCCACCTGAACTACCCGAACCGTAATTAGCTCGATAGATGGCTCTGGTCATACTCTCTAAATGACTATTTAAATATGGTGGAGAATTTCAACTTGATTCGATACGGTTCGGGTAGTTCAGGTGGCTAGAACATTGCCCTGGTTAGGCAAAGGTCACAGGTTCAATTCCTGTCTCGAATAGAATTGTCTTTTTCCACTTTATTAAAAACCTATTACCAAGTCTATCCGTTCTACCTTACGACGATATTTTCTTTCGTACTATTTTAGTTATACATTTTGAAGTCTTAAAAACAAAATTGTTTTGTTTAAATTAGCTGTATATGTATGTGTAAACAGTTGAGCTACGTACAATAAATTTTTATAAATATGTAGAGTTAATATTGAAAGATTAATAATTGATAACATATTAGATTCAATATTAGTTCAAATGTTCTATAAAATGTATAAAATTAACCTTACGCATTAAGTATCCTTGGATTTTCTTTTCGTATAAGTTCGCTAACATAGAAATAGGAAAAACCAGCTCTCTTCCAATATCTGGTACTGAAGTCGTTAGTAGCAGAATAATAAAAAGCGGTATGTAGTTCAACCATAATCAACCATAATAGGTTTTTAACGTCTCCAATGATTATTCACAATACCAACATTTAAAAAAGAAAACGATTCTTTTTTCAAAGCTACAGCGCTATGGAGGAACTAACACATTACGGGATATTACGATTGCGCAACGCAGTGCCATGACCTCATGATGTCTAAGTCCGTCGTAAGAACCTTTGGTTTTGGGAATATTTTTGTTACGTAACTTGAGATATTTGGTATTAAAATTCCGTGGAATACGTGAAGCGAATACATTTACTCGGAATATTTTGTAGTAGTACACAATAGATGTCCCAAAACACCTCCATTAGGGCAGAAAGGTAGCCGAGGAGTTTTAGTGGGTATTCCCAGTACCACCACGATCAGGTGCTGGGCGACTGGTGACACAAGCCCATTGCTAGCCAGCAGTGGGTAATCTGTAAGCTGATCTCTCCTCGTATATAAAAAGAAAAAAGAAAAAGTAGCACACAATAGATATTGGAACTAAAATTTTGTGTATTATTGTCGCTACTGAGCATTAATAAACACAAACAAATATTAAAAATTAAAAAATATTAAAAATTTATTAAAAATTATAGTAGCTACTGGCCGAAACCAGGCCAAATTTAAAAAAAAAACACATAAAATAGTTTCGTACACTTATTCTCCACATAGACTTTTAATTTTAAGTTCATCATATTGCGAATCTTTTTTTTAAAAAGGGGTACATAATTATCCCTTTCTATTACGTTATATTATTAGATACTCTAATGAGATATTATTATAATGTCAAAATTAAGTAGAGTTAGATTAACTCATCTGCTTAACCATTTTGTATAATACCCACGTCAGTCAACTCCGATGAATTTAAACTTACTAGACATGTTCATTGAATCTGTCCTCACACAACAATGAGAGTAGTTTCAATTGGAATATTTACAGCAAAACAAAATCAGTGGGTCAATGTGTGAAATAACAAGATTGATCGGTCAAGGTCTTTCGCAAAAACCGCACAAAATTACGAGAAAGAACCGGTCCCACCGGTATCACTCGGAGTGTCACGTTTCAAAGAATTTACAAATTTCTAAAAATGTCCTTCGTATGGAACACTATGAGCGCTTTAATTTTTTTCGACTTGTAGCGAAAGTGTGTGTAATTGTTTGCATCTCTTCTACTATTCGATTGTCGACCTTTAGACAAAGACGAAATGTGTAAAAATAAGCTCATTGCACTTGTTTTTTTAGGTACGTCATGGATAGTGGGAAGAAATGCACGGCAAGGGCATATTTTATCTAAATTTTTCGTTACACATTTCAAGACTTTATACTAAGTTCTGTATAGAGACGCTACGATTAATTATTGCGTAGCACAGTCAACAACAAGTCTGTCTGTCAAAATGTCTGCTCTTCAAATATTCAATTGTAGACAATCAAAATTCAATTGCTTTATTTAATACTGTGTAAAGCGATAATTTTAAGATCTGACATTTCTAAGAAAAGAAGATTATCATTCATAATTTGAAATTTAAAATCATTGAGTATTCGTAATCAATTGATATAAAAGCTCTGTATCAATCGTGCATCAGTGTATTGATTCGATGTAGTGTAATTTCAGTCTGTAATTTAATGGGTGTATCGCCATTTATTGTAACTAATCACCGGTTTAATTTGACATTTGAATGTCAGATGTAACTGATTGGCAGTGAAAAGCTAAGTTGTGTAAATATACATTTGTTATTATGAGAACCAATAACTGTTTTCGTATTGTCATATATAACAATGTACACAGTAAAACAGTAGATACAAATCGTTCGTCCATTTGTTCTTCATTACGTCACTACATAATTATTATAAAACAAAGTCCTCCACCAAATGTAATGATATTTGTTTGAGGTGTCGAAACAAAATAAGCCGCAGGGAACGTTTTAACGAAAACGCTGGCTAAACCCTTTGAGATATAACAAAAATGTATGCTGGAATTGTGTATTTTAGATAGGTCTACAGAAAAGTCCGAGACGACGTATGTCTGTGTCTTAAGGATATCATACTAGCCAACTATAACACCGGTGGAAACGGGTCATCAGCTGGAATTTGTACAAACACATACACATAATATTCTTTTAGACACATACCTATGCGAGTACATGGCCCTGGACACATAATAAAATATTATATTAGGTATATTGTGAGCAAATGATGGTTATTGTGACAAGCTAAAATATAAGAATAACTAGTAGTATATTCTTTATCTTAGATGAAAAGCAGCAGCAGAAGTGCCAACATAACAGCAAGGGACATGTTATAGTGAACAAATGAACTTTATCTTTAAGTTTTAAAAAAAAGAATTTAAATATATTTGTTGGTATGTGATTCTAGAACATAAATTAAGAATAAAAATTTATAACAAGGTCTAATACCTATACAACCTAACCTACTGGCAGCTCTTTCAATAAATTAAAAATAAAACCAAGGTTTGTCATTATCTGACATTACAAAAGGTAAACAAACATTAAGAGAGCACTAGAAAATCTAAGCGCTCGTGGCCCCGCGGACGTAATGTTCTGTAAACGATCACTGCGTTAAGAAACTTTCACTATGGCTGGTCCTCGGATGGGTGACCACTTTGTGGCATTTTTATTTGCGAGCGTTTCCGTGCTTCGGAAGGCACGTTAAGCCGTTGGTCCCGGTTGCCAGTAAAATGGCAGTCGTTAAGCCTGGTTGAAGGCATTATGGGCGCCTTGAAAAATTTATAAAGCAGGTAGCCACAAACTGCGTCTGTCTATTTCAACACGGCAATGGGCTCACCACCTATTATGTGGGACAGGAATCCACACGGTGAAAAGTGGGCATATAATATGCCTCTGCCACCCCTTCGGGGATAAGGCGTGATGGATATTTATTTTATTTATTTTATAGAAAATCTAAACATTTTGAAATATAAATTTGAGAGAACATATAATAAAACATTTAATTAAAAAAGTAAGTAAAAAATGTTATATTACATTATAAGGAATTTCGAAAAATGCTGAAAATAGTTTTGAGCCCTATTTTGATGAAAATCAAAACTGCAATATTGCAGTTTTGAGTTTTGATAAAATTATTTTTTTTCGAATTTAGGATTTTTTATTTAATTTAGGAATCAAACCCAATGTTTTTGTAAAAAAAAACAGCTAGATTATTACCATAATTCCATAGTGTTGTTTGTTAATAAGATCGACCGCGATGTGTTTAGTATTATATACTATCGACACGGAAGAACTTTTTGACCGATTTAAAAAGGAGAAGTTTTTTTAATAAAGTGGAAAAAGACAATTCGATTCGAGACAGGGATTGAACCTGTGACCTTTGCCTAACCAGGGCAATGTTCTAGCCACCCGAACTACCCGAACCGTATCGAATCAAGTTGAAATTCTCCACCATATTTTAACCGCCATTTAAAGAGTATGAACATATAGAAAATATGAAAAAATTAGCAAAGCTTTAAAAAATTTATCCACAAAGGAGAAGTTGTCAATTCGAATTTATTAAGTCTTCGTGGAAAATTGCTTGAAGTTTTATTTCAATGATTCACTATTTTAAACAGTAGCTGGAACTATAAACTCAATATTAGCTTTTGTAACATACTTAATATTCGTACTCAGTTTCAGATAGCGGTTCATGCCAGGTAATTTGATTACCTTTATTTAGTACTAGCGGCTTCACCTGTAATATACTTCTACCACCGTATCTGTTTATAGTATCTAATGTATGGAAATCTGTTCGGGGATAAAGGCGTGACAATATGTATATATGTAATAATTTCAATATTAGTTCAAATGTTCTAAAAAGTATATAAAATTACCCTTACGCATTAAGGATCTTTGGATTTTCTACTCGTATAAGTATACGGCGAAAAAGGCGTGACATAGTAGTATGTTGATAATAAGCGAAAAAGCAGTTTAATTATTGTTTACGTTTACCTATAGCTAAACTAAAAGGTAAATAAACGATTTTTTGATCTGACTTTGAATGATTTTTTAGGTCGTTTTTTGGCAGTTAGTTGTGGGACAATATTGTGGGACATTTTTTTTCCGTCTAGCCCAAAGTAAGCTAATATAAGCTTGTGTTATGGGATCTAGACGACTGATAAACATACTTATATATTACTAAATACGTACATATTATACATAGTAAACACCCAAACTCCGAAACAAACAATTGTGGATCTCACAAATATTTCTTCCGACCCGGGAATCGAACCCGGGACCTCAGTCGCGGCAGTCGCATGCACTAGCACTGCGCCACCGAGGCAGTCTAATTATGTAATAAGAAATTCTGATCTTTTGATTTTTAGTATAACTTGTGAATAAAATACCTTGGTCAAGTGTCAACTAAGTACTACCACAGATAATATAATATAAGAGGTACAGTACTACATAATATTAAATCACTTTTACGATTATAGTTGAAACATGTCTATGTAGATGGTCACAATCCTTTCGACTTTACATTACATCTCCGAGTGAAACGCGCTAACGTGACTGCCCCTTTACTCATAATCATGTGACCGTTGACATAAACGTGACTTCTGGCTTAGTGGACGAAAATAAGTGCAGAACGACGGGTTTTACAGTTTGGGAAATAAGGTTTTCTGTAGTTTCCCATATCTAATGAGTAGGAAAGTATTGAGTAGGAGGAGGATAAGATCTATGTTAAATAAATAAAGATCGTTGGGACAACTCACACAACGCAATCTGTTTCCAAACTAAGCAGAGCTTGTAGTATGGTAAACAGATATCTGATAAATTTACTTAAATATTTCTTAATACATACATGTTATAGATAAATAACACCCAGACACAGAATAAACCATCGTGCTCATCACACAAAGTTTTATCCTGGGTGAGAATCGAACCCACGACCTCTTTCGTAGCTGTCGGATGCACTCCCACCGCGCCACAGAGGCAGTCAAAACTGTGTACTGTTATATGTATACATAAGTCTACATAGGTATTGTATACCAGCCCCCGTATTTACACCTATTTTTAAGTCCGATAGACTCGACAATTATGATTGAATAAGCGAATAACTCGATTTAAAGTTCCGTAGGATAGGATCTATGAATGCACAAGTATGTGCTGTTTGAGTCGAGATTTCGAATGATTGACGTTCGTATGAACTGTTAAATGGCCGTCAGAAAGTGTAGATATGGTTATGAATAAGGGACCCAGTACCCAGTCAGTATTTACAGTTAAGTTTTAGCAGTCAGTTTGATTTCATCATCCGCGCACTCAAAATCGTGTCTCAAATTAAAGATTTATCATTAAAAATATTATTTATTTTTTATTAAGGCCTTCAACCAAATGTTAATGTCGAATCTCAATGTGGGTGTCCATAGTTCTCGAGCGTTTCAGTGCTTTGGGAAGCATATTAAGGTCACGACAGCTAGATCTTTTGTGCGCTATGAAAATTTCAACATTTAATGAAGACCAGATATAAAGGAAACCGTACTTTATTTTTCTAGCTAGATTATTGTTTTCTTGAAGTCAAACAGATTATCACAGCAGCCGGTTTAGTTTAGAGACGAGTCTGTGTTGCACCCTATCGCTGCCGCTGGAGGGTTTTGTTTTGAGTAGAGCAGATGTATGTTTCGTTCTTTGATACGCTGTGCAGCACGAATTTATACAGAGAGGCTTCGTAACAAACATTTTAATTTATGCATTTTTTTTGTGATAAGTGCGTTTGCAGAATTTTATAAATGCCTAAAAATATAACGTCTATCTTACCAATCACAAAAGTCAACAAGAATTAAAATATCTATACTAATAATAATAAACAAATTAAGAGAAAAGATTTGTAAGTTTGTTTGTTACGAATAGGCTGCAGGCTTCAGCTTGTATTAGATAAATTATATCATAATGGTATCATCGCGTAGTGTTATTCGATTCAAATGTAACATAAACAGCATCAAACCTCTTATTTTGGTTAATTTACGGAGACCTACGTCAATAATTAATTAGAATTAACTATGTTCACATTTTATCATAGAATTATGAGAAGATTTTGATGAAAATATTTACATAATTATAATAACTTAGTGCAATAAATTATAATTATGAACAGGTAATATAGTCTCCCGTTGTTATCTGCGTTAATGATGACTTTTTGTACATCACTTCAGCTTTATAAGTCAAAATAATGGTTCGTTCAAAAGAACTTTTTGAATAAGGGTTGTTATAATGTTATTTATCGGGTTTTGTACAGTTCATAGAAAAAGTAAAAATATGTGTGTGTACCAGAGTCTAGGACGATTCTAGACCAGAGTACACAGGTAAGAAGTAAAACTTCTTTACGACATATAATTTGTCTACTATTAACAACTTCACGAAAATTGGGTAAATAAGGCATACGTCGATAAAAAAGTTTCACGTACGTCGATATAGAAGTTTCACTTCAAAACAACATGGCGCGTAATGAAAAACATGCGATTTTTATTACAGATATAAAATTTCTTACACTTCAAAAATCAAAGTCAATTCAATTCAATTCAATTCTTATTATGGCTTTCTGTGCTCTTTGCAGCAACTTACCAGTTTGCCTTGCCAGCTACGGGAAGCTAGAACTAGTAACGAAGGAGGCATACAGTGGCTCGGGATTTGACCGGTGGCCTTGGATATGAAGTTAACTCAGCCAGAATTACACATGAAAAAGTCAACACACACTTACAAATACAACAGATAATAAATATAAGCCAACACAAACAGATAATAAATATTAATTAATAAAGATTTAGGGCCGAACATTAGCTAGGTATTATAGGTTCTTCTATAAGGGTTATCTGCCAGTTCGTATGTCAAACCTTTATTTCTGGAACGCGTGGAGATATCCAGTTGGTATTAAAACTATAATATACGCAAATCCATTGAACCTGTAAAAAAATCTAACATTTTAAAAATAAACCCTTTTGGTAATCAAGTTGTGGATCACTGAAATAACTACGACAGTATGTAGCGCTTAGGACATACATTAAAATAAGTACTTATGACATCACTGCAACAAGCAGATGTTGCCATTATGAGATAAAAAAATGGCCGTTTATTTATCATTTTATTAGATAACAAATTCCTTAACTTTTCGCTAGTTAACTAATCACAATAAGTTGCGTGACGATGTCGAATGATGGCTGATAATGTTGAACAATAGAATGTTAACTACACTGTTGATGTTTCAAACAAAGGAATTAATGAAAATTATGATATATAGCCTGATTACACGCAAAGTAGATATATCTATTTCTAAATAGCAGTCAAAATTTTATTTAAAGCCCCGGTGTCCATTTATTAGATTAGTTAAACCCGATAAAGTAAAAAGAAACGTAGGTGGATTTTGAAATGAGGTGTAGGTTTTTTTATATTTGGTACGTCAAAATGGCGTCACCCGCCTGATGGTAAGCAAAGACGACGACCAGTGATTGAGGGCCGCTATTTCTCGACATGTAGGGCTCCGATAGCGACACTTAATTTGACGGCCAAGAAATATGCTTTTTCACGCTGCTCTTCTTAAGTCCTTTAGACTTGGGATTGAAAGGAATTTACGATCTACGGTCCCATTGTCTGGCTTAGGAATCAGTGGACGGAGATCATTCGTACAAATGGGACCGCCCCACTAGACCCTAAATATATTTCAAAACTTAGTCCATACGAACATAACCAAACAAACGAACTCTTCAGTTTTATAATAATAGTATATTATAGATAATAAATATTTTGGATTTCCAGAAAGGTTATCCATGTCCAGAAACACAAGAGTTGAGTCCTGGCCGATGGGGTGGACGTACAGTAGCGGAGTGTAAGTGCCCCCCAGGCACGGCACAGCTGCCCCTCACCACTACCTGCCACAAGCTGTTCGAGAGAGGACCCTGCAGGCCAGGGGAATACTTCGCGCCGGTTGAGGAGTCCTTCAACAAGCGAGGGTAGGTAAGCATCTTTAGGTAAATACACTTTGCGTTCGGAGCGCACGCATACGGTTAGGTCCGATGTTTTTTCGAAATTAAATAACAAATTGTCTCGGTGGCCTAACTGGTAGTGTACGGGTTCGATTCCCGGGTCGAAACAAATATTAGTCTGATATGTAAATGTTTCTTTCGGAGTTTTGTTATTGTATGTTTTAGATATTTATGTATGTATATTTCTAAATACAATCATATTATACTTAGAAAAATTATATAAAATGAACTCACGGCTCTTACGTATGATAAAAATGTATGCCCACATTTGACTGTACGCATTATTATCCTATAGTATGCAATCTGCCTACACCATCAGGGATTAAATGGAGAGTGGAGAGCGACCATTCGAACTATATATCCTCAAATAAATTCGCTGTAGTTGTGTCCAAAGAATGTCTCAACATGTAAAATTTAAGAACGTAATTGTCCAGACAAGTTTAAGAAATCTATTAGTTATATAACAAGCATACAGACTCTGTATTATTAGAAGTATTTTAAACGATTGTAGCTATCTATTTGCAAGAGTGATGGTTACAATTCGTTGAATGCAGTTCAGTTGGTCACTCTGGTTAAATAACAATGCAAATGGCAAATGAGGCATCTTCATGTAATTTAATGTGCAATAATTTTAAAATGCAGGCTTTAGAAAAGGGTTTTCTGCGACTGATCACATACATGCCCTTGATCAAATTATAGAAAAATATAATGAATATAATAGACCCTTATACTTAGCATTTATTGATTACGCGAAAGCGTTTGACTCTATTGCACATGACAGCATGTGGACAGCTCTACAAGAGTATGGAACACCATTAGAGTTGATACTACTAATACAAAATATATACTCTAAAAGTGTTAGTAGAGTCAAACTAGACCGAAGCGGAAAAGAAATTAAAATTAACCATGGTGTTAGGCAGGGAGATCCTCTGTCACCGAGAATATTTATACTGGTACTTCAATATATGATGAATGACCTAGAATGGAACGAAAAAGGTATATTTCTTAATACCTCTTACTTAAGCAACTTAAGATTTGCGGACGACATTGTATTGTTTTCCGACTCGGCACACCATCTTGAAAAACGGCTAACTGAATTGTACAACTGCAGTTTAAAGATAGGCCTAGAACTTAACACGGATAAAACTAGAATCATGACGAACCAATTTAAAAAAGCCATAACAATACAAGGTACTAGCATAGAATATGCCTTTTTTTTTTTTCGTGTGGAAATACTCGTGGATGCTATGCCGGACTCCTACCGACTAAAACCACACGTTACCCTTCTATCTGTCTATGGCCAGGAGTCCCGGGTGAGCCCTCGGAAGGATAACCCCAGGGCTCCCGACAGACCTTGTCCGCTACCGCAGGCTTCTTCAGGGGGGGTTCGGGTGTGTATCCTGCCTCTTTGGGGGGTTCGAGTGTTATCTCGCTTCTTTGGGGGGTTCGGGTTATATACCACTACCTTGAGGGAGTGAGCTACGTGCGTGTAACCCTCACGCTACGCCACCTTCCCTGGCCTGCTTCTGTAAGCACGGCGAGCAGCCCGCTCACCGTACTCAGGCCCCCGGTCACGGAGGCCGGTAGTCTTGGGCGAAGACAAGTCTGCGGCGCCCTCGTCGCAGACTGCGGAACTCGGGAGGGAGAGTTCTTTCTCGCTCTTTCTCCGCCGCCTCTTTTGCGAGCATGACTTGCTCGCAAAAAGACGCAGCGGCGTCCCACTTGCTCCCTCTGGAGATCATGGCTCTCACCATGGTCTCCAGCGTGAGAATGTCCACGCCCAGACCCGCAACGAGGTTTCGGCGCTGCATCTCCCACGCTGCACACTCTGCCAGTGTATGCAGAGCCGTATCCTCGCTGCAGTCCGTACAGTGCTGGCACTCTGGTGTTACCTCCCGGTGTATACGTGTTGCCTCTCCAGCCACTCCTCCATGACCGGCTTCACCGCCTCAATTGTGGTATGTCCCCACTTAGGTTGCTCAAGTCGCACCTTCCATGTCTCCATGAGCTCCTGGCGGAGCAGGGATCGCTGAGCCTCGATTTCTCGGGGCACAGGCCTATTGTTCCGCTCCAGCGCCTCCTTGCGCCATTAATACAACGACGCAAGGGCCCTCGCTTCCAGGTCCCATGGAGAGGTCCCGGCTAGGAGACATGCCACCTCGACGGAGATCGTGCGGTACCCTCTAATCATCCTGACGGCCATTGTCTTCAGCGGACTATGTAAAATAGCCACGTTGGTGGCCGTCAGGTTTCTCGCCTATACTGGGGCCCCATATAGGGCCATGCTCCGCACGATGCCGAGGTAGAGTCTCCTGCAGGGAGCGTTGGGTCCCCTTATATTGGGCAGCAGTCGCGAGAGCGCTGCCGCCACCCTCCTCAGTTTAGGGACCAAACTTCGGAAATGGTGTCCGAAGTTCCATCGGCTATCGAGTACGAGCCCCAGGTACTTTATTGAGGGCTCGATGCCGATGCTAGCGCCCCCTACTTGTATTCTGGATCCCGTGGGCAGCCCTTTCCGAGGTCCGTGAAAGCACAGAGCCTCGGATTTGTGAAGGGCCACCTCCAGACCCAGCCGCCGTATTCGACCCACGACTTGAGCAACACCTGCTGTGGCCCTTAGGGTTGCGTCTCGGTGCGTTGCTCCTCGCGCCGTAACGAGAGTGTCATCGGCGTAACACGTCACGTCGACACTTCTGAGCAACGGACCGCGCAGCACCCAATCGTAGCCGATGTTCATGAAAGCGGTCCTAGAACTGACCCCTGTGGAACCCCGAACGATACTTCTCGCCGTCCCGGCCCTAACCAACTCGGGTAAGCTATAGCTCTCTCGGACAGATAAGCCCCGACATTGCGACGGAGGTAGGAAGGCACTCCGTGGTAAGTGAGCGCCTCCCTAACGCAGTTCCAGAGTAAGGTGTTGAAGGCGTTGGCGATGTCAAGAGACACCGCCATCACCACCTCACCCCGCGATATCGCTTCCTCCGACAGGGTCCTGACACGCATGATCGCGTCCACGGTGGAGCGCCCCCGTCGAAAACCAAACTGGTTATCCGCCAGATCTGGCCCCACACGTGTGAGATGCCCAACGAGGCGTTCAGCAATAATACGCTCAAAGAGCTTACACACCTCGTCGAGCAACACGATCGGCCGGTACCCAGATGATGAGTCCGCCGGCCGCCCCGCTTTTCGGATCAGGACCAGTTTCCCCGTTTTAACTATATATACCTAGGAAAACAAATGTCATTCAAACAATCTAGACATCGGGATGAAATTGAGAGGAGAATCCAGCTAACATGGAATAAGTTCTGGTCCTACAAGGAAATAATAAAGTCAGACACGAGCATACATTTGAAGAAGAAACTAGTGGATTCATGCATTCTACCTTGTCTGTCGTATGGTAGTCAAACATGAATTTATAATAAATATACGATTAACAGAATTGCAACAACTCAAAAAGCGATGGAAAGAAGTTTACTTAATATAAAAAGAACACATAGAATAACGAACACAAAAATAAGGAAAATTACTAAGGTCATTGATGCTTTACATCATTGCAAAAAATTTTAATGGAATTGGGCAGGGCACATAGCTAGAATGACAGACAAAAAGTGGTCAAAAATTACCACGGTATGGAAAGGTCCACTAGGAAAAAGCAGCAGAGGCAGGCCGATGGAAAGATGGGAAGATGAGGTAAAAGAAATAGCAGGTATAGACTGGATAAGTAAAGCATCAGAGAGAACTGGAAAGCCATGGAGGAGGCCTTTACTCAAAATGGGATCCTCGAGGAAAAATACTTAAAAAAAAATTAAGTTTCACTTTGTAATTTTTTTTGGGAATGTACTTGATGGATTAATAAAGGCTTTAATAATAATAATAATTTTAAAATGCGTATCGTTGTACATAGTGTATTTCATAATGAAGCGCTCAAATATATCGCTTAAGCACATACTGAAACAAAAGTAAAATAAAACGAAGATATAGAAATAAAAAGCCCCTAACCGCATTTTATTTTTATTTGTGTGCTCTGTACTTAGAGACGTAATCTGTTAAAAACAACTTTAGTTATTGTTAAATTTATTTATTTTATTTATGTACACACAAAATACAGAAATAACAGTACGGGGAGTAATAGGTAGGTACAATGATACGTTTTAAATCTAGAACAAATATCACTTAATTGATTAACATTATGAGAAACATGATTTACATAAGAAAGATTCTGTCATGTCCTTGGCATTTCACAAGTCTCTTGCCAAGGTTGTGACAGAGTTGATATGCTAAACAGTTGTTTGTTAACTCGTAGTATAATTTCTCTGGGAGACCTAGATACATTAATCTATAGGTACTAATATTATAAAGCTGAAGAGTTGTTTGTTTGGTTGAACACCTTAATCTCAAGAACTACTGGTCGGATTTGAAAAATTCTTTTTATGTTAGATAGCCCATTAATCGAGGAAGGCTATAGGCTATATATCATCACGCTACTACCCAGGAAAGCGGAGCAGTAGTCGTAAATGTCGACAAATCGGGCAATTTTTTAGGAATAATTGTAAAATTTATACTCGTAGGCGATGGGATTAAATTTGTGCGACGGGAGTTTGCACTATGTCACGGGCAAAGCCGTGGGGGTCACGTAGTTTAGCATAAATTTATTAAGTACTAGCTGATGCACGCAGTTTCGCCCGCGTGGTGAAGTTTTCCTATTCGAGATTTCATATGGAACACTAAACTTTTTGAAAATCTAATATAGCCAGTGTTACTCATGAAGAATGTAGCTTTATAAGGTGAAAGAATTTTTAAAATCTGCCTTGTAGCTTCTTTGCGTATTCATTACAAACAAACTTAAAAATCTTTTTTCTTTATAATATTAGTATAGACTAACTGATACCCGCAACTTCGTTTGAGAAGTAAAATTTACCGTACCGGTTTTTCACATGGTAAGCTATCCTTAAAAGATAATCACAATGCCACCGCCGATTTTTCCTTACTATATTTTTGAGAACTATAAAAAAGAAATATTATCGTTGTATCTCTCGGGGTTTTCTGAAAACGGCAGCGTTATCGATGAAAGCTCGCATTCGGCTTGATTCATGAACATCTTGAACAATTATAAATAGTCATATTTTTAACAATTTCACAATACCTTCACAATTTACATATCTAAACTTTCCCCATGAGTCTATCAATAAAACTCGCACGATGGACGATAGTTTTATAATATGTGAGGGTTACTGCTTCGCTCTCTAGGGTAGTAGCATCATGATATATATAACCTATGGCCTGCCATGATAAATGGGCTATCCAACACATAAAGAATTTTTCAAGTTCCTGATATAAGAGTGTTCCATCAAGAAACAAACTCTTCAGCCTTATTTTTTCGTATATATTAGATAGATTTCACTCATACGTTCGTCCTTGCTATCTATTCTCCCATTTTACAAATACTCTAACCGTGACCAATTTCATTTGTCGCCATCTGACTCAAGGGTGTTATGTAATTGGAATCTCCGATGACTGATCATTGACCATTTGTTATTCCAGTGAACGTCAAGGCATGTGCGTGAGGCCCCAGCAGTGCGCGGATGAAACCTTGCTCTACTGGCCGGCTGATGGCAAGTGCTACTATCGGCTGACTCAGGGACCTTGCTACCCTGGGGCCATTTTGGATGTAGGGGCTGATGGACTTGCGAATTGTACGGTAAGTGTCTTAAGAATTATACTTGTCATTAACGCCTTTATCCCCGAAGTGGTGGTAGAAGTATATATACCTACTTAAGTAAGCTTAAGTGCTTGGTTTGGACACGTTCAACGAATGGATAAGGAACGATTGACGAAGAATACATATTGTACGAAATTAGAGGGCAGAAGGAGTCAGCCCGAGACTTATATATGAAGACAACGTGAGCAGATTGCTCAAAAACGGAAAAGTCAAAGTACACGGATACCCAGACGTGCATGTAAGAAGCAATTGATGAATCTGCAAGAAGCGTAAGAAGTGTGCAGGCGATCTGCCTTCTCTGACTACCCCGTCAGGGATATAGCGTGAAGATAGTTAGTTTTTAGTTAGTGGTTTTAAATTGTATCATCTATTCTAAATTAAACTATTACTATAAGGTAAACACCACCAACCTGCCGGGACTGTATACCTAACATCATAACCAGTAACGTTTGTGCTACGACTTTAAAGACTTCTAAACTCTAAAGTTTGGGCAAGTCTTATAAAACGCTTAGACTGTACGTCAGTCAGTCTGTACGCATCTATTTATCAGGAACCGGAGTTACAGACAAGCGGTTTGCGGCATTCGATTTCGGACACGATGAATACGTGCATAGGCGATTTTGATGTTTCTACCACTTGCTGTGTTAAAACTGGTTTCGGTTTAAAAGTCTTCTCATTCTTTCGCTACGTTAGTGAAGGGTGTGTTACTTGTTGCCCATTTAGCAGCGAAGTAACGTAAAGTATTGTCGGACATCTTTTTTTAAAAGTAGTATCTACTGTCATATTTTCAACAGTCAAGTGTCATAGGTACTCGCTGTTGTATTCTCCTCAAAGAACTTCAGTGCTTCTTCTTCTTCATGTACTTGCAACCGGGACGAACCGAAGCACGAAAACGCTCGTAAAATAAAAAGATGGCCGGGCAGGTTGCTGGCGTATTACAAATGATCCTGTGAAAATTTATTAAACAATGATATGTCTTTAATTTCCAGTGTCCATCCTCGAGCCCTCACTACTGGTCCCCAGACGGCAGCTGTTACCCCCATTACACGCGGGGCCCCTGTGAGAAAGGTCAGCTGTTCTTGCCAGGCCCCAAGTGCGGCTGTGAGTCACACCTGCCCCATTACAATAACGAGACTGCAGCTTGTTATGAACTAGGTAAGTACTTTGTGGATACTTTAGGAGATGATTACCTTATTAACTATCTTCACGCTGTATCCCTGACGGGGTAGTCAGAGAGGACAGATCGCCAGGCTTCGCGATCCATGCATACTTCTTTCGCTTCTTGTAGATTCATCAATAGCTTCAAACACGCACGTCTGGGTATCCGAGTACTTTTGACTTTTCCGTTTTGAGCAATCTGCTCACGTGGTCTTCATATATACTTACCCTGACTCCTTCTACCCTGTACTATCGCACAATAAATATTGTTCGTCAATCGTTTCTCATTCATTCGTTGGACGTGTTCAAACCAACGGAGCACGCCCTTTTCCAGCTTAACGCTGACATTTTCATTCAAACCTGCCATATTGCGTATCACTTTGTTACGTATTCGGTCGGCCAAAGTTACGCCGCACAATTTTCGAAGAGATCGATTCCGCTTTACATAAACATCTGTAAAGCGGAATATTACAAAGGTTTTGACAACCTGCAGGGTAAGGTTTCCTTTTACCTATCCTACATCCCTTTCCTTGAGGAGTTCGATTCGTCATTCCTCCTTTACAATTGGTAGAGGTTATCCTTGACCGTTGTGCGTTAGGATTAACGAATCTAGGGTGTGTGGTGGGATCCTCCTCCCCTCCTTTATTATAGTTCTACGATGGATTTCCGCCATGTAACGCCCGATTCAATTAGTTACGTTTGTTAACTGATTGAATCGAATCATAGCTATAATCATATTTTTTGGAGTGCAGTTGTGGGTTTATAGATTACGAGGTCAAGACCTGCTTGATATTTATAGTTAAGTCATACTCTGTACCTCTCTACCTAATTATTTACTGCATGAAAATCGGAAGTAAACACATAGATTTACTCGTACAATAGGAAATATTTTTCTATACTTATTGTGAGAGTATTAATGATACTGATACCACAGATTATGTACTTACCAGACCCGACAACATTCTCCGCAACCGCAAAGGGATGAAACAATTCATTTTTGGCGTTATATTTGGTTTTTCTACCTTTTCACGTTGGCCGTAGGTTTTAATTTAGAATTTTCTTTTTCTTCGCAATGGGTACTGTTGCGAAAGTGTTCCCTTACTTGCCTTTTTAGACACCCAGAAAATGAATTTTGGGGCAGAGAGATTTGTAATCTATGTCGCACCATGTAAAGTATCAGATAGGACCAAATAAATTCAACGACAGTGTTGTATCAATTATATTAATTTACATTTCAGACTCAATAGGACCATGCCCGAGAGGCCACCTATTCTCGATCACAGAAGTGGCTCCTTCCGGCTCTCGGGCGGAGTGCATGTGTAAATCATTCCATGCCCGAGCAGCAGACGGGGTCTGCTACAGGCTGTATACAAGGGGACCTTGCGCCCAAGACGAGATGATCTCTAGAGGTGGAAGGTGTATCAAGGTATGAGGAAGTAGATTTCATGTAGCATTCACAGTTGCTTTCAAACCGAACTTGAATTTGGGTCTTAGTTTATTTGGCTGCTAACAGCTTGATTTTGGACAGAGCAATGGCCGTCTGATCTCTCTAACTTAGAAGCCTGGTCGTTGCTTCATCCATTGTGCAGTAGGTGCACCGCTAGCAGGTGGGTTCGCTTAGGTCCACGAGATCTTGGGGAGCCCCAAGATCTTAGATCCTTTTCATTTATATAGCATTTGCTCGATTTAGTGCTAAATTGTTGTTTAAGAAATAAAGCATACACGCCGTTTATTATCACAGATTCGGACGATTATTCAATTTAGTTGATCATATTTAATTAGTGTAGAAAAGACACTGACAGATCACAGTAACCATATATGAACAGTAAGGAAACTATTACAGTACTTTGACATTCCGTTTTTGAGCAATTTGTAAATTTAATTATCTTCACGCTATATCCCTGGCGGGTTAATCAGAGAGGACAGATCGCCAGACTTCGCGATACATGCATTCTCTTTTGTCTGATATCTTAACCGGATAAGGGTGACGAATTTGTTAGAATGTAAATACACAGTGTTAGAGGCCCTAGGTAAAGTTGAAACGGTTGTGGTAGATCAAATCATATCTGTAAAATCAAATAGCTCACATAGACCCGTAATATACTATTACCGTGGCGCTTCCCTATTTCTATAGGATTTACACCTAGTTGCTTTCCAGGTCTCCCGCTTTGCAAAGGAGGGAAGAGGCATTACGTTATTGTCTTACTTCCTCACATTATCTTCTGATTAATTTCATTGCGTGTTCCAAGACATGCTAACTTCTCCTGGGACATCACCGAGATCGAGCTCGGTGTAACTTTTCTGGTGTTTTGGTCATTGCTGTAGATCCTGGTTTACACACAGTAATGGGAATGCGGGTGGGATTAGTCCCAATAAAAGACAAAAATCTGTAGAATGTCATGTGGCTAGGTGCCGTGCGCCCGCGGACGCCTGTACTCGCCGGCGCGGCGCCGCTGCTACCGGCCGGGCTCGAGCGAGGCGTGCGGCGCGGGCGAGGTGCTGGCCTTCGACTTCGAGGCGCGCCCCGCCGTGGACGGGCTCAGCCACAACGGCGTGTGCGCCTGCAGCACCGGCGCGTGCCCCGCTCGACACGTGAGTACCTACTGCACAGTATTCTAATCTATGGTACTGCACTTTTCATGGAGATGAGAGACTTTTCGCGGGAACAATGACAAGTGCGGACGCATGCTGTATTTTATTTCCTGAAACTAGTGCATTTATCTTGTTTTGTGTGCGGGAGTGGTGGTTTCTTGTGTGAAAGTGAAAGTGTGAGTGTGTGAAAGACAATGATATATATGCAGGAAAATGCTATTTTCTCTCTTGCCGCGAAAAGTCCACTGAAAACCTCGGCATAAGAACCACCATTATAATGAGAGCAAGGACCAGGACCTAGGACTGAGGTCTCGACATCGGCAAAGACTGGACAGGACCAAATTAGAAGATAAGATTGAAGAAAAATGATAAAATAAATAAGATATGGCTAAAAGGTCTTTGTAACCAAAATAATTATAAATAAAAAAATACATGAAGATTAACTTATTTTTCTTTTGTAACTATTTTATAGCCTGGTTACTAAGACCTTAGTCTGGTCATACTCTTAAAATAACGATTAAAATATGGTGGCTAGAAAATTGCCCAGATTAAGCAAACGTCACGGGTTCAATCCCCGTCTCGAATCGAACTGTCTTTTTACACTTTATTAAGAATTTACTAAGACCTTTTAGCCAAATTTTAATTTATATTTCTTCAATCTTCTTTCTTATTATCTAAAATGTCCCAGTCCTCTATGTCTTAGTCAAGTCAAAAAAAAAGAAATTCAAACTTAAGTCAAGGTCAGTCTCACCCCAGTATAATAGTGGTATATTTATTACGCGGCAATATATATCATTGTCTTTAGCACGTTAACACAACTTTTATGTCCAATAAACCTCCACTCCCGCACATAAAACAAGAAAAATGCACTAGTTTTAGAAAATAATATACAGCTAGCGTCCGCACTTGTCGACTTTCCCGTCTAGACCTCTAGATGAGCTTGACTGCCTCTTTGGCGTAAGAGCCTCCGCACACTATAGCTTCTTTTAGTATCTGCAACCGGCGACTTAGTAGCTTTGTGGAAGCCAGATGCAGCGGCCGAGCGCGACACAGTATCGGCAGTCTCTAAGTCGCCGGTTGAGGATACTAAAATAAGCCAGTGTGCGGTGGCTCTAAGTGGTAGTGTATGCGACTACTGCGCTGAGGCCTGGGTCGGAACAAACATTTGTGTGATCCGCAAATATTTGTTTAAGAGTTTGGGTGTTTCTATCAGAATCAGGGACTAGTGCCACCGGTAACGCCTGGAGAAGTCCTGACTGCGCTTCGCCGCATGAAGAATCGGAAAGCTGTCGGACCCGATGGAGTAACCATCGAAGCCTGGAAGGCGATGGGTCCTCGCGGTGTGGGCATTTTAGTAAACCTTTTTAACCGCATACTCCTCAGCGGGCAGATCCCAAACCAATGGAGACTGAGTATTATTACTCCAGTCTTCAAAGGTAAGGGGTCAGTGCAGGAGTGCTGAGAGGATTATAGACTCTCGGATCCAGCAGGAGTATACTCTCTCGAAGTGTTAATATGGGTTTCGCCCTGGTCATGGGACCACGGACTCTGTTTTTGCCCTGAGGGTTGTCGCAGAGAAATACAGGTCGAAGAACACGCCTCTGCACTGTTTGTTTCTAGACATGCAGAAGGCCTTCGACTGTGTTCCTGCGATGATCTGGTGGGCACTGCGGTCCAAAGGGGTTCCAAAGGTCTATATATACACTATCCGGGACATGTACTGTGACTCCGATTCAATGGTTCGGACTGCTGTTGGCGACACGAAACCCTTCCCCGTCACCGTCGGGGTACACCAGGGTTCGGTCCTTAGTCCGCTTCTGTTCAGTGTAATATTAGGCGAATTGTCGGACAGCATCAGGAACTCGCATGAGCAGCCTCCATGGTTGCTCATGTATGCTGACGATATTGCGCGACGACCGTGCTAAGTGGAGGAGAAAATGTAGGAAAGCGGACCCCGGGCGTCGCGAGACGCATCTGGGACAGACGCTCGGATGATGATGTGTTTGGGTGTTTCTATGTATAATATGTATACTTATTAGCTTAATTTGGGCTAGACAACGTTGTGTAAAAAAGGCCCCCAAATATTGATTTATTTATTTAATATTAATGGGAGACCACCGTGTTAAGCGCCTGTGCTTGAAGATGAAAGTATCTTAGGGCCATCGCAGACTAGTTACTTTTTTATCTAAATAGATTTTGTGACGTATATTAATGTACATATTAAGCTTCTAAAAAGCGAATAAGTCGCCGGTTGCGGATACTAAAAGTAGCTAGTCTGCGGTGGCCCAGAGATACTTTTAATCATATTCTCTGCATCTTAGTCTATTCATAGTTACTTTCAAATTCTACCTGGATTTGGCACCTACGGTAAACTTTTATTCTGCTGCAAAGATCAGCTTTTCTTTTGACTTTTTATTTTCGGCATTGTTGAGGGTAACTTTAATTGGACCGCTCAACCTTATATATATGCCTGCATCGCTGCCTCGTACTTTAGTCGGCAGGCGTACCGCAAGCATATAAACTTGGGCTGCAGAAATCTAGATTCCACACAACACCCAACATTTAGCTAGTGACAACTTTACTAACTCATCTCTTACAGGTCATCACTGTTGCTGTTGTCCTCGTTGGAGTAAGTTCTAGTAATGACCTAGTGGCTAAATATCAACTATTATTGAGATACAAAGAAACAATGAGTATTCTCGTCTATCCTCGACCGATGGAGCTCTTGAACAATTTTTATCAAGGTTACTTACCAGCTACAACTTTATTCCCGAATTAGTAAACAGTGCAATACTATCCGCCATTACTTCACCGTTTGCATTTATGTCCCACGTAACAAATAGAATAAGCCTATTGCCGTGTCAATACAACGTTCTACCTTCTATTGAAAAATTTCAAACTGTCCACAAAGATTTCACATTAAAGCACAGAAACACTCGTAAATGCAAATTTCACTATCTGAGGATCCGCCAAAGGGAAAGATGATTAACGTAGAGATCGTATACGGAACACTGTCTTAGCGAGGTCACAATTAAATCTTCCTTTTTCATTCCAGACCGACGCATGTTCCACACGTAGAGGCACTGCAGCCTATAACGGCACTTGCCACATCCTCAACACGCAAGGACCCTGCCCCGAACATTCCTGGCTCGTCAGAGACAGTACTAACAACATCAGGTGTAAATGCAAGCCAGGTAGTCAGCCACCTGACTGCGAAGAAGACGTTAGAAATGTGCAAACGAGCTGATATTAGACTTACGTCTATAAGGACTTGAAATGAGGATGAGGAGGAGGAGGAAGATGAGGAGCCGTTGAAACATGTTCGCTTTAATACATCAATGGTTTTCATGTGGAAATGACTGGAAATTAAAAGTGACCCTTAGCCCATTTACAAAATATAAAGAAAATCAGAATTGTTCCAAACTTAAAATGGTAACTGCTAATAAGTACAAAATTTTACTTCAAGACGTTTATTAATCAATCACGCCATATTCTAGAAGGGGTGGCAGAACCATATTATACGCCCACATTTTACCATGTGTATTCCTGTCCCACGTAATAGGTGGCGATCCCATTGCCGTGTTGTTACTTCAAGATTATTGTTAATGTGAAGATTACATTCTTCCACATAGCCAGAAACAGCGTTTAGTTTGTAGTATTCAAACACTATCAGCTTTTTAAAAATAAAAAAAAATCACGGCCCTCAATTGAATAATGATTTAAACCTACGTAACAATCATATTTTTGACCAAAAAAGTACCGTTTAATATCCTGGATAAAAGAAACTATAATATTTTCATTGCTGTCCATTATTATTGTAAATATGGAAAAAAAAACTATCTTCACGCTGTATCCCGGGGTATGACGGGGTAGTTAGAGAGGACAGATCGCCAGGCTTCGCGATCCATGCATACTTCTTTCGCTTCTTCAAGATTCATTAATCGCTTCATACACGCACGTTTTTTTTTGTGAAAGTCAAGAAATGAATTCTGTGAAATAGAAGCTGTTTGACTGGCTGATCTGTCAAAGCAATGGTGATGTGCTTGCTTATGTTCTCCGAGAGAACTGCAAAAACAAGTTGAAAAGTGTTTGTATCTTATTTAAGAGACTATTTCTTTAGATTTAATAGTATTTTAGACGATAAAGACTGATGGACTCATTATTGCTAATTTAGCTAAGATTATTATAGGTATTTAGGTAAGTACATACTTAGTTCATATTTTTATCAAAATTTTAGTATTATGTCGATGTAGCACGTAATGTTTGGGTTAAAATGTATGAGGTTTTTGATTCCGGTAGTAAGTAGCCTTTGCTGACTTACCAATCTTTAAATTAAATTGGACCTACGATCGCACTACCAAATACTACCTATTATTGTATAGGTATATCTTATGAACAAACCTTTCTGGCAGTGAGTGTAGGTATAGGTACATGAACAAGTATGGATTGCACAGAAACTGAAATGTGAACACACATTGCGCATTTGTAATTTAAACTTTGTATGTAAGTAATAACACACAAATTATTTTGTGTGTTATTACTATTTATAATTTCTAAGAACAATACAAGACACATTTATGTCAACAACACAATCATGTCTCACTCGCAATTTCAACTTTATATCAATGGAATTAATTTATTTTTTAAATTTAATAGCAAATTTGATGCACAAATGTTATCTTGTAGTACTGTACGTAGTTATTATAATCTGTGGTACTGTATCTTCAAGATGGTGGTCGATAGCCTCACTGTTGTGATACGGGTATCAAAGTAAAAATGATTATAATTGGTAAATAAATGATGTACACTTGTACAGTGTACAGCTATACAAGTGTATGTTTTAGTCCTTTGCAAACAGATGTTTTTTTTTTCATCCAATTGTAAGCGTTCTAATTAATCAAATTGGCCAATGGCAGTCCACTGCTGGACGTAGGCCTCTCCGAATTCACAACACATGGTCATGAGCCTTTCGTATCCAGACTCCAGTTCAACCCTGTGACTTTTCCAGGTCGTCAGTCCATCGGTGGTCTTCCTACCGTAAGTTTACAGAGTCCGGGTCTCCTCCAGAACTCGTTTGCTCCATCGGCCATCGGTTCTTCTACTGATGTGGCCAGCTCATTGCCACTTTAACGCGCTTACTATGTCGACCACTCTGGTTCTCTGACGGATAATCTAGTTTCGGAGTTTATTCCTCAAAGACACTCCGAGTACAATACGCTCTAAAGGCTCACGGTGTAAGTTAGAGCGCTCAAAAAAAAAACTGAGCGCTTGGATTAGCCCCACTGTATGTGTCCACTTCTCGGTACCGTACGTCATAGGTGAAATACGTAAGAGTTCTAGTTTACATGTAAATAGAAACGTAAAGTGTAAATTATGTAATAAAATAAAAGACAATAAATTTGTATTGTAATAATATTATTTCGTCTTATTTTAATAAATTATTTCATATACTTAAATTAATTACATGGTAGCAGTACAAAAGTAATAAAAAGGTTATATATCTACAAACTAAATTACGTGATGTCACTCTACAACTAAGTTCAACAAGTAAGTATGTACAACACTAGTCTTTGTCATCATTTGTCTTTTAACTTTGTCTGTGATTTACCTGGAAAGAAAAAAATGGAATAAGTAGATGATCCTGAGATAGAAATAGAGTAGAGATACAAAAGAGTTGTCGTAGAGATATAGTAGATGATAAAAAGCCCTGTTGATAACTTTTAATGCTTTGTACTCATTGAGCTCAATTATACAAGTAATCTAGATTGCGTACTAAGGGAAACAGTACACTAGCAACTTTTAGCATTGGCCACCGGCGATTTAGTTGTTTCTAGAAGCTAAATGCAACTTTTAATCGTTCTACCCAAAACCAAAACCCAACGATTGGGTCGCTATTCGGTGTACGGGCAAATCCGTACATTTGCATATGTATTGTTAATATGCAACGCTAGCACAACTCGACAATGTGATTTATTATCATAAGCATTCATTTCTTTAAATACCAATAAAGACCTCGTACGGTAAACGTTGTTTTAATCAGTGAAACCTCGCGCACTGTCGGTCGGTACTCAACGCTCCTTCCTAACTCAGCTTCAATAATACAAGGGCTCTCCCCGTACATTCTGAAGCTCGGCTCGAAACAGCGAATGAAAGCGGCACCACGCGATTTCAATACCGATTCCAAACGCATCATGAAATCGCCATGCAGCGTGAATAAAATCTCTAAAATACGCAATTTTAATGCTGCATTCGAATTCAGAGAGTCACCAAAATTCGAAGCAGAATCGGTACAATCGCGAAATAGTAGATTTGATGATGCTAAAATTAGCATGTGTGCCTTGCATTAAGGAATACCATTCCACATAATAGAGGTACCTATGTGCATTGCAACGAGTAGCTTAGTACATCATAGTGCAGCTAGGTGCTCGTCGTCGTATGCGACCTACAAGGTCGCTCACAATCACTTGCACAGACAAGCACTGTCACTGTCTCGTTCGCACCACGTCAAATATATAATACGAGAGCTATAGGCGAGAGTAGACTTGTTGGGAGTCTGCTATTAAGTAACTGTACGAGCCTGTGGGATACTGCATACCCATAGGATTGGGTTTACAGTGCTATAAGTAGATAATAAATAATCCTACATCACGGCAAATTATCTTTCGTACTGCTGAAATGCTACTTACCAAAATATATCCTATAAACATTATTGAAGGGCATTTCGATGGTGACCGTCGCCATTACTGATATCACCAGCACGGCCAATATCTCTGGCACGTGTAGCTGCAATACAAATACAATCATACTTAACATTATAAAGGCGACATAATTTGCGAGTGTGAATGTTTGTTACATCTACATGCTCAAACGGCTAGACCAGTTTAAATAAAATTTGGGGTGGAAGTAGCCGACACCCTGAATTAACACAACGGCTACATTTTATCTCGGGAACCAGTCCTGTGGGAAGCGGATACGGGAAAACTATACCACGCAGAGTAGCTTCAGAACTGCGTATTCGTCATCTTACGGTCGCGTGCAACTTACATAAAACACTATGAAACTGTGCTTACAGAGTCATTTAAACTGCTTTGTCTGCCTTACACTATGCTATACACCTTGGTGCGATAGGGCTGGAGGGGTCGCACATATTCATTTTGGTGGCTGTATGGGGTGCGAAATTTTTGAAAACGTACACCTGCAGTTGATTTCGTGGACAGAGTTCATCTAGGCTGCAAAAGCTGTAAGGCGTATTTTAAAGTATCTATGAAGCTACGTCGCAATGGACAGTGGGCCTTATTTGATGATACACTTCAGTCACTATTCTCAAAAATATTTTTTTAATATTGGGGTTTTAAATAGAACTAATTGGTTTTAAATTCTGAGATCCATTATTCAAAAATTTGTATTTATAGATCTTTATTTTCAGTGTCTACCGTATAATGTATTTTATACCTATCGTATAATGTATTCTATATAGTTATAGTCTACTATGTCTATGTAAGACAGTAAGACAATCATTGAAGACAGATTAGACAGTCTACTCACAAGCAGTAGCGGCGAGTAGTATTCGGAGTGCCGCTGGACGCCCACGTTGTAGAAGAAGACAGGGAACTGCGTCAGGTACACGCTGTACGCGATCTTGTTGAACAACTTGAATGCTCTCGATTCCAAGAACGCGGTTCCAATACCTGAGAAAATTAACGATCTAAGTTTTTTTTTACCATAACGTATAAAGCCGACTTGATCAAAAGATGCCTATGGACGTGTGCAAAACCAGTTACATATATACCAGGGGGCCGAGTCTACTACTGACAAGCCGTAGAATCTGTTTTGACTGTCAAAATGTTAGTAGACTATCAAAAAGGCAACTGACTAGCAGCCACTGGCGCGGTACGTGTTAGTAGAATTCTATCGGCCGACCGATAGAAGTCTATTGGAGTACGATTGTAAAATTAACAAACTTAAAATTCATAACTTTAAAGTTGTCAACTTTTAAAAATTCAGTTTATTCTATTAGTAGATTAAGAAAAACTGTCAAAATTGTACTTGTGACTTTCAATTGAGCGACGATTTCCATTCTATTTCGACACCATTGAAATAGCAGACGGAACGGAACCCCCAGGAATCTATTCTCGTTTCGATAGGGTATAGTATATTAGGTTTGGTCCCAGGTTGTTGTACATGTTGTCCATGATTATTGATTACCTGCATGAAAGTCAAAATATTTTTACACCTAAGAAAATCAGACGTCCTATGAAGTAAATCCATCTCAAAACGATATCACAGTAATCCCTGTTTCGTGTAGTCAAAGCCCTTCTTTACATGAGGTAAGAATTATCCCAACTAGGTAGTGGTGATGCACTGAAAGTAATGACAAATCGAATACTTGAACGAAAGGGATATAGGGCAGAGAGGAGATAAGACAGAGAATGTGAGGTACCTTTATACCTTAGTTGATAGTAATCTGAATTCTTTCGTTCCGGAGCGAGAATTTTTTTTCTTAAATTAGCCTGTGGGACCCTACATAGACCAAAGATTTGCAAAAAAAAATAAAAAATAGAACCAATATCATAGGCCTCTTCCATAGTATGCGTGTATTGCGGTTACAGTCATAATAAAAATAATTCAATCTTAGTGTTTTCTAATGCGCCATTAGAGGTAGCTCATTTATCGAGAAAGGCTAGGAGTAATCTTAAATGTCCAACCAATCGAGCAAATTTCCGTTATGTTAGGGCGTGGATCTTGTATAAAATAGACACGATATCTACGTACGCCAATCAGTAGGAAGGTTTACCAGCTTGCAGGTGAACTGAGCTTGAAGCCCGAGTATTGAAACATTGTACTTACCAGCATAATCGTGACAGATGGCCCAGTGCGCGGCGCACATGAACACGCCCCACAGGATAGGCGAGAAGGCCGCGAACAGCGCTGCGGGGAACTGTTCATAGCGGTACCCCTCTAGACCCATCCTGTACGGACTCACCACTGTCAATAGCGCGACGCCTAGACATAAACTCCACAGGAGTCTTGTCTGCATCTAAGAAAATAAAATCTTTGTGTCAGTTCCAATACATAACATAACATACTTTCACGCCTTTATCCCCGAAGGGGTAGGCAGAGGCGTACTATACGCCCACGTTTCACCCTATGCTTTGCTTTTTGTTCCACGTAACAGGTGGTGAGCCCATTGCCGTATTGAAATGGACAGGTGCAGGATGTGACGACCTGCTGTTGAAAATTTTCAAGCCGCCCATAAGTCATTCAACTGGTTTAACGACTGCCATGTTACTGGCGACCGGGACCAACGGCTAAACGTGCCTTCCGAAGCACGGAATCGCTCGCAAATATAAATGCCAATAAGTGGTCACCCATCCCAGGACCAGTCATAGTGAAAGTCGCTTAACGCAGTAATCGTTTACAGAACACTACGTCCGCGGGGCCACGAGCGCTTCAGTTCCAATACACTGATCTCTATTAAACCGTTCGGTAACAAACTTAACCAAGCTGGTTTTCGCTATTGACGCTGTTTGCAAAGAGTTGAGGACACTCACAAGGTTACCAGCCTCCATAACTGGGTGCTTGAGGACGGTGGGTGCGCTACTCGCTGTCCTTACAGAAGCAGGTCCATTATGGCGGCGTGGTGAGGGAATTTTACACACGGCACACAACAACGATAAGAAGCGGGTAACACCAAAACCCTTAGAAGAGGCCGCGGTGGTAGCCAAAGTCTGTCAGGAGTCCTTGGACATCCTCCCGATCCATATAGAGATAGGTTGGGGTCGTGTGGTTCTAATGGATCCGGCAGGACATCTGTGGAAATTTCCTCACGTAAAAAAAGGACAACTTGCTCATATGAAATGTCATTAAACATTTCGAATTAGGTTTGTTGCGACCAGCGCTATCTAGCGCAGAATTTATCAATCACGCCTTATCCCCGAAGGGATGGCAAAGGCATATTATACGCCCACTTTTCACCATGTGCATTCCTGTCCGACGTAATAGGTGGTGACTCTATTGCCGTTTTGAAATAGTTGAAATGATTCAAGACCATAAGGCCTTCAACTTTGCTTAACGACTGTCATGTTATTGGCAACCGAAACCAATGGCTTAACGTGCCTTCCGAAGCACGGAAACGCTTATAAATGGAAATACTACAAAGCGGTCACCCACCCGTAACCAGCCAAAGCGAAAATTGAATGACGCAGTGATCGTTGACAGAACACTGAGTCAGCGGGGCCACGAACGCTTCTAGCGAAGAGGAGATTGTAACTACAAATCTTTTATCACAATGAGAAGTTTCTCCCGCTTAAATCTCCCGTTTTTGGTTGCCGCTCAACCTGGATGAACACCTTAGGTAGGTTCAGGCCTTCTCTCATTTTTTGTTGAAGAATCCCTTTTTCCCTTCACACTTGATTTTTGTTTAAACAAATCAAACAACTTCTATATTAATACTTACATTTGAAAGTGTAAAATTGAATTTCTTAGACTTCATCAGATATGCCATCACTACACCTATGAGGTAGATGGTCGCTCTGTGGGTCGGCAGGATGTAGGAATAACGCGCAGCGTCTAGTAATTTTTGTACTCTGAAAAAACACAAAAAAAAAATATTTTGTAAAACATTTGACAGCCTCGTTTTGGTAGTGTATGCATCTGCCGCGTTGAGATCCCGGGTTCGATTCCCGGGTTGGAATAAATATTTGTGTGATCCATTTTTGTTGCGAAGTTTAAGTGTTTGTTACGTATGTATGAATTTAGAAATATATAAGAATGTTTATCACTTGTCTAGATCCCATAGCACAAGGTCAAAGCTTAGTTTGGGCTAGACGGCGCTGTGTGAAAAGTGTCCCTTAATATTTATTAATTCAGTTATTAATTATTTGGTCTGGGAAGAGATACCCGAACACAGCATCTTCTAGTATCATAAAGTTAGATAGGTAGGTATTGTGTACCTGTTCGGTACACGCTACCTTATATTTAAAAAAAATAAATAAATATCCATCACGATATATTTTCCCGCTATAAAGGAATAGGAAAAGGAGATAAAGGAGAGCGGAGCAGTAATCATAAATGTCAAGAAATCGGGCAAATTTTTATACATTTTTGTAAAAGTAAAAGCGACAGGATTCGACGGTGGTTCAAAATATGTCACGGACGAAGTCGAGGGAGTCAGCTAGTGTATTATACATACGGACCTTCCTCATAAATCGGCTTATCTATTGCCGAAAACTGCATTAAAATCCGTTGAAAAATTTAAAAGATTTACACGTACATACGTACAGACTATGTAAAGACTAGCAGCTACGCGCAACTTCTCTACTACCACAGTATAAAGAGTAAACCTATCAGTAGCGTTACGCCTTTGAAGTTGACAAAAATGGGTTGTCACAAGTATACAAGGCTGATGTTATTTATAATTTATTTATTAACTCGTACTCGCAATCAACTATCAACATTATAATATAATATCTTAATCTTAATAATACTATAAATGTGAAAGTTTGTAGAGATGTTTGTTACTCTTTCACGTAAAAACTACTGAATAGATTTTAATGAAACTTTATAATAATATAGCTTATACATCGGAATAACACATAAGTATACTTTTTATCCCGGGAACAAGTTCTTATGGGAAACGGGAACGGGAAAACTTCTCTACACGGGTGAAGCCGCGGGCGTCAACTAGTATGTATAAATAATAAATCAATAATATAAATACCGGTTTAAAAAAAAGGATCTGAGATTTCCGCACACGGAAGTAAATAAGGTTCATTTCATGTCGAATCGATAGTTTTTTTTATGAGAAAGCGTTTACGAAATGGCTGCCGCGTAGTAGATAAAAAATTATGGGGTTTCTAGCAATCAATATGGCCGCCGAACTATTCTTATAAAATTTCATGTTGGGTATCGTATAAAGGGTTTTTTGGTATGCTGAGTACGAATTTCGTGTTAATTTTGCAATCCAATATGGCCGCCGCGTCGTGGTTTTCAAATTTCATGTTGGGTATCGTATAAGGGGTTTTTTGGTATGCTGAGTACGAATTTAGTGTTAATTTTGCAATCCAATATGGCCGCCGCACCCGTGGTTATAAAATTTCGTGTTGGGTATCGTATAAGGGGCTTTTTGGTATGTTGAGCACGAATTTCGTGTTAATTTCGCAATCCATAATGGCCACCGTGTCGTTATAAAAAAATCAAGGGAATGGGAGCATGAACCAGGAGTGAAAATTGACGATGAGAACTAGGGATGAGAAATGGGAACTGGAAGCTGGGGATGGGAACTGGGAATTCAAACAAGGGTGAGCTGACATATGTGATCTCATATTATTATGTTTCTTCTTTTCACGGGTATCTTCTTTTTTTTTATGAAGATACCCGGGTTTTTGGTAGGCGTACATGGGGACATACTAGTCCAACACGCAGAGGCCCTTTGAGAATTTTAATCTAAAAGGAAATGGGACCCGCACTGCAGACAGTCCACGCCCGCTTTATGTAGAAGAACGATAATGGATCACCACCAATGGGAGTTAAACTATTGTAAAATATGCTAACTAAGAAATGGGCTATTAGGTTGGGGGTTTGATGAACTAGGTGATTATAACTATGGATAAAGGCGGCGTCTGCCATTTTAATATCTGATTATCCTAATTTTGGCAGACGGTGACTCGCCAACTCACTAGATGGCCGCCCTATACAATCGCCATAGGCATGATAAGCCTGTAAGGCGACAGGAGGCAACACCGGTGTGAGCGGCTTGGGGTGTCGAGCGGTCATATTGGATTGCAAAATTAACACGGGTCAGACTCGGAGCGGGCTTCCCCGTAGTTATGCTCTTGAAAATGACACTTCCACCCCCGAGCATATAGCTCTGGCCCCCTCCCTCTGGCCGGCCAATTAAGGCAAGCCAAAGTTGAGATTTGCTGCACTCCCAGGAGTAGCACTCTCACTGCTCACCCGTTAGCCCATTAAATGCTAACCGGTGCAGAAGGGCAACAAAACTCTGAGGAATCGGGACTGATGTGTAGCCACGCACATTCAGCTCGCCACAAGCTGCCCTGCGGATGTGAGCTTTTCAATAACTTTCTGATACATTTTTTGTGTGGATATCAGAAAGTGGATGACTCAAAAAGCGAATCTACTATACCCTCATAGGGTTGCGTTAATCCTATAAAAGATTACGACTGTCCTCGAGGGGTATATTATTATTATTATTAATTTGTTCAATTTGTCTCCGCCCCGATGAGCACTCTAAGAAAAAAAACCCAAATTCTATGGAGATACGAAGTTCGTTGGGTATATTAGGTATATTATTCGTAGTAAATGAGTTAATGAGAAATATTTTCGGTTTTTGTCTAACTGGACTTAATGCTACTGTTGTTTTCAACAAAAAAATATTGGTTACGCTTTGAACAAGTTTAAATATTAATTATGACGAAAAACTTGAACACAGGATAACATAGTATAGAGTATAGTTATAATCCCACATGTGTGGCTCCGCATACCATAATAATCTTATGCGATACCCAACATGAAATTTATAACAGTTGGCGCGGCGGTCATATTGGATTGCAAAATTAACACGAAATTCGTACTCTGCCTACCAAAAAACCCCTTATACGAAACCCAGCATTAATTTTAAAGTCACGGCGCGGCGGCCATATTGGATTGCAAAATTAACACTAAATTCGTACTCTGCCTACCAAAAAACCCCTTATATGATACCCAACATGAAATTTTATAACCACGGCTCGGCGGCCATATAGGATTGCAAAATTAACACGAAATTAGTACTTAGCATACTAAAAAACCCCTTATACGATACCCAACATAAAGTTTTATATCCATGGCGCGGCGGCCATATTGGATTGCAAAATGAACACGAAATTTGTATTTAGAATATTAAAAACCCCACGAATTAAAGAAATCTATACAAAAATTCAAAAATCATAGGAAGCGGTCGTGAATGCGTCAGCCCTGAAAGACTGTCCCCAGCCACTAACAACATTTTGTTCGCAGCTCGGGACAAACCCTCCCGCGTCTCGTCCCTTGTCCCCCGCACGATTGCTCTGTCTAGACAGCTTCGTCGACCGACTGTATGTCTTTCGGCTGTGCTACTACTATCTTTTATTTTTAAGCTTCCTAATCTATACATTGAACAATATTTGTTGATAAACAATGACAAAACAATGGATCGTTATTTTCGGCAGTTAATTGTGTTAGAAGATTTTTTTTATGCAATCTTAGTTCCTTTTTTATAATAAACACATGCTTATTGTCATGACTTTATCCCCGAAGGGATAGGCAGAGGCATACTATACACCCAAACTTCATCGTAAGAATTTTTGTCCCGTGTAACATATGATGAGGCCATTGCCATATTAAAAATGTACAGGCGCAGGCTGTGGCGACCTGCTGTTGAAAGTTTTCAAGCCGCCCATAAAGCTTTCATTCAACCTTATATATAGGCTTAACGACTGCCATTTTACTGGCAACCGGAACCAACGGCTTTACATGCCTTCTGAAGCACGGTAACGCTCGCAAATGTAAATGCAACAATTTGGTCACCTATCCATGGACCAACTTAGCGAATGTAGCTTAACTCATTGATCGTTTACAGAACACCGAGATAGCGAGGCCACGAGCGCTTTCTAAAATAAAATTAGCCCTAAATAACTGACTATTCATTATGTGTATTAGGTTCCACCAAGTACCATAAATGAACAGAATATATAAAAAAAATGCTTTTTCTGTTGACACATACTGCTGTTAACGTTACAAATATACACTCTTGAGATCTGTACTAATATACAAAGCTGAAGTTTTTTAGTTTGTTCGTTTCGTTCTTTGTATTCTTGCTCAGGAACTTCAGGTTCCAATTGAATTTATTTTGGTGTGGGATAGCTCATTTGTCGAGGAAGGCGTAGTAGCCTAGCCTGGAGAACAAAGCAATAATCATAAATATCAAGAAATCGGGCAAAATTTTCCATACATTATTGTAAAAGTAATAAACGATGTTATAAAATGTGTAACGGGCATTGTACAATACTACCTATCCATAGGTCACTGGTTTATATCCGGCTCGAAGGACCAAAATCTTGGAGCTGTTAGTTGTGCCAACATTAGTTAATGTTAAAAATTGTTAGGTATTTGGGTAGACATACCAATGTTGATGTTGTGACCGATTATTGTTAAAACACACACTATAATTTACATTATAAATAGAACATTATATACTACGACTTTGAGGACAAAGTACTATGCACTGGCTTGTACAGGGAGTCGGCTATATTAACATAAATATATAACATGTCTAGTGTAATATTACTTTCCTAATTGTTTTCCTTCACTCGCCACGTAGTTACTGCAGTTAGGTATATTAGGTATCTATATTAGGTATCTATGGTAGTTACTGCAGTTAGGTATATTAGTTATCTAATATACCTAACTGCAGTAACTGCATACAACTCAAAGCTACTAAGTACATAAGTGGCAGTAGTAAGCGGTGGAACACAAACAAGAATCAAGTACTGCAGCAATGTGTAATGTGTAAGTATGAAGTGGCGACGAGGTATCAGTAAAGCTTTTACCTACTTGGTCTAAGTTGACACTTCAAAGGGACAAGTGACTTAGGGAAGGTTTAACCGCGTTATGAACAAATATTTTATCGTGTGTATTTTGTGTTCACATAACTTTCAAGAGCTGTCTTGGTATTTTTTTTTCCATGTTTTCATTAATTTGCTTAGTATGTCTGTCTGTGTGGAGTTTTGTAATTGATTTTATACTAACTTCCCGATAAGCTAAATATTTGAAATTTGGGACATAGCTCTGAGCTAGGGGGGTTAGAAGGTTTTTAAAGCTCGAGTGCTGCACCTCTGGTGTTGCAAACGTCCATAGGCTACGGTGACCACTTTCCATCAGGTAGGCCGTATGGTTGTCTGCCACCTCATGGGTATAAAAAAAGTAGTAGATGACACATAAAATGCGAAAAAAAAAGAAGAAATGGACCATAGAACCTGATCATTCGCAAAAAGTATACATAACATAATTAAATTTTGAATTTAGAGCATTATCTCTATCACGTACAAATTTAATTTTTAAGAGGCCAGTATTACATTATTTCGATTAGTATTGTATGAAAAATTTATATTACAATTATTTTTCATTTTCATGTTATATACCATGTTATAAGAGCTTTAATTATTCTATACTATTATAAAATAAGATATATAGTCATAACTTACGATATGCCGAAGTACACGAACATGCTGATATCGTACCAGTAGATGGCCAGGTACCTCAACACGGTTGAGGCGACAGCTATCGAGATCAGAAGGAACCAGCCCACGTTTTTGTACTTAAATATCAGCGCCATGAGGGGTAGCGTGGCCACGTACAGTTGCATGTCCATGCCGATTTGATGCGTGTGAGTCAGACACTGGAACAAATTATTCTGGGTAAACATGGCTGGTGGAATGTAAAGGGTAGGCCAAGACTTACATATGAAGACCACGCGAGCAGATTGTTCAAAAACGGAAAAGTCAAAAGTACTCGGATACCCAGACGTGCATGACGAAGCGATTAATGAATCTACAGAAAGCGAAAGAAGTATGCATGGATCGCGAAGTCTGGCAATCTATCCTCTTTGACTAACCCGTCAGGGATACAGCGTAAATTATTGAGGACTATAAGCTTTTTGCTACATGCAGCTATTTATATGTATGAAGTGTAAGGGGCTTCACCAAGATTTCCGGGTCCAAGCGTGCTAGTAGTTCACCTAACTAATGGACAAGGAATCAACCCAGACACCCTTACGGGGCGGGGTTGGGAAATCAGACGGCAGTGGCTCCTAACTAGTATTCTCTGCCGAAAACAAAAGCTAAATGAGAGCTGCCAAATAAAAGTAGCTCTAAAATCGATTAAGTTTTCGACATAGATTTTGAATTATAAACTAATAATTTCGAATCAAGTGCGTCGTAAAAGAGAACTTAATAAATACTTAGGTAAAGTGTACCTGTTAATCGAAGTTCAGTCGCTAGGTATTAAGCATTAACACTAATATTAATCCAATAAGTTTATATAGTACAAATATTCTATTAGACAATCACAAAGCCAACGTGAAAGAATTTGTAGGTCACAACAATCAGTGTAATCACTCGGTTCATCCCACGTGTAATATCATTCGAAACCAATTAAACACAACTTACGGTTAAACCGCACCAAATTTGTATCACCCTTTAAGCCATAATAGGCTTAGAAACAAACTCCTTTTAATCGTTTATTAACTAGGCACCTACGTAATTCGAATTTACAAAATATTTTTGTATATCTTTCCTCTAGGTTACTGGATTTTTATGTGAGATTGATTTTGAAAAAGGGACGGAAATGTGTTACAGGAAACCGAGAAACAACTATGCACAACGCTGTTTGCCGTATGTATCGGAAGTTTTACTTCTATCGTGTGTGAACTCTCACTCGACTATTAATATATACATTAGTCAAATATGAAGGAAGTTTTTTTCTACTGGTTAATATAGAATCTTAGAATTTATTTCTCCAAGAAAATGACTAAAATTTTAACGCAAACAATTCCCCAGCGAGCTTTGCACTGTCTTAAAATTCAGTTTCACAGAAAATTATGATAATCATAAAACATGGCTTTCATTTTTCATAATTTTTCGCATTTAATTTTTCTATTTATTCTGCTATTCGGAGTAGAAACTAATACAATAAAGCAAACATCAATAAAGCAAAGATCAAAAAACCAGCCCACCAGTTCTCCTTATATCTCTTACTTGAGTGATAAGTGTTCGAATTACAAGTCGGGCGACTTGTTCTATATAAAATGCTACTCAGGTTATGTCTATCTATGGTTTGTCATAAGTTTAATATGAAAGACAGAGACAGAGAGAGAGAGAGGGAGAGCAATCACAGACAGCCATTATGCAAACTTCATGGGAAAAATTAAGTATCTCACTAGAATACTGTGTTAGTCGAACACATTGTTCGTGCTCATTGATAATCTATCTCTTGTAAAGACATTTTTCTCGATTGCGTGACGAAATTCTTTAGGCTTTATAAAATCAGGCTTAAAATGTTCAGGAGAATTTAAAACATTTGTTATAATATGTCCATCAGGTGGGCTGGTTACTTGTTTGCCACCTCAGTGGTATAAAAGAACGTTTGATAGTGTAATTTTTTAGTTATAGCATATTCATCACATCGTGGCCTCGCTGACTTAGTGTTCTGTAAACGATCACTGCGTTAAGCAACATTTGCTATTGGTGGTCCTTGGATGGGTGACTACTTTGTGGAATTTATATTTGCCAGCGTTTCCGTGCTTCGGATGGTACGTTAAGCCGTTGGTCCCGGTTGCCAGTAAAATGGCAGTTGTTTAGCTGGGTTGAATGAAAGCCTTATGGGCGGCGCTTGAAAAATTTCAACAGCATGTTGCCACAGTCTGTAATTTATTTTTTTCGTGTAGAAATCCTCTAGGATGCTATTGATCTACTGACTCCTACCGACTAAAACCACACGTTACCTTTCTATCTGTCTATGGCCAGAAGTCCCTGTCACAATGGGATCACCACCCGTTACGTGGGACAAAAATGCATACGGAGAAATGTGGGCGTATAGTATGCCTCTGCCTATCCCTTCGGGGATAAAGGCGTGACAATATGTATGTATGTAGTATAGTCATCTACATGATGCCATGATCTACATAACGTCTAGGCCGATAAATCAAATCAAAAGCACGTTACACCACTATCACATACCACACGAAACGTTTTACACTGCCTCAAAAAGATATCATAAATTGACAAAGTAGCACCTGTAGTCCCATATTAGATGACATAGGAACAAACATGAGAGTAAAGTATTTTCATTTAGAATAGGTACTAGGTATTATAATCATCATCATAATTCTTAGACGATTAACGACCACGCTGGGTCCAAACTAAAAAGATTGCCACAACGTCCAGCGAATCCCCGCAAAAGGTATGTACTTCAATAAAACTCACCATATCTTCAAAGCCAAAGTAGTTATGAATGAACAAGAAACTCTTCCACATGTTTTTTTCGCACACTCTGCTGTGCTCTTCCACTACCAAGTTCCACTGGGGGCCGTTGTTCACGTCTGGTAGAATGTACGTGCAGAATAACATCAGACTCAAGAAAAGGGGGAACAGTCTGAAATAAAAAAAGTAACTTCTAGAATTCAGGTATAAGAAAGAATTGCTTAAGATTCGTTTAGACCTTATGAGGAGTGAAAGGGGCCCCACCAAGACCAAGCTGCCAAGGCTGCTTGGGCCCCGGCCAAGCGACCTCATTTGCTAGCGATGCACCTGGGGGCCGAGTCTGCTATTTCAATCGTGTCGAAATAGAATCGAAATGATCGGTCGGCCGATAGAATTTTACTAACGCGTACCGCGCCAGTGGCCACTAGTCAGTTGTATTTTTGATAGTCTACTAACATTTTGACAGCTAAAAACAGCAATTCTTGTTCTATTCTAGGGCTTGTCAATAGTAGACTCGGCACCCTGCTATTTTACGAACGACGCAGCTACCCAGGAGCCAAAAATTAAAAGTCAAGGGTTTTTGTGTTTTGAGAAATGTTCTGTAACACGACCCTGTTTTATAATTATTAAGTAGTTACTGTGAATTTCAATACCTATATCAGTACTTTACCGTTATTTTGTATGTCTCCACTGGAAATAGCATGACAAGATAAGCAAGGGATTTCATTCTGTGTAATACAAAGGTAAAATAAAATGAAGATAACGAAGAAATACTTTTTAGAAAGGTCATTGACCCAAATTTAAATTGAATCGTTGGGGTGTTTTCGAAATCATATGTATAAGATGTATGTAGGTATTTAGAAATATACCAAGTATATATATATATCAGTTGTCTAGATCCCAGAGTACAAACTGATAGTGGGCTATTTGGGCTAGATGGCGCTGTGTGAAAAGTGTCCAGTGTGTCCACAATCTTTATTTATTTATAAATAAATAAATAAATATCCATCACGCCTTATCCCCGAAGGGGTGGCAGAGGCATATTATATGCCCACTTTTCACCGTGTGGATTCCTGCCCCACGTAATAGGTGGTGAGCCCATTGCCGTGTTGAAATAGACAGACGCAGGTTGTGGCTACCTGCTGTTGAAATTTTTAAGCCGCCCACAAGGCCTTCAACCAGGCTTAACGACTGCCATTTTACTGGCAACCGGGACCAACAGCTTAACGTGCCTTCGGAAACGCTCGCAAATGTATTTGCCACAAAGTGGTCACCCATCCGAGTACCAGCCATAGTGAAAGTTGCGTAACTCAGTGATCGTTTACAGAACAATGAGACCGCGGGGCCACGAGCGCTTATTTATTTATATTAAATCTATAAGAAATATCTACGCATCGTTATTTGAAATAACATTATTAACACTCAAATATATCGATGACATTACGTAATTTAGAACACGTGCAGATAGTCACGCGTTCACGAATTTAATTTTAAATACTTTGCTCATCAACCAATTTTTTTTAATGTCTAGGTGATAGAGCATTATTTTAATACAGCCTATTACATTATCTTTGGTACAATTTAGGCCATTCGTATGATTATAAAGATATCATATGAATATAAAAATATTGTGAATTGTGGAATATTGGAATTTCTACGAAGTACTTAAAACAGAAAGTTACAATAATTCCTGTTTTGTTTCTACGATCAGTGTAAAACCAAAGAATTTTATCTCATGTTCTCTAAGAGATTTGATTAGCCAGGCTCCAGATTTCAAAGTAAGGGTTTAGAGAACATTCCGAACTGGGATGTTACCATTGCACTGCAACCGGGAATAACGCAGAATGGCAGGTGTTATACGTTTGGCAGTGATTTGTGTTTGTCTGTGGCAATGAACTTGCTATAAAGTAAATGAAAACAAAACAATGAATATTAGTACATAGTCATACACACCGTGGTCAGCGACCATTCTAAAAGACAACTTCGTTGGCATCCTCACACTGTGGACACAAGCGTGCCCAGAACCGAAAGATTACGCAAGTCTTACTTATGTCGCACCATAAAAGCATGGAATTCACTGCTGGCGCACGAGTTTCCTTCGTCTTACAATCCTAGGTCCTTCAAGAGAAGTGTCAAAAGGAATATTTCTGAGCCGTCAACCTGAAAGCTTTACCGGAGCCTTGCTGGCTATGATCTATCTAGGCTATGGTCAACCACGGGTTGTCGTGTCTGTTTTCCATCAGGCGGGTGACGCCATTTTTACGTAAAAAGAACATATTCTTGGCGACAGAAAGCGCAGGTATTAATAAATTTGTCTAAAGAGATGGGTCCATCTTACATTCATTTATATAATATTTTATTTGTAATGTTTTAGATTATAGTATAAAATATTACCTCTCAAGATGATGTTCAAACCTAATTTACTTATTTTTCACGACTTTCTAGTGACCCGGCAATCAATTCTTAAATTCAACACAAATCTAGATTAATCACAAAGAAGTATTTAATGAATTGTCTCGTTTGAAACAAAGGATATTATCCGTTGGTACTATTCAAAGAGTAATCAATCTTCTGTTAATGGTGATAGCTTCGATAAATAACGACTCTATAGATAAGTACACAAAACCCGCTACCTTATATTGTAAACTTTTGAACGGCATAGGATAATTGGCAACTTCACTTATTGCAAAACAGAAAACGGCTGAAATCTTGTTCTGAAGTATGACGGCGTGTGTGGCTTGACAGAGTAACTTTTAGACTTGTGAATACATTTTTATTTATAAATTGCTTCTTAGGGAGGAAATTAAAAAAACCGAATGATAGCAAAATTGGGGATACCGTTTGGTGTAGTATCTATCTAAATATCTATAAACTTTATCCAAAATATTTAATTACACCGTAGACAAGCTAAAGGAAAGAAGAACTGCAGCCATTTTGAGGTCATATTGCTCCGTATCGAGACTTTTGACTCGGAGAAGCTACGACGTTCGTTCAAGTTTCAAAATCATTTCCTTCCCGTTACGTGACGTATTTACGTTTAATACACGATCTTGTTTATGATACAGCGTGAATAATGGCTTCGTGTAGAGATATCCCTAATCGCTGATATTACAGTGTAACTTGCTTATATGTTCTCAACATGTCAGCGGCCATATTGCGCATCATATATATCAGGTGCATCATAATATATGTAACGAAAGGCCGCGGCTTAGTGTGTATTCTGCTATTAACGTACCTAAACCATCTGGCGATGAGCCGGTCCTTAAGGTTGATAGTTCCTTTCCTTTCGAAGTCTTGGAGAAGATTGTTAGCATTCAAAAACCCGCTGAGGTATAAGAAGCTATCGGTGTAGAGGATGGCCGAGCGTCCGACTACCGCCCACGGCATGGCGAATACCTGAAATATGTCTTGACTATTATTGTGAGTAGTCGCGTATAATTTATAGATGACTGCACGGATGAATTCAATAATAATATAAAAATATAGTACTAATGTCTCATCCCCAATTATGGAATGGTTATATAAATACTAGATGGCCCCCATGGCTTTGCCCGTGACAGTATGTCGGTGACGGTATGACCTCCCGTCGCACCTTTTTAATCCCGTCGTTTATAAATTCTAAAATAATGTATTAAAATTTGCCGATTTGTCGACATTTATGATTACTGCTCCGCTCTCCTGGGTAGTAGCGTGATGATGTATAGCCTATAGCCTACCTCGATAAATAGGCTAACAAGCACAAAAATATTTTTTCAAATCCGACGTTCTTGAGAGAATTGAACAAAACAAACAAACAAATTCTTCAGCTTTATATAGTAGTATATATTTAGAAAACAGGTTGTCTAGATCCTATATTATCGTAATTAGGACTAGATAGACGTGTATAAAAATGTCAGAAATTATTCTTTAAAACGCACTTTCACAAAATAAAACAAAGTACAGCCACTTATTGTTAAATGGAGCAGTATTTGATTTCAATTAAGTATTTAATGCCTCTTAAGCCTTTGAACACTCCGCTCGTGACGTGTAATGTTAACAAGATCAACTTGTACCGAAAAGTTTCAAGGATTTCTAACCCAAAATGAAATTTAACCGGCACTTAGTTAAGATAGACACATTCTTTACCGTAAGTACTTGTTGCAAGGGTAAACCTTAAGCATGTTGTTACTGTGTACTATCTTCACGGTGTATACCTGACGGGGTGGTCAGAGTAGTTACTTACTAGTAGTACGTAACTAAAATAAATAATAAATAAAATAAATATTTTTGGACATTTTTTCACACAGCGCCATCTAGCCCAAACTAAGCTTTAAGCTTGTGAATTGAGATCTAGCCAACTGATAAACATACTTAACAATTTCTAAAAACATACATATTTTACACTAGATGACCCCCACAGCTTCGCCCGTGGAATATTTCGACTACCCGTAGCACCTATTTAATCCCGTCGCTTATAAATTCTACAATGATGCATAAAAATTTGCCCGATTTGTCGACATTTATGACTACTGCTCTGCTCGCCAGGATAGTAGCGTAATGATATATAGGCTATAGCCTTCCTCGATAAATGGACTATCTAACACAAAAAGAATTTTATATTAGTATAGATAGGTCACACTTAAGCTCCGAAACAAATATTTATGGAATCTTCTAGTTGATACTTTATGAAATTTGATATACTTTATTTACAAATTTCATAATAAAACAAAATGCGTAAGGATATCAGAGGGAGTCCGAGAGTGGCGCTAGTGACTGATAAAATGAGAGCAACTGTCTTGGTATGGGCATGTGATGAGAAGGGATGAAAGTCGTGTAAATATATGAGCGATGAATATGAATGTTAATGGATGGAGGGCCAGAGAAAGGTCAAAAAAAACGATAGATGGACTGTGTAAGGAGTGATATGAATATGAAAGGAGTGAATGATCAAATGATGAATAACAGGGATGAATGGAAAAAGAAGACATACTGCGCCGACCCCAAGTAAATTGGGAAAAGGATAAGAGGATGTAATTAATCCTACTAATATTATAAACGCGAAAGTTTGTAAGAATGGATGTTTGTTACTCTTTCACGCAAAATATACTGAACGGATTTTGATGAAACTTTTTTATATATAGCTTACACTTCAGAACAACACATAGGCTACTTTTATTTTCCGGGAACAAGTTTCGAAAGGGAAAGAATCACCACAGGTGCGCAGTCGCGGGCGTCAACTAGTATACTACTCGTATATTCAAAAAAGTATACAACATAACCGCGTTAATCCTTATTAAACTAAAAATATACTATATGTGTAATACTACTACAAAAATAAGGGTGTTACTAAGTAGATATTACAAACTAGCGGACACCTCGCGGATTCACCCACGTAGTGCCCGTTCTCGTGGGAATACGGGGATAAAATGTAGTCTAAGTTATATGAATATCATCAATATTATCATAATTGATGTTTATATATCATCAATATTATACAGCTTAAAGATAGTTTAGTTTTTTTTTATTAATATTACAATGATTGATTCTCTATTAGTTGACAATCACAAATTCAGATATTTTTTTGTATAAACTATTTCCTTTAGGTTTCTATACGGTTATGATTCATACATTTTTGCTGTCTGATGTAATGACCAGGGTACACCGGTCGTTGTAAGCGTTGTTCTCTCAGGTCAGTGTTTTTCCTCGTAAAAATAAATATACATAAGTACAGGGTCGAGTCTACTATTGAAGAATAGAACCAAAATCGCAGTTTTAGCTGTCAAAATGTTAGTAGACTATCAAAAATGCAACTGCCTAGCGGCCACTGGCGCGGTACGTGTTAGTAGAACTCATCGGCCGACCGATAGAAGTCTATTGGAGTACGATTGTAATAGTAAACTACGAAAAACTGTCAAAATTGTTTCGGTAGCTTTCTATTGAGCGACGATTACGATTATGTTCTGACGCGATTGTAATAGTAGACTTGGCCCCCAGTATGTTACAAAATCTAACAGAGACATTGATACTTACAGCAGAGAAGTTCACTTTGTTTACATAAGGATTGTGGGCCATTGCCATCGATTTGTGTGCAATCAATAGGGCTAAAGCGTTCATTCCTCTAAACGCATCTACTCCTCTGACCCTAGTCGGCGAATCAGACAGATCAAACACTTTCTTCAAGTTCCTCTTCAAGGAAAATGCGTTCAATAGCTTTTCGAAGTTCGTCACTCCCTCCTTGTTATCGTCTAGAATAGTTCCTAAGCTTAACAGAAGGGTAACTGCCAAGAAGAATGTGCTGTAACAAAGAAAAACTTAAGATTTAGTTGAATATTCACGATTATAAATATCGAAAAGGAGAAAAGGCGTGTGTTTTGATACCATATTTAATTCTGCAGATATATGTAGTAGATTTGAGCTATTGTTTAAAAATAATATTATCTAAGTAAATTTATGATTTTAGTCCTATATGTCAGTTTATGGCACTTTAACTGACATAGAATATAAAAATATGTCAAACAGTTAAACTGACAAGATTTTTGCTTACATATAAGTCCCGAAAAGTACTCTAACTCTTATTCGTACCGACGTTTCGGCCGCGTTATAACGTTCTTGATCATGCTTGAACTGCCGTGAACAGCGAGAGACTGGTTAATGTAAGTGTTATAGCAAGAAATCCTGTATATATACACCGTCAAAATATATAAGTTAGTTTTAAAAGAAAAACCAACTCAACTGTATAGTAACTAAAGACAAAGATGCCCGAATTAACCTTGACGAGGGTCACTCTGCAAATTTGATGGAATTTCTTGATGAATTTATGTTCTCATATCAAATGCACAGTTCTGGTCACAAGTTTTCAGACTTAAACCAACTTTGGAATAAATTATGGTCACGTACCTAAGATTGGATCGGCGGCGGCTCAACACAAGAATCAGACAAGACATTCATAATGACATGATATTGTATTCATTAAGTTTATTAGTATTCTTAAGGAATGTGGGCAGAATTTTGATGTAGATTTTATGCACTGTAAAGATATACGACACTATACGACAGTAACGAATAAAGGAATAATTGCGCATTCGGACTGTTCTGAGAGTACCGTTATACTCTAAGGGTGCAAATATGTTCCTGTTCGTCATAAAATATACGTACTGAAATGCATCAGTCGTTGTAAGAGTACACGTAAACAACTGTAGCCCAACTTTAAACTACTTAGACTTACTCCCTTCCAGGTCTTTAGTCAGGGGACTCAGAAGCACCAGAGCCCAAGTGATCCCACCTGCTAGTGGAGTATCTGGTGACAAACGGACGGGACAACATTTTTTTTTTGTGTTGTATGGGCAATTTTTCGAGAAAGGTTTAATATATATTATAACGAATTTTCACGCTACTACCCAGAAGAGCGGAGCAGTAATCATAAATGTCAACAAATCGGGAAAACATTCATACATTTTTGTAAAAGTAATAAGCGACGGGAATAAATGGGGCGACTGGGGTTAGAAGTATGTCCCGGGCAAAGGAGCGGGGCTAAAAGCTAATAGGTATAAATGGATGCTATACTCCAAATCCAGAATTTGGAAGCAACTGGAAATACGCTCTATCGTCACGCTGTATCCCTGACGGGGTAGTCAGAGAGGACAGATCGCCAAGTTTCACGATTCATGCATACTTCTTTCGCTGCTTGCTTATTCATTATTCGCTTCATACATGCACGTCTGGGTATCCGAGTACTTTTAACTAATAATAAAATACACTAAGATGAAATAGACAATGCACGTTCTATTACATAATCAACAGTTCCAGGTCTTAGGCCTTTATAATGTACGTCATTACGCACAATGCAGCATTAGCAACCACTGAAATTAAGCTAAGGCGCACTTGCATGTATGCTTAAATATTTAATTTAAAAAAAGGGTTAAATATTTAATTAAAGAGCTAGTTAACTCGTAATTAAGTAAATAACTTTTTATCCCTAATCATGTCTTGCATCATAGAAAAATGTGTGTGTGTGCCATTTGAGGAGTTCGTGTTACGTGCCACTGCATTGTCTGCCAGCTGCTAACCCAGGGTTAGACGAATTAACTCTCAGAAAATGGTGAATTAAAATTTTAGCAATTTAATCTTAGGTTTACCCTTAACGAGTTAGGTGTTGCAAGACAAATTAATGATTGAACTCTGGGTTAGTCCATACCTCCGAGTTATACACGTTAACCCAAGATCGCGCCAGTGGGCCTAAATGAATAACTTGGTAGGTTAATTATATCGCCTTGTTATACCCAGTCATTAGGTGTTAGCTTGTAATTCCGCTAATCAGGTCTTGTTGTCATTAAGGACAAATTATAATTAGTTGTTAAGCCAATTGACAGTGTGTCTCAAACTAGTTCTTGCCTTCGTCTTTACTAGCGAATCTATTTCTTCTTAGTCGGTCACTCTTGTCAGAGTGGTCGTGGCTGTTGATGAGCAGGGCTGCGGTTCGCCGTCACCACTTGCTTTCATGGCTGATGCATGCTGCGCTATCTGCCTCCACTTTTGGCGGTTTTCGGCACTGCGAGAACATTGTACTGCGGTCGACTGTGTAGCAGTTTTAATGAGATCCATCCAACAGGTAGGGGACCGACCCCGTGACCTCGTTCCCTCCACACGGCCTTGTACCACTAGTTTTTCTATTTAACTCTCGTTTCTGGAGATGTGTCCATAAAACTTCAGTATTCGTAGCACACGATAATCTATCCTTTATATGAAGTTCTTTCAGGATAGAATTGTTGGTGCGGAAGGCCGTCCAAGGTATTTTTAAGAGACGTCTCCAGCACCACATCTCCAGGGTATCAATTTTCCGGCGATCCTGTAGTTTGAGTGACCAGGTTTCGGCACCGTAAAGAAAAATTGGAAACACCAGACACTTCATTAGGCGAACTTTGTGTTCTTCGTTATTCTTTTGTCCTTCCAAAACTTTCCCAATCGCTCCACCGCCGATCTAGTGATGGCACATCGTCGCCTGATCTCATCCTCGCATCCTCCAGCGTTCGAGATAGTGGAACCCAGGTAGATATGTTGTTGTACCACCTCACAGTTGGCTATACGTATATCCGTAGGATATTGTTTAGCTCGATCCACCACCATTACCTTTGTCTTGTCTCTATTTAAGGCAAGACCAAATTGGAGACCAGTATTTTCTAAACGAGTCAAGAGTTCCTCCAAATCCTCTTTTGATGTAGCCAGAAGAGTGGTATCATCAGCGTATCGCAAATTATTTATCACGTGACCACCGACTGAATCACCCCCACCCCACCCATCCAAGACAATGCGCATTATATACTCAGTTTAGATGTTGAATAAAAGGGGCGATAATATACACCCCTGGCGAACACCAGACTCTGTCTTGAAGGTATCTGAAGATACATCGTCCACTCGTACTACTGCCGTACCGTCTTCGTAGAGTCGCTGAAGCAACGATATTAAATGTTGTGGTACTCCCATCTCTAGCAGGACTCTCCAGAGATGCTCCCATATAACCGTGTCGAATGCTTTTCGGAAGTCGACGAAGCAGATGAAGAGCGATATGTTAAATTCTCTGGCTTTCTCGATAATTTGCCACAGAACGAGTATCTGTCCTCTTGTGCCTCTTCCCCTTACGAAACCAGCTTGTTCTGGTGCAATTTGGTTTGACAGGTATGCTTGTAGCCTTGTGTTAATAACATGAAGCAACACTTTACTTGCATGCGATATGAGCGAGATGAGACGGAAATTATTGCATTTCTTGGTGGAGCCTTTTTAGTGCAGGGGGATAAATATTGATCGGGACCAGTCCTCTGGCCACCTTCCAGTCTCCCATATCCTGCAGCACATGGTGTATAAAAAGTCAACTCCCACCTCACCCATTGACTTGAAAATTTCGATTCGGATCCCATCTACGCCCACAGCTTTATTGCTTTTCAAATGTCGTATAGCTGCTCGAATCTCATCTCGCAATATATCAGGTTCTCGGTCGCCAGTGTAACTTACCGAGCACAGATTACCCGATGTAGAGTTGCTAGTGAAGAGAGATCTGCAATATTCCTTCCAAACATTGACTATGTCCTCAATCTCAGTGACAGTTACTCCCGATGCATTCTCTATAGCCCATGTCCTTGCTTTAAACTGGCGAGTGCCTTATCATGGAGGTCTCCAGTCTGCAGTTCGTCAGAATGTCGCTCAAGCTCCTCGCATATATCGCTATCGCTGCTATAGTTACTTAGATTACCTTTGTTACTAACCTAACTACATATAAGTTTAAATTGTATCCAACGATGTATTATAAAATGGTGAGAAATAAAGTATATTATTATTATATCATACCCAAGGCATGATTGCCGGTCTCTTCTTGCAGAAGCCTGTAGGCGGCATTTTTGACACCAATTTCGGCTCCAGTAACGCCTCTAGCTTTTAGTGCTCTTCTCTCTTCTACCATTAGCCAGGTATCCATTGACATCCAATGTTGGCGCTTTGGTGATAATTTACCCGGCTGCGACTCTGTCACTGCATCGACAACACATACCTTAGCCGATTTCCACAAAGAATTGGGATCCGTGGTACCGATATTTGCTCTCCAGGCAGAGAGTCTACTCTCGATTGAGGTTTTGAAAGAGTTCTTGTCCACTATCTTCATGCGTCCAGGCATTTTTGTCGATTTAACCCTCTGCAACTTGAGCCTTAGTTTCCCGACGAGCAGCTGGTGATCAGATCCACAATCTGCCCCCGGATACGTGTGTGCGTTGGTAATGCAGCTCCTCCATCTCGATCTAATCAGAATGTAATCAATCTGGTTACGACATCGTTCACCAGGAGACACCCAAGTATATAGACGCCTCGGGTGGTGTTTGAAGGTAGTATTCATTATGGTCAGGTTGTTATTAGCTGCTAATTCTATTAGTCGCTCTCCTCTTTGGTTTCTCACCTCAAGACCATACCTTCCAACGATGTTACGAATTCCATCATCCATTGTTGTTTCGCCGACCTTAGCATTGAAATCGCCAGTAATTAGCAATAGCTGTCTCCTAGGGACCGCAGCTACAGAAGATTCAAGATCCCGATAAAAATCCTCTATCAACTCATCACTAGACGTAGATGTGGGCGCATATACCTGCAGGACATTAAGTGGGGTTGGTGATGCGCTGAGTCTTATTGAAATGAGCCGATCACTGATTGGATTGTAGCGCAATACAGCTCCTTTCCACATCTTTGGTATTGCGACTGCTACTCCAGTAAAACTGCTCTTATCATTGCCGCAAAAGTAGATAGTATGCCTCTCACAGTTAAAATGGCCGCTTCCTTTCCACGGGAAACGTCTGGTTGCCTGCATCTCCATGGCCGGTAGCCAATTTAGATAGTTAAATAGATATTAGTTTTACATTATTTAACTAACGAATCTATTTAACTAACTAAATATCTAACTATCTTTATGGTATATCCCTAACGGGGTACTCAGAGAGGACAGGTCATCAATCGCTTCATACATGCACGTCTGGGTATCTGAGTTCTTTATTAATCTATTTAAAAGGAGTTTAATGAAAAATCTGAAATAGATACTTGAGGACTTTCTTCTAAAAGTATCAAAATATAATAAAGTTAAAAAACTATTTTAAAGCAATTTGTATTTTAACTAACTTCACGCTGTATCCCTGACGGTTTAGTCAGAGAGGACAGATCGCCAGGCTTCGCGATCCATCGAGATGATTCACTTTATTTTTTCGAGTTATTCTTAGCTAGCGCTATCATTTGATACCCATATTCTAGCAGTGTATAAAAAATATTTTTTCGTTTTGGGTGTTTCATGTTGAATTTAGAACGCATTATCATCCAAACTAAAATTCTATACAAAATCCACCACCCATTCCAGAACAAACCTATACACATTGTCAGTTAAAACCTTGTAATGACATAATTTATTACTTGAATAAATTATGTCATTACAAGGATTTATAATTTAATGCACAGCACTAGCACCAAACCTATAATTATTTCATACAACAAAGAAAATACTTACATTGAAAGAGTTTTTCCAAAAGAATATGGTCTTTTAAAGTCTTTCACGGTGCACATAGTGTTATGTACTCTAACCGAAATACCCAGACCGGACAGTCTCTGAGTCAGTTCTTCTTCTAAGTCAAAACTGCTGCAGGAGCTGGGTATGCAGATGCCCCAAAGCAAACTGGAGTAGCGAGGTACTCTGTGACCCATCTGGAACAAACAGACAATATAAATTATAAATCAAAATAGAAAAATGGAAGCATCACGGTAACAGTATATTACAGGTGCTATTATGTTATTTTCACTCGTGCCCCCGCGGACTCAGTGTTCTGTAAACGATCACTGCGTTAAGCAACTCTGGCTATGGCTGGTCCTTGGGTGGGTGACCACTTTGTGGAATTTACATTTGCGAGCGTTTCCGTGCTTCGGAAGGCACGTTAAGCCGTTGGTCCCGGTTGCCAGTAAAATGGCAGTCGTTAAGCCCAGTTGAAGGTATTATTATTTATTATATAGGTAAGACTCTGGAGTGGGAAGGATACATACATACATACATATTGTCACGCCTTATACCCGAAGGGGTAGGCAGAGGCATACTTTAGGCCCACATTTCACAGTATGCATTTTTTTTGTTCCACGTAACAGGTGGCTTAATTTTATTGGCAACCGGAACCAACGGCTTAGCGTGCCTTCCGAAGCACGCCCACGAATGTAAATTCCACAAACTGGTCTGGGAAAGATGGTGCGTGAATCATCATCATCATCCGAGCGTCTGTCCCAGTTGCGTCTCGCGACGCCCGGGGTCCGCTTTCCTACATTTTCTCCTCCACTTCGCACGGTCGTCGGCATCCCCTGTGGTGAGACCATTGGTGGTGCGTGAATATAAACGGCTAATGCATCTCGTATCTTCGGTTTGCCGATCAAATTGTCTTAGTAGAGCAAACACTGGAACAGTTGAGCGGGATACTGCACAGTCTAAACGGAGCGTCTTGACGTGTTGGTCTCAGTATGGACTAACCAACGTCACGCCGGGACCTATCTACGTCAAGGGATTGATCTGAATTTGTCCAGGAATATACCTACCTGTAAATGTAAATGTAGAAGCAATATTCTTGACGTTCATAAGTGTTACTTTGTGACCTAAATGAATAAAGATTTATTATTATTATTATCATGTTATCCAATTTTCCAGCTTGGAAAAAAAACCTTATAAGTAAATGGCCTTATAAATTTCCTGATCCGATTCGTGAAAAGCAAATGTTTTTTCCAATGAAATGATGCATTAATATGAAATTATCTACTACTTTTTCCTCGAAAGTCAGCGTAGCTCAAAGTTGATAAAGAATAATTAAAGAAATGTCTTTATTTTCTATATCTTAAATTATTAGGACATGGACTCATAAGGCATTATGATGGTCTGAATACCTTAGTAATTATTAACTAGCAAACCATTAATCTATTACGAATATGTAAAGTTGAAGAGTTTGTTTGTTTCGTTTAACGAACTAATCTCAGGAACTATTAGTTCTAATTGAAAAAAAAAATTTGTGTCGGATAGGCTATTAATCAAGAAAGTCTATAGGCTATATTTTACCACGCTACTACTTAAGAGAGCAGCGCAGTAAATATAAATGTATATGTATAAATCATAAATGTCAAAAAATCATTGTTTTATAGGAGTTGTAAAATTAATAAAAGATGGTATCAAATTGGTACCACGGGGTTTAAAGTACGTCATGGGCGAAGCCACGGGGTTGAGATAGTTTTATATAATAACTATCTAGATCACGTACAAGTAAAACAATTCAAGGTCCGAAACTTAGTTAACATTCTGAGAGCAGGTCGCGTCTATGTCAGTGTATTTAGTTCCACACTTGTATCTGAATCACAATTGTAATTGAGCAACACAATAGCTCCTGACCAATATATACTAAAATATACAAAGAATTTGTTATCGATATCATCCTTTTAACAATGGTTGCCAATTTTGTTGTGGTATTGTTCTATAGTAACACATCAATACGAATTACAAATTCATGTTGTCTATCTAATAAGAGGAAAAATTTGTAAGTTTGTTTGTAATGAATAGGATCTGACAGAACTGGGCCGATTTTGAAAACTACTTTCTTAATGAGTAACATACGGTATATTAGATTTTTAAAAAGTTTAGGGCTCCGTGCTAAATCTTGAATAGGAAAACTTTAACTAGCGGGCGAAGCTGCGGGCATCAGCTAGTAGGTACTAAAATATACAAAGAATTTGTTATCGATATCAACCCTTTAACAATGGTCGCCAATTTTGTGGCGGTATTGTTCTATACTAGCACATCAATATGAATTACAAATTCGCTTTGTATGTCATATACATACAAAAGGAATCGGAATATCGAAGCCGTTCCTTTTGAAGGGTTTCCGTTCAATTTTGTCATGAAAGATAATATAGGAAATTCTTTATTGTACCTCTCAGTATTATTATATGCATGATGTAGGATGGAAGAGAATAAAATATATTTAGAGTACATTGTCTTTGCGGCGTTTAAATAAATATTGAAGAACATCTATACAAAGAGGAAAGATTTGTAAGTTTATTTGTAATGAATAGGCTCAGAAACTAAAGGGCCGATTATAAAAATATTTTACTATTAGAAAGCTACACTCTTCGTGAGTAGCTCAGGCTATATTGGTTTTTCAAAAAGTTCGAGTGATAACTTCACCACACGCGCGAAGCTGCAGGCATTAGCTAGCTTTTTATACAGCGCCATCTTGCCGAATTAAGGTAACTTAAGTATTGGCTAGACCAATGATAAACATACTTACAATTGTAAATAATAAAAACATAGAAAAAATACAAACTCAGAAAAAAAAGTGTGTGTGATGTTATGTACACGCGTTAGAAGTTATACTGCTTTAGTCTAATAAGATTTCATCACATATACCACAACTCTTTGTTTGTAACATTAATAAATAAATATCCATCACGCCTTATCCCCGAAGGGGTGGCAGAGGCATATTATATGCCCACTTTTCACCGTGTGGAGTCCTGTCCCACGTAATAGGTGGTGAGCCCATTGCCGTGTTGAAATAGACAGACGCAGGTTGTGGCTACCTGCTGTTGAAATTTTCAAGCCGCCCATAAGGCCTTCAACCAGGCTTAACGACTGCCATTTTACTGGCTAGCGGGACCAACGGCTTAACGTGCCTTCCGAAGCACGGAAACGCTCGCAAATGTAAATGCCACAAAGTGGTCACCCATCCGAGGACCAGCCATAGTGAAATTTGCGTAACTCAGTGATCGTTTACAGTACACTGAGACCGCGAGGCCACGAGCGCTTCACATAACATTAATGATAAACTAGTAAGAAAAAAAAAACATCAAAATAATGAAAACTACCATGAATGTTATAAGTTGTCATGGAAACACTTATCAGTTAACTTCATGGTGTCGGTTTTTCGAGACGGTCTGCACGCGGATCGTAAAAAAATTATCTCATATTTTTTCTTATCGCGCCAAATATAATATAACTTCAAAAAAGGTTTATTTATTTATTTATTTATTTACACACAATATACTATTTTTACAGGCTGACCCTAATACTATAGTATAGTACTGATCGATAAAACAAAATAAGCTACAACTCCAATTCCTACAATTACAATTAATTGCCGCTACAATAAAGTTATAAATTTTTATTCATTTCAGGAAATCTTGACTTTTTGCCCTAACCTGGGCATTGCGACGTTGACAGAATTCAATACAGTGAAGAATATCAACTTGTTTCTTCTGGTTCTGTTAGCTCAGTGGTCAGAGAATTGTTGCACTGGTTAGGCAAATGCCGCGGGTTCAATGCCCGTCTCGAACCAAGTTGCCATTTTTACACTTTAATAAAAAATATATATGAAACAAGTAGCATTTTCATTACTTTAAAAAATTATCAAACCATTTATGAATCACACATAATATTTGTGCCGCGACTCCTATCTCATTAATGGCCGTCGTATAAAACTACCACTACTGAATTGACATGCATACCTAATACATATGTTGTTAACAATAGTGACACATATATGTATAAATGTTTTATTAAGTCATCATTGGTGATTTATTGCATGATTTATTATTTACTAGCTGCTACCCGCGTCTTCGTATGCGTGAGGTATTTTTTCAAATGAGTTTATCAAAATAAGCAGTCGTTTGAAAAGCCGCCGTACCATTTTAAGTCGTCGCAAGTCCAGAGATAAAATCAATAAATGCGACACCGTTGCGTGACGCAGCTATAGTGTGTGTATGTATGCATGTACATATAGCAGACCGCGAACGCGTCTAGAAAGGAAATTTATAAATAAATTTAGTTTTCACTTTTAACGGCACTCCCGGAGTGCATCCTGTAATGTTTTTTTATCTAACTTTTCTTTCATCCTCTGTTAAAGTGGGTACATGTCCGTATATATTCATCTGGTCTCTGTAGGAACATATCAGCTTTTAGGCTTCGCCCGTAATATCACAAACATAATTGCAGCAGGCAGTTCTTTTCTGCGACGAAGCACTGCCCACACTTCAAACACCTACCGTAGTAGAGACTACGGTAGATCTTACAGAGGCCAGATAAATACATACGGACATGTTTCTCTAAATAATAAGCGTCATCACATGGATAGATCGCGATGCCTGGCGATCTGTCCGCTCTGACTACCCCATCAGAGATACAGTGTGAAGTTAGTTAAGTTAAGTTTTATTTCCCAAGTTATAGTAATCGTTGTATCCAAAGCCCTTACTAGGAAACCCTGACTTCCCTTTCCTACAATTTTCAGAGACTTGACTATAACTTTTGAACCACACCACTTACTTATGCCATTTTGTGACGAACACGGCAATGGGCTCACCACCACGTACAAGGGAAAAAAGTGCATACGGTGAAATGTCGGCGTATAGTATGGCTCTGCCTACCCCTTCGGGGATAAACGCGTGACAATATGTCTATGTCTTAAGACGAACAACGAATCGTTTAAATCCATTCAGCCGTTCTCAAGAGACAAGGTGACAATGATACGAAAATAAATTCTAAATAAATATTAATGTTATTATTTACAATTTGTGGCTCCAATCGGTTATTGTCAAATTATTATACCTAATGTACAAAATGATTCACGTTTATGCCTAAACTTTATTACTATTTAATACTACTCGGTAGGGGCGAGCCTCAGCTACCTACCGGGTCACAGGTGGCGGATAGTGAACCGTCCTGTAGTATGCAGGATAGCTGCGAATAAAGGGAAACCGAAATAAGCAGTCCCGGACCGAGGCGGTAGGGTTAGCAGGGAGTGCTGGGGTATTCAGTGGCATGGGTACCCTCTAGAAAAGGCACGGAAGTCCCGATGACGACCCTACGACATGGCGAGCAAACACCGCCATCAAATAAGTGTTGCCCTGGCAGAGGGAAGCAGCCTGCCAGTAACTAGCTGGGCGGAGTTCGCGGGGAGCAGAACGGCTGGTTAGAAATTCAACTGTAGGCGACGATGGGTAGCGTCATAACCGGCTGCAGTACTGCGATCACCAACCCGTCGTGGCTGACGTGGTGATTATGGCTAATCCCCTTCCCTTCAAACCATGACAGACAAAAGAAAAGATCGACCCCGAGTTCCCAGCGCTTCGTCAATCCCCGGCTCGAGCAGTGGCCGGGTGACACAGGGCAGGGGTGCGATAAGTAATCCCTGGGAGTTGACTAACTGCTACAAATTGAAACTTTTGACATACAACATACAGTCACTGTCGTCGGAGGATAGGCTGGTAGAACTGGAGACCGAACTTAGCAACATCAAATGGGACATTCTGGGTCTTTGTGAAATTCGGCGTAACGGAGAGGAATTATTAACCTTATACTCGGGCCATATGTTCTACTACCGCGAAGGTCCCAGACCTGGTATCGGAGGAGTCGGCTTCATGATTAACAAAGCCATGAAACAGTATGTGGTTGAAGTAAACAGCATTTCGGATCGCCTTGCCTATGTGGTACTAAGACTCAGCAAAATGTATAAATTAAAAATTATCCAAGCATATGCCCCAACATCAAGCCATCAGGATGAAATTGTAGAAGAGTTCTACGAAGACCTACAAGCCCTGAAAAATAAAATTAAGACCAAATATACCGTAATAATGGGAGATTTCAACGCGCGAGTTGGTAAAAAGGAAAACAGCGGAGAAACTGGCATAGGGAACTACGGCTTTGGAGCAAGGAATGCTCGAGGACAAATGTTCCTCAATTTTCTACAAGCTAACTCACTGTATGCTATGAACACCTTCTTCAAAAAACGGGAGCAGCGTAAGTGGACATGGAGGCACCCTGACGGCTTACACAAGAATGAATATGACTATATCATCACAGACTATAAGCCTATGGTCGAAGACGTCAATGTCCTAAATAGGTTCTCCACAGGCGGCGATCATCGCTTGGTAAGAGCAGACATATATGTAAAGCTACGAACATCGCGAAGGAATCTTGTTGTAAGGAAACATCTTCCAATCGATACCAAACTAAAGATACTGCGAGCTAACGAAGATCTATATGAGAATGCTGTCGAGGCAAAGCTCAACTGCGAACGATTGACCACCATGACCATAGATGAGATTAACGATCAACTAATTACAGCGTTAACTCACAGCCTTGACGAAATCATTCCAAATGTCCTACCAAATAGGCCAACTAAATTAACACCAGGGACTATAAAGATGATGGACCAAAGAAGGTCGCTATGCAGTGAGGGAAACGCGGATACTCAGGAATACACAGACCTACAGAAGCGCATCCGTAAACAGACTCGGAACGACTTGACTGACTATAACACCAACCTCATACAGGAAGCATTAGAGAAGAACAGCAGCCGAAGGGTTCTTAAATTGAAGCTGAACGAGGGTAGGAAACAAATCTTCAAGCTTCTCAACGGAAATGGGGAAGAAGTCACAAATAAGGAGCAGCTACTTGCAATAGCAAAAGAGTACTATGAAACTCTATATAAGAGCAGAGCAGCACCGAGCCAGACAATAGCAACTCTAGGGCAACCCCGATTACTAATCCAGAATGTAGGCTCCGAAGAGATTCCCGATGTCATCCCAGATGAAGTAATGCTGGCTATACAACAACTTAAAAATAGGAGAGCACCAGGAGAAGACGGCGTGTTACCAGAGATGATCAAAATCAACAGAAGGGTCGTCAGCAATGTGCTCGCAGTATTATTCACACAATGCATCGTGGAAACTAAAGTACCTGATTCATGGCACAACGCGATAATCACCCTGATCCACAAAAAAGGGAACATCAAGAAGCTGGAAAACTATAGACCCATTAGCCTGCTGTCACATATTTATAAGATCTTCTCGAGAGTTCTAGTTAACAGGCTCGACAGGAGACTAGAATTTTTCCAAACCAAGAGAACAGGCAGGATTTCGCTCAGGCTTCAGTACCAATGACCACCTACAAACCCTAAAAACAGTCATAGAGAAATGTAACGAGTACAGGAAACCACTTATCCTCGCCTTCATCGACTACGAGAAAGCATTTGACTCGATAGAGTGGTGGTTCATAGAACGAGCCCTAGCCAGATGCCGCATCGATGAAAGGTACATACAAATCCTCAACCACTTACATCACAACGCTACTGCCTGTGTCTCCTTGCACGAGAAAACCGACAAATTCCATCTACAGAGGGGTGTCAGGCAAGGAGACACAATATCACCAAAATTATTTACCCTGGCACTAGAATGCATATTCCAGCAGATGCAGTGGACAGAGAAAGGGCTGATGATCGATGGAGAGAGACTGACAAATCTGAGGTTTGCTGACGATCTGGTCCTGGTTTCGGAGAGCGTCGAGGATATGGAGACGATGCTAGAGGATTTAAAGGCGGAATCCGAGAAGACCGGTCTTAAAATGAACATTGGGAAAACCAAAATAATGACCAACATTCCTGAAGTCACAAACTGCCAGCTTCCAGTGGAGAGAGTGACTGAGCATATATATTTAGGGCATAAGGTTACTCTTGGCTTTGAGAATCAAGTAGCGGAAGTGGAACGTCGAATAGCGCAGGCGTGGGCTGCATTCGGTGTCAACAAACAACTACTGTGTGGAAAAATACCCCTACGTCTTAAAATCAAAGTCTTCGAGCAGTGTGTCATGCCCGTACTAGCCTATGGTACGGAAATCATAACTCTTACGCAGAAGTCCGCCGAGAAGTTCCGAGTCGCGCAGAGGGGTATGGAGAGAGCTATGCTCGGGATCACCCTACGGGACCGGAAACGGAATGATTGGATTCGAAGTAAGACCAAAGTTAGTGACATTATGGCCGTAATAGCGCAAAGAAAGTGGACATGGGCGGGGCACATTGCGAGAATGGACAAGAGCCGCTGGACAAGACGAGTCCTAGAATGGAGACCCAGAGCGGACACCCGAGGGCGTGGAAGACCACCACAGCGCTGGGTGGACGACATCCGACGACACGGAGGTCGAGACTGGATGATTCGGGCACAGGATCGACAGGAGTGGAAGAAGAGAGAAGAGGCCTACATCCAAGATTGGATAAATAAAAGGCCACCATGATGATGATGAATACTACTCAACAACCGAGGCGCTACGGTAATGACAAAATAGGAAGTAAAATTTTTGTTGTAGAATAGCAAATTAAGCAGAATGGCTACTCTTGAATAAATAAAATAAATAAATATCCATCACGCCTTATCCCCGAAGGGGTGGCAGAGGCATATTATATGCCCACTTTTCACCGTGTGGATTTACCCGTCTCACGTAATACGTGGTAGGGGTGAGCCCATTGCCGTGTTGAAATAGACAGACGCAGGTTGTGGCTACCTGCTGTTGAAATTTTTCATGCCGCCCATAAGGCATTCAACCAGGCTTAACGACTGCCATTTTACTGGCAACCGGGACCAACAGCTTAACGTGCCTTCCGAAGCACAGAAACGCTCGCAAATGTAAATGCCACAAAGTGGTCACCCATCCGAGGACCAGCCATAGTGAAAGTTGCGTAACTCAGAGATCGTTTACAGAACACTGAGACCGCGGGGCCACGAGCGCATACTACTCTTGACATAACCATAAATTAAGTAAAAAAATATAATATACAGCAGAACCTTGAACCTAGCTTGAACGAAGACAGAGAATAATTCATTCAATCAAATTGCAATTAAAATGTAATTTATAGTTTTTATTTTAGATTTATCCTGTGGTAGTCAAGTTTGTTTCAGGAGATAGTGTCCTATGACCTGCGCAGGCATTCAAACTACTGTCATACCAAGGATCACTCAAATTCCTTTAGTACTTTTAGAGTATAACACTAGCTAGATTTAGATTTTCCTGTGGTAGTCAAGTTTGTTTCAGGAGATAGTGTCCTATGACCTGCGCAGGCATTCAAACTACTGTCATACCAAGGATCACTCAAATCCCTTTAGTACTTTTAGTGTATAACACTAGCAAATGGAATGACAGACTGACAAAAAATTTAAATAGCATATTTGGTATCAGTATCGTTACCCCTTGTCGATTTTTAATAGTAGTTTCTGAAGTTACTGAGTCCATTCCTAAGCATATTTACGAGTATTCAGCTATAAATTCATCTCCAGAACTTATCCCTTTGTTATTTTTTGAGTTTAAGGATGTCAGTAGAATTTTACGCCCTTCTGAATATCATACTGAAAATAAAACCTAGGTACTAGAAGTTCGAAAAAAGGTAAGTAGGTACCTAAAAACATTGGACGCGTAAAATTCCCGTCAACAGTCATTTACCATACATATTATCCTTCTATAATTTATTAACCGTGAAAGTTGGTAATAATGTATGGATGTAGATGACGGCAATAAAATGACGGCAATAAAATGACGGCAATAAAATGACGGCATGTAAAAGCATTCCTAGAGTCAAAAAATCTATTGGACCATTTAGGATATGAGTATCAGAAATTAAGAAAATCGCCAAAAACATTTCCGAATTGAAAATTCAATATTTCCATACATTACTGTAAAACACTGACCACTCTGTAAAACTAATAAATTCCGGGGATGCAAATAATGCAACGAAGGTTAAAAGTTTGTCATGAGTGAAGTCACGGGGCACAGTTAGTTCCTGAGATAACAGCAATAAACAGACAATTTTGTTCTCAAACGAGGTGTTAAGTTGCTCGATAGATGGCTCTGGTCATATTATTAAATGATGATAGTGAAGAATTTCAACTTGTTTCAGTACGGTTCGGGTAGTTTAGTGGTTAGAACATTGCCATGCTTAGGTAAAGGTCACGGGTTGAATCCCCTTTCTGAACCAAGTTGTCTTTTTTCACTTTAATACTGGAAATTTCCAGTAAGAAACAAAATCAATTTTTATTCAAGTAAAGGCCATGAAATACAAACAATGTCTTAACATTTGCACCGAGCCAGGTAATCTTCGTTTGTTAGTAGCAGTAGAACAAATTAATTATCATACAAACATGATAAATCAAATGGAATTGAGAAATTAAAGCCACCTTGAACTTGCGACTTGTGATATTTCGTAGCGTACATTATTGTTGCGATTAGGTGGCTTGCACACTGAGTGAATATGAACTTGTAAGCTTAGTTTAATACTAGCAGACGCCTCGCGGTTTTACCCGCGTTATGCACGTCCCCATGGGAATACGGGAATAAAATTCAACCCAAGTTGTTCGTTAGAACATCAGCTATCTGTCAGTAAAAGTCTTGTTTCACAGATTAGCTGGAACAAACATACTGAGAGACAATGTAAGTGGGAAAAAATCATAAATGAAATGTGGGCTGAAATGTGATTTTTGCCCGTTCGAGGAAAAGGCGTAACTTATATTTTATGTGTGTACAGGTACCTATAGGTAAATCTATACTAATAACTACGTTGGCAAAGATGCATAGATTGCATGGGTGATTACTACGATTAATAAAAAAAAAAAATACATGAAACAAAAATCGTTTTATTTTTTTTCATACAAAACGGCTATTTCATAGGTAAAGACCTATTATTATAAAGCTGAAGAGATTGTTTGTTTGTTTGGTTGAACGCGCTAATCTTAGGAACTTGGACTGGGCGGAAACTTTTTCTGTTGGATAGCCCATTTATCGAGTAAGGCTATTGGCTATATATCATCACGCTCCTACCCTGAGGAGCGGAGCAGTAATCATAAATGCAAATCGAGCAAGTTCTTGTGAATTATTGTAGAATTTATAAGCGACGGGATTAAATAGGTGCGACGGGAGTTCAAAGTATGTCACGGGCGAAGCCGTGGGGGTCACCTAGTTTCATATTCAGAAAGCTGTAAATTTTGAAATACAAACGGACGCTGCAATTTTTGCCTTAGAGTCAAAGAAAGATATAATTAACTGCCGGTCTCGAAATACTAATATGTATAAAGTATTCAGAGACAGATAAAATACCACTATCGAACTTCTCGGGAGCTTCCCGACGCCTGACAGATAGACAGTGGAGTCGGTTTGAGTCCGGTATTACATTCGTAGAGATTTCCACATGTAAAAATAGAGACTGTATGAATTTTAAAAAGTGTTAACCGGGATAGAAGGGTAATTCCAGAAACTGCCCAGGTAGGCAATTTCTGGAATTCCCCTTCTATGGACTTCACCCACCATGTAGCAACATGCCCCAAATTTACGACCACTATCGAGTTTCAGATTTTTGAGGTCATTTGGAACGGCAACTTCGAAGGTAGAAATCGTAGCAACCACTAGACGGCAATTGAATGCAACTCACAGGTCAATAAACTTCTTAGTAGATCTATAGGTTGAAAAATGTCTTCTAATGTTGTAAAGTAATGAATGAGAATTGTCTAATGGCACAAATTTTTGCATGTTTGATAATATTCGATACACTATACACCAGGCATCAAATATCAGTGCTTATAGTTGCATGATATTGAATCTTTTTGGCACAGTTACACGGTAACAAATAAAATTCAATAATTTTGAAGATTGACTACTTATTTGCATATCCGTAATTTAATCAGAAATGTTAAGGTATGTGATCGTAACGTTCTTATATACGTATTCACTTGAGATGGGTGCCCGTTTGTTACCTTTACATTGACGAGCATTTCTCTGCATTGGAAAGCACGCTAAGCCGTTGGTCCCGGCTATCATCAGTGGCAAGACCTATGGGCACTCGGTATGAAACATTTCAACGACAGGTAGTTTGAGTCTCTCCCCTTGTCCGTTTCAACACGGCAATAGGGTTACCACTTATTACGTGGCAAACAAAACAAAATCCCACGTTTGAAAATTAAACAAAATATAACTTATATCTCTGCCTTCCCCCCTTGTGTATTCCTATTTGCTATCAAATCTTCCCTGGAATTTGAGTCAGAAGATCGCTTTTATTTGACTGCTAGGGGCTATAGCTATCTATTGATTTTTGTTTTAGACATTATTGGGAGCGACTGCCGTCTGAACGACTTTGTAGGCTTGGGTCCCCCGGTGGTCCCCTTAGTGGAGACAAGGTCAAATTTCTTGTGGCTCCCCAAGACGGGGTAGACAAGGCACCATACTCCCGCCTCCCGAAAAGTCGATTGCGTCGTTGTTACGCCCGTTAGTCAGCAGGTGTTCCGCTAGCAGTTGAGGTCGTTTGGACCCCGGAGGTAAGGCCCCTTCCACCGCATGACTATATGTATGTATGTATCAATATTTACTTGAGAAACCTGCCAACAGATCATAAACATCTGTTTGGAAGCAGCACAAAGGTTTTGAAATGATTTACGTAAACTGACCATGTCTTAAATTATAGGTACTTGTAATAAACATTACCAGATTTCATAAGACAAATACAATAAATGATCAATTGAACGAAACTTTATTCATTATTGCCGATTAACAACCGTGATAGGGGACTCAGAAACTTATTGTGTGCAGCTCATGAGTTGAGATTTTTAAAAGATGGTCTCGACATGTATGACGCGGGCTGAATGCTCAATGGCATGCTTGACCTTGAATTTAGTAACGTTCGCGAGGTTCCTGTAATGACAGCTGACGTAATAGATCAAAAACGTTACTGTTGGACGGGATGTGGATTCATTCAATAGAGAAAACTTAGGTTCGTATTCCAGAACGTTTCTCAATACTCAATTAACGCTTGAGACTAGATTTTGCCTTATAAAATCTACTCTCAAGTGTATCTTAAGTATTGATAAACGTTCTGGAATACGGCCATTAATTGTAAGACATAGAAAGAATGTGACGAAATACGCTATGGTGATTTATATTAGTAAACAGTTGTTGGCTGGAATGGTTTATTAGAACTCTGGAGCCCAAGAGAGTTCATCTACTAGCGGTGCAGCTGCCGAGTAACATTCGCGGCAACGATGCAGAAGCCATTGCGAGGTTGATAGATCAGACGGCAGTCGCTCCCAATCTATACTAATATATAAAGCTGAAGAGTCTGTTTGTTTGTTTGGTTGAACGCGCTAATCTCAGGAACTACTGGTCGGATTTGAAAAATATTTTTGTCTTGGATAGCCCATTTATCATCACGCTACTACCCTGGAGAGCGGAGTAGTGATCATAAATGTCAAAAAATCGTGCAAATTTTTATACATTTTGATAGAATTTATAAGCGACGGGATAAAATAGGTGCAACGGTAGTTCGAAGTATGTCACGGGCGAAGCTGTGAGGGTCACAAATTTTATGCACTACTGTGCATAAAATTAAAAGTCCCATGATAGCTGCTCCTAGCAGCCAACCAAAAGTCGACCCCAGGCTTCAAATAAAAGCAACTTGGAAAACACTTAAGATTAGGAGAGAGAAAGAGAGGGAGAGGGAGAAAGGATACGACGAAATTGATTTGTTTTAACAGCAAATGCATATTGATAAATTTTTAAAGCAATTATTTTCCTAAATTTTTCATAAATTTTAAATAAAGCTTTATTAAAAATTTATGAAAAATTTAGCAAAATAATTGCTTTAAAAATTTATCCGTAACCTGAGTGGAGTCCGTTGCATCAATGTTTAAAAATGGTTGTAACACTGTTCATTGGTATCGAGTTGTTCATTAGCTCGATAGATGGCTCTGGTCATACTCTTTAAATGGCGGTTAAAATATGGTGGAGAATTCCAACTTGATTCGATACGGTTCGGGTAGTTCAGGTGGCTAGAACATTGCCCTGGTTAGGCAAAGGTCACAGGTTCAATCCCTGTCTCGAATCGAATTGTCTTATTCCACTTTATTAAAAATGCATATTGGCTGCAAAGAAGTGGAGTCCAAGCTCTAAACAACACGGGACGCCGATAAATGGACTACTTTGATGAGATGAGTTGATTTGTAATTATATGAAATAGTAGCTGACGCCCGAGGCACCGCACGCGTGGTGAAGTTTTCCCATTCACGTTTCCCACAGGAACTTGTTCCCGGGATAAAAAGTAACCTATGTGTTATTCTGATGTGTAAGCTATATTATTGTAAAGTTTCATCAAAATCCATCCAAAGAGTAGGTATCAAAGATCCATACTTACAAACTTTCGCGTATATAATATTAGTAGGACTATGACGTGAAACGATATAATACAAATTTAAATTAAACCACATTTCGGTAACAATACATATTTTACATGGATTTGAGAGGATATTACATTTAACACTCATCCGGAAGAAACCACATCTAAATTAGTTTCGCAATTTCGAAGATCTAAGCGTACCTATCTATGTAAAGATGGCAAGGAACGATAAACTCGATATATATAATTCAGGCTGTTACATACTTGTGCGTCACCTACCATACATAACAACTATGTATGATTGGTATTTTCAGCAGATCATACAATATTTATAATTTATTGTTACAATGCCGATATTATGCGCATTTATAATATGTTTAAGTTGTAGTGTTACTATGGAAGTGCTCACTATGGGTCGGAAATGCCTTTTGCTTTATTCCCTTTCCTATTATTTTAGGTTTAACCCGCAGTCCCGGTTTTAAATATAAATATACTAGAATTTTTTTTTGTAAAATGCCACCTAGACCATAGTAAGCTAATTAAAATTTAAGGTTATATTTCTAAAACTTCAGCTACGAAACTAAGACGTATAGATCGCACAAATATTTGTTCCGGCCACAGACATTTTGGACCCGAGACGTCAGCACTTCAGTGGCACTACCACTTAAGTTTTATTTATTTATTTTATATCTAGGAACCTAAAGTCTATTTTCCTAGTCTTAGGGCCGTATTTTAGAACGTTACTCAATACTTAAGAAACGCTTGAGGCTAGTTTTTGCCTTAAAATACTACTCTCAAGTGTTTCTTGAGTATTGAGTAGCGTTCTAAAATACGGCCCTTAGTTTTCATTGAGACTTTTGGCGAGCATTTGCTTTCACAAGCCATGAGATCGGAGGAGAAGGCATCGGTAAGTAACCAATATTTGACTACAATTTTTTTCTGCATTATGATTTATACCACCAACGCATCTAGTTATAGATTGAAAGAAATCATGCAATACATATATATATACATAATAAATGAATGAAATGAAAATGTATTTAAGTCTTTAATGGAATTAGATAGAATATAGACAAACTTATAAAGCAAAAATTTATTAAAATCGTAAGATACGTTTCTGAGATAACATGTTTCATTTGATATCTTCCAATACTAACCATGGTCAATGTAGCAGTTCACATTTGACCCTGGCCTTGTTCAATTTACTCAATCGCGTTGAGACGTGGTTGCAATTACCAAGAGAAATGGTTATTTATTCTCTACGGTCACGCGCGTGTTTTTGTATTCAACTGATCAATGAACGGACCCATCAAGCAACTGTGTTTAACCAAAAGCTCTCTGAAAAGTTTTTGGGAAGTACGATGGCCCAAGTCTTAAAAAAAATTACTTTGATTATGTTCTTCCAGTTCTCATAAATATGACAGGGATCCACATCTCACAACAAGACTAACAATGTGAATAGTAACTAGTTCATAAGTTTAACACTAACAGTTATTACTAAGCTAGGTGACTCCCCCGGCTTCGCCCGATATACTTCAAACTCCCGTCGCACCTATATAAACCCGCCGCTTATAAATTCAACAATAATGCATTAAAATTAAGATTTGTCGACATTTATGACTATGTATTAAAGACAACATAAAAAAAAAACTCTTCTGCTTTATAATATTATAGTATAGATATTTGTTTTTCTAATTATTATGTAACCTATTTTAAGAGATCTGGATATAAAAATGGTTTTTTATAATTATAAGTTCTCTATATTCGGTGACCTACTTCTAGCAACAACCGTATGTTCCCAATAAAGGCAGGTATGCGAATCAGCTTCAAACCAGTACAGTGGCGTAACCGGGCAAGCCAGAACAAAAAGCTGACCGTGTCTGAAGGTCAGGGTCTGCTCGGTGTAAGTAAGTGACAACATGACTTACGAAATCACCCCATACGGTAGATACAATGTTTTCGGTGGTCATTGCCATAGTTTCTGTTTTTATCAGTCAAGCCTTTAACGGTTGCAGATGCATATTATACGCTCTCATTTTATCATGTGCATTTTTGTCTCATATAACAAGTGGTCAGCCAATTGCCGTGTTAAAATGGAAAGACTCAGGTTGCGAAGTCTATTGAAATGTATCATGCCGTCCATAAGGCATTCAACTTAGCTTTAACACTGCTATGTTACTTGCAACAGGACCAATGGCTTAATGCGTTTTCCGAAGTACAGAACCGCTCGTAAATGAAAATGCCACAAAACCAACAACGGTCACCCATCTCAAGACCAGTCATAAAGTAAAATGCTTAAATAAAATAAATAAATAAATATCCATCACGCCTTATCCCCGAAGGGGGGCAGAGGCATATTATATGCCCAATTTTCACCGTGTGGATTCCTGTCCCACGTAATAGGTGGTGAGCCCATTGCCGTGTTGAAATAGACAGACGCAGGTTGTGGATACCTGCTGTTGAAATTTTTCATGCCGCCCATAAGGCATTCAACCAGGCTTAACGACTGCCATTTTACTGGCAACCGGGACCAACGGCTTAACGTGCCTTCCGAAGCACGGAAACGCTCGCAAATGTAAATACCATAAGTAAAATGCTTAACACAGTGATCGTTCGTAGAACACTTGAGCTAGCGGGGCTACGGGGGTTTTTATTTGTGGTTGGTTCGGTTTTTTTGTCTTTCTCGTCAACATAAATAAAAGCCTTATTACCTTATAGAAACCGATGTTGATCATACACGTGGAACTTACTGATATATAGTATTATATACTTTCTACACATGCAGTCTGTGGGCTAAATATGCTCAAGTCGCGTACAATGCCCTTCGTATACAGTTTCATAAATCGTTTATGGTGCTGGTGGCTGGTGAGACTGCCCCACTTTTGTAGTGCGTTAGGGATCTTCACCAATGCTCGGGTGGATTGTTTTTATACTACACTTAGGAAAAGGCTAATATGGTTTTTTAGGGTTCCGTACATCAAAAGAAAAAAAGAAGAGAAACACTTATAAGATTACTTTCTTTTCCGTCTCTCTGTCCGTGTGTCACTATCGATTTTCTCAGGAACGGGTGGACCGATCAATTTCAATTTTTTACCAGATACTGAGGTCTATGGTCCATTTTATTTAAATATACTTAGAAACAAGTACTAGTTACTGAATAAATAATATATTTACTATTATAGTGAATATTCACTTACATCAGTTACGTTGCTCTTAATGTAGTGACCACTGTGGACCAATGTGTCGATATCATCCATATTTTTGTCTCCACCGAAGCTTACTTGAAGCGAGGCGAGACAATACTTTCCTCTGACCGCGCCATCTACGCTGAGACACTCATCGAAATCACCGTATTGGTTTCCATTACCGCTTAGGATGCCTGCCGGCGGCTTTGCTGTTGCGTCAAACACTGAAACAATAATATCTATATTAGTTAAACTAAGCAGTTTGTTTGATTGATTTCTTGGGTTCCGTAAGATTTTTCCCTTCTTAGGGTTTTTCCCCAAAAGAAAAAATACGGACCCCTTATAGGATCAATAAGTAGTCCGTCCGTCTGTCAAGATGCTTTATCTCGCGTGAGTACTGAGATATTGAGTTGAAATTAAAACTATATAGGTACTCAGGTTTAAAGCTGTAATAAAATCAAACTTCATTAAACATACATACATATTATCACGCCTGTTTCCCATCAGGATAGGCAGAGACTATGGCTTTTCACTTGCTACGATCTTGACATACCACTGTCGCTTCTTCTCCTTTCATGAGTGTTTTCATTCACGCTTGCCGGTTAAGGGTACACTTGACCTGGCCTTTTTCCAACAGGTCTTCGATTTGAATGACATACGTACGCCGAGGTCAGCCCTCACAGTTTGCCCATTCACCCTCGCCACATAAATCTTCTTCATCAGTCTATTTTAATCCATCCTCTCCTCGTGTCCGAACCATCTAAGCACCCCTTTTTCTATCTTAGTCACTACATCTTCTGTCATACCGCAATGTTCCCTTATCGCGCCGTTCCTTTTTTATAGAATTAGTTGTCCGTTTTTATAGAATTAGCTACATTTAATAAGTAGTCACTCATTAGGAAAACTAAGTTTTTAACTGTTTGGTGTGGGGTGCAATGAAGATTTAAGTACGACATTGGCGAAGGCAGGGGGTCATAACTACTTTAATCCCAGGAACAAGTACCTGTGGGAAACGGGAACAGAAAAACTTTACCACTTGGGCGGAGCCACCGGCATTAACTAGTAATTGATAAGCATATGTACTCTATAAGTATCATTTATTTCTGGCGTTGCAAACCTCCACAAGCTACGGTGACCACCTTTGAACAGGTATATGCTGTCGGCCACAACGGTGGTATAAAAAAAGTATCATAACAGCCCTTTAGTTACTTAGTTCATTGGTTTGTAATGTAATAAATGTAACGCTGTTTACAGAGCACACACATACTATATTACTATACTTACTTAAGTGGATTGGTGATTTAAGTTAAAATAATTGTATTCAAAAATGCCTACTAGGAAGATACGTGATCAGCAAACATGAGGTTTGAATGCTAAATACTCTAGAATATCACTTGATTTATTATCTGTTTCTGTTCAGTTGATTTATTCACTGTTTCAATGTGTCCTGTCTGTGTCTTAAAAGAGTTCCCTAAACTGGAACGATAACCTAACTTTATCAAAAAAAAAAGGAGTCAGGGTAGGCCGAGACTTACATATGAAGACCACATGAGCAGATTGCTTAAAAAAAGGAAATGTCAAAAGTACTTGAATACCCAGACGTGCATGTATGAACGATTAATAAATCTGCAGGAAGCGAAAGAAGTATGCTCGGATTGGAAGTCTGGCGATCTGTTCTCTCTGACTATCTGGCTTTACACAATAATCTTCTAGAAAACTGTAGAACCCTTGACGATACAGGTTTACCGGTTATGTTTTACAGCATCATCTAAAGTAAAATTTTTATTTCAATCGCGTAATTATATTTATACCAGCTGTAGGTAATCACATAAATTATATAGAACACGTAGCGCATATATAATGGTTTAAATGGCTTTGCACAATGAATAATGACGAAGATGAGAGATTCACATATTTTCTGTTTTTCAATCAGTAAATTGATTTCTCATAACTAGAAAATCCATTTTCTAGTTATGAGAAATCAATGAATTTAGCGTCTGCCAATGTATTAAGGAGTCCACATAAATTTTTTTTTAGCGTATGCACATTCTAGTCACGCCAAAGCTTACGCCAAGTCATCATACTCGAACGAACGCTGGAACATTTTATGCCCACGTTAACTATGCCATTCACCAGTGACATTTGACATGTACATGATTGAACCAAAGAGATTAGTGAACCAAAAATCATTTGAAAACGCCCTCGAAAAGAAAAATCTAGTTAACTGTACGTATTTTCTGTTGTGCATTAAAACATATCTATTTTTTCTACATACATAAGCTGAAAAGTTTGTTTGTTTGGTTAAGTGCCTTAAGCTCAGAAACCACCTAAGAACAGGAACTAATTCGAATTGAAAAAATATTTTTGTGTTGGATCGCCCATTTATCGAGTAAGGCTATTAGGCACAGAATAAATAATAGTACTACGTACTATAAGGCTATAATATCATCACGCATCCTGGAGAACGGAGTACTTACATAAATCATGTCAACAAATCGGGAAAATTGTTCATACATTATTGTAAAATTTATAAACGACGGGATTAAATCGGTGCGACGGGAGTTCCGAACACGGATAAAGGCGCGGGAGTTAACTATTAATTTTACACAATGGAATCACTTTTTATCAAAATCAGGAAACTTCTCAAGTTAACATCTACTCGAGAAGTTCCCTGATTTTGACAAAAAAATGATACCATTGCAAGACGAAAAGACGGATAAATCACTCGGGCACCGCAATGGGCTCACCACGTCGGACAAAAATGCATACATTGAAATGTGAAAAGAAAACACATATAATTTGCCTGTGCACAATATAGCCACGCTTTAATGCCTTTCGGGGATAAAGACGTAATTATATGAACCCTTAGATTATCTTATATCCTTTTCTAAAACATCTCATGTCACAGTGTTGAGGGCCAAACCCCTCCAAAAAGGTCGAACGATATTAATTAAATGTATTACGTATATTTTCACGCTGTTTCCTGACGGGGTAGTCAGAGCCATGTAAAGCTTACAGAATTTGAAATATTTAAACAAAATATACCGATAAAGTAAAGAAATAGCAGCTTTCAACAAGATTTCAACAGCTTTTCCAGAGGTCTGCTGCAACATTGCGGTAGGGTCGGTAGCGCAAATGTAAATCTCTTGTATTGCAAATGTCCATAGACTACGGTGAGCCGTTAGGTCACACATCAGGTGGACAGTATGCTTGTCTGCCACCCCAATAGTATAGAAAAATAACCGTCTTTTCCGAGCACCTAACGGATGTTTAGACATGGTTTTCAGCAAACATTTACCTCAAGTAATACTTAGTAAAGGAACTGCGCATGAGTTACATTTGCAGACTACTAATTGGGTACTTACGTGTCAATGACATGTGATCTAATCTTGATTAACGACGTGCTCAGGTTAGGAAGGAGGGTCAAATATTGTGTAATATATTATCTTTATTTTGAGTTCAAATTTTGTGTTTGTGTGTTTAAAGTTCCTATCTGGGTGGTACTGTTTATTCGGCCAACGGCGAAGTATGCAGGGAGAAAAAAAAAAAAGAAGCATGATTAACTCGAAATGAACGACTCTTTAGTGCAAAAATCTAGTCTGATAACCAATCTCGTTAAGATCTTATCTGATAAACAATATTGGTTCCGTAAAGGCAAATCATGTGAAAATGTAATCTCGGCCCTTATGACAAAGCTCGGGATATTGAATGCAAAGGTTAAGTGTTTAAGCATATTTCTAGAAATTTTAAGGCCTTCGACACTGTGTTTGTATATAAGATTTTGGAAAAAATGGAAGAGATCGAGATTAGGAATAGAAACACCGTTGACACTTTGTAATAATTTCCTGTCAAAATCAACTTAACAAGTGACGGTGGCTTCATGTGTGAGTGATGAGTGTTCTTTTGGTGTTTCACAGGGCTCTATTCTTGGTCCAACTCTGTTTCTGATTTATGTTAAAGGCTTATGTGACCTAACTCTCCCATATTGTTACGTATTTACATACGCGGATGACAGTGTTTCTCATACGTGCAGCCAAGAGAGAGCGGATTCTGCGTTGAGTGTTGTAAAATCCCAGCTTTCAGCAAACCGCCTAACCCTAAATGTAACAAAAACTAAATTGCTGACTTTCGCACTTACGGTCCGAACGCTTCCAAGTGATTTTGCATCAAAGCGCATGACTGTGGTTAACTTTCAGAACAATGTTCTGTCTTTCGATAATGAGAACTACAAATATTAAATAACAAGGATTAAAATAGATAACCAAATATTTTTTGACTGCCTCTGTGGCGCGGTGGGAGTGCATCCGACTGCTACGCAAGAGGTCGTGGGTTCGATTCCCACCCAGGATAAAACTTTGTGTGATGAGCACGATGGTTTATTCTGTGTCTGGGTGTTATTTATCTATAATATGTATGTATTTAGAAATATATAAGTATGTTTATCACTTATCTAGATCCCATAACACAAGCTAATATTAGCTTACTTTGGGCTAGATGGCGCTGTGTGAAAAATGTCCCACAATATTTAGATATTTATATTTAAATAGCATGGAATGCTCAAATTAAGGAATTATCCGGCAGAGTAAGAAAACTGAAAGCAATGTTTAGGAAATTTCGATATAGTGTCCTCAAGGTATCGATGCGGTATCTATCTTATTATTATATTATTATATGTCTATCTTTATGTCAGTCCGTAATATCTTTCGGCATAGCAGTGTGCGGTTGAGCACCAAAGACTGCAATGATACAACTTGAAAGGGCGTAGAGGGCTGTCTTTAAGATGATGACATTTAAACACTTAAGATTTAGTAATACAGCATTTATAGAAACTGCGAGGTAATGTCTGTGAGGCAGTTATTTGTGTTCACATTCTAGTGCGTAAACATCAACCGTATAAGAGTTTGTGAGGTTGATAAATACAGAACGAAACTGATTGAATGCAGTTCTCACTCGCTGTGAGTCGCATATGAAATATGTCACATATCTTTACAATCTTAATAACTATGAACTTAAGGCTTGGTGAAGATAACTAAATTGATCATCAATTTTGACTATGAGAACGTTAAAAATATTGATATTATACATGTTATTATTTTACTACAATTTGTGGAGTCATTTACTTACATTTATATTACAACTTTGACGCGTTGTTGTATGTATAGCGCGTCTAGAAAGATGTAGTTATAACTGTAGTATTACTGTTTCTGACCTGATTTTTAATAAACTTATCATTAACGCCTTTATCCCCGAGGGGGTGGCAGAGGCATACTATACCCCCATTTTTCACCGTAAGCATTCTAAAGAAACTTAAGCAGTATTTAAGATGCAAGATTAGAAGATGATCAATGCGGCTTCACCTTCGTGTCAAACTAAACTTCCTTTTCAACCGCTCTATCCGTTGATGAAAATTGGAAAATCCATTAAGTAATTTTGATTTTATTGAGTCGGAGACAGACAAACATACGTTGCGGTGTACTTTATTGGTGTTCTATTTATACATAGAACTAAAATTATGAGGTAACAAGGAAATCCCTATAAACGCAATTAAAAACTAATATACCTTTATCTCTTTAATCTGGGTATTACGAATGGCTATTATCGTTATTATTAATTATTTAGTGATCGTTATATGAATATTAGTGGTCACGGCCACTTATATACCTCGGTAGCGCAGTGGTAGTGTATGCGACTGAGGCATTGAGGTCTCGTGTTCAATTCCCACTCAAATATTTGTGTGATCCACAAATGTGTTTTTCGGGGTTTGGACGTTTCCTATAATATGTATGTATTTAGAAATACGTAAGTATGTTTATCAGTTCATACCACAAGCTTACTTTGAGCGAGATGGCGCTGTGTGAAAAGTGTCCCACAATATTTATTTATTTATGTGTCATCTTCATCTTAAGTGTTTTCCCAGTTGCAACTAAGTCCACTTTAATTTGCAGGTTTATTGATTGACTTTTGATTTTCGGCATTGTTTGGAGAGACTCCCGTCTGACCGCCCAAACCCCTATGGGCGCCTATTTCACAGCCTCATTTATTAATCATTAATCCAGCTGGTGCACCGCTAGCAAGAGAGTTTGGTTGGGCCCAAAAGATCTTATTAGGGCCCCTTACAATTTAGTTACAAACCCTTCTGACCCGTGGTACACCAACGTAGTTCACCTAGATGTTCCACGGTTAACTCTTAGTACCCCATGGGTACAAAGAGTTAACCGTCCATTTAGGTGTTCTACGGTTAACTTTCTGTACCCCTGGTCCACCTAGGTGTTCCACGGTTAACTTTATGTACCCCTGGTCTATTTAGATGTTCCACGGTTAACTTTTTGTACCTCTGGTCCACCACCTAGGTGTTCCACGTTTAACTTTCTGTGCCCTTGGTCCACCTAGGTATTTCACGGCTAACTTTTTGTACCCCTGGTCCACCTAGGTGTACCACGGCTAACTGCCTGTACCCCTGGTCCACCTAGGTGTTCTACGGTTAACTTTCTGTACCTCTGGTTTAACTAGGTGTTCCAAGGTTAACTTTGAATACCCCTGGTCAACCTAGGTGTTCCACAATTAAACTCTTGTATATTTTCCACAGTAAACTTATTTATATACCACAATATTTAAATATCATCCTCTTTCAATAAGTAATTGCCATTTAGAATTAACTCCGTATAAGTGACCACTAATAGTTAGCGATGTTCTATAATCTATTTAATCACACGATTAATTAATTGTTTTTTTTTTTGTATGGCATTTCGTGATATTTTGGACAATCTGTAAGAGGGTTTTCTTAGCTGGTGCGGCCGGCTTTTAAAAGACAACCGGGATAGTAAGAAATATAAATAAATACTAGCTGTCCCGCCCGGCTTCGCCCGTGACATACTTCGAACCCCGTGGCACCCATTTAATCCCGTTGTTTAATAATTTCACATTCACAATAATGTATGAACATTTTCCAAATTCATTGATTACTTCTCCGCTCTCCAGTACTTAGGTACCTACCTACCCGCACGGCCCGGTCGAATTAAATTAATTTCTTTGCGCCTAATTTTGAATTTGCGATAATTCGTAAGATATTCATTTAATTTGCAAGGTGTTAAGGGACAAAATAATCTTCGTGAAATGCTGAAGCCAACTAACGTAGTAAAAATGATAAAGATTAATAGCATATTTGTGTAAATAGCCTTCAAATTACCGCTTTATAATTGCTGTTTTTTTTAAGTATTAAAATGGATATAGTATGTTATTCTTGAGAGATAGACATATGTCGTCGCGGACTTTTTTGTAGACCATTATTAGATACACAATTGCACCATACTTTATTTTGTTATATCTCAAAGGATTTAGGCAGCGTTTTTGTTGAAAGCTCCCAGACGGCTTATTTTTTCCGACATCCCCAACAAATATCGTTATAATTTAGTCAATATATACAAAAACTTAACAAATTATACATAAAAACCTTCTATAAGAATCACACTAACTATTAAAAAAAACCGCATCGTAATTTGTATCGTACTTTTAAAGATCTAAGCATACATAGGGACAGACAGCGAAAAGCTACTTTGTTATATAATATGTAGTGATTATGTAGTGATGATGAAGCGCTAGCCACGGTCGAAGGCCTTCTGCATGTCTAGAAATGGACAGTGCATAGGCGTATTCTTCGTCCTGTATTTCTCAGTGTCAACCCTTAGGGCAAAAACTGGGTCCGTGGTCCCATGACCAGGGTTAAAACCCATTTGACACTCTGAGAGAGTACACTCCTGCTGGATCCGGAAGTCTATAATCCTCTCAAAGATATTCCTGGTGTGGGGCATAACCTTTATACCGTGGTGGCTCCCACACTTCTGCATATAAGTGACTATTTTTGGTTAAATTTTCAATCTTTCAAACATTTGTTTAAAAAAATCTAAACAAGTAGCTATTATTAAGAATCCGTGAGTGGTTTTCGAATGAACAGAGAAACGAAGAAACGGACATAACAACAAACAAACAAATCTATCTTATGTTATTTTTAGTTACGTTCAGCATTTTTTATCGGTGGAAATGCACCTTTCAACTCAATAATAAATTGTTGCAATAAAAATAATGTACTATTTAGCACACTTGTAATTAAGTGCAGTTTATTGCACCACGTTAATAAATTATTAACAATTCATATAAGTAATTTAGCACACTCGTATCACTACATATTATAAAACAAAGTCGTTTTTGCTGTCTGTCCCTATGTATGCTTAGATCTTTAAAACTACGCAACGAATTTCAATGCAGTTTGTTTTAAATAGATAGAGTAATTCTTATAGAAGGTTTTTATGTATATATTGTTAAGTTTTTGTATACATTAACTTAATTATAACGATATATGTTGGCGGTGTCGGAAAAAATAAGCCGTCTGGGAGCTTTTAACGAAAACGTTGCCTAAACCCTTTGAGATATAACAAAATAATGTATTGTGGAATTGTGTATCTAATATAGGTCCACAAATAAGTCCGCGACGCAATATGTCTATCTCTTAAGGATTACGTACTATATCCATTTTAATACTTAAAAAAAAAAACAGTAAAAATAAAGCGGTTATTTAAAGGCTATTTACACAAATATATTATTAATCCTTATCATTTTTATTATGTTAGTTGGTTTCAGCATTTTCTCTAGATTATTTTGTCCCTTAACACTTTGCAAATTAAATGAATATCTTCGGCGATATGGCAATATCAAAAAATGCGCAAATAAATTAATTTCGTGTAACAATAATTCGACAGGTCCGTGCGTGCGCGGGCGTAGGTACTTGAGAAACAAAGTCGGTTTTGGCTGTATTTCCCTATGTATACTTGATCTTTAAAACTACGCAATGAATGTCTTTGCAGTTTTTTTTTAAATAGATAGAGTGATTCGTAGAGAAGGCTTTTATGTATATTTTATTAAGTTTTTGTATACATTAACTTAATTATAACGATACGGTGTCGGAGAAAAATAAGCCGTCTAGGAGCTTTTAACAAAAACGTTGCCTAAACCCTTTAAGATATAACAAAATAATGTATGGTCGAATTATGTATCTAATATAGGTCTACAAAAAAGTCCGCGACGGTATATGTCTGTCTCTAAGGATACCGTACTATATCCATTTTAATACTTTAAAAAAACAGCAACAATAAAGCGGTAATTTAAAGGCTATTTACACAAATACATATTAATACTTATCATTTTTAATATGTTAGTTGGTTTCAGCATTTTATGAAGATTATTTTGTCCCTTAACACTTTGCAAATCAAATGAATATCTTAGGCGATATGGCAATATCAAAAAAATGCACAAAGAAATTAATTTCGTGTAACAAAAATTCGACCAGCCTGTGCGGGCGCGGGCGCAGTAGGCACTTGAGAGCGGAGAAGTAATCAAGTAATTTGGAAAATGTTCATACATTATCGTGAAATTAATATAAGACGGGATTAAAGCCCTAACACACGACCAAATTTGGTCTGCCGGACCTCGACATACGTGAGAGTAAATAAACACTACGTCATGTATTAAAGTAGCTCTTTTTTCTTTCTGGCAAAAAATGTATGAAAAAGTATTTTTTGGGGAAAGGTAAAATCGGTACTGGGGACATTTTTGACAAACTAACTAAGTTGGCAACATTGGGAAAAAAAATATGAAAAAGTGTCTATTTGGAGAAAAATTAAATTAAATCTGGGGAAATTTACGACAAAGTAGCTAGAACGGCAACATTGATCATATCCGATGCGGATCGAGGCGGACTCAATTAATAATAATTATGTCCGCCGGACTGCTCTACAGACGGTAAGATTTGGTCGGGCGGCCAATCAAATCCGCTGTCTGGTCGGATCAAATCCGGCCGTATGTTAGGGCTTTAAATGGGTGCCACGGGGTTCGAAGTATGTCACGGGCGAAGCCGGGCGGGTCAGTTAGTAATAAATAAATAATAATTAATTTAATAGATTAAAATATCACTACTAATAACATTTGCGCTACAGTAGTGATGCAAAAATATCTTATTCCTGCTAGATTCATTAATCGCCCAGAGCTCAATTTGTTCCATGTATTTACAGAGAGGCCGGTAAATAACGATAGCTTGAATTTAAATCGCGCAGTGACATCTAGCGAGGAAAAGAGTAATCTGAACTATTATCATAGGGGATAGATGGCTGTACTGTACTTTAAAACGAATTCTGAAGAGAAGCTTACAACATACGCAGACAGCTACTGTATTTTCAACTCGGCACTGAATAGAAGCAAGATTGCGAAAGTTTGCCGTTTCGTTGGAACATCATCATCATCATTCGAGCGTCTGTGCCAGTTGCGTCTCGCGACGCCCGGGGTTCGCTTTCATACTTTTTTTCCTCCACTTTGCACAGTCGTCGATATTCTCTTATAGTGAGACCATTCGCACGCATGTCAACCCTTACGACATCAAGTCAGCACTTCTTGGATTATCCCCTCTTACCGGGACCCGGCGGGGCAGACATGGCCAGATATTTGTTTCCCATGTAGCCTGACGGTTGCTGCAAGACATAACCATACTAGCGAAGGCTCTTGCAACTTATTTGCAATGTCACGGACGTGAAGGCTGCCGCGGATGCAAGAGGTCCTCACGCAGTCTATCCGTGTGAATCCACACATCCACCTCAGCATCTTCATTTCCGGTGTGCGTTTCGATTGCTCCGCCACGGTGTCCAATCAAAAAATACTCTCCGTCAAAAAATTGTCGAAGTTTGTCAAAACCGAATGCAACAAACCAAAAATTTGTCAAAGTAAAAATAAAGAAGATATTACCGGCTTAAAGTTGGCCCCGCGAACGAAACGTGGAGGGTCGCGCGGCCACGGAGATCTCAGCAACTACATGGGTTAGAGATCTAATTATTTTTGTCAATTACAGATTGAATTTGTCAAAATTGTCGAAAAAAGAAGTATAAGCACTAGAGCAATATTTTACAAAATATTCGCCTTTAATGTTAAGTTAAGAAGTTATGGCCGCGCAATCCTCCACTCGTTGTTTCTTTAATGTTGATTATTTTTTTAACCTTAAGATTTCTTACAGTAAAATTTCTCCTTATTAATTTAACATTAATGTTAAATTAATAAACGACGGGATTAAATGGGTACCACGGGGTTCGAAGTGTGTCACGGGCGAAGCCGGGCGGGTCATCCAGTTATTTATATACAGTTTATTGTATAAACCTACTTATATAGTAATATAGTATTCTTCCTTGCATATTATATAACACAGTCGTCTGTTCATGGATTGAAACTACTGTAAAGATTATCATGTGAGTTACACCAATTATAATTTGTAAAGTTTTGGGTAAATTAGTGAAAATGTGACGATTATATTGTTCAAGATGTCAGAAAAATCTAGGCTTCCATCGAAAACGCTGCCTAAACAAATATAGATATTACAAACCAATGAATCTTTTTATATAGCTTACAGAAAATTGACGCAAATATACTATAAATCTATACTAATATTATAAAGCTGAAGAGTTTGTTTGGTTGAACGCGCTAATATCAGAAACTAGTGGTCGGATTCGCAGAGATGGAGTGAATATTATGGAAAGATGTATGCAAGAAAAGACAGAGATGCCACATCGGGAAGTAGAGCTCACTTCGATGCTCCAGATCCCGATGTCATTGAAGTCATTAGTATGAAAGAAATAGAACAAGCGATAAGAAGTATGAAATGTGGTAAGGCTGCGGGAAAAGACAGAGTTACTGCTGAGATGATCAAGTACGGTGGGTCGCGTGTCTGGGACACACTATGTCTGTTATGCAACTTGTGCTGGCGGACAGGTGAGGTCCCGGATGACTGGAGAGTAGCAGTTGTAGTACCTATTTACAAAGGGAAAGGCTCGCGCCTAAACTGCTCCAGCTACAGGGCGATCAGCTTGGTCAGCTTAGCTAGTAAGGTGTATGCAAAGGTTATAACGGCACGAATGCAAGAAAAGTCTGAAAGGTATTTATGGGAGGCTCAATGCGGATTCCGACGTGGAAGAGGTTGCATGGATCAAGTGTTTTCTCTCCGCATGATCGCGGAAAAGTTTCTGGCTCTTAGCCAGATGGTTTTCTGCGCTTTTGTGGATCTAGAGAAAGCATTTGATAACGTTGTGAGAGAAACGCTGTGGGACTTGCTGCCAGGATATGGTGTGGACGGCTCGCTACTGCGGGCAATACAGTCGCTTTATAGGGACTGTAAGGCTTGCGTGCGAGTAGGGGGGGATGTGTCACCTCTTTTTGATGTCTGTACAGGCGTCAAACAGGGATGTGTCATGTCCGCCTGGCTGTTCATAGTGTATCTGGACAGTTGCCTGCAGAAGTTGAAAGATTTTAATATGGGTGTGAATTTGGGTGACTTTACAGTAAACTGTCTGCTGTACGCTGATGATGCGGTGCTCATGGCCTCGTCAGAAGCCGACCTACAGGCATTAGTCACTAATATGAAAGAGGGGTGTGAAAGTAAGGGTCTCCGCTTGAATGCAAGTAAAACTAAGGTTCTAGTATTTGAAAGAGGTGACGTAAGAACTAAATGCGAGATTAGAGTAAACCAGGAACGTTTAGAGCAAGTGAATGAAATTGTGTATTTAGGAAGTATGTTTAGCGCGGATGGAAGATGTGATTCGGATGTAGAACGGCGAGTAGCTGCCGGAAACAAAGTTAACGGTGCTTTGTCCCAGTTAGTAAAGCGACAAAGCATCGTAAAAGAAGCACGACTGGCGATTCATAACGCAGTGCTAGTGCCAACTTTGCTTTACGGTAGTGAAACCTGGGTATGTCAGCAGATGCATGAAAGTAAATTGAATGCTGTGGAGATGCGATCACTTCGAAAATTGTGCGGCGTTACCTTGGCCGACCGAATACGTAACGAAGTGATACGCAATATGGCAGGTTTGAATGAAAGTGTCAGCGTTAAGCTGGAAAAAGGCGTGCTCCGTTGGTTTGGACACGTCCAACGAATGAGTGAGGAACGATTGACGAAGAATATATATTGTTCAAAAGTAGAGGGTAGAAGGAGTCAGGGAAGGCCGAGACTTACATATGAAGACCACGTGAGCAGATTGCTCAAAAATGGAAAGGTCAAAAGTACTCGGATACCCAGACGTGCGTGTATGAAGCGATTGATGAATCTCGAAGAAGCGAAAGAAGTATGCATGGATCGCGAAGCCTGGCGATCTGTCCTCTCTGACTACCCCGTCAGGGATACAGCGTGAAGATAGTTAAGTTAAGTTTAAGTGGTCGGATTCGAAAAATTATTTTTGTGTTGGCTAGCTCATTTATCGAGGAAGGCTGTAGGCTATATATCATCACGCTATTACCCTGGAGAGCGGAGCAGTAGTCATACATGTCGACAAATCGGGCAAATTTTTATGCATTCTTGTAGAATTAATAAGCGACGGGATTAAATTATAGGTGTGACGGGATTTCGAAGTATGTCACGGGCGAAGCCGGGCGGGTCAGCTAGTCGAAATATAATATTTTAAAGCTTTTTTTAGGATTTAGCAATTATAATAAATTTTAAATGGAACCACCTGGAAAATATACCCTTTGAAACAAAAAAAAAAGAGTTTTCCATAACGGTTCAGGCATCTGCGAGTAATCTGAACAAACATTTAAAAATATTCCGATGAATTAAGTATATTCATCTGTTTTGAAGTCTGTCAACGAGTATCCATAAAAAAATGACTTATGTCAATTTATTAGGGATACTCTTACCTTACTATCATGCTCTTAGGGAGACGGGTAAGGGTAAACTTAGTAGTAGTTGCGGGCATTAGCTTGTAGACTATAAAACATTGCTATCGGTAGTAACAAACAAAAAAAATCGTGTCGTTAATAAAACATAACCCAGGTTTATAAATCTATTTTTTTAACATATCCCTAATGTACAGACAATATTGGTAGAAATAATGAGTCGGTCATAGGAACCGGAAAAAACAGTAAAAAATACAATCGGAAAAATAAGTTTCGCGATCCATACATACTTATTTCACGTTCCTGCAGATTGAATAATCGTTTGCATAATGCACGTCTGGGTATCAGAGTACTAGTATATTTATTTAGGTACTTCTTTATTATATAGATGCACTAGGTGAACCCCCCCCCGGCTTCACCCTTGACATAATTCGAACTCCCGTCGCACCTATTTAATCCCGTCGCTTATAAATTCTACAATAATGCATAAAAATTTGCCCGATTTGTCGACATTTATGACTACTGCTCCGCTCTCTAGGGTAGTATCGTGATATATAACTTACCTTATAGCCTACCTCGATAAATGGACTTGGATAGTCCATTAGACACAAAAATAGTATTTGAAACCCGACCAGTAGTTTCTGAGATTAGCGCATTCAACCAAACAAACAAACAAACTCTTCAGCTTTATAACATTTTTTATAGATGTATTTTATATCCAAAATAAAATTATAAGTACTCTATTTAGCACACTTTTCATTATGTGCAGTTCATTGCACCACAATGGCACCATTAATTGTCAACGTATTGATAAAAATGCAACAATAAGCAAATGCAGTGATTTTAAAACATTCCACTTTATCGTATTATTACAATTGATTCATTGCCTTGACTTCTTTTTGTAATACGAAATGGATCTTTTGAAATTTTGCATCAGATATTTTACTATTTATGTGATTCGGATGTAGAACGGCGAGTAGCTGCCGGAAACAGAGTTAACGGTGCTTTGTCCCAATTAGTAAAGCGACAAAGCATCGTAAAAGAAGCACGACTAGCGATTCATAACGCAGTGCTAGTGCCAACTTTGCTTTACGGTAGCGAAACCTGGGTATGTCAGCAGATGCATGAAAGTAAATTGAATGCTGTGGAGATGCGATCACTTCGAAAATTGTGCGGCGTTACCTTGGCCGACCGAATACGTAACGAAGTGATACGCAATATGGCAGGTTTGAATGAAAGTGTCAGCGTTAAGCTGGAAAAGGGCGTGCTCCGTTGGTTTGGACACGTCCAACGAATGAGTGAGGAACGATTGACGAAGAATATATATTGTTCAAAAGTAGAGGGTAGAAGGAGTCAGGGTGGGCCGAGACTTACATATGAAGACCACGTGAGCAGATTGCTCAAAAACGGAAAGGTCAAAAGTACTCGGATACCCAGACGTGCTTATATGAAGCGATTGATGAATCTCGAAGAAGCGAAAGAAGTATGCATGGATCGCGAAGCCTGGCGATCTGTCCTCTCTGACTACCCCGTCAGGGATACAGCGTGAAGATAGTTAGTTTTTTATTTTACTCAAACCTTTTCTTTTCACTCTTATCAATCACGCCCTATTAGGATAGATATATCCCAGAAGATATATAGATCCCCCCCGAAGATAGATCCCCGGGGATCCTTCCTGAAGAGGTGGCAAAGGCATATTATAAGCACACATTTCACCGTGTGCATTTCTGTCCAACGCAATAGGTGGTGAGCCCATTTCTGTGTTGAAATAGCCATACGCAGGTTGTGACTTCCTGATGTTGAAATTTTCAAGCCGCCCATTAGGCCTTCAACTTGACTTAACGACTGTCATGTTACTAGTAACCGGGACCAACAGGTTAACGTGCCTTCCGAAGCAAGGAAACCACAAAGCAGTTACCGATACGTAACCTGCCATAGCGAAAGTTGCTTCTTTTTATAAGTTTTCGTAGTATTAATGTTTTTCTCAGTAACGTGTTTTAACGCCATTTACCTAGTAAAATATATTTTGTTACATAGTGCCATCTAGCACAAATCAAGCCATAATATGCCAAAATTTCAAAAAAGAAATTTGTGTCCTCCCCTATTTCAACCCATTTGATTTATTCAAAAATAAATTTAAAATTTGTGGATCTAATTAGCACTTTATCTTAATAATATTATAAATGCGAAGGTTTGTATGGATGTTTGTTACTCTTTCACGTAAAAACTACTGAATAGATTTTAATGAAACTTTACAATAATATGCATATACATCAGAATATGTATATTATTATATAAATACATGCTTATACATCAGAATAACACATAGGTTACTTTTATTATGGGGAACAAGTTCCTGTGGGAAACGGGAACGAGAAAACTTCTCTACGCCGTAAGCCGCGGGCGTCAACTAGTATGTTATATTTAACAAACGGATGCTTAAACAGATAATGGTGTTAGCAAAACTACTATATTTTAATAAATTTATCTATAAAACTTCACAACATGGCCCAAACAAAAAACAACAACGAAAAAAAAATTGTTTTCTCCTGTTGTGTCTGCTGTGTCCATGTAGTATAGGTACCGTCAGCCTCAATAGTAGATTGACACAATCAAAGATTAGAATTGATTTTTGAATGATAATTTGCATGAAAATTTTTTTGTATGTGAAATCGTCTAAAAACAACAAACTTATTTAAAATAGTACACAGATGATGTACTGAATATTATATTAACATTTTAGATTTGTAGATAATGTTCTACTAAGTGACATTGGTTGCTGACCGTACACAAAACATTTTATTTTCAAGATTTTATCAACGGGAATAATCCATATGAAAGTCGTGTTCGTTATCAAACGGGTCCTCCGAAAGGGCTTGACCAATTTTTGTGATTCTTGTGCTATATTTGGTAGCTCTAAGAAAATATCCTTTTTTAAAAAAATGGTAAGTACATCATCGTGTAGCGGGTTAGCAAGTATAATATAGGTATTAAGGGTCTCTGAATTGGACTGCGGACATATAGACGGTCAGACGGACATATCTAAACTAAAAGTGTTCCTTATTTACTACAGAACCCTAAAAAATAAAAAGAAAGAAATCAAGTGAGTTAGGAATGTCCAGCAATTTGAAGTAAGTTAAAATAAATAAAAAATGGCGGTTATGGGGTTTTTTTTCTTAAATTTCCCGTATTATATCTACTTTCAATTATATTTTACTCTTTTTTTATTCAGTTAAGATAGGTAAAATGCCAAACAATTTTTATAGAAATCAACAAAAACAAACACATATTAAACAAATATATATTGTGCGAAAGTAAAGGGTAGGAGGAGTCAGGGTAGGCCGAGACTTACATAAAAACCACATGAGCAGATTGCTCAAAAACGGAAAAGTCAAAAGTACTCGGATACCCAGACGTGCGTGTTTGAAGCGATTGATGAATCGTCGAGAAGCGAAAGAAGTGTGCATAGATCGTGAAGCCTGGCGATCTGTCCTCTCTGACTACCCCGTCAGGGATACAGAGTGAAGATGGTTAGTTAGTTAACAAAAACAAACAAACGTAAGCCTAAAAAAATAACACATCGAACCTAGACATTCAACGAAATTAACAAAAGGTCATCGACACGGTTGGTACAAGACAAGATGTTGCCAACAGAAATTAAAAGGCTTTGATTTGAAATAATTAACTTTCGTTCGATGTCCTTCTTAATATTGTATATTCGACCTTATAACAAATATAATTCGAAATAATTACCTAACGAAATTTTGACACGAAATTGAACAAAAACAAAATTTTGCTCAAAAATTCAGCAAAAAATTAAATATGGTCAATATGCGCCTTGACACTAAAAGAGATTTGGTTAAGTAGGTACCTGTTCTACGTCAGTTTAATGTACAAATGTTTAAATTACTTTGTTATCGAAAACGTATCTCTTTAATCATTGCAGTTCAGTATAAACAATACCGTCAATGATATTGTGTACAAAAAAGATGTGCTTAACACAATCACTAATTTAAATAATATTATAAATGCGTAAGTTTGTTTGGATGTTCGTAACTATTTCACGTAAAATCTACTGAATAGATTTTAATGTAACTCTTCAATAATATAGCTTATACATCAGAATAACACATAGGCTACTTTTTATCCCGGGAACAAGTTCCTGTGGGAAACGGTAACGGGAAAACTTCACTACGCCGTCGAAGCTGCGGGTGTCAACTCAATATCATATTTGAAACCAACCTAATTATAAATTTTCAATTTCAATCACTAAGTACCTATAAAAATTGTAAAAAAAAGAAGTAAGTAAGGAAACAGACCTTCTTAAATATAATAAAACAAAAATGATAAAAAAAAATATATAAAAGAAAATTATTTACTTTTAAGTGCCCACATTTCCAGGCGATCTAAGCTGTCCAGGTAGATCTGGCTATCTCTTCTGCACTGTTCACTAGTCCCGTTCCTTAGCACCACAACTTTAGGGAATCGGTTCCACATTTCCACCACATTAAAAAGTCCACTTTCTTCGTAACTCTCATTTTTAGCAGCTACTTTTAATATCGTACCATTTAGCATCGAATCTATGAGTAAGTTTTTATCGGAAATAGTCAATTCGAGACATTCCCGCGAAGCTGCAATTGTAACCGCGAGAATCAGAAGAGCGCATGCGCGCACCGCCATGTTGTTGCACACAATGACGGATGAAGCAAACTTCGCGGGTATATCTGAAGCGATCCGAACGAACTTGAATATTAACCCTATGCCAATGTGATACAAACAATAGCGTTGGCTAATATTGTACCGAATGTAGTATAGGTACTTGATCTTTATTTGGTTATTTATTTTTATATTTGTTTAGAAATAAGTATTTGGATTTAGTACCTGCAGTTCAAGAAAAAAATCAATTTATAGTTACATGTACCTAAAAAATACGACTGTTATCTTAATATCTTTATTTTAATCTTAATCTTAACTTAATCTTAATAATATTATAAATGCGAAAGTTTGTATGTATGTTTGTAACTCTTTCACGTAAAAACTACTGAGTGTTTTTTCTGAAAACTTTACAATAATATAGCTTATACATCAGAATAACACATAGGCTACTTTTTATCCCGGGAACAAGTTCCTGTGGGTAACGGGAACGGGAAAACTTCTCTACGCAAGCGAAGCCGCGGGCGTCAACTAGTTATTCTATAAAACATTACTAAAGCCTATGCCTGTGGCTAAATGCCTTTCTAGGAAGAAGAATCAGAGTGTTGTGGTCGTTGCTCGGTTGCAGAATAAAGAGATTTTCAAGTCTACCATCCCATAAACACTCACGTGTACGATGTGTTCAATTTTCCCAGTCACAAAGACCGACATGTATTTTTCGACGTATTACTAACTGTTCCTGATGCCACGATGCCGATTTGCAACGACCGTGGACGTAGTTCAAGGTCTAAGTTCATGTTCAATAGACAATGTATGCATCATGTGAAAGCAAAATAAGACAATGTTTGTCCTGTCATGAGGTCTAAGGGGCTCCAACAAGAGTTTCTCCTATCGGCTGACGTAGGTGCTCACCGGACACGGTTGCTTCGGTGTGTTCAGGCATCGTATACGGCGAGAGCCACTGCCTATACTGCTCACAGGATACGGTGCTCCTTGCGCTGGCAAATTGCGCAGAGTGGATAGCGCAACGACGCGGACTCGTGGCGGCCATAGGAGAGGGTAAAATCACGGTGCAGGCCATGGTTGTGTCTGGTTATGGTCAGTAGCGAATGTTCAAAGAAATCGACTGCCATGTTTTGTGAGGACATAAAGTACGCAAAAGAGGCGGCGGAGAAGGACCGGAAGAGGAACAGTACACTTTCGTGTCGCAGATGACGCACTGAGCGCCAGATGTCATATAGCCGCTAACCTGAGAGAGGTAGGCCCAAGGTGGTGGCGCAACGTGTTCCTATTGTCCCTATTGCAGTGTGTTTGGTGGATTGCCAGTAAACATGGTCAGAGTGGATAGCGCAACGACGCGGACTCGTGGCGGCCATAGGAGAGGGTAAAATCACGGTGCACGCCATGGTTCTGGTTATGGTCAGTAGCGATTGTTCAAGGAACTCGACTGCCATGTTTTGTGAGGACATAAAGTAAGCAAAAGAGGCGGCGGAGAAGGACCGGAAGAGGAACAGTACACTTTCGTGTCGCAGATGACGCACTGAGCGCCAGATGTCATATAGCCGCTAACCTGAGAGAGGTAGGCCCAAGGTGGTGGCGCAACGTGTTCCTATTGTCCCTATTGCAGTGTGTTTGGTGGATTGCCAGTAAATATGGTCAAGGGTCGCCAGCGGTTGACGACTAGGGCTGGTCTGGGTCTCTGTGATTTCCTTTCGGAGATAGATGTATGTAGCAGATAACCTGATGAGGTTTTCTGGTTACATGAAGCCGGGAAGAAGGAAAAAAACGAGATTCACCAAGATTTCATGGAGACAAGCCAATCTCACCTGCAAGTGTTGCACCTTCTGAATTACTTGGGATACGGTGTAGATGCTTATTTATTTCATCTTTAAATCAGGCGAGTGCTGTCTGACCTCCCAGTAGTCTAACCCTACTGGGAGGTCAGACAGCACTCGGCACACAGCAGACGGCGGGACCACACACACACATTTGACAGCTATCATCTGTCTCTTACAAAATCTCATCTAATATCACCCCTTCAAGACGACTTTGTCGTACATAAGCTATTTTATCTAAGTCTTTCCCAAGGCTTCTTTGCCAAACTTTATCATGATCTGGCCCGCCCTTTGGTTTTGAAAATGTTACAAACCAATAGAGATCTTGGTTTTTTATATTATAATTTTTGTGTGAACATTTATGTATACATCCCTGATAATAGAATTCGTTATGAATGACATATTACAGAAGATATTAGTAAGATACTGATATTCATTAATGTGCAAAGTAATTTGTTATGTATACGGTCAGTAGGTAGTGACATGTAGGTAATTTTTTTAGTATCAATATCACGGTTTCCATTCTGTGATACTATTCTGTAACGAATTATTCTAAATTACTGCAAGCTAGCGAAATTGAGCTAAATTATTAAGAGCGATGGCGATTGTAGAACTCGCGAGTCTACTGAATCCTGACAAGTACAATCTATACAGATAAATACATACATATTGTCACGCCTTTATCCCCGAAGGAGTAGGCAGAGGAATTCTATATGTTTTTTTTCCAGGTTTTTGTAACAGGTGGTGAGCCCATGACGTGGACAGGTTGCTACATTCGTTTTAAGCTGGTCGAGTCACCGTTTTGTCAATGTTCAACAGCTGATACCAAATATAATCAGACCGCTCATCACATACATTGGGAGTGTAGCATTTGGCGCAACGAGCGATATAATATGCTAAGCAGTTTACAAGTAACATCGGGAGTAGTTTACTATGCGGATCTCGTGGCATCAGGGGTGAATTTTCGTGCTTATAAACGCTTCTGCCATACATATTACTGGAATCAAACACAACTCACATAGGACCCGTAATATACTATTACTGTGGTGCCTCCCTTTTTCTATAGGATTTACACCTAGCTGCTTTCCAGGTTTCCCGCTACGCAAAGGAGGGAAGTTACGTTAGTGTTCCAACTTTTTCAAATTATCGTCTGATTAATTTCGTTGCGGGTTCCAAGTTATGCTTACTTCTCCTGGGACTTTACTGAGAACGAACTCGGTGTAACTTTTGTGTTCTTGGTCATTGCTGTAGATCCTGGTTTATAGGAGTCCCAGTAATGGGAACGCAAGTGGGATTAGGATAAGTGCAGATAGTGGCGACCTGATAGATATAATTTTAATAATTACAAATTGACAGCTATATCGTTATCGTCCATATCGTTGGGACAACTCACACAACACCATCTGATTCCAAACTAAGCAGAGCTTGTACTATGGTAACCAGATAACTGATAAACATACTTATATATTTTAAATAAATTAAATACATACATATTAAAGATAAATAACACCCAGATACAGAATAAGCCATCGAGCTCATAACACATAGTTTTATCCTGGGTGGGAACCGAACCCATGACCTCTTGCGTAGCAGTCGGATACACTCCCACCGCGCCACAGAGGCAGTCAAGTTTAGCTTTTCACTAAATGCATATGAAAGTATATTAACATAAGTATTACGTATGACAGACTCTCTGTCTTTCTGTTTGTTACGGCTTATCTGTGAAACGGTTCGATCGATTTTAACGAGACTTTCACTGGCAGATATCTGATGTTATAAGGAGTAACGTAAGTTATATTTTATCCACGTATGCCCACGGGAATCGGCACTAAGAGGGAGGAACACCGGGGCGTCCGCTATTAAAGCTATAAATAACTTATCTAGTTCGTATACTAATAGACTAAACTTGTCAGTGCTAACAACCTTGAGGAGTCATCAACCTGGGAAGGAACCTGTCCCTATTCAGATACAGGATTAAACTCGTTCTAAGTTCAAACTAAGTACAAGGTACTTAAAGGTCAGTAATCGCATAATATAAGTAAAAATAAGTAATTTTATAATAAGATATATTTATAATAAAATAGTCAAAGGAATATTATTTATGTAGAAAAAAGGAAGTACCGTAGTAATTATTTACTTAACCACTCAAACGTACTAATTTTTTTTTCAATAACCTAATTTTTCCAGACTCACCTTTGACCTAATTAACTTAAAATAGAGATACTTTGGAAATTATAAAAACTAGAAAATATTTACATAATACTTAAAAATAAATTAAAAATAAAATATAAATCAATAAATAAATAAAAAAATATAAAATATAATAAATAAATATCCATCACGCCTTATCCCCGAAGGGGTAGGCATATTATATGCCCACTTTTCACCGTGTGGATTCCTGTCCCACGTAATAGGTGGTGAGCCCATTGCCGTGTTGAAATGGACAGACGCAGGTTGTGGCTACCTGCTGTTGAATTTTTTCATGCCGCCCATAAGGCATTCAACCAGGCTTAACGACTGCCATTTTACTGGCAACCGGGACCAACGGCTTAACGTACAAATATTTATTTATAATTTATTTATTATATTTCTAACATACATAAATTGAACAAACTAGCAAGTTATTTGTTTTATTATACAGGGTCATTTGTAAAACACCAGCAACCTGCTAAGACTAGGTAGCTAACATCAAAAAAACATGTTCTACGATTTTTTTTTCGACGTTGAAAACTTTTATAGATTTTATTGAAAATATTTTTTTTTTTAATTTAACTTTAATTTAATGAACTGATGGAATTACAATAATACAGAACTCGTAAAAATCACAGGGGATGGGAGTGGATCGGTCATAACTCCTTTGACCTTGACCTTTTCAACCGTATTGATGCATCCATCGTTCATTGAAGCATGCAGTACGTGACGAAAAAGAGACCCAGGAGTTCTTTTAAGCGAATCCAAGAGGGAAAACCTATGACGAATATATATATACTCCTAGCAGGTTGCTGGTGATTTACAAATGACCCTGTATATCTTTTTAAAATAGTGTCCATTCATTGTCAATACATCGACTGCATCCGATGGAACCACTGAGAAAAGTACTCTTTGATCACTCGTCCTTAGAGGTCTCTTCGAAGTCCGTTTGAAACGTAGCCACTGCTTAAAGAAAAAAAGTTATAATATTTTTAAAAAATATAAATATATATATAAAATATATAATATATATATAAAAAAAGCAGCTCATAAATTTTTTTGAATTTTTTTTCTCAAAGTTTTTCTTTTATTTTCGTGAATAAATGTAAATAGGAAGGTCGGGACTTTACGGCGGATGACACAGTATTTGATCCGTCAACTAGTCAGATGCATACACTACCATTGCGTCACCGAGGTAAAGTAGTCGAGGAAAATAGAATTGATATGTAGACTAAAAAATAAATTAATTAGCTAAAAAATTAAGCTTTTTATTAAAAAAGCTTGAAAGGTAATAAAGAAAGGAGGATCCCACCACAGAACCTCGATTTGTCAATCCTAACGCACAACGGTCAAGGTTAACCTCTACTAATTGTAACGGAGGAATGACGAACCGAACTCCTTAAGGAAAGGGATGTAGGATAGGTAAAAGGAAACCTTCCCTCCAAGTTGTCAAAATTTTTGGATTTCCGCCATGTAACGCCCGATTCAGTAATAAATATTATGTTATCTTCTGAGGTGAAAGGGATGTAATTTGTCACGTACATCACTACATATTATAAAACAAAGTCGCTTTTCGCTGTCTGTCCCTATGTATGCTTAGATCTTTAAAACTACGCAACGGATTACGATACGGTTTTTTTTTTAATAGTTAGAGTGATTCTCATAGAAGGTTTTTATGTGTTTTATGATATTTGTTGGGGATGTCGGAAAAAATAAGCCGTTTGGGAGCTTTCAACAAAAACGCTGCCTAAACCCTTTGAGATATAACAAAATAATGTATGGTGCAATTGTGTATCTAATAAAGTTCTACAAAAAAGTCCGCGACGACATATGTCTATCTCTTAAGAATAACTTACTATATCCACTTTAATACTTAAAAAAAAACAGCAATTATTAAGCGGTAATTTGAAGGCTATTTACACAAATATGCTATTAATCCTTATCATTTTTACTACTTTAGTTGGCTTCAGCATTTCATGAAGATTATTTTGTCCCTTTACACCTTGCAAATTAAATGAATATCTTACGAGTTATCGCAAATTCAAAATTAGGCGCAAAGAAATTAATTTAATTCGACCGGGCCGTGCGGGTAGGTACGTACCTAAGTACTGGAGAGCGGAGAAGTAATCAATGAATTTGGAAAATGTTCATACATTATTGTGAATGTGAAATTATTAAACAACGGGATTAAATGGGTGCCACGGGGTTCGAAGTATGTCACGGGCGAAGTCGAACAGGACAGCTAGTATATTATAAATTAAATTAATATGATGTTCTTGCTTGACTAGATAATATAGATTTAGTTAACTGTTATCTGCAGAATGTACGGCACTCCGCACAAACCCTTTAGGTTTTTGGTTTGCTATTGTTCTTTTTTGTATTTTATGAAAATAATAAATAAAAAAAATCAATTAGTTATTAAAGAAGCCTTTTTTTAGCGCAATAATTCTCAGCAAGTCTATTTATTTGATACCCATATAAAGAAGGAAGCATAAAAAGTCTTTAGTGGTCCGCTATTTTGGATCTAGAGTTATTTCTCTTTCTTTTTGGAGCTTTACTCTAGCAGAACGCTCTTTCATTTAAGACTCATTTTGTGCATTAAAATAATTCTATAGCTGGGTGTTCCACTCTTAGACTACCTCTGTGGCGCGGTGAGAGTGTTTCCGACTGCTACGCAAGAGGCCGTGGGTTCGTATCCCACCCAGGACAAAAACTTTGTGTAATAAGCACGATGGTTTATTCTGTGTCTGGGTGTTATTTATCTATAATATGAATGTGTTTAGAAATAAATAGTATGTTTATCAGTTACCATAGTACAGCTCTGCTTAGTTTGGAATCAGATGGCGTTGTGTGAATTGTCTCAACGATATTTATTTATTCCACTATGTTGGAATTGATGACCATGCATTATCGTCAAAACTAAACCTGTATACAAAATTTTAACTGAGTGTTAGACATCTGCTTCAAAATTGAGTTGCAAAATCTACCTGAATAAACATCTTCAGCACATTGCAAGCTAATAAAAAAAACTTGTGACAGTGATTCACTCATTTGACGTCTAACCATACTTTTGAATACAGTCGACTGTGTAAGTCCAATTCACTTAACTTGAATACTTCAGTAGTCTATGTATGGAGGCGTTAAGAGAGGTTGACTTTCCTGCAGAACTGTGTGAATGTTGCGATAAATTTTGCACCAACTCAGATCACAGGGTTGTTATTGACAACCTGTACAGCAATATTGTGACGTCACTTAGAAATGCAGCTGAGGGTAGCTCCAGGTCTAAAGTAGGTGGAGTAAGGCGGCGTACAGTAGTTGGGTGGAATAGGTATGTCAAGGACGCTCACAGGAGCGCCAGGCAGGCTTATTTGAACTGGGTAACAAATGGGGAACCACAGACTGGACCACTTTTCATGGCAATGAAGGATACAAGAAAAATATTTAAACAAAAATTAAAATTTTGTCAAAACCATGAAGAGCAGATCAAAATGGATATCTTGGCTTCGCAACATAGGAATAAGCAGTTTAAGAGTTTCTGGAAATCAACAAAGAGACTCAACGCTGGACCTGTGGCTCCTGTGAGCGTGAATGGCTTAACTAAACCGGAGGAAATCGCGAATTTATTTAGCAGGCACTTTCAGGTCGAGTCGGGGTCCCAAACTGTAACACAGGGAGTAGTCGATGATCCCGAGGGAGACAAAGTGACTTCTTGGGAGCGCCCTGGAGGAACTGAGAGGGTGCCTATCATCATTACCTATAATGAAGTGCTGGCTGTGATTCGCTCAATGACAAGGGGTAAGTCACCGGGCTGGGATGGCCTAAGTATTGAACATTTTCAGCAAGCGGGGCCACACCTCCCTAGAGTTTTGTCTATGTTGTACAACTGTTGTGTGAGACACTCCTACATGCCTGATGAGATGACGAGGACAATAGTTGTACCCATAGTTAAAAATAAAACAGGTGACATTTCGGATCCATCAAATTACAGGCCGATATCCCTGGCGACTATTACAGCTAAGGTGCTTGACGGTGTGATTAGGCGACGTGTGGCTGGACAGCTGACGTTACATGACGCACAATTCGGCTTCAAAGAGGGTCTGTCAACGGAAACAGCTATACTTGCGCTCAAGCACACGGTCAGGTACTATACAGACAGGAACACGCCGGTTTATGCCGCCTTTTTGGACCTGTCTAGGGCGTTTGATCTGGTTAATTATAATATTTTGTGGTCTAAGTTACAAAAGCAGGGCGTACCGGAAGAATTGATAAAACTATTTAAATATTGGTACAAGAGCCAAGTTAACCAGGTCAAATGGCAGGGTGTATTGTCAGAGGTGTATGAATTGAAGTGTGGAGTAAGACAGGGTGGCCTGACTTCACCTATCCTGTTCAATTTGTATGTCAATCAGCTGATTGAGGAGCTCGGTAGCACCGGGATCAGATGTTCTATTGACGGTAAAATGTTAAACAGTTTATGTTATGCAGACGATATGGTGCTCTTGAGTCCCTCTATTGGTGCACTACGGCGGCTGGTTGGGGTATGTGAGAGGTACGCGAAGGCTCATGGGCTTGTTTACAATATTAAAAAAAGTGAACTTGTAGTATTCAAGGTTGGTTCAAGAAAGCCTGAAACGGTTCCACCTGTGTTTTTAAATAAAGTACCACTAAATAGAGTGTCCAGTGTCAAATATCTAGGTCACATAGTTTCTGAGGATTTGAAGGACGACAGAGATATTGAGCGAGAGCGAAGGGCGTTGTCAGTCCGGAGTAATATGCTGGCCCGCAGATTTGCCCGGTGCTCACAAGGCGTAAAAACATTCCTTTTTAAAGCATTCTGTCAGTCAATGTATACGGGTAGCCTCTGGATCAGGTATACGCAGAGGGCTTACAACGTTCTTCGCGTACAATATAATAATGCCTTTAGGGTGCTGTTGGGGCTCCCTCGGTTTTGTAGTGCTTCTGGCATGTTAACGGAGGCGTGTGTTGACGGATTTGCGACTATTTTGAGAAAAAGGACCACATCGCTTATGCGCCGCTTGAAAGGGAGTAACAACAGTATTCTGAGGACAGTGGTAAATCGACCTGATTGTCCGTTCGCGTTGCATTGGACGCGTATTCACATGTATGGGTCTGGTATACGGGGGGCGGGACTCAGGTACATGAATTAATGTGAGAGATCCGAAAATTATTGTTATTTTCTTTATTTATAATTTGATTCTTGTACTTGCTAAAATTTTTTTTTTTTTGTATATTTTAATGTTTTAATTTTTTTTATCTGATTTGACATAAATTGTATTTTAAATTTATACTTTAAATATTTTAATGTTTATATTCAATTTAAATTTAGTGATTTATATTATTTTTAGTATTATATTACATTCCATAAATAAGTACATAACTAAAAACCTCCAATATACTAATATCGATAGTTATAAGCTGTGTAATTACTAACAATTATGGATGCAAATCTGAATTAAATGATTATTATTATGTTTCTTCTTTTCACGGGTATCTTCTTTTTTTTTATGAAGATACCCGGGCTTTTGGTAGGCGTACATGGGGACATACTGGTCCAACACGCAGAGGCCCTTTGAGAATTTTAATCTAAAAGGAAATGGGACCCCCACTGCAGACAGTCCACGCCCGCCTTATGTAGAAGAACGATAATGGACCACCTCCAATGGGAGTTAAACTATTGTAAAATATGCTAACTAAGAAATGGGCTATTGGGTTAGGGGTTTGATAAACTAGGTGATTATAACTATGGATGAAGGCGGCGTCTGCCATTTTAATATCTAATTATCAAAAATTTGGCAGACGGTGACTCGCCAACTCACTAGATGGGCCCCCTATACAATCGCCATAGGCATGATAAGCCTGTAAGGCGACAGGAGGCAACACCGGTGTGAGCGGCTTGGGGTGTCGAGCGGTGCGGCGCCGGTTTCACCTTCGCGGGACAGGCCCGGAGCGGGCTTCCCCGTAGTTATGCCCTTGAAAATGAAACTTCCACCCCCGAGCATATAGCTCTGGCTCCCTCCCTCTGACCGGCCAATTAAGGCAAGCCAGAGTTGAGTTTTGCTGCACTCCCGGGAGTAGCACTCTCACTGCTCTCCCGTTAGCCCATTAAATGCTAACCGGTGCAAAAGGGCAACAAAACTCTGAGGAATCGGGACCGATGTGTAGCCACGCACATTCAGCTCGCCACAAGCTGCCCTGCGGATGTGAGCTTTTCAATAACTTTCTGATACATTTTTTTGTTGATATCAGAAAGTGGATGACTCAAAAAGCGAATCTACTATGCCCTCATAGGGTTGCGTTAATCCTATAAAAGATAACGACTGTCCTTGAGGGGTATTATTATTATTATTATTATTATTAACACTTGCCTAAAAGAAACACAAAAACCGACTATACCTGAAATACCATTTTTTTAACGTGTCCCCTCGGATGTCATGCCGGACTCGAACCGGCTAAAACCGCACGGTCCCTGCCTAACTGTCTGTTGCCGGACGCCCCGGGTTACTCCTCGGAAATATGTCCCAGTGCTTCCGGCAGACTTTGGCTACTACCGCGGCCTCATCTAGGGTTATACCTGAAATACCCTAAGTCAGATGGGTGAGTTAAAGGGGCACTATAAACAGCTGTTCATCCTCTGAAACCGAGCCGGCGTTTGTTACGGAATGGTGAATATAATAGGTACGCTCATTGCAATCGCGTTTATTTTACTGTTTTTCATTAAAGAGTTTGGTTTATATTCCTGTAGATCTTCACCAAATTATCACTTAATTAGAATGTGACCATCTTAAAATATATAAAGTTCTTCCAAACCATCTTATAGATACTATGTTTTTCATTGTTCATGAACCGACCTTAATACCGATGAAAATACCTACGCAATATTAAGGACAACCCAAAAGCTACAGGTCAAATTTGGTAAAATATTTATAGGACAATACAAGATGCAGTAGAAAGAAAGAAAGAAAGAAAGAAAGAAGAAAGAAATATTTTATTCATGCCCATATAAAAAAAAAATATTCCACTATGTTGGAAAGTTGGTTTCAGTTAAAAATGAAATCATTTAAATGGTTCACCCAGAAAAATAATTATAAGTCATGAAAAAAATACAGGCATACCTCCTCTTTTTGAAGTTGGTAAAAATATAAGTATTATGTTCTATAAGATCCGAACGTACGGTGAACGATTTACCGTAGGTACCATGGACTGATGAATTGTCGACTATCAATTCAAAGGATTCCGGCGACATCAAGGATGTTGAATGCGTGTCATTGTGGAACATAAATCGTTCTTCGAGATAGGTTGTGGAATAGGGAATTGTATAAAATATTGTAAAACATGGAGACAATGAGAAAATGGCGAATTAGTAACCGAAAAAACGTACTAAGTCTAATAATATCATTTTCATGTTTATGGCACCCTTTAATTTACACCCTTTAATAGATCATTTAATTTCTTCCAAGGTGAGCGCACCACACTCAAGATCCTAATGAAGGCTTCCGAATAAAACGATATACATCGACAATACGAGTTTCTACGCATAATCCCGTATTCGTTTATTGTGTAAAAAATGTGCGTGTGTTTTAATAATAATTCTCTTTCAAAGTACTATGTTCCCAAGAAGGGCGATGAAGCATGTAATTACCTTCCAACTATTACTTTAATACGTTTAGGAATAAGACTCAATGTGAGTCATGCAGTCAAGAGAGGAACTGGCATTTTCTTTAGATGACTAATATCACCTCTGCAGCGAAAGTGTCTACGAAAAATATCATTATGCAGCAATCTGCATAATGATATTTCGTAGTCAATATTGCGAACATGATTTACCAGGTTTCTAACTTATTATCATCTCTCCGACGAGGTAATTGATCAGATCTGGCTCCGAGATCCATGTGTACTTCTTGCGCTTCCTTCAGATTTCAATCCTGTCAAAATAGAATCGAAATAGTCGCTGAATAGAAAGCCACCGGTACATTTTTGACAGGTTTTCGTAGTCTACTATTACTATCGTACTCCAATAGACTCCTCGGCCGATAGAATTTCACAAACACGTACTACGCCAGTGGCAGTTACATTTTGGTAGTCTACTAACATTTTGACAGCAATTCTGGTTCTATTCTACGGCTTGTCAATAGTAGACTCTGCCCCCAGGTGTCTGTTCAAGAGAAACGATTTAGTCCTTTGTTTTGTCACATACATTTATGTTATTTATAGATATTTGTGAAACATATTTTTTCGCGTATCTAATTAATAAGGGGGTCAGAAATATTTTGCTACAATCTAGCTGAAGCTCTCTGAGCACCGTTGTTATATTTTTGTCTTAGTTTATAATGAATAAATATTTAATATCATCGTTTTAGGGTAATTTTGATTTTTAATAAAAAAATACAACTTCAAGAATACAAAATACACGATTTTAAGATTATAATCTTGCAGTTCTGATGACCCACTCATTTTGGTTGGGATACGAAAGACTTTTATTATGGTGAAAGCCTCTTATGACTGGACGAATTTCCTACGTCACCCGTTATACTAATGTGTCACATTTTTCCTGTCGGATAAAAAAGGTCGAGGAAGCGGATAACACAATATGAGTGTTTGGATAATGGCTAATCAGATGGGTACATATCTTTTTATGTAACCTCCTTGTATAAGAAAAGCCGGGTATGTCAACATTAGCCCCTGTTAACAAACTTGAACTTTTTTAAATGGAATTTTTTGGATAATACTGATTCTGAAATAGCAGGGGTACCATTTGTTTGTTTGTAGGTTAGATTTTAGTAAAATGTTTTACTTACGAGCCGTAGTGTTGGGTTCTAGGGATCCGAACCTCAAAAAAAAATCCTTATATGATCACAGTCATGTCCGTCTGTCAGTGTCTCATCACCAATTTTGCCAGGAACGGGGTGACCTAGCAAGTTGAAATTTATACCAGATACTGAGATCTATAGGAACTTTTAAGAGTATAAAACTCAAGATTCTAAGTCAACACGATATTTAAAAAGAAATGGACACATTGAAATTTTCGTGAAAACTTGAATGAATTAAATAAAATAAAATGTATAAAAATATCTTAGGAGCAAAATCAATATAATGCGGGCGTGCTGGAGAGCGGAGAAGTAATCAAATAATTTGGAATCTTTTTATTCATTATTGTGATTTTAATAAACGACGGGATTAAGTGGGTGCCACGGGGTTCGAAGTATGTAACCAAATTTTACCTAAATTTTTAACATTTTTTACTTTGTGGATTTTTCCTTTTACTTTTGTTATAAGAACTTATCCTCTAACCAAAATTGACAATTCTCACAGGTCAAGAAGTTCTCTGTAGGTTTTTGTCCGTTGACCTAGAATCACGAAATTTGACGAAAAGGAAGGTCTTAGAGCACAAATAAAGAGAAAATTCCGATTAGTAAAGAAAAAGTTGAAAATTAAGATGTGTCCTGTGACCTCTGAGTTACATACACGAGTTCGACTGGTGTATGATCGTTTTTTTTTAGCCAAAAACGTGTAAAAATGCAATCTAATGACAGTCAGAAGTCACGTCAAGGTGGTTCATACCTTTTTATGTAAATCGTACGTCGTGTGTGGATTTAATAGGTTGGTCCATTTTTTAACCGGAACCTTTTGATTACTGTTTCTATTCTGTCATCTACTATTTACTAGTCAAAGTAAGTTATAATTGTAATGTTTACCCATAACAATTTCTTCGGGTATGTAAACCTTACTATGTGAAAGTAACTCTGTTTATCTGTCTCGCTTTTACACCAAAACTTCTGAACCAATTTAAATGAAACCTGGCATGGCACCGAGATAGACCATAGGCAACTTTTTATCCCGTGATCAAGTTCCTGTGGGAAATAGGAACGGAAAAAGTACATTACGCGAGTGGAGCCTGGCATCAACTAATCTTAATCTTGATAATATTATAAATGCGAAAGTTTGTATGCATGTTTGTTACACTTTCACGTAAAACCTACTGAACGGATTTTAATGAAACTTTAGCTTATACACCAGAATAACATAAAGGTTACTTTTTATCCCGGGAACAAGTTCCTGTAGGAAACGGACACGGGAAAACTACATTACGCGGGTGGAGCCGCTGGCATCAACTAAATGTAACATAAAACAAATTAGTTCAGTGTCAATTGCTGCATTGTAATCAAATAATTTAAGTTCAATATCGCTGACAACTGACCCTCGTTTTAATCGATTCAAATGGACAAGTACATCGTCTTCTTTGTTAATTACTTACTGGGTCTTGTAATATAACACAGAATAATTATTCGTAGAGGAACTCGTAGCATCACTAGCTAATATTGTGTAAACCATCATTGCGTTAAGCATCTTATGCTGTGGTTAGTTATGGGATGGTTGTTTATTTTTATATACTATTATTTCTAACTAGGTGACCCCCCCTGGCTTCGCCCGTAACATACTTCGAACTCCCGTCGCAACTATTTAACCCGTCGCTTATAAAATTCTACAATAATGCATAAAAACTTGCCCCATTTGTCGAAATTTATGACTACTGCTCCACTCTTCAGGGTAGTAGCATGATGATATATATTCTATAGTCTTCCTCGATAAATCAACAATAACACAAAAATATTTTTTTCTAATCCGACTAGTAGTTCCTGAGATTAGCGCGTTCAACCAAACATATAAACAAACTCTTCAGCTTTGAAAGGCGCGTTAGGCCGTTGTTCCTGGCTGCCAGTAACTAACTATCTTAGATTCGTAGTAGGTTTGCTGCTTGAAGAATTTCAACAGCAGGTCGCCTCAATCTGCCCTTGTCCATTTTAGCATGGCAATAGGCTCACCATCTGTTATTTAAATGTAGACGTTTATTATGCATCAGTCTACCCTGTCGGGGAATAAGAAGTGACTATTTGTTTGTATCTAGAACACTTATTAGTAACTATATCTATACTTATATTATTGATAAAAAGAACCATGCACGAATGTACTTAAATTTCTTTTAACAGGTTTTTAGGGAATAAACGTTCTATGACACTCTCTGGGTCTAATACATACATACATACACATATAAACGCATACATATAAATATCCCAATAGGTTCAAAAATCAAAGTTTAATTGGTTAGTTGAAACCTGCGCCTGACTATTTCAACACGGCAATGAGCTTACCAATTATTACCTGGGACAGGAATATACTAGGTCAAATGTGGGCGTATAATATGCCTTTGCCACCCCTCTACAGCCAATCTTTTATGCGCTGTTTATACTAAATTTTAAGTCATCCAAAGCAGTCAGCAAAACTCAAGTACAGCTTTTAAACGGCTGGTTATCCGTTTAAAAGCTGTACTTGAGTTTAGTTTTATAGCATATTTAGGCTGTATAAAGGATGTATAGAGCACTTGACAGCCCTCATAAGTACAAAAAGGGCCAAAATTAAACAGTTTTGTGCATTAGGAAGGCTGTATAAAAGCTGTATTATAGCTGTTATTCGGTGTACAAGGAAACCATTGCACTCCACATAGTTTAATTAAAGTATATTATAATTGACGTTGAAGTTTGAAGAGAATTAGAAAATTATGTAAGCATTAACCTTTTATTATACGTATAATATTAAGCCATTTCGGTCAACATGGTGACATTGATTAATCTTACTAATATTCTAGACGCGAAAGTTTGTAAGTATGAATCTTTGTTACTCTTTCATGCAAAATCTAGTGAACAGATTTTGATAAAATTTTATAATAATATAGCTTACACATCAGAATAACACAAAGGCTATTTTTTATTCCGGGAACAGGTTCCTGTGGGAAACGGGTGCTGCTGCACGAAGAAACGTCATCATCAGGTTTCAAAGGCTTAACTAAATCCACTCATTCGACATAATAATTTTCCTACGGAATCTTCGTTGGAAGACAATAGAATTGGCGCTTGATTGACTTAGACTTGGCTATCGTCGACTAATGTCAGTAAACAGACTAAAGCTATACAATTGGTATAATATACTCTTTTTTAAAATTTAATGCCCCCTTTTAGACAAAGGTAATAAAACCATTGTTTTAGCGCAATTAGAAACTCTTGTGAATACAAGAGTGTCTAATTGCGCTAAAAGAATAAGTTATACAATGGAATTTGGATATACCATTACCACTACTTAGATATAAGTCATAAAAAATATATGTTTTTGGTAAGATAGTTAAAGTTTAAGTTAACTGATAAACATTCTTAAATATATTTCCAAACTAGCTGACCCCCGCAGCTTTGCCCGTGACATATTTTGAACCCCCGTAGTATCCATTAAATCTCTACGCTTTTACTTTACAAAAAATTGAGATTTGTTGACATTTATGATTACTTCTCCGCTCTCCTGCGTAGTAGCGTAATGTTATATAGCCTTCCTTTAGAAATGGGCTATCCAACACAAAAATACATTTTCAATTCGGACCAGTAGTTTCTGAGATTACCGCGTTCAACCAAACAACAAACTCTTCAGTTTTATATATTAGTATAGATTTCTAAATACATACATATTATAGATAAATAACACCCAGGCACAGAATAAACCATCGTACTCATCACACAAAGGTTTATCATGGGTGGGAATTGAACCCTGCTACGCAAGTGGTCGTCACTTGCGTAGCAGTCGCATACACTCCCACTGCGCCACAGAAGCAGTCAAAGCGTATGACTTACCCTTAATACAGATTTTATACATCTTAAGCTGTATAATAACTCAAAAATAGCTCTAATAAAGATTCTTTTGACACTCATGTAAGTCTTAAAAAGAAAGTTCTAAATGAGCTGGTTAATTACTATTGCAAATGCTTACGTGCTGCTTGGGATGTGATTAAGTCATAGTTGCATTAAGACCCACTTATGAGTACAGGATTTATTTTTGTTTTTAATTTGTTAATTTTAGGTGTTATTGGCAGCGATTACCATCTGACAATAAAAACATAGTCATGTCATCGGCCTCATCAAGTCATAATCATTATACTGAATAGGTTAAGATAAAGATAATGGAAGTATTATAAGAACTACCGTCTATTGAAAAGCTCAATACAACGAATCATCATTCGTTTTAATACAGGCGTTCACATTACAACTCAGCTGACATTGAGGTAAAAGATCACAATAAGGAGTAATATAATGCAGCTGACCGATTATTTGTTAAATTAATCGTGAGTCATTCCATCCATTTTATTTTGGACCTCCGATCAATGGTGATAGTTGGTCAGAAAATTTTCTTTTTCGAAACTTACATGTATTTTGCTGCGCTGAGGTCCCGGGTTCGATTCCCGGGAAATATTAGTGTGATCCAAAAATGTGTATTTCAGAGTTTAGGTGTTTCCTATGTATAATATGTATGTATTTAGAAATATATAAGTATATCAGTAGTTTAGATACATAGTACAAGCTTAAATCTTAGTTTGGGCTAGATGGCGCTGTGTAAAAAGTGTCCCACAATATTTTTTATAATTATTTTATTAATGTATGTAGAAATATATAGTATGTTTATCAGTTATCTGGAGTTCATACCACAAGCTAATATTAGCTTACTTAGGGCGAGACGGCGCTGTGTGAAAAATATACCACAATATTTTTAAAATTATTTTCCAGCCCTTTGCTTATAAAAATTTTACAACAGGGCCACTACCTGTGTCTGTCTATTTCAACACGGCAATAGGCTCACCACCTATTACGTGGGACAGGAATACACACGGTGAAATGTAGGTGTATAATATGCCTCTGCCCTTTTGGGGATAAGGCGTGATTGATACTCATCTCCTAAAATATAATCTACCTCAGTTGAATAGGTACTCATTTCAATCCTATGATCAAAGATGTATCTCTGACGGGTAGTCCAAAGTCAGAGAGGATAGATTGCCAGGCTTCGCTATCCACGCATACTACTCTCACTTCCTGCAGATTCAGTAATCGTAATAGATTATTTTAATCAGCCGAAAACAACATAGGATCTTTCCTATATTGTTTGTTTATAAACAACCATTTTGAAGTACTCGTGGCCCCGCGGTCTCAGTGTTCTGTAAACGATCACTGAGTTACGCAACTTTCACTATGGCTGGTCCTCGGATGGGTGACCACTTTGTGGCATTTACATTTGCGAGCGTTTCCGTGCTTCGGAAGGCACGTTAAGCCGTTGGTCCCGGTTGCCAGTAAAATGGCAGTCCTTAAGCCTGGTTGAAGGCCTTATGGGCGGCTTGAAAAATTTCAACAGCAGGTAGCCACAACCTGCGTCTGTCTATTTCAACACGGCAATGGGCTCACCACCTATTGTGGGACCTAACGTGGGACAGGAATTCACACGGTGAAAAGTGGGCATATAATATGCCTCTGCCACCCCTTCGGGGATAAGGCGTGATGGATATTTATTTATTTATTTATAAACAACCTTTCGGAAACCCGTTGGGCAATTCACAGACACAGCATAACAGCATGTAACATAAAAATTCAAATTTTACAGAAAATATACAGCATGTTTTAGAACACCCACAACAATTTGTTAATAAAGACGTGTTTGTTAAAATGCTACAGAATTAATGAACAACGACTAAAATCTTTGTTTCTTAAAAATACTTGTAAAACGTAAAATATTCCAATATTTTTTGTTTCAAATTTTAGATTTTGGGGATTTTTAGGTGATAACCTAACAAGTCAGCTAAATCTAAAACTTGTTATATATTCTGTGATATGGTTGTTTAATGGTATTTGTAGGATATTTTGTAATTTATCAGCTTGTGGACATTTATTTAACAAGAGTGGGGAACGACCTTCCGCTGTTCCAACATGACACGTTTACATAATTAATTACCGGCCATAGTTTGGGGGTAAGGTCTGGTTCACGGATTGGTATTCACTAGGCGCTTGGTACGTGTACAAATTAAAATACAATGATTACTGCAAGTGTATTTATTTGGCTAATGACACTCGTACTCAGGGCTGATGTTGCGCAAAGATATAGAATAAATGTCGTTGTACCTAGTAGTTATAGTACAGCGGTAGGGTATACTGAGGTCTTGGGGTTTGGTTACCGGAAAGCAACAAATATTTTTTGTGCTTCCTATGAATAATCGTTGAGAAATGAATTTCGGAGATCACTTTAAGATATTATCTGTCAAGCCCTTATCCCGGAAGGGGTGGCAGAGGCATAGATACTGTTCGCCCACATTTCACCGTACGCATTTATGTCCCACGTAACAGGTGGTGAGATCATTGTCATGTTGAAATGGACAGGGGCAGATTGTGGCGAATTGCTGTTGAAAATTTTTAAACCAAAGGCCTTCAACTTCTTAACGAATGCCATATTACTGGCAACCGGGAGCAACTGCTTACGTGTCTTCCAAACCACGGAAACGATCGTGAATGGAAATGCCACAAAGTGGTCATCCATCGAAAGACCAGCAATAGCGAAAATTGCTTAACTCAGTGATCATTTATAGAACACTGAGTCATCGGGGCTACGAACGTCGATCGCTACAAATTAAGATATTAAACAAAAAGTTATTTTTTATTTGCTGAGTTGTAATTGTATATCAAGTAAATAATGTTATTGTAAGTTTCACAGACAAGTGGTTTTTGAGATCTGAAACAAATAGGTCATAAATCCCATTTATTCTTAGTTTAATGGATTCAATGTACGAGGCATTTATAAGGAACGCCTTAATGATTAATGTAACCAATAGATTTCATACTAGAGTTAGCTATTACTTTTTTGTAGGCGTTTTAATTTCAAACTTTCAATATAAATGTTAATAGTTCAAAAGAAATACTTAGTATAATTAAAAACTAGCTTACCCCGCGGTTTCATCCAGGACATACTTCGAACTCCATGACACCCAATTAATTCCATATTTTATTGATATTGCAATATTGTTTAAAAAATTGCCTGATTAGTTGACATTTATGATTATTGCTCCGCTCTCCTGGGTAGAAGCATGATGATATGTAGCCTATAGCCCTCCTTAATAAATGGTATATCCAATAAAACTTACTTTTAATTGTTACTTTCTGATATTAACACGTTCAACCTAACAAACAAACTCTTCAGCTTTATAATGTTAGTTATTATTATGAGGTTCAATGGATTTTTATGCAAAACATACGAATCCAATTCCCTCACAATTTTAAATCAGTAATCGTTTAGGCTGCAAATAGTCACAATTCAATTGACGGTCTAGGTTCATCATCCTAATGTCTTCTCAGTTCCTTTCAAGCCCTACCTCAATTCCGTTGCTATTGGCTCTTTCTAAGCTGCCTGGAGGAGCTATGATTTGTCTTTTTGCCATCAGAGTTGTAGATTGCGACTGCAATTTGATTTCTCAATCCTATTTGTTTAGCATTTCCGAAGGATCACGATGTATCCCCGAACATCCATTGAGTAGAAACTCAATAACATGAAATAAATAATGCACTCGGTGAAATGTGGGCGTTTAATACGCCTCTGCCACCACTCCGGGGATGAAGGTGTGACTGATGAACAAATGTCTGGGTCCGCAGCAAAGGCTTTGTGATAATGTAGGTATATACACATAGGCTCGGGTTCAGCACCCCAAACTCAACTAATAATTTTAAGTACAACCAAATATCCTATACCAAAATTCTTTCAATTTAAAATTATTTTGAAATTTGAAAAATTTTAAGTGAACCTCCCCGGCTATTTCCCTTCGTAAAGCAATTCCTTTCTTTAAAATATTTACTAATAATTTGACGGACTGTAAGCTGAACCTATAAACATTTAATCTGATGCTTAAACAACTCTGATCAATCACAATACAGTTCATCTTATCGGTGCGACCGAGCGAAAGGCCGACAATTGCCTTTGCTATACTATTTTTACACTGATCTTGGACGCACGCCATCAGCTGAGCTTACGGCCAGTTCATTACTAACCCAACTGATATTCGTGCCGGCTCCTACAAAATTTCGATAATATCCTACTAACATAACCTAAACCGAGAACCAACGAGTACTTTTTTCAATGAGATATCTTTTAATCCGTGTGTTTCAAACAGCCACAAGGGTTTTGAAGTTTCAGTACCCGATAATGACGACGTAAGCGCAAATCGCGTCAACCATGGTGTACCACCGGTGGACGCTAGCTCTAATTTTAATCGGCCTGTCTATCCTTGCCACAATGATAACCGCATTCCGTGTCCGCGATTTACCTAAATCTGATAATAGTATAAAGCTCGATAGAAATGAAAAGTGTGATGATTGTGATGTGAAGTTCGGTTATAAGTTTCATAGTGTTAAAACAGACAGTGAGAAATCAAGGCACGACAATTTGAAGAAGCTTGAAAAACGTGAGACAGCCCAGAAGTCAGACAGTAAGTTTGGTGTTAGCAAGGAAAACGATTTAAGCATTTTACAAGTAAAGACAGAATTTAAACAGTCAATGCCTAGTGCTAGTAATATAAAATTAGAGACAAGTAATAAAAAAGTTTCAAGTTTAAGCTACGAAAATAACGGTGAGGGTGTCTTTGAAGAAAAACCCAGCATCCTAAAAGAAAATAATGTTGTTAATGCTAAGACAAGTGACATAAAAATCTATAAAACTAAGGATGGCAATTTTAAAACACAAAAATACGATGGCAGTTACAAAGATTATGATAACAGTGATAAACCAAAGATTTTATCGAAAACAAACTTAGCTGTAAATAAAGTAGATTCCAATGTAAGAACTACCAATACAACAGCAAAATCTTCCAGATCGTTATTTAGAAATGCAAATGAAGACGAAGAAGACGATGAGGGTACTGAGAAAATTAGTAAAGATGCTAAGCTAAAAATTGCAGAAGGTAAAAAAAATATTCTCAAATCTGAGCAAGACGTTAAGCTTTTAAGAAAAGCTGAATCTAAGTCAAAATCAAAAGTTCTTGAAGACGATAACTATGACATGACCCAAGACGGAAATGATGATGGAGAAGATGACGATAAAAAAGAAAATGATGAAGATGATGACGATGACGAAGATGATGATGATAATGACGATGGAGTACTATCAAGTCTTTGGGAGACGTTTAGTATGCTTGGCCTCAATCTCGATCCAAGTCTAAAACCTGAAGAGCATAAAGACAAGCATCCAACATCTAACATGAAAACAAAAATACAGGATAACAATGGCAAAGACAAGAGAAGTATAAAACAGCCAGAAACTGTGCCTAAATTAAAAAGCACAATAAAAAATAAAGGCTTAAAACCTGAAGTCTCTCATCAAAATCTAGAAAAAACTATGCCAAAGTCACTTCCTAAGATCAATTTTTCGAAAAAACATTACAATTTTGAAAACAGTAGCAATAATGATAATGACGACTACAATAATGATAAAGGAATACAGAAAATAAATATAAACGAAAATATGCTTGATAATGTAAAAACAACTGTCCAACCGAAAGTGATTAAATTTGAGTACAGTGATGATGACGATGATGACGACGATGACGATGATGATGACGAAGATGATGAAGATGATGAAAAGGATGACGAAAATGATGGTAAGAACCTACAACAAATACGTTCAAAAGAAGTTTTTGAAAAGGTTATATCTACGAAAATATTAGCCAAAACTCTTGATGACATTGATAACGATGATGAAGACGATGATGATGATGATGAAGACGATGATGATGATGATTCTAATGTTGACCTCAAATCAATTAAAAAAACAAAGAGTATAACTTTGGACAGTACAATTATTGAAAAAAAAGTAAAGGTTGAAGTCAAAAAAGGAAGTTCAATAACTGATGTAGATAAAAAACACTCAGAAGGTTTGGTAAAATCAGAACCTGTCAAAACAGAGGATACAAAAGGAAAGAAAGATAAGGAAGGGGATCTTAAAAGTACTAGACCAGCAATTCAAAACCAAACTAAACGTACTTCAGCCCCTCAAAAAGAAGCTAAACAAACAAAACCAACCGATGATAAGCATATTAAAGATCCTGATTTAAAAACTCAAGCAGATATTTTAAAATCTAAAAGGAAAGAAGTCATATCTGTTGATCAAGGAAATGAAAAGTCAAAGAAATCAGCTTCGATTGCTAGTCAGAAAGAAGATGAGGAAGGCGGTCTTAAAATGCACAACATCCAGAAAGAAATAGAAGCTCAAATCCGTTCAAATCGGGAGGATAAAAAGTCAGATAAAATATCAAAAGCAACACTACTAGAAAATCGAGATTTGTCTGCGTCGACTGAGAGTCATTTAAAACACGTTACAGATGCCTTGCAGAGACGGAATTTACTTAAAAGTGAATTTGAAGATTTCTATGCATTCTTTCCAACTTTTGCTCCGAACTTTTCACGCATTCATAATGCGGAATGCAGGCGTCATGGACAGATAGTATTAAGGCAACTAAGGGGCTCAAAATTATGGGCGTTAAACAGTAAGTTTTACTTAATTTTATTAAAAATAAAATCTTAGCGTTAGTCTTGTATATATGTAAGTATCAAATATTTTAATCTATTCAGCATTTTTGGGTGCTAAGGCCATCTAATCTCACTATTATCTTTAGGTGCTAGCGTTAAAACCTCGTTTGTGGGTCATCAGGTCACTGCAGAAATTGCAGGTGAGATAACCCACTCATAGACAAATTTTTGTCTTTTTTAAAATACTAATGGCCAATAATATTTACAGCCATGTTAAAAAAATAGCTGAAAGCTTTGAAATTCCAAACCTATGCGGTAGCAAGTCAGGTCACCAAGACCTCTGGCAACCATCGTCTTAATATTAGGTCTGCTAGTATTTACAGGCAACAAAAAAATATTTATATTGGCATAGTTTCAAAAAAATTTACAACAGGTTGTAACTGACATTTTTATGTTTGTACTTTCGCCGATATTTCCATCGAACGATTTCGATCGTTGTCTTCCTCGGAGGGACATACTTGAAGAAGATTTCCTCTACCCGTGTCTATTTGTTAACCAGGGTGTCAGCTACCACGACGCATAACAATTTTATCCAAATTATTTCAACCATTTGTGCGTGTTGAAGAAAAAACATACACAATCACAAACTTTTTCCTTTATATTATTAGTAAGTACTGATACAGTAGTCCCGTCGAGCTTTGTATTGCCAGAAAATTCAGTTCCATTAAAAATGTATTTTTTAATGCATTCTTTTTTAATGCATTTTTCTGTTTTTACTATGAATCATCAAGCATCAAGCAAGGATCTTAAAAATAAGACCACCCATTTTTGGGTTTGAAACGGTGTAATAACAAAACTTTATTTTATGTTCATAAATATAGAGGTAGATATCTTGAAATCATTAAAAGCAGTTATTATTAAAATGGTTTATATATTTTGATAAAGTTGTGTATTTGTATTTGAAATAATGGTTTGCATGTTAACATCAAACTTGTTTTCCCTGGGTTATTCTCGAAGGGCTTTTAAAAGAATATTGAATAAAGTTGTAGCCTCGACACGTTCGTGTTGGCTACAAGTTTATTTCCCGAGGGCTTAACATAGTTCAACAAAACTGGAATGTTTCATTACAGTGCTCGACGCTACAGCAAAAATCCCCTCAGGTATACTACAAGGTAATGGAATCCAGCTAGGCGACTTTGATCAGTGTGTGGGTAGCCGTGCTCGTGTAAAGTTGGAAAGTGGGAGTGTGGTGAAAGTTCAAGGGAAGTACTGTTTGGCTCGACTTGAGGTGAAGGCAGAACACCCCGAGCTGGAGACGCCAGTGCATTTGGCGCAAGCCAAAAACTTGATCAGGAGTCGGATAGATGATGTGAGTTTCACTTCTGTACACTTTTATACTTATTACCTAGTGAGTTTCCATGAGAAAGGGTAATCATACATAACTAACATCTTTAGTGGTATAATTTAACTATTCAGTAGTGTTTAAAATCAAAGTTTTATATAAAATTTTAACCATTAACCCATCTTGATACATATATATTGGACGATGAAGTTTTAAATTTATATTATATTTATATTATATTTTTTCGGGTCAGACCGTGGATAAAATCGAAATTGCTTACTCAATTACCGTCCTTGACTTCATAAAGAACCATCCAGAATACAACCCACTAAGCGTTACCATGCTTTGTTTAGCCAGGTCACTTTGTGCCGCGATTTTCAACACTAAGCTGGGGCGTGTGTGTACCAGATGTGTGCAATCCTGGCGATGTAGAAGTGATAATCAAAGATGCCATCAAACACTACCAGAAGACGAGTGGATTTATCGTACGTGTCAAAGTTGATGAACAAGACTGCTATGTTGAAGAGGCTGACTGGCGGCAAGACTGGATCGAATTGCCAACAATTCTGACACTGTAAGTTGGTGACCACCAAAATTAGCTGTATTCTTGAGTTCTATTTGATTACGAAATCTCCATTTTGAGGAGTTCAATTTCATACAGCTGTTGTCATTTTGCTTTGTTGATAGCGACTGTCATTTGAATCTTTGGGTGTTAGGGGCAACACCAAGTTCTTCAAAGTACAAGAGACCTCACCTGCCAGCGGGGAAAATGCTGACTAACGGACGAGGCAACGACGCCTTAACGGGGTTGGAAGATCAGATTTAATGTACAAGTTTTAATTAAAAAAAAAATAAAAAAAAAAATCTTTATTTTGCATAGACCATTTTAACGGCGCTTACAAAATGTCATACACTATTTAAAATATTTAAAGCGACACCGACACAATTTAGCAGTCAAGTCAAAGTGGATATCGGGCTTCAGATCCAGGTAGGGTTTGGAGCTACTCGGAATATATTAAGACGAAAAGGAAGTAGTAGGAGGCAGTGAACTGTCATTCGTTGTCAGTCTGATTGTTCGTCAGGTACACAACTTGCTGGTAAAGTTGACATCAGTCTTAGTAGAAACACACACCAATGCTTTTCATACTTTATCTGGGTAAATAAACATTTATTTTTAAATTTCAGATCACTCTATGGCTCCGTTGTTCTACTTGTAATTGTGGCGACGCTTCAAGACTTTTTTTCAAAGAGAAAAGAAAGCGAGATGAAAGAAAGTACTGAAAAATCACAACCCAATGAAGGAAAAGGTGAACAAAAATCAGCTAGTGTAACTGGAAGAACGGGTAATTAGAATTAATTTATAAATCTGCATAAATCAGCAGAATATTAATCTTGAGACGAGACAGACCTCTAATATAAAAGAAGCGCTCGTAGTCCATTTAGTAGTTCACGTGGGCTTTTCCGTTTGTGAGCATTTCCGTACTTCGGAAGGCACGTTAAGCCGTTGGTCCAAGTTGCCAGTGACATGGTAATTTTTTATGCCAAGTGTAAGGCCATATGGGCGGCTTGAAAAATTTCAACGGCAGGTCGCCACAACTTGCGCTTGTCCATTTCAACACGGCATAGACCTCACCACATGTTACGTGGGACAAAAATACATGTGCGACGGGAGGTCAAAGTATGGCACGAGCGAAGCCGTAGGGGTCATCTAGTACTTGCTTTAAGACTGTTTGGTGTTAGCAGCTACGTTACGTGCTGTGCCACAAATATATTTGTTTTGTAAACTATGAACTCATTCATTTACCGAAATACAGTCCGGGATACAGGATATTATAGCTTTGAAATGCCATTTACGTGATACTTTGTTATTTGTTTCAAAGTTATTAGAGGAACACGTCCTGTTTCTGACGCAGCGCATATACGAACGTGAAAGTTCTAATATTTTATAAATCAGTAGTTACTATATGAGTTTGATTGTCTTAGTGGACAGGGTTTGAACTCTTTCTCGCGAGTTTCTGACAAAAAGAAACACGGAATAAATACCTAGCTACTAGAATATTTTTGTTTGCTCTCAAAAAGTCATTTTAGCTATACACAGACTAGAATTGTGTTATTTTATCATTGTAACATTCCCCTCGACATATTCCGGATGAAGCATGAAAATTATATCTGCATTCAATAATGACTTTCAAGGTTATAATCGTGTGACATTACGTGTTAATGCTTACGGATATTATAAATGCGAAAGTAACTCTATCTGTCTGTCCCGCTTTCACGCCAAAACTACTTGATTTGGAACAGAGATTGAACGCCATCGCGAAAGGACATATCCCTGAAGGAAATGGGACCGGGAAACATAATTTTGTATGATGTTATTTTTAAACTAAATTTTCGCGGTTAATATTTTTATTTAATGTACTACACGGGACCTCACACGAAACAATTTTGTACTAACATTTTTTATTCACCGACGTTTCGAGCGCGTTACAGCACCCGCAGTTTTTTGACGTACCCTGTATGTATCCGGCATGGAGTTACTTTAGTGTGTAAATACCCTCCATTATTATCTATATGACTCCCACGCCCGGTCGTACCTGGTGCAAAGGATAGCCATTGCTATCCAACGAGGCAATGCCGCAAGTGTACTGGGTACCTTTGCATCGGGTATGGTCAGGGGTGGGTTATTCAGCAGGGAATAGGTGGGTGTAGCCATTATATATATGATTGATAAAAAAAAAAAATAATTATAATAAATTTCATTATATATATTAATTGTCTCGCGTGAAGTCCCGAATAGTATATAAAATATGGATAATTTTGTATTTTCCTCAGACAGCATCATAGGCTACTTCTCGCTTTACTACACGATGGACAAGCTGATAGCTCCTGGAACTTCGGACGACATCTCTTGCATTCATGGTGTAAGAGCGATTGCCACCATCGCTTTGCTCATTGCGCACAAGTTCCTGCCAGTTGGTGCGATGCCGTATACGAATCGATTGAGGATAACGGAGGTAAGAAAAGATATATGTCTACAAAAAAAAATGCCCACTTTTCACCATGTGTATTCCTGTCTCACGTAATAGGTGATGAGCCCATTGCCGTGTTGAAATAGACAGACGCAGGTTGTGGCTACCTGCTGTTTAAAATTTTTCAAGCCGCCCAGAAGGCCTTCAACTTGTCTTAACGACTGCCATGTTACTGGCAACCGGGATCAACGTCTTAACGTGCCAACGTAACAAAAATAATATAAAAAATACATCGAGAAATGACTGGGAAAGACACTGAAGGCTACTTTCACAGCGTCAAAGGCACAGAGCAAGGAATTAATGTCACTCGCGCTATACTAGAGACGCCTTACTTTAAATTTCATACAACTTAACTCATACGACTGCACTAATTACCATAGTCAAATGGTAGGTAACTGACAGACCGCGTATGCGATTTTCGTCTGATGTAAACATTTGTCACTATCAAAGCGCAAGCGAGAGGAAGCTTGCTCTGTGGGCAAGAATAGCTTGCTCTGTGGGCAAAAGCCATTGTCTGTGGCCGACAAGCTGATGGCCTTAATGAATTTTCACGTAGGAAAGAAACACGTGTTCTGATAGTAGACCTCTAAATTGTTATGGCTCGGCACAATACTAGTACAAGAATAAAACACAGCTCACATAGGACCTGTAAATATACTATTTCCGTAGTACTTTCTGTACTCGTAGAATGTGCACCTAGCTGCTTGCCTAGTCATAGCATTGCAAAGAAGAAAAGTGTAATTGCTATCTTTCTAACTCTCTCAGTTTACCTTCTGATTTATTTTAATACGGGCTCCAAGATACTAACTTCTCCTAATTTAGAGAGAACCAGAGAGAGATGTTTCTCTCAGTCTATTCAAGTTACTTACAGTAATGAAAAATTGAAATCATTTTTATAACATTGCGGTGTCAGAGAAGAATGCATTTATTTTTGTTCGTGTGAAAATCTTCGTGGATGCTATGCCGGACTCTTACCGACTATAGCCACACGTTGCCCTTCCACCTGCTATGGCCGGTAGACCCGGAAGAATAAGCCCAGAGCTCCCGACGACTTAGTCCGCCACCGCGGCATCGTCTCAGGGGGTTCGGTTGGTATTCCACCGCTCTTTGAGGATTCAAGTGTTGTTTCGCGCCACTGGGCGGTTAGGGGGTTATCCCACTTCCTCGACGGGGTGAAGGCCGTAAGTGTACCTGCTTCTGTAAGAAAGGCGAGCAGCTCATCCGCTGTACTCATGCCCCCGGTTATGGAGGCCGGTAGTCTTGGGCGAAGACAAGTCTGCGGCGCCGTCGCCACAGACTCCGGAACTCGGGAGGAAGAGTTCTCTAGAGAAGTATATAATATCACCGTTGTTGACATTTAACACACCAGAAGTGCGGCCACTAGCGCTGCCGAATATTATAATCTTTGTAGTATTATGTATAATCTTTGATAAAACGCTGTCAAAAGTTAGCGCATATTTAAAGAGCAAATATTTATGCACTAACTTTTGACGCGCTAAAAATTCGGATGTTTACGCGTAACACAATGTTATGTCATGTTTGATTTTTGTTTTATGTTTGTAAATTTTTGCTTTGGCGAATTGCATTAAGATATGTAAACAATTTTTAGTTTATTTTAACACGAAGAGCGATGTTTTTCTTTGGGAGATATACAATGTATTATATAAATGCGAGTTTTTGTTTAGAGTAATGTCATTATCATCGTTCTCTGAACATTAGTTGCGTTTATACTTTCTCCTTTTCACACGATCTTGAGTATTCCTAGTAGTGAGTGAGATGACAACAAATTTCAGCCTCCACTTCTCCAAGCTAGGTTATAAAAAAGTATTATTGGGATCTACTATCTGCTTGATATTTTCATTTACTCTATTAGTTCATCTTGTTGACTTATCTTTAAATTGTATAGCGATTATTTTAGTCTTTACTTTGAAGCTCAGGTTCTACATTGATTGGCAATTTTTTTTTGCATTTTTGGAACCGACATCAACAAGAAGCCAGAGGACCGTTTTTCACGACAACGAGATTGGATTTGGTTTCATAGATTTTGGTAAGGTTCCTTTACCAAGAGAAACGAGTAGACTGAACATACTCGTACATCGTATAGAATATTATAAAATCTGGAAATTGGATCTTTATTACAATTTTCATATAAATATATCCTCTATCCTCTTGTAAAGGAATTTGGAAAGAGAAATTTGGTTCAAGGTTTTGGCAAGGCAAGAATTGCGTTCTTAATAATGGCTATTAATTTTTTAAAACCTATAAAGTTTAAAAATGTAGAGATCTAATTCAACCGTTTCTTAGTTGCTTCGGCGAAGCAGTGATACCTCGATATTAAATACGTATTTAGTTTATATTAGCTTATTTTGGGCTGGGATTATAGCACCGTGTAAAAATGACCCTAAATATTTTATTTAGTCGATGCCCGCGACTCCGGTGGTGTGCCATGTTAAAGTTTTCCCATTTCGGTTTTCTACATGCTAATCCTATTCTGACCTATCCTACTAATATTATAAACGTGAAAGATTTATTGTGGCGATCTGTCCTCTCTGAATATTGTATGGATTTCGATTTGGTTTCTCATTGACGCAATAACTATTAAATGAATTTTGATAAAACTTTACAATAATATAGTTTACAACTCAGAAAAACTATTAAGGTACTTTTTATGCTGCGATCAACTTCTTGTCGGAAACGGGAATGAGAAAACTTCTCTATGCGAACGATGCCGCGGGCGTAGCGGACTAATTACTGCTATTTTACTGTAAATTTTCATTAAAAATCATTGATTTCTTATTCTGTGGAATGGACAGATTTTATTGAATCTTAGGGCGCGAGCGAGAGGAAGCGAGCAACATTCCTTGCCCTGTGATCCATTCACATACATACATACATACATATTTATCCCGGAAGGGGTGGGCAGAGGCATACTATACGCCCACATTTCACCGTATTCATTTTTGTCCCACAGAACAGGTGGTGAGCCCATTGCCGTGTTGAAATGTATGTGAAATGCTGTGGCGTACTGCTGTAAAAAAATTTCAAGCCACTCATAAGGCCTTCAATCATACTTAACGACTGCCATTTTACTGGCAACCGGGACCAACGGCTTAACGTGCCTTCCGAAGCACGGAAACGCTCGCAAATGTAAATTCCACAAAGTCAGCCCATCCAATGACAACCTATAGCGAATGTTGCTTAACGCAGTGATCGTTTACAGAACACTGAATCCAATCCTTATGATCCATTCACACTTAAAATACTGGTAGGTATAATATTAGTAGCGCGTTACAATACTAGAATTGGAGTAAAGAATAAAACGTATTGCGTACAAGGTTATTTTTCATATCACGGAGACCACAGAAAAGACGGGTAATTCAACCAGTAATCGTCTTTGACCAAAAGAAGTTTACATGTTCAGACAGACAAATTTTTGTTTTCGTTTTATACTTTACCACAGTAAATCCGATTTTTGTCAAATGTATTTCAGTATTTTGCTATACGTACGTACTTACTGATTTTGCAGCAAAGGTAGTTAACCTTAGCCGTGGATTATATTAGTAACATCTGGCTGTAAAATATACAAGATAGCGCTGTACTGTAATTATATCGATTAATCACATTTAAAATATACATAAATACATACACACATATCGTCACGCCTTTATCCACGAAAGAGTAGTCAGAGGCATACGCCCACATTTCACCGTATGATTTTTTGTCCCATGTAACAGGTAGTGAACCCATTGCCGTGTTCCCATTTAAAAATATCCAATAATGTCTTGTAGTTCATTTTTTTTTTTAATTCAGGATTTTTTCGCGTATTGTATTTTTTTTTGAAAATTTGCTCTACTCTCGGCGTTTCGGGAATATCGTTATAGCCGAGGCCTCGAGTTGTAAGAATAGTAAAGATCTGAAAACTGTTTTCAAAATAATTATGTTATGAAGTTGGAAGAAAAAAAAAGACTAACATAAAACGGCGAAGGCAGAGATTATAATACTTGAAATATCGTATCAGATTGCCGTCTTGTCTAAATTAGGCTAAATATGTTTGTGCTATACGATTTAGACAACTGACAAACATTATAATATTTGTAAATACACACATATTCTTTACACATAGTAAACACCCAAACACCGAAACAATCATTTGCTGATCACAAAAATATTTATTTATTCCGACCCAGGATTCTAAACCTACTCTAGACTAGACTTTACTCTGAGACCTACTACTTACGCCACCAAGGTAGCCAAAAATATATTATCAACAATATCATCTATAATACAATACAAAGTTGCAGTTTTGAAACATTACTGACGCAATGTGGGTACGTCAGTAGCCAATAAAAATTAATAATAAATTGAATGTTCCATAATTTCTTATGACCAATTAATCGAACGTAAATTAGAATCAGATTATCATACATCGATATATCGCGGTCAACATCGCATCCCTACACTGTTACCAAATTCTTAACTGCAAGGCAGAGAGGCGATTTTCGCGTAACAAAATTATTACGACACGTTATCTTATCATTGGCGTATTGCCAAGTTTGGCGGTTGGCCCGTCATGCGCATACGACGTCCAACAGAGCGCTTTTTATTTCTTTAAGCCATCCACTTACGAAATGATGGGCAGCAGAATTAATCGCTATTCATGCACGAGTCAATTAAATTGCCGTGTTGAAATAGACAGACGCAGGCTGTGGCTACCTGCTGTTGAAATTTTTTAAGCCGCCTATAAGGCCTTCAACCAGGCTTAACGACTGCCATTTTACTGGCAACCGGGACCAACGGCTTAACGTGCCTTCCGAAGCACGGAAACGCTCGCAAATGTAATTGCCACAAAGTGGTCACCCATCCGACGACCAGCCATAGTGAAAGTTGCGTACCTCAGTGATCGTTTACCGAACACTGAGACCGAGGGGCCACGAGTGCTTCCACCTATTACGTGGGACAGGAATCCACACGGTGAAAAGTGGGCATATAATATGCCTCTGCCACCCCTTCGGGGATAAGGCGTGATGGATATTTATTTATTTTATTTATAGTCAATTAAATACTTACTTTAATTTAAGATGTAACGGTCAAGAGAATACGAGAAAAGCAATAAAATCAACGTTGAAGACCTTGCATTATGTTCATGCCTGGAATTTTAAAGCAAATGAAATTCAACACTAGACTCAACGCTAGTTTCAATTTAATAGTTGCCAGTAAGAAATTGTTACTTTGCGAGAAAAGACCACAAAATGTTTTTATTACACACCGACTTAAAAGAGTACAGATAGGTATAACCTAGACTTATTATGAGCGAAGAATAAAAATGGTAGCAAATTAATGTGTGTGCGTGAAATTAAAAATACATGGTTACTTTTCCCTGGCATGTTATAGCATGAACGTGACACGGCTTTGCTATCTATGAAAGTTCAGTTCTTGTACTCCCGAGGAGGCTAGTTTTAAATATTAAAGAATTCGTTCTGTTCTTAAAGGTGGCGAGTTCCCCACTCTGGTCGTGGTGTCGCGCTGGATGGATGTTCACCGACTGCTTCCTGCTGCTCAGTGGCACGCTCACCGCCTACAAGACTTCTGATAGCGACAATGCATTTCGACGACTATTCTCCAGATACATTAGGTAAAATTTATTGTAATGTTTAGTGTATAATTTATTGTAATTTATTGATGTACCTCTTTTGCTAAGTGTTCTCTAAAGGAGAACTAAATTAAGCAACTTAAGCTATGGTCAGGTTTCGGTAGGCACTTTAACGCTGTGATCTTTCTACTAGTAACATAGCAGTCGATAAGTCAAGTTATAGACCTGATGGGCAATTACAAAATTTCCATAGCAGGTAGTTATAACTTGCCCCTGCGCTATTCAACAGGTCAATAGGCTCACCACGTGGGACAGGAATGCATTCGAATAAATTTGGGCGTATAATATGCCTCTGCCACCCTTTCGGGGATAAGCCGTCATTGATAAACGTTTAGTATTAGAGCAAGACCCAACGGCGGCCAGGTCTTCGTTATTTTATAAACGCTGAAAGTTTATCTGAGTATATCTCCAACATAAATAAGAAATATCAGCGACTAAGTTGGGATCATGATTATCTTGGTACTTATCTAGCATCAAGGGTGTATAAATTATACTAGCGACACACTATGGTGGCCTTTTTGACATATTACAATAGTGATGTAAAATCCTTTTGGAAATCATTTTGTGAATCCTTTTCCAACAGGAACTTTGGACGTAGATGCTACAGTGTCATCTGTCCAAGAACGGCTTACACTATGGTTAGCATGAAGCCATGTTTCATCCAAAATCACAACGTAAAACGGCCATCATAGTGTGCCGCTACTGTAGTACCTCAGTTTCGTCATAGTATACGGTCTGTTCTTTAGTATAATCTTTAGAATAATATTACTAATCATTAGTTAGGCTTTTGGGCAATATTTTTTTACATTTATTTAATCACATGAAAATGCGTCTGATATTTTAACTATAGCAACACGCTGTGAGACTAAATACAATTGTTTAATTAAGATCAGGTACAATATAAAAATATCGAACACGTTGACAATAAAACTTTTATAAAACTTCATTTAATATTTATACAGCTTTAATAACATTAATAAGTATGTAATGATAATTTATAATGATAATTTTAAAAATGTGACAGTTAAGTGCGGTTCCGCCTACACTCTCAGGAATAGGTATAATGATTACGTTAACGAATATTTTGAATAAAACACTTAAGCTATTCCACAATATTTATAAATCAACCTTTGAAAATGCCGCATGGCAAAACTGATCAGGTCGGCCTCGGTAGCGTAAGTGATAGTGTAAATGTTGCTTTTGGAGTTTGAGTGTTTCATATACGAGTACATAGGGTCATTTTGAATTAAAACACTTGTAATTTTCCACAAAATTTACTTTTTAACCTGACCGGTTTTGCCTTACGGCATTTTAGTGCAGGCAGTATTTAAAGGTTGACACATATTTCAGATGTTATTCAGTACAATATAGAATTAAAACTTCGAAAGCTACATTTCCGGTACATACAAATATTTTTTCCGACCTGGAAAATGAACCCAAGACCTCAGCGCGGCACATACACCATCACTTAAGCCACCGTGGCAGTCAATAATAATAGGCAGTCAAAGCATTTAATGTATTACCCTGCCGCTGTCCTTCAGGGAACAAGGTGTGACCATTTATATTGTTGTAAATATGAATAATTGAAGTTTGTGTAGGTACATGAGTGACATTGAAGTACATTCAGGTTATTAAAAGATTTTAAAATTTCCTGTTAAGTGTATACCTCATTCCTTTTACTATTCCGACAAATTTTATCCTCTTACATATCTTTTTAGTTCATTATATTAGAATACATTGATGATTGACAAAGAATATCTGTTGTGCAAAAGTAGAGAGGGAGGGTATACCAAGAGTTACACACGAAAACGGAAAAGTCAAAAGTACTCGATTACCCTGATGAGGTACCCAGACCCAGGATACCCTCGTGCATGTATGACACCTGTCATACATGCACGAGGGTATCCTGGGTCTGGAGAGGGAGGGTATACCAAGAGTTACACACGAAGACTACCTGACCAACAGATTACTCTAAAACGGAAAAGTCAAAAGTACTCGATTACCCTGATGAGTTACATAGACCCAGGATACTCTCGTGCATGTATGACACCTGCAAGAAGCGAAAGAAGTGTGCATCTGTCTTGTTGTCAAGGATACTGCGCGAAAATAGTTAGTTTCTAAATTAATAATTTAAACATTATATAGTTTTTTTTCTTTTCATGTTTTTTCTTACTAATTTATCATTCCTTTCACATACAAATCTTATTGTTATAGTTAGGTATGTACAAAGTTGATATTGTTGTAGTGTTGGGAGAGATTGCACTGTGACCTCCCAACCCCGTAAGAACAACAGCGTCGTTGCCTCGTCCGTTAGTCAGCAGGTGCACCGCTTGGCCCAGAAAATCTTAATGGGCCCAAACGACCGCTTACACCAAAAATATGTATGTAGGTATGTGTAATTTAAAAATAAAATAAAAGTCATTCCACCTTCATAATTTAAAACACGCATTCTGCTACCAGAGGCTAGGTTATTGTTAAATCTAACACTTACCACTAAGTAATGTTTTCCTGGCTTGTCTTCACGAAATGTGTTCGCGACAACTAGATTCCTAGTTTTACTTGACGTACGGAAGATAATGGAGCATCTCAGGATTGTCTACACTTGCACATAACTTGAATCTAGATTCAAACTAGCACAAAGCCCTTAGCTGTCTGTTTCAACTTCAACAACGCGACCCGTCGCGATTGGGGCATCTTATCCCTTAAAAAAGTGGTCGAACCCTCGGCGATATTCTCTGGCGAGAGGTTTAACTAGGCCGCTGACAACTTTTTATATCGTGTGCAAGCGACAAAATCTAAACCATGACTTCCCAGAGGTTTAACTAGAAGAATAGTAGTACTTATTTAGTAAGAAAAACTAATTAATTGCTTTTGCTGTCAACGTCAAACTGCCATCTTCCTCAATAACAGTGTTGTAGAGTGCATTTTTGCCCGAACAGTATGTTTATTTGAGTAAATATTTTATTTGAAAAATCAATATGAAATGACAGAAATTATAAAATATACAATAATATACTGTTTGTTTAAACTAATTTACGGACAACATTATGAGGTCGTATTTGAACGTTGGGTTTGTTTATAGGACGCTAAGAAAATATAAATATAAAAAAAAAATATGATTGCTGAGGTATTGACTTGTTTTAGACTTCAAGTCAGGTATTAAGTAAATTAAAACACCTCTTAGCATCATGTGCGTGGTTGGTAGAGGCTAAATACCCAAAAAAAAACATTTTAATACATTGGCTTTGCAAGGAACTCAAGAAGTCTAAAATTTTAAAACATTTGAGTTCTCATATACCTACCTATAGAATTCTACGCCTAAAGAAATAATGTATATCAAGTTGTTTTCGTATTTATTCATAATACTACAAGTAAATTAATTTAATAAGTGGAATCCTCCTCGGAATTCACTGGGTATTTCGTGAAAAAGAAATCCCCGGGAACCTAACCAGCTTAAAAGTGACAAAAATTTCACGAGGTTGGCATTGTATGTAATCTTTTCTATTTCTGGGGAACCACTTTATCCACTGACACACGCTCGAAACAAATGAAGGTACTTATTCATTGTGTTAATATACCCTATCTCGTCACAAGTACGGTATAGTCTAATATATATTTTACTAGCTGACTTGCCCGGCTTCGTCCGTGACATACTTCCCACCCGTGGCACCAATTTAATCCCGTCTCTTATTACTTTTCCAAAAATGTATAAAAGTTTCCCCGATTTGTTGACATTTATGATTACTGCTCCGCTCTCCTATGTAGTGGCGTGATGATATATAGCTTAGAACCTTCCTCAATAAATGGGCTAGCCAATACAAAAGGATTTTTTTAAATCGGTCCAGCCGTTCACCCGTGATAGCGTGACCAAGGGAAATAGGCATTCATTTTTATATATATAGATATTAGACATTTTGGCAAAATATGAATACTGGATCCAAAAGAAAAAAAATTTTTGCAAAAAAAATAAAAAACATCGTTATAATTATTTATGGTTTTTGAAATTTAAACAGCTTGTTATTAAAATTAAAATAGGTACTTGTGTAACCGCACCAATTAAAAAACAATATAATTAAACACTTTTTCTGAGCTAATATGGTACCTAAATAATATGGTAATAAAATTAATTAGTAACGCTCTTCTTTTTGGAATCAATAAATCAATAAAATTATTATACACTAATTAAATATTACAATTATAATTACAGAAAAAACTGCACTAATATTATTTGCAATCATCTAGTTAGGTAGCCAAATCCCTAAACTATTTGTTGATTGTAAATTAAAAATAACTGCTTTACTTAAGTAAATGTAAAGTAATTAAAGTAAAAAGTAGCTAAGTAACTGCTAATTTTAAATTTTCACGAAATCAATATTTTTGTCTTAATATGGAATTTTTAGTCGTCCTAATTTTCGCTAAATTAATAAATTACTAGTCGGGTATTGATTTCCCTATTAACGTTGATGGTAAGCGCTGCAGCTAGACGCAGTCAAGCTTTTATCGTTCGTTTTAAACTTATTATTGTTACTCAATACTCAAGAAACACTTGAGAGTAGTATTTATAAGGCAAAAACTAGCCTTAATCGCTTCTTGAGTATTGAGTTATATAAACTTTTAAATAATTAGAAATATGACTTTAGAGTTATAACTAAAGTATTGTGAAAATTGAGTTTGTTTCCACAAAAGGGATGTATATAAAAATAAGGTTAGTAAATCAAATCTTATGAATATGTAACCGACACTCAGAAGTGTTACAGAGTAACGTTCTAAAAACGTTCTAAATCTTCCCCTTTTTGTTTAAATCTACGATTATGAATGAATTTTAAACTAAGCTGTATTACAATTTATTGCTTATCTTCAATGATTGTACACGAATGTCTCGGCGAGACATTTGCAACGCGAGGAGCAGCGAGTGGAATATTCGCCTTTAGAGTTACTTGCCTGTTCTTCTCAAGAATATTCTCCCAATTTACGAACAGGTAGCTACGCCAATTACTACTTTTAAAACACTTTTAAAAACCCCTACCGGACAGCCCCCGGACGCCTTTCAAACTAGGACAAATACAGGAAATTGCCAGTCCGAGACTAAAAGGACTCCAGTCCGAGACTACTAGGACTTTAATTGGTCGTGCTAATGAGTGTCTAGCACATAAGACCTTTTAGCCTTTTTGTTACCACCTCTCTAAAAAGGCAACTAGTTCAAAATATCTTCCAAATTTAACATCTAAAATAGACACATTTTAATAAATTTATTCGGCCCTTTAGACCAACCCCAGTTCCGTGCTTCGGAAGGCACGTTAAGCCGTTGGCCCCGGTTGCCAATAAAATGGCAGTCGTTAAGCCAAGTTGAATGCCTTATGGGCAGGCTTAAAAATTTCAACAGCAGGTAGCAACAACCTGCGTCTGTCTATTTCAACACGGCAATGGGCTCACCACCTATTACGTGGGACAGGAATACACATGGTGAAAAATGGGCATATAATATATATGCCTCTGCCACCCCTTCGGGGATAAGGCGTGATAGATAAAAAAGAAGAAAAAAACAAATACAGGAAAATCCGGTTGGATGGTCCTCCTAAACAGTCGTAACCAAACTAGCTGCGCTCCGCGACTTCATTCGGCATACCTATAAACTTTTATCGTCGTTTAATTTATTTAAGGGGCTTTAAATAAAACCTTCGTCACAATAGTTATCCACGTGCTACATTTAAGCCAATTGAAATAGGTACGTTACAATCAGCGTTTTGAGCTGAGCTTGCTTGAGCTTTGTGTTCATAGTTAAACCAGTCACGGTTAGATCAACAAATCATAAAAAAAACGTCTCGCAAAATGTGTCTATATTGATCTTTCTTATTCACCAGGTTAACACCGGCACTGCTGGCGGTGGTTCTATTTTACGCTTATGTCTGGGACAATTTATCCAGTGGTCCGATGTGGGGCACGTTCGTCACCAAGAACGCTGAAGTATGTCAGACAGGATGGTGGTGGAACATGCTGTATATACAGAACTATTTTGGCTTTGAAGAAATGGTAAGTAGCCAGTGTTGTGTGTTGGTGAATGACATTTTAGTCTTCAGTAGAATCCATTTATTTGTTGTATAATCACATATTAAGATACATTTACAATAATCAGACGGAGGAAAATCATAGTCGTGCCATCGACAAGGTGTAAGTGTACGAGCTCTATAGATGTGACATATCTTAGTAACTAACCATAACTAAATAGTGATGTAACAGCCCTAGTATTTATTCGTGTACGAAGTTAGTGGGCACATACGCATCAAAGCCGACCGTCTGAACTTGAAATCTATACATTGTCATCTGTGCTAGTCTCTTCTATAGTTCAGCGTGACCATCTTCAGACGAGTTTGGCAATGTGCTACCTTCCAGGGGTTGCTTGGGTATGCTCAAATTATTTTATTTTAATTAAAATACTAGAATTTACCTATGTAAAAAAATTCAGACCACAGCCGCAGTTGCCTAAATGCTGCTAAGTCTTGAGATGATTACCACATTCCCTGATTGGGAATATCCATGGGCCTTAGAAGCAAAGGTCACTTATTCGTCAGCTGGGCTTAATGGATGAATAGCAATAACAGTTATATCGGTAACCAATATACAATTGAGACTTTATGACTCGTCATGGATGATAACCCAATTTATTTCGAGAGAAAAATAGCAATGAAAGCTTCTAATGGACACTACTCGTTACCAGAACGCTGATTTCCTTTTCCTACAAAGGTAAAGCATTGCCATATACCATGGCAATGCTGCCAGTCTTCTGGGAAGGCTACCTTATGAGGACTGCGATGCAGAAAAAATATATGACGCATGTTAGGTTAAATCTTATTTTTTTTATTTACATTATTTTACATACAATTGTAGTGCAACTACTACTTATAGTACTACAAAACTGTTTAAATAGTTTGTCTGCAGGAAATTAATGTCAATTAATTTTAATTAAATTCATTCTATGCATTTAAATTATATTCTATAAGTAAATTATTCCAATAATAAGTAATTATTATTTCTTTGGATGCTTCTTGTGTCTTTTCACATCGCTGTCACCGTGGAGAAGCAGTCGACAGTCATGGGCTTTCGTGCAGCAGGAGTGCAGGTCGCATGTCACGCCATGCTCACCTTAATGACATTATTCGTCGTGCTCTTGTCACCGCGGGCGTGCCAGCTAATGCAAATGCTGCAGCGAATGGTCTGGCATGCGATGATGGCAAGAGACCGGACGGTATGTCATTGGTTCCATGGAAGATGGGGAGACATTTCGTGTAGGATGCAACTAGCGTCGACACTCTGGCCCCATCTCTTCTTCCTGGAACTGCGGGCTGTGCTTATTCTGCTGCTGCATCTGCCGAGACCCTCAAACGGCGCAAATATAATAATTTAATTGGGAATTATATTTTTGAGCCGTTTGGGGTCGAGACACTGTTCGTGGGGCCCAAGTGCACGTTCGCTATATAAAGATATAGCAAAGCTTCTGGTCGAGGTCTAAGGCAGTGGTCCGACCGCCAACGATGAACGAGTAGAACTAGAAAATATGAACGAGTTGGCGATCAGCGGAAAGCGAGTGTGTAATTTCGATAGTTTTGTCGCCGGGCTATAAGCGATATATTTATACAATATATAATGATATACAATATACCAACAAATCATATTTATATCCCTATGTTTAAAATAAAAAAAGTAAATTATTTACAAATAAATAAATATTGTGGGACACTTTTCACACAGCGCCATCTAGCCCAATGTAAACTAATATTAGCTTGTGTTATGGGATCTAGATAACTGATAAACATACTTATATATTTCTAAATACATACATATCATAGATAAATAACACCCAGACACAGAATAAACCATCGTGCTCATCACACAAAGTTTTATCCTGGGTGGGAATCTAACCCACGACCTCTTGCGTAGCAGTCGGATGCACTCCCACCGCTCCACAGAGGCATTTATATTGATAGTTTAGTTTGTAAAGAAGCTTACCAATGAACTGATTAAACGTTTTATATTATAATGTTATAATTAAAAACTCCTGATGTGTGTCTATATGAAACCTAAATTTGTGGAATTAAATCCGTTAAGATAGAATAATGATCAAAATATACGACATTAAATAATTACAAATCAGAAAGAAAATATTAAACCAGTAGGTACCTATTTAAAGAAACGACACTAAGGAAAAACACACAAATGTGTAAACATTAACATTATAAGTAGTTTTTTTATTGTATCTGAAAGATGAAGTCAGTGACTGCCACACTTCATACACGTGTTGTGCTTAACGAACGTGGCTATCTATAGAAGCAGTTTTCAGAAAACAACTGCCGTTGTAATTTACAAGTCCTATTTTCGAATACTACGATATTAATAGGATAGGTTTCATGACCCTACCTTAAATTGTTGACCGATATATTAGAGCCCCTGCACACTGGCTTCTTATAGTATAAACGGTGATTTTGAGAATGTGTCAATGCTTATATTGAAGGGCATTTTTTTACACACGTCTAGCCCAAAGTATATAAGCTTGTGTTATGGGATCTAGACGACTAATAAACATGCTTATATAATTATAAATACATACATATTATACATAGGATGCTGCGTCGTGTTTGGGTGACAAACGGGCGCAGCATCGGTATTCCGCGTCTTGCATATTCGGCGACTGCTCGGATACTGTTTCGCGATTTGTAAAGTGATTCAAATGCCGCTTCTCGCATTTTTAAGTGTAAGGGCGGTAGCTGTATTCGTGTATGTCGCGGGCTTCTAAAAATGTACTAAGTCGCCGTTTGCAAATACTAAAAGAAGCTATTCTCCGGAGGCTCTTATGGCACGTTACTACGACCGACTCTTTGCACGTGGTATGGATAAAAAGTAGCATTATGTCTTATTTATATGTATAATATTCCTATCTAAAAGGTATATTTTGTAAATCTAGCTGCCGCCTTCGTGGTATCCAAAAAATATTAAAGTCTATTGAATAGTTTCATGTTTATAACGTGTATGATAATTTATTTATTAATGGGGCCCAAGCGTTGTTGTTTAGTAGCCCTGCTATTTAATGGACCCCTTACGGGGTTAGGATATGACATTTATATATTTATTTTAACATAGAATATTTGTATAATTCCAGTGTGCACCACAAACGCACCAGCTAGCTCTTGACATGCAGCTCACTATCCTTGGAGGTATTTTACTGTGGATCATGCAAGTGAACCACAGCGTGTATAAGTTCTCACTACCAGTCCTGCACATCTTTGCTGCTTATTCGAGATACAACACCGTGAAAGACCATCGACTTACTATGCTCGCTTATCATGGGGTCAGGTAGGTTATGTTTTAGTCTATATGAATTATTACACACCTATGTACAATCACCTCTATTTTCAAGAAATGGTAAGTTAGAAGAGACTGGCACATATATGTATCTTTAAAGTTTCAGTTTCATTAATATTTCTTGTTACAACTACTTATTTATTCCAGAACTGAGCTAGATCGAAGTGATTAACTAATTTATTTTTAACGCTGCTAGTATCTTCGGAACCTTATCTAAAGGGACTCCTTTTAATAATATATTTTAGTTATAATATATATTTAAGTTTATTTAATAATTTGTATTTAATCAATTGTATTCTTATTAATAAAACACACAGTCCAAGTTAGTATTGCTTAAAAACTTTATTTACTTGTGTTATTCTGTTTGCCCACTTTTAAATAACGTAAAAATCTGGGATTAATAATCCCCATACACTTCATAAGCCTCAAGTATTTAAAACTAAACTTTAAGAATAAAAATGTTCTTCCAACGTTCAGAACACTACAACTTTCGTCTATCTAAAACCTTAAGACGCTTAAACTCTCCCAACTCTTTATATAAACTTGTTTGAAACCCCCGATACTTAAATATGAACACTTAACAACTTTGAACAAGTAACTTGTCAGTTTGGAATTTTAATTTCGTCTTGTTTACAGTGTAAGCCAGCTTTACAGGACGGCGCGTTTGAGTTACACGTCGATGTTGCATCGCTCTACGCCATACTTGGTCGGTCTCAATTTGGGTTTAGCCTTGAAGAATCCCGCGGAACATGGCGCAGTAAGAATGTTTTTTTAAATTAATTTAATTCTTTATTGCTCAAAGAAATAAGTACATTGATAATACAATATAAAAACAATGTTGTACAAAGGCAAGCTTAACGGAACACAGAGTTTTCTCCCAGCAAACCTTTGGGTGAAAGAAGAGAATGTTCAACTAAAGCTCTAAAAATTGTGCAACATGATACAAAATACAAAAATTAATACTAATAGTACATACATCTATCATAAACATACATGTCACATACATACACAAAACACATACATACTTGGATAGGAAATTTATAATAAGATAAACAATTATATTGCCATACTGTAAAACATAAAGAAATATACTAAATATACCTACAATTTATATTTCATATATTATTTTTTTATTGTTTTTTATCTTGGAAATAATGAAACACGATTAGCTTTCTATTAGAATCCCAAGATTGGTGTTACGTAGCAACTGAAAAGGGTCGGCAGCGCAAGTGGTGTTGCAAACGTCCATAGGCTACGGTGACCACTTGCCATTTGTGGGCTCGTTTGCATGCATAAAAAACACTGAATTATAAGTAAATAGGAAGAGATGTACCCATTAACAGGAACTGATGGGAACCCAAATGTTATCCTAATCAACCCTGATACAGAATGTTATGGCGATCTTTAGGAAGACATAAATGTTCAGCAATAGGCGTAGCCTTTCGGACGTATTATGCTAAAATATAATACTGTCTTCAATATTTAAAGAATATATTGTACCTATACCTTAAAAAAAAACTTAACTTAACTTAACTATCTTCACGCTGTATCCCTGACGGGGTAGTCAGAGAGGACAGATCGCCAGGCTTCGCGAACCATGCATACTTCTTTCGCTTCTTCGAGATTCATCAATCGCTTCATACACGCACGTCTGGGTATCCGAGTACTTTTGACCTACTCTTACATATGTACTCAGCTTTTATAGCTTTAAGCTAAATATTGATTTTCGGGATATTTACCATGTACACTTTCACACGCGTTCAACCGATATTTCAGCACTGTTGCAAGCGCTATGATCACAGAATTACTCTGTGACTATGGCGCTTGATCGAATGACCATGATAGTTTAAATTCCAATATCATTATATGTTAGCCTAAAATTCACAGTTTCTCCTAAGCATCGGTTGGATATCCAGCACAGCTCTCTGGTGCCTCGTTTGGTGGGTCGGGGCTGATTCTGGCTCTATGCAGTACCGCTACAACACAGCATTTGCTGCCCAGTATGCTGCGCTTGCTCCTATTGCCTCTGCACTCGCTGTAGCTTGGGTTATTTATGCTATACACAGTGCACGTTCTGGTAAGTGTTGTTCATGAATTTTCAGTACACTAATCAGCTAGCTTCATAGTGTCGGTTATTCGCAATGGAGTGCGCGCGCATCATCGTAAAAATTTTGTCTCAACATTTTTCCCTAACGAACCAAAAAAGTATAACTTAAAAAATCACACAAGTGAAGACATCGGACAACCGACACTATGAAGTTAACTTTTTCCATGACAACTTATAACTCCATTCAAAGTAATTCCATTCAAACCAATTTATCATTCCTGTTACAAACATAGAGTTGTGGTATATGTGATGAAATCTTATTAGACTAAAGCAGTATAACTTCTAACGCGTGAACATAAGTACACACACTTTTTTGTATAAAACTACAACATCTGTAGTATATAAAGTAAAAATCTGGCAAACCGAATTTGAACTACTTCCCGACGTTCAGGTTTATTTAAATTTGGAACACGTATGTGACTTGACTTGCAGACCACCCGGCAAGTGGGAACTCACGGGTTCGAGTCCCACTCGAGGCTAAAAATACTTCCATTTTAAATTTATGAGCTAGTTAGCATACTAATTGCTTTTTAAATAAATTCTATGCAAACTGACGTTGCATCTCTTTTTTTGTCCGGATTATTATAATAGAATGAGAGAATGTTTTTGTTGACAGCCTCTGTGGCGCGGTGGGAGTGTATCCGACTGCTACGCAAGAGGTCGTGGGTTCGATTCCCACCCAGGATAAAATGTTGTGTGACGATCACGATTGTTTATTCTGTGTCTGGGTGTTATTTATCTATAGTATGTATGAATTTAGAAATATATAAGTATGTTTATCAGTTATCTGGTTACCATAGTACAAACTCTGCTTAGTTTGAAATCAGATGGCGTTGTGTGAGTTGTCCTAACGATATTTATTTATTTAAATTGATTTTACTATCGTTGCAACTATTATTAATAAATGTACGCCAATTCAACAGAATTTCGTTCTGTTACAGGTATATTATCACGACTCCTGTGCTGGCGACCGCTGGTGTTAATCAGTCGGTTATCTTATGCGCTCTACCTTACCCAGTTCATCGTGTACATTACCGATGTTGCTACTGTCAAGACTTCTCGGGAATTTACTTTGATGTCATTGGTAAGTTTTGCAAGTTATTTAATTCAAATGATTGATTTTGACGTTAGAAACCAAAAATTTCAAACAGAAATATTTTTTTCAGATTGACGTTCAAGAGATATCAGCAATACTTGTATCTTCGTTCATTTTAACAGTTACATTTATCACACCCATGCAAGCTCTTCATAAAATATTCTTGTCTAAATCTAAAAGTGTGACAGAAGAATCTAATGATACAAGAGAAAGTCCAGATAAAAATAAAGAAAAAGTAGAGAATCAAGTACAGAAAGACAGTGATAATGTTATTGAAACACAGTTTAGGAATCGACCACACTTTATGGCACATAGAGAGATTCTTGAAGAGATTCCGGAAACAGAAGTAGAGTATGAATCACAGAGAGACAATGAAGGACTCGGCGAAATTTTAGAGGAAGAAGAAGATGAAATGGGCGAAGAATCGATAGGGAATTTGGATATAGAAGATGAGTTAGAAATAATTGAGGAAGAACAAGGTGGAGAAGACGACGAGGATGAGTCATGGATGAACAGACAACAGTATGTACCAAGAAGAACAGATTCTAACGAAGACGATCAGGAGGTAGATGAATGGGAGTGGACGGCAAATGGCGACCGTAATGAGGCTCAATCACATGGATACTCAAGGTAGCGACTTATATGTGTTACATTAAATTATCTTTTTGAGTTTACTTCTACTTTTATTCACTACCTTAACAGTCTGTTATAATTTGTCGGATACGAGTGAATAAGGAGTCTCTATCAAATCAAATTAACACTAGGAATGCCCTTTTGAATAGAGTAGTTAATAACTTTTCATGTAAAAGTTGAGCTTCTAAAACAAACTTAGGAAAGAAAAATATTTAAACAAAAGCTCTTTATTCAAGTACAATTGGTTACTCTGTCTACGCGTCCGATAAAATTCCTTCCACTTTTTTTTGTAATTATTTTATGCCCTGGTTATTAGGACCTTTTAGCCAAATCTTATTTATATTATATTTCTTCAATCTTATGTTTTAATTTAGTCCTGTCAAGCCCTTTGTCGATGTTAATTCCAGTCCTACTACCAATTTTACACATAAAACAAGGTTAAAGCACTAGTTTTGGCAAATAATACACAGCAAGCCTACGCCATTTACTAAGATCCCGCCCGCGCAGACCGATTCCTTCCTCTCAAGCTTAGGATGTAAAGCTTCTTGCCGTAGTTATTATGTAGTATGTAAACGTCCATAGACTACGATGACCATTTTTTAATCAGGCAAAGGTTTACGTATGCTTATTTGATATTATGTAGCGCAAAATAATATTTCGGCAACTTCTACTTATTGAACCCATTCTTATAAAACTTTATATGATGATATAGTAATGCGTTTCCTGCCCTCGCGTGGTTTAATTAAAGCTAAGAAAATAATCGAAATTACTTTTAAATTTACTTTTAATTTCTTGTTAATCCTTGAAAAAACTAGTAACCATTAAATAAATTGTTACTTATGTAAGAAAATAATTGTAATATAAATTACCTTAAATCCCTCTGATAACTCAAGTACAACATTTTTTTTCCTTGACCAATAATTATAAAGGTCAAGAGACAGTTGTTGTGCATTTCGCGTTTACTGCTTAAGGCTTTTTAATTTCTCTCGAATAGTAACTCTAGCCAGTTCCAAAAAATAAGGTTTTATTTTTTTTGTATCAGCTTTTGTAATTTACAAGGCATCGTGTGCCAAATAATATCGATGTTCTGACCCTACACTTGATTCCCTAATTACTATTTTGTTCAATCTTACCGAAGAAAATGGTAATCAATTGTTATCATTAGTTTCAATCTGCTCAAAAACGGAAATGTCTAATGTACTTGGATACTCAGATGTGTATGTATGAAGTGATTAATTAATTTGGAGAAAGTGAAAGATATTTGCATGGATCGCGAAGCTTGGTATGCTCTCTGACTACCTCAACAGGGACAGAGCGTGAAGATAGTTTTACGTTAAAGTTATCAATTCATCGAATCAGCTTGTCATAGTCTACTACTGGATGCCTTCTGCATTCAGTCATTCCTGCCTTCTTTTCTAGGTCGTCAGTCTAGCTACCTGGCTGTCCACACACCCCTATTTAGTCAGCCAGGCTTCTAACGGTGTCAATTCACCCAGTAAACAGTACAAAGTAGGCATGAGATCGAAGCCGGTCTCCTGTCTCTCTCACACAACAAGCCTTCTTACTCCCTACAATGTTTTCGGTCATTATTATTGTTTGTGCATCGATCATAGTAGTGGCGTTTACAATTATCATTTTACTATCTCAGTGTAACTCTCATTTAAATTATATTGTCAAGTAAATTTATTATAACTTAATAACTAATGCCCGCGGCTCCGCTCGCGTAAAATTTGGTCATTTCCAGTATTTCCCGGGAACAGTAACTACGCCGGAAAACCCACACACAGACTAAACGATTAAACATTGAAATGTAAAATTTGGTGAAAATATTATTTTATAGGTTGTACCATAAATAAGCACTAAGACAAAAAATCCAGATATTCCCATGGGAAAAGGACTATTGCGGATGAAAATACAAACGGCTTAGATTACTAAACACATGAAATACTAGTTAACGCCCGGAGTCGCAGGCGTGAAAAGCACGCACGTGTGGTGAAGTTTTGCCTTTCCTGTTTCCCACAGGAACTTGCTCCTGGGATAAAAGTAGCATATGTGTTATTCTGATAAGTAAGCTATATTATTGTAATGTTTTATCAAAATCCATTCAGTAGATTTTGCTTGGAAGAGTTACAAACATCCATACTTACAAACTTTTGCTTATATAATATTAGTAGCTTAATGAATGTATTCTATAAGTATTGATTGAGTACAAACAAAGAATTTGCCGATATTGTAATGGTACCGAGAACTATGAATGGGAAATCACACATAGTCTAAATTATTAGACATACGAGTAGATACCTGAAATTTGGTGAACGTATTGTTTAGGTATCTTAGATAAGCACCAAAGCGCTCGTGGCCCCGCGGTCTCAGTGTTCTGTAAACGATCACTGAGTTACGCAACTTTCACTATGGCTGGTCCTCGGATGGGTGACCACTTTGTGGCATTTACATTTGCGAGCGTTTCCGTGCTTCGGAAGGCACGTTAAGCCGTTGGTCCCGGTTGCCAGTAAAATGGCAGTCGTTAAGCCTCGTTGAATTCCTTATGGGTGGCTTGAAAAAATTCAACAGCAGGTACCCACAACCTGTGTCTGTACATTTCAACACGGCAATGGGCTCACCACCTATTACGTGGTACAGGAATCCACACGGTGAAAAGTGGGCATATAATATGCCTCTGCCACCCCTTCGGGGATAAGGCGTGATGGATAGATAAGCACCAAGAAAGGCAAGCCTAGTATTCCTACGGGAATGTATTCCTACTAATATTGTGAATGTGGTTGTGAAGTTTATAATAGAGAAAAAAAGTTATAAATCCTTTAGAATTGTAGTATTGATTCTTACACCCCGCTTTCATTCTCTCACTCTCTCTGTTTCTCTCTCTTTAGCACCACCAAAGTTGCGCGGGTCAGCTAGTATTTATATATTTTCCTTCCGAGAGCAGAAAATTAAAGGTACTGTGCAATTACAAGCTAATTACAGAACTAACTGACCCAGCAACACTTGTTTTGGCATATAAAAGGCCACCCTTATCACCTTGGTGTACAAAAATAGCCTACAACCTATTCTCAAACCTACCAAATGTATAAATAATATCGTCAATATCGGTAGAGTCGTTTCAGAGAAGTTTGATAACAAACACCCCTGTGTCACATGTATAGATTTTTATATTATACTAATCTGCTCTGCACGTGTGGAAAAGTTTTCCCGTTCCCGTTCTATTTTGTTCAATCTTACCGATGAAAATGGTAATCAATTGTTATCATTAGTTTCAATCTGCTCAAGAACGGAAATGTCTAATGTACTTAGATACTCAGATGTGTATGTAAGAAGTGATTAATTAATTTTGAGAAAGGTTAAAGCATCTTCATATATGCATGGATCGCGAAGCTTGGTATGCTCTCTGATTACCTCAACAGGGACAGAGCGTGAAGATAATTTCATGTTAAAAGTTATCAATCCATCGAATCAGTTTGTCATAGTCTACTACTGGATGCCTTCTGCATTCAGTCATTCCTGCCTTCTTTTCTAGGTCGTCAGTCTAGCTACCTGGCTGTCCATACACCCCTATTTTTAATAGCGATATTACTAATTTAACAAATTTTTTATCAGTTATCCCCGCCAGGCTTCTAACGGTGTCAATTCACCCAGTAAACAGTACAAAGTAGCCATGAGATTGAAGCCGGTATCCTGTTCCCGTTTCCCACAAAAACTTGTTCCCGGAATAAAAAGTAGCCTATGTGTTATTCTGGTCATCATCATCCGAGCGTCTGTCCCAGTTGCGTCTCGCGACGCCCGGGGTCCGCTTTCCTACATTTTCACCTCCACTTCGCACGGTCGTCGGCATTCCCTGTAGTGAGACCATTGGCACGCATGTCACCCCTTACGACGTCAAGCCAGCACTTCTTGGGTCTTCCCCTCTTACCGGGACCCGGCGGGGCTGACATGGCCAGACATTTGTTTCCCACGTAGCCCGGCGGTTGCCGCAAGACGTGTCCAACCAACGAAGGCGACACTCTTGCAACTTGTCTGCATTGTCACGGACGTGAAGGCCGCCGCGGATGTGAGAATTGAAGAATTGTGAATGTGACAATAATAATAGAACCTATCTCAAATCCCTTGTTATCTAACTGCCTTTTCCAATTTAATCCTGCTTGATGTGTTGAAGAGTGGTAGACACTATTTTTTTTCATCAGTTTTATTTACATTCATTACTAGTTTTCAACTTTAAAGGTTTTATTATACTACTCTATGCGTAATTTTGATATAACTAACAATAATTATCCTAAAAATAGAACAAATAAAACTACTTCTAAGTAATTTTGGGTACTTCATTTTTGTTATTTTTATACATTACAGTCCCAATTGTATAAAACGTCTTTACTTTATTACCTATAGGGTCCCACATTGATAAACTGTTAGAGACCGATGTGAGGTTGCTCGGTGTTGTTTGGAACTGTTAGTCAGCTGTAATTACAATTTACCGGTTTTTTTTTACTTATTGTCATATGTATAAGATTAAAGCCTTCTAATGAGTTAATAAATAAATAAATAAATATTGTGGGACACTTTTCACACAGCGCCATCTAGCCCAAAGTAAGCTAATATTAGCTTGTGTTATGGGATCTAGATAACTGATAAACATACTTATATATTTCTAAATACATACATATTATAGATAAATAACACCCAGATACAGAATAAACCATCGTGCTCATCAGACAAAGTTTTATCCTGGGTGGGAATCGAACCCACGACCTCTTGCTTAGCAGTCGGATGCACTCCCACCGCGCCACAGAGGCAGTCATAATGCGCCTTTGCATCCTTACTGAACATAAATACTTCTTGTACTTCAGTTACTAACTACGAGTTAGGCTTTCTATACCAAGTCTTCCAAAAAAAATTGTAATTTATTATTATTTTGTCTTCTAAATCACTCTAGTCGAGGTCTAGTTGTAAGGGAGACTACGGATCCGGAGATTGTGGGTTCAATTCCCGTCAGGATCAATCTTTTTGCACGTTGATTTGCTCTATGTCTGAGTCTGTTATTAAATATATTAATTTGATTATCACTTGTCTAGATAGTATAACACAAACTAGTATTAACTATTTTTGTGCTAAATAGCGCCATGTCAGTGCCCTAAAATATTTCTTAATTCTAGTATAATTTCGTAATATGAAACATTCTATCAAACTATATGATTAAGATGTGCTTGGATTCGTCATCATAATATATACTTCCCACTTGTAATACACTATGTAAACATTATGTATGGCTAAGCTCTTAGCACGCGCGTGTGACTTACGAAAAATTCTTGAATCAGAAATAAACCCAGAATACCGAAAACCTACAAATATAGTATCAGTATATACTGCTTTGGAACTAAAGTATACACTGACAGCAATGCGGTTAGAAGTTTATTTACACCAACCGAAAATTTTCTATGATTCAACACTTTTATTGGTTCCAAATGTAACTTAGTAATTGGATTTTCCGATGACATGTAGTAATTATATATGTTTACTTATCCTACTCATCTTATCAACTCTCTGCATTAAGTCCGGTTTGCATCTCAAGACTCTTATATAGCCCGATATGAACTGCGTTAATCTTCCGAAGATTTCAACTAAATTTTTTTATTTTAGTTTTAGTATTGGCATAGCTAACACAAATCCATCAATATCATATTTGTGAAGGATTTGGTAACTTATTGGCAAAAGTATTGGGAATCACGTAAGTATCTACTATCTAGAAGTCATTATAATCTTTGTCAGAGAGTTAGTCCTGGCACCCAAAGTACATGACCCAAAACCCATGATCAGCTGTCATACGTCTCTCATCGCTGTAGTTACTTCGCTCGTCTTCAGTCCCAACAGAGATAACATTATCATACATTTTTTGTGTTTTTTTTTATCTGTCAAGCCTTATCCCCGAAGGAGTAGCGGAGGCATACATATTGTACGCCCACTTTTCACCATGTATATTCCTGTAGTTTTATTTGTTCTATTTTTAGGATAATTATTGTTAGTTATATCAAAATTACGCATAGAGTAGTATAATGAAACCTTTAAAGTTGAAAACTAGTAATGAATGTAAATAAAACTCACTAAACTGATGAAAAAAAATAGTGTCTACCACTCTTCAACACATCAAGCAGGATTAAATTGGAAAAGGCAGTTAGATAACAAGGGATTTGAGATAGGTTCTATTATTATTGACTGATTGAAATTTGACTGCCTCTGTGGCGCGGTGGGAGTGCATCCGACTGCTACGCAAGAGGTCGTGGGTTCGATTCCCACCCAGGATAAAACTTTGTGTGATGAGCACGATGGTTTATTCTGTGTCTGGGTGATATTTATCTATAATAGTATTTAGAAATATATAAGTATGTTTATCAGTTATCTAGATCCCATAACACAAGCTAATATTAGCTTACTTTGGGCTAGATGGCGCTGTGTGAAAAGTGTCGCACAATATTTATTTATTTATATTATTACTGTCACATTCACAATTCTTCAATTCTCACATCCGCGGCGGCCTTCACGTCCGTGACAATGCAGACAAGTTGCAAGAGTGTCGCCTTCGTTGGTTGGACACGTCTTGCGGCAACCGCCGGGCTACGTGAGAAACAAATGTCTGGCCATGTCAGCCCCGCCGGGTCCCGGTAAGAGGGGAAGACCCAAGAAGTGCTGGCTTGACGTCGTAATGGATGACATGCGTGCCAATGGTCTCACTACAGGGGATGCCGACGACCGTGCGACGTGGAGGTGAAAATGTAGGAAAGCGGACCCCGGGCGTCGCGAGACGCAACTGGGACAGACGCTCGGATGATGATGATCAGAATAACACATAGGCTACTTTTTATTCCGGGAACAAGTTTTTGTGGGAAACGGGAACAGGAGACCGGCTTCAATCTCATGGCTACTTTGTACTGTTTACTGGGTGAATTGACACCGTTAGAATGCTGGCGGGGATAACTGATAAAAAATCGTTAAATTAGTAATATCGCTATTAAAAATAGGGGTGTATGGACAGCCAGGTAGCTAGACTGACGACCTAGAAAACAAGGCAGGAATGACTGAATGCAGAAGGAATCCAGTAGTAGACTATGACAAACTGATTCGATGGATTGATAGCTTTTAACATAAAATTTTCTTCACGCTCTGTCCCTGTTAAGGTAGTCAGAGAGCATACCAAGCTTCGCGATCCATTCATATATCTTTCACTTTCTCCAAATTAATTAATCACTTCATACATACACATCTGAGTATCCAAGTACATTAGACATTTCCGTTCTTGAGCAGATTGAAACTAATGATAACAATTGATTACCATTTTAATCGGTAAGATTGAACAAAATTTTTCCCGTTCGCGTTCTAACGGGAAAACTTTTCCACGCGTGCAGAGCAGATTAGTATGATATAAAAATCTATACATGTGATACAGGGGTGTTTGTTATCAAACTTCTCTGAAACGACTCTACCGATACTGACGATATTATTTATACATTTGGTAGGTTTGAGAATAGGTCGTAGGCTATTTTTGTACACCAAGGTGATAAGGGTGGCCTTTTATATGCCAAAACAAGTGTTGCTGGGTCAGTTAGTTCTGTAATTAGTTTGTAATTGCACAGTACCATTAATTTTCTGCTCTCGGAAGGAAAATATATAAATACTAGCTGACCCCCGCAACTTTGGTAGTGCTACTTGAGAGAGAGAAACAGAGAGAGTGAGAGAATGAAAGCGGGTGTAAGAGTCAATACTACAATTCTAAAGGATTTATAACTTTTCTCTATTATAAACTTCACAACCACATTCAAAATATTAGTAGGAATACATTCCCGTAGGAATACTGGGCTTTCCTTTCTTGGTGCTTATCTAAGATACCTAAACAATACGTTCACCAAATTTCAGGTATCTACTCGTATGTCTAATAATTTAGACTATGTGTGATTTCCCATTCATAGTTCTCGGTTCCATTACAATATCGACAAATTCTTTGCTTGTACTCATTCAATACTTATAGAATACATTCATTAAACTACTAATATTATATAAGCGAAAGTTTGTAAGTATGGATGTTTGTAACTCTTTCAAGCAAAATCTACTGAATGGATTTTGATAAAACATTACAATAATATAGCTTACATATCAGAATAACACATATGCTACTTTTATCCCAGGAGCAAGTTCCTGTGGGAAACAGGAAAGGGAAAACTTCACCACACGTGCGTGCGCTTCACGCCTGCGACTCCGGGCGTTAACTAGTATTTCATGTGTCTATGTTTAGTAATCTAAGCCGTTTGTATTTTCATCCGCAAGAGTCCTTTTTCCATGGGAATATCTGGATTTTTTTCTTAGTGCTAATTTATGGTACAACCTATAATATAATACTTTCACCGAATTTTACATTTCAATTTTTAATCATTTAGCCTGTGTGTGGGTTTTCCGGCGTAGTTACTGTTCCCGGCAAATACTGGAAATGACCAAATTTTACGCGAGCGGAGCCGCGGGCATCAGTTATTAAGTTATAATAAATTTACTTGACAATATAATTTAAATGAGAGTTACACTGAGATAGTAAAATGATAATTGTAAACGCCACTACTACGATCGATGCACAAACAATAATAATGACCGAAAACATTGTAGGGAGTAAGAAGGCTTGTTGTGTGAGAGAGACAGGAGACCGGCTTCAATCTCATGCCTACTTTGTACTGTTTACTGGTTGAATTGACACCGTTAGAAGCCTGGCGGGGATAACTGATAAAAAAATTGTTAAATTACTATCTAAATAGGGGTGTGTGGACAGCCAGGTAGCTAGACTGACGACCTAGAAAAGAAGGCAGGAATGACTGAATGCAGAAGGCATCCAGTATTAGACTATGACAAGCTGATTCGATGAATTGATAACTTTAACGTAAAACTATCTTCACGCTCTGTCCCTGTTGAGGTAGTCAGAGAGCATATCAAGCTTCGCGATCCATGCATATATCTTTCACTTTCTCCAAATTAATTAATCACTTTATACATACACATCTGAGTATCCAAGTACATTAGACATTTCCGTTTTTGAGCATATTGAAACTAATAATAACAATTGATTACCATTTTCTTCGGTAAGATTGAACAAAATAGTAATTAGTGAATCAAGTGTAGGGTCAGAACATCGATATTATTTGGCACACGATGCCTTGTAAATTACAAAAGCTGATACCAAAAAATAAAACCTTCTTTTTTGGAACTGGCTATTTTTCTCCTTACTCGCAGTATTATATGTCGAAATTTCACGAAATCTCACTGTTCACCGTGACCATACTTATGACAAAAAATCGTGGATAATAAATAATAAGGAGAAAAATTTATTATTTATATTTTATTCTTTTTATCGGTACAAACATATTATAATATAGATTTAAGTAGTAAATGCATAGCTTCTTAAAGTTTTTTTTTCTCCCCCAACATATATTTGCAGACATTGGGTATTTCCCCACTTTTACCCCTAAAGTTTTTTGACCACTTAACCGATTTTCCATTCCATCCATTTCCAGTCCATTTGAACATATTATTTTGTAATGTGCACGTGATGCGCTTTCTTTTAAGACCCCACTCGAGTATATTTTGCAGACATTGCACATAAGTCACCTTTAAAACAAAAAAAAAATTGACATCGCTTCATCCATTCGGAAGCTTTGATGCCACAGACAGACAGACAGACAGATAGATCCACAGACATGTCAAACTCTCACGCCTCTTGTTGCGTCACGGGTTAATGAACATTTTAAAAGTTTATTTTAAAAAGTGTATGTTTAAGCAGGTAAACATTTTCAAATATGTATATTTCATACCATTGCATGGTACATGCTAAAGGCATGTAGAATGCCTTTAGCATGCACCATGAGCTATTTTTTTATTTTGTTGTTCAATTTTGTCGTCTTCAGCTGCTTTAAATTAAACATACTAGCCAGAAGAACCCTAAAAATATCTAAGAAGCCTTACGCATTATCAAAACAATAGAATTATTACGTTATCAAAGGACACAGCACTAATTTATAAGGCTTCACTGTTCGAAGTTCAGTCTATCGTAAAAACCGACGCGAGCGCACGCACGTCACGATGTTTACCGCCGCGATCTTGATATATACGTGCGCGGCTGCCGCCTTTGCCGATCCGTTAAACCTAAACACAACTGTCCTGTCAAATAAAGAATTAATACAAAAAATTTCCGACGTTTTTAAATATAATAAAACTATAGATAAAAATGAGCTAGCTTTATTAAACAAAACAATAAAAAGTTTAGGCGTGGATAAAGATCTAATTGCAAAATATACTACACTAGTCACAAGTACTGAAAATAATACAGTACATGATACTGGAGAAGGGAGAGATTATAAAGCTTATGGGGATGAAATAGGGAATAATGACGGTATGGTGAGGCGTGTTGAAGAGTCGCCTGATTATGCTTCTTCTGTAGTGTTGGCAAGTGACTTGCTGTCGTTGACGAGTGCTATAGCTAGCGTTCAGGAAACTGTTTGCAGAGATCAAGGCTACCAGTTTCTAGATGGACTCATCATGAATAAGAGATGGGCGTTGAAGAGTGAGTATTGTTATTTTAATGTTATCTTATGTTTAGACAATACTTTTTAAAATTTAGGTGACAAAAATAGATAAAATAGGGATGTTTATTAATCTAGAAATCCTAAATATCGAGTGTATTATAATCTCATCAGTATTTCTCAGGACCATCAAAGTCAAGACCATTATTTTGCTTATAGGAGCCACGACCATCATTATCATCCAAGCGTTGTTACCTGCTGAATTCGAAATCTTAGTTTACTTAGTTTTCGGACTTTGCAGTATAAAATCAGACAGAGTAAACAATTGATGTCATTAACTACAAACACCGTGATATTAAGTTTATGTATATTATTCTTAACTACTTTACAGAACTCACCTACTTATGTAGTAAGTTTTTTTTTTAATTATTTGACATTGTGTCAAGAGGTGAATAAAAACGTTCGATACAAGTCATCGAAATTGTTTAGGTAAATCACTAAGATTGCAAGGATGGCATGTGATAATATAAATCTTGGAATACCACAGAATAAGTGCTAATATTAACTCTTCACTCCTATAAAAAAGTGTTAAAAACCAAGTAGTACGTTGATTCTAATCGTAAATAACAACTGGAGGCAATGTTCGTAAACTGTGCAAATGGGCAAATCTATATACTGCTTTTCATATTAAGATTTCTCTCCCCCTTAATTTACAGTCCAATCCTTAGTCATCTACTCCAGGGCCGAGAGTATATTTATTGACTTTGTATAAGAATGAACATAGATTAGTCAAAACTTAGCTCAAAAACAAAAAAGTCAAAAGAACTCGGTAAAATAAACTACATTTCTTATAGAAAATCAATTTAATGACACTTGTCACTTCCATGACAATACGGTATTATGTAAAGTATCTATGCACGCAGGTTAGACATGAGTAACGAGGTTGTAACATTTCTCCCCACCCAAACAAACATCGCTCCCCATCCAATTACATTTCATCTATATGGCGCCGTGGAGGTCGTCACTGGCGCTGGCTGCGGCGGGGCTGGTGCGCGGTATTATTTGCCGTCGGTGTAGCGAAAACTGGAGATGATTATGGGGTTGTCGTGGAGGGTGAAACTTCAGATGTAGGTGTTGAAGCTTCAGGTGATACGGGGGGCGTTGAAGATGCAGAAAGAGGCATGTATGGCGAAGTTATAGGCATTGGTGCGGGTGTTGCTGCTGGATTGGTGGTTGGAGGTGATGTAGCAATTGCAGTTGCAATAACAGGATCTGAAGGGGTAAGTCGCGGCCTGATGTGATCAGCGTGCCTTCTCTTCTCCTCCCCATTGGCAATTGGCAATAAACTACATTTCTTATAGGAAATCAATTCAATGACACTTGTCACTTCCATGACAATACGGTATATATGTAAAGTATCTATGCACGCAGGTTAGACATGAGTAACGAGGTTGTAACACTCGGATACTCAGACGTGCATGTATGAAGCGATTAATGAATCTACAGGAAGTGAATGAAGTATGCTTGGATCGCGACGCCTGGGCCGCAATTCTCATGCCTTCGAAACACTCTCGATTGAGTATATAGGAGTATAGTATAGTAGGAGTAGGTTAACACTCCGGTTTCGCCCGTGACATACTTTGAACTCCCGTCGCACCTATTTATACATCCTGTCGGTTATAAATTCTACAATAATGCATAAAAATTTGCCTGATTTGTCGACACAAAACATCTAACACAAAACGATTTTTTCAAATCCGAGTAGTTCCTGAGATTATCGTGTTTAACCAAACAAATAAACAAACTCTTTAGCTTTATAATATTAGTATAGATTCCAAAAAATAAATAATCCGCCATAAAACGAGTAGTAAAAAAATGTTAATCACTATTCAAGGATAAACTAATTTCATTTTTTCTTCTGTAATTATTTAATTCTACACTGTACTTTTATTTCTATCACTTTAGGATTTTACCAGTAGCTACAAATCTACTGAGCTTGTCTGCATGGGGTGAGATTTTATCGACTGCTAGGTGAGAATCAATTCTCGCTATTGTTCGTGACTGACTATGGTACGTCTGACCTGTGACCTCAGCACAGACGTCTTTACGGGGTGTAAAGACGTAAAATCAAAAAAGGAAAAGGTAGTCAATTAGTTTCAATAAATTAAATTAAAAATGTAACAAAACCCCTGCGCCAAAAAGTACTTATAGTTTAAGGAACAACCCTTAAAAAGTACTATTGAACCCAAATTCGATATGTCTACAGTAAATCTTCGAAGTTGGGTTCTCAGAAGACCATTTTGGTTGCAACATCAGGTCGAAGTTATCAATTCATTGTCATTGAACGATTATACTGGCACGCGATTAGCACTTAATCGAGTATTGATACGTCAAAAATGCCTTACATAATTTTGGAAAAGAACTGATACTCTTACACTGATATTAACTGAACATAGCTAAGAAGCACTGCAAGAAAACTGGCATTCCAAGAAAAAAAATACCACATCAAAATCGGTCCATCCGTTTGAGAGCTACGATGCCACAAACACACACACACACCAACATAAACGTCAAATTTATAACACCCCTCTTTTTACGTCGGAGTTTAAAAAAGCACAGACACATTGATTTATGTAGATTATTGGTTGACCTACTAATAGTTTAATCAGTCCTATAAACTGCAGTATTTGCAACCGTCGAATGACGCCAATGATCCGTGTACCAACTCTGATACGTGACACACGAGTAAACAATTTCATTACGTCTCATTAAAGAGTATTTATTACACTGCAACTCATAACTGAGCATGAGCTGATTTTTGAAAAACTGTTGCAATAATATTATAATACCAGGTTATTTTGACTGCCTCGGCGGCGCAGTGGTAGTGTATGTTGAGGTGAGGTCCCGGTTTTGATTCGTAGATGAGAACAAATATTTGTGTTTTTATTTATTTATCTATCACGCCTTATGACGAATGGGTGACAGAGGCATATTATATGCCTACTTTTCACCATGTGTTTTCCTGTCCCACGTAATAGGTGGTGAGCCCATTGCCATGTTGAAATAGACAGCCGGAGGTTGTCGCTTACCGTTGTAAAAAATGTAATGCCGCCCATAAGGCCTTCAACTTGACTTAATGACTGCCATGTTACTAGCAACCAACGGCTTAACGTGCCTCCAAAGTTCAGAAACGCTCGCAAATGTAAATGCCCCAAGGTGATCACCTATCCGAGGACCAGCCATAGTAAAAGTTGCGTAACTCAATGATCGTTTACAGAACACTGAGTCCGCGGGGCCACGAGCGCTGATCCTGATCTGTTCTGATCCACAAATGTTGGTTTTGGACTTGGGTGTGACCTATGTACCTATATAATATAAATATATTTAGAAATATATAAATCAGTTGTCTAGATCCCATAATACAAGCTTTTAGCTTAGTTTGGGCTAGATGGCGCTGTGTAAATAGTGTCCCACAACATTTATTTATTAGTAATTTGCTAATGACGTCTTACAGGCCACTTCTGTACATTACTTTCATTGACGAACTGTTGTTCTACTATTCTTTGATTTTGTAATTCAAACAACTATTGCGCTCTTTACCGCGCTTTAAACCGGAATTGATAGGAACTTCAAAATCGCCTATGCACGTATTCATGGTGTCCTGAATCGAATGCCGCAAACGGTATAACTCTATCTCTTATGACTCCTGAGAAATAGATGCGTACCGACGGACGGATAGACCGAGCCGCTTCATAAACTTTAGGGTTCAGAAGTTTGTTATCCCCCAAAGAAACGGGACAACACCTGAACCCTAGGTAAGACCGCGGTGGTATCCAAAGTCTGCCGGGAGCACTGGGACATCTTTCCGAGGAGTTACCCAGGGGCGTCCGGCAATAGATAATTAGGCAGGGACCGTGTGGTTTTAGCCGGTTGGAGATTAGTAAAAAACCTAACCTAACCACTCCGGGAGTGCCGACAGAAGTGAAAACTCAATTTATTAATAATTTATTTATCTAGACGCGTTGGTACATGCATATATGCACACACTATAGCTGCGTATCGTAACGGGGTGTAGCGAGTCCAGAGATTTATCTCATCTAAAAAATTGCGTACCGCGCTAAAAGAAGTTTTTCCTTCAATAATTGACCGGGATCGACGTTAATGATGATGATGATGATGAAAAATAAATCTACACTGAAAGACTCCTAATTGATTACACAGCATTATTTAATAAGACCTGTAGATGACCGGAATCAACGTTAGATGATGATGATGATAATGGTCGCGAGTCCAGAGATTTTATCTCATCTAAAAATAAGCGTACCGCGCTAAAAGAATATTCACTTCAAAAATTGACAGGGATGGACGTTAATGATGATGATGAAAAACTAGTCGCGTTGGTACATGCATATATGCACACACTATAGCTGCGTATCGTAACGGGGAGTAGCGAGTCCAAATTTATCTCATCTAAAAAATTGCGTACCGCGCTAAAAGAAGTTTTTCCTTCAAAAATTGACCGGGATCGACGTAAAGATGATGATGATGAAAAATAAATCTACACTGAAAGAGTCCTAATTGATTACACAGCATTATTTAATAAGACCTGTAGATGACCGGAATCAACGTTAGATGATGATGATGATTATGGTAGCGAGTCCAGAGATTTTATCTCATCTAAAAATATGCGTACCGCGCTAAAAGAAGTTTTTCCTTCAAAAATTGACCGGGATCGACGTAAAGATGATGATGATAAAAAATAATTCTACACTGAAAGAGTCCTAATTGATTACACAGCATTATTTAATAAGACCTGTAGATGACCGGAATCAACGTTAGATGATGATTATGGTCGCGAGTCCAGATATTTTATCTCATCTAAAAATATGCGTACCGCGCTAAAAGAAGGTTTTCCTTCAAAAATTGACCGGGATCGACGTAAAGATGATGATGATAAAAAATAATTCTACACTGAAAGAGTCCTAATTGATTACACAGCATTATTTAATAAGACCTGTAGATGACCGGAATCAACGTTTGATGATGATGATGATTATGGTCGCGAGTCCAGAGATTTTATCTCATCTAAAAATATGCGTACCGCGCTAAAAGAAGTTTTTCCTTCAAAAATTGACCGGGATCGACGTAAAGATGATGATGATAAAAATCTTACGCTTTTTCGATCAGGTCACGTGTCCTGACGCGAGTTTAAGATTTTATACCCATTACAGAAAAGTGCTCAACGCCGCTAAAGAAGTTTTCACTTCAAAAAAAGAGTTCAGATGTCTAAAACTGTAGTTAAAATATCTACATTTTATCTTGATGTGCTCTATGATCGATTTCATAGAAGGAACTACTTTTTGTATATGTTATCCGTAGCGTTAACATAATTGTTAGTTAAATATGAAGAAAACGAAAATGTATGTTATAATAATATCGTTATAATATCGTTGGGACTACTCACACAACGCCATCTGATTCCAAACTAAGCAGACCTTGTACTAAGTAACCAGATAACTGATAAACATACTTATATATTTCTAAATACATACATATTATGGATAAATAACACCCAGACACAGAATAAACCATCGTGCTCATCATACATAGTTTTATCCTGTGTAGTGTAGTAGTCGGATACACTCCCACCGCACCACAGAGGCTGTCAGTTGTGTTTATATTGTTTCGTATATAGTATCATGTTATGATAGAGCTAAAGGAAACATAAACTGTAAGTTAATAAATAAGTTAAAGGAAACGGTAACTATAGGTTAATGTTTCCTTTAGCTCTATCATAATTGGGGTACAAGATAACCTCACGTCAGTTTGTTTGAGGCTATAAAAGTACTTTTTCAATACACTTACTCATAATATGGCTCTAATCTCACCGCAATTAGGCATATAATGATACCTATTATCAAACTGAGGTTTATTGAGTGTTATTAAATCACGAGAGGGAAAATATATATTTTTTATTATATTGGTTCAACTACGTTATTCTTAAAAAAATCTATACTTTGTTCAAAACCCTTTCAGTAGTTTTGCATGAAAGAGCAAAATACCTACATGCATACATTATTACAAACTTTTATATTTGTAATTTTAGTAGTATGGTGTTCTTATAGACACCAAAACGAACGAATTATTAAAATCTGAGTTCACATTTACAGGCTTCAAGATTTGAAATGATTTATTAGTGGTGCAAGTCATTAATCTTTTATTCATGATCTTGTCATGAATTAAAATCTTTTGAATATTATTTTTCAATTGACGGAGTTTTATTTCTTTTTTTTATCGGGTGGTAATCCTCATGGATGCTATGCCGGTCTCCTACCGATAAAAACCACACGTTACCCTTCCATCTGTCTATAGCCAGGAGTCCCGGGTGAGCCCTTGGAAGGATAGCCCCAGGGCTCCTGACAGAATTGGTCCGCTACCACAATCTACTTCACGGGGGGTTCGGTGTTATCCTGCTTCTTTGGGGGGTTTGAGTGTTTTCCCGAAGGAGTATAGATAGAAAATAGGGGCAACGGATAGAGATTCTTACCTTTTTTTTACGTGTGGAAATCCTCACGGATGCTATGCCGGACTCTTACCGACTAAAACCACACAGTGCTCTTCCAATTTGTCTATGGCCAGGAGTCTCGGGTAAGCCCTCGGGAGGATAGCCCTAGGGCTCCCAGCAGTAGTATTTCTTACCTAGGGAGATAGGTTTAAAGAATGAGTGTTAAATTGTGACAAGTTGTTACAAAGTTTTTAAGATAGTGTTCAAACAAGTAACGCGCCCTTCACTTTAGTAGCAAAGGAATTAAACGACTTCTAAACCGAAACCGGTTTTAAAACTGCAGTGGTAGAAACTTGAATATCACTTGCACTTATTCATGGTGTCCTGAATCGAATACCGCAAACCGTTTGTCTATATATCTTATAGTTCCTGAGAAATAGATGCGTTTAGACGGACGGACCGACAGACTGAGCAGTTTTATAAGAAATTTCTAAATTTTCGGGATTTAGAAGTCTAACTAGAACTAGAAATACCACCATTACGTCAGGATCCTATCAATAATGTTGTATGTGTACCATCGCTTGTCTTCCCAAGGTGGACGCCATTGCAAACCTTACAGGCCCTGCGAGATAAAAGAATATAGGGTAAAACCATACAAAACCATATAACCATACAAAACTCCTACTCGGCGTTTATTATTGTCCTTCAATGAGTATAAATTACTTTTCCTCTTTTGAAGCACTTTTAGTGAATCTCATGCCTTCTTACAGTCATTCCATAATCATAGGGGATTTTAATACATGTTTGTTGAAAAACGATTCCCGTTCATCCTCTCTTCTCAAAATCGCAACTTCTTTTGACCTTTCCATTCTTCCAACAGATGTAACTCACCACTTCCCACATGTAATCCTACACTTATCGATCTCATCATGGTCTCCTCTCCTGATCAAGTCGCTATGCACGGGCAATTCTCGGCTTACCAATTCTCTTATCACGACCTCCTTTATCTTTCATACAAAGTCCGGCCTCGTAAGGCCAAACCTAAAATCCTTCTGCAGCGTAATTTTTGTAGCATGGATCTTGGTGACTTGCGTGAAGATGCCAGTAACATTGATTGGACATCACTGGTTACTTCCGGATCCGTAGATGACCAAGTTGATTATTTTACATCGAATCTCATTAAGCTGTACAGCAAGCATGCACCTGTTCGGGCAATTAAAATGAAGCATCCACCGTCTCCGTGGCTGACCAATGATATTCAATGTTTAATTTCAAAGAAAGCTGCTGCTAAATACCGCTATAAAATCAATCCAACTGATGCAAATTATGATAAATATGTTTCGGCCCGTAATCGCTGCGGAAGGGCGTGTAGAAATGCACAACGCCAGCATATTCATAAATCAGTTCAAAATAGTGACCCATCAAAGGTCTGGAAATTTCTGCGTACACTGGGGGTTGAGAAATCGCGGCAAGAATTAAATTCAAAAGATTTAAATGTTGAGGTTCTCAACCAGCATTTTAGCGCCTTGTCCAATTTTGATGGGACTCTGAAGGCACAGACCATTCATAATCTTTTGACTATTTCAACCCCCCAATTATTCACCTTTTGTCTTTGAACTTTTTATCGCTAGTGATGTTAAGAAGAGCATTATGGCGATCACGTCCAAAGCTGTTGGTAGTGACTGTGTCGGGCGAAATATGATTCTTCCAATCCTCGATGAAATCCTACCCATCATTTGTTACATTTTTAACTATTTCTTAACGTCTGGTATTTTCCCATCGCCATGTAAAAACGCTTTAATTATTACTCCTTTACCAAAAAAATCTAATCTAATCCTCAGTTATTGACATATTACCGTCCAATATCAATTCTACCATTCCTTTCTTAAAGCACTTGAACGCCTTGTCCACATCCAATTAAGCACATTTATCCATAAAAATAACTTTCTCAATCCATTCCAGCCCGGGTTTCGTCCCGGTCACAGTACAACCACAGCTTTGGTAAATATTACAGACGACATTAGGACTGGTATGGAGAATGGGAGGTTAACTGTTCTTTGTCTACTAGATTTCAGTAACGCTTTTAACACCGTAGACTTTGACATTTTACTTTCGATGCTCCGCTCTCTTAACATATCTCCTACGGTTATAGAGTGGTTTTGTAGTTACCTGTGTGGCCGCCGACAACGTATACAAATTGATGATGACGTATCCAGTTGGTGCAATACTAGTGTCGGAGTGCCCCAGGGTGGCGTTCTCTCTTCTCTCCTCTTCGCAATTTTTATAAATACTATCTCAAATCAACTTACTACTTCCTACCACCTTTACGCAGACGATCTCCAAATCTATACACAGGCACCCCTGGAATAGCTAACGAAGGCGGTGGATGCCATAAATAAAGATTTATTAAAAATCTCTTCATGGAGTAGTTCATATGGGCTACAAGTCCATCCTTCAAAAACACAAATCATAATAATTGGCAGCCCAAAAACAACACCGAAAATAAATTGGTCGCAAATTCCACACATTGTGTTTGATAGTACAGCCATTCCTGTTTGCGATAAGGTCAAGAATCTGGGTTATTGATTCCAATTTATCATGGAGTCCTCAGCTGCAGGAGGTAAATAGGAAAATGTTCGCTTCCGCAGGTTCCATAAGGAGACTGCAGCGTTTTCTTCCTACAGCTACAAAAATTGCGCTTGCAAACTCCTTGCTTCTTCCAATCCTTGATTATGCAGATGTCAGTTACTTAGATCTCGCCGAAAGCCAATTGGAGAAACTTGAGCGTCTCCAAAGTGTTTGCATACGATTCATATTTGGCTTGCGCAAGTATGATCACGTTTCACAGTTTCGTACACAGCTTAAGTGGTTACCTATACGACTTCGCCGGAATACTCATATTCTATCCTTGTTATATCATATTTTGTTTAACCCATCGACACGGTCCTATTTAAAGGAACGTTTTAAGTTCCTACATGATACGCATGACAGATGTTTGAAGCCATCGAAAAGCTTAGAATTAAAAATGCCACCACATTCCACAAATTTTTTTGATAGTTCCTTTAGCGTCACAGCAGTTCGCTTGTGGAATAAATTACCGCTGGCTATTAGACAAACAGAGACACTGCTAAAGTTTAAATCAGCTGTTAAAAGCTATTACTTTGACAAGCAATAGATAAAAATATTATACATTACATAGGAACACATATAATAGGTAATTACTTGTTTATATTATTTATATATTTAAATATTTGTATGTTTAGATTTATATTATTTAATTTGTGCAGTATATATTTATAAGTATTTTATTTTATTTTTCAATACTTATTTTGATTTGATTATTAAGTATTCTATTATATATATATATATATAACTTGACGCCAACAACTACCAGTTAGTTCCTACCAATATATTTTTTCCATCCAAAGGTTGCCAGGCAGAAATTACTTTAAGCGATAAGGCCGCCCATTGTTATTTTTGTATAAAATTTCTACATCATAATACTGTCTCGGCGTACAATAAAGTGTGTAATAAATAAATAAAATCTAGTTAAGAGAAAATTATTTAATATATAAAGCTTAAGAGTTTGTTTATTAATTTTGGAGGTCAGGTCAAGTACCCTTAACCGGCGAGCGTGTATGAAAACACTCATGAAAGTAGAAGAAACGAAAGTTGTAACAATTTGCAAGCCATAATCTCAGCCTAGTTCCCCTTCGGGGATAAAGGTGTGACAATATGTATGTATGAATGAACGACGGGATTAAATGGCTACCACGGGGGTTGAAAGTATATCACGGGAAAAGCTGCGGGGCACAGCTAGTTATTCATAAAACCTTATTCAAGATTGTGGTAGGAAGCAAGGTGTTAGGAAACGGGGAACCCTACCTGGCGTAAGATGTGCAGTTGGGACCTCTTTTGTACGAGTATGTAGCAAAAACCACCCGTAACATTACATGGCGTCATTACTGGATGCCATAGACTTATTAGAGTAGAGTATTATTTAGAAATATTTAAACATCATTACAGAAGTTATTGCATAGGCAGTGATTGGGTCGAGCGCACGGACCGCAGGTTAAATACCGGATCTGTATTTCACGCGTCCAGTGACATCGAATGCGAAGTCAAGTCACGCATTGATGCCGCGTGGGTCAAATGGCGGGAGATGACCGGTGTCATTTGAGACCCAAAAATGCCGATCCCGTTGAAGGGACAGGTCTACAAAACCATCATTGACTTGTCCTTTTACATGGCAGTGAAACGTGGCCATATTGGAGCGACACAAGCAGGAGCTGCGTGACACGGAAATAAAGATGCTGCGGTGGATGTGTGGGGTCACGCGGATGGATCGCGTGAGGAACTCTCGCATCCGCGGCAGCATTCACGTCCGTGTCTTTGCAAGAGTGTCGGCATCATTGGAATGGTCACAGCTTGCGGCAACCGCCGGAGTACGTGGAAAACAAATGTCTGGCCATGTCAGCCCCGCCGGGTCCCGGTAAGAGAGGAACACCCAAGAAGTGCTGGCTTGACGTCTCACTACAGGGGATGCCGAGGACCGTGCGAAGTGGAGGAGAAAATGTAGGAAAGCAGACCCCTGGCTTTGCGAGACGCAATTGTGACAGACGCTCTGATGATTATGATGACAGAAGTTATTTAATGTTCTATAACGGTGTTTTTTTTTTAAATAATTATTTAAGGCCTGGTTCCTAAGACCTTTAAGCCAAATCTTATTTTTTATATCATATTTCTTCAATATTATCTTCTAATTAGTCCTGTCCAGTCAATGTCGTGTCCTCAGGCTACGTCCTGGTCCTTGCCCTCAGTATAATGGTGATTCTTATACTAAGGTTGCCAGTGGACGTTTCGCGGCTAGAGAGAAAATAGCATTTCACTGCATATATATCATTGTCTTTCACTATAGCAACGTTAACACAACTTTTATGTCCAAGAAACCACCACTCCCGCACATAAAACAAGATAAATGCACTAGTTTTAGAAAATAATATAAAGCAAGCGTCCGCACTTGTCACTCTTCCCGCCAAATGTCCCTATAACGGTGTTTTCAATTTTACCTATTGTCACGCCTTTATCCATTGTGAAAAATGCGCCGACGGCATAAATCGCCACGGAGCTCGCAAGTCATTTCATAATGCATGTCATAGTAATATAATTATGAGTCATAACTATCATTTGAAATTCATTCTCAGTAAAAGGATATAATTATGATTCTCCATTAAATAAGTGTCAGAATAAACATCATTTATTTCGTGTTATTCGTTTATTCTGTTCAAGTAACTGAACCAGTGAGCAATCCACCAAATGACTGAGAAAAATATATCATTAGTTCAGTCAACTGAACTGAATAACTGAACTAGTGGGAATAAATGATAAATATTTTTAGCTGAAATTAAATTAGTTTCTTAAATCACTAATTTTTATTTTTTATTTTATTATAATACATCTGTAAAACACACAGTTTTCTTTAGAACTTATTTGCTTTTATGAAAGTCGGTTAGAAAGAAGGGGTTTTCTTTCAAACAACTTTCGAAAGAGTAGAAGGTTCAAACAAACTAAGATTTTTACTCGTATATTGGTCACTCAATATATCTGTCATTTATGTACTGATTAGGAAAATTATTTCATCTGAAGGGACGACCTCACATAGGTTGAAGGAGCTTGTGGGCGGCGTATAACTAAATAGAATGTAGTGTCACAAAATAATTTGTATTACTAACGTACTGTACAGGCACTGTGACACTACTTTGTTTGTTGTGACGATTTTTGATGCTCATGGCATGGCATGGCATTAAATGGATTGGCAGGGGATTCCCTAAAAATTATGATAAAGATGACCCTATTTAAATTTCATGGCACCCGATAATTCGAATTAGAATGCTAGAATAAAATTGTTAAAAAGAAATTCAGTAATGTGACTGTATTTTTGTAAATTCACCGATATCATCCTCTGATAAAATACCTACTGTGCGGTAAATAAATTACTGTAATGGTCTTTATCTAATATGCTTAAGATTTATTGGTTAACTTTAAATCTTTTTGGCTCTTTCCAACAGCCTTTTAAAAAAAGACGCCTCTTGAGAAATAGTTCATTTTCTGATAAAATACGAGATTTTAGATTTGAGGATTGAATTATTGCCATTTTATTTCATTGCGTATTTAGATAAATATACACAATTCAAGATTTTGACAATGAAATATTCAAAGTATTTTAGTGAAGATAAAAGTTCATAATATTATTACCTAGGTATTTAATTCTTCTGTGTGTTGAGCATATTTTTTTTCTGTGTGGGTGTAATTTATCTACAATCTGCTTATTGTAGATAAATTACACCCACACAGATGCCTGTGGTTCTGACCACGTAAAATTGGTCCGCGCAAACGTGTTTCCCGTGGTAATAAAATATTTGGTCATCTCAAGCGCTAAAATGTCTGAATACAAAAATCAACTAATCAATGAAAAATTTGCAATTTTTCTTTTTATTAAAGTGAAAAATACAAGTTGTTTCGAGACGGAGATTGAACTCCTGACCTTTGCCTAACCAAGGCAATGTTCTAGCCACTGAACTAACCAATACTAATTGTTTTAAAAATATATCCAATTTTATTTATGTAATAAACTGCGTTTGTAATTATTTTACTCTTCAAATAGTATATTTTGTTTGGTATAATTATATACCTGTACAGTTTCAGATATTTTTTTAATAAATAGGTTCAGTTACTTTACACAATCTGGAGAAAAATACTCCACGGAAATAAAGATTGAATATTGTTCAGTTAAATTCTAACGGGTGTTGTGCAGCAGTATTCAGTTACTTTTGACAATCTGCTATAAAAATAACAGGTATTTTTAAAAATGTGGTTATTTTGCATTGAAAACATAAAAAAAATATCTTTATTTTGCATTGACCATTTTAACGGCGCTTACAAAATGTCATACACTAATTAATATATTTAAAGTGACCACTGGTTCGCGGAACGCGGCCCACCTGAGAAGAACCGGCAAGAAACTTAGGAAGGCTTTTTTTTTATGGCCTATTTACAATTTAATATTATTTCACATTGCGAGCAGATTGTATTTCGAACATAATCATCTAGTATGAAAATTGGTTATAGAAATATTGATGTGGTCATCTAATTCTGCGGCTGTACATGCCATGCCTACTGAGTTGAAGTTCAGATGGTATTTCGCGATTTAACTTTTCATTAACTAAAGTGTGCTTAGGAACAGGTTAATATATTTATAATTAACCTGTTTTAAATTATATTAACATAATTAAAAACATTTTATCTCTCTAAAATAAAGAACTTGTGGCTATCGGCAATTTTATAAATAGCAGGTGTCCCAAAACTCGTCTCTTAACACTAAGACCATAAAAATCAGTTAGTCAAAAAGTATAAAGCTGTTTAGTTGAAAGCAAAAAAGAATTCAATAATAAAAAAAAAAAAATATTAATTAAATTATTATTAATTTAATCTCAGGAACTTATAGTTCGAATTGTGTCTTTTTGTGTTGGATAGCCCATTTTTAGAGAAAGTCATTAAACTTTATATCGTCACGCTTAAACGGCAGGATTGTATGGGTACCCATAAGTATTAGATTTTCAATTTTAATTTTTATAGTTATTTGATTCCTTAATTTTCATCTAAACTAATATTATAAAGCTGAAGAGTTTGTTTGTTTGTTTGGTTGAACACGCTAATCTAAGGAACTACTGGTCGGATTTAAAACAGTCTTTTTGTGTTAGATAGCCCATTTATAGAAAGGCTAAATATGATCACGCTACTACCCTGAAATTATTAATTTAAAACAATTAAATACATTTTAAATTTTAAACATTATTGTAAAATTTATAAACGACGGGATTAAATAGCTGCTACGGGAGTTCAAAGTATGTCACAGACAAAACCGTAGGGTAGGAGTAGGTCGTAAATTTGTATCCAATCTATAAAATCAGGACAGTCTAATCCTGCGCCTTCTGCATCCAGCCCTTGCGATACTTTCTAGGAGATATTACCTTTTTGTAGTAGTTTTGCATATTTTTCTCATCAATATTTATTAGTTTACAAATTAAACGCTAAATGTAATAACAAGAAAAATCATTATTATTGCCAGTGTTGTATTTGACATGATAATTATCTATGAGATTGCCGTCACCATTTCCGAACACCAAGTAACGCAAACACTCGCTGACTGATTATTCTTCCATGGTATGTCCGATTTTTGATTTTATTTATTCTAAACCATTTATGACTAGATGTCGTATTAAGGATCAAATTTGATCAAAAAGTGTTGAGTGTTTTAGGAGGAGTTTGAGGGCAAAGCGAAAACACATTTGTGGATCACACAAATATTTGTTCCGACCCCGGAATCGAACCCGGGACCTCTAGCGTAGCAGTCGGATACACTCCCACCGCGCCACATAGGTATGTTTATTAGTTAACCAGATGCCATCCCACACAAGCTTATATTAGCTTACTTTGGGCTAGATGGCGCTGTGAAAAATGTCCCACTATATTTCTTCTTATTTCTTTTGTACCACTGTCCATCTGGTACCAGGAAATCAACGGCTTGGCGGAAATTACAATGATTTACTTTAGATACTCGTATATGTACTAATTACATAATTAGAAATACTGGCACACCTTGGGACTGATGATTGTAGTCAGTTGATTGTTTTGTCCTAGAAATATTAACCTTACTTTTATTATAAATGCGAAAGTAACTCTATCTGTCTGTCTGTCGCGCTTCCCGCCAAAACTACAGAACTGATTTAAATGAAATTTGGGACAGGGATAGTCAACAATTTTTTGTAAGAAGCAGGATAATAAAAGTGTCATTACGCGGGCAAATATAAACATTGTGACACATAGAGAAGAGCTATCGAACCACATCCGTACTAAAAATCCTGCATCGCAAAAGAAAAAGCATGATATGAGAAGAAACAGAAACACATTTAAGACGGTCAGTATTAGGCTACTCTGAAACTATGAGACATAGAATGATTTTTTCTAAGGAACAATGTCACTGATTTTGATGAAAAGAAAAACTATTTAAAATAAAAAATATTTAACTATTTAAAATAATAGTTGTACTCGAGTCAAGATTCAAACCCGGAATTATCAAAGAATTAGACTTGCATTATTTTTAGATGATTATCTATTGAATGTTACTAAGAAACATGATATCAAAAATGAATAAAAGGCGTTGTTCTTTTTATCATTTAATTTCATTTAGAAGGTGATCACCTAGCCTGGTCGGAGACTTCTAACATTGTGTCGAAGGAACATCTCCACCCGTCCCTACACAAAAAAATAATTATTTTCTTAAAGTGCTACAAAACAAAACGAAAATAAAAGTCTCATTTATTCTGTTAAATATAAAATTAACTTGTAATTGTCCGACCGTGCAGTGCTTGCAGTGGTAATTATCAAGTAACAATCTTAATAAAAAGTAGGGATTCTTTTTTAAAACAAAAATCTATTTAATAATTTATGTGTGTTGACTTAAAACAGCGTGATAAATCTAAGGTATCAGATACATTACTTTATATATCTAGAACTGTTTCTAACTAAATAAAATAATGTACCTTGCTTACTTCGTTGGTCCTCTGATGGGTGACCAGTTTGCAGCAGATCCATTTACTAGCGTTTCCGTGCTTTGAAAGGCACATGGCAGTGTTGTTTAGCCAAGTTGAAAGTCCTATGGGTGGCTTGAAAACTTTTAACAGCCGGTCGCCACAAACTGTGCCTGTCTGTTTTCAACACTGCAATAGGCTCACCACCTGTTTCTTGGGACAAAAATGCCTCAGCCTACCTCTTCGAGGATAAAGGCGTGATAATGTGTATGTATGGATGGTACTAATTTTGTTAGAGAGTTAGTTATCATTAAAATTAACATTGGGCTATAATTAAGGCGGGTTGCTATAAAGTTTATTTCTCCAAGAAATGCTTCTTTGAAAGTATTCTTTTAGTCGCCTTCTGTCACCTACAACAAATTTGTGGTGATGACATTTGCCTGATTTTATTCCACCACTTGTCATTAATAAGACTTAGGGCACTGTTTATCACTGCCTCGTCTGGCTACCACGTCAGGGATACAGCGTGAAAATAGTGAATCAGTTTCTTTTAGTTATATGAGTATAGTAGGATGAATGGTACACATTTTAAATAACACCACTTGTAATATTCCGCCACTTGTACTATTCCACAACATTCTCAAAGGCTCACAATATGAATATATATATTCATATTGTGAGCCTTTCAGAGTGCCGTAAGGCGAAACCGGTTAGGTTTATCAAGTATATATATATATATATATTTACTTGATAAACCTAACCGTTATATTATTATCAAGTATATATATATATATATATTTACTTGATAAACCTAACCGGTTTCGCCTTACGGCACTCTGAAAGGCTCACAATATGAATATATATATTCATATTGTGAGCCTTTGAGAATGTTGTGGAATAGTACAAGTGGCGGAATATTACAAGTTATATATATATATATATATATATATATATATATATTTATATATATATATATATATATATATATATGTATATATGTTTGAGAATGCCGTGAGACGAAACCAGTTTGGTTTATCAAGTAAATGTTGTGGAATAGTACAAGTGGTGTTATTTAAAATGTATAGCAAGTTTCACCAAGTGCCATCAATCAACAGTATAAATTATATTAATGGTACATTCAACTAAGAAAACATTGAAAATGATCACACAAAAATTCACTTAACAACGAATTTATGAAAGTCACCTGTTAAATTTATAATAAATACTAATTATTTATAGTTATTCATATGATAGAACACGTGTTAATCATTTGAGACCATTATTGATGATACATATTAGATACATAAATTTATATTTATTTCAACGTAAGGGCAGTGACTCTTAGGCCCACTTGCATGAATGCTGGGGTTAAATAAATATTTATAGAGTTAGTTAACTCGGAATTAAGTAAATAACTTTTTAACCCTAATCATGTCTTGCACCATAGAAAAATATCATCGAGTTAACTAACCCAGTGTTTTATGTCACTCTATGTCATCCAACCAAACATTAATGATTGAACAATGTTTATTTTTTTTTACGTTTAAAGGCGTTCGCACCTTTAAATCGCGTTACTTTGTAAGTAACGCGATTTTATACGTCCGACAATGTGCCTTCAATGGTTTTGGGTTGTGTTAATATGGGTAGATGATGTGTAAGGATGTTGTGAGTTGTTTTGGGGTTTAGGGACTTTTATATATTATCTAAGCGTGTGCATAGTTGGTATGAGACATCATATGGAATATTGCATCCTAGGCTATAGAGACTTCTAAAAGTAATTTAACAAAGATAAATGTAGATTTATAATATCGTACATATGTAAATAGATAGATATTTAAAATATACACTTGCACACCACAAAGTACTTACATAAATAAATTATTTATTATAATAATTACTATAGTATACTATTTATATGTTATATACAGTAATTGTGTTGAAGCTTTTTATTATTTTTTATTTTTTATTAGGTATTGTTGAATGATTTTAGTTGATTTATAATATAATCCACATGTTGAATGAATGCGTTGAGTGCTGTGGGGCATGTTATGATTTGAACTAAATTAAATGGATCTATGCTGTTTGGAGTTACGGTAGTGAGGTTTAACCTTGTTTGGATAAACCTTGGGCACTCTTTTATTAGGTGGTCGATTGTTTGATATTAACAAAGAATGTAACAGGTATGTCTTAGCGATTTAAACCTAGGTATACCCTTAACTCGGGGTCATGCAAGACAAATTAATAATTTAACTCGGGGTTAGTCCATACCTCCGAATTATACCCGTTAACCCAAGATCGCGCAAGTGGGCCTTATTCTAGTCCTACGATTCAACTTTATTAAACCTACACTCAACGTATAAAAACAAACATATAGCGTAAAAACAAAATATAAATCAAAACACAACGGTAAAATTGTAATTTATTATTTATTATTAATTATTATATAAGAAGGAAAATAAATTAAAATTGTGGTGCAGTGAGATTCTTGCCAGTTTCTCCTGCAAGCGGTGCATTTGCCGACCAAAGAGTAAGGTTAGCGATAGTAGAGTAGTAGCATAGCGAAGGTAAGGAAAACCTTGTACCAACCAACCGGCACATTTTGTCATCGTTGAACTGTAATGTCAATAACCCCTTAAGAATTAAAATGTGGGCGCATGATATGCGCATACCCTTTCGAGGATAAAGACGCAATTGATTGATAAATTTAGAGAAAATGTAGATTTTTCTGGAGGATGGGTGACATGTGAAATCACAATAGTAGATAGCCACAGCTTGTCCTTGTTTCGTTGTCCCAGGTCACCAGCGTGAGTGTGACACCTGGTATTGCAAACGTCTATAGGCTACGGTGACGTATGCTTATATATCACCTCAGTAGTATGTATTAAAAAAGTTTCGACTCCATTTCTTTTGAAGCCCTACACTTAAAAAAAGTACGCCTTCCGCAAGGCCCTAACTTCTTTCATGCTAGTGTGGTATGACCAGTGTGATAGCCACAATCTTGTTTCGTATACCAAACGAATAAACAGACAGGCGTAATCCAGATGATTTGTAACATTATTTATGAAGTCCTACATAAATAAGCAAAACTTGTAATATACATTTTGTCAAGGGTCATACCAAAAACAAAAGTAAGCAAAATTCATTTGCAACATCGATATCTAAAGAAAAGGTAATTTATAAACGTTTCTAAACAGTTGCTCTCATCCCTGGCCATCCATATAATAAATAATAAAAAGGCTTACCACAGGCGCCTATTATATCTGTCAACGTGTACCCTTGCGTAAGCTTCTTGTCCGCAAAATCCGGCTGGGATCCAAATTGGCTTCCACCCAGCTTTTCGTGGCATTTGCCTTATCCTGTTATGAATGATGCTCTTTTGGTTCATTGTTTGATCTTTCATTATCAAATAAGTCTAAATTATTATTATTTTTTGGTATAAGTAGCTCCTGACTTACGAGTTATTTGGTTTTGGGATATTAATTTTATTTAACAGTTTATTTTAATGTTAAAATATAGGGTATTCAACGAACGACGATAATGACATATCTGAAAGGATTAAGTAACAGAATTTTTCATGTTTTGGAGCCCGGGTCTGATTTTCTGTTTATATTTTTACTCAAATAAATAATGATTCTTCTAGACAATAAGAATTCCAGCTCTTTTAGTACATTATGTCAAATTATATTCAAATAGGTGGAGCCCGCAGCTCCGCCCGCGTGGCAACAACTAGTTGACTAATGAAGCTTTCCAGTTCCCTTTTTATACAGGAACTTGTTCTCGGGACATAAAGTAGCCTATGTCCTTTCTCTTCTCTTTAAATCAGTTCAGTTGTTTTGGCGTGAAAGCGCGATAAACAGAGAGACAGACAGACATAGGTTACTTTCGCATTTAAAATATTGGTAAGGATTGAATGTTTAATGAAAATCATTTGAAGAGAACATTCGGTTTATAGACCTTACGCTTGAATTTATAAGAAGTGCTTTAAGTAAAAGAGGTTAGATTAAAATGTTATGATACAATTTTGTGGTCGTTTGGTAAATTAACACCTAGGGGCCAAGTTTGCTATTTCAATCGTGTCGAAATCGTTGCTAAGCAGAACGCCACCGATACAATTTTGACAGCTTTTCGTAGTCTACTATTACAATCGTTCTCCAATAGACTTCTATCGGTCGGCGGATAGAATTCTACAAAAACTTACTGCGCCAGTGGCCGCTTGTCAGTTGCATTTGTGATAGTCTACTAACATTTTGACAACTGAAAACAGTGATTCTGGTACCATTCTACGGTTTGTCAATAGTATCTAGACTCGGCCCCTAGTACTTACAGGTCGTTCGTAATCGTTCGTTAATCTGCTAGGTTATAATCTTGTGGGTTGTATGCTTGTCTTCTGCCTGAAAACTATAATAGAAGCGATCTCAGCCCCGCCAACCAGTGTTCTGTAAACGATTACTGCTTTAATCAATTTTCACTAAGGCTGGTCACGGATGGGTGCCCCTTTTGTGACATTTTCATATACTAGCATTTCCGTGCTTTAGAAGACACGTTAAATGGTTGATCCCGGTTGTCAGTAAAATGGCAGTCGTTAAGCCAAGTTGAATGCACACTGTAAAATGTCGGCGTATAATATGCCTCTGCCACCCCTTCGAGGATAAAAGCGTGGTTGATAAACAATTAATAAAAAAGCCTTAATAAAATAGCTCATGGCCGTATCAAAGTTTCCATTACTCAGTAAAATAAATAAAGTAAAGTATTTGTTATCTAGGAAGTAATGAAGTTTGTATGTAAACAAATATACTTACTGGTTCATTGCCGCTTATGTTTTATTCACGTTCGGTCAACTGGCTATTTTGGCCATGAACTCTTGGGCTTCCGATCATGTTTGCAGGGCCGTCAGCCCTACTGACGTTGGAAATCACCATACTTGTATAGAAAAGAGACATAAAGAAACTCTGTAAAACTCATAACCCATAAGGGCATAAGTCATAAGGGCTGAGTTGGGTTGACCCTATTACAAACAAAAACATTTACTAGGGAACCCCTAGCACTCAGGCACTCTTGTACTCCCTGGTAGGGATACAAGAGTGCCCGTGTGCTAGTATATTGATTAATATAGGGCCATTTTTCGAAAATAGTTATGTATTCTACCTATGCATACCCCATCAGATAAAAAGAAGTGTATTTACATGCTTTTTTTTAAGTGAAAATCATATTACACTGAATGACGTCAATATACGTTTATCTTTTACCATGGTTTTATTACCTCGGTGTCTTGAATTGTGAAATTGAACTTAAATAACTTTCCAGATCAACTAGATCCTTGAAATTTGTACCGTAAATCAGAAATCAATGAAAATGTGCAAAATGAAGAAGAAATACGTTAAGGAGAAGAAAAAGATGAATTAAACCAAAGCAACATAGCGCTAATTTTTGCAAAAGAAAATGGACATCCTACTAATATAATAAACGCGAAAGTTAAAAATAGAAATGTAAGTATGGATGGATGTTTGTTACTCTTTCACGCAAAATCTGCTGAATAGATTTTGATGAAACTTTTCAAAAAGCGACGTTACACATCAGAATAACACATAGGCTATTTTTTATCCCGGGAACAAGTTCCTGTGGAAAACGGAACGGGGAAAACTTCACCACGCGTGCCGCTAGTAAGTTTAACTAGAATTTAGAGTATTATTCATTAGGAATCTCATCTAAACGTAAAAGTTCTCAGACTATCATCGAAGACCCTATTGTTTCCGAATCAATTATCACCGTTTCGATACTCATTAAGGAAAAATCCTTATTGACGGTAAGCAAAAATCCGTATTTTTCCTGTCAAGGGCAGAGCTAGCATTTGAAGGTAACGTTTAATTATTTGTGAGAAAGATAAATACATAGCACAGGCCAATATTATTGTCGCTATGATAGCTGATTATACGATCATTGTTGTGCTGTAGTCATCAAACATTTGTGCATCCTGTTTACTGAACTGAGTAGTTTGAAGGCGATCGTATTATTTATAATACTTATTACTAATATACAAAGCTGAAGAGTATGTTTCATTGGTTGAACAAAATCCTAGTTATATTATAAATCTTAAAATATGGGTCGACGTGTTACTAAATTACGCTCTAAACCCTGATCCATTTTGGCTTGAACTTGGTACACTGATAGCTGACAACTTGGGGGTCTAACTTTTTTGAAAAGGCCGTTATATTTCTATTGTACATCGATTCAATTAAGGTTAGTCCAAAATTAGGTAGTATACTAAACCTATCTATCTCATTTGCACTTCACAAGCCACACTATAGAACCCGAATCTTTGTTATTAGCTGTCAAAATATTAGCTCGAACAGAATTCTATCGACCGGCTGACAGAATTCCAACGGTCAATTTGAACCACCGGCTTTCTATTGAACTACGATTTTGAATCTGGTCTGATTTTATTTTCATTTTTTTTTTTTTCGAATTCGAATTTCGAAATTTTTCGAATCGAACTCGGGACCTCAGTACTCGGGACCTCAGGTCTCTGCGGTCGCATACACTACCACTGCACCACCGAGGCAGTTGTCGTTGTTTTATTTTAGGCATTGTTAGGAGCGACTGCCGTCAGACCTTACTCAACACTTTTCTTCCTTAGTCAGAACCGACTAAGGACGAAAGGTGTTTTCATTAATTGTTTACATTTTATTGTTCGTCGATAAACTGTTCGCTGAAAACAACCTTCGTTCTAACACGGTTCAACAAATTATTGTTCATTTATTTATTGTTGCATAGATACGTGATTAGACAGTTTAAGTAGAGTAAAAATTACTTTTGTATGAATAAGTGATTCCAAAATACCATTAATACGCTGAAGCTGATATAATCCATTCAATTAGTTTGAATAACAATTATTTTATCAACATATCAATGACTATGTCTTACGTAACGATGTTATGTTGGTATGTCGCTGTGCGGATATCTTATGGTACATGTATATGGGATGACAATGGTGCTAATTCTGTTGTTGAAACCACTAAACTAAATTTCTCTAAAATTTTCTTATTTTTATTGAGAGATTGCCATATGCTATTCTGTTATTATGTCGAACTAAACTTGGTGATATCATAAACAACACTAAATTTGTATTTGACATCACTAAAATTCCATTTATGTGATAAAATCAACAAAAAGTGAAAAATGTACATAGACAGTTCAATCACTAAGTTAGTCGGCATCTAAATACATGTTTTGTTGAATTTTATCACATAAATGGAATTTTAGTGATGTCAAATACAAATTTAGTGTTGTTTATGATATCACCAAGTTTAGGTAAAATGATTTTTAGTTAGTACACAAAATTTAGACGTTTTCACTAAAATTAGACGTCACCTAAATAGGGGGAAAAGTCTGATTTTAGTGGGACGTTCATTAATTTTAGTAACCGTTTGAAACGTGAAAACTTGTAAAACGTTGTAACGTGAAATATGTACATAGGCAGTTCAATCACCAAGTTAGTCGGCATGTATTTGCATTCGACATGTACATTTATCATGTTACAACGGCAATCTCTTAATAAAAATAAGGAAATTTTAGAGAAATTTAGTTTAGTGGTCTCAACAACAGAATTAGCACCAATATGTCTTTAATATTATAAACACTAGGTGACAATACTTAGTTTCGACTGGATTGCGCTGCTATATAAAAAGCTGTCCCACTTTAATTATTTATATTTATTAATTATATGCAGGGTGCAAATCTGTACTAATGTACAGATTTGCACCCTGCATATAATTAAGTATAAAGCTGAAGAGTTTTTTGTTTGTTTGTTTGGTTGAACACGCTAATCTCAGGAACAAGTGGTCGGATTTGAAAAATTCTTTATGTGTTAGAAAGCCCATTTATTGAGGAAGGCTATAGGCTATATATCATCGCGCTACTACCCTGTAGAGCGGAGAAGTAGTCATAAATGTCGACAAATCGGGCAAAATTTTTATGCGTTATTGTAGAATTTATAAGCGACGGGAATTCGAAGTATGTCACCTAGTATAGATATATATAAAGTGGATTTAGGTACTTAGGTCCGTATTCCAGAACGTTTCTCAATACTCAATGATCAATTGAGGCTAGATTTTGCCTTATAAAATCTACTCTCAAGCGTCTATTGAGTAGGTATTGAGAAACTTTCTGGAATACGATCCTTAATTTCCTTTTGAGATGGTAACAAGATCTGTTTAGGTGACTGAGTAAATGCAAACGTAAATACGCTACGATACGAATATTGCTCCAAAATAAATACATAATGCACATCACGTACTGTTGGTTTTATAAACGTAAATATTAGTATAAACATAACCAATAAGTGACGAGTAAACTTATTTCAATAATTAGTCCCTTCAAAAAATATTTAGACATAATGGATGACCTAAGAAAATTTTCGTTTTATGGTCGATTTAGATATATTTATTGTGATGATAGAAATAATTCTGATAAAGCTAGTATCTCTTTATGTGGCGAGGACCGAAACCAGCTAGTGCTGCGAATACTATCGAAACGTTATGCGAATGTGTGTTTCGAATTAAACACTCCTTATATAATACTAGTTGATGCCCGCGGCTTAGCCCGCGTAGAGAAATTTTCTCGTTCCCATTTCCCACAGGAACTTGTTCGCGGGATAAAAAGTAGCGTATGTTATTCTGATGTATAGGCTATTATAAAGGTACATTAAAATCCATTTAGTAGTTTTTACGTTAAAGAGTAACAAACATCCATACTTACAAACTTTCGCGTTTATAATATTAGTAGGATTGTGATCCGTTATGTTTTGGGTAGCAATTAATTCGATAAAGGGTACGGAGTTAGCTTTTATAAACTGGTACATAATAAAGGTCCTACTTCAACATGCACAACCATTGTTGACTTTTCACGGATGGGTAACCACTTTATGGCATTAAAATTTGCGAGCGTTTCCGTGTTTCGGAAGGCACGTTAGCCATTGATCCCGGTTACCAGTAACATGGCAGTCGTTAAGCCAAGTTGAAAGCATATTATTGAAAATTTTCAACAGCAGAGTAGCTCCTACCTGCGTCAATTTCAACACGACGATGGATCTTTTACTTGGGACAGGAATTCACACGGTGAAAAGTGGGCGAATAATATGCCTGTGCCTTCAGGGATAAGCGTGATTGATAAACATACATGTTGAATTTAGAATGACGTCACACAACTAACCATGTTTTGTCATCCAAATTTATAGTGTGAGCTCAATCAGTTGAAGATGTCTGCTAGAAAAAGTTGCAAGATTCCATACGAACAAACTTACAAACATTGCAAATTAAAATAAAGCTTATAAAATAGGCTAAATAGTACTCGGATACCCAGACGTGAATGTATGAAGCAATTAATGAATCTGCAGGAAGCGAAATAAGTATGCATGGATCGCGAAGCCTGGCAATCTGTCCTATTTGACTATCCCGTAAGGGACACATCGTAAAGATAGATAGATATAATAGGCTACAATTTTCAGCTGTTCTGAGAATTGGTCGTATTGATCATGATAATATATTGATTCAAAAAACTTTCATAAAAGTCAGTAAATCTATTTCGGAGAAGTTCTTTGACAAACACAAAGTTGTCATTTTATTATAAGAATATTTGATTCAAATCACGAAATTTTCCTAGCATCGGACTTTGTACAGATCCAATTAAATTAACATTCGTTCAATGCACGTCACAGTCTAGAATATTCTGGGGAACAATGATGAAGAAGTATGAGTGCTGCATACTAATAAGTGCACATACCAAAAATGTGTGCGGTCCAATACGATGCATATCGCAAAGGTTAAAGGTTTGCGTCAAAATCATTTTAATGAATGATGAAGGTGAGTTTTGTGACGAACAAATAAAATACAGGAAGAAAAGAAATTTGAGAGACTCAGCAATAGGTAGCGTCCGTGGCACCATTGATAAGTCGTTTTTATATTAACTTATACTAAGGTGGCAGACAAGCATACGGCTTTCCAGAGCGTAACTAAATCTGTTGAGTGACGCTCTTGTTACGTGTATACGTAAAGCCCTTTATTCAGGTCAAAGAGTGTATGCATATTTTGAATAAAAACTCTTGTAATTTTCCACAAAATTTACTTTTTAACTTGACCGGTTTCGCCGTTCATGTAAAAAAGTAAATTTTGTGGAAAAGTACAAGTGTCTTTATTCAAAATGTGTAGCAAGTACCACCAAGTGCCATATTATCAATCAACAGTATAAGCAGTCTATCCTAATATGTATACTAGGTTGGTCAATGGCAACACCATCTACCAAGGTCCGTAGCTTTAAACATTCCATACTGTCTGTACATTTGCCTACCCAATAAATAAATTCAAGTAGGGGAGCGAGGGGCTTGTTGTAACAGTTTTCATAAAAACTAATATATCTTGAGATCTATTGATTAAATTGTTACTAAATAAAGATAGATGGATGCTGTAACTCTTCCTCTACCAAATCAAGTAAAAATAATACCATAACCATAGATCATTATTTTACAATCAATTATTTTCAAGAAGTGCGGTGTTACAACTTTCCCCCTGTCTTGGGGCAAGTTGTAACGTCTACCGGGGCAAGTAGTAACCGCAAAAAAAATGACAATAATACCTCTAATCATTTATTCTTTGTTTAAATTTAACAAAATTGACATCTTTCTAAAGTAGGTATTATGTAATTCTTTTAAAAAATCAACTCAAATACACATTTTAAGTAATTAACGCCTAAAAATTAAGTAATTAATAGTTTTATTTAGATATTTATTTATCTATCACGCCTTTTCCTCGAAGGGGTGGCAGAGGCATACATATTGTATGCCCACTTTTCACCATGTGTAGATAAATTATCATGGCACTTTTTAATCACAGTAAGTAATTAAATTATTAATATCTAAGGTAGCTTCGAAATTATCGCTTTTTAATATCTATCTAACACAGTATTGTACTTATATAAGAATTTACATTTAGTGGGTTTCATTATAATTCAATTCAGTCTTCATCTGAGCTACAATTAATACAAATAAAAGATATACGAGTAGTGTCTCCTGTAACACATCCTACATGTGCCCACATCTTTCAAATGATACACTCTACCCAACCAAACCAATGGAGACTGAGTATTATTACTCCAGTCTTCAAAGGTAAGGGGTCAGTGCAGGAGTGCGGGAGCTACCGCGGTATTAAGGTGATGTCCCACACCATGAAGATCTTCGAGAGGATTATAGACTCTCGGATCCGGCAGGAGTGCACTCTTTCGGAGTGTCAATATGGGTTTCGCCCTGGTTATGGGACCACGGATCCTGTTTTTGCCCTGAGGGTTGTCGCAGAGAAATACAGGTCGAAGAACACGCCTCTGCACTGTTTGTTTCTAGACATGCAGAAGGCCTTCGACTGTGTTCCTCGTGCGATGATCTGGTAGGCACTGCTGGCTTGGGACTGGGACAGACGCTCGGATGATGATGACTCTACCCAATTTTCTTTATTTGAATCCGTGTAAGTTTCACTACTTAGCAGACAATAGTTCTGATTCAGATTCTGAATCTGACCAAAAAATCATTTTTTTAGCTCTGTTCACTCTGGTTTTATTTTACCTTCCTTTAATTTTATTATCTACATCTACCTCTTTTCTTTATATTCCTTTAAAACCTTTTCCCTGAAGCTTCCTTCCTTCCTTTTCTTTTTCAAGAGTGTCTGTCAATACATTAGATTTTCTTTTGCGTCTGCTATTTGTATAAGTTTTTCTTTTTTGGCTCCTTTGATGGAGGTCTAATCTTCGATGGCGACAAAGTTTTTTGTAGACCGAAGCAACTACACTACTTGACTTGTGTTGCCCGTTCTGACTTTATTTTATACACCCTCATTCTACAAGAACGGAAAAAAAATACTTATTTACATCATAACTTGGGGCATGTTGTAACACGTAACAACAAGCCCCGGGATTTTGTTACAACTAACCCCATGGTGTGCTTTTTAACATTTATCAAGATATCTATTTCAAAAAATTTGCTTAAAAACTGTTACACATTATCAGGGACAGATAAAGTTAATGTAAATAAGATATAGAAAGTTTGAAATTAGTCGATGATAATAACCCAAACCAAAATCTTACGACAGTACAATTTTATATTACCTGGCAAAAATGAAGCACCCTCACACTTCAGCTAACTGCGCTGGCCAGGCGGGACACTTGCTATGGCAACCGATGCGGCGCGGTTTACAGGTCAAATCGAGTCAAAGAAATACGCTAATAAAGTTTAATATCCTAGTGAAAAGAGCCTGTTACTACTTACCCCTGTTACAACAAGCCCCTCACTACCCTATACATACAACCATCTTCACGCTGTATCCCGAACGGGGTAGTCAGTATACATCAAAACAAAATTTCTTTATTTTTTATTTTAATACCACATGAAACAACTCTATCCATGATTATTCTGTCAGGAAAAAAACGTGTTACATATGGCATAAATAAATCTATTGAGCTCTATTCTTTGAGGTACAATAAGTATTAATTACGCGCGCTTCAGACCTAGGCACGTTAAGATATTGATCCCTGCTGCCAGTAACATGATATTCAATAAGCTAAGCAAGGTTATTAGCGCGAATGTAATATATCGATGTTGCAATCGTCCATAGATTATGTTATACCAGTTTTGATCAGGCGGGCCTAATAAAGACAGCTTACGACCGACTTGACCAAAAGTAGTCCCGTCGGTATAATAAGCAAAACACGCATCACGCAGGAAGTGTCCATACTATGTATGGAATTATCTTACAAGATATCTGTCTGATTGTGTTTAGAATATGAACAAATGATTCGGTTAATTAACTTAATAATTGTATAAAAATACATGTTAACTTTAGTTTATTATTATTATTAGGTTATTTTTAACGTCTACAGTAAAGTGTTCTTCAAAGGGGGTCTTAGAAGGTTTTAAAAGGTCGGCAGCGCGAGTGCTGCAAACTGGTGTTGCAAACGTTTATAGACTAAGGTGACCAATTTCCACCAGGTGGGCTGTATGCTTGTCCGCCACCTCAGTGGTATAAAAACAAAATTTGCTTAAAAAACGGACAGGTCAAACTACTCGAATACCTGGGGGCCGAGTCTACTATTGACAAGCCGTAGAATAGAACCAGAAGCTCTGTTTTTAGCTGTCAACATGTTAGTAGACTATCAAAAATACAAGTGACTAGCGGCCACTGGCGAGATACGTGTTAGTAGAATTCTATCCGTCGTCCGATAGAAGTCTATTGGAGTACGATTGTAATACTTAATAGACTACGAAAAACTGTCAAAATTGTACCGGTGGCTTTCTATTCAGCGACGACTTCGATTCTAATTCGCAAAGATTGAAATAGGAGACTCGGCCCCCTGAACGTGCGTGTTTGAGACGATTAATGAATATGCAGAATGCGAGAAAACTATCCCTAAACCGCGAAAACTTGCGATCGGTGTGAAGATAGTTAGTTAGTTAGTTAAAATTTAGGTCCTCGTGCATATGTGTAGGTATTCTATGAGTAATCAGTATAAACATTATGTATACATTTTTATTTATTTTTACTAGCAATTAAGAAAATATAATTATTTTATATTTTATAAATCTAAAAATATAAGAATAATGCAGACAAATAAAACAATTTTTTGTGTTTTAATTAATTTCAATTTGTTTTATTTTTGTTATTAAATATGTAATATTAGCACATTGACCTCTAGATTCTAGAAAAGTCAAACTTTTTGCCCTTGGACTGGTTGTTATAATTCGCGGAAATAGGAGTCTGTATTACATGGAAGTTAGAATAATAACTTTCGTGAGCGTTGTTCATTATTACCAACTAAATGGTTTTACTCACGCGTGGATTTCGGGAAAGTCCGACTAGTATCGGATCTAACGAAGATCCTTTTTCAATAGAAGCGTCAAGCTACGTGCTACGTATACGAGCAGTGCCTTTGTCTAGAGATCAGTTGCCTAGAGGAGCGTCAACCAATGTAGGAAGCTGCGCAGCTTCCTACATTGGTTGACGCTCCTCTTGAAAAAGAACCTCCGTTAGGTTTGAAACTAGTCGGGCTATCCCGAAATTTACACGTGAGCAAGTTTAGTTTGTAATATTACATGGATGGTTTGATAGGGGTCTTAGAAGGTTTTTAAAGGGTCGGCAATGCGAGTGCTACACCTCTGGTGTTGCAAACGTCCATAGGCTACGGTGACCACTTTCCATCAGGTGGGCCGTATGCTTGTCTGTCATATCAGTGGTATAAAAATAATGGTTTGATATGCGAATGAGCGACTCTCAAATCTACAAACCATCTCTCAAAGAAATATTACTTTAACTATCGCAGTGTGAATCGGACTGCCTGTGTTCATCAGGATATTAGTGTTCTGGCAAAGATTTAGAATATTCTGACAGAAGAGAACACGGTATATATACTGCGTGGGTGAGATAGTGGTAGCCTCAGGTCCTTACACCGTGACTAGTTATACATGTTTTATCTCAAACCCTAGTAGGCAAATAACTTTGTGTCTATAGACATTACACGAAACCCAGAAACCAAGAAATAATTAAGTATACCAAAAGCCCTAACCGCCTCCGCACACTAGCTTCTTTTAGAAGCTGAAACCGGCAACTTTGAAACTGTTTCGGGTTTCGGCGACTCGCCGGCATCCAGTAGTGTGCGGGCGGCGGCAACTAGTTGCAGTTTTGAGCTTCCGCAAAGCTACTAAGTTACTGGTTTCGGTTTATAAAAGAAGCCAGTGTGCGGAGGCCCTATAAAAAACTTTGCAACACATAAAAAGTTGTTCGTTCCTCGTAAAATTACACAATTCAGGTCAATATCACGAATACTGCGAGCATTAGTTAGCAGGCGACGAGCGCGTGACTCAGTGGCTCCCGACCATCTGCTAAGGTATTCGCGACAGCCTCCAAGGTCGGGTGAGGAATGACTGCTAATGCGCTCATAATAACGTCGCGTTCGGTTGCTTTCGGACTAGCTCGCAGTGGAACTCATTTGTTGATAAACATTTTTTACAGGTGCTCAAAAGTACTATTTAGTCCCGTCGTTTATTAAGTTACTAGACGACGAGGGCTTCGCCCATGGCATAGTTCGACCTCCCGTCGCACCTATTTAATCCCGTCGCTTATAAATTCTACAATAATGCATGAAAAATTGCCGATATTTATTATTACTACTCCACTCTTCAGAGTAGTAGCGTAATGATACATAGCCTATAGATTTCTTCGATAAATGAAATAAATTCCAAATGCAGACCAGTAGTTTTTAAGATTGGCGCGTTCAACCAAACAATCAACTCTTTTGATTTAGTAATTAAATTTAAAAATAGAAATTAAGGAAGTATGAGTGTATTTTATACCTGCGCTTTAACAAGTGTAATTGTATGTATGTATATTAATAAAAAAAACATTAAACAAGACTACTGAAAGCAATAAAATTACTTAATTAAAACCTAAATATGGTTTTGAGTCATATCTCCTTCTTTATGCTAGCTTGTTACTAGCAACTTTCGACTTTACCTGAATATGAACCCTGGGGTGCGCTTTGAAACTGCTATGATTTGTATTTTTTCAATTTCATAATTTTTGGAACGTACCTAGCCTCCCAACCTGCTTCAAAGCCTCTTTCCTCCAATTTTAGGCGCCTAGTACACCCACAAAATATATGTAACAAGGTGACCCCCACGACTTCACCCGTGACATACTTCAAATTCCCGACGCACCTTTTTAATCCCGTCGATTATAAATTCTACAATAATGTATAAAATTTGCCCGATTTGTCGAGATGTATGATTACTACTCCACTCTTCAGAGTAGTAACGTGATAATATATAGCCTATAGCCTTTCCTAGATAAATGGGCTATCCAACACAAAAGGATTTTATCTAATCCGACTTTGATGTTCTTGAGATTAGCGCGTTCAACCAAACAAACAACTCTTCAGCTTTATATATTAGTAGGAATTTAGTAATTAAAATTAAAAATGGAAATTAAGGAAGTATGAGTGTATTTTATACCTGCGCTTTAACAAGTGTAATTGTATATATGTATATAAATAAAACGAAAAACAAAACAAGACTACTAAAAGCAATAAAATTACTTCATTAAAACCTAAATATGGATTTGAGTCATGTCTCCTTTTTTATGCTACCGTGTTTCTAGCAACTTACGACTTTACCTGAATATGAACCTTGGGGTGCGCTTTGCAACTGTTATGATTTGTTTTCTTTTTTAATTTCATCATTTTTGGAACGTATCTGACCTCCCAATCTGCTTCAAAGCCACTTTCCTCAAATTTTTGGCCCCGGTACACCCATAATGTTATTTAACTAGGTGACCCCCACGGCTAAGCCCGTGACATACTTTAATTTCCCGACGCACCTTTTTAATCACGTCGAATAAAAATTCTACAATAATATATTATAAAAATTTGCCCACTTTGTTGATATTTATGATTAATGCTCCGCTCTCCAGGATAGTAGCCTGTTGATATAGCCTTTCTCGATAATTAGAGTATCCAACCCAAAAAGAATTTTTCAATTCGGACCAGTAGTTCCTGAGCTTAGCGCGTTCAACAACAACAAACTCTTCAGCTTTATAATATTAGTATAGAGTATAGAAATATGCCTTTATAACTTGAAATACAATTACATACATAAAGAGCTAAATTCAGGTAAAATGCCCGAACCCTAAAATAATTAATTGTTTAACAAAATCAAATATTTAATGATTTACAATACACAATATTGTGTACCTGAAATATATTAATGTTTGTCCGGACATTTCTGTTGAATACAAATGTCTTATTAAAGACCATAAAGACCTAATGCGGAGGCTTTAAAACCGTTTTCCGCCACATATAATGGCAGAACTATATAATGAGAATGTTAACTAAATTCCTTTATGTAAAGTTAAGGGTATTGTTGCGTAGTTTAAAATTTATTGAAGTGATTCTGTTTACAAACGACCTCAAAGATAGGAGGTGGTTTTAAAGTCGACTGTGTGTTTATTACTCGTATGTCATAATAGAACTGAATGTCATGTAGATTCGAAAAATGTTTAGGAGCTTATAACTCCGTTTCCGTTTTTAGCTCTAATATGGAGATTGGCCATTTTCTGATAAGTGCACATATGCCACAGAAGCTCTCTCAAGCTTTGATTCCATTTAAATGTTTGTAGATTATGAAATTCGCCTTCAATCGGTGTTTATAAAGTTTCTATTTGGGCCCTAAAATATTTTTGTTGGTCCCGTTTGCCTGTAACAGGGATTTCAACTTGGCTTATCGACTGATTGGCCAAGTTGAAGGCCTTATAGAGGGCTGGAAAAGTTGTAACAGCAGGTAGTCACGATCACCACCACGATTTTGTTCTAAACAGGCCATTAATGAATCTTTTATAATTCACGTTTTTCTCATTCCCTGCATCCACATTATTTATATACTGTTACATTATAAAATCCTAAAGTGAGTTTGTTAGGTCCTTTGTTCTTACATTAATGTCGTAAAGAATAAATGTATTGACATGATTTTGAATATTGCGAGAGATATCAGTCAAGAAATTATCTTGTGCTCTTTTTTGCTGGAAAAATATGTTACGAGAAATTCTGGAAAAATCCAATGTCTGACTAATACTACAGATTCGAAAACTTGCTAAACTAGATGCTGAAAACAAGTTTCCTTGCGAGTTTACGAACGCAGTGGCTCGTTTGTCAGCCACTCATTGTAAATGATACAAGTAAACAAGCAAATGACATAACACGAACAAAGAATCCTCTGTACGCAGTTCATTCTTAGGTAAACTGTTTGTTATTACAAATCGCCGCTCTTTCTGCATGCTAATGCAAACATTGACGGTATATCCTATACCGGTTTTGTTGGCAACAGTTACTTGCCTTCTGACGTTAAAGCATCTGCTTCCATTGTGTGATATGACAACACAATTAGCGCATTCTATATGTAAGATACCGCAGTAGCATAAATATTATATGAAATACGTCACTAAAATTATGAAACAATAATACTGTAACGATCTGAGACTATCTTTGGGCCTGAATCTGAGACTATCTTTGTGCCTGAGACTGAGATAAATCTCATGCCTCCTGCAAAGTGCTGACGCTATCCTTTGATTGTGGCTCATATCCCTTCTCGATAACAGAAAGGAAAAAATAATAGGACACAATGAAAATAACAATTTAAATACGTCACTATAATTATGAAACAATAATATTGTAAAGGTCTGAGATTATCTTTTGGACTGAGTCTGAGATAAATCTCATGCCGCCTGCTGACGCTATCCTTTCATTGTGGCTTATATCCCTTCTCGATGACAGAAAGGAAAGTATGATAGGACATAATGAACTTAACAATTGAAATCAATGGCTAATTATAATACAGGGACAAATAAATGCTCGATGAAAGAGGTAAGGTACCAACAAAACTGAAAGAGAGAGAAAGAGAAAGAACGAGCGGAGATTCTCACTCAGACAAGTGACTATCACTTAATTCATTTCATTATGTCTCGAGCTTCATCTAGTCAATATTCTTTATGAAAACCGTTACCGAATAGTTGAGGGATACAACGGTACGGTGCATACTTATACGGTAGATGAACCTAGGTACGGTTTCCAATCTATATGAACATATCAAATATTTGGATTCTAAATCATTTTACCTAACGTTCCACGTTAACAAACTTCGTATGTAGTTTATCTTTGGTGTTTACACCATTGGTTTACCTAATCTTTGGATAAGCGGTTTCATTATTTTGTGAAATATCATGTAACATGAGTACCCCAGATGACTAACGTATGAGGCCATGGAAAAAAAAGTGAAATAATGTTTGATTTTTGGTATTGCAGAAAAAAAATACTTCCGCGGTGTCCCAGGAATTTTGATGCCCTGTAGGAATGTGAGAAGTATGTGACCTCCTCCATTTACTAAAACAACTTGCCGTTTACCGTGTAGCAGAACGTCAACAGCCATGAAATAAAATTCTGTAAAAACTCTCTGCCTTGTCAGAACAAATAAATCCTATTTTTATTTGTTCTGATTGAACCACCCTCCCGAAACCACTGACTCTACTCCTTGGGAGTTTTGGCGAAATTTGTAAGAGACGTGCTTCCAGCAGTCATCTAGAATAGGCTAATTTGATCGATCAATGATTCCGCGTATGCCCTTTTTCCTGTGCGGTCCTTATAATCACTCTGATTATGACTCTCATTGTAGCAATAACAAAAACGAGGAAGAACAATCGATCACCTATTTTATAGTCGACTGACATAGCATAAAACCTATCCTTGCGAAAGAAGATGGCGGTTAAAAAAAATATATAAATTGCTAGTGCCTTTTTCAAGATTGTCAAAATGCAGTAAAAAAAGTAAACATAGGTTATGGTATTGTCCGATGACAAATAGTGTGCGAATGAGAAGCGAATAGACGGACCTATCCCATACACATGAACATTCCAGTTCCATTCTCATTTTCTCATCTCTCAGAATGTACTTTCTAAATATGGTACATTGAGCAATCCAGAAGTGCCGTGTGAAAACTGATTTTGGCGCGCTAGACACTTTTTAGGGGGGAACTAGTGTTATTTGATTATTGGGTTATGAATTGTATTTTATTTATGAATAGTATTTTATTATTATTAGAAACTTTAAAATTCATTTAATATCTTTTTATGAATCATCGTTAAAATCGTCGTTTATTTATCTAGACGCGTTCGCGGTCTGCTATATGTACATGCATATAGGCACACACTATAGCTGTGTATCGTAACGGGGTCGCGAGTCCAGAGATTTTATTTCATCCAAAAATATGCGTACCGCGCTAAAAGAAGTTTTCACTTCAAAAAAAGTAAGTCTGAAAGCCGGTGTGTGATGGGTCAGTGCTACTTATTCACTGTACAACTTCAGTTTATAGCGATACTGTACCTACTACGAAACTGGTGAACAAAATATTTTATAATGTACTGTCAAGGTTCACGCACTGCGACAAATGGGCTTAAGAACTATATAATATACATGTAACGCAACGGATTTCGTCATCAATGTACGAAATTCTTGGTAGCTGATGTTTACAATACAAGACACGTGCTAATGTGGGTAAAATATTTTACACCGTATTAAAAACATTATTATCCAGATTTGGCAGACACTGAAAACACAAATGACAATGAAAACAAAAACACTATATTTAGTTTATTTACTAGTTGTCACGAATAGATCAACTTATCAGCTGAAGGAGTAGGCAGAGGCATACTATACGCTCACATTTTACAGTATGCTTTTGGTGGTGACCCTATTGCGGTGTTGAAATGGAAAGAAGCAAGTTGTGGTGATATGCTATTGAGAACTTTTTAGAAGCTCATAAAATCTTCAGCTTGACTTAACGACTTCCATACTACTGCAAACCGTGACCAACGGCTTAACGTGCCATCTGAAAGCCCGGAGACGCTCGCAACGGTAAATGCCACAAAGTGGTCACCCATCTATGAACAGCCATAGCGAAAGTTGCTTAACGTAGTGATCGTTTACAGAACACTGAGTCCGCGGGACCACGAGCGCACAAATAAAATATCATACGCGTTAAGACGTATAGAGTAGTTAAGTCAAGTTGAAGGCCTTTGAAAAATTTCAAATGCAGGAAGCTACAACCTCCGTCTGTCTATTTCAACATGGCAATGGGCTCACCACCTATTACGTGGGATAGGAATACACATGGTGAAAAGTGGGCATATAATTAGTGGGCATACAATTCAGTCTCAAACAATACGTTCAATAACGTAGTCGTAATTTACGGTAGTCGTATTCTAATTAAATGATGTTCCAATGATCTACGGAAATATACAACGGAACAATTAATCGTCAATAACAACATACTTACATCCATATTGTTACGCTTTTATCCCCGAAGGGGTAGGCAGAGGCATACTATACGCCCACACTTCACCGTAGGCATTTTTGTCCCGCGTAATAGGTGGTGAGCATATTGCCGTGCTAAAATGCACAGGCGCAGGCTGTGGCGACCGGTTGTTGAAATTTTTCAAGTCGCCCATAAGGCCTTGAACCAGGCTTACCAACTGTCATTTTACTGGCAACCGGGACCAATGGCTTAATGTGCCTTCCAAAGCACGGAAACGCTCACAAATATAAATTCTACAAAGTGGTCACCCATCCAGGACCACCTATAGCGAATGTTGCTAACGCAGTGATCGTTTACAGAACACTGAGTTGGCGGGGCCACGAGCGCTTGTGAAGTATTGGTTAGAAACAAGAAAAAATCTCATATTTAAATGAGGGTCAACAACCTCGACATGTCTATTATACATTAGTATAATATTGTTGTTAAAGGAATATTACAAAACATCTTTACGTTGTTCTATAATTTAATTATTATTTAATTGCTTGGATAAAGATTCGGCCTTAGATTATATGTGGTGTTTTAGGTGTTTTTATAATCTAAGGACTCGGCATTCAATATTATAAAGCTGGGTTTGTTTGGTTGAACTCGTTAATCTCAGAAAATACGGGTTCAAATAAAAAAAAAATATTTGAAAGCTTATATATCAAAAAAGGCTATATAAAATCACGCTAATACCCAGAAGAGTGGAGCAGTAATCATAAATGTCAACAATGTACTCGTAATATAAATATATAAGTATTTATATCAGTTGCCTAGATCCCATTGCACAAGCTTAAAGCTTAGTTTGGGTCTAGCCTAAACTAAGCTTTAAGCTTTTCTTTCCAGAAGAGTTTAGCATTATCCCGGAAATTGGATGACAACCTTTCATCCTCTTGTATTCTGCACCTTTCACGAGCTTCTTCTATCAGGGCCTTCGTTTTAACTTTTTGCAGCTTGTATCTTTCTTTGAAATCATTCCGCGAGGTTAAGTGGTCCAACCATGCTTTCTTCTATATTCGAACTGCTTTTTTCACTTCTTCATTCCACTATGCATGGCGCTTATTACTACTACCACTTTTCGTTTCTCCAGACACTTCCACAGTGGTATTTACCATACTATCCCTAAGGTTCTGCCATATACTATCCACATTCTAATGTTGTGATGTCGCCAAGCTATTCGGCTAACCTTTCTTGATATTTATCCCTAATGGTGCATTCTGCAGTTTTTAGCTTTTGATGTTATAGGTCGGCTCAGGTTCAAGACCCTCGATACAATGACGCCAACCCGCAAAAAGACCCCTAATCCTAGTTATGAATGGGTAGTGGACTGATCCCAGTTTAGGAGCCGATTATCCTTCTATCCAATTATACATCTCCTCGTATACATATGAATTTGGTTTGTACTTGAACATTGTGTTCGCCACAAACAAATCCTTTTCCTTGCAAAATGCCAGCATAAGCTTGCCAGCGTCGTTCACTCTTTTGTCCCTATACTTCCCAAGTACCGATTCAAATCCGTTGCAAGTAGTACCCACCCATCCATTTAAGTTTCCACACACTATTAGTTTTTCATTTCCTTCTGCAATATTTAGAGTTTCTCTCATACTCTCCCAGAAGACCTCTAGCTCACTTGCATTCGAAGCAGATACCAGCACGTAAGCAGCCACCAGGAAAATCTTCGTCAAACCAAGTTTTAAACCGATCCAGAGGATTCTAGGACCTACCAGTTTGTACACATACATACCGGAGACTAATCGCAAGGACAAAAAAAATCCAATACCCCGACTGCCATGCTCGCTCTCTAGTACTCCAGTCCATAGCGCGAGCACCCTAGCCGGAAACTCTAAGACATCGCTGCCCTTGCGCTTGGTCTCTGACAAGAACGAAACGAAGACGAATTTAATGGTAATCAAAAACGTGTCCACGCTTGCGGAGCAGCGGATAACAGCTAGTTTTTAGTTTCTACTTTTGTTTATACAATTGACCTTTGCCTTTCTTCTTACAAATTTGATTCATTTAATTGTTTCAATGTAAAACAAAATACCGACTTCTAAATTTTACTTAAATAATATAAACTTAAATTAATAATAATAAACCTGTATTAAAACACATTTAACAGAGATATAGAACAATATTTGTATAATGTTATTTTTAAACTTTCGCGGTTTATACTCATATTTTATAAACTACTCGGGACTTCACGCGAAACAATTTTGTACTTACATTCACCGACGTTTCGAGCGCGTTGCAGCGCGATAACAGTCCAGCCGAAACCACGGGCGCTGCAACGCGCTCGAAACGTCGGTGAATGTAAGTACAAAATTGTTTCGCGTGAAGTCCCGAGTAGTTTATAAAATATGATTATTTGTATAATATTTTGTTTAAGATTTTCTTATACGAATCAATATCGATAAAATTAATATGGTACTAATGATTACACCCGATTTCCGTCAGGGGTTAAAACTCAATTCATAATTTATAAAATAAATAATTTAAAAAGCGTACAAAATGAGATAGAGTCCAATGCTCATTCTTATCCTTTTATTTTGAAGTTAGTTAAAAATGGCCAACGTCACAGTCTCAATTTAGTATCAGTTTTGTTTTAGGATTTGTATTTTTAGGGTTCTGTATTTCATAAGGTTACCCTTATATTACTTTATTGTCCATATGTCATCACCTATTTTTTCCAAAATGGGTGGATCAAGGAAATTGAAATTTATCGGGCATACATTTCAATTTGATTTACTGAAATTCATAGTCCCTATTAGGTGTATAAAATGAAAGTTCTGAGGTAACACGAGAAAAGGATAATATATGAGTAAATTAAGATTTTTACGAAATTTTATTACAACCAAAATTTTCCTTAATTATCAAAAATTTTTTTATTTCGTGAAATTTTCCCTTTACTTGTGCTGCAATTGCTTGCTTTTAACCAATATTGACAATTCTAGGTGGACCGGAAAGGGTGTCCCCACACAAACCATACACATACACCACACAGTCACCAATTAACATAGACATTTGAGTTGTACGGGCGCTTATAAAATTTAGAGGTCTAGCTTGGTTGGAACGAACCTCAAATAAGGTACCAATTTTATTATGGCGGTATAATGGGTAGACTGCCTGGCTTTTCCCGAACGTCTACAGTATGGGGTTCTTCAAAAGGGGTCTTATAAGGTTTTTAAAGAGTCGGCAGCGCGAGTGCTGCACCTCTGGTGTTGCAAACGTCCATATGCTACGGTGACCACTATCCATCAGGTGGGCCGTACGCTTGTCTGCCACCTCAGAGGTATAAAAAAAAGACACGGAACACTCGGCGCACGAGTTCGACTTTTGTCTGAACAGTTTTTTTAACTACTATGTTTACATTATCTGAACAAATTATGAGCAGACCTGCGAAAATACGCACATTTTACTCGATCGCTATTAGCATTCGCATGAAAATTGTTTATGAACATAGATGATAGCACTTCACGCAAAAGTACTTCATATTCATCCAGTATATTGTTATTGTAGTTAATAGTTCTTATTCACCTATTTATACAGATAAATGAAATTGAAGTTTGAAGTTCACTAAATCTATACTAATATTATAAAGCTGAAGAGTTTGTTTGTTTGTTTGGTTGGTTGAACGCGCTAATCTCTTTTTATGGAGGAAGGCTATAGGCTATATATCATTACGCTACTACACTGTGGAGCAGAGCAGTAGTCATAAATGTCGACAAATCGGGCAAATTTTTATAGATCATTGTAGAATATATAAGCGACGGGATTAAATAGGTGCGACGGGAGGTCGAGATATTCCACGGGTAGTGCATATATGAAAGTATAGGGTATAATCACAAAATACATAATTCATAAAGCATCCTGTAGACAAACTTAGACCAATAATGTTTATATTCATTACAACTTATGTTTTGTCTACGAATGTGAATTGTGCAGTGTTTTTAATAATAGATTATAGTAGTACTTATGTTTTTTTAACCATATATTGTTTCAACTGCCATCATAGCCAAAACTTAAATACTATGCGAGTACACATCGAAGCCTCGTTATAATTACTATATATGACATCGTCAATGGCAATGCTAAGCTATTACGGTGCGTGAGGACAATTACAAGGACTATTGGTTCTCCGCAACTCGACTTTACTCCATTGTTTTATAATTAAGAGAGAAATTGGCAATGGCTAGAGTTTTGAAACTCTTTTGATACATTTTCGACAAAATATTTCGTTTAAAATGCATTGTTTTCGAATAATAATTATCTACAAATATGAAAATTATTATATTTTACTAATCACTACGTGTCCTCGGAATGTTTTGGTTTGTTTAAAATATTATTTGATCTAAAAAGAATAACCTTAAAATTTGATTTACTTACTACAATACAGTTTATTTAATTAAAAAGTAATGTTAATTATTTAAGTGTTATGTTTTTATTTATTTTCAATAATATATGTTTTTCAACAGAATCTAAGTATCTAGGTGCCTCTAATTCCAGGTATGAAATAAATGCCTGCCGTCAAAGGTTTGAGCATGTTATTATATCCCAGAAAACGTCATTGAATTTAATATTAACTACGAAAATTCTATCAATCAATCAAATTAGCCTTTACCAGTCCACTGCTAGACGTAGGACTCCCCTAATTCACGCCACAACACACGGTCTTGCACCTTCCGCATACAGTCCCGCCCCGAGACCTTTTCCAGGTAAGAAAGTACTATAACAGACATTTATTATTAAAGCTAAATTGTTCACTTCAATCGCGAACCTTAATAAAAAGAAGTTTGAACGAAGTATTACACTCTTATGAAGTCTATTCGTAACTGTGTAATAATTTCTTTTGTCTTACAAGAACTGCACTCTGAAGATAACAAAATCTTGTCAAATTACTGCTATTACACTTAGCTAGAAACATACATTCTTTATAATATTATATTTGAGAAAAAGTTTGTGAAGATGTTTTGGAAAAGTCAATGTCATTATGAAAACGTTAAAATTGTATAATACCTCATTTACACTCTCGCACGAGCCACGAGACGAGCTGCGAGACGAGCCGCGAGTGTTAACACAGTATAAATGGTACATTTATTTTCGAGCTCGCGGCTAGTCTTGCAGCTCGTCTTGTGCCTCGTGCGAGAGTGTAAATGGGGTATAAGAATTCACATATTTCGTCAGTGTATAGTCCAACAAGCAAAAACACAACTTATAATTTTTATAGAGGGTTCTAAGGTTAAAAAAACTGGACAAAGCGAGTTTGATTCACACTTACAAATTTGTAGTATAAAATTAATTTCAATTTGAATTATGTTTATGATTTAATTACAAATGCATAGCTTTGCATTTTTTTGGTAATATTTGTTGTATAAGGTGGTATTGTACCTATTTAACAAAGCTTGCCAATTTTTATACATCAACAACGTCACGGGAACCTACCCTGTAAATTTTAATTTCCTTGAGTGTCCAAATGTACGTTTTTTCAGACATATCCGTATCTTTTTTTAAGTTAACATATGTTTGAATTATTTCACAGCTTCAAAAAACTGTATACTTGAGTATATGGTTTTGATTTAAACTCCAGACGCATTACCGACTTGGGTCTTAACAGACAGACAAAACAGTGATTCTATAAGGGATTAGTTTTTGACGGTGGTTTTTTGTTTACTCTATCACGCTCTAACATCTAAATCAATTTGGGTGAAATTTGGTATTTAGATAGCTGACACACTGAATATTAATTCATGGTTTGGTGTCAGCTATCTAAAACCAAAGCGTGTAAAGAAACTTTTCCCCGGAATACAAGTTGTCTTTGTATTAGCAAAGGCTACTTTTATCCCGAGAAAAAAATTCTCTATGAGCAGAGTACGGGAAACACTTAATTGCACACACATAAATTCGACGCCGTTTTCATGCTTCAATCATGTCAAGTTGAGGTTACATGCATACTTTTTTTATTCGTTACTTCAGTTTTTTTCAAACTACCAGGTACCCTACTTAATTTTGGTACGTTTATAAGCACATCACGTAGAAATTGTTGTACCTAGTCGTTAAGATGGTCGTCATGGTCCCAACTAGACTACTGTTATACGTGTCTTGACCATGCGAACTTAATGGTCGAATAAAAAATAGAAGTTATCTATAATAATATATAAAACTGAAGAGTTTGAAAGATTGATTGAACGCACTTATCCCAAAAACTACTGGATTGAATTGAAAAAATATTAATGTATTGGATAGCCCATTTATCGACGAAGGCTATACGCTATATGTCATCACAGGAGAGCGAAGTTATAATAATAAATATACACAAATTAGACAAATTTACATAAAATAATAAATATACATACATACATATTATCACGCCTGTTTCCCATCGGGGTAGGCATAGACTATGGTTTTCCACTTGCTACGATCCTGACATACCACTTTCGCTTCTTTTACTTTCATAAGTGTTTTAATGCACGCTCGCCGGTTAAGGGTACTCTTGACTTGGCCTTTTTCCGAAAGGTCTTGGATTTGATTGACATACGTACGCCGAGGTCTGCCCCTACCAGTTTGCCCATTCACTCTCGCCACATATATCTGCTTCGTCAGTCTCTCCACGTGTCCGAACCATCTAAGCATCCCTTTTTCTATCTTAGTCACTACATCTTCTGTCATACCGCAATGTTCCCTTATCGTGCTGTTCCTTTCTTTATCCATCAACTTCACTCCAGCTATACTTCGCAGACTTCTCATTTCCACTGCATTTATGCGTTTTCTGCCAAAATAATAAACGCCGATATTAAATGGGTTCCACGGGGCTTAAATTAAGTCACGGGTGAAGCCGGGCGGGTCAGTAAGTAAATAATAAAGGTGAAACTAAACTTACAATAATATTAAAAATATTTCTCTTAGCAAGTTGCTAGACGCTAAGTCAGGGACTACACATCTGATTAAAAAAATACTATTTACATTACATCAATCATCATCATCATCCTACTAATATTATAAACGCGAAATTTTGTAAGTTTGTATGGATGTTTGTGACTCTTTCACGTAAAATGTACTGAATGGGTTTGGACCAAACTTTACAATAATATAGCTTACACATTCAAATAAAACAAAGGCTACTTTTTATCCCAGGAAGAAGTCCCGGGGATAAAAAGTAGCCAATGTGTTATTGGGAAACGGGAACGGGAAAACTTCATAATGCGTGCGAGGCCGCGGGCGTCAACTAGTTAATAATTATCATTTTTATATGAATTATATTATTATATATTACATTAATGAAGAAGCAACGGTTTATCATGTTAATACTTTTACTAAATAAGTCTCTTTTCTCCTCCATTCCAGTGTTTGACGCATCAGCAAAGTCTCCTCAAGGTCTTCTCTTCGGGTCTTCCTATCACTTGGGGAACTTCGATGAATGCGTGGCTATACAAGACCCTGGAGATAACGGAATGACTGTCCAGGGGCAGTACTGTCTTGCCACTATCAAATGGAGGCAAAGAGAAAAAGCAAAATATGTGAGATATTTTTTTGTACTTATGATTTTTAGTACCTAAAAGGAACAATGTCAATTGTATCTTTTGTACACTCACAAACCGTTTCTTATTTAAATAGGAAGAACCAAGAGATGTCAATGGTATTATTACATACCTTTACGAGTATAAACGTAGTTACGTTTCGGGTGAAAGGGCTTCGGGGCCCAAGCGAACTCACCACTGCTCTGCTAGCGGTGCACCTGCGGGCCAAGTCTACTAATTCAATCACGTCAGAAGAGAATAGAAATCGTCGCTCAATAGACAGCGGACAGAAAAATTTACAGTTTTCGTTGTCTACTAAACAATTGCGCTTCAATAGAATTTTATAGGCCGACCGATAGAATGCTATTAACACGTGTAGCGCCTGTAAGTAACTTTTAATTTGTAATTTGCATTTTTGGTAGTCTATATTAATATTTTGACAGCTTAAAACAGCCATTTTGTCTCTATTCTGCAGTTTTAGAAGTGTGATTACGAAATATATAATAGTTTTAGTAGACTACCTAGTTTTGGAATAATCGCAATATAACCGCTATAGAATAGAATTACAACGGTTTTCTATTGGATAATAATAGACTCGGCCCCCTGGTGACTAACGTCACCAGCAACAGGCAAGGTGCTCAAGGCAACAGCGCAGGCGCCCTGAAGGACTTGGGAGGTCCACCGGCAGTCACTCTCAACAACGAAAAAGTTCAAAAAAAACATAACAGTGGATCCCAGACTCCAAATTCAAGTAGGGCTATGGTAGCAATTGGTAATACACTGGGATGATGAATAAGAAGAAACGTAAATATATATTTCATACCGTTTTATTACAAAGAGGTCGTGAACGAAAAGCAGCGTAGAGTCATCATTTAAACTACTACTGCACACAGCCATATTCTCGTAGCTGAGAAGCGACAAATGATTGGCAATTAAATTTTGTTTTATTTTTCTGTCATAAATATATTATTATAATTATATTATAGACAGTTGTATAGGGGTCGATGACTATTGATATCTTGCATGGGAAATATTGTCACATAGGTACTAATTTAAATTAACTAACTATGTACATATACTTTTGTTGGCAAAAATCAATATTTATTTTTTCTTTCTTTCTTGTCTCCTGAGGTTTCGAGAGAGTGCCTTGGCCCAGGTCAGTATGGAACGTGATAGTTTCAAAGTGTATATTTGATATTTGGTGATTATTAAAAAAAAAAAGATCAAAGGACTTCGGTCGGTACTTAAGACTCATTTTATTGAACTTTCATTCTGAAAACATTAAACCGTAAATCACATTTATCATTAAACCAACAATATCAATTATTTAATAAATAAAAAGTACATAACGCCTGCGCTCGTGGTCCCGCGGACTCAATGTTCTAAACGATCACTGCGTTAAACAACTTTCGCTATGGCTGGTCACTGATGGGTGACCACTTTGTGTCATTTACATTTGCGAGCGTTTCCGTCCTTCGTAAGGCACGTAAAGCCGTTGGTCCCGGTTGCCAGTAACATGGCAGTCGTTAAGTCAAGTTGAAGGCCTTATAGGTAGCTATAAAAATTTCAACAGCAGGTAGCCACAACCTGAGTCTGACTATTTCAACACGGCATTGGGCTCACCGCCTATTTCTTGGGACAGGAATACACATATTGAAAAATTGGCATACAATATGCCACTGCCACCCTTTCGGGGATAGATAAATAAATAAATAACGCCTGCGTTTTCCCTGTACACGTTTCCCACAGGAACTAGATCCCCAATAAAAAGTAGCGTATGTGTTAATCCAGCTGTCAGCTAGATCCACACCCATTAATTTAGTTGTTAAAGCAAATAGCAAACATACACACTCGCAAGGTTTCGCAGCATCGCCCGCACTTTCTCTCTTTTAAAATGGCAGTTGTTAAGCCTGGTTGAATGCCTTATGGGCGGCTTGAAAAATTTAAACTGCATGTCGCCACAGCCTGCGCTTGTCCATTTCAACATGGCAATGGGCTTACCATCTGTTACGTAGGACAAAAATGCATACGGTGAAATGTGGGCGTATACACCTTCGGGGATAAAGGCGAGTCAATATGTATGACAATATGTATCTCATTAAAGAAAGAAGAAAGAAAAAGTTAAAAGCTCCCAAACAAATTTTTACCGACACCTCCAACAAATATCGTTACGTTTTAGATAATGTACACATAAACTTAACAACCTTCCTCGAAAAACATTAGTGAAAACAACATGAAAATCGGTGCAGTGGTTTTTGAGTTCATCGCGAACAGACAGATGCAGTGGAGGATATTTGTTTAAATAATGTAGTGAATACCACAGTTACGGATCATGATGACACCCCAACTAACAAACACCCGTGGTTTCCCGCACGTAGTACAAATAGCAAATAAATCATCTTCTTCAACACCTCCTTCCAGTGTATAAAAAGTGTGAAAATCCATTCGATATTTTTTAAGTTTAACGTTTGTTGACAGAACAATAAACGATTATACAAATATGATTTTCAAGTATGACGTTATGTGAATGTGTGTAGAGCTGTCCCTGTGGTCAGTACGGTAGCTTTATGACGCCTGGCGAAACAAAATTCAAATGGAAACAAGTGTCAGACAATTATTCCCGCTTTTTTAGTCGTGAAATACGGTTAATATGCGTTGGTTATGGGTTTGATGAAACGATGAGGTAAGGGCATTGCGTTGTGTCTAGCTGAAACTTGATTTGAAAGTGAACTTTACTAGATCGTAGTCTGTTTAATCAGTCATGAATTCAGTGACAAAATAATTTAAAGTGCTTTCCGCTCGTTTTTGATTTACATTTCTATGCTTCCATCGATCCAGAACGACGAACTGGTGCGAATCGCACTTGCCGTATCAATGTCGACCATATTGAAGATCTCTTGAAAAAAGCTAGGACAAGAGTACCATTATCCTGTGACCGTGCATGAAAACACTAATAAAAGTAGAAGAAGCGCAAGGTACATGCCAGGATGAAAGACGATGGTGAACATGGTGGAGGATAGATGGAAGAGTATGGAGTGTGCATGAGAGAAGAAGTGGGAAATAGCAGATGCTGCCAATCCATTTTTACGACGATATAGTATTTGCGTTAGCGAAAAATATGTTAGAATAATAACTTTCGTGAGCGATGTTCATTATTACTAAATAAACGGCTTTACTCACTTGTAAATTTCGGGATAGCCCGACTAGTTTCAAGCGTTAGTTCCGAAACTAGTCGGGCTATCCCGAAATTTGCACGTGAGTAAAGCCGTTTATTTAGTAATAATGAGAAATATGTTGTCAACAAAATATTAATAGTTTAACATTTTGTAGGGTATTTTCAGGTAAAAAATTTATAGTACAGCACAGTTAGAGTAGGCAAGACGCTACTCATAAGTGACGGTGATTGAAACGCCCACTTGTATGCCACACCGTCGTAAAAGACCTACAATATTTGAAACTTGACCTTGAAATGTTATGACATAAATATCAATACATGTCAATAAAGAGTTACACGTGTAAAACATAACTTAATTACTTTTTTTCGCATTCTGTATCAATGTAAAGCTTAAGCCGAACCTGATAAAATAATAGCATTTGTATTGACACTGTTTATGCAATGTCATTTATAATAATTGCTCCTGGTCAAAATTAAAATTTACCAGTTTTTAATTTTGATCAACTTCGATATTCACAACTAGTTTGTGGACAATCTGAAAATCCACGATCACCTGTTTTTGTAATAGGCTCACATTTAGTACTACATATAGTATTGTACCCATTCGGGGAAAAAGACGAGGCTGTAAAATGTACTGCAAATACATTTTGAAATTTTATCAGCTTTGTAGTTAAATCATTATTTTAGTACGAGTTAGTTATAATTTATTGTTTAATTCTACGTTTTTTGTAAAATCTACCTTTAAAATTATCTGGGAAATCAACTTGCTGAGATTGCAACTTTATGCAATTTCGCTTAAATTAATTAATATTTCAATTGAACTATGGAATATTTGATGTCTATAATGATAATCTATGATGATACCCTATTATTTGTAATTAAAAAAAAAACTGGTCATTGCGAGTCGAACTCGTGCGCCGAGGGTTCAATAACTATCCAATTAAGCTAGACCTTCAAATTGTATGTGCGCCGATTCAACTCAGAGCTCTATGTTGATTGGTTTATTATGTATGTATGGCGACACCATCACAAATTTTGCTTTATTTGTGCTGTAAGACCTTGCTTTTCGACAAATTTCGTGAATCCAGGTAAACGAGAACTACTATTTAGGTTTTTGACTCAAAACCTATAGGATTAACATAGAAAATTAAATTTTAGTTAAAATTAAGGTCTTATAGCACAATTAAAGGTAAACTTCTGAAAAAAAATATAAAAAGTTGAAAATTAAGGTAAATATTGGTAAAATTTCGGTAAACCTCAGTATCTGGTAAAAATTCCAACTTGCTAGGTCCACCCGTTTCACAAATTGATGGTTACACACGGACAGACACATTGACATATTTAAGTAACAAAAGGACACAAGTCTCCCTAGGCTTAAAAATAGAACGGTAGATTAGTGCGTCATCGTTAAGAACTTTAGAACAAACACACGCCTACCTACCGTACTACCAACGTGTTCCATGGGTAAATTTCCATACCCCACGTAGTAAAAATATTAAGAGTGTGTGCTTAAGACCGCACGGCAGAAGTAAGAACTACTTTGGCAACCGCAATCAATTATTACGTCTGAAATGAAGGTACTAAACACAGCGACACAACAGCGAAGAGCAGCTGACTGTATTTTTCTCGCTCGGATACACTCAGCGTTCCCGAGTTCACCCAATCGAGCCTTTGACCTCAGAGCGTGACGGATCAGACTAGCTTACTACCTACGGAAAAATCTGTGTGCGGTGCGCAAAAAGAAGTTTTCATTTCAAAAATTATGTATAATATTTTTAAAAGTACATAATCATACATTATAACAATTGCATGCTCCATAAGCGAAGTGTTGAGGTGGGTACTACTGTCACTTCGCGCAAAACATCTGACTTTTCAAACTTAAAATGTCTCTATTTATCATATATTGCACTTGTAAAATAATATTTACACACACATATCAAGAAAAAACACTATATTTAACACTCATGATATTTTTGATGCCATTTTTGTTATTTAAAATAATTACAAAACTGTTAAAAATAGTTCCGTCTTGGACGTCCGTGTGTCTGTATGTGCGGATTATTTTTTTGTTATCACGATAACGACCGAAATACTTTACTAATCGAGTCTTTTTTCTCTTACGCTTCAGAATAATTAGGAATAGAACGCTTTCAATTTTCACGGACTGATTCGATAAACAAAAACAAAATATCGACTGTTCTTAATAGTTTTAGTATATCTATATCTTTATTTTTTCTTTTCTGCATTTACTGTATTTTTTTAGTTATCTTTACTGTATTTTTTTTATAATATAATAAAAGCGCGTGAGGCGTGCACTTTTGGATTTTCCAAACTTTTTAAATAAATCGTCTTGATAAATCAAAATATTTTTTTTTAGATTCGTACCGGTCGTGGCGAGACTCTACGCTGGGCAGTATGTGTGCCCAGCACATGCAAGGCTAAGTCAGTTGAATCTTTTGTGAGCAGTGTCCTGGCTCACACTGTGGGGAATACCACTGGTGTTGTTGTATCAGACAACGATTGCTACACACGTCGCCCTCCTACAATTACTTCACTGGATGTTGTTTATTTGTAAGTTTTTTTTTCGAACCTAGAATCTATCACCAATCGAAAAAAAATTGGGTACCGAGATAACTGTACTTCTCATGTTAAATACCTTGCGAATATTTGCTGTCGTAAATTGTATCTGTAAATGGAAGCGCTCGTGGCCCCGCTGATTCAGTGTAAACGATCACTGCGTTAAGCAACTTTCACTATGGCTTGTCGCGAATGGGTAACCACTTTGGAGCATTTACATTTCCGAACGTTTCCGTGCTTCGAAAGGCACGCTAAGCCGTTTGGTCCCGGTTGCCAGTAACATGGCAGTCGTTAAGCCAAGTTAAAGGCCTTTTTGCCTTGAAAAATTTTAACCGCAGGTAGCCACAACCTGCGTCTGTCTTTCAACACGGCAATGGGCTCACCACCTATTATGTGGGACAGGAGTATACATGGTGAAAAGTGGGTATATAATGTGCCTCTGCCACCCCTTCGTGATTTAAGGATTAAAGGATAAGGATTTACGGCGTGATTGATAATCTGATGATAAAAAGTAATTTCTATGTAATATTATTGATGTGATAAACTTATCGTGTTATAATAATTAGAATTATACTTTAATAGGTATCGAATAATTTCGTATTAATCTTCCAGCTCCTTCCAAACCCATCCTATACTTGCTAGGAGCAGCTATCGTTTAGCTTTTGATTTTTCCGTTGTTTAGAGCGACTGCCGTTTGACCTCCCAACATCATAAAAGTGTCTGTGTCAGCAGGTGTTCCGCTAGCAGGTGAGGTCGCTTGTGCCTCGGCGGTCTTAGTTGCGGTAGGGAAGATGTGTGAATGAATAAGTAATAATAAATATTGTATGACATTTTGAAGAGAAACTTCTTTTAGCACGGTACTCATATTTTGTGATGAGATACAATCTCTGGACGGTCGACACCGTTACGAGACGCAGCTATAATGTGTGTATATGAAAAGTTTTGATGTATTAGATTGATAATTTCAAACTCAGTTATCAACCTTCGATAGCTCAGTTGGTATTGAACTGTTGTAGGTGGTTATAAATTGGAATCCATTGGTCGCTGGGTCAAATCTGACTCGAAAGAACTCTTTTTGTGTATTTAATCACAGTAAATTATAAATAACTATAGTGTGTTTTAACCTAATTAGTACTTTTATTCTTAAAGTAATTGGGATTTACCCTAGTACCCATCTATTAAATGTCTAACACGCCAAAATAAGTTATCGCTTCTGACGGCACTTCTAGCGTTCTACCCGTAATTTTATTACACAGCCCGACGTAAGCTACTATAAGCTTGTATTATGGGATCTAGAGAACTGATAAACATACATATATAATATATATTTCTAAATACATACATATTGTACATAGGAAATACCTAAACTCCGAAACAAACTACCACTGCGCCACCGAGGCAGTATCCATTCATCTTCTTCTTTCTCCTAGCCTTATCCCATTATTTGGGGTCGGCTCCCCTTTCTAGTTAGTCTTCGCCAGGACGCTCGGTCCTGGGTTGTCGCTGTGGATATATTTACGTTTTTGAGGTCTTTATTAATTGTGGCAATCCATGTTTGACGGGGTCTGCCACGGGTTCTAGGCGTATATCCATTCACCATCAATTTTTATTATTGAAAACAAATACCTAACAGAGAAAACGATTGAATTTTTAAAGCGCTTTCTTTTGCAAGATCTCAACACCGCCTTATAATAAATCATGAAGGTCTCCCGTCTGTACACTGCTCCAATTTAACAATGATTGAGTAGGCACCCCTGAATGGTATTGAACGATATATCGAAATGAGTTTTTGCTCGTCGGGTCGGGTGGGGGAACCGATTTTCTAGTTTATAATATTTATGGTTGTCTCCTATAATAGATGTATGAAAATTGTAAAGTCACAAGTTGTTACTCAGTCCAATTTTAAGGCAAGATGATCAGTGTGTAATTTAAGGCCAACATAGACAATCACGCAGCATAGTTGATATCGACAAATAATATGTCATCTAATGCCGTAATGAAACCAAAAGAGAAATCAACAGGGATAGAAAAAGACGTTCGATTTGTCTTATAGACTACTATATTGAGTACTGAGGACCAAGTCAGAAACACGGAAACACTCGTAAATGTAAAGTCACAAACGATGACCCATTTCGGGACTCCCAGTAGCGTAAGGATCGTTAAGTGATCGTTTACACATCACTGTGTGAACGTGAATAAGACGAGCGCTCAAAATATAATGATTCTTTTTATTTTCAGAGCCGTGATTCTCCTTTTTATCACCATACTTACATTCAGCACAATGTTTGAGATCTACATCATCTACTGGGGTAAAAATAAGGAATCTATTACACATATGATTATTATTTCCTTCTCCATCATTAACAATACGAAGAAAATCATTTCTACGAAGCAGCACAACTCTTTAGGGCTTGAGTGTATCACTGGTATGAAGATGTTGGCTATGGTTTTTATAATTGCCGGTCATGCATGCATGTTCATTGCAAGTGGACCAGTCATGGATGCTGACGCTTGGGATAGGGTAAGTTTTGTTTATAAAACTATTTTATCATTTTATACTAGTGAAAGCCCGTGGCTTCGCTCGCGTAGAGAGTTTTGCCGTTTCCGTTTCCGACATGAACTTGTTACCGGGATAAAAAGTAGCCTATGTATTATTCTGATGTATAAGCTATATTATTGTAAAGTTTCATTAAAATCTATTCAGTAGTTTTTACGTGAAAGAGTAACAAACATCCATACAAACTTTCACATTTATAATATTATTAAGATCCTTTTGGGTCTATTGTATATTCTTCATAGGGTTTTATTCCGCGTACACTTAGATTGTTGAATGAACTTCTTCAAAAGGGGTCTTAGAAGGTTTTTACATATATGATAACTTTCCATCAGGTGGGCCATATGCTATAATGTTTTTCCGCTATCTCAGTGGTATATTAAAAAAGTTGTGTATTTCGAATGGCTTTCAAATTCTACCTAGATTTGGAGCCTAAGATCCATTTTAATTGGTCACTAGGAGTAGTTATCGATTGTCACTTTATTGGGAGATGCTGCCGTCTGATCCCCAAAACCATTAAAGTCAATGCAGTTGTAACTGTTGCCTGTTCAATCTATTGTATGTGTATGTAGAATTTTATGGTACTACAGCAGCAAGAACTTAAGGATATCTGCTACATTTAAGCAATGACAGCCTCAGTAAAGCAATATAGAGAATGCAACTGCTGTTGCTGTAGTTTCAAGTTCAAATTCTGAGTCGAACTAAATATTTGTGTAATCTGCAAATGTATGTTTCGAAATTTGGGTGTTTTCTAGTCATTGATTTTAGTCTGAGCAAGAAAAAGACAGTCTCATGGTCACTAGAAGCATCGACCAGGTGGTTTGCTTTATGTTTATAAGCAAACGTGCACTTGGGCCTCACAAGTTCAGTGCCTTGGCGCCAACCGGCTCAAAATAATAATCACCAATTTTTTGTTTTCTTTGAATTTGTTTTAAAAAAGCCTCCAGTATATTTTCTGCTGTTTTGTTTCTATACACCTTAATTGTCCCCAATTTTCCATCCATGTTGATGTTGTTTGGGAATATAAATTTAGCTAATGAAAATCCCGGAAAATCTAGCGTAAGTAATGTAAATTAGACACTAATTGTTCTTTTGATATCTGGATCTTGTAAGTTGCTTTATTCGACAAGGTCCAAGATGATATAATATTAATAAGAAAGAATTTAATATTCAGGAAGTAAAATGAGCCGGCAGCAAATATCTCGTGAAATAAATTTCGTATTATTTGTTATTTCTTAATTCCATTTACATTGTTGGATAATAAATTAATGAAAATTGTAACGTCAATATACTTTAAACTAACTTAAAAACGGAGGTTCTCAATTAGCGACTCAAACGTTAAGGCAACTAGAGCAGCCTATAAATTTGGACTGTATTTTTATCTTAGATATTGTAAAAACAAGAAATGGCATACTTATAAAAACAGAAGAATTGGCGTACTTGATGCATGCTTGATTCTTTTTTGTTTGTTGATCATATTGCGGCGAAACGTGGAATACCACTTAGTATTTATTCCTAATTTTGCGATTTGTATGATTTTTAATAATTATGTCTTAGCTAGTAAGTTATATTATAAGTAATAATTGTTGTGCTTAATTATTCTTTATTTTTGTTCGCTAATTTTTTCGCGTTTCATTATAACTTTTTGCCATTTAAATTATATCAAAATCTAACCGTTAATTTTGTGTACATTAGTCCGTTTTTATCCCCGAAGAGATGCAGAGATATATTATATGCCCATATTTTACTGGAAGCAGTTTTGTGCTAGTTATGAGTAATTCTGAATATTAATAAAATGAACGAAAAAAAACAGTAAAACAGACTCGAATTGAGAGTAATAATATGAGAGACAGATAAAATTGTTTGGAAGATCATCGTAATTTATCCATTATAATTTGATGGTATTTTGATGAATATATTTGAAGTTTACAATGGAACTATTCAACAACTAACATCAAATAATAGTGATAGCTGTGAGCGTCCATGAATGTACGAAAAAAAAAAAAAATCTTTATTTTGCATAGACCATTTTAACGGCGCTTACAAAATGTCATACCCTATTTAAAATATTTAAAGCGACCACCGGTTCGGAACGCGGCCCACCTGAGAAGAACCGGCAAGAAACTTAGGAAGGCTTTTTTTTTTGATGGCCTATTTACAATTTAATATTATTTCACTTTGCCAGCAGATCATTTCCAGGCGTCCCTGTCCTGCAAATAGTCTGTAACGGAGTAAAAACCTTTTTCACAAAGCTTGCTTTTAATAAACTTTTTAAATTTATTTAAAGGTAAATTTCTCAGGTCACAGGGAAGCTTGTTGTAAAAGCGTATACAGTTACCCTGGAAAGAATCGCCAATCTTATGTAGTCGACTGTGGTGGACTGAAAGATTATTTTTATTTCTAGTGTTTATATTATGTTTATCACAGAGTTTAGAAAACTGTGATAGATTTTTCTGGACATACATAAGATTGGCAAAAATGTATTGTGATGGTACGGTTAGAATATTTACTTCTTTGAATTTTTCTCGGAGAGAAACAATGTAGTGTAATGTAATGTACAATGTGTTTCTGGGGATAAATATGCAGCACCTGATAAAAAAATATAGTATCATAATATTAGTACCCGTAGCACAAACTTAACGCTTAGTTTGGGTTAGGTGACTGTGTGAAAAAGTGTGCCACAATACTTTTATTTTTATTTATTGGTGGCTTATAATATAGGCGGGGCCTGAATAATTTTGTACTAGTAAATAATACGATTTTTTTTTATGATGCAGTTAGTTCGTGCGCCTGCCAACGCCTTCATGTTGAACAACACGCTGCTGGTCGACACATTTCTGATGTTGAGCGCCTTTCTGTTTTCGAGGCTCCTTCTGGTGGAGCTTGATAAGAGAAGAGGAAAGCTTAACATCTTACCTATTTTGATATTCAGATATATCAGGTGAGTAAGCTGCTCTGCTTTTTATCTTTACTTTTTTTAGTACTGCATTTGAAGAGTGTATATTTATTGTGATGAAAACGGTTTTATCTAACTGGCCTGTTAGGTCCGTATTCCAGAACGTTTCTCAATACTCAATCGACGCTTGAGGTTAGTTTTTGCCTTATAAATACTACTCTCAAGTGTCTCTTGAGTATTGATAAACGTTCTGGAATACGGCCCTTAGTGTAGTGGGTAGTGTGCCTGACTACGAAAACGGTGGTCATGGGTTTAACCTCATCGTGATAAGCACGTTTGTTTCTTCTGGGTCCGGGTGTAACTTATCTGTAATATGTATAATTATACCAATTATAAGTTGTGGATATGGATCCCATAGCAGAAGCCAATATTAGCTTTATTTTGGGAGATAGATAGTGCTGACTTTTGACATGCTTCATATAGTAGTATGATATATGCTAGGTGATAAAGGGATGATACTTTAGTAGAAACATATTCATTCAAAATGCAGATGATAAGGTAGATGATTTAAAAAATAAAAAAGAAAAGCAATCAATGGAGCTGGTTGACTCCAGGGTCAAAGCAAAGGTAGACAAGCCATATTAATAAGTATAATTATTTGTGACACTACGAGTATACGGTTATTTGGCATACACTTTGTTGACGTTTTCGGGTTACTGAAACTCAGCCTTTAAACACGTTTGGTGCGGTGCTACTTGGTCGAAACGTCAGGCAACAAAAGCTATGCAAAATAACTGTGTGTAGTTCCAAAAAATCAAAGTTAATTAAATGCGAAGCGATATTATAGAAGGAAGCTATATAAAAGAAATCGACATCACTAACGAACCTTACCAGAAACAAACCGACAAACAAATGAAACCTTTGTGTTTTCTTAGTAATAGGCTCCATTATATAAAAGCTGTAGTTTCAATTCCAAACATCAAAAACAACGCAGAAGAAATAGAAACGAGAAATGAGAAGTAGCTCGTATCAAGCCCTGAAATGTGTTTATAGCGTTCAAACAAATGCGGTCGTTTCAGTTAATAAGGCTTGTTCCATAATACAAAGGGTACGGTGTTCATTGTGTATGGTAGTTTATTGGTTAAGAGCTTGTTATTTGCAAAAAGAGAAAGTTATTCTATTTTGTTACTGCAATGAGTACAAGGTTCGATGCGTTCGTTCACTTTGCCTCACATTTTATAATTATTGATGTGAATATATTTAATCTTAAAATTTATGATAATTATGTTTGCATTTTCTACCATCTTATTTATTAACATTTTACATATTATTGTTTAAATAAAATATTTTCTGTAAATATATTTATGGTGGATGTGAATTCATATATTTATACGGGTTTAGAAAGCAGGTAGCCAAACACTGCGCCTGTCCGTTTAAACATGGCAATACGGTTAAAATAAATGTGACGTTAATGCATTATGTGAGACAAAATATAAGTGTTAAAATTTGGAGTATATAATTCTTCTGCTTATGTCTTAAAAGTGAGATTATTATATTAGCCGGGTATTAATTTTTTATAGGATATTTAAAATTATAAATTAAAAGTGCCTCTAATACATTTTTTTGTGTACGCTAAGTAAAGTTAATTTGTAATTATAATTAAAGACTGTCTTTGTTGCTTTATTGGACACTAGTTGATCTCCACAGCTTCGCCCGTGTCATATTTTGAACCCCCTTATTTGTTTTTAATCCCCTCGCTTTTACTTTTACAATAATGTATGAAAATTTGCCCGATTTGTAGACTATTTTTATTACTGCTTCGCTATCCTGGGTAGTAGCGTGATGATAAATAGCCTATAGCCTTTCTTGATAAATGGGATAAATTATTTGTGTTAAATAACACTAATAATTTTCCAATTCGGACTAGTGGTTCCTGAGATTAGCGCGTTCAACCAAATAAACAAACTCTTCAGTTTTATAATTAAATAAGTAGTATAAAAATAATATAATTTATAAGCCTCTCCTACAATTCTCAGAACTTTATTTTTTTTTATACCACTGTGGTGGCAGTTAAGCATACGGCCCTCCTGATGGAAAGTGATCACCGTGTCCTATGGACGTTTGCAACACCAGAAGTGCAGCACTATTATTATAACTACATAATAAATTAAAACTTTTAGAAAAAATTACAGCTTACAAAGCAAATACATTGATATATTGTAGAAAATGACCAATAACAATTTTTTACCAATATGGCTATTTTATGGTCTAAGTCACAGCATAATCCAAATGGGAGTAATTTTGACCTTACCTTCTATACCACGCTGATCAATCGGGTTGGTAAAGTTGAATATATCGAGATTTCTTTCTTTAGTACATAATTTAGCAGTAGCTAGCATAGAAATCCATTTCCTTCAAAGAGATAAGAGTCGTGTTACATTATGCTTCGCACATTACACTTCAAAAAATAAAACGGTGTTCAAAATCACTTTAGAGCTGAAATATCAACTATGAGCTGAAATATAACTATAAAAAATATTATGGGACATTTTGTTAACACAACGTCGTCTAACCTAAAGTGAGCAAATATTATATATAAGCACATGTTTTATATACTACTCGGGACTTCCCGCGAAACAAAATTCTACTTACATTCACCGACGTTTCGAACGCGTTGCAGCGTGAAGTCCCGAGTAGTATATAAAACATGAGTATACACCGCGAAAGTTTAAAAATAACATTAAATAAGCACAGTTATATATTTCTAAAAACATACTCCTCACTATCAAAAATTTCTTTTTTATCTATGTTTCAAATTGACGATGCCAATCCCATCGTACTTATTCTAAATAGCCTATTGCAATTACATATATAATCAAAAAGATAAGAGTTTTAAAATTACATTACATTTCGTAAATTACACTAAAAAAATAAAACGGTGCTTTAGAGCCGAAAAATCTGCTATTTAACATCCAATGAATTGCGACAGATTAAAAGGCATTAACGATTTCAGATTGCGGCCCAATGTTACCACCAATGAGGCACGGGCGCACAATAACCTTACCTAGTCCTAAGTGGATTGCCATTTTGCGGTAGGGACGGGTAAAATATTGCTCGACTGTGGTGAAAAATACATGAAATGACTTTGCATTTCGCAGGGATGGTCCCTCTTAACCTTGTTAGCATTAGAGCCTTGTATGTAGTAAATTAATAGTTTAAAATCAGTATTTTTTTATTTAATAAAATGCGCTGAACAGAAAATATCTCAGCAAGTCCATTCATTTGATAACCATATTGTAGAAAAAAAACCTAGACCAGCAACTTGAATTTAAAATGATGTCACACAGTGCATTGTCATTCAAGCAAAACTTGCACCTTTGACGCTTTCAAGTCTAATAATTAAGAATTGCATTCGAGCAATAATATTTAAGCTACATAATACTACATATTATCATATTTTATTTCAGAGTGACACCAGCTTATTTGGTAGTAATACTCTTCTACATGACATGGTTGCCTAAAATCGGAGAAGGTCCACTATGGCAGGATAGATTGCTATTGGAGCAACAACGTTGTATGGATTCCTGGTGGACGAATATATTGTACATCAACAACTATGTTAATACTGATAAAATGGTAAGCTTCAAATAGATTACCCGAATATATTTTTCAATTTCATTCCTATTTTAAAATTCTATCAAATATGAGATTGTTTGCAAGCATTATTTTTATAGTACTACAGCAGAAAAGTTTCCTTCAATCGAGTGAATCTTTTTTTAATTGCGTGATTGAATAGAAACACGATAACTAGTTATAATGGGTGTTAACGATAATAAAGGAGGGGAGGAGGATCCCACCACACACCCTCGATTCGTCAATCCTAACGGACAACGATCAAGGATAACCTCTACTAATTGTAACGGAGGAATGACGAACCGAACTCCTCAAAGAAAGGGATGTAGGATAGGAATAAGGAAACCTTACCCTCCAGGTTGTATATTATTTTTTATATTCCGCTTTTCAAGGTGATATTTAGTCGATAAGTCACGTCATATTTAGTCGACACGTGTTTCGCCTACACACGAGGCATCTTCAAGACTGCTTGGCAGCGAATTAATTGCATTCGCTGCCAAGCTGTCTAGACTAAATGTCACCTTGAAAAGAAGTAGCCGTCGATGTTGTCCAAAAAAAAAATTTTTGACAACCTGGTTTTCTTATTCCTATCCTACATCCCTTTCTTTGAGGAGTTTGGTTCATCATTCCTCCGTTACAATTAGTAGAGGTTATCCTTGACCGTTGTGTGTTAGGATTGACGAATCGAGGGTGTGTGGTGGAATCCTCCTCCCCTCCTTTATTATCGTTAACGATGGATTTCTGCCATGTAACGCCCGATTCAATTAGCTCTAATGGGTGTCTCCGGACCCTGTACTAACCCCAGCAATGGAAAATGGGGTGGCATGTGGATTGTAAAATAGCTAGACAGAAAAGTAATTGACCGTATTATTACAAAGATACTATGTGTTTAACTTTAAAAGGTCAAGTTTAACCAATGGCAAGACTAAGCTAGATGAATAAAATTACTTTTCTCTGCCTTGTACAGCTTATTATCACTTACAAAAAATATACAGGGTTGCCATCATAAGAATTTTGGCCAGATAATGAAAAAAATACTATTTTTATTAGTTATTGCGCGGTACGCATGTATGCGCGGTACGTATATTTATAGTTGAGATAAATCTCTGGACTCGCGACCGACACCGTTACGAGACGCAGCTACAGTGTGTGCTTATATGCATGTACATATAGCAGACCGCGACCGCGTGTAGATAATATTTTTTGATGGTTAATTGGTAGATTCAATACCTTGCTACTAAATAATATAATCATCATCATCATCTGACGTTGATAAATAAATATTTTTATAAATATTGTGGGACACTTTTCACACAGCGCCATCTAGCCCAAAGTAAGCTAATATTAGCTTGTGTTATGGGATCTAGATAACTGATAAACATACTTATATATTTCTAAATACATACATATTATAGATAAATAACACCCAGACACAGAATAAACCATCGTGCTCATCACACAATGTTTTATCCTGGGTGGGAATCGAACCCACGACCTCTTGCGTAGCAGTCGGATGCACTCCCACCGCGCCACAGAGGCAGTCAAAAAAGATCCCGGTCATCTACAGTTCTTATTAAATAATATTGTTTGGTTAATTAAGACTCTTTAAGGTAGAATTTAGTTTTCATCATCATTATCATCACTAACGTCGATCCCGGTAAATTTTTAAAGTGAAAGCTTATTTTAGTGCGGTACGCATATTTTTTTACTTTAATTTAGTTTTCACTTCTGTCTGCACTCCCAGAGTGCAACCCGTATTTTAATAAGCAAGACTTTGTTCAGGTTTCAACTTAGGACCTTATTTAAATATAATATAGAAAACACTAACTGATATTTAAGAAGTATACTGTGTATAGTATTGTGATTTTCCATAAAATTCTTGTTCTCATTATTTCAGTGCATGTTCCAGTCTTGGTACCTTTCTGTAGACACACAACTTTTCTTCATCGCTCCAGTATTTATTTACAGTTTATGGAAGTGGCGCAAATTTGGTCCAGCTCTCATCTCAGTAGCGATCATCATCTCACTTGTTGTTCCATCGCTGATTACTTACAGAGATAAATTAGACCCTACACTTTTATTTTATGCTAAGTAAGTATACCTTTATTATTATGTAGGTAGTCTAAGACATGAAATGAATGTGTTATGAGAAGGAATGAATATCATAGAATTCAAGACAGGTACATTACTGGATGGTAGTGTAGAAAAGATGGATAGTGAAAGTGGAACGGAAAGTGGTGTTATAAATTAGATTGCTACTTTATTTAGATATAACTTAGCTATCACGATCCAGTTTATGTGTTAATAAGTAATTTTATGTTGACGTAAACTTCTAAAGTACTTATTCTAAAAAAATAATCTACCGATTTTTCGTATAGTCTAATGAACTTAATATATATTGTTATTGTGTTCCAAATTAAAGCACTGTGAAAATTTTTATTGTTTGATTTAGCGCTAAACCAACTTAAAAGGTTTATTTCTTTTAAGTCTTCTTTTTGCGTCTGTCCAATCGAAGAACTAGATAGAATCGATGAGATGAATATGAACTGAAAGACATAATGTTTTTCCAGTATATTGCGAGTTCTATTATGACTAGTTATACAATGAAGAGCTACTAATTTTGATTTAAAATAAAATATAATTTTATATTTATTATTTGCAGAGAATTTACTGACATCATATCTAATTACTACTTTAATGAAGCTTACATCAAGACCCACATGAAAATGATTATTTACTTTATTGGTATTTTGACGGGATACATATTGCATCGAATTCAAACAGAAAAGTAAGCAGAGAAAGATTTTTTAGCTTTAATTGTATCTATTTAATGTCATTGGTGACATGGAAGATGGGAAAGCTCTTGGTTTGGGATGCCTTGGCAAGGTGTCAAACCCTGGCTCTTTCTCATCTTCCTAGCACGGCGGGTCTGCTGCTGCATCTACCGAGACTCTCGAGCGGCGCAAATATAATAATTTAATAGGTAATTATATTTTTGAGCCGATAAGGGTCGAGACCATAGGGTTGTGGGGCCGAAGTGCTCGTTCGCTATACAGTGATATCGCAAAGCGACTGGTCGACTCTTCTAGTGACCATAGGGCTGGCCACTTCCTTGCTCAGAGGATAAGCATTGCCATATAACGTGGCAAAGCGGCCAGTCTTATGGAAACCTTACTGGATTTTGAAGGGGAGGAATTCTTCGACACCTAGTAGAGACATCATAGTCATTCTTTTAATAATCCCTACCACGTCTTTTTTTTGTACGGTTTACTGTAAATATGTTAATTTTTTATAAGTTAACATAGACACATACATATTGTCACGCCTTTATCCCAGAGGGGTACGCAGAGGCATATTAAACGCCCACATTTATGTATGCATTTCTGTCCCACGTAATTGCCGAGCCCATTGCCGTGTTGAAATGGAAAGACGCAGGCTGTGGCGACCTGCTGTTGAAATTCTTCCGACGCCTACCATTTTATTGGCAACCAGGACCACCGGCTTAACGTGATTTCCGAAGCACGGAAACGCTCGCAAATGTAAATGCCACAAAGTGGTCACCCATCCAATGACCAGCTTTAGCGAAAGTTGCTTAACACAGTGATCGTCTACAGAATAACGACCACGAGCGCTTCTTTAAAAATTAAATGTTCACGTTAATTAATAAAATAAAATCTACTTAATATAAGAAAATATTACAAACAGGAATTGCAGCCAATCATGCTTGGATATCCATTTGTAGACTTTCTAGTAGTTTTTAATGATCTAAGGTAGGTGTATAAAACATTGACTTATACCAAATAATAATCAACAAGCTTAGCGAAGGATGTGCCTCTATGGTTTGCTAAGCTACTACTCAAATGCGTTTGTACCTGCGTCGTAATCTTCCCCTTTGATCATCAGGTGCACCGCTAGTAGATGAGGTCGTTTGAGCTCTGGGGTTTTTGGTAGAGCCTTACATCCAATATGTTTTTACTAACCTACAATAAAACCATTTCACTTACATTATTTATCTTGTGTTGCAGATACCAGTTTTCATTCTTCGCGAAAACTTTTGGTTGGACCACGAGCATTATTCTGGGTACTGTCACAACATTTTGCGTGACCATCTTCTACCAAGAGTGGTATCAGTACAGTGAACTAGAAGCAGCTGCCTATATATCATTGCACAAACTTGCCTGGGGTATCGTTAATGGATGGTTGATTATTGCCTGTGCTACTGGAAATGGAGGTTTGTAATTTTGAATTAGTTTTAATTCGTCTTTCTCATACCTCCGTTTGTCAATCCATTTATAAATGTTACTAATGTATTAAAATTTGATCGATTTGTTGACATTTATACAACTTTATATTTAGTCAAATTTAGTAAAGACCAAAGAAAAAAATCATTAGAATAATAACTTTCGTGAGCGATGTTCATTATTACTAAATAAACGGCTTTACTCACGTGTAAATTTTGGGATAGCCCGACTAGTTTCGGACCTAACGGAGGTCCTTCTGGAGGAGGAAGCTTCCAGTGGCTGGCAGTGCCAGCGCAGCTTCCGACGTAGCTTGACGCTCCTCTTGAAGAAGGACCTCCGTTAGGTCCGAAACTAGTCGGGCTATCCCGAAATTTACACGTGAGTAAAGCCGTTTATTTAGTAATAAAAAAATCATTGTTCATTTAAGTCACATACTTACTATGTAACCTTATGCGACCGTCATAAGGAATGATTCTACATTTACATTTACTGCCAGATTCGCAAGCAATAGGTCCAGCAATAGTATGTGCACTACTGCTTTGGAAACCAATATTGTTATTTTTTTTCTTTTCAGGTATTTTAGGAAGACTGCTGACATGGAAATTTCTAACTCCTTTCTCAAGACTGACATTTTGCGCCTACTTAGTAAATGGAATAGTTGAATTGTACTACGTAGGAGAATTAAGACATCCTCTTCACATCACATTTTTCACGGTGGTAAGTAATATGGAAATTAGTATTTCTAACAAATGGGAGCCAAATTCGTAGGTCATGGACAAAATATGATTTGCGTTGTAATGTTTTATCGAAATAGGTACAAGCTGTTGATTTGCAACTGTGCAATAACTTGCAAAGACGACTCTACTACTAAATATTCGAAAAAAAAAACGATACAATATTTCTTTTTCATCTCGCATTTGCTTGCTATTTGCAACGGCAACTCAACTGTTTATACTGAACTTGTCGGCTACTTGGCGCATTTTATACCAAATGAGCATTCACACAGTGGTCCGTTTCACAGGTTTATTTTCGTTTACATTTTTATGCGGCGATGGCGTATGTTGTTGTACTAGCGAGTTCATAATAACGTAATATTAGATGTCATTTGTTCACGTATTAGTGATTATATTTTTATAGATCCCGTTGGTCAGTATAAACAGTAGAGTTCCCGTTGCGAATAGCATCTGCATGCTGTACAAGATGAAAAATATATCTTTCGTTGTTTCATGTAATGTTTCGTCGTTTCAGCAAGCCTTTTCAAGTTGAAAATCATCTTTTTGTATACTGATGCATATTTATAAAAAAAAACAACGATTTCTCCTTTCTGTTTAATGTACATCAAAGTACGATTTACTTTTTTAAGATTCCACGAATCCGTCAAAAACATTGATATCGACTCTGAAAATGTGGCAGAGGCATATTATATGCCCAATTTTCACCATTTGTATTCCCGTCCCACGTAATAGGTGGTGAGCCCATTGCCGTGTTGACATAGACAGACGCAGGTTGTAGCTACCTGCTGTTGAAACTTTTTCAAGCCGCCCGTAAGGCCTTCAACCAGGCTTAACGACTGTCATTTTACTGGCAACCAGGACTAACGGCTTAACGTGCCTTCCGAAGCACGGAAACGCTCGCAAATGTAAATGCCACTAAGTGGTCACCCATCCGAGGACCAGCCATAGTGAAAGTTGCGTAACTCAATGATCGTTTACAGAACACTGAGACCGCGGGGCCACGAGCGCTTCCTTTTGACGCTATAGGATTAGGCAAGTAATAAATTATACTAATAAATACATACATATTTTACATAGGAAACACCCAAACTGCAAAACAACTATTTGTGTGGTTTTTCGTATTTGTTGTTATAGCGACAATAGAAACACATTATCTGTGACATTTTCGATAGCCTAACTAAATACAGCCTGATGCCAGACATACATACAGACGAACAGTGGAGTCAGGCAATAGGGTTTCGTTTTTACTCTTTGGGTACGGAACCTAAAAAGTAAAGTAAAGCGACAAAGCATCGTAAAAGAATCACGAATGGCGATTCATAACGCAGTGCTAGTGCCAACTTTGCTTTACGGTAGTGAAACCTGGGTATGTCAGCAGATGCATGAAAGTAAATTGAATGCTGTGGAGATGCGATCACTTCGAAAATTGTGCGGCGTTACCTTGGCCGACCGAATACGTAACGAAGTGATACGCAATATGGCAGGTTTGAATGAAAGTGTCAGCGTTAAGCTGGAAAAGAGACGAGACTCACATATGAAGACCACGTGAGCAGATTGCTCAAAAACGGAAAGGTCAAAAGTACTCGGATACCCAGACAGACAGTGTATGAAGCGATTGATGAATCTCGAAGAAGCGAAAGAAGTATGCATGGATCGCGAAGCCTGGCGATCTGTCCTCTCTGACTACCCCGTCAGGGATACAGCGTGAAGATAGTTAGTTAGTTAGTTAGTTTGGGTACGGAACCTTAAACATAATGCACTATGCCTATCAATATTCATAGACAATATAATCGCACGATTTAGGAGTATTCTCTTTTTTAAGCTTATATACCATCTGCAGTTTCGACGTATGTCTTCGGAGCATGCATATGAACTCCACATTCTTTTTCGATAGAATAGTCGTTGTTTACGACTATTCCTGCGTAGCAAATGTTAGTGTTGATACAGCGCCATCTTTTCTTCAAATAAGGTGTTTTGGAGTAATAATGGCCTTTGTATTTCAGCAGTAGTTTGTTTTGTACCGTTGTGATTAGTTTAACAATAAATTTGTTTCTTTAGGTTTGGTTTCTTTATATTTATCTTCTGGGTATTACGTAGATACATCGACTCTAGTTTTAGAGTGTATCATTGTTTGATCTAAAATATCTTCATTCAAATATAATATTTAATCTTCTTTTTCTTCGTTTATCTTTTTATTGTTCCAAAGTATTCTATCGTCGGTGATGTATGTGCCATCAGTAGATTGGTAGAATAGTTTTGGTGGAAGATTTGAATTTTTAGTCAGTTTATTTGCATATCTCAAAAAGTTGCCCTTTTTTATACCACGGAGGTGGCAAACAAGCGTAAAGCCCACCTGATAGAAAGTGGTCACCGTAGCCTATGGACGTTTGCAACACCAGAGGTGCAGCAGAATTGAAAAATATATATGTAATGGTTATGCTCACGTGTGTCAAGGTACCTTGACGGGCCTTAAAAAAGTAAGTCCGTTAAGTCTTAAGCTAGTAGGACTATCCAAAATCAGACACGTGCATACAACCGTTTAGTCAGTTATTATGAATAAGGCTCATAAAAGCTACATATATTGCAACGTGCCCAATTGCTATAGAATGGTATAAGAATTGGGATATCACTAGAACCAACACCCCAAAGAAGCAGGATAACATTAAAATTTTTGAGGCAAGGTCACTGGTGGTGGTATCCAATGTCAGTTAGGACCCTGGTAGACCAGACAGATAATTAGGAACCAAGTGGTTCAAATGGTAGTCGGATCAATTTTGGCATGACACCCGTGGGGATATCCATACGTAAAAAGAGTTGTAAAAAGTAATGTGCAGCTTTAATACTATTTTCAGATGGCAACAGGGATATCCCACATTGTGCTGACTTTCCTACTTGCCCTGTTTCTATGTTTAACCTTCGAGTCACCTCTACATGGCATCGAAAAGATTCTGCTTAGAATGTTTGGTAAGTTTTGAGACAACTTTTGTTGTTGGAAGATCCAGTGCTTATCATTCTCGCTTTTATCCTTGAAGGGGTGGCAGATTGGCAGAAATATAGTGAAACTAAAATTCAACACTAACACCTATGTACCTCTGATATACCTGTATTTTGCAATAATAAATGAATTGAATTGAAGTACACACATTTTACCGTAAGAGTTTTGTGGTGACCTGCTGTTGAAAATTTTCATGTTACTGGGTACAGGGACCAACGGCTGAACGTACCTTCCAAATCACAGAAACACTGATGAATAGAAATACCACAAAGTGGTCACCCATCCAAAGACCAGTTATAACGAAAGTGGCTTAACGCAGTCATGGTTTACAGAACAGTGAGTTGGCGGGGCTACGAGCGCCTAAGGAATAGTGCTCTAAGGGTTAATTCTCGTAATAATGTACAATTTCGATCCAGTTCTCGTGTCGGTTTATTTTATTGACGTGGAATAAAATCCAGCCTGTATGTAGGTAATATGCAGGCTGCGTTTGACCTGTATAGGCAAATAGCTTTTTTTGTTTTATCATGTAAAGTAATTAGTTTACCAAGTACGTCGAGTTTATTCAAATCCTGTTAGCATAAATTTATGATAGGTCTACTATTTTTGTATAGTGGAATGGAAATACCAGTAGATTCACAATTTTAGGGTACCGTACTTTAAAAAGAAAAAAGAAAAACAGAATCCATATAAGATTGTTCTATGGATTCTGTTTGAAAACGTCTGTACGTACGTATGTATGTCTGTTTGTCAAGACTCTGTATTTTATCAACCATACATAATGAAATTTTAAATAAATAGCGTTTTTCTAAACGCTTGTGAAAATACTTGACTTGATTGCGGCGCGGTGGGAGTGTATCCGTCTGCTACGCAAGTTTGTGTTATGAGCACGATGATTTATTCTGTGTCTGGGTGTTATGTATCTATATTATGTTTGTATTTAGAAATATATTAAATATGTTTTTCAGTTATCTGCTTACTATAGTACAAGCTCTGCTTAGTTTAGAATCACATGACGTTGTGTGAGTTGTCCCAACGATACGATATATTAAATACTTATAAACAGAATTGAAAGTATTATTTTTAGTCTGGAATCTCACTCCGATTTCATTCCACCGAAGCTAGCGGTAAGATGGCACCTAGTTTCACCTTAAATTAACCCCAATCAGTCTTAGTAAGGCGACTTATTCAAAATCGCAATCGCAAGCTGTCGCAGTACCTTATAGACGTCTGCAACAGCAGAGGTGTTACACTCGTGCTTGCTGACTCAGCAAAAACCTTCTAAGACCCCTTTTAAAAATTCGGTAAACCCTAGTCAGGGAATTTATTTCACAATCTAAGCGGAAGCCGCTATTGGACCTCACCGTATACGAGCGCACCGGCCACTAAGTGTGTGGATGAAGAATTTTTAATTTGCTAAGATGGCAGCTAGACTGAATTTAAACTATCATGGTCATTAACAGATCTAAAATAATGATTATCGGGATATTTAACGTATCCACTTTCACGCGCGAGTATATATCGCCCGATATGTTGCTTGCGGCTTGTTGGCAATGTTGCAAGCGTCATGATCCCGAAGGAACTCTAAAAAATATAATTGGTTAATATCCCGATTATCATTCTTTTAGAATTTTTTCATTTTTTTTTTTCAATAAAAACACTTGTGCTACTTCACAACATTACTTGATTCAAGAGACATTTTCAAAGGCACACATTATGTGCCTTCGAGAATGCCGTGAGGCGAAATCGGTTAAGATTATCAAGTAAATGTTGAGGAAAAGTACAAGAGTTGTTTTTAAAAATGTGTAGCAAGTTCCACCAAGTGCCATCAATCAACAGTATAAATTATTTTCGATCTGTTAGTCGTATAAAATATTTTTTTAATAATCTGTATTTTTTTTCAGCTCGTCCAGTACTTAGTGACAATGCCAGAAAAGAAGTTTGTGCAGACACATCGCGGAGCACTAGTCAATCTAAATTAGATTCATAGCGTAGTGCATTACTTGTAGTAGTATATTACAAAATACTGTGAGATATTTACACAGTCAGTTTTAGCACTTAAATTAAATTACCACCGTTTTGTTTACAGTAGCTCAAAGTGCCACTAACAGTTGCTTTGTAATCTTACACATATTCGTGAATCTATTATCATCTATTAGATGGTAACCAACTAGGTACCTAATAATAGAGTAAATATATTGAAGTCTTCTAGGATGTTCTTAAACTTTTCTGTAACTGTAAAGCTGGATGATAATGCATGAATATGTAAAGAGAAGTATTTTATAGTCCGTTATAAAACAATGGTACATCTTACTTTTTTAATTATAAGCTTCTCCATATTTCAAGCATATTTTTCCGCTATTTCGAGAAGCCAAAACTGTGCTCATTGATTGATGGTAGGTGATTACCTAAATGTCAATCCAGTATCTTAACAGTGGAGACAATAATACTCATAAATCCTAATAACTCCACTTGTTTTGAACAATGGAGACATGAGTACTGTCAAAATTCTGATGGATCCATTCTCACAGTAGTGGAGGCAAAATCCGTTGGACTCATCAATGGAACTTTCCAATGGAACCAGTCTTGAAACATTTTGTGCACACTTTGAGTTTATTGTATACATTTCGGGAAACAAAACAGGTCCATTTATTTTATAGTTGTAGATTTTTGTAAATATTATTTAAATAGTTTCTAAGTAATATCAGATTATTTATACTATCCAGTTATTTTGTAATAGATTTATTATTTTATTGCCAATTTGGAATACAATTTAGTGGTTGTATGTTACGGGGTTATGGAGATATAATAAAGATAACCATATGACCCTTAAATCCATTGTGATATCCACACGTAGCTCACCCTGGGTCCAACGCGACGCTGGAAGGGATCAAAGAAACTGTGCAAAGCATTGGTGAGTATGCGGCTAGAGAACCGAGTATTTCCTCAAAAGGACATTTGTGGAACCCGGACACCCAATCGCTAACCTGATGATCCCGACCAGTGGTTTGGAGGTCAGTTTCTCATTCTTTTTTCTATAGAAAGGCATGCGCGAGAACTTGGGCTTGTCTTTGCTAGGACGATAGCTGTCCGAACCGTTCGTTGTCCTCAGGCCTCAGGTGTTGTGGAGGATGGAGATGGTTCTGGCATTTTTGGTACCCTGTGCGTAGTAATGTGTCTCACCCGTACCTTTTCCGCCACCTCTCTTGTACACATTACCATCTCAAGACGACGGAATAATCCACGCACTCTCTCTCATCTTCTTCTTTAGTGTTTTTACTTTTATTTCGCTGTTAGGAGCAGTTTTAGCTGAAAAAGCGCTGTAAGGGGCGACTGCTGTCTGACCTTCCAACCCCGTAAGGATGACTGCGTCGTCTTTTAGCCAGCAGGTGTAATGATTGCAGGTGAGATGTTTTGGGCCCCGGAGTTCTTAGTGGGCTCCTTACTCCGGTAAAATTGGGAAAGGATGATGATTCGAATCCCGCTTGAGCTCGAGAATTTATTTTCTACATTAAATTGTTGTTAAAGTGCCGATTTATTGTAAGTTTTTTTGTAAAAAGCTTTCAATCTCCCATAACCTAATATTCGAAGTTTACTGGTGAATTGTTTTTTGTCTCATATTTAGAAATGACAAACTATGAGACATAAGATATATCAGGAGGCGAAATTTGGCAGCCTGGGCTCCAAGATATTTTTGTGGGCCTTAGCTTGACCATGATTATTCTATTGGTCATAAATATCTTAACTAAAGAGATATGGCGAACGCAGGCTTTACCATCACCTCACCTCACCTCACTACACATATAATTTATTATAATTTACTACTTATTTATGTCCTTTGCTTAAACATCGCAATAAAATTACTGTTTATCGCAAGCTTTGCATTCCATTGTGTGTTTGATTGGCAAATGATATCTTGAAAGCATACAAAAAAAGTAAGTTATATTGTTTATAGTGTTTTGCGACTACGTAAATAAATAACATTGTAATCGAAATTAAGACAGCTAGTTCTAGAAAATCATATCTCTTTAGTTATATATCTATGCTATTGGTACAAGATGAGTTTATGATGTGTTTTAGTAATCTAGGCGTTCGATACAAGACTGAATGGTTTACGGAGTTAATAATTTCAATAGCTTTATTCAGTAACTTTAATCAGTTTATATGTGAAAAAAGTTTTCAATGATATTATTTTAATGACGTATTTTCTATCTCTTTTAACTTTCTAGCGTTTATAATAATTTAAAAAAAGACATAATATTCAATGTAAGAAGTAGGGATAAAACGTAAAGATAAATATACATATTGTAAACAAACGGGATTTATATTGTTTGACTCAATATTTGTACTTTTCACAAACAATGTACGCAAGGTTTGTATTTTGATAATAAAAATGTTTCTTAAAAGTAATGACTTTCTTCATTTCAATTTGTTTTAAATATGTTATTGCTATACAGAAGTATCAGATTTGATTCTTATACGGAATTTAAGAACACAATATTTTGTCTATTAACATTTTGATATGCCATAAGATAAGCTGCGTGTGTGGAATAAGTAAGCGCTCTTAGCCCTGCTTACACAGTGTTCTGTAAATGATTACTGCGTTAAGCAGCTTTCACTATGGCTGACCTTTAGAAGGGTCAGCGCTTCGTGGCATTTTCGTTTACGAGCGTTTCTTAGTCGTTAAACCAAGTTGAAGGCCTAATAGGCGGTCTGTAAAATTTCAACAGCAGGTCGCCACAACCTGCGCCTGTCCATTTCAACACGGCAGAGGGCTTTGCGTGACAGTTACGAGGGACAAACATGCATACGTTGAAATTTGGGCGTATAAATGCATCTGACACCCCACGGGGATAAAGGCCTGTATAAGAGCCTGATATAACAGATAATACTTACATGCATACATATTGTCACGCTTTTAACCCCGAAGGGGTAGGCAGAGGCATACTAAACGCACACATTTCACCTTATGCATTTATGTCCCACGTAACAGTAGGTGAGCCTATTGCCGTGTTGAAATGGACAGGCGCAGGCTGTGGTCACCTGCTGTTCAAATTTTTCAAGCCGCCCATAAGGCCTGCTACTGGGCTTAACGACTGCCATTTTACTGGCAATCGGGACAAACGGCTTAACGTGTCTTCCGAAGAACGGAAACGGTAGCACAATGTGAATTCCACAAAGTGGTCACCCATCCAAGGACCAGCCATAGCCAAAGTTGCTTAACGCAGTGATCGTTTACAGAACACTGAGTCAGCGGGGCCACGAGCGCTTCATAACAGATAAGCTGCAGTTTAATTCTTTGAAGTCAGGAGAGAAGTGCTTGACGCTGAATTTAATAGAGATTCTGCATCTTAAGTTGGCGATATAGCACTCGTAACCCTGTAACCAGTAATAATAACGGTAATAATAATAACGGTTAACAGTAACCAGTAACTTTAACGTTTCTAAATTTATATTGAATAGGGTTTAAAAATAACTACTGTCTTCTTCTTCTATACCGTACCATTCGGTACACAATGTATAGGAGAAAGTTTAACATTTCTTTAAGATATTGATTATTCACTGTACTTTGATTAAACTCTCTTGTTTTACACAAAAAGGATAAATATTCAACTGAAGATAATACATTTGTCAGATTTTGTTTTGTATTAATAATTATTAAAATGGGAAATGAGATTAATGAACTGTAAATTTTGTTTTGAATATCAGATAACTCAAATGATTTCATAATAGCGCCGTTAAAAGTACAACGAGTTTACAACATTTGTAGGTACCTATTTGTTTTAGAAGCGCTAAATAAAACTCTTTCTTCGGAGAAATAAAAATGAACTTAATGTTTCACATCGTATTGACTTATCCTATTAATTTTAAAAATGTTAGAGTTGATTGCTAAAATGCTAATGCTAAATGCACACTCTCACCCTTGAACCAATATGATTGATATACAGATACGCGTCAAAAGAATTATAACTGCAAACAATTGACTGTTTGAAGTTATACTACTTTTGGCGCGTTAGGGAAAAATCATGAGCGTAAATTTTTAAGATGAGCGCGCAAACCGTAAAGAAAAACCAATTCCTTGAAACTAGCTGATAAGTGTTTCAATGAAAAATTTTTACACAAAAGATTTATAACTTCTAACGCCTGTATATAAGTACACACACACTTTTTATTATACCACTAAGGTGGCAGACAAGACTAATGGAAAGAGCTCACCGTAGCCTATGGACGTTGGCCACACCATAAATGCGAATACAATACTCAATACTGTCATTACTCTGGATTAACACAATAAGTAGGTAAATTAAATTGAATTGAACACAAAAGCTAATAATTAAAAAAGCTTTTGAGGGAAATGAGTACAAAAAACTTCACCTCGCGAGTGGCGCGGCGGATATCAAGTAGCCAGCAAGTATAATAATAATAATTTGACTGCAACTAGCGAATTTGTTCTAGTTAACACCAAAGCAACTACTAACAAATCTATATCATGTATTTTAACATACACAAATCTCTCGGCATAAGCTCGCCATGGTCCAACACAGATTATTTGCAAATAGTTTATGAATTTGGCAGGCTATGCACTGAATTGCGACTTGGAATAATTGCAAACTGGCAAAGTTCTGGAGTTACGAACCAAAGTTCTTGGTGCATTTGGTAGCTGTAATATAATATTTGGGAAACTTAGGGGCCGTCTCCAGACTCCAGGGGGCCGAGTCTATTATTGACAAGCCGTAGAATAGAACCAGAATCGCTGTTTTTAGCTGTCAAAAAGATAGCAGATCATCAAAAGTGCCACTGACTAGCGGCCACTGGCGCGGTACGTGTTAGTAGAATTTTATCGACCGACCGATAGTAGTCTATTGGTGTACGATTGTAATAGTGGACTACGAAAAGATGTCAAAATTTTAGACTCGCCCCCCCAGGAACTGGACAATTGTAGAGCGTATTTCTTTATACTCTCTTAAAATGTTTATACTACTCGATTTGTCACAATAAGTGTATAGACATATTGTGTCACGAAGATAATATCGCTGCGAGTGTCTGGCTCGTGGAAACGACACCTTAACTACGTTTTACAATTACAAATTGTAATAAGTTTCTGAAGTTTTAAATTGAAAATATTAATTGAAAATATTTCTAGTAAGTTTTACTGAAACGTTAACTGATTGCTGTGCAGATGAAGTTCTATTGTAGGTGTAAGTATAAATCATTCTGCAACGGAAGTGCTTTGTTTTTTTATTTCAAATTAATATTAGCTGTAAGCCGCGGAAGGTTTTTTTTAAAGAAGAAAACGAATGAAATTTTAAAGTTAAACTGGTAGTAATATATAAATTGTAAGTTATGGGAGTAAAGTATTTATTCACACACAATAAGTTCACATACACGAACAAACTAAAACTGGTTACACACAGGTTGATTATCTGGGTACAAATGCCGTATATCTGAGGATATATCTGCGTATAATAGCTAAACTGGGGCTCCGGTGGCAACGAGATAACAAGGGAGAGCGCCGTCGAATACGAAGCAAAACAGAGAGCAACGCGCGTCACGACATCGACGAACGAACGATGAACGAGTATGAAGGCGGTCACGAGTCACTCGCGGGAGACGATTTGATTGGCGGGATGCTAAAATGTCACATTGTTTTATATGGCAAAGCAAGTCATCTATAATAAATTAAGCTGAAAATTTGCTTGTGCTATCGAATCATCATCATCATCCAAGCGTCTGTCCCAGTTGCGTCTCGCGACGCCCGGGGTCCGCTTTCCTACATTTTCTTCACCACTTCGCACGGTCGTCAGCATCCCCTGTAGTGAGACCATTGGCACTCATGTCATCCCTTACATCAAGCCAGCACTTCTTGGGTCTGCCCCTCTTACCGGAACCGATGTAACTGGACCCGTGAAATACAAATCCCAGGTAATTAACCAGGTCCGTGCGCTCGACCAAATCTTCGCCTATGCGGACGGATGTGGGATGCGGGGTCGCCTATCCTTGACCATCCATAGCAAAACTTGCTTAACGCAGTGATCGGTTACACTGAGTCAGCGGGGCTACGAGCAATTCTTTGATTTTCGATTTTCACATACGATTCCATGTCGCGCCGCGTTCAGATAAAATGTACAGTTTTTTGATTCAAACGGAATATTCGTAATCAGTCAACCAGTTTTACTTATTATCCACTACTCTCCCTGAACAAACAGTCTGGATTAAATTCGTCTATTTAGTTCTATTGCAGTGGAGCAGTAGAACATTCTGGAATAAATTTGTTCATTTAGTTCGATCGTAGTGTGCAGTACTTAGAACAATCTGGACCTATTTTGTCCATTTTATTTATAGAACTAACAGTAGAACTAGATGGATTTACCCACCTTTGAAACCTATAAAGGCAACTTGTCCGTTAGTCAGCAGGTGTACCACATGCTGACTAGTAGGTAAAGTCGCTTAGGTCCCATAGATATTGGTGGGGCCCCGTACGCCCAAAAAGGTTAAAAAGGGTATAATCAGACAAATGCACGAAATATTGTGTTTGGGTGTGCACAATTTTACACTTACATGATTCGGGCTCAGTGTTGTCACCCACCCTGTTTTTGCTGCATATCAATGACATGATGTCCATTGTCGGCATTCAGATGATGGTACAGGTGACACTTATTACACAGGTCGCTCCAATATCCCCCGGTCTGCAGTGAACGAAAGTCGTGAACAACTTGTGTCTAAAATCGAGGCTACTCTTGCAAGAGTGTCCGATTGGGGTAGACAAAATCTTGTCCAATTTGACCCTAATAAGGTTCAAGTGTGTGTGTGTGTGATTAACCGCTAAAAGAAGCTCCATTTCCTGTAACGCCGCAATTCCAGGGCACACCTCTTTCCATCACCAATAGTATTAAGATCTCTAGAGACGTCCAATACCGTAGTTATTTAAAGGACAAGGCGAAGCTGGCGTCTAAAAACGCTTGGAGTGCTTAACAGGGCGTGGCAGTACTATACTGCAGAGCAAACACTGCTCTTCTATAAGTCGCAAGTGCGGCCGCACATGGAGTACTGCTGTTACGTTTGGGCTGGTGCACCTGAATACCAGCCTCGACCTTTCGACTTGGTAGAAGGGCGTGCTATGAGGATTGTCAACGAACTTGGGTGGTGTCGCTTGGGCCTTGACGTCTAGTCCTGTTTGGCTCTATCATCATCAGAGCCGCTTTTGCGATGTTAGATAGATATTATTCAATTATATTAAATGCAGAGCTCGTGATTGCAGTCAAAACATTTCGGAAACTCTGAAAACGATATTCTCATTTACTTGGATGATAAATTTAAAAAAGACAGGTAGCTCAGCTTATTTATATCTGATGATTTCTTAATAATGAAACTTCATCACTCTATGCACAACACCTTTTTGTATATTTTTTTCTACTTGTGAAACATATTAAATTAGTATAATTTTATGTAATATTTTCACTTCGACACATAAATCTTTGATTTAAAGGTAACAGCGGCGTTTGTCATTACAAGTTTCTAGCTTAGTTGTAGTAGAAAAATTGGCTACGTGCTTTTCGCTGTCAAAGTGTGAGTTAGATGTAGCTACACAGGAGTAACAAGGTTAGCTTTATACAACAAATGGAAATGATTGAAATGGATGAGGTATTGCTCCTTAAGCAAAGGAATATGTTTGGTCTGTTTACTCTTGTACGTCTGTGATTGACTATGCCACAATTTTTTATAACTCGGCCGTTTCGCCATAATGCAATTTTGCTATTCAGTCAGGTTAAAAAGTAGCAATTTCTGGTAAGTGTCATCAATCAACAGTATAAAGAGAATAAGGTAACAGGTAACGGTTAAAAATATAATAGTTTGCACAGTTTTGGCCTGTAGCCACTATCAAAGTCTGCCCGTCATATGTGATGAAAGTTTATGCATAAGCCTTGCAATGAGCTGGGTATTACTCTGATGTAAGCATCTTGTAGGTAGCATCCATGTTGTTTACCAACCGTTTTAAGATTATCATGGCTGCTTATGTACCTAGTTAGGTACTTATATATTGTACACGCATGTAAAAAACTAAGAGAAGATAATTAGAATGGGTCTGCTCTGCTTGTTTCTGATTAGAAATATCTTTTTACAGACCCAAGAGAGATTTAACCCGCGTAGTTCCAGTTCCAGTATTTATGTTGGTACCGTATATATTTTCATATGCATTTTGTGAGAAGGTTTTAATTTGAAATTACCAAGTGATTTATCATGTTAATTTATCTGTTTAGATAGCTATTCAACTACCACTCTAAATTATTAATGTTATTTGCTTTATGTCCTAAGGTTAACGTATTAATTAACGAATAGTATGCCAATTCCACACATTACACTGATAAATTGTATTGGTTATTGAAATAAACCATAACACTTTAATCAAAAATAGGCGACGCTACTACCCAGAAGAGAGGAATAGTTAGTTTTTTTAATATTCAAAATATCAACAAATCGGACAAATAATAATAATATTAATTTATTTATTCATTTTGAAGCGCTCGTGGCCCCGCGGTCTCAGTGTTCTGTAAACGATCACTGAGTTACGCATCTTTCACTATCGCTGGTCCTCGGATGGGTGACCACTTTGTGGCATTTATTTGCGAGCGTTTCCGTGCTTCGGAAGGCACGTTAAGTCGTTGGTCACGGTTGCCAGTAAAATGGCAGTCGTTAAGCCTGGTTGAAGGCATTATAGGTGGCTTGAAAAATTTCAACAGCAGGTAGCCACAACCTGTGTCTGTCTATTTCAACACGGCAATGGGCTCACCACCTATTACGTGGGACAGGAATACATATGGTGAAAAGTGGGCAGATAATATTCCTATGCCACCCCTTCGGGGATAAGGCGTGACGGATAAATAAAATAAATTTATTTTCTCATCATATTTTACTTATAATTAATTGACTGCCTCTGTGGCGCGGTGGGAGTGTATCCGACTGCTACGCAAGAGGTCGTGGGTTCGATTCCCACCCAGGATAAAACTTTGTGTGATGAGCACGATGGTTTATTCTGTGTCTGGGTGTTATTTATCTATAATATGTATGTATTAAGAAATATATAAGTATGTTTATCAGTTATCTAGATCCCATAACACAAGCTAATATTAGCTTACTTTGGGCTAGATGGCGCTGTGTGAAAAGTGTCCCACAATATTTATTTATTTATTATTATTAATTCAACAATATTATCTTTAAGGAGACTGGCACTTACTTGGCTCGAGGCCTGTGTTTCAAGATACGAGGACCTCACCCGAACAATTCAACATATTCATAGTCCACTGAATCATAATGTATTGCGACAAGAAAAAACTAAAAGAAAAAAAAATAATTAAAATATTACATGCTAATAAATCATATTTGAATCAATCGTAATTATACAGTATTGTATAAAATATATAAACGACAGGAATAAATGGGTCCCACAGGGTTTAAAGTATGTCACGGGCAAAGCTGCGGGGATCAGCTAATAAATAGTTCATTACCGCACTAAAATATTACTCTTATTTGCTTAGAGTCCGAGACTACCAGGACTTTAATTGGTCGTGCTAATTAGTGTCTAGCACATAAGACCTTTTATACTGTTTGTTACCACCTCACTAAAAAGGCAACGGGTTAAAAATTTCTTCCAAATTTAACATCTAAAGTAGACACATTTCATTTAATTAAATTTTGCTTATAAAATGGCAGTCGTTAAGCCAAGTTGAAGGCCTTATGGGCGGCTTAAAAAACTTCAACAGCTGGTCGATGAAGCCTGCGCCTGTCCTTATCACACAGAAGGGCTGTTGGAAATTCTAAAATGAAGTATCTATTACATGGTATTGTTTTGTTATATTTATGTTATAGTTGTTACATGTAGTATTATATATTATACACGTCATTCATCTTCATCCCATCATTCTGATTAGGAAATTTAGACAATTTATAAATAACAGCGTAGAACAGCCAAGTCTGAAACACAGGTTTAATTAAACCTAGATCAGACAAGTCGCCATCTACAAGTTACGCATTAATTAATGACTCATTTTAGATTTTATCTGCTCTTGTTAATCATAATTCATTTAGTATTACTTATTTTACGATTATTCAATATTATAAGATTATTTGTGTGTGACATCCCTAATGATAAAACAATGACATATATTGATTTAATATTTTTAAATAAATAAATATTATTATTATTATTTTCTTTATTCTTTAATTACACATTTCAATTACATTTTTAAATACATTATATATATAAAAAAAATCTATTTAAAAATATAAAAAATAGTATCCCACCGGCATCGGGTACAGGGACCGGACTGCAGAGACAGAAATTTCCGCACAATACGTGCCGTGCCCAGAAGAACCGCCTTTTGCATCAAGCCCTTGACCCAACTGCCTAACGCGAGCCTCTTGAGATGTTGGTCGAGGCTCTTGGCATTCAGACCATGTGCCGATACGACTATCGTAACAATAATCGCTGAATTCACATCCCACATGTCGACAACCTCGTGAGCAATGTCCAAATATTTTATTTGTTTGTCCTTTTCTGGTTTCACAAGATTCTCGTCATGTGGTATGGTTATATACGATTAATGCAAGGCGCTGTGACCGATCTATTACCACAATATCAGGCTTATTGGTTAATATAGTCCTGTCCTCTGAATCGACAAGATTATATTTTAGTGCAAGTTGCTGATGGACAATCCTGGCCACTTGGTTGTACCTATGCAAATACTCACCGTTGGCAAGACGAGAATAACCAGAAATTATATGTTTAAGAGATTCGCCAGGTAGGTGGCCTGCCCGACATATGTCAACCGTACCATCTCTCAGAATATACTTCCGATAGTTATTCTTCATAACAACTTTGTCTGTAATTGCACAGACAAAGCCCTCGGTTTCTCCAAATAGATCACCGAAACGTAGCCAGGATACAGATGCTAATAAATCTACATCAGGCCCATGTAAGGCCCGATAAAATCGTCCATGCAGCTCTTTACCCTGCCATATTTTCTTGCGATCGTCAGTACTAAGTATTACTGGTTTACGCCAGTTCTCTTTGGCAAGAGCGAGTGGGGTCAGTCCGTTATCTACTGCTACCACATCTCTATGCACACCCACGCTAGTATGAATAAAATATTCTCTAAGGTTGCATATCACACGGTTATGCAAGGTCTTGGCGTTTAAAAAGCCACGACCTCCACACTTCCGTGGGATATACAACCTCACTACAGACGAACGTGGATGATGCATCCGATATGTGGCCAATAAAGAACGGACTTACCTATCTAGGGTGTCTAACTCAGTTTGAGTCAATCTAAGTATGCCGAAGGAGTATACTAAGACTGGCATGGCCGACCCGTTGATAGCGCAAACCTTGTTGCCGCGTGACAATAGACTTTTTAGTACTTTTTTCAGGCGACCCAAGAAACGATCTTGCAGCGTTCGTTTCATGTCAGTCTAAGTAATACCCAAAGCTTGCGACATACCGAGATATTTATAGGTTTCAGTCGCGGAAAGAGACTAAAGTTTTGTGATGTCTGAAAGATTTTTTCCTTCAGATTCCACAATCCGCCCCTTCCTAACATGCATGACAGCACATTTATCTACACCAAACTCCATTTTGATTGAATTACTAAAAGTTTCAGTGACCTTTAGTAACTCAGACAAATGGGATTCAGTAGAAGCATATAATTTCAAGTCATCCATGTAGAGAAGGTGCGACACAACCTGACCTCCTCTCCGGAACTGATAGCCTAACCCTGAATCCTCCAGTAAAGTACTGAGAGGATTCAGTGCCAGAAAAAACCATAAAGGACTCAAACTGTCACCCTGAAGTATACCCCTCTCGATCTTGACAGATTCACCATTACCAAGAAAGTGACGACATCCTGGATATACAAGAGCCGTTCTCCATTGTCCCATACATGCCTTCAAGAAGGTGCACAGAGTTGTATCAACTTTGTACAACTCTAACACCCTCAACAACCATGTATGAGGCACAGAGTCATAGGCTTTCTTGTAATCAATCCAGCATTTCGCCAGATTTCTTCGGTTACGGCGGACCTGCTGATGAATGGCCATGTCAAGAATAAGGAGTTCTTTAGTACCACGTGACCTGCTTCTACATCCATTTTGAGAGTTGGACATTATGGAATTAATATCAATATGACTTGTTAATTTTACTCTCAAAATAGATGTAAGAAGCTTATAGACCGTAGGTAAACACGTTATCGGTCTATAATTTTTAGGGTCCGTGGTACTACCTGATAGCCTAATATATAGAGAAGGTGAGTAATGCCTGAGGTCATAAAAGATGGAAGCGAACCTGACTCAAGTGATGTTTGAAAGCAAGATGCCAAACAATCATGTGAGCTATGGAATCATGTGAGCTATGGAACCATTTTAGCCAAAAATTGTGCAGTCCGTCCGGCCCAGGTGACTTCCAATTGGGTAACGAACGAACTGCACTGGCGATGTCATCAGACGTTATTATTATTGGTTCCATAGTTTGAATGGACTCACATGACAATCCGACATCCCGCATCCACCCATCCTCTGTATGACTAACAGGCGTCGACCAAATGCTTCGTCAAAATGAATTTGTGGCTTCAGCATCGGGTAGGCACATGTCAGTCACACCATGATCAGGCTGCTCCCATCTTCTATACACCCACCTCTCATCTTTTTAGAAGGAACGATTTTGAGCATAGCGATACACTAGATTGAGACGAAGTAAGAATGATGTGGTTACACTGTACTTCAGAGCGGAGCCTCTCAAGTGCGGCGTCATCCAACATGTGACAGCGTTGAATGGCTCGCACCTGATCCGACAGCCGTTGTGCCGAAACGTTGACATTTGGTTCTAGTACCTGAAACAAAGGCAGCATACGAACACGGTACGCAGTGAGATTAATTCCTCCTTCTGTAGCCGCATAATATGCCCGCATAACGTTTTCATTCATAGACGAAGTCCATCGTATGCGGTGCACATTACCACCGGCAGCGGGGGCCCTAATCGAGGCCGGTGGGCCTCTGGGCTCTAAGCACGTCGGTGGCCGGCGTCTCCCCTGGCGACGTACAGGTGTTGGCGACGTCGGGGGGGAGAAATACTCGTCGCTCGATGATGAGCTCAACGCCTCAGCAGCATTTACTTCCATGTGCTGCGAGGCGGAGCTTTGCGACGAGTCAGGTGGTGTTATCTGTGCATTTCGTGTTCTGGCTCTTGTTAGCATAATATATTTACATAATTTTCGTACTTTAATATTTTCTGTTTGACATGAATTTAGACGTCATGTCATTCTCAACATCATAAATTTCTTGTATTTTGCATATTTATTTATTCTTTGGTTTAATTTTTCTATTGTATCTTGTAATGGTACGAGTAAATTCTATTTTATACCTGAAAAATGTCTTGATGTATAAATATCTCAAAAAAAATATTATAATTATTTCCTTTATTCATTAATTACACATATCAATTACATTTTTGAATACATTATATAAAAAAAAATCTATTTAATAATTTTTATTAAAGTGGAAAAAGACAATTTGATTCGAGACAGGGATTGAACCTGTGACCTTTGCCTAACCAGGGCAATGTTCTAGCCACCTGAACTACCCGAACCGTATCGAATCAAGTTGAAATTCTCCACCTTATTTATATAGAGTATAAATAAGGTGGAGAATTTCAACTTGATTCGATTTCGACTCTATATAAATAAGGTGGAGAATTTCAAATCAAGTTGAAATTCTCCACCTTATTTATATAGAGTATAAATAGGGTGGAGAATTTCAACTTGATTCGATACGGTTCGGGTAGTTCAGGTGGCTAGAACATTGCCCTGGTTAGGCAAAGGTCACAGGTTCAATCCCTGTCTCGAATCAAATTGTCTTTTTCCACTTTAATAAAAATTTATGAGAAATTTAGCAAATAATTGCTTTATAAATTTATCTATTTAATAATATAAAAAATAGTATCCCACCGGCATCGGGTACAGGGACCAAGCTACCGGTGCCGCGGTGGTCAGGACTGCAGAGACAGAAATTTCCGCACAATACGTGCCGTGCCCAGAAGAACCGCCTTTTGCATCAAGCCCTTGACCCAACTGCCTAACGCGAGCCTCTTGAGATGTTGGTCGAGGCTCTTGGCGATCAGGCCATGTGCTGATACAACTATCGGAACAATAATCGCTGAATCCACATCCCACATGTCGACAACCTCGTGAGCAAGGTCCAAATATTTTATTTGTTTGTTATTATTATGTCTCTTCTTTTTACACGAGTATCTTCTTTTTTTTCTCATGAAGATACCCGGACTTTTGGTAGGCTTACATGGGGACATAGGTCCAACACGCACCCTTTAAGAATTTTAATCTAATAGGGAATGGGACCCCCACTGCAGATAGTCCACGCCCGCCTTATGTAGAAGAACGGTAATAGACCACCTCCAATGGGAGTTAAACTATTGTACAATATTGAGTTGAAGGTTAAATGGAGTATGTAACTAAAACTATGGTTGAAGACGGCGTCTGCCATTTTAATATATTTTTATCAAAATACTGGCAGACGGTGACTTGTTAACTCACTAGATGGGCCCCTATACAATCGCCATAGGCATGATAAGCCTGTAAGGCGACAGAGGGCAACACCGGTGTGAGCGGCTTGGGGTGTCGAGCGGTGCGGCGCCGGTTTCACCTTCGCGGGACTGGTCCGGAGCGGGCTTGACCCGTAGTTATGCCGTAGGCGTGACAATATGTATGTATGTATGTTATTTGCTTTTTGTTGTGAGGTTTACGAATCAATTAACGAATATCAATCAATTTATCAATCCCACACAATAAACGGATAAATTGCAGTGGTTATCGAAAAACACCATAACACTTTTATTCAATATCGCTATATTTTATGTTACAGTCTATTTTGACTGTGTCCGAATTATAATATCTTGTGTTAAAAGAATAAGACACGTGATCTTGAATTTATATATTTTAAGTTTAGTACAGCACTTGGTAAAACTTTACAATCATGATCTAAACCTTACTTACAGACAACATGACAATTATTCAGTGTTGCCAACAATACACCACACTCGCCCCTCTTCAAGAAACCGTCATACCTTAATTAATATGTTTAAAAACTATTATTATTTTCTTATAAATCAAGACGATCTGGAGCTTTTCTAATTCTAGTTGATCGACGCAGACCAAGCTCAGGTGATGCAAGTCCAGAACCACCTGTTTGTTCAAACTCATCAACCTCCATCCTATCTCCCTCCTCTTTAATCCTTGGAGTATGATCAGGCATATCTTCATTATCGACATTGCCATGGGTTATACATTCCATGGAAGGATCTATAACTGATGATTCTTGATTTGTGATTTCCTGAGCCCTTTCCACCAACAATACTCTCTCATTAGCATTTTTGATTGTACAATTCCTGAATGTGATTGATGAAACATATGTAATATTTTAGTTCTTAACATTGGTGGGATAATAACTCGATTTACCCATAATACACATTTCTGCTCTACTGATAATTCTGCGCGCTTTAAAAAATAAGGCTTTAGAGCTTCATTACTTTAGCCTTTGGCCATCCTGTACTTACATAATCATATACTCTGCTTAGAATAGGATCCTTTTGTGTATGCTTTGCAAGATCCTGAAAATCTAAAGGAGAATCTTCTGTGAAACTTAAGTATTGAATCTGATCATTTAGTTCAGCTAATTCAGGTAATGGTAGGCGAGACAAAGCATCTGCATTTTGTAACATAGTTCCCTTTCTATACACTATCTCATAAGTATAACCCGAAAGTAATAGGGCCCATCTTTGTAGTCTGGCATTTGCAGTAACGGGTATTCTTTTTAAAGGATCAAATATAAATTTTAAAGGTTGGTGATCACTAACTATAATGAATTTTCTCCCATTCAAAAATTTATGAAACTTTTTCACACCAAATATTATTGCTAGAGCTTCCTTTTCTACTTGGGAATAATTTTTTTGAGAATTATTTAAAGATCCTGATGCAAAGTTGATAGGATCCCCATCAATTTTATGACTAAGTACTGCACCCACCCCATATTTGCTTGCATCGGTTGTTAAATATAATACTTTTTTACTGTCATAATGAGCTAACAATTGATTTTCTACTAGCAGTTGTTTACTATTTTGAAAAGCCTTTTCAGCACGCTCAGACCAAACAAAAGGAGTATTACTTACTAATAAGCTATGCAATGGCTTTAAACATTCTGAGAGCCTTGGTAAAAGTTTACCATAATAATTTAATAGGCTTAAATAGGCTTGCAGCTGTGTTACCGATGTAGGGGCGGGAGCTTTCAAAATAGCTTCTACTTTTTTCGGCAATGGTTTAATTCCCTCTTTACAAATTATATGTCCTAAAAACTTTATTTCCTTAGGGAAAAACTGACACTTATCTCCATTTATTTTCACATTGTAGGATTGTAAGCGTTCTAAAACCCTATTTAAATGCTCATAACAATCTTTAATACAATTCCCTTTTATGACTACATCATCCAGGTAGCATTTTACATTATTTAGCCCTACTAGAATCTGATCCATTGCACACTGGAAGACAGATGGACCACTAGACACACCAAATTGCAGGCGGGTTGGCCTAAACAATCCTAAATGAGTATTAATGGTCATATACTCACGCGATGCTTCTTCTAATAAAAATTGTTGATAAGCCCCTGTTAAATCCAGTACACAAAAAACATGAAGCGCTCGTGGCCCCGCGGTCTCAGTGTTCGGTAAACGATCACTGAGGTACGCAACTTTCACTAAGGCTGGTCGTCGGATGGATGACCACTTTGTGGCATTTACATTTGCGAGCGTTTCCGTGCTTCGGAAGGCACGTTAAGCCGTTGGTCCCGGTTGCCAGTAAAATGGCAGTCGTTAAGCCTGGTTGAAGGCCTTATAGGCGGCTTTAAAAAATTTCAACAGCAGGTAGCCACAACCTGCGTCTGTCTATTTCAACACGGCAATGGGCTCACCACCTATTACGTGGGACAGGAATCCACACGGTGAAAAGTGGGCATATAATATGCCTCTGCCACCCCTTCGGGGATAAGGCGTGATGGATATTTATTTATTTATTTATTTACAAAAAACACTACCACCAGACATTTCAGCAAATATATCTTCTGGAATTGGAAGAGGATAATGCTCTGTGTCTAGTACCCTATTCAATGTCACTTTGTAATCTACACAAACACGCAATTTTTTGTCACTCTTCTGCGCTAAAACAATAGGACTAGCCCATCTACTATGTCTAACCTTTTCAATGATACCCGCTTTTTCTAAGCTTAACAATTCTTTTTCAACTTCTTCCTTTTTGGAGTAGGGAATCGTATAGGCTTTATGAAAGATAGGTTCTGCCCCTTGTTTTAATTGAAGACTAGCTTTCATATTAATTATGTGTGATGACCTATCTTTAGCAAAGACCTTACAGTATTTAGTTTTAATAATTTTGATCAGTTTATTCTTATCTTCACTTACATTGGTTATTACTTTTAATTCAAAATTATTTTGCCACTTAGGAAATAATATTCTCAACCAATTCCGCCCTACTAAAGGCTCGAAATATTTTTCACAATCTAATACAACTAAATACAATTTTTTTTTATTTGACTCACCCACAGCTTAACAGATCCTAATACTTTTAAAAATTCACCTGACACTGACTTTAATCTGTAATCACATTTTAATAACTTATATGTTGCAAAATACTTATCAACATCTCTTTTATGTATGACTGATTCGCAAGCCCCTGTGTCCACTTGCATTTTCAACATGTTCCCATCCCCTAGTCACAAGGGTATCCAGGCAGCTTCTTCTTCACTTGCAATCAGCCTTATACTGCCTAACATAATTTCTTCAGCTTCAGAGTCTCCTCGAGTTATTTCATGTAACTCTCCCAGTTGTTTCACTGTGCCTTTCTCTGGACGGAAATGGCACTTAGATGCAATGTGGCCTTGTCTTTTGCAATTATAACACACCCATGTTTTCTTGTAACACCGTTCTGGTAAATGATTGCCTCCACACCGGGTGCAACCCTCCCTACCTGTAGTACCCCGACGATTTCCCCCTCTGCTACGCACTATTTGGGAACCTTGAGCCGACAGTGGTTGACGGACTGGTACCGGCACATGATGCTGAACAGCTTGGACTGACATATCTGGTTGAATATTTCTAACTTCCTTTTCCGCGCTTTCAAACGCTGTCGCTATTTTGACAGCTTCTTCGAACGAGAGTTTGTCACCCATCGTTAAGAATTTTCTTGTTAATTGTTCCCGAGCAACTCCGCTCACCAACCTATCCCGAAGGGCGTCATTTAAAAAGCTCCCAAAATCGCACAGAGCTGCTTTCTTTTTTATTTCGACAAGGAAATTGTTCACACATTGTCCTTCTTTTTGTTTGGTCATGTAAAATTCGTAGCGACTGGCGATCGCTGATTTTTGTACAATAAAATGTTTTGCCAGCACCGCCATGAGTTCCTCATAGTTCTTTGTCGATGGTTTATCAGGTGATACTAAGTTTTTCATAACATTATAAGTATCTGGTCCAATAAGTGTAATCAGCATCGGCACTCTCTTGTTTTTCTCGATTTCGTTTACAATAAAAAACTGCTCCATGCGTTCACAATAATCGGAGAAATCATGTTTCTCTGCGTTAAATTGTTCGATATTTCCGATTAACGCCATCTTTTCTTCAATATTGTTTTCCTCGTCGCCAGTATAATATCTTGTGTTAAAAGAATAAGACACGTGATCTTGAATTTATATATTTTAAGTTTAGTACAGCACTTGGTAAAACTTTACAATCATGATCTAAACCTTACTTACAGACAACATGACAATTATTCAGTGTTGCCAACAATACACCACACGAATCACATTGAAACATAAAACAGTAATCGCCAATCATCGCAACGCTTCGCTGTTTGGACCCTTTCGGACAAAACAAAAAGTTCACTTTAATCCTTTGTTTACTTCAGTCAAAAAATTACAAAGTGTACGTGTGACGACCAACATTACTTTACAACAGAAGCTAGAATTAAAACAGGCAACCACGCGTGTACGGAACTTTTTATACCCTTTCAGTGAACACCTGCGTTGCTTAAATTATGTAAATATTCTTAATTCAAAGTCCTTTGTAATCTTGCGCTTTCACTCAAATTTCGTACGGAAATTGACTCGTTAGAGCACACATGAGTTGGGTGTTCTTTATTTTGATGAATAAAAGGTGCTTTGTGCTGGCTTGATGTTGATACAAGGATTAAAGTTGAAATTGTGACACTTTTGCAATTATTCGAAATAAAGGGCCAGCATAACGAGTAGATGCAATTGTTTTACTCGAATAAGGAGAATTTTATGCTACCGATATGGCAGACAAGCATACAGCCTTGGATGTACGATGTATGACTGACGTGCGGTTCGCGCTGCTGACGCTGTAAAAACCTTTTAAACCCTTTTTTTTTTGAAAATCTCTATACTGTACTGTCCATACTGTTATGTGTCTACAAACTACCTACTAGTTAATTAATTCCATTCCAGTGGAAATATTGTTAAAACATGTAGCCTAAGCAACTCTGTATAACATCGGCTATCTGCTAGATACTATTTATAATTTTAGCCGTTACAAAACAAATTATTTTTGTGAATTTAGTGAAAAGCAGGTAATTTGGAATTACAAATATACATTTCAATTTTATTTATTTATTATAGATAGGTGGTTATCAAAACTTTTCACTAAACCATGAACCACATAAAGGGCTTGCAGAAGTCAAAGTTATATAGCCATACAAACATCAACATAAAATGAGAAAATATTGCGAGGTCCATCCACATTTTAAGCGCTTTCATATTCTCAATATTGCGTCAGGTAAAATGCCATCACATAGAAAGTATTCGGCGTTTTCGGTTAATATCACATACCTGCCATCGCATTTGATGTATACACTCTATTATAAACATACGACACATGTGTCGAGCCATTTTATTTGCACAAGTGAATTACAGCAGGGAATGTAATATTTCAGGGGTTAAGGAAGGTGATCCACTGATAGTTTAGTGGTAAAAGATTAGTAGATAGTTTATTTTTAAATATGTAATTTTATTTACTTGAAGCGAGAACTTTTAATTGGCTTTCTGATGACTATGCTTGTGAATTTCTTTATAATTAATCTCTTCCATGTAATTGATAAATAAATAAATAAAAATAAATAAAATAAATATCCATCGCGCCTTATCCCCGAAGGGGTGGCAGAGGCATATTATATGCCCACTTTTCACCGTGTGGATTTCTGATCCACGTAATACGTGGTGAGCCCATTGCCGTGTTGAAATAGACAGACGCAGGTTGTGGCTACCTGCTGTCGAAATTTTTCATGCCGCCCATAAGGCATTCAACCAGGCTTAACAACTGCCATTTTACTGGCAACCGGGACCAACGGCTTAACGTGCCTTCCGAAGCACGGAAACAAATAAATAAGTAACAGTAGAAATCACCGTATCTGATGAGCACTGGATATAAATTTATATAAAATTGTACTATAATGTATTTAGAAATATAAGAATCCTAGCTGACCCGCGCAACTTTTCTAGGCGCGCTACATAAGAGGAACAGACAAAGAAAGATAATTTTTTTGCCAAACAATTTTTTTTATCTTTCGTATTTTTTTTTCAAATAAAAGTATCCTATATTACTTCTAACATCTCCGAGAATATGTATAAGTTTCATGATGATTGGTTTATTAGTTTTCGCGTGAAAACGTAACGTACAAACTTACATTCCAATTAATAATATTAGTAGGGATATTATATTATAATACTTTTTTAATTTATACTTACCCTGACGGGGTAAGAGTAGAGGCCCATCGTCAGGCTACGCGATCTTTCGCTTCTGCAGATTTATTAATCGTTTCATGCACATCAGACTATCCGAGTGATATTATTTTTTTTTTATACGTAGCCTCTTGATGGTAAGCAAAGACGACGACTCAACCCGCCAGGGCTCCGATAGCGACCCTCATCTTGACGGCCCAGATATAAGATGCCTTTTCACGCTTCTCTTAAATGACCCAGGATTGTAAGAGGAGGGAAACACGTGCGCTGGCAGAGAGTTCCATGTTTTTATGGTGCGACATATGAAAGATCTACGGAATCTTACGGTTCTAGGCACGATGGTGTCCACAGTGTAAGGATGACATCTCTGCCCCGCCCGTGTTGTACAGGAACGGAAGGGGGAGGGTGGGATCAATTAGAAGAGTTCTTCAGAGCACTCACCGTGGTAGATGCGGTAAAATGCAGCTAAGCTGGCGACCGTTCTTCGCATCTCCAACGGTTCAAGACTGCCAGTAATCTCTGTACAGTCTATGATGCGGATGGCACGTAGCTGCAACGCGTCGAGAGCTTCAAGTAGGTACTTGGCGGAGTCATCCCAGAGACGTGAGCAGTATTCCTTGCACGGACGAATCTGACAGTTATATAATAAGCATCTCTGTTCCGGTGAGAAAAACCGCCTCACCCTGTTAAGGACTCCGAGCTTGCGAGAGGCCAAGCTGATGCACCCCTCGATGTAATTTTTATTGTTAAGCTCTAGACGAACGTCCAACCCCAGAATGCTGAGATAATTCTGCAGTGGTAGTGTTGTGTTCTGAAGAGTTGGAAGGGGAAGGAAAGGGGATAATTTAGCAGTAAATGCACACGCCTGTGTTTTCCTGGCATTGAATTCGACCAGATTATCGGAACCCTACCGAGAGATGCGGTCCAGACTCCGATTGAGTTCTGCCACAACTTGTCCCCTCTTAGCCTCAACATCCGTCCGCTTTGCCGTCGGGTGACTTACATATCTCCTATGCAACGTACTATCATCTGCATCATCTGCATAGCAATGTATGGTGCCCGGGGACTACATATCATTGATACGCAGAAAAAAGAGAGTGGGCGACAAAACGGACACCTGCGATACGCCAGCATTTATCTGCAGGCAGTCTGAGGCCTGACCGTCGCATTGGACCCGAATACGGCGCTCTTGCAGAAAGCTGGCGAGCCATGTGCATAGTTGAGGTGCCAGGCCATATGCCGGAAGCTTGGAAAGAAGTGATGCATGCCAGACGCTATCTAAAACCTTGGCGAAGTCCAGGCTAATGGCCAAGGACTCGCCATGCTTGTCCATAGCCTCACCTCAAAGGTGTGTAACGTATGCCAGAAGATCACCCGTTGACCGTTTCGGCCTAAATCCGTATTGCCGGTCGTTTATTAAGGAGTGATCTTCCAGATAACGTGTGAACTGCTTGTTTATGATGACCTCAAAGCCTTACAGATGACTGAGGTGACGGCTATGGGGCTATAGTTGCCTGGGTCTGACCTATCCCCTATCTTATCCAACGCCTCCTTCCACGCATCCGGCACACTACCCGTAGAGTAGGACAGACGATACAGGCGTGTTAGCACTGGAGTCAACTCCGCTGCACACCTCTTAAGAATCACCGCAGGAATACCATCGGGGCCACTGGACTTACGGACGTCGAGCGACCGCAGCACCTTCCGTTCGTCGCACTGCCTGATAATAATATCTGGCATTACATTGCCATAATTCGTGATTATAGGAGGCTGTTTGCCACGGTCATCGATCCGGGAATTGGCCGCGAACATTTTGGCTAATAAGTCCGCCTTCTTTCAAACCTTATAAGCCAGGGTTCCGTTAGGGTACACCAGCGGTGGCAGTGAATGTCGCCAGAAGTTAGATTGCACGGCTTTGGCCAGTTGCCAATATCCTCATGGTACTCATGTGGCCTTTTTTTTTAAGTCTTGGTCTACCCTGACGGCGTTAATTTCTAAATAACTAATTGAATCAGGCGTTACATGGCGGAAATCCATTTAAAAAACTATAATTATTTTGTTTTTAAATGTTATTTCTGCAATATTCCGCTTTTTTAGAATGTCGTACGATGTCGACACATGTTTCGCCTACACACAAGGCATTATCAAGACTGTTTGGCAGCAAAAGTACTTACGCGTTCACCTCAACCTTTAGTAGTTCGAACGCGTTTGGTTGCGTTCGAACTACAAAAGGTTGAGGTGAACGCGTAAGTACTTTTACTTTTAGATAGCGCGATGTAGACTTCTAGTTGTTTTGTCTATTTTTGAATAAACTAAGCAAAACCGAAGTGTGGAAGTCTGTTTGTTCATTCAGCAAAGTACACCCGTCCCGTTTTATAATTTCTAACTGCTCTAATACGGACATTTTTAGACCCTTTTCACATAAATGTAAAATTTCACAACTGTTGTTATCATTCAAAATATGCCCGGTGTCCAACAAATGCTTCGCGAAATGTGATTTATCTGTGTGATCGTTTCGGAATGCTCCTAAGTGTTCCTTATATCTGGTATCCAATGAACGACCTGTTTGGCCTATATAAACATTGCAACAACCATCACATTTCAACTTATAAATACCGGTTTTTTTGCTATTACTAATACTATCTTTACCATTACATAATGTTTTTAAGGTATTTTGAGGTCTATAGGCCGAGAAAACATTATTTTCCTTAAGTACCCTCACCACACAATGTGTGATACGCCCAAAGTATGGGTGACTAGAAGTACACTTTTATTTAGTTTCTTTAGTTGATTGGTACAAAAGGAGTTTAACCATAATATTTTGCTTTTTTAATAAAAGTGAGTGTATTCATTTTGAGCTATAGCCGTTAGATTGTGCAATGCAGCAAATAATATTCAATTCCTTGTCAAATGCCTCTCCGCTTAATGGAACATTCAATAGCCTATGAATCATACTATGAAAAGCCGCCATTTTATGAAGCCATGGGTGGCAAGAATTAAAAGAAATTGTAGTATCTGTATTAGTTGGTTTACGGAATATTTCAAAACTATGCTTTATGCCATTTTTTGAAATTAATAGGTCTAGGAAATTCAATAAATTATTTTGCTCTATCTCTAATTTAAATTTAATTTTAGGGTGAATGCCATTTAAGTTACTGAGAAATATACTTAGTTGTCTATGGGTACCCGTCCAATTCATTATTATATCATCTACATATTAGCAGCCAAGATTAGCAGCCCTAGAATATGTATTTGTACGTATACTGATATACCTTGGAATAACGTTGTAGTGTTTACATTGCCGATTGAACCACACATTTTGGCTAGCAACGCGGTGATGTTTTGTTAATTTTGCCTGTAAAGCTATGCTTGCTGATTTTAAATAACTAATTGAATCAGGCGTTACATGACGGCAATCCATTTTAAAAAACTATAATTATTTTGTTTTTAAATGTTATTTTTGCAATATTCTGCTTTTTTAGAATGTCGTACGATGTCGATACATGTTTCGCCTACACAGAGAAAGAGTCACTGGCAGTGGATATCGAGGTAGCAATCGTTAGGAATAAAAAGGACAATATAGTTAAAAGTCTGGCGGCTCACCAGATAAAATCATATAAGTCCACAGGTTTTCATAGCTCGGAAATAACAAACTTTAAATCAAAACACCAAAAACTTGTCACCAATAATTTAGTCATTAATAAAGCTGATAAAGGTAACACTATAGTGATTATGCCCAGAGCTGAATACACCAGCAAAGTGAATGACATCGTTCTGACAGATGAGTTTCAGCGCCTGGGTTCCGATCCAACTTTGAAGTATCACGCAGAGCTAAAACTCTGTATAAAAGCAGCAAAATACCTTTTTCCAGAAGATTCGCCGTTACTTCGGACCTAAATACCTATGAATCCACAATGTCCACTACTTTACGGGTTACCAAAAATTCATAAAGACAATGTACCTGTCCGACCTGTAGTCTCGTATATAAACGCGCCCACTTATAAATTAGCCAAGTACCTCAATTCACTTATTAAGGAAAAGACCGGTTTCAATCCAAAATATTGTTTACGTAACACTTATGATATGATTCAAAAAATAAAAGACATCGAGTTGCCGCGTAATTCAATATTGGTATCGTTGGACGTAGATAGTTTGTTTACAAACGTTCCTTATAAGGAATGCTTAAAAATCATAAAAAATATGTTGCAAATTAAAAGATTACATCCAGAACAAATTAATGATATTTTAAGCTTAACAGAGCTTTGTATGAGGCAAAATTACTTTCAATTTAACAATGAATATTATGTACAAAAAGAAGGTCTAGCAATAGGCTCGCCTTTAAGCCCCCTAATGGCAGACATATTTATGGACTATTTTGAAAATAAAAATATAATCAATAACAGTCATATTTCATAGTATTATAGATATGTAGATGATATAATAAGCGCAATAATAAGCGCAACCCTTAAGGAAATTCAACAATCCAATCTTAATATTGAGAGCTCGATTGCGTTTTTAACGACGCAAAATGAAGAATATAAACAAAAAATTGACCAACTAGAGAATCAAGTTAAGGAGGATAGGAAGTACATAGCAGTTTTGGAAAACAAGATAGAGGAAATACAAATAGGAGAACGGAAGAATAACTTTATTTTAAAAAATGTTCCCAAAAAATCAAGCGAAACCAAGGAAGATCTTATGGAAATGACTATAAGGCTGTCGGAGAACATAGGCTGTAAAATCCACAAGAGTGACATCAGAGACATATACAGAGTACGGGTTAAAAAGGGCGAGTTTCAAAATTCGCCTATTATTGTGGAAACAGGCTCAACACTTCTGAAAACAAATATATTGAAAATGGGAAGGGATTTTAACAGAAGGCACAAAGCTAAACTTTGCTGTAAACATCTGGGGCTTAAGACACAAGAGGAGACTCCCATATATTTATCAGAGCATCTAACTACAAAAGGATCGCGCCTACATTTTCTCGCAAGAGATTTAATCAAGTCTCGATCGTACAAATACTGTTGGACAGCCTATGGTCGAATCTACGTGAGAAAAGACGAGCAATCACCTGTCATCACTATAAGAAGTGAGGAGCAGATACAGAAACTTATTATACAGCAGTGACTATCTACATATAACTTCAATTGCAAACGAGGCCCATTATTATATACACTAGAAGTAAAAAAAAAAACAGTGTTTTACATTCTAATTTTGATAATCTTTCTGTATCAATTTTTGTATTTTTCAGTAAAACACGATACTATATTCAATAGCTTAGTTAAATACACACCCTATATTCACACCTCAAAAATTCATATTATATACAATCACAACATAAAGCTACACCAAACTCTTAAATCACAGTTAACTACGTATTACTACTACCAACTACTATACTGTAATAAACAATACACACTTATTTATTTAACCACATACATTCTGACTTTTAAACCACGATGTGATAAGCAGAGGCGTATAACATGCCCTCCATTTACACAAGTACACATTTTATTCAGTTATCATTTATTTATTCCTTTCGAACTTATGATTATAACTCTATATATAATATACAAACACTATGGATAGCACACTAGAAAATATAACTGAATTAGACAATCTAGAAATAGCGCGTACTATCGAGTGTGATAGTAGTGAGCTCGCCAAACATATATGTGTTACCACAAGTGATCTCACTATTATTTCCCAAAATATCAGGAGCATATACCGTAATTTGGACGATCTCTTGGCAACATTGACAACGTTGGTATTCGAGACTGACATAATCGTTTTAACGGAATGTAGACTTAACGCTGATAAGCCCATTCCGCAAATAAAAAACTACGATTCCTTCGCAACTACACGGCAGCTTAACCAAAATGATGGGGTGGTTATCTATGTAAAAAGCTCGTTGAATCCGAAGGTCAAGGAAATAATGTTATCCCAGGCCTCCTGCCTCCAATTAGACGTACTAAATAGTAACATATTGTGCATCTACCGATCCCCGTCAAATAAACATGCTGACAGTTTTGTTGAATCTCTTGATACCCATTTAAATAGTATAACCACACATAAAAATATTATAGTTACGGGAGATATAAACATAAATATCCTACCGAAATTGTCTGAATTAGCTCATGAATATACAAATAGAGTTAACTACATAAACATGCTTTCCCTGCATGGCATACTTGCCGGTCATAAACTCCCTACTAGACAAAAAACTTGCCTGGATCATTGCATGCTTAAAATAGATAAGAAAAAGATATCTGCATGTGTAGCTATCCTACATTCTACCATTACAGATCACTATACAACTGTCTTAGTGTTGTCTAAATTAAAATACAATAACACCATTCAAAAAACAACTACTACTATAGATTATCAACAAGCTTTTAACTATTTAGAAGGAAAAAAATTGCATGAATTATTGCTACATGATAATCCAAACATACTGTGTACCCAACTGATACAATATTTGACTGAATCCATTAAATTGAGTACTAACACAATAAACATACCTAGTAGCAAGCGCATCAAAAAACCTTGGATTACCAATGGAACATTGCGTTGCATAAAAAATCGCAATCAGCTACAAAAACGTCTTCGTCGTGATCCAGAGAATATGACTCTAAAAGTAACCTACATGCGGTACAGAAACTATTGTAATAATTTAATAAAAAGATTAAAAAGAAAATATGAAAGAGACCTCATTGCTAATTCTATAAATAACAATAAATTACTGTGGAAAAATATCAAAACTATAACTTATACAAATAAAATAAAAAATCAAAACAATGAATTATTAAATATTAAGGCAACTCCCCCCGAATCAGTAAATTTTATTAATAAGTTTTTTGCCAACATTGGTTCACAATTAGCTCAACAAATCCAGCTAAGAAATAATGTGAACTCTAATCAGACTGAGTTAACTTCGCAATTAAACTCGTTTGTTCTTCTTGAAACCGACACTGACGAAGTGGGTAGAGTTGTGATGGGTTTGAAACCTGAAAGCGCTCCTGGATGGGACAATATCTCGGCAAAATTTCTAAAATATGTCAATAAAGAAGTAGTTCCTGCCTTAACACATTTGGCCAACTTATGCTTTAAGAAAGGTATATTCCCAGCCCAATTGAAGTATGCCATCATCACGCCAATACACAAGAGTGGAAGTAAAGATGACATCAATAATTATAGACCCATATCGGTTTTAACTACTTTGTCTAAAGTAATAGAGAAATTAATAAACATTAGACTTCTTAATTACATAACTACATTTAACATATTAGCTGATGCTCAATTCGGATTTAGGCACGGCAAATCTACAGAGGATGCAGTAATTGCTCTAAGTTCACTAATAACTAAACACGTCGATAAAGGAAATAAATGTTTAACTGTTTTCCTAGATTTAAAAAAGGCGTTTGATACCGTTTCTACGTCTATCCTTGTGAACAAATTAGAAAAAGTCGGTATCAGAGGTACTGCTCTGAATCTATTTAGAGATTATCTAGCAAATAGGAAACAAAGGGTCAAAGTGGGGTCACACATAAGTGAGGATACACATGTGACATATGGCGTGCCTCAGGGTAGTGTGCTGGGTCCTACGCTTTTCCTTCTTTATATTAATGACCTCTGTAGCATAAAAGTTGCTAACGCTAAAGTGTTTTGCTACGCCGATGACACAGCAGTGGTCTTCTATGGGAGAACTTGGAGCGAGGTCAAACAGTATACTGAGACTGGTATGATTCATATTGCTGACTGGTTACATAAAAACCTATTAACCCTGAATACATCCAAAACCAATTACATATGTTTTAGTATATACAATATTGCACAGCCGAAAATTGACTTCAACATCAAAATACATTCTTGCTGTGATGCAAATAGTGGAAACTGTAACTGTCCTAGTATTAATAAAGTGGGAGAAACAAAATACCTCGGCGTAATAATTGACCAAAGACTGTCCTGGTACGCTCACTTGGAACAAGTCACGTCAAGAGTTCGGAAACTGGCGTGGATTTTCAAAACGCTTCGACATACTGTACCTAGAAATATGAGAAGCGAAGGAAACTCCATTAGAAGTATCTTAATGCAGATATATTTAGCCCTGGTACAATCTATTTTAATGTATTGTATTTCAGTTTGGGGGGAGCAGCAAAAACCAAATTTATACAGGTCGAAAGAGCTCAACGGGCACTGTTAAAAACAATATACTTTAAAAAAAATAGGTTCCCTACAGAAAGACTTTATCTTATTGGCGATGTACTGTCTATCAGGAAATTATATATAACACAAATTATATTAAAAAAACACAAAACTGTAAGTTATGACGCAGACAAAATTAGAACAAAAAGAAGGATACCCCATGTTGCTCATACTACCAGGGTGAGAACCACATTTGCTTCAATGCAGTTTGACCACAGATCCTCGCATTTATATAATAGGATAAATAAAATACTAGCTCTACACTCCATGTTACACTTTATATGTAAAAAGAAAATTATAGACTGGATCAAACCTCTTTCCCACGAAGATACAGAAGCACTCTTTGAGGTTACTACATAACCACATACTTAAACACACACACACACACACACACACACACACATACACACACACACACACACACACACCTACACCCACACACATGTTAGTATTGTATAAAAATTATTAAGTTATTCTTTTGTCTTTTGTAATTTTGTAAGCACATTGTGTTAATAACACTAGTGAGTTAGGAAGAGCGGAGGCTGCTAACACAGGCATTTTTTGCTTAAAAGTGGTCTCCGAACAAATTTTGCATTGTATGTTTTTATTATGACACAATAAAAAAAAAAAAAAAAAAAAAAAAAAATAATAATGAATTGGACGGGTACCCATAGACAACTAAGTATATTTCTCAGTAACTTAAATGGCATTCACCCTAAAATTAAATTTAAATTAGAGATAGAGCAAAATAATTTATTGAATTTCCTAGAACTATCAATTTCAAAAAATGGCATAAAGCATAGTTTTGAAATATTCCGTAAACCAACTAATACAGATACTACAATTCCTTTTAATTCTTGCCACCCATGGCTTCATAAAATGGCGGCTTTTCAAAGTATGATTCATAGGCTATTGAATGTTCCATTAAGCGGAGAGGCATTTGACAAGGAATTGAATATTATTTGCTGCATTGCACAATCTAACGGCTACAGCTCAAAATTAATACACTCACTTTTATTAAAAAAGCAAAATAATATGGTTAAACTCCTTTTGTACCCATCAACTAAAGAAACTAAAAAGAATACTTCTAGTCTCCCATACTTTGGGCGTATCACACATCGTGTGGCGAGGGTACTTAAGGAAAATAATGTTTTCTCGGCCTATAGACCTCAAAATACCCTAAAAACATTATGTAATGGTAAAGATAGTATTAGTAATAGCAAAAAATCCGGTATTTATAAGTTGAAATGTGATGGTTGTTGCAATGTTTATATAGGCCAAACAGGTCGTTCATTGGATACCAGATATAAGGAACACTTAGGAGCATTCCGTAACGGTCACACAGATAAATCACATTTCGCGAAGCATTTGCTGGACACCGGGCATATTTTGAATGATAACAACAGTTGTGAAATTTTACATTTATGTGAAAAGGGTCTAAAAATGTCTGTATTAGAGCAGTTAGAAATTATAAAACGGGACGGGTGTACTTTGCTGTACGAACAAACAGACTTCCACACTTCGGTTTTACTTAGTTTCTTCAAATATAGACAAAACAACTAGAAGTCTACATCGCGCTATCGTTTGGTTGCGTTCGAACTACAAAAGGTTGAGGTGAACGCGTAAGTACTTTTGCTGCCAAACAGTCTTGATAATGCCTCGTGTGTAGGCGAAACATGTGTCGACATCGTACGACATTCTAAAAAAGCGGAATATTGCAAAAATAACATTTAAAAACAAAAAAAGCGTTAATTTCTTTTTCCAACTCCTACAAATTCTGATTAAATTCGATGCGGGTTCCAAGACATTTTAACTTCTCCTGGCACTTCACCGAGATCGAGCTCGGTGTAACTTTTGTGGTCTTGGTCATTGCTGTAGATCCTGGTTTACAGGAGTCACAGTAATGGGAACGCGGGTGGGATTAGTCATAATTAAAACACCTTCTATTTTCGTGCAATAGAAAGTAAGTACGTCAATAGTTGTTCATTCTGACGTTGGACGTGCCCAAACTAAGAAAGCACGCTTATATTAACTTAATACTGACACTTTTATTCAAACCTGCCAAATTGCGTATTGACTTTGTTAAGTATTTTATATTTTTGTAAGCATAAATAAAAGAGAATAAAACATTCTTTTATGTTACTTTATTGGTCATTCGTTTAAACTGTCGGTTTATTCAGTGAGTTAAAATAAGGGGCTTACGAGCTCAATGCTCAACCGGGCTATGAGAAAAGTACTTCGCTTTATTGGCGCTTCTCTACAGAACCAAGCCTCTACACTGTGTTCAATGACTTACCAAATAAAAGAAAGATGGATTAAACCCATCATTCTACTTTGTATTACTTTAAGAATCATACTATTAAGACTTATTGATAATGTAAAAATCGTTGCACGTAAATACTACTGTAAAACTCAGTTTTTATAATAATATTGGTGGTTGAGCGGGCGAGATAAATAAATTCAAAATGGACTGTATTTGCGGGGAAAGACAAAAAATGAAATTTACACGCGATTGTCGACGGAAAAAGTAATGGAAAAACAGGAATGGGCACACTACCTTGCTGCTTGCTGCGAGATGGTGAGGTGGAGGCTGCCGGGGGCGACCCTGGACTTGAATTCCTGGTTTCCTTGCACGAAAACGCTATTTATCCATGGAAAACACAATAAATGCGATAGTTGGTGCGGGCGCGCGCGCGCGGTCATTGTAGTAGACAGACTGCCAGCCTTCAATCGTGGTCGCTGCCCGTGAGGCTAGTGGCGCGAGTGTAGGTACTTGCGCGCGTAATACAGCTGTCTCGCTCCTCCTTTATGCGAGACAAGGTAGGTGCGAAAGAGAAATGGAATAAAGGGGAAGGGACAACTAATTAATTAAAAACAAATGTAGATCAGCGATGCAACATAGAAAAAATAACGTGGTTACTCTTTTATCGCATGCCGGCGCAACCAATTGGACTTCGATGCAGCATTACTCAGATTTATTAAATCAAATTTACTTGGCGGTGGTACAGTTTCTATTATATCAGGAAGCGCCCTATAGTGGTATATATAATATACCACTGAGGTGTGATGGAAAGTGGTCAATGTATGCGCTGCCGACCCTTTTGAAGAACACCATACTATAGACGTTCGGGAAAACGTTAAGCAATATTTAGACCTAAAATAACTAAAAAAAATGCTTGTGTTGTTAACCTTTAAGTTGTTAATCAATACATTAAAGTAAATGAAGTGTATCGTATTTATTCAAATGAAGCGTGTATGTTAGATCATGCATCATCACTTCATATTATTAAACAATGTCCTTCGCCGCGTCTGTCTGTCTGTTCGCAATAATCTCAAAAACTACTGCACCGTTTTTTCTGCTGTTTTTACCAATAGATATGGTGGTTCTCCAGGAATGTTTTAGTGTATAATTTGTTAAGTTTATATATATATAAGCTAAAATATAACGACATTTGTTGAAGGTGTCAGAACGACTTAATTTACCTACAGTGTAAATATGTTCCGTACATTATTATTGTTGAACATCACTTAAAGTAAGTTTATGTCATCATTTACACCTTCATTATTTATTTAAAAATATATTTAAAGCAGCGAAAGCGGTTCTCATTTAAAAAAAGATCTCTTTTAGAAACACAAAAAAATATTTGTACTCAGGTTTATAAAATGTTAGTTTCATTAATATATAATGTTCTTTAATATTGGAATACGTAGCTAAAAATATTATCTCCAACGAGATTCATTGTAAAAAAATAACAAAAATAATAATAAAAATAACTATCTTCACGCTGTATCCCTGCCGGGGTAGTCAGACAGGACGGATCGCCAGATTTCGCAATCTATGCATACTTCTTTCGCTTCCTGCATATTCATTAATCGCTTCATACATGCACGTCTGGGTAACCGAATACTATTGAATTTTCCGTAAAATTCTAATTTGGAATTCATTGTAGTTATTCCAAAATTAGAAGCTTGTCGGTATGAAGAGATTTGCTTGCTTGTTCGTATTATTAAAAATTCATGGCTCGCAGCATATAAAACAATGATGGTCTGCCTACTTTTCTGGGATTATTATTGAAAACTGTTTCAGATATTGCCTAGCACAAACAAATTAAAATTTAATTTTCATTTCATTTTCATTTCATTTATTTTGCGAAATATGGGTACAGGGGTTGTTACAAGAAAATAAGTTACACCATACTTGACCTTACAGCCATGCAAAAAAAAAAAAGAAGTTAGAGTAATTAAAATTAAATATAACTATTCCAAATAAATCCATATAAAATACATCAAAATATTAAGCTCAATGAGAAAATAAAAAATAAAAAAATAAACGCCAAATTACATAAAATCATTCACAAAATAGATTATCATATCACCACATTCCAATCAAATGTTTTTACAATTTATTTATTAAATTCGAATTGTCAGATAGGTATTATAAATAAAACTATACAAAATAAATCAAAATATCAAACTCAATGTCAACAGGGAAAAAAGAAAATGTCAAAATTAAAATCATTTACAATTTTGATTATCATGATTGTCAGTTTGATTGTCAAATTCATTGTCAGATAGGTATTCGTCAACCGAATAGTAAGCTTTCTCCATTAACAGTTGTTTTACACTTGTCTTAGAGCTATTGAAATTAGATTTGGCCAAAATAAATGTAGGAAAATTGTTATAAATCCTAGGTAACATACAGAATATACTATTATTTACAAATGTTGTTTTATTTCCTGGTAGCCGTATCTTTAATTTGTGTCTTATACTATTTAATTTATCAAATAATTCAATATGTTTTCTGGTAAATAGTACTACTTCCAGAATATAGATGCATGGAAGTGTGAGCATTTTAAAATTAATAAAATAGGATCTACAGCTGTTAGTCTGTTTTAATTTAAAAATTGCCCGTACGCATTTTTTTTGTGCTATGAATGCTACGTTTTTGTCTGTTGCATTGCCCCAGAACATGATTCCGTACCTTAATAGAGATGCTACGTGACCATGGTAAGCCGTTAATACGGTCGATGTATTGGACGTTTTAGATAACATAAAGAGCGCATACGAGAACTGATGAAGCTTACCACATAGCAACTCTATATGAGAAGACCAGTGCAAAGCAGAATCCAAAGTCAAACCGAGAAACTTTGTAACATCAGTTTGTTCAATTTCGTGGCCCCAATATTTGATTTGCATGTCAGCCAATCTGTTTATTCTGTTTCTAAATGTCATAATCTTCGTTTTGTTATAATTTATTGTCAATTTGTTAATAGTTAACCAATTTATAATGTCAGATAATGTTTTATGTATGTCAAATTGCATTTGGGAGCTGTTTTTGCCTGTGAATATGATTGTGCTGTCATCGGCAAATAATATTGACTTATGGTTTGTCACCTTTGGTAGGTCATGTATATAAATTATAAACAACAGCGGACCTAATACGCTTCCTTGTGGGATTCCCAGTTTTACAACGTTAAATTGAGAAGAATAGTCGATTACTGTTTTTGATGATGGGCAAAGTCTAGAGATTTGTGTGGACTGCATCCTATTGCTTAAATACGATTTAATTAGGTCTAAAACATTTCCTCGAACACCGTAGGCATATAGTTTATTCAAAAGAATTTTGTGATCAATGTTGTCGAATGCCTTAGTCAGGTCCATAAAAAGAGCACATGATTGGATGCCTTTGTCAATATTAGTCATAACAGTTTCGAGAAAACCGTAAATAGCCGTGTTAATGGATTTATTTTTCCTAAACCCTATTTGTTCATTTGAGAATAGATTATGGGTGTCAAAAAACTTATAATCACTCTGGTGAATCACCTTTTCAAAAATTTTTGATATTACAGGTACAAGTGCAATTGGACGGTAGCAATTCAAATCATGCTTGTCATTTTTTTTGAAAAGAGGTTTTGTCAAAGTATATTTCAGAGCATCTGGAAAGACGCCGTGTAAAATGCACAGGTTAATTATATAACTAAGGACATGTGATAGTTTGAATGAGACACGTTTCAAAATTCTCACGGATATGTCATCATAACCTGTACTATTGGTAGTTTTTAAATTTAAAATAATTTTGTTTATATCAATAGGAATAGTTGGTGGAACAAATATAGATCTGGAATGATTAGGAATTATTATATTTTGATTATATGTTTTATGTATAACATTTTGTTCATTCAAATAAAATGTATTAAATATTTCAGCTATTTGCTTGGCATCATATATCATCTCGTTATTAATGCATATAAACTTAATGTCATCTCTACATCTGTTAACTTTATTGTTTATTATGTTCCATGTGGCTTTTCCTTTGTTTGTAGCAGTGTAAATATAATAGTCATAACGTGATTTTTGGGTCAATTTAATGATTCTATCTAATCTGGATGCTAACGCCTTGAACCTATTTTTACGCTCTATACTGGGTTTTTTCATATAATCCCATAAAAGTTTCCTTTTACGTTTAGAACAATGCCTAATTCCTTTAGTAATCCATCTCGGTGTGGTTATCGCGTGAATGCGTATTCTTTGTTTAGGAAAACACAGATCATAGTGATAACGAAATAGATCATAGAAGTTGTTAAATGCAATATTCGGATCCTCGCTACAGAGAGCGTCTGAAAAACTCAGGGAATTTATACATTTCTGAAAATGTTTAATGTTTGCTATACTATAATTACGTTTGTCAATATACCAGAATTTTAACGCGCTAGTCATTTTAATCGGGCAAGTCAATAATTGGGCTGTGTGATCCGATAGTGCAAGTTCCAAAATTTCGGCCTCACAGTTCTTCACATTAAACATGAAATTATCAATGCACTTACCACTTAATAGTCGGGTAGGCTCATGGATACCAATCTTAAGATTATAATTTTGTAACAGATATTTAAACTCTGATGATTTTTTACCGTTAACAAGAGTATCGATGTTAAAATCTCCACACATAATAATTTTCTTTTTGGTATAACAAAAGCGGCAAAGTAGCGAATCAAACAAGGAAAAGAATCTTTGTATGTCTTCATTATTTGATTTAGATGCATATCACTTGTAAATTATGATCTTTCAACTCTATACCTGAACATTCCATAATATTCTCATGTGAATAGCTTTTAACATCACTAATTTTATTAAATTCAAGTGAAGTATGCACCAATATACACGAACCACGCCTGTGATTTTTTCTAAAAAAAGCAGAGCCTAGGACGAAATTTGGAATTCTTAAATTATTTCTATCACCGTGTACCATATTGTGTTCAGTGATACACAAAACTCCAAGGAAATTTAATTTTTCCTTGAAAGTTTCTAACCCAACCTCTAGCCTATCAGATTTACTGATCAAGCCATTAATATTCTGATGAATTATTTTGATTTGGTTATACATGAAAAAGCTCATTAGGTGCTATAGTTGAATTTTTTTCAACGCTGTCATGGTTTGTCATATCTTTGGTATGAGTAGTATTGCAGTTTGGTAGGGTTTCCGTTTGTGTACCCCTGTCGCATTTTATACCCCTGATCATCTGCAAGTATGAGAATTTTCCTTCTTGAATCCTTGGGTACTGCGATTGACAGTTGTGTATCCAAATAATGGTCACTTAATATAGGCTCAGCATTGTTAATTAAAGTTTCTTGAGATATCAACTTGTTATGGACAGGCTGCAAATTATCAATACAAGAAAGCGATTCTTTGGTCTGTATATCACTTTTTTTATGTGAAAGGATAGAGTCTTGAATTGGTGAAGCAGAAGTAGTCATTAATGTATGCAACAATTTCTTTCTCCGTAATGAATTCGGAGTTATGTGGGTAACTCTTTTGGTAGGAGTATTCAAATTCTTATAAGTAGAAATCAATTGTAATGATGAATGAAGGTCACCCTTTAGGCGAAAGTTTTCACTGTTTAAATTTTCTATTTCATTGTGGGCTATCTCAAGGTCATTACAAAGTTTTTGTATCTTACAGTTTAATTCTTTGATAATTTGGTTATAATGTGAATCATCTGGGAGACTAGCCATAGTTGCATCAAATAACAATGAATTGTCATGGGCGCTTGTAATGTCATCCAGAGAAACAGTCTTGTAAGGCTTTCGTTGTGTTACGTTGATTGAATCTATTGTCTGTCGATTGAAATTGTACTCCAAATAAATGTAAAAAGTAGGCCCTTTTATATCGATGTAATCATAAAATTTCTGCCAATTTAGCAGTATTTTTTTATGGTGGTAACATTAAACTAGCACCCTCTGTCAGTGAGTAGCGGTGTTTTTAGTTCTGCTATTCGTCACAGAACGCTTTCTGTAACAAAAAAAATACTTTGTTACGCTATTTTGAGAGAGACACGAAGTCTATCTTTTAAGGATAGCTTATCCTTTGGTAGACGGGTATGCGAAAAATTCACCGCGCAAGCAAAGCTCCGGGTATCAGCTAGTATTATAAGCAAGAGATTTGTAAATATAATAAAAGTATAAGCATGCCGCTATTTCAAATAAAGCTTCTCCGTTCCGTTGAGAATTTCAGTTCATTATATATACGAGTAGTTACAAGAAATTCATAGTTGCAGCATATTATTTTAATAATATTCTGCATTTTGGTTATTTTCACAAGTATAAAGTTTCTTTAGTAGACAGTTAAACGCGCACGTAGCTCCGCTAACTCAGTCAAATCATTGCGTTAAGCAACTTTCGCTTTGCTGGTCCTTGGATGGGTGACCACTTTATGGCGTTTTATTCATGAGCATTTCCGTGCTCGTTAGGCACGGTAAGCCGTTGTTCCGGGTTGCCAGTAACATGGCAGTCGTTTAGCCAAGTTGAAGACCTTATGGAACACGGCTCACCACCTGTTACGTGAGACAAACATGCTTTTGGTGAAATAAAAGAAAAAATAGAAAAACTGAGAAAGATAAAGTTTTTATTGCCAAAAAACCAAAACCTATACAAAAATAAAAAATAAAAATAATATGTAAAGAAAATCCCAAACCATGAACAAACCAAACAGCCATAATATGTATAAAAATCAAAAGAAAAGAAATCAATTGGCTGAATGTATAGTGACCCCAAGCCCGCCGAGTGGCTTCATGCACAAAAAACTAATTATTAACAAAAAAACATGGCGGACGGTCATGACGCAGTTTTTGTGAACGTGGTTTCATCGACGTGTAAATAACCAATAAATTGCTGACGTGGTTTGCTTATCACAATCTTCATCAGATTTCCCACAATATTTATTGGAAGCTCAACCATAGCTTGTGTTTTGCAATACGGTTCGACACTCAGCATACTCTGTAAATGGACGGCTCCCATTACAGCCCTGATATTCTTTGTCGACCTTAAAATAATTGTCTGTTGACGTCGCTAGTCATTTTAAAAGTATTCAATATTGAGAATATAATGAATTATATTTAACAATTGCCGGCGTCTGCACTGTTAAATGGCCACAAGTAGAATAATAATCGAATATAATGCTATACAGGTACCTATGTCTAAATCTTACAAACTACAAAACCATTCAAACAGCACACCCATCTCCAAAAACTTTAAATTGGTAAGTTCTTAAATTTTATATTCACTTACCATGTACTATTAATTACCTAAACCTTTAAAAACAATCATTAATGGTATTTATTGGTCTCTCAACCTATAATAATTTTCTATATTTCAGGCTCGTGGCCCCGCGGACGTAGTGTTCTGTAAACGATCACAGCGTAAGCAACTTTCACTATGGCTGGTCCTCGGATGGGATGACCACTTTGTGGCATTTATATTTGCAAGCGTTTCCGTGCTTCGAAAGGCGCATGGCAGTCGTTAAGCCAAGTTGAATGGCTTGAAAAATTTCAACAGCAGGTCGCCACAACCTGCACCTGTCCATTTCAACATGGCAATGTGCTCACCACCTGTTACGTGGCACAAAAAAGCAAAGCATACGGTGAAACGTGGGCGTATAGTACGCCTCTGCCTACCCCTTCGGGGATAAAGGCGTGAAAGTATGTTTATGTTAAGTATTTCAGGCATTCGAGTCCTACTTAAATGCCTGAAATACAAAACATAAACACAAACATACTTACATTAAATTTTATTTATTTTATTTATTTATTAGAGTCCTACTTAATAGAGGGCGTAGGAACCCACATAACATAAAATATATTTATCGAAAAAGGACTAGGACAGCCCCCAAAACCAGAAAATCAAGGTATGGTCACCGATCCCTATTAAATCTAGTATCGCAGAAAAACTTCTTGCAGATCTTATTGCCACTGTAAAAGGAAGCTCTGTATTTCAAACTAAAATTATGTTTTGTTTTTAGGTTTCTGAGTGGCGGTGGCAAATCATTCCAGATCCGCATTGCAGCATATTTGATACACCCTCTAAAAGCTGATGTCCTATGCTTGGGAACCGACAGAGGCCTTGCCACAGACCTTATGCTATAAGTAAAATTATGTTTTCTCCACTCTAATTTTTCATAAAGGTATGTAGGCTTTTTATATTTAATCAAGCCTAAAAGTAAAGTGGCCAAATGTGGTTTTCTCCTGGCCTCCATCTTTAGCACATTATTATTATTTAGATATGAAGTAACATGGTGACGTTTGGGTATGGCAAAGCAATATCGAGCACAAGCTTTCTGAACTCTTTGAATTAAAGATTTAGTCCTTGACAATAAACAAGGCCCGTAAACTATATCGCAGTAATTGAATTTAGATAGTATAAGACTGTCCACCAGTTGCTTTCTCAGGGCTACATTTATATAATCACGAATTTTATATATAATTTTAATATAAATATAGGCGTAATGTATGCCTCTACCACCCTTTCTGGAATAAAAGCGTGTAACATAACGTGATATATAAAAAATAGTTTGACTGCCTCGGTGGCGCAGTGGTAGTGTATGCGACTGTCGTGCTGAGGTCTCGGGTTTGATTCCCGGGTCGAATCAAATATTTGTGTGATCCACTAATGTGTGTTTCGGAGTATGGGCGTTTTTTTATGTAAATATGTATGTATTTAGAAATATATAAGTATGATTATCAGTTATCTAGATCCCATACCACAAGCTTATATTAGCTTACTTTGGGTTAGGCGGCGCTGTGTGAAAAGTGCCCCCTTAATATTTATTTATATTTATTTAATAGTTCCTCAAAAGGGCTATATTCTGTAACTTAATTGGAGCATAGCAAGTATACTCGATATCTGTACTTACAGTATATATTTTACTTGAAATACTTCTGTAGTTCTTTAGTAACTTTGCTAATTTTAATTTGTGTACATCGAGTTTTAGGATATTCTAGTAAAATGGTTTCTTGTTCCAAACTAATTACTTGTTTTCAAGTAATTTTCTTGAATTATGGTACGACTTATAAAGTATTTTGAACTTGGTGTATAAACATTCTTTTACAATAGGGGCAGTAAATGAGGAATTAAATTGCCCAAGCGTACTCCAAAGTTAATCGTATCTCCCATAAGTTGTTGTTCGTTACTTATAATACTTATCTTTACTATTTAGCAACTTTCGCTATGGCTGGTAATGGATGGGTGATCACTTTGTAGCATTTACACTTGCGAGCGTTTCCGAGCTTCAGGAGGCACGTACCGGTTGCCAGTAATATGGCAGTCGTTAAGTCAAGTTGAACGCCTTATGGGTGGCTTGAAAAATTTCAACAGCGGGTAGCCACAACCTGCTTATGTCTATTTCAACACGGCAATGGGCTCACCATGTATTACGTGAGACAGGAATTCACATGGCGAAAAGCGGGCATATAATATGCCCCTTCCACCCCTTCGGGGATAAGGCGTGATAGATAAATAAATAATCTTTACTATTAATACGATATAATGACTAGTATTGCAGTGTAAATTATATTATTTGATATAAATCAGCTAAATAAAATAGCATCTAATAATGGCTGATATAATGGTAGCTGATAACTGGTGATGAAAAGTAGATCACATTCTGAACTCTACTGCGAACAATGATGACATTAAAGTAGGTAAACGTACTGAGGCTACAGTTTACACTTTCATTTCTTTCTTTATAAGTGTACAGTTAAATACTCGTAATATAACAATTTTGTGCAAAAAAATAATTTTAACTTAGTGAGAGAATGGAGCTTTGGGCTAGATGGCGCTGTGTGAAAAGTGTCCCACAATATTTATTATTATTTATTTATTATATGAATGATGATTAGCACAAAACCCGCACACCTGAGTGTATATGTGTGTATGATAGCACACCTGTATACACTATACACATGTATTTGTGTGTGTTTAACTTTATAAACACTGTCCATCGTGGTTTTTGAAGGCCTCTTCTTCGTTATCTTAGTTTATTCCCCTTTGCTTTCAAACGCTACAGATTTGGAGCCTGGGATTCACTTTTGTATTAATTTTGATTATTGGCATTGTTAGGAGCGATTGCTGTCTGACCTCCCAACCCTATCTTCCTCCGGAGATCTTGGGTCGCCTCTTACACGCAGTATCTTTCATATTGTCTTCCCTAAATTACTTTTACATCGAGCATTACAAAATAAGATTAGGTGGTACAGGAATATTTTTCAAAAGTATTTTTCTACTACGCTCAAACAAATACCAAATTGACACCTCTGCAGATAAAAATAGTATGTAATGTGACACTTTACGAGCATTAAACTTTATTAACTTACGTGCAAACATTGCTAAAGCTCCTTCAACTTTTGACCGCATTAACTGTGAACAAATTCATAAAAGCGTTTAAACCATTTCGTCTGGATTAAAATTTGTCACAATGTCTGGCATTGAAATGTGATGCATATAGTATTAAAATATTAAAGAATCTCCTAATGGTTGTGGCGGGAGTGGGCGCGATGCCAGCATCACTTTTGCCACACCGCACCATTTTAAACTTTGTACCAAAGATCATCATCTCATCATTAAAGATATGAGTTATGTGGTGTCTCTACTTTAGTGCCTACGTTTATTACGTCCTCAGAGAGGTCTATTTAAAATTTGAATATCTGATTATGTACTTCACTTTCAAGTGCCTCTACGCCGTAATTAGCAGTTGCCGGAATTGACCACATTTTTCAAGCGATATGTCTCAAATTGTGATGCACTTTTGAATGTGTAGATATTATTAATTCATTAAATAAATGATAATTCGTGTAATTTATGTCTGACATGTCATTGTTCAACTATTGAACAGAGCTACTACACAAATATCATAAAGGCTAGAGTAACTTTTAATAGTAAAACTTTTAAAAGTACATTATTCTGGCTCTTATTAATAGAATATTGCCCATAATCATTATGATATATATAAAGATAATTTAAATTGAAGTGTTTGTATGGAATTCCAAATAATATTTCACTAAATTCATATGAAAGTATATAAGGTAGAGTGCATTATGAAAATAAATAATATAAAAGCATTTTATCTGCTCCAGCTAATCTCTGACTTTGACTGGCAGATAGCTGATGTTATAAGGAGTCACTTAGGCTACATTTTATCCTCGTATGCCCATGAGAAATACGCGGGTGAAACTACGGGGCTTACGCTAATAGATTATAAACCCAATAGGTATAATAATAAATCAACAGTATAAACATTTTATTCTGTTGTATACCATCTGCAAATATGTCATCACTTGCTCTTTGACAGTCTCATATATTTGATACAAGTATATAAACGTTAATACCTAGCGTCACATTAATTTAACTGAGTGCTCTACGTGTCTGAGTTGCAAGCTGCTTCAAAATTCGCTGGGTCATGATTAATTTTGTCCATAGATAACGTCGTCGACGATAATGATAGTGTGGGGTTTTATGTCACTCTTATGGGAGAATGGAACGCACACAACGTATGTTACTTACCATAGACTATAAAATCAAGTACAGCCAATCTCAAAAGTCGATTATCACAATCCAATGTTACAGAATAGATGTATGAATGAAAATTTACATGTTTATTCTAATATATGTGAAATTGTACCAAAAAAGTGTATTAAATAGAGAAAAATTTGTGAGGGAAATTTCATAATACCAAAGTTATAGCTTTTCACTAAATGAATATAAAATAAATACGGTATTGACATATGAATGAATGAATGAAATATCTTTATTCATGTAGGTCACAAAGTAACACTTATGAACGTCAAGATTATTGCTTCTACATTTACATTTACTGCCAGATTCGCAAAGCAATAGGTATAGCCTGAGGAAGAACCTGAACAAAAAAACTCATGGCTACTCTTTTTTAACCGCCAGTAATTACATTAGTTTGATGATGACATGATGTTTGACCAATAATATAGTAATGAATTTTTACAAAACAAAAACAAAATCAATGTTATGTTTAAAATCATATCAAAATTAGAGCTATTCTAGTTGCCAGTTCTAAGGGCAACCTACACTTTAAGAAGAATCTAACAAGAAAGTAATGGATGCTCTTTTAAAATGTATGTGTGGCTTACAACATTAAAATTACACTTACATTGTTCTTTTATATTTATGTGAGAACAGTCGACTAAACTTAGTTTGCCTTAAATTTAAATAATATTATTTGTAATAATTGCTATAACAGCTATGAGCTGACCTGTCCCAACAGACGACACCCATTCACGGGTATGACGTATATATCAGCCATCGCCCTATTCAACCGTATTATAGGGAATAAGGCGACCCGATACATACGCCACCACTGCCAGGACACTTAGGCGAGCATGACATACCCAAAAACTGCACAGCAACTATCATGTCAATTTCAAAATAATAAATAAGTCTACTTGGTGCTCACACAACAACATACTCAAATTACATATTTGTATATTAGTTATTACCGGAACTGAACGCAGCCAATTTAGAAACCTTTTGTTGTGGGACGTTTCAAATTATTCACAATGTAAAAATACAACATATATGCAGCTTCTTCTATGCTTTCATAAAAAAACAATATCTTTTCTGTCTGTCTGTTTATTCCAGCTAATCTCTGAAACGGCTGGAGTGATATTAACGGGACTCACTAACAGATACTTGATGTTATAAGGAGTAACTTAAGCTACATTTTCCCAATATTCCCTCGGGAACAGCACTACACCGGTGAAACTAATTAACTATACAAATTGCTTTGTTCAAGTTGTGCCTTTTTCATTGTAAAATGAACAAACCTAGTACGTTTAATATTTAAATTACCCAAGGAAGAGAGTAAAAATCGGTAAGAGGATAAGCTCTAAAATCCAGTCTCCATACAGATCCAAGTATATTTAGTACTTATCAGAGCTGTGAGTTTAGTACTCCAGAAGAATATTTACAGTAATTTAGATTTTCACTTTATATAGATACGTAGTTTTATTTCAAATGAGTGATTAAAAAAATGTGTAAATAAATAAGTAAATAAATAAATATCGTTAGGACAACTTACACAACGCCATCTGATTACATCTGAAACTAAGCAGAGCTTGTACTATGGTAACCAGATAACTGATAAACATACTTAATATACTTATATATTTGTAAATACATACGTATTATAGATAAATAACACCCAGACACAGAATAAACCATCGTGCTCATCACACAAAGTTTTATCCTGGGTGGGAAACGAACCCACGACCTCTTGCGCAGCAGTCGGATACACTCCCACCGCGCCACAGAGGCATTCATACAGTGTATTTACGTATGTAATTTTTTACGTAGGGGTAAATTAAGAAAGTATTTATGAAAATTCAACCCTTAAGGGATGAAAAGGGGTTGCAAAATTTGTATGTAACAATATTATTTTCTTGATGTTTTTTTTAAATTTGCCGTTTAGTAAGCGGATATACGAAAAATAATCACGCGGGCCAATGAATAAAATAGTAAAATAATATAATTGTAAGTCCCGATTCATGACCGGTTATAAAACTCTCTGTAGGTTCAAGTAGAATTATTGCAATTCAAAACAAATACCTACAGAAAGTTTTATAACCGGTCATGGATCGGGACTTACAAAACCTTAAAGTTTTCTCATAAATATTGATATACTTGTAGCTCTTCTATTCATAGCGCGAGTTTCTACAGTGGACCCTTTTTGTTGTTGTAGACTTTATTGGGGCGACAGATGCTATTATTAGAAGTTATATACTTCAAAATAACGTCTAGGTCAACGCTAAAAACTAAACTTTGAAATATAGTTTTGTTACCAAATTTAAGCGCTTGTAGACCCGCGGCTTAGTATTCTGTAAATGTTAAGCAACTTTCACTATGGCTGGTCTTCAGTGGGGTGGGTTTGTGGCATTTATGTGCTACAGAAGGCACGTTAAGCTATTGGTCCCGGTTGTCAGTAACATGGCATTTCTTAAACCAAGTTGAAGACGTTTAGGCTTCGTCAAAAATTTCAACAGCAGATCGCCACAACCGGCGCTTGTCCGTTTCAAAACCGCAATGTGCTTGGTGTTACGTACGACAAAAAGCTTAAGGTGAAGTGTGTGCGAATAATATGGCTCTGCCTGAACCTTCACAGATAAAGGTTTGATGTGTATGAGAGCTGTTAATTTGGAATTACACAATTGCCTCTGTCACCCACCAAATAATCGTTGAGATTGGCGACCGTATTGACAATTCTACACAACTGTATAAGTGGTGCGCGAGGCAAGTTACGATGCTAGTCCCGGCTGTAACTAGCATGGTGGTCGTTTAGCCAAGTTGCAGGCTTAATGGGTGGCTTGAATATATTCACAAAAGAAAACATGAAATACTTTCACCAAATGGAGAGCACTGTCTTTACTTATAATATTTTGGTAAGCGAACTAGTTAGTTACTTATACTTAAACCATTTGTATAATTGTTATAAATATTTGTTTAAATATATATTTCATGTAAAATTTCTAATATGACTAAGTAAAGAACATTTAATAATTTTATCAAAAACAAATCATTTTCTTTAGCCGAACAATGACAGTCAGACAATAATCTTTAGAACTAGGTTTTTAAAAAATGAACAAGAGGCCAATGGAAATAAATTTAAAAATCATAAGCTTAACGTAATAAGGTAAGGTATAACCTAAATTACGGTAAAACTTTTGTTGAATCACTGCACCTTATAAGATTAATATTAAAATATACATTGTGGAACATCTTTGTTTTTACACAGCAGCGTCTAGCCCAAAGTAAGCTAATATTAGCTTGTGTTATGGAATATAGACGATGGATAAACATACTTATATATTTCTAAATACAAACATATTTTACATAGGAAACACTCAAACTCCGAAACATACATTTGTGGATCACACAAATATTTTTTTCGCCCGGTAATCGAACCCGATACCTCAAACGGCAGTCACATACACTACCACTGCGCCACCGAGGCAGTCAAATTATTATTATTATTATCATCGAAAGTTTCACCATTGTAGCTTATTGACTTCGTACTATGAGAAAAACAAAGAGAGACAAAAGCGAAAATGTAATCCGGCTAGAAGGCAATTGCTATCTGCAAAAGTATGCAGTAAATCATCGTGGGTTGTTTTGCAAAGTTTTGGCGCCGAGCTGCATTGTTCGGTGATCAAATGGTCAAACCGCCTTTCTCTATCATAAGATTATGTCATTAGAGCCGCCAGAATTGAGCGCAAATTTAGTTTACATTTGTCCAAATTATGTTTTACTAGGTGACCCCCACGGCTTCGCCCATGACATACCTCGAACTCCCGTTGTACATATTAAATCCCGTCGCTTATAAATACATGCGATAATGCAAATTTTGCCCGATTTGTCGATACTTATGATTACTGCTCCACTCTCCGGGGTAATAGCGTGATGATATATAACCTATAGCCTTCCTCGATAAATGGGCTATCCAACACAAAACGAACTTTTTCAAATCCGACCTGTACCAGACCAACATGTATACAAATATTCTAAAGCTGAAGAGTTTGTTTGTTTGTTTGGCTGAACGCGCTAATCTCAGAAATTACTGGTCGGATTTGAAAAAATATTTTTGTGTTAGATAACCCATTTATCGAGGAAGGCTATATATCATTACGCTACTACACTGGGGAGCAGAGCAGTAGTCATAAATGTTGACAAATAGGGCTAATTTTTATGCATCATTGTAGAATTTATAAGCGACGGGATTAAAAAGGTACTACGGAAGGTCGAAATATTCCACTGGCAAAGCTGTGGGGTTCATCTAGTTAGTATATCTGTGGAAATCTATCGACCGACTCGTATCGACTAAAACCACACTGTGGTTTTCCATCTCTCCATGGCTGTGAGCCCCAAGGGAGCCCTCAAAAGGAGAACCACTGATAGACTTGATTAATAATATTATCAAAGATTATATAAGAGTCCGAGACTACCAGGACTTTAATTGATCGTGTTAATTAGTGTCTAGCACATAAGACCTTTTAGCCTTTTTGTTACCACCTCACTAAAAAGGCAACGGGTTCAAAATTTCTTCCGAATTTAACATCTAAAATAGTCACATTTTATTGTATTAAATTTATTCGGCCCTTTAGACCCACCCCAGTTCCGTGCTTCGGAAGGCACGTTAAGCCGTTGGTCCCAATAAATGGCAGTCGTTAAGCCAAGTTGAAGGCCTTGTGGGTGGCTTAAAAAAATTCAACAGCAGGTCGATGCAGCCTGCGCCTGTCCATATCAACACGGCATTAGGCTCTTCACCTGTTACGTGGGACGAAAGTGCATACGGTGAAACGTGGGCGTTTAATATGCCTCTGCCTAACCCTTCGGGGATAAAGGCGTGACAGTGTGTATGTGTATGTAAAGATTATATAATAATATTCAAGAGAAGCCGTGTATGGTTCCACAGGTAAAAACTTCTTACTAGCATCGTTCCGTTTTTGTTGAGCCACGACGTTTACTACTAGGGTCGCAAATTAGAGAAAGAGATAGATTATCCTTATTCCTAACATTGTATTCCTTTGATGACAATAGTAAGGTTTTGGTAACTTTTGTCAATCCTGAACACACACGATTATTTTTTAATTAAACCTGATAAAAATTGTATTTAATATTTGCTTTTACTTGGTTCGATGGCAGTCATGTCCTTTCAATTCTGAAGTTTTCAGTCTAAGCCAGTCACTTAAGAATCATGTCATTGATATTTTTCTAAGGTCTAATAGGTACTTTACATTTTCTATAGACGTTCGTATCGAGAAAAAATGTACATTAAGTATGGAGCAGTTAAAGCACTGTTCAAACTTGTAAGGTCACTTTCATACTCAACACCGCACCTTTCAGTGACTCTTCTCGTAAATAGTTAACCAAAACTTTGTTTTCCACCAGTCAATTAGCTTTGATATGGTTAAGTTTGAGGTTAAGTCAAGTTTCTAGTTCATAATATTAAGAGAACGGCAAACTTTGAGGAATGATTGGCAGCTCCTAATTATCTAAATATATTAAAGGCAAAGTCCTGACTCACTGGTGACAATCAACGCCCAGCTCATACCCTTGGACCTAGATACCTGAAATTTTGCACAGTTGTTATTTTTTTTATGATGTAGGCAAGAATAAGGCCGGATTTTTTGAAATTCAACCTTTAAGGGGGTAAAATAGGGGCTGAAAGTTTGTATGGAAATCCACCATTTTTTTAAACTAATATGCATAAAAATTCGAATGTGGAATTAAATTTATAATTTAAGAAAGACGTATTTCAGGAATTTTTGAAAATCAACACATAATCTGAAAATTTGTATAGAAATCAGTTATTTCTTAACTAATCAACATAGAAATTTGTCAATTGGTTTGCAAAAAATAAATTTTCAAGATATCTCCAATGTACATACAGTAATTTGACCGTCTAGTGTTTTATTCCCCTTCTCATATTAGTGTATTTACTTCCAAACCTTGTAAGTGGAGCCTAGGGTCCAATTATTGGCTGCTAGGAGCAGCTTTTGTTCGGATTTTAATTTTCGGTATAGTTAGGAGCAACTGCCGTCTGATCTCCAAACCCCGTAACCCTGCGTCATTGCCTCTTCCTTTAGTCAGCAGGTGCGCCGCTAGCAAGTCAGGTCGCTTAAGCCCCGGAGATTTCGGGCTTACATCCCTCTACTTCTTATTAAGCTAGACTAAATGATAAATTCCCATGCAACTTTCATCCTCTCGTTTTAAATTTCGGAAAATCCTGAAATACTTCTATCTATATTTCGAACACGGCAATGGGCTCACCACCTGGTACGTGGGACAAAAATGCATACGGTGAAATGTGGGCGTATAGTGTGCCTCTGCCTACCCCTTCGGGGATAATGTCGTGACAATATGTGTGTATGTTTGTATGTATATTAATATTATATGAACACATGTAAATATAAAAGTCTAGAACTTTAATATTTACTTCGTTGTTATTTTGGTATTGTTTAATTTATTGACATTTTATTTTATAATAATATAATTATGTAATTGACATATTTTGTAAGTACCTTTCTATCACGTGCATTATAAATTATAAATTAAATTGATAATAAGTATAATTCTAAGATACGCACTGTTTGCATGCCTGATGGTGGAATATGGCTTCAGAACTAGAACTTTAATATTGTTACTTTTCATCTTATGTACCCATATTCGCAAACTGAATAATAAATAAATAAATAAGTTTTAACATGCATGTAATTTAGAACTACCGGTATTATTGCATAGCTTCTGAACACGAGTTCGTACAATTAATATTAATTGAAAGTATTATTGGTTGCCGGTTGCTTACAATATATTACACACTGAAGTAATTAGTTGCAACTCCCATTTTCAACAGAAGCTTATGTAAATTACTTGATAAATTGTATTTATGAAGTTTAGAGGTTTATGTTAAGTGTACCTACTTTATTGATTTAAACTGGGTCTTTTCTAATATTTTTAAACTCTATGATGTATTATGATTTTCAGCTCAATCGAACTTGGTCACTACGATGACCACGTTTGATATACTGGCCATCTATACTATAATATTATAAAGCTAAAGAGTTTGTTTGTTTGTTTGTTTGGTTGAACGCGCTAATCTCAGGAACTAATGCTTCGTTGTAGAATTTACAAGCGACAGGATTAAATAGGTGCGACGGGAGGTCGAAATATTCCACGGGCGAAGCTGTGGGGTCATCTAGTATTTTATATAGCCAGAACGTTTGTGAGGTGTGCAAAGGTTCAATAATGTCAATAATATGCGAAAAAGTCCCATAAAAGGCATGAGACATTTTGTACTATGATTTTTACATATTTTATCTAAATACAGCTACGAAGAATAATTTTAACGCATTAAAGTATAAGCTTATTCAAAATCCCAAAAAAAATCGTATAAACTCTCTAACTTTTAACGTAAATACTTTATTTAGACAAAATCCTTCGTATTTCTGCAGTAAATGTACTCGTAGCTTAAAGTTACTATAAAAGAAAATTATTTTCAACTTTGATGGCAGTGAGAGCGGTCTAAGAAGCCCAATATTGTGATGCCTAAAAACTTTCTAAAAACAAAAGCAACTTAGTCTAACCTTTCTTAATGTAAGCTCATTTGTCCTGTTAGTGGCGACATTTTTAGAAACCTTTTAGTTTATATTTTTATCTTGAAAGTTTCTAATTTCTTTGTTTTTGTAATTTAAATAAAGCAGCCTAATTTAGTAAAAAAAGTGTTCTTCTCAAAAGGTCAATCCATAAACAGGAAAGCTTTCATTCAGTGAACTACGAGTATATTCACAACCTACAATATTTTTACAAAGTAACATATAATCTAAATTCGGATTTAGAATTTCCGAAAAAATATTAGTTGCAACTAAAATATAATTGCTTACAGTTTTGTAGAAAATAGTGGCGGTGCAAAAGTGCTTTTCGATGGCATTAAAAATACGTATTGTATTTATTTCGGTTAAAATGTTCTATCTCAATTCCTGTACTTCATTAATCAATGACATAGTTATGAGCCGAGAATAACTTTGCTACCATTTTGGCAATGCAGCCAGAAGAACTCTAATGATATAGAACTTTAATAGGATCATTGCAAATACAAGTAGGTAGGTCCTACCAAATCTGGTTAAGTAGAGGGAGCATTAGAGACAGTGCACAGTGGTAGATGGCGCTGAAAGGTTGCAAGGAGTAGATATCTTCTTGGTAATCGTATATGGTTCATCGCAAGTTCCAAATCGCAGTCTGTGAGTTTTGCACCATTTACCTATCATGCGTAGGGCCGATACGGGCATGATATGTATAGTGATTATGTCTATCTAAATATAGTACTTTCTCTGTCTATTCTTTATAAAAGAAAAAAGACGTGTGGCACTCGGAGACTGCCGCGGTTAAGCTATTGCATAGCATACCTTTGTTTTTCTTTGCTATTAATTCAAGATACACTAAAAAACACAAAACCAAAAAACCCAAAAAAAAAAAGTAGTAAAGTTTCATCAAAATCCATTCAGTAGATTTTGTGTGAAAGGGTCACACTTACAAACTTTCGCGTTTATAATAATTACTAACTAACTATCTTCACGCTGTATTCCTGACGGGGTAGTCAGAGAGGACAGATCGCCAGGCTTCGCGATCCATGCATACTTCTTTCGCTTCTTCAAGATTCATCAATCGCTTCATACACGCACGTCTGGGTATCCGGGTTATAATATTAGTAGGATTAAAGCGATCGATCTGATATGCTAAATAAATTGACTAACGGACAAGGTCACAAAGCAGGAAAGGCAGACAGCAGTCGCTTATTACTATGCCGTAAATATAAAACCAAACGATAGGTTGGTCCTAGCAGCCAGGTTTGTAAGCACCTGGGAAAACACTTAACATGAAGAAGATGCTTTATAAATAGATGCTATAAAAAAATAAATTATAGGTGCCTGAACTGGTTAAAAATAATAATTCCGTATTTGTTCCTTATATGAGAACACAGAACGCCTTCTAGAGTATTTTAACTTTCTAGGGTAAATCGGACGGCGATGGAACTTAAAGTTACACATAATAGTGTTGTAATTGAGAGAATTTTCAAGTATCTCTCTAGGTCTCTTGTTATGTGGTATCCTCTATTGTTGTAGTTTAACAGGTAAGCTCTGACCTTTGCTCAAAATACTTGATAACTTTACTAGGTATGTTAGTTAGTTAGTTATTATTGTAGATTGAATTATCAAAGTAAGACATTGATCACCAAAGAATACTGTGGTGGAATGCGGTCTCTTAAAATAAACAGCTCCTGGTCAGGTAAATGGGTATCATATTTTATTGAATGTCTCTCACGTGGCCGGGGTAGTCAGAAGACAGATCTCACGGCTTCACGATCTATGCATACTTCTTTCGTTTCCTGCAGATTCATTAATCGATTTATTCATGTATATCGGTGTATCCGAACACTTATCGGTGAGTTAATAAGTTGATTCATGAGGAGTTAATTTGAAACGGAGTCCACCTCTATGTTATTCATAATCCTTATAAACCGTTACTACATAAAACTACGTGGGACAAAAGTGCATACGGTGAAATGTGGGTGTATAGTATACCTTTGCCTACCCCTTCGGGGATAAAGGTGTGACAATATGTATGTATGTATGTACGTAAAACTCACGACTAATCATTCATCGAAAGTTATTTAAATAAACAATGTACTGAAAACAGGTTCAGTCTTCACTTGACTCTTGTCGTTGGTTATACCCTGTGATGGTTGTCGATGACCTCAGCTCAACTCCTTATTTTAGTGATAATATAATAAACTTAAGCTTGGTTTTTTTTTTCGGAAATCCTCATGGATTCTATGCCGTACTCCTACCGACCAAAACCACACGTATCCCTTCCATCTATGGCCGGGAGTCCCGGGTGACCCCTGGGAAGGAAGCCCCAGGGCTCCCGAAATCAACTTAGGCTAGAAGTTTTCATAGCCATAGTAGTTAAGGGTTTTACCTCGCTTTTTCTCCAAGTTCACCAGGGGAACCATCAGGAAGGAACCTTGTTTACACACAAAGTCTGTTTAACATTTCGGTAGGCGTATATTAACCAGATATAACCAGTTTATCATCATAACGTCAGGATATTTTGTTGTTCCCCGGTTTTGACTGTATAATGGAAGAAATTTCAATATATTAATATTTATAAGCAATTCGTTTGTTATTGGACCGGTTGTTCGTACACAGCCTTATTTTTAAAGCCACCGTATTTTCAAGGGATTTGTGTAAGGAAAATCTGGGAATCTCACGCCATTCTGTACATTTGAATTAATTTTCAGGATGAATCATCAAAGAGACATTATCCTGAAAATAAACAGAAAGAACGTTAAGCTTCGATCCGGTTATACGAAAACAAACGGCTTTCGCCAGAATACACAAAGATGGAAGGGGTGAGCGCATTTTTTTATGATTCCCTTGTTTACATAACCATATTTGTGTATTTTTGAAGGGAACATCATTAAGGCGTGGTATTCCTGCCGAGGCCATGATTTTGAGTTTTTTGAAACAATCTAAGACGTAGAAACAACGGATTATGGATATTACGGAGGTAGGACCTGTGTCAGTTTGCTGAGCTGCACTTCCCTCGCTATTTTTTTGCCTTTTTATTTATATATATATAATATATATCATTAAATATATATAACAGTGCAAATTTAAGAGAGTAAACATTTAAAATTATGTATGTTTTTTAAGAGAACATCATTAAAATCAGCAGTCGTTATGTATAGCACAACAATAATTCAGACTGCCTCAGTAGCCTAAGTGGTTGTGTATGCGATTGCCGCGACTGAGGTCCCGGGCTTGAAAAAATATTTGTGTGACCCACAAATGTTTGTTTCGGAGTTTGGCTGTTAGCTATGTATAATGAAACTTTACAATAATTTAGCTTATACATCAGAAAGAAAGAAAGAAATAAAAACATTTATTCAGGACGCACATTAGTCCAAAAGAAAAATAAAATATATATAATAACACATACTTTTTTTTTGTTCCTGTGGAAATCCTCATGGATACTATGCCGGACTCCTACCGTTACCCACGCGTTACCCTTCTATTTGTCTATAGCCAGGAGTCCGGGGTGAGCCCTCGGAAGGATAGCCCCAGGGCTCCCGAGAGACTTTATCCGCTTCCGCGGCCTCGTTCAGAGGGGGGGTTCGAGTGTTATCTCGCTTCTTTGGTCAGATCAGATTGGTTGGATCAGAGGGTGATGGGCGTGATGCAGCTCTCACACCACGTCAACGAACGGGGTCTGCTTCTGTAAGGACGGCGAGCCCACCCGCCGTCCTCAGGCCGCCGGTCATGGAGGACGGTAGTCTGCGGCGTCCTTGCCGCAGACTGCGGCAAGTCGCAAGTCACACATGGCTTCACAAAATGGCGGCTTTCCATAGTATGATTCATGGGATATTAAATGTTCCATTAAGCGGAGAGGTATTTGACAAGGAATTGAATATTATTTGTTGCATTGCACAATCTAACGGCTATAGCTCAATATTAATACACTCACTTTTATTAAAAAAGCAAAACAATATGGTTAAACTCCTTTTGTACCCATCAACTAATTAAGTGTACTTTGGGCGTATCACACATCGTGTGGCGAGGGTACTTAAGGAAAATAATGTTTTCTCGGCCTATAGACCTCAAAATACCTTAAAAACATTATGTAATGGTAAAGATAGGATTAGTAATAGCAAAAAATCCGGTATTTATAAGTTGAAATGTGATGGTTGTAGCAATGTTTATATAGGCCAAACAGGTGGTTCATTTGAAACCATATATAAGGAACACTTAGGAGCATTCCGAAACGGTCACACAGGTAAGTCACATTTCGCGAAGCATTTGCTGGACACCGGACATATTTGAATAATAACAACAGTTTTGAAATTTTACATTTATGTAATTAGGGTCTAAAAATGTCCGTATTAGTGCAGTTGGAAATTATAAAACGGGACGGGTGTACTTTGCTTAACAAACAAACAGACTTCCACACTTCGCTTTTGCTTAGTTAATTCAAAAACATCGCGCTATCGTTTGGTTGCGTTCGAACTACAAAAGGTTGAGGTGAACGCGTAAGTACTTTTGCAGCCAAACAGACTTGATAATGCCTCGTGTGTAGGCGAAACACGTGTCGACATCGTACGACATTCTAAAAAAGCGGAATATTACAAAAATAACATTTGAAAACAAATTAATTATAGTTTTTTAAAAATGGATTTCCGCCATGTAACGCCTGATTCAATTAGTTAATAAGGTTTTTCTTGAAAGTTAAAATAAGAATATTGTTTTTATGCTGGCCTTTACTCAAATACTTGCATTGCATTGGTTTAATAGTATATTTCTACAGTTTCAGTTCAGTAGCTTAGGTGTGAAAGAAAAAGACAGACCGAGGACTTTCGCATGTTTTTATTATTGTTACTTCTCTCTTTCTGTCTCTGATAATGAATTTAATTTACGTAGGTCACACTATAAGATTTGCGTTATTTAAAAAAATACTAATTTTTAAAATACTCTCCTTTACATTTTAAAAACTTTTTCATTTGATTGAACCATTTTTTAAAACAAGAGGACCACAGATCTGAACGCATGTTTTCTACGTGCTGATTGAACGCTATCACTGCCTCTTCGGAGTTGGTAAAAGTGAAACCACTCATCAAATCTTTGATTTTGGGGAAAATACAGAAGTCACAGGGTGTTAGGTCGGGGCTATGCGCAGAATGGGTGACGAGTTGTACTTTTTGAAGTTGCCGTGTGTGAAGAAGCGTTGTCATGATGTAGAAGAACGCGGCTTTTTGGTCGTCTTTCGCAAACTTTTTCTAACACCCTGACTAAACAAATGGTAGAATACCTCTCGGCATTAATACTCTTTTATCTTCAAGTGGAACTGTACAGATGGGATCCGTAACTGAGAAAAAAAACGCGATCATTTTTTTACCAACGTTTATCGCCTGCCTCTCTTTTGTTGGCATGTTCTCATTTTCAAACATCCATACACAAGATTGTTGTTTTTTTTGGGTTAAAAACAATAAATCTACGTTTCGTCTCCTGTGACAATGTCATAAACAGCATTAGAATGTCCGTGGTCGTACCTACTTCAGTAGCATCTGTGAGCACCATTCCACGCGAGCCCGCTTCTGATCCACTGTCAGTTCATGAGGGATCCAACGACAAAAGTTTCCGAACTTTCAATTCTTTGTGTAAAATTATCTGAATTTGGCTCATACCAATCCCCAAAAGTCCTCAAATTGTCTCATAGGTAATCCGCGGGTTTTCTTCAATTAGCCGCTTAACAGGAGCAAGATTATTTTCATTGACGATAGTTGAAGGCATGTAACGAAATTCGTCATGTAACGAAAATCGACCTTTCTCAAATTCAGAAAACCATCGCCTCACGGTGCTATAACAAGGTGCTTCTCTCCGAAAAGCATTTAGAAGACGAGCGGCACAGTCTTGCGGAGAGAGAGAATTTTTAAAATCTTAAAACAATCATCGCTCTAAAATCTTTTCGACTTAATTCCATTTTCGTTGATTGAAAAATGTTTTCCCGCCAATTGTTTGTTTTTATTACTAAGAAGGTTGCAACGTTTCAAAAAATATAACATTTAAAATTCAAGTAGTTTTGGTTAGCTAGAAGTGCTTTTAGTGCGCCCCATGTATTAGTGTAGAGTTATTACATGACCTAAGTTGATCTGTACTTAGTAATATTACTGACTATGACGAACACCGCTTGCTGTGGAATGTTACATGAAGCTATTGTATATAGATACTAATATGTTTAATATGGTTAGACCTCTGCTTGATATGCATTCCTTTCATGTATTTAGGATATATGTATGAGATTGCAGTTAAACTATTTCAGTGAAAACTTACTATTTCGTAACATCTAGCAAGCGAACTTCAGTCTTCACATTCGAAGCAAAGGCTTAAGATGCAACTGGGAGGTTAATTACAATGAAGAAGTGTTTTAGCTATAATTTATAAGTCAAGATGTTAAGTCATAAGTAGGGCAGCCTGGTAAAAGTTCTAGACAAATGCGAGACGGACAGTTCCGTAAGTACAAAACCTACAATCAATAATTTCCATTAGAATATTTTTTATCATTTAGTTAAAAATGTATACTCGTATAGCTTTTTTATTCTTTTACTTGCAATATAAGAATTTCTTGGCACATTTCATAGTTTTAGGTCAACGGAAAATATCTTGTAAATTTTGATTCCCTAGTGGAAAAAAAAATTACGGTATATGAACTGTAGACCTCAGTGTAATTACGGTTTTATTTTAACTCGATACCTCACCCGAGATAAAAATCCTGACAGACAGACGGAATACACAGTGACACTATAAGGGTTCTGTTTTTCTTTTGAGGTACAGACCCCTAAAATTATTTTCTCGTAAGCAAATTCTCGAGGCAAACAATTCTCGAGGCGCTTTATACTAGACGGGTTAGAATCCGATATGACATACGTGGGTAAAAGAATATATATAGTTTCTAAATATATCAAACGAGTTACTCATATTATCTTACATGAGTTTATCCTGGGTCCAACGTCAAAATATTCCATTTGGAAAACTGAAAACATTAACGGTTCGCTTGGCGACTCGCTAACGTGATGTTTTATGAATATTTTTCGTTCATTTTGCGGGTTCTGCGCCGGAAACACGTCGGATTCCACTCAAAACTTTTCTGTATTTGACATGAGGCTACACACAGCATTCCTGTCAACATTTATCCATTTTCGTCGGCCAGTTGAACGAGTATGCTGCTTTAATTCGAGTTAAAAACGAGAAAATTTTTATTACATTAAATTAACTTAGATATAATACGAGTATATCTATCTGTCTTGATTTTCACTGTGTGAAGATGAAGACAGAAAGGACAGATCCATGCATACTTCTTTCGCTTCCTGCAGATTCATTAATCGTTTCAGAAACTAAACGTCTGGGTATTTGAGTCACAGATTTAGATGAGTTAGCAGATCAAACATATTCCTGTGTTTATGGTGTAATACTTTATCCTTTTCACTCTTTTTATTTGTTGTATAACGCTATCTTTTTTTGTCATGTGTAGCAACATGTAACTCACACATAGACAGCGAACAGCGCGTAGCCTAATTTTCTACATAATGTCAACTATAGGCGCCATTTTTGAATCAGGAATTTGTTTGTGTTTTGTGCCGATGGGAAAATATTGTGTATATATACTTAAATAAAGGTTATAAAAGTATAAAAAACATGGTGAAGTATTGTGTAAAATGTTGTGATAATCACAAGAAAAGAAAGAAAAGAAATCAAATAAAAAGTCACAAGAAATCACCAGGAAAATCTTTTCATAGGTAATTGATGTTTTAGTTACGACTACTTGTTATTATTCTAAGATTGTTATTCAAAAATGGTGATTCTTCTAGACGAACACTTGAAAAGTTGTTAATAAATGGTTCATAGCATCTGTTCCATTAACCGTTTGGTCGCTATCGTCATCTATATCTAAGATTTTTGTTAATTTACATACATTTTGTACTGTTACGGCATGTCAAGTACACAGGGACGAATTCAGTTCAGCAAATTGTTTGAAATGTCAATATCCAAAGTCGAGCTAAATGTAGTGCCCGATTCAATTAATTATGTTAATATTGTTTTAGGTTTCCTAAGGATACCATTAAACAAGATGTTTGGTTAATAAACATAAATTATGAAAGATATTAAAATAATATGATAGCTAAATGCGACCCTGGATTAAGCTACCTGTCTATATATATGAAATAGGCTACGCTATTTTTCGCAAACGTTTTATCTGCTTACTCTTCTATATCTGTGATTTGAGTACATTTTAAACAGCTAAATAAAAGGGTCTTCGTTAGTAAGTCTCGATTTTCCCTGTCTTCTTTTACCCTCTAAAATCACACACTAAATATTCTTCGTCAATAATATGTATGTAGAAGCGCTCGTGGCCCCGCGGTCTCAGTGTTCTTTAAACGATCACTGAGTTACGCAACTTTCACTATGGCTGGTCCTCGGATGGGTGACCACTTTGTGGTATTTACATTTGCGAGCGTTTCCCGTCCGTCCCGGTTGCCAGTAAAATGGCAGTCGTTAAGCCTGGTTGAAGGCCTAATGGGCGGCTTGAAAATTTCAACAGCAGGTAGCCACAACCTGCGTCTGTCTATTTCAACACGGCAATGGGATCACCACCTATTACGTGGGACAGGAATCCACACGGTGAAAAGTGGGCATATAATATGCCTCTGCCACCCCTTCGGGGATAAGGCGTGATGGATATTTATTTATTTATTTATATATAATTTTTTTCACAAATTAGGTTTTAGTTAAAGGAGCAAAAATAATTCTCAGTTATCTTTTCAACACTTAATTCATAGCTATAGCCATCATACGCATCATGTTTGATTTAGAAGTGGTTGCGCCAACTCCACCGCAGCGCTGTCAACATACAGGCAGCGAAGACGGACTGAAGACGTAGTACTGCAATGGCCGCGCGCGCGCTCGCATAAACTTTTCGCAATAGTTGTGTTTCCATGGATAAATAGTGTTTTCGTGCAAGGAAACCAGGAATCCAAGTCCATGGACGCCCCCGGCAGCCTCTACCTCCGCATCTCGCAGCAGCAGCAAGGTAGCGTACCCATTCCTGTTTCCATTTCTTTTTCGTCGACAACCGCGTCTAAATTTCATTTTATCTTTCCCCGCAAATACAGTCGTGCCTAACCGTCCGCCCGCTGTGACGTCACAGCCGCCCGCGCCGTTGGGTGGCGACTCGGAGCGCTCTCGCGTGTTTTCGTCCCCGTCCGCGCCTAGCTACGGCGGCTCCGCTGCCTCGCGCCTCCAGCCGAACGATGTCGCTTTGTGCTCGCTATCGAGTTTGCACACAAGCCCTACTACGGTACTTCTGGCAACCGCTCGAGTTGCTGTTTACAATTCGCATGGTAGGGGACATAGAGTTCGCGCACTTTTAGATAGTGCTTCTCAAAGTTTATTGTAAAAATGGTTGTAGTCGTCTTGGTTTGCATATAAATAACCGCCCCGCCTGTAATATTGTGAAAGGTATTGGGGGTTCCACTAAAGTCGTTCAAGGTTCTGTAGGGATTAAATTCCACTCGTGTTTTGATTTTGATGTCACTTTTTCGATGGATTCGCTAGGCGTCGATAAGGTTACCGAACTTTTACCGACTGTCGCAGTCAATACCTCATTATTGACTAATTTTAGAGATTTGCCTTTGGCCGATGATACTTACGCCGTTCCAGGAGATATTGATTTGTTAGTTGGCGCTTCGATTTTCCCGCACCTCCTGTTGCAGCATAAGGTTCAAGGTCACGCATCGCACCCCGCGCCGTTCGCCTTAGAGACGTTTCTTGGTTTTGTTATTGTTGGTTCCGCACCCGCTTGTTTTGATTGTAACTCGACAGTGTCATATTGTTGCGCCGTCGAGCCGCTGGACTCCGCTGTCCGTAAATTATGGGAGATAGAAGAGGTGAACGTCCCTCCTATTGTCAGCCTGGATGATAAACTTTGTGAAGAGTTTTATAGTCGCACGACTACTCACGATAGTGATGGTCGTTATGTTGTCGCACTCCCCTTTAAGGGTGATGTTAATTCGCTTGGAGATTCGTTTCAGTCAGCCGAAAAACGCTTCTTTTGTTTAGAACGGAAAATGCAGACATCTCCAAAGTTGAAGGAGGCTTACGATAGCGTAATAATAGAATATTTGGATAAAGGTTTCATTTCACACGCGCCTCCCGAAACCGAAGAGACGAAGCACGCTCCTTCGTATACCATACCGCACCATGGAGTTGTCCGCGACGATAAACTAACCACCAAGTCGCGCGTTATTTTAGATGGCAGCGCCAAAACTTGTTCGAATGTTTCGGTAAACGATATTTTGCACAGTGGTCAAAATCTCCAAGGTAATTTGTTCGAAATTATGGTTAACTTTCGCTTATTCGCTGTCGCGCTTTCAGCCGACATTAGACAAATGTTTCTTTGTATTGGTGTTCGCGAATCAGATCGCCAATTTCAACGCATTCTGTATAGATTTTCGCCGCAGGAACCTTTACAGGTTTACGAATTTAATCCCGTTTGTTTTGGACTTAAATCCAGTCCCTTCCACGCTCTTCGCACTGTCAAGCAGCTCGCCGCCGATGAGAGCGACAATTACCCGTAGGCCAAGGAGACTGTAGAAACTGGTCTGTACATGGATGACTATATTTATTCTGTGCAGACCGAAGATCAAGCTGTCGCAACTGCGGCTGAAGTAATTGATCTCATGAAGGCTGGTAATTTTGATCTCGTAATATGGACTAGTAATTCGCAAACGGTCTTGGACTCGATTCCACCGTCGCATCGCTTGTCGACTGTCAAGGAGTTTGATAGTAATGATACGCACAAGGTTCTCGATTTGCGTTGGTCACCTTCATCCGACATGTTTAGTTTGAAGGTTTGTCCTACACCATCAACCTGCACTAAGCGCACCATATTGACGTGTGTCGCACGCATATGAGATGTGATGGGATTTGTAGCACCTGTCGTCTTGTACGCAAAGCTTTTCATAAAAGAACTTTGGCTGTCCAACTGTGACTGGGACGACACTCCTCCAGACCACATCATTAAGCCGTGCCGAGCCGAGCTTCCTATGCTCGAGCAAATTAGAATACCGCGCCATGTTGGCATCTCCGATGATAGTATTGTAACTGTTTTAGGTTTCGCTGACGCTAGTGAGAAAGCATATGGGGGTGTTGTGTACTTCCACGTTCGTAACGGTGATGACATCTCATTTCACCTTATCAGCGCTAAATCTAAAATAGCCCCTAGTAAGGTAGTCTCTCTCGCTCATCTCGAGTTGTGCGCTATATTGGTTCTAGCCCAGCTCATTAGTTCGATTGTTAGTAGTTATCGCAACCGCATTAATATAGATAGGATTTTCGCATTCTCGGACTCGACCGTCGCTTTGTGTTGGACACATTCTTCGCCCCATCGTTGGGATACATTTGTCGCAAATAGGGTGGCCAAAATTCAGTCGGAATTGGCGCCGCAAAACTTTTATCACGTCTCAGGTACGGTCAACCCTGCCGATTGTTTGTCTCGTGGGTTAACACCTGCACAGATTTTGGATCATCCGTTGTGTTTCCATGGCTCTTCCTGGTGCCAAGCCCCACCTGATGAATGGCCTGTTAGTCCTTTCAACCCCGCTACTGTGTCCACGCCGCCAGAGGAAAAGAAAACCTCTTTAGTTACTACCGCACTGCTCGAAAAATCGCCTATCTTAGAGTTGGCTAGCCGTGTTTCATTGTGGTCGATTCTTTTACGTAGTGTTGTTTTTATTTGTCGATTTTTGAAAATCCTTCCTCGTCGCGAGCATGTTACCGCCTTTGACTTAAACAAGGCTGAGTTAATCGTGCTTCGTGAACTTCAGCGATTTTATTTTTCGTCTGAAATTAGAAATTTGGTATTAAGTAAACCTTGTAGTAGTTTTTTGAAGGATGGCCTCATTAGATATCTAGCTTATAGCCTTCATAAACAAAAGGGCTGTGCAACACAAAAAAGAATCCGTCAATTCAGACTAGTAGTTTCTGAAATTAGCACGTTCAACCAAAAGAGCAAACAAACATACAAACAAACCAACTCTTTAGCTTTATAAATTAGTATAGATTACAATAATGAATGTATTTAACAAAAACAAACTTTGCCCAACCCAAAGTCTCCCAACAGTTTATCAACTTACCAAATACAAACATGTTATCATTTAAAACTTCTTGGCAAGGAAATAATACAACGCCACAAGTTATTTCAAAATATCATCTGAAAGTTTGTCCATATTCTGTTGCGTTGGTACTTCTGCCACAATAAAAGTAACGTGACAGTATTAACACTTGTATGATATTGTAAAAATAATATTGTAATTATTGAAAAACTATTAAACGTTCTTCTACAGTAATTTCTTCGGGGTTTGAAGAAACCTCGAAGAAATTACTGTCGGAATTAATATTAAAATAAAATTACTATCGGATACAAACCCTTAAGAATTTTACTGGCTAAGGTTCTAAGCATCGTGTAATAATTAACTTACAATGAATAGGGTTAGGTGCATACGCCTAATACCCCACAGATTTTAATTTGTAAGACATGACTTTCAAAGTCTGTGTATTCACCGCTAAAAACTAAATTTACAGTGGCTCCGTAATTCCCCGGCACACCTAATTCCATCTCTAGTGATGTCCAGTACAGTAGTGATTTAGAGCATTAGATCATACTGACGCCCAAAAAGTTCAATTGGGCGAGGCAGTACCTACGTGGCGAATGCGAGTTGAGCAAAAGCTGCTCCTCTATACATTTCGAGAGCGAATCTAAATGTCACAAGTGCGGCGACACATGCTGGTGTACCTGAATATTAGCTTTGGCTGTTTAACTCAGCATATAGGCGAGCTACGACGATTATTAACGATCCTCTACTAGCAGGCGCTGTTGAGCCCTTTCGCGACAGGAGAGACTTCGCCTTCTTTTATGTGTTTCGCTGCTTGTACGAGTACAATAGTTTGTGATCTGCGAACTGCTGTCCATAGATATAGTGTCCATCCTCACACTCACGTTCACATCCAGAGAGCGCGTAAGTAGCAAGGTCCGATAGGGGCTGTATTACATGTGCGCTCAGATTGGTGAATTAAATCTTTACCTCAGTTTTCTCAAACGTCTACACTATGAGGATTTTGAAGGTTCAAGACACCAGTTAGCGTAGCGGCTCCAGCGTAGTTTTTTTATGTCTATCATTGCATAAAATACCTTAAAATTATTTTTCTGATTATTATTTATCTTATGAACTTATAATATGATTCATTCAATATGCGTCTAGGTGTACCATTACTTCCTGCGTTTGTAATGTTTTACATTGACGTTGAAACATGCAGCTTAGTTAAATTCAGTATGATTAGGTTTCCTCTTTATGCCTGTTATTTTTTGTTATAATTTTGATACTTGAAATTAATTCACATGATAATATAAAAGCTTTTATATTACCAAGTATATAAAGCAAGTCGGACTTTCTCATCGATAGTTCCGCAAAAATTTGTAGGTTACAGACAGACAAACGATTTAAGTTGTATATTTTATGATGAAAGTAGATTATAAACTAAACGGAAAAAAAATAATAAGCTATATGTATAAAAAGTTCGTAAGGTAGCTTAACTTATAAACTAGCTTATAGAAAACACCGTCATCTCAACCGAGTTGAAGCATCCCTTTACTTTAATTAATTATTTCTTGTTGATGTTAGTGACTGTTTGAGTTACGAAGGAAAAAGTTGTTTTTTAAATATACTCGTATATGGCGCAGTGAATCTCTTAAAAACTTTAATAATTCATTAAAGTTTTTAGCTTAATTTTCTTAGGTACGATTGAAATTAGTGTACTTACAATCTTTTAAATAGACCCTTTTATTAATTATTTCTTGTTGATGTTAGTGACTGTTTGAGTTACGAAGGAAAAAGTTGTTTTTTAAATATACTCGTATATGGCGCAGTGAATCTCTTAAAAACTTTAATAATTCATTAAAGTTTTTAGTTTAATTTTCTTAGGTACGATTGAAATTAGTGTACTTACAATCTTTTAAATAGACCCTTAAAAAGAAGGATGTTCTCAATTCGGCGGAATATTTATTCATTTAATTATTACTTGAAGATGCCTGAACTGATTAGCAAAATTATTTTAAGTTGTGACAATGAAGCCTGATAAGGACGAAGATCTGTGGCGAAATAGAGTTAGAAAAGAGAACAGGGTGGTTTTTAGTCAGTTTTCTTGGAGTTAAGGCGGCAAAATGACTGACACTATTTGCTTGTTGTATAGGTATTATTTTCTAAAACTAGTGCATTTATCTTCTATTATGTGTGAGAGTGGTGGATTCTTGGACATAAAAGTCGTGTTAACGTGCTATAGTGAAAACATGCAGTGAAATGCGATTTTCCATCTTGCCGCGTAAATTCCACTGTAAACTTTAGTATAACATCCACTATTATACTAGGGTGAGACTGACCCTGACTTAAGACTAGACTAGACTAAGACGTAGAGGACGGGGTCAATTTATATAAAAGAAGATTAAAGAAATATGAAATAATTAACTTTTTAAAAGGTCTTAGTAACCTTAACTTGATATTGTGGGTCGCTTTTCACAAAGCGCCCAAAGTAAGCTAATATAAGTTTGCGGTATAGGAATTAGATATCTGATAAACATACTTCTATATTTCTAAATACATACATGATACATACATCCAAAATCAAAAATCTTGATTCATGTAGGTCACAAAGTAACACTTATGAACGTCAAGATTACTGCTTCTACATTTACATTTACTGCCAGATTTGCAAAGCAATAGGTAGAGCCAGAGGAAGAACCTGGCAATAAAATTCATGGCCACTCTTTTCTAACCGCCATTTGACACAGTTTGATTAACATGATATTTGACCAATTATACAGTAAAGAAATTATACAAAAAAAAAACAAAATAAATGTTGTGTTCATTAAAATTACACTTACTTAGTTCCTTTGAATTTTTTTAAAAATTTGAGCAAGCAACTCATTTCCATTTATTTTTATCATTCAAATAATCATTAATTGTGTAATAAGCCCTTTTCAAGAGGTGCGTCTTAATTTCCGCCTTAAATTTATGTAACGGCAGGTTCATAATGTCTAAAGGAATTTTATTATATAGGCGTACGCCAATTCCTGCAAAAGAGTCGTGAACCTTTTGTAAACGATGATGCGTTCCAATTAATTTATGCTTATTTCTAGTATTTATCGAATGTATGTCACTGTGTCTATTGTATAAATGTATGTTCTGTTTAACTAACTAACTATCTTCACGCTGTATCCCTGACGGGGTAGTCAGAGAGGACATGTCGCCAGGCTTCGCGATCCATACATACTTCTTTCGCTTCTTCGAGATTCATCAATCGCTTCATACACGCACGTCTGGGTATCCGAGTGCTTTTGACCTTTCCGTTTTTGAGCAATCTGCTCACGTGGTCTTCATATGTAAGTCTCGGCCTACCCTGACTCCTTCTACCCTCTACTTTTGAACAATATATATTCATCGTCAATCGTTCCTCACTCATTCGTTGGACGTGTCCAAACCAACGGAGCACGGCCTTTTCCAGCTTAACGCTGACACTTTCATTCAAATCTGCCATATTGCGTATCACTTCGTTACGTATTCGGTCGGCCAAGGTAACGCCGCACAATTTTCGAAGTGATCGCATCTCCACAGCATTCAATTTACTTTCATGCATCTGCTGACATACCCAGGTTTCACTACCGTAAAGCAAAGTTGGCACTAGCACTGCGTTATGAATCGCCATGCGTGCTTCTTTTACGATGCTTTGTCGCTTTACTAACTGGGACAAAGCACCGTTAACTTTGTTTCCGGCAGCTACTCGCCGTTCTACATCCGAATCACATCTTCCATCCGCGCTAAACATACTTCCTAAATACACAATTTCATTCACTTGCTCTAGACGTTTCTGGTTTACCCTAATCTCGCATTTAGTTCTTACGTCACCTCTTTCAAATACTAGAACCTTAGTTTTACTTGCATTCAAGCGAAGACCCTTACTTTCACACTCCTCTTTCATATTAGTGACTAATGCCTGAAGGTCGGCTTCTGATGAGGCCATGAGCACCGCATCATCAGCGTACAGCAGACAGTTTACTGTAAAGTCACCCAAATTCACACCCATATTAAAATCTTTCAACTTCTGCAGGCAACTGTCCATTACACTATGAACAGCCAGACGGACATGACACATCCCTGTTTGACGCCTGTACAGACATCAAAAAGAGGTGACACATCCCCCCCTACTCGCACGCAAGCCTTACAGTCCCTATAAAGCGACTGTATTGCCCGCAGTAGCGAACCGTCCACACCATATCCGGGCAGCAAGTCCCACAGCGTTTCTCTCACAACGTTATCAAATGCTTTCTCTAGATCCACAAAAGCGCAGAAAACCTTCTGGCTAACAGCCAAAAACTTTTCCGCGATCATGCGGAGAGAAAACACTTGATCCATGCAACCTCTTCCACGTCGGAATCCGCATTTAGCCTCCCATAAATACCTTTCAGACTTTTCTTGTATTCGTGCCATTATAACCTTTGCATACACCTTACTAGCTAAGCTGACCAAGCTGATCGCCCTGTAGCTGGAGCAGTTTAGGCGCGAGCCTTTCCCTTTGTAAATAGGTACTACAACTGCTACTCGCCAGTCATCCGGAACCTCACCCGCCCGCCAGCACAAGTTGCATAACAGACATAGTGTATCCCAGACACGCGACCCACCGTACTTGATCATCTCAGCAGTAACTCTGTCTTTTCCCGCAGCCTTACCACATTTCATACTTCTTATCGCTTGTTCTATTTCTTTCATACTAATGACTTCAATGACATCGGGATCCGGAGCATCGAAGTGAGCTCCACTTCCCGATGTGGCATCTCTGTCTTTTCTTGCACACATCTTTCCATAATATTCACTCCATCTCTGCAGGACGTCAGTTTGGTCTGTTAGGACATCATTATTAACACTAAGCACTTTATTCATACTGCAGATTGCCGAACAACTCCGGGCCTTGCCTACCTCTTTCCAGAAGAGCTTGGCATTATCCCGGAAATTGGACGACAACCTTTCATCCGCTTTCATTCTGCACCTTTCACGAGCTTCTTCTATCAGTGCCTTCGGATTAACTTTCTGCAGCTTGTATCTCTCTTTCATATTAAAATCATTTCGCGAGGCTAAGTATTTCAGCTTTCTTCTTCATTCGAACTGCTTCTTTCACTTCCTCATTCCACCATGCATCACGCTTATTACTACTGCCTCTTTTCGTTTCTCCACACACTTCCACAGCGGCATTTATCATACTATCCCTAAGGTTCTGCCATACACTTTCCACATTCTCACTGCTTACATTGACGTCGCCATGCTTTTCGGTGAGTTCAGTGAGCTGCCTGACTTTACTAGCGGCAAAGGCTGCCGAGCTGAGTTTACCTGCAAGACGCGTTATTTGGGCGTTCCACTGCAGTTTGCTATCTAAAGTGATCCCCAAAAATACAGTTTATTCTACAATATTAAGGGTATCACCGTTCAATGTTATATTTGTACCGCAATTCCTGACATTAGGCATGCTAAATCTGATACATTTTGTCTTCTTAGCGTTTAATAGCAAATTATTGGTCGTAAACCAATCTACAACTTGGGCAAGTGAACTATTAACGCCGTTAAAATCAGTAAGCTTACGATCTACTTTAAAAATAAGTGACGTATCATCAGCAAATAGAACAATGTCGCACAAGTTCTGTATATAGAATGGCAGATCGTTAATATAAATTAAAAATAGAAACGGACCTAGAATTAATCCCTGCGGTACGCCCATAGCTACAGATGCTCCAGAGGAGCGAATTTTATTAACATCAACATGTTGTATCCGATCATTTAAGTAGGAGGCAACAAGATCCAGTGCAGAGTCTTTGATACCATAATAAAAGAGTTTTAGCAATAGTGTTTTATGTTCAACGCAATCAAATGCTTTGGAGAGATCGCAGAATACACCAATAGCATCTTGTCTATTCTCCCAGGCGTCACATATATGATTCAGAAGTGTCACACCTGCATGATTGGTAGAACGACCCCTTGTGAACCCATACTGCTCTTTATGTAGTAGCATATTTGAATTAAAATGAGCTTGTAGTTGATGCAATATAGTTTGTTAAAAAATTTTGCTAATGGCTGGTAATATTGAAATAGGTCTGAAATTACCAGCGTCGGTTTTGGATCCAGACTTAAATAGAGGTATTACCTTACTGTGTTTCATTAAATCCGGAAACACTCCTTTATCGATACATTTATTAAATATTTCAGCTTGATGTGGAGATAAATTAACAATAATAGACTGTATCAATTTCACAGAAATACAATACCCCACAAGTCAGCTGTCTTTTTTGAGTTAAGCGACTTGAATACTTTAATGATATCGTTGGGGTTAACACATTTAAAGCTAAATAAGACATTGCACTGATCAACGCTGCCCCCAAGTATGCGTTGAGCTTTGATTGGACAAGAATTTAAGGAGCTAGTTGTTTTCGGGGGTATGTCTATAAAATAGTTGTTAAAAATTTGTGCTACATCTAATTTATTATTAATCACCTTGTTATTTATAATTAACTCAAAGTTATTATCACGGGGTAGTAATCGACCGGTTTCAGTATTGATTACATTCCAAGTCATTTTTACCATATTTTTTGAATCTTTAATCTTATTACTGATATGTAACGACTTGGCAGCAGCACAGGTCTTTTTGAAGGTCTTGGAATATTTTTTTACATATTGAATAAAAGCAGGATCAAAATTAAATTGCTTCATACCATATAGTTCGTACAACTTAGCCCTACTTTTGTAAATACCTGTAGTTGCCCACTCACAAAATTGCAGGTTTTTGTTTTTATAAAATGTTTTAGATTTAAATATATTGTTGTACTCAGCTTTAATTGTATTAAATAAGGAGTTATATAAGCCGTTTGGATCTTCCTGATTAAAATCAATATTAGTGACTTTTGCTGAAACATTAACATTAAATTGTTTAAGTCGATATGCACTCATTGGCCTACATACAATTTTATTTCCTTTAAAAGTGACATTAATAGGAAACGCTGCTTGACCGGTTTCAGTATTGATTACATTCCAAGTCATTTTTACCATATTTTTTGAATCTTTAATCTTATTACTGATATGTAACGACTTGGCAGCAGCACAGGTCTTTTTGAAGGTCTTGGAATATTTTTTTACATATTGAATAAAAGCAGGATCAAAATTAAATTGCTTCATACCATATAGTTCGTACAACTTAGCCCTACTTTTGTAAATACCTGTAGTAGCCCACTCACAAAATTGCAGGTTTTTGTTTTTATAAAATGTTTTAGATTTAAATATATTGTTGTACTCAGCTTTAATTGTATTAAATAAGGAGTTATATAAGCCGTTTGGATCTTCCTGATTAAAATCAATATTAGTGACTTTTGCTGAAACATTAACATTAAATTGTTTAAGTCGATATGCACTCATTGGCCTACATACAATTTTATTTCCTTTGGAAGTGACATTAATAGGAAACGCTGCTTTTTGACCAAGATGATCTGATGGAAAGTTACTTAGTATCTCCCTTGTTGTTGTTGCACAGTTGCAGAATATATTATCTATACATTTTCTAGAATGTGAGGTGATTCTAGTTGGCTCACAAAATAAATTTTGTAAGCCAAAAGACTTAAACAAATTTATAAATCTGATACATTTCGAAGACTGCACAAGTATGTCAACATTAAAATCCCCACACACCACAACATGTTTTCTACTAGTAAACAAACGCTCCAATACATTTTCCATTACAGTTTCTAATAAATTATAATCCCTTTTTGGAGGACTGTAGACACAGAGGACAATGAGTTGCTCAAGCTCAACACAGGAAAATTCATACACAAAACACTCAAACTTCTTAACACACATTTGTGGATCGCACAAAACATAAATAAAATAGTAACTTGGCCATAAGATAATTATTAAAAAAAAGAAGTTTTCTTGTAACTCTATCTATGATTATAGTTTAACTGTCGGTTTATAGTAAACTGTATGTGTGCACAAGATACCAGAAGGTTAGAACATTTTAAGATCTAAAAGCTACTCTATTTTTGTTGGTTGAAAACTTTCCATCCCTCGTGTTATCTTTGGATGTCATCCACGAAAATTCATAAAAGATGACCTATTACTCCAAATATTTTTGGAGTTATTTTGGACTTATTTTAACTATACCCTTAATTTGTTTTAGTTAAAGGGATATTTTGTACCCTATGGCTATCCTTCCGAGGGCTCACAAGCAACTTTTGGCCGTAGGCAGATTGAATGGCACCGTGTGGTTTACATCCATAAAGATTTCCACACGTAAAAAAAAGAAAATTTTGTAAGTGAACTTAACATAATAATGGTAAGATATATACTGATAAAAATCAGAGAAATGATTTAGTTACTACGAAAAAGAACATAAATATTCTAACCTCAGCATTTCTACAAAGCACTCTCATCAATAAACCGTGCCACTGACAGTGCAGTATTACGAAATCGAATATTTTTGTTTGTTTGTATATCTTCAAATGGTAAGGTATTCTGTGCATTGTGTCACAGAAACTAATGCCTTGTGCTTTAGAAAGAAGACATGAAGATTGTATTGAAAATTATACCAACTTTACTGGCGTGAGGCTGTTTGATTTTATAGATAATCTATATGCAGGGTCATTTGAAAAAGAACCAGCAACCTGCTAGGACTAGATAGCTAACACCATTAAAATATTAGTAGTAGGTTTTGTTGGAGATATCGGGAAAAAAGAAGCCGTATGGGAGCTTTCAACGAAAACGCTGCTTTACGCCTTTGAGATATAACAAAATAATGTATGGTAGAATTGTATACTCGTATCTTATTTAAGTCTACAGAAAAGTCCAAGTTCTAAAAACTAGCAAACCAAATTTCTAAACATCTCCTAATCAGTATGTGTGAGCTACCATATAAGTTATAGCCAAGCTTGCATCTGCACACATCATAAATTCTTCACAATGAATGCGCAACCCAACCCTGAATTCCGATGAGACCGGATTCATACAGATTTAGAATACCGAGATGGTCCCAATAAATTGAAATAGCTTTGTCGAAAGTCGTCGTTATTTTGAAATACTGCACGCCTACGTACTTAAATATTAGTTTTGTGACCTGGTACCATTTTTGAAGTAAAAACTTCTTTTAGCGCAGAGATAAAATCTCTGTATATATAGTATAGTGTGTGCATACATGCATGACATATAACAGACCGCGAACGCGTCTAGATAAATACGTTGTTTTTTAAAGTTAATTAGTAGATTCAATACCTTGCTACTAAATAATATTATCTTTATTATCATCTTACGTTGATCCCGGTCATATACAAGTCTTATTAAATAATATTGTGTAATCAATTAAGCCTCTTTCAGTGTTGATTTTTTTTCATTATCATCATCATTATTAACGTCGATCCCGGTCAATGAAGTGAAAATTTCTTTCAGCGCGTACGCATATTTTTAGATGAGATACAATCTCTGGACTCGCGACACCGTTACGAGATGCAGCTATAGTGTGTGCATATATTCATGTACATATAGGAGACTGCGAACGCGTCTAGATAAATAAATTATTAATAAATTTAGCTTTCACTTCTGTTGGCACTGCCAGAGACCCGTATTTTTATTTTATTATTATTACTATACTGTCGAGGGTATCTAGAGATCTTGCATAGAGTCATCCAAGCATTCAAATTGCAACTTATAAAATTTAAATAATCTCTTCGTTAATTATGTCTTGTAATATTTTAATAAGCAAATAATTATGTTGTTTAACGATATTTGTCTAAATAAAATAGGGCAGGGCTTAAGGGCAGCCGGGTAAATAAAGAGAAGATTAGTATTAAATGCTTACAGACACTTGGAAAGGCTTTATAAATGAAATGATTGCATTTATAGTGGGACACATTTTTTATTTACTCACCGCACGCTGTATAGCCCAAAGTAAGCTGATATAATCTTGTGTTATGGGATCTAGACGACTGATAAACATACTTATATATTTCTTACACCCAAACTACGAAACAAACATTACTATTTACAAACAAACATTTATGGAAGTTATATTACACGGCAATGGGCTCACCACGTGGGACAAAAATGCATACAGTGAAATGTGGTAGTATAGTATGCCTCTGCCCATCCCTTCGGGGTAAAGGCGTGACAATGTGTATTGTCACGCCGAATGTATTTCGGTTGTGTTCGAATCATCCATGTTTTCCAAATCGATTTCATATAGATTTTAAAGATATTGTCACATCATCATTCGAGTGATTCTTCCGGTTGCAACCACTTTGGAGCTTTCGTTCGATTTTCCTTTAGACTTGCTATTTATCTAATAGCATAACTGAATAATGGTGAAACTAAGATGAATTTGTAATTGTTCGGTTACAATATGGATTTAAGTTGCCCAGAACATGAAAAAATTTTTATTTAGTTGGCGAAAATTGAGCGACGTAACCTTGGAATACGTAACGAAGTGATGCGCTTCATGGCAGGTTTGAATAAAAACGTAAGCGTTAAGCTGGAAAAGGGCGTGCTCCGTTGATTTGGACAGGTCCAACGAATTGATTCGATTGACGAAGAATATAATTATATTGTGCGAAAGTAGAGAGTAGAAGTCACTTATAAATTAAGACCGACACCGAGACTTATAAATTAAGACCACATAGGCGGATTACTCAAAAACTGAAAAGTCAAAGTCAAAAAACTAGGATACCCGGACGTATAAATCGATCAATGAATCTGCAGGAAGCGAAAGCGATCGCGAAGCCTGGCGATCTGACCTCTCAGACTACCCCGTCAGGGATACAACGTGAAGATAGATAGTTATTTAGTTGTCAAACAGTTTCTCTTAGTATTTTTAAAAGGGGTCTTAGAAGGTTTATAAAGGATCGGCAGCGCGAGTGCTGCACCTCTGGTGTTGCAAACGTCCATAGGCTACTGTGACCACTGTCCATCAGGTCACAGGTACGCTTGTCTGCCACCTCAATGGTAATAATAATAAAAAAATCTGACGAAACTAAATTCATCTGACATAAAACTGGTACTGCAGTATGATAGGCATAAAATATGATAAAATCAGTTGAGCCGTTTTAGAGTAACCCGGATTGGATTTATTTTTTTATGAAGTACCTTATAACCTTTCGTTTGCATATCGTATTAAGCTGTTAATTTAGAATACAAACTTAAATTTAATTTATCTGCAAAGGTAGTTATTTAAACCTATTCAAATTTTTTTTTTGTAAATTCTGACATTTAAAAAATGTATTTCTAAAATTCAAGTTAACTAAGCCACGTGAAAATTCTATTTCATCGTATAAAGGTGAACGGGGTCGCCTGGCTTTTATCTCTTAGCCTTTCTATCCGCGGGAATAGGGTTGGTTCACTTTGAAAATGGAGACTGAAAATACGCTTGCTTTAGCTCCAGAAGTGCCTATCCACTCACACAGAGTGGAAGGCACTGATCTTATAGATTAGGGAACACTCTATAGACCTTATGTAGGCTTTGTAAACTGTCCGCTAGGATTCTATCCTGTTTTATACCTATTCTTGTTGTTTATGGTACACAATTTACATATTTTGAACAGACAAAAAAATAGAAGGCCATGTTTGTAATTCAAATTAAGAGCTGTTCACAAAACGTATTCAAATAAATTTTATTGGACTTTTTTTTTACACAGGGCCATCTAGCCCAAAGTAAGCTCATTAAGCTTGTAATATGCGACCTAGACAATTGATAAACATACTTATATAATTCTAAATACATACATATTATACATAGGAAACACCCATGGCGGCAATGTGGTTCGCGACCCGTCACGTCACGTTTCCCATCGCGGCGAAAAGTGGACTAGGGATAGCCGCTTTGCTACATTGAATGTAAGAGGAGGAATGAGAGACAAAATAGTGGAGGTATGCAAGATGATGCGAGAGAGACGACTTGATATTTTGTGTGTGAATGAAACAAAGAGGAAAGGATGTCACACCACTACACATGGACCCTATACCGCCTACTGGTCAGGTGTTGCCAATACCAGTACAGCGTGCCAGGGTGTTGGCGTGCTACTATCCACTAGAATGAATGAATGTGTGACAGAATATGAATGTGTGAGCCCAAGACTCCTTCTTCTCTTGCATCTTTGTTGTAGGAGTTTATGCTCCGCAAGATGCGCGGTGGTACCGATCTTCAAGAGACCAAAGCGAGAGGCAGGCATTTTGGGAGAGTATAAGTGATATTTTGAGTAAATGCAAACAGAACGAACGAATAGTAATGTTAGGTGATTTTAACGGTTGGGTTGGTGTGAAGCGTGATGGATATGAAAGTGTATTGGGAAAATATGGTGACGAACGAGGTAATGAAAATGGAGAAAGCTTGCTCGAAGTATGTTTGGAGAGGAATCTTGTGGTAACCAACACCATGTTCAACCACAAGGATATCCACTTGTTTACGAGACAAGAAGGAAGCCAGAGAAGCATGATTGATATTGTGATTGTAGATGCAAGGCTGAGAAAGAAAGTGCTAGATACCCGGGCATACCGCTGTGCCGGTATTGACACAGACCACTTCTTGGTTAAGAGTCGAGTAAGAGGTCTGTTTCAGCGGTGGCGGCACCGTGTGCATGAACACTGTAGTGTACTAGAGCGCATAAAAGTCGATAATTTGCAAGAGATAGGTATAAAAGAAGAATTTTTAAGTAAAGTGAGCAAGAAGTTAGAAAATTTAGATGATGTTTATGAGATGGAAAAATTATGGAAGTCGTTTAAGGAAGGACTCGTGGAAGTTGCGATTGAAGCGTGTGGATTAAACAAGAGGAGCCAAGGATGTATGGTAAAGAGAATGTGTGCAGAATTCATGAAAGCGTTGTCCGATAAGAAGAAAGCATGGTTGGATTGGCTGACTACAAAAGTCAATCAAAGAATGCAGAAGGCAACGGATGAGGATGTAAGAATGGCAAAGAATGAATATAAAAGGTTTAAGCGTGTTGCAAAAGAGGTGATAAAAAGAAAGAAGTAGGATGACAGAGATGATTTTGACAACAGGTTATCTGATGATTCCCAAAAGAATATAAAATTCTTTTGGAAATCCATAAGAACAATGAGAGCTCAACATACAACATCGCAGCTCATCCATATCAGAAACCATGATGGCAGTGTTGTGAAAGGTGAAGAATGTGTGCTCAAACGATGGAAGGAATATTTTGAAAGTGTATTTGAAAAAGAGGGTATGCAAGCACAGACACATTGCTGGGAAGTGAGTGAAAGCGGCAATGAAAGTGATATAAGTATAGAAGAAATTATGGAAGCATTGAATAGTATGAAACTAGGCAAAGCTGCGGGAATTGATAAGATTTCTGTCGAGATGCTGAAAGCAGGACAGGGCGTGGTAGTTTGCCACCTGTACCGCCTTTTTAGCCTTTGCTGGAGGGGTGGCAGCGTACCAGAAGATTGGTGTAAAGCTGTCATCGTACCGCTGTATAAAGGAAAAGGGTCGCAGCAAGAGTGCAAAAACTACCGCGGCATAAGCTTGTTCAGCATCGTCGGCAAATTGTATGCGAAAGTTTTGATAAAAGGAGTGATGAATGAAACTGAAGGGAAAATGTGGGATGTGCAAGTAGGATTTATGAAAGGAAGAGTATGCACGGATCAGGTCTTTTCCTTACGATGCGTAAAAGAAAAACTTTTGGCGAAGAGTCAAAAAGCTTATTGCGCATTCGTAGACTTGAAGAAGGCCTATGATAAAGTGGAGAGGAGTGAACTGTGGTCAACATTGTCCACGTATGGCGTAAGCAGCAACTTGATACGAGCACTGAAATCTCTATATGAGGGATCCAGTGCTTGTGTCAGAATCAACGGAGCTTGCACAGACTTTTGTCACATCGAAAAAGCTGTGAGACAGGGTTGTGTAGCGTCACCGTAGCTGTTTAACCTATACATTGACAGTTGCTTGAAAGAACTGCAAGAAAGTGCATATGGTTTAAAAATGACTGATCTGACTATCAAATGTCTTCTTTACGCTGATGATCAGGTAATACTTGCATCATCAGCGGACGAGTTGCAGTTGATGGTTAATATTATGCATGATGCGCTGAAAGGCAAATGAATGAAAGTGAATGTAAATAAAACGAAAGCAATGGTTTTTGAAAGAGAGAAAAACATGACAGATTGCTCGATTTTTGTGGAAGGAAAGAGAGTGGAACAAGTGAAAGAATTTATATACCTAGGCTCAAAATTTGCGAGAGATGGAAAGTGTGATGATGACTTTGAAAGAAGAGTTTTGGCTGGCAATCAAGTGAATGGAGCAATGTGCACCTTTATGGGCACCCAGAATGTGTCTCAAAAGGCAAGACTGGCTGTGCATAGAGGAGTGCTTGTCCCTACACTAACATATGACAGTGAAAGTTGGGTATGGCAGAAGAAGCATAGAAGTAAAATTAATGCAGTAGAAATGAGGAGTCTGCGAAGTATAGCTGGAGTGAAATTGATAGATAAAGAAAGGAACAGCGTGATAAGGGAACATTGCGGTATGACAGAAGACGTAGTGACTAAGATAGAAAAAGGGATGCTTAGATGGTTTGGACACGTGTAGAGGATGGATGAAAATAGACTGACAAAGAAAATTTATGCGGTGAGAGTGAATGGGCAAACTGGTAAGGGTCGACCTCGACGTACATGTACCAATCAAATTGAAGATCTTTTGACAAAAGGCCAGGTCAAGAGCACCCTTAATCGGCGAGCGTGTATGAAAACAATTATGAAAGTTGACGAAGCGAAAGTTGTATGCCAGAATCGTAGCAAGTGGAAAGCCATAGTCTCTGCCTACCTCGATGGGAGACAGGCGTGATGATATGTATGTATGTATGTAGGAAACACCCAAAACTCCAAAACAAATATTTACTCCGACCCGGAAATCGAACTCGGGAACTCAGCGCTGCAATCGCATACACTACCACCGCGCCACCGAAGCAGTCAAGTATAAGTGAAAATCAGAATAGTTTTTTTAAGTATTGTCTCTCTGTCTGTTTTATTAATCTCTAAAACGACTTTACCGATTTTAACGGACTTTCACTATCAGATAGTTATTGTTATAAGAAATAAGTAAGGCAAAATTGACATTACCAACTGTGGGGTGTGTAAGGAGGTTGAGAAGTTCGACGGTAGTCACTCCAACCAATACTGAAAACTAAAAACAAAACTATAGTTGCTCCTAGCAGCAACTAGGAATACACTAAGATGAAGAAGAGAAGACCATTAAAGTCATAGCAATAACTTTAGAATGAAGCAATAGTTTCGATTGTTGCAAAACTTTATTTTTCGCCTGGACTCGCCCAATCAATGATTGTTGACCATCAGTTCCTAGAACGGAAATATTGACAAACTTTATATTGGACTTGCTCAAGTTTCTCAAACTTGAGACTTGTAAAGCTGGTGCGCTAGTTTAAGGTGCATCGTTAATAAAATTTCAATTTGTTATTTAATTATTGATCAAAGTTCTGGCTCATATACTTAGTACAAGGCATACAAGGCTTGTGTATCAAAATGTAATTATGCTGAGGTAAGTAGAAATCATATTCTTAATGTGGAACGTTTTTTCAGCAATAAGGCAACAAAAAAGTACTCATAGCCACATTTCCTTAGTGTTCTGTAAACGATAACTGTTTTAAGAATACCTTTGTAGAATTTAAAAGAATTCTGTACTTCGGAAGTCACATTAAGCCGTTGCCATCAAGTCAACTCACATTATGATACACAGTCATAGCGGTTTATAAAACATTATGCGGCATTAGGATTACCACCTATTACAAGGTTCATAATTCAGTTGGCGAAAAGTGGGTGTACAGCATATAGACTTCAGCCTACCCCTGCGAGTTATTAGCCGCGTGTTATGTATGTATGAATGCTTATGACACAATTCACTGATTCCCAAAATACTACACTATTGCCTAATAGCCTAGTTTGGGAATCAGCATCCACCCGCTAGTGACATTAGAATATAAGCACTCCTTTACGTTCACATGTTTCTTTTAATAATGTGGTAAATAAAATAAAAACTATTATTATTATTAATTTATGGCTGTAAAATACGTTTTACACTCAATAGATGTTCTTTAAAATGATTAAAGAACATCTAGTTTGTCACACAGGGGTAGTGTGCCCATTGCCTTATTTAAATAAACTACGCAGGTTGTGAGGAGCCGCTATTGAAATGTTCAAGCCGCCCATGAGGCTTTCAATTTGACATAACAACTATTATTTTACTGGCAACCGGAAATAACGGCTTAACATGCCTTGCTTGAACTGAAACGCTCGTAAACATAAATGCCATAAAGCAGTCAGAATATGTGAGAACCAGCAATAGTGAAAGATACTTAACGCAGCCATTATTTACAGAACACTGTGTTAGCAGGTTAAGAGCGCTTCAATTCAAATTTAAAATGTCTCACTTATCTCCAAGATACCTATGATGATTTTGGGTACTAACGTGATGAAAACAGAATATTTATATTTCATGACACTTATATTTAGCGAGTGAATTATAATTGTGGGAAGCATTTTCCGAGTCGAGCAGTTGAGCCGTCTATAAGATCTTTCACTTGAGCCTTCGTTTCTGAGACACACTGACTCAATGGATATTATCTGGACAGTAGTTTCAGAATGTACAGCAAATTGTTGCTTTGTAATAATTTTCCTTATTAACCAATATTATACAAAGCAAGCAAATAGTAACATGTACTATTTGCTTGCTCTGTATAATAACAACATACAACATATTGTCACGCCTTTATCCCCGAAGGGGTAGGCAGAGGCATATTTAACGCCCACGTTTCACCGTATGCATTTCTGTCCCACGTAACAGGTGGTGAGCCCATTGCCGTGTTACTCTGCTCTGCTCTGTATAATATTGGTTAATAATACGCTTTCTTAATGTATCGTGATATGTATGCTCAAGATCATCAGATTTTCTTTTACATGCATACATTCATATTGTCACGCTTTTTGAATGGGATGACAGAAGCATACTATCCATCAACATTTCTCCGTAATCAGTTTTGTCCCACGTAACAGGTGGTGAGCTCATTTTCGTGTTGGAATAGACAGACGCAGGCTGTGGCGATCTGTGATATGACCTTCAACTGGGCTTAACGACTGACATTTTACTGCAAACCGGTACGTTGGCTTAACGTCGCTTCCAAAACACGGAAGCGCTCACAAATGTAAATGCCGCAAAGTGGTCACCCATCCAAGGACCAGCTATAGCGAAAGTTGCTTAACGTAGTGATCGTTTTCAGAACACTGAGTTAGTGGGGCCACGAGCGCTTCTTTTTTTTTATAATGTTATGAAAAGTCCGTAAATGCAAATAAATTCAGTAAATACATATTAAATTCATTCTGTAAGCCATGAAGACTTTCATTGCATAGATTTAATGTAATCCAGGCTTAAGACCCACCAGTTTAATTAACGGTTTTTATGAAAAAAATAATAGACCAGGGATCGAGCTAAGCATTGCTAATCGCTATAATTATTGTTCTAATCTTACCCAATATTTTAATTATATTTAACTTAACTATCTTCACGCTGTACCCCATATGTAGGGTGTAATCGCGATTCGTGATTAAAACGATTTTAAACTTTAGTTTTTAATTGTAACAGGGACTTAAAGTAGTTTACAAATATCATCTGGGGAAGGACCGCTTAAATTTAATTTGGATATTTTATAATTTAATTAAAAAAAGAAAGTGTGTAAAGATTTTGAATTCTGAATACATTTATGTTATTGTTATTTTGATTTTAAATTACATAAAATAGAAAGTATACATATTAAAACATAAAAAATAAATAAAAAATAGGTGTGTGTGGAAGGAGGTAAAAAGTTAAAATACTTTTTTAGGTAAACAGAACAAAAATAGCTATCCTTAGCTATTTTTATTCTGTTCAACTAAGCACTTGTAGCCCCGCTGACTCAGTGTTCTGTAAACGATCACTGCGTTAAGCCACATTGGCTATAGGTGGTCCTTGGATGGGTGACCACTTTGTGGAGTTTACATTTACGAGCGTTTCCGTGCTTCCGAAGGCACGTTAAGCCGTTGGTCCCGGTTGCCAGTAAAATGGCAGTCGTTAATCCTGGTTGAAGGCCTTTTGGGCAGATTAAAAATTTCAACAGCATGTCGCCACAGCCTGCGCCTGTCCATTTCAACACGGCAATGGGCTCACCACCTGTTACGTGGGCCAAAAATGCATACGGTGAAATGTGTGCGTATAATATGCTTCTGCCAAGAAAAAGGCGTGACGATATATATGTATGTATGTACAACTTTTTGTTTGTAAAAGGAATGATATATTTATTAAACATGACCATCAAAAGAAAAAAATAGGTTCTTCTTTATAGATAGAAAACAGTTATCAGCTAACAGCATTATGACGCGTTTGGGTTGTCGGTTTGCGCGCGCATAGTGACAATGTTACTCACATTTTTTTTAAATGTGCCATAAAAAGTCTAGCTTTAAAAAGTCGTTTATTTTATTTTAATGATTAGATACCGTATTATACACTTATCAGGGATTGCGCTCACCTCTATCTAGATCTATACCAATTACGGAGGACCTACTCCGTGATGCCAATACTGTGAGTGCTTATAGAAAGTACACGCTAATAGTCACAGAGAAATTCAACTTCATCTGAAAACTATAGGCGCCTCAGTTTCGTTTCGGGTATTATAATCATCATCATCATCCGAGCGCTTGTCCCAGTTGCGCCTCGTGACGCCCGGTGTACGCCCGGGTTTGGGGTATTATAGTATTGTTCTGTAAAATGTTTTAAGCTAGTATTTAAGTGTACGTGTCTATACCTAACCAAAAACATAATTGTATCATTTATTACTTTTGTGACAAACTGTGTGGATATCACAATTAGTAATAAAAAAATTAATATACATTTAAGCACTTATTACACACGGTGAAAAGTGGGCATACAATATGCCTCTGCCACCCTTTCGGGGATAAGGCGTAACAGGTAAATAAATTAATTAATTAATTATTGTGATGTTGTGTGAATAAATTAATTAATTATTGTGATATTGGTACCTGAAAAATAAAATAATATGAAAGATATTTTAAAGAATGCCCTAAATTCAATACTTATTTCTTTGTAGGAGAGCAAAACATAATTTAAAAGAAATTCTGTGTCGTGCAGTAGATGTATATATACACAAGGAGAGTAGCAGTTTGCCCAGCAAATATACATTCTAAATCTACCATTATACGTGATAAAAGCCGTTTTGAGCGTACACGCGAAACGTTAACTGACTTTAAATTGCCCTATTAATAGTCAGTAAAAGTGAGGTACAGGTAGGTAATTTTGTCCCCTTTCGCATTGCACGATTAGGCAGCAGACCGATTTTGTTGGTTAAATTCGATTACCTACTAATTTTATATCTAGCTTTTGTCATAAATTTGTCATGAACATCTATCCAACTAGACCCCGTATGATCGTACACTTTAACTACACGTAAGGATACTTTGGTGCCCTTTCGATCGCATAATTTTTTTTAGCATAAAGTTTTTTGGCATAACAGTTTCAGTATAAAGTTGTCTCGCAAAAGTTATGATTAGCAGAGTGTTATAATTGCATAATGGTTATTGGCATAACATTAACTTACTCAATTTTTTTTATCATTATTTTAATCAGCATAAATGTAAATTGTATAATTGTTATACGCCCAAAGATAATTTATCATAAAATACAAAACGCATAATGGAGGTATGGATAACCGTTTAAATCATAAATGAATAATAATTTGACTATAAATATTTAAGAAATGATAAGACACCATTGTAAATAATCATATCACTCATAGCAGAGTTTTTAAAGGGTCCGTATTGGGTTGCATAAATTTTAGATGCATAACTTAAGACTGCATAACGTTTTTTCGCATACTCTTCGTTTCGCATAACGTTCAAACAGAATAAATCATTAGGCATACTTTATTTTCCCATAACTTTTTTATATTAATGATATACCCGCATAAAATGATTACGCATATTTTTTTTTACAATAACTATTACTAATCATAACATTTATTGGCTCTCACTCAGTCTCGCATAAAGATTACAAGCCATACATCTAGAATACCATAATATTAACGAGTACATTTTTTATTGTTATATCTAAGCTTGAACTGTCTAAGATTGAAATGATCACTGATTAAAAATGTCGATAGTCACTATACTGAAATTCAAAATTTCTACACTTATGTATAGAATATATAAATAAAATACAAAAAGAAAGTAGGTAGATTAAAACGAGCGATTATATTCTGGCGCATCGCCGGAAGCCGCCGCGGCCCGCTCGCTTCGCTCGCACGGCTCGCGCGTTGTGGTCACAAGTGACCTAATACTACCATTGTAAATAATCATATCACTCATAGCAGAGTTTTTAAAGGGTCCGTATTGGGTTGCATAAATTTTAGAAGCATAACTTAAGACTGCATAACGTTTTTTCGCATACTCTTCGTTTCGCATAACGTTCAAACAGGATAAATCATTAGGCATACTTTATTTTCCCATAACTTTTTTATAATAATGATATACCCGCATAAAATGATTACGCATATTTTTTTTTACAATAACTATTACTAATCATAACATTTATTGGCTCTCACTCAGTCTCGCATAAAGATTACAAGCCATACATCTAGAATACCATAATGTTAACGAGTACATTTTTTATTGTTGTATCTAAGCTTGAACTGTCTAAGATTGAAATGATCACTGATTAAAAATGTCGATAGTCACTATACTGAAATTCAAAATTTCTACACTTATGTATAGAATATATAAATAAAATACAAAAAGAAAGTAGGTAGATTAAAACGAGCGATTATATTCTGGCGCATCGCCGGAAGCCGCCGCGGCCCGCTCGCTTCGCTCGCTCGGCTCGCGCGTTGTGGTCACAAGTGACCTAATACTCCTCCTCGCTTCACTCGTCGTCGTACCTATTTACGACTTTGCTCAAGACTAGTCTAAAAAAAAACACTTAAAATATCGTTTTATATGTTACAGCTTAAAAAATTGGCTATGAGTGATATGAATATTTACAATGGTGTCTTATCATTTCTTAAATATTCTTAGTCAAATTATTATTCATTTATGATTTAAACGGTTATCCATACCTCCATTATGCGTTATGTATTTTATGATAAATTATCTTTAGGCGTTTATCAATTATACCCTTTACATTTATGCTGATTAAAATTATGATAAAAAAATTAGAGTAAGTTAATGTAAAACCATTATGCAATTATAACACTCTGCTTATCATAATTTATGCGAGAAATCTTTATGCTGAAACTGTTATGCCAAACAACATTATGCTGAAAAAAATTATGCGATCGAAAGGGCACCCGTTTTTAAGCTGTAACATATAAAAAATTTAAGTGTTATTTTTTTTAGACTAGTCTTGAGCAAAGTCGTAAATAGGTAGGACGACGAGCGAAGCGAGGTCACTTGTGACCACAACGCGCGAGCCGAGCGAGCGAAGCGAGCGGGCCGCGGCAGCTTCCGGCGATGCGCCAGAATATAATCGCTCGTTTTAATCTACCTACTTTTTTTTTGTATTTTATTTATATACTCTATAAACGTGGGTAACACTGAAAATGATTAGAAAATAAAAAAACGGCTTAATGTAGAAAATTGCTAATACTTTTATTGTTTTTCGAAGTAATATCCGTTCCTCTCTACACATCGTCCCATTCGATGAAACCACTGAAAAAACTGGGGGCCCATTCTTCCTTAGGGGTCTCTTCTATGGCATTTTCGTACGCTTTCACCGCATCTTCAGGGCTCGTAAAGCGAATACCTCGAAGTTTATCCTTAGTTCTTGGGAATAAATGAAAGTCGCAGGGCGCCAGGTCTGGACTGTATGGTGGGTTACTCATTATCTCGACACCTGCCATAGTCAAATATTCAACAGACCGTTTTGCGGAGTGCGCTGAAGCATTGTCGTGGTGAAGAAGGATCCTGCTTCGAGGGCGCTGCTGTCGAATTTTTTCCAAGACAACAGGCAAACAGCGATTGACGTACCAGTCTGCAGTAACTGTCCTTCCATCTTCTAGCATAACTGTCGCGAAATGACCTTTCCGTCCAAAGAACGAGGCTATCATCTTTTTTCCTTGACTTCTTCCTTTCTTTACCTTAGTTGGCCGATCCTCAAAAGGAAACACCCACTGAGCTGATTGTCTTTTGGTTTCGGGTTCGTAGCAATATATCCAGCTTTCATCACCTGTGACGATGTCAAATACAGCATTTGAGTCACCGCCGTTGAACTTATCTAACATTTCGCGACACCAATCCATGCGAAGGCGTTTCTGGTCGTCGGTTAAAGTATGGGGAATCCATCTGGTACAAAGCTTCCTGACGCCTAAATGTTCGTGTAATATTTTCTGAATGTGACTCATACTAATGCCTAGGCTTGCCCGTATCTGCTGATAGGTCACTCTCGTATCTTCCTCTATCATACGTCGCACAGCACTCATGTTTCTTCAGTAGTCGCTGTTAAAGGACGTCCCTCACGCGGATCATCACTGAGATTGCTACGTCCGCGCTTAAACTCGTTAAACCAATGTAAATAGTGGCACGAGATGGGGCTTCATTATGAAATGCTAATCGCAGCCTATCATAGCTTTGTTGTTGAGTAAGCCCACAACGGAAGTCATAATAAATCATTGACCGAAAATTTTCTCGCGTTAAGTTCATTTTTACGTTTAACAAGAGTTTTAAAATTGCCGCCAATTCACAAAAACAAATGACAAATGAATACAATATATTACATTTGGTTACCAAAGAGTTCTATAATTGAAATTCAAATAAAAGTTTTCATTAGCAATATTTCTTTCTGGCCAGTTCTAAACATTTTCTGTGTTACCTAGGTATAAGTGTTGAAATTTTGAATTTCAGTATAGTGACTATCGACATTTTCAATCAGTGGGCATTTCAATCTTAGACAGTTCAAGCTTAGATATAATAATAAAAATATGTACTCGTTAACATTATGGTATTCTATATGTATGGCTTGTAATCTTTATGCGAGAGTGAGTGAGATGCCAATAAATGTTATGATTAGTAATCGATTTTTTACAATAATGATATACCCGCATAAAATGTTTACGCATAATTTTTTTACAATAACGATTCAGTCACAAGTGACCTAACACTCCTCCTCGCTTCGATCGTCATCGTACCTATTTACGACTTTGCTCAAGACTAGTCTAAAAAAAATAACACTTAAAATATCGTTTTATATGTTACAGCTTAAAAACTTGGCTATAAGTGAGATCATTATTTACAATGGTGTCTTATCATTTCTTAAATATTCTTAGTCAAATTATTATTCATTTATGATTTAAACGGTTATCCATACCTCCATTATGCGTTTTGTATTTTATGATAAATTATCTTTAGGCGTATAACAATTATGCCCTTTACATTTATGCTGATTAAAATTATGATAAAAAAATTAGAGTAAGTTAATGTTATGCTAATAAAACTATTATGCGTTTATAACACTCTGCTTATCATAATTTATGCGAGAAAACTTTATGCTGAAACTGTTATGCCAAACTACACTATGCTGAAAAAAAATATACGATCGAAATGGCACCCGCCCATAAGACCTTCAACTTGAATTAACGACTGCCATATTGGCAACCGAGACTAACGGCTTAATGTGCCTTTCCGAAAGCACGTTAAGCCATTGGACTGGCACGGAAATGCTCCCAAATGGAAATACACAAAGGGTTCAATCATCCGACGACCAGCCATATAGCGAAAGAAGCATATCGCAGAGATGGTTTACAAACACCACTATTTAACGCTTCACTTTTACAGTTAACTTTGATGGATCATGACAAATCACTCACAGAAACTGAGACTTTTTAGGGTTGATTATTCGAGAAATAGCTTTTAGGAAATCTTCTTACAAATGGTCGGCTTTCATCTCCACCGTCTACTAGTACATTTGACTATCTACTAGTACCCACATCTATCCAACCAGACTCTGTAGGATCTTACACTGCAACTACACGTAAGGATAATTTTACGATTGCGAGAGAATCTTACTAATATTATAAACACGAAAGTTTGTAAGTTTGTTAAAAAAAATCAAAATCAAAGAAGCAAAATCTACTTAATCGATTTTTATGAACAGTCCGAGACTACCAGGAACAGTCCGAGACTACCAGGACTTTAATTGGTCGTGCTAATTAGTGTATAGCACATAAAAATTTTTAGCTTTTTTGTTACCATCTCACTAAAAAGGCAGCGGGTTCAAAATTTCTTCCAAATTTAACATCTAAAAAATAGACACATTTTATTTAAATTTATTCGGCCCTTTAGACCCACCCCGGTTCCGTGCTTCGGAAGGCACGTTAAGCCGTTGGTCCCGGTTGACAGTGGAATGGCAGTCGTTAAGCCAAGTTGAAGGATTATGGGGGGCTTAAAAATTTCAACAGCAGGTCGCCACAGCCTGCGCCTGTCCATTCTACACGGCAATGGGCTCACCAGCGGTTTTTTTTTATTATATCCCCTCATGGTTAAACCACCTTGAGTTGTTGTGCATGTTGTTATTCTCGTATAGCTCATTCTGCAATTTAATACAGAAATATAATATGGTAGTTATATGTTATTGTCTGCATTGTAATAAGTTAACAATATATTTGGTTAATAAGATTCTTATAGTTATATTCAATAGTGGATGATGCGAGAAAAACGGTGGTAAGCGTAAATATGTCGGATTTAGTTTATTGTAGAAAGTGTGAATTATGTGTTGATGAATTCTTTGAGTGTGTTAACTATGTAGGTGATGTGGGTCATGAAGGTATTGATGGCGGTGGTGTTTGTGACGAGTAGTGTTAAATTGTATGGGTCTATATTATCATGGTGACAGTGCTGTTCGTGGTTAAGTCTTGTGCGAGTAAATCGTGGGCATTGTGTAATGAGGTGTGTAAATGTATGCGTGGTGGTGTCGCAGGGGCAGGTGTCGTCTTCGGTAATATGGAATCTATGTAAGTATTGTTTGTGGTAACCGTGGTTGGTGAGTAATTGTGTGAGTGCAAATGTGTGTCCTGTTATGTCGATAAGTTTGTGCAGAAGTGTGAGTGATGGGCACCAGGTTTTAATTGCTGTTCCTTTAACATTATTACTGTATCTGTCTGAAGCTAAGTTGGAGCTATGAGTTTTGGCCTTTCTGGTGACGTAACTTATAGGAAACTGCATAAAAATGGGTAAACAGGATTCAGAGGCCACAGACTTAGCGGCTATGTCTGCAGCCTCATTACCACGTATACCCGTATGGGCTTTAACCCATACAAAGTTAATTTGTATTTGTGTGGTGTGTAAGAAATTTTGTATGTTAGTGGTGATTTGATGTGTGCTGTTAGTGTTGCTAATGTCTTCCAAGGCTGACCTAGAGTCCGACATGATGAAAGCTGTAGCTACCTGTTGATTGTTTAACCACTTACAAGCTTGGTCGATGGCCACCAGTTCAGCTTGAAAGACGGTGCACGAGGAATGTAATTTGTATGTTTTAGTGACAGTGGTATTTTTGAAGTATAAGCCACGAAGACAGCACCCACTAAGTCGTCGTGTTTGCTACCGTCAGTGTATATGTGGTGTGCATGTTGTTGATTGATTAAAGTGTCGTCTAATTCAGTCTGTGTACCGATAATGTCAAAGGAGTGTGGTTTTCTGTCTGCCGGGTGAAGCAAATGGGATAGTTGTGTAGGTGTATCAAGTGTAAGATCGAGTGGAAGGTAATCGGTGACCCCTGAAATTCTGGTTGATCGATTCGTGCTCTTTCTTTGACTTTGAGGTCAAGAGGTGTAAGTGTGGATATTGCTATGGCGTTAGTGGTGTTAATAGTGCGGAAGCCTCTAATTATTTTGAGTGCGAACCCTCTTTGTAGCGATAATAGTTTATTGCAGTTGGTTTTAAAATTGAGAGCAGTGTGCCATACGCTAGAAGCGTAGCATATTATTGGTTCGATTACTCCTCTGTAGAGAGTGAGTATGTTTTGAGAGTGTATTCCCCAGGTGGGTCTGATGAATCTGGTAAGTGTGTTATTTAGTATACGTGCTTTGTTAGTGATATAATTTACATGTTGTGTGAAGTGTAAGTTATCATCGATGATCACCCCCAACACTCTGGCAGTCCCACTGAATGGGATGTGTGTATTGTTCATGGTTAAGTGTAGGAGTTTAGTTTTATTGGTGAAAGCTAGAGCAATGGTTTTTTCAGGTCCAAAGGTAAGTTTATTATTGTTGCCCCATTCTAGAATCGTGTGTAAACTTTGGTTGATATTGTTTTGGAGACTGATGAGTTTTTTTGTGTGCGGCTATTAGGGTGATGTCATCTGCACAGGCCTGCAGCTGACATCCCTCGGGAAGTCTGCGTCCGGGTAAGTCACCATCAGTCATGTCCAGTAGTTCATCCAAAATCAGATTCCAGAAGGTCCGCCCACATACAGATCCCTGGATGCATCCCCTAGTTAGTTCTTTAGTTACTGTAGCGTCCGAGTATAATATGGTGGCGGTGCGGTCTGATAGGTAGTTTTAAATGATGGTGTATATATTTTTTGGGCATTTAGTGTGGTGTAATCGTGCGAGTATGGCGGGCCACCATGCGTGATCGAATGCTGCTTTAATATCGAGGGAGATCATCGCGACATGTAATCCGTTCTTTTTGTGAGTTTTGATGGTGTTCACTATGTTGGTGAGAGCGTGTACCGTAGAGATTTGTTGCTTAAATCCATATTGTTTTGTGTTATATGTATGTGTAGTGTTTAGGTGATGTGTGAGGCGTTGTATGATTAATTTTTCAAGGGTTTTACCTAGTATAGGTAAAAGTCCTATAGGACGGTATGAGGATGGAGTAGAGTAATCAGATTTATTAGATTTCGGAATGATTTTGACTATGGCATGCTTCCAGGTTTTAGGTAAAACAGAAAGTTTCAGGCAGCGGTTCATAAGCCCAGTGATGATTTCAGGAAAACATAGAGCGAACTGATAACAGATATCGGAGGTGAGGTGGTCTGCGCCGGGGGATTTGGAGGGGTTCATGTTTTTCAAGAGAGTAATTATTTCGTGCTGAGTGAATGAATAATCATCTTCGGTGTCGGGTGGGTTGTGTGTTTTAATACGTGTAGAGTTCTGTGTGGGTGTGTCAGGTGTGTCATCAGGGTAAAATGTACTGAGAAAAGCTGTGGCAGTTTCTTGACTAGAAGTGGTATGCGTGCCAGGTGACAGTTCAATGGTTGACGGAGGCCTCCTGGGAGGCGCTTTCCTCATAATTCGGTTGGTGATTGACTACACATTTTCTTTACCCTGCCTATTACAAAAATCCCGAAAGTGTTCAGTTGATGCGGTTTTAATTGCTTTGGCGTATGCTGCTTTGAGGGTATCCCTTTCGGCGAGAGCTTCAGTGAGTGGAATGTTACGACGCTTGAGTTGTTGTAATTTGTGGTGGTTTGCTATCACCTGTTGCTTCATATTATCTAGTTCGTCTCTCCACCAAGGCGATCGTGGCGAGCGGCGACCCGTAGGTGGTAAATGCAAGTTGCAAGAGTTTTGTATGATTTTTGTAAGTTTTTTAGTGTACCTTTCTATGTCCTGTTGTGTGTTAAGTGTATTGAAGTCGGTAGTATGTAAGCCTGAATGTAGTATTTGTCCTTTAAAGTGTTCCTTTAGATCGTCCCAGTTTTTATAGAATTTAGTGTTATATCTAAATGTGCTTGTTTTGGGGTTAGGTTTGAACTTGTCCGGTCGATTTACTGTAAAAGTTATGGCGTGGTGGTCGGATGAGGGGCAGATGGAGTGGTCGATCTTCCAATCGTCAACGTAACAGGCAATATTATCACTGACGGTGGTTAGGTCTACAATTGAGCCCCTAATTTGACCCAGGGCCACGCTTTCGTATGTGTAAGATTTACCCGTATTGAGTACGGTAATATTATTCGACTGGAAAAAGTTGACGACTTCCTCACCTCTTTGGTTATTGGAGATTGACCCCCACATACGGTGCCACCCATTGAAGTCGCCAGCAATAATGTGTGTGGCGTCACTTGTGTCATGAAGTAATGCTTGTAGTCTGTTTAGTGTGTTGTTTGTGTCAATGTCGGGTTCTATATATACACTTGTTAGAATGAATCTTTTGCTATATTTGGTTGTCAGCTGTACGGAGCACAGGTTGGGTGTCGAATATTGTGAGAGGCCCAGTGTGGCACCTATGTTATTTTTTGTTAGGATACAAGCCTTAGTGTGTGTGTTACGTGGGACAAAAATGCATACGGTGAAATGTGGGCGTTTATTATGCCTCTGCCTACCCCTTCGGGGATAAAGGCGTGACAATATGTATGTATGTATGTATTCATGGATTTTGATGAAACTTAATATTATTGCTTACACATCAAAATAGTAAAATACTTTTTATCCCGGGAACAAGTTCCTGTGGAAAATGGGAACGGGAAATCTTCACCACGCGTGCGGAGCCGCAGGCGTCAACAAGTGTATAATAATTCAAGGACTTACCAACATTGTACTGTAATAGTAAGTACTTACTTTAAATACCAGCCCATAAACGATTCGATTAAGTCAATTGAAACTTAAAACGTTGCCTTTAAATTGTTAGTCTCATACAGTTGTGACCTTAGAACAAAGTATGACCCAAATTCTATAAATCAAAAGTGCTTTGTTATCTCTAAAATGTATGGTTAGGTATGAAGTTCCGAAAATTAAGTAACTTTGTTTAATAAATACTATGTAGGTTTATGAAAATGAAAGTTGGGTAAGCATTTTGTTTTCAAACTTTTGGGGCCCGTTACATTATCTTCATGAAAACTTCATACTGGGGTGCCATCAAAATCTAGATCTTAAGAACATTGTTAGTTCCTTTTTGCAGTTTCTTTTAAGTATATTTAGATGCAAAGTGTATCTGAAAAGAGACAAAAAATGCTGGTTTTTATAAGAAAGGTCGAAGTATAAATTGTGTAAAATGGGTGGTTTTAGGTCACGTTACATATAAATTGTATATACTAATTCAATATCTACAGTAAAAATATTGTTTTTCGACCTTGACGGCCTCGGTGGCCCTGTGGTAGTGAAATAGACTACTGTTGCTCAGGACAGGTTACCTACCGTCGTCACTTAAAGCAATATTTTATTTCTTAGAGCAATATATTATTACTATTTGAACTGTTTTTTATCTGTCACGCCTGTGGCAGAGGCATAAATATATTGTATGCCCATTTTTCACCATGAGTATTTCTGTCCTACGTAATAGGTGATTGCCGTCTTGAAATAGACAGATGCAGGTTGTGGCTACTTGCTGTTGAAATTTTTCAAGCCGCCCATAAAGCTTTTAACTTGACTTAACGACTGCCATGTTACTGGCAATCCGAAGTATGGTAACGCTCGCAAATGTAAATGCCGTAAAGTGAACACCCATCCAAGGATCAGCCATAGTGAAAGTTGCGTAGCTCAGTGATCGTTTACAGTACACTGAGTCCGCGGGGCCACGAGCGCTTCATTCGTTTATTTTTACTTTTACAGTGTGATTCGGGCTTTGTTGACGTCTATGTTGAATGAACGAAGAATGCCGACTGTCCGAATCTCCCTCATTATCATCCGAGCGTCTGTCCCAGTTGCGTCTCGCGACGCCCGGGGTCCGCTTTCCTACATTTTCTCCTCCACTTCGCACGGTCGTCGGCATCCCCTGTAGTGAGACCATTGGCACGCATGTTATCCCTTACGACGTCAAGCCAGCACTTCTTGGGTCTTCCTCTTTTACCGGGACTCGTCGGGGCATGGCCAGACATTTGTTTCCTACGTAGCCCGGCGGTTGGTCTGCATTGTAACGGACGCGAGGGCTGCCGCGGATGCGGGAGTTCCTTACGCGGTCCATCGGCGTGACTCCACACATCCACCGCAGCATCTTCATATCCGTGACACGCAGCTCCTGCTTGTGTCGCTCCAATATTGGCCACGTCTCACTGCCATGTAAAAGGACAGGTCTAATGATGGTTTTGTAGACCTGTCCCTGCAACCGGAACGGCAGTTTAGGGTCACAAATGACACCGGTCATCTCCCGCCATTTGACCCACGCGGCAGCAATGCGTGACTTGACATCGCAATCGATGTCACTGGACGTGTGAAAAACAGATCCCAGGTATTTAATCTTGTCCGTGCGCTCGACCAAATGACCGCCTATGCGGACGGATGTGGGATCTGTCGAGTTTAGTGCCAAGTACTCGGTCTTCGCCACATTTAGTTTCAGATCGCCGTTCTCAAGCGTCTCCTTCCACGCCTTTACACGTCGCACCAATCTGCCGCTGTCCGCGGCTGCCAGCGTAGTATCGTCAGCATACATGAGCAACCATGGAGGCTGCTCATGCGAGTTCCTGATGCTGTCCGACAATTCGTCTAATATTACACTGAACAGCGGACTAAGGACCGAACCCAGGTGTACCCCGACGGTGATGGGGAAGGGTTTCGTATCGCCAACAGCAGTCCGAACCATGGAATCGGAGTCAAAGTACATGTCCCGCGTAGTGTCAATATAGACCTCTGGAACCCCTTTGGACCGCAGTGCCCACCAGATCATCGCACGAGGAACACAGTCGAAGGCCTTCTGCATACAGTTTATAGAAACATACAGTGCAGAGGCGTGTTCTTCGACCTGTATTTCTCTGCGACAACGCTCAGGGCAAAAACAGGGTCCGTGGTCCCATGACCAGGGTGAAACCCATATTGACACTCCGACAGAGTACACTCCTGCCGGATCCGAGAGTCTATAATCCTCTCGAAGATCTTAATGGTGTGGGACAGCACCTTTATACCGCGGTAGCTCCCGCTCTCCTGCACTGACCTCTTACCTTTAAAGACTGGAGTAATAATACTTAGTCTCCATTGGTTTGGGATCTGCCGGTGAGGAGTTTGCGTTTAAAAAGTTTTACTAAGATGCCCACACCGCGAGGACCCATCGCCTTCCAGGCTTCGATGGGGACTCCATCGGGTCCGACAGCTTTAGGATCTTCATGTGCGAAGGACTTCTCCAGGCGTTACCGATGGCAATAGTCCCTGATTCGGAGAGAGGTCGGGAGGCTGCACCTCTTTGTGCTGTTTATTAAGCAGCTCGTGGAAATACGAGCGCCATCTTTCCTTTACCGCGAGGTCTTCGCTTAACAGGTTGCCCTCAGTGTCTTTTACACAGCGACACTTGGATATATCCTGTGCCGCTTTGACCCTGAAGCGCGCCAGCTTATAGATGAGCTTTTGCCCCTCAGACGATTCCAGCTTATCATACAGAGGTTGTAAGTGGTCTCGTCTGACTCTGGCTACAGCTCTCTTTGTGGCGCGCTTGGCAGCCCTGTACGCGTCGCGGTCTTCGGGAAATCCGGTCGCTTGTCACTTTTTAAAGAGGGCTTTCTTCTCCCTAGTCACCCTCTGGACTGCGTGGTTCCACCACCAAGTTTCCTTGTCACATTTGCGTCCATTCTTAGAATCACCGAGCACCACCTTTGCCGCTCCAAGTATGGCAGCCTGAACTTTGTCCCAGTAATCTAGAACTGGTTCGCCTTCAGTGTCGGTGCACTTGTCACCGACAGCTGAGACGAACTCCTGGGACCTAGTTTCATCAAGCAACCACCATCTGATGCGGCGCTGGCACCGCTCGATGCGTTTGCCTTTGGACTTCACGCAGAGATCCATGACAAGGAGACGGTGTTGTGCAGTAAGACTCTCTCCGGGTATGACCTTGCAGTTGGCCACCTTGCCGATGCTGTGTCTCCTAGTGAGTAAGAAATCGATCTGAGTTGTACGCCTCCCGCTCTTGTAGGTAATGAGATGTTCGGATTTATTTTTGAAATACGTGTTCACAATGGCCAGATCGGCAGCCGCACACGTTTTGAGGATAGTTTCTCTTTCAGCGTTGCGGGTGCCGTACCCAAAACCACCATGAACACGCTCAAACTCCTCACACCTCTCACCCACATGACCGTTTAGGTCGCCGCCCAAAACGATTCACTGTGACAACGGAATGCTCCGAAGCACTCCCTCGAGTTGGCCCAAAACGACATCTTATCGGCATCACTACAATTGGCTTGTGGCGCGTAGGCACTTATCAGGTGGGTAATAATACCATCGATAAGCACCCTCACGATCATAAGCCGCTACAGCGTTTCACCTCCAAGATGCCGCTCTGCAGTCCCTCGGAGAGTACCACGACAACCCCGTTCACCCCACCAGGCGCACCCGTGTAATACAGCTTGTAGCCTTTCTGTAGAGGCCGGGCTCACAATAGGCCCTTCCACCGAGTCTCCTGCAGGAACGCCACGTCCACCCTCCGCCTGCAGAGTACTTCAGCTCTATAGCACGCCCAATCAGCGTGCCAATGTTCCACGATGCGAAGTGACTACGGTTTGGGGCTAACTTCTTTAGCCGTGCTGGCCCGACACACGGCAGCCCTAGCCCACTTGCCACAGGAGTCGGGCGGGGCTCCTGCGTGCTGTTTTGGGGCGGCGCCCTATCCCTAGCAGCATTCCTTTTCTGACTGTTCATTTTTATTTTGTTTCGGCGGGTGGCTTTTATGGGAGCGCCCTCAGACCTCCCAACCCCAGAGGGGAAAGTCAGCGCCAGAGCCTCGTCCGTTAATCAGCAGGTGCATGCACTAGCACGGGAGGTTGACTTGGGCCCCAAAGATCTTGGTGGGGCCCCTTACACCCTACTGTCCGAATCTCACTATCATACATATTGTAATAATATTGCTTTAAGAGATGGTGGTAGCCACCAAGGTCACGGATTCGATTCTCAGAACCTGCAAATGTTCACTTCTGAGTTTGGATGTTTTCCATGTTTATTAATATGTATAGTTATTGAAGTGTGTACTAATTGTAATTAGTTTGACCGCTTCGGTTGTGCCACAAGTATGGTCTAAGATGGGCCCCCTTTCAGGTCTCATGTAGGCATCTCCTAGCTACGACACCATAGGTAGTGGTAATGGCTATTTTAAAAAAAGCGACTTTATAAAGTGTCAAAAAACCTCGTAAAAGTATGTTTAATAAGTACTAACTTAGTGTTCTGTTAACGATCATGTCAAGCAACTTTATTTTGTGGCATTTACATTTATGAGCGTTTTAATGCTTCAGAAGGCATGTTAGCCTTATAGGGAGACTTGGTACAACAAAAAAGAAAAAAAGACGGTGCAATTTGGGCCTCTGCCTACCCCTTCGGACATAAAGGCATGACTAACAAGTAAGTAAGTAAGCTATCGTAGTTTCGGTAGCTATACATAATACATTGCTGTTTACTGAACCTTTTACGAATCATACCAAATATTGACGCAAGTAGAAGGATAAATTACTGATATAAAAACTTTGTTTTGATGGTGGGACGTAAGACATGAGAAATTGTAGTAGGTGCGGATAATGTTTTTGATGTAATACCGAGGGAAAATATGGCGTACGAATCCTTTTTTTGTAATTATTTTATAGCCTGGTTACTATGACCATTTAGCCATATCTTAATTCATACTTGTTAAATTTTCTTTGAACATAAAAAAATGCCAAAAGATTTTTGCTCCTAGCAGCCTATCACCATGCTCTAAATAACAAAAATAATCTAACTGAGAATACACTTGACTCTTGATTGAATAGATTTGGGCCAAAATTCGATTTGTTTCCTAGTTCAACAGAAATTTTAATCTTTATAACCAATTCCAAGACGAAACAAGATATATATACCTATATATTACATACGTAACGTCTACGATACGTGGCTGAAATTTTACCTAAACTCAATGGGTAGTTTCATTTAAAAAAGTTTGTGGTATTCAGCACTTTTCAAATTGAATTTGATAAGGGGTGAAATTTTGTACGAAAGTAATTTTGCGTAGGGTAAAGTTTTGTATTACCTGGCTTTAAGGATACAAGCGATTTGGGAAACGATAGGCAAAAAAGTATTTCGTTTCAACTTTCAAATGTTGTGGATTTATATCTGTAATTGCCTCACGATTATAGTCAAGGTGTAGATAAACTAACGTTAAACAATTATCATTTATTCAACTTTTTGGATCGGAAAAAAAAAACTCACACATAATTAGGTACCTAAACAACTTGCAACTCTATGGGACTATATTTTATAAAAACTTTTTTTTTTTAAATATATATTCCAAGTACTACGATAATATAGCTATATATACAGTATTGTATCATCATGGAGTCTTGTTTGGGCCGCGTACTGATGCGGACGTGTGTGCTGACTATAGTTATAATAGTGTAGCGCGGCGAAAGCCGTTGCACGTATCGCGATGAGTTCGGAACTTGTCCCAAATGAACTACTGGCGTTCCTGCAGCAGAAGCTGTATGTGATGGACGAGCTGTCCGCTATCCAGATATGTGTTTCGAGCTTTAGTCAGGAGGATATAGCTGCATCCAAGCGGCTACTATACGGTGCTCTCAACCAGAGCGACCAGATGGTGTCCCGACGGCGTGACGGGACAAATATATAAATATAAAATAAATATTGTGGGACACTTTTCACACAGCGCCATCTAGCCCAAAGTAAGCTAATATTAGCTTGTGTTATGGGATCTAGATAACTGATAAACATACTTATATATTTCTAAATACATACATATTATAGATAAATAACAGAGAAAGTATCAAACTTGGATGCTGATGGTTTTGTGACGGTGCAAAATAAGAAGCGCCGTCCGCGAACCGTAGTGAACCGTTGCGGCACTGCACCAGTTCCTGTGCAGTCTACCTTAGAGCTGCATGCCGCAATACCGACCACACCGGTGTACGTCTCCCGCCTACACTTCACTACTAAGGCGGAGAACATCGTGGAGTACGTGCGCAAGAAGATGAATTACACGGTAAGAGTGCAGCAGTTGGAGTCAAGCCAAAACGTCAGTTTCCTGTCGTTCGTGCTACGAGTGCCCAACAGCAGCTTGCATTTAGTCATGCAGGAGAACTTCTGGCCACAGGGCGTGGTGCTCCGTCGCTTCCGCGGACAGTTACCACCGGATCGCAAAAAGACATAGTGCGACAGTGAAGTTATACTAATATTAGTATTAAGATTGTATTTACTAACACAGTATGATATATTTTTATGTATTCTTAGTCTATCTTAGTATATCTATGGGCCATAGAATAAGTTAATAACATCTGTTACTTTTCTAATGTATCCTGAAATAACTGAATATTATTATTATGTTTCTTCTTTTCACGGGTATCTTCTTTTTTTTTATGAAGATACCCGGGCTTTTGGTAGGCGTACATGGGGACATACTGTTCCAACACGCAGAGGCCCTTTGAGAATTTTAATCTAAAAGGTAATGGGACTCCCACTACAGACAGTTCACGCCCGCCTTATGTAGAAGAACGATAGTGGACCACCTCCAATGGTAGTTAAACTATTGTACAATATGCTAACTATTAAATGGGCTTTTGAGTTGAAGGTTAAATGGAGTATGTAACTAAAACTATGGATGTAGATGGCGTCTGCCATTTTAATATATTATTATCAAAATACTGGCAGACGGTGACTTGCCACCTCGCTAGATGGGCCCCCTATATAATCGCCATAGGTATGATAAGCCTGTAAGGCGACAGAGGGCAACACCGGTGTGAGCGGCTTGTGGTGTCGAGCGGTGCGGCGCCGGTTTCACCTTCGCGGGTCAGTCCCGGAGCGGGCTTCCCCGTAGTTATGCCCTTGAAAATGACACTTCCACCCCCGAGCATATAGCTCTGGCTGCCTCCTTCTGACCGGCCAATTAAGGCAAGCCAGAGTTGAGATTTGCTGCACTCCCGGGAGTAGCACTCTCACTGCTCTCCCGTTAGGCCATTAAATCCTAACCGGTGCAGAAGGGCAACAAAACTCTGAGGAATCGGGACCGATGTGTAGCCACGCACATTCAGCTCGCCACAAGCTGCCCTGCGGATGTGAGCTTTTCAATAACTTACTGATACATTTTTTGTTGGTATTAGAAAGCAGATAAATCAAAAAGCGAATCTACTGTGCCCTCATAGGGTTCCGTTAATCCTTTAAAAGATAACGACTGTCCTCGAGGGGCTTATTATTATTATTATAACCATGGGCTCCAGATAATAATTATCTCATCACAGCAATAATCTCCTATTTTTATTACGGGAACTGCTTATTTTAAACGCAGCTGCCTACTATATTTAGAGGTCAATCACTTTTCATGACCTCGTCGATAGTCTATAGTACAGTCCTGACCCAAAGAAAATTTCCCCCTCTATGGCAGAATAGATACCGTATTTTAAAAAAACGTACGTAGGTTATATGTATAGAAAATATTCTTAAACTGGTTGCTGCCCGCGTAATTTTCCCCTATCAGTTTCCCACAGAAACATGTTTCCGGAATAAAAATTCGCCTATGTGTGAATCCAGGATGTCAGTTATCTGTTTATCAATTTTTCCGCCACATTGGTTTAGAGGCTTTAGTGCGATTAAGACAAACAATTAAAAAACAAATTAATTATAGCAACAAACATCTTTATTCAACATATTTATTCTTTAAAATTTAAGTTTTCACTGTCTAAAACGCACCTTAACTTAGATTTGTAACCTTACTGCGACGATATAAAACAGTGAATTGGACTTGGTAAGATTTATACCGTACGCATTGTACCACAAATGACTTATGAGGCATTTCTTCCAAGAAACACGAGCCCGAAACTGTAAAGAAAAGTCTTGAATCATTCATTCACTCGTCGATGCCGAGCATAAACCTTCGTATCTATAAAGCAGAAATATTTGAACTGAATCTCAGTTCCAATATTTCTTGCATTTGTCGAAAGAAAAAAAGTCTTAGGTAATGAATATTTATTTAAATTCGATTCATACAAGTTATAATATATGCCATTATTTCAAACTTCACAATGCTATCTTGAAGAACTTTTTAATATTTTGACAGTTGGTTCTGCGGTGAGATTCAAATTCTCATGCAAGGCCTTAAATTTCTTGAATAACTCAAATCGTTGAATGTGTAAAAATGCTGAAAATAAAAGTTTTATATTGATAATGCCATTAGCTGGTAAAGTTACGCTCCTGACCGTACCATCAGAAGTTCATTACAAAATGATTGTATTGTTATCAGATGTACAGATTGTCAAATAAAAAACTTTTTGAAATATTGGCAAACGAAATAAGGCTTTCTTTTTCTGTAGTATTCGTTCTACATAGTGTTGAAAGAAACATATCGATGGTTTTATGAAGGTAGCTTTTTTTTTATCGTGTGGAAATCCTCATGGATGCTATGCCGGACTCTTACCGACTAAAACCACACGGTGCACTTCCAGTTGTCTATGGCCAGGAGTCCCGGGTAAGCCCTTCGGGAGGGTAGCCCCAGGGCTCCCAGCAGATGAAGGTAGCCTAACTTAGCTAAAGCATTTGAAGTGACATATTTATAGAAATTATGTACCTACTTTATACTGAAATAGATCAAGTATAAATGTAGGTACATAGTTTCTGTCACTTTAAGTGCTGTATTTGTCTCTCACATTAAAATTTCAATAAGTGTACCTACTTATAAGGATTAAACATTAATCAAATGATTTATTTATTATTCCAAATTTATTAATGCTAAATCTAAATTCTTAGTACACAGAAATATACAGCAGATGTCTAGAAAATTAATTTAATATAAGACCGTTTTTACTTTCTTTTTACTATTACATCGCGAGAGCCGTCTGAGATCTCATTCAGACGACGATTCGATGTAAATTCAATTTAATTTAAGACATTTGAATTCAGTAGAACAACTCGGAAATTGAATATTATTCGGCATTCAAAGCTATAAACAATTTATCGTTGATTGTAGTCGAAGACGTCGTTTTGTTCGTCGGGCAACTTTATATTTGGAAAAAAGACGATTTATATTTTTAAGTTATTGATTTTAAATATTGTTTTACAGTTCAGTTTTATTTTAGTCATTCATTTTCATATTAGTAGTATCATTTACGATCACTTTATTAATTTTCATTGCCAGCTGATATACGGAGAATTTGTTTAGTTTTACCATCAATAGTTAGTTTTACCATCAAGGTCATCAGTTGGTGGTTGAGCGGGCGAGATAAATAAATTCGAAGTGGACTGTATTTGCGGAGTAAGACAAATGAAATTTACACGCGGTTGTCGACGAAAAAGAAATGGAAACAGGAATCGGTACGCTACCTTGCTGCTGCTGCGAGATGCTGAGGTGGAGGCTGCGGGGGCGTCCCTGGACTTGAATTCCTGGTTTCCTTGCACGAATACACTATTTATCCATGGAAAACACAACTATTGCGAAAAGTTCGTGCGAGCTCGCGCGCGGCCATTGCAGAACGAATTTTCAATCCGTCCTTGCTGCCTGTGAGTTGACAGTGCGTAATACAGCTGTCTCACTCTTCTTTTATGCGTGACAAGGTAGGTGTGAAAGAGAAATGGAACAAAGGGAAGCGGGGTGGGAGTGTCGACAACTAATTAATTAAAAACAAATGTAGATCGGTGATGCAACATAGAAAAAATAACGCGACTACTTTTGAATCGTATACCGGCGCAACCAGTTAGTTTTTTGTACCACTAGATAGATATATTTATTCGCATGAAATATGGTGTTACAGTTCTTAGAATTACATAATTATGATTTTGATCAACCTCAAGACTTCTATGTCTATATATATCTTATATTCTATGTCTCATCTGACAATGGCCAGGAGTCTCGAGTAAGCCCTTCGGGAGGATAGCCCCAGGGCTCCAAGGGATGTAGGATAGGAAAAAAGAAACTTATCCTTCAGGTTGTCAAAATTGTGCAATACTTCGCTTTACAAGGTGACACTTAGTCGACACGCGTTTCGCATACACACTAGGCGTCCTCAAGACTGCTGGACAGCAAATGTCAACCGTGCTGTACTTGTGCTGCCAACTCTGCGGCAGTTTTTAAGTCAAGCCAAGAGCTGTCGAATCAAAAACCATAATTGTAGTATTTTGGCTAGCCTCTATTAGGCTATTATAAGAAATTCTTCATTTGCGAACATTTGCATTTGAAAGGCTGGCAAAAATGTTACTTACAAAGATTTTCAAATAAAGCTCTTTACTAGTTAATTACCTGCTAGTCCTGTTGACGGATTAGACTTGCTGGCTCGTCATATAATTATACCTATTGTCAAAATAGCAGAATCATTGTGTTAAATTCAATCCAAGAAACCGTTCCTTAGAAATTCAATTATAAGTTTTATAATTCGATAAATTACCTACCTCCTTCATTTCTACTGGCTTGATTTGTACTAGACTTACATATGAAGACCACGTGAGCAGATAGTTAAAAAACGGAAAATTAAAAAATAAATAGTTTAAAAAAACTAAAAAAACACGCTTCAATAGCAAATCCAACTAAACATCAGAAAATAACTTTTAATAAAATAAAAAAAAAAGTTATGAAACGAAAATTAATTTCATTGTAAAAAAGCGTGGGTGCTCGACATTGATTATTGTAAATATATAATTAGTAGTTATTTGTAAACATAGAGTTAGTGTAGAAATTTGATATAAAAGAACCCCACGCTTTTTTACAATGAAATAAATTTTCTTTTCATAACTTTATTTTTAATATTTTATTGTCGCCGATCGTTGATAAGTCTACAAAGTTTAAAGTAAATCTGATCGCTTAAAGTTGGGCAAAATCGAGTTTAAACAAGTCAGTTACATACATACAAACAAACAAACATACAGATGAAACTAATATAAGCGTGTTAAACTCGTATGGCAACTCGTAAAGACTTGCCTGTCATGCCTCAACCTCTCTTCCACAGCTCCGCCGAAGATTTCTGGATCAGTATACGGTTGAAAAAACCGCAATCACGTACGTATTTTAATTTATACCTTTGTGTTGTTTACCTATGTAATCAGAAAAGAGGCCTATCTTTTTCATGTCAATTGACTAACTTCCTTAATCGGTTGAATCAATCAGTAGTCACACACGCGTCTAGTAAATTTCTGATAATTGGTGACTTTAATTTGAGTGGAATTAAGTGGTCGCCCTCCGATGGTAATACTTATCTACCGAGTAATCATACTTCGAAAGATGAAATAGCACTGGTAGATGAGTTGTGCATTTTAGACTTGGGTCAGTTTAATGGGGTGCTTAATAGTCTTAATAGGACATTAGATTTGGTAATATCAAACGCACTCTGCGAGGTCTCAAAGTGTTTAGATCCCTTGGTCCCCATTGACATCCTACATCCAGCGTTAACTATAAGTATGGGATTTGTTGAAATGCCCGTTCTTGGTCAAAAGTCTCGTACTATTTATTTATTTGATAAGGGTGACTTCGATTCCATAAACACGGTAATAAATACAGTGGACTGGGAGAAAGAATTTTCGAGCCGTACTGTGGATGAGGCAGTGAATTTCTTCAATGATTCAATTGCGGAGTTGCATAAAAGATATATTCCCATTAAAACCCTGAGAAGTAATAAATATCCGCCATGGTACTCATTCACCCTTATTAAATTAATCAAGTAAAAATATAAATATTTTAAGAAAATGCGAATTTATGGCAATCTATCTGACCGAGCAACATTTAAGTACCTTCGCGATCAGGTCAGGGCCCAAGAGTCTATCTGTTTTCAAAATTTTATACAGCTCACTGAAAGTTCCATTAAAAATAACCCTAGACACTTTTGGAGTTTCGTTAGGAAGCGCTATAATACCAATGCCATTCCTAGCACATTAAAATTTAACAACACAGTCGTGACGGCTGGTGAGGATATTTGTGAAGCCTTTTCAACATACTTTCGTTCAAATTTTTTAGATTCCACTAACACTGCTCCCTTGCCAGATCCACTAACTTCAGATGGGTCTATTGTTGCTGAATCTATTGCCAGTATATCGCGGATAGATGTTAAAATGGACCAAGTCACCAACCTTATTAAAAAGCTAGACTTAACAAAAGGAGCTGGTCCTGATCATATAACAGCTAAGTTTTTAACACAGTGTATATCGTCCATACCTCATCCAATCACGCTTCTTTTTATGAAATCCCTTTTATCTTGCACTGTTCCTAAAATTTGGAAATCTGCGTTTATAGCCCCCGTACACAAAAAGGGATCGAAAGCTGAAATTGTCAATTATAGACCGATATCAAAACTATGTATAATCGCTAAACTATTTGAAAGAATAGTCTACAACCAGGTTTATTCAGCTTTCAGCATCTCTTTTAGTCCTTTCCAACATGGGTTTTTAAAGGGACGTTCAACCGTTACTAACCTTGTGCTACTCAACGATTACATAACTGACGCGATGGATAGAGGTAGCCAAGTGGAAGTAGTTTATACAGACTACAGTAAGGCGTTCGATCGCATTGAACATAAACGACTTGTTTCCAAGCTGGGCCGTATTGGAGTGTGTGGGGACCTACTAAGATGGTTTTCCTCTTACATTGAAAATAGATCACAAGCGACAGTGGTCAATAACTACATTTCAAGCTGGATTTCTGTCAAAAGTGGTGTTCCCCAAGGTTCCCTGATCGGCCCTCTGTTGTTTATTTTGTATATTAATGATATAGACTCTTGCCTTAAGTCCTCTAAACTATTATGTTTTATACTACTAAGATTTATACTACTGTCTCCTCAAACAGTGACGTAATGGCACTTCAATCAGACCTATTTAAACTCGAGAGCTATTGTAAGTGTAATAAACTAGATCTCAATCCTAATAAATGCTCTATAATCACGTACACTCGTAAAAGACTACCTATCTCCACGGGCTACACGCTGGGTGACCGAAACTTGAGTAGAAGCTGTTCCATCAGAGATCTGGGAGTCCAGCACGATTCCAAACTATTATTTGACGAGCATATTGAAAACATAGTGAAGAAGGCCTCCAAAGCATTGGGCTTTATAATGAGAGTCTCCCAATGCTTCACCCAAGCAAAGACCCTAAAAATCTTGTACTGTATGTTCGTACGCCCACATTTAGAATATGCCTCACAAGTCTGGAGCCCGTGTTATGTTAGATATATTGACCGAATTGAGAGTATTCAGAGGCGTTTTATTAGGTATTTATGTCTCCATCAGAAAATCCCTTATAACTCGGCCAATTATCTAAATCTTTGTAAAAAATATCACTTATTGCCTCTTGTTAATCGCCGTGAAATCGCCGACTGTATGCTGTTGCATAAGGTTGTAAATAATGCTATTGATTGTGCCGACCTTCTAAGTAAATTCTCTCTAAATGTCCCAGCAAAGTTTGTAAGGTTTAACCCACCGATTCACGTTCCACGTGCACATACTAACTACAGAAAGAATACCTATATTGTGCGAGCGAGCCGTAATTATAATAGACTATGTAAGCAACATGATTTTGATATTTTTCACACAAAATTGACATCATTGAAGCGTTGCCTGTCCGAGAACTTTTTCTTCAATTAATGATAGTATCACTGTAATGTATTTAATATTTGTTGTTGGTCTGAGTGTCACATGTATTGTATCTTAATTTGCATATATAATCCATAACCATAACGTACTATATTGTGGTAAAAGTTGTTTTCTCATGGGATGGTTTATTTGTAGAATGTACCATTATCGTAATATTTGTAAACTGTAATACATCTACCTAATTATCCACACATATAAATTTAGAATAATATCTAGAAGTGAGGATTTGTAATTGGCTGTCAGATATCTATGTTGTTTAATAACACGTTATTGTAGCTGTAAATCTTCCATGTACATTAAATAAATAAATAAATAAATAAAAAGTACTCGCATACCCAGACGTGCATGTATGAAGCGATTGATGAATTTGCAGGAAGTGGAAACAAGGCCTGGCGATCTGTCCTTCTCTGACTACCCCGTCAGGTAAACAGCATGAATATAGTTAGTTAGTTAGTTAGATTTGTACTAGACCGGGTTCTGAAATAGTTTATACTTGCCAATACCGATTAATAAACGTAAAAGAATATACTACGTCGTATGTTAGTCACCCTTTTTATTTCACAAGTATCAGTTCACGCAGTTTGTCAAATTTCCATCCAATCTTAAGGAGCTCATTCCCCTTGAGCACACAGCCATATTTTTGAGACACAGCCACCTCCATAATTTTCATTGTAAACTTAAGTGTGTAGTGTGTGCATAGCTGTATAAAGGGTGGTAATAACCGTTGATTTAGATCACGTACAGCCAGAGAGACTGATTACTCAAGCGTTTAATGGATTCTCAAGTAAAAAAGCGGCCAAGTGCGAGTCGGACTCGCCCATGAAGGGTTCCGTAGCAGCAAGTAACATCATATAAAAGTTCTTGTATTTCGCTGTAACTTTGATCGATGTTTACGATTTATGACGTATTAAAAAAAAACTACTTACTAGATCGCGTTCAAACCAATTTTCGGTGGAAGTTTGCATGGAAATGTACATCATATGTATTTTTTTGTTGTATCATTTTCTTATTTTAGAAGTTACAGTGGATGGGGTGGGGTCATTTTATCACTTTGGAAGTGTCTCTCGCGCAAACTATTCAGTTTGGAAAAAAAACATTATAGAAACCTCAATATCATTTTTGAAGATCTATCCATAGATATATACACACGTATAGGTTTGATAAAAAAAAATGAGTTTCAGTTCTAAGTATGGGGAACCCCCAAAATTTTTTTTTCTGTTTTTGTGTGATAATCTTAATGCTGTTTACAGAATACAGCTACTTGACTGCCTTTGTAGCGCGGTGGAAGTGTATCCGACAGTTACGCAAGACGTCGTGATCGTCGATTCCCACCCAGGATATAACTTTTTATGATAAGCACGATAGTATATTTTGTGTCTGGGTGTTATTTATCTATAATATGTATGTATTAAAAATATATAAGTATGTTTATCAGTTATCTGGTTACCATAGTACAAGCTCTGCTTAGTGCGGAATCAGATGGCGTTGTGTGAGTTATCCCAACGATATTTATTTATTTATTTACTTACCAAGTTTTAACAGTATAGTCTTTTAGTTTCGGAAAAAAGTGACTGTGACATACGACAGTTAGACATGACGAATCATAAGGATTCCGTTTTTTGCCATTTGGCTACGGAACCCTAAAAAACGATATAACAGGAGTGGTGTTGCATACCGACATAATTTATTTCATAAACCTTAAAAATTTAACTTAACTATCTTCACGCTATATTCCTGACGGGGTTATTATTTATTTTATATGTTATTTGGTTTATATGTCAGTGCAAAAGTTCCTTACTATATAACCTCCATAAGAGCTTACTCTGCGAGTTATGTCTATGAAGTATTTTATATACTACCTATGAATTATATTATTGTTACATTATACTAACCAAAAATTTTCCGCAGCAATACATCCTTTAGTAATAACCTCAACGCCTGCATAAACATCACTAACCTCGAAAATTTTCATCTAAAAGGTCACCTTATATAGGCCACCGCGTATATCGTAATAATCTCATCCCATCTTTCATAGATTGTAACGGATGGTCCACACGGTGATGCTAAAATACAGGGTTATTTTTGGTATATATAATAACCTATAACATATCATTTGTATACATTACACTAAATTTTGATTCTGTGCTCTATGATCTAAACGGGAAAATAATCGTATATTAATGAATTTTGAGTGTGTAAGATAATAGAGTAATTTAAGGAGTAACAACTGCAAACCATACTGAATAAATGAAACGATTTGATGAATATAAAAATAACTTATAATGTAAATTTAAAAAAGTACGTAAACTGGACTATCTCGTAAATTGATCGACATTTAAATAGTAATAAATAATAAAAAAAATGAATGCATCGCAATAAATGAGTCATTAGTTTGCCAATTTACGTATATAAGAGCGATTAAAGAAAGCAATAAAAAAATTAACTTTATAATGATACGGATTTGTAATTATCACCAACGCATATTTATAATCGTTGTGACAAAGTTTTTAAAAAAGTACACGTTTGCTAATATACCCTATTCTTAAGCCATATCAACCAGTCGAAAATAAAATAGGTACTTAGTCTACGGATATGGTATGTTTTTTGTAGTTTCCATGTGAACACACATTATTGCTATGCGACCGGCACCGCTATTAGCAAAATATGAAAGGCGGTCCGGATTTTACAGTGTATAGAAACCACGGCTCGTTAGCCAAAGTGTGCAGCAATTTTGAAAGAACATGCAAAGTGCAAAAGGTTGGTCGCTGAATAGCCAATAGCATTTAGTTCCTCTAGCAATGTATTGTTGTGTCGAACAACAATCACTATTTGTAATGTCGATAATCGAACGCTATTGTGAGTTTTGTTCATAATTTTGTGTATTATTTCCAATTCCAAAAAATACAAACGTATTCCACTGGATTAGGATGTGGAGCTGCTTCCGTTACAATTTTTCATTTGTCTTAAAAGACCTTAAACTTACACAGATATATAAACTAAGTCTAATTGCCACCATTGCCATAAATAATTACCCAGTTCGCGGTGGAAGAAAATCGTGAACAACTTGTGCCTGAAATCGAGGCTATTCTGGCAAGATGTCCGATTATGTGCTTACATTAGCTTACTTTGGGCTAGAAGACGGTGTGTAAAAAAATGTCCAACAATATTTTTTCAAGAACTTTCCGGATTATAAGCATTGGGTGGCGATTGAAGATAGCTTAGAATATGTTAAGTCGAATTTTGAACATTTTAGGCAAAGCACTAATATTAAAGTCTAGTAGTCTAACTTGAAGCGCAACTGCACTGAATAATGCCATTAACACAGCTTTCTGAATCGTAGATAAACTTACTTTATACATTCCTAGAATGACCGTCTTACAGCAAATAGCAATTCGTCAAATAAAAACGCTAATTTTGGCGACCTGTTGAAACTTTTTAAGCATAGCATGGCAGGCCATAAAGCCTTTAACTGTGCTTAACGACTGCCATATTACTGGCAACCGGGACCAACGGCTTAACGTGCCTTCTGAAGCACGGAAACGCTCGCAAATGTAAATGTCACCAAGTGGGCACCTATCCGAGGACCAGCCATAACGAAAGTTGCGTAACTCAATGATCGTTTACAGAACACTGAGTCCGCTCGGCCACGACCGTTTCTTCTTCTCTACTTTTTGGATCCTGGCCTGTCCAATAACTGCAAGTTTGGAGTTCTGTTAAAGTTGTGGTGCACAATGTTCCCTATATAGATCAATGGAGAATACCGGAAAACCTTAAGAAACAGAATACTTATATGATTTTATGAACAATAACGAGATAATTATATATAATAACTGATACTGTATCAATACACGAATACATCAGCTAAGGGCTTTAATGTTTAGGTACCACTTCTTTGTTAGTCCTTTTATATTTTTTTAACATGCGCAAACCCTACTGATGGATGCCATACCGGACTCAAATCGAGTAAACCACAAGTTATTGTTTAAACCTATTGGTCCAGGGCCGGGCGCCCCGGGTTACTCTGAATTCGCATGCCTCTCGGTAGACTTTGGCTACCCCTGTGGCCTCTCCTAAGAGTCTAGATGTTATCCTTCTCCTTTTAGATGGGGGGCGGGCGTGAAATTCCCATGCCGTTTGGGACTTACTTCTCTAAGGACGGTGAGGCGGCCACCCGCCGTCTTCAGGGCTCCGGTCATGAAGCCTATCGTCTTGAACGAAATAGCTTCTTTCCGTTAATTTAAAATTTCTGTATAATTCCAGTTTAATGATAACCGGTGTGTATTGGTCGCCCAATTAAAGATGCTGATGATTGGGAGATGAGAATATATATTGAAAAAATGCTGATCCGCGCTTCGGATGCAACCGGGAATAGAGTTTGGATGATGCTAAATCCAATATGGATTGAGGTAATAACAGTTTATTCATTTCATATTTTTCTTTCATTTACGGGCGGCTGAAACAAAGGTGGCTAACATAATATTTATTTTGCTACCCATGGGAGTCACAACATTGTTTGTACCTTCCATCCATTCTACCTCGATTGTAAAATTACGCGTGTGTTTTTCAGATAAATTGGGTAATGTTATGTTAACTGCAATAATAATAACGGTAAGCAAACCAAGGTATTGTGTTATTTTTGTAATTGATTGAAACTGCGTTAGCAGTTTTATTTTATTTAAACAGGTCGTGTTCCATGCATGCAAAATTTATAAACTAATGCAAAACGGCGCGCTCATTATTGAAGAGGAACATTTAATTTAAAAAAAAAATTGTAATGTTGTACTGAGCTTTACTAATTTGTATTTTGGAGCGCCATCTTGATTTGCAATGCCGTTGGATAGTCGAGCGCGTGGCAAGCAGACCCAAAATCATCGACTCCTAATCAAATTAAATTATTGTAATCGTATATGATTTCCAATGTCAAAATTTACTGTGTAAAAAATTACGTGTAGACTAATACGCTTTTGCATTTATTTTTTATTCCTGCAAGTATTAAAGCTCAATATGAAGGAAAACTACACTGACGTTGAGGGTTAGGCTGGGGGTGAATCTAGATTGATTTGCATACAGAGATGAAGGAAAGTTGTACTTGTAAGAACATAAGCATTTATTGTACTAAACATTATATATAGCAATAAAAAGATAATTATATTTAGGAAATTAACTAAGCTAAGATGATAGTAGAAGAATGGTGGGTTCGGTAGGAGAAATTATTGAGACGCGTCCCAAGATAAAGTTGGAGACGTCACCTTCTCGAGCAACTGCAGCAGAGGAGGGCAAGGACCGCCACGGCGGCCTGTTATGTAAGGCGCTGCAAAGTACGTCATAAGGTCATGGAGGCAGTGCACTGCTTCTGGCTCGTGCTAGACCGCAGGTAGCCATGACGTCACACTATATTGAAAAATCGTCAATTGACAAATAACTGCTCAGCCGCTACGATATACATTCTATTTAGCTCCTGTACTCCAGACGTCAACAACTCGCAATACGTTATAAAAATAATGAACCTGCTTTGACCTACTACCGATGCACCTGCTGACTAAGAACAAGTGATCTTATGGTTGAAATAACTGCTGACTGACTTCCAACTCAACTCAGGTTTGAAGTTTTCTACAACCATAACGAAAATATAAAGTCAAACGATTACTGCTGCTACTACAGCCTAAGAAAAGTGAACCCCGTGATGGACTCTCGGCGTTCACTTGCTTTCACTTTTTTTCGTACACTTACCTCTTACTTCACTAACCGAAGCAACTAGGAATACACAAGATGAAGACAAGAATGCATTACACGTGAAAAACTTTGTTGAAAGTGGCTAGCCTTTACAACATAAATATACAATAGATATCAGTTGCCAACATCTGGTACGGGTCAGCTATCCTTAATTAAAATTAAGCAAAATTACGAGCAATACAAGACCTCAATGTTTAATTAATTTTAATATTACGCCTTAAATATCGTTTTTGGTTTCATTTTGGTGAAAATTTAAGGATGAAAGTTCTGGATTGTTATGAAAGGACTTCGCGTCAATGTAGTAGGTATCTCACTTTTATTCTTGATATGTTTCGTTTTTAATTACATATATAATTTAAGCAAAGCGTCAAAAATTATTTCTTTCTTAATTCTTCTATCTATATCTTTTTTTGAAGCGTTCGTTGTCCCGCGGATTTAGTGTTCTGTTAACGATGACTGCGTTAAGTAAATTTCACTATGGTTGGTAATGAATGACCACTTTGTGGCATTTACATTTGCGAGCGTGTCCGTGCTTCGGAAGGCAAGTTAAGCCGTTGGTCCCGGTTGCCAGTAACATGGCAGTCGTTAAGCCAAGTTCAAGGCCTTATGGGCGGCTTGAAAAACTTCAACAGCAATGTTCAGCAGAAAAGTGGGCATATAATATGCCTCTGCCATACCTTCGGGGATAAGGCATGATATATAAATAAAAGTATAACAAATGCCAAATTTACGTCAAAATGTATGCGAGAATTACACAAGTGACTTGTCAGTTATCTACCATTCGTCTGTAGTAACTTGTGTAATCGTAAGAAAAAAGGGTGTCACACCCTGACACGCTTTGTAGCGCCTCTAGTAGAGAGTATAATGATTCCTTGCTCTGTATTTAGGCGCTAAAAACCGTAGAATAGAACCTGAATTGTTGTTTTCAGCTGTCAAAATGTTAGTAGACTATCAAAAATGCAATTGACTAACGGCCACTGGCGCGGTACGTGTTAGTAGAATTCTATTGTCCGACCGATATAAGTCTATTGAAGTACGATGATAAAAGTATTTCGATTCTGCTTCAACACGACTAGCTGACTGACCCAGTCAGTGGTGCACGCTCTGTCTGTTCCATTGCTTTTTCTCCGAGTCCCGTCATACACTTCAAACGCAGCGTCTGACCAACACTTATTCTGGTGTTTACCCGAAAAAGTGAGATAGGTGTTTTAAAATAAACGTTAGGCCACATACATACATATTGTCACGTCTTTATCCCAGAAGGGGGCGGAAGGCATACCCACATTTCACTGTAAAAATAACATTTAGCCCCGTAACAACAAACTTACTTTTTCCTCAACATAACAACTACATAAGTACATAAAACTATCATTACGCCCGCTTAAAATGACATTCTAGTCCGTACACTATTTTCCAATAAATATTGCTCATTAAATGTCAAAGGAGACGCGGAAAGCCTTACAAAGTTATTTCTCCATTTTAATGAGAGACTTGAAACCGAGGCAAAGGTAAGGAGGGATGTTGTTTTCCTTTGGCATAGTTTGCTAATTAACACCATCGTCCAAAACAGGTACAGATCAGTTAATGAATGTGGATGCGATAAGTATAACGAATTTTTGGTGGAATTGTAGATTCAAACTGAATAATAGGTGTATTATAGACAACGATGTTTGTACTGTTCAAAATACTTCTTGTAACTAATTTATTATATATACACGCAAAATTTTTGAGCGTATTTTCTAAATAAAACTGAGGTCTTGTCAAATTAACTTTTTATCTCACTGTAAAATTTTCTAAAGGCGTTACTCTATGTAAGAACGGTGGTTATGGGTTCGATTCCCATTTAAGACTAACTTGTTATGTGTGATGAGCACGATATTTTTTTCGGTTTTTAATCAGAGAGAGATAGATCCAATCAGATTTTGGTAGGATGATTGTCATTACGTATCTTACATACTTGCACCCAATATTAAAAAAAAAAACTAAACTATCTTCACGCTGTATCCCTGACGGGGTAGTAAAAGAGGACGGATCGCCAGGCTTCGCGATCCATGCGTATCTTCTTTCCCTTCTTCAAGATTCATCAATCGCTTCATACACGCACGTCTGGGTATCCGAGTACTTTTGACTTTTCTGTTTTTGAGTAATCTGCTCACGTGGTCCTACCCTGACTTATTTTACCCTCTACTTTCGCACAATATATATTCTTTTGCACCTAATATTATCCCCAAATATCTCGGTAGGGCCCCATCGCAGGTATAGTTTGTCTATTGTATGTAGTATGTATGTTTTACTAATTTGGGCTGTGTGAAAATGTTTCGCAGTTTTTTTTTATAGATTTAGGAAATAACATAAAATTCATATTACTGGGTATTTAGCCAACTATGAGTTTATGTATATCAAATCTTTCAATTTATTATATTCTTTACATTTGACAACAATAATATAGTAATACTTGTGTAATTATCTTAGATGCATTGTTCCTTTTTCCAATTTACAGAAAGTGCTTATCATCCGACACTAATTACGAACTTGTTTGGAAGTTCACTTTCATTTGGTAAGCAATAAGGGGGAGTTGTTGCTTTGTGTAATATTTAACTTTGTGAAAACTAAGGACTTTGAAGAAGATAGAATAAAAGGTGAATATTGCCCATCGTTAGGGTGCAGGAATATATACAAGGAACCTTTTTATTACTCCAAGTCCGTCCTTTCAACAGCCTGGCTGCACTCTAGAGACTCTTGTTACTATTATATTTTATTAAAAACCTTCTAAGACCCCATTTGAAGAACCCCATACTGTAGACGTTCGGGAAACCCCAGGCAGGGAGCTCATTCCACAACCTAAGCGTACGCGAAATAAAGCCTCTATCAGATCTAACCGTATGTGAGCGCTTAGGACGCAAAGTGTAAGAGTGAACACCCTGTCTATGGCGAGCGGTGCGATGATAGAAGGTAGCCGTGGGCATCATGTCAAACAATTCCTCATAGCACAAACCGTTGTACAGGAGATAGAACACGCATAAGGAGGCAAAGTCTCTCCTGTCGCGAAGGGGTTTGACACCGCCCACTAGTAGAGGATCGTTGACAATCCTCATAGCACGCCGTTCTACCGTGTCGAAAGGTCGAAGCTGGTACTCAGGTGCACCAGCCCAAAGGTGACAGTACTCCATGTGCGGCCGCACTTGCGACTTATAGAGGAGCAGTGTTTGCTCTGCAGTAAAGTAATGCCGCGCCCTGTTGAGCACTCCGAGCTTTTTGGACGCCAACTTCGCCTTGGCCTCTAAATGATTACGGTATTGGACGTCACTAGAGATCTCAACACCAAGGATCCAAATACTATTGGAGATGGAAAGAGGTGTGCCCTGGAATTGCGGCGCTACAGTAAATGGGGCTTTTTAGCGCTGAATGCACAGCACAAACTTGAGTCTTGGTAGGGTTAAATTGGACAAGATTTTGCCTACCCCAATCGGACACTCTTGCAAGAGTAGCCTCGATTTCAGACACAAGTTGTTCACGACTTTCTTCCACTGTAGCCCGGGGGATATTGGAGCGACCCATGTAATAAGTGTAACCCGTACTTTCATCTGCATAGTAATGCTGTCAATGGACAGAATGTCATTGATATGCAGCAAAAACAGGGTGGGTGACAACACTGAGCCCTGCGGGACCCCAGCATTTATAGCCATGTAGTCCGAACAGCAGCCATCAACAACGGCTCTGATAGTTCTACCGGCCAAAAAGCTGGATACCCATTCGCAAAGTCCCCCGGGTAGTCCATAGGAGGGCAGCTTCGATAGAAGACCATGGTGCCAGACGCGATCAAAGGCCTTTGAGATATCATGACTCACTGCTAGAGCCTCTCCCTTACTCTCGATAGCCGTCGCCCAGCGGTGTGTAAGGCACACAAGAAGATTGCCAGTCGAGCGACCGTGACGGAAACCGTACTGCCGGTCTGAGCAGGTCGTGTTCTTCCAGATAATTCAGGAGCTGTGTATTGATAACACGCTCCATCACTTTAGATAGAAGGGAGGTAACGGCTATCGGCCTATAATTGGACGGATCGGTCCTGTCTCGTCCCTTCTTAGGCACAGGATGCACATTCGCGGTTTTCCATGAAGCCGGGACTTGTTTCGTGGAATACGAAAGCGTGAAAAGACGTGTAAGTATCGGACGCTACAATGCTTAAGTACCACTGCGGGTAAACCATCTGGCCCGAGTGGGCCAGAGATGGATCGACGTTCATAAGTTGAGTAACTTATGAACGTCGAGGGACTGAAGCTCTCGTCGGACCACCCGCTGTGTGAATTTAATTTCCAGCATGGAAGTTCCACACAACGGAACGTCAGGCGGCAAAGCGCCCCCGTCGTCCATAGTCGAGTTAAAGGCAAAGAGAGAACCCAGAAGGTCGGATTTCTCCTTGGCACTCTGAGCCAAACTACCGTTGGGTTTAAGTAGGGGTGGTAAACCAGACCGACAAAAGTTTCCCTCGGCAGCTTTGGCAAGCGACCAGAATTCACGACTCCCAGAAGGGTAGCCTGCTAGTCGTTCACCAATTCTGCCGATGAAATCGAACTTAGCCCTGGCAATTGCTTTTTTGCTGGCCCTCGAAGCGGCATTTAGTTTGTCAAACAACATCTCACTTCAGAGATGTTGATGTCATTATTAGCCCGAGCCGTGGTCCAAGCTTTATAGGCAGAGTCCTTTAGCGTTCTAGCTTCTCAACAAAGCCGATTAAACCACGGACGCTTTTTGGCCCCTGCGAGAATCCAGCGGTGAGAAATATAACATTCCATGCCCGCCAAGATCCCCTCAGCAACTGTTGCAGCGCAGGAGCTCACATCATCTGAAGTAAAGCAAAGCCGCTTCCACTGGTATGACGCAAAGAATTCTCGCAGTCCATCCCAGTCTGCCGACTTTTAGTGCCATACATGGCGCCACTCCTTAGGCCTGAGTTGATAAAAATATTGATAGCTACGAAATCCCTTCACTGCAAGTGGCCCAACAAACGACATCATTCCGTATAATATGATTATTTAGTAAATATGATTAGTTAGTTTTATATCTTTTATTAGTGTATTTTAATGCTATTTTAAAAATACACTGATAAAAGATATTTCGTTCATCTGTTATGTTTGTTAATTTTGATTACGGGAATTATGAGTATATGGTGCCAGCATAATTTTGGATCTGAATATAGTTTTGTTTCCTTTCTGTGTATTGAGTAAATAATTTCTTTTGAGTATTTTATCCAAAATGATTATACCTAATGGTTGTAGTAATACAGTTCGTTGCACTTCGAGCCCTGGTGAAACTCTTGAATGGCGCTTAGAAATATAGTGAAGAATTTTAACTTGTTTCAGTAGCTCCGTGGCTTAGAGCATTGTGTTGGTTAGCCAAAGGTCAAGGCCCGTCCTGAACTGATCACTTTAATACAAAATATATATTTTAATAGGAAACGCGCGCGTCTTCGCACGCCTGGTTAAGTTTTTCTTTATCCGTTTCACACATAAACTAATCCCAGAAGAAATTATAACCATGTGTTACACATTAGATTAACCTTGACAAAATGTAAAATTTCACAAAAACATGTAGTTCCATACAAACTTTGCAACCAACCACCATATCCACCCTAGATAGAACCTAGAAGTTGGATTGTCAAAAATCCATTCCGAGTGCACACTTACGTTACTTATAGAATAGTTGTGCAAGATTTCATGGTTCTGGATCTAGGTTCTTAACATTGATCGATCGGTAAGTCAGTTCCTGTTGGAGACGAACTATGTATATATAATTAGCTAACTATCTTCACGCTGTATCCCTGATGGGGTAGTCAGAGAGGACAGATCGCCAGGTTTCACGATCCATGCATACTTCTTTTGCTTCTTGCAGATTCATCAATCGCTTCATACATGCACGTTTGGGTATCCCAGTACTTTGACTTTTCCGTTTTTGAGCAATATGCTCACGTGATATTCATATGTAAGTCACGGCCCACCCTGACTCCTTCTACAGAGGGTTTCGCACAATATATAATCTTCGTCAATCGTTCCTCACTTATTCGTTGGACGTGTCCAAACCAACGGAGCACGCCCTTTTCCAGCTTAACGCTGACACTTTCATTCAAACCTGCCATATTGCGGCGTATCACTTCGTTACTTATTCGGTCGACCAAAGTTACACCGCACAATTTTCGAAGTCATCGCATCTCCTCAGCATTCAATTTACCTTCATGCATCTGCTGGCATACCCAGGTTCAGCCATGAAGCAACGTTGGCACTAGCAATGCGTTATGAATCGATGCTTTTTCGATTTACCAATTGGGACAAAGCACAGTTAACTTTGTTTCCGGCAGCTACTCGCCGTTCTACATCCGAATCACACATACACCCTAAATACACAATTCAAAAACTAAATAATTAATAATTCTATCTAGATAGAAGATTTTTTTCTTAAATAACAACTAATCTTTAATAAGTATACGTACAAACAAGGCTATATATCTATTCAGGGTAAACATTAATACAATAAAAAGTATCTCTCTGTGTGTACTACATGTTTTATCTTTCTTTGAACAATGTTTAGGTAAACTTATTCAAAGGGAAAAGCTTTTTGGTAGTTATATTTTTAATGTCAGTAGTTTGTTAACATTAAGCTCCTAACAGCTAAGTGACAAGGACATACCTAAGTATTTGTGTGTCTAAAAATTAAAATTAAAACTGACTCGAGAATAAAAAGTTCAAGTATAGCCTTTTTGCGCGTTCAAATACGATAGTGGTGAAAAAATATTTGAGCGCTTCAAGTATCTGACGGTTTGCGATTTTTTTTTCAAGTTTATTTTAAGAAAAAGTATGAAATGTTACGTGGTTTGTTTATTTATTTATTTATTTATCTATCACGCCTTATCCCCGAAGGGGTGGCAGAGGCATACATATTGTCTGCCCACTTTTCACCATGTGTATTCCTGTCCCACGTAATAGGTGGTGAGCCCATTGCCGATAATAATATTATAAAGAGGAAAGATTTGTAAGTTTGTTTGTAATAATTAGGCTCAGAAACGAGTGAACCGATTATAAAAGCTCTTACACCTTTAGAAAGCTACATTTTTCGTGAGTAACATAAATATCGCCACCGTGTGAAGCCGGGGCGGGCCGCTAGTAATTTATACACTCGACGTTTTATTTAAGCAATTCTTACAGTCTTACCACTATCCCACATTAATGTCTGTGTAGTATGAAATAGTTAGCTTGTCTTATTGAACGCTTAACTTACAAGTAGTATAACCGTGAGAGGTTAGCACGCCATTCACACCCCAAAAAGTGGACTAATACCTGAACTCCCCAAAGAAGCGATAAAACCCGAAATCCTGAGATAAAGCTCACGGTGGCAGATATAATTTGTGCCAAAAGACCTGGGGTTATCCTTCTTAGGGTAACCCCAGGTTACCCTAAGAACTATCACCAATAGCAGATAAAAGGGCACTGTGTAGTTATTATCAGTAGAATTCTTATATGTGATTTTCCACCCTTTAAAAATAAACAATACTTTAGCTCAATCAGTCATTAAAAAATTGTTGATTTCAAACTTGACTTGAGGTGACAAGCTCTAGACAAACGAGACTGTCAGGCAGACCCTGAAACTAAATAAATGGTTTGATATAATACTAACTTGCCCTTTCCAAGAAAATGAATAAAATAAACAGTTTTAGGCTTCTATTTCATAAAATCAACAATTAAATTCTAAGAACGTGTTCTACAAAGAACTTAATTAACATTTTTATGAAGTACTTACTGGGTGTTAATTAAATTAAAATAGAAGGTCGTTGGTACCTTCTTAGGTTCGTTTTTCATTTCGCGGGTCAGGTTTAACGATTAAATACAGCAATTAAGTATTTTGGTTATGTTTTTCGTACGGTTTTTCTCTTATATTGATTAAAATATAAATAATCATATTTGTTTGACATTTTTATACGTAACGGCGTCTAGCCCTAATTCACCTAATATAAACCTGTGGTCTGGTATCTAGACGACTGATAAACATACTTACATATTTTTTTAAATACATAAAAAATAAATAAATAACCATCACGCCCGAAGGGGTGGCAGAGGCATATTATATGCCCACTTTTCACCGTGTGGATTCCTGTCCCACGTAATAGGTGGTGAGCCCATTGCCGTGTTGAAATAGACAGATGCAGATTGTGGCTATCTGCTGTTGAAATTTTTCAAGCCGCCCATAAGGCCTTCAACCAGGCTTAACGACTGCCATTTTACTGGCAACCGGGACCAACGGCTTAACGTGCCTTCCGAAGCACGGAAACGCTCGCAAATGTAAATGCCACAAAGTGGTCACCCATCCGACGACCAGCCATAGTGAAAGTTGCGTAACTCAGTGATCGTTTACAGAACATTGAGGCCGCGGGGCCACGAGCGCTTCTTAAAATACATACATTTTATACAAAGGAAATACCCAAACTCCGAAAATTCGTCAGAGAGGGCACGTCGCCTGGCCTCGCGTTTTATGTATACTTCTTTTGCTTTCTGCAGCTTCATTAATCGCTTCATGAATGCACGTCTGCATAGTACACAGTTTTCACAATTAAATCGCTGAACTAAAATTCATGAAATCAGGAATCCTCGAGGACTAGAATATTTAATTTGTAACTAAACTAAAACTAACTAGCTATCTTCACGCTATATCCCTGACGAGGAAGTCAGTAAGGACAGATCACTTCGCGATCCATACACTTCTTTCGCTTCTTGCAGATTCATCAATCGCTTCATACATGCACGTCGGGGTATCCGAGTACGTTTGGCTTATCCGTTTTTGAGTAATCTGGTCACTAGTCTTCCTATGTAAGTCTCGGCCTACCCTGACTCCTTAATTTTTACACCTTCATTATCATTATAATCAGTCAATTGATGCTTTGCTGGATATAAGCCTATCACACAAAGCAAAAAATCAATGTCACTCGAAAGCTCTCTACTATAGACGCCTTGCTCTTTAAATTTCCTACTACCAAGTGTGTCAGGGGGCGTCACCCTTTCTTCATACGATTACACTTCTTCTTCTTTTCGTATCGTTAACAAACCTAAATTGTTTCGGCCCAAAACTTAGCTACAAGAACAGCATTTTCAGTAGCATTCATTAGGTCCTCCTGTGTGCAGTTGGAAGGACATGCAGAACAAGACATCAGATGTTTCATTGTTTGAGGGACAGCCCCACATATGCACTCCAGATTCAAGCCATCCGAGAAGCCCCACCTAAACAGGTTCTCCTTACAATTACACTAATTACTACAGACGAATGGTAGGCAACTGACAGGTGGTATATGCGATTTTCGCATGCCATAAACTTGTCACGCGGTATTATTTCTTTATTGGGCGAGAGGGAATGAGCAACATTCCTTGGCTATTCCAAAAATCGCTACAACCTTTGAGTTTGGGCCAACAAAAAATTCAAAATCAATTAAGAAGTCGCGTGACCTAACGAGTTTTCCAGTACGCAGTTGCTACTTGACCTTAAGCCCTATCAGCCGTCAGTTACCTCTTACTCCTTAAATATATAAAAATATTTTACTCAATCTCTTACAGATTTATACGACTATATTATGCACAGAGTTACGAAGCCTAAACAAAATTACAGCGGTGCCTTAACAAACAAAGTGATATGAAAATTAAATTTCCATCTATGGTAAGTACGGTGTCGGATCTAAAATGAAAATCTCTCATATTAACCTCAGGTATACGGGACCGTCGATTTATTTCATGCTTTCAGAATATTAAATATTGCTCTTTATTATTGAATGTTATAAATCACAACACTTGAATCTGTTAGTAGAAATTGAATGGGGTTTGGGTAGTAATATACCAATTTGAATATTTTAATAGTAAAAACAGAGGTTTGTGGAAAAGACCGTTGGTGTTACATAGTAAAGATTGTAGTAAAATTGGTTATTTGGGAACAACAGAATACAGAATGATGTTAAGTAATATTTTTGTTAATGTTGCGATGAAATGCATTTAATCGCTTCACCGTGTGCTGCGGAAGGAACAAGGAATGTCACCCCGTGAGTGACTAATAGCCCTGGACTTAACTAACCATACTTAACGCAGTGATCGTTTATAGAATGCTGAGTAAATGAGACTACGAATATAAATCATGATATACACAACTCCTGAAACACTTTCCAGCTTGGCTATTCACAATCGAGCAGGTCTTGATCGCGAAAAAGGTAGCGGGGTAGGAACCGGAGAGGGCTCTCCCACTAGTGTTTCGCAGTCTACGGCTTGTCTTCGCCCAAGACTACTGGCCTCCATGACTGGGGGCCTGAGGACGGCGAGTGAGCTGCTCACCGTCATCCTTACAAGCGCAGCAGGCCCAAAACAGCGCCACGACGTGTAAAAATTTCAAGCACGCCTCAAGAAGTGGGATAATACCCGAACCAACCCCCAGAAGCGGGATTGTGGTTTTCTACGAAGGTTCGAGTCCAGCATGACATCAGAGAGGATTATTTTCCACACGTTAAAAAATGCTATTCACAATACAACATTTTGAGGATCTGCAGGTTAGGTTACTTCACATACCGTGCCTTGCCAACCAGTAAAACTACATAACTACGTGAATTAAATAACAAAGTAATCACAAATCACAAGAAATGTACATCTCTTAATTTAAATCGCCAAACATAACACAGTCAATCCAAAATCTGAGCATATTAAAAGAGCTAATAAAATGTTACTCTCCACATTGAAGGCACTCACGCGGCAGCTAAAATTACAGAACTCGGCGTTTATTTTGTCAATTAAAAGCACACAGTTTCTAAAATACTTCATAAGAATGCCTCTACTCTTACACAATTTGCTTTTATTGTTTAAAACAAGACTGTTTTAAGAATAAAGTGAAATTTCTTATCTGGATATTAATATAGTGAACCAGACTATAAAATTTCAACGGAATTTGCCTTAATTTTCATTGTCTTACAATTTTATTTGAAAATGTTTGCATTTGTAATGTTTAAATGATGGAAATAATGAACTTCGTGAAAGAATTCATTTAATATACAGTAAGATATTTTATAAAATACTAGATGATCAGTACGGCTTCGCCCGTGGCATAGTTGGAACTCCCGTCGCACCTATTTAATCCCGTCGCTTATAAATTCTACAATTATGCATAAAAATTTACCCGATATGTCGACATTTATGACTACTACTCCGCTCTCCAGGGTGATAGCGTGATGATATCCTATCTTTCAAGTTGGATCAAACTGAAGACGGTGTGCAAATTTGATCAAAATCGGTTAAGTAGTTTAGGAGTCCATCGCGGACAAACACTGACACAATAATATATATATATATATATATATATATTAAGATTGTAAGATTAGTACTGCAAATACTAAATTACCTAATTCAGATTGAATATTATTATTATGGATTGTTTTAGAGACATCAAATTACATTAGGAGCATGCTATACTCTCTAAAAATCATAATCCAGCGGATTAAGATCGGGACTAGATGACGGTCAGTTTTCGCTGATGAAGTCCCAAACGTTCGCTTCAAACCACGCTTGAGCGGATTGAACTTTATGACCTGGTGCTGGATCTTGCCGAAAGAACCATTCTTGGTTATGAAACATGGTATTGTTCAGAGGCTTAATCACCTTAAGAATAGGATCTTGATACACTTATGCCGATGTTTTAATATATTTTTCAGAAAAATATGGCTCAGTCACTTGATAGCTAACATCCCATCAAACCTTTACTGAAGACGGATAATGTCCACGCTGTACACTGCTGAGTAATTGGGAAGAAGATTGGCAGTGAAGAATTTTACAATGGAGAAAGTGCGTGTCTCTATTGATAACTGGCCCCAACGTTTAAAGGACTGTACTATAAGCCAATCACTATAATTTTGAATGAGCAAAAAGCAACTATATTAATGTACTAGCTATTGCCAGCGACCAAGTTCGCTAGAAAATTGTGATACAACGCAAAATTTGAATTACTTTCTACCGAGCCTTGGGAAACGTGGCAATATGAACTATGTCTTATGTGTAGTAAAATGTACAAATAGCTATAATCGGACCATTGTTTTTTCCGTGATGTTTGAACAAACAACAAATGCAATAGAAAAAGAAGTTTTTTTTTTGTAGCTATATTTATGGCAATAGTAGGTACATACATATACAACAGTCCAACATCAATTGGGCTACGGCCAGCTAAGCGATCCCTTTGTATTGCAGCAACAACTCCACCCGTTCATCCACAATCGCTTATATTGAGAAAGCGGAGGCTACAAATTTAACTTTTAAACAGACCTTTTTCAATAATCATATATTACTATGAATAATAAATCAATTTAAAATGGAAAATCTTTCAGCCTCGTGTGGGTTTTGCTCAATATAATTTCTATTTATCATGTTTATTTATTTTGATCTGGTTTATATATAATTCATAAAATTTCATCACAGCTTTGCATCTATGATATCAGAAATTAGGTCAAATTATAAAGGTCAGTTGAAATTGTAGTCAGGCTTGGCATATATTCAAGAATTAGCTCAGATCGACGTTATAAATGGGTGTATTTCTAGTCTTTTTTGTTTTGACCAGTGCGAGTCGGGTTCTTAGTCGAAATTTATAAGTGATTTTTTGGTAGGGTTTTACCTTGTAACTCTATGCCTTTTTATAAAAACTACTGAATGGATTTTATTGAAACTAAAATAATATAGTTTAATCAATATTCTAACACATAGTCTACTTTTTATCCCAGGGGCAAGTTCCTGTGGGAAACAGGAAAACTTCTAAACGCAAAAAACTTCTTCTATTCTTCCGGAGGGAGTGTATCTAAATGCTACGCAAGGGGTCCCGGGTTCGATTCCCAGGTCGGAATATATATTATATTATGTATTCCACAAATGTGTATTTCGGAGTTTGGGTGTTTCCTATGTATAATATGTATGTATTTAGAAATATATAAGTATGTTTATCAGTTATCTAGATCCCATAACACAAGCTAATATTAGCTTACTTTGGGCTAGATGGTGCTGTGTGAAAAGTGTCCCACAATATTTATTTATTTTTATCTTACCAATGTATGCTTCTCAGGTTTCTTTACATTATTAAGTACTTTTTTTTATCGTGTGGACATCCTCATAGATGCTATGCTGGACTCTTACCGACTAAAACCACACGGTGCAGTTCCATTTGTCTATGGCCAGGAGTCCCGGGTAAGCCCTTCGGGAGGTAGTATCGATGATGTTAAGACCTCGTTTCACAGACGTTTGTAACACCTGAGGTACGGCACTCGCGCTGCCGACCCTGTAAAAACTTTCTTAGACCTCTTTTGAAGAACCTCATACTATAGAAGTATAAGAAAACTCAGGCAGGGAGTTCATTTCGCAATCTAAGCGTACACGGAAGGTTCACCCTATCGGATCTTACTGTATGCAAGTGCTTTGAACGCTAAGTGTGAGGGTGAAGATCCTGTATATGGCGAGCTTCACGGTGATTGCAAGCAGCCGTGGGCATTATATCAAACAATTCTTCAGAGCACAAAACGTTGTACAGACGATAAAACACGGATAAGGAGTTAAAAAACTCCTGTCACGAAGGGGCTCTAAACTGCCTGCTAGTAGAGGGTCGTTGACAATCCACATAGCTCGTCTTTCTACCTTCAAAGTTGGTATTCCGGTGCACCAGCCTAAAGGTGACAGTAATCTAGATATTGTACATAGGTGCTTTTTGGGACTAATCCCACCCACATTCCCATTACTGTGACTCCTGTAAACAGGATCGTCAGCAATGACCAAGATCATAAAAGGTACACCGAGCCCGATCTCGGTGAAATCACAGGAGACGTAAAAATGTCTTGGTACCCGCATCGAATTTAATGAGAAGTGATTTAAAGGAGTTGGAAAAAGAAATTAACTTCTCTCCTTTGTATTATATATGTTTGGTTATATTTTGTTATTAGTACATAGGTGCTTACCGAATATGTCATAATGTACTGTCGTGTATTATATGAATGAAGCCTACAACATTTTAGACTTATCAAATCACTAATTTCGTAGCTATAACTGACTGGATGCAATTGTCGTGTTGCAGTACAGTTATATTGTGTCACAGAGTGTATCACGTCAGTCCACATAACCACATAATGTATGCTGTCGACGAACCTGATACAAGCGCTCACGGTCCCTTGAATTTATGAAGCGAATAACACATAGTGACGAGTTATTGGAAACGTGAAGCTAATATTAACAGAGTTCTTGTTCAACGAAGGGAAATAGATTGAAGTAGAAGCTATTAAGCATACTTAAACGCAGATTTAATGAAATGCTGAGACCCCAAAGGTAAATAATTTTAGGTAACTTTGGGGAATTAATTATCATTTTCGTAACAGAATATTGAATTAAGTAAGTATTTGAAACAATTTCAGGTCAGTCAAAGGTCTATTGACGTGATGTGGCGGACAGAGGAGATTGATGCTACCTGCAGTTGAAAAATGTCTAATCGCCCATAAGTCATTCATAACAGTTTGTTAAATTATCATACTGGTATCCGGAGCCAATAGAAAATTAAAAAAAAAAAAATTACGCAATCAATTATGAGATTGGAAACCGAGGTATCTAAGTACATATAAGCGAAGATTAAATACTTTAAAAGGGTTTAAATAGATTGCCAGTTGTATGTCAAATTTAATAACGAATGTTTTGGCCCCTTTTATGTTGACATCTAGAAAATGGATCATATGAAATAGAAACTCATTAGTTAAATGGTTAAAAATAGTTACAATAGATTTTTTTTTTAATAAATTTGAAAAAGACAATTTGATTCGAGACAGGGATTGAACCTGTGACCTTTGCCTAACCAGTCAACTTGATTCGATACGGTTCGGGTAGTTCAGGTGGCTAGAACATTGCCCTGGTTAGGCAAAGGTCACAGGTTCAATCCCTGTCTCGAATCAAATTGTCTTTTTCCACTTTATTAAAAATTTATGAGAAATTTAGCAAATAATTGCCTTAAAATTTTTTTATCAAGTTACAATAGACTTCAAAGACATCAGCATTAAAAAGAGAAAAATAAACTAATACATCTGTTTGAAGTGTTGATCGATGACTCTTGGTGGAACTCGCTACACGTCTTTAATGATATCACTTGTACTATTTTACATTATTTTACCTTTTAACCTGACCGGTTTCGCATTACGGCATTTTTAAAGGTTGACATTTTCAATATGTACCCACAAAAATATGTGTCAACTATTGAAAATGCAGTAAGGTGATTTTTTTAAAAACTGACTGGAAATTGTAGACTGTGAATACCTACTTGATTTCTCAATAACCCCTTGACCGACTTTGATAAAATTTAATTGGAATATAATGATATAAAAATAATATACTATTATAGATAACATAGGTACATTAAATGTACAAAAGCCTTTCCATAGAAAACTAGGCATACTTGAGAGGGCACTCTCTGAAACTAACCAATCCATTGGCTAGCAATCCTAAAAGACATTTTTTGCCTAATCGCGTGGTGGATATGTGGAATAGGTTTCCAGAAACTGTAATAGTAGCACAATCGGTGTATAGTTTTCTAAATAGACTTGATAAACATTTAAAACAGAACTAATATACAACACAAGTGCAGTGATTTGTACACATCAGATCCAAAGATCTGCTAGTGCATTATCTTAATAATATTAAAAATGCGAAAGTTTGTGTTAATGTTTGTTACTCTTTCACGTAAAAACTACTGAATAGATTTAAATGAATTTATTTATCCATCACGCCAAATCCCCGAAGGGGCATATTATATGCCCACTTTTCACCATTAGTATTCCGGTCGCACGTAATAGGTGGTGACCCCATTGCCGTGTTGAAATAGACAGACACAGGTTGTGGCTACCTGCTGTTGAATTTTTTCAAGCTGCCCATAAGGCCTTTAACCAGGCTTAACGACTGCCATTTTACTGGTAACCGGGACCAACGGCTTAACGTGCCTTCCGAAGCACGGAAACGCTCGCAAATGTAAATGCCACAAAGTGCCATAGTGAAAGTTGCGTAACTCAGTGATCGTTTACAGAACACTGAGACCGCGGGGCCACGAGAGCTTCAATAATAAAAACTTTACAATAATATAGCTTATATATCAGAATAACACATAGGCTACTTTTTATCCCGGGAACAAGTTCCTGTGGGAAACGGGAACGGGAAAACTTCTCTACGTTAAATAATAGAAATATAATGCTGAATAGCATAATACTGTAGTGTATTAAGTAACCCTCTACGTGGAGATACAAAGGACTAAAGTACAATTGCTAGTGCATAAATAAATGAACACAACTACAAATAAAATTAGTGTCTTAATCGTATAAAATGGAACAGATAGCGACTTCAATCGGATTTCGACGCGTGTAAAGGGTGAACAAAAAAACGATGAACGTCAACACGGCGGGACAGAGGAACAGTACGAGTAGATAATTAAATTTTACCCGTGTATAGGAGCGGATGGAAGGATAAAACACGGATATACGGATAGAATGGGTGTGTGTTAGCGAGATTTATAATTTACTGCTACAATTCCTTACCGAAGAACCGAAACAAAATATAGGAGTTCTGTTGTTATTTCTCTTCTTTCATATTGGGAAGGCAAAGCAAACTCAGTTTATACAGCTTTGTCATTAATATAAAAAAAATCTTAGTACATATTTGGTCAATTCCAGTCGTTTGTCGATGTCAAGTCCAGTCTTAAGTCTTGTGTCCTTGCCCCGGTAAGGCAGTAGAATCCTTACCACAGCTCTTTGGCACACAAAGAACAACGTAGTTCATAGTATATAGGAGTTCTTGAGTCTTGACACATGATAGTGTAACCGTATGCGTTTGGTATCATGGACGATATAAAAGCAAAACGTTAAGAGACTGCTCGTCACGTGACCTAGGAACGCGCTTTTCATCTCACTTACACTGAAAAATACCACGTTCATTGCCTTTTCAGTCACTAGCGGTATTCCAAAACCAAAATAAAATTGCAACAGTTAAATCAGTCGCATGTTAGATCGAACCTGAGTAAAACATGTGATTCTACCTACCTCCTGGGGGTAAACAAGCGTTCACCCCCAGGCTTTATCGTGAATGGCTTAGAATATGTGGCTCTTAAATACTTTAGTTTAGATTCTTTAAGTGTATGCTACAGTCGTAGTACAAATCTTATGGTCAGTCATAAAATAAGACAATAGCCGAATCAATTTTAATGAAAAAAACTTTGAAACCGTGATAAAACTAGGTCAATAAGAATATATCAGCTTTTGATTCAATAAATATGTCTGGCCATGCATCACAAGCCCCCGCATAACAGCACAGCTATCGACCCGTCCGCCGCCGCAACGCGCTTTTGCTTTGATGTTTAATCAAAAATACGAAAGAGAACATCTACAGACCAAGAAATATAGCTTGCTGCCTCGCACCTTAATAGAGATGAAAGTAATAATAACACCATAATATGCCAAGTTTACGTCCGGCCTTAGACGAAAATCGAATACGGGATCTATCAGTTGCCTGCCATTCGTCTAAAGTGATTAATGTAATCGTATGAGTGATGTAAGGTGATGTGATGCCCCGTGACACGCTTGGTTTAAAATATTAGAGTAAGACGTCTTTAGTAAGGTGCAAAAGGCAAAGACTGTGGAAGATACCCTTGTTGCCACAAATTTCATGTCATTTTCTAAAAATATATTTAAAATAATTTTTGCGATACTTTGAAAACGTTCATTAACAAAAAACAATTATAAAAGTAACAATTACGAATATGTAACAAATGAAAAGTAACAATTACGAATATGTAACTAATGAGGAGTTCAGGTAACAACAGAACAAACAAAAGTTAACTAAATTAGAATGGTGACTTTGCGAATGAAACCTTCTTTTTGCAATTCCTATATACATGCCACAGTCGCTCGATCACCACGGACAAACAAGATTACACTCTTGATTTATTGCAACGACTTATTCTGATAACAGCTTTTGGTTTTTGATGTAAACAACGGAATGGTTTCGGTCCCCTACCACGAGTTTCATTGATATTCGTATTTCTATGCTTACTTTACTATGGGTAACAAATTAAAACTAGGTGCACTTGCCGTCCCCAGCAAGTCTAAATGGAGCGAAATGTTTTCCGTCACCATTTCCGAACACGAACTTTTGGTGATTGTTCGTCTATGGTATGTCCGATTTTCGATTTTATTTTTTTTAAACTGTCTATGGCTAGATGTCCTATTATGGGTCCAACTTAATCTAAAAGCGAAAATCCGAATCACGGAAGAATGGAGCTAGTGAGCGCACTTTGTTCGCTTCGCTCCAATCAAATAGCTTATTGCGTATGTATTATGGCTACTTTATTTCGTTAATTAATCAGGTTATGATTATTCTTAAGCTAAAAGATATATCGGTTTGATCTTACCTCCTGTACACAACTAAGTTAATATACTAGAGGTTCAAATATCAAATAATATTTTTCCATACTATCCTTAGTTTTAAACTCATAAGGCAATATCTATTAAATCAGTCAGCAGCCTGTCTGTTTACTTACTTAGCTTATAGGTAACAACTTTGTATAAATATAATTTAAAATAAAACATACTTAAACTAAAAACCGTCTAATTTAACTAAGTGCGGGTAGATGGCGCCCACACGTCTGTCGTTCGTCATTCGACGGAAGAAGTAGAATCATTATTCAGTTCCGAATCTCCTCGGTAGCTTTGTTGGTTAAATATCACACCCGGCAAGTGAAAAAATCGCGGTTTTGAGATCCGCTGGAGGTAAGAACTTGTTCTCGGAACTTAAAGTACCAAACAAAGTTGATCCAATTGTTTTAATATGTATTCGGTAAGTCTTCGGAAAGAATAGGCCAGGTTGTACTTCTTTATACTGAAGAGTACAACGTAGGTATAAGGCTGTGATCAAACTGTATCGGTAATTTTAAAATCTTAGAAAACATTAAAGTTTATGAACTCACTTGGTATGCGATATAGTAGTTGTTCAAGTAACTTTCATAAACATCTTACATTTTCTTTCTTGACAATATAAATTGGTTTTGGGCGACTGAACAGATTTATAATGGAGCCCTTGCCTTTTTTCTTAAATACCTCGTGCGAAAATGTCAAATAATTATAGATCCCTTTTTTCTATTTTCAATGGCTTACACGAAAGTAACGCCCGTGATAAAAGGTAGATAGATCCATATTATTCAGTAGTATTGTAAAAGTTATGTTTCGTGAGCCATTAATTAAAATTCAAATGCCTTATTAAAGCAGGGCTTAAATTTATATTATTAGTATGTTTGTTGTTTTAAATTTTAACTATAATATTACCAAATATTTTAAAACAATTGTTGTCGGAGGAATAGCCTTGTGTTTCAGTCACAACTACTGCACAGCAGTTGGTGAGATGACAAAAGACATTGTAAAGTATTTTTCCATAACGCCATCTAGCCCAAAAACCTTGTACTGTAGGATCTAGATAACTGATAAACATAGTTATTTATTTCTTAATACATACCTAATATACATAGAAAACTCCGAAATTGTTTTAGTCATTTGAGCGTTGAGAAATATTTAATAACTAAACAAACTCACAAATAAGTAGATATTCATAGACTCTTATTATTATTTATTTAACTAATTCTCTCTATTTATATATTTATAGCCTATTTGTCAAAAAAATGTTTTCGTAGCTTAGGCACTAAGGTGGAATGAAAAATAGATACATAAAATATACATAGGGTGCTCAATTCACTGCATTGGTGTGCTTCGTTGGTTTGATCACATCCAACAAACGAATGAGTAAAGATGGCTAGAAATATTTACTGTGCAAAAGTAGAGGTAAAAGGAGTCAGGGTAGACCGAGACTTACATAATGAAAACCACATGAGGAAATGGAATGGTCAAAAGTACTCTTATACCCAGTCGTATTTGTACGAAACAATTTATGAATCTGCAGAAAGCGAAACAAGTATACACGACTTGCTAAGCCTAGAGCTTGGTCCTCTCTGACGACTGTTAGGGATACTAATATAGACTATAAATAATATTCACTACTTTTACTCTTGGTTTCCAAAGTCTGGTAGAATGTAGTAATTACTGAAACAAAGCTTTATAAGATATTTATCTTATAAGAATACACAAACAAGCCATCAGCTGAATAACTTCGTAAGCTCTTCATTCAGATTTGACTTTATAAGTCTATCCCTTGTTAATTAAATCCTATGAAATCTTCGCTCTGCCGCTTTGCCGTTCATTGTAGCGACTTGGTTTTGGTTTACAATGTTTTCAAGTCACTAAAAGTTTCATCTTTAAATACAAAGTAAAGTAAAAAAAGTAGGAATCGCGGATCAATCGAAATAGCGGATCCGGACGTCGCAAGATGCAACTGGGATAGATGTTCGTATAATGATGATGATAAAAAGTGAAGGAAAATAAAAAATTTGAGTGCCCGAATTATACCTACTTAAATTTTTTCTTATAAAATATAAATCCGGTGTAGAAATGAGTTGTGAGAGATCAGACCCCAGCCGCTTCTATTGATACCAAAAAGCTAAACCACAAAGATAAAAATGCTGCGATTGATGTGTGGAGTTACGCAGATGGCCCGCTGTGATGGAGAATTCTCCGCGAGAGTAAGACATTAGGATAAGTTGCAAAAGTGTTGCCTTCGTTGATATTGTCATGTCTTGCGCAAATGTCTGGTCATGCGGCCCTGCTGGTAAGTGAGTAAGACCCGTAAAATACTGAATTTGTTAGGGATGGGTATGATATGCGTGCCAATGGTTTTACTACGCAAGGTCGAGATCGAGAAAAGTGGAGGGGAAAATGAAGAAAAGCAGACCGCAGCAGACAAGGTTGCAAGTCACAAGTGGACACAAATAATCTGATGATCACAACCAATCAACATAATATTTGAAAAAGGACTGCTTTCTTCCTGCATTTGATGCTAATAGCACAGCCGAAAGACATACAGTCGGTCGACGAAGCTGTCTAGACAGAGCAATCGTGCGGGGGACAAGGGACAAGACGCGGGAGGGTTTGTCCCGAGCTGCGAACAAAATATTGTTAGTAGCTCGGGACAGTCTTTCAGGGCTGACGCATTCACGACAGCTTGCTATGATTTTTGAATTTTTGTATGGATTTCTTTAATTCATGGGGTTTTTAATATTCTAAATACAAATTTCGTGTTCATTTTGCAATCCAATATGGCCGCCGCACCGTGGATATAAAATTTCATGTTGGGTATCGTATAAGGGATTTTTTAGTATGCTAAGTACGAATTTCGTGTTAATTTTGCAATCCAATATGGCCGCCGAGCCGTGGATATAAAATTTCATGTTGGGTATCAGATAAGGGGTTTTTTGGTATGCTGAGTACGAATTTAGTGTTAATTTTGAAATCCAATTTGGCCGCCGCGCCGTGATTATAAAATTTCATGCTGGGTATCGTATAAGGGGTTTTTTGGTATGCTGAGTACGAATTTTGTCTTAATTTTACAATCCAATATGGCCGCCGCACCGTGGTTTTAAAATTTCATGTTGGGTATCATATAAGGGGTTTTTTGGTATGCTGAGTACGAATTTCGTGTTAATTTTGCAATCCAATATGGCCGCCGAGCCGTGGATTTAAAATTTCATGTTGGGTATCATATAAGAGGTTTTTTGGTATGCAGAGTACGAATTTAGTGTTAATTTTGAAATCCAATATAGCGGCCGCGCCGTGATTATAAAATTTCATGCTGGGTATCGTATATGGGGTTTTTTGGTATGCTGAGTATGAATTTTGTCTTAATTTTGCGATCCAATATGGCCGCCGCACCGTGGTTTTAAAATTTCATGTTGGGTATCATAAAAGGGGTTTTTCGGTATGCTGAGTACGAATTTAGTGTTAATTTTGCAATCCAATATGGCCACCGCACCGTGGTTTTAAAATTTCATGCTGGGTATATCGTATAAGGGGTTTTTTGGTATGCTGAGTACGAATTTCGTGTTAATTTTGCATTCCAATATGGCCGCCGCGCCGTGGATATAAAATTTCATGTTGGGTATCGTATAAGGGCTTTCTTGGTATGCTGAGTACGAATTTCATGTTAATATTGCAATCCAATATGGCTGCTGCGCCGTGGTTATAAAATTTATTGTTGGGTATCGTATAAGGGTTTTTTTGGTATGCTGAGTACGAATTTCGTGTTAATTTTGCAATCCAATATGACCACCGCGCCAACTGTTATAAATTTCATGTTGGGTAAGATATTATGTAAGTAAGATTATTATAGTATGCGGTGCCACACATATAGGGTTATAACTATACTCTATACTATGTTATCCTGTGTTCAAGTTTTTCGTCATTTTTAATGTTCAAAGCGTAACCAATATTTTTTTGTTGAAAACAACAGTAGCATTAAGTCGTTAGTCAAAAACCGAAAATGTTTATCATTAACTCATTTACTACTAATAATATACCTAATATACCCGACGAACTTCGTATCTCCATAGAATTTGGTTTTTTTTCTTAGAGTGCTCATCGGGGCGGAGACAAATTGAACAAATTAATAATAATAATATAATACCCCTCGAGGATAGTCGTAATCTTTTATAGGATTAACGCAACCCTATGAGGGTATAGTAGATTCGCTTTTTGAGTCATCCACTTTCTGATATCAACAAAAAAATGTATCAGAAAGTTATTGAAAAGCTCACATCCGCAGGGCAGCTTGTGGCGAGCTGAATGTTCATGGCTACACATGCCCTTCTGTACCGGTTAGCATTTAATGGGCTAACGGGTGAGCAGTGAGAGTGCTACTCTCGGGAGTGCAGCAAATCTCAACTCTGGCTTGCCTTAATTGGCTGGTCAGAGGGAGGGAGCCAGAGCTATATGCTCGGGGGTGGAAGTGTAATTTTCAAAGGCAAAACTACGGGGAAGCCCGCTCTGGGTCTGACCCGCGATGAAACGAAACCGGCGTCGCACCGCTCGGCACCCCAAGCCGCTCACACCGGTGTTGCCTCCTGTCGCCTTACAGGCTTATCATGCCTATGGCGATTGTATATGGTGGGCCCATCTAGTGAGTTGGCGAGTCACCGTCTGCCAAAATTAGGATAATCAGATATTAAAATGGCAGACGCCGCCTTTATTCATAGTTATAATCACCTAGTTCATCAAACCCCCAACCCAATAGCCCATTTCTTAGTTAGCATATTTTACAATAGTTTAACTCCCATTGGAGGTGGTCCATTATCGTTCTTCTACATAAGGCGGGCGTGGACTGTCTGCAGTGTGGGTCCCATTTCCTTTTAGATTAAAATTCTCAAAGGGCCTCAGCGTGTTGAACCAGTATGTCCCCATGTACGCCTACCAAAAGCCCGGGTATCTTCGTAAAAAAAAGAAGATACCCGTGAAAAGAAGAAACAATAATATGAGATCACATATGTCAGCTCACCCTTGTTTGAATTCCCAGTTCCCATCCCCAGCTTCCAATTCCTATTTCTCATCCCTAGTTCTCATCGTCAATTCTCATTCCTGGTTTATGCTCGCATTCCCTTGTTTTTTTTATAACGACACGGTGGCCATTATGGATTGCGAAATTAACACGAAATTCGTGCTCAGTATACCAAAAAGCCCCTTATACGATACCCAACATGAAATTTTACAACCACGGCGCCGCGGCCATATTGGATTGCAAAATTAACACTAAATTCGTACTCAGCATACCAAAAAACCCCTTATAAGATACCCAACATGAAATTTGAAAACCACGACGCGGCGGCCATATTGGATTGCAAAATTAATACGAAATTCGTACTCAGCATACCAAAAAACCCTTTATACGATACCCAACATGAAATTTTATAAGAATAGTTCGGCGGCCATATTGATTGCTAGAAACCCCATAATTTTAAATCTACTACGCGGCAGCCAATGAGGGTTTTTTGAAATGTTCCCCGTGAGATGGCAGCGCTGTAACGTCAGGTCCAACTACCTGTCAAAACACATACACGATTTATATTTTTCGATCATTTTTTTGGTTTATTTATTCTTAAAAACGTTACAAACGGAATATTGTTTTCCAAAATGCCACAGTGTTGTGCAGTGCCTATGTGTGCAAATAAAAAAGGAGGCCTCTCTTTTTGAGCTCAATCTTCAGTTCGGCAACCTTTCTTTGGCCGTAATCCATAATAAAATCAATAACACTTCCAAATACATAAAATTTTACTAAAATAATAATACGTTCGGTAAGATTCTGTGCTATCTGACAGCTGTTTGGACCTGACGCATACGAAGCGCCGCCTGGCGGCAGAAAAAGTATCGAAAACCCTCATTCGTAAACGCTTTCTCATAAAAAAAACTATCGATTCGACATGAAATGAACCTTATTTACTTCCGTGTGCGGCAATTGATGAAATCTCAGACCCTGTTTTTTAAACCGGTATTTATATTATTGATTTATTATATATACATACTAGTTGACGCCCGCGGCTTCGCCCGTGTAGAGAAGTTTTCCCGTTCCCGTTTCCCATAAGAACTTGTTCCCGGGATAAAAAGTATATGTGTTATTCCGATGTATAAGCTATATTATTGTAAAGTTTCATTAAAATCTATTCAGTAGTTTTAACGTGAAAGAGTAACAAACATCTCTACAAACTTTCACATTTATAATATTATTAAGATTAAGATATTATATTATATTATAATGTTGATAATTGATTGCGAGTACGAGTTAATAAATAAATTATAAATAACATCAGCCTTGTATACTTGTGACAACCCTACAAGCATCACTGTCTAGACGTTGTCGGCATTTTTGTCAACTTCAAAGGCGTAACGCTACTGATAGGTTTACTCTTTATACTGTGCTAATAGTTTAAGTAAAAATAAAACATCAGAACCACTACAGAACAGCTGCTTTTAGTATCCGTCACTGGCGATTGTAAGACTGAATATTTAGACGGTATATTTAACTTCACGCTGTATCACTGACGGGGTATTCAGAGAAGACAGATCGCCAGGCTTGGCTATCCATGCATACTTCTTTCGCTTCCTGTAGGTTCATTAATCGCTTCATACATGCACGTCTAGGTATTCGAGTACTTTTGACTTTTCCTTTTTTGAGCAATCTACTCACGTGGTCTTCATATGTAAGTCTCGGGTCTGACTCCTTCTACCTTCTACTTTAGCTTTAAAAAAGCGACAAAATCGCCGGACATAAAGGAAGTTTTTAAAATAATCAGAGAACTCAATTTATCGATTTAAACAATAATGAAATGTCTATTCTCCTATATTTCACTACATTAGCATAATCACATTGTAAACGATATGTAAATTTGTTATTCAGTCTACAATAAAATGCGGAAGACATTTAAACTAGTACCGAATTCAAATGCTGATAGCCTGTCTAAGGGCGGTAATAGGAGGTATGTCTTAAGTAGTTTATTTTAGAAGCGCTCGTGGACTCAGTTAGTGTCAGACTCTGTGAACGATGACTGAGTCACTATGGCTGGTCCTCGGATGGGTGACCACTTTGAGGCATTTACATTTGCGGACGTTTCCATGCTTCGGAAGGCACGTTAAGCCGTTAGTCCCGGTTGCCAGCAACATGGCAGTCGTTAAGTCAAGTTGAAGGCCTTGAATAATTGCAACAGCAGGTAGCCACAACCCGCGTCTTTTTCTCTTTCAACACCTATTACGTAGAACAGGAATACACATGGTGAAAAGTGTGCATACAATATGTATGCCTCTACCACCCATTCGGGGATAACGCGTGATAGATAATAATAAATAAATACCAATATTCGTACCTCTCATTAAAATCTGTTCAAAATGCTGTCTGTGAATGAGAACAAACACACACATCAGAAAAATTTGGCAATGGGCTCACCACCTTTATGTGGAACAGGAATACCTACACATGGTAAAAAGTGGGCACTTAATATGTCTCTGCCACCCCTTCGGGGATAAGGCGTGATGGATATATATATACATACCTTAAAAAATACAACAATATATTTTGATGAGTTACATTGTATTTCTGAAATGATTTTTCTATGACTGTGTATGTACTATATGTGATGATTTTTAGTTATTACGTATATTTCGATTACAATTATGTATATCTTTATTCGTTATTTCTGTGGAACTCGAAGTGACAGTTTAAATTACACAATTACTAGGTGTAGACCCTGGCTTTACCCGTGACATTCTTCGAACACCCATGGCACCCGACATCTCTAACCCATGCCATTTATTATTATCAAATACTTCCAGACCAACCTTGAATCCCTATTTTCCCTAAAGGGTAGAGTTTTGGCAAATTCTGAAACATGTGTTTATTTATTTTCATGTGAAATTTGATATTATTATTATCTTATAAAATGAAAAATTTACCATTGACACACGAGAAGGGTTATAGGTAAAATTTAGCTAAACCGTTAAACACGTTTATCTGTAACCAGATCTAGGTATACATACTTTCATGTTTCTAACTTCGAAGTTTGATATGACTGTTAATCACTTATTAATACCTTTTTTTAGTAAGTGCATTTTTTAAGGGCATTTATAATAAAAAATCTAGTTTCTAGGTCCATCATTATTCTATGTCCAATCCGTCTAGTCCAATCATTTTTCTACGCCCAGCAGCCCAAAGAAACTAACATTAAAATTTGTATACAAATTTTGTTATTATTTTCTTTGAAAATGTAGAGTTTCTCAATGAAATAAGAACCCCCATTTTACCTTGTTATAGGTAAAACATTCAAAACCACAAAGTACGAATAAATTTATTCGTGTCTAATTATTAAATTAAAATTAATATTAAAATTAATCTGATATTTCTAACTTTGATAATCTCCAACTTCTATACAACTGTTTATCCCTTATTTTACCCCCCTTAGTGAGTGCCTACATTATAAATTTAGATTACGCTTTAAATTTTAACAAGCTTCTTCAACGTATAGTTTCACCAACTGATCGCACGTGTGTCCAGCCTCCCGTGTCCAGATGGTGAATAACCCGATCTTTTGAGCGAATTTCATAATTATAAGTACACAGTATGTGTAGCTGAAAAAAAAGAAATAAAATAAATAAATATTGTGTAACACTTTTTAGACAGTGTCATCTAGCCCGAACTAAGTTACAAGCTTGTACTATGGGATCTAGACCACCGATATACATACTTATATATTTCTAAATACATACATATTTGATGATGGTTATCTGATGACTTCCAACAGAATATGAAATTCTTTTGGAAGTCCATAAGACCAGTGAGGGGTAAACAGACGACATCGCATCTCAACCATATCAGAAACCATTATGGTAGTCTTGTGAAAGGAGAAAAATGTGTGTTAAAAAGATGGAAGCAATATTTTGAAAGCTTGTTTGAAAAAGAAGATATGCAAGTACAGACTAGTATCTGGGAAATGAACGAAATTGGTATGGAAGAAGTCATAAGTATGGAAGAAATAGCGGAAGCATTGAATAGCATTAAAGTGGGAAAAGCTGCGGGACTTGATAGGATCTCTGTCGAGATGCTGAAAGCGGGACAAGGCGTGGTAGCTTGCCAGCTGTACTGCCTTTTTAACCTTTGTTGGAGGAATGGCAGCGTACCAAGAGATTGGTGTAAGGCTGTCATCGTGCCGCTTTATAAGGGAAAAGGGTTACAGCAAGAGTGCAAAAACTACCGCGGCATAAGCTTGCTCAGCATCGTCGGCAAATTGTATGCAAAAATCTTGATAAAAAGAGTGATGAATGAAACTGAAGGAAAAATGTGGGATGTACAAGCAGGATTTATGAAAGGAAGAGGATGTACGGATCAGGTCTTTTCCTTACGATGCGTAGCAGAAAAGCTTTTGGCGAAAAGTCAAAAGGTCTATTGCGTATTTGTAGACTTGGAAAAGGCCTATGATAGAGTGGTGAGGAATAAACTGTGGTCAATACTGGCCATGTATGGAGTAAACAGCCACTTGATACGAGCACTGAAATCTCTCTATGAGGGCTCCAGTGCTTGTGTCAGAATCAACGGAGCATGCACAGACTTTTTTTACATTGAAAAAGGTGTGAGACAGGGTTGTGTAGCGTCGCCGTTGCTGTTTAACCTATACATGGACAGTTGCCTGAAAGAACTGCAAGAGAGTACGTATGGTATAAAAATGGATGAACTGACCGTCAAGTGCCTCTTATACGCCGATGATCAGGTAATACTAGCATCATCGGCGGAAGAGTTGCAGTTGATGGTTAACATTATGTATGATGCGTTAAAAAACATAGGAATGAAAGAGAATGTAAATAAGTCGAAAGGAATGGTTTTTGAAAGAGAGGCAAGTATGACGGATTGCTCAATTGTTGTGGAAGGAGAAAGAGTAGGACAAGTAAAAGAGTTTGTATATCTAGGTACAAAATTTGCGAAAGATGGAAAGTATGACTATGACATTGAGCGAAGAGTATTGGCAGGAAATAAAGTGAATGGAGCCATGTACGCCTTTATGAGCAGTCAGAACATTTCGAAGAAGGCACGGTTGGCTGTACATAGAGGTGTGCTGGTCCCCACACTTATGTATGGCAGTGAAAGTTGGGTATGGCAGAAAACGCATAAAAGTAAAATAAATGCAGTGGAAATGAGAAGTCTGCGAAGTATAGCTGGAGTGAAGTTGATGGACAAAGAAAGGAATAGCACGATAAGGGAACATTGCGGTATGACAGAAGATGTAGTGACTAAGATAGAAAAAGGGATGCTTAGATGGTTCGGACACGTGGAGAGGATGGATGAAAGTAGACTGACGAAGCAGATTTATGTGGCGAGAGTGAATGGGCAAACTGGTAGGGGTAGACCTCGGCGTACGTATTTCAATCAAATCGAAGACCTTTTGGAAAAAGGCCAGGTCAAGAGTACCCTTAACCGGCGAGCGTGTACGAAAACACTTATGAAAGTAGAAGAAGCGAAAGTGGTATGTCAGGATCGTAGCAAGTGGAAAACCATAGTCTCTGCCTACTCCGATGGGAAACAGGCGTGATAATATGTATGTATGTATGTAATTATTTCCTATGTAGGAAATAATTATACACCAAAACAAACATTTGTGGATCACACATATATTAGTTCTGACCTGGGAATCGAACCCGGGATCTCAGTGCGACAGGTGCAAACACATACCACTGCAATTTAATTGTGACTTCATGTACTTTTGGTCATAAAGAACCAGACTATTATAGTTTTATTCAATAGAATCTTTTGATTTACAACCCCACCGCATTTTTCGAAATCGGTTTATAAATTATGGAGATTAGATATACTGTAACTAAATTATTAAAAAAATATACAGTAGAATTACTAATCCGTTCATTTCATGAAATTTGCATAAAAAAGAATTGATATTTAAACGAGGAGAATATGTAGTATTAGTTGATACCCACGGCTTTGCCTGGGTTGTGAAGTTTTCCGTTTTCTACATGATCCTGTTCCCAGGTAAACATACATACATATTGTCACGTCTTTCTCCCCAAAGGGGTAGGCAAAGGCATATTATACGCCCACATTTCACCTTATGAATTTTTGTCCCACGTAACAGGTGGTGAACCCCAGGATAAAAAGCTAGCTTATATGTCCTTTTCTGATTAATAAGCTATATTACTATAAAGTTTGGTATCCGGGACATGTACTGTGACTCCGATTCAATGGTTCGGACTGCTGTTGGCGACACGATACCCTTCCCCATCACCGTCGGGGTACACCAGGGTTCGGTCCTTAGTCCGCTTCTGTTTAGTGTAATATTTGATGAATTGTCGGACAGCATCAGGAACTCGCATGAGCAGCCTCCATGGTTGCTCATGTATGCTGACGATATTGCGCTGGCAGACGCGGACAGGGGCAGATTGTTGCGACGTGTAAAGGCGTGGAAGGAGACGCTTGAGAACGGCGGTCTGAAACTAAATGTGGCGAAGACCGAGTACTTGGCACTTAACTCGACAGATCCCACATCCGTCCGCATAGGCGGTGATTTGGTCGAGCGCACGGACCAGGTTAAATACCTGGAATCTGCTTTCACACGTCCAGTGACATCGATTGCGATGTCAAGTCACGCATTGCTGCCGCGTGGGCCAAATGGCGGGAAATGACCGGTGTCATTTGTGACCCTAAAATGCCGATCTGGTTGAAGGGACAGGTCTACAAAACCATTATTAGACCTGTCCTTTTACATGGCAGTGAGACGTGGCCGATATTGGAGCGACACAAGCAGGAGCTGCGTGTCACGGAAATGAAGATGCTGCGGTGGATGTGTGGAGTCACGCGGATGGACCGCGTGAGGAACTCTCGCATCCGCGGCAGCCTTCACGTCCGTGACATTGCAGACAAGTTGCAAGAGTGTCGCCTTCGTTGGTATGGTCACGTCTTGCGGCAACCGCCGGGCTACGTAGGAAACAAATGTCTGGCCATGTCAGCCCCGACGGGTCCCGGTAAGAGGGGAAGACCCAAGAAGTGCTGGCTTGACGTCGTAAGCCAATGCGTGCCAATGGTCTCACTACAGGGGATGCCGACCACCGAGCGAAGTGGAGGAGTAAATGCAGGAAAGCGGACCCCGGGCGTCGCGAGACGCAACTGGGACAGACGCTCGTATGATGATGATTACTATAAAGTTTAAAAGTGGTTGTAAAGATTCCGGGGCCCAGGCACTTTGGTACAGCTGCTTACAAACGGAGGCAGTGACTAACAGAGCCAACGATGCAGGCGCCCTAAGGGTTAGCAAAGGAGGGAGCAAGAAAATGAGGTCAAACGGCAGTGTCCAACAATGCCGAAAATTTAAAGCCAAACCTTGAAATTAAGGTAGAGCTTGGAAGTACTTTGAAAAACACTAAAGATGAAGGTGAGACTACAGCAAAGTTTCATTAAATTTATTTATTTATACTACGCTCTTTAATCCTATCCTGCTCTTTTATTTACACACTTTACTTGTTGTTTTTTATATCTTCACGTTTCATCATTTTTCATTATAGCTAGGAGATATTTATAAAATAAATAAAATAAATAAATATCCATCACGCCTTATCCCCGAAGGGGTGGCAGAGGCATATTATATGCCCACATTTCACCGTGTGGATTCCTGTCCCACGTAATAGGTGGTGAGCCCATTGCCGTGTTGAAATAGACAGACGCAGGTTGTGGCTACCTGCTGTTGAAATTTTTTTTAAGCCGCCTATAAGGCCTTCAACCAGGCTTAACGACTGCCATTTTACTGGCAACCGGGACCAACGGCTTAACGTGCCTTCCGAAGCACGGAAACGCTCGCAAATATAAATGCCACAAAGTGGTCACCCATCCTAGTACCAGCCATAGTGAAAGTTGCGTAACTCAGTGATCGTTTACAGAACACTGAGACCGCGGGGCCACGGGCGCTTCCATACAAGAATTCACATTAAAATATTAAGTAGGATTTCAAAAGGTTGAACAAGAGAGTTTCAAGAAATTTTCTTCGAAAATTTATTATGTATATATTTCCATGTACTGCATCCGTTCGAACCGGATTGTGGATATAATGTATCCTTTTGAACTTTACCCTTTGAGCACAACAATAGGCTGTGAATGTGAAAACAGCATACGAGTAGGTTCACAATTCACATTTACTTGGGACATTTCTACTTTGACAATGACGCTACAAATTGGACCTTTGTAGGCTGTATTTGTCTATGTTGGTTAAATAATTCATGAAAACATGCCTTCTGAAACATTGTCTTATAAATTAACTAGCTTAAGCCTCCCCGACTACACCCACGATGAACTTGGAATCCCAGTTAGACATCTAAAGGATTTTTTTTAAATTTCCTTTCATAAATTGTTTCTTTAATAGTGTTATAATAACTATTTACCTATTGTGGCCCCGCGGTCTCAGTGTTCTGTAAACGATCACTGAGTTACGCAACTTTCACTATGGCTGGTCCTCGGATGGGTGACCACTTTGTGGCATTTACATTTGCGAGCGTTTCCGTGCTTCGGAAGGCACGTTAAGCCGTTGGTCCCGGTTGCCAGTAAAATGGCAGTCGTTAAGCCTGGTTGAATGCCTTATGGGCGGCATGCAAAATTTCAACAGCAGGTATCCACAACCTACTGCGTCTGTCTATTTCAACACGGCAATGGGCTCACCACCTATTACGTGGGACAGAAATCCACACGATGAAAAGTGGGCATATAATATGCCTCTGCCACCCCTTCGGGGATAAGGCGTGATGGATATTTATTTTATTGTATTTTTTTAATATTGATATGTGGGCTAATAATAGGTATTATGCCTGTGCCTCTCCACGGAAAAGAATGTGACTGACAAACAAAATTGAAGTACAACCAAGCATAGTTTTGTATATAATTACATTATATTATGTATTCTCGGTGTTAAGGGAAGTAGGTACATTGATACCTAAGCATTAGTCAGTCTAAGCATTAGCATACACTTACGTTTTCGAGTAAAGAAGTGAACGTGGGCTTCGGATTTCTATGGTTTAACAAGCCTCCGAAACAAAAGTGTGTTGATAAGATAGAGTAGTACACCCTAAAAAAATGCTGCGAAAATCAAATGCAACAGTACATTCAACCTTCTTTAAGCCTATTAAATAAGTTATGCAGACCTTATTCATATATCTTTTATTTTTTTTTATTCATGAAATCCTCATGTATGCTACTCTTACCGACTAAAACCACACGGTGCCCTTCCATTTGTCTATGGCCAGGAGTCCCGGGTAAGCCCTCGGGAGGATAGCCCCAGGGCTCCCAGCAGGGACCTTATTCATATTCGGGCAGTTGATCCGAGATATCAACGTAAGAATTGACATAGTGACATAGAAGATGGGCGGAAAATGAATCGGTACTGGGCTCAAATGCAACGAGGACTTACTTAGATACTAGCGGACCCCGGGCGTCGCGAGACACAACTCGGACAGACACTCGGATGATGATGACCTAGATAATAATCAACAGTAAACACGTTACGACGACATGACGTCACGTCATCGTAACGTGTAGTAGAAACACGTATGTTACGACGTCTTATGTGGGTTTCTACGTAAAAATTCATTTCAAGACGACGCATTGTGGCACTCATCTCGTCACGGTTTCGTGACGTAGAAAGTCACATTGAACTTCTGAAACACACGTATTTGTTATTCAATATTCAAAGATGAGGAAAGACATTGAACTTGATTACTAATTACTAGGTACCTTTTTACGAAATTAAATGCATTAATTAAACATGAAGTTCGTGTTTATGTGTATGATCTCTAAGTATCGTAGTGGTAGTTATGCAACTGCCGTTACTCAGGTACAGAACTCAGAAACATTTAAGTGAGCAATAAGTAATACAAATAGGGCTCACTATCCAGGCTGTTTAGGCTTTGTTCGACTTATTTAGAAGATGGCTTTTTATTTAAAAATCTTGAATTTTTTTTAACTACCTCCTTATCAACAAATAATTAATATTAAGTATCGTAATTTGGGTGTTCTCTGTGTCGTTCTGCACCTGCAAAACATAATGATAAATTCATGAAACTTGTTATTTATATCTATTTCCCAAATCAGTGATCTGTGCTATATTTTTATTGTATTACGTGGTAATTGGTGTCCTTACAGTTTGTGATAATCATAATGTTTTGACCCAACTTTTTTAGTGTGTGGCAATAACCAGAAGCGTACGTTTTTAATCGACAGTTAAATTGCTCAAGGAAAAGAGTGATACTAGCGCCCTCGCAATGCGCTCACGGGAACTCCTTGTTACGTCGCCTTCGAAATTTGATTTATTTAGTCCGTTTTGTACGCAGTTTGTTATTTATGCGGCCAAAGTGCCATGTTCCTAAGGACCCTAAGGAAATAGAAAGGATTGACTTGGAAGGGTTACGAGAATCCTATTCACTATGCATAAGTGCTATGTGTGTTAGAGAAATAAAAAAGTAAATATATTGATATTCAAAGCACTAGCTTATATTAGCTAGTTTACATAAGTTATTTTAATTTTTTTAAGCTATTACATAGCTTCTATCGCGGGCCTTGAGCGTGGCGACCGAATCAAGAAATTCCACAACGAAAAAAGCCTAACACCCGAGCTCACACGAACTTCACCGCGCACGGCCGAGCATTGGTTTAACGTGTATGTATATTATACGACTGTACGAAGCTCGCACGGATCGAGACGATCTGTAGAAATAATATATATTTTATATATTAAAACTAACTAACTAACTAACTATCTTATTTTATAATTCGAGAACGGGCTCACCTATCCAGGCTTAGGCTTTGTTCGGACTATTTAGAAGATGGTTTTTTATTTAAAAATCTTGAATTTTTTTGAACTACATCCTTATCAAAATAAATCATTTCATTACTAATTACAGTTTATGTAGATAATATTTGGTCTTTGAATGATTAAAATTGGACGTTTCGGCCCGTTGCGAAGTGGGCGTCACCAAGGCGGAGGTGCGCGTGCGGGAAGTGAGTTTAGATCTATGAGTAAGGTATAATTCATGATCGTTTTATGTAAATTGACTGAAATACTTATAACGATTATTGTTGATGAGGTCGCAAAAAATCATATGCTAAATAAACTAGGTGAAAAAAGGATCACGGTTACCGAAATCCACGCGGGCGAAGCTGCGGGCGGAAGTTAGTATTTTATATATTAATAATCTAAATATATAAAATTCAATGTCACTTTTCGTTGTAATTTTATAACTCGAGAACGGGCTCACCTATCCAGGCTGTTTAGGCTTTGTTCGGACTATTACTAGATGGTTTATGTGAAGTGTGCACAAAGTCGGTAGAGCTGTTTTTCATTTATCACATTTTTTGTAACCAATCTCTTAAGTGGCGCTAACGAAGTTATTCGGGTCAGCTAATACAGTATAAATAATTTATTATAATTGCATAAGTTGACAAAAAATGCTATGCAATAGCTTTACCGCGGCAGTCCCCGAGTGCCACACGTTTTTTTTTTTATAAAAGCTAGTGCTTTGGATATCAATATATTTACTTATTTAATCTAGATGATTGTGCAAAAATACAAACACTTTCTTTGTACTACAGATGTTTTGAAAAATGGAGGCTATTAAATCACATTATTCTTTAAGTCCCCCAGCGGTCTCAGTGTTCTGTAAACGATCACTGAGATACGTAACTTTCACTATGGCTGGTCCTCGAATGGGTGACCACTTTGTGGCATTTACATTTGCGAGCGTTTCCGTGCTTCGGAAGGCAAGTTAAGCCGTTGGTCCCGGTTGCCAATAAAATGGCAGTCGTTAAGCCTGGTTGAATGCCTTATGGGCGGCATAAAAAAATTCAAAATGCAGGTAGCCGCAACCTGCGTCTGTTTATTTCAACACGGCAATGGGCTCACCACCTATTACGTGGGACAGAAATCTACACGGTGAAAAGTGGGCATATAATATGCCTCTGCCACCCCTTCGGGGATAAGGCATGATGGATATTTATTATTTATTTTTTTATTATTTTTTAAGTAGGTATAACTACTGATATTTTCAAGTAAGGGTCTTGAATTAGGTATATTAGAAGTGTCATGAGTAGCTACAAAATGATATATTTATACAATAATCTTGTTTAATTAAAACGTCTTTATAACTTCAGGGGTTGTGTAAAAATATAAACATTATTATTATGTCACACTTTTATTTTGTTGTCTTTTTTACAACTTAGCCTTCTATACGCCCACAGTCATCAGTTTCCATTTCGTCCAGGTTTTCTTTTGGGTCCACGTAAATATAGTTTTAAGTATATTTATTAATGTATGTTTCAGATTTCATTTTTTAAAAAAATGCTTATACATTATAATTATCGATACCGGAGTGTGTTTGTTTGTTTGTCTTTCTTGCACGTCATACTGAATCAATTATTGATGTATTTTTTTCTAAATGGAGTTGTAAGTAATCACTATACATAAATATTGACACGCCTTTATCCCCGATGCGGTTGGCAGAGGCATACTAAACGCCCACATTTCACCGTAAGTATATTTACACTAACTATAGAATATTTTTTATCCCGGTGTAGGGACACACTGGTGACGATTGACTTTTGTATACTGAGGCGCTTGTATTCGTTATGCTCAGGTCGTCTCCTTGCACAAGGTTAGGTCATATTGTATCGTATAGTAATTTATGTAGTATGTAACAGGTACCAGAAAAATTGCATATTTTATGAACAAGAAGAAGATGCTATTATATTCCCCTACATTTTATATATACCCACCCCTGCAATTGGTAACACCAACACCGGTAAAGCACCTTATTTCCACCAGAAACATGGTTGTGCAATAACCAAAATTTTACTTAATAGTAATTTATATGTCTAAACCAATTAAGTTTGATATATTATGTTATTAATACATGAACCGAACCCGCATAAATCAAAATGGTGACGATGATAATAAAGAGCGGAGAATGCGAAAACCAATCACCGGATTAAGGAGGACCCCTATCATTGATACCACTAAGACTTACAAGTTGTGTGACATTGTAATAATCGATGTTTTCGCTCAGCGAAGTTTGCACGGTAGAATTATCTTTTGTTGTAGGGACTGTCTCTAGATCTCAAACATTTCCTTTCGATGATTCTTGTTTCAAATTACATTTACAGAAAATTCACAAATTTACTCTGGCGAAAGGATTTGTGCGCGAAAAAAGTGAGATCGAGTCTATGCTGTACACTATGATAGTAAAAAAAAACACATTTACCGCCCTATCCGCATTGAAATAGTCGAAGTTTGCAGACTACCAGACGATAGAATTCAATTCAGTGTCAACTAATTATAAATCAGGTTCACTTGCCGTCCCCGGTAGGTCTAAATAGAGCGAAGCGTTTTGCGGTTATCGAGTTATTTTGTCAATGTCTATTTTGCTATCTGTGATTATTTCTCCATGGTATGTTGGATTTTCGATTTGACTTTTTCTACACCATCTATGGCTAGATATCGTAGTATGGGTCAAATTTGTTCAAAAAGTGTTGAGTGGTTTGGGAGGAGTTCGAGGACAAAGCGGAAATCCGGATCGGGGAAGAACGGAAACTTAAACGAAACTACGTTCGCTTCGCTCCAATTATGAATTTGCTAACTATGGAATCTTCAGAAAGTGAAAAGAGTATGCATGGAATGCGAAGCCTGGCTATAACTCCTCTCTAACTGCCGCGTTAGGGATACAGCGTGAACTTACAATTTGTTGTGAATTATATAAGTAAATAGGTAGCAAAATAATGCCTAGTAAGAGATCGATGAATTCTAATATATTCAAATTAATCACTCATTTTCTGGATGGAGAAACGGCATTTCACACGCTCGTCGTTCGTCAGGTACCTACATAAAATTCACATCAGCATGATTGTGACAGTTATAAGTAGGTTAAATAGGAATTACAAACTCATTTACACGTGAAGCTGAAGAGTTATAAAGGCGTGTAATTTAAAACAAGATTAAAGTAATGTACTTATGTGGTTCTTTAGGTATAATTCCAAATCCTTACATGATAATGTCAAAAGTTTATTATCCTTAAGGTAGAATGTGTTTAGAGATTTAGAGAGAACCGGATTAGCTATCCAAACATCAACAGTACTGTAGTATTCAAAAAAGAGGTCTTAAGTATTTACAGTCCGAGACTACCAGGACTTTAATTGGTCGTGCTAATTAGTGTCTAGCACATAAGATCTTTTAGCCTTTTTGTTACCACCTCACAAAAAGGCAACGGGTTCAAAATTTCTTCCAAATTTAACATCTAAAATAGACACATTTTATTTTATTTTATCAAATTTATTCGGTTCTTTCGACCCACCCCAGTTCCGTCCTTCGGAAGGCATGTTAAGCCGTTGGTCCCGGTTGCCAATGCCAAAAATGGCAGTCGTTAAGCCAAGTTGAAGGCCTTATGGGCGACTTAAAAAAATTTCAACAGCAGGTCACCACCTGTTACATGGGACAAAAATGCATACGGTGAAATGTGGGCATTTATTATGCCTCTGCCTACCCCTTCGGGGATAAAGGCGTGACAATATGTATGTATGTATGTAAGTATTTACTTAGCACCTCTTTTATCTTTTTTGCAACTTCGTCAGCAGCACAAATGTAGTGTACCTCTGGTGTAGCAAAAACGTCCATAGGTTACGGCGATCACTTTTTATTAGGTATGCGTGGCAGCCAATGTTACTCATTTTATAAACTAGGTGACCCCTCCGGTTTCGCCCGTGACTAACTTCGAACTGCCGTCGCACCCCGTAGCTTATAAATTCTTCAATAATGCCTAAAAATTTGTAAGACTTGTCGACATTTATGATTACTCTCCGATCTCCAGGGTAGTAGCGTAATGATTTATAACCGTAGTTCCTGATATTAGCGCATTCGACCAAATAAACTCTTCAACTTAAATATTAGTATTGATACGAAAATTTGTAACAATGTATGGATTTTTTTGTTATGATTGTTACTCTTTCACGCAAAAACTACTAAATGGATTTTAATGAAACTTTACTATAATATAGCTTAGATATTATTAATTCAATTTATTAAATGTTAATGCATTTTTTTTCTTTAAATTTCAAGATTTCTTTATATATCTAAAAACAATAAGTAGTGGGAATTAATCAAACTATTACAAATATTATGGATAAAAAAAACGCATAGCACTCGGGGACTGCCGCGGTAAAGCTATTGCATAGCATTATTTATCAACTTATGCAATTTTAATTATTTATTAATAACACGAAGCGCTCGTGGCTCCGCAGTCTCAGTGTTCTGTAAACGATCACAGAGTTACGCAACTTTCACTATGGCTGGTACTCGGATGGGTGACCACTTTGTGGCATTTACATTTGCGAGCGTTTCCGTGCTTTGGAAGGCACGTTAAGCCGTTGGTCCCGGTTGCCAGTAAAATGGCAGTCGTTAAGCCCGGTTGAAGGCCTTATGGGCGGCTTAAAAATTTCAACAGCAGGTAGCCACAACCTGCGTCTGTCTATTTCAACACGGCAATGGGCTCACCACCTATTACGTGGGACAGGAATCCACACGGTGAAAAGTGGACATATAATATGCCTCTGCCACCCCTTCGGGGATAAGTCGTGATGGATATTTATTTATTTATTTTTTATTTATTAATAACACTATTATCTGACCCGAATAACTTCGTTAGCGCCACTTAAGAGATTTGTTACAAAAATGTGTGCAAATTTTGTGCAAACTTCACATAAACCATCTACTAAATACACAACCATCTACTAAATAGTCCGAACAAAGCCTAAACAGCCTGGATAGGTGAGCCCGTTCTCGAGTTATAAAATTACAACGAAAAGTGACATTGAATTTTATATATATAGATTATTAATATATAAATTATATATTATTTTTACAGCTCGTCTCGATTCGTGCGAGCTTCGTACAGTCATATTATATACATACACGTTAAGCAAACGCTCGGCCGTGCTCGGTGAAGTTCTTGTGAGCTCGGGTGTTAGATTTTTTTCCTTACAGAATTTCTTGATTAGGTTTTCGCGCTCAAAAAAAAAGTATGCAATAGCTTAAAATAATTTCATTTTTTAATTTTTATGTAAAATATTAGTGTGATGGCTTTGAAAGTTAGTTATTAATTTCATTCATGTTTCACATTATCTTGCCAGTCATTAATTTTACGGTTCTTGCTCAAAGCCAAAAAAATGTTAAGAAAATATTTTCTGCTCCCCAAATTTAATTAATACTGAACTAAATGAACTTCTTATAAAAACTTTTAGGAAATTGTGGGTTTTTGTTAAATAATTGTTTACAAAAAATCTCAAAGATATTCATTACAGTAAAAAAGACATTTTAAACCTCGCCAGTTCACTTTCTTGCTCAGGATTCAGAGTAAATGTTACATAATCTGTGGTTCAGGTCCTTATTGGCTATGAATAATAATAATAATTATAATAATAATGCACAATTTTTGGCTAAAATGGTTCCATGCACAATTTTTGGCTAAAATGGTTCCATAGCTCACATGATTGTTTGGCATCTTGCTTTCAAACATCACTTGAGTCAGGGTCGCTTCCATCTTTTATGACCTCAGGCATTACTCACCTTTTCTATAAATCAGGTAATACCACGGGCCCTAAAAATTATAGACCGATTACGTGTTTACCTACGGTCTATAAGCTTCTTACATCTATTTTGAGAGTAAAATTAACAACTCATATTGATAATAATTCCATAATGTCCAACTCTCAAAATGGATGCAGAAGCAGGTCACGTGGTACTAAAGAACTCCTTATTCTTGACATGGCCATTAATCAGCAGGTCCGCCGTAACCGGAGAAATCTGGCGACATTCTGGATTGATTACAAGAAAGCATATGACTCTGTGCCTCATACATGGTTGTTGAGGGTGCTAGAGTTGTACAAAGTTGATACAACTCTGTGCACCTTCTTGAAGGCATGTATGTGGCAATGGAGAACGGCTCTTGTATATCCAGGATGTTGTCACTTTCTTGGGAAATGGTGAATCTGTCAAGATCAAGAGGGGTATATTTCAGGGTGACAGTTTGAGTCCTTTATGGTTTTGTCGGTTGGTTTTTGTTCCGGAGAGGAGGTCAGGTTGTGTCGCACCTTCTCTACATGGATGACTTGAAATTATTTGCTTCTACTGAATCCCATTTGTCTGAGTTACTAAAGGTCACTGAAACTTTTAGTAATTCAATCAAAATGGAGTTTGGTGTAGACAAGTGTGCTGTCATGCATGTTAAGAAGGGGCGGATTGTGGAATCTGAAGGAATAAATCTTTCAGACTTCACAAAACTTAGGTCTCTTTCCGCGACTGAAACCTATAAATATCTCGGTTTGTCGCAAGCTTTGGGTGACAGACTGACATGAAACGAACGTTGCAAGATCGTTTCTTGGGTCGCCTGAAAAAAGTACTAAAAAGTCTTTTGTCCGGCGGCAACAAGGTTCGCGCTATCAACGGGTGGGCCATGCCAGTCTTAGTATACTCCTTCGGCATACTTAGATGGACTCAAACTGAGTTAGACACCCTAGATAGGAAAGTCCGTTCTTTATTGACCACATATCGGATGCATCATCCACGTTCGTCTGTAATGAGGTTGTATATCCCACGGAAGTTTGGAGGTCGTGGCTTTTTAAACGCCAAGACCTTGCATAACCGTGAGATATGCAACCTTAGAAAATATTTTATTCATACTAGCTTGGGTGTGCATAGAGATGTGGTAGCAATAGATATCGGACTGTACCCACTCGCTCTTGCCAAAGAGAACTGGCGTAAACCAGTTATACTTAGTACTGACGATCGCAAGAAAATATGGCAGAGTAAAGAGCTGCATGGACGATTTTATCGGGCCTTAAATGGGCCTGATGTAGATTTATTAGCATCTGTATCCTGGCTACGTTTCGGTGATCTATTTGGAGAAACCGGGGGTTTTGTCTGTGCAATTACAGACGAAGTTGTTATGACGAATAACTATCGGAAGTATATTTTGAGAGATGGTACGGTTGACATATGTCAGGCATGCCACCTACCTAGCGAATCTCTTAGACATATAATTTCTGGTTGTTCTCGTCTTGCCAACGGTGAGTATTTGCATAGGCACAACCAAGTGACCAGGATTGTCCATCAGCAACTTGCACTAAAATATAATCTTTTCGATTCAGAGGTGCCGTATTATAGGTATGCGCCCGACCCAGTTCTAGAAAATGGTCGCGTCACGTTGTACTGGGACCGATCCATTATCACTGACAGGACTATTGTAGCCAATAAGCCTGATATTGTGGTAATAGATCGGTCAGAGCGCCTTGCATTAATCGTTGATATAACCATACCACATGACGATAATCTTGTAAAAGCAGAAAAGGACAAACAAATAAAATACTTGGACCTTGCTCACGAGGTTGTCGACATGTGAGATGTGGATTCAGCGATTATTGTTCCGATAGTCGTATCGGCACATGGTCTGATTGCCAAGAGCCTCGACTAACATCTCAAGAGGCTCGCGTTAGGCAGTTGGGTCAAGGGCTTGATGCAAAAGGCGGTTCTTCTGGGCACGGCACGTATTGTGCGGAAATTTCTGTCTCTGCAGTCCTGACTACCGGTAGCTTGGTCCCTGTACCCGATGCCGGTGGGATACTATTTTTTATATTTTTAAATAGTGTTTTTTTTTTATAATAATTATGTATTTAAAAATGTAATTGATATGTGTAATTAAAGAATAAAGGAAATAATAATAAGTACATCAAGTCACCCAGTACATTTAACCTCCAACTTATTAGCCCAACAGTAGTTAGCATATTGTGCAATAGTTTAACTCCCATTGGAGATGGTCCATTACCGTTCTTCTACATAAGGCGGACGTGGATTGTCTGCAGTGGGGGTCCCATTCCCTGTTACATTAAAATTCTCAAAGGGCCTCTGCGTGTTGGACCACTATGTCCCCATGTAAGCCTACCAAAAGACCGGGTATCTTCGTAAAAAAAAAGAAGATACCCGAGAAGAAGAGACAAATAATAATAATATTTGGTGCAAAAAAAAAAAAAATATTGTAGACTAGACTTTAAGCCACTTACTATCTGGGCCTCAACTTTGATATTTATATACTAATCAAATCAACCTCTGGCAGTCCCTTGCTGAATCTGCAATTTACGCCATAACTCATGGTCCTGTATATTCCGAATCCAGTCTCTCCAAGACCATTTCTTGGCTGTCAGCTCATTTAGCACGGGGGTACGTGTAAAGACGTTTGCTATATATTATGAGTACTAAAGTATGTGTAACGATGTAAATATTATTTTATTATAATAGATAAAGTTTTTTGCAAATCTGACAAATTTATAGCATTAAGTACTTATTTTAAGTGTTCCAGAACTCTTTCTGTATCCTCATAAGTGAGTGATGTTATCCAATCCGTTACAGACTTCTTGCAATCATAATATTAAATAAATAAATATATAAATAAATATCGTTGGGACAACTCACACAACGCCATCTGATTCCAAACTAAGCAGATCTTGTACTATGGCAACCAGATAACTGATAAACATACTTATATATTTTAGAAAAATAACACCCAGATACACCACCGTGCTCATAACACAAAGTTTTATCTTGGGTAGGAATCGAACCTACGACCTCTTGCGTAGCAGTCGGATGCAGTACTACAGCGCCACATTGTTTTGTGTATACGTAAACGTGTTTATTTATTTTATTATACAGTATCGCCTATCTTTTATGAAACTGATTACAAGCAAACATTGTTTTCGTTTGAGAATCGTTGCGGTTACCTATATCTTTCCTGCATTTTTCAAGAAGGCTCGCATTAAATGGGAAGAAGGTGATCAAGGACCCCAAATACGAATATGATTTTTTTTATACCAATGAGGTGGCAGACACGCATACGGCCCACCTGATGGAAAGTGGTCACCGTAGCCTATGGACGTTTGCAGGTGCAGCACTCGCGCTGCCGACCCTTTGAAAACCTTCTAAGACCCCTTTTGAAGAACCCCATTCTGAAGACGTTCGGGAAAACCCAGGCAGGCATGAATAAATCGTGAAATGTGTTGCCTGGATCGAGTTTAGTGAAATTTGTTAGTGGCCGAGTAGGTCCCCGAAATGGATTTTAAATATTGTTGGAGGCAGGAATACTGTTGATGATGAAGTTGCGCCGGGCAGCTAATACTTACTAATATTCTACAGGTCAAAATATTTACCCGATATTGAAACGTTAATTTATAAGTCACAATTTCTTGTCCAAAGTTTAAGCCACGGAGCAATTCTGACATTTTCAAGATATCAATAAGTACTTCACTTTAAAATTATTAGTTCGCAACTTTCACACGTCATTTCTCACGCAGAGCAAACTAGATCAGTCTCAAGTAGAGCACATTGTAAAGTATGTACAGCAAATAAGTAGTTTATTCGCAGATATTGAGTGACAAACAAGTTTGAAACGTGGCAACTACAAACAGATGTCAAATGCAAAACGCTTTAACATTGCAAATAATCACTTTAGTTCAGTGAACGGTGCAAAAGAAAATGGGGAACCTCAATGTAAATTTGTTATTTCTCGGGACAGTAATTCATAATTTAATATAAATATCAATCACGCTTTTATCCTCGAAGAGGTGGCAGAGGCATATTTATGCCACAATTGACTGTTTGCATTATTGTCTACGCAACAGATAGTGAACCCATTGCTGCCATGTTACTGGCAGAAAGGACCAACGGCTTAACTCGCCTTCCGAAGCACAAAAATGCGCGTATATGGTAATGCCACAAAGTAGTCAACCATCTGAGACTAGCCATAGCGAAACATGTTTAAGGCAGTGTTTTCAGTGTCACAGAACATTGAGTTTTACAAGTTTTGAACTTTATGTTAGTCACATCCAAAAATCTACGCGAGCGTAGCCGCGGGCAAAGCTACTATAGTATTTTTTTTTTTAAATTAGTACTCTCGGTAGGTTCATTGCTTAATACAATTTCTACTAGACAAGCTTGGATATTTTAAAATTTAATTTTTCGGCAGATCTGAGAATCTGCCATAATCTGTTGTTATAGACCTAAGAATTGTCCTCTTCAGAAAATTATAAACTTTACTACTCCATGCTATATTATATTCAAATAGATATCTGAAGCGCTCGTGGCCCCGCGGACTCAGTGTTTTGTAAACGATCACTGAGTTACACAACTTTAGGAGAAAATGTAGGAAAGTGGACCCCGGGCGTCGCGAGACGCAACTGGGACAGACGCTCGGATGATGATGACTGAGTTACACAACTTTCACTATGGCTGGTTCTCGGATGGGTGACCACTTTGTGGCATTTATATTTGCGAGCGTTTCCGTGCTTCGGAAGGCACGTTAAGCTGTTGGTCCCAGTTGACAGTAACATGGCAGTCGTTAAGTCAAGTTGAGGGCCTTATAGGCGGTTTAAAAAATTTCAGCCACGTAGGACATGAATACACATGGTGAAAATTGGGCATACAATATGTATGCCTCTACCACCCCTTCGGGGATAAGGGGTGATAGATAAATAATAATAAATAAATACCAATATTCGTACCTCTCATTAAAATCTGTTCAAAATGCTGTCTGTGAATGAGAACAAACACATAAGAAAAATTTGGTCATCTGTAAATAAAGACTCAAAAAAGCCAACTCACAAATACAAAAGTAAGTCAACTTCAAAAGGCGAAACAAAAGTGTATTCAATGCGAATTTTTCAGGGATAATCCAATGTGGCCGGAAAGTCACGCGATCCTGAAATGTCTTTAGTCGTCGATCACGACTTCAGGGCATTATTCACGCGAGAGATAAGTCCGAAACGTACCTGAGAGTCGGCACCTCTGGACAGATACCTCTAACAGTTAGGGCCAAGTTGTAAGATATAGCGATTTGAAGATATACTTAACTTTTTTATACTACTGACCTTATCGACTGTGATTACCGTAGTCTATAAAGGTTTGCATACACCAGAGCTAATTAGCTAATCAAACACGCTACAGACCCTTTCGCCATGTTGAAATGAACGGAAACAGACTGAGGTTAGCTACTGTTGAAAATTTTCTAGCCGTTCATAATGTGGCATTCAACTTGACTTAACTACTACCATATTACTTTGAACCGGAAGCAAAGTCTTCACGTGACTTCCGATGCACGGGAACGCTTGTAAATATAAATGCCTAAAGCGGTCACCTATTTGTGACATATAGTGAAAGTTGCTTAACGCAGTGATTGTTTACAGATTACTGCTGCTTTACGAAGCAAAGAAACTCTCTTATATCAAAGTTTATCCATGTAAGGAACAATGACCTTTGTGCGTTAGGATTGACGAATCGAGGGTTTGTGGTGGGATCCTTCTCCCCTCCTTTACTATCGTTTTGTTTAATTGTCTTCACGCTGTATCCCTGGCGATATAGTCAGAGAAGACACAGATCACCTTGCATACTTCTTTAGATCCTGCAGATTCATTAATCGTCATTACATAAATCCACGTCTGGGTATCCGAGTACTATGAACCTTTTCGTATTTGAGCAATCTACTCACGTGGTCTTTATTTCTTCTACCGTTTAATTTCGTACAAGTATTTTTCGTCAATCAATCTTTAATCATTCGTTGGACGTGTCCAAACTAAACGGAGTTCGCCCTTTTCCAGCTTAACGCTGAATATTTCATCAAAACATGTCGTATCCTTTGATGCCTATTCGGTCGGTAGTAATTGCATCTTTATACTTCCATAGCATTCAATTTACTTTTATACATCTTCTTACATACTCATGTTTAATCAGAATCTGTCAGAATATGTATAAAATACATTTGTGTATAGGTATACTTGACTTTATAAGCTACTTGAATTTATAAATACTAAAATATTAGTAAAAATATTGTGTAACATTTTTTACACAGCGCAAAGTAGTTGCATTCAAAACATAGGCCATGACAATGGATGTAGATATTACGTTAAGTGAATTCTAAAAAAATTCTCGACCATAAATTCGCTTTTACCATATCCCTTAACCCAGCAATAAGATATAACTAAGGATGAATAAACGAACGACTGTGAGTGTGAGATTGGAAGAATGAATCTACCTCTGAGTTTTGTGTCGTATCATGGCCTTATTTTAATAGAAGTAGGTCAATGCTTTTGACTGCAAACTTCATCTATATAGATAAATAAAATTGAAGTGCGTGTATGTTCTTCAAATTATCAGTTTTCCACTAAATGTATTTCGAAATATACGCTACTGAAAAACTTAATTTTCTTTATCTGTTTATTCTAGCCAATGTCTGAAACAGGTAGACCAATTTTTACGGTACTGCAGATAGCTGATATTTAAAGGAGTAACTTTTGTTGTAAATAACCTATTCAAGATATCCAGGACCCAAGAGACCTCACGTGCAAATAGTGTACCTACTGACTAACGTCTGAGCAACGAATCAGGCGCCCTTACGGGGTTGGGAGCATAGACGGCAGTCGCTCTCAAATGACCATGATGAATAAATGAGAGTTTATAGGACGAATATCGTGATTTACAGTAAAACGATGGACATGTTTCCTTTCGATTCGAACAAGTATCTGACATTAGCGCTCTCAACAACAAATAAAATATTTCTTGATCGTTCGAAATATTTTTTATAAATAAAATAAATAAATATCCATCACGCCTTATCCCCGAAGGGGTGGCAGAGGCATATTATATGCCCACTTTTCACCGTGTGGATTCCTGTCCCACGTAATAGGTGGTGAGCCCATTGCCGTGTTTAAATAGACAGACGCAGGTTGTGGCGACCTGCTGTTGAAGGTTTTCAAGCCGCCCATAAGGTCTTCAACCAGGCTTAACGACTGCCATTTTACTGGCAACCGGGACCAACGGTTTAACGTGCCTTCCGAAGCACAGAAACGCTCGCAAATATAAATGCCACAAAGTGGTCACCCATCCAAGGACCAGCCATAGTGAAAGTTGCGTAACTCAGTAATCGTTTACAGAACACTGAGACCGCGGGGCCGCGAGCGCTTCGAAATATTTTTTAAATAATATAATAAATAATATAAATATTTTGGGACATTTTTTTTATACAGCGACGTCTAACCCAAAGTAAGCTAATTTAAGCTTGTGTTATGGGATCTAGACGACTGATAAACATACTTATATATTTGTAAATACATACATATTATACAAAAGAAACATCCAAACTCCGAATCAAACATTAGTGGATCACACAAATATTTTTTCTCACCCGGGACTCGAACCCTGGACCTCAGTCGCGGCAGTCGTATACACTACTACTGCACTACCGAGGCACTCTTCAGCGTTATAAATCTTTTTTAAAGTTTATACCTCTTTCATATCTTACGGAAATGATGGAGTCTAATTTTGTTGTGGGGGTGACGAGGATACTTTTAGGACTCGTGTCATAGGCTACATTTTACACTGGAAAAACATTCAATTCCTACGTGTGTGATGACCAAAATTTGGTTCACCTAATTTTTCTTAGTACAAAAGGACCACTTAGTTCAGACAGGTGTTTGGGTTTTCCTGGGTAGGCAAAGATCATAGGTTCAGTCCCCGTCCTGAACGAAGTTGTCTTTTTTCACTTTAATAAAAAATCTAAGGAAGTTAGCATACTTAGTAATTGCTTTAAAAATTTATGCATTTGTTCTCTAAGCAAATAATTAGCAAGCCGTCAGAAAATATCTAAATATTTTTTATTAAGTCTTTTAAAATGTTAATCTCTATTTTAAATACAAGAGTTGATTCACAACGCTTAGTGCGGAAACGTAGGAAGGAAAATTAAAAACATTTTCGGTCTTCCACTAACGAATGCTATGACCTCTCGGTCTAGATTCATCTGCATTTTGGTGCAGGTATTTTTGGAATTTGACGTGATTTTATCGCATCTACATTTTTTTCTGAATAGCAGACATTACTTTTAACTTCTGTAAGCTATTGCCTATTTTTATTTTTTTTTTCTAAGTAAGCATGTATTTTTTATACAAATAAATTAAAATGAATCATTTGTATGTAATTCCAAATTATCAGTTTTCACTTAATGCATACTCTGTATATAGCTCGTAGCCCCGCTAAATCAGTGTTCTGTAAACGATCACTGCGTTAAGCAACTTTCACTACAACTGGTACTTGAATGGGTGACCACTTTATGTCATTTACATTTGCGAGTCATTTACATTTGCGTTTCCGTGCTTCGGAAGGCACGTTAAGCCGTTGGTCCAGGTTGCAAGTAAAATTGGCAGTCGCGCCTGTCCATTTCAACAAGGCAATGGTTCATCACCTGATAGGTAGGACAAAAATGCAAACTGTGGAATGTGGGCGTATAGTATGCCTCTGCCAACCCCTACGGGGAAAAAGGCAAAAAGATGTATTTGGAACCCACGCACGTTTGGCTAGTCAGGGGGCGTCAATTACATTAACACTAATTACTGCAGATATCGCGTCTGAGGTAGCCTTCATGTTCGTGATAATGAGGGAGTCGGGTTTGCAAGCATGGTCACATTTTAAGAAACCCCTACTTATACGTGAGAAACAAGTATCCGACCCTACTCTGGGTCGCAGCAAAAGATTCATTAGCTTAACGTTGTGGAAGAATATTACAGATCGTGCGAAATGAAAGGAAAAGAGTAAGAAATCGGATCCTGGACACCATAACAAAAACTTCGGACGCAACCAGGAATAGCGCTAGTATGATGATCAATTTAGTCACGAACGAAGCAAGTAATGTATTATTGTTTTAAAAATAATACTAGGTGACGGCTTCGCCCGTGACATACTTTGAACTCCCGTCGCACCTATTTAATCCCGTCGCTTTTAAATTCTGCAATATTGCATAAAAATTTGCCCGATTTGTCGACATTTATGGCTACTGCTCCGTTCTCCAGGGTAGTAGTGTGATGATATATAGCCAATAGCCTTTGTCGATAAATGGGCACACAAAAAGAATTCTTCAAATCTGACCAGTATAGTTCATGAGATTAGCGCGTTCATCCAAACAAACAAACAAATTCTTCAGTTTAATAATATTAGTATAGATTAGAGTATTTAGATCTATATCCTAGCAATAATAAGACAGGAAATCTGATGCCGCATACTATGTTCATTTTACAACATAGAGCTTCTTTGAAAGTGTAATGTGCAGCTTTGAAACTGTTTGGTCAGTTTGTACAATTTACTTGGTACTGAACTGAATTACAAACTGAAATTGCTCAAACGTGTTAAGTTCTTTACCATCGAATTCCAACTTTAAGTTTTATATGTAAGATCTTTATAACAGTAAGCTTAGAATTGATTTTCTTTAACGATAATTATTTAATTTGTAATGTTTTCAATTCATATTAGTTGCAATGTTAGAAAATAACGTTTTTTTGACTTCAATTTACCATAAAAATCTCCCTAATTCTTAAAAGTATGATAAATTTATTTATTTATTTAAATACATCCAATCTTTACAGGTTTTCAAGGTAGTTTCTAGGTAACCTATAAAACAGTATACAATAAAAACACGATAAATAATCTTAATGTTATAACTAATTACTCTTAAAGCTATTGTGAATTCACTCAGCGTGCAATCAAACAAGTCTATGCAATCCGCTATAAGGTTGAGAATGCGCAGTGCCCGCGACAGAGGTGCCTCACTAAACAGGAAGGTGCGCGCGCGCGGCACAGCCAAAAGCGGTGGCCGCCGCCGTCGCCAGACGTGTATCTATCTGGAACACAATACTCATCTGTGCTAGTATTTCATCATTATGTAGCCGCCCTCTAACTACTATTAGTATATAGGAGACGAGTGTAAGCTCCCCCCTGACCCTCAGTTCAATGTAGCCTACCATACCATTTACTTGTATGGGCTTAATAAAATGTTCAAATAACAAAATACGGCAATGTAACATCTACTATTTTGTTTAACTAAACACAACCGTGTAGCATAGTGTGCCATTGTCTACCCCTCAGGAGATAAAAGCGTGACTATGTGTGTGTATATTGCTAATGGGAAGATAAGATATTATTATACTGATTACCATTATAACTAGCATTAATTGAGTTTGTGGCACAAATGACAAACAATACTTCTGTGTTATACATCAGGATGTAAGACCTCATATAAGTAGTTTTTGTCTTTAACTTAACTTGTATCACATAGACAAAAACCACCAGATTTCCTAAAAGATCAGTTTAATATAAAAGCCTTACGCTCGCCATGATGAATGAGAGATCAAGCTTAGGAAAAACGCAGATTAGCCACTTTTAGCATCGGTGACCAGCGATTTAGTAGCTATTTAGAAGCTAAATGCAGCAATCATACATATATACATACATATTGTCACGCCTTTATCCCCGAAGGGATAGGCAAATGCATACTATACACCCACATTTCACCGTATGCATTTTTGTCCCACGTCCTATTACGTGGGACAAATGGGTGAGGCCATTGCTGTGTTGACCATATGTGTGCACCATATTGTACACTTGAAAACGCCAGTCGTGGCGATTGAGTTGCTAAAACGCGCGATTCCGATACCGCGTCCATACGCGAAATTACGATGTAGCATCGGAACAGTCACAAAAACGCATGACATAAAACGGGGCCGTGGCCCAGCAAGGGCACCTTACATAATTTCAATTGCAGGTAGCCACAACTTTCCCTTCGTTTCAACAGGGCTATAGTATCTGCAGCACGAGTGTATCTCAATACATTGCTACGAGTATAAAAAGACTTTCATATCTATACTATATCGATTTAATTTCGGATAGTCCAAAAACTGGTAGTCTACTTGGTAAAAGCCGCAGATTATAACCAAAATCGATGTCTTTAGCTATCAAAATAATTACTAGACTGCCAATAATGCAACTTAGGGGCAGCCTTTAATGCGTCACGTGTTAGTAGCATTCTATTGGCCGGCCGATAGAATTTTATTGGAGAGCGATTGTTATAGTACGCTACGAAAATTTTTAAACTGTACAATCGGCTTGTATTGAGCGATGATTTTAATTCTACTCTGACACGATCGAAATGCCGAGTGGACTCTGCCCCCAGGTATTGCCAATATCCATTTTGGATCACTGTCACGTTAGTTGTATAAAAAAAACATTTCTTACTTTATACGTAGTTAACGTTTAATTCATATTTTGACGTTTGACTTTGCTTACCGGGACAAAATGATGAGAATGTTAATCAAATAAAGTCAATTAGCTAACGAGTGACGTCTTTTTTGCCTCATATTTTTGATGTATATTTTTACTCTGAACATGAATTTTGTTTGTTTCTGTGCTCATAATTATTCTACTTGACATTTTGTTTAACCGTAACGTTAATTTAAATACGTAGATATATTAAAAAAGCATATTCTTGGCACATTCTTTAATCATTCGTTAATAATGGGTTGGCGTAGGTAGGTACATATTTTACACTGATGACAATAAAAATCGGACACGACTAATATTTACTGGTCCTAATTTCTTCCGTATAGATTCTGAGTTTTGGATGTAAACAAATCATAAGTATTTTATACCACAGACAAGCGTCCGTTTGATCAATAATGGTCACTTAAGATCTATGGACTTTTGTATCACCAACGAAACAACAAACGCGCTATCGACTCTTTAAAATCGCACAGAACGGTAAAACAAATGTCGTTAATGGACGGAACGATTAAATTAACGGAAAAGGACATATCGCTATCACCTATTCCATTAACTTAATCGTCTTAATTGTACCAACCAGTCTGTTTGATCAGGCGTAGTACAGTGAAGTCAAACATTTTCCAAAATGACTGGAAGAGACCCACGTCCACCGGTGGCCTGTGATTGGTTTGGTTTGACAGAAATTAAATTTTGTGGATATTTTTTCACTTCGCCATCTAGCTCAAATCAAGCTACTTTAAGCTTTTGCCATATTATAAAGAAAACTGATTAAGTTGATTAAATATTTCTATACAGATAAACAAAATTGAAGTGTCTGTTTGTAGTTCCAAAATAACAGCTTTTTATTCAATGCACACGAAAGAGATACGGTACTTAGGTTCATAAGAAAATCTATTATTTTTTGGATGTCTTGGATCAAGACTTGGCAACTGCAATTGCATACACTACCACTGAGTCACCGAGACTAACTAACTATCTTCACGCTATATTCCTGACGGGGTAGTAAGAGACGACAGATCGCCAGGCTTCACATACTTCTTTCGCCTCTTCAAGATTCATCAATCGCTTCATACAAGCACTTCTGGGTATCCGAGTACTTTTGACTTTTCTGTTTTTGAGCAATCTGCTCACGTGGTCTTCTTATGTAAATCTTGGCCTACCCTGACACCTTCTACCTTGTACTTTCGCACATATATTCTTTGTCAATCGTTTCTGACTCATTCGTTAGTTATTCGTTAGTCACCGAGACAGAAAGATAAATCTTCTATGAATGAAATACAAATCTGCAATCCGTTCAAGACCTTTCCTTTTCATTTATAATTAAAACTAGAAAATATACGATGTAGGTCACCGCTGCGTACGATCCGGTCATCTTCAGAATGGACTAGATTACCAGCGGAGTTTTATAGAAAATGCCGTCATCTCAAACGAGTTGAAGCATTGAGATCCCTCCACTTTCATTAATTATTTCTTGTTGATGCTAGTGGCTGTTTGAGTTACGGATGAAAAAGCTTTTTTTTATTTGGCGAAGTGAATCTAATTAGTAAAGTTTTATGTTAATGAGAAAAATATCTGAACGAGTCCACAGTAGCGGACAAAGTCTGTCGGGAGCCCTGGGGCTATCCTTCCGAGGGCTCACCCGGGACTCCTGGGTATAGACAGATGGAAGTGATACGTGTGGTTTTAGTCGATAAGAGCATCCATGAGGATTTCCACAAGAAAAAAAAAGAGATAAGTATTACTTACTACCAGCTTACTTTTTTAAGGTACGGTGGAAGGCAGTATACGTATGATAGCGGGGCTACGACTATTATTTATTCTGTAAACGATCATTTCTTTAAATAATTTTCGCAATAGCTGATCCTTGGATGACTACTGCTTTGTGGACTTTCAATTTTGAAGCGTTTTCAATGCTTCTAAAGGCATGAAAATCCGTTGGTCACGGTTAAAAGGATCTTGGCAGTTGTTAAACCATATTGAATGCCTTATGGGCTGCTTTCAACAGCAAGTTACCACAACCTGCGCCTCTTGTAACATGGGAATAATTCTTATGGCGTATAGTATGCCTCTGCTACACCTTCGGGAATAAAGATGTGACTGATTTAAAGCTCTCTTCCTTTCTTATCTATGTTAACAAATTATATATCTAACTAGAAATAGAATTCGAAGAAGCGCTAGTGGCCTAGCGGTCTCAGTGTTCTGTAAACGATCACTGAGTTACGCAACTTTCACTATGGCTGGTCCTCGGATGGGTGACCACTTTGTGGCATTTACATTTGCGAGCGTTTCCGTGCTTCGGAAGGCACGTTAAGCCGTTGGTCCCGGTTGCCAGTAAAATGGCAGTCGTTAAGCCTGGTTGAAGGCCTTATGGGCGGCTTGAAAACTTCAACAGCAGGTAGCCACAACTTGCGTCTGTCTATTTCAACACGGCAATGGGCTCACCACCTATTACGTGGGACAGGAATCCACACGGTGAAAAGTGGGCATATAATATGCCTCTGCCACCCCTTCGGGGATAAGGCGTGATGGATATTTATTTATTTTATTTATTTAACTAGAAATTCAAGAGCAACACTACCTAAAGCAAATTCAGAGAAACTGGAATAGATTTAACAAGCGTACTTCCAGAAATTGTTTACTCCGCCGATTTTCATTAAACTGTTCATGACTACTTTTAAATACTTACTTTGTTGGTAGTGAAACTAAATTCTCTAGGGGCAAATATTACACGAACTTATAATCAAGTATGAAGAAGTTTGAATATACCTCACTGATGTATTATATTGTAGTAATAAGTTATAAAGTTTTCAAGAAACATGTCGGAAATTATTCGGTTAGAAATTGGTATCAAAAGAGCTGACCACTGCATTATACCTACATACTATATTTTCGTTTAAATCGATTTGTAAGGGACAAGCTGATTGCTTATGGGACACCAGCACAGAGCACGGAATGTTGCACATTTGCTCGCACGCATTAATAGACACGAAAGTTTTAACAATTGGGCGCTATAGATAAGCTATGGATAAAAATCGCATACGTGACCTAATTAGTAGTAGTAATTAGTGATTGCAATAGTTCTAGTAGTTGAAATTCTAGATACAACATTGTTAAAAGAAGCCGTTTTTTTGAAAGTTTTGTCAATAAACAAACATTGTGAGATTTTTTTATACAGAGCCATCTAGCCCAAAGTAAGCTAATATAAGCCTGTTTAGTGGGATCTAGACAACTGATAAACATACTTATATATCTTTAAATACATACATATTATACATAGGAAACACCCAAACTCCGTAATAAACATTTGTGGATAACACAAATATCATTTTAGATTATTATCATCGCGCTCACAAAGTAGACTTCAAAATAAATATATTCAGTATTTTAATCCCAGTCATTCTCCCCTGTGGTTACATCGAATATAATGATAGACATTTGGATATTGTGTACGCATTTAAAGATTTTCTTGTCAAAATTAGGCGATTTTGTCGTAAGTAATGATAAAGTATCGATGTTAAATTCTCTTGAGGCAAGCCTCATTGCCCATGTTTAAGGCAAAAAATGTTTCGCTAATGAAAGTGATAACAGGTCTTACCTGAATTAGAAAAATAATTGTTGAACGGACGAATGACATTCAAAACAATACAGTGTACATTGAATATTTAAAGTATGTGCACATATTAAATAGTGCGCAATGATACAGTACATAGGCAATAGGACACATGCAGAAATCCTCATGTGTAAAAGATATTGGTACAAAAATCTTTTGCATCAATAGATATTTGCGCAAAAAATACGAGCGGAAATGAACGTACAAACATATCTTTTGTGCAAATGTTCATTGGAAAATTTAGTCCTAGGAGTATTCTAGCTCAAACAGGTATTAGGATTCAAGATATCGCACACCTAATTCAAACAAGGCGTAGTTGAATATACGGAATACGATTTTCATTTCATTAAACAATGCAGAATCCTTCATTACATCATCATCATCCGAGCGTCTGTCCCAGTTGCGTCTCGCGACGCCCGGGGTCCGCTTTCCTACATTTTCTCCTCCACTTCGCACGGTCGTCGGCATCCCCTGTAGTAAGAGCATTGGCACGCATGTCATCCCTTACGACGTCAAGCCAGCACTTCTTGGGTCTTCCCCTCTTACCGGGACCCGGCGGGGCTGACATGGCCAGACATTTGTTACCTACGTAGCCCGGCGGTTGCCGCAAGACGTGACCATACCAACGAAGGCGACACTCTTGCAACTTGTCTGCAATGTCACGGACGTGAAGGCTGCAGCGGATGCGAGAGTTCCTCACGCTGTCCATCAGCGTGACTCCACACATCCACCGCAGCATCTTCATTTCCGTGACACGCAGCTCCTGCTTGTGTCGCTCCAATATCGACCACGTCTCACTGCCATGTAAAAGGACAGATCTAATAATGGTTTTGTAGACCTGTCCCTTCAACCGGATCGGCATTTTAGGATCACAAATGACACCGGTCATCTCCCGCCATTTGGCCCACGCGGCAGCAATGCGTGACTTGACATCGCAATCGATGTCACTGGACGTGTGAAAAACAGATCCCAGGTATTTAACCTGGTCCGTGCGCTCGACCAAATCTGTGGGATCTGTCGAGTTTAGTGCCAAGTACTCGGTCTTCGCCACATTTAGTTTCAGACCGCCGTTCTCAAGCGTCTCCTTCAACGCCTTTACACGTCGCATCAATCTGCCCCTGCCCGCGTCTGCCAGCGCAATATCGTCAGCATACATGAGCAACCATGGAGGCTGCTCATGCGGGTTTCTGATGCTGTCCGACAATTCGTCTAATATTACACTGAACAGAAGCGGACTAAGGACAGAACCCTGGTGTACCCCGACGGTGATGGGGAAGGGTTTCGTGTCGCCAACAGCAGTCCGAACCATTGAATCGGAGTCACAGTACATGTCCCGGATAGTGTCAATATAGACCTCTGGAACCCCTTTGGACCGCAGTGCCCACCAGATCATCGCACGAGGAACACAGTCGAAGGCCTTCTGCATGTCTAGAAACAAACAGTGCAGAGGCGTGTTCTTCGACCTGTATTTCTCTGCGACAACCCTCAGGGCAAAAACAGGGTCCGTGGTCCCATGACCAGGGCGAAACCCATATTGACACTTCAAGAGAGTACACTCCTGCCGGATCCGAGAGTCTATAATCCTCTCGAAGATCTTCATGGTGTGGGAGATCACCTTTATACCGCGGTAGCTCCCGCACTCCTGCACTGACCCCTTACCTTTGAAGACTGGAGTAATAATACTCAGTCTCCGTTGATGCAGAATCCTTCATTACATGTTCTCAATTTTTTTCATATTTTTATCTTTAAAAACCATGAAAATATCAAATAATAATACAAATATTACTCCACCCTATTTTATCAATATTAAGTGTCAACAAAAGCTTAAAAATATTTACTACGCCTAAAACATGTTAGTTACTGTCAAGAAATAGGTTAATTGAGTCAAGAGTTTATTGCACTATTTGCTAAAGAAAAAATGATGGTGCAAGTTTCTTACTTCATTATTGCATGGAAGGTTTATTGAATATTAATTCGTAACCTCACATAAGGTATGCATATCATAATAATGGTGAGGCGTAACGATACTAACTTCTTTAAAAGTTATTTTAATATAACATTCCCACGAAGGCAGCATTCCCACGCTGAATAGCTATGGAAAGACTTTACGTGAGAAAGCTACCTGCACGAGGATCGCCAGTTTCTTCCCTCAGACGCGTACTTAATACCGTAAAAAGATCATAAATAAATAATAAAATAAATATAAATATCCATCACGCCTAATCCCCGAAGGGGTGGCAGAGGCATATTATATGCCCACTTTTCACCGTGTGGATTCCTGTCCCACGTAATAGGTGGTGAGCCCATTGCCGTGTTGAAATAGACAGACGCAAGTTGTGGCTACCTGCTGCTGAAGTTTTCAAGCCGCCTATAAGGCCTTCAACCAGGCTTAACGACTGCCATTTTACTGGCAACCGGGACCAACGGCTTAACGTGCCTTCCGAAGCACGGAAACGCTCGCAAATGTAAATGCCACAAAGTGGTCACCCATCCGAGGACCAGCCATAGTGAAAGTTGCGTAACTCAGTGATCGTTTACAGAACACTGAGACCGCTAGGCCACGAGCGCTTCCTTTAAAAAGATCATGTGCGCCGCAATCCCATGAACCTAGTGTCTCGACACCAAATGGAATGAATTCATATTGGGCACCGAGACAACTGTACTTGCCAATCTTCAGCCGCTCACAAAGATTTGCCGCAGCACTTGCTTTTTTGCTAGTAGCCGGGAGGTAGGACGTTGCAAGAGTATCGGTGCAAGTGGCATCCCATACAAGTGCAGGTCCCATTCTCCAGGGTACTAATGACATCCCGTCGGGCCCTTACCATCATCTCGTATAATTTGCGGTTCTAAGACCGCGGGGACATTTATACTGACAAGGGCTCGTCTCAGGATATGATTTAGTGCAGCGTGACGGGAGTGACGGCCAGCGGCAAAAGAATAGAAAAGCCCATGATGTCCGAGGTGGTTCACATAAGCTCTGCACGACACACAAGAGTGTTCAACATACACAGCACCCAACCGGAGACAAACTGCTATGCGGAGTGTAGTGAGGTCAATGAATGTGCCAGTGTTGGGAGAAGTAAAGGCGTGAAGCCATTGCCCAGACTCTGATCGAGATACATCTAAAAGCCTTGCTCAATAGTACCGAAAGAGTTCTCAATAAGAGTATTGAGAAAAACAGAAGAAGCTATTGTGTCCCAGGCCCTTTGCTTTTTGAGTGTCGGGGGTAAATTTGGACTTGTTCCAGCTAGCCAAGCATTCAAAGCTTCGTACAGAGTCGCAATCTCACAGTTTGAGGCTGTAGGAGCATTGAAGACGTTACCTATGAGGTCACGAGGGCTGAAAATGGAAGACAGGAATGCTGGTAAAGCTATACTAGAAATTTTTCGGGTCCCCAAACCACCGAACTTAATAGGTAAGGACCTTGGGACTATGCTTGCTCATTGAGATGAATATTTAGAATAGTTTCAATTTGGGAGTTTAAAACATTTTCAATGGTTAACATCAGATTAGAAAATTTCCAAATAGGGCAGCAACGGAGCAAGTAAGTAAATTTGGGTATAAATAAGCAGAATTTAAGGATAAAGAAAGCGCAGTGACTACTAATTTTGACATTGCGGTCTGAATACTGATGAATTTTGTTACCAATTCTCGTAAGAGAGGAGAAATGGAGTTATCGAAAATGGGAGATCCCAGGAGATATAGACCGTTCTTAGATAACAGTTTAATATTCGGGCAAATCAGGTTAAAATTTTGATGAATTTGTGTGATCTAAACACTATCCCTTTACACTATCAGAGCTTTTACCGAAACTTAGCTCCACAAGATGATTCTGGTGATCAGAATGAAGAGGACGATGAATAATGTTAGTTTTTCAAATTTTATTTACTTGTAATAACAAATTATCGTATAATAATAACATATTGTAATACTGTATAAAAAATGTATTTTTGTTTTTATTTTATACTTGTAGACGCTCGCGACTTCGTCCGCGTAGAGAAGTTTTCCCGTTCCTGTTTCTCACAGGAAGTTGTTCCCGGGATATAAAGTAGCCTATGTGTTATTCTGATGTATAAGCTACATTATTGTAAAGTTTTATTAAAATCTATTCAGTAGTTTTTACGTGAAAGAGCAACAAACATCCATACAATTTTTCGTATTTATAATATTATTAAGATTTAGATAATTATGATTATTAGCAGCCAAAGCAAATATTTTTTGTTAATATTTGATTTTATTTTAATTGTTTAGGTACCTATTAAACGTAAATATTGACTCAAAATGAGTCAGATTTATAATAATAATTTTAAAAAAAGTTTGGAAAATCCAAAAGTGCACGCCTCACACGCTTTTATTATATTATGAGTAATAGTTAAATTTTAAAAATTAAAACTAAAGTCGCTTTTATTATATTATAAATAATAGTTAAATATTGAATGAAAGCGGATGAAAGGTTGTCGTCCAATTTCCGGGATAATGCCAAGCTCTTCTGGAAAGAGGTAGGCAAGACCCGGAGTTGTTCGGCAATCTGCAGTATGAATAAAGTGCTTAGTGTTAACAATGACGTCCTAACAGACCAAAGTGACGTCCTGCAAAGATGGAGTGAATATTATGGAAAGATGTATGCAAGAAAAGATAGAGATGCCACATCGGGAAGTGGAGCTCACTTCGATGCTCCGGATCCCGATGTCATTGAAGTCATTAGTATGAAAGAAATAGAACAAGCGATAAGAAGTATGAAATGTGGTAAGGCTGCGGGAAAAGACAGAGTTACTGCTGAGATGATCAAGTACGGTGGGTCGCGTGTCTGGGACACACTATGTCTGTTATGCAACTTGTGCTGGCGGACGGGTGAGGTCCCAGATGACTGGCGAGTAGCAGTTGTAGTACCTATTTACAAAGGGAAAGGCTCGCGCCTAAACTGCTCCAGCTACAGGGCGATCAGCTTGGTCAGCTTAGCTAGTAAGGTGTATGCAAAGGTTATAACGGCACGAATGCAAGAAAAGTCTGAAAGGTATTTATGGGAGGCTCAATGCGGATTCCGACGTGGAAGAGGTTGCATAGATCAAGTGTTTTCTCTCCGCATGATCGCGGAAAAGTTTCTGGCTCTTAGCCAGAAGGTTTTCTGCGCTTTTGTGGATCTAGAGAAAGCATTTGATAACGTTGTGAGAGAAACGCTGTGGGACTTGCTGCCAGGATATGGTGTGGACGGCTCGCTACTGCGGGCAATACATTCGCTTTATAGGGACTGTAAGGCTTGCGTGCGAGTAGGGGGGGATGTGTCACCTCTTTTTGATGTCTGTACTGGCGTCAAACAGGGATGTGTCATGTCCGCCTGGCTGTTCATAGTGTATCTGGACAGTTGCCTGCAGAAGTTGAAAGATTTTAATATGGGTGTGAATTTGGGTGACTTTACAGTAAACTGTCTGCTGTACGCTGATGATGCGGTGCTCATGGCCTCATCAGAAGCCGACCTACAGGCATTAGTCACTAATATGAAAGAGGGGTGTGAAAGTAAGGGTCTCCGCTTGAATGCAAGTAAAACTAAGGTTCTAGTATTTGAAAGAGGTGACGTAAGAACTAAATGCGAGATTAGGGTAAACCAGGAACGTCTAGAGCAAGTGAATGAAATTGTGTATTTAGGAAGTATGTTTAGCGCGGATGGAAGATGTGATTCGGATGTAGAACGGCGAGTAGCTGCCGGAAACAAAGTTAACGGTGCTTTGTCCCAGTTAGTAAAGCGACAAAGCATCGTAAAAGAAGCACGAATGGCGATTCATAACGCAGTGCTAGTGCCAACTTTGCTTTACGGTAGTGAAACCTGGGTATGTCAGCAGATGCATGAAAGTAAATTGAATGCTGTGGAGATGCGATCAGTTCGAAAATTGTGCGGCGTTACCTTGGCCGACCGTATACGTAACGAAGTGATACGCAATATGGCAGGTTTGAATGAAAGTGTCAGCGTTAAGCTGGAAAAGGGCGTGCTCCGTTGGTTTGGACACGTCCAACGAATGAATGAGGAACGATTGACGAAGAATATATATTGTTCAAATGTAGAGGGTAGAAGGAGTCAGGGAAGGCCGAGACTTACATATGAAGACCACGTGAGCAGATTGCTCAAAACCGGAAAGGTCAAAAGTACTCGGATACCCAGACGTGCGTGTATGAAGCGATTGATGAATCTCGAAGAAGCGAAAGAAGTATGCATGGATCGCGAAGCCTGGCGATCTGTCCTCTCTGACTACCCCGTCAGGGATACAGCGTGAAGATAGTTAGTTAGTTAAATATTAAAAATTAAAACTAAAATCGTTCCTTTTTATTGTACCAGCCAAGAGTAGTGCACAGCGACATCTATATTCGCAATTGTTAACAAGTTTACGAGAATGTGTATTAGACAGTACACAACTCTTAACATAGATGACGCTGGTATATGATCATATTCGAAAATATTGAAAAAAAGATAATAGCAATTAAACCACATCGAATCAGACCGTGAAAAGTGAAAGGGTTCTATTCCTAATTATACTAAAGCGTAAGAGAAAAAAAAAGACTCGATTAGTAAAGTATTTCGGTCGTTGTCGTGTTAACAAGAAAATAATCCGTAACATACAGACACACGGACGTCCAAGACGGAACTCTTTTAAACAGTTTTTTAAGTAGTTTAAATAACAAAAATGGCATCAAAAAAATCATGAGTGTTAAAAATAGTGTTTTTTCTTGATATGTGTGTGTATATATTATTTTACAAGTGTAATATATGATAAATAGAGACATTTCAAGTTTGAAAAATCAGATGTTTTGCGCGAAGTGGCAGTAGTACCCACCTCAACGCTTCGCTTATGAGGCGTGTGTTGGCGGCAACAAACACGTTGCTGATCACAAAATTCGTGTTTATTAATTTTGAATGTATGATTATAACAGCATCCGTTTAAAAAGATGTTGACATATCAGTTTATCCTAATCCACATGTGCAGCGATTTTCGATATATAAATATCATCTGCATAATATTACGTCACTTATCCCACCAATTGATTTGACATAAAAGGCAGTGCTCGCACAAAAATGGTTTCATTCGAAAAACGCTGTTAGTTCGGTGCACATGTGAATTGTTAGCTACGACAAACGTCAAAGTTTATAAACTCAAGTGAGTTCAGTACACAACAAGGGAACATAAGTATGTTACCTTGTTGTGTATAAATCCCTCGATAACTTGTTCTAAATTTGGATTCAAGAGACTCTATCAAGATATCGGGGCCCAATAAACCTCACCTGCTATCAGACCAACGGACAAAACAATGACGCTGACGCCCTCACAGGTTTGTGAAGTCAAACGGCAGTTACTGCTATTAGTGCCGAAAATCAAAAGCCAAACAATTGAAGTTAACTCCAGTTTACAAATCTAGGTGTTTAGAAGATATTAGGAAGACACTGAGATGAAAGAGAAGAACTTATTCTTAAGTAACTTTTTCACCAATATTCGGTTAAAATAAAAATTAGATAGTTTAATCTTCAATTATCAAAGTATTTCAAGCCAAAATATGAATTACATTTCTCCTGAACGGTTGTGGATTGAATTAACTGTCTATAAGTTATCTTTGGATTGCTTGGAATTCAACCCTTTTGCCACGAACGCGCACAACGCCGCACATTCTTTGTTTTGCTACACAATATATCATGCCTGTAGTTTCAATAGAGTTGCAGCTTCTTATAATCTATACTAATATTATAAAGGGGTAAAGTTTGTGATTTTGAGAGATTGTAGGGGTAATCTCTGATTCTGTTCCAACAGATTTTGAAAATTCTTTTACTGTTAGAATTTTGTATAATCTTTTAATGGGAATATGTTTCTGTGGAAACCGTTGAAGCAATCTTGGCCACGCGGGTATAGCTGCAGGCATTGATTATCTAGAAGATAAAATTTCAGTAACTAAAACCAAATCCAAAAAAAGACCCTTATCGTGGTCATTGATTTATCAGTAAATAATGACAATACCCATCGCAGAACTAACTATATTATTAACACAGTGATAATTTACAGAACACGGAACAAATATAGGTAGAGCTACGAGTGCTAGGACGATTTAACGTCAAACGAACGAGTGAGGAATTATTGTCGAAGAATAGTTTATTGTAGAAATATAAACAGAAGAATAAGTCAGGGTAGACCGAGACTTATATACGAAGACCACGTAAGCAGATTGGTCAAACGTGAAAGAAGGATGCATAGATCGCGAACCTGGGCAATCAGTCCTCTCTAAAGGAGTAGTCAGGGATATAACCAAAAGTTCTTAGATGTAGACCGCGACTTAGCGAACATATGGGAGCCTTGATAGATCGATAAAAAGACCTGGAAATGGTCACAGAGTGGAACAGGATGTGAAAGTCGCAGGATTGTGTATTGTGGTATAAATTGGGAGAAGCCTACCTTCAACATTGGACTGCAATAAGCTGATTTGTTGGGTACATTGTAAGAGGTCCTACTGAGATAAGCACGCAAATCTCACCTGCATCTAGCCAGCTCTGTACTGTAAGGGTGATTGACCCTCCCAAAATGAAATTCGGGGTGGCCCACGTCTAGTAGATTGTGATACCTATCACAATCTACCTAGATTTCGTTTATTCCTTAAGGCTTGGTATTCCTGCTGAGGCCACGATTTTGAGTTTTTTAAAACAATGCGAATCGTAAAAAAAAGGGTTTTTGATTCTGAAAAAAATAAATATGATAGTTAAGGATTTTATCTAGTCAAAATGGCTTTCTGTTACAAAATCTAATAAACTTCACTTGATAGAAAAACATTCCAAAGTTGCCCCCTTTCGAAATGTTTTTTTCAATGCCAAATCTAAACTACAGATAATTGTCATGATTTTTTTATACCCAACTATAGCTACTAAATATTTATAGACATAATGGCTTACTATGACTATATACAGTGATTTTTATAGTACAAATGTTTAAATAATACCAGATTTGCGCCGCTGACGCCTGATCAGTCGCGCGCTGGCGCTTACTGAGGTAGGACCTGTATCAGGTTTTTTCGATGCGGTCCCCTTGTTATTTCTTCGCAATGGCACAGTATATTTATCAGAGCAGTAAGCATTCCATCACCATCCGAGCGTCAGTCCCAGCTGCATCGCGCGATCCCCGGAATTCGCTTTGTATAGTGTATATGAGAGTTTTAATATAAAATGAGCTACGTACACTTCACAGAAGCGTTAGAATTATCCCTGTAAGTAGTATAAAATTGAACCCGGTACCTACAGGTTAGAAGGCAGTTATATAATTAACTGAGCCAGTGGGCTGTTCAATGTATGTTTACCTATTTTTCCGCAAACTATTGACGAATTTCATTTTTTTTTTGTGTAACGTATACATTCAATTTGGTTCTAAACAAATTTTATCAATAGATTCTGAAGCTTTAACATACCGACTGCCACTGGCTGAAGTAATCAGTGCAGTTGTTATATTTAAGCTTCGCTTCGCTTCGCATAAACTATTAAAATTGTATCCAAGACCTTTGTTTTATTCTTGAAGTATAAATTATTTAAGTATATTTATAAATTTATTAGACACGAATTTATCCCCGAAGGTGTGGCAGAGGCATATTGTGGTGAGCCCAATGCCTGTGTTCAAATGGACAGGCTCAGATTGAGGCGACTCGCTGTTGTAATTTTTAAGTCGCAGAAAGGATATTCACTTGACTTAACGAGTGCCGATGGCAACGTTACTAGCAACTGGGACAAACAGCTTAACGTGTCCTTCCTAGAACGATAACGCTGGTAAATGAAAATGCTACAAAGCGGTCATCGATCCAAAGTCCGAGATAGTTTCTTAAACCAGTGATCTTTTACAGAGAACTGAGTTAGTAGGGCTACCAGCGCTATTATATTTATATTTTTACTTTATGTTATTTCATGTAACTAATAATTAATAATCCCAACATTTTAACCCGAAGGTTTTCTACGCTTTAGTGGACCTGGAGAAAGCATTCGATAACGTTGTGAGAGAAACTCTGTGGTACTCCTCCGTGTGACCTGGCTGGTCGTCCAAACCATCTCCGGGCAGGATATGGCGAGGACGGCCAGCTGCTGCGGGCGATACAGTCACTTTATACGGACTGTAAAGCTGGCGTGCTACCAAGGGGGATGTTTACCTGGCGCCTTTTATTGACGTCTGTTTGGGCGTCAAACGGGGTTGTGTTATGTCCGCCTTGGTTGCGTTTTTTATAGTGTATCTAATAGTTGGCTGCAAAAGTTAAAACATTATGATGTGATGAAAAATTAGAAACTTTACAGTACATTGTCTGTTGTACGCTAATGATGCGGTAGGGATGGTCTCATCAGAAGCCGAGCTTCAGGCATTCGTCACTAATATGAAAGTAGAAGTCTTCGCTGCATGTTAAACTAAGAATCGGGTATTTAAAAGAGAAAAGGTAGGAAATAATAGCAAGAATTGGGTAAACCGGAAACGTTTAGAGCAGTTAAATGAAGTTATATACTTAGGGAGAATGTTTAGCGCGAACGGAAGATGTGTTTTGAAGTACAACGGTGACTAACTGCCTGAGACAGGGACATAATATTATGATTTTTTGATTATAATATTATTTAAAAAAAAACAGATGAGAATAATGAGTACGGGAAATTTTATTTAAAACTACAAGTATAAAGCATACATTTGTTATTAAATATATCATCATTAACTCTTACTAATATTATAAACGCGAAAGTTTGTAAGTATGAATGTATGATGATACTTACATATAAAAATTACTGAATAGAATTTAAATAAACTTTACAATAATATAGCTTATATATCAGAATAACACATAGGCTACTTTTACGAGAAAACTTCATCACGCGTGCGGAGTCGCGGGCGTCAACTAGTTTATCAAAAACTTATAATAAAATCCAACACAATAACAGAGATGTTCCATTTCGATTGCTACTGCCAATCATTTTTACTGTGGCGTGCCAGCGGAAACTACATCGTCAATCTATCTTGGCGGGGGCTGAGGAAGCGTTTTGGTGTCTACGCGACTTGGCCTACCTGCCGTTAATTGCACACGAAATATTATTGAAAAGCATTTAGAATACCAGAATTTTCCAGCGAATAGAAAGCCTCGTCCTTGCTCAATCCGACAGCATCACTTTAGTTCACTTTATTTTTTTTATTAGTGGAGAGTTCCGCTTACAGAGTACCCACTGCTGGCTAGCAATGAGCTTGTGTGGGGGTCGCCCAGCACCTGATCGTGGTGGTACTGGGAATACCCACTAAAACTCATCGACTACCTTTCTGCCGTAATAGAGGAGTTTTGGGACCTGTTAAACTCACCAAAACATCACTTTAGTTCCCTTAGTTATCGACCCACCCTCGGCACTAATGAAATCACTGAGAAAAGAATGTTGGTCTCTCCCTCCCGCTTGGGCCATAATATAACCGCAAGTAATAATAACACCGCGTGAAAAAATTATAAAGGCTTAAATCAGGACGCGTATGCGAGTCTGTTGCTTGCCATTCGTCTGTAGTAACACAGATAATATAGTATAATTCTTATGTAGTAATCTGTGTGTGTAATAAACGGTAACTACTGTATACAATAAATCTGACACGGATGGTTTGATAAAATGTAAACGTAAGTATTATTATGTTATCAAAATTATTTTGTAGTACTAGAAGCGCCATCTGTGCTATATTTGATAACTTTTTTTGATTTTAAAATAAATGTAGTCAGTCTGTTGCGAGCATCCACGGTGTTTGATTAATAGTAAAATATTAAGGTGTCTCTAGTAGGGCGCGGTGACATTGAATCTTTACTTTGTATCTCTTTATACTTCATACAATAGTTATGTTTTAAGGCGATGTGGCCTCCAAATACCGTGAGCCAATAGCTTAGTAGACTACCGTGTTTCTCCCCGATTTGTGCAATGACGAGAGTTAAAATCCTGCTTAATATCTCGAATTTTTTCACATTTAGTTTTTTTTTTCATATACCACTGAGGTGGCATACAAGCATACGGCCCACCTGGTGGAAAGTGGTCACCGTAGCCTAAGGAAGTTTTTTAGGTTATGCCCGTTCGTCGTTAAAATAAAAATCATCACCAAAGAACTAAGTAAATACAATATGTTTTATTTAAACATGAAATTGTAAAGACAATAATAGTAAGTATTCCACAGGAATCGGAAGATACCTGACTTACCTGCACAATTGGACGTTACCGTTTCAAATTGCTCCTTTATATTCCCACTGCGATGCGGTTTCAATATAACGCCGTGCCAATACTGGTAGCTAATGGCAATTACTGGATGTAATATATAGAAACCGCCACAGTGTAGCGATAGATGTCGAGAGCAAATATCTACACTGAGTGTATTACATGTTGTTGTGATGTTTTCTTGATTTCAACTGGTTTGTTCGAACAACTCTGACTTATGACAAAAGACTGGTTCTTTTTTACTTCTTTACTGAATTTTTGGCTATGTATTGATTTTACTAGCTAAAGTACGTTCTCGTCTAGCAAAAAAAAGCTTACTCCGGGCTTCAGAGAGTAATTTTCTGCACGTATGGACGTTTACTCAAATCCAAAACGCATAGACTCATTAGTGCACCACAATCGTACAACCGTTCCTCATTTATTCGTTTGACGTTTCCAAACCAACGAAGCACGCCCTTTTCCATCTTAACTCTGACACTGTTATTCAATCTTGCAATATTGCGTATGACTTCGTTACGTATTTGGTCGGCCAAGGTTACGCCGCACAATTTTAGAAGTGATTGCATCTCCACAGTATTCAACTTACTTTCATGCATTTTTTGCCATACCCAGGTTTCGCTACCGAAAAGCAACGTTGGCACTAGCACTGCGTTATGAATCGCTACGTTATAATCGCTTTTACGAGGGTTTGTCGCTTGACCAATTGGAACAAAGCACCGTTAACTTTGTTTCCGGCAGCTACTTATAATTTTCGTTGGCACATAAATTTTAAAACTTTTGAATAATGTAATACCCACCACTTATGTATGAGCACATCGTAAAATCTTTCTCTCCGTTTGCTTTTAATGCTTGTTTGGTAAGTGCACCTGTCACTTTTGTTGCTACCTTAAGCGTAAGCTTAAGCTAACAAATAAATTAGTTGCTGAGTAGTGAGTTTACAAGAAATTCTTGTTCTCAGTAAGCAAAAGAGCTAATCTCTAATCGGGTAGGAAGTTGCTCCCAACATGAAAATTAAAACGTTACCTGGTGGACTCCAGGCTTTAAATCAAGGAAGAGTTAGAAGCAACTGCTAAAACAGTAAGATGAAGTACAACCCATTACTATAATATCTGTTACTGACTGTATAATCATTGCTCCGAGGCCACCAATGGCGTAAGTGGTAGTGAATACGTCTTCTGTGCTGAGGAAAAATTTAGAAAGATTCAAATATCTATCACGCCTTATCCCCGAAGGTGTGGCAGAGGCATACATATTGTATGCCCACTTTTCTCCATGTTTCAGTCGCACGCAATAGGTGGTGAGCCCATTGCCATATTGAAATAGACGCAGGTAGTTAAATATGTTTATCAGTTGTGGGTATAAACAACTGATAAACATATTTAACTACCTGCGTCTAAGCCTATATATTAGCTTAGGGCTTTTTTTATTGCTTGGGCTAAAAGGTGATGTGTCAAAACATTAAAAAAATGACCTTGAAATCTTTGATAGATGGTATGGTATATTTAAGATAAAATATTGCTTTATTTTTGACAAAATTTTTAGCAAAAGTTGTCTGTTCATATCAATTTAGAAATAAAAGAAGACCTTAATATATCTTAGTCGTACAAGCAAATCTGTACACGTGTCGGTTCCCATTTAATTTGAAGAGCCTGTATCAGAGTGTAGGCTTATGTGTTTCCATTCTGTCTTTTTTCCACATTATCCGAGTTTAGTAGAATGAATTTTGTGACAGGGTTGTCAGGTGAAAGTACATTGCAAATCCAAATTCATCTAGTAAAACTAACAAATAAATAATAAGAAAAGAGGTTATGTTTGTTATGTCTATAGTATTGTAACGTTACTATTTTCCGGGAGGGGAAAAAGGTAAAGTCTAGGAGAAAACTATCACCAGGACTGGAGGAAAACGGCTTAAAAAGAAAAGAAAGGAAAAAAAAGGAAAAGGTAAAGTTAATTTAATAAATTTTAAAAATATTAATATAAGGCCAGGGAAAACCGGGGGTAAATGAAGGTCTTGAAAGTTTCTTTAAAAGCGCAGGTTATCAGCACACGTCGCTAAGAAGGGGCCTCGAGTAGGCCTCCACGTTGCCAGGAAGGGGCCTTAAGTAAGGCCTCCACGTCGCTACGAAGGGGTCTCAAGTCAGGCCTCCACGTCGCCGGCCTCTGAGAAGCAGGTCGCGGTAAATCAAAGCAGGCAGAGGGCTAAAAGTAACCAGCCGTCGGCGTCACAAGCCACTGCAGACAATCACTTTATTATTTCAGAGGGCACAACCCTCTCACTCAGCACTATTAATCAGCACCTCCTGACAAGCCGAGCACCAAAAGTAGACTGATTTGACGGCCCCGGCTCCCTTCTTTTACAGAGCATTTCAAAATTTAAACAATATTATTTTAAGAATATAAATTTATAACAAGGTCTAATATCTATACAACCTTACCTACTGGCAGCTCTAGCAATAAATTAAAAATAAAACCTAGGCTTGTCACTAACTGACATTACAAATTACTAATGGTAAACAAACATTGAGGTTTGGCGCCAACGCGAGCGGTGACGCACGTTTGTTGTATATTATTTTCAAAAACTAGTGTAAAATTCGTGTTTTTGTGTTTAGTAATGGTGGAATATTATACATAAAGAGTTCGGAAAAGTGCATTAGTGAACGAAAGTGATATATTGCAAAGAATAGCGGTGTTGTTTGTGTTAGTGCCAAATTTCCAAAGAGAGCTGCAATAAGGGATCCACTGCCTTATTGGGGCACGGACTAGGACCTAGGACTAAGGACTTGACATCGACAAACGACTAGACAGGACTAAAACATAATAACAAGAAAAATAAATACTGAAGACTAGGCTGTATGGACTAAGTTTCCTTTGCCTGCCCAAGATGGGCGAAGACAACTAAAAAAAAAGTAAACAAACATTAAGAGAGCATATAAACTTTCGAAATATAAAGGCCTAGGAATGCTACAGATAATGGCCATGCAAATAATTTGAGAGAATGAATAATAAAAGATTTAACGTAAGTAAACATACATTACAGTATCAGAGTACATTTTATGTGATATATTGTATTACAGTGATATATTGTGATGTATGTGATGTATGTAATGTGATGATGATATGATGTATGTGTACGGTGAAATATGGGCGTAAAGTATGCCTCTGCCTACCCCTTCGGGGATAAAGGCGTGACAATATATATGTATGTATGTTACAGTCATATAATTATGACAGAGAGTAGGAACACAAAAATTTCTTGGGGGCAAACTACAGATGGCCGCAATCCAGTTGCACCTATGTGTAACGCGTATGGAACATCAGTAAAAATATGTATTATTTATTATTAAGAAGGAAGCGTTCGTGGACCCTCTGACTCCGTGTCCTGTAAACGATCACTGCGTTAAGCAACTTTCGCTATGGATAGTTATGGATAGGTGACCGCTTTATGGTATTTCAACGTTTTAGTGCTTCAGAAGGCACGTTAAGCCATTGGTTTCGGGTTGCCAGTTATATGGCAGTCGTAAAGCTAAGTTAAAGGCCTTAAGGGCGGCTTGAAAAATTTCAATCGCAAGAATTTCAACTTGTTTCTTTCAACTTGGTTCGGGTAGTTCAGTGGCGAAAACATTGCTTTGGTTAGGCAACGGTCATGGGTTTTATCCCCGTCTCGAACCAATTTGTCTTTTTTCACTTAATAAAAATATACAAAAAACTATATAACAATGTAATATCTAAGTATAAAGAAAACTGAGAGAAAACATTGCTTTGGTTAGGCAACGGTCATGGGTTTTATCCCCGTCTCGAACCAATTTGTCTTTTTTCACTTAAATAAAAATATACAACAAACTATATAACAATGTAATATCTAAGTATAAAGAAAATTACGTAACAACCATAGAACTACCAATACAAATTGTTTTGCCGTCACATATTTACCATATTTCATAAATACTTGAAAGTCTGTTCTTTCGGTCAAAATGTTGACGCAAAGGATTAAATCTGCGTTCATCAGCACAAGAGATGCTGAAGACCACGCAACTGGGAAAGAGAAGAGTAGGAAAGCGAACACCCGGTTCCGTAGCGAGATCTTGAATCGCAACCGGAATCAGCGCTTGGATAATGATGATTCTTTTCTACTTGGTACAACTTAAATAGCAATCTCAGGCTGCCGTTTTCATGATTATTATGTGACTTAACCAAAGCCTCTTATTTAAATTAACTTCTTTTAATATTCACGGTCAAAGTCACTTGAAAAAAATTTGCATATTTTGATCCCACTTATAACAGTAAGATCTGGGAAAATGTATGTAAAAGGCATTCGTTCTTGCACTTAATAGGTTTAAGTGCTGAAATAAAACACACAGGGTATTTAGAATTTAAATAAAAGTACAATTTAGTTAAAAGCTTTCCTGAGCTTACCAGTTAATCTTATTTCAGAATTCAGGTACTTACATATCTCGATACTAGTAGCTTTTTGGGGTACTTAGTTTGAACATTTACAGAAATGCTTTTTTAATATGTAAGCTGGTCATATTAGTGTAGGATGAAATAAATAGTTACTAGATCATTAATTCTAGATGTACCTACAAAAAGTAAAAGCAGACATTATAATAGCCATTATTAATTTAAGACAACTTTGAACAATTTTGAATTAAGTTCTACAAACAGTAGAACTTAATTCAAAATTGTATAAGTCATCACTTTATGTTATTTCTTAAATAATCTTTTTTATATTGTTTAAGTCTGCCTGTGGTGGTGCAGTGGTAGAGTATGCGACTGCCGTGAGGTCCAGGGAACGATAATGTGGAAACAAGCGTTTCATATTTAAACATTTTTTTTTAAACTTTTAGTTTTATCTATCTATCTATCTATACTCTTAAGCCTAAACTTGTTCGGGGGCCTGAGTACGGTCGGGGGCCTGAGTACGATCGGGGGCCTGAGTACGGTCGGGGGCCTGAGTACGGTCGGGGGCCTGAGTACGGCGGGTGGGCTCCTCGCCGTTCTTACAGAAGCAGGCCATGGAAAGTGGCGTAGCGTGAGGGTTACACGCACGCCCTTCACCCTCTCAATAGTGGTATAACACCCACACCCCCCAAAGAAGCGAGATAACACTCGAACCCCCCAAAGAGAGAACCCCCCCTGAACGAGCCTGCGGTAGCGGACAAAGTCTGTCAGGAGCCTTGGGGCTATCCTTCCGAGGGCTCACCCGGGACTCCTGGCTATAAACAGATGAAGGGAAACGTGTGTTTTTAGTCTGTAGGAGTCCGGCATAGCATCCATGAGGATATCGACACGAAAAAAAAAAGCCTAAACTTATAAAAATTCTTATAAAACGGCTCAGTCTATCCATCTGCTTCCGTCTGTAAGCATCTATTGCTCAGAAAACAGGAGAGCAAGACAAACGGTTTGCGGCTTTCGATTCAGGACCTACGCAGGTAGGTTTTTAAATTTCTACTACTTCCGGTTTTGAAACTGGTTTGGTATAAAAAATCGTCTGATTGTTTCGCCACTATAGTGCCATCACTATAGTGGCGAAACAATCAGACGATTAAACCATGTGAGAAGTTACTTGTTCATTATATGTATTCATCTGACGAGTGTTGATATGAAACAAATTCTAAATAACATGTTCATAAATTGTTACGTTTTGAGAATGTAGGTCTTTGGTGGTCTAATTAAAGAATAAGTTTAGAACTACGAGTATAACACCAAATATCTTGCAGTAGAGAGAATAATTTGTCCGCCATCTTGGGTGTTCCACCATGCTGGATTTACAATGACGTCACACAACTAAGAAATCATCACTGTTTTTAAACTTTCGCGATTACACAAGCCGGGAAGTATAAGGTAGGCTTTGTACCTAATAATATACGTCGCGAATAAGCCCCGAAATATCATAAATATAAGAAAACATTGTCATCTAAACTAAAAGTGTATACAAAATTTATTCTCAATCGCTTGAAGATATTTCACAATCACATTACTTTAATAATCATAGCGTGTTCATGAACATATAGATATTACAGATTTTCTGATAACAAACATCAACCTCATAGAACAGCCCTGGATAGTATCTACTTATATCCTTTGCTCACAGTGACTTACACCATTATTACTATTGCTGGTTTATCATTACTATTACAGAATAAGTAGAAGTGGATGTTGCCCCGCTAACTCAAGTGTTCTTTACCTATATGATCACTACGTTAAACCATTTTCACTATAGCTATATCTTTTTATACCACTGAGATGGCAGACAAGTGTACGGCCCACCTGATGGAAAGTGGTCACCGTATCCTATGGAGGTTTGCAACACCAGAGGTGCAGCACTCGCGCTGCTAACCCTTTATAAACCTTCTAAGATCCCTTTTGAAGAACCCCATACTGTAGACGTTCGGGAAAACCCAGGCAGGGAGTTCATTCCACAATCTAAGCGTACGCGGAATGAAGCCTCTATCAGACCTAACCGTGTGCGTGCGCTCCGGACGCAAAGTGTGAGGGTGAACACCCTGTCTATGGCACGCGGTGCTATGATAAAAGTTAGCCGTCGGCATCATATCAAACAAGTCCTCAGAACACAGACCGTTGTACACGTAATAGAACACGCATAAGGAGGCAAAGTCTCTCCTGGCGTGAAGGGTCTCGACACCGCCTGCTAGTAAAGGATCGTTGACAATCCTCATAGCACGCCCTTCTACCGAGTCATAAGGTCGAAACTGGTATTCAGGTGCACCAGCCCAAAGGTGACAGCAGTACTCCATGTTCGGCCGCACTTGCGACTTATAGAGGAGCAGTGTTTGTTCTACCCTGTTAAGCACTAAACTATTTTTTTTTAAACTATTTTATACTAAACTTAAATTAAAATAGCTGGTCACGGATGGATGACTGCTTTGTGGCATTTACAATTACGACCGTTTTAGTACTTCAGAAGGCACGTTGAGCCGTTGGTAAGCCAAGTTGAGGGCTTATTTGGTTGGCTTAAAAATTTCAACAGTAGTTCGCCACAACCTGCGCTTGTCTATTTCTACACGCAATGGGCGAAATACAAAAAGTTCACATGGTGAAATGTGGCCGTATAATATGCTTCTGCCATCTCTTCTAGGATAACAGTGATTGATAAACAGAGTTTAGTTTTTAGTTCGAGACTACCAGGACTTTAATTGGTCGTGTTAATTAGTGTCTTCTATCACATAAGACCTTTTAGCCTTTTTGTAACCACCTCACTAAAAAGGCAACGGGTTCAACATTTGTTCCAATTTAACATCTAAAATAGACACATTTTATTTGTAAATTTATTCGGCCCTTTAGACCCACCCCAGTTTCCGTGCTTCGGAAGGCACGTTAAGCCGTTGGTCCCGGTTGCCAATAAAATGGCAGTCGTTAAGCCAGTTTGAAGGCCTTAAAAATTTCAACAGCAGATCGCCACAGCCTGCGCCTGTTCATTTCAGCACGACAATGGGCTCACCACAAGTGGTGAGCCCATTGTCGTTACGTGTAACAAGTTACGTGGGACAAAAATGCATACGTTGAAATGTGAGCGTTTAATATGCCTCTGCCTACCCCTTCGGGGATAAAGGCGTGACAATATGTATGTATGTATGATAAACAGAATAAATAAAACTCTAATACTTAAAACGATCAGAGTTTACTGTGAATATTTGGTAAACTTACCACTATCTACTCGTATGAACTGAAATTGTCAGCGTGTTGGAGGCTCAATCAAATTCTGCTTACGAGTCGGTCGCAAATCACATCGGCTTAATCTTACGCTGAATCGACTTAAATAAATCCTTCATGCGTATTCCCTGGGTTAGTCGTGTAGATATCGAATGTTGAGGAATTAATTCGATGGATTTAGTCTGGTTTGACACTTTAGCTTGTGTGTGATTGAAATATTATTTGCGGGTTTTTAGTTAATTACTTAACCAACTTAACTATCTTCACGCTGTATCCCTGACGGGTTAGTCAGAGAGGACATATCGCTAGGCTTCACGATTCTTGCACATTCTTTCGCTTCCTATAGATTAAGTTTTCGCTTCATACATGCAAGTCTGTGTATCCGAGTACTTTAAGCATTTCCTTTTTTGAGCAATCGGCTCACGCGATTTTCATAAGTCTCCTTGTAAATATGATTTGGTGTACAATATAATACATTTCTATTCTATTCTATTCTATTGATGTTCATCACATCGACGATTGACGCCCTGCGATATTCCGATAGAAATGAATGCGACAATCTATAATCAAATTCGCTTTATCAGTCAGAATGATGAGACAACGCAGGACTTTGAGTCCGGAATGCTACAGCAAAACGCTCACCAGCATGCTCCGCAGATGTGGTGACGTTTGAGGTTAAAAATGTTAAATATTGGCGGACACAACTTTGAATTTCAATAATTTAAAGTTGTGTCCGGCAACCTTGGAGTATTTAATCGCTCACAAGTGTTTACAGTGCATAAATTCATTTCCTGCTTAAAAAGAAATATAATGTATAAATGTATGCATCACGATAGCAACATAAATATAAACAAGCAAATCCTTGTTGGCAATAACGTGGTAAAACGCCGAACAGCACGGTATGTTTGTAATTTAATTCAAAAGGAAATTGCATTCCGCATGTAAAGTTCGGATCTATAGTTTTACGTTTCGTGTTTGCCAGTACTGGTACACATTATACCTATAGTTTACTTACAGTTGTGGAGATGCAATCCTGGAACGCAACTGACTTCCAGCTATTGTTACGCTGGCTATCCTACTCGTAGTATGGGGTTTTACAATGTCTGTATATATCTTACAATAAAAATAATAAAATGTATTTGGGGTAATTGGGGCCCCGCCACGATCTCCAGGGCCCAAAGGACCTCACCTGCTAGGGGTGCACCACTAATGAAAGAGGTAACGACGCAGACCCCTTACGGGGTTTTGAGAGGTCAGACGTTGGCTATTCCCAACAATGCCAAAATTAAAAGACGTGTGAAGTGGACCACAATCTCCAAGCCTAGGTAGGGTTTGGAAGAAGCTGGGAACACACTTAAGAAGAAGAGAGTTAATAAAACGGTTTTACTCACGTATAAATTTTGGGATAGCCCGAATAGTTCGATGTGTTTTTTCAAGAGGGACCTACGTCAGCTGTTCGCGTCCTAAAAAAGTCCTCTGTGACTTTTTGTTTTTGTATATCGTTTTTTTTTTATTTATTTTTTTAGCTCGCCAAATTAGCGTCGCCCGCCTGATGGAAAGCCAAAGCGACATCTAGCGAATTGAAAGCTACTGTCGCAGTCCAAAGCAGGACTAATAACAGTGGCTCTCAAGTTGGCGGCCCAATGATGTGCCTCTTCACGCTCCGCTTGAGGAACCCGGGATTATAAGAGGGGGGAAACACGTGCACTGGCAAAGCATTCCAAATTTTTATTGTGCGACAGAAAAACGATCTTTTAAACCGCTCAGTTCTGGCGAAAATTCTTTCCACTGTATGCGAGTGGCACCTCTGCCCGGCACGCGTTGTTCGGGATCGAAAAGGAGAGGGTGGGATTAGGTTGAAAAGCTCTTCAGAACACTCGTCGTGGTATATACGGTAAAACGCAGCCAGTGAAGCTATCATTCTACGCTGCGCCAGCGGTTCAAGGGTTCTTGTTACCTCAGGACAATCTATTATACGAATAGCATGTCTCTGCATAGCGTCTATTGCGTCCAACAGGTACCTCGCGGAATCATCCCAAAGGTGAGAGCAGTGTTCAACGCATGGACGAATCTGCGTATTGTACAGAAGACATCTCTGGTGCGGTGTGAAAAACCACCTCACCTTATTTAATATTCCGAGCTTCCGCGAGGCCAGCCCAATACAACTCTCAATATACGTTTTATGATTGAGCTCTCGACGGACGTCTATGCCGAGGATATCTAGATTGTCCTTCATTGGTATTGGAGCGTTCTGAAGAGAGGGTAGAGGAAGGAAGGGGGATTTTTAGCGGTAAATGCACATGCCTGTGTTTTGCGAGCATTTAAATCGACCAGGTTTTCAGAACCTCATTGAGATATGCGGTTAAGGTCCCGGTCGAGATCAGCCACAAGTTGTCGTCTCTCTCCCTCGATGTCGGTTCGCCTCGCCGCTGAACGGGCAGAATAACTCCTATGTAAAGTGCTATCATCTGCATAGCAATGAATGTTCCCGAGGGCCAGCATGTCTGATATGCAGAAAAAAGAGAGTTGGCGACAACACGGACCCCTGTGGTACTCCGGCATTAACCTGCAAAAAGCACGAAGCCTGGCCATCACAGAGGACCCGTATACGTCGCCCCTGCAGGAAGCTGGCCATCCAGCTGCACAATTGAGGCGGTAGACCGTATGCCGGGAGCTTGGAAATAAGCGACCAAGGACTCGCCGTGCGCTTCAATAGCCTCACCCCAAACATGTGTTACGTACGCTAAAAGATCACCCGTAGATCGTTTGCGGCCTAAAGCCATATTGCCGATCATTGATTAGCGAGTGATCCTCTAGGTAACGCATGAGCTGCTTGTTGATGATGAGCTCAAACACCTTGCATATAACTGAGGTGATGGCTATGGGGCGATAGTTGGCCGGATCTGACCGATCCCCTTTCTTGGGGATGGGTTGCACGTTCGCCTCCTTCCAAGCCTCCGGCATTTCCGCCGATGAGTACGACAGACGGTACAGGCGCGTTAGCGCTGGAGACAGTTCAGCTGCACATTTTTTCAGCACCACCGCCGGAATGCCGTCAGGGCCACCAGCTTTCCGCGTGTCGAGTGACCGTAGCACTGCCCGAACATCACATTGCCTGACAACTATGTCAGGCATAGTGTTACCACAGTTGGTGATAGTAGGAGGTTGTGTGCCACAGTCGTCGACCCGGGAATTAGCCGCAAAGAGGTTAGCAAGCAAATCCGCTTTCTCTTAGGCTTTGTGAGCTAGTGACCCATCTGAGTAACGCAGTGGTGGCAGCGACGATTGGCAGAAGTTGGCCAGCACGGCTTTGGCCAGTTGCCAGTATCCACGGCTACCCGTTGGATGTGACGCAAGCTCCTGGCCAAGCCGTGCGATGCGCCGGGCATCCGCTCTCTTAAAGGCGCTCTTGCTGGCCCTGGTGACTTTATTGTATGCCGCCTTGAAGTGGCGCACGTTCGTACTGCGCACAGCCCGCGCCCTGATCCAGGTGCGAAACGCCGACTGTTTCTGTTGAACAGCCTCAGCGCACTCACGTCCAAACCAGGGGCGAGCTTTGCGGATGTTGGCGACATCAGTGTAAGGAATGTGGTATTCCATACCTAAACTGATCTCGCCAACAATGGCAGAAGCGCTGTCCGAAGGAGCCTTATCTGCAAAGCAACGCTGGCTCCATGGGACGGACGCAAAATAGTTGCGAAGCCCATCCCAGTCTGCCGACGAGTAATGCCATAGTCGCCGTGTCATTTCTACTGCACGTGCAGGAGGTGGCACCTGCATGTTGGCATGTACCATACAGTGATCGGAGGTACCCAGTGGGGCGCCCACCAACACACTATACAGGGCTGGGCGACTCGTCAGCAGTAGGTCCAACAGAGCGGGAGTAAATAAATAAATAAAATAAAAATATCTTAATTTTGCATAGACCATTTTAACGGCGCTTACAAAATGTCATACCCTATTTAAAATACCACCCCGTCAGGGATACAGCGTGAAGATAGTTATAGTTTTTTTTTATTTAAAATATTTAAAGCGACCACCGGTTCGGAACGCGGTCTGTTCTTCGGTGTGATCTGACCGGTCTGGTATCCGCGTGATCTCGCATACCATCTGGGTCAGACCATGAGAGAGAGCGACTGTGTGGGCAGTTCGATCTGCGTGATCGGTCTTGAGGAACCCCAACCACTCAGTATGGTGGTCATTGAAGTCCCCCTGAAACACCAGATCAGCTTTCGGGAACCGCACCTGCGCATCATCGGCACCCTCGCTGAGGTACTGAAATAGCCTTACTGTCTCAGCATCCCCAGTTTGGGAACGGTAAACGCACACGTAGATCTGACTCGTGGAGCCATGATCTACGTGCAGCCAGAGGACAGATTAGGAGGGGTTCTCAAGGCAGCGCAACCGGCGACAGCAAACATCCGCCCTAACGAAAACGCACACCCCGGCTTTATCTCGAAAGAAAAGAAGATTATTATTGAAAAGAAATTAGATTCTGAAACCGTTCGCTTATTTGAAATGGATAGACGTGGCCATCAAATACCTAAGTTCGACGATTTAGAAACTTTCGTTCGTCAACATATTCGAATTTTGCAACGAACTTCGTTAAACCACGGAGTAGCGAAAAATAGTCCGACTAATCGTAGTAAGCCCACGAAGTCCACGCACTCTCTTGTTAATTTTGAACCCACAACTTCGCAATCGCAATTTGCATTCGAAAAATTGTTCTTTGTGTCAAGGTCACCATCACCAACTGTATAAATGTTCGTGTTTCATTCTGTAATTCGAATAATTTTTGTCGCAAGTGTAATGGTAAACACCATTCATTATTACACTTCGAAAACAATAACGCCATGTCCAGTAGTTCGCCCGTCGATTCCAGCTGCGCGAACTCAGTGTGTCAGTGTCAGTCATTACTTGGTGATGTCGCTTTGTGCTCGCTATCAAGTTTGCACACAAGCCCTACTACGGTACTTCCGGCAACCGCTCCAGTTGTTGTTTACGATTCGCATGGTAAGGGACATAATGTTCGCGCACTTTTAGATAGTGCTTCTCAAAGTAATTTTATTAGTAAAAATTGTTGTAGTCGTCTTGGTTTGCATATAAATAACCGCCCCGCCTGTAATGTTGTGAAAGGTATAGGGGGTTCCACAAAAGCCGTTCAAGGTTCTGTAGGGATTAAATTCCACTCGCGTTTTGATGTTAGTTTTTCGATGGATTCGCTAGTCGTCTATAAGGTTACCAAACTTTTACCGACTGTCGCAGTCGATACCTCATTATTGACTAATTTTAGAGATTTGCCGTTGGCCGATGATACTTACGCCGTTCCAGGAGATATTGATTTGTTAGTTGGCGCTTCGATTTTTCCGCACCTCCTGTCGCAGCATAAGGTTCAAGGTCACGCATCGCCCCGCGCCGCTCGCCTTAGAGACGGTTCTTGGGTTTGTTATTGTTGGTTCCGCACCCGCTTATTTTGATTGAAACTCGACAGTGTCATATTGTTGCGCCGTCGAGCCGCTGGACTCCGCTGTCCGTAAATTCTGGGAGATAGAAGAGTTGAACGTCCCTCCTATTGTCAGCCCGGATGATAAACTTTGTGAAGAGTTTTATAGTCGCACGACCACTCGCGATAGTGACGGTCGTTATGCTGTCGCACTCCCCTTTAAGGGTGATGTTAATTCGCTTGGAGATTCGTTTCAGTCAGCCGAAAAACGCTTCTTTTGTTTAGAACGGAAAATGCAGACATCTCCAAAGTTGAAGGAGGCTTACGATAGCGTAATAGTAGAATATTTGGATAAAGGTTTCATTTCACCCGCGCCTCCCGAAACCGAAAAGACGAGGCACGCTCCTTCGTATACCATACCGCACCATGGAGTTGTCCGCGAGGATAAACTAACCACCAGGTTGCGCGTTGTTTTAGATGGCAGCGCCAAAACTAGTTCGAATGTTTCGGTAAACGATATTTTGCACAATGGTCAAAATCTCCAAGGAAATTTGTTCGAAATTATAGTTAACTTTCGCTTATTCGCTGTCGCGCTTTCAGCCGACATTAGACAAATGCTTCTTTGTATTGGTGTTCGCGAATCAGATCGCCGATTTCAACGCATTAATATAGATGGAATTTTCGTATTCTCGGACTCGACCGTCGCTTTGTGATGGACACATTCTTCGCCCCATCGTTGGGATACATTTGCCGCAAATAGGGTGGCAAAAATTCAGTCGGAATTGGCGCCGCAAAACTTTTATCACGTCTCAGGTACGGACAACCCTGCCGATTGTTTGTCTCGTGGGTTAACACCTGCACAGATTTTGGATCATTCGTTGTGGTTCCATGGCTCTTCCTGGTACCAAGCCCCACCTGATGAATGGCCTGTTAGTCCTTTCAACCCCGCTACTGTGTCCACGCCGCCAGAGGAAAAGAAAACCTCTTTAGTTACTACCGCACCGCTCGAAAAATCGCCTAGCTTAGAGTTGGGTAGCCGTGTTTCATCGTAGTCGATTCTTTTACGTAGTGTTGTTTTTATTTGTCGATTTTTGAAAATCCATCCTCGTCGCGAGCATGTTACCGCCTTTGACTTAAACAAGGCTGAGTTAATCGTGCTTCGTGAACTTCAGCGATTTTATTTTTCGTCTGAAATTAGAAATTTGGAATTGAATAAGCCTTGTAGTCGCGCTTTTCAGCATTTGAAACCTTTTTTGAAGGATGGCCTCATTCGAGTTGGTGGTCGTTTGAGCCAGTTCACATTAGATTACGATCAAATGCATCCTATAGTTCTCCTGCGCAAGGATCATATCGTTGATCTTTTAGTTGAATATCACCATAGGGTGAATTGTCACGCTGGTCCAGATTTATTAATGTCGATTTTGCGCCAGAAATACCGGATTCTTTCCGCTCGCAATTTGATTCGTTCGATAGTTCATAGATGTATTCCGTGTTTCAAACTTCGCCCGAAGTCAATCGCGCCCGAAATGGCCAAACATCGTTCTTGTCGTGTTGTTCAGGCTACTAAACCGTTCGTTCAAACGGGTACAGATTACGCTGGCCCCTTCAGGGTAACAGTTTCTAGTGGTCGTGGTATACGCTCCACGAAAGCTTTTGTTTGTCTTTTTGTTTGTATGACGACTCGCGCCGTTCATATAGAGTTAGCTGGTGATTTGAGCATGCCATGCTTCATGGCTGCATTTAAAAGATTTTTGTCACGTCGGGGTTCCGTATCTCGAATGTATTCGGACAACGGTACGAATTACGTCGGAGCTCGTCGTAACCTTTCCGAACTACATAATTTTTTGCGTTCTAAACACTTTAACACGGAATTTGCCTACGTCTTAGCTGAAAACCGCATTGAGTGGTCGTTCAATGCGCCCGCCGCAAGCCACTTTGGTGGCGACTTGGAGGCTAATATTAATAGCTTAAAGTCGCACCTGTTTCGCGTTATAGGTGAACAGATACTCACGTTTGAAGAGCTGAGCACCGTGCTCACTCAAGTCGAGGCCGTAATGAATACGCGTCCTCTTTGTAGAACCTTGTCTAGTGATCCCTCGGAGCCGCTTGCACTGACTCCAGCGCACTTTTTGAATGTTACACCGTTAAAGTACTTACCCGCTTTTGAAATAGAGGAATATCGACTTCATCTTCTCTCGCGTCATGCCTCATTGGATAAACTCGTTCAGTCGTTTTGAAAGCGTTGGAGGACAGACTATTTGCATACGCTACAGTCACGTCAGAAATGGAATACTCCATCGAACCCTATTACTGTCGGTACTGTTGTAGTTATTTTAACTGAAAATATGCCTCCATTACATTGGCCTCTTGGGGTAGTAGAAGAAGTTTTCCCTGGGTCAAATAGGATCACTCGTATAGTTCGCGTTAAAACAGCAACTGGTTCGTACTTGCGACCAGTTATTCGTCTTTGTCCTTTGCCTAATCAACAGTAACTTCAACAACAAATTTATCTTGTTCGATTAGGTTTAGTTTAGTTTAGTTTAGTTTGATAGCATTTTGTTTAATTAGCAGCTAAAACTTAGTGGCAACTGTATAGTCAGTTGTTCCTTTTTCGAAGGTAATCCTTCAAGCCGGGGGGGAAATGGTTGCGCCGGTATATGATAAAAGAGGAGCCGCGATATTTTTTCTATGTTGCATCGCCGATCTACATTTGTTTTTAGTTAATTAGTTGTCGACACTCCCCCCGTATCCCTTTATTCCATTTCTCTTTCGCACCTACCTTGTCTCGCATAAAAGGAGAGCGAGACAGCTGTATTGCGCGCGATCTAAAACGCCGCTCACAGATTCACGGATTGAAGGCTCGCTGTATGAGTCCTGCAGTGACCGCGCGCGCGCCCGCACCAACTTTCGCAATAATTGTGTTTTCCATGGATAAATAGTGTTTTCGTGCAATGGAACCAGGGATCCAAGTCCAGGGACGTCCCAGGCAGCCTCCACTTCAGCATCTCGCTGCAAAAACAATGTAGTGTAGTTTCATTTCTGTTTTCCATTTCTTTTTGCCTTCGACAACCGCGTATAAATTTCATTTTTGTCTTTTCCCGCAAATACAGTCCACTTTAATTTATTTATCTCGCCCGCTCAACCACTTTATTTGCCTTGGAAATAAGAATGTTATGTCCTTATGTATCTGTAAGGATTTGATACTTGTATTTGTTTTTTCTACATTTTGTAGCATCCTAATGCTGTCCACACTACATCCTAGTTATATAACTAGCACTATCCTAGTCAGCTGTCCAGCTGACTCACTTCTGCGCGGCCCACATTGGGCACAGGGACATTTTGTAATATACAAAGTAGACAAATAATACACCACCTGGCTATTTTGTTAGCTTTACCGCATTTCATACGCGCTTCAACTGGACAAAATCCTTTTCTTGAATTTGTTTCACCACTAAGTTCATTTTTTAAAGCAATTATCATGCTATCTTTCATACATTTTTTTTTATGAAAGCGAACAAAAGACAACATTGTTCAAGATGGGGATTGAACCCTTGCCTTACCAGGGCAATGTTCTAGTGACTGAACTACCAGAAACGTACCGAAACAAGTTTAAATTGTTCACTATATTTTAATCGTCATTTAAGAGTATTACCAGAGCCGTCAATCGGTCTCCTCAGTTGAAACAATGATGTCAGCATTGACAAATGATAATGCGTAAGTCATTTGGTCACAAAGCCGAATTCAGACAGAAAAGATCGTTCAGACTAGTGAATAAACGGATTACAGAAACAAAAACCTTATGTGTGGGCTTAGTGATACCGAATAAAGTCATGCATACCGAACTTCTCGCATCTACATCCGAGTTGGGAATATCAATAAAACTGATAGAATCGAATTTCGATATTTGCTTCATATCGACTTTGTCATGCACACCTATACCGGACGCCGCCGTTCGTCGCTTCATGCCCGCTTCAACATTGATCGTGTATGGCGAGCGTAATGTTCCTCGGTATTTCTCGGCGCAGAGTTTCAGCGAGATTTCTTGGTGCAGGTTATCAGACACACATATTGTCAAGCCTTAATCAAATTTTACGGTACGCATTTTGTCCTACGTAACAGGTGGTGGGCCCGTTGCCGCGTTGAAATGGACTATCGCAGGTTGTGGTGATTTGTTGTTGAATATATTCAAGCCGCCCTAAGGCCTTGAACTTGACATAACGACTGCCATGTTACTGGTAACCGGGATGAATGGGTTAACGTGCCTTCCGAAGCACAGAAACACTTTGTAAATTAAAATGCCAAAAAGCGGTTACTCTTTAAAAGACCAGTCACAGCGAATGTTGCTTACTGCAATGATCTTTTAAAGAACATTGAGTTAACGAGGCCATAAGCGCCTCGATGAAGATAACTAGATGAGGAACCCTATACATGTACATACACCTGCACTTGATTTCCAGTGTTTCTATCTTCATTCATTGTTTATTTGAAGTAGTTTTAGAGTTTTGGACAAATTAAGATGTTGTAACACCGAAAACGTATCGTTGTGAAGTCAATGCAAGAAAGTATGAACTAGTTAAGCATTTTTGTTAGGGTGGAGTCATAAAGCGTTAACTATGGCCAGTCAGATGAGATATATCACATTGTTGATGCGAAGAAACTCATGTCAGCGAAAACGGTCATTTTGTGACAGCTGCGACGCCACCAGGCTGCCTCGCCGATCAGCAGAGGATTGTATCCGCAAAAATAGGGTGTGGTTATATTAAATGACTTCAGTTTGAAGCTTTAATAATAACAAGATTGATTTTACAAGTCTTAATGTCGATTATTTTGTGTATTTAATGTTATTTTATGGATAACTAATACTTGGTTGGCGATTACTTTCAAACTTTATTTTAATATACTTTCTGGAACATATTTTATATACATACATATTTATATACATAAATAAAAAAAAATATCCATCACGCCTTATTCCCGAAGGGGTGGCAGAGCCATATTATATGCCCACTTTTCACCGTGTGGATTTACCTGACTCACGTAATAGGTGGTGAGCCCATTGCCGTGTTGAAATAGACAGACGCAGGTTGTGGCTACCTGCTGTTGAAATTTTTCATGCCGCCCATAATTCATTCAAGCAGGCTTAACGACTGCCATTTTTTTCTCTTTTTTTTTTTTAATATACATAACATATTTTATATATATATACATATTAAAATATAGAAACTAATAATTACAGTATTAAAAATATACCTATATACATAAACTGAAAAAGAATAAGTCAAACAGAGACAATATATTTGTCATTTTTATCAAAATTCTTTTGAAGTGAAAACTTCTTTAGGCGCGCATATTTTTAGATGAGATAAAATCTCTGGACTAGCTACACCGTTACCGAGACGCAGCTATAGTGAAAAGGTGAAAAGTGAAAAATCTGTATTCATGTAGGTCACAAAGTAACACTTATAAACGTCAAGATTATTGCTTCTACATTTACATTTACTGCCAGATTCGCAACGCAATAGGTAGAGCCTGAGGAAGAACCTGGCAATAAAACTCATGGCCACTCTTTTCAAACTGCCAGTAATTACATTAGTTTTATTTACATGATATTTGAACAAATTATATAGTAATGAGTCTTTACAAAAGAAACCAAATGAAATCAAAATGAGAGCGTTTCTAGTTGCCAGTTTTAAAGGTAGCCCACCCTTATGAGGAAGACTCCGGCAAGAAACTAAATGGCTGCTATTTTAAAATGCAGGTATGGCTTACAATATTAAACTTACATTACTCCTTTGGAGTTACGTGAGAACAGTCGACTAAGCTTAATTTGCCTTAAATTTAAATAATATTATTTGTAACAATTGCTATAACAGCTATGAGCTGACCAGTCCAAACAGACGGCACCCGTTCACGGGTTAGACGCATATATCAGCCATCGCCCTATTCAACCGTATTGTAGGGAACAAGGCGACCCGATACATACGCCACCACTGCCAGGACACTTAGGCGAGCATGACATACCCAAAAACTACACAGCAACTATCATGTCAACTTCAAAATTATAAATAAGTCTACATAGTGCTCACACAATAACAAAGTCAAATTACATATAATTATATTAGTTAACCTGACGTTTCAGATCACTTATGTTGAACAAATGTACATTATATTTATAATGTTTCTTTATTATTATTATTAATTATATTTGTATATTTGTGTGTTGACTTAGAGCGACTTACTCCCATGCATTTTTATCATTTATATAGTCTGAAATTTTATAATATGCCTTGTTACACAATTTGGCCTTGACTGTTGTCTTAAACATATTTATTGACAATATTCTAATTTCATCGGGAAGTTTGTTATAGAATCGTATACATTGCCCCATAAAATAATTGCTGATTATTTCGAGACGAGTAGAATGTAATACAAGATTATCTTTATGCCTAGTGTTTACATTATGTATATCACTTTTTTTAAGAAATGTGTCTATGTTTTTGTTCACGTAAAGTAAATTCTCATATATATATTGTGATATAACGGTATGAATATTAAGGTCTTTGAATCTTTCTCTTAGAGATACCCTGGGACCAAGCTGGTATATTGCTCTCACAGCTCTCTTCTGTAAAATAAATATCGTATTAATGTCCGCTGAGTCTCCCCAGAGAAGAATTCCGTATGACATAACGCTATGGAAATAACTGAAATAAACTATTCTAGCCATTTCAACATCAGTGAGCCGTCTTATTGTTTTTACTGCATATGCAGCAGAGCTTAATTTGTCTGACAATTTTTCTATATGTGGTCCCCACTGCAACTTTGAATCAATAGTTATACCCAAAAACACAGAAGCCCCAATAGTATCCAACCCTGATCCATTAAGTTGCACATTGGTCGCCACCTGTCTCACATTAGGTGTCGAAAACTTAATTACTTTAGTTTTTTTATCATTTAAAAGAAGATTATTCACGTTAAACCAATGAACAACTTTTGAGAGTGCACTGTTAACATCGTCATAATTAATTAATTGTCTATTAATTTTAAATGTCAAAGTGGTATCATCCGCAAACAGCACAATCTCATGTTTATCCCCAACATGGTAAGGTAAGTCATTAATGTATATCAAAAAAATAAATGGACCAAGGATTGATCCCTGTGGAACACCCATTACAACTGGAGATCCTGCTGATCGTTTACCGTTTACTTCAACCCTCTGAATTCTATTGCTTAAATAAGAAGTCGTAAGGTCGAGAGCTTTATTTATGATACCGTAGTGGCGTAATTTCTTTACAAGAGTTTCGTGATGAACGCAATCGAAGGCTTTAGATAAATCGCAAAAAACACCTAATGCATCCTGCGAATCCTCCCAAGCCGCATAAATACTTTTGAGTAAAGCAACCCCTGCATCCACCGTTGAGCAACCCTTTGTAAATCCAAACTGTTTCCTGTGTTGTATATTAAGTATATTAAAGTGACTAAGCAACTGTCCAGGCATTAGCTTTTCAAATATTTTACTTAGTGTTGTTAGTACGGAAACAGGCCGAAAGTTAGAGGGATCGGAATTATCGCCAGCTTTAAACAAAGGAATTACTTTACTATGTTTCATTAGGTCAGGAAATATCCCAGACTTGACACAGCAATTGAACACAGCTCCCAGATGTGGAGCTATTACAGTGATAATTTGAGTTAAAATAGTATACTGTGTGCATATAAAAAGTTTCGAAGTAATAGATTGATAATTTCGAACTTCAACCTTCGATAGCTCCGTTGGTAGAGCGGTGGACTGTAGATGGTTATAAATTGGAATCCATAGGTGATTCAAATCCGGCTCGAAGGAACTTGTGTATTGAAACAAAGTCAAATTATAAATAACAATACTTTAACAAAGTCAAATTATAAATAACAATAATTTAACTCAATTAGTACTTGTATTTATAAAGTAATAGGGTTTCACCCTAGTACCCATCTAAAAAATGTCTAACGCGCCAAAATAAGTTCTCACTTCTGTTGGCACTCCCGGAGTGCACCCCGTAATTCTTTTACTGTCTCAAGTCCCAATAAAATCTTAATAAGTACTTTATGCAATTAAGTCGCTGTCCGCTGCGCTTATTCAAAGCACGTGCCCGTACTGTCAGTGTGCCACGTGCAAATAACGACAACAGTTCTGCGGGCCTGTACATAATCATTAATTTAATAGGACCCAAGGGTGGATACAGTTCGGTCAATCGAGATCGTGACCAGTTTAACTTGTTATTTTGTTGCTTATTGAATAGTTGTTGATACCTATTCTATTGATATTCTGTAAAATATTATTGTTTTCGCCGTAATCTTGGGCAGGCAAAGAACCTCAGTCCGGAAGAGCTTTTTTATTAGTATTAAAATTAGTATTATTCAAGTCCAGTTCTAAATCTATTAAATGTTCAAGTTTCTCTTAAGTCCTGTGTGATGTGCATGTGTGTGTCTTGTGTGTGTGTGTTCCTGGTTTTTCCTAGGTCAATTAACTAAACTCAAGGTATCTTGGAAACTACTACTATAAATACTACTTAAAAATTGTAAAAGAACATACAGATACATTCTACCTATAGCTATAATAATTTTGAAATTTTATCTCAAATATTATTATATATAATATAATAATACATAAATATTATATTAAAATCGTCATAGCAGGTTGGCATTTCAATTAATGTTATTTTTCAAAAATTTGCAACTTACATAAAAAAATAATTTTATTTCAGTTAATTTTTTACATATTCATTATCCTAGAATTATAACAATTGCAATGTAATACGACACTAATAATTTATTATTATGCAGTAAACACAAAAAACAAAAGAAATAATCAAAATAACAATAAACAACACTACCGCTGCATAATTACCTTAGCATTATGGGGTTAGATGTTCGTCGAGAGCTTAACAATAAAAACTACATCGACGGGTGGCATCAGCTTGGTCTCTCGCAAGCTCGTCCTTAACAAGGTGAGACGTGTTTTTTACGTTGGAACAGAGATGCTTATTATATAAGTGTCAGATTCGTCTGTGCATGGAATACTTCTCACATCTCTGGGATGACTCCGCCAAGTACTTACTTGAAGCTCTCAACGCGTTGCAGCGACCCGAACAAATATTTGCGGATCACACACATACTACCAGGACTACCAGGACTTTAATTGGTCGTGCTAATTAGTGTCAGCACATAAGACCTTTTAGCCTTTTTGTTACCACCTCACAAAAAACGCAACGGGTTCAAAATTTATTTCAAATTTAACATGTAAAATAGACACATTTTATTAAATTTATTCTGCCCTTTAGACCCACTCCAGTTCCGTGCTTCGGAAGGCACGTTAAGCCGTTTGTCCCGGTTGCCAATAAAATGGCAGTCGATAATCCAGGTTGAAGGCCTTAAAAAATTTCAACAGCAGGTCGACACAGTCTGCGCCTGTCCATTTCAACACGGCAATGGGCTCACCAACTGTTACGTGGGACGAAAGTGCATACGGTGAAACGTGGGCGTTTAAAGTGCCTCTGCCTACCCCTTCGGGGATAAAGGCGTGACAATATGCTTGTATGTATGTTTGCACACACATACTAAAATTTGTTTTGACCCGAGATTCAATCCCAAAATGAAGTTTGCACGCAGTCAGCAGAGCTTATTTTTTTTTCGTGCCAAATACGACTGTATTAATCGAAAATGTACAGTAAACGATCAACCGTTTGAACAAAGTAACAAGTAGAAATAATAAGGCTAAATGTACGCTATGATGAATACGCTGCTATAAATTGGGTCTGATAATGCCAGTAATATTAAATAATATATATTTTTATAATTTATTGTGCAGAACTATAGCGAAGAAGGAGTCAGGGTAGCCAGAGAATTTCATACGAAGACCATGCGAGCAGATTTCTCAGAAACGGAAAGTTCAAAAGTTCTTGGATACCCAGACGTGCATGTATGAAACAATTAATGAATCAGCAAAAAGTGTAAGAAGTATGCATGAATCGCGAAGCCTAGTAATCTATCCTCTTTGACTACCCCGTTAGACATACGGCGTAAAGATAGATCAAAACATCCAATTTTTCATGAACCCACACATACGTCGCCGCGTCGCTCGGTTATCTCAGGCCATTGTTATTGCACTAACGAGTGTGTGTCCAATTTGTCACCTCGAAATCATTTATGGAAATAAATTGTCGGTTTTTTCTCTAGCTATGATATCACGTTATAAGCAAAACAAAACGGGAAGGACGTTCTCTGACAAAATAGTTCATTATAATTATACTGTACTAGGTAACCTGGCGGATTTTCTACCGCCTTAATTAATTAGTTTTGTTTTTATAAACTGTTATAAATCTGGAAAAGCAGTTTCTCTCTCTCTAGCTCTGAGGAATTATTTGCAATGATATGCCTACGGCTACACTTTATCATGGCACCGTTTCCCAGAGACTGGGTGTGCACTATCACGATTTGCGTCCGGAGCACTCGCATACGGTGAGGTCCGATAGGAGATTTCTTTTGGCTCGCATTTGATCACATCGAGGTGGTATAGGATGAAGCATGCGTACCTAAAATAAACTTCTTTATTCCAAATTTGATGATTTTCTAGTAATAGTTATTTGGAAACACAAATTTAGGTAAAGAATTTCACGCCAATGCTGTTCGCAAGAGGGATATGGATTCCGACCATTTTTGGGGAGATTCACCAATTATTGTTGGCGCTCTCGCTGTTTTTACCTGGCTGTTCGATAGGACAAGGGTATAAGCTGATAGAGGTATTACAATTTTAAACTACACTCTCCAAAATATATACGGTAATACACCGATAGCTGTGGCCTAGCTTTGCAATAGGTATCCGGCCTCCGTGTTGTATCATAATAGTCTTTACGACTAAACACCCACCTGCCGATCAACCCCAGAACCTTAAACTGATACCTGGTTGAGCCATCTCAGAGGCGAAAACAGCACTCCATGTACGGCCAAAGCGTGAACGGTGACATAAGTGAATGCAGGCTTATATTATCTATTAATATTTATTATTTTAGTAACATCATTTAAATATGTTTCCTAATACAGTGGTGACGTAATTTCTGTTCGTACAAATAATGTGAACACCACGTTTGGTTGTAGATGATTTATTTTGGCAATAAGTGTCGTGTTAAGCTTCACCATTATCGTGGCGCTCGGCAGCGAATGGAACCACGGAGGGACTTAAGAGGTAAATGGAAAGCGGGCTGGTTAAGAATAATTATTTTAAAGTAATACTTTTAATATCATATCGTGAATGACTTTGAAAGTTTCAAACTTGTGTCTTCATATTTTGAAATTGAGTAGAGAGCGATCTAAAACAGATATGATTTTATTAAGATAAAAATATTTTCAATAGTAAAACAAGTTTTGTTGGTAATATTAAACAAATCGTGCTTTGATGAAAGGACGTTACGTAAAGTTTATAGCTTAATTTTTGCTTTCTTATTATTAAGTTCTTATTATGCGCATATAAAGTGCCAACATTCATATTTTTGCAACCAAATTATCTGTATCACTTAAATGACTCCGAAATTAACTGACTCCGAAAATTGTAACACACATGAGGATGAAAAAATTTTCTGTATGAATAATTTAACATCGTGGAATAGTCCAAGTGTTTTTAGTTAAGATGTACATCATCTTGAAAACAACACTTGTACTATTCCACATTATTTAGTTTTTAGCCGGCTTCGCCTTACGGCATTTTCAAAGGTTGAAACAATTTTTTTTTTTATGTAACTCAGATGTCATTTTGTTACAATATATAGCCTGAAGATGACTCAGATGTTAATTGATAAGTTAATCTGTACTGGTAAACTGACAAAGAAGTGAAGAAGACCTGATAATACCCCTTTTAAGCACATTTTATTATTATTAAAATCTACTCAATAATAAAAATAATGTTCTATATAAAATAAAACAAACATTTCCCTAGACAAAAATCATTAAAAAGAGAACAGCCTAATACCCAAGTATAAGTAGTTCATCAAACGCTTGAAGCTGATTGCAAAGACCATACACCAAGTATAAGTCAAGAAAAACAATGTTTATAGCATTTATTAAGCAAGCTGTCGTGATTGACGTCTGTTTAATAAAAGCCAAAAAGATGTTGTGACTAAACTAAACTTATTTGTGTTTACCCCCATCCCCAAGGTGGGATCCTTCGATGTTACAAGTTATTTATTTGATCCTAAAATAGCCAGCGATATTTTTTTACTGTTTTACGACCCTGCTATTTATGAAATGCTCCAGTCCGAGCTAGCTTAAGAGTAACAGAATGATTAAAAACTTTTTGATAAGGTAATTTTATCAGAAGGGAGAATTTTATCTGACTGTTATTGACTTGTCGTTACTATCTCGAAAGAGACTATCGTTTATGACATCTTGTGTTTGATTCCCAGGCCAGAATGAATCGTAGAGCGATATTTGTTTAGGAGTTTGGGTGCTTTTTATGTGCAATAAGGTATGCCCAAACTTATATTGGCTTCATTACATCCGTAATCATGGCGCTTGCAACAGTGCCGAAATTTCGGAAACTCAGCAATACAATAAAACATGGTAAATATCCCGATAATTGTAGTAATAAAAATAAAATAAATAAATAAATATCCATCACGCCTTATCCGAAGGGGTGGCAGAGGCATATTACCTACGTAATAGGTGGTGAGCCCATTGCCGTGTTGAAATAGACAGATGCAGGTTGTGGCTACCTGATATTGAAATTTTTCAAGCCGCCCATATGGCCTTCAACCAGGCTTAACGACTGCCATTTTACTGGTAACCGGGACCAACGGCTTAACGTGCCTTCCGAAGCACGGAAACGCTCGCAAATGTAAATGCCACAAAGTGGTCACCCATTCGAGTACCAGCCATAGTGAAAGTTGCGTAACTCAGTGATCATTTACAGAACACTGAGACCGCAGGGCCACGAGTAATTTGAATTGTAATGACCATGTAAGTTTAAAATCATAATAATGGCTTAATTGAGGTTTTATGGAGCTATATAAGAATGTCCTAAAACGATTGGTTATTTATTTTAGATAACCTATTTTGCCCTCGGTAAATATAAAAATTAATACCCAAGTCAACGTATTGAAAATATATTTATTGCAATAATGTCTATTCTTTTGATTGTTGTTATGCTGTGGTTTAGATTTTATTAAAATCGGTCACCAAAAAATGAATAACCACCACCAATATAAAGTCAAAACATCGTGGCGTGTATTTGGTTGCCTAAAAAGAAGTGTTACTTCTTTTGACTTTATATATAACCAAATACACGACACCACACACACATACTCGCTCTGTATCAAAACGGACGTGACGTTTTTCATGTTTGTAAAATGAGCGGAATATCTTTATGAACTTTGCTCTATTTTTCGGCAACCAAGTGCAATAGGATAATTTAACAGCCTGCCTAATAAAATATTTAAATTGCAATCGTATAAAGATGTCAAAAGGGACTTATTATGTGTTATGACTTTTTCTTTGCTGAAAACCGAAATGATGTTTTTTTTAAACATGTAGGAAAATACTATTGAGGTCTTGAGAGGAAATAAACACAGTTTTGTAACTTCAAAGAGATATATTTTCAAAATTAACATGTAACAAAAGAACTGCAACCGCCATTGAACTTTTCGCACATAGGAAGAGAGAATCATAGACAACATATATAGCATAGACAATTAGCAGCAAGAACATTTTATTGCCACACGTTAAACCACCCCTCAATAAAATGCTTTAACAAAACAACTTGTCTCTTAATTTCCTGAAAAGAGTTCCCCCTAATGGTTTAGTAAATATGTCACCTAACTGGTCACTGGTTCTTATATACTGTAAATCTATAATTCCTTTTTCAAGCTTTTCTTTAACAAAACATTTCTTTATATCTAAATACTTTACTCTACTGTTATTAGTAGACATCTGGGCCAATTTTATTGTTGATTGATTATCCTCAAATATTGTTATTTGATCCACATGGAAGTCAAAGTCCTGTAACAATGATTTAAGCCAACATGCTTCACTAGTTGCTTGGCTTAAGGCCACATATTCAGCCTCAGTTTAGGACAGAGTAACTGATTTCTGTTTCCGAGTGAACCAGATCACAGAACAACCGAACACTTTAAAAATACAGCCTGTAGTTGACCTCCTATCATTACAACCACCCCAATCGCTATCAACATACCCACTTACACTATCACTAACACTTTTAAACACAAGACACACATGTATAGTTCCCTTAATATATCTTAATACATTTAACAGAAGTTTATATAAAAGATTGCTAGCACATACTTGATACCTACTTAGGGTACATACAACTGCACATAAATCAGGTCTCGTAGCTTCAACCACATACATAAGTTTACCAATCAATATTCGACACTTATTTTCTATGTCATTACTTTCTGAGCTATCCCTAATTAGTATTTCAAATTTAAAATTTTTATCAATTGGTAATGACAGGGGTTTGCAATTTGACAAGCCATACATATCCAAAAGATCTTTTAGGTAATCTTCTTGTGAGATATAAGTAACTCCATTTTCCTGTCTCACATTCATCCCCAAATACTTTGAGACCTATCCCAGTTTCTTCATTTTAAAAGTACTACAAAGAGCATTACTCAGCTTGTCACACTTGCCTCTGTCACTTCCAAAGTATAAGATATCATCAACAATTAGTACAAAAATGTTTTCTTATTTACCTCACTTTCACACTTAGAATATAAACATGGATCTTTGTCAGAAGGTTTAAAACCCAAATCAAGCATTACATTATCAAAAGTTTTATTCCAACACTTAGGGCTCATTTTCAAACCATAAATTGATTTATTCAATTTACAATATTTGAATTGTGATTTTAATCCCTCTGGCAAATACAAGTAGACTTCTTCCTCCATCTCACTATTTAGGAAAGCATTACAAACATCCATCTGGTAAACCTCAAGATTCATTTTAGTAGCTATGACTAGAAATACACGGAAAGTATTTAAAGTTGCTACAGGAGCATAGAAATCAAAATTACTAGTACATTTTTGTTCAAAACCTCTAGCCACTAGCCTGGCCTTATATTTAATCTTGTTTTCTTCTGTTTTTGTCTTTAAAACCCATTTAGTACTTATTATTTCTTTACCTTCTGGTACTTCTGACCATGTGTTATTTTCTTGGAGTTGTAACACCTTCACTCCTTGTGAGCATACCCAAATGGTAATCGGATAGATATTTAGGTTTCTTGACTATTCTTCCACTTTTAGTTGCTACTTGATCTTTAATTTCTTGTCCATCACATTGCTCTTGTGATAAGCCTGGGGCATCCATAAATAGTCTTTCTGAATCTGTCAATCTGTGATTCTTGTGACTCAATTTCACCTAGCCTCCCCAGCTCTCCTTGAACTAGTTGTTCTAATGTTTCCTTTTCTGTACTTTCTTCTTGTTCTTGACCTGACATCTGTAAGTTCTCATGACATCCTTCTTTACACTGAGTTTCATATTGAACAACTGTCTCTTTCCTATCTTCTGTCACACTAGGCTTTGGCTGTAGAAAGACAATATCTCTTCTAACCTTCTATCTTCAAAATAAACTCTATATCCCTTGGAGTCCTGGTAGCCAACAAATAGACCCTTCTCTCCTTTGGCATCCCATTTTAGCCGCTTCTCTTTGGGTATATGGGCATACAGTTCAGATCCAAAGACTAAATTTAATTTATTTATGTTAAAGTCCTTACCTTCCCAGAGTTTGTATGGAGTTTCAGCTGTACCTCTACCTTTAGATGTCCTGTTTAGCACATATACTACCATATTGATGGCCTCTGCCCATAGCTGTTTGTTAAGTTTAGCTGCATGTAACATTGAACGAGCCGCTTCAACTAGCGTTCTCAAGTCCCTCTCGGCTCTACAATTTTGTTGTGGGGTATAAGGAACAGTAGTCTCATGCTTTATACCTTTACTGTCTAAGATTTTTTTCATTCCTTGATTTACTAATTACCCACCATTATCAGTTCGAATTCTCTTTAATGGATAGCCTGTAGTTTTCTCTGCTATGAACACAAAGTTTTTAATATACTGAATCACCTCAGACTTTTTAGCCATAAAGCACACCTGTCTATAATTGGTAAAATCATCCTTCAGGAGAAGGAAATATTGTGATCCACCCAGAGAGGCACTTTCCATTGGACCACACACATCACCATGCACTAACTCTAGGGGACACATGGCCATACTGTCACTTTCTTTGAAAACACATGAGACATTTGCGAGTGTCTTTGTCACTTTTGCACTGTGAGATGAAATGTCCTGAGCATCCACATTTAAAACATTTGATTTCTTTCTTGTAACTGTTTTTCTTTATTTTTTGTTTTGTATATAATGCTACACTGCCACTTTCACCATCTTTGCACTTTAGCCTCTCCTCTTCAATTAGGAGTCTGGCCACTAATTCATCATATGTTTGCCTAGTCGGCTCAACTGATTCCCAAGCAGACACAAAATAACTCATGTTTGATGGCAGAGACATTAGAACTTTAGTTATCATAAACCTCTCTGATAACTCTTCACCGGACTGTTTCATTTGAGTTTTAAGCTCTTGAAGCTTGGCCAAAAATGTAGCCATGTCCATACCATCTTCAAATTTGAACTGGAAAAAGCGCTGTTGCAATATATGTAAACTGGTACTCGATTTTTGCTCATATACACTGTGGAGCTTGTTCCACATCTCTGTAGCAGTGTCACATGATAGGATATGAACCATAGCACTCTCACATAACCTCATCACTATCTGGGTTTGTGCTTTCGCATCCTTTTTCTTCCATTCTTCAACATTAGCCTCAGGTTTCTTTACTGAGCCATCTACTACTGAATACACATCCAGGCCTCTCAGCAACACAGAAACTTGAAATTTCCACAAATTCCAATTATGTTGGCCTTGAAGTTTAATGGCCCCCAAGGTACCCAATCCTGTACCCAGCGGATCCATGCTTGCAGTATTTTGTTTCTAAAATTCACGGGCACGCTGATTAATCCTATTGCACTCTCACTCCTGACAGTGCAATCCCTCAGCCACTTTGCCGACACATTACAAACCTCTTCGACACACGCCGCCGTTGTTTGCTGCCAGCGACATTCTCTCAAACTGGGCCCATAACCTATTGAGGTCTTGAGAGGAAATAAACACAGTTTTGTGACTTCAAAGAGATATATTTTCAAAATTAACATGTAACAAAAGAACTGCAACCGCCATTGAACTCTTCGCACATAGGAAGAGAGAATCATAGACAACATATATAGCATAGACAATTAGCAGCAAGTACTTTTTATTGCCACACGTAAAATTGTATTTCATTATTTGTTGTGTCATTATTTCGAAAAAAGAATACTTGAAATATCGCATTTACGGGCAGAGAAAATTAAATTCATTGATGGAGAGTTTTTTGAATTTGGAACATTATAATGTTCCAGCAATGTTGTATGAAACGGCGTACTGGGGTTATTAGATACTCTTTAATTGGTTTTCTTTTAACATTCTTCTGTAGCGGACGCATACTGTAAGTATATTATTTTCTAAAATAAGTGCATGTAACTTATCTTATCTGTGTGGTAGTGTTGGATAGTGGGATATAAAAGGTGTGTCAACGTGCTATAAATAATAAATAAATATTCTGAGACACTTTTTCACAGCACAATCTAGCCCAAATTAAGATATATGCTTGTGCTATGGTATCTAGACAACTGATAAAGAAACTTAAATATTTCTAAATACATACATCTGTAGATACATAGGAAAGACCCAAATTCCGAAACAAACATTTATAGATCACACAAAAATTTGTTCTGACCCGGAAATCGAACCCGGCGAGCTCAGCGCGACAGTGTTATATACTATATATTTTTAGAGAGATATCAAAAATATTTTCTTTTAGTAGGTAATTGCCTACTATGGCTAAGGTAACTTTTAATATTAATTTAATTAAATGTATAATATAAATAGTATGTTTTATTTCCCTGCATTCTTTTGTCAAAAGCACTATATAGATATGCCTCGGCGGAAATGGCAATTGCCTGTCTCGCATTACTGAAGTCCTCGCCTACGGCTCGGTCTTCACCCTCATACACGACCTGCAATTGCCTATTTCCCGGCCTTTGCAATAATGTACTATTCCTGACCCAAAATGTCTAAGGATATGTTCAGTTACAATATTTTTAAAGCAATGAACAAATGACTGCCATTTGTATCCATTTGCACCACGAAGACATAATTTGTTACCTGAGCCAACTGTGAACCAGCGGTGAAAAATGTGTATAATTAAATAAATATTGTTGGGACAACTTACACAACGCCATCTGATTCCACACTAAGCAGAGCTTATACTATGGTAACCAGATAACTGATAAACATACGTATATATTTCTAAATACATACATATTATAGATAAATAACACCAAGGCACAGAATAAACCATCGTGCTCATCACACAAAGTTTTATCCTGGGTGGGAATCGAACCCACGACCTCTTGCGTAGCAGTCGGATGCACTCACACAGGCAGTTTTTTTGTATTACATTTATATTGTATTGTGTATTACATTTATAGTTAGAAAGCAAGGATCTTCGTTTTAAAACCTCTCATGATTATTTTTTTAAAGCAAGCCTTTATTGAAAGTATTCTTTTTATCAATGCGAATCGTTATTATACCGTCTACTGTAATCTTCTGTTGTAGGTTCACATTTTAGGGCTTCATCACAGATAAGATAACAGTTACTAGGTAAACATGGTCCAGTTATATTGAGATTAATTCTAAATTCTTCGTCAATCCTCTTTATAGGAATGCGGTTATTTCACCTGAGGAGAAAAAAAGCTGTTTAGATGTGTTAACTAACACTGGACTCAATTGTGCAGCCCATTTATGCCGTTAAGGCCAACATCTCAACCTCTGACCTATACTGCGTATGGTTAGAAGGAAGGCCTCTCTCCAGGGTTAAGAGACCCACACAAAGCACCTTAATATTGCCAAATGTCAAATGCCTTCCAAAACGTTACAATAATAGGATATTCTGTGTTATTGACGAAAGCACAGCCAGTGCATCATTTAGGTGCAATACCTACACGTGGGCCTAAATCAATCTCATTTTCTATTTGTTATAAATACAGACTAACAATACAGTTCGAACGTAAGTATCCCGTCAACTAAACGCTTCATTGGAAAAACAAGCGTATACTATTTTAAGGTATCTTGGCATACTGTGTGTAGGTTGAAGCCTTAAGCCAGTCACTTCGCTGAGCGGGAGCCCAGTGCTCGTAAAATATATAGGTATATGTATTTTCATAGAGTAGCGCTACGTGTGGCAGGTCGAATACCTTCAACTTGCCTCACGACACAATAATCTACACGTCACATATAGACTTATTGGGTGTTGATATGTCTTGGACTTACGTGATGTTTTATCTAATAGAAAATACCAACAAAATAATCCATAACGATTCGAATATGCAAAGTTGTAATGGCTGGCAATGTTAATTGTTGATCCTGTAAAGCATCTTGAAAAGCATACAAGTACATACACGTAACAGTGAGCTATCTTTAATATAAAATCTTTTTAGTAGTACTGAAATAACTTATGTCATATTTTACTTTTCTCGATACGACTGGATTCAACTCACTTATCTGTTTTCGTAGAGTGCAACACGGCCCGTTGCCTCCATCTCAAACCACTCTGCCCTTAGAATTACCTCCAATTTCATTACTACAAGTTCGTGTCAACAAATCTTTACATTTTATATCTATTGAAAGCGCGTTTTCATTTTGCTATTGAAAATTTATGTCAGTTTTATACATTTTCCCGATATGTCTGTCATCACACTTTACAAAGAATTCTTTTCACAAATAATTTTATTAAATTGTGTTTTACAACAACATAATTCACGAGATTGTAAATTTATATTTCATTTTAGAATTATCACATCTGTTACCAGCACTAATTTATTGCTGTGGTTCCATAATCAAAATTAAATTGGAAACTGACTAGATCTGTTCAAATATTTACTTAATAAATGTGGTATTTCAGTGGGTAAGGCGTTGAAATTGCAATGAAACTGAAACCACATGCACCACTCACGTAACTTAAGATTTAACTAGTTGAAAGCAAAATTCTAAACTATTGTACTCGTAGAGAAGATCGTATATTTCCATTCTCCAATGTGAAAGTTACAGCCGATCTTGTCTTTGTATATGTGACAACTTTAATTAGCCTTGCCCACATTTAACCGCGAATGCGGGATCATCTCACGTTTGTACGAATATCTGAAAAACGGTTTGTATTATTTATGCTGAGATAACATCTTGTTGGCACTGCACAGTTGATGTCCTATGTATGTACGTAATATATTAATAAATTATATAATTATTATATTATTCATTTGTTTTATTTGTTTGTAAAATTGAAGCGCTTATCTCCGAAATTACTGGGTCGAATTCAACTATTCTTTTTGTGATGATATATTATTAACTAGTTGGCGCCAATGGAATCGCCCGCGTAGAGAAGGTTTCCTGTTCCTGTTATCAACAGGAAATTGATCCCAGGGTATAACCTATGTATTATTCTAGTATATAAGCTATATTATTGTAAAGTTTCATCAAAATCCATTTAGTGGCTTTTGCGTGGAAAAGTAACATCAATACATTATTACAAACTTTTACGTTTTTTAAATTAAAAATATATAATAAATTAAATCGGTAAATTTGCAATACATTATTGTAAAATTATTAAACGACAGTTTGAATTGAGTGCCACGGGGTTCAAAGCATGTCAAACGTTATTATTTCACTGTTTGGAATATAGATTGAAATTTGGGTTCGTTTGAAAGGTCTTGACGAGAACTATGAGAGTGTCTACGGTCCATGACCGATTGCCCATGGTTCGGGGGGCCAGAATCCAAGTCCTCGACTTAGAGTCCATAGGCCTCCGAGTCCAAGATCCGGCTTCCTAGATCAGGGGTCTGGGGTCCCGAGTTCCGGCTCCAAGGTCTTAGATCCTAGTCCTCCCTAGTCCAGAGTCAAGTCCTCATTGTAATGACATCAGTCAACGACTTCTATAGGTATGATATTTGGTTACCATTTAGAAAGAATCAATAGACGGACAACTGGTATTATACACTCGAGCGCTCTTAATAAGATCGTACTAAGCACTTGCTTCATTTTTTTTATATTTACCCACAACTGATATGAAAAATTACCATATATGTAAAAATTGTAAATTTGTGTAAAAAAAAATTTTACACAAATTTACAACTACACAATTAAATTATGAGTAATTGTTGATCTTGGTTAGGCTGTCGATATTAACTGTCGTAATTAATTATCGACTGTGACCTAGTTACATAAATAGTTAAACGATAAGGGTATTTTAATGGTTAATAATTTAAGAATAGCTACTTCGTTAAAAACTTCAGTAGTTTAGGATGGTATTTTTAGGATGGAAATTAAAAGTTAGAGTAGTAAAACCTGAAATACTTAGTTTCGGAATCATCATGTTGAAAAAGGTGTATTATATTGAAGAACCTAGAATTTAAAAATGAGATTTATTACTATAGTTATATTTACACTTCTAACTTCAGCAAAAGTGATCTACTATAACCGTAGTAAAAATAGGTTGAAGGATTTCAACAGCAGGTCGCCACAACCGGTGCCTTTCTTTTTCAAATCGGGAATGGGCTCACTACCTTCTAAGTGGGTAAAAGATTTTACGGTGAAGTGTGGGTGTAGGGAATGCGTCTGCCACCTCTTTGGCCATAAAGGCGTAAACATTTTTATAACCTAACCATATTACAAGCCTTATTATAAAACAATTCATCTACGTCAGTGCTGATTGTAACTTGACTAAAATAGAATATTTGTTTAAGATAGACTTAAAGCAAGTTCACAATAAATTGTGTTAAAAGGTAGGATAATATCTTATACAACATGTCACAAAGTAAAGGTTTCTTTGAGCATCTACATAAAGGGACTCAATTGATAAGGGATTCGAAAGGTGAAATTCCAATATAGCACGAAATGTTGAGTGAATAATCTGAAGACACATTATATAGCTTATAGTTTTCAGCATAAATTCTCTTAAATTCCTGCACAAATAAAATAATAGTATGCATTTATAATATTAATAGAATTAAGGGTGCATTTACAGCATCTTATCTGTGGATCAGGTGTGGTTATAAGCAGACTCGGCAGCTGAAACCTGTTTGGAAAGTCAAACAATCTTAAACTAAAAAGTATTTAATGTATTAAAGCTGCAATTATAGAAACCAACTTGTTTTAAAAACTACGGTGTTACTGGCATAACATTTTCATTGACTTGAAGTGAGGAAACGCCACAAACGATACATATATCAATACTATCCTTAGCAACATTATTGCACGCCTCATAAGCGAAGCGTTGAGGTGGGAACTACTGTCACTTCGCGCATAACATCTGATTTTTCAAACTTAAAATGTCTCTATTTATCTTATATTGCACTTGTAAAATAATATATATACACACATATCAAGAAAAAACACTATTTTTAACACTCATGATATTTTTGATGCCATTTTTGTTATTTAAACTAGTTAGAAAACTGTTTAAAAAATGTCCGTCTTGGACGTCCGTTTGTCTGTATGTTACGGATATTTTCTTGTTAACACGATAACGACCGAAATACTTTACTAATCGAGTCTTTTTTTTCTCTTACGCTTCAGTATAATTAGGAATAGAATCCTTTCAATTTTCACGGTCTGATTCGATGTGGTTTAATTGTTATTATCTAAAATTATAAATTTAATATCCATCACGCCTTATCCCCGAAGGGGTGGCAGAGGCATATTGTATGCCCACTTTTCACCGTATGGATTCCTGTCCCACGTAATAGGTGGTGAGCCCATTGCCGTGTTGAAATAGACAGACGCAGGTTGTGGCTACCTGCTGTTGAATTTTTTCAAGCCGCCCATAAGGCCTTCAACCAGGCTTAACGACTGCCATTTTACTGGCAACCGGGACCAACAGCTTAACGTGCCTTCCGAAGCACGGAAGCGCTCGCAAATGTAAATGCCACAAAGTGGTCACCCATCGGAGGACCAGCCATAGTGAAAGTTGCGTAACTCAGTGATCGTTTACAGAACACTGAGACCGCGGGGCCACGAGCGCTTCCTGTGTGTTATTATCTTTACTTTATTTATTTCATAACCCCTACGCGATAGTTCATAGCAAAGTTTGTAAGCTTGTAATTATATTTTACATACATACATATCATCACGCCTTGGGTGTAAGGGGCCCCACCAAGATCTTCGGGGCCCAAGTCAACCTCCCGTGCTAGTGCGTGCACCTGCTGATTAACGGACGAGGCTCTGGCGCTGACTTTCCCCTCTGGGGTTGGGAGGTCTTCTGAGGGCGTCGCTCCCATAAAAGCCACCCGCCGAAACAAAAATGGAAAAGGACTATAGGAATGCTGCTAGGGATAAGGCGCCGCCGCAAAACGGCGCGCAGGAGCCCCGCCCGACTCCTGTGGCAAGTGGGCTAGGGCTGCCGTGTGTCGGGCCAGCACGGCTAAAGAAGTTAGCCCCAACCCGAATCCGCTTCGCATCTTGGAACATTGGCACGCTGACTGGGCGTGCGGTAGAGTTGGCCGAAGTACTCTCCAGGCGGAGGGTGGACGTGGCGTTCCTGCAGGAGACTCGGTGGAAGGGCAACAGAGCCCGGCCCTTGCAGAACGGCTACAAGCTGTATTACACGGGTGCGCCTGGTGGGGAGAACGGGGTGGCCGTTGTGCTCTCCGAGGGGCTGCAGAGTGGCATCTTCGAGGTGAAACGCTGTAGCGACCGGCTTATGATCGTGAGGGTGCTTATCGATGGGATTATTACCCACCTGATAAGTGCCTACGCGCCTCAGGCCGGTTGTAGCGACGCCGATAAGATGTCGTTTTGGGGTCAACTCGAGGGAGTGCTTTGGAGCATTCCGTTGTCACAGGGAATCGTTTTGGGCGGCGACCTAAACGGTCATGTGGGTGAGAGGTGTGAGGAGTTTGAGCGTGTTCATGGTGGTTTTGGATACGGCACCCGCAACGCTGCAGGAGAAACTATCCTCAGAACGTGTGCGGCTGCCGATCTGGCCATTGTGAACACGTATTTCAAAAAGAAATCCGAACATCTCATCACCTACAAGAGCGGGAGGCGTACAACTCAGATCGATTTCCTACTCACTAGGCGACACAGCATCGGCAAGGTGGCCAACTGCATGGTCATACCCGGTGAGAGTCTTACTGCACAACACCGTCTCCTTGTCATGGACCTCTGCGTGAAGCCCAAAGGCAAACGCATCGAGCGGTGCCAGCGCCGCATCAGATGGTGGCTGCTTGATGAAACTAGGTCCCAGGAGTTCGTCTCAGCTGTCGGTGACAAGTGCACTGACACTGAAGGCGAACCAGTTCAAGATTGCTGGGACAAAGTTCAGGCGGCCATCCTTGGAGCAGCGAAGGTGGTGCTCGGTGAGTCTAAGGGTGGACGCAAATGTGACAAGGAAACTTGGCGGTGGAACGACGCAGTCCAGAGGGAGACTAGGGAGAAGAAAGCCCTCTTTAAAAAGTGGCAAGCGACCGGATCTCCTGAAGACCGCGACGCGTACAGGGATGCCAAGCGCGCCACAAAGAGAGCTGTAGCCAGAGCCAGACGTGACCACTTACAACCTCTGTATGATAAGCTGGAATCGTCTGAGGGGCAGAAGCTCATCTATAAGCTGGCGCGCTCCAGGGTCAAAGCGGCACAGGATATATCCAAGTGTCGCTGTGTAAAAGACCTTGAGGGCAAACTGTTAAGCGAAGACCTCGCGGTAAAGGAGAGATGGCGCTCGTACTTCCACGAGCTGCTTAATAAACAGCACAAAGAGGTGCAGCCTCCGGACCTCCCTCCGAATCAGGGACTAGTGCCACCGGTAACGCCTGGAGAAGTCCTGACTGCGCTTCGCCGCATGAAGAATCGAAAAGCTGTCGGACCCGATGGAGTCCCCATCGAAGCCTGGAAGGCGATGGGTCCTCGCGGTGTGGGCATCTTAGTAAACCTTTTTAACCGCATACTCCTCAGCGTGCAGATCCCAAACCAATGGAGACTGAGTATTATTACTCCAGTCTTCAAAGGTAAGGGGTCAGTGCAGGAGTGCGGGAGCTACCGCGGTATTAAGGTGATGTCCCACACCATGAAGATCTTCGAGAGGATTATAGACTCTCGGATCCGGCAGGAGTGCACTCTCTCGGAGTGTCAATATGGGTTTCGCCCTGGTTATGGGACCACGGACCCTGTTTTTGCCCTGAGGGTTGTCGCAGAGAAATACAGGTCGAAGAACACGCCTCTGCACTGTTTGTTTCTAGACATGCAGAAGGCCTTCGACTGTGTTGCTCGTGCGATGATCTAGTGGGCACTGCGGTCCAAAGGGGTTCCAGAGGTCTATATTGACACTATCCGGGACATGTACTGTGACTCCGATTCAATGGTTCGGACTGCTGTTGGCGACACGAAACCCTTCCCCATCACCGTCGGGGTACACCAGAGTTCGGTCCTTAGTCCGCTTCTGTTCAGTGTAATATTAGACGAATTGTCGGACAGCATCAGAAACCCACATGAGCAGCCTCCATGGTTGCTCATGTATGCTGACGAAATTGCGCTGGCAGACGCGGACAGGGGCAGATTGTTGCGACGTGTAAAGGCGTGGAAGGAGACGCTTGAGAACGGCGGTCTGAAACTAAGTGTGGCGAAGACCGAGTACTTGGCACTAAACTCGACAGATCCCACATCCGTCCGCATAGGCGGTGATTTGGTCGAGCGCACGGACCAGGTTAAATACCTGGGATCTGTTTTTAACACGTCCAGTGACATCGATTGCGATGCCAAGTCACGCATTGCTGCCGCGTGGGCCAAATGGCGGGAGATGACCGGTGTCATTTGTGACCCTAAAATGCCGATACGGTTGAAGGGACAGGTCTACAAAACCATTATTAGACCTGTCCTTTTACATGGCAGTGAGACGTGGCCGATATTGGAGCGACACAAGCAGGAGCTGCGTGTCACGGAAATGAAGATGCTGCGGTGGATGTGTGGGGTCACGCGGATGGACCGCGTGAGAAACTCTCGCATATGCGGCAGCCATCACGTCCTTGACATTGCAGACAAGTTGCAAGAGTGTCGCCTTCGTTGGTATGGTCACGTCTTGCGGCAACCGCCGGGCTACGTAGGTAACAAATGTCTGGCCATGTCAGCCCCGCCGGGTCCCGGTAAGAGGGGAAGACCCAAGAAGTGCTGGCTTGACGTCGTAAGGGATGACATGCGTGCCAATGGTCTCACTACAGGGGATGCCGAAGACCGTGCGAAGTGGAGGAGAAAATGTAGGAAAGCGGACCCCGGGCGTCGCGAGACGCAACTGGGACAGACGCTCGGATGATGATGATGACATATCATCACGCCTGTCTCCCATCGGAGTAGGCAGAGACTATGGCTTACCACTTGCTACGATTCTGGCATACAACTTTCGCTTCGTCAACTTTCATAATTGTTTTCATACACGCTCGCCGATTAAGGGTACTCTTGACTTGGCCTTTTGTCAAAAGATCTTCAATTTGATCGGTATATGTACGTCGAGGTCGACCCTTACCAGTTTGCCCATTTACTCTCACCGCATAAATTTTCTTCGTCAGTCTATTTTCATCCATCCTCTCCACGTGACCAAACCATCTAAGCATCCCTTTTTCTATCTTAGTCACTACGTCTTCTGTCATACCGCAATGTTCCTTTATCACGCTGTTCCTTTCTTTATCTATCAATTTCGCTCCAGTTATACTTACTACAGACTCCTCATTTCTACTGCATTAATTTTAATTCTATGCTTCTTCTGCCAAACCCAACTTTCACTGCCATTTTTAGTGTAGGGACAAGCACTACTCTATGCACAGCCGGTCTTGCCTTTTTAGACACGTTCTGGGTGCCCATAAAGGTGTACATTGATCCATTCACTTGATTGCCAGCCAAAACCCTTCTTTCAATGTCATCATCACACTTTCCATCTCTCGCAAATTTTGAGCCTAGGTATATAAATTCTTTCACTTGTTCCACTCTTTTTCCTTCCACAAAAATCGAGCAATATGTCATGTTTTTATCTCTTTAAAAAACCATTACTATCGTCTTATTTACATTCACTTTCATTCCTTTGCCTTTCAGCGCATCATGCATAATATTAACCATCAACTGCAACTCGTCCGCTGATGATGCAAGTATTATCTGATCATCAGCGTAAAGAAGACATTTGATAGTCAGATCAGTCATTTTTAAACCATACGCAGTTTCTTGCAGTTTTTTCAAGCAACTGTCAATGTATAGGTTAAACAGCCACGGTGACACTACACAACACTGTCTCACACCTTTTTCGATGTGAAAAAAGTCTGTGCAAGCTCCGTTGATTCTGACACAAGCACTCATATAGAGATTTCAGTGCTCGTATCAAGTTGCTGCTTACTCCATACATGGACAATGTTGACCACAGTTCATTCCTCACCACTCTATCATAGGCCTTTTCCAAGTCTACGAATGCGCAATAAACTTTTTGACTCTTCGCCAAAAGTTTTTAAAAGACCTGATCCGTGCATCCTCTTCCTTTTATAAATCCTGCTTGCACATTCCACATTTTCCCTTCAGTTTCATTCATCACTCTTTTTATCAAAACTTTCGAATACAATTTGACGACGATGCTGAGCAAGCTTATGCCTCGGTAGTTTTTGCACTCTTTCTGCGACCGTTTTTCTTTATACAGCGGTACGATGACAGCTTTACACCAATCTTCTGGTACGCTGCCACCCCTCCAGCAAAGGTTAAAAAGGCGGTACAGCTGGAAAATTACCACGCCCTGTCCCGCTTTCAGCATCTCGACAGAAATCCTATCAATTCCCGCAGCTTTGCCTAGTTTCATACTATTCAATGCTTCCATAATTTCTTCTATACTTATATCACTTTCATTGCCGCTTTCACTCACTTCCCAGCAATGTGTCTGTGCTTACATACCCTCTTTTTCAAATAAACTTTCAAAATATTCCTTCCATCTTTTGAGCACACATTCTTCACCTTTCACAACACTGCCATCATGGTTTCTGATATGGGTGAGCTGCGATGTTGTCTGTTGAGCTCTCATTGTTCTTATGGATTTCCAAAAGAATTTTATATTCTTTTGGAAATCATCAGATGACCTGTTGTCAAAATCATCTCTGTCATCCTTCTTCTTTCTTTTTATCACCTCTTTTGCAACACGCTTAAACCTTTTATATTCATCCTTTGCCATTCTTACATCCTCATCCATTGCCTTCTGCAGTCTTTGATTGACTTTTGTAGTCAGCCAATCCAACGATGCTTTCTTCTTATCGGACAACGCTTTCATGACTTCTGCACACATTCTCTTTACCTTACATCCTTGGTTCCTATTGTTTACTCCACACACTTCAATCGCAACTTCCACGAGTCCTTCCTTAAACGACTTCCATAATTTTTCCATCTCACATACCTCATCTAAATTTTCAAATTTCTTGCTCACTTTACTTAAAAATTCTTCCTTAATACCTATCTCTTGCAAATAATCGACTTTTATGCGCTCTAGTGCACTACAGGGTTCATGCAAACGGTGCCGCCACCGCTGAAACAGACCTCTTACTCGACTCATAACCAAGAAGTGGTCTGTGTCAATACCGGCACCGCGGTATGGTGTCTAGCACTTTCTTTATCAGCCTTGCATCTACAATCACAAAAGCAATCATGCTTCTCTGGCTTCCTTCTTGTCTCGTAAACAAGTGGATATCCTTGTGGTTGAACATGGTGTTGATTACCACAAGATTCCTCTCCAAACATACTTCAAGCAAGCATTCTCCATTTTCATTAACTCGTTCGTCACCATATTTTCCCAATACACTTTCATATCCATCACGCTTCACACCAACCCAACTGTTAAAATCACCTAACATTACTATTCTTTCGCTTTGTTTGCATTTACTCAGAATATCACTCATACTCTCCCAAAATGCCTGCCTCTCGCTTTGGTCTCTTGAAGATCGGTACCACCGCGCATCTTGCGGAGCATAAACTCCTACAACAAAGATGCGGGTGAGTCCAACCTTCAATCTCAACCAAAGGAGTCTTGGGCTCACACATTCATATTCTGTCACACATTCATTCATTCTAGCGGATAGTAGCACACCAACACCCTGGCACGCTGTATTGGTATTGGCTACACCTGACCAGTAGGCGGTATAGGGTCCATGTGTAGTGGTGTCACATCCGTTCCTCTTTGTTTCATTCACACACAAAATATCAAGTCATCTCTCTCGCATCATCTTGCATACCTCCACTATTTTGTCTCTCATTCCTCCTCTTACATTCAATGTAGCAAAGCGGCTATCCCTAGTCCACTTTTCGCCTCGATGGGAAACGTGACGTGACGGGTCGCGAACCACATCGCCGCCATTTCGGATTTTATTTCTACTTATATCCATAGCGTACCCACGAGAAGCTAGGGAAATTTAGAGTCCGCCTAGACAGAGCCCCGCTTGTCTAGGTAAGGCACAGGCTTATTCTGGGGTCGCCTGGTCCCAGGGCAATCAGGCACGTCTAAAACTAGGCTCGCCCCTAGCCACGCAGCACATCAGCACAGCAACCTTCGCTTGGCGGAGAGAGGATGGGACGAGGACAGGGTAGGAAAAGGATTGGTGGATAAGGAAAAATGAATGAGGTAGGAAAAGGACTAGGATTAGGGTATAATAATCTTAACCTTCCGTATTCCAATCCGTAAAAAATCAAACAGCCAGGGCAGTTGTAAGGTGTGTTAACACCTTACATGACCTCTGCAGTCCGAGCGTTTTTTTAAGCTATTGTATACTTTTTATCGCGGGCTTTGAGTGGGCTTTAATCAAGAAATTCCGTAAGGAAAAAACCTAAGACGTAGGTCGAGACGAGGTCACACGAAGTTCACCGAGCACGGCCGAGCGTTGGCTTAACGTGTATGTACATATATTAAATGATACGATTGTACGAAGCTCGCACGGATTGAGACGTGATGATAGTGAGTATGAGTGTGAGGGTGAGGATGAGGGTGACTGTGAGAGTGAGGGTGGGATGAGGGTGAGAGTGAGAGTGAGGGTGAGAGTGAGGGGTGAGGGGTGAGGGTGAGGGAGTTTTTTTTACTTTGGTTTTTTTTTTGTTTTTGTTAGTGTAACTTGAATTAATATCAAAGAAAAACAAAGGTATGCTATGCAATAGCTTTACCGCGGCAGTCTCCGAGTGCCACACGTCTTTTTTTTTAATAATATTATAAAAGCGTGTGAGGCGTGCACTTTTGGGTTTTCCAAATTTTTTTTACTTTGGTTTTTTTTTTTGTTTTTGTTAGTGTAACTTGAATTAATATCAAAGAAAAACAAAGGTATGCTATGCAATAGCTTTACCGCGGCAGTCTCCGAGTGCCACACGTCTTTTTTTTTAATAATATTATAAAAGCGTGTGAGGCGTGCACTTTTGGGTTTTCCAAATTTATTCCTTTTTTATAGATGTACAGAAAAGTCCTCGGTGGCATTTGTTCATCTTTTAATGATAGCAAGATATGAGACGATGGAAGGCCAAGACTTAATTTAGTACATAAGGAAATCACGTGAGCCGGTTGCTTAAAAATGAAAAAAAAAATATACACGGATACCCAGACGTGTATGTATGAAACGATTAATAAACCTGCAGGAAGCGAAACAAGTATGCATGGATCTCAATTAGTTAGTTAAAATAGCTTAGTATACCGTGTGGGAAACGGATACGGAAAAATCACCACGTGGGCGGCGCTGCGTGTATCAGCTAAGTTTTTAATGTCCTAAAACGTTTACTACCCTAATCTACATCCAAAAGAAACACATTTACAACACTGACAAATCTACACAAATATATTTTAAACCGACTCTAAATAATGAAAATAAAATTTATTACGCTATCCGAATTCCAAATGCATGCATCCGTGAATAACTTATGCGATCCTAGTAAATAATTATGATCTGAAGTTTTTTTTTAATCTCTTCATCGATTTTCTCTATTAAAACGCAGATCACGTAAGGAGCAGTGAACTACGAGCTATTTGTAGACCGTTACACGAAACCTTTGGATCGCTGTCATCAATATTTCTCCTTTAGTACCTCGCAAATTTATTACACATTAATTGAATAAACACGTACGTGATTTATATTTTTTGAATTCTATTCAGGCCAGTATGTAGTCACGTACCATGATGTTGCTAATATATATTCAGTAATATTTATTATGTTCTAGGTAGGCAATACCGGTTTGTATTGCTTACCAAGAACATAGTAAATTTTACTGAATGAGCGATAGATCTCGAGTAGTCAAATACTCACCTACCTACTCTTTAATTCAGTACTACTTCAAAATCAACGTAATTTGCAAATATCTTGCATTGTATGTATGTTTATTTGGGTGGCATCTTGCAACTTAATTTTAAATTCAGCTGGAATATTATACTATATTAACTTTGGATGATAATGCATGGTTAGCCGTGATGTCATTCGTAATCCAATATGGGGAAATACCCAAAACGGTGGACTATTTATTTATAATTCTATCAATAGGTATCAAATGAAAGTACTTACTAAGAAATACTTGAAAAAAAAAGATGTGTGGCACTCGGAGACTGCCGCGTTAAAGCTATTGCATAGCATACCTTTTTTCTTTGATATTAATTAAAGTTACACAAAAAAAAACAAAAAAAAAACCTTCACCCGCACCCTCGCCCTCGCCCTCGCCCTCGCCCTCGCCCTAGCCCTCGCCCTCGCCCTAGCCCTCGCCCTCGCCCTCGCCCTCGCCCTCGCCCTCGCCCTCGCCCTCGCCCTCGCCCTCGCCCTCGCCCTCGCCCTCGCCCTCGCCCTCGCCCTCGCCCTCGCCCTCGCCCTCGCCCTCGCCCTCGCCCTCGCCCTCGCCCTCGCCCTCGCCCTCGCCCTCGCCCTCGCCCTCGCCCTCGCCCTCGCCCTCGCCCTCGCCCTCGCCCTCGCCCTCGCCCTCGCCCTCGCCCTCGCCCTCGCCCTCGCCCTCGCCCTCGCCCTCGCCCTCGCCCTCGCCCTCGCCCTCGCCCTCGCCCTCGCCCTCGCCCTCGCCCTCGCCCTCGCCCTCGCCCTCGCCCTCGCCCTCGCCCTCGCCCTCGCCCTCGCCCTCACCCTCACCCTCACCCTCACCCCTCACTCTCACCCCTCACTCTCACCCCTCACTCTCACCCTCACTCTCACCCTCACTCCACCCTCACTCTCACAGTCACCCTCATCCTCACCCTCACCCTCACACTCACTATCATCACGTCTCGATCAGTGCGAGCTTCGTACAATCGTACCATATAATATATGTACATACACGTTAAGCCAACGCTCGGCCGTGCTCGGTGAACTTCGTGTGACTTCGTCTTAGGTTTTTTTCCTTACGGAATTTCTTGATTAAAGCCCACTCAAAGCCCGCGATAAAAACTATGCAATAGCTAAATAAAAAATATTTTTAGTATTAACGCGTTCCTACAATATGGGTATCAAATGAAGGAATTTGCTGAGAATTATTCTGTTTAGTACTGTTATATAAAAATGACAGTTTTATTACAGAATTTTGGGTATTAACAAATTTTCATCTATATTTCGAGTACAAGGAACAAAAATGTTGCGAATTAAACGTTATTTTTGAAAATAAGTAAAACTACTTGGTTGTATAACAGCAACATTATCCTTCGATAATGTGTGCTTAACACGCACTTGGTCAATTTTTATTCCTTTATGTTCCTTACAATAGACTACAATATTATAAGTTTTTAGGGTGTTAATAATAATTTGCCGAATATTCTATGTTTGTACTATATTATATGTTATTGGTACGGTAGACCAACTCTGGGACATCCTTCAAAGGAGGATCCGGTGCACTCGACACTAGGCAGGTATTTATAGACCCTGTTGTTCTAGTCAGTTTGAGTCCAGCACATAATCTGTGGGGGAGCTTACACGCTTAAAAAACATCATTATTTTTTCATTTGCATTTCAAAATAGTTGTCAAATTTAGTTTCTATCTTTTGCACATTTTTTTACTGCATCTTGTAAACTAACACTATAATATTATCACAATAAAATCGACATGGCTTAGGTCTCGGGGATCTAGACCAATCTAGTACTGAGGAATATAATACTTTCAATTGAACCTGTAATTATACAATACATAATTACAGGTGTTTTTTTACAGACTGAACCCATCGATTGGCGATTAAATATTTATATATAGTTATATTATATTGGTACATATATATATATATAGGTATATATTTATATGTATTATATTTTTGAGCCGTTTGGGGTCGAGACACTGGGCTCGTGGGGCCCAAGTGCTCGTTCACTGTATAGTGATATCGCAAAGCGACTGGTCGATTCTTCTCGTGACCATAGGGCTGCCCTCTTTCTCGCTCAGAGAATAAGCATTGCCATACAACGTGGCAATGCGGCCAGCCTTATGGGAACCTTACCGGTTGATTTTGATGGGGAGGAATTCTTCGACACCTAGTCGGGGCATCATTGTCAGTCTTGTAATAATTCCCACCACCCTTCTTTTTGTATTGTTTTCTGTAAATGTGTTAAATTTTAATTTGTTAATAACCATGTAATTATTTAAATAACTTCGAAATAAATATTTATATTATATATATATATATTATTTTAATGTAGTTTAAATAGATCTTGAAATCAAAATGAATGAGTCTGGTTTAAGTAAAATGTTCTATCTACAGGGTTTAAGATACTTTGCCTTTCTGACATAGCAGTGAGATGCCTTGTACGCTAATTACATACCAAATTAACCTTTATGCACTTAAGAACCTGGGAAATTACTATCAAATTATTTTCTGTTTCGTATTTATCATCAATCTCTCTCTCTCTCTATAGTAGTACAATTTAATATAATTTAACTATTCGTTTAGAAGTACCATTAAACAAATATTTAAATTTGACCAAACGAGATCATCATATTTCACAAATATAATATTAGTGGGATTCTTGCAAAATCAAATACTACCTACAATAAAATAATTTGAAGGTAAAATTCAATTAAAGCGGCATATACATACAAAATTGAACTTTGCAGTATCTAATGAGACAAAACCATTATCAACCAAAACCCATTAGATTTTACGTGGCTTAATTCACCCGAGTCATTTTGACAAACGGCACAAACGATTCTAGTCTTTATGCAAATTTAATTATGAACGCCGAGCGACTATTGTCAGTGAGTGAGCTGAGGTAATCGGTTTACTCTTCGGGTGAAAAATTCTTCGGTGGAAACTGTTTCGTTTCTGCTTTTGCATATGTGACGATGTGACAAAAGAAAGGGTTAAGAGAAATTCGATTACGAACTCAATTCAAACTTTTTTATTGCTACAAAATACTTCTTGTTCTACTTGCGTATTTACATTTTAACCCACCCAATGCGATACTGTCTTATGACAGACTCATATAACAATGTCGCATTAAGTTTTCATTGTCAAATTACGTTGGAAAAGCAGTCAATCGCACTTTTTGTTTAGACCAACATTTATACTTCATCAACCTTTTCTTTATACAAGTAAGTGTTTTATTATTTCTAGCAATCAATGTCTACGTTTAAACAATCGATAAACACACAACAACAACGTTTAATCAATTTTATTGCCGCTTCGAAGCGTTCAGTTTTATTTTCATAGCTGTCAAACTGTTCATTTAGGGTTGATTGTCTCCATGAATAACTCTCAAATATTACCAATTCAAATGTTTATTTTCAATAAACTATAACTCTCTTTTTCCGAAGCTACAACTGCCTGCCATATTATTTATTCATACGAAAATGTATGCTTTAGTTACATATTTATTTCGTTCGTCATTATTGATAATTTTATCTTCATTACATGAAAAAAGTTATAAATAAATAGTAAATACAGGTTTTAACGCAATCATACTGTGTATGGACTGCATGATATATATTATATACCTACTATAGTACATAGTAGGTATATAATATTTAGTATTATAAAACTTTATACGGCAATGGGCTCACCACCTGTTACGTGGGACAAAATGCATACGGTGAAATGTGGGCCTTTAATATGCCTCTGCTACCCCTTCGGGGATAAAGGCGTGACAATATGTATGTATGTATGTTTGTATATATAAAACTTTACAACGAGTTGATATCCACATTTAAAAAATGTTGGCGGTGACTAAAAATCTCATCTTTTGATGCAGACGCATGATAAAATATAATTATGATATGTGGCAAAACTAAAATAAGTGTAAAATACAGGTATTAACGCGATCATTCTTATTTACCTTTAATAGCTTGACGTTTCGACTGGGTTGCACCAGCCGTGGTCACAAGCAGTTTAATCATGCAACGCGAAAGTTTAAAAGTTAGTGTGGCAAAACTCTCAATTGTAGATGTAACCATATCATTCGATACAAATTGAATTCAAGATTCTTACATACATAATTATAGTAATGCTTTTTCCTCAATAGTTAGGCAGGCAAATGACCACTTATTGAAAGTTTATTCTGTTCTTATACCACATATTGAAATAGATAGGGAAATATGGTAGCTACGTACTGTTGAAATTATTTTATGCCAACCATAAGGCCTTCAACTTGGTTTAACCACTAGCATGTTAGTGGCAACTGGGACCAATGGCTGAAGGAAAAAAAACGTTAGTAAATAAAAATGTCAAGAATTACCTTGATGACTTGATTGAGTGAGTGAACTTGATGACATGCTTAACGCCGCGATCAGGACACATAACACTGATCAAGCAGGGCTACAAGATAATACAAAAAACGCTCGTGGTCCCACGGACTCAGTGTTCTGTAAACGATCACTGCGCTAAGCAACTTTCGCTATGGCTGGTCACGGATGGGTGACCACTTTGTGGCATTTACATTTGCGAGCGTTTCCGTGCTTCGTAAGGCAGTAACATGGCAGTCGTTAAGTCAGGTTGAATGCCTTGAGGCGGCTTGAAAAATTTCAACAGGTACATTTGCAGGTAGCCACGACCTGCGTCTGTCTATTTCAATACGGCAACGGGCTCACCACCTATTACGTAGAACCGAAATACACATGTTGAAAAGTGGGTATATAATATGCCTCTGCCACCCCTACGTAATCGTTCTTTTTTTATTTTCATTTAAATACTTTCTATCTATTCCCCAATTCTCGTTGCGCAAACAACAATAATTCAGTCAAAAGATGATTACAATAAATTTTTAATGGCCACTCTAAATAATCACGAACCAGTAATGTAGAAGAATTTTTCCACTCGGCACATTGCGGGTAAATTCAAATTGTATGTAAATATGGCACTTTCAAGTAGAGATATCAAATGATATTATGGTAATGCGGCGATGTCGCCTGTTATTGGTTAATCAAGCTATGCGGGTAGTGAGATATCACAAAAGTTTTGAATATTGTGAGCAGTATTCAATATTTGCGAAGTGGAACTTGAAAATCCCCGAAAATGTGGTAGCTTAGAGCAATGCAGTTGAAAGATAAAATTTCCAAGAAGACCCCTTGAGGACCTAATAAACTACGACTTCACAATGTGTATTCCTGTCCCACGTAATAGGTGGTGAGCCCATTGCCGTGTTGAAAGTAGACAAGTAGAGGTTGTGTTTGTTTTATTGTAGAAATTGCACGAATATCTATTATGGGGTTGCATAAGAGTTATATGTTACTCAAGTTTAGTTTATTATTAACAAGCTAACCCCTGCGGCTTTGCCCGTGACATACTTCTAACCCCCGACGCACCCATTTATTCCCGTCGCTTACTACTTTTACAACATGTATCAATGTTTGCCCGATTTTTATGATTACTGCTTCGCTCTCCTGGGTAGTAGCGTGATAATATATAGCTTATAACTTTCTTCCATAAATGGGCTATCCAACACATTTTTTTTTTCATTTCTACCTGTAGTTCCGGTGATTAGCGCTTAGCAACATATTTTGAGATTGATATTTATTTATATAGATGTTGTATTCAAACATAATCTGCATTAATATTAATATGTAACATCACCTAAATACAAAATGTAAACAACACTGTAATCGTATTCAATATTCTAAAACCACCTCGAAGAATATATATATACCTACGTAGATCGTAAGCTATCCAGATATTGATTTCTCAGAGGGTGCCTAATGATATAGTCCTTGAACCTCGAAGCTCTACCTTATTTGAAGGCCATTGAATACGAACGTTATCGAAATTTTTTGTATCTACTCTTGAAGACATTAAAGGTTTATTAAGTTTAATTAATTAATTATTAAGATTTCAAGTTATACAATTATTTTTTTTATATTTTTAACATTGTTTTCTCTTTGTATGATTTATTTTTATATTGGTGTGCAATAAAGTTTATTCTATTCTATTTTATATCTAACAGAAGTAACATTCGTTTAATATTTTAAATTTTTGCATTAACCATATTATAAACCAAATTTCTACACCGCGTTTCTGTTCACGATATACTCAAAAACTATTGGACCAATTTTCACGCTGTTTTCACGAATATATATTGTGCTTCTTGAAAAAGGTACGCTATGGCTGATCGTAATATGGGTTGCAATGGCATTACATACATACTTTGGTAATACCATTGCAACCCGTCTTAGGACCAGCCAAATCGTAAGATACTTAACGCAGTGCTTATTTATAGAACACTAACTTAGCTGCGCTACGAGGCTACAATTAGTTATAGTACAGTCATAAGGAAACTAAGGTTGCTTTTCAAACATAGATACGTAAATATATATTATAATCTCATCTTTATTCACAAATTTCTCCATTTGCATTTAGTCCGACGTAACAGGTGGTGAGACCATTGTCACCCTTAATATTTTCAATTTGAATTAACGACTGCCATGTTACTAGCAACCGAGACGTGGCTTAACGTGCCTTCCGAAGCACAGAATCGCTTGTAAATGTAAATGTCTCAAAATCCTAGGATCAGCCGTGGTGAAAATTTACCTAAAGCAGTGAGCGTTTACAGAACACCGAATCTTCGGTACCACGAGCGCTTCTTTATTAGTATTTTATTCCAGGTAATAGGTGGTGAGTAGGGGTCAGATAGGGTCAGATTGTGGCTACCTGATGTTGATATTTGAAGTGAGTCCCCCAACCCTCCACTCTATAGTCGAGGACGTACTCGTACTCTATGTGACGCTGTCCCATGACTGGGCAGCCCAACATTAATTAGGTCACTCTCATTGACAAGAGATTGCCGTTTTGCCGAATGGAGGTGCCCAACTCCATGAATTTTAAGGTACCATATAGGTATATTTTCTAAACCAGGCCATGACTTATCGTTAAAAGGTTTACTTTCGTAAAAGAAAACTAGCGTATTTCCCAAAATAAGCTGTTGATTTATCTGCACAAGCAGATGGATTGGTTGCCGGTACGCAATTGACCAACATAAATTTATCCTCGTCTATCTTCCAACTCTCCTCTAAAAGTATCACATTGAGGGATGTTCTGATAGGATGAAGAGTTCATTTTATGTTGGTGTAAATAAAACACGTCAGTTTTGGCGCATCAAATGCGGAAGAGTGAGGTCACGTGACGCTCGCTGCGTGTATCCGGTTACAAGTTCGTAGGACGCATTTCTGAAAGGTGGCTCAGGATTTATTACAAATTTATCATTTATAATATAATATTTTGATCAGTTTTATATATTAAGAATTTCTTGAGGGATATTTTTAATTTTGACTGAAAAACGTTATAACTTATTGAGTCCGGAGTTACATGGCGGAAATCCATCGTAGAACGATAATGAAGGAGGATCCCACCACACACCCTCGATTTGTCAATCCAAACGCACAACGGTCAAGGATAACCTCGACTAATTGTAACGGAGGAATGACGAACCGAACTCCTCAAGAAAAGGGATGTAGAATAAGTAAAAGAAAACCTTCAGGACAAAAAGTCAGCCTGATGGGTAACATATTATACGCCCACATTTCACCCACGTAAGGATTTTTATCCTATGTAATAGGTGGTGTCGTAAAAAGTTGTCAAATTGTACAAATTGTACAAATTAATACCTAAAGTGAAAATGTATACTATTTTAATCAAATATACTCGTATTTAAGTCTCAAACTGTGGCCTAAGTTCAACAGCATTGTCACTAATTTTATTCAAACATTCACAGGCTTTTACTTCACAGACTTCTCCGAAATTTGTATTCTTTTATCAAATATTTCAACCTGAAAATAATAGGAAGTATTGTCTTAGAAGGAAACTTCAACTAAAGTGAACTACACGCAAATAGGTTCTTTTGAATGATAAATTAGACCTTCGTTATGTATTTAAAAGTGCGTGTGGGTTTGATTGTAGCGCTTTATATTTTTAATATGTTGGCAAAAAGGCAGCTTACAATCTTTTAAAAACAGAGTATAATTAAAATATATGACATTTCTTAACCCGTCACACACGTAGCTATAATATGTATTAATTTAAATTATAACAAGGCATATTACGATATATTTTCCAAACAAATATTCAAGGGTCGGCAGCGCGAGTGCTGCACCTCTGGTGTTGCAAACGTCCATAGGCTACGGTGACCACTTTCCATCAGGTGGGCCGCATGCTTGTCAGCCACCTCAGTTGTATAAAAAAAATTAAAAAAAGCTACTGCACACGCAGCCATAATATTTATTTCTGTGACGTCAGCACCGTATACCGTAATTTATATTATCGCATATTAATATAATATAAATACAAACGCTAAGCCGACCATCAATGAATAAAGGCAAAATATATATTCTAGCATCGTCTCTGTGCGTAGTAGCTTACTATAATATAATTTTCGTAAAAATAAATGCATATTAATATATATTACTAGCTGTCCCGCCCGGCTTCGCCCGTGACATACTTCGAACCTTTTTTTTTCTATTACTTGTGAATCTAAACCATTCAGGGCGCCACCCAAACGCATACTAAAATAATCATTCAAATCAGTCCAGCCGTCTAGGAGGAGTTCAGTGACATACACACGCACACAAGAAATATATATATATATATATAAATAGTAGATATATTTTTTTCTACACAGAGTGAACTAGTTTAAATTAAGTTAATATTAGCTTGTGCTATGCAGAATCTAGACAAACATTATGCTATATTTATTATAATAATAAACGTTTCTTTCATTTATTTTTATAGACATAGACATTTTAAACATAGATAATATCAAAATGTCTAAAGAAAAATTTACAGATCACAAAAATATTTTGAAATTAGACCTTAGCAACGGCAGTCACATTCTTTGATCACTGCGCGTTTGGGTTAGTCAAATAAACAAATAAAATTATGGGACATTTTTACAAAGTGCCATCTAGCCCAAAGTAAGCCAATATAAGCTTATAGTATGGGATCTAGACAACCGATAAACATTCATATGTATTTTCAAATACACACATATTTAACAGAAAACACCCAAACCCCGTAACAAACATTCCGATCACACAAATATTTCTTCCAACTCAGGAATGGAACCCGGTACCTAAGTGCGGCAGTCGCGTTTACCAATATATGAAGAGCCGTACATTTGATATTTAAATAAATAAGCTTGTAAATCTTTATTACTAAAGTACGAGAATTACATAAAGTTAGTTATCGATTGCATATCACTCAGTTATATTATCAACTCATATTCAACTACTGCTTATAAAATGGTCATCAACAATAAACCTCTCATTTAAATATTTCATCACTGACTGAAAAGTGACTTTATTAAACGTTTAATGGTTTCAGTTATTATTCAAAAGCCGTAATACGTATGACCTATTTAAAATTTAAAGCTAGTACAATATTATTTATGATAATATTTTAAATTCAAAATCTTAGTTACTGGGTACATATAAACATAATAATAAATAAAATAAAATAAATATAAATAAATATCCATCCCGCTTATCCCCGAAGGGGTGGCAGAGGCATATTATATGCCCACTTTTCACCGTGTGGATTCCTGTCCCACGTAACAGGTGGTGAGCCCATTGCCGTGTTGAAATAGACAGACGCAGGTTGTGGCTGTTGAAAGTTTTCAAGCCGCCCATAAGGCCTTTAACCAGGCTTAACGACTGCCATTTTACTGGCAACCGGGACCAACGGTTTAACGTGCCTTCCGAAGCACGGAAACGCTCGCAAATGTAAATGCCACAAAGTGGTCACCCATCCGAGGACCAGCCGTAATGAAATTTGCTTAACTCAGTGATCGTTTACAGAACACTGAGACCGCGGGGCCACGAGCGCTTCTTAACATAATAATAAATACATTTTTAGGCAAAATCAGTACATATGTAGTCCTGCCCTGTCCTGTGTGGGAGGAAATCACATTTTAAGAATAAGGTGTAAGTCAAACAGGATTGCATGATAGCTGGCAGAATGGACTGACCTTATGCGTGACCTTAAGTGCATCCCATTGTAAATTTATACCTTCGTGTTAGCATAGACTAAGTTTCTTGTTATGTATTTTAAACTAGCCGACACCCCACGGTTGCACTCGCGTAGTGCTCGTAGAATACCGAAATTTACCTTATGTTCCCATTATAATATCAGCTATCAAAGAGTGTCCGAAAAATTTGATCCAGCAAAAACCAAAAGACAGGCGGACAAAAATAAAATAAAAATAGATTTTTTTATGTCAGAATCTAGGAAATTAATTAAATAAATATTTTATTAAATGAATAAATTATTTGCACCAAATAACTACTTTCATAGGTATTAGGTGCAAAGCTATAAATTCGGTACTTCAATCAGACACTTTAATTTTATAAGCATTTTTTCCTTAACTCTTTACATACTCGATACCGGTGTTCACCGCTACCGGTAATGATGTCCCAGGTGCCGACACCAAGTGCATTTCGTTTCTCTACTCAACTCTGTTAACTATTCCCTTTGAATAGACACTTCACTTTGTAGACCGTATCCCTCTCTTTTAGGGTTCCATACCTCAAAAGGAAAATATGGAACCTTTATATTATCACTGTTGTACGTCCGTCCATCTATCTGTCAGCCATGACCCTTTGCCATTACGAGAACGCTTAGAGGTATCGAGTTGAAATTATAATTATATGCTCTCTGGGGGCCGAGTCTACTATTGACTATTGACAAGCCGTAGAATAGAAACAGAATCGCGGTTTTTAGCTGTCAAAATGTTAGTAGACTATAAAAAAACTAACTAGCGGCCACTAGCGCGGTAGGTTGTAGAAGAATTCTATCGGCCGAACGATAGAAGTCTATTGAAGTACAATTGTAATAGAAAAATACAAAAAAAAATGTACAGGTGGCTTTCTATTGGACGACGATATCGATTCTTTTTCGACACGTTTGAAATAGCAGACTCGGCATCCTGGTCTAATGAAGCTGTGAAAAAAATCAAACTTTTTAAATATAAAAAAATACGGAACCGTCGTTTGTTTGGCGCGACCGGCTCGCACTTGTCCGTTATTTTTAAATTTTTAAAGTTCTATAAATATATAGTTCTAATTCTCTTATTTAATTTATAAAAAATTGAAAATAGAACAAAACTACGGAGTGAATGTAGTGAGCAAAATATTCCCCACTTCAAGATAAGCAAATTTCGCCTTTGATAGTATGGATTTGTTAGCAAATCGCATTCTCAACTGATTTCTATGAAACTACGTGTTCCTTGATGTGATAGATAGATATATAATTCTTTATTGCACACCATTACATACAGTATTTACAGGACTTAAAACTACAAGTGAGAGTACAATGGTCTTATCGCTAAAAGCGATCTCTTCCAGACAACCTTAGTATGGAAAAGAGATGATCAAGAAAACAAAGAAAGAGGTAGTTGATGGCGTACTTACATAATATATAACTACAGATTAGTATGATAGCGAGGATAATAGTTAAGATAGAATAGTCGTCGGTGTCGATTTTTGATGCGAATAGGAGCAAAACGAACAACGAGGCAACAACGCAGGTGGCCTTACAGTTTTGGAATGTCAAATGGACCCACTTGAACGTCCCGATTTTTGATGACATATGATTTGCCTAAATAAATATGGGTCGCCCCCAATAATGCCGAAAGTCAAAAGCAGTAAATACTCCTAGCGTCCAAATATAAGTAGACCTCAGTCTCCAAATACATATACAGATAAAGAGAAGAATGCTTAAACTGAATAAAATATCGAAGCACTCGTGGCCTCGCTGACTCAGTGTTCTGTAAACGATCACTGCGATAAGCAACTTTTGCTATGGCTGGTCACATATGGGTGACCACTTTGTGGCATTTACATTTGAGGGCGTTACAGTGCTTCGGGAGGCACGTTAATCCGTTGGTCCCGGTTGCAAGTAATAGTCGTTAAGCCAAGTGTAAGGCCTTATAGGCGGCGGCTTGAAAAATTTCAACAGCGGGTAGTAACAACTTGCATGTGTCTATTTCACCATGATAATGGGCACACCATCTTTAACGCAGGACAAGAATACACACAATGAAAACTGGGCCTATGCCTCTGTTATTGCAACCCCTTCGTAAAAACAAAATATCGATAATTTGAAATCTGAAATAAGTGATACGCAATATGGCAGGTTTCAGTGAAAGTGTCAGCGTTAAGCTGGAAAAGGGCGTGCTCCGTTGGTTTGGACACGTCCAACGAATGAGTGAGGAACGATTGACGAAGAATATATATTGTGCGAAAGTAGTGGGCAGAAGAAGTCAAGGTAGACCGAGAATTACATATGAAGACCACGTGAGCGGATTGCTCAAGAACGGAAGAGTCAAAAGTAATCGGATACCCAGACGTGCATGTATAAAGCGATTAATAAATCTACAGGAAGCGAAAGAAGAATGCATGGATCGCGATGCCTGGCGATCTGTCCTCTCTGACTACCCCGTCATGGATACAGCGTGAAGATAGGTAAGTTTTTTAAAATCTGAAATAGTTGAATTTTATGTTGTATTTATATGGTACGAGTATGTACTGTATTTTTATACGGTACATATTTTATGCATGTGTGTGTGATGAAAGTAATGTGCCTGCTATCGGCCTACTTTGATATATTATGATAGATTACATATTGAAGGATAATTTTACCTTCCGCTTTCATTAATACTTTATAATGTTATATTATTTTCTCATGGCCGTTCCTCATTCTATTAGATATTAATAATGAAAGGCTATTTCTGGATAACTCACACACTGCCAACTTCTATGCGGTAATGTATTAATTTAAGAAGTCTAAACATTCGTATTTGATAGCGCTCGTGGACCCGCGGACTCAGTGTTCTGTAAACGATCACAGCGTTAAGCAACTCTGGCTATGGCTGAGGAAGATTGGTGACCACTGTGTGGATTTTACATTTGCAAGCGTTTCCGTGCTTCGGAAGGCACGTGAAGCCGGTGGTCCCGGTTGACAGTAAAATGGCAGTCGTTAAGCCCAGTTGTAGGCTTTATGGGCGTCTTGCAAAATTTCAACAGCAGGTCACCAAAGCCCGTGCCTGTCCATTTCAACGAGGCAAGGGGCTCACCACCTGTTACTAGGGACAAACTGCATACGGTGAAATCTGGGCGTATAATATACCTTTGGGGTTAAAGGTGTGACAATATGTATGTAAACATTTGTAACTAGATTTAGGCCGATGCTTAGTCCATGTAGTGTTTTCACTAATCCTTTTGCCACAAGAACCTGTTCCCGGGATAAAAAGTAGCCTTTGTATTATACACAGTGTCAACTAGCGCTACACCTAATTTTATATAAATTGGTCCAGCGACTCGAGTGTTCTTCTGCGTTTGAGCTGTTTGAGCGTTTCTCTCTCCGCGTAACCGTTTCCTACAAGAAATTATTGAGAACAATTATTGAGAATAATTTCATGTAGGAAACGGTACACTACAACAAAACGACAAAAGCATACTAAATGTCAATTAGTACCTATTGATAGTTTTTCAGGCTGGGGTCAATGCTAGAACTGGGCTCATTTTCTTGTGACCAGGATGAAATTGATCGCATTTTCTTGTGACCAGGATGAAATTGATCTTAGCCCATTTTTTTACTAATAAATAGGTACGAAATACAGGTACCTCTATTTAATTTTTATAAGAAATACCTATTTTACTTGAATTAAATTGACAAGCAGATTGCTTGTGACCACGGCTTGTACAACCCAGTAAAAACATCAAGCCAATACAAGTTAAATAAGTATGTTCGTGTTAATATCTGTATTTCTTATTTTTTTGTTTCATGCAACACGAAAGTTTAATAATTACACTTTCACTACTTTCCAAAGTGAAAGTTTTCGAAACTCTAGTTTTGATATTTATATTCTTTCGAGCGCTCCTTCCTATGTTATGTATTATCAAATAAGCCACGTAAATCTTTACGAAAAACCCTATAAAGAACGTAATTACACGAAGATTTTCCGTTCTTTACCTGTTTGGAAAGGTTAAACATTCTTAAGGGAGATCAAAAGTGCTCTGTAATTAGACACAAAATGTTCTCATAAAATACTAGCGTCTTAGAAGTGTGCTAATTAAAGACGGTTGGTATTTATATGAAATACGGCGCCCTCCGCATTTTTCGAGTTGTTTAATTAATTACAAAGACGAGAACAGTGGCAATGATGGATTTTCAGTTTCCCAATAAAAGGAGACGTCCGTAATTTCATAAAAAGGGCATATAAATATTAAATAAATAAATATTGTTGGGACAACTCGCACAACGCCATCTGATTCCAAACTAAGCAGATCTTGTACTAAGGTAACCAGATAACTGATAAACATACGTATATATTAGAATAAAACATCGTGCTCATCACACAAAGTTTTATCCTGAGTGGGAATCGAACCCACGACCTCTTGCGTAACAGTGGGATACAATCCCACCACTCCACAGAGTCAGTCACTTTATATCTTAATTATAAGATTAAAATAACTAAATATAATAAATATTGTTGGGACAACTCACACAACCCCATCTGATTCCAAACTAAGCAGAGCTTGTACTATGGTAACCAGATAACTGATAAACATACTTATATATTTCTAAATACTTACATATTATAGAAAAATAACACCCAGACACAGAATAAACCATCGTGCTCATCACACAAAGTTTTATCCTGGGTGGGAATCGAACCCACGACCTCTTGCGTAGCAGTCGGATGCACTCCCACCGCGCCACAGAGGCAGTCATTATGTTCGAGTTAGCAAGGTGGATTGTGATGTGGTGAACTTTTTCATTATCATATTATATTTGAATTTGCTTTCTAATCTTAACTGCATTTTGAACTTGGGGCCTATTTTATAGGGGTTCATTTTGGTACCCAACTTGATAAGTTTGATTGATAACACTTGTATTATTCCACATTAAGTGTCAACCTATGAAAATTCCGAAATGCGAAACCTATCGGACTAAAAGTAAATAATGTGGAGTAGTACCTACAAGTTTTGTCATTTAATTTGTGTGTAGCCAGTTCCAACAGAGTGATCGGTGTAAAATATTTTTTTTTTTAATCAATGTCATATTAATTTGCTTCGGAAGGTAAGGTTAAGCCGTTGGTCACGGTTGCCAGTAACATGGCAGTCGTTGAGTCAAGTTGAAGACCTTATGGGCGGCTTTACAAAATTCAAAAGAAAGTAGCCACAACCTGCGTATATCTATTTGAACACGATACCTATTATGTAATACACATGGTGAAAATTGGGCACCTAATACGCCTCTGCCACCTTTTCGGGAATAATGCGTGATAGATAAATAAATATCATTTTGGTTTCAGGCTTGCTATCGATATGACACTCGGGAGATCAATACATTTCATTTGAGACCACATTTATAGAGTTCCATCTAGACGTTAGGCCTATAAAGGGGAACAAAGAAAACTATAGATACACGTGCGTAAAAGTTCAAATTCTCAGATTCAAATTTTACTTTTTAAACACCTATTACTAACTGAACTAGTTAAAAATGACGAATAAACTATTACTTCTTGTCATCAATAGTTGTCATCTCTACCATACTCGTTATAAGACGTTGATAAAAATCTGATGGCCCAAACGTAGAATCTAAAAATTTCCATCAAAAATGAATAAGGTAAAATTTTGAATTGAGAATTGTTAAAAGAAAGTGTAATCAACCCCAATCATTCATTCAATTCACATCAATTTTCACCCATTTTTAGAGGTAATATATTAAGTTGTGCTTGTTTGGGTTGTGTTCCTTGTGGCATCTGCATCGGTTTTATAGGCAGCTAAAAAATCTCCGGTTAGTTGACAACAATAGGTTCGGTAGCGAGAATGTGACACCCTTCAATATTGCAAATGTTCATAGGCTACGGTGGTCACAACCGAATAGGATAACATTATTATTTACTTGGTTTATTAGAAGTTTACACTGTACTTAGTACTACTTTTGGCGTTAGTACTGTTAATTATTTCGTATCTTGATTTTATTTTGACAACTGATGACCGCCCACGGCATCGCCCGTGACATAATTCGAACTTCTATCGCACTTATTGAATCGCATTGTTTATAAATTCTACAGTAATTCATAAAAATTGCCCGATTTGTCGACATTTATAATTACTGCTCTGTTCTCCAGCGTAATGATATTTAGACTATAGCTTTTCTTAATAATGTGCTATCCAACACAAATATATTTTTTCAATTCCTGATATTAGCGCGTTCCACCAAACAAACAAACAAACTGGTCAGCTTTATATATTTGTATAGAAATGTAAACTAACATCATTAAGCTGAACATTTGGTTTAATTTAATGCGCCAATCTCAAGACTCTGTCCGAGACTACCAGGACTTTAATTGATCGTGCTAATTAGTGTCTAGCACATAAGACCTTTTAGCCTTTTTGTTACCACATCACTAAAAAGGCAACGGGTTCAAAATTTCTTCAAAATTTAACATCTAAAATAGGCACATTTTATTAAATTTATTCAGCCCTTTAGACCCACCCCAGTTCCGTGCTTCGGAAGGCACGTTAAGCCCTCCCGGTTGCCAATAAAATGGCAGTCATTAAGCCAAGTTGAAGGCCTTATGGGCGGCTTGAAAATTTTCAACAACAGGTCGCCACAGCCTGCGCCTGTATATTTCAACACGGCAATGGGCTCACCACCTGTTACGTGGGACAAAAATGCATACGGTGAAATGTGGGCGTTTAATATGCCTCTGCCTACCCCTTCGGGGATAAAGGCGTGACAATATGTATGTATGTATGTAATCTCAAGAACTACTGCTTCGAATAGAAAACCTTTTTGAAAATTATGCTAGAAAGCCCATTATTTAGAAAAACTTTAGGCAAAATATCATTACGCTACTACCTAGAAAAGCGGAGCAGTAATCATACCATGTTAACCAATTGCACAAATTTACATACATTATTATAAAAGTAATAAACGACGCGATTAAATTAATACTACTGAATTCTAAGTATGTCATGGGCAAAGCAGTGGAGGCCAGCTGGTTACTTTATAAACAAAACTAAAATGGGTCCGACAAAAGTTTTTTACTTTAAATGACAAGTAAATCTATAAAAAAATAAGAGAAAACGGTGTTTTAACTTTTTTATATTTCACAAAATGGCTAAAATATTTAAGATCAAAGTGCATATAAAGCGGGCGACCGCATACGTCACAACCCTGCTCATTGAATAGTCGCGCTTTCGTTCGCACCCGAAAGTCGCACCGCACCTTGTCGCAGTCTGTGCGAGGCTATAACGTCATTTTGGGCGCGCCTAATCTAGGAAATTAAAAAAAATACTAATACTTCTCGCCGTTATAACTTCGGAAATACTGCAAGTATTTAAGTGAAATAATAACTAATGTAATGTACATGAGCTACGCTATATTTGACAGTAATATTTTGACCCTTTTGTGTTCTCCAATATAGTTATTCCGTTAGCCCGATTGAAATTCCACTTTCAATTATACCAAGTTACCACTAAGTGCAGAACCACGTTCATTAACTATTTGCAAACTTGCATAATCTTTGGCGGGTCATGGAGAGCACACAACGAGAGAAGGGTTAACTTATACGTATATTCAACTTGGTTAGTGGTTGCTTTCGTGCTTAATGGAACGGATTTGCTGCACAAAATGGTTTTCAGGGTGTACCTATGTAACTACCATGGACAGTGAAACGACAACTGACAAGAGACCTATATTAGAAACAGTTTCAAAAAGCAATTTGTATGCTAACTATATTCTAAATTTAAAGTGGAACTATTTTTAGTCACAAACTGGACTGGCCCTAACGTCTTCTGACTTGCAGGTCAGACGCTTAACTAACTAGGCTCTCGTAACCCAATCGAAACCGACGAATTAATCCTCCTGTCTCTTGTGTGTTTTAGTGCAACGCTCTACTGTATCATTTTTACGATTAAAGAAGAAAGAGATGATCAGTATTGAACTGTCCCAAAACAATCATGAAAATAAAAAAAAAACTATACGATAACTATCACGAAATAAGGAACTAGTAAAAGTACATAATATATATCTTGTTGAGTTCTGACGTTCCTAACACAATAGATTGTTCCTGCATATTTTATATAAGGAATATTCCTCGAACTTCTCATCGCTCGTTGTTCCCTCGCTCAACACATTGGTTTCGTGAGCTTCAAATATGACAGAATAATTTATATTCGGCCAACGCAGAAAACCGAGATATATTATCGCGATACAACAATCGATTGCCAAGTTCCTTGTTCACTTCTTAATCGTATCGTATCGTATCTTTCGTCTAAACAATAGCGTCATTCTAGTCTTGTTTGTGCAAGCTGCTCGACTTGTCAAATGTTGAATTAAAATGTCATTGTATTTTCAAATTGCGCTGTATTGTATGTTACGGTAATATTTTCTCTATTGGAAAAGTTCAAGATACTGATTTTATGAATTGTTCGTTTAGTAACGTTTAAATCTTTTAATTTTATACCACCAACCACTAATATCCGTATTTTAACAAAATAACTACATACCTGTAAGTTCACTTTATAGTTTCGTTTACTTTAAGTTTACAATTTAAGCTTGATTTGCATCAGGCAACAAGGAGTGTATTGATTTTTTTTATTCTTTTAGTGAACGTTTTCGTTGCTTAACTTACATGAAATCTTTATTTTAAGTCCTATGCAATGGTGTAATTTCACTCAATAGTCGAGTAGGCAATTAGATTCAGTCGGCATGCACACGTGAGTTAAGTGTTTTCAAGGGTAAAGATTCATCATCATCCTCTTGCCCTTGTCCCAATTTACTTGGGGTCGGCGCAGTATGTCTTCTCCTTCCATTTATCCCTGTTATTCGTCATCTGACCATTCAATCCTTTCATATTTATATCACTCCTTACACAGTCCATCCATTTTTTCATTGACCTTCCTCTGGCTCTCCATCCATCAACCTTCATATTCATATTTCTTTTTTCATGAGCAAAGATTAACGTCAAAACTTTTGCCTTAATTTCTGTATTGTCAAACAGTAGTTGCTAATTGACCTTTTAACCCTATTGATTATTGCATTAATATCGACGAAGTACTTCCATGTTTAAAATTAAAACTTATCGAATATTAGCCGTGTGAACATGTTTAACCAACTGAATAATATTATATTGCAGATATTGTATACTATGCCTATAAACTATATACATAGGCTTTGCCGCATGGACAAAGGACTTCCAATCTATTGTTGTTGCTTATCCTCTATGCGTCGCTGTTGTAGGTAGCGTATTAATTTATGAGTGTTGATTTTATAGCACGGCAGTGTAGATTGTAAAACGTCTATTAAAATGTAACCTGTATTTTTACGTAATTTTTAAAAAAATGTTTGAGTTTTAATCAAAATTGAAAAGTGGGCAGTGTTTGCATGATAGAGACCTTTAAGAGTGCTAAGGGTATCGAATCGCTCTGTACAACAAAAAATAACTTGATTTCTTATTCAACTGACTAACTAATTTTTTACTATTTATATCCAGCTTACTAGTACTATGGGTCTCAGACTTAAACTATAGACTGATGAACACGGATGAATCATCTTTATTTCAGAAATACTTAAAAAGCAAATTAAGTAAATATTTGTGCCTATTTTCCTGGTGTATGGGGGTTCAAACAACCAAATAGTATTTCCTTTATTTTCTTTCAACTAGGTAGTGCACTTACTGGCCAAAGGCCTGTAAGGGGAAAGAATGAAAAAATGCTTTTGAAAATATCGAATATTACAAACTAAAATATAACTGGTCGTAAAAACAAAAAGAATCGGACTGGGATCTAAACCCCAATAGAACAAGAAAAGTATGTTTATTTATTAGAACCAATTTTTGGAATGGTTATGAAAAAATCTAGATGCTATTGTTCAAATGCTAGTATTCTAATTCAGAACATAAATAAAAATAAATTGAACATAAAATAAATTGAACAAAAAAACTGAACAGTACTAAAATAAACCACCCAAGATCACCTTTACATAACATTTTTGTCCGTAATTATAGCAAGCACCTATTTAGTAAAAGCATCTGGGTCGTATCTTCACTCATAAACGATAAAGATTTTTTCATGTCAAAACAAGTTATTGAGGTCAAGTCCGGAGAGAAACCTTCTATAGTTGTCATTTAAAAGCGGCACTGAAATTTAATAATATGAGGCCGAAAATTTGCCCTACTTGTATAATAATTTTGGGTGGCACCTGTTAAAGATTTTTAGTGTATTTTTACTCTCAAAGGTTATGTGACTTCTCATATTTATTTAAATAGGTAGTAGGTATATTATAAGCGCTCGTGGTCCCGCGGACTCAGTGTTCTGTAAACGATCACTGCGTTAAACAAATTTCGTTATGGCTGGTCACGGATAGGTGACCACTTTGTGGCATTTACATTTGCGAGCGTTTCTGTGCTTCGGAAGGCACGTCAAGTCGTTGGTCCCGGTTGCCAGTAACATGGCAGTTGTTAAGTCAAGTTGAAGGCTTTAGGAATTTCAACAGCAGGTAGCTACAACCTGTGTCTGCCTATTTCAACATGGCAATGGGCTCACCACCAATTACGTGGGACAGGAATATACATGGTGAAAAGTGGGCATACCATATGTATGCATCTGCCACCCCTTCGGGGATAAGGCGTGATGGGAATATATTATAACAATTACGTAGTCTTGTCCATACTAATGGAACACGCCCTTTTTCAGCTTAAAGACACCGCAGACTTAAGTCAACTAAAGGAGTTTCTGCAGCTATACAGTAGCAAAATTGCCAGTAGCTAGTCTTTGGTGTCACCTTATTCTGACTCTTCCATTTAATCCACACATATTGCGAAGTTATCACTTCGTTAGGAATTCCGTCAAACAACGGTTTGGTAAAGATACATACTTACACCAAAATACTACAATTAGGGGAATTTAATAATTCTATTAATATAATTACATTAACTACACCTCTGATAATATTATAAATGGATAAAATTCCTACACCAAAAAAAAAAATTTTTTTAACAAATTACGCTTAATATGTATGAGTTTTCAAAGAGTCGGGTTTACTGAAGACCATCCTGGTTGCAGCCCCAAGTCAAGGTGACCGTATAGTAAGATGATAACCTGCAAGGTACCTACTCATTGAAACTAATCTATTTAACCCAAATACGATACGTCTGCTGTGAGTTTTCGAAGAATCTGGTTTTCTGAAGACCATTTTGATTGTAGCATTAGGTCGGAGTTATCAATTATATATGAAAATGATATGAAATGATTATATTGGTATGAGTTAAGGTCTTAATAGAGTAATCATACTCCAGAAATGCCTTACATCATTTTGGAAAAGAGCTGATACACTGCTGGCGAGATATTAATCAAACATAGCTAAGAACCAATGCAAGAAAATTGGCTTTTTAATAAAGAAAACCGCATCCTAATCAGTCCATCCGTTTGAGAGCTACGATGCCACAGACACACACTCACAGACATTGACGTCAAACTTATAAACCCCTCTTTTTGGGTCGGGGGTTAAAAAGTGAACTACTTGAGCGACTAAGTACTTATCGATACAATACTTAATCGTACAATTATGTAGATATATCGTAAATACCCTTCCAACTTTCAACGGCGTAGTTGGCAGCGGGAGAAAGAAATGTATAATGATAGCGCTTGAACCATTACGTTAGGATTAAATACTGTCATAAAGTCTGGCGTTGAAATATGTATTGCACAGTATTAAAATATTAAAGATCCTGTAATGGACATGGTGGCAGTGGCGGGAGCGCCGCGTAATAATAGGTCTTTACCTATGAAATTGCCGTTCTGCAGTACTGGCCATTTCAAATAAAAATAATTTTTGTTTGGCTAAGAATTCTAAATTCGAACTAATTTTATTATAACAACATGGAATTCTTTTTTTAAAAGTAGTTATTTCTTCATTGATTAGTGTTACGTTTTCATCGCATTTCAATATTTTTCGTCATCATGAATACGTTAAAAATTGGAGTAATTATGGTATATGAGTACCGTCGTGGCAGCAACGCGGCACAAGCGGCACGCAACATCAACGACGTTTATGGAGTTAACACTACAAACCAACGCACTACCTGTTATTGGTTTGCTCGCTTCCGTTCTGGAAATTTCGACCTGAAAAATGAACCTCGCGGTCGTCCGAAGACTTTGGTCGACAATGACGAATTAAAGGCGATTGTGGAAGCTGATGATACACTATCTACGGCTGAATTAGCAGCAGCTTTCGACGTTAGCGTCAAAACAATATTGGTCCATTTGCGTCAAATTAGCAAGGTAAAAAAGCTTGACAAATGGGTGCCACACGAACTTAATGATCGCCAGCGCAAATTACGCGTCGAGACGTGCCTTGCACTGCTCAACAGACACACAATTGAAGGAATTTTGAACCGCATTGTTACCTGCGATGAAAAATGGATTCTGTTTGATAACCGCAAGCGCTCAACAAGTTGGTTGAATCCTGGTTCAGCACCTAAACAATGCCCTAAACGAAAACTTACCCCTAGAAAAGTGATGGTCACTGTTTGGTGGTCTAGCGCCGGTGTGATTCATCACAGGTTCTTATCTAACGATCGTGATCATTACTGCAGATGTGTACTGTGAAGAACTGAACACAATGATGGAGAAGCTGGCACATCCCCAACCAGCATTGGACAATAGCTCGTTTCCGCTGCTCCTGCACGACATCGCGCGACCTCATACTGCACAGCAGACGGTCTCCAATGTTGCAAGAACTGGGGTTGGAAGCTCTCCGTCATCCGCCCTACTCACCAGACCTAGCGCCTACAGACTACTACTACTTTTTCCAGAATTTGGATAACTTCTTGGCGGGAAAAAAATTAAATACCCGAGAGGCAGTACAAAATGCCTTTGAAGAATTTGTTGCCTCCCGTCTAGCTGAATTCTTTAAGAAGGGCATCAATAAAGTGCCACTGCGTTAGCAAAGATGCATTGATGGCATGGGTGATTACTTCGATCAATACAAATAAAAATTCGTTTAAATTTTTTCGTACAAAACGGCAATTTTATAGACAATATTTCTGTCCCTGCAACAGTTCCACAGAAAGTTAAGCAATGGTATTTAAAAAAAATAGTAGTAAAGAGTAGGTTTAGTTTATGTAATTTGAATAAGTTTCTATACTCATATCTCCAAAATTAATTAAACTTTTACTGCTTCTATATTAGTAAAAATAGTCAAAAAATACCACTTCTTAAGCAATTTCATTAAACTGCCACCTCTATAATTAGCACACGAGGACTGCGAGGCGGATAAATTCTATGACGCGTATCAGGTCTGTGGTATTTATTTTTATTCTTAGTTTAATCTCTATTACTAGAGAGAGTTATAATTATTTTTTTAAATTGTATTGCTGCCAGAAAAAGTAAGTGACCGTTGATCCCCTCCTTGCGCGTTCAAGTCGTCACACGCTAAGGGGCAGCAAAAGTATGCCACAAATTGTCATTATAAATTATATCATTACAAATAACTGATGAAACAAATCAGTCTACCTGGCTGAGCTAGCGGAAATATAAGGAATTAGATTGCTCGAACTTATATTGAAGTTGTAATAAATTAATAGTTTTACGATCATTTTGTTGCTTTGTAAGACATGCTAAGCCGTTGACCAGATACCAGTAACATTGTAGTAGTAAACGGCTTAAAGAATTTCAAAAGTAGGTAGTATAACACCGAGGTTACCTTTAATACCTAATGTGGTCCAGTAGGAAATGACGTCACAACACAAGTTAACAGACAAGTTAAGCTGTTATAGTGGATACAAATCTACGAATATATATGTTATCTGAAAATAAATAGAAGTAAAAGTAAAACATATTTAATTAGAAACTATTAACTCAATGAAACTCATTTCAACCTTTCAAGGGTAATTTATTTCATGAAAGCAAGTTCCCTTTGAGCAATTATAATATCTTTGCTTTAACCGCAAACGAAATAATATTAACATAATCTAATGAACGTAAGGCCTGGAACCGTGACTTTTTATAAATATTTATTACAAAAATTTTTGACTGCCTCGGTGGCGCAGTGGCGGTGTATGCAACTGCCGCGCAGAGAACGCGGGTTCGATTCTCGAGTCCACAAATGTTTGTTTCGGAGTTTAAGTGTTTCTTATGTATAATATGTCTGTATTTAGAAATGTGTAAGTATGCTTATCAGTGGTCTAGATCACATACCACAAGATTATATTAGCTTACTTTGGGCTAGATGGCGCTGTGTAAAAAAATGGCGATGCGCCGGGAATAGAATCGCTCGTTTTAATCTACCTACTTTTTTTTTGTATTTTATTTATATATTCTATATACAAGTGTTGAAATTTTGAACTTCAGTATAGTGACTATCGACATTTTTAATCAGTGGGTATTTCAATCTTAGACAGTTCAAGCTTAGATATAAAAATATGTACTCGTTAAAATTATGGTATTCTATATGTATGGCTTGTAATCTTTATGCGAGAGTGAGTGAGATGCCAATAAATGTTATGATTAGTAATCGTTATTGTAAAAAAAACTATGCGTAATCATTTAAAAAATTATCATTATTTAAAAAAAGTTATGGGAAAATAAAGTATGCCTAATGATTTATTCTGTTTAAACGTTATGCGAAAGGAAGAGTATGCCAAAAAACGTTATGCAGTATTAAGTTATGCCTCTAAAATTTATGCAACCCAATACGGACCCAAAATTTTCAAGCTGCCTATATTGCCTTCAACTTGGCTCACCGACTACCATGTTACTGGCAACGGGAACAACGGCTTAACGTACCTATCAAAGTACATATTCGCTCGTAAATGGAAATATCACAATGCGGTCACCCATCCGTTAACAGCCATAGCGAAAATTGCTTAACGCAGTGATCGTTTGCAGAACAGTAAGTAAGCGGGGCCACGAGCGCTTCTATTCATAAAATTCGCGAGTAGTGATAATGCTTGCATGAGGCTACTTGCTCTAGGCAGTGGGTTTTAATCCAGGTATAATTTCAGAAAATTAAACCCAAGGCTTAAAAGAACCTAAGGTTCTTTTATATAAATAAATAAATATCCATCCCGCCTTATCCCCGAAGGGGTGGCAGAGGCATATTATAGGCCCACTTACACCGTGTGGATTCCTGTCCCACGTAATAGGTGGTGAGCGCTTTGCCGTGTTGAAATAGACAGACGCAGGTTGTGGCGACCTGCTATTGAAATTTTTTTAAGCTGCCCATAAGGCCTTCGACCAGGCTTAATGACTGCCATTTTACTGGCAACCGGGTCCAACGGCTTAACGTGTCTTCCGAAGCACGGAAACGCTCGCAAATGTAAATGCCACAAAGTGGTCACCCATCCGAGGACCAGCAGAGCCATAGTGAAAGTTGCGTAGCTCAGTGATCGTTTACAGAGCACCGAGACCACGGGGCCACGAGCGCTTCTAGGTTCTTTTGCTACCCAATTTAAGGACTGCAGTAGGTAGTAGCTATATATAAGAAAATATTTCCATGTTTAACACAAAATAAATATTATATTATATATAGATTGTATTTCTAAATAAAAAGTTTATAACTGGTTATGGACCGACATTTACAAGTACTTAAAGTTTCTTCATAAATATTGACATACTTGTGTAGTTTTTCTATTCATAGCGAGAGTTTGCAGACTTGACCCTTTTTAGTTGTCGAAGACTTCAGGGGTGCGCCAGCTGTAATTTTGAAATAAGTATATTTCAAAAGATAGCCTTTGGATGGAAAGATTAATTGTATAATGTTTTATTTGGGGTTCCATACCTGAAAAAGTAAAAAGGAACCCTCATAAGATGACTTTCTTGTCTATCTATCTGTCTGTCCGTGTGTCACCATCAATTTCCACAGGAACGGGTAAAACGGTAATTTTATTATGGTGGTATAATGGGTAGGTACGGAACCCTTGAGGCACGAGTTCGATTTGCGCTTAACTGTTTTTTTTATAAATTATATCAAATATTAAAAATTATGGATTTTTAGGTAATGTAATGAGCCAAGAATCTACCTTATAAACCAAAATTAGCAACAGACTAGTAGCAGTTTACTGCTTCCTCGTAGTGTATTAATTAATAATGTATTATTAATTTGGAACATTTAGTTCTCCAATATTTGATTGCTATCAGCAGTTATCGTTTAGATTTTGATTTTGGAAAAATGTTGGGAGAACTCTGAAATCTGTGGATTTCTCTTTTATATTTATAAACGATAGTTGTCTTCATACAAAATTGCGTATAGTTATTGGAATAATACATGGGTTAACGTTTACAAATAGTTCAGCAAAAAGCTAACTCCACGCCCACTACTAATTTCGGTGCTTACGGTGCACCAACTGAGTAATAGACGACGCAAAGAAAAATGTTTTATTTTTTATTTTCGGCAGACGATAGGTCAAAAACCAAATGATAACTGTTCCTATCTTCTAAATAAAAGTAGTACCCAGGCTCCAAAACCAGTTAGGATTCGGAAACAACAGAGAATACACTAATAACAAAAGAAATTTGACTTAGACAGGGACTCGGAAACTTATATTTATGATAATTCGGGTCTTATTCGCGACGTATATTATTAGGTACAAAGCCTACCTTATACTTCCCGACGTGTTTTTTTCTTTGTACGAAGTGTTACGCTATATAGCGGGTTTGAATGAAAGTGTCAGCGTTAAGCTGGAAAAGGGCGTGCTCCGTTGGTTTGAACACGTCCAACGAATGAGTCAGGAACGATTGACGACGAATAAATATAGTGCGAAAGTAGAGGGTAGAAGGAGTCAGGGTAGGCCGAGACTTACATATGAAGACCACGTGAGCAAATTGAGTGACGTGAGCAGACGTGCGTGTATGAAGCGATTGATGAATCTTTAAAAAGCGAAAGAAGCATGCGTGGATCGCGAAGCCTGGTGATATGTGCTCTCTGACTACCCCGTGTCAGAGATACAGCGTGATGATAGTTAGTTAGTTAGTTTTTTTTAATAATATACGTCGCGTATAAGACCCAAAATTACATAAATATTGATTAAAATTGTTTTAACATGCATCAATAAAACCAAAGTAATTTAACTAAAAATAGTGGAATTTACATACAAGTGATTTAAACATGTGAAATGTTTGTTGTTCCATCAATACACTTGTTCAAAAATGAACAAATGTGTGCCTATTTCTTTTGCAAGAAGAAAACTGGCCCGATTTTATTATATTCTATATTTTATTGATGGTATGCTTGTAAAATGTACATGTAGTACTCTACGCATATAATTTTACACGAATTGAAAGGGATTTCGTACGCGTATGGAATAAAGTTCAAATAATATTCTTGGGAGTATTTTGATAACGCAATCTTACGGGCTTGTAAGAGACTTGGTGAATAGGCAATAAAGTCATGTGGATAGAAATAAAGTATAATGTCCAAAACTTTTAAATCTACATGGTGTAGTGTACATGGTAGGTGGTTATTTTTTTTATACCACTGAGGTGGCAGAGGATGGAATGTGGTCTCCGTAGCCTATGGACGTTTGCAACACCAGAGGTGTAGCACTCGCGCTGCTGACCCTTTATACACCTTTTAAGACCCCTTTTGAAGAACTTCATACTGTAGACGTTCGGGAAAACGCAGGCAGGGAGCTCATTCCACAATCTAAGCATTCGCGGAATAAAGCCTCCATCGGACCTAACCGAATGCGTGCGCTCCAGACGCAAAGTGTGAGATGAGTGTGTTCATCAATGGCGAGTGGTGCGTGCAAAAACCCTTCAGTTTACTAGAAAAAACTTATTATGGCGTTAAGCTCGTCTAATGCTATATAGTGGCGATGGACTTCTGTCAGTGAGATGAATTGGTTAACCTTCTTGTAAGTGCATAAAAATCTCAGAAACTTTTTTTATTAAACAAAGACTGCTCTGCTTATTAAAGTAAAAATATTATTTTGATCCAATTAAGTATAAAGTTTGTAAACATTGTCTAAGTTTTACATGAGTTTTAATATTTGTTGGTTCTTATTATTTACTTGTTTTTAAGTAGATAGTATTTTAACATCAATCTATTCACTATTTTAATTATTTATAAAGATAAATAAATTTGTAGTATCTGTGCGTAGTTTCAAATTAACAGCATAAATGCGTACCTATATCAAAGTGTGTTCGGTATTGTTATAAAAAATTCTGTCTGTTTCTCTAAAATGGTTGTAACCAATGTTAACAGGGCGTTTACTGGACGAAAACTAATATCATAAGGAGTAACTTTGGTTGAATTTTATCCTCGTAGGATTTTGCGCGGGAACTTCTGAAACTGAAAATTCCACTGAAACCTCCATTAACGCTTCTACCACGTTAATGGGAACTTCAACCAACCCATTACATAAATACGCTGCTTCCTACAAGAATAATTTACTTCTTTGAATTAAGAAGATTCAATGTACTTGAAAATGGTCACTTTTGAAGAAAAATTTAATACAAAATGGAAGATCAATAAATTATGTTGTTGGTAATTGCGTTACCGTGCGTAGCCAAAACTTAAAAAAATAAAAAAAACCCCTTATTCCCATTAGAAAGGGCACAACGTGAGGCGTCCACTAGTTCAATAATAAAATTCAAATAAGCACATCTGGACATTGTCTGAATTTATTTCACCAAAATTAAAAATCACGTCGAATACGAGTACCTTACAGCACCCAAGTCTGGGTTACATCCCAATCCATAATAAATTCATGAATATTTTCAGTAAACGAACTGAGGTAATTTTAAAGCATTTTTTCTATTACTGAGGTGGCAGACAAGAATACGGCCCACCTGATGGAAAGTGGTCACAGTAGCCTATAGACGTTTGCAACACCAGAGGTGCAGCACTCGCGCTGCCGACCCTTTATAAACATTCTAAGACCCCTTTTAAAGAACTCCATTCTGTAGACGTTCGGGAAAACCCAGGCAGGGAGTTCATTCCACAATCTAAACGTTCGAGGAATAAAGCCTCTATCGGATCTAACCGTATGCGTGCGCTCCGGACGCAAAGTGTGAGGGTGAACACCCTGTCTATGGCGAGCGGTATATTGACTATCTAAGGGAGGGAGTAACAACAGACTCTGTTTACGTAATTACCATCAAAGCAAAACCAAAACGACGTCCCAAGGAATGTAATTAACTTTTTATGGTTAATGCGAAACTTACTATTTGCATTCTTAACAAGCTTAACCAAATACTCAAGTTATTAAAGTGAGGGTTCGAGTTTTTTACTAAAGTTTAATATTGTGTTGAAACTATGTGGAATTCTGTTGTAACATTTTGTACTATGTGTATATATGCCTCTACTACCTCTCGGGAATAAAGGCGTGAATGTATTATTTGTGCAATATTATACAGTATACCCGGATATCTTCTTATAGAATGACTATATAAGAACACATTTTAAGAAATACCTTTAGTGAGCTTTGTTAATTTTCACAAAGTAAACACTTTTACTCTCATGTAGGTAAATTTTGGTTGCCTGGTGGAGATTGCTTTTAGTGATAAAATTACCCAATATGCAGTATATTGGGTGATTTGTAGGTATATGGGGTGTCTGATACGGATAGTATAAAATTTATAATATGTATATATTATTTACCCACTTCAATTTCATTTGTCTGGCGTCTACAATAAAGTGTCTATTAAATAAATTTGTATATTTTTTTAATAAAGTGGAAAAAGACAATTTGATTCGAGACAGGGATTGAACCTGTGACCTTTGCCTAACCAGGGCAATGTTCTAGCCACCTGAACTACCCGAACCGTATCGAATCAAGTTGAAATTCTCCACCATATTTATATCGTCATTTTAAGAGTATGACCAGAGCCATCTATTGCGCTAATGAACAACTCGATACCAATGAACAGTGTTACAACTATTTTCAAACATTGATGCAATGGACTCCACTCAGTATATTGATACATTTTTTTTAAAGCAATTATTTGCTAAATTTCTCATAAATTTTTAATAAAGTGGAAAAAGACAATTCGATTCGAGACAGGGATTGAACCTGTGACCTTTGCCTAACCAGGGCAATGTTCTAGCCACCTGAACTACCCGAACCGTATCGAATTAAGTTGAAATTCTCCACCATATTTATATCGTCATTTTAAGAGTTAAGTCATTTTCTTTATATTTATCCCTAATGGATGCATCCTGCAGCTTCCAGCTTTTGATGCTATGAGTCGGCTCAGGTTCAGGACACTCGGTACGATGACGCCAACCCGCGAAAAGACCCCTTATCCTAGTTATTACTAGGTAGTGGTCTGATCCTAGTTCAGCGCCTCGATAATCCCTTGTGTCCATCACCTGTTTACGGAGCCGACTATCCATTAGGAATAGATCTATCATGCTTCTCTTTGACTTACATCTCCTCGTATACATATGAATTTGTTTGTGGTTGAACATTGTGTTCGCCACAAACAAATCCTTTTCCTTACAAAATGCCAGTATAAGCTTGCCAGCGTCATTAACCCTTTTATCCCCATACTTCCCGAGTACCGACTCAAAACCATCGCGAGCGGTATTCAAGTCTCCACATACTATAAGTTTTTTATTTCCTTCTATCACATTTAGAGCTTCTCTCATACTCTCCCAGAAGTCCTCTAGCTCATTAGCGTTCGACGAAGATAATGGCGCGTAAGCAGCTACTACGATCCAGAGGATTCTAGGACCTACCAGTTTGTACTCATACATACCGGAGGCCAATCGCGAGGACAACAATATTCCAACCCACCGACTGCCATGCTCGCTCTCTGGTACTCCAGACCATAGCGCGGGCACCCCACCCGGGAGCTCCACGACTTCGCTGCCCTTGCGCTTGGTCTCTGTCAAGCACACTACATCTAACTTTCTCTCATTCATAACATCCATCAACTCAATCATCTTATCTGCCATTCCTCCCCTAACATTCCACGTAGCTACCCTGCACTCCGTCCTCCACTTATTATTTATTTTTCGGCCTTAATAACTTTAAAATGGTTGTGATAGGCAACAATTATCACGTTACATTACTTGGACCTTGTACTGTTGGCCTTCATTGCAGTTTTTGAAGAAAATCTGGAAGAAGATAAAAGATAAAGCCTATGCTATAAGCCATTAAAAGTTCTTTGGGAGACGGTCCTGAGTCGGGCCACTAAGTTTCAAATTATTGAATATCATCAAAAAGATACCAGCAAGTGATAAAAAAAGGTTTTTAATTAAAACTTTGGTTTATAAACAGAACAAGTTAATAAAAAGCATGTAATATAAACATGACTTTGTTAACACACGACTCGCTTGTCCATACATAATCAACATTCAAAATGGCGCTCAAAAATACAACACAATAACAATAAAATAACTTTGCTTCATGAAATTTCATTACATGCAACATGGAAAATGTTTTTTTTTTCAACGCATGACAACAATTTGGTCCTTAGAGGTTCCGTGTATATATTATAGGAGTACTTTATTTCAGTTTCAGAAAATAATGATACATCGACATGTTTTTATGGTAATTCATTTTGAAAAATACGTATTTTTCTCTCGAGAATACACATTTATGAGATGAATATCAATCGCACCTTATCCCCGAAAAATTGGGCGTATAATATACCTCTGCCACCACAGAGGTATATTATACGCCCAATTTTCATCGTGTGTATTCTTGTCCCACGTAATAGGCTGTGATTCCAATGCCGTGTTGAAAGATACAAAGTTAAGGCAGTTGCAAATTGAGGCTACCTGCTGTTGAAATTTTTCAAGCCGCCTATAAGGCCTTCAACTTGGCATAATGACTGCCATGCTACTGGCAACCGGGACCAAAGGCTTAACGTGCCTTCCGAAGCTAGGAAACGCTCGCAAATGAAAATACCACAAAGTAGCCACCTATCCGTGACTAACCATAGCGAAAGTTGCTTAACTCAGTGATCATTTACAGAACACTGAGTCAGCCACGAGCTATACATTTGTGAGATAGCATAATTTAATGGCGCGTGGTTGTCAACGTATTTCTAAAATATTATTATTTCATTAAAGCATAGGGCTGTGACAAAATATGCAAGTTTTAATTATATTTGAAAGAGAACAGCTACTTTATCTCCCTCTCACCCTGTTATATCTCTATTTTGTGCTTAACGAGCCGCATGCTCTTTTTCTACCTGTACTAGCTTCCTTCGGTGGACTCCTACCTCAATTAGTGCCACTAATTATGCAAATCGCAATGAATTACCAAATGAATTAATGATTTATTACCGATAAAAAAAAACTACGTACACAAAATCGTGCTGCGACTCAACGCAGCGGACGGTGTCAGATTGTTCACGACTTTACGGTGCATAACTCTTTCCCATCGTACCACCGCATTGGTTCACAGTGCACTGAACGCATTGTATACCCTCCACAATGCCACCGTAATGGATTACTCCAGTCATTTTTGTTTATTAATGTACTAATAAAGTAAGATTAATATTCAGGGGAGCCTCTCCAATTGTTTTAGTAGTTTTATGAATTGTGGTCAGTGAGAAAATAAAAATGATTTATTAGATTACTTCTGATCGAGTTCACTGTGACAATCTACAGATTGTATACTTACAATCAGTAGTATTAGAGTGTCAGCATCACAATTATCACGTGATAATAGCTATTATCTATAGAACTATAGTTATACTGCTATAGACTGCTATAGAAGACATATTTGACACTTCTAAATCGCCAACGTATCCTTGTAACTGCGGGTATAAAATATTATTAAATTACAATTGCTAAACTTGAGTGTTTTTAACCGTCTAGAAAATCAGCTCGCTATTCACATTCAGTTGTCCTAGGTCCCTGGTGCTCTAGAGCTCTGACGTATGAAGGTCCGGCGTACAAAATAATCTTTTCTTTTCTCTTAATAATTACCACATATACATCCAGGACTTCGTTTTGTTTTTTTTAATTATTTTTGTTAACTAAACGTACTATTGCTACGGTCGCATCTCACTTATTTTTATCATTTATGTATAAATAAATACCTAGAAGTTATTCTTTTTCCATTTTTGTTTAGGAATATTTCACTATAAATGAATACCCACATTGCCAGCCTTCACGTTATAGAGTACTCGAAGAAAATAACAATAATAAACATTTAACAGCAATATATTGAATTGATAATTTTATATTTAATATATATTTTTTATTCGTTAAGTTTTCAAACATTGTTCCTAAATTTACGATAGAAAAAGTCTAACAATAATTGAACTGGGATTCGACTGAAATACTATATTACTTTCTTCTTGATAGCTTACTTTTTCAAAATAACTGATTCGATTTATATATGTTAGAAGTCTGTATCGGTTCATTCACATTAATCGATATTTTTAATCACTACGAAGCTAAAACTGACACTTGTCAAATGTGGCCTATTATATTGACTCAACTATACATACGGCAGGTACATAAATACGTAGGGCGTAAGGTAAGCAACAAAATCCGGAGCCCCCGCGATTTTACCTGCTAGCACCTGCTGAACAAACGGTCGACGCAACGACTGAGGAGGGATTGGGAGCTCAGATTTCAGTTGCTCTAAACAATGCCGAATATCAAAACTCTAATGATAGTTGCTCCTATCAAAGAAAAGTGTAAAAATTAAAATAATATAAAATAAAAGTGTCAAAATTAAAATAAAAGTGGCTGATTTGCAAACCATCCACTTTAATTTTAATTTTTATCCATTACATGTACACTGCATCCTACCAAGTGTGAGTCCACAAAGATACGTAAGTTGATGAAGTTCTATAGAACTACGTAATAAATTTCACCAGCAATAAATTTCGCCGAACTTCGATTTGTAAGCTCTATTTACAGAGAACTCTATCGCAACAGTTGTTATTCAGTGGAAATCATTACATTGGAGAATTTACCGACACTGTTGAATTAATTAAATCATTAACAGAGCGTGATAAAGTCCGTCCAGTAGACGTTGAACGTTCCCATTGCAAATACAAGGTTAGTATATTTTATGAGAATATTATGTATTTTGCTAAGCTTTGTAAGCGATCACCGCATCTTACGCAATGGCTGATCCTGAGATAGGTGGACTGTTTTATGGTATTTCTATGTACCAGCATTTTGAGGGTTTTTGTTCTCGATTGCCAGAAATTTGGCAGTCGTTAAATCAAGTTATTACATATTGTATAAAATCGAAGCGCTCGTGGCTAACTCAGTGTTCTGTAAACGATCACTGCGTTAAACAACTTTCACTATAGCTGGTCCTTGGATGGGTGACCACTTTGTGGCATTCCATTTGCGAGCGTTTCCTTGCTTGGGAAGGCACGTTAAGCCGTTAGTCCCGATTGCTAGTAAAATCGCAATTGTTAAGCTTAGTTGAAGGACTTAAAAGGAAGCTTGAAAATTTTTCAACAGCAGGTTGTCATAGCCTGTGCCTGACCATTTTAACACGGCAATGGGCTCACCACCTGTTACATAGGACAAAAAAATGCATACGGTGGATTCGGGCGTATAGATCGATCGGCGCTCTGCCTACCCCTTCGGGGATAAAGGCGAGGCACTATGTCTATGACACTATGATGAATAGTGTATTCAGTAAAATAGTATCTGCTTATAGTTCTTTCTTTAAATTTGTAGTATTTGTTTGCAACAATAGATTTTTATAAACCAATTGCGATATGCATGGAGAAAAATCAAATCTTATTTATTAGGTTACACTAGCGGACGCCTTCATCTGCACTTTATCTTACTAAAGGTGGATTTCACCATGTAACTATAACAATAACCAAAGCCAAACCAGCCATCAAATCTCAGGTTCAACAATTTTGGATTGTACCATTCTAACAATGGTTAAAATGACGTCACAGCTGACGCTAACTTTAACAAGCCGATAACTGGTGGTTAAGATAGTAATAGTTACAGACGTAAGGACGTAACAGTCAACTTGACACTACAATCTACAAACAATAATCACATATATCTAAAAATGTTACATTGTGCAATCATTGTTTAATTTTTTTTGCTACTGTTATTGTATTTAATTCATTTTCATTTTAATTTTGTTTTAATTTTATTGATTTAATATTCTGATTGTGATTTTGTGATTTGAATTAGGTTAAAGGTTAAGGTTTCTTGTTCCATTGTACTCTTCTTCTTTTATTTGTCTAAGCTATATCTAAATTTTAATCACTGCATATTATAAAACAAAGTCGTTTTTTGCTGTCTGTCACTATGTATGCTTAGATCTTTAAAACTATTAACGAATTTTGATGCAGATTTTTTTAATAGAGAGAGTGATTCATAGGAAAGGTTTTCATGTATAATTTGTTAAGCTTTTGTATACATTGACTAAATTACAACAATATATAATGTTGGGGATGTCGGGAAAAATAAGCCGTCTGGGAGCTTTGAAACGCGGCCTAAACCCTCTGAGATATAACAAAATAATGCATCGTGGAATTATGTATCTAATATAGGTCTACAAAAAAGTCCTCGATGGTATATGTCTCTCTTAAGGATAACATACTATATCCATTTAAATATTAATTGAAGGCTATTTACACAAATATAATTCAGCAATTCATGAAGATTATTTTGTTCCTTTGCATCTTGCAAATTAAATTAATATCTTAGGAGATATGGCAATATAAAAAAATTGCGCAAAGAAAATTTATTCGTGTAACCATAATTCGACCGGGCCTTGCGGTAGGCACTTGAGAGCGTAGAAGTAATCAGGTAATTGGGAAATGTTCATACATTATTGTGAAATTAATAAACAACGGGATTTATGGGTGCCACGGGGTTCGAAGTATGTCACGGGCGAAGCCGGGCGGGATTGCTAGTCTATACTATTATAAAATTGTAAAAATAGCTGTGACGTACATTCAAGATCAATAAAAAATTATAATTGTAATCGACTAATTAAGGGATTCTGAGTCCGAAACTGTAATTTTTTTTCTTTGTGTTTCTTTGTTTGTTTGTTCGGGGTTGGAGCAAAATCCAGGAGGTGTATCACAAATGTCTTATTAGAATATTGTGGTTAACTTTCCAGCTTAAATTCTGCGCTATATTTCATCAAAATCGGATCAGCACAAGTAATTATACAGCTTGAACTATATTTCAAGTTGCATTCACTGATAACTAAACGATGAGTGAAGTTAAATTACCTAAGTGCATTCAAATTTTGGATGGGTCACCACTTCAAACATAGGCGCATCACATTTCCCCAGATATACGCTTCTTTCAAATAGTTTCTAATAGGTAAAGTATTAGTGAAGTTAAGCGCCCTATGCGCGTTCTACTTTTAGATGGGTGACTTTAAAAGAATGTGAATCACATTTCAGCAGATACTTTGCTTTTAGTTACGCACATAACAAGTTTCGGTTATAAATGGGTAAAAGATCAGTGAAGTTAAGTAATCTAAGCACAGCCAATTTTTGGATGGATGACGATATTGCCATATCTGCAGTTATCTAAGAACAACATCAGTGATATTTTTGCACTAAAGGAACACTGACTTGGCCCAATACCGCTTAACCTTATGCTTATTGATGGTCCACCATCAATAAGCAGGTGCTGATGTATAATGTTTTGTATACCATACTTCATATCGTCATGCCTTTACCCCGAAAGGGTAGGCAGAGGCATACTATACGCTCAAATTTCAACGTATGCATTTTTGTCCCACGTAACAGGTGGTGAGCCCATTGCCGTATTGTAATGGACAGGCACAGGCTGTGGCAAGCCGCCGAAAAGGCCTTCAACTGGGCTTAACGACTGCTATTTTACTGGCAACCAAACCAACTGTTAAACGTACCTTTAGAAGTACGGAAACGCTTGCAAAAGTAACTGTCACCCATTCAGGACCCGCTATTGCGAAAGTTGCTTAACAAAATGATCATTTATAGAACACTGAATTAGAGAGGCCACGAGCTGAGTATAAATATTGTTTCGTTGTCATTACTTTATTTTCTGATAATTATTTACTCCAATTTAGTTCAAGCGTTATTTTTTAATGAACTAGCTTAGGTAGAGGTTCAGATTTTTAAAGTTTCTTTTTCGTATGTGACAGAATGCATTAGGCCCCTCACTAAGTTGCTGCAAGGAGCAGCAGAGCGGCTTTGTAGGGAACTCCCAGTATTGAAGAGCGGGCTAACCACTAAACCACCAAATAGTTCGTTTCGCCACTTCCGAGACGTAAGATAAGCGAGAAGTTAAGTCGCTGCGTTTCAGGTGGTGGAAAGCGGATGAGCGTGCGCTAAAATGCGCAATTTTGCTGGACGGGGTACCACAGCCACTCCAGTCGTGATCACACATACCATCTATAAGGCGGCGTTCTCAAAACAGACGACGGGATAAAGCGCCGCACCTGTAGTATTTTTTCCTCGATGCCATCACCTCACCGGCGAACGAGGGTACCGTGACAAAACTTGCCGGCTAAGATACATCCAAACTAACGTTGCTGGAAACACTTTCTGTCTTCAAGATGCTATCATGCGATGGGGTTAGCTTCTAGAAACTTAAAGATGATTGGAATAAAAGGGCAGCATTAAGCTTTACACCAGCAAAGTGGGACGTCGCTGCATGGTTTTGCAAGCAAGTCATGCTTACGAAAGAGGCAGCGGTGAGGGAGCGGGAGAAAATTTCTCCCTCTCGAGTTCCGCAGCTCGGACGCCTCAGACATTTCTATGATTATGTCCTTACAGAAGATCCTAGACGGTGGCGTGGCGTGATAAATAAACGTACATTTTTTACCCCTTTAAAGAAGTGGGATAACACCCGAACAACACGACAACGACGCCGCAGTGGTCTGTCAGATGTCCTGGGGCTATCCTTTCGAAAGTTCACGCGGGACTCTGGGTCATAGGCAGATAGAAGGGCACCGTGCGATTTTAGTCGGTAGAATTTCGGCATAGCATCCTTGAGGAGTTCAACATGTAAAGTGCAAGTTACCAAATTTGCATCTCAAATCGGAAAATGACCATCATTGACCTTTGAGAGGAGCCGAGACCGGTCAACGAACAACGTGGCTCATCCTCTAAATATTCAACAAACCAAAATAAAAGATATCGTATGAGGCGGAGTAATGTAGAGAGATGAGAGTAATCAAAAATGCATAATTTGGTCCAAAGAGCAACGACAAGGTTAACATTACGGTGCATAAGGAACTCTACCAAAATTCTTTGGGCCCAGGACGGCTTTATCTGTAAGTAGTGTAACTACTGACTGACAGATGAGGTCATGGCTAAGAAATATAAAACTTTAATCAACACCCTGTACTTACTTATCTGGCTGGCTCGGAGTGGAGCATTAACCTTAAACACTTAACAGATTACCTACTACAGGATAATATAATAAGCTATAAACATACTAATGGTATCTATTAACAGTTAGCAACAATCGATACCGACAAGTTTTGAACTTTATGTTAAGTTACATACAAAACACCACACGAGCGAAGCTGCGGGCAAAAGCTAGTAATATTACAAATGCGAAAGTTTGTGTGGATGTTTGTTACTCTTTCACGTAATAATGAATAGTGAATAGTGAATTTTAATTTAACTTTACAAAAATATAGCTAATACATAAGAATAACACATAGACTACTTTATCCCGGGAACAAGATCCTGTGGGGAACGGAAAAACTTCTCTATGAGGGCGAAGCCGCGGGCGTCAACTAGTGTGTACATAAATGTTAAATAATTAACTGATGATATTAATTAATTAACCGCCGGTGTTCCAGCCTTTCAAGAAACTTATGGTTTGACGCGTGACGATGGCAAGAGGCTGGACGGTATGTCATTGGTGCCATGGAAGATGGGAAAGCCTTTAGTTTGGGATGCAACTTGTGTTGACACCCTGGCTCCTTCTCATCTTCTTAGCACGGCGAGTTGCGCTTGAGCTGCTGCTGCATCCGCCGAGACTCTCAAGCGGCGCAAATATAATAATTTAATAGGTAATTATATTTTTGAGCCGTTTGGGGTCGAGACACTGGGCTCGTGGGGCCCAAGTGCTCGTTCACTGTATAGTGATATCGCAAAGCGACTGGTCGATTCTTCTCGTGACCATAGGGCTGGCCTCTTTCTCGCTCAGAGAATAAGCATTGCCATACAACGTGGCAATGCGGCCAGCCTTATGGGAACCTTACCGGTTGATTTTGATAGGGAGGAATTCTTCGACACCTAGTCGGGGCATCATTGTCAGTCTTGTAATAATTCCCACCACCCGCCCCCTTCTTTTTGTATTGTTTTCTGTAAATATGTTAAATTTTAATTTGTTAATAACCATGTAATTATTTAAATAACTGATGAAATGTTAAAAAATAAATGTTAAAAATAACAATGCCTACATAAATATTTGGTGTATTCTAAACACATTTATCAATAGGTAGCTACAGCGATTAAACTAGAAGTGCTGTTTTTTGACAACACGGCAATTATTTGATATTTTTTTTTTCTATCGTGTATTCGTGTATTTATATACTGTGCGAAAGTAGAATTTAAATATAGTTTAATACAGGATATTCTTCGAGATTACAAGTATACTTAAATCTAAACTAATTATATTCACGCTGTATCCCTGACGGGGTGGTCAGAGAAGACAGATCGCCTGGCACCGCGAGCCATGCATACTTCAAAATGAAAATTAATTAATTTATCTAGGATTACTTAAATTTTAGGCAATCAATCGAACAGATATTGTAGTTGTCTGAAGTACATAAAATACTCGTATATAATCTAAATTACTAGACTTTAATCAATTTATTTAGGTAGCTTAACTATTAAATACGGTACGATTAGAAAGCTTTGATTAAATATATTGCTTTTTGAAGAGGAAAGTAATATTTATTGACCAAATTTAGAAATTGCTATTAGAGTTCTCCTCAGAAGTAAATTAACACAACCCAAAGTTACAGATTATATTTGTGAATGAAAACTTTTATAATTGTACCTAATACTAATATTTGAAGCTGAAGGGTTTGTTTGTATGTATGTATTGTTTGTAATCTCAGAAATACTGGTTGGATTTGAAAAAATATTTTTGTGTTGGATAGCCCATTTATTGATGTAAGCTGTAGGTATGCTATGGTAACGCTACTACCCTGGATTGCAGTGCAATAATCATAAATGTTGACAATATAGGCAACTTATTTGCATTTTTGTAAAATTTATAAGCGACGGGATTTAATAGGTGCTCAAAGGTGGAGTTCAAAGTATGTTACGGGGAAGCCGTGGGGATCATCTAGTGTTTGCATAAAACTTATTCTTAGTAAATGTGTATGCCATTTTTATGCGAAAGTTAATATTTTGTTCTAGGGTTCAATGTTTGTACAAATATCAATTTAAAAAGAAACAAAATATAAACCAAAATCTGTACACTGAATGTGTACACAAAAACACTAGCAATGTGTACATGCTAAATCTTCCATAAAAACCGTTTCAAGCGAACAAGCAAAACGATAAGTGGCTTTAAATTGTCCAATTAATGACTAGTAATGGTGGGGTCATCCAGTTGGGTAATTTTGTCCCCGTTCGAATTATTCTATGTTCAAATTGTTCTCACATTCTCTGTGTTTGCGATACGATTGCTAACTCTGTTACTAGAATCACTGTCTTTTTATTTTGAAAAATTATTGAAACTTTCCAAAAAAAACTTCTTTTTTTTACGTGTAAGAATTCTCATAGATTCTGTGATCAACTTTTACCGACTTAAATCTGGGTACCTACTCGTCTATCTGCATATGGCCGGAAGTGCTGCGTGAACCATCGGAAGGATAATCACAGGGCTCACGGCAAATCAGCAGCCTAGCTTTAAGGTGCTGGTCCAGGTGTTTTCCCACTTCTTTGGGGGGTTGGTGTGTTATCCCAATTCTTTGGGAGGGAGGGATGGGGAGGCTAAAGGGTGTTTGTGTAGTTCTCACACCACATCACCCTCTAAGGTCTGCTTCTGTAAGAACGGCGAGCAGCGCTGCACCCGCCGCCTACCCTAAAAATTTACCCTGATCATGCCGATTGATAAGAGTGTATATATACACAAGTGCGTACAACACTATAGTAAATTTGTCTAAATTTGGGAAAAAATTAATGGGTTTGTTTTTTAATCGTCCTCCTTATACATAGGCTGCACTAAAAGTATCGGGAATGGAACATTTCCACTATTCCTCTCAAATTAAAATCTTTTTAATTGAAAACTCCTTGTTTTTAAAAATCGAATACCATTTATTTATTTAAAAAAAAGATTCTCGGTCTTGTCACAAGGTTTTGTCAAACTTGTTTAGTCGTTGAGAAAATGGAATTGACTCGAGAAAATTCAAGAGCAATCATTTATTATGACTTTCGAAGTGGTTTAACACAAAAACAGTGTGTTGACCGGATGATTTCAGCATTTGGTTATGAAGCCCCATCCGAAACCACAATTTATCCCTAGTTTGCTGAATTTCAACGTGGACGTGTCAAGCTCAGTGATGATCCCCGTCAAGGTCGTCCAAAAACTGCACTCACCCAAGAAAACGTTAATGCTGTGCGTAAGCTGATTGAGGAAGATCGACATGTGACATACCGCGAAATTCAGGCAACTTTAGACATTGGCATGAGTCAAATACAAATAATCTTGCATGAACAATTAGGTGTAAAAAAGTTGTTTTCCCGATGGATACCGCATTCGCTCTGTGAAGAGCAAAAAGCGGCTCGCGTTACTTGGTGCGTCAGAACTCTCGAAAGATTCCACGCAGGATCCTCAAATGCTGTATACAACATCGTATCAGGTGACGAATCCTGTATATACGCGTACGAACCCGAAACAAAAAACCAGTCACGGGTTTGGGTGTTCGAAAATGAGTTAAAGCCAACAAAAATTATTCGTTCACGGAATGTTGCAAAAAAAATGGTGGCCACGTTTGTCTCCAAAACCGGCCATGTTGCGACTATTCCTCTTGAGGGACAAGTAATGTTAGTTATAATTTTAAATTATGTATTTATGAACGAATTAACGTTTTTGAACCGCAATATATAAAGATTTAAAAGAAAAGATTTAGATAATTGAACTAAATAGTGAATTACTATTAAAATTCTGCTTCTCAAGGTCATTTACTTGGATCTTAATATAAAAATATGATACCGAGCCTCATCTTTATGGAAAAGAATGTTTCTAGTTTGGAACACACCCAAACAGATTCCCCCAGCATGAACCCTAATTTAACTACATAGATTGCCTTTTAAGATTAGACATTATTATCACTATAAATAAAGAGTTTAGTTTTACTCTAGTCTAAAAAGTTACTAAAAATCTTCAGCACCACCGTCATTAAGAAGATCACATTAATTTTTCACCCTAAAAATACAAATCGCAATGCATCAATCGCAAATTATTACGATTCCATTTTTTTTTTATCTTGGGTATTCAAAAATATGCAACGTACTTACGCATTTTAATTCATTACCCTCTTTAACAACAGAACAAGATTTTTTTACTCTGCCAAAGAGTTCTAAATATTGATTTGTTTGTTATTTCGAAATACAAGCAAAATGTATGTAAATTAAAAATCAGCTAATCAAGTAAAACCTGTAGTTACATTTACGAACATTCATTTCAACGGGCTACATGCAGAGAAGCCAAATGCTGACCTAGTTTCTAAACATCGATAACAGTCTATTCTACTCTAAAAGCCTCTAACATCGAGAAAGGGCTACTAAAGCTGCTTTAGGTTGGTTTACTTTAAAAAAATGTTTTTTTTTTTGTAGGATTTTGGGAATTTACAGCTATTAGCAGCCACATCCAAAAAAACTCGGCTCTATAAATCATGCTTCAGAGGTGACGTCAGCAGGCTCTGAAGAGGTACACAAGGATGATAATAATGGGCACATTTGCCAGTTAATTGCGATAATAATTCCTATACCTTATACCAATAATTGGTATAATATTATCGCAAATTTATTATTGTTGTCATAATACATTGAGACTGCTTAATTTATGTTATATAGGTAGTTGTTATGTTATTTTTTTTATACCACTGAGGTAAATTACAATTATAAACAATGCAAGCATACGGCCCACATGATGGAAAGTGGTCACCGTAGCCTATGGACGTTTGCAACACCAGAGGTGCAGCACTCGCGCTGCCGACCCTTTAAAAACCTTCTAAGAAGATTGAAGAACCCCATACTGTAGACGTTAGGAAAAAACCCAGGCAGGGAGCTCATTCCACAACCTAAGCGTAGTTTATCAGTTATGACTACATTTTTCTAAATAAATAAAGTGGCAGACAAGCACACAGCGTATCTGGGATTACTTGGGATATTCATGTCACATGACGTCAAGCTGTAGTTTAAGAAATAAAATAATAAATGTTAGAGCCTTAAAGTAGTTGACAAAATGTAACTTTATTTTAACTTAATAAATGGTATGGAGCCAAAACTAAAGATGAAAATTGATTATGCAACTATACTTTCATTACAGGCCTACTTTTTTTCTAGTTTTGCATTATCTGGTTAGGTTAGAGCTCATAATTGGACAAACTGTTTGGGTGGATTCCAAAATGGAAACATTATTTTATATATATAAATATATATATATATATAATATATATATAATGTGTAATTTGAAAATTTAAAATAAATACATAAGCAGATTTGGTCATAAAGTTTGACTCTACTAAACTGATTTCCAATGTCTTTGTCGAAAATAATGTTTCCATTTTGGAATCCACCCAAACAGTTTGTCCAATTATGAGCTCTAACCTAACCAGATAATGCAAAACTAGAAAAAAAGTAGGCCTGTAATGATATATATATATATATATATGTAATTTATAATATATATATATTATGTAATTTGTAATATATATCATCAGTACACGTGTCTCCGATCGGGGTAGGCAGAGACAATGACTCCTATGACGCGACCTTCACTTTCATAAGTGTAACGCTCGCCGGTTAAGAATACTTTTGTCCTACCCTTAACGTACCGGACAATTAAATCGGTAAACAAAGTAGGTACTAAACGAAACAAGTGAAGGCAAATTCAGTAATCGATTCGGACGTAAAGTGGGACTTCATTAAACGCGTTCTTAAAAGGTCGAACAGAACTGGCAACATTAAGCTGGAAAATAACGTACTGTGTTCACTCACTCAGTTTCATCACCAAGGCTTACTTTTCAAAGCCACGTTAAAAGAGTGCTCAAAATCTATACGGTTAAAAAAATCGGATATTCAGACGTGTATGTTTGACACGCACGAAACCTGCGATCTGTTCCCTCTGAAGGATACAATTTGAAGATACTCGTAGTTAGGTAGTTTAGCTTTATGTGTATGTTGTATGAAATGTGGGATGTCGAGGTCGCGGGGCAACATTTATTAATAAAGAACTTATTTTAGTACATATTTTATTATTAAATCTGATTCATATAAACTGTAAAGCAAGAAAGGCACAAATTAATAATGATTAACTGACTGTACATACGTGCAGTAAACGTAATCATAGATTGAAATTACATTACTTTGCTACTAAAGAATTGAACTGAAACTGTACCGATACAAAGTCTGATGAGGAAATGGTTATAGGCTACATTCTCTAAATAATATGCGAAACAACAAAAAAAAGGTACGAGAAACAAGAGCATAGAATGGAAATAATCTTAAAATCGTCAATTTGGGGTTTAGACAGCTTTCATCAGACAGGCTGTGAAATTTAGACGAACTCAAAAATCTCGAGCAAAATTCACGCGTGATCTTCGGTGTAAAACCGATTACTTATAAAAATATACAAGACCTTTGACTTCTTTTTTACTAGCGTATAAGTTTTACAAATGTAAATAAGGAATTTACAATCATACAGAACGATTAAACTTAATAAATTCGAGGAACTCTCAACTAAGCAATATCAATTTATCGGGACTATAAAATCCAACAGGATCCCAAAATCTGCATGAAGGCGGTCTCATCGGTATTCGGGGTTCGGTAGCGCAACGACTGTGGAGAATTTATGATGTGTGCAGATGCAAGCTGGGCTATAACTCATGTGATCGCTCACACATACTGATTAGGAGAGTACCTATTGCTAGTATGGTTCTTGAATTTTATATAACATACAGTAAATTGCCAATCTGTATCAGAAGTAGAAAATGTAATAAAATAGGCTATATTTGGGACAAGGAAATACAATGCGTTAGCCATGCTGTTACTTTAGATGTTGAATGATACTAACACGCGACTGGATGGTTCCATTTTAGCAAGCTCATGACTTATGAGGACCTAGATGCCGAACTAACGACTTGAATACAGAGAAAAAAAATTACTTGTGAACATTTCACAAGTAATTTTTTGTCTCTGTATTCATCACTCATGTATTACTACTTCTAAATATATAAAAAAAATAAGTTCTAGTTAGTTAGATTCTAGTTATAAGTCGGGGATGCGTCAGAGCGACATCGGATCGCTGTGTGGTATTTTTACTGTGTCGTATTCTGTACACTGATTGATGGACGGTGTTTAGTGATGCCAGCCCTGGTTTAAAATATAGCCTTGCAATGATGCACTACATGCATAAATTTTACAGGGCAGCGTTTTCAATATATATAACCCTCAATTTGCTTATAACTTAAAATAAATCAAAACTTAGACAAATTATATTCCTAAACTAACTTTTAGTTAAGTAAAGTTAAGCTTTCCTGATTTCAGATTCACTCTAAGTATGTATTGTTGAAATAATGGTTTTGAGTTTATCGCAAACAGACTGACAGACGCCGCGGACGACATTGTTTTATAATTATGTTTAAAATTTTGGAATTTCTGATCTGTGAATCAGTCAATTTAGCACTTTCAAAGAATATTCAAACACTGATAAATTAAGGTTCTAGCAATAAAAACATGATCACAATAAATTAAACTAAGCCACATATTTCAACGTAAATGCAAACATCGAAAACCACAGAAAGTAATGGTACACCTGGACGCATACTCATGCATATTGGATGATTGTGGAGTACATACGACAGACAATATTCAGTATGTCAATTTCTTAGTTAGCTTACTTTGAAATTATAATAAGTCGCTTCAATATCGAACTGGGAAAGAAGATGGAGGATTTAGTCTATTGACCCATTGTGAATTACGTTTCAAATGCTGCAACTATATTACAAAAGCAATGTAGGCCTTATACTGTAAGTTTTGAGCGGTACAAGTGAGTACCTGCAAGCTTTATCACCATCATCATCTCAACTGATTGCTGAATAATTCACACCCAAGAATCAAAACGGTCAAATAATCTATATTTGGGAGGATCTTTTAGTATTTTTGGTATTATAAAGTGAGTTCTGCTCAAAAACCGAAAATCATTTGTTCCGCTCAAAGTGACGGCGAGGGCACAGAGATGTCAAAAGATAACCTGTAGCTATTGCGTTGCGATGAATACTACACTACTACTATCTATTTTCACGCTGCAAAAGTACTATTTCTAAAATGATGATCCCATGTTCAGTCGCCTTTGATGTGACGAAGAACGAAAACATGAACGTTTGTGTCTGTCTTTATTTATTCATTTTTTTTATATTAAACATAAATGTTGTAAGATTTGATTTTATTTTTTGATTTTTTTGCCTGGACTGCAGATATATTGTAATAGTATGTAACATCTGTCCTGGCTGCTGGCGTTTTAGGTTTGGAATACTGAATGGATTGGAAAGCTCGACACCCGTATGGTGGCGGGTAAATCACCAAACAATAACATTCCCAAGGAGGGTTGGTGTCAGGCAGGCGGCCGACTATAAAAACCAAGCCAAAACATATTGCAGTAATGGTATGAATTTTAATAACGAGAGCGACCGGGCTAGGGCGTACCCCACAGGCGACGCGCAAGGGCAGCACCCGGTCCCTGTGAGAAGAGTGCGAGGGTTGTTGCATCACACCGGACGGGTGCAACGTAAGAAGCAAGCCCAGGAAGTGAAATTGAGGTGTGCAAGCTGGAATGTAGGTACGATGACTGGAAGGGCAAGAGAGTTAGCAGATGCATTCAAAAGAAGAAGAATAAATGTAGCGTGTTTACAGGAAACGAGATGGAAAGGTACAAAAGCTAGAGAAATAGGTGAAGGATATAAATTATATTACAGTGGGAGTGATGGAAAAAGAAACGGAGTGGGAGTAGTACTAGATAGAAATTTGAAAGAATGTGTGATGGATGTAAAAAGGATAAATGATAGGATCATTATCCTGCTGAAAATATAGCACTGAGTTTTATGAGTGTATATGCCCCACAGGTGGGATGTGATGATAGTATGAAAGAGAAATTTTGGGAGGACTATGACATGGCTATGATAGCTATTCCGTTGGAAGAGGAGATTTATGTAGGCGGGGATTTTAATGGACATGTGGGAAGTATAGAAGATGGTTATGAAAGATGTACCCTTTCATAGGGTGGGGATACGGAGATCGAAATAATGAGGGTGGTAGTATACTGCAAGCGACTTCTGCGTACGATAAGATAGTACTAAATACGTGGTTCCAAAAGAGGAAGGAACACTTGATAACATCAAAAGCGGCCAAAACTCGACACAAATCGACTACTTCTTGATCAGACGCAGAAATCTTAAACATGTAAAAGACTGTAAGGTGATACCGGGAGAAGCCGTAGTCCCACAACACAGACCCCTTATTATGGACATCTCAATAGTTTTAAAATTTTGTAAGTACAAAGAGCGACCACCTCCCAAAATTAAATGGTATATGTTAGAAAAGAATGAACGTGCAAAAGAGTTTAGAGATCAAGTGGTGAATAAAATGATAGACATGGGTGAAATGCTAAACAGAAGCGTCAATGATTGTTGGAATGAAATGGCAAGATGTATCAGGAAGGCGGCGAAGAATGTATTGGGAGAAACGAAAGGTAAAGGTAAGATAGACAAGGATACGTGGTGGTGGTCAGATGAAGTCCAAAAAATATTGAAGGAGAAAAAGAGGAAATTTAAAGAATGGCAGAGCGTTAAGGAAGACAACGGTATTTTGAAACCGGAAAAAAAGGTAGAGTACGATGAATGCAAGAAGAAAGCCAAAAAAGTCATAGCTATAGCAAAAGCACAAGGCCAAGAGCAGATATATAACTCGCTAGACAGCGCAGAAGGCCAAAAACGACTTTATCGAATGGCCAAGGCGAGGGAACGGAAGACGAGGGATGTATCTCTAATAAAATGTATTAAGAGCGAAAGAGGTGAGGTGTTGTTGTTTAGTGATGAAAAAATTACAGGACGATGGAAGAGTTATTTTGAAAGACTATTAAATGAGGAAAACGATTGGAGTGGACAGACAGAAAATATTGCAGTAAATGTGGGATTAGTAAGAATGGTAAGTATAGATGAAGTGAAAGAAGCTGTAAATGGAATGAAGAATGAAAGCGACAGGGCCAGATGGAATACCAGTGGAAGTCTGGAAGTTGTTAAAAGGGGATGCATGGAAGTGGCTGGCTTTATTCTTTAATAAGCTAATGCAGGAAGAAGAGGTACCCGATGAATGGTGCACCAGCTTGCTGGTGCCTTTTTTTAAAAATAAGGGGGATGTACAGGACTGCAATAGTTATCGAGGAATAAAGCTAATGTCACATAGTATGAAAGTGTGGGAAAAAGTGAAGTGAGTGAAGAGAGTGAAATTTCTCAGAGCCAGTTCGGTTTTATGCCAGGTCGGGGAACAGCGGACGCCATTTTTAGTATTCGCCAATGGTGCGAGAAATACAGAAGTGCAAGTAAAAATTTTCACATGGTGTTTGTTGACCTCGAAAAGGCATACGACCGAATACCGCGAAAGGTGTTATGGTTGGCCCTGGAGAAGAAAGGACTGCCTGAGAAGTATGTGCGGTTAGTCCGAGCAATGTATAGTCGATGTAGTACCCAAGTTCGGTCTGTAGCAGTTACTACTAGTGGTTTCGGTGTCAATGTAGGCTTGCACCAGGGGTCGGCTCTTAGCCCATACCTCTTCCTCATAGTCATGGACGCCCTTACGGCGGACATACAGGAAGAGGCTTCCTAGTGCATGTTGTTTGCAGATGACATCGTACTAATAGCCGACGAAGGCCTTGAGATCCAGAGCAGACTGGAGATGTGGCGACAAAGACTGGAGAGTGTTGGCCTCAAAATGAGTAAGTCCAAGACAGAGTATCTGTTTTGTGATTTTGGCGGTCACTCCAGTTTTGTCGCCGTATCTGTTGACGGTAGACCGTTACCGGTATGCTCCCAGTTTACTTATCCAGAGCAATGGGTAAATCGACCGTGACATTACACATCGGATCAATACTGGATGGATGAAACGGCGACAGGTCACGGCCACAACATGCGATCCACGATTGCCCCTCAAGCTGAAGGGCAAAATATATAAAACCATTATAAGACCTGTAATTAAATAAAACGGCCCAACATTCTGATCCATATAATACATATGGATCAGAATGTTGGGCCGTTAAGAAGTTGGATGAAAGAAGAGTGCATGTAACTGAAATGAGAATGTTAAAAGGTGGATGTGTGGTGTGACTAGAATGGATAAAATACGAAATGAGTATATTAGAGGGAGTTTGAGAGTGGGGCCTGTGACTGAAAGGAATGAGAGGAAACCGTTTGTCTTGGTATGGGCATGTGATGAGAAGGGATGTAAGTCATGTCACTAAAAGAACCATGAATATGAAAGTTGATGGATGGAGAGCTAGAGGAAGGCCAAAGAAAAAATGGATGGACTGTGTAAGGAGTGATATGAATATGAAAGGAGTGAATGATCAGATGACGAATAACAGGGATGAATGGAAGAAGAAAACATACTGCGCCGACCCCAATTAAATTGGGACAAGGGCAAGAGGATGATGATGATAAATGTTGTGAGATTGACTTCTTATCTAGACTCTTGATAAGAACTCTTGTCATGGTAATTTCTGCAAAATTGAGCCAGACAGTGTTGAATATGATAGTGTAGTATATACGTTTTTGATTACACGCTTCTAAGTTTCTCGGGTTATTTTTTGCCAAGACAGTTTAATTTATTTTAATTGATTTGAGTGATTATACTGTGGTAGTGCATGTATTGTGGCGCAAGCACCAACAGAACATATGGACAAACTTCCATGATGTTATTCGGGATAACTTGTGGCGTCGTATTACTTCCTTGCCAGCGAGTTTTAAATGCATATGTTTGTGCTTTGTAAGTTGATAAACTGCTGGTAAAGTTGAACCTGAATACCAGCTAAGAGAGAAAAGTAATGCATATCTTTTGAGTCTATAATTTATGTTAATATCTATTCAGATAAATAAAATTGAATAGTGTCTACTTGAAATTCTTAGACGTTATACGTACTACGTGTACTTAGAACTTAGATGATAATCAATATTAAAACATTTTCTCTGTTTGTATGTTTGTTTTTCCGGATTAAATTCTGAAACAGCTGGAATATTTTTAACGGGACTTTCGTCTGCTAGTAATAAACAAGAATGTTTTACAAATATGCCTGAAGAAATTCAGAATGGCCAATCTGAAAGCGGTGCACCTACTGTCTTACAGACGAAGCTATAGCCTAGAGAAGTGCGAAGATTCAAAATAAAACACTAAACGTACCTGTCTAAAAATTTTTAATAGTTTTAGACTCAAAATAATTTTGAGATAAACAAAGAAAGAAAGAAAACACGTTTATTAGGCTCTCAAAATAAATACATATAAGACAAGAATAATACATAAGAGAAAGAACTGCTTCCAGCTTTGAACTGTTTAGGCAGATTTTGTACTGAGCTGTTGAAGAAAGTATAAGTAAATTTAGAGTTTAAGGGGCCCACCAAAATCTCCAGGGCCCAATTTACCTCCTCTGAAGTGATTGTTATCTCACGCGATTGATTATTCAGTTACTTCGATGGTTTTTGTAAATTCCATCACTAACGCAATTATTTCCAGTGAATAACAACTGCCTTGATAAAATTTCCCAGTAAATGGAGCTTCTCAATCGAAATTGTTCACAAAGTAATGTGAGCCAACGAAATTAATGTTGCACCTTGAGTGCGTAAGCTTATATATTTAAACATGTTTTTTACAATATTGTACTTTTTTTATAAGTTGCAAGGTGCTCATGCTACGCCATACACGACCAGTGTATGCGCTACACGGTTCTGAAAACGTAGCTTCGTAGCTCTATGTCAATACTCGTAGTGTATGCTACGATTAAAGCACTACGGCTGCAAGGTAATTTGAATTCTTTCGTTACTTTACTATCTAACTATCTTCACGCTGTATCCCTGACGGGGTAGTCAGAGAGGACAGATCGCCAGGCTTCGCGATCCATACATACTTCTTTCGCTTCTTCGAGATTCATCAATCGCTTCATACACGCACGTCTGGGTATCCGAGTACTTTTGACCTTTCCGTTTTTGAGCAATCTGCTCACGTGGTCTTCATATGTAAGTCTCGGCCTACCCTGACTCCTTCTACCCTCTACTTTTGAACAATATATATTCTTTGTCAATCGTTCCTCACTCATTCGTTGGACGTGTCCAAACTAACGGAGCACCCTTTTCCAGCTTAACGCTGACACTTTCATTCAAACCTGCCATATTGCGTATCACTTCGTTACGTATTCGGTCGGCCAAGGTAACGCCGCACAATTTTCGAAGTGATCGCATCTCCACAGCATTCAATTTACTTTCATGCATCTGCTGACATACCTACTATCTATTTACATTTTTCAAGGAGTTTTTAGTTTATTTATTTGATATGACACATTAAAATTAAAATATGTTTAATTTACTCATAAAATTTTTATAAATAAGGATATTAACAAATAAATGTCTATGTCAGTTTTATTATAACAATTAGTCGTTTTCTACTCGGTTTAATTTACTTTGAAAGTTGTTCTAAACTTCGTATAAAGGAAGATTTTCCTTTGATCTTCTCATCTTGCTTTGGCTCATATAATTAGTATTTTACTTAGATTAAGTCAAAATTGTGTAAAAGTGTTTTTGAGAATTGTGTGTTATTTTTCTACGGCTTATCTATCTTTTCGCTACAATTTAAAGCCTATTTAGAGTATTCAGTTTTAGTATAGAGGGTCGGAAGCGTGAGTGCCACCTCTGGTGCTGCAAACGTCCATAGGCTACGGTGACTTCTATCCATCAGGTGGGCCGTATGCTTGTTTGCCACCTCAGTGGTATAAAAAGAATAAGTAAATAAACATTTTGCTATAGATACCTGTTACTATTTGGTCGAAGAAAATACCATTCAAGTGAAGTTGTGTCTATGTTGAAATTTTCTAGATAAAACAGTATAAGGGCTGTATTCCAGAACATCAACACTCAAGAAATACTTGAGCGTAGATTTCATAAGGCAAAATCTAGTCTCATGCGTTGATCGAGTATTGAGAAACGTTCTGGAATACGGACCTAAGTGTGTTTCTAAAAAAGTTTATACATACATACGTACTGTCACGCCTTTATACCCGAAAGGGATCAGAGGCACATAATACGCCCACATTTCACCGTATGCATTTTTGTCCCACGTAACAGGTGGTGAACCCATTGCCGTGTTGAAATGGACAGGCGCAAACTGTAGCGACCCGCTGTTGAAATTTTTCAAGTCGTCCATTAGCCCTTCAACCAGGCTTAACGACTGCTATTTTACTGACAACCGGGACCAATGACTTAACGTGCCTTTAGAAGCACGGAAACGCGACCAAATGTAAATTCCACAAAGTGGTCACCCATCCAAGAACCACCTATAGGGAATGTTTCTTAACGGAGTAATGGTTTACAGAACACTAAGTAAGCAGGGCCTCGAGCGCTTACAAAAAAGTTCTTAAAAAGTATCCTTACCTTAATTTCCAGAGTATTAACTTAAGCCAATGAAAACTGTAGATCGTAAGTTTCACATTAAGCATAGAAGAATTAGTAGTAATATTTCAAACTAAAAGCTTCTTTAGGTTTAAAGGCTTTTAGGGTAACTTCTCAAAATTGAAATATACAAACACGAATTGTATTACTTAAATGACCTACTCACGTTACAGAGAAGTGGGCATTGTAACCTATGGACTTTGACAAGACAAGATGTGTTACACTGTCCACTCCGTAAATTCCTTAAAAGTTTATATAGCCTTATCCCCGAAGGGGTGGCAGATGCATATTATACGCCCACTTTTAACCGTGTGTATTCTATTCCTGTCCTGTCCCATGTATATAAATAACCGTAGTAAGCCCATTGACGTGTTAAAATAGACAGACGCAGGTAGCTTCGCAATTTTGAAGCCGCCCATAAGACTTCCAACTTACATTAACTAACGACTGCCACGTTACTGGAAACCGAAACCTTTAAAGGTATAAAGTGCCTTTCAACCTTTAAAGTACCATATTGAAAAACTCCTTTATGTAGACGCATTGTTATTAGCAGGCTAGATGTTAGACAGGTGCCATTGGCATTATTACTTACTTCCTAAAATCGCATCAATTGTTGAATCTCGGTTCCGTATATACTGGCTACGAAAATTCGATTGCTTATTTCTACTCTACGTTTCTACGTGACAGATTAACATAAACGTCAAGATATTCTTCTTTTTCTCTTCTTCTCAGCATATTTGAGTCCACTGCTGAACATATGCCTCTTGCTTGGCTTTCCAAGATCATTTTGAAGTGGTGATTCTGGTCCAGGTCGGCCCTGACAACCTTTTGATGTCGTCCGACCATCGGGCAGGTGGTCTTCCGGCCCTTTTGCTTCCTTTACATGGTCTCCAGAAAAGGGTTCTTTACGATTATCGGTTGTCATCGCTTCGGGATACATGTCAGGCCCATTGCCATTTTAGTCGAGCAACCCGGGTACCTCTGTATCAGTAACTGGAGTGCATTAGCGAATGTCCCCATTTCGTATTCTGTCCCTCAGAGAGACACCTGGCATTGTACGTTCCATTGCCCTTTGTGCTACTTTCAGGCTACGTCCACGTCTCACAAGCATACGTCATCACTTAGAGAACGTATTGGTGGAACACGCATGTTTTCGTTGAAGATCTTCATACTTATTCCAAAATATCACTCAATTAAATCAATCTATCACAGTGCACTGTTCAGTTCTATATTTGGATAAGCCAACGCTGGCCAGATGTGTTGGTATGGGCATATTTCAATTTCATTTTGGGATTGGCGAACGCTGGCCATTTAAGTTGGTACTGGGTTTTGTTTCCTGCTTCCATGTCTTCACCACAATCACGCCCACTACTCAGCAAATTCATTACTTGCAGGTGATGCTGACTTAGCTCCCAAAGATATAAGAAGAACCATATCGCACCCAAAGTATTCGCAATTCTAACAAATTCCTCAATAGGGTATCACAATTTCTACCTAAATTATACTCAAAGTATACACTAAAGTGTAGAATTTAACTAGTTATGTGCTCAACTTTTGGCTGGTGTATGAAACTTGAGCGATGCGAGTTGGCAAACTGGAAACTAAATGTAACTGACATTTAGGTTAGGATAACATAGCCTCAGGCAGTAAACCGTCTATGTATTAACCAGGCAGAATAACAGAGTTGTAATGTTTAATAAATAGTAGACCACGAAGGTGCCTATTACATTTTGTAAGCAAATACAAATGAACGATAACATGTACGAAGCAGAAAGAAAGTACGCTATATAGTCTGCTCCGTACCATAATGGTCATCAACTAAATTTCCCTACAGGTTATGCTTTGTAAACATATATTTTAACGGAAAAATCTTTTCATAGACTCATAAAATGGAATTTATGAGAAGATGGGTTATGCGAATATTTGTATTGCAATATTTTATGTTACTTACCCTAACACTGTAAAGGATTATTGTGGTTTCCTTGTGGATATATTTACCCTTTAATGACATAGATTACTAATAAAGATAAGTTATTAATATAGCTACCGACATAACATGAATATGTAGATTTTAAATGGAATACTTCCAGTCTCTAGTGGGACACTAACCGCGACTTATCACTTGCTGCGTGCGCTGTTCACCCAACTAAACTACAGAGAACACTTTAATCTGACAAATTTATGCACCTCTTCTGTTTTAAGACAATATAGGTGCCTTGTTTATATAGTATTGCACCTATAATCATTCAGTTTTAAGTGTCACCGCTAAATAAGTTTGGTAATAAATCTCATACTCACATACCTTCAAAGAACAATGTAAGTTAATTATTGTAAGCCATACCCACATTTTCAAAGCATCCATGAAGTTTCTTGCCAGATTCTTCTCCACAAAGGGTAGGCCGCCTATAATTTTATTCATGTACACTTTACATGAATAAAAATATTTTTGATTTTGATAAGCAGTTCACTCGATAAGAGAGTAGTTTTGAGTTCGAGCTCCGCTTGAGGCTGAAAATTGTTCCAATTTTAAATAATGATATAGTGAGCATACTTTACAACTATATTTTTTTAAAGTATGCTGATTATGCCTTGAATTTCACTTGAACAACTTTACTGAAAAACAATAAAGTAACACTTACATAAAATAAAATAAGTTGAAATACCGAAAGCCATTAACTGAACATCGTTAAGCAATACATTTTAACAGCGACAGGAAAGCTTCTACGTCTTAGTTTATAGCTGGCATCGTAAAAGGGGTTCGATTCCCGACTACGAGCAAAGTAATAAAATACGCGATAAACGGTCGATATACTGAATCTATTCTGTTTATAGTTACCTAGTTTATATCTCTTGAAATTGTGAGCGACCATGAATACACTACGATTTGTACGTGACTGGATTCCCAAACAGATTTGATGACAACAGAATTAAACAATAATTTACTTCCTCGATAGCGCAGTGGTAGTGTATGAAACTGTTGTAGTGAGGGTTCAAATCTTGGGTCTCAGCAATTATTTGGTTTTTGAAAATATTACGTGTTTTTATGGTATTTAAAATATTTAAGTATAGTATATCGTTGGGACAACTCACACAACGCCATCTGATGCCAAACTAAGCAGAGCTTGTACTATGGTAACCAGATAACTGATAAACATACTTATATATTTCTAAATACATACATATTATAGATAAATAACACCCAGACACAGAATAAACCATCGTGCTCATCACACAAAGTTTTATCCTAGGTGGAAATCGAACCCACGACCTCTTGCGTAGCAGTCGGATGCACTCCCACCGCGCCACAGAGGCAGTATAGTTATCAGTTGCCTAGATCCAGTTAGCAAAAATAATATTAGGTAAATTTGGGATAGATGATGGCGATGCGTAAAAAATATGGTAAAACCCTTTAGGTTCTACAGCATTCTAAAGGAGTGACATGATAAGATGTACTCGTAGATTTGTTTTACCCGTATATCGCTTAATAGGGTCAAAATAAATAAAAATCACTTTTGCTGGTAGATTTATTATAAAAGGCAACCGTAAGATCATATTTGCTGCGAGAGAGAGCGGTCTCTGGACCTATTAGAATAGAGTCAGGTAACCTTCTACGGGTCTCTATTCACTGCAGAGCGTAGTTCTCCGGCTCGTTGACGGCTCCCATTCCAGTATTAACGCAGGATCGTAAAGAAACTTGGAAATGCCCAAGGACTAGACGTATGCAATCTAAGGTAAAAAGAGAACTGCGGGTCCTGTAGCTTATAACATGTTTTGCAAATTGATTCAGTAGGTCTACTTGCTTATATTTTCGTCGCAATGTTTTTATGCAATTTTAATAGAAATTGTAAGTTTAGTAAATCAAGACAACTTTAATCTGAGAAAACTCCAGTAACTCGCATTTATAAAAAGGCCAGTGATTCAGTTCCAGTTCCGTACAAGACGAGTGGAATTTCTGGCACAACTACTTTATCCACGTAAGTGTGTGAGCACGCCTGGCCAACCGCTTATTGTCACAATCGACAAACAGGTGGCACTAGCAGTATGATCTTTGTCCTGGCCATAATATCGTCATAGTGCCACAATATATATGTATAGTTTGACCATCAAATTAATTCTTGCCATTTTTTCACCTTTGTTACTTTAGTTAGAATTCAAAGCTCAACAGTGACAGTATAATAAAGTTCAAGTCAGTTCTAAAGAACATGCAGATTATTCTATTTCTACAGATTATTCTATTTACCTCTTCGCACACAGCAGTGCCGGCACAGTGCCGATGAATAATGTATACATCAGTGTCAGTGAAAAATTGTATTGTTGCATTCATTTTGTACGACGCCATCCGCACTCGTCAGTGACAGTGCCGGCACGTGTCGAAACTGTGTACTATTTTGTGCGAATAGGCCTTAAAGTGTTGTTAAATGCTAAAACCTACCGACTTGTCAACACCGATAAAATTGCAAACTAAAATGAATTGATTACAGTTGACAGCATGTACAGCTTCTTTACATGAATAACAGTCTTACCCGATACACAATGAGTACTTTTACGAAACTGTTTCCTAAGTAGCCTTTTACGACACCCATGAGATGACGCCTCATCACACCGAGTAGGTCCTACCAAGTTCCTATAGGTGTAAGCCAATATCACCTGCAAGGGATAGGCCTATTGACAAACAGGTCATGGTGAAGACCAGAAAACGCTAAACAAAACCTTGTACCAACTTTGGGCTGCTTGGTATTATAAGGCCAATCGCCTTCCCAATATTTCAAAAACTGGTAGAGGCCTACGACCAGCAATGGACGGCGATAAGCTGATTTGATTGATCGACGGAATGAACTAGAATGCTGACATTTTGTACTCTATCCAGTCTTATTATACGATATTCCATTTAGCAGTTATGAGTATCATAAACTCGCTACTCCATTATGAACAAAATACGAAAACATGAACATCTCCCAACAGGCCGACAAAGTTGGACAGCCTTGTTTCAACTTGTAGCCGCAGTTATGATTTACGTCTCGAACCACTTTGTAGATACGCTGTATGTTTGTCTTACATTTCAAATGAGCTCATTCTGTAGTACTGACCCCGGAAACAAATTACCAGGATAAAACGACTTTTCGTTAAATCCGTGTATTAAACTGTCTCACAAAATTTTATCTGCAATTGGTCTGCTGTTTCCGCTCGGTTTAGTAGAAAATATTGAAACTTCTATGTTTATGTTACAACTAAAACTTCAATAATTTTTTATTTTGGCGTCTACTTTAAATTGGTTGCAATGAGCAGTGACGACGTAACTTTATTCTTCTACAACTTTTGAAATAACGAGCGTCTGATACGTTTAAACGAGAAAGAGAAAGACAGAGAGAGGGAGCTTCGTAAGGTTTGCAGATAATGTTAGACATTTTTTTTTATCAATAATATCAACACATTTCAGCCTTGTTTTGTAATCAAGCAATAATAACCTGAGAAAATAACCTCTAAAAAAAAAACTATCTTCACGCTGTATCCCTGACGGGGTATTCAGAGAGGACAGATCGCCAGGCTTCGCAATCTATCCATACTTCTTTCGCTTCTTCAAGATTCATCAATGGCTTCATACACGCATGTCTGGGTATCCGAGTACTTTTGACTTTTCCGTTTTTGAGCAATCTGCTCACGTGGTCTTCATATGTAAGTCTCGGCCTACCCTGACACCTTCCACCCTCTAGTTTCGCACAATTTATATTCTTCGTCAATCGTTCCTCACTCATTGGTTGGACGTGTCCAAACCAACGGAGCACGCCCTTTTCCAGCTTAACGATGACACTTTCATTCAACCCTGCCATATTGCGTATCACTTCGTTACGTATTCGGTCGGCCAAAGTTACGCCGCACAATTTTCGAAGTGATCGCATCTCCACAGCATTTAATTTACTTTCATGCATCTGCTGACATACCCAGGTTTCGCTACCGTAAAGCAACGTTGGCACTAGCACTGCGTTATGAATCGCCAGTCGTGCTTCTTTTACGATGCTTATAGAAAATACCCGTCTTTAAATTCATGTAATAGTATTTAACCACTGACTGTCAAATCGTCACATTAATTATATAGAAAAAGTTAATATTTCAAAGGCGGATAGAGGTTTGTATTCGCTTTCATAGAATAGGTTACCTTTGACAAGTTCAAATGAGTTTTGTTGAGATAATAGTTTCTATATTAAGATGTCTAATGACATCATTTGTATTGGTTATGTAGTAAGTTTGAATTTTGTTTTACAATTCACTAGCTGACCCGCGCAACTTTCTTAGCGCCACCAAAAATGTGATAAATGAAGAACCCCTCAACCGATTTTGTGCAAACTTCACGTAAAACATCTACTAAATAGTCCAAACAAAGCCTAAACATTTGGTTTGGATAGGTGTGCCCGTTTTTGAGTTATAAAATTACAATGATAAGTGGCATTGATTTTTAAATATATTGATAACATACTAATTTAGTGATTTAAGGTTTTTAATACGAAAAACCCTAAGAACAAGGATAAAAAAGAAAAAAACCCACCACACACTCGCAGTCCGTCAATCCTACCGTTAACCCTTAAGGGAAACCAGTCACTTGTTCTTCGAAACAAACGTCGTTAGACAATAACTTAAAAAGTTTACGTTGTATGACCAAAAATAAGACCTCTATTATAATTATTCATGTAATTGACTTGTACTAGAGAGCCAACAATTATAATTCATATTTCTCTTATTTTTGGTTTGTATGGAGTTTAAATTACAATAATTTAAATAGTAAAAAAAATTCAAAGTCAAATATTTTACTGCTTTATTTTATGAAATTTCGCATATTAAAGAAGCGTATTTAAAGTAAGACGCATTAAAAATACTGACATACAGATATACTTTATTTATTTAAAACATCAAATAACTTTTCAAATTACTACAATCAACGGGATATTTACCGTATTTTATTGTATTGTTGAGTTTTCTATATTCCCCTTAGAAAATCCAGGTGTTTACAAAAGAGACTGCAGCTCCGAATAAAAGAGCACATCAGGGCGGTGAAAAACAACGAACCAAATAAATCCGCGATAGCTCAACATCTCTTAGAGGCAGGTACAAACCACTGGATTGAGTTACACAATCCCCAGATTCTCTCGTCAGAACGCCACTATATACCTAGAATGGTTAAAGAAGCTATAGAAATAAAAAAGCATAAAACCTTTAACAGGGACGATGGGTTTCAACTGTCGAGCGTCTGGAATCCAATGATTCGCCGTGTAAATATCGCGAGGTCATACTGTAAGTTTTGTGTATCGGGATCGTGATCGAGTTTAAGATAACACAGTGAACAGTGGCAGTGTTAATGTGCTGTGTAATAAACGAGTCAAAAGAGGGTAGATCGCTACGGTCTGCCAACAAACAACTAGCTCGCAGCTCTTCAGTACATCCGTGATCATAGCGCTTGCAACAGTGCCGAAATATCGGAAACTCAACAATACAATAAAACATGGTAAATATCCCGTTAATTGTAGTGATTTGAATAGTAATGACCATGTAAGTTTAAAATCAAATAACTTTATGTTAGTTATCAAAAACGAGATTGGTCGCAGAATAAAGGAAAAGACTACAAAAACTCATGACTCCCACGCCCGGTCGCACCTGGTGCAAAGGATAGCCATTGCTATCCAACGAGGCAATGCCGCAAGTGTACTGGGCACCTTTGCATCGGGTATGGTCAGGGGTGGGTTATTCAGTAGGGAATAGGTGGGTGTAGTCATTCATGTGACATTTGTATTTAATAACGCTTTATAATTATATATTCATTATGTATATTTCAAAGAATGTATAAGATATGGTTTACGTCTTAAAAAATCCATAAAGTGTTGCAATTTAAACAAAGCCCATACTTTATCAAATATAGTCAATTAATCTCCCAAGAGCCGAAAGTCTATAATAAGAAAATATAAACAACAACGCTTGTTTTCAAATAATAGTCATCCTGCTTCTCATTTGATACGCGGTAGTCCCAAAAATAAAGCAGTAAATGTACTTAGTCCATATTAACTGCTTATTTTTGGATACCGCTTTGCATACCGTGTTCTCGCATCATGATGAGTGAGATAGCACTAATTTTGCCTCACCCACCAAGCGGTTTATAATCGCAACTAGTGCAACTTTAACTAATTGTAACGGAGCAATGATAAGGGCTACTCTTTCTTCCCCATCTTTTTACTATCGATCAACGAAGAAACACCTGATTTCATCAGGTATCGAAAATTGCTGAGATAGCAGTATATTGAAAAATATTTTCACCGTATGTTTTATGTAATGTTTGATATATAAACAGGTCCAGATAAAGTTTACATTATTTGTTTATCACAGATTTTTACACTTTCTTTTGTAACTTTGTGTTACTGCTTAAAAATACGAAATTATAAAAGTAATTCCTTTAAAAAACATCGAACTTGAATAATTGAGTTTCAAGATATTTCAGCACCAATATTCAATTTAATCAAATATTACTAGAAAAAGTTAGAATTGATACAATTTGCTTCACTTCCGTATCAGGTTTTATGATCTTATTTGTGAAAACACGGATCCTGTTAATTGCGCCTAAGTAACGAAAGAAAAAGAAAAATTGAGAACCAGGTCGAACAAACATCATTCCATATCTTACTAGATACATAATACTGTAACTACATACAAATACATTACTGATATTAACAGAGAAAGTTAGGACGAATCTCATCACTAAGAGAAAGTTATAATAAGTGTTGATTCATATTTTATCCTGAACATGAGGTACTCGTAGTTCTGTTTGCTCTGTTTTTATTTATACCACTGAGGTGGCAGACAAGCATACAAGCATGTGTTCTGTTACCGATTTATAGCGTTAAGCATCTCGGATAGACCTTACTATTTCATCACAATAGTAAAATATCTTTGCTGATAAGTGAACTTCGTTACTGGCATTTCAATTTACTAGCTTTTCCGTACTTAACCTTAATACAATAGGATACATACAGGCCAACTGGCAAACAATTAATGAAAACTTACACAGAAGCCTAACGTTACACAAGTGGAACAGCATAAAACTAAATCCACAATATTAATCTTCAGTGTTGTTTTTGAATTCACGAAACTTTTCTTTATTCTGGACCTCAAGTACTTTATGTTTTTAAAGTAAAATATAAAATCCCAGATGCTCACACCTAAAAAGTACTGGTTACATTAGTAAACAAGTTATGTTATACGGTGATTTTCGGTCACTGATATATTTACATCCTCAACTTTTCGGTAGAAACAAGCCCCACTACCGCGCATTTAGACTCAAGTCAATTTCAACTGCAAGCTGATATACCGCCGTATTCTAAATGATGGGGTCCGGGGAGTGATGTCTACAAATAAATGAAGTATATTTTACACACACCGAACTCAAAGGACATTTAGCGCATTTTTTAATATTCTTTGAACGAATATATTTGACCTGCATACATCTTACCGCAGCGTACACACCGTTTTACACAAAGGATCAGGGGGCCGAGTCTACTATTCACAAGCAGTAGAGTAGAACCAGAGTCGCTGTTTTTAGCTGTCAAAATGTTAGTAGACTATAAAAAATGCTGTCTGTCGCCACTGACGCGGTACGTCCTAGTAGAGTTCCATCGGCCGACCGAAAGAAGTCTATTGGAGTACGATTGTAATAGTAGAGTACGAAAAACTGTCAAAATTGTACAAGTAGCTTTCTTTTGAGCGACGATTTCGATTCTATTTTGACACAATTGAAATTGCAGACTCGGCCCCCAGGTAAATGCTGATTCACACAAAAGAATTCTAAGGGTTGCGCTAGCCGCGAACATTACCTGCTTAGTGAACGAGGCAAAATTAGTGCTAGCTTACTTACTCCCTAGTATCAAAAGAGAAGCAAGATGAAATTGTTTTTAAAACGGGTACGGCAACGTTTGGAAGTTTAAACATCACAATTCGGTTACCCAACTAAGAACGGATCATAGCGTAAGATGCTTAACGGTATAATCTTTACGGGGCTATCTGTGAGGGCGAAAAATTAAAAATTAAATATCAATTTACATTTACTCGGTTTCGGCTATTCTTTATTTATTAGTTTGACAGAATATTATTTGATTGCCTCGGTCGCGCAATGGTAGTGTATGCGACAGCCGCGCTGAGGTATCGGGCTCAATTCCTGGGTCGGAACAAATATTTGTGCGATACACAAATGTATTTCAGTGTTAGAGTATTATGTATTTCAGTGTTAGAGTATTTCCTATATCGACCCCCCCGAACAATAAGTCGGTAATGTGCTATTATGGACTTTTTATTGTTATGCGAAATTCAGCATCTATGGGTCGGGACACACGTCTATAATTTTTTTCAGAATTATCCTACTGATATTAACGAAGATATTTGCAATTACCACTTTATTGCACGGAAACATGTCAACACAGGAATAACTAGAATAACTTCATTATACATTGATACAAAAGTGTTTTTCTTTTCGATATTCGGTAAGTTGCTATTACCAGTTTATTGTGGTGAAAATTTTATAGTGATTGCCGGTAAACGCATATGTAATATTTATATCGTATTAAATTTATAGAACATAAATCGGTAATAGAAAGTAACAAACATTTATAGGTAGAAAATCATTAACATAATATCTATAATATGCACGTCACTTCTAATATTTTCCTCCAGCACCTCATTTCCAGTGCTTCTATTTTCTTTTCCTCAATTTCTTGCAGCGTTCAGGTCTCGGTAGCGTACAGAAACATCGGAAATAACAGTATCCGGATAAGTCGAATATCTTTAAGTGCTGCTGTGTAAACAATCCTAATGGTAACCTGATATTCTAAGAACTCGTAATGAAAGAGCGATGGCACTCGGTCTTCCACGACCTGCTGAATAAGCAATATTAAGAGGTGCAGTCTCCGACTCAGGGACTAATGCCAACTTTAAAATTACGCAGAAGTCTAGACTGTTCTTCGCTGCATGATGATTTGAAAAGCTATCGGAGTCGATGAAGACTCTATCGATTATATCAAGTTAAACCACGTACTCTTCACCGAAGAGATTCCCAGCCAATGAAGGCTGAGTATTATTACTCCAGTCTTCAATTGGAAAGCGGTCGGTGTAGAAATGAAGTAGCTACTCCTGCTACATACGAAGATTATTAACCTCCGTATGTAGCAGGAGTGTACTCTCTTGGAGTATCAATATGGGTTTTACCCTGGTAATAAAACTGCGGACCCTTTTTTTGTTCTAAGGATCCTATCATTAGAACAAAAACAGGACCCGTGTTCTCATTACTGGAGAAATACAGAATAAAGAGACAAAGAAATACTCGTTCAGGAAGAAGAGTCTGCACTTTCTGTTCGTGGACGTAAAGAATGCCTTCGACTGTGTTTTTGGAACGATGATCTGGTGGGCACTGATGTCCAAAGGTTCTAGGCGCTTGCACCACTATTCTGTGGTTCTGATCGCCTTGGCGCGCGACTTTAACACTCTTTCCCATATGGACGGACATATACCAGAGCACAGAGCATTCCACTTAGTTCATTTCTGTTTAAGAGATTCAAATATGCAGCATCCAAGGGTGACTATGAATTCTAACGATACAGCGCTGGCGGACACGGACGAGGGCAGTTTGGTGCAACGTGTAAAAACGTGAATGGAGATGCTTGAGAGTGGTGGTTTTAAACTTAAGTAATACTTGGCGTTAAACTCTATAGATTCAACCTCCATAGACTCTATCTGGCCTAGAGCATGGACCAGGTTAAGTACCTGAAATCTGTATTTCACACGTCACGTCACGCATTGCTACCTCATGGGCTAAGTGGCGGTTGAGGGCTGATGTCATTTGGAACCCTAAAATGTCAGTGAGGTTGAAGGGACAGGTCTAATAAAGCATCATTAGGCATGTTACATTGCCATGCCAGTGGGGTGTAATTATTGAAGCAACACAAGCAGGAGCTGCGAATTACGGAATGAAAATGCTGGGGAGTATGTGTGGAATCATGCGGCTGGACCGCGTAAGAACTACCTCAACCGCAATCTTCATGTCCGTTACAATGCAGATAGGTCTTACAGCAAGCGCTGGGCATTGTGGGGAACAAATTTTTGGCCATGCCGTCCTCTCCGTGCCCCGATAAGAGGGGAACACCCAAGAAGTACTGGCTTGATATCGTAAGGTTGGTATGTGTGAAAATAGTCTCTTCATGGGATGTCGAAGATCGTGCAAAGTTGACATGTTCAGCAATAAAATGTATGATTAAAATTTTTAATAAAAAGGAATAGAGAAGTGGACCTCGGGTATCGTGAGAAGCGTCTCGGATGATGATGATGGAACTGGACGTACAAACGTAAAAAATAATTTTATGATTGACTAAAATTAATTGGTATTATTTCAGTAAAGTCTATTGAAGGACAACGTTTTTTTAATATTCCTAATTCTGGTGCCATTAGTCATTTCCCATGGAGTGGTTTTCAATTACGACGGGTAAAACGCAATTTCGATGGTGTTTGAAATTTTCAAATGCTTATATTTCAATAACCAATTAATATTTTTTTGATCCCTATTATACCACGTTATGTACATCTAATTAGTCATATTTTATGTATCAAATAAATCCTTAAATATCGAAATAAAATTTCGCCACTGCAATTAGGTAAAAATTGATTTCGGTGAAATTCATCCGTATATCTTAGGGTCTAGGTTTAGGTCTAGGTCTAGCCTAATAGGCTATAGAGCAATTTTGCTGGCATAGCTCTCGCTCCGACTTCTTCCTAGTATAGATTAAATTATGTGACTGTTTTTCTTAATTTGTTAAGAATATAATTTTGTGCAATAAAAACGATTAATCTATTCATTTTGAATTATTTTATTAAAAATACCTTAGTTTATTATACTCAAATGATTTTTGGGATCGAATGGTTACTGAAAAATGTTGTTGTCATATTTCCGGAAACAACCCTGTAATTTACTTGTACAGTATTTTTTGCCCTTTAATATTACTACAATAACTTGGTTATGATATATTATGATCACTTGTTGCTTTACAAAATAACATTATAAAAGTCCGCAGTATGCTAGTACGTATCAACACTCATCAAAAAATTACCACAAAAATCCGGTAAGTTACTATTACAGGACAATAGAACTTTTTTTAAAACTGTAAGATCTTTCTTCTCAAATTGTAGCTTATTAGAAGCATGTAGTTTGAAACTGATATTTAATACTATTTCAAAAACAAATAGCTTTCATTTCATGTATCAATGATGTCAATACTCCCACTGGTTGGAAAGTAATTCAACAAAGACAGTAAATCATTTTTCCTGTAAAATTTGCTTTTTGCGATTACCGACTTATTGCCCGGAGGGGTCGATATATAATATGTTGTTCATCTTGAACTAAAACACTTGTACTGTTCCACTTATTTATTACTTAAACCTGACCGGTTTCGCCTTACGGCATTTTCACGATTTTCTACGAAACCCGTCAGGTTTAAGTAATAAATAAGTGGAACAGTACAAGTGTTTTAGTTCAAGATGTGTAGCAAGTTCCACCAAGTGCCATCAATCACCAGTATAAGTAATAAACAATCTAATATGTTGTTGTCTAGATCGCATACCACAAGCTTACTTTGGGCTAGATGGCACTGTGTGAAAAGTGTCCCACAAAAAAAAAATACTTTACGCTGTATTATTCAGTAGGTATATTAAAATTAAAGTATATAAATTATGTTCATAGTACCTATGTGGTTATTCTTTGGGTCGACGTTTACTATTATGAGAAGCCACTGCCATTGTCAGACGGGGTCTTAAGCTTCATTATATTTGGGAAAATTTGCAAAAATATGCAGTATATAATTTATATAAATTACGGTATGGGGTCTAATCTACTAGCCTTGAGTAAACCTCTCTCGTTTTTCGTAAAACGACATATTTCAGCTACGGTTGCTTATGAAATATTTAGAATGAATTTTATTCTACATAAATTTAACTTAATGCATTAGCCTTTTGCAAGGCGACCTTACTCACGTCATAATCTATTATTTAAGCAATATTTAAGGAGTTCTGAGACATTACTTTTTAATTCTCTCGAGTCTGATTCTGCAGAGCAACGCCAATTAAGTAAATAAAAAATCAATTAATATTGTGGAAAACTTTTCACACAGCGTCATCTAGCAAAAACTAAGCTATAAACTTGTACTAAGGGATCTAGACATGTGATAACCATTCTTAAATATTTTTAAAGACATCTATCCTACTAATATTATAAACACGAAATTTTGTAAGTATGCATGTTTGTGACTCTTTCACGCAAATACTCGTAGCTTACACATCAGAATAACACATATGCTGCTTTTTATCCCAGGAAGAAGTTTCCGGGGAAAACGGGAACGGGTAAAAAAAGAGCCGCGGTCGTAAACTAGTAATAAATAATATAGGAACACCCAAACTCCGAAACAAACATTTGTATATTACAGAAATAATTGTGTGAATCGAACCCGAGACACATTCGCATACACTTCTATTTACATCATCGAGGCAATCAAATTCAATGAAATATATCTCATGTTACTAGTAGAAGCATTTTAGTGAGCTTCTAAGCTGCTTGTTGTAGCTTACTGCATAAATAGACAATTCTTGCGAAACGGCGCCTCATCTATCAGTTTTACCCAGACGTTAAAGAGCGGCTGAGGATGTCTTAATGTGGATCATTGTATTAAACCAATCAATTTTTTATGTAGATTATTGTTTTTTTTTGTAGATTGTATGTTTTTTATATATAAAAGAAAATATTTACATTTCGAAATACAAATTTGTGGATCACATAAATATATTTGTTCTCAAACGGGATCAAACCCGAGACCTCAGTAACTGCAGTCATATAGGTACTACGCACGAGGCATTCAAATAAGTATGAATATACACCACGGAAGTTTAAAAATATCATAGGTAAGTTATAGTTCATCAAAAAAAATCTGAAGAATTTTGATTCCAGCTCCAGTTGTGAAGTTACGAGTAGTTCAGTTGTCAAACGTACATTGCGGAATTGAAAAGCATAAAGTTAGTTCAAAAGTGTGAAATAAGCGTGTTCAAATTCTTTTTGTTTTACTTTATGGTAGGATCTTAGTTATTTAAAATAAAGAAAAAAATTATCCTAAAATAGTGTGAGGTGACTTAGCATGGATAGTTTCAATCAAAATTAATATTGTCATAAATTCTAACTAACTAACTATCTTCACGCTATATCCCTGACGGGGTAGTCAGAGAGGACAGATCGCCAGGCTTCGCGATCCATGCATACTCATTTTGCTTCATGCAGATAAATCGTCATCAATTCTAACTACAAAATAAAGTAGATTTGAACGCAACTCAAGCAGATTGCACAAAGCGGAAAAGTCAATAGTACTCGGATACCCAGACGTGCATGTATAAAGCGCTTGATGAATCTGCAGGAAACGAAAGGTGTGGATCGCGAAGTACTCTCTGACTACCCCGTCAGGGATACAGCGTAAATATAGTTAGTTAGATTATAAACGCATATTATGTAATAGGTAGATACTCAGAATAAAATCTATCTAAACGTCTACACTTGTCTACTACAAGCACCAACAAAATCTATATAGTCGGAGTACATACCGTTTTAATTTAACAAATAGCAAGTCGGGACAAGTTGAGCATCTTATATAAACAAGAGCAGGATAACGCCATTGTTTAAACGAAAGATAAGATATAAGTGAACAAGGAACTTGTAAGCCGTTTGTTTTGCCGAGATAACGTTATACGCGTCTTTGCGTTGACCCAATATAAGTTTTCTGTCCTATCTCAAGTTAGCAAAAGCAATATGAGTAGGTGCGGCAGGAAACAGTTTGGCAAATGAAGGTAAAATTAAATTTACAGTATCAGAGAAGCACTGTGGCTTCAATCGCGTTTTTTGGGTTATTTTATTAGTAATAAACGGGTTTCCCATGCGAATTAAAAATGGTTTCCGTGACTATAATTACGCAGTGGCACAGCCCAGAAAAAGATCGATTAAAATAAGAACTAATGTCAAATTATTGTTTCTTTACGACACACTGTACCATTTATAAAATGTCCATCTTATTTCAATAAATAGGAACATGTGCCAAAAAGATATTTTTCAGGATATAAAATTACCCTATGCCATATTTCAAACTAAAATCTATCAGAATTGCCAAACAATTTTTCCGTACGACATGAAAGAATGACAAAAAATATACAAACACTTTGTCTTATTTATAAAATATCCTAAGTTATCGCAAAAATGGGATTTCTGTGCGAATAAGATTTTATATTTGTGGTAGGAGTAGGGTAATTTTGACTGACTGATTTCTCTATGACATTTTCAAGAAAAAAACTATTACTTAAAAAAAAGATCTTATTAAGGTAAATTGCATTCTAAAGACATGAAAGGATGCTAATTAAATAAACAAACACACTGTCCCATTTATATGTATGGATGTGTATATGAACGAGGAAAAACTCTAAGAGAATTGTTTTCTACTAGTACAGCAAAACATTTATGCAACGTTGCTTATGAGCGCAGTAACGTAATATAGCAATCTAATCTTAGCGATTAAAAGCACATTTATTTTATTTTCATCAGTTTTTGAGAGATTCGAATGAAACTCTCATTATCATCATATATTTTTGAGACTTCTTGTAGTTTATAAGTATATTAGTTAGTACCGGAACTAAAAGCGGTTATTTTTTACGGATTTATGCCTAAGACTACCGAGACCTTATTTAATCACAATAAGACTAAGAAATCACCTAAATAAAATAAAAGATAAATACCTAAATAAAATCTTAACTATATTCACGCTGTATCCCTGACGTCCCTGAGTCAGAGAGGACAGATCGCCAGGCTTCGCGATCTATGCATACGTATTTAAATATAGATTATATTTACTTATTACATATTATATTAACTAATCTAAGTACCTACTATAAAAAAAACACCAATAACCATCTATGCACGATTCAGTACTCCGTTCACAAAAAATTACAAACGGTTTCACAAACCTTATATAATCTTGTGAATCATTTTATTACAAGAAAATGTACGAATAATATTTCACAGTTAATGATTTGTACATTTTTTCTAAACTTAGATTTTATTTACTCAATCTACTTGTGTCTTGCAACCAGAAATGAAATGAAAGTCTTTCTCTAAATAGAATATCGCAGATTAAGTTGCAGAATCCTGGCTTTCACAACGTTATGGTGTTTGAAATTGAGATAAGTTGTGTACAAATTTAGTACTTACTTTACCAACTCTAAGTTTTTCGAAATTCTGAACTAAGTATGAATGTTTGGTGACTGTTTTGTTTGTTGATTGAATGTTTGGTGATTGATGTCGTCAATCAAACTGGGTATCAATCTAAACACTGACAAAAGATCCTTACTCCAATGCCACTAGCTCCAGCTTGCGGATGACCGTAGTAAACATGGCACTGGTGTCTAAATCCAGCAATAATACACGAAATCCGGTGCTAGTTTACACAGTTTAGATATGGAGTCGTAATACTTTTGTCTTCGATGAACACTTGGTAAAATTAATAAATTTAGTCAAGCTAGTTAAACGCGTGCCATTCGGCCATCAAATACTCTTTTAAATAGTAAAAGGAACATTCTAACATTTCATTTTCAACCTTGTTAAGAAAACTTGTTAAATATGTTGTAGGCTTTGTTGGAGTGATTTTTTATATTCATCTGATTTTTTACTTCCCAGAACAAATGCAAATATTTGTAAATAACACAAAGATTCAGTTCATCAGCGCAAGTTCCACACTTTTGTAATTTAATCTGCTCTCGTTTCGTCTTTTCCAAGTTGATACTGTTATTTATATTCCCTCTTATTTATATAGTCGCGTGATAACGGCTCAGTGACATCACTAATATATTATTATTTAGGGTTCCGTTGTAAACAAGGAAACGTTATAATTTCGTCATGTTCGTCCATTTGTCTGTCCATCCTACCTACAAGAATGCTCAAATTTGGCATGAACATTAAACTGTTATACTGGCAACAACTGGCAATGGGCTCGTTTATTACGTGGGACAAAAATGTTTACGATGAAGTGTGGGCGTGTATGCCTCTGCCATAAAGGTGTGACTGTTACCTCCCCAATCCGTAAATTGGGGTTACAATTTTTATCTCGTTTACCTCACGGTGTTTAATAAGATTTGAAAATTTAGACTTTAACATAAATAATAAAATTATTTCCGTGGTAATTTCATTCATGGTAATTTATAAATTATTTTCTTTTGTATATAGTGCCCAGTGATGGCAATAGGCTTGCCATAAAGCTACGACAAAGTGTAGGCGAATAATTCACCCCTGCCTACCCTCTCAGGGTTTCAAGCGTGCTTATATGCTTTATCTTACAACTAAGTACATGTCATGAATTTAGAGAGAAGTTAAAACCATTAGCAATGTCAAACAGAATAATTAGTATTCTTTATAAGTACGCTAATTGATCGCTAATTGAAATTAAGTTCCATTAGTCTCCCAACTATTAACACTCAGCTATATTACCTGCACGTTTGATTACCGCACAGCGATTAACTAAATCTCGTTGAACACTATCCTATACCCCAATCACCCCCCCACGTAATATTGAGTTGATCCACAGGAGATTACAGGAACTTTCTATCGAGCAATTTCTAACAACGGGGTATTACCCCATAATGATTGCCTGAAGTTTTGAGCCCTTTTAAGTTGAGGGAAGATGTGTCATTGTTTGGGTTTTATCTTGATTGGACAGAATTAGCGTGTCGGTTTTAGGCGGGGTTAATAACCCTTTTAGTGGCTTCGCCATGATAACAAAATCTCAAGTCACGCGCCCTTACTTCCGTAGCGAAGAAATCAGACGACTTCTAAACCGAAACCAGTTACAAAATTGGAATCATGTTATCTTGAATCGAATGCTGCGACCGTTTGTTTGTCTCTATCTCTTATGGTTCCTGAGAAATATATGCGTACAGACGGACGGATTGACAGACTGAGCCGTGTTATAAGACGTTTCTAAGAAGAATCCTAAACTTACCTTTTGGCATAAGATCAGAGTATACCTACAGTACGAATAACATTTATTTTGTATTTATTATGTTAAGTTTTAGCATTGTAAACATATACGGTAGAATCTGCTTTATAAAGTAATTGATTGCGATAGGCAACTTTAAGGTTTTTCTGTTCTATATTGGGAAAAAAAAACAGCATAAATAGTTTTTTATCTCAGCATTATTGTTAAATAAAGTATTTCAAGATGGGCCCTCGTTAGTTTCAGACCCAACGGAAGATATTATTATGAGGTGTCTCAAGCCAGGTCGGTAAATGAGTGCCAATAATCGTTACGTTCAGGGGTGACCAAACGATCGAATTGCGCTAATATTTTTCTGTACTGGGTGTGACCCTAAACTACTCCATCTGCTAGCGGTAGCATTAGACTAATGGACAAGACAACGACGATCGCAATTGAATAAATTATGGTTGTTTATACTGTTATTTGATTGCACTTGGTGGAACTTGCTACACCTTTAATGACCACACACTTATACATCACATTATTTACTTCTTAAAGTTCTCTATCTAAGAATAAAATACATAAAATAATGACATAGATATACATAAAATACGAAAATCTTGGACAATTCCACATTATTTACTTATTAACCTGACGTTAATAAGTAAATAATGTGGAATTGTACAAGATTTTTCATTACGATTAATAAATCCTAACTAAGTAACTAAATGCGAGATTAGGGTAAACCAGGAACGTCTAGAGCAAGTGAATGAAATTGTGTATTTAGGAAGTATGTTTAGCGCGGATGGAAGATGTGATTTGGATGTAGAACGGAGAGTAGCTGCCGGAAACTGGGTTAACGGTGCTTTGTCCCAGTTAGTAAAGCGACAAAGCATCGTAAAAGAAGCACGCATGGCGATTCATAACGCAGTGCTAGTGCCAACTTTGCTTTACGGTAGTGAAACCTGGGTATGTCAGCAGATGCATGAAAGTAAATTGAATGCTGTGGAGATGCGATCACTTCGAAAATTGTGCGGCGTTACCTTGGCCTTATATACGTAACGAAGTGATACGCAATATGGCAGGTTTGAATGAAAGTGTCAGCGTTAAGCTGGAAAAGGGCGTGCTCCGTTGGTTTGGACACGTCCAACGAATGAGTGAGGAACGATTGACGAAAAATATATATTGTTAAAAAGTAGAGGGTAGAAGGAGTCAGGGTACGCCGAGACTTACGAAGACATATGAAGACCACGTGAGCAGATTGCTCAAAAACGGAAAGGTCAAAAGCACTCGGATACCCAGACGTGCGTGTATGAAGCGATTGATGAATCTCGAAGAAGCGAAAGAAGTATGTATGGATCGCGAAGCCTAGCGATCTGTCCTCTCTGACTACCCCGTCAGGGATACAGCGTGAAGATAGTTAGTTAGTTTGTTTATTAATAAATCTTGCGTTTTTAATACTCACAGTTCAAAAGTGTAATGTATATTTGATTTCAGCTCAAAGTTTATAATTTAAAATCAAAAGAGATGGTAGATTTAACTACGTTTGTATGTCTTTTTCTCTCACGTACTATCTTTATGGGGCTTAGCATATAAATTGTGGTTTGATACTAAAGTTGTAATTCTCATTTATGTAAGTTGAGAAAGTTTTGAAAATTTTAGATGAGTTGTGGATTAAGGCAATGTAGTGCTAGAAAGCTGTTAAGCCAGGATTTTACATAAATTAGATGTCAGCCTATTAAATGTACGTAATACGTATTCTAACCTGCTATTAACAAACACATTGCATTATGTTAAACATGGGTTTACATGTCTTTATATTCTAATTACATTACATGACATAGTGACTCACTTTGCCGAAAACACTGCCTCACACTCTACCAAAAATTTTTCACCGAGGAAACTGTCATTTTTAGAATAACACCCTTATGCACCCACTTACAAAGATTTTTTCTAAATCCCTCTCTAAATCTGGGTTATAATAGAATGATAAAGGTTTTAATCGACATATGGATCGGTTAGGACTACCACATACATGCATATTGTCATGCCTTTATCCCTAAAGGGATAGGCAGCGGCATACTATACGCCCATTGCCGTGTTGAAACAGACAAGCGCAGGATGTGACGACCCACTGTTGAAAATTTTCAAGCCGCCAATAAGGCCTTCAACTTGGTTCAACAACTGCCATGTTACTGGCAAAGGGGACTAACGGCTTAACGTGCCTTCCGAAGCACGGCAAAACGCTCGCGAATGATAATGACACAAAGTGGTCACCCATCTGAGGACTGACCATAGCGAAAGTTGCTTATCGCAGTGATCGTATACAGAACACGGAGTTAGCGAGACCACGTGCACTTCCGTCTACTTCAGTCAAATAATAAAAAGTTCTACCGGTTTTGATTAGTCCACCTCTATGGAGGTGAATTTGGTATGATAACGAACCAGAGACTCATTCGGTTCATAATACCCATATGAATGAGTAGAAATAACAATGTCATCAATGTTTGAATGAAAGTTTGCGTTAAGCTGGAAAAGGGCGTGCTCCGTTGTTGGTTTGGACACGTCCAACGAATGAAAACTTCAAAACTACTTGGTTACTGCTGTTCTGTTCAACAGTAATTCCACTTTCACTGCTCCTGAACTGAGTTGTTACATAAAACTTTAACGTGTAATATATTATGACCATAAAAAGTGAACGAGTATTTTCTTCACATGTTAATATACACAGCTCGACTCCAATAACCATTATCATTTCATTATGGACCCTTTTCATTTAATACTGTTCTTTTATTACTCCCATCTTGATAATAATTATCCTATCATCATATTTGATATTATGGATAATTAGTAAAGTGTCCCAATATCTATTAAATGAAAGGCTAGCAATTTTCATACAGTATTTACTGATTAATACTTAAGATAGAGAAACAGTACATCTGGGTACAAGTCTGGATTTTTATTAACTGTAATTGCAATATAAAATAAATTTACTTTTTTTTTTAGTTGTCTTCGCTTATCTTGGGCAGGCAAAGGAAACTTAGTCCATACAGCCTAGTCTTCAGTATTTATTTTTCTTGTTATTATGTTTTAGTCCTGTCTAGTCGTTTGTCGATGTCAAGTCCTCAGTCCTAGGTCCTAGTCCGTGCCCCAATAAGGCAGTGGATCCCTTATTGCAGCTCTCTTTGGAAATTTGGCACTAACACAAACAACACCGCTATTCTTTGCAATATATCACTTTCGTTCACTAATGCACTTTTCCGAACTCTTTATGTATAATATTCCACCATTATTAAACACAAAAACACGAATTTTTCACTAGTTTTTGAAAATAATATACAACAAACGTGCGTCACCGCTCGCTTTGGCGCCAAACCCCCAAAATAAATTAACTATTGTGTGTGTAATAGTAGTGTGATTTTGGAACGAAAATAATGTGCTGTGAATCTTTAAATAACACTTCTGGTAATGATGTAATACTTGTTTTGAACGCTTTTGCTGTGAGCGACAGGTTTTAAATAATTTTGATTTTTTAAAGCATTAAATTAAAAAATTCAAGTTGTAAACTGACATAAAGCAAAATTATAGTTAAGTTGTTTCAGTTTCGGTACGGTTCTGTGGGTTGCTATACTCGTAGTAGTAGGTAGTCAAAGCGGGGCCGTTGATATGCAAAGGCCTCAGATTGAAATTCTGATCGAACTACCTGTTTTCATTATAAATAAAAATACACTCCCGGACTCTTGAATCGAGCCACCTTACATTCCCGGGCCTAAAAACCCAATACAAAAAAATATACAATATAACAAAAAAGTTTTTATGCATTTTTAATGCTGGCATATTTCATCGTCTTTCCCGTATGTATTATTCCAAATTTGAATTTTAGAATTTAAAATAAAGAACAAAGGCCGAGCCACTGATTTGAAAAAATAATGACTGTTGAAAGTTGCTTTTGAAGCAATTTAATGTCGGTTTGGTTTGAATCTTCGCAATTGTTGTTAACCAAAGTTTATTTTGGTTATTTTTCTATAATTTGGACCGTTTTTGGCTATAAAATTATGGATACTTCACCTGAAGTAGCCGCGCAAGCTGTAGCACTTCTTCAATCTAGGCTAAGTCAGCGAGATGTGAGTTCACAACCTCACATAAGTCGTTCCGCTGTTCAAAGAGTGTACCACCGATACCTGGAGACTGGCGGCTTCGTTCAGCGAACAGGAGGACCTCGTTACCGAGTGACAACGGCGAGACAAGATCAATACATTGTCACTACTAGCTTACGAAATCGACGCCATAACTCTGTTCAGATACAAGAACGGCTCAGGGACTTTCACGGAGTGGCTGTAAGTGCTCGGACCGTTAGAAGGCGACTCAATGAACGTGGTTTAAAGCCCCATAAGCCAGCCAATGGACCCAAATTGACACGAGCACACCGAATAGCCCGTCTAGAGTTTGCGCGCGAACATCTAAATTGGACTCGACATCAATGGAGCCAGGTTCTCTTCACAGATGAGTCCAAGATAATGCTATACGGTAATGACGGAAGGAGTAAGGTGTACTGAAGACCGAACGAGCATGATAATGCAAGAGCCCATACTGCGGGAATCGTCAGGGAGTACTTAAATGACATTGGTATCACTGTTTTGAGATGGCCAGCGCGAAGTCCTGATATGAATCCTATAGAGCATCTATGGGATGAGCTGAAGAGGCGTGTTCGAGCTCATCACACTGCCCCGCAAACCATGCAGGAGCTCAAAAATGTAATTTTGGAAGAATGGGAGGACATTCCTCAACATGTCATAACGACATTGATTAATTCTATGCCAAACCGTATGAGAGCTGTCATAAATGCACTGGGAGGCAATACAAAGATGGCCAGCGCGAAGTCTTGATATGAATTCTATAGAGCATCTATGGGATGAGCTGAAGAGGCGTGTTCGAGCTCATCACACTGCCCCGCAAACCATGCAGGTGCTCAAAAATGTAATTTTGGAAGAATGGGAGGACATTCCTCAACATGTCATAACGACATTGATTAATTCTGTGCCAAACCGTATGAGAGCTGTCATAAATGCACTGGGAGGCAATACAAGTTACTAAATAAACATTTCTTTTCATGTAAAACATGTCTTTATTTAAAAATCGATTAGACTTTTTTCCTTGAAAAAAGCAAATATGGACTTGTTTCAACGTAACTCGACTTTTTTAATAAACTTTAGTTCAAATTTAGAACAGTGGCACTCTAAATGAATGATGAGTATATCAGCTCCAAAACTGCATCAAAACATTTTCCTTCTACATACATCTTTTATAAGTTACAGTACTCCAAACCAAAAAAATCAAGTTGGCTCGATTTAGGTGTCCGGGAGTGTATATACGAGTACATCTGATTTGGTTTGATATATCAGCTTTTTTTCTTCAAAATATTTCAAATACGTTAAAATTCATTGAACAAAAAATTTAATTTCATAGTCAAGTATTTTCTAAAGTAATACGTACAAAGGAGTTTTTATACTATTATAGGCAGAAGTCATAATATGCAAAGATTTTACCTACCCTATTCTATACAATATACCTATTGATTGTATTTTTTTTGTAAAACTAAATTAATTAATGTGAAACTAGGAATTAAATTTCAATAGGATTGAAAATGGGTGCGTTGCTAATCCTATTCATATCTAGACCTACGAGGTCCAAGACACCCTGAAAGTGGTGCACCTACTGACTAACGAACGGTGAAGAGAAGAAGAACTTGAAACAAAACACTGTACAATGAGACAGGTCAACGTTCTGCAGTGGACTGCGATAGTCTGAATAGATTACTTGATTGATTGAGGAATTGGAACAATTTACAGTTTTAGTACATCCACGATTCTCACCTTCTTTGTCTCCAAATATTATTGGTTAAGTAAAAAATATTGTAAGATACTTTATCATCACTGAATGAAATATCTATACTAATATATTAAGTTGAAGAATTTGTTTTTTGGTTGAACTTACTAATCTCACGGAAGTACTGGTCCGAATTGAAAAAATATTTTCGTGTTAAATAGCTCATTTGTCGAAGAAGGCTAGTTGCTATATACAATCACGCTATTATCCTAGAGAACAGAGCAGTAATCATAAATGTCAACAAATCAGGTCAATTTTTATACGTTATTGTAAAATTTATAAACGACGGGATTAAATAGGTAGTCGATCATTATTAATTCCGCACGGAGTAAGTACGTACTTACTTGATTCTATTCTAGACTGAGATTAAGAAACGGTATCATTATTTTATCATATTATGTTATTCGGGTCTTTTTCGCGTAATATTTTAACTTTTTCTCACCTCTCGACGTTTCGGCTATATTGCAATAGCCGTGGTCACGGGTAGACTGGCACACACAGTCTACTCGTGACGTTGTCGAGAGGTGAGAAAAAGTTAAAATATTACGTTAAAAAAACCCGAATAACATAAAATGAAGTGTATCATAGACAATAATAGCTACTTTGTTGTCAATGCTCAAGTACACAATGTAGGTAGTCTAAACACTACACTCAATACGGACATGACTTGATTAACCACTCACAGTTGACGTCACCACATTTCCATAATACCATCTGACGTCTCTACATAGAAAGAACCGTATTTACATACAATTTGAATATACCCACAATGTACCAAATGAATTTTTTTTCTGCTTTATTGGTTTGTGATTTCTTAGAGTGCCCATTAAAAGTTTATTACAATCATCTTGTAAATGAATTAATGTTGTTTGCGTAGCTGGATTGGTAAAATGAGTTCATTATTTTCTTTTTATGCTTAACTTTTCCGAATAAATTGCTATAAAGTTTACGTGAAAGGCTAACAAAAAGGTATGAGTATCAGAAGTCAAAATTGTATGATTATTTTTATGAAACTTGGTACAAATGTTTGAGAAAATGGACGCAAAAAGATAGAATTTGAAAGGTTGAAATCAAAAGTTAATGTCAAAAGTCTTTTACAGTATACAACACTTCACAAATTGTCGTTTTAAAAAATCGTTCTCGTACAATTTATGTATGATATAGTTATAAATACTCGTAGATATTTCTGTTTTGATAAAAGTTGATGTTTAAATGTTTTCCAATTAATTAACGCTACTACAGAAGCTGCGATGTGGAGAAATATTATGACGCATGTTAGGTTTAAAAGATTTAAGTTATATTTAGTTACCAAAATTTTTAAAGTTTCTCGTTAAAAAATATTGTTTTGTGTGATCCACAAATGTTTGTTTAGGAGTTTGAGTGTTTCCTATGTATAATATGTATGTATTTAGAAATAAAAAGGTATGTTTATCAGTTATCTAGATCCTATAGCACAAGTTTAAAGCTTAGTTTGGGCTAGATGGCGCTGTGTGAAGTGTCCGCAAAATTTATTTATAATAATTTATTTATTATCAAAGAATATTAATTACACGCTTTCTTTTTATATTCATGAGGATTTCACATTTTCGTTTTAGGCACCGATAGTTAGGCGTGGATGAGTATAAAATGTCTGAAACTTATAATGCTGCATTTGATCTATGTTTCTACTACCGTGTCCAATTACTACGCTAGGTCACTAAGTACTCGGATACCCAGACGTGCGTGTATGAAGCGATTGATGAATCTCGAATAAGCGAAAGAAGTATGTATGGATCGCGAAGACTGGCGATCTGTCCGCTCTGACTACCCCGTCAGGGATACAGCGTGAAGATAGTTAGTTAGTTAGTTTAGTTAGGTCACTATCGTTTAAAACTAGGTTTTTGTACGGAATGGTTCAACCCATGTACAAAATATCTCATTCGTTTTAACCCGCGTGCGGCTCAGCTATGCCGATGCTAATCAATACTCGGAGTAGCGTCAGAGGTTTCTAAACCATGCCCTACAGCGTTACATGCTACAAAGGCTGTCATTACTATTCAGACCATGAGAATAACAGTAGTGGCATTACCAATTTTACAAATTTTTATTTACTACTATCATGAGATAGGTAATTATATAGTATCATAATTTGAATTCATGTTATTTATAAAAAATATTAGAAAACAAATTACAAAATTTGAATAGGTTTTTTTGTCGCGAGTTGGATCCGAATTAGTGTCTTCTGACTTGCCGGGCCAGTTATCGTATGGGTCTCGGTAGTGTGCTTAGTAAAGCGTCTGACCCGGTAAGTCAAAAGACGCTGGTTCGGGTCCAGCTTGAGACTAAAAAATATTTGCACTTAAAATTTAGGGTATAGTTTGCATACTAATTGCTTTTCAAAATTGTTTCTCAAATAACAAAGTGTGAAATCGATGTTCTTTCCACATAAACATAGACAGTTTGTATCTATACTATTATAATAAAAACTGAATATTTTATCTACTTATTTGGTTCTAGAAGTACTTGTTTAAATTGATATATTTTGTGCTGGATAGCCCATTTATCAAAGAAGTCTATAGGTTTCATGCTAATGCCTAGGAGAACGGAGCAGTAATCAAAAAAAATCAACAAATCTAGCGAATTTTCTAATACTAGGTATTGTAATATTAATAAACGACGGGATTAAATAGGTGCCACAGAGTTCAAAGTACGTCACGGGTAAATCCACAGTGGTCAGCTAGTTTATTTGTAAAATGACAGCCTTACAACATTTAAATGTCCACCCTAACTGATTACATTAGCTTATTCAACTGTCTGTTCCTATACTAAAGTTAACTGGTGATATTAAATAATTAATACGACAGGAGGTCGTAGCGTCGGGTAAATTTATCAATACTTCATCGAATATAAACATTTGAATTGGTAATATTTAAGAGCTATTCATGGAGACAGTTGACCCTCACTGAACAATTTGACAGCTACGAAAATAACACTGACAGGCGTTGGAGGCGTAACAAAATCAATTAGGAATACTTTAATAAATTGATAAGTTAGCTATAAATAAGTAACGGTAAGTAATTATTTACGAAAAAATGTTTTTTATTTATATTTACATACATAGATATATATTATCACGCCTTTTTCCCCGAAGGGGATGGCAGAGGCATACTATACGCCCACATTTCACCGTATGTATTTATGTCCCACGTAACATGGAGTGAACCCATTGCTGTGTTGAAATGGTCAGGTGGCGACCTGCTGTTGAAAATTTTCAAGCCGCCCATACCAGGCTTAACGACTGCCATTTTACTGGCAACCGGGACCAACGGCTTAACGTGCTTCCGAAGCACGGAAATTTAGATTTAATAAAATGTGTAAATTTTAGATGTCAAATTTAAAAGAAATTTTGAACCCGTTGCCTTTTTAGTGAGGTGGTAGCAAAAAGGCTAAGAGGTCTTATGTGCTAGACACTAATTAGCACGACCAATTAAAGTCCTGGTAGTCTCGGACTGATTTATATTTTGCTCGCCAAAATAACGCCGTTCGCATGATGGAAAACCATGACGACATCTAGCGAATTGTACCCGGGATTGTAAGAGGAAGGAAACACGTGCGCTGGCAGAGCGTCCCAGGTTGCTATCGTACGACAGAGAAACGATCTTTTAAATCGTTCCGTTCTAGCGAAAAAGCGTGATTGCTAATTAATGTCGGAAAAGTGGTTAAATAGTTTTTTTTTCATTCACGCATTTATCCCTGAAGGGTTGACAGACGCATATTATATGCCCACATTTAAGCGTGTGCATTTTGGTCCCGCGTAACAGATGGCGATCCCATTGCCGTGTTAAAATGGACAAGCCCAGGTTGTAGCGACCTGCTGTTAAATTTTTTCAAGCTATTCATAAATCCTTCAACGAGTGCAACGACTGCAATTTTACTGGCAACCGGGACCAACGGCCTAACGTGCATAAAAACACTCGCAAATGTAACTGCCACAAAGCGGTCACCCATCCGTGGCCAGTCAAAGCGAAATTTGCCTACCGTAGTGATCGATTACAGAACACTGAGTACTACGCTACAGCTTATAATTTAACTAGCTGATGCCCGCGGGGTGAAGTTTTTATGTACCCGTTTTCCCTAGTGTTATAGCAAGCTAGTATGTTATTGGAAAAGTGGTTAAATACTTTTACCAATAATAACAGTAAATTGGCCTCTATTTAGGGAAATATTAGACATAATATTAATTGATATCAAGACAAATAATTGGGGTAAATAATGCCTAAAAATTTACTCTTATAATTTTTCCCTAACGCACCAAAAGAAGAATAACTTTAAAAATGACCTACAATACTCCATAATTAAGTCCGAAAAACGGCTCTGGTGCAGCGAACTATTTGTCTAAGCCCTTTCTTGCGAGGGCTTCTGCCCTTGCATTGCCCCGTGACCCGGCACATAGACCAATCTAAGTCTATTGCCTACATTAGGTTGGCAGTTCAATACTGATCCAGACTTCACCTCACTCGATGTGAGCAACTTGGGTGCAGCCTAGCTCTAACTCACAATGTAGATAGTTTCGTCAGTGACAGTTTCTTCTGTCCATCATCTCTCTCGAGCAAGTTAACATGGCAAAGGTCATTGCCTCGAAAACTGAATCGAAGCATACTTACCCATACTTTGATTTATGTTGCAGTAGTCAGTGTGTACCCTTGCACCTGTTCCAGACCGCATCTTGAAACCGTCCGTAGACTATACCTGGACATTCCTGTCTTGATGTCGCATTTCAGCTTTCCAGTCTTATCTGGTCCAAGTGCCATCAATCATCAGTATAAACAGTACATGGATGTTATAATTATAAAATGTTCCTCACATAGAATTTTTTTTCACGTAGGTATGTGTTTACAAGACTATTGTACTCTCTATTTTATCATTTCTACCCTCGTATTTATACTACTACTTAAAATGAATTGACAGTAAAACAACACATTAGGTACTTGCGTTGGCTAGACTGTTGTGTACCCACGATCTCATGTTAACTTTATAAAGAAAATTGAGTTACCTTAACTTTTTTTGCTTAAGAAGTTTTATTTCAATTTCCTTTTTTTAACCCAACGGTGACAAGATTGGCTGGGAAAATTGTTTATCTGTGGAATCACTGGGAAACCAATTTTGATGATGTTTTTATTTAATTGCCATTATTAAATGGTCCTTAGCTATAATTTGATAGCATGCATGAGGGGCAATCATTCGAAAAAAAAATAAACACATGTGAATATTTAAATAAAGTAATAAGAATCCCTCTTGGTTTATTTTTTACGCGTGGTGAAGTTTTCCCGTTTCCGTTTCGCACAGGAACTTGTTCCCGTTATTAAAAGTAGCCTATGTGTTATTCTTCAGAAATAACTATTATTATTCAGAAGCCAAAACTTTCTCTAACGCCCAAAGACAACATCGGAGAACAAAGACAACGCGACACAAAATAGCAATCACAAACGACCCCACCAACACCTCCCAATACCGGCTGGTCACCGCGGGAGAGTTAGACCACGACTCTCCAAAGCAAAACTTAAACAAATTGTATAGGAGGAAAGCTTTGTATATCTGCTGCTTAAATTTGAAAACACTATCAACACCTGAAAGACTTCTTGAATTAAAGGCTGCTCTACAACAAATAAACTGTGACATATTGGGACTCTGTGAAGTTCGGCGACTAGGGGAGAAAATCATAGAAGATGATGAACACATATTGTATTATTTTGGTCAGACAAAAGGCCTATATGGTGTAGGCTTTTTAGTCAAAAGAATACATGAAGACAAAATAATCAGATTCACTGGCATCTCAGAAAGATTCTGTTTACTAGAAATGGATATAGAAAACAACTTCTTTGCAATAATTCAGGATTATGCGCCTACTGAGCGCTCTCCTCAAGAAGATATCGATGCTTTTAATGACGATCTAGTGAAAGCTCACAGTATGATCTCTACCAAATATATAGTGACAATGGGAGACTTTAATGCTCAGATTAGGCAATGAAGCAGATGAGCAGATGAGGCAGATGAAGCGCTCGTGGCCCCGCGGTCTCAGTGTTCGGTAAACGATCACTGAGGTACGCAACTTTCACTATGGCTGGTCGTCGGATGGGTGACCACTTTGTGGCATTTACATTTGCGAGCGTTTCCGTGCTTCGGAAGGCACGTTAAGCCGTTGGTCCCGGTTGCCAGTAAAATGGCGGTCGTTAAGCCTGGTTGAAGGCCTTGTAGGCGGCTTAAAAAATTTCAACAGCAGGTAGCCACAACCTGCGTCTGTCTATTTCAACACGGCAATGGGCTCACCACCTATTACGTGGGACAGGAATCCACACGGTGAAAAGTGGGCATATAATATGCCTCTGCCACCCCTTCGGGGATAAGGCGTGATGGATATTTATTTATTTTATTTTATTTTAGATTAGGCAATCAAAGTCACATACAAACAATCTAGCGGGAAATGATTTTTAAATAAATAAAATATCCATCACGCCTTATCCCCGAAGGGGTGGCAGAGGCATATTATATGCCCACTTTTCACCGTGTGGATTCCTGTCCCACGTAATAGGTGGTGAGCCCATTGCCGTGTTGAAATAGACAGACGCAGGTTGTGGCTACCTGCTGTTGAAATTTTCAAGCCGCCCATAAGGCCTTCAACCAGGCTTAACGACTGCCATTTTACTGGCAACCGGGACCAACGGCTTAACGTGCCTTCCGAAGCACGGAAACGCTCGCAAATGTAAATACCACAAAGTGGTCACCCATCCGAGGACCAGCCATAGTGAAAGTTGCGTAACTCCGTGATCGTTTACAGAACACTGAGACCGCGGGGCCACGAGCGCTTCGAAATGATTTTTTTGAGAAAAAGAGTAAACGGGGAGAGAAAATGATTGAATATTCAAAAGAGTATAACGTAAAAATACTAAACACCATCTACCCTGTCAAACAAAATAATCGATGGACATGGCTCTCCCCTGATATGAACACCAAAAATGAAATCGATTATATAATGACTACAACACCACATTTATTTTCAAAATACGAAGTCTTGAACTCTTTCTCCTTTAAATCAGACCATAGACTGATCAGAACAACTATGAATCTATCAAAGGAAAAAAGAAGCAGACGTTTTTTCGGTAAGCCTTCATGCACTCTGAAAATAGTAAGAGAACGAGAGAGTTACAGTACAAACTTAATGGATTACATACCTAACTTAATAGCTGCTCACGAATACTGTACTGTCAACGAATACATTATTGAAAGTTCTATAATAAACAGTTTAAAAAACATTAAGAAAGGAACTGGAAATAAGATATTGAATGACAAAGCGTTAATGCTTCTTAAAGAAAGAAGGATTCTGCAAAACAAGCCTAAACTAACTAAAATAGAAAAAGAAAATTTAAAGAAACTATACAAAGAAAGCAATAAAGAAATAAAGCAATGTTATGAAACTTATAGAATGGATACAATAAAAAAACACATTGCTGATTCAAAAAGCACTAAAAAAGCATTTAAAGAACTAAACAGAACACGAGAATGGATCCCATCCCTAAGGCAGGGCTCTACCAAAACTAATTCTCGTACAGAAATAATCGACATTGCCACTGATTTCTATACAATGCTGTATAGTAAACTGGAGACACGAGAGCATGAAACCATAGTTACACGCCGGCCATCTACTCAATCACCAGGTATGGTATATCAGTTTAGTGAAAATGTAATCTTGAAGCAAATGTTAAAGCTAAAGTTAGAAAAAAGCACGGGACCAGAAGGTATTTCATATGAATGCATCAAGTTTGGTAAGTCTCTCCTTTTGACACCAATTACATTTTCATATAATAAAATCTTGAAGGAAGAACAGGTTCCGACTGGTTGGACTCAATCAGAGATTATATTAATGTCCAAAAAGGGTAACCCGGCAGACATTGGTAATTATCGTCCAATAAGTATCATACCTTGCCTCTACAAATTGTTTGCAACATGTTTATTAGATAGAATATCTTCACGCATCGACAAATTTCAACCTTGCGAACAAGCCGGATTTCGAAATGGCTATAGTACTATAGATCATATTCACACATTAGAACAAATAATTGAAAAATATCTAGAATTCCGTAGACCTCTATACATAACTTTTATAGACTATAAAAAAGCGTTCGACTCTATCTCCCATGATAGCATCTGGCAAGCACTCAGTAACCAAGATATCGACACTAAATACATAAACATCTTAAAGGATATTTATTCAAAAAGTACAAGTAGAGTAGGTTGGATAAAACTGGTAAAACCATAAACATAAATCGCGGAGTAAGACAGGGTGACCCGATTTCGCCAAAGCTATTCATAGCTGTTTTGCAATATATAATACGGGATTTACCATGGTCAAAGCAAGGTATACACATAGAGGGGAGATTTTTAAGTCATTTAAGATTTGCAGACGATATAGTCCTGCTATCAGAGAATCCCAAGGAACTTAAAATCATGATCAACGATCTACTGCTCGCAAGTAAAAAAGTAGGGCTAGAGATAAACCTTAACAAGACCAAAGTTATGACAAATAACATTAATGTACCGATTCTGGTGAAAAACACTCATTTAGGGAAAAGAAAATAGTTATGGATTCGGCGATATTACCTTGTCTTGTTTACGGTTGTCAGACATGGACTTTTGACCACAAACTTAAATCAAAACTTCTGACCACACAAAGAGCGATGGAACGCAGTTGTTTGGGTCTGTCAAGAAGAGATAGAGTAAGAAATACAGATATAAGAAATAAAACAAATATAACAGATGCTTTACACTTCGCTCATAGTTTGAAATGGAGATGGGCCGGACATGTGGCGCGTTGCACTGATGACCGCTGGACGAAACACACGACGACTTGGACAGGGCCTTGCGGCTCCAGAGGCAGAGGCAGACCGAATAACAGATGGCAAGACGAAATAGTTGCGACAGGCGGGAGTAACTGGATCAATGTTGCGAGAGACAGACAAAAATGGCATGCTTTGGAGGAGGCTTTTACCCGGAAGGGGTCTATACATTGAAATAAAAAAAAAACTAATAATAAATTATAAATACTAATATTTTTATATTTTTCTCAATATTTAATACAACGTCAAATTATATTATTTTTAATAGCATGTAAATTTCAATTCATTTTAATTTTTTTATAATATGTGTTAATAATGTATAGAATTAATAAAGCTTTTATTATTATTATTATTTCCTTTGTTAAATAAATACACATATAAATTACATTTTTAAATACATTATATAAAACAAATCTAATTAAAAATATAAAAAATAGTATCCCACCCGTATCGGGTACAGGGACCAAGCTACCGGTGGTCAGGGCTGCAGAGACAGAAATTTCCGCACAATACGTGCCGTACCAAGAAGAACCGCCTTTTGCATCAAGTCCTTGACCCAACTGCCTAACGCGAGCCTCTTAAGTTGTTGGTCGTGGCTCTTGGCGATCAGACCATGTGCAGATACAACTATCGGAACAATAATCGCTGAATCCACATCCCAGATGTTGACAATCTCGAGCAAGGCCCAAATATTTTATTTGTTTATCTTTTTCGGCTTTTACGAGATTCTCGTCATGTGGTATGGTTATATCAATGATTAATGCTAGGCGTTCTGACCGATCTATTATTACTATATCAGGCTTATTGGCTACAATAGTCCTGTCAGTGATAATAGATCGGTCCAAGTACAACGTGACACGACCATATTCTAGAACTGGGTCGGGCACATACCTGTAATACGGTACCTCTGCGTCGACAAGGTTATATTTCAGTGCAAGTTGCTGATGGACAATCCTGGCTACTTGGTTGTGCCTATGCAAATACTCGCCGTTGGCAAGACGAGAACAACCAGATATTATATGTCTAAGAGATTCACCAGGTAGGTGGCATGCCCGACATATGTCAACCGTACCATCTCTCAGAATATACTTCCGATAGTTATTCGTCATAACAACTTCATCAGTAATTGCACAGACAAAACCCTCGGTTTCACCAAATAAATCACCGAACCGTAGCCAGGAGACAGAAGCTAATAAATCTTCATCGGGCTTGTGTAAAGCGCGATAAAACCGTCCATGCAGTTCTTTACTCTTATCTCCTTGCGATCGTCCGTACTTAGTATTAGTGGTTCTCTTTGGCAAGAGTGAGTGGGGTCAGTCCATTATCTATTGCCACCATATCCCTATGCATCCCCACGTCAGTACGAAGAAAATATTCACTAAGGTTGCATATCTCACGGTTATGCAAAGTTTTGCCATTTAAAAAGCCGCGACCTCCACATTTCCGTGGGATATACAACCTCATTATGGACGAATGCGGGTGATGCATTCGATATGCTGTCAATAGCGAACGAACTTTCCTATCCAGGGAATCTAATTCGGTTTGAGTCGATTTAAGTATGCCGAAGGAGTATACTAAGACTGGCATGGCCCAAGCGTTGATAGCGCGCACCCTGTTTCCGCCTGATAAAAAACTTTTAAGTACCTTTTTCAGGCGACCCAGGAAACGCTCCCTCAACGTTCGTTTCATGTCAGTCTCAATAATACCCAATGCCTGCGACATACCCAGATAATTATAGGTTTCAGTCGCGGAAAGGGATCTAAGTTTTATAAAATCTGAAAGTTGTACTCCTTCAGATTTCACAAGCTATTCATTAAGCCCCTTCTTAACATGTATTTTTACATTTATCTACACCAAACTCCATTTTAATAGAGTTACTAAAAGTTTCAGTGACCTTTAGTAACTCAGTCAAGTGGGATTCAGTGGAGGCAAATAATTTCAAGTCATCCATGTAAAGAAGGTGCGACACAACTTGACCTCCTCTCCGAAACTGATACCACAGCCCTGAATTCTCCAGTAAAGTACTAAGAGGATTCAGCGCTAGACAAAACTATAAGGGACTCAAACTATCACCCTGGAAAATACCCCTCTCAACCTTCACAGGTTCACCATTCCCAAGAACCTGACGACACCCTGGATAAACAAGAGCCGTTCTCCACTGCCCCATACATGTATTTAAGAAGGTGCATAGAGTTGTATCAACTTTATACAACTCTAGCACCCTAAACAACCACGTATGAGGCACTGAGTGAGTTGTTAATTTGACTCTCAAAATGGTTGTGAGAAGCTTATAGACCGAAGGTAAACAAGTTATTGGTCTATAATTTTAAGGGTCCGTAGTACTACCTGATTTATAAAGGAGGTGAGTGATACCTGAGGTCATAAAAGATGGCAGCAACCCAGATTCAAGTGATGTTTGAAAGCAAGAAACCAAACAGTCTAAATCCATTTAAGCCAAAAATTGTGCAGTCCGTCCGACCCAGGTGACTTCCAATTGGGTAACGAACGAACTGCACTGGCAACTTCATCAGATGTTATTATTATTGGTTCCATTGTATGTATAGACCCACATGATAATCCGAAATTCCGCATCCACTCATCCTCTGTATGACTAACAGGCGCCGACCAAATACTTCGCCAAAATGTGTTTGTGGCTTCAGCATCAGGCAGGCACATGTCAGTCACACGAAAATCAGGCTGCTCCCATCTTCTATACACCCACCTCTCATCTTTTTGGAACGAACGATTTTGATTATAGCGATCTACTCTCTTCTTGTATCGTCTTTTACGATTTGCCCACGCATAAATTTTCTGTCCTCGCGAATGCCCGAGTCACGAAACGCATTACTTTTGGGCGTGTATTACCGGCCCTGAAGCAGCACAGCTTGCCAATGAGCATCCTAGTCTCGGCGATACGACGCTCAATTCTGCATTGCCAGGCTGGAACAGATTTTGGTCTAATAGCTGGTTCAAATTGTGTAAATTTAACACCAGCTACCCGACAAACTGCAACAGATGCACAATACAGAATTGAGTGTGCATCACTTAAATCTAAACAAGTGTCAAAATAACTTGATAAAACCGAGTCCAGGGTACACACTAGCGCTATGTTCTTTTTATGCGGTAGACGTGGACGATTCTCAGAATCAGAAAACCTATACTCAGTAATCGTTCGTTCCAAAGTACTCCTTAATTCATCACTGTACTGGGTACTTACTCTTGCAACAACATAATCCAGTTCTTTGTCAATGGAATTGACAGGTTCTACGTCATTATTCATTTGACTAACCACACTAGTTTGTGATGAAGAAGGGATGATGTGACTACATTGTATTTCTGATCGAAGCCTCTCAAGTGCGACGTCATCTAACAGCGTTGAATGGCTCGCACTTAATCCGATAGCCGCTGTGCCGAAACGTTGACCGCTGGTTCAAGTACCTGAAACACAGGCAGCATACGAACACGGTACGCAGTGAGGTTAATTCTTCCCTCTGTAGCCGCAAAATATGCCCGCATAACGTTTTCAGTCATAGATGAAGCCAATGTATGCGTGCACATTACCACCGGCAGCGGGCACCCTATTCGAGAACGGTGGGCCTCTGGGCTCCAAGCACGTCGGTGGCCGGCGTCTCCTCTGCCGACGTACAGGTGTTGGCGACGTCGGGGGGGAGAAATACTCGTCACTCGATGAAGAGCTCAACGTCTCCGCAGCAATCGGTTCCAAGGTTTCCATGTGCTGCGATGCGGAGCTATGTGACGAGTCCGGTGGAGTTGCGTGTGCATTTTGGCGAGTTTTAGCTCTAGTGAGCATGTTATAATTTTAGCATTTTCTTATTTATATCGTTTGACATGACTTTAAACGTCATGTCATTCTTCACAAACATTGTATATTTTCTTGTTTATTGCTTAGGTATTGCATATTTCGGTATTTCATAATATAGTTTGATTGTATTGCTGTAATAGTCTATGGTAAAGCTTGAATAGTTACTTTTGTTAATATATTTCTGAAAAAATAAAATGATTTAATAAAGGATGTTTATTATTATTATGTGTTATTCTGATGAGTGACCTATATTATTTTAAAGTTTAAAGAGTAACAAACACCCATACTTACAAACTTTCAAGTGATTTGACAGATAAAATTGAAGGTTATGGCGTGTTGTCGTCGACAGCAAATATGTTTTAGCTTAAAGAATACGAACTTCATACATTTTTAATAAGTTTCAAAAGTAGATTAGTTTACATCGGTGATGCGCTAGGATCGCGTAGCCTACGTCATACAAGACTAAAGAAAAGAAAGAATGCCGATGAGCTACTTCACTGACGTATTAACGTTGTACGCTTGGTTGTAGGGATGTTTTGCGTTAGTGAACCGCATCCCGGTCTGACATGTTGTAGTTTAAAAAAACAGTAACTATACTTACAACAAGCAGGAAGGAGAATCAAATAATGTGGCTCACTAATTAATAATAATAAGTGAAGACTAATGTTTATTACATTTGCATAAAGGTCAAATTTGTAGGTACCGTTAGTCAGAACTATGCAGGTGGACTTACCACTTAAAATGTAATAGGTGTTAGGTGAAAATCGTTTTGCATCATTTGATATTACAATTTAAAGGACTTATGAATGAGAAAAGCGCACAGCTAAATAATGGAATGATTTTCCCGTTTATTTCTTCCTTGATTCGTAAAACTTGTTTTTTTTCGAGTTAGGAGTGAATAGGTTTCTTTTAAGCAAGCTTGCTTCATCGAGGACCACATCTACACTTAACATGAGTTGAGATAGTGGGCAAACAATGATGTATAATATTGACGTCTTCCACCAATATCTGTTAAAAAAATATTTAAAAAAATATACATCGTTTATTAATTCTATAATAGGGTAAAAACCTGCGCTTTTTTATACTATTATAGAATTTAAATGTATTGCGCTCTTGGCTCCGCTGACTCAGTGTTCCGTGAATGATCACTGCGTTAAGCAACTTTCGCTATGGCTGGTCATCACGTATGGGTGGCCACTTTGTAGCATTTATATTGGTTGGTCCCAGTTGCCAGTAACATAGCAGTAGTTAAGCCAAGTCAAAGGCCGGCGGCATATGGGCGGTTTCAAAATTTTAACAGCAGGTAGCCACAAATAACGTCTATCTTTTACGTGGGTCAGAATAACTCATGGTGAAAAATGGGTGTATAATGTGCCACTGCCACCCCTTTGGGGACAAGGCGTGATTGATAAACATAAACAACAACTCTATTGAAAATTATTTGATAGGACAGCGATGCTGATGAAACAAATCTATTAATATATTTATGCCCTAATCACGCTTATTACAGGTACTAAGGTACTATCACAAATGGTGAGTGTGAAATAAATTGAACGAATCCATTTGAAGTACTGACATTCCATTAACTTAAGTGCGTTTTATATCATCTTATAAAACGTTATGTTTGCACTTTCTTTTATTATTATCAAAATCGATTATCATAAAAACTGCTTAAGTGACTACCTTCATCTTGTGCTATGAAAATACACGAATACACTCAACATAATATTATTTACGAGACGAGGAAAATACTGACAAAAATTAGCAAGGTGAAATTATGATGAGCAGATTAAGGTATCTGGGAGCTTATGTGTACTTACTAAGTAGGTTCTGTGAAAGTTATACAATGTCGTGACAAGTAATTGTATACCTGTAATTGTATTTTGTCTATAAAAACTACTAAGCTGTATGTTTTTGCAACTTTTTCACGTTTAAACAGCTGGATCTAGGCTTACCTTTTTATTTTAGGAATAAGTAAATTTACTTGTAAATATGGTCTAAGGAATAAAATGTTATACACAAGCCTCAGTAACGTAAAAAATAAATATTTTAGGTAGACATCGTTGCTACTTTGACGTGTGTTCTAAGAGCGATCGCAGATGAGTCTGTTGCGCCGTTGAAAACGAAGCGGTGGGCCCGGGTTCGCGGCCGCCTCAAACCTGTTCTAGTGTTTGCTTGAACATAACTCCCGGCCCTGGAAGTACTGCTGGGACTTCTAGTGTTTCTTCGGCTCCGTCTAGCAATGGGCATAGCTTAGTTATAGCTCGACGAACAATGCCCCTTGCGGTCTAGACATCGGCTACTCTACAGCAGTCGTCTGTACCGGGATACAGTTTCTTTATTCTACCGAGCGGCCACTTTAATGGCGAGGTGTGTTCACCCTGGATCAGTACTAGTTGTCCCGGTGTCAAATTAGGTTTTTTGTTTACCATTTGGTGCGCTGTTGGAGCTCCAGCGTGACCAAAAGTGTTGGCGTATTTGTTCCACCTTGGCGTAACGATTTAGAAGATGAAGTTGACGGTCTTATAAATCTGGAGCTGGCAACGATGTCAAAGGTCTTCCGATGATGAAGTGCCCTGGAGGCAAAGGAGACAGGTCTTGAGGATCGGAAGACATTGGATAGAGAGGTCGGGAATTTAAAATGGCCTCGACCTGAGCAAACACAGTAACTAGCTCTTCTGCAGTTAAATGTGTGTTGCCAACAATACGCTTTAAATAATATTTAGAACTCTTAATAGAAGCTTCGTACAGCCCGCCATAATGTGCTGAGTAAGCGGGTGAGAATCTGAATTGGATACCTTCGCTGGATAAGTTATCAGGCGCAGAGTCAACGAATTCGTTAAGAAACTTACCCAACTCCTTACTAGCCCCTACAAAGTTTCTTCTGTTGTCGGAAAAAACTTCGAGTGGTTTACCTCGCCTAGAAATGAATCTTCTAAACGCTAATATGAAACATTCAGTGCTTAAGTCCGTTGCCAGTTCTAAATGAACAGCTTTAGTTTTAAAACAAACAAATGAACATAAATATGCCTTAAGCACCTTAGCTCCACGACCGTTTTTATTAATTATATAAAAAGGGCCAGCATAGTCTACTCCAGTTATTTGAAATGGGAATCCCGGTGTTACTCGCTGGGTAGGCAGATTTCCCATAATTTGACCTGCAACTGCTCCTTTCATTCGTTTACATTTAATGCAGTTTCTAAATACTTGACGGGCTAAGCACCAACCGGCCAATATAATTCGCGAGTACTTGAAAGCAGCAGTTGTGGTCCCGCATGCATTAACTGTTTATGATAGTATTCAAATAATATCTGTGTAAAATAATCCTTAGTTTATCCTTGTTTTAATGAAATAATTTCTGTACTATATGAAATTTGTTGTGAAAAATATGCTAACTTTAGTTCAGCTAATTGCAATTCTGTGACTGTTAAAGAACCTTTTATTTTATTATTCTTTTTCTTACCATTATGAATGAATCTTAATACAAAAGCAAATGACCTCCTTAATCTATTAAAGTTTGAAAATCGATGTATGTCAATGACTTCTACGCTTTGAGGCTTCATAGTCAAAGCATTGACTTTAATTTCTGGTAAGTCTATCGTTAAATTAAACTCAGGCGAGTGTCATTTTGCCTCATGCTGTAATAAGAATGATGGGCCTCCCCACCTTAATTTAGCCTGAGGCAGATCATGTGGTAACAACCCTCTCGAAGCTAAATCTGCTGGATTTTCAGCAGATGGAACGTACCTCCATACCCCATTCCGAGTGAGGTCTTTAATTTCTATAATACGGTGTAAAACAAAAGTATTTAATTTTGTGAATGAGCTAGTCTTTAACCAAGATAGATACTATTTGCGAATCGTTCCAATAAACAAATTTATTAATTTTACAAGTTAAAGCTTTCGTAACCTTATCACAAAGACGACTAGCTAATAAAACCCCACATAACTCTAGTCTGGGTATAGTGGTAGGCTTAAAAGGTGCAACTTTAGCTATAGCACAAAGAAGTTTAACAGAAATAATACCGTTATAATCAAGTGTACGTATGTATACACAAGCGGCATATGCTTTCATGGAGGCGTCTGAAAATATAAGAATTTCTACAATACGTGAATTGACACACATAACACAGCGTTCTATTTCAAATGAAGTAAGTATGTGGAGGCCTTTCAACATGTTTAACCACCTTTCTTTAATATTATTGGGTACCTCATCGTCCCAATCTAACTTTAACGTCCAAAGTTCTTGTAACAAAATTTTTAAAGAGATCGTACATACACTAAAAAGACCTAGAGGGTCAAAAATGCTAGCCACTGTGGACAAAATTGTCCGTTTGTGCAACAATCACAGTCATAAGTTTGTAACTTGCTAGATGAATTCACCATCAATTTATCAGAAGAGGGTTTCCACTTTACGACTAGGGTAGTACACTCCTGATGGAAGTCCACACTATCTTGTTCATGAAATGTATTTTGGTTGTTAAAAAGGTAAGTACAATTTGAGTTAATTTTACGTAGTTTCATTTGAGCACTATTTAATATGTTTTGTACTGATTCTAAAATGTATTTTAATGTTTCAGGATTCTGATGTCATCTACGTAAAAATCATGCTTCATGATACTAGCAATAAGTACATCTCCACAGGATTCTGCTAACTCAAACAAACATCTGACACTTAAAAAAGGAGCACACGAAGTGTAAAACTGACTGTATTCAGGCGTAAGTATTTTAAACTTTCATTTTCACTATTTCTCCATTATATTATTTGCAAATTTCTATCCTTTTCTGTGACCATAATTTGACGATTCATTTTCTCAATATCACCTATTACAACAAAAATGTGTTGACGAAATCGAATAAGAATTGAACATATATCGTCTTGAATTGTAGGCGCTACCATTAAAATGACAAATTTGACGATGTTTTCGTTGAAGCGTCGAAAACAACGCGACATTTACGAGAGTTGTTTCACTCTTGTTTCTTAGGACTGGATGATGAGGTAAATAATTAGCCACTTTCGGTTTTTCAACTTGCGATAAGTGACCTAGTGCTTCGTATTCATTTATGAAATTTGTGTATTGTTCTTTAATGTGAGGTTGCCGGCGAAAGCGTTTTTCAAATTGTAAAAATCTTTTATACGCCATTGAAAATGAATCACCAAAGTCTTGGGGGTTACATTTCAAAGGCAAACTCACACAAAATCTACCATCTTCTAACCTATATGTATGTTGTATGTAATGGGACTCACATTCCCTTTCTTCTTGGGTCCAGGGTATCTTAGACGGTACTTCCTCTAGTTCCTAAAATTGACGTAGTTGGTTTTTTATTTCAATACTAAAATTAAAATTGACAGAATTGTTATTGTATTTGCATGTCGCTGGTCCGACTACTAACCAACCAAAAGATGAATTATAAAAACTGGTTGGTTTCGGCTCAACTTGATTTGACCATTTATGATGAGATCCCAAAAGATGTCTGCCCCTATCAATAAATCTATTTCAAAGGGATAATAAAATGTAGGATCCGCTAATTGTATGTACTGTGGTATGCATAAATTAGAAATATCTATTTCTTGTGTAGGTAAAGTCTTAGATATTTGATCTAAAACTAAACAGTTAATTTGTTTTGTATTATTTGTATTTACTTGTAATGTGATAGTACATGTTTCCATTACACTGGAACACATGTTATTGATACCTGTGACGTTTACTGACGGTACCCTTGTACCCGGTAGCCCTAACTTGTTTTTCAATGAACTTGTGATAAAGGACAACTGGCTCCCCGAGTCCAATAAAGCGCGTACCTCATGGCACTGATTCCTATTCCCATCCACGAGTTTGACTCTTGCTCTTGATAACAAGACCTGACTTGTTACACAGGAGGATAGTGAAACCGAATGTGCATTATTTGTTTTATTTGTTTGTGTTTGATTACTATCACTTATGATAGCTGATTGAGACTTGTGTCTGTGTAATAATGTGTTGTGTTTGAGGCCGCATTTACGGCATGGGCCTAACCGGCACTGACTAGCAAAGTGACCACCATAAAGACAATTAATGCATGCCCTCAGCTTTGTTATTTCATTACCACGCACTTCAGGAGACATGTCAAGAAAGCGTTGGCATGAATAGATGCGATGATCGCCCTTACAGAGTAGACAATTAAACTTATTTACTTGATCGTCAGCATCAGTAAATAACTCCTGATTACGTTGAATTGTCTCTTGGGCTAAGGTTATGATAGAATAAACAAGATTTTCTATTTTCTAACGCTCAGAAAGTTGAATATCACTATCATCCGATAAAACTTAAATTTTAAGTTAATCTCAAAGTTAATTCCTTTACTTGCTTCTGTGAGACAGTTTTAAAATTAATGAAATCATTTAAATAATTTTTAAAAAGCGTAATCCTACCCTTAACCGAGCTTCGTTTCTTAACGAATTCCTTTAACTCCGTCTCAGCCATTATTACAAATAAAAACAGCAAAGTATTATAAATAAAAAAGGTACCGTTATCTATGACCATCCAGATTCTCACTCGCCGCACTCGTAAACAGCTGATGCAGGTAAATCACGCGTACGCAACGATCGGCCGCGTGCTATCCTATTGTTCTATTGAATGCGCTTGCACGACGCGCCTTTGAGTAGGTACTCGTTGCCTCTGAAATAGTCGGCCGTCTAATAAGTTACTATTCAACAAATACCGTGTTAAAGTTGCAACTAATGTTGACTTAGGAAATAAATGGAATTTAATTATTTTCACAATAGAAATTATCTGGAGGGAAAAGGTAGGTAGATGCTAGCTGCCTACCTACTCCGCGTATGGTCTTTGTAGGTACAGTACAACGCAATGAAGAAACTAAATAATTTATGGTTTAAATAAACCTGTCTTTAACTAGAAGAATATTAATGGGATTCAATAGAGATAACACTTTTATGCACATTATAATTGAAATCGGTTTATAGATTACGGAGTTATAAGGTACTTAACTAACATGCATACAGCCGACTTCCGAACCTTAATTTTTATTAGAGTTTGTTAAAAAAACTATTAGGCAAGCCCACTGAGAATAAATAGTACTAGTATTTATTTAATTTGCAGAAAAAGTGAATTGTACCTTCTTTCGGCAGATAGGTAAAAAAGGCTTAAGATTATGAAAAAATAACTTGCGAAAGTTTAAGCAAAAACATGCAATCCACTTTTATATTTTAGCTGCAAGTAGGTATTATGCATAATATACCTACTTTTAAATGATAGAAAAAATTGAATATGAATATGAAGAAACTTTAAGCTTTTCGATTGTATTATGAATGATTATGCATTTATGTATAAAGCATGCTAACTGTGTAACTCAGGCAAAGATCAAATTAAAAGTGGATTGGAAATGATAGGTAAATAAAGGATAGAAAGATCGGGTACTCATCTTATGACGATGCGTTGACTTGACTTTCCAGCCCTGGATCCTCTTGCTTGCTGCTTTATTATTCCATCTATGTACTAGTTGTTTTGCCACGCCACGTCTTCCACGTGACGTAATGTCACGGTCGCCAAACACGATGTTGAGGAAACTTCTTGATTGAATGAAACTGTTTTCTTCGTACAATACTTGTTTTAATGTTTGAAGAATACATAGCTACATTACTTCTTGAATCAAGTAAAACTTAACTATATAAAATACATATTTTAGGTAGACATTGTTGCTACTTTGACGTGTGTTCTAAGAGCGATCGCAGATGAGTCTGTTGCGCCGTTGAAAACGAAGCCCGGGTTCGCGGCCGCCTTAAACCTGTTCTAGCGTTTGCTTGAAATAGTCTTTACTGATAAAATGTGGGCGTCGCTTCTGCCTACTCTTTCAAGTTAACACGTGGAGAACATCAACTTTCAAAAAAACTTATAATAATAAAAGAATCTCGTCAAAAATAAGCAGCAAACTATTTACGATAAGCAATAAACAGATTTTATATTGGCACATTACTTTTTAATTAACGTACTGAAATGTGAAAGTAAGTATAAAAAGTTAAGGTAACTCGTAACAAGTTAAAAGTTTATCAAATAAAACCTAAGAGATACTGAAAAATCATTCCGTACCAAGTATGAAAACAATGATCTTTGTATGGTTTTGCACCTTTAAAGTAAAAAAAAACTAAACCATACTCGTATGATGACTTTGCTATCCGTCTGTCTGTCTGTCCATTTATGACATAGGAAGTAAGTTAAGCTATCAAGTTGTAATATAAACTCAGGTCTATTTTGACTGCCTCTGTGGCGCGGTCGGAGTGTATCCGACTGCTACGCACGAGGTCCCGGGTTGGAATCCTGGGTCGGAACAAATACTTGTGTGATCCACAAATGTGTTTCGGAGTTTGGGTGTTTTCTATGTATAACTAGTATATATTTAGAAATATATAAGTATGTTTATCAGTTATCTAGATCCCATAACACAAGCTAATATTAGCTTACTTTGGGCTAGATGGCGCTGTGTGAAAAGTGTCCCACATTATATACAGTCTCTTCAAACTGTGAAAAAGTTAAATTAAAGTAAATATACGGCCATTTATGGAGTATAAATAATACTCTCAAGCTCAATCGAAGGTTATAGGGTACTTTTCCGTTGACCTATAAAACTTGGCAAGTAATGACATCTCATACTATATAATTAGGTTTAGGGTAAAATCTGTAAACTATACATTTTTGGGTAAATCACAAAATATGTCATTGGCGACTTGCTCGGTTTTTTATATCAAACGCAGTATTTATTTATTATTAAATATTTCTAGTGGTTCTGTGAACCGTAGACATCGGAGTATTTTTTTTTTAATGTATTTCTTTTTTCGTTTTGAGCGCTCTTGCCAACCACTACTGGACCATTTCCCCTCTCCTCTCCTGCCTCCATTTCACCCCCGATCGAAAAACCCCCTCGCTTAAAAGTTGTTAGCTACATCAAGGATTGTCCATGCCAAGTTGCATGCAAATCCGATAAAGTGCGACCTGTAGGCTGAATGGACGGACGGACGGACGGTCGAACATCAATAGCATTTTTCCCGTACCAGTGGGGTTAAAACGGAGAAACAAATATGTATTAATATCACATAACTTAAAAAAATACCATATCAATGTATCAGTGGAAACTTGTAATTGGCGTTCAGATTGCTAAATTTATATCTATTGTAACTACTAGCTGTAAGTTTTCCTAAATTTGAAAATAAAATAAAATAACCCACAGACAATTAACCCTTAACTACCTACCGGAGTCTCTCAGACTCTAGGGTATTTTTGCATCCGTATCTTCGCGCCACTCTCCGTACGGAATAGGTAGTCGAGGGTTAAGAAGCTACTTTTTTTTTTTATTTGACTATTGATACGTTGTGTGTCTAAATCTGTTGAGTAATTTGTTTGTGAGTTGTATAAAACCTAAATAAATACAAATACACATAGACTGTTAAGTTTATTACCCTTCCTTATCCGTAATCGGTTAAAAGAAAGTGTCGCGATATTGTTTACACGATGTTTATTTTAAAGTGTGAGCAAAACAGGGTAGACTCAGTAACCTAAAATAGTTTATATAAGTAACTGGAATTGTTACATTTTGTATGTAATGAAAATAATAAAAAATATAATCAATTTCAACAGCAGGTAGTCACAACCTGCGTCTGTCTATTTCAACACGGCAATGGGCTCACCACCTATTACGTGGGACAGGAATCCACACGGTGAAAAGTGGGCATATAATATGCCTCGGCCACCCCTTCGGGATAAGGCGTGATGGATATTTATTTTATTTTATTTTTGTAATATAATAAAACTGTACAACAAACATATTTTCTGCTAGGAGCCCTGGGGCTATTCTCCCGAGGGCTTACCCGGGACTCCTGGCCATAGACAAATGGAAGGGCACCGAGTGGTTTTAGTCGGTTAGAGTCCTTGAGGATTTCCACACGTAAAAAAAAAGACGTTCAACTTAATGCGTTGGTTGAATTATATTATCTACTATACATAAATACATACATATATCTACACCATTTTTGTAAGAAAGATGCACTTCTTCTTATTAGTGTCTTCCTAGTTACTTCCAAACCTCACCTGGATTTTATAGATTATATAATAGTTACTATCTAACACACTTTTATTCGACTTTTTATCATCGGCTTTCTTACGAGTGACTGCTGTCAGACCGCTCATCCTATAAGGGCGTCTGCGTATATAATAGAGATGCTCAAAGTGTCAGCTCGTGATTGAATCGAAAACTGAATTCTAAGAAGGACCCGGATCACCGACATATCTGAAGGGATTGATTGGTTCAAGCGCCAGTGGGTTAAAATGTTCTCGAAAAGGCGATACTTAGAAGTGGCCTCTGCTCCAGCCTAAGCGTCAATAATTTATTCAGGAATTATAATAGCGACTAATCGAATAGTAACATTGAGTAGTATAAATTTGTGTCTCGCTTGTTATTGAATTTTGAAATAAACCTGTAAACGTTTTAGAAGTGAAATTACCAACGGTACAGGTTCATATATATTTAACGTATATTCATTCAATGTTTGCCTGGAATAGATCACAAACTGTGATAAAGCCGCCAATTGTACAACAATGTATTTTAGTTTTATTGTTAATTGCACTGTTGTACAAAAAGTAATAATCGATCTGTCTATCTATTACTATCAGGACAAAATTTGTATTTGTTGCGTTTAACTTACCAAGTATTGAGTCAGGACAAAAATAATAATATAATCTAAAAGCATTATGTTTAGATAAATACTCAAACTCACAAACAAAACCAAAGTGAAAACGGTTTTGTTTGAGAAAGGAGAAGGAATTGAAGAAGCGTCTCTGTTTGCGGAAGAGGTGATATGCTGCGGACATTCATTCCTCCGCAATTAAATCGAGCTAATTCTTTGAAAGGTTTGCGATGCCAAGAATTGGACGATAGAGCAAGTGGATTAAAGGGAATCCAACTAAATACTCTTTGACTCTACTATTGGTTCGTAAATAAAGTTTGGCAATAATATTTCTCTCAAATAATTTTCATTTTTATAACCAGTGTTTTGTCCTTATATTCACTTGTGCGAAACTCACAAATCAAATTAATTTTAATATTTGAATTCATAGGTATTATTTATGTATGGTACACATTGGACACTGTGAATTTTTATATTTAGGCATTAAAATTTTGTTTCCATTCTCGTTGGGCGTTGTTTATAATATAAATAATGTAAATATACAAAATGGTCTCACCACAGGGGATGCCGACGACCGTGCGAAGTGGAGGAGAAAATGTAGGAAAGCGGACCCCGGGCGTCGCGAGACGCAACTGGGACAGACGCTCGGATGATGATGAATGTAAATATACAAAATAAAATAATATAAAACATTTACCAAAAAATTACAATCAAAACCTCCCCAAAGAATGTTACAAGAAATAAACACGAACTTGTAGTAAAGCAATTGAAGGTAATCCAATAGGTTTGCGCTCTAAGGATTGGACTGTGATGCACTCTAAGAAAACAGATCAGTGAGTTTATTTAGTCTTATGTGAGAGAGTTTATCACAGTAAATATTACTAAATATTTTTCAAACAACTTATGGCCCATAAATAAGACTGATTATTTTTCTGTGTACCTAATGAAATATCTTTGGTCACTTCGCTAACTTACACCTCACTAGCACGTCCATACAAAGCCGACCAGCTGCCCTCAGAGCAACTCCTAGTCCTTTATAACATAATTGTGTTTCATCTCGCCTCTACCGCAGAATATGTCAGAGAGAGACCAACGACACTTGTAGAGAGTGCAAGATTAAACACACCACAGTAAAAGGCTAGATGCAAAAGCTCTCGTATCCATTAATTTTATATTAATTTTCACCTTTTTAATAAGCTGATTTGTGATGTCCAGGAAATGCCCACTCAGCCTGACACAAATATATATATACTGTAAACTGTATAAATATACTGTAAATTCGTAGCTACCCGGTTATATTTGTATACCCCTGAATAAGTTCATAACCGCGTCCTATATTAACATCATGATTTATTTTACTTTGCATAAAGTACAAATTCTTCAACCTGCCTATCTGCTATACACTCAACTACATGGATACCGACGTCTAATGTTATTTGTAACAATATGAACTTGTATAAATTGTATTATCCTTATAAAATAAGATTGTTTGGATTGTCTTATACTCGTATGAATTACACGAAATGAAATTAGGGTGAGCAGTTACCTTGTAGTCACAAAAACATAGCTGGTATTATTTTGTGTCAAAAAACGTGTAATTAACATATATATTCTTACAATAAATTATTATAATACATCTAAAAAATGATTTAAAAGCATTTTCTTGAACCAAGCTTCGTCTGGCTCTGCCCTGATTTCCGGCGGCAGGCTATTTAGGTAATAAGGTAGATGTTTTTTTTAAGTTTCTATCATTATTTATTAGGAACATATCAGATACAACAAAAAAAAAATAATCGAAGGCAGCTGCAAAAATATTAACTGTAGCGCAGCCGTCGACGCCACACTCCAGATTGCAAGGATTATTTTTCCAGAAAAAGTTAAAAATAAAAAATAGTTACATAACATCGTATCGAACTGCACTTCTGAACTCCTCAGATATCCGGAGGGAAGGGGATTACCTATTTGTACCCCTTGAAATTCTTTTCAGCATATCACATACATCTAATAAACCACAAACCCAATAGATTCTGGAAAATTGCAGGCTTTTCCCTTTAAAATTCTACCAGTCCCTACAATTACTCTGCAAAAATAATCCTTACCAATTACCCCGTCACTCTATCGTTCATCTTGCTTAGTTAGAACAGCAATCTCCGGTGGCCTAATTGGAACTAGAATGCTTTGTTTATTTGAGACTACGATACCATGAACAAGAAGTATAAATTTTTTTCAGTGCTATTTTTAAGGCCTTAAATTTGATTTACGCTTCTTCATCTTGAGTGTTTTTGTAGTTGTTTTCAAACCTTATCTAGATTTGGAGCTTAAGGTTCAGTTTTATTTAGCTACTAGGAGCTAAATGTAGAATAACCTCTTGACCTCTCCATTTCAGTTTCAATCAGTTTCCGAGTCTGACGTTGAGAGATCACTCCTGTCTATTTCTTCATTAGCTTCAGGTGACGATGGTCTTTGCTCAAGGATGGTCTTGCCTATTCTCCATATCGTTCTTCCTGTCATCACACATATGTTCAATTTTTTTTTATTCTCTGGCTCCTTTCCTGCTGTTTGGAAGTCAGCGTATATTGTTCCCCTTCCTAAGACATCCAATCCCTGCTTGTTAACTGATTACCGACCAATCTCCATTCTTCCTTTTCTCTCTAAAGTCCTTGAGCATGTTGTCCATTGGCAGCTCACAGTCTTTCTGACATCTTCCAACTCGCTCAGTTCCTTCCAGTCCGGTTTTCGCACTGGGCATAGCGCTGTCACTGCGCTTGTTAAAGTGACAGACGATATTCGCTGGGCTATGGAGCGGAAAGAGTTAAGCCTTTTAGTTTTACTTGACATCAGTAGTGCATTCAATTCTGTCGATTCCGATATACTTCTCCGTACACTGAAGTCTATAAATATCTCCTCTTCTGTTATATCTTGGTTTGATTCTTACCTTCGAGGGCGCTCGCAGTGTGTTCGCATCGGCCAGACCTCCTCGGATTGGTGCGAGCTGTCTGTTGGCGTTCCTCAGGGTGGCATTCTATATCCTCTTTTATTTTCTATCTTTATCAACTCTGCTACGAGTCTTATCTCCAGTAACTTCCATCTCTACGCTGATGACTTGCAGCTGTACCATCATTTTACGGCTAGTGATGCTTTTTCCGGGATATCTTCTATAAACCGAGATTTAAATAAGTTAAGTGACTGGGCCAGGTCGGTTGGATTACGCATTAACCCGTCGAAGTCGCAAGCTATCATCATCGGTAGCAAATACCAATGTGGCACACTCCCGGTGTCTGGGTTGAATCCGGTGGTAATGGACGGCACTCAGATACCTTACGCAGATTCCGTGAAGAACCTGGGTGTAATAATGGACACCACACTATCTTGGAGCACGCATATTGCTGTTGTCAGCAAAAAAGTACACTTTTCTTTTCATTCTTTGAGATGCCTCCAGGGCTTCCTGCCCTTGCGGTCGAAAATCAGTCTTACTCAAACAATTTTTTTTAATTATTCTACCCATTATCGACTACGCTGATGCTTGCTACTTAGACGCTACTGAGGAGCTGCTAGATAAACTTGAGAGGTTGCAAAATTTATGTATACGCTTCATATTCAATCTTAGAAAATACGATCATTTATCCGAATTTCGCAAAAAACTCAAGTGGCTCCCAATCCGCCTTAGCCGGAACACTCGAATTCTCAGTCTCCTTTTTAATATCCTTTACAATCCATCTTCCCCTTCCTATCTAAAGGAGCGCTTCTCTTTTGTTCGCTCTCCTGATGCTCCTTGTAGGTCAAATCTACGCTCAAATCTCAAATTCCCAAATCGTAAAACAGATTTCTACACTTATTCTTTCACAAAACATGCAGTTAGACTGTGGAATTCTCTTCCGCCTGTTATTAGAGACAGTAAATCTATTACTACTTTTAAAAGGAAAGAGCGTGAGCACTACCTTTCTACTCTGTAAACCTTATTATTTATATGTGTAAATATATAATAAGTGTAAAGTATATGTGTATGTGTAAGTATTATTATTATCATTATTTTTTCATTTTTTCATTATACTTATTTGTATATATCCTTATAGTTAATAATATTATTTTGTCTATTTTGAGTTATTTTGAATGTGTGTTGATTTAGTTCTTGTCAACTTTTTATTTACACACTTTTATTTGTTCTTTCCTATTTATTCACATTTTCCTCTCGCCGGTCTGCTGGCAGATATTTCTTATAGAAATAAGCAGTACCATTGTACCTATGACTCCTTCTGTTTTTACTATATTCTTGTGTACATATATAAGTGCTCTTTCGCTGTATAGTGATATCGCAAAGCGACTGGTCGATTCTTCTCGTGACCATAGAGCTGGCCTCTTTCTCGCTCAGAGAATAAGCATTGCCATACAACGTGACAATGCGGCCAGCCTTATGGGAACCTTACCGGTTGATTTTGATGGGGAGGAATTCTTCGACACCTAGTCGGGGCATCATTGTCAGTCTTGTAATAATTCCCACCACCCGCCCCCTTCTTTTTGTATTGTTTTCTGTAAATATGTTAAATTTTAATTTGTTAATAACCATGTAATTATTTAAATATCTATTATAAATAACTATGTGGGACTATGAACAACTGGTGAACAGTGGGCGTATAATATGCATATGCATAAGGTATGTCTGAGTCTAGTGTGCTGTACAATAGCACGTCATTACAAGTATGGTAATGACGTGTTATTGTGCTATAGACGAGACTCAAGGGAGTCTTCTCATCGCATTTCACAGAGTATTCTGATTTCATCTTTATTCGATTATTTGAGTTCAGTTTCAGTTTGACTACTTTAAACTAAAATTTAGAACTACCCCAGGGAATTTGATAAAGTTAGAATTGACATCGTTAAACTTTCTGATTGAAAAGTAGTAAACTAGTACTTATTATTCAAAAATATATAATTCAAATAAGTTGTGTAGTAAGTACATATAATTAATAGTTATTTCAGTTTCAAAAATAAAAAAAAGTACATATACCAAATAGTAATCTATATATTGTAAAATTTTATAAGTAAATACGCTTGAAATACTATTTATAAATGTGGACTACATTTTGTTTGTAAATTGTATTTTTTTTGTAAATTTTGCAAAAGTAGAGGGTAGAAGGAGTCAGGGTAGGCCGAGACTTACATATGAAGACTACGTGAGCAGATTGCTCAAAAACGAAAAAAGTCAAAAGTATTCGGATACCTAGACGTGCATGTGTGAAGCGAGTGATGAATCTGCAAGAAGCGAAAGAAGTATGCATGGATCGTGAGGCCTGCGATCTGTCCTATCTGACTACCCCGCTAAGGATACAGTGTGAAGATAGATAGTTAGTTCAGTTTCATTTTATAAAAAAGATATGTCATTGGTACATACAAACACATAGTGGATATTTTCCTTCGGAGGAAGGTGTTATCCTCCCCGCCAAGAAACGACCTTGCTAAAAAGTTATAATCATTCTTTTATCTTTTATGTATATATTAAATACAGAAAATTTTGTGGAAAAAAGTAGAACATTAAAAAAGTATCACTAGTGGTTTTAGGATAAAATAAATAATAACTTTGACGGGGTCCCGCCGTAGGCGATCAGCGAAAACAAAGTTTGAAACACATCTTTTTGACTTCATTAAACTAACGTCAATCACGATAGTTTGCTTAATAAATGCTGTAAACATCGTTTCTCTTGACTTGTACTTTAGTTTTATCGTGTTTGTAAAATAACCATGTAATTATTTAATAAGTTATAAGCGATTAAGACAATTTTAAAAGGTTATATCACACTGTATACACGGCAATGGGCTCACCACCACTTACGTGGGACAAAAATGCATACGGTGAAATGTGGGCGTATAAAACAATCATTTCACAATATTTTGAAAGATTTTTATTGTAAAACTAAACTAACAGAGATTTTTAATTTATATTTCTTTATTTTTCATGGGACTAGGACGTAAAAGTAATAAAATGTAATTTTAACATTTTTCCGCTTTATTTTAAAATAGTAAAAAAAAATGAGAATCTTTTAGACACAACACTTGATAATAAATAAAAAATTCGTATATCAAATTTACAGAGAATCTACAGATGATTTTTTTTTCTAAATATTGTTTTCTGACGCTTACAGTTTACCTCTTATCTCTCTCGCGACGCAAGTTCTGTCCACCACCGAACGTAGCGATAATGGTGAAGCTTAACATGACACTTATTGCCAAAATAAATCATCAACCTCCCCATGTGTTGTTCACATTATTTGTAGTGAAATTATGTCACTAATGTATTGCGTATTTTGAAATTATGATTGTTTGAAACAATGTAAATTCCATATTTGTTAATTGACACTAACTTTGGAATAGTTTATAGGATCACTTTGTTGTCCGTCCGTTTGTCTGTCAAGGTCCTTTATCTTGGGAAGGCGTAAAGGTATAGAGTTGAAATTTAACTCAGGTCTACGGTTCCTAGAAGCTGAGAAAAAATCAAACTTCTAAGTTTATTTAAAAAACTTTTTAACTGTCTTCCTGCTGACATTAAAAATGCTATTTATACAAAGGAGTTTAAATCTTTTTTTTTTAAATGATGGCCGTTTTGACTCATTTAAATAAATTATTGGTGGTCAAGTCTGACTCGCATGGGTCTGTTTTTTTTTTATAAGACATGCTCGTCCTGAGCATCGTTGTCTCCGTGATATCTGGCAAGTCGGTCAACGTGAACTATCTTACAGGGGCTACGAGGACTCCGCTGTATTCGATACGTGACGTCATTGATTCTAGTAACCACTCTATACGGTCCTTCCCAGTTAGGGGATAGCTTTGGGGACTTCCCTTTCCGCCGCATAGGATTATGTAACCACACCAATGAGCCTTCATCAAACCCAACTTGGTTTGATCTCCGATCATATCGAGTTTTCATCCTTTCACTAGCTTGAAACCCGTGTTCACGAACAAGTTTGTGAACATCGTCGATCCAATCCCGTAACTCGCTCGCGTACTCGATGATGGATCTAGGTGAGTCTGGAGGACGCCCAGTTAGAAGATCTGCAGGTAGACGAAGTTCTTTCCCAAAATTCACGTATACCGGGGTAACAGCTGTGCTTTCATGAGTGGCGGACCTATATGACATAAAAAAGAGCGGAATGTGTCGGTCCCAATCTATCTGGTGACTTTCGACAAGTATCTTTCCAGTGTCTGGTTGAATCTTTCGACCATTCCGTCCGATTGTGGGTGATATGCCGTAGTTCTCGTTTTATGCAACCCCAAGTTTCTTGAAAGACCATAGATTCAAAGTTCCTGCCTTGGTCGCTATGAATTTCAAGTGACACTCCAAACCGACAGAATAACTCATTCACTAATTTTTCCGCTATGGTGGTCGCTTCCTGGTTGGGAATAGCAAATACTTCCGGCCATTTGGTAAAGTAATCCATCACCACCAAAATGTACTTATTCCCGGAGTCTGATCTTGGAAACGGGCCCGCAACATCCAAAGTAATTCTTTCCCAAGGTACTCCCAATGTAGTACAACTTCAGTGCTCCTCTGCTGCGGGTATGTGGACCCTTGGCTGATGAACAGCTAGTACACTTTTTACACCAGTCTTCAACGTCTTCACGGCAGTGAATCCAGTAAAATCGATAGCGAATTTTCATTAGCGTCCTTTAAATTCCAAGATGTCCACCGGAAGTTCCGTCATGCACAGTACGCCATTATGGATGACCAAGCTATCCCATTGTGCGCGTTAATCCAGTTGAAAATGGGTTGAATATCCAAGTCCTCTTGCTGTGCTTGTTTCATGACTTCATCGCTCCACTCTTCGCTCACTGTGTCGGTTCTAAAAGTCTGACACATTCCTTGTCCTCTTGCTGTAGACGATGCTTGCAGTCGTCAGGACAATGTCTTCGTGAGAGAGCGTCTGCATTTCCATGTGACTGTACGGTGTTCGATGGTACGGTGACGTGGTTGTCCACCAATTTCGCCTTTGACAACCTGACTATTCCCCTCGATCGCCTGTGATATCGTAACTGGGACATTTTGACCACCATTCAGCACTCGTCCCATATTCCTGACTGTAACTCGTTTCACATGCGCGGAGCCTGACGTCCTCGTCATCGGCGCCGGGTCACAAGCTTCTCTGTTCCTCTTAGGGCAACTGGATTGTATGTGCCCTCGTTCGCCGCAATTGTAGCATCGCGGTCCAATCTCGCGGCGAGGAGCAATCGGCTCCCTGGCAGCCACTTCCCGCAACATGAAAGTCCTCGACGTGTCCTGCCGTACAGCCTCCACTTCCAGTGCGTGGGCAACTGCAGCTTTAAGACTTTCGTGGTGCCCCAATCGCACTGCGGCTCTTACTTCAAGGTCCCATATACCGTCAATAAAAGCTTGCACCAGCATGCTGTCCACCAGAGACGCTGAAGATCGTTGATAAGCCTTCCTGACCAATTTCTCTTTTTCTAAAGCCCACTGTTGTAAGGACTCATTACGCCCCTGGCTTCGTTCTTTCAATTGTGCTCGATACACATGCTCCAGGTGACTATCGCCGTAACGTGCTTCCAAAGCTTCAAGCAGACGGTCATACGTCCTGTCGTCTCCCAGGGCCTGCAAAATGGTGAGGGCCTCATCACGTAGGGCTAACGTTAACGCCGTCTTAGCTTGCTCCTTACTTCAGCCGTTAGCCTGGGAAACGGACTCGAATTGTAGCTTATATGCAGTCTGTGAAAACGTACCATCAAAGGGGTATTTTGAATCTTCTTGTTTGAGGTGCTTTGAATCTTCCGCCTCCCGACGTGGTAGTCTCATGCACACAGGAGCTGTTAACTGTTGTTGCCTTGATCTCCAACTTCTGCAGGCGGTTCTCGTGCGTGTTCACCTTTTTATTCACGTCGTGAAATCTAGTCTCAAATTTGACGTCCAGGTCGGTAAGTTTCTCCTGAACCTCCAGCATTTCTTTTTTCCACGCTGCAGTATTTTCGAGAACCTCGCGCAGCATTCCAGATTGTTCTTAATTAATCATTATTGTTAATCCTCTCAGGACTCAACGTATTGTATATATAAATTGGTCACTGCAATGATAAAGCGGGACTACAAGCATTTCATTTTTAAATGTATCATATGGAAGTTACTGTTAAATATTATTATAACTCTATGATTTAAAAATAAAATCATGTAGGTCACAAAAATATTTATGAACGTCAAGATTATTGATTCAGGTATTTCCACTTACTGCCAGATTTCTAATCGCTAGTAATTATATTATTTTTGTTTACATAATGTATCAACTAACATACTGCAACTAGTTCTCCATACTTTCTATATTTCTGTTTCATTTACATAACCACTACAATCACAATATTATTTAACAAGCAATATAAAGCAAATAAAGAATTGATACTTATCTAGAAGGTCCAAACGGTGTTATCATGACCGTATTTTTTATTTTATTGCATTTCGCTATTCCCTCTTGATTTAAGACCCTTTTTTATCTTGGAATCGGATCTCTTTAAAGATTGAGATCATTGCTTTTGAAGATGTCAGTTATAGAGGCTTTTAAGACGATGATGATGAATTGATTGATGATAAAAAAAACAACTTTAGTTCTTTTTAAACTTCTAAACCCTAACGCTTAGTAAAGACTTATAAAAATAGCCTATCCGTCCGTCCGTCTGTTCGCATCTATTTCTCAGCAACCATAAGAGATAGAGACAAACGATTTGCAGAATTCGATTCAGGACACCATGAATACGTGCATAGGTGGTTTTGTGGTTTATCTGTCCGTCAGTACCTATCTATTTCTCAAGAACTATAATAGACAAAGACAAACGGTTTGCGGCATTTGATTCAGGACACTATGAATACGTGCATAGACGACTTTGAAGTTTCTATCACTTAGAGTTTTGAAACTGGTTTCGGTATAGAAACCGTCTGATTCCTTCGATATAATAGTGAAGGGCACGTTACGTTAGGTATTTACCACAAAATAAACACGTCTTTTCTTTACTACTAAATTTAAATAGATTGTATTCACGAATCTTATTTGAGGTAGTCCGACTAAATTCAGCCCAATAAATTGCCAAAGTCTCTTGTCTTTGTCAAATTCAGTCAAATTGTGAAGAAGCTCCTGATCCTGTGAGTTTGATTGCGCTGCAAATGTGGTGACTAGTATGATGTACTGCAGGCATCCTTACAAACACCACAAGGTACGGCCGTGAACTGTTTCTGACTCAATTTGAACAACGACGGTCTTGATATCTTCAATTTTCTTCCCGCAGTACAAATTTTAAAGTCGTTAGTACAGAGACCTGGTGATGGACAAGTCCGAAACTAAACCTGGTACCCTAAATTAGACACAAGTACCACTCTATAAACATAAATATTTGTAATAGTGAAGACCTCCTTATGTATAATGACCTCCTTATATAAATTAAATATTAGATTTTGTAGATTATAAAGTCTTGATTGACGCGTCTAATTATATCTCATTTTATTATGTACTACCAAAATGTACAGCAGACTTGTATTACTTGTATTAGGACTGAAAATAAAAAAGAAAGGCAATCGAAAAGTCGATTAACACTTTTCGGTCGATGCCTAAAGAGGCAACAGCCACACCTGGTAAAAGTGTGAATTTAAATCCTTTAGTTAATTAATTTCTTTGACCTTCATTATTGAAGGTAATATTTTAAGTTACCTATTTCATATTTTATTATACCTATTATACTATAATATATATATTATAATATATATTATAGTATAATAGGTATAATAAAATAATAATCAGTAATTGTTATTACAATTTTATTTTAATTTTCCAGATATGACGCCTCACTTTTAAAACGTATTAAAGCTGTATTTGATAAGTAATATTTTTTACTGCCTCTGTGGCGCGGTGGGACTGTAACCGACTGCTACGCAAGAGGTCGTGGGTTCGGTTCCCACCCAGGATAAAACTTTGTGTGATGAGCACGATGGTTTATTCTGTGTCTGGGTGTTATTTATCTATAATATGTATGTATTTAGAAACATATAAGTATGTTTATCAGTTATCTGGTTACCATAGTACAAGCTCTGCTTAGTTTGGAATCAGATGGCGTTGTGTGAGTTATCCCAACGATATTTATTTATTTATTTAAGTACTCTTATAAAGTAAGGATGAAACAATATTCCCAAGTTTGAACGTTAAATTACGTATTATAAATGTAACATTAATCAGCGTTTGCAATCACGATGTCCAAGTCAGATTACAGATAGATTAGCAAACGTCTGGTAACTGATGAAGATGCAGAGGAACTAATCGAATCGACAGGTGGCTGATACATGATTCATATCAATCGGTATCGTATACACAACAACAAGTTGTCATAGATTAATGTATGGATATTGGTCAGAATAAATACCAAAGAAAAATCCGAGTAAATAAATAATAAAAATCATCAGGACAACTCACACAACGCCATCTGATTTCAAATTTAGCAGAGCTTTAATTTAGCAGAGTCACTTCACGCTTAACTGAATCCCCCACAATAGCTTCACCTACTTCTGGTGCATCTGTTGACAAACAAACGAGGTCATGGTTAAGGGAAGTAAAACTCGGAACAAAGCCTTGTACCAGTCCATTTGACCAATGTGGTACATTAATACTTGCAGAAATATTTTTTTACGTAGTAAAAGCACTTAAAGCATAACCTTTTAAGACGTTAATATTTTTTTTAGATTTATTTCAATCTCACTAAATAACACTACGGGTTATAAAATAAAAAATATATTGATTGACACTCATAAGCCCTTGATCCTCGTAATATTTGCAGTCAAACACCATTTTGGCAGAGACCCGCATCAATCAGGACTAGCGAAATTTTACTCTGAAGTGTAATTGAAATCTTGACTCAAGTTACCTTCGGTATCAAGTTTCTTGTCGCTTCCGTTTCCCGTGGGAATAACATGTTTTCCAAATGCAAAAACATAGTATACTATATAACATAACATAACATACTTACTTTCCACATTTAAAACTATCCTGGTACAAAGATCCAAGTCAATATTTTGCTTTATAACATAGCAAAAAAACTAAAGTGTTTGTAATTTCAAATTAACAACTTTTCACTAAATGCTTATTATTTAAGTTAGTCACTAACAAAACCCTTCCATTTGATGCCCAATATGGCTATGCTAACGGTTATCTCAGATTTGCATTAATAATACTTAATAGTATTCCAATATATAGTCACCAAAAAAAATAATAAAAATTAAACCGTTTTTTTAGAATGAAATGTTTATACTAAATATCAGAGCACCTGTCCACAGGAAGATTATTTTAAAAACAAACAAGTCAAACTAAATAAAACCGTTTGAACTCTGAATACTATATGATTTTATTGGGCGCACAATTTCTATTAGACTCCATTAATCTTAGATCTTGACAAGACAAGCGATCGGCGGCTACATCTTATGTCTATCTCTGCCAATCTCAGCATTGCTAAGAGTAGGTATAATTTATTGCATGGGTTGGACAGATGTTTGAAACGTAGGTATACAATAGAGTCGTTTGTAATCTAAATTAATTAAATTGGTGGCAAGTTATTTTATGTTAGACATAAGATAGTTATGCATATATATAAGATGTTAGAAGATATAACTCAAGCAGTTGCTGAAACTAAAATCAAGCAATGTTCATCAGTATGGATTTTTTTCACATCACGAGAAAGCGACGGTTTTATATTGTTACGCCGGCGGACTAGTGAACAACTTTAAACGTCATTTTCTGGACCTTGGGAACGTTTTCAGCAGGCTGAAAAACGGTTTCAAGCCGTTTCCGAGGAGGCTCTATCACATATCAAATTATTCAAAGTTCAGCCCAGTTGCCGTTGTTTTCAGGCACCTGAAACATGTTTTCAGTTCGTTTCAGGCCACCCTCTATCACATGCCATCATAACCTGAAAACCATTTTTCAGGCGTTTTCAGGACCCCTTATGGGCCTTTGAAGCCCACTTCAGTATATAGTGCAATTCCTATTAGTACCCCCCCTACGAACGTAACATTTGGTGTCAGAAGTGGGATAGGAAATGCCGATAATGCTATGTGAAACAGAGCCCAAGGGGGTTCAAACCCGAAGCCAAACGGGAGCCAGTGGGGAATCTACGCCTGTTGCTGGAACCTCGGAGCCGTGGACTACACCCAAGCAAGAAGTGGACTTGAGCAGCGTCCTAGTCTTGTTAAAGGAACTGGCTAGAAAACAGGACGAACAGGCTAGAAAACAGGAAGAACAGGCTAGAAAGCAGGAAGAACAGGTTTAAGAACTTTCTAGCAAACAAGAAGAACAGGTTAAAGAACTTTATAGCAAACAAGAAGAACAGGTTATAGAACTATCGAGAAAACACGAAGAACAGGTTAATCATTTATAATCATCACACTTTTACGAGTTTTTCTCGCTAGGCTGGCTGTCCGTTGGTCCCGGCTTTGTTTTTGACGTGGGGAATGCGTTTACGCACCGTCATCCCTGCTGTAGGAGCAGCAGGAACAATGTGTGAGTATCTCAGCTTGAGGACCGTCCTACCCACTAAACCACATGGTGCTCTGCCCTCTTCCCAACCAGGACACAGGATAGTCCTAGGAGCTATTCACAACAATCCGGCTAAAGGAACCCATTATAAGGCTCTTCTGGGAACCAGTAACATAGTACTCGTAATGTTCATTTGAAAAAAATAACTGAACAGTTACTAGACAAATTACTACTGATAAAATGAGTGTGTCTATCTATATGACTGTGTTTATCCCCGCGTATGTACGACGTAGATGCCTACGGTACAATTAAGTTCAAGTTCAAATAAAAAGATCGGTATCCCAGACATGGCATCACGTAGCAAATTGAAGAATGCGCAGAGGTGTACACGCTCGCGGCAAAAGGGTCAAATTCTTAGCGATCCAATCACCCTGTAGATACTTAATCCTATAAAATTCCAATAGAAATGATCACGGCGATGAATGGTTCATATTGCGGGGTATATCAATTGATTTTATTTTTGAAATATTTGAGATTATATAAGCAATGAAAATTTCAACAAATATTGAACAATATTTATGCAACGTTCATTTATTTTAAAACGAATTATGGGTTACGTCGTTTCATATCGTATCGTTAAATAGGATTGTTAAATATGTAGTTGTGTAGCGTTAAGTTGGAAAAGGGCGTAGCAGACAAGTCCAACGAATGAGTGAGGAACGATTAACGTGGAATATATATTGTGCGAAAGTAGAGGGTAGAAGGAGTTAGGATAGACCGCGACTCACATAAGAGGACCACGTGAGCAGATTGCGCAAAATCGGAAAGGTTAAAAGTACTCGGATACCCCCCGTTGGGTGCCCTTTCGATCTCATAATTTTATTCAGCATAATGTAGTTTGGCATAACAGTTTCAGCATAAAGTTTTCTCGCATAAATTATGATAAGCAGAGTGTTATAAACGCATAATGGTTTTATTGGCATAACATTAACTTACTCTAATTTTTTTATCATAATTTTAATCAGCATAAATGTAAAGGGTATACTTGTTATACGCCTAAAGATACTTTATCATAAAATACAAAACGCATAATGGAGGTATGGATAACCGTTTAAATCATAAATGAATAATAATTTGACTAAGGATATTTAAAAAATGATAAGACACCATTATAAATAATCATCTCACTCATAGCCAAGTTTTTTAGCTGTAACATATAAAACGATATTTTAAGTGTTATTTTCTTAGACTAATCTTGAGCAAAGTCGTAAATAGGTACGACGACGAGCGAAGCGAGGAGGAGTGTTAGGTTACTCGTGACCACAACGCGCGAGCCGAGCGAGCGAAGCGAGCGGGACGCGATAGCGGCCGGCGATGCGCCAGAACAGAATCGCTCGTTTTAATACAATAACCTACTTTCTTTTTGTATTTTATTTATATATTCTATATAGTATATATAAGTGTTGAAATTTTGAACTTCAGCATAGTGACTATCGACATTTTTAATCAATGGGCATTTCAATCTTAGGCAGTTCAATCTTAGATATAAAAATAAAAATATGTACTCGTTAACATTATGGTATTCTATATGTATGGCTTGTAATCTGTATGCGAGAGTGAGTGAGATGCCAATAAATGTTATGATTAGTAATCGTTATTGTAAAAAAAATTATGCGTAAATATTTTATGCGGGTATATCATTATTATAAAAAAGTTATGGGAAAATAAAGTATGCCTAATGATTAGTACAGTTAAAATTACTAGTAGCTAGTGATGTTATAAGATTGCTAGAAGTCTTGCTTAATAACCTTCATTAGTCTAAAAGTGGCAAAGTATAAGTAGCATAATTATTGAACTGTATAAGTTGATACATAATTTAGCAAATCTTACTCGAGAATATGCTGCAAATTACGTTGTTTATGTACATGTTGAATTTGAAAGTCATTCATGGCCCAGACCTAGAATTAGGCATTCAAATATTCCTTTAAACCGCACAACCACAATATGAACTCATAGTCATCATTCTAAAACCAACAAATGGATAAAGGTCACCACAACTGTGTTCACTAAAGAGTTATAGCAGCGGTGTCTAAAACTAATGGCAATTTATTGACTACAAAACTTTTAGTCATTCAGGTATATTGGACAAATTGTTACTATAGAACTGTGGTTAAATTTGTATCACTGTCTGTTAAAATGATGTATTTTAAACAATTGATAAGTGACTTATTTAAAAAGCATGTGCAAGAAGTCATAAAAAGTCATTGATATTGCATAATTGGTTCCTTTTGATAATACACACTTGAAATTTTAAATTGGGATAAAGAAGTATATATGTCTAGAAACCTATTTTTTTAGTTTAATTTAATATTATAGTTTCTAGATAAAAAGAGATTGTCAGGCTTCGCGATCCATGTATACTTATTTCGCTTTCTATAGATTTATTTCTGTTAAACGAGTGCAAATACTGGGGAGCTACTGTAATTTCTTAACGCAATACTTTAGAAACTTCCACAGTGTGAAATGGATAGTCAGTGTCCATCAGTATCAAACAAAATATAAATTATTTTGTGTAATACTCGTACTGACAGACGGTCCACTAAATCTTAGTTAGGACATTAGTTTTCAAAATATTGTAATGGACGAAAACACGGTTCACTTCGCTTTATTAAAGTACTAGCTGACCCGCGCAACTTCGTTGCGCCACATAAAAAAAAAGCAGACAAAGAGAGATTAGTTAAAGAGGGTGACGCGTAGGCTTTTCTTAGGAAACTAATTTTGAAGTATCCCCTTTCTAACAACAAAGCACTGAATCGAAATACTTGTTGATGAGATAAAACTGAATAATATACACGCGGGCGAAAAGGTAATAAATACGTTCACCAAATTTCAGGCTGTGTATGGTTTTAGCCACGTAGTTCTTTTCTAGTTCACGTAGTATTCCCGTGGGAATACCGGGTATTCTTTTCTTTGTGCTGATTTAAGGTAGACCTAATGAGGACTCTTACTAAATTTCAGGTATGTACCTATGTTTGCAAGTTTAGGCTGTGTGTGGTTTTACCCGTGTAGTTTCCATTCCCATGGAAATATCGGGAATACCGTTTTCTTTTCTTTTCCAAAGACTTAAAGTATACATTCACCAAATTTCAGGTTTCTAAGTTTAATGCTTAGGCTGTGCGTGGTTTATCTGCATATTCAGTTCCTGTGGGAACACCGAACCCGCTGGTTATGCAGGAGCTTTCTTTTAGCCTTATGAGATTCTTCTAAAACAGGTGTACATAAGTTCATGTTACTAACTTTAAAAATGCCAATCTTTCATACAACAGTTTATCCCTTATTTACGTCCTTAGGGGCTTTATAGCTCCGTTACCTTTATAGATTTCGTGATCAATGAGTCAGTTTGTACTAACCCTGTTTTACCTCCTTATAGGTAAAATTATCCAAAACCGCAATACACATGTCCATTTATTTGTAACCAAAAACAGGTGTACGTAAATTCGTGTTTCTAACTTTGAAAATGACGAACTTCCATGCAACCGTTTATCATTTATTTACGTTCTTAGAGGTAAAATTTCGCAAAATCCTTTCTTAGGAAGCACTACGTGTAGGAAGTTTGGGCACTCCACGCGAAGTTTGGGCTTCGTAGCTTTGTTAGTTTTATAGGTTTCGTGATCAATGAATCAGTTATTACAACTTCTGTTTTACCCCCTTAAGGGTAGAATTTATCAAAATTTCTTAACGCGTTATTTTTATGCAGAAGAAGGTATAAGAAATTTGGTGTTGCTATGTTTGAAAATAAATAATTTGAAATATAAACTTTCAACCCTTGTTTAACCCTATATAGGTAAAATTTTGCAAAACCGCGATATACGTACCCATTTATTTGTAACTAAAAACCGGTGTACATAAATTTATGTTTCTAACTTTGAAAATGACGAACTTCCATACAATCGTTTATCGCTTATTTACTTGCCTAGGGGTAGAATTTCGCAAAATCCCTTCTTAGCGAAAACCTACGTATTAAAAAGAATCTCCATACGAAAGCTTCATACGAGTAGCTTTGGTAGTTTCAGAGATTTCGTGATCAACGAGTCAGTCAGTGATTTTGCCTTTTATATATATAGATTGATATAATATTACTTTAAGAGATGGTGTAAGCCCTCTTGAGCTTATTCGAATTCGGAGAAACGTTATCGTATTCAGTACCGTATCGTATAATATATACTAAAGATTGCCCATTTACATACCTTATGTAAATGGGCAATCTTTAGTATTACCAACAGTACCAACTTCTTACCTTCTGTTGCAGTGCTTAAGTATAGGATGTTATAAAGACACTTTAGAAAACATAATTATATTATTTATAAAAGCAGAAAATACCTGAATGATCGATCAACTCAGAGCTAAACCCGCTGGGTCTAGAATCATGACATTTAGCACAAATATTCCTTAAGTTACGTAAGTCTGCACCAAAAAAAGATTGTTTGAAAATTTACCCCTAAAGAGGTTAAATATCTTATATACAACATCGTATTCAATTATTATTCCATAAAATAATTACATTAATACACTATCAAATTATTTTACACAAGATACTATACATAAAATAATCTGCTCCGGTTCGTACCCGACCCAAAGGTGCCCATAACACTGCAGCATTACCGCGCTGAATTGCGATGGCCAATCTTTGGGTGAGGTACGTCCCGGCGAAGGAGTCAAGAGTTTTCTCCCGTAACCTACGCCCGATTGTGATTTTTACTGTCGATTTTTATCAATTTCAGTTAGCTGTCACACTGGACTTTCATATAGCTTACATTTTGTTCTGGCATCAGATTCCCGCGGCAAGTGGTTTAGGAAAACTTAAAACCACGAGGGTGAAGCCTCGGGCTTGTGAACTATGTGAAGGAGTTGATTGATGTTAACGAACGGACTCTAAAGTGTGTCAAATTTATAAAATATGAACTTTACATAAAGCTTAAAGAAAACTCACCAACAAAGTTGATAATGCACCTCAGTTGCTCTGGATCTCAGTATCTGTATTATTCAAAGTATTGCGTCTCGTGCACACAACGCTGATGTTTGCCTCCCACATTGCTTCCTTTGTAATGTGATAGTTGTTTACATTCGTGCAAAGGACTTGTAGATAGCGAAACATGATAGTATAGTTCTAACACGGCAATAGGCGCACCACCTATTACGTGGGACAGGAATCCACACGGTGAAAAGTGGGCATATAATATGCCTCTGCCACCCCTTCGGGGATAAGGCGTGATGGATATTTATTTTATTTCTTCTAAAAATTATACTGAAGATAATAGTTATTCTAGTAACTGTAACAAGTGCACATTTCATCATAAAAAAAAAAAAAAATTTTACAAAAATATCATGATAATATCTAAAAAGATAAACACAATTGAAAATGTGTCTGTATAAATTCAAATTATCAACTTTTCACTAAATGTATATGCAAATACGGTACTTATCTAAATAAAAGAGTCTATTGTATTTTTTGAAGTGAAACTCTTTTATCGACGTACGAGAAAAAAATTATAGCTGTAAAAAATATCGTCACGTTTTTTGGTTCCGCGCCATGTTGTTTTGAAGTGAAACTTCTTTATCGGCGTATGACAGAACGTCATGAAAAAGTCACGTTCTCTATTTTCTTAAGACTTATCTATCCAATTTTCGTGAAGTTACAACTTCATACTCGTAGAAGAGAAATGATATGGCGTAAAGAAATTTCACTTCTTACCTATGTACTCTGGTACACACCCTTTTTTTTTTCTTTGTCTGTCTGCCTGTTTGTTCCAACGAATATCTGAAATGGCTGGAACAAATTTAACAGGACTTTTACTTACATATAGCTGGTGTAATAAGGAGTAATTTGGGTTAAAATAAAAACCCGTATTCCCGCGGGAACGTAACTAACCCGGGTGAAACGCGTTTGCTAGTAAATAACATATCTATAACAGCTACATCTTGTAGATTATAAATGAACTAGATGACCCCCACAGCTTCGCCCGTGGAATATTTCGACCTTCTGTCGCACCTATTTATTCCCGTCGCTTATAAATTCTACAATGATGCATAAAAATTTTCCGGATTTGTCATTTATGACTACTGCTCTGCTCCCCAGTGTAGTAGCGTAATTAAATATAAATAAATAAATAAAATAAATAATAAATAAATAAAATAAAAATATCTTTATTTTGCATAGACCATTTTAACGGCGCTTACAAAATGTCATACACTATTTAAAATATTTAAAGCGACCACCGGTTCGGAACGCGGCCCACCTGAGAAGAACCGGCAAGAAACTTAGGAAGGCTTTTTTTTTGATGGCCTATTTACAATTTAATATTATTTCATTTTGCCAGCAGATCATTTCCAGGCGTCCCTGTCCTGCAAATAGTCTGTAACGGAGTAAAAACCTTTTTCACAAAGCTTGTTTTTAATAAACTTTTTAAATTTATTTAAAGGTAAATTTCTCAGGTCACAGGGAAGCTTGTTGTAAAAGCGTATACAGTTACCCTGGAAAGAATCGCCAATCTTATGTAGTCGACTGTGGTGGACTGAAAGATTATTTTTATTTCTAGTGTTTATATTATGTTTATCACAGAGTTTAGAAAACTGTGATAGATTTTTCTGGACATACATAAGATTGGCAAAAATGTATTGTGATGGTACGGTTAGAATATTCACTTCTTTGAATTTTTCTCGGAGAGAAACTCTGGGGCCCAAATTATAAATAGCGCGTACAGCCCGCTTTTGTAGAACAAAAATAATATTTAAATCTGCAGCACTCCCCCAAAGGAGAATACCGTAAGACATAATACTATGAAAATAGCTGAAGTAAACCATTCTAGCCGTATCCACATCTGTTAGAGTCCTGATCTTTTTTACAGCGTATGCAGCCGAACTTAATCTAGAGGCTGTCTTTTCTATGTGTGGGCCCCACTGCAAATTGGCATCAATAGTTATACCTAGGAACACAGTTAATTCTACAAACTCTAACACTTGTCCATTCAGTTGAACATTGGCCGCAACTTGTTTTACATTTGGTAGAGTAAATTTTATACATTTAGTTTTATTTTCATTAAGGCAAAGATTATTTGAGCTGAACCAATAAACTACTCTTGCAATTGCATTGTTTACATCGTCATAGTTATCTAATTGTCTTTTAATTTTAAAAATTAATGAGGTGTCATCTGCAAACAAAACAATCCTATTCCTGTCCCCTACATAAAATGGTAAATCATTAATATAAATGAGGAACAAGAATGGCCCAAGTATCGAGCCTTGCGGCACACCCATTGTAACCATGGATCCTACAGAACGTGTACCATTAATATCGACCCTCTGTATTCTATTGTTCAAATATGAAGACAGAAGGTCGAGAGCTTTGCCTCTTATTCCATAGTGGTGTAATTTTTTGCACAGCGTTTCATGTTGAACGCAATCAAAAGCCTTTGATAGATCGCAAAATATACCTAATGCATCGTGCTTGTCTTCCCATGCTTCATGAATACATTTTAATAACTCAACACCAGCATCGGAAGTTGAGCGCCCTTTCGTAAACCCAAATTGATTCGCATGGAGTATTTTATGACTATTAAAATGGGATAGCATTTGATTCAAGATTATTTTTTCAAATACTTTGCTCAAAGTTGGCAGCACTGACACTGGTCGGAAATTAGACGGCTCTGTAGCGCTGCCAGCCTTGAACAAGGGAACGACTTTGCTGTGTTTCATTAAATCAGGAAATGTACCACTAGAAACACAGTCATTAAACACAGTTGCTAGATGGGGCGCAATTACCTCAATTATACATGATGCAGTTTTGACCGATAACCCCCAAATGTCCGCGGTTTTCTTAATTTCGATACATTTAAATGTTTTTACAATGTCCTGAGCACAAATATCTGTGAATACAAATGCATCCCTGCAACAAAGAACAGATTCTTCTAATAAAAGTTCAGCGGAACTGGAAGATGCTTGGAGAGATTTTGTTGTCAAAATAGGTATATTTTTGAAAAAGTGTTCAAACTCCGTAGCCACTTCCAGGTCCCCTGTAACATGGCAACCATTTACTTTTAAGTGGAAATCCCTTTCAGTCACTAAAGATCTACCGCATTCAGAGTTAATGATGTTCCAAGTCATTTTTATTTTATTTACAGAATTAGAAATTTTATTTTTAATGAAGTTTGACTTAGCAAGATGACACGTTTGTTTAAATATCTTTGAATAATTTTTAACATATTCCTGAAAGGTTTGCCTAAAATTATATGATTTTTCTGAATATAATTCAAATAATTTATTTCTACTTTTAAAGATACCTGGTGTTGCCCAGTCACTGAAAACAGGACGACCACCAATCTGTAGAGTTTTTGAGGTAAAAACTTTGCCAAACTCATCATTAATCAAATTAAATAAGTGTTTATATGACTGGTCTACACAAGTGAAGTTAGGTAGATATGGTAATCTCTTTAATACATTTTCTTTAAAATTATTCAAACGACTTTGGTTAATTGGTACATATTTAATTTGTTTTTTGCTGACTTTGTTACTACTTTTAGGAAATTTTATCCATTGGCCACGATGATCTGACTCCACAGGATCCACAATACCTTTATCTATAGGTTTAATATCAGTAGAAATATTATCAATACATTTTGCACTGGTGGCTGTAATACGAGTGGGTTCTAAGAATGTACTATGCAGATTAAAGGATTTAAATAAATTTTTCATTTTATTTCTCTCTGATGGAGTTAATGATGTATCTAATATATCAACATTAAAATCTCCACAAACTATTATAGATTTCTTAGAACATTGGCATTTGAACAGTGCTTCTTCAAGCTTTTCTTCAAATTTAATGTAAGAAGCATCAGGGGGACTGTATACGCTTAACAAGATGAAATGCTCAAACTCAATACTGGCAATCTCAATAACTAGCTCAATGGAGAGGGCTACTAAATCCTTACGTTCTTTAAACTTTAAGTTTTTATTAATTAATATTAAAGAGCCTCCACGTTTAGAATGTTTTCTATTGAACAAGCTAGCAACCTGGTGATTTACGAAGTTCAACAATGTGATTTGATGATCTTTTAACCAGTGCTCTGTAGCACAAAAAATATTAATAGAATTTGCATTAATGTATAGCTCTAACTCTAAATCTTTACCATTTATTAAACCTCTAACATTATGGTGCACCAGGTTTATAAAAACAATATTTTTACTAAGATTATTCTCAGGGGCCAAAGTCAACTGGCCAGATTTATTATCTGTTGTCCTATAAACTAGTTTTTTGGAATTTCATTTTCCAAATGTGAAGTATCAAAACTATCCTGCTCAATAAAAGCAGTTGTACTTGCGAATAATTTGGCTTGAAAAATTAAAAAAATAGATAGCAACAGAGCTACCTTTCGTTGTAAAAATTTTGATAGAAAATATCTATCTAATGTCAACAAACTATTATTATTGAAAATTATGTTCCAATCGAACAATTCAATTTTTTTGGAATATGATACCATGGTATGTAGTTTCATATTTAATTTGTATCTTAAGTGATTTTCCTTGTGGCTCATAGCAGTGCTGTATGGGAAGGTGGACAAAATTACTTGTTTTACTTGCAGACTTGATAACTTATCAAAAATTTTTAAAAGTTTGTCACTATTAATATTGCCTCTTCTGCCAACCAGCACCACTATAGTAGACTGCATGCAGTGTGTACCAGTCAATATAAAATCTGTAATTTGAGAGTATGAAGCTCCTGGATATGTATGATTTATTACAGAATGACTTAACTGTGATAAATAATGTCCAAAATTTTTACCTATTTCATCGCAATAGACTATGGTCTTTGCATCACTTTTTATTTGCAACTTTTCTATTATACTCGTAGATGCCTCGCAATTACTACTTGAACTTAATATACTATTATCCACACTGCACACAGTTTTAATTGGTGAAAATTCATCATTGCATCTAATTCTTTCACAACTTAAGGGTGAGGAGGAAACATGGCCTGCGGATGTCAATTGGTCATTTTGACAATGACATGAATTTACTAATTTACCTATGGCTAACACCTGTTCCCTACTCTGTTTCTCTGCTGTTTCATATTTATATGAAATTGATTTCAAAGAGTCTTGAAGTCGGTCAATCTGACATTGAAGGGCCTGTGTATCAGTTTTGTACTGTTGTGCAACAGTATCAAGTTCTAACATATACATATTTACCTGGTCAATCAGTTGCAATCTTTGTCTATTAAGTGACATGCTATTTATAAAAAACTTGTATTTATGTATCATTTTTTTAGATTTAGTAATAAACTTTTTAATTTTTAAATATTTCTTTAACTTATTCTTACTACACTTAATAATTTTTAATGATTAAAACAGCCCCCGGTTTCATCATCAGAAGTGAGGTCTATGACAATGGAAGGGTGAGCTGTAGCAGTATCTAAGCTTGTAGCCATCAGTTCATCGAACAAACTCTGATTAGATTGAACCACTGTGCTCTGTTTCTTGTCTTCTAGTTGCGATATTTTGATTTCCGATCGTTGTAGCTCCTCCTTTAGTATTCTAATTTGGTGCAGAGTTTGTTCATAATGTTCCCTACATGAGTCAAAACTGTCAACTATAAGTTGTAACCTATCCCGATCCTGTAAGGTATCAGTATACAGTGAATGCAACTGTGCCAGTTCTTTTTTGAGTTGTCCGTTCTTACTTAAAATACCTAGCAGTTCTAACTCATTTTCGTCCCTTTCCTTGTTCAGTTTATCGCACTTCTCCCTAAAAATCTGTAATTCTTTCAACGTTAATTGAAGCCTTGTCTCTTGTTGACGAGCCAAGGCCTTACGCGTCATTATCATGTTATTAGTATTCTACATTTTGTTATAATTACGTGCTACAGAATCAGTAATTATTAGCAAAGTAGACTTAGAGCAAAGAAATGCGAAACAAAACGAAGTTATGTTTTATTCATAGAAAATTACAAAATCACACTATTAATGGACATATGAGGATGTAAAAGTAAATAAACTCACAAACCTTGATTGAAAAAACGATTAGTTTTATAAATCTTGCCAAATCCAAGTAATAATTTCAAATATTGAAAATTTTTCCGATGTTCTAACTGTCACTACACCGGTACAATTTTTAAGTTTATATTTATTTACTTTTAGCACAATAAATGGTGAAAATAATTATTTAACACTCAATATGGTATTATTTGGCAATGATGAATTGGTATTTAATTAAAATTATAATTATTTTTGCAATATTACAATATAAAATACGCAGCCAATTCAAATCAGCTGTTATACCTAGGGTTGCCACAAGGAAAAAAAAAAAAACTATATATATATAGCCTATAGCCGTCCTCAATAAATGGGCTATCTAACACAAAAAGAATTTTTCAAGTCCGACCAGTAGTTCCTGAGATTAGCGCGTTCAACCAAACAAACAAACAAACTCTTCAGCTTTATAATATTAGTATAGATGAGTTAAACGAATACTAATCGGCAAACAGAATAACCAATAACATGTATAACAATGGGGCTGATTTGTGACCGCAGACAAAACCGCAAATATCACAGCCTATTGTGAGAGGACCTAATTACACATGCGACTGTCTTGATTGGAATAGCGTTAAAGGTTAATATAGTGATAAGTTCGTGGTAAGCCGGGGTATCAATAAATCTATACTTAATATTATAAAGCTGAAGAGTTCGTTTGTTTGGTTGAAAGCGCTAATCTCAGGAACTACTGGTCGGATTTGAAAAATTATTTTTTGTGTTAAATAGCCCATTTATTGAGGAAGGCTATAGGTTATACATCATTACGCTACTACACTGGGGAGCAGAGCAGTAGTCATAAATGTCGACAAATCGGGCAAATATTTATGCATTAAAATAGAATTTATAGGCGACGGGATTAAATAGGTGTCACGGGAGGTCGTAATATTCCACGGGCGAGGCTGTGGGGGTCATCTAGTAGTACTAATATAATTGTTATATGAAATCTTGTTATATGTACTGAATATAAAAAGATGAGTTTAAATCAAGGATTTAAAAAAAATATTGAATACCCCTAGCTGTGTTTCTAACTAACGTTGTTTAATGTAACTAACTAAAAACTAACCATGTTCACGCTGTATCCCTGGCGGAGTAGTCAGAGGGGATAGATTGCGAGACTTCGCCATCCATACACTTTTAGGGCCATACTTAAAATTTGTCAAATCTCAGCCAAATCTACTCATCGATTTAATCTGTGCGTTGATATGCATTCATTGTAACAATAATAATAAAGGAGGGGAGGGCAATACACGAATCACCCTCCTCACCAAACACTCGCACTGTCTATCTTAGTGCATAGCAGTTTCGGGTTACTTTGATTTATTGTAAAGGAGGAAAGACAAATCAGAGTCTTCATACATAGGAATATAGGAGAAGTAGTTTATCCACCAGATTGTAATTAATGTGTACTGATATGTATTTTTCTTAAACATGAGGTACTCAAGACAGTTTAGCCAAAAAGAACTGGGGACCGAGTCTACTATTGACAAGCCGTAGAATATAACCAGAATAACCAGAAGCTGTTTTTAGCTGTTAAAACGTTAGTAGACTATCAAAAATGTCACTGACTAAGGGCCACTGACGCGGTACGTGTTAGTAGAATTCTATCGGCCGACCGATAAAAGTCTATTGGAGTACATTGTAATAGTAGACTACGAAAAACTGTCTAAATTGTACCGGTGGCTTCTATCGAGCGACGATTTCAAGTGTCGAAATAGCAGACTCGGCCCCCTGTCCGCTGCTCCACCTTTTATAACACGACGTCCTCACTGCCCTCAGTTTAATTTTGAGGTTAGGTACGTAAAAATACGGATGTCAGGGGTTCCACCAAGGCACAATAGATCTCATCTGCTAACGGTGCACCAGCTGACCGACGGACGAGGCAATCTTACGAGGTTGGAAGCTCAGACGGCAGTAGCTTCCAAAAATGCCGAAATTTATAAGCCAGACAATAACTGCTCATTGCAGCCAAGTAAAATTGACCCATAGGCTCCACATTCAGATGGTGTTAGGAATTAGCATCACTATTAAGATGTACCCCTTCTAGTATTAGTATGAGTAGAAACGAAATTTTAAACCCATTTTAAATTTGAGTAATAATTTTGACTACTATTAACCACAGCAACGTAACACCAGTTCCTACTACATTCAGAATAAATCAAAAATAAAATTGGAAAATTTCAAGTTTATGGAACTTGCAACTTTGCCAAGATGCAAGCAAAAAAGAAATGGAATCACGAAACTAGCAAACTTTGCCGTGTAAATACGATGATGCATTTTTTGGCAAAGTTTGTAAACTGACTAGCTTCATGTGAAAGTAAACTAGTTCAAAATATGACAACAGTATCAGATCTTCCAAAGTTTGAACCATAGTTAAAAACCGTTACTAAACAAGCAACTGTTACAAACTTGCCCCACTATAAATTAATTAAGAACTACAAAATTATCATGTAATTCATATGTATCTCTATATATGAATTACATTAATTTTTTAAGGATGGATTTGTTTTTTTCTGCTGTATTTATTGATGCTGTATTTTTGATAAATATGTATACAATACAAATATATACAATACAATTATATACCTACATCTCAAGATACTATAAATCAATAACCTAAAGGTAAAAGGCGCTTATAACACTGGCGACATTACCGCGTTGAACTGCAATTGCCAGTGTCAAGTACGTTCCGGCGAAGGTCTCAAGGGACTTCCCTCGTCTCAAACTGCTGAATAAATAATATTAATAAAAATCTTTTCTAAAATAATGAAATAGAACAATTTGTGGGTGGGAACCTTACCCATAGTTGGGGCCTTACTAATCCGATGATTGGTATTCGAGTTCTCGGGAGTGTATTATCTTTTCAAGCACATTTTAATTTATGCGAACCCGCATAAATTAAAATGTTCATTCATAATTTATGAAATCATCTAAACTCGTTTGGTTGGAAATTCAGTTATTAAAACTAAATTTTTGGTGTGGGTTCTGATATATTGATTTGCTATTATAATTCTGGCAATGGGCTCACCACCTGTTACATGGGACAAAAAGAGGGAGTATAGTATTCCTCTGCCTACCCCTTCGGGGATAAAGGCGTGACAATATCTTAATAATATTATAAATGCGAAAGTTTGTATGGATGTTAGTTACTCTTTTACGTAAAAACTGCTGAATAGATTTCAATGAAACTTTACAATATCTATATAATAGTATAAATGCGAAAGTTTGTATGGATGTTTGTTACTCTTTTACGTAAAAACTGCTAAATAGATTTTAATGAAACCTTACAATAATATATCTTATACATCAGAATAACACATAGGCTACCTTTTATCCCGGGAACAAGTTCCTTTGGGAAACGGAAGCGGAAAAACTTCTCTACGTGGGCGAAGCCGCGGGCGTCAACTAGCGTATTATAATTTTATGCGTGGCATTCCGAAAGCACTAACTAAAAATCAGAGCTGCTTACTTACGACAGTACTATGCTATGTTGTCATTTAGGTTGATAAGACAAGTTATTACAGATATTATTATTTTTTTTAATTTCGGAAGACTTACAACTAAAAAGTACAATTTTGAATAAAAACAGAATTACAGCTATTGCAAATAAATTTTGAATCCAAGTACTAACAAAACTGTTTTACAATATTATAAAGGTTTAAAATTTGTCATTATATTTCTATATCAAACGTGTCTTTTTTGAGATTTCTTTGTTACAGAAATACACTGTAATTTAAATTAAAGTTCTTTCACAGTTTAGTTTAGAATTAATTAATTAACGAACTTATGATATAACCAAGTATTTAAATATGTTATTATTTTCACTGTTTCACTAAGTAAAATACTGAATATGAGTTCCGTTTAACTTATTGCAACAAATCAAAATGTTATAGCAATAAGAAAACTTAGACAAGAAACTACAACCTCCTTTTATTAATTAATTTATAGTTTCGAATTCGAACACCTGTGACAATTGGTAACTTTATTAATTTAAAAGCTTAATTAATTTAAATCGACTTGTACGACGTTTTACATAAATACGAGTATATTACCCTGGACGCGTGAACTACATGAATTTCAAGTTGTGTATCCTGTTTTTATCTAGGGTATAAGCTTCTTGTTATTCAAATATCGTCGTCTAGATCCCATAACACAAGCTTAATATTAGCTTATTTTGGGCGATGTGAAACAAAAATCCCATGCCTTGGTTCATGAAATCGACTTGTACGACGTTTTACATGAATACGAGTATATTACCCTGGACGCGTGAACTACATGAATTTCAAGTTGTTTATCCTGTTTTTATCTAGGGTATAAGCTTCATGTTATTCAAATATCGTCGTCTAGATCCCATAACACAAGCTTAATATTAGCTTACTTTGGGCGATGTGAAACAAAAATCCCATGCCTTGGTTCATGAAATCGACTTGTACGACGTTTTACATGAATACGAGTATATTACCCTGGACGCGTGAACTACATGAATTTCAAGTTGTTTATCCTGTTTTTATCTAGGGTATAAGCATTAAGTTCATGTTATTTAAATATCGTCGTCTAGATCCCATAACACAAGCTTAATATTAGCTTACTTTGGGCGATGTGAAACAAAAATCCCATAATGTATCATAATCAAATAAAAATTCACGTTAGCAGGTGGACCTGGCAAATGTTATCCTAATGCATACCTGGAAGTAGCGTGCATCTATTTGGGACTTAAACCCTTTGCGGGTCTCTTCTATTTAGTATTTCAGGACATACACTCGTGTCAAAGAACCTATGATACAAAATGAAACAGTGCTCAAACCATGTAAAGGACTATGCTCAAATTCGACTTAGCTCAAAAGAGACTTCGGGTTATAGTTCTACGCTAGAGTCTTTGGGCATAAGCTGGTTATATAAAGACTTACTATGTTACTTTACTAGAGTTTAAAGGTAATGAGTCAATAATTTTCGTGTATGATATAAGTCTAAAATTACCTAATTTTAGCCTTTTATCTAAGAGTTTGGTAAAAGACAAGAAATTATGAATTATTTATTAAAAATCTTACTAGTGTTTACTTTTGTATATAACGGGCACTATATTATATTAAAAGGTTAGAATATCTTTTGTTCCTTGACGATTCGATAGGGTTGCACCTGTCGTGGTTCACCAACTTTATTTTGTCCTACGTAATAACCTATAAGCCTATTACAGTATTCAACCAGACAAAGGCAGGTAGTGACTTACTGCCATTCAAAATTTTCAAATCCTACTAATATTATAAACGTGAAAGTTTGTAAGTATGGATGTTTGTTACTCTTTCACGCAAAATTTACGAAATAGATTTTAATGAAACCTTACTATAATGTAGCTTACACATCAGAATAATACATAGGCTACTTTTTATCCCGGGAAAAAGTTCCTGTGGGAAACGGACACGGGAAATCTTGGCGCGGGTGTCAACTATATGTCGCCCATTAGACTTCTAACTTACCCTTCTAATGAATACCATGAAGCATGCTGTAAATTAAAATGGCATAAACGGTTTGGACTAACCATTTCCTAAAAATTAGACGGCGTGACCGATTAAAGAACAAAGAGGAAGTGAAGCTACGAGTATTTCTAGTTTATGAATAAGTTAACAAGTACCATGCCCTTCACTATCGTAGCGAAGAAATCAGTCGACTTCTAAATCAAATCCAGTTTCAAAACCAGAAGTGGTAGAAACTTTAAAATCACTTATGCACGTATTTATGGTGTTCTGAATCCAAGCCGCAAACCAACTATCTCTTATGGTTCCTGAGATATCGATGCGTACAGAATGACGAAGCCGTTTTATAAGACTTTTTTAAACATAAGGTTTTAAAGACCAAAAAATATGGAAATGAAAAGCTAATCAATGAAACAGAAAAGAAGATGTCTTGTGGCAGTAGAAAATTTAGATTTATGGCAGAATTACGTGTGTAATCTTTTGTTGATAAGGCCCATCAATTTGTCTTTAAGTTGGCAGTCTACGAATAACGAAGTAAGTTCAAGAAGATGAATATGTGCATTTATATAGTAGTCAGAACTTAGAACTTTAGTACTATGAGAATGTTTGCGATTTTAATTAAACCTGACTTCAATTTAACTTGGTTTGTGAGTAATATTAGATATTCGTTTAGTTAAACTAGTCAGTTTGGTAATAAAAAATATTTTTAGTTATTATTTGTATTTAAAATTTGGAATTAGTCGAAATCTTTAGTAATAGAGTGTGCAAAATCTGGTTAGTATTAGTAGTAGTAGACTAGTTGTCCCGTATAGTTATTAGCTGGCAGTGTCAGCGCGGCTCCTCTTGAAAAAGAACCTCCGTTAGGTCCGACACTTGTCAGAATACCCCGAAATTTACACGTGAGTAAAACCGCTTAGTTAATAATTACGAACAACACTCATGAAAGTTATTAATTTATATAAGTTGATAAGCCATTGCAGTGTTGAAACGGAGAGCTAGGTTGTGGCTACCCGCTGTTGAAACATTTTCAAACCTTCCATAAGACCTTCCACTTTGCTTGATGATGACCCTGTGACTGACAGCTAGGACCAATGACTTTACACGCTACTCGCACAGAAAACTTTGTAAAATAGAAATGCCATAAATTGTCGTTCATAAACGTAGTGATTATTTGAAGAAAACTGAGCTCATTAAGCCTAAAAGTACTTCCATTCTTGAATATAATTTTTATTATCATGAATGTAATGAATGTTTTACTTTCATCGTAACTGAACCTTGGCTAACTTCAAAGAATGGAATCGCATTGTACAGTTATGTACTTTGTCATAGAGTGTATCACCGGCAGTCCACATAATGTATGCTGTCAACCGGCTTAACACATGCGAGTCTATTACTCACGGCCCCTAGAATTTATGAAGCGAATAACACATAGTGTCGAGTTATTAGAAACGTGAGGCTAATGTTGATGGACTTCTTGTTCAACATACGGGGGAGGTGATATAAAAAAACACCTTAGGCTCGTTTGAAGTAACGCTTAATGAAATCTGGACAATCCGTGCAAATATTTTTTTGCGTTTTCTGCAAATTTATTAAAGATGATCATCAATTGGTCGAAATGCGATCATAAATTGTTAAATTGCAAATGCTACAAATTGAGAAATTTCATAAATTTGCGCTTACTTCATACTTGGATTTAACAACTACCATGTTACTGGTGGCCTTATATAGTAGGCCTAGTAAACTTGTAAAAGTGAGCCTTAATAAATTATATCTGCCTGCAGCTAACATTATGAACAAAATAATAATAAAGTTTTCAGTACATTTAGGTTATAGTTCCCTTCATAAATTTCCTTTTGAGCCCAGTATTTCTTACAGCTTGAACTTATTGTTTTTTCTATTTCGTTTTCGTTGCAATTTGCATCAAAGGATACTAATTTGCCCAGGTACACATATCCATTTACATATTCTATCGGTTTATCCTCTACTTTAATTATTTTCTTTTGACTGTTTGATATTATTTTAGATTTAGATGCGATCATGTATATACTGTCTACATACTGAAAATGTACGTACTGTAAATACTGAAAGTTACATCATGTATGTAACTTTCAGTATTATTAATCTTTGTAGCATTGATCCTAACTTTTTCGTGGATTAACTAAAAAGCACAATGTCATCCGCAAAATTTAGGTGTAGTAATTTATTGTTATGTATCTAAATACCTTCATTTTCCCGATTAATATTTTTAAAATTGTCTTCCAGCACAGCTATGAATAGTTTTGGAGATAGCGGGTCCCCTGGCGTACACCTCTTCCGATTCTAAACTCCTCCCCGTGTCTTTCCAGTTTCAATCTGCTTACACTATAAGCATAGATGTTTTTTATGATATATACATATTTTTTCTTTTTATTATTTTTCACCTTGTGTCTTTCTTTCCACGTATTAGGTGGTGAGTAAAATGCCGCGTTGATATAGACAGACGAAGGTTGTTATAACTACATGCTTTATTTAATTCAAGCCACCGTGCTACTCAACCCACGAGCGCTTCATATATACAACTAGTCTTCTTTGTTTAATCAAGATACCAAAGTTCATTGAAAGGGCTGTTCACCAACCTGTTATCACAACTTAATACAAGTTTGCCCAGACTATTACTTTTTTCTTTTAGCAATATCAACAGCTGCTAGAGGATGAAAATTCATTCGCCTGATTAATAAGTTTATATAGTTTCATGTATGTATTTCTTTTTAATTAATGATCATCATCATTTTATCTGATTGACGCTCACTTCCACATCCCATATAATTTCTGTGACTTTTATGAGACTGTGCAGATCCCGATGTGAAAGAGTCTAAAAGGCGTTACGAAAGCTGACAAAGCTATAACTTAAACATCATCATCCTCTTGCCCTTGTCCCAATTTACTTGGGGTCGGTGCAGTATGACTAAATTCCATACTGCAAAATGTTTTGGCTTGGTTTTTATGGTCGGCCGCCAGCCTGACACCAACCCTCCTAGGGAATGCTATCGTTTGGTGGTTTGCCCGCCACCACACGGGTGCCTTTCCAAGCCTTTCAGTACTCCGAACCTTTAATAGGGGCAGGTCGCTTTTTCACAGGAGGAGGTTCTTCTTTGGTATTAGTAGTCCTTGTTTATACAATGCGTTGACGTCAGCCATAGCTATGCAATACGGCATATCCCTGTCTTGTACCATACGGGCTACTTGTGCAGCCCGCGCTCTTTATATCATGACGTCCATCGTGCTAGGTTCTTCTTCCATATATTTTTACGGCTCCTAAAAGCTAAAATTTAAACGAATTAACAAAATTGAGACATAACATACCTTGATTGCATTCACGCCTATATTCTCGAAGAGGTAGGCAGAAGTAAATTACACATACACAACTGCCCGTAATTTTTATGTCCTCATGTAAAAGGGGCAAACAATATTGCCGTCATCCGGGCACGACTCAACAAAGTTAGTATGTGGAAGCCCTTAATGAAATTATTTCTGATATGAAATATGTAAAGTCGTATGCAAAAGTCGAGATATAGCGTATTTTAGCGTTTACATAACTCATCTATAAGTTCTACTTTATACTTCATCTTAAGTGTATTCCCAATGGCTTCCAAACCCTACCTGAATTTTGAGCCTGGGGTCCACTTTTTTTAGTTGATAGGAGCAGCTATAGTTAGACTTTTCTTTTTCGGCATGTCATCGAGAATGACTGCTCACTGACTTCCCAAGCTCATAAGAGCGGCTCCGTCGATTGTCGTTCAATCAGCAGGTGCAACGCTCGCAGATGAGGTTCTTGGGCACTGGACTTGTATTTAACTGTGTGTGTAAATTTATTTGCTCAATCTATCTATCTCGACTATTACACCTGTCCAACTTCTTGTATTTTTCGTTACTTAAACGTGTTATTTACTGCATACGGTAAAATGTGTGCATATACTATACCTCTGCCTCTGCCTACCCCCTTCGGGGATAAAGGCTTGACAATAATATATGTGTGTATGTATGTATTTATGTAGTGATTTTTACATAACGTATTATAGAGCACACAAATAAAAGCACTAAAAATAAAATAAAATAAAATAAAAAAATAACATGCTCAATATGTTATTCAGAGTTTACTTATATTGTTATGCAAATTGGTATGCAGCGAACATAACTTGGATACAAGAGAAACTACATACAACTTGTGTACTTGCTAGAAATAGTTCTTTCTCCTACTAATGTATAGTATCAATATTTTATATGCTACGTACACTATTAGGTACTAATCTATATCACGGGTTGACTCAAATATAAAATATATAAAGTTTAAAAACATTACTATGGACAACACAGTTTAAAAAGGTTCTGAAATGAGGTCAGTCAACAGAAAAAAGGGGCCCTGGTCGCCTGAACGTTTGAGAAGCTATCTGGGGTACGCCCAGTGGTTACACCTGCGTCGTGCCTGTTCCCGTGGGAATATGGGAATTAAAAGTAGCTTAAGATACTCCTTATAACATAAGCTATCTGTGAGTGAATGTCCCGTTAATATTGGTCCTCTTTTTTAGACAGGATAATCTTATCCTGGAACAAACAAACAGATTACATATTTTGGGTAAGTACTCTATGTACATTAGATTATTTATACTGTTGATTGATGGCACATGGTGGAACTTACTACACATAATAAATAAACCACATGTACTGTTCTACACTTACTTTGTAAACCTAACCGGTTTCGCTTCACAGATTTATCTTCTTCTTCTTAAGGTGCCTCTTCGATTAACGCAGGTTGGCAGTCAATTTGAAGTATTCCTCTCTATTTCTTGCGAGGCGAAAGAGTTCGGCTGCATTCGCTATACCCGTCCACTCCCGGATGTTACGTAACCACCCCCTCGACTTTTCCCATCATAATTAGTTGCTATCATACTGTTTACACTGGTGATTGATGGCACTTGGTAGAACTTGCTATACATCTTGAACTAAACACTTGTACTGTTCCACTTATTTACTTAAATAAATAAATAAAATAAGTGGAATAGTACAAGTGTTTTAGTTCAAGATCGTACCTATCATGTCTCAATACATGTCCTAGGTAGGCAACTTTTTTTTGTTTGACGGCCTGCAAAAATTCACGTCTCTGTTTTACTCGTCGGAGAACCTCAACATTGGTTACTTTCTGAGTCCAGCTAATAGCAAGCATCCGCCTGTATGCCCACATTTCAAACGCCTCTACACGTTTTCTGAGGTCTTCTTTGATCGTCCATGCCTCACATCTGTATAGAATAATGGACCAGATGTAACAACGGAGCATTCTAATGCGCAAACACAGTCCGAGGTTACGGTTGAAGAGAACACGCTTCATCTTATTGAAGGAGCTGCGAGCTATTTCGATACGGGTTCTTATTTCCTGGTCACTTTCCCAAGATTGATTAAACCACGTACCGAGGTATTTGTACTTCTTTACTTGTTCAAGTATGTGTCCCTCAACAGATATACACGCGTCCCCATGCTGCCTGGTTAAAACTGCCATAATTTTCGTTTTATCCTTGTTCAACCTAAGACCGCCCTTCTCACTACACACGTTCACTCTGTCGACCATTGTCTAAAAATATACACAATATGACACATTTGCAATTATAAACAGACACTTTATAATTGCAAATGTGTATATATATAGATATTTCACAGTCATAATTTTATTTATCTGTATAGATATAGATGAAACCCAATATCCCTTAGTAGTGGTTACAATGAGAACCGATGCCTACCTGTGTCAAGTTTACCGACACGAGTTTGGCAAACGGAATACATTATACCTATGTGCTTTGAATGACTATCATCAATTCTCCAATTATTGACGCTTTGCGGGATAGCGTCTACATTTTTTATAATATATCGGTAATTCTACACGTTCACAGCATTTTTGTTGACGCTGTCGTTTTAAAACAAATGTGTCGATTAAGGGTTGCCTCGACTAATTGTTACGTAAAAACTGTTTTATTTAAGAGCTGCGGAAGTTTTTCAATTACATAACTCGTTAAAAATATTCTCTTTATTACAACTTTATGACAATTAAATCATAAAATTATTCCATCCATTCCATTTGTATGTTGATTAACAGTTGCGTTAAGATTTATTTTGAGGCGTAAATCTATTTTAATTCGTTTTGCAAAGTTAAATGACTTGTTAATTAAAATTATAATATTCAGCAATACAAAATCTGAAGCGCTCGTGGCCCTGCTGACTTAGTGCTCTGTAAACGACCACTGTGACTGTGTTGTGGGTGACCACTTTGTGGTATTTACGAGCGTTTCTGTGCTTCGGAAGGTTAGTTTAGCCATTTGTCCCGGTTGCCAGTGACATAGCAGTCGTAAGCCAAATGCAAGGCCTTATGGGCGGCTTGAAAAATTTCAACAGCAGGTAGCCACAAGCTGCGTCTATCAATTTTAACATGGCAATTGGCTTACCACCTATTACTCGGGACAGGGATACACACGGTGAAAATGGGCGTACATTATGCCTCTGCCACCTCTTCGGGGATAAGGCGTGATTGATAAACAGTAAGGGTAGCAACTCTTTTATCAATCATTTATAATAAAGTCTTTAAAATATTTTACAGTTACCACAAACCCATCCCTTAATTACCTTAACTCTCAATTATCTTATACAATAAAGCAAATTGAGTTGAAATTGATGATAAAGCATTCCAAATAACTAAGCGTACATTCCATTGAAAATTTGTTACCTCACTGTTTTATCCCGATAGGAATTTCAGCTATCTTTCATCTTTTTATTCGTGTATCTTTCCGCTTTGAAATCACTTCACCCAGAGATTGTAGTCTCCTGTTATTCAATAAAAGTAAATTGCGTAAGATTCCAGACCTTCTTATAAGATATTTTACAATATGCGAGCTTTTAATTGAGAAAATAAACTGCGGGTTTGTAATTTTAACCTCGCCAGTTAGAACCACCTTAATGTTTGCTCGTTTGATGCTTAGATTGAATATTCATATCCTAAATATACAAATTGAATACAAACAAAATCATTACATACAAATATATTTTTTTATAAACGGTATTTTAAACCTTCAATTTGATACGAAACATGTTATTTTTATTTTATTTTCTACGGAACCCCTCGATCCGTCAATTCTGGCGCACAACGATTAAGGGTTGCCTCGACTAATTGTTTTGGAATAATGAAGAATCGAAGTCAACAAGCAAAATCATACAGTTTGAAAGCGAATCAAGTGTCACCTTAAAGTCACGTCAAATCGTATTATTGCACATTACTAACAATTTGGAAGTTAAATACTACTAATCTATATTTTTGGCTTTGTTTGAAGCCGTTAGTTTCTTCGAATCCTGTTTTATCATAATTATTTAATTTATTTTTATTTTGTTTGTTTTCATTTAGATTATTTGAGAAAGTTTGTATTTTAAATCATAATAATTGTATTGTAAAAGTCTACTATCGCCGACTCTGTGCTAATACAGTCCTCATTACAGTTTTTAATGTTGAATATCTTTTTTTTTTTCTATATTTACAGATCCCTCATTTATTTCACAGGTTTAAATTGCTGGCTATTATTGAATGTAATAAATAATAACATCTAAGTCTCTTCGTAGAAATTGAATTCTGGCGTGGGTTGTGTTGTTTTAATTACATCGTAAAGATTTAAAATTCAGTAGAAATTTTGGGGTATACTGTGAAGGTTAGTATAAGAGGCTTACTCGAATGGACCTTTGGTTTTACATTATAAAGGTTTTACTAAAGATATTCATTTCTATATTGACGGGATCTTATATAGTAGTAGTAGTAAATAATCCATCGCATGTTTTATGTGTGTGTTATTTTTTACATTTTAGGTTTTAGTCGTGAAAGGTACTATTATATCTCATATTAACTAACTAACTATCTTCACGCTGTATCCCCGACGGGGTAATCAGAGAGTATACTTCTTTCGCTACCTGTAGATTCATAATCGCTTCATACTTGCACGTCTGGGTATCCGAGTACTTTTCCGTTTTGACTCATATTAGTTAGTACCTTCTTTTTTATATTAAAAGAGTAAAGTATTAATTTCTATAGTTTACAGTTTAATTCACTATTCTTTGTTTCTTTGTCTTCCTATCTAGAAAAAAAAGTCTCTGTGATTCCGATCAATCCCGTGTCATATCACCTCTTCGCAGAGCAAGGTTGTATGAATGACATAGAGCAACATAATTTTCCAAAAAGTCCTGGTACCCCCAACATGTTGTATAAGACCGATTCGTTCATTTCTCATTGAGTAGGTATAGATAAAGATGAAATGATTGATTAAATGTATTTTTTTATAACATACTAAAAGCACTTCTCCTTTTTGTTTGACATTTTCCGACATTTTCATCCACTTCTGAATTTTGGAAGCTAGCTTAAAATCAAATATATAATTCTACCAGAACAAACATACAAGATAGCGAGGTACCTAATGAAAAGATGGTAATAAACTTATGCATATTGTGTCAAAATATTTTGACACAGCGTCATCTTAGCAAACTAAGCTAATACATGACACAACTGATAAATTTACCTACAGATTTCACATTATACATAGAAAACACTCAAACTCCGAAACATACACTTGAAAATTACATAAATATTATGTACCCACTGCGCCACCGAGGCAAAACAAGTGTTAGTGTTAGTTGGTGTTGAGCGAAACCTGGGAGTGTCAATAGATGCATGAAAGTAAGGAGTTGAATGCTATGGAGATACAATCATTTCGAAAATTGTGCGGCGTAACTTTGACCGTCCGAATACGTAACGATGTGATACGCAATATGGCAGGTCTGAATGAAAGTGTCAGCGTTAAGGTGGAAAAGGGCGTGCTCCGTTGGTTTGGACACCTCCAACGAATGAATGAGGAACGATTGACGAAGAATATATATTGTGCGAAAGTAGAGAGTACAAGGAGTCAGGGTAATCCGAGACTAACATATGAAGACCACGTGAGCAGATTGTTCAAAAACGGAAAGTCAAATGTAGCCAGATACCCAGACGTGCATTAATGTAGCGATTAATGAATCTACAGGAAGCGAAAGAATACTATGCATGAATCGCGTAGCCTGGCGATCTGTCTTCTCTGACTGCCCCGTCAGGGATAAAGCGTGAAAATAGTTAAGTTATAATTATTATTTTGTTTTCTCATCTAAATATAATATTCGACAAAGTCAAAGGGGAGCGCAGTGTTAGTGTTAGTAGGTGTTGAGCGAAACCTGGGAGTGTCAATAGATGCATGAAAGTAAGGAGTTGAATGTTATGGAGATACGATCATTTCGAAAATTGTGCGGCGTAACTTTGACCGTCCGAATACGTAACGATGTGATACGCAATATGGCAGGTCTGAATGAAAGTGTCAGCGTTAAGGTGGAAAAGGGCGTGCTCCGTTGGTTTGGACACCTCCAACGAATGAATGAGGAACGATTGACGAAGAATATATATTGTGCGACAGTAGAGAGTACAAGGAGTCAGGGTAATCCGAGACTTACATATGAAGACCACGTGAGCAGATTGTTCAAAAACGGAAAGTCAAATATAGCCAGATACCCAGACGTGCATTAATGTAGCGATTAATGAATCTACAGGAAGCGAAAAAATACTATGCATGAATCGCGTAGCCTGGCGATCTGTCTTCTCTGATTGCCCCGTCAGGGATAAAGCGTGAAAATAGTTAAGTTATAATTATTATTTTGTTTTCTCATCTAAATATAATATTGACTTCGCCGTAATTCAAGTTTGTCAAATGACTAATGAGTCTTGAAGAAAAAATTATCACCTGTCACCTACCAATAAATAAAATACGAACTTAAAAATGTACCTTTGATGGAATCTTGTTTTTAATTTGATTAACACGAAGGCAAATTCTTCATAAAAATGTTAATGAAGTTTGCTGTGAAACATGCTCTTAGAATTTGTTGATTTTCTGAAAGAGGACTTTGAAACTGTTTATTTTAGAAGCGATTTACTACGAAAGAAAAAGTAGGGTTAACAACTTTACCATATATTATGAAGGTTACTAACCGCTCTGTTTTTTTTTAATTAAGCTTAATGTTTATCAAATATATTTCCATGGCTTAATATGAAGTCGCTTAGACCTTTTAAACTACTCAACAGATTTGTATGTTATTTTCAGAAATGGAGCGAGTTATTCAATGCAATGTTTATTATGTAAAATATGCAAATTATAATGTACTAGCGCAAAATCGGGCTGGGTCGCTAATGAGGCAGAAGCGAAAACATGTTTGTTTTTAGTTTCTAAATAAAAAAATATTCATCACGCCTTATCCCCGAAGGGGTGGCAGAGGCATACTATATACCCACTTTTTACCGAGTGGATTCCTGTCCCACGGTGGTGAGCCCATTGCCGTGTTGAAATAGACAGACGCAGGTTGTGGCTACCTGCTGTTGAAATTTTCAAGCTTCAACCAGGCTTAACGACTGCCATTTTACTGGAAGCACGGAAGCACGGAAACGCTCGCAAATGTAAATGCAACAAAGTGGTCACCCATCCGAGGACCAGTCATAGTGACAGTTGCGTAACTCAGTGATCGTTTACAGAACACTGAGACCGCGGGGCCACGAGCGCTTCGTTTTTAGTTTCGATATATATTTATTTCTTCTATTTAGTAAATTTAAATGATTTAGAATGATACCACTATCATTCGCGAGTGTTCGATATTGCGGCAAAAATAACCCACCATATTTACAGAGTATCTGCAGACATTGCTGTTGAAATATTCTCTCCAGCACATAGTATCGTTGTAAGCTCCTTCCTGTTCGTTTATACGGAACGACACTACTACCATTGTTTTCTTGGACTCGATCACGACACACTATTTTCACTGTATCAACAACACGTGGTCAATTACCATAGAGTAGGGAATCAATATCACTCACACTCTTTTAGCGACGCCTTACTCTTTATATATTTCAATCAACCAATGGGGTCAGGCGACGTCACCTTTTACCCTGTGGCCACGAACTAGTCGCTCCAGCGACGGGCGACTTGCAACGCGAATTGCGACGGGAACAAAAGTATAGAGCTTGATAGAACATGCCACGATATTCCGCGACACCACCTGCTAAGCGATGGTATGCACGAACGATTCGCGACAGCGACGGCGATGAGATCGGCGACTGAAATTAAACTACTGGCAGCAATGCGAGCGGCAACGGTGCAGAGCGACGCGACCTGCGACTGCGGTGGACGTATTCAGCGACGAGCGACCGAAACAATCTTTTTTGTTTTACTTGCCGCGATTTTATTTTCAAAATGTTTACTGATTTATTATTTTTTATTTTACGTAATTATAAATTTGTAATAATAAGCCTAAAATACTTCGCCAGCGCAATTTCGGTGGCATGGACCGTGATAAGCTAATAGAAGATGCCAAGGGTATCGACTGGTCGCCGCTACTAGTTGCTGAAACGATTGATGCAAAGGTTGACATATTTACAGATCAAATAATTAAATTGTATGATAAGCATGCTCCTATCTGAGAAATGAAGTTGAAACATTTACTATCACCTTGGCTTACTCATGATGTAAAAGCTTTAATTGCTAAAAAGGCAGCAGCAAAAACGAAATATAAACGACGGGCTACACAAGAGAACCTAGATAAATATATATCTATTCGTAATCACTGCAATAAGGTGTGTAGGAAAGCACAACGCTAACACATTCATAAGTCCGTTCAAAACGGTGATACATCTAAAGTTTGGAACTTTCTAAAGTCACTAGGGGTTGGAAAAGCACAACCAGAAACAATTCGCAAAACATTAACCTTGATTTACTAAATCACCATTTCACAGCCTCGTCCAACTTGAATAGGACAACTAAAGCAAATACCTTAGACCATCTATCATCGCTTCCAACTCCTGATCATCTTCCATTTATCTTTAATGAAGTCACTGCTTGTGATATTAAGAAGAGCATATTATCAATAACATCCAACGCTGTTGGAATTGACTGTATGAGCCGCAACATGATAGTTCCCGTGCTGGATGAGATTCTTCTAATATTATGCCATCTTTTCAATTTTTGTCTATCCAGTAGAGTCGATCCTACTTCCTGGAAAGATGCCCAAATTATTCCCCTACCTAAAAAACCTAATCCCTCATCCTTCTCAGAATATCGTCCAATAGCTTTACTCCCATTCCTTTCCAAAGTTATGGAACGCCAAGTTCATAACCAAATCAACTCCTTCCTTAATAAAAACAATCTATTATACAACTACCAATCAGGCTTTCGTCCTGGACACAGCACGACGACAGCCCTTGTCAATGTCACGGATGACATAAGAATAGGTATGGAGAATGGAAAACTCACGGTGCTGTCTCTGCTCGATTTCAGCAATGCTTTAAATACCGTGGATTTCGATATTTTGCTGGCCATCCTCCGCTCTCTTAATATATCTCCAACAGTGATAAATTGGTTTCAAAGTTACCTGTCTGGCCGCCGACAGCGTATTCAAATAGATGGCATTATTTCATCTTGGAGTAATGTATCAGCTGGAGTGCCGCAGGGTGGCGTTTTATCTCCTCTACTTTTCGCAGTATTCATCAACCTTACCTCCTCTAAACTTCTTTCATCCTACCATCTTTATGCTGATGATTTACAAATTTATACACATGCTCCTCTTGGCCAGCTTTCTGACGCTGTTAACCTTATAAAAACAGACCTGGCACATATAGCTGACTGGAGCATGAACTATGGACTTACAGTAAATCCATCGAAGAGGTTATAATTATCGGTAGCCCCGGGCTTATTTCAAAACTAAACTGTACACAAATGGCTAAAATTGTTTTCTCACTTTGTCACAAAACTCAATAAAAGTACATTATTGAGTTTTGTGACAAAGTGAGAAACTTAGGGGTGTACTTCGATAAAACGATGTCTTGGGATTTTCAGCTCCGGGAGGTAAGTCGTAAGATTTTTGCCTCTGGCAGTGCCCTTAGGAGATTGCGTAACTTTTTGCCCATTGCCACTAAAACTGCGCTGGCTCAATATCTTCTTCTGCCAATCCTCGACTACGCTGATGCCAGCTATCTAGATCTGACCGAGGAACAACTTAATAAGCTTGAGCGTCTTCAGATTTTTTGCATTAGATTCATATTTGGCTTGCGCAAATATGATCACATTTCTGAATTTCGCAAGTGGCTTCCCATTGGACTTCGCCGTAATGCTCATATCTTATTTATTTTATATAATATCTTGTTTAATCCCTGTACTCCCACTTATCTTAAAGAACGCTTTGAGTTCTTGGGTGATGCGCATTCGACATTCCTAAGATCATCAGAGAATTTGCGTCTTAAAATGCCAATGCATTCTACAAGATTTTTTGATAAATCGTTTACAGTTCAGGCTACTCATTTATGGAATGCTTTGCCTGTTTTTGTGCGTCGCGCGCAATCTCTTAATAATTAAAAAAAAAACTTTATAATTACTACCTATCACTATAACTTCTAATACCTACTTTACTCATCTAACTGACTAAGATGAAACAATTTATTTCCCTTTGGAGTTAAAAATAATATATATATATATACATATTTATGTATTTATGTGTACCAACTGTAAGTATTGTTATGCATAATTATGTACAAAAATTTATTAATATCTTCCTAATTCTGTGCACCAATGAACTGCCTATAGAAGCAAATCCATAGCACCATGTCCATTTTAGGTTGTCTGGAAGAAATCGCGCTTTGCGATAAGACCGCCGATTGTACCCTATAGTTTAAGAAATATATAAATAATTATCTAGTAGAAGAAATTGTAATTTCCTATTGTAAGTTTATGGTGTACAATAAAGAGTATTGTATTGTATTGTAATGTTAGGTAGTCTACCAATAATCACAATAATAGTAACAATTACAGTCATATTTAATTACTTGACTGTAGGTGCCTACTAAGATATTTTAAATCCTTACTTATTATTAAAGTGAAAATTTTAGTAAATTGTCTCTAAATTTTTGGTCTGTGTGTTGCATGTCGCGTGACGGTCCTTCTCAGTGCATCCTTTCCACTGCTTATTAAGGCCACTGCATATTAGGCCCACTACATCACCGTGGATTCCTAAAACCACACAATCCTTTCTACTGCATATTAGGGCCACTACATATAAGGGTCACAGGGTTGCAGACAAGCTGCAAGAGTGTCGCCTTCGTTGGTATGGTCACGTCTTGCGGCAACCGCCGGGCTACTTAGGAAACAAATGTGTGGCCATGTCAGCCTCGCCGGGTCCCGGTAAGAGGGGAAGACCCAAGAAGTGCTGGCTTGACGTCGTAAGGGATGAATGGTCTCAATACAGGGGATGCCGACGACCGTGCGAAGTGGAAGAAAAAATGTAGGAAAGCGGACCCCGGGCGTCGCAAGACGCAACTGGGACAGACGCTCGGATGATGATGATGACATATAAGGGTCACTATATATTAGGGCCACTTCATATTAGGGCCGCTAAATATTAGGGCCACTACATCACGATATTTTTTTTATTGTGACTGATTCTAAATATACTTACCTATTATTAATTTGTAACTACTTGTAGTTCGTGTGTATTTTTTGATAATAACACAAAGTTTAATAGTTTTTTTTATTTTGTGGGTACCTACCTTAATATGAGAAATAACTTTTTTGCAGGCGTTACTGTTGTTTGGAATTTACTCATACCGTCAAGTCCTTTTCTAGGTGCAAGAGTAAGTAGTTAAAAATTTCTATACTGGTACTTATGTATTGGAAAAAAATTACGGGATAATTTCTGTACAAAGTATGAATCTGTCCATACACTCCTCTTTTTCTATTTACTGAATGTATTCCTTGCCTGTATTCAATTAAATCATGGGCAAGAAATAAATTTGATTCGAGTCGTCGCAACTAGCGAGCCTTTGCAGGGGTACCCTCCCGTCGCGTCGTAGGTCGCGTCGCAGGTCGCGTCGCTGAAGGTCGTGGCCAGGCCGTTACTCATACGATTTCAGTAAATACTGCAGTCGAATTTTGGGTAACAGACAGGCCGTGTATGGAAATTTGCCTGCAGCCGGATGTTAACTAAGCACGTGGTATAATTATTACTTTCGTCTCTATTAGGACGTAAGTCAGAAAGAGAGAGCAACATTCCTTTTTTTGTCATTTGGTACAGTTTGAAATAGAGTGAACATGGTAAATATGTCGATAATCTATAGTCTAGTTCTGTGAACGACCATGGCAGTTAAAATTCATTTAAAACAATAACAATAATATAGTAGGACACTTTTTACAGAGCGCTATCTAGCCCAAAGTAAGCTATTATAAGCTTGTGGTATGGGATGTAGACAATTGATGAACATATTTATATATTTCTAAATACACACATAAAAAAAGGGCCTGCTTCTTCTGTTTTTCTCAATACTCTTATTGAAAACTCTTCCGGTACTAATCGAACAAAACTTTTAGCTGTATCTCGATCAGAGTCTGGGCAATGGCTTCACGCTTTTCCTTCTCTGAACACTGGCACCTTCATTGATCCCACTACACTCCGCATAGCAGTTTGTCTGCGGTTAGGTGCTGATGTGTGCATTGAACACTCTTGTGTGTCGTGTGGAGCTTATGTGAGCCGCCTCGGACACCATGGGCTTGCCTGTTCTTTTGCCGCTAGCCGTCACTCCCGTCACGCTGCACTAAATGATATCCTGAGATGAGCCCTTGTCAGTATAAATGTCCCCGCGGTCTTAGAACCGCAAATTGTACGAGATGATGGTAAGCGGCCCGACGGGATGTCATTAGTACCCTGGAGAATGGGACGTGCACTAGTATGGCATGCCACTTGCACCGATACTCTTGGAACGTCCTACCTCCCGGCTACTAGCAAAAAAGTAAGTGCTGCAGCTAATCTTCTCGAGCGGCTGAAAATATACATACAGTGGCCAATATGAATTCATTCCATTTGGTGTCGAGACACTAGGTCCATGGGGTCGCGGCGCACATGGTCTTTTTACGGCATTAAGTAAGCGTCTGAGGGAAGAAACTGGAGATCCTCGTGCAGGTACTTTTCTCGCGCAAAGGCTTTCGAAAGCTATTCAGCGTGGGATTGCTGCCTGCATCATGGGTACCCTACCGAGGGGACCCAGTCTAAATTTTGATAAATAGGTTAGGTAGTTTTAATGTTAAATTGATCTTTGTTTTGTTTTTGACTGTAATAAATTATATATTATAATATTTACATATTAGTCATAGTAAACACCCAAACTTCGAAAAACACATTTATGAATCACACAAATATTTGTTCCGACCCGGGAATCGGACCCGCGACCTCAACGCGGCAGTCGCATACGCTACCACTGCGCCACCGAGGCAGTCAGAAGAAAAGACTTGTTATGTACCTACATAACACGTCTTTTCTTCTGACTGCCATGATGACTGACATGTTTTTAAACCTAATTTTATACGTAATGCGCTTTATTTCATATTAAAAATAATAAGTTTATTAAAATACGAGTAATCCTATTGTAAAGTAAACAAATCATTGACCCTTGGCTGAAAGATGTTCCCCTTGTAAATAAATTAACCTTTCTAATACCCTATCAATTGTCAGCTTTACGACTGTACCTAAAATACATCGTAAAATTAATTACCTGTCGCATCTACGTTCATTAACTACTCTATGACGGTATTGGAGGATGATGTTTATTAACAAACTATAACAAAGGGAACTCCCCTTTCTCGTTACCTCAGTTTCAAAGTACCTCATTAAAATGTCCAAGTAACATTGTATCATATTATACGCCTTTTTTAACATTTATCATAGCCATTGACAAAACGAATTATTATTTTGTTAGATGTTTTTCAATTACATGATTTATTATGTTCAACTAGTGGATTTCAACGGTTTTACTCACTTTGTGAAGTGTTCGCAGATCCATTTCCCACAAAAAGATGTTCCCGGTATCAAAAGCTTTACTATGAATCAAGAGTATCAGCTATCTGTGTACTAAGTTTCAGCCAAACTAAACTGAACTTTCAGTTCAGGTGTTAGAGCGTGATTAAGTTACAAACATCAAAACATCTTCACAAGCTTTTGACTAAACTATCTTCACGCTATATCCCTGACGGGGTAGTCAGAGACGACAGATCGCCAGGATTCGCGATCCATGCATACTTCTTTCTCTTATTGCAGACACATCAATCGCGTCATACATACACGTCTGTGTATCTGAGTACTTGTGACTTTTCCGTTTTTGAGCAATCTGCTTACGTGGTCCTCATTATGTAGTCTCGGCCTACCTTAACTCCTTCTACCGTCTACTTTCGCACAATATATCTTCTCCGTCAATCGTTCCTCATATTTACAAGATTTTACAAGGTTTTACATTTATAATATCTATTAGTAAAATACTCTACTCTCTTATAAAATTTTATCGCATTAACCGTAACCGTATGGTAAGGACCTTACAGTTGCAGATGAACGATCCTTGTTTTAAAGTCTGTGAATAATATGAGATTGTGATGGTAGTAAACTATCTTTTCATATTTAAAGAAATGTTTTACATGTGGAACACTCCACGAGCTTCACTCTACCGAAATTAACGGTATGTTAGACTCGATCCGATTAGAACTATACGATTCTCAGTCTAGGTAAAAGAACTTATTAATGTTAATCCAAGTTTAAGTATCGGTGAGTATAATATGTCAGCAGAACTATGTAACGTTTCTTTATATTCATAAAGATATCTTTAAACTAGGTGTACTTCGGTAAGTCTAAATGGAGCGAAAGGCTTTGCCGTTTTTCGAGATCTTCTGTCGATGTCTATTCTCTTTTCGGTGATTATTTCTCCATGGTATATAGTGTTGAGTGGTTTGGGAGGAACTCGAGGACAGAGCGAAATTTCGAATTGGGCAAGAATGGAGCTATGCTCACTTGCTTCGCTCCAAAAAGATTTATTGCATTCCTGATAAAATTTGTATTATTCTATTTATTGATTGATTCTTTATTTAAACTTTAAACACTTTCTCTACATAAATACAAAACATTTCAATTCGAAAATAGCTACAAATGTAATATAATAATACTGTGGTGAAAATAGTATTAGGATAATGTTTAGGTTTTGTGTTACTTTGTTTGTTTTCATACATATGTTTAAGACATTAAGGATTTTTCAAATACTAAGTTAAAATAGTGACAAAAATTTCAGCTATTAAACCTACGTATAGTGAAATTACCAACAAATTGAAAAATAAAATACCAAATTCGCACCAGAATACGAAAGGAAGTTCTCGCTATATTAAGACTTTAGCACTGAAACTGTATTTAAAATTTACGATATTGAATGAGTTTTATATGATAACGTATAACTGCATTGTGACAGTACAATTTATATTTACAAAGCCGGGAACGTTACCAGAAACACTAAGTACATTTTCTAAAAAAAATATTTTGGTACTATCCCTGGGGACCGAGTTTACATCTATTTCGATCGCGTCCGTTATAAAAGAATAGAAATCGCCGCTCAATAGGAAACTGAAGTAAAGTAACTATTTGTCAGTTTTCATAGTCCACTATTACCAACGCGCTCCAATAGAATTTTATCATTTGTGAGTGCATGGAAGCTCGTGAGTTACATTTTTATTTATCTACTAACAAAATATTAATTGATAAAACAGTGATATTCCGTTCAGCATCTTGTGAAGTGCAATTGTAGTTATGATTTTTTTTTTGTAAATATTTTATGGCTTGTTTACTAAGACCTTTTACCCATATCTTAATTCATATTTGTTCAATCATCTTTCTTAATTTCTAAAACTTCCCAGTCTTCTACGTCTTAGTCAAGTCTAGTCATTAGTCAACGTCAGTCTCACTCCTGTAATGGTGGTCGTTATACTACGATAATCTTAGTATAACAACCACCATTATACTGGATTTACGCGGCAAAATAGAAAATAGCATTTCACTACATATATATCATTGTCTATCACTATAGCACGTTAACACAACTTTTATATCCAAGAAACTACCACTCCCGCACATAAAACAAGATAAATGCACTTCGTTTTAGAAAATAATATACAGCAAGCGTCCGCACTTGTCTAGTTTCCTGCGTAAACTTTTCTGGTTATGATAGATTTAGTAGACTACCTAGTTTTGAACCAACCGCAATAAAATCGATATAAAATAGAAATAGAAAGGCTATTTAAAGTAAAATAGTAGATTGCCCCCAGAAATCACACGTAATGGTTATTTGTTTGTAGAATTGCTAAAGCTATAAAAAATATTCTAAAACATTGTTCACAAATTAGTTGATAGTTGTCCTTCCAAATTGGTGGTTGCACCTTTATGAATTTGATGACTGCAGTTAGTAGATTGGTGGTAAAGCCAATTACATTACAACTGGAATAAGAAACATAGTATGCCACTGTCTACCCCTTCGGAGATAAAGGCTTGACAATATGTATGTATGTATGCATAGAATGAGGAGAAGAGCTTTTGATTTCTTTTCCAAAACTCAATGTTGAAAGAAAAAAAAGTGTTGGCCAATCAATAGACTGATGACGTTAAAAATACATTTTACAAAAAATATAACATCTAAATTGTATGAAGCAAAATAAGGAAATTTTGTAATAAAGTAGGCTGTTGGTAGCAATTATGTAGTTCTTTCAACCGAAGATACATAGAGCTGCAAGTTTTAAATATAGATGTAGTCACATCTTTTGCCACGGAAGAGTAGACAGGTACACACAACTTCATAGAAATCTCACCCCTCTACTACCCAAAAGCGCCATCTCTGTGAGGACAGTCAAACTAACAAACTACTGCGACTTGGAAATTAAATACTGACAGCACACTTTTGGAAATAACACACATACATATTGTTACGCCTTTATCCCCGAAGGGATAGGCAGAGGCATACTATCACGCTTACATTTCACCGTATGCATTTTTGTCCCACGTAACTGAAAAATTGCCGTGTTGAAATGGACAGGTGGAGGCAGTGGCTGCCCATAAGGGCTTCAACTTAACGACTGCCGTTTTACTAGCAACCGGGATCAACGGCTGAACGTGCATTTCGAGGCACAGAAACTCTCGCAAATGTAAATACCATAAAGTCACCCATCCAAGCAACACCTATAGTGAAAGTTGCTTAACGCAGTGATCGTTCACAGAACACTGAGTTAGCAGGGGGGGCCATTAGCGCTTCGAATATATCTTATTTGAAAATAACAGATAGGATAAATTCATAAGAAATATTAGGTAACCATAAAATATGTAAGTATAACATTCAATATTATCAGCATACACCCACCATTCAGACCGTCAGAACTGCGGTGCACTTTATAATTAGGAACGTTTCTGTTTCGTGGAGGGACCTTGTATTTAATTAAAGGTACGCGCAGATACGTTGCTGAAACTTTCCTTACAAATGCAACATATTTATTTCTGCAACAATACACCCGCTTCCCTGACATCAAAAAGCACATCTATGAAATCCAATAACTATTCCACGACATCGCAGAACCGATAGCTCATTTTTCAAAGAATTCAACTAAACACGCTCACACTTCTATAATATACGAAAAATGCGCTCGTGGAAACAATATTGAAACCCGCTTTCAATATTTCATAGATTTCGATGGCTCCAATAACTTACGTCTATCAAAACGGCGATAAAACTCTGGCTACAGCCGACAGTTGAACAGATTTGAATTTTGATTATAGTTAGGTATGGAATAAAATGTAACTGCACGTTTGTGTTTAGAATATCATTACTCAATATAAAGTGCTAAAATGAGTTTGTTTGTTACGATTGTTTGATACGATACGATTTACGCTAATAATAGATATAATAATAATAATATTGTTTGGACAACTCACACAACGCCATCTGATTCTACACTAAGCAGACCTTGTTCTATAGTAACCAGATAACTGATAAACATTTATGTTTCTAAATACATACATATTATAGATAAATAACACCCAGACACAGAATAAACCATCGTGCTCATCACACAAAGTCTTATCCTGAGTGGAAATCGAACCCACGGCCTCTTGCGTAGCAGTCGGATAAACTCCCACCGCACCACAGAGTAGATGATATGGTTGATGGATACTTGAGATAATTATTGAAGTTAAGTCCACGACTTTTTATGTGGTCGAAGTTTGATTTAATACAAATAATTTATGTTATTTCGGTTTAAGTATATGGAACTCGCTGATTCATGCGAGTTTTTTCGTATTGTTCCTGGAATAAAAGTGTGATCCAGTATATCAGTATGCCGAATTTCAGAAAAAAATGGTTTATGGCGTAATGCATGGATTTACAGTATTAATATGAATGAAAAAATTAAAATAAAAGTTTATAAAATAGATTAAATTCATTCAAAACATATATAGAAGTAACTTCTCATTGAAGCGCTCGTCTCAGTGTTCTGTAAACGATCACTGAGTTACGCAACTTACACTATGACTGGTCCTCGGATGGGTAACTTTGTGGCATTTACATTTGCGAGCGTTTCCGTGCTTCGGAAGGCACGTTAAGCCGTTGGTCCTGGTTGCCAGTAAAATGGCAGTAGTTAAGCCTGGTTGAAGGCCTTATGGGCGGCTTGAAAAATTTCAACAGCAGGTAGCCACAACCTGCGTGTGTCTATTTCAACACGGCAATGGGCTCACCACCTTTTACGTGGGACAAGAATCCACACGGTGAAAAGTGGGCCCTTCGGGGATAAGGCGTGATGGATATTTAATTATTTTATATATTTATTTTTCCGCATGATCGCGGAAAAGTTTCTGGCTCTTAGCCAGAAGGTTTTCTGCGCTTTTGTGGATCTAGAGAAAGCATTTGATAACGTTATGAGAGAAATGCTGTGGGACTTGCTGCCAGGATATGGTGTGGACGGCTCGCTACTGCGGGCAATACAGTCGCTTTATAGGGACTGTAAGGCTTGCGTGCGAGAAGGGGGGGGGTGTGTCACCTCTTTTTGATGTCTGTACAGGCGTCAAACAGGGATGTGTCATGTCCGCCTGGCTGTTTATAGTGTATCTGGACAGTTGCCTGCAGAAGTTGCAAGATTTTAATATGGGTGTGAATTTGGGTGACTTTACAGTAAACTGTCTGCTGTACGCTGATGATGCGGTGCTCATGGCCTCATCAGAAGCCGACCTACAGGCATTAGTCACTAATATGAAAGAGGGGTGTGAAAGTAAGGGTCTCCGCTTGAATGCAAGTAAAACTAAGGTTCTAGTATTTGAAAGAGGTGACGTAAGAACTAAATGCGAGATTAGGGTAAACCAGGAACGTCTAGAGCAAGTGAATGAAATTGTGTATTTAGGAAGTATGTTTAGCGCGGATGGAAGATGTGATTCGGATGTAGAATGGCGAGTAGCTGCCGGAAACAAAGTTAACGGTGCTTTGTCCCAGTTAGTAAAGCGACAAAGCATCGTAAAAGAAGCACGAATGGCGATTCATAACGCAGTGCTAGTGCCAACTTTGCTTTACGGTAGTGAAACCTGGGTATGTCAGCAGATGCATGAAAGTAAATTTAATGCTGTGGAGATGCGATCACTTCGAAAATTGTGCGGCGTTACCTTGGCCGACCGAATACGTAACGAAGTGATACGCAATATGGCAGGTTTGAATGAAAGTGTCAGCGTTAAGCTGGAAAAGGGCGTGCTCCGTTGGTTTGGACACGTCCAACGAATGAGTGAGGAACGATTGACGAAGAATATATATTGTTCAAAAGTGGAGGGTAGAAGGAGTCAGGGAAGGCCGAGACTTACATATGAAGACCACGTGAGCAGATTGCTCAAAAACGGAAAGGTCAAAAGTACTCGGATACCCAGACGTGCGTGTATGAAGCGATTGATGAATCTCGAAGAAGCGAAAGAAGTATGCATGGATCGCGAAGCCTGGCAATCTGTCCTCTCTGACTACCCCGTCAGGGATGCAGCGTGAAGATAGTTAGTTAGTTAGTTATTTTTCTCAATAAAATTCTGTTAAAATTCCTTTTTGTCCCCCACGGGCTGTACTCCACTCCATATTTAATGTATATGTGTGCCTTTGCTGTATTTGACCAGGGACCCGGTTATGTCCTTCAAAGGCAAAAAACCCTGAGCCTTTTGATACACCTTTGGATAATTTCGGTCTCCTACCGACCGAGTGATTTTAGTAGATAGGAGCCTGGCAAGGTATCTATGAGTATTTCCACACATAACAAAAGTGCACTCTGAGTCTATTACTGCTAAGGCGACAGCTAGCTCAAATTACAGTACATAGATATATTAAAGCAGCAAGGAAACTGGGCCTAAATCTAAAAATATGTACCTATGCTCCACTGAAGCGTTAGGGTTGTCTATGTAATTAATATAAAATCGAAAGCATTTTTAAATTACGCTATACCTGAGATAAACAGCACTGGCGTCATAATATTTATATCTTTAAATTAGGGTTAGGATGATACCTCTCAATATAGTTGCTGTCCTGCAAATAGTCTTTAAAGGAGTAAAAACCTTTTTCACAAAGCTTGTTTTTAATTTATTAACTTTTTAAATATATTTAATGGTAAATTTCTCAGGGAAGCTTGTTGTAAAAGCGTATACAGTTACCCTGGAAAGAATGGCCAATCTTATGTAGTCGACTGTGGTGGACTGGAAGATTATTTTTATTTCTAGTGTTAATATTATGTTTATCACAGAGTTTAGAAAACTGTGATAGATTTTTATAGGACATTTGTTTCAAGACGAGTAAAGAATGAAGTTTAATCGTTGAGAATAAATTTTACAATCCACTTTTCACTGTTTATTGCAAGAAATAAACTTACATTGTTATAACTATAAAATTACCATAATATTGAACATTGGAATAATGTAACGGCCAATTTTTATCACCCAAGTGCTCATCAAAAGCTTCAGTTAGGCTGATACGTGATCTAAATCCACAATTAACCCCTTCCATAAAGCTATATATATAACATACATACATTTAAGTTTACGACACAAATTGCGGAAGTATGTGTAGGAGGAGTGTTTAAAAACATGGTTGTTTGTTTAAGGAAAACGAGCTTCTTCAGAGTTGATGGATATAGTGCAAACAGTATGAGATATGAGCAAGAGGATTAATGAATCCTAGTGGAGCTATTACGACTTGTAAACATCATAATGCTATTGTAGTAGTGTAAAGAAGTAATGTAAAAGATTGACTTTTTAAACATATTAGATGCATTTCCGGATACGCTGGTTTCCCATTTTATATTCCAGATCTTCTACTTTTCAGGGTAAAAAATTTCAGCTGCATCCAACACTTTAACCATGATTCAAATTCACCTCAAACATAATGACCTCGAGTTCGATTAGCTATCTAAGCACAGCTTCTCTATCTATCTAATCTACTTTAATAAATAAACAGTTGCAAAGCGCACCAACACAACACACTCACACACATTATTTTCCATGAATCTCAGAGCTTTCGCGTTGCAGTCACAAAACTCGTAAAACTCCGCGTCTATGTGAGTGCACCGAGGTGGCTTGCATTGTGCTGATTCTCTTATATATGTGAATTGCAGTTTTAGCCGATTCTTTTGGAGTTAGAGGCGGTTACCATTTTACATACCAAACCTTTCACAGGCATTTAAATTACAGCTCTAGTCCGTAAATCACTAGGTGTATTATTTGCAGGTAATATTGGCTTGGGTTCCGAATATTTTGGTGCATCGTTGTGTACCAAATAAAATTTCATATTTAAGTTAAAAATTTCTTTTTCAACTTGAGCTATATTGTTTTTGTTAGTTAAATAGCAAAACCAGCAGTACTTATGCACTTTGAATAAAAAGCTTTTTGTGATGAACACGTATTTTTTACCCTCTTCTCGTTACTCTACATCTTCACGACGAGCTGCTGCAGCAATGCATGATGTGTAGATTAAGTAGTTTTATATCTATATATATATATATATATGTGTGTGTATATGACTGATGGTACTTGCTACACATATTACAGTACTTGTAATGTTCTACAACATTAACTTTGTAATATAATGTTAATGTTGTGGAACAGAACAAGTGGTGTTATTTTATATTTAAATTGTCCCTGAAACTAATGCCTGACTAGAATTTTCAGAGCCTTTTTGAAGTTACACTCCCAAGACTGGTATGATTGGGGTAAATTAAATTTGTCCAATTTAACCCTACTAAATCTCAAGTTTGGGACTTGAAGGCTAAGAATATCCCATTTACTGTGGCGCCACAACAATTCTAGGGCACACCTTTCACTATCGCGATAGTGATGTGTTAGTGACATCCAATACCGATGTAGTAATTCCAAGAATAAATCTAAGATGGCGTCCGCGCTTCCAAACAGCTCGGTGTGTTATACAGGATAAAGGCAGTAATTCACTGTCGTTTGCTTCTCTAATAAATAGTAAGTGCGGCCATACATGGAGTATGCGCTGTAGGCTGGTGCTCCTAAAGACCAACTTCACTCGTTTGACACGGTACATGTGTGAGACATGAGGGTTATCAACGTTCCTTTACATAACAGAAAAGACTTAAAAGAATGAAGAAAAAAGAAAAACATATTTAAATCCGCACCAATAATGTACTGTACTAAGGCATACAACAAAATAAAACACCTACAAGTGTACAATTTAAACTAATCATGCGATACAATACAACCTCAAACGCGACGTCACATCCGCGCAGAATAGGGTCACCTTTCAGCATTATGCCGCCACGTACTGAATAGCATATCGCGTCCACCACGTAACGACGCTGTTTCAAAGGAGCCTTTATAAATATAGTGGCACGATCATGACCAAAAAAAAAATAGATAACAATTTTAGTACCATGTTTGCACAAGTGGTGTTAGCGCCAAAGTGGTGAAACAGTATGTGGGTTTAAGAATTATATTATATTATCTGTGATGTGGGTGATCACTTGGTCGAATTTACATTTGCGAGCAAAATTCAACAGCAGGTCATCACAGCCTGCGCCTATCCGTTCCAACACGGCAATGGATTAACCACCAGTTACGTGGGTCACTAAAAATGCACATAGTACGCCTCTTCCTAACCATTTAGGGATAAAGCAGTAACTATATGTATGTTTTGAAAATAAAATAAATTAATATTTTATATTAAAAATATTCAATAAATAAATATAATAAATAAATATTGTGGGACACTTGTCACACAGCGTCATCTAGCCCAAAGTAAGCTAATATTAGCTTGTGTTATGGGATCTAGATAACTGATAAACATACTTATATATTTCTAAATACATACATATTATAGATAAATAACACCCAGACACAGATTAAACCATCGTGCTCATCACACAAAGTTTTATCCTGGGTGGGAATCGAAACCACGACCTCTTGCGTAGCAGTCGGATGCACTCCCACCGCGCCACAGAGGCAGTCAATATTACATAACTTAATATTAACTATACAAAAGCTTTAAATCCGAATTTCATACCCTGATTACATGTAACTTCCAAACACAAAAGAAATTATTGAAGTAGGTACGCTATTCTATTCAGTTAAGTCGGAATCTTTTCTACTACATATCTTCTTACAAATTATCGTCGTTTCAAAGTCGAGTATTCGTTCAAGACTCATATGGCATTAAGCGTCGTATCAATAGAAATGACATCACGTTCAGCTTTAAAGCTCCGTAGTATAGGCACCTTACTGTATGGGGCGTTATTGAATTCTACTCAATAATTTCGGGGTCCGTATTGAGTTACATAAATTTAAGAGGCATAATTTAAAACTGCATAACATTTTTTGCCATACTCTTCATTTCGCATAACGTTTAAACATAATAAACCATTTAGGCATACTTTATTTTCCAATAACTTCTTCTATAATAATGATATACCAGAATAAAATGTTCACGCACATTTTTTTTACAATAACTATTACTAATCATAACATTTATTGGCATCTCACTCTATGGCATAATGATTACAAGTCATACATCTTCTATCTACTCGTATATATATAATAATGAATCCCTATTTTCCTTGGTCACGCCATCACGCGTGAACGGCTAGATCGATTTGAAAAGTTCGTTTTGTATTGGATAGCCTATTTATTGAGGAAGGTTCTTAGCTATATATCATCACGCCACTACATAGGAGAGCAGAGCAGTAATCACAAATGTCAACAAATCGGGGAAACTTTTATACATTTTTGGAAAAGTAATAAGCGATGGGATTAAGTATGCCACGGGCTTTAAGTATGTCACGGACGAATCCGAGAAGGTCAGCTAGTATAAAATAAAAATATGTAGGTACCCGTTAACTTTATGGTATTATAATGTTAACGGGTACATATAATTATTTTCTTATCTAAGCTTGAACTGTCTAATATTGAAATGCCGCCAGATTAATTTTTTTTTATATACCACTGAGGTGGCAGACAAGCGTACGGCCCACCTGATGGAAAGTGGTCACCGTAGCCTATGGACATTTGCAACACCAGGGTGCAACACTCGCGCTGCAGACCCTTTATAAACCTTTAAAATGTCAATAGTCACTATACTGAAGTTCTAAATGTCAACACTAATACTATATAGAATGTAGACTATAATATACTATATATAGAATATAAATAAAATACAAAAAGAAGTAGGTAACTAGATTAAAACGTGCGATTCAGTTCTGTCGCATCGCCGGCCACTACCGCGGTACGTTTGCTTCACATTAATATCAGAAAAATTAAAAAAAATCAATTAATGGAGCACATCTTATTAGTAAAATAACCCGCCGCTAACTGGGCTAATAAGTTGACGACAATGCTACTAGTCAACCTCTACACCTGCAACGACCTGGAACGAGAGTCGTCCATTTATATATAGTTATGTTTTTAGCTATATTATTTAACTAAGAGCTAAATGTCAATTCAATCATTTCTATTTCAAGCATATTGATTTGCAATAGTTTTATAATTTTTAGTCTACTACCAGTTATTCATATTTTATCGTAATTGACAATGGGTCACCAACTGTTACGTAAGACAAAAATTCATAATGTGGAATGTGGGCGTATAGTATGCCTCTACCACTCCTCCGGAAATAAAGGCGTGACTGTTAGAATAAAAAAAAAACAGAAAAGTTTACACGCAGTCGAATTAAGTTTGCTACTTTTAGTTAAAGCCTTCGCCAAATGATTTTATCGATTTTTAAGGGTCTTTATTTGTTCTATAATTTTACAATATATGTTTACAAATGATAGTCTATTTGCATACACCTAATCATAAAGTGCTATTGTTTTAAAGACTGCATTGCCTTTTTACAACATTGACTTATGGTAAAACTTATTATACTTAGGTAAATTGGTAAGAGAGAACACTGTACTCACTTAATACAACCTGAGCTATTTCGAAAGTGCTAGTTTAGTAGGGATTCACATTATATAATTAACATATTACCAAAGATCACTTGTGCCAAAGATCGTCACGATGTAAAATTTAACTCGATTAATAACGTCGTAAGGTCATAAGTATAAGCATCATTGTGTCTATCATGAGGAAATAATTTAAATAAAAGTTGAATACTCACATTTATCTTACCCTGTTCATCTACGATATATAGGTATACGTTAAATAGCTATGTGAGATAGCTACGTGTTTACGCAAACAAATACACTTTGAGACCGGGAACGCAACTAGCCAGCGGAGAACCGGTTCTTCACCACCCTCCTGCACTGTTCCGGTGCGGACCCCACTTGGCCGTTCTACAGCACTCGCTTAAGACATACCTATCATTGTACTGAAGTTATCGAATAGTACTTTTTTTTAATTGTTGGAATTAGGTTTCTATGTATTCACAAGCCCCAGATCTAATAATACGAGTGATAGGTATACGTGTAAATACTAATAAAATAATAATAAATGTTATATTGTATAATTAAAAGGCACTGTATTGACTATCAATTGTCTGTGATTAGACCAGTCCTGTTGAGAGTACGTCACTTGTCTGTCACCTTATAAAGCCGGCCATTTTCGAATTCCAATGCCATTCGTTCCTAAAAATTTGCAGAGTGAAGACTTAGACTAGTACCTACTGATAAGAGTATATGAGAATTAGCTTATTCTGTTTAATGGAGTTATATCTGTGTAGAATAAGCCGAGCGTGTTATATCTGTAAAAAGGAGAAATTATATCTATTGGAAGTATATGGTGGTTTTAAGTTGGCTCTAATTATCATCATCCCTATCATAAACTTGTAAATAAACTATTGAAATTCCACAATAATCATGTTTATTGCTTCCTTAAAAAACGCCAACAATGAAGATCAAACAAACACACATATTACCTGTAGTAATGTATTGTGTAGTATTCCTATATGTATATGTAATGTAATGTGGGTATGATAATAAAGTTAGTCTATAACCGATACTGGTGTTGTTACTACATGGTCACAGCGGTGGGATCATAGACTGCCTTCTCATGAGAGTAAATTACAGCCCAAGAGAAACAATGAATTAGATATGCAAAATATATTGCATAAACAAAAGACTTTGTTTGTTGCCAGCGTTAGCAACCGGCGACGAGGTGATAACGGTGGTGGGGCCGCGCAGGCACCGCGGTGTTATCAGCGGCCGCGCACCAAAACCGCGTTCGTATTTTGTTGCAGACGCGGCGGGTAAGGTACTGCGCAGAAACCGCAGACATCTACTGCGTATACGTGGGGCTGAGAGTTACGATCGCGTTGAGTCCTCAACTTAGTCAGTGCGCGGTGGCGGCAGTGAAATCCAGGTCGATCCAGACTACTCCCAAGAAATTTGTAATAGTCCCAAACGCACGGAAAGGGCGGCTGCAGGCATAGCCAGACAAAAGTTAAAGGATATTTACAACAGTATATTCTAAATATAGAAAGTATCTGGGTATGGTGTGTATTTTGTGTATTGTGTTTAAATAATAATAAATAATAATAATTTTAATCTGTCCTCTCTGACTACCCCGTCAGGGATACAGCGTGAAGATAGTTAGTTTTTTTTTTTTTAGTTAGTGTTTAAATAGGTAGGTCATGTAATTGTGTCATGTTAAGATTATGACTTACCAAAGTTTATAAACATTGTCTTGTTGTTGTAAGTAAAATCAAATTTAATAAAAATAACTTTGAATTGTAATAATAAAAAGATGTAAAGATATATAATAATGTAATATTAATGTTCTAAAGATAGATAGAGATAGAAAGATAATAATATTTTGTAATAAAATTTAATAATAGTTTGTAATGATTAAATCAAGCTTTGAAAAGTAACAGGGATGATGTAGTAATGTATTGTGTAGTAATGTGGGTATGATAATAAAGTTAGTCTGTAACCGATACTCGTGTTGTTACTACATTACCTATTACACACTATTGACCCACAGTCGGTTAAAATACACTTTTCTATATTTCGGTAGTCAGATCAAAGCACAATCACATTAACATAGTACTTTACCAATGTCTACCCCATTGGTCACATACACACAAGTTAGTTCGCGTATGTTTTCCTCATAATAATGGGTACTTGTGTGTACAAGTATCCATTATTCTGAGGAAAACATACGCCAACTGACTCCGAGGAGTAACAAAGAGTCAACAGCCTTTTCAAAATCAAGCACCATGAAACACCTTTCCTCTGGGAAGGAGAGACTTTATGGAACGTTCCTTTCCATTTCACTAGAGGATATATGAACCTGCCTGATTCGTCGCTAGAGACTGATAAGTCGAAACGTGACGCCGAATAAATCATGGATACAACCGTGATCGGAATAACACGCGTGATAAAATGTAGCAAGAATTTATTTTTACCTTCATTTCTCAAATTTGTGTTTACTTGCAGCTTCTTTGTGATAAGTTTTCAGCTATTTTTGGCTAAGGGGTAACTAGAGTTATCTATTGCAGTTTCACTTTGCCAGTCACTGCCTCGGTGCTACAGTAGTCGACTATCGTGCTGAGGTGTCAGTCTAGTATCCCGGGTTGGACCAAGAATTTGTGTTATTTTCTCAAATTTGTGTTTACTTGCAGCTTCTTTGAGATAAGTTCACTGCTACTTTTGGCTAAGGGGTAACTAGAGGTATCTCTTGCGGTCTCACTTTGCCAGTCACTGCCTCGGTGTTGCAGTGGTAACGACTATCGTGCTGAGGTGTCAGTCTTGTATCCCGGGTTGGACCAAGTATTTGTGTTACTTTCTCAAATATGTGTTAACTTGCAGCTTCTTTGAGAAAGTTCAAAGCTACTTTTGGTTAAGGGCAACTAGAGGTATCTCTTGCGGTCTAACTTTGCCAGTCACTGCCTCGGTGTTGCGGTGGTTGCGACTATCGTGCTGAGGTGTCAGTCTTGTATCACGGGTTGGACCAAGTATTTGTGTTACTTTCTCAAATTTGTGTTAACTTGCAGCTTCTTTGAGAAAGTTCAAAGCTACTTTTGGCTAAGTGCAACTAGAGGTATCTCTTGCGGTCTCACTTTGCCAGTCACTGCCTCGGTGTTGCAGTGGTAACGACTATCGTGCTGAGGTGTCAGTCTTGTATCCCGGGTTGGACCAAGTATTTGTGTTACTTTCTCAAATATGTGTTAACTTGCAGCTTCTTTGAGAAAGTTCAAAGCTACTTTTGGTTAAGGGCAACTAGAGGTATCTCTTGCGGTCTAACTTTGCCAGTCACTGCCTCGGTGTTGCGGTGGTTGCGACTATCGTGCTGAGGTGTCAGTCTTGTATCACGGGTTGGACAAAGTATTTGTGTTACTTTCTCAAATTTGTGTTAACTTGCAGCTTCTTTGAGAAAGTTCAAAGCTACTTTTGGCTAAGGGCAACTAGAGGTATCTCTTGCGGTCTCACTTTGCCAGTCACTGCCTCGGTGTTGCAGTGGTTGAGACTATCGTGCTGAGGTGTCAGTCTAGTATCCCGTGATGAAGCAAGTATTTGTGGTATTCAAAAATGTTATTATCAGAATTTCGATGTTTTCTGTGTATCAACAAGTAATACGCCCTTCACTATCGTAGCGAAGGAATCAGACGACTTCTAAACCGTTAGTTTCAATAGCGGAAGTGGTAGAAACTTTAAAATTATGTCTCATTTCTTATGGTTCTTGAGAAATAATATTAATAAATTTAAATTATGTGGGATAGTTTTTTCAAAGCGCTATCTAGTCGAAACTAAGCTATAATCTCGTAATATGGGATTTATTTAATCTCATTACAGATGTTTTTTTTCTTGGGCCTAATCCCACCCGCATTCCCATTTCTGGGACTCCTTTAAACCAGGATTTACAGCAATGACCAAGACCACAAAAGTTACGTCGAACTCGATCTCCGTGAAATCCCAGGAGAAGTTATCATGTCTCATTATAGATGTGCCTGAAGCAATAAAATGGACCAGTTCATTTTAAAATCCTGTATCTAACAGCCTAGGGTAAAATGTAGTTAATGGACGCATATCATCCATAATCATAATCAAATTTTTATTTCTTTAGAAAATTGAAAGTAATGTATGTTTCTTGTTCTTCAACATATTTAGCTGTATGTGACTTGGAAATGAGTGCTTAAAATAAACACAACTTATATAAAATTACTTACATACACGTAGGTAGTATTGAGGCCAAAAATCTCTTCTCAATTAACTTTAAAAACCTATTTTCTCTAGAAAAAAAAAACAGTTCATGAAGGTACAGATATTATTTCAAGAATACTAAAACATAATTTAGTTAGAGAGTTTGAAAACGAATAAAATTACGTTAGTAAAATATTACGAGTTGTCTTAGAGCAAACTTTTTTCTTTTTTCTTTGTATTAAGTGGTAACGTAACAGGCTAACGTCTGGAAGGTAGACAATTTGCTCAATTTTTCACATTACCTTTATATGAGGACGAACTTGATATTCACGATTTACTAGTACCTACTGACAGCGATTCATGAATCTTGAAGAAGCGAAAGAGGTATGCATGGATCGCGAAGCCTGGCGATCTGTTCCTCTGACTACCCCGTCAGGGATACAGCGTGAAGATAGTTTGGTTTTTTTTTACTGCAAGTGATATTAAATACTACTAACGCGGTTTCGTCCGCGTAGTTCTGTTTCCTGTGTGAATACCAGTTTAAAATATTGCATAAGGTATTTCTTATCATCAGCTATCTGTCAGCTACTTTTTTATGTAATTAATAAGTACGTAGTAAAAAGCTGTAATTAAGAATTACAAACAAATACTACATTTGAATAGATTAAGGTTACAAACTAGCATACGGTCCACGTTATGAAAAGTAGTTACTGTGGATTATGGACATTCTTAACAACGCAGGTGTTGCACTGAAAAGACACAGTATGAGAAACAACCAAAATCAACATTTTTAATTAATAAAAATCTGACAAAATCTAAGCGCTAGGAACGATCTATAGTTCAAACTGCTAGTATTTTAGATGAGAAGGTATGTATGTGTGATGTCGATCACCAACGATTGCTTTATAATTATACTGATTTATAAATCAGAAAATTATATTTAAAGAAACACACATTATTACATTTCAAGGTCTTTAGAACTGTCAAAGTCGTAAGCGAAGACTAATCTTATATACCTGCAGTTAGATCTTGATCTGTAAAGTAAATCTGTTTATCAATCACGCCTTATGGCTTGGCAGAGGCATTATGTATGTCAGTCACCTACTTTTCACCTTGAGTATTCCTGTCCAACGTAATAGGTAGTGAGCCCATTGTCGTGTTAAAATAGACAGACGCAGGTTGTAGCTACCTGCTGTTGAAAATTTTCAAGGCCTTCAATTTAGCTTAACGACTGCCATGTTACTTACAACCGGGACCAACGGCTTAGCGTGGCTTTCGAAGCAAGGAAACGCAAAGTGCAAACGTAAATGCAAAGTGGTCACCCATTCGTGACCAGCCATAGCGAAACTTGCTTAACGCAATGATCGTTTACAGTATACAGAGTCAGCTTGGTAATTATTTTATTTAAGGGCAATTTCAGCTTTAATACTACGTAACTTTATAAATCCATCCATGTATTGCACTGCTGTAGTGACACAGATATCCAGTCAAACTTATAATATTCCTTTTTTTAAAGAGTTTAGAAATGAAGTGTTTTAAATCAATTTTAAATATAGTGAGACATTTTTTTACACAGCGCCGTGTAGCCCATATTATGCTAATATAAGCTTGTGTTATGGGATCTAGGTGACTAATAAACATACTAATAAATTTCTAAATACATAAATATTATACATAATAAACACTCGAACTCCGAAACAAACATTTGTGGATCACACAAATATTTTTTTAGACCAATCCCTGGACCTCAGTCGCGGCAGTCGCATACACTACCACCGAAGCAGTCAAACTAACAAAGTGTCACTGTAAACTATTGCCATACTAATTTAGATAGTCTAGAATAGATTTACTTTTTAAGTTGACTAAGGTCCGACATAAAACGCCTAGCAGCTACAAAGCATCTTATTCATAGTTAATACGTCATTCCCTGGAAATTAAGTGTCGTTCTCTGCTGACTCTATTATGTAGGAGGATCAAGGAAATTGAACCGTCAACTGCGTCACTTTGAACACAAGCTTTTTTTACTTTGCTCACGTAAGCAGCTATAAATAAGGGATGAGAGACGCCGAGGAAGTTATTAGTGACTGACTTTTTTGGGATCATAATCGGAAGGGGTTTTGAAGCAGCTTAATATTATATCGTTTTTATAGAATACGTTATTTGCTGAAATGGTGTTATATGAATAATAAATACCGACTTTTATCTATTAAAGTCAATATTTTTTTATCAATACTAATATTATAAAGATGAGTAAATTATTTGTAATAAATAGGCACAGAAACTACTGGGCCGATATTAAAAATTCTTTCACAATTAGAAACATAGGATTTATTGGATTTTTAAAAAAAAATTGGGTTTCTTACGTAATCTTGAATAGAAAACTACATCACGGGGGTGAAGCTGCGGGCATCAGCTAGTATGTTATACGTGATTTACAATCACAAGGATATTATTTCATAGACCTTTAACATAATATTAATAGCACTAATACTGTTTAGACGAAACTTTGTTAGTGTGATTGTTTTTAACTTTTACACGCTTATGGTTTAATAAATTTTAATAAAATTTGATATGGAGGTTACTGACACTCTGGATCAACACATAGGTCAATTTTTATCTCGGCTACAGGTTTTTGTGTAGAGGAAAAAATCAAAATGGGAGTGGAGATTTATTCTGTCTCGAAATAAATTAAAAATAAACTAATAAGGATTTATTAATTCAAATATTCATTAATGCAAAATCTTTGTTCGTGTTATACCAGATAGTACGACAGATGTCCAGAAATTAATTTAATTTAAGACCCCGTTTTGCTTTCTTTTAATATAACATCTCGAGGGCCGTCTGAGATCTCATTCAGAACATGATTCGATGTAAATTCAATTTAATATCAGAAGCTTTAGTTTCGTAGAACAACTGAGAAATGGAATATTATTTAGTACCTATTCAGAAGTTTTAAAAAATTTATCGTTGATTGTGTCATCTGTTGTCAAGTAAAATTTATGTTTGTAGAATCAACTAGGATTATTGACTTAAGTTTCTGTTCTATTGTGTTAGGCAAATACAACACGGGTAATACTGCTAGCAATACTATTCTATATCACAAAATGCAGTAGGCAAAAACAGAAATATAATTTAATTGTTACCAGCGTATATAGAAGTACTTATCGATACTTATATTACATCCCTTCACTTTTTCTCGCGAAGTTGAATTTTGTAGTTGTATTTTGAACTGCTAGGGTCAAGTTGTGACTACATGATGTTAAAATTTTCAAGAGACGTGACGATTATCATATTACTAGTGGCCGGTACCGACGGCTTAACGTGCTTTCTGAAGCACAGGAACGCTAGACAACGGTCTACAAACTGTCTTAAGATGCTTGAAGCGTTCGTTTTCACAACCAAAATACGGCGGATTTACCAATTTAACGTACCAAGTACTTTTTTGTTTACATCTAGCTAAGAGGTGGACCGAACTACCTGAGCACACATGTTCACCGATTCCTACAATCTACATAGGTCCCTTCAAGTCGCGAGTAAACACATATATTTCATCGTAGGCAATATCTAAACTTAATGTCAAGTGCAATCATGGTACAACACAAGTCTATATGATATAAAAAAACCGAATAAGTGCTAGCAGTTGATCTCACTCATCGAAGGCACAGTACAACAAAGTTGGCAAGTATGAGAATAACAAATAATTTCAATTTGAATATATTTTATGATATAATTATAAATATATAGTTCTCAGATTTTTCCCTGCAAGTGTAATATAAGACTGTATTACCACAGCCGAAAGACATACAGTCGATCGACGAAGCTGTCTAGACAGAGCAATCGTGCGGGGGACAAGGGACGAGACGCAGGAGGGTTTGTCCCGAGCTGCGAACAAAATGTTGTTAGTGGCTCGGGACAGTCTTTCAGGGCTGACGCATTCACGACGATTTTTGAGTTTTTGTATAGATTTCTTTAATTCATGGGGTTTTTAATATTCTAAATACAAATTTCGTGTTCATTTTGGAATCCAATATGGCTGCCGCGCCGTGGATATAAAATTTCATGTTGGGTATCGTATAAGGGGTTTTTTAGTATGCTAAGTACGAATTTCGTGTTAATTTTGCAATCCAATATGGCCGCCGAGCCGTGGTTATAAAATTTCATGTTGGGTATCATATAAGGGGTTTTTGGTATGCAGAGTACGAATTTAGTGTTAATTTTGCAATCCAATATGGCCGCCGCGCCGTGGTTTTAAAATTTCATGTTGGGTATCACATAAGGCGGTTTTTGGTATGCTGAGTACGAATTTAGTGTTAATTTTGCAATCTAATATGGCCACCGCGCCGGGGTTTTAAAATTTCATGCTGGGTATCGTATAAGGGGTTTTTTGGTATGCTGAGTACGAATTTCGTGTTAATTTTGCAATCCAACATGGCCGCCGCGCCGTGGGTATAAAATTTTTCATGTTGGGTATCGTATAAGGGGTTTCTTGGTATGCTGAGTACGAATTTCATGTTAATATTGCAATCCAATATGGCTGCTTCGCCGTGGTAATAAAATTTAGTGTTTGGTATCGTATAAGGGGTTTTTTGGTATGCTGAGTACGAATTTTGTGTTAATTTTGCAATCCAATATGACCGCCGCGCCAACTGTTATAAATTTAATGTTGGGTATCGCATAAGATTATTATGGTATGCGGAGCCACACATGTGGGATTACAACTATACTCTATACTATGTTATCCTGTGTTCAAGTTTTTCGTCATAATTAATATTTAAACTTGTTCAAAGCGTAACCAATATTTTTTTGTTGAAAACAACAGTAACATTAAGTCCAGTTAGTCAAAAACCGAAAATATTTATCATTAACTCATTTACTACTAATAATATACCCGACGAACTTCGTATCTCCATATAATTTGGTTTTTTTTCTTAGAGTGCTCATCGGGGCGGAGACTAATTGAACAAATTAATAATAATAATATACCCCTCGAGGACAGTCGTAATCTTTTATAAGATTTACCGGTTAGCATTTAATGGGCTAACGGGTGCAGAAGGGCAACAAATCTCTGAGGAATCGGGACCGATGTGTAGCTACGCACATTCAGCTCGCCACAAGCTGCCCTGCGGATGTGAGCTTTTCAATAACTTTCTGATACATTTTTTGTTGATATCAGAAAGTGGATGACTCAAAAAGCGAATCTACTATATATACCCTCATAGGGTTGCGTTAATCTTATAAAAGATTGCGACTGTCCTCGAGGGGTATATTATTATTATTATTAATTTGTTCAATTTGTCTCCGCCCCGATGAGCACTCTAAGAAAAAAAAAACAAATTATATGGAGATACGAAGTTCGTCGGGTATATTAGGTATATTATTAGTAGTAAATGAGTTAATGATAAATATTTTCGGTTTTTGACTAACTGGACTTAATGCTACTGTTGTTTTCAACAAAAAAATATTGGTTACGCTTTGAACAAGTTTAAATATTAATTATGACGAAAAACTTGAACACAGGATAACATAGTATAGAGTATAGTTATAATCCCACATGTGTGGCTCCGCATACCATAATAATCTTATGCGATACCCAACATTAAATTTATAACAGTTGGCGCGGCGGTCATATTGGATTGCAAAATTAACACAAAATTCGTACTCAGCATACCAAAAACCCCTTATACGATACCCAACACTAAATTTTATAACCACGGCGAAGCAGCCATATTGGATTGCAATATTAACATGAAATTCGTACTCAGCATACCAAGAAACCCCTTATACGATACCCAACATGAAATTTTATATCCACGGCGCGGCGGCCATATTGGATTGCAAAATTAACACGAAATTCGTACTCAGCATACCAAAAAACCCCTTATACGATACCCAGCATGAAATTTTAAAACCACGGCGCGGTGGCCATATTAGATTGCAAAATTAACACGAAATTCGTGCTCAGCATACCAAAAAGTCCCTTATACGATACCCAACATGAAATTTTATAGCCACGGCGCGGCGGCCATATTGGATTGCAAAATTAACAGTAAATTCGTACTCAGCACACCAAAAAACCCCTTATACGATACCCAACATGAAATTTGAAAACCACGACACGGCGGCCATGTTGGATTGCAAAATTAACACGAAATTCGTACTCAGCATACCAAAAAACCCTTTATACGATACCCGACATGAAATTTTATAAGAATAGTTCGGCGGCCATATTGATTGCTAGAAACCCCATAATTTTATATCTACTACGCGGCAGCCATTTCGTAAACGCTTTCTCATAAAAAAAACTATCGATTCGACATGAAATGAACCTTATTTACTTCCGTGTGCGGCAATTGATGAAATCTCAGATCCTTTTTTTTAAACCGGTATTTATATTATTGATTTATTATTTATACATACTAGTTGACGCCCGCGGCTTTGCCCGTGTAGAGAACTTTTCCCGTTCCCATTTCCCATAAGAACTTGTTCCCGGGATAAAAAGTATATGTGTTATTCCGATGTATAAGCTATATTATTGTAAAGTTTAATTAAAATCTATTCAGTAGTTTTTACGTGAAAGAGTAACAAACATCTCTACAAACTTTCACATTTATAATATTATTAAGATCAAGATATTATATTATAATGTTGATAGTTGATTGCGAGTAAGAGTTAATAAATAAATTATAAATAACATCAGTCTTGTATACTTGTGACAACCCTACAAGCATCACTGTCTAGACGTTGTCGGCATTTTTGTCAACTTCAAAGGCGTAACGCTACTGATAGGTTTACTCTTTATACTGTGGTATTACTTAACAAATTTTATAATTTTAGGTCAACCGAAAATACTCTATAAATGTTGATTTCCTTGAAAGTGACGCAAACAAGGATTTTGTTGTAAATACGGTCGTATCTTTTTTCAACGACACGTTAGGAGTTCGATTTTTCACAGCTTCAAGGAACTTGAAGTACCATGAGAATCTCGTTTCAATTTCAATTCAATGCCTCCACGCGTTCCCAGCACGCGTAAAGTTTAGACGACGATAGACAGATACGAATAGTACGGAGAACAAAGTGATTCAATAAGTGTTTATTTTTTTACTTTTGAGGTAGGGAGTCCTAAAAAGCAACAACTATGAGCACATTTATAGATAAGTATTTACAGAAAATAGAACGTTACCTAGATAAGATTCGATTACGAAGATTACCTTTCCCGCGGTTTGATAAAATGATACCAATAATAAAATATCCAGTTCCATTAAGTGAAAGCAAAATATAGGTACGTATAGAAAAAACGTTCCTTACATAAAATATACGAACCTACATTGGGCAAATGAAAATTGAAAAGGCTCAATTTTGTTGGATGGCTATAAAGCAATTTGTCCTAGCACTAGGGACAGGTGAATTTTATCACAATCTTAGATTGTGTACACACCGATATTTCACAGTTTTTCTCTCGCAGCTAATCTTGTAAACGTCACGTTTTTTATTGGCATTGTTGCTGGTTTAATCAAGTTCTAAACTATTTTTTTTCAATTCTTTAATCAACACGGGGTAAAACCAATGACAACACAATTCATTTTTTTTTAAACTCACACGACTTATGCAATGTACTCGTATTACAGTTTTCATGCATTTTTGCAAGAGGCGAGTAAAACTAGATACACAATAATACGCAAAAATGACGTTCCATACGATAAAGTGTATTCTGCAAGGTTTTTTTGACCTGATGGTAACTCTCTCTCATTTTTTGCACTTTTCTGTACAGTGAATAATTTGAAGAGCTCGTGGCCCCGCGGTCTCAGTGTTCTGTAAACGATCACTGAGTTACGCAACTTACACTATGGCTGGTCCTCGGATGGGTGACCACTTTGTGGCATTTATATTTGCGAGCGTTTCCGTGCTTCGGAAGGCACGTTAAGTTGGTCCCGGTTGCCAGTAAAATGGCAGTCGTTACGCCGGGATGAAGGCCTTATGGGCGGCTGGAAAATTTCAACAGCAGGTAGCCACAATCTTCGTCTGTCTATTTTCAACACGGCAATGGGCTCACCACCTATTACGTGGGACAGGAATCCACACGGTGAAAAGTGGGCATATAATATGCCTCTGCCACCCCTACGGGGATAAGGCGTGATGGATATTTATTTATTATTTGATGAATAATTTCAATACAGCAAATATATTTAGAATCTAATATTGAATTGATTACAAGGATATGGTGAAGGGTAAAAAGCAACAGTAGACTATTGTAGGCTGATTTAATAAATTGATTAAGGATCCAGTGGTTAAGATTTAAGGATACTAAATGTAACTGATCACAAACTCATCTTTCATAAGTGCATGTGAATTATTATTTTTATATTCAGACAGCACATGAATAAACCCAGATAAAGCAGCAGCAGTAGGCAGTGGGATGAGCAGAGGATTCGACACTGATTTGAGAAATGAGGACAGTAAAAAAAGTCTTTTGCTAACTTCTTAAATGAAAAAAACTTGTACTATTTCACACTATTCACTTTTAACCAGACCGCTATAGCCTTCCGCCATTTGTAAAGTTTATATACCAAACTTTGAAAAAGCCATAAGGTGAAACAGTACAAATGTTTTTATTTAAGTTGTTTAGCAAGTTTCACCAACAGCCATCAATCAACAGTATAAACAGTTTTCTATCCAACTGTTTCCTTTCCATGGGAAGTTCAATTCGTCATTCCTCCCTTAAAATGTCTTTGGTATAATCCTTGACTATTATGATCGCCAGTATTGGTAAATCGAGAGCGTGATGTCTTCCATTGTCTTTTAGTTTTTTTATGTTACGACGAATTTTAATCATGTAATGCCTCGTATCATTAGTCAACATTTCCAATTTTTGAAGTGAATAGGTACTTAGTACGTAAAACCTACGGTTCTTAAATCGCAAAATTTATGCTTCATATTCAGTAAAATATTGAAGTGACAAATCGGAAGAGTTTGCATGCACAACGAACTTGAATACTATGTATTAAGTTCAGTTAGGTTATTAGCTTCTAGAATCACTGTAAAGTTGATAATGCTTGTGAAATTTTCATCAAACCTGAAGTAGCTCGTTTCCCCTGAGCACGCAACCATATTTTTTAAGACTTCCACCCTTCGCAATTTGCGCTGCGAACTTGAGTGTGTTGTATGTACACAGCTTTATGGAAAGGGTTATAATCGCCGATTCGGATCACGAACACACAGCCTGACTGGTAACTGAAGCCTTTAATGGGTGCTTGGGTGAAAAAATTTGGATATTACATTATTCTGCCGTTTGATATTATGTTGATTTTATGTAACGCTGTATGGTTATTTTATAAGATTAAAGATACTTACAAAAGCTCATCTAATCTTGATTCAGCTTTATTGAAACGGTTTCAAATATCATCACAAATTGGAAATACATTTCAGAATAAAATTACTTAAGCTTAACTTAAGTTAACTATCTTCAAGCTGTATCCCTGACGGGGTAGTCAGAGATGACAGATCGCCAGGCTTCGCGAGCAATTTGCGCAATCTGCTGCAGCAATTTGCTCACGTGGTCTTCATATGTAAGCCTCGGCCTACCCTGACTCCTTCTACCCTCTACTTTCACACTATATAATAACTCCTCACTCAATCGTTGTGCGTGTCCAAACCAGTGGAGAACGCTCTTTTTTAGCTTAACGCTGACACTTTTATTTAAACCTGCCATATTGCGTTTCACTTTGTTACTTATTCGGTCGGCCAAGGTTACGCCACACAATTTTTGACAGCATTCAACCGCTCAAAATTATAAATTATCATTATTATTCATTCATTCAAAATTACTGCTATTATAAATTGATGTTTGGTGTGTACTTTGTGTTGCTGTTTAATATTAGCGACGCCAAAAATCGTGAGTAGTCAAGTAGATAAAAGTGAAAAAGTGGTCGCTAGGCTTCTAAGCCCCAGGAGTTCCACTTTAGGTGCGATAGACGAAAAGCTACAGACAGCTCTCAAATGAGGATGAAGACCTGTATGAAGAAGGCTCAACATAGTTTTCATACCAACGCCCAAAAGGAGGTTATGAATTTTGCAATATAAATGGAGTTTTTTGTGCTATAAAATTGTAGTTAAAGGAAGGTTTAAATATAATATATTAAAATTTTATAAAGATGTTCTGAGATATAAAAGCACTCTTGAATAACCAACAGTCATGCTCACACACGCACACACCACACAGTAATACATCCATCCATAGCATTGTTTATTTATTTTATTGCTTTTCCTGTTTCGTATCCGTGTACCTTTAAGACAATATCGGGGTCTCCTGGGATTAGTACTTAGTATACTAACTTGATAGGGAGCCTCTGTAAATTATATTTTATTATGTTACTTGCGATTGAAATAAATAAATTTATTGTTTGTAAAAAAAATTAATAAAATCATAAGGTAAATAAAATTTTACGCCAATTTTTCTAGCCATTTACGGATTATCTATTTGTTACACTAACTCTGAAGAATAGCAAAGGTTCACGTGGTCACAATACCCCAGCAATAATTTTTCTATAGCAGTACCTCAATGACCGTATAACCTTTAATAACCTCAAAAAATTCATCGTAAAGGTCAACTTATAAAATATATCTATAGGCAGCCACCGAGCTCTACATATTTCGTAATAATCTCGCCTCATCTTTCATAGATTCTAACGGTTTGTTCACATGATGGACGTCAATTTTTTTGACCCGATAGAAAACGTTTAGTAGGTACACACACAAATATACTTGTGTACTTGTGTGCTTGCAGCAATAGACTTTGATTTGCTGAATTGTTTTTCAGCAAATCAAAGTCTATTGCTGGACGTAGGTTTCTCCCAGTCTCATTTTGGGATTGTCATTGACCTTACTGACCAGATGTTTGGTACAGAATTTTATTTGAGGTTTTCCATCTCTATATCTGACCTCGCCAGCGTTATTTAGTTGTACCACTTGCAAATGAGCTTGTAAATATCGGTATGGCCCCATTGCACCTCATAGGTACGAAATTTTAAGTAAGTAGAAGGAGGATAGTGTCTTCATAAAAGCCATGAAGTAAAAGTTTTCACCAATTGATGGTAATTGTGTACTGCACTTTGCAAATTATCCACTGCAGTAAATGTAGATGCAATATCTGAAAACATGAATTTTGAAACGAACATTCTGCCCCGGTTCTGATCTGTTCCCTTAATAGCAAAAAAAAATTTTAGTCCTTTTTACTGGAATGCAGAACAATCTCCACTTAGAAATATAAACACATTATTTGTTATTCGGTGTGAACGCACGTCACTGTTAAGCGTCGGACCAAACTATAAGTAAAATGTTAAAGGCGGGTCCGTATTCTATAGTGTTTAGAAACCGCGGCTCGTTAGCCAAACAGTGCAGAAACGTTGTGAGAACATGCAAAGTGCAAAAGGTTGTTTGCTCAATGGTTAAAGTTGGTTGAAGGGGGTACTTAGTTCATCCCACAATGTGTCCACACTTGCCGTGTGGATAATAGGACGCTGCTTAGAGCTTTGTTTTAAATTATTTAATTAATCTGTTGACAATGAGACCACGAAATGATTAACAATGCCTTTAGTGACAACCTTGAATCCCAAGATGTAAAACTGACAACCAGAACTGACTTCACAACGGTAAGTAAAACAAGGATGTGGTGATATCAGAAGGACGTCTATGCCCAGTTATAGGTGTCCACTAGCTGAAATTATAACTATTCATGGTCTAAAACTATATACATACATAAGGTCACGCCTATTTCTCCGAAAGGTAGGCAGGGACATACCAATAATATCGATTGTATTTAGTCTCACGTATAGGTGGTGAGCATATAATCGAGACTAACGGCTTAAGGTGCCGTTGGTCATTACGGTGCATAATCATTTCCAATTTTGAGTTCTTAAAGAATACTGATTAATTGAATACTGGGCCATGACTTGCATCACAGTTGGCAATGGGCTCACCACCTATTACGTGGGACAGGAATACACATGGTAAAAAGTAGGTATAAAATATGTATGCCTCTGCTACCCTTCTAGGGTAAGGCGTGATAGATAGATAGATAAATACAAATTCTCTGGTAATTAGTTGCTGCTGTCAGGTTAAGGTAAGGAAACTAAGGCTACAATTTAATCTCATCTTACCATGGAAACGGGGACAACGCGGGCAAAATCGCGAGGCATTCACGTTAGTCAATATAAAAAAAGATGTCGATCATACCAATATTGGCTCAAACATCCTACTAATATTATAAACGCGAAAATTTGTAAGTATGGATGGATATTTGTTACTCTTTCACGCAAAATCTACTAAATGGATTTTTATGAAGTTTTACATATATTTTTGTAAAACTTCATAAAAATCCATTACACGCTTACACATCAGATTAACACATAGGCTCCTTTTTACCCCGGGTACAAGTTCCTGTGGGAAACGGGAACGGGAAAACTTCACCATGCGAGCGGAACCGCGGGCGTCAACTAGTAAAACATTAATAGTGATTCTGTTATTCTTAGCATTCCAAATATAAATTATATTGTCGCAATGCAGCTATAAGTTGTCATATCCAACTTCCATAATATAACTCTGCACTAAAGTCTTAATAAAGTGAGGTTCTCGTTTTGTATTCCAGTGTATATTTGGTAGTTCATTTTTCAATTTGTAGTTTAATTTAGCAACAGGAAAGTTTATAAGATTTTATGTCTGACTGTACCTTACTGAGGTACCTACTCGTATTTAGTAACTAATGACTTCATAATACAAAAGCCTTTGGTATAGTTAAACTTACAATCTTGAGTTTATGCGAAAGCTTATTGCAAATGGTGAAGGTAGAAAATACATTAATAGTTAAAAATATTTTTTTTTAAGTATCTTTTACGTGTAACTAGAATATAGAATAAATCTATAAACGACAATATACATATAGCTTGAGTTTAACAAATACTCATGTGATTATCATCATTGAATAATAAGTTTTATTTTATATAAAAATATACGAAAACGAGATTTTAAATTTTTTTTTTATAATTATTAATTCAAAAGCATTATGAAATCTATAAACCTGTATCGTTCCTGGCCCAAAGGTGCTAATGATACTAGCAGCATTGTCTCGCTGTATGATAATACCACCTTTCGCACCAAGAACGAGCCTGACTGGGAGTCGCCACCATTATGTCTGATACGATGCCCAATCTTCGAAATGAGGTTTCTGGTCTCAGAACCCTAACTGTCCAGGGTCAACAGCAACGGTTACAAATATTTCTTCGGCTAGCTCGGTGGCGCAGTGGTAGTATATGCGACTACCGCGACTGAGGTCCAGGGTTCGATTCTCGGGTCAGAACAAATATTTGTGTGATCTACAAATGTTTGTTTCGGGGTTTGGGTGTTTGCTATGTGTAATATGTATGTATTTAGAAATATATACGTTTATCAGTCATCTAGATCCCATAACTCAAGCAAGTCTCACAATATTTATTAATTTATTTATTTCTATATATTGTGCCTATGATTTTTACTCGCAGTTTCCTCCGCTGAAGCTGCTGGGGTGTGGACAGTGGGACTCAGTAGTGAGAGCGTCACAGTGCTGATACAGGTAGCGTACCACACAAAGCACTTACCGTTTTCCACGACACTATCGTCACCTAATTAACATTAACAATTTTCTTTATGTTTGGTTACAATTTTAACTGATAGATAAAGAAAAATAATTATAAAGAAAATATTGTTTCTACATTTGAAATTATATTTAAGTTTTTAACGATCATGGTAGAATTGTCAGATGGATGGACATTAGTTTTTTTCTCTTCATTTATTTATGGATTTTGTAAACAAATGTGACGATGTAATTAGTTTAGTATATTACTTTAGTAGTAATATATACTTTTAGTAGTATATTACTTTTTACTTACATAAAAAATAATAAATTATCTGTGCTGCATTACACTAGTCTTATGTATTATTTCAAAGAGTGAACTCAAAACATTCACGTAGGGTAAATAAAACTAACAGTGCGGCGTCGTTGACAACAACATTGTAGTTCATTTGCCATTTTCCAATTTATTTTACTCATTAAATGTTAAAGAAGACAAAGAACGCCTTACAAAGTTACTACTTTATTTTAATGAGGGACTTTGGAATTGACACAATGGTTAGGGTATTGTTGTCCGTTGTTAGAGTTTGATAATTAACACCATCGTCCTATAAGTACTGGCATACAGTAGTTAAGATGGATGTCAATGCGAAAGGTAATGAATTTTACGAGGCGTTTTAGATGCAGTCGTAAAGTTGGAAATTGATAGAGCTTTTGTACAGAATGGTTTATTTACAGAATGTGTCTGTTTTTAACGAAAAAGATAACTGTAAAATCGAAGAAATTTGAAGATGGACATTTATTATAGGAACTTTTTTATATAAATTTTTATTTAAAGTTATTATAAACAAATGTTATTTGCTCAAAACTTTATTCCGAGTGTCGCTGTCGATGAATCGTTGTGTAATTTGGTATTAAAGTTCTTGAAACAGTTAGACTTTGCAGGTCTTTTTTTGTATTATTTGCATCTATATCTCTGACTAGGTGACCCCTCCCCCGGCTTCGCCCGTGATATACTTCGGTCGTACCTCAAAAATTTGCCCGATTTGTCGACATTTTTATGATTAATGCCCCGCTCCCTAGGCTACCCCGGCGCGATGCGTGATGATATCGTAGCCTATATTATATCCTTCCTCAAAAATGGGCTATCCAACACAATAAGAGTTTTCCAATTCCGACCAGTAGTTTTGAGATTTGTGCCTTTAACCAAACAAACAAACAAAATCTTCAGCTTTATTTGTTATAAGTTTAGTATCTCTGATAACATTAGAAGCCTTTTCGGTAATGGTAATTGCTATAAATACTGAATAATCGTATTCATTTTGAATATATTGTCCTTGACCATTCTCGAACATACTTTACTAAAATTTTAAACCATGTTCGAGAATGGTCACGAGTATTTTTTTTAAAGTTGTATAATGGTTTATTCAGTCTAATTTTATTTACGCCGTATGCCTTTTGCGGCATATTATTGTGTAAATGTAATGTATAATTAGGAAATTTTATATATTAAGTGTATATGTGTGGAAAAAATTACTGTGTATAGTTTTCTTATGTAGTCTTGATACGAAAGTATATACAAGTATATACCTTAGTAAGGGTTTTTGCTGAGATACAAAGTTACATTGTCAAAAAGTTCGACCGGTCACGTCTTCTGTCAACGTGAGTTGCAAAGTAAATACTAAATACAGCAAGCCAAATATACCGTGAAGCACTAAAGTAGGTAAGTGTAACCGTGTTAGGGTTCGGGATATAATATATAAGCGGTATGAACACTGAAGAACCGAAGTACTGGCAGTTGAAAGTCATAAGACAACTACTACTGGTTTCACTTTTACTACAAATTACAAGTTTACTGATAAATTAACTAACTAACTAGCTATCTTCACGCTGTATCCCTGACGGGGTAGTCAGAGAGGACAGATCGCCAGGCTTCGCGATCCATGCATACTTCTTTCGCTTCGTCGAGATTCATCAATTGCTTCATACACGCACGTCTGGGTATCCGAGTACTTTTGACCTTTCCGTTTTTGAGCAATCTGCTCACGTGGTCTTCATATGTAAGTCTCGGCCTTCCCTGACTCCTTCTACCCTCTACTTTTGAACAATATATATTCTTCGTCAATCGTTCCTCACTCATTCGTTGGACGTGTCCAAACCAACGGAGCACGCCCTTTTCCAGCTTAACGCTGACACTTTCATTCAAACCTGCCATATTGCGTATCACTTCGTTACGTATTCGGTCGGCCACGGTAACGCCGCACAATTTTCGAAGTGATCGCATCTCCACAGCATTCAATTTACTTTCATGTATCTGCTGACATACCCAGGTTTCACTACCGTAAAGCAAAGTTGGCACTAGCACTGCGTTATGAATCGCCATTCGTGCTTCTTTTACGATGCTTTGTCGCTTTACTAACTGGGACAAAGCACCGTTAACTTTGTTTCCGGCAGCTCCTCGCCGTTCTACATCCGAATCACATCTTCCATCCGCGCTAAACATACTTCCTAAATACACAATTTCATTCACTTGCTGATAAATTACTAAGATTTTTATTACCTTGAACGCTGTACTATATCTACAAAATGAAAAAAAAAATAGAAATAATAAAAATATTTGTAAGTAAATCATTTATTGCTATATACATCGAAAAATAATACTCACTACACATTTGATATTAGTATGGATTGCCTTTAAGCTGCCTTTGCTGAGTATTTGTCATAACACCATCGGAATTTCATTAAGTATAGCTTCAAACCGGCCTAATATCATTTCTTCATTTCATCTCCATTCGTTGAATAAGAAACTCAATCAACATTAGCATCACGTTTCCAATAACTCGACACTGTGTGATGTTCGCTTCATAAATTCTATGGGACACCGTGAATGATAGAGTAGATTGCGTTAAGTTGGTTGACTGTAAATATCATGTATTATGTGGACTGCTGTGACTCTGTAACAGAATGGGTGAAATAACTCTGCAATGAGATATACAAAACCTATAGTTGCAACGAACAAAAAAAAAACTTACTAACTATCTACACGCTGTTTACCAGACGGGGATAGTCAGATCCATGCATACTTCTTTCGCTTCGTCCAGATTCATTAATTGCTTCATACATGCACGTCTGGGTATCCGAGTACTTTCGACTTTTTCGTTTTTGAGCAATTTGCTCACGTGGTCTTCAAATGTAATAGCAAAAAAAAAACGAAGTTAAATTTGTGTGGTGAGAGCACATTATATTTAGTAGGTTTCTACCGGGCTTTTTATACACTGATGTAACAAATAAGTATACAGCCTACCTGATTGAAAGTGGTCATGCCTATAGATAATAGACGTTTGTAATATAAGTAAAGGGTGTGTTATACTCGCACTGCCAACCCTATTGCCGCTAACAACCTCTATCGCTATGACTGGTCCAGGGATGGGTGGCGTGATGACGTCCCGGTTGCCAGTAACAGGCAATCGTTATGCCAATGACCTTATGAGCGGCTTGAAAATTTTCAACAGCAGGTCGCCAGAACGTGTACTGTGCATTTCAACACGGCAATGAGCTCACCAACTGTTCTGTGGGACAAAAATGCATATAATTAAACTAGCTGACCCGCGCGGTTTCTCCCGTGACAAACTTTGAACTCTCGTCAGTTTATTAGTTACGCTTTAGAACGTGTTATTTCCGAATAAATTTTATTACAATAAAATTATATTATTAAGTTAACCTTAAAAGATAGAATGTGCTGTAACGGACTTTATTTAAGAACTTTTAAAGAGGAACAATTGTGTAATACATATTTTTGTGTAACTTTAATCGTTTAGGCAGCGTTCGTAACAGAGGCTTTCAATAAAATATTTTTTTCCCGATTTTGCCAAATTTTTCATTGCTGTTCCGCACCTATTAGTCGTAGCTTGATGCTATATAGCCTGTAGCCTTTCTCGATAAATGGACTATTCAACTCAATTAGAAATTCATATCGAACCTGTAGTTCCTGAGATTAGCGCGTTTGACCAAACAAATAAACTCTTCTGCTTTATAATATTAGTATAGATGTGGGCGTATAGTACCTATATATGTTATGTGCCAACTATTTCGGGGACTAAGGCTTGACTATATGTAACCATATGTTGACCGTATGTAAACGAAAAGAACTTACAGCTGTTTTTATTTACAAAGAAACGGATGTAAATTCTCTTCTCTTTTTTTTTAATTCGGTTAAAACGAGTTAACGTTGAGTCTAGATTCCAAAGCAGAAAGTCAAACACATTTACTTTTAGTGCCATATTTACAATGCATGTGAGAAATAACTCTGCTGTAGAATTTCTCATCCACTCTTTCAAGCTACAATGTTCCAAAGTTTTGGTTACAGTTTTCATAAAAATATTGTTTGTAGCAGCTATATTATTAAACTGATGAAAATATTGTCTAGAATTATTCTTATTTCTTCAAAATGTATCTATATAGGTAGGTAGATACTAGGTTTATATACATAAAAAATATATGACCCTTTTGGTGCGTGTGAAAATCTTCATGAACATACCGAACAAACCACAGGGAACTCTTTTTTTTAATTAACTATCGAAAAAGTTAAAAAAAACATACAACGTCTTCTAACTCGCAATAACGCGTATTAAATCGTATGCAGTGTTTGTTTGTTACATACAACTACATTTAAGCTTCTAAGGGAGAACATTACGAAACACTTATTAAAAATCGGGATTTCGTACGGTACTATTCAACAATAAAAGTTAGATTAATCTTTTACTTGACATTTCATAAAGTTTCTATCCATCGCGACATTACGTTGAACGCATTCACAGAAACTGTCAATGGCTACGTTCCACTTAACGCCCACAACGACCGTAATACCCAAAGCATCGTTCCACCTAAGGCTCGTGGTCGCTGCGAGCGATCGTATGATGCCCACTTCGTCCACAAAATATAGGTTGGTCCAATTGGGCTTACAGCGCTCAAGATTTGGGTTCCACTTATGAATTTCGACCACAACGCCCGCGGCCCATTTACGTTAGTGGAACGGTAATTTCAACGGTCGCGGTCGTGGGGGTTGCGGGCTTTAAGTGAAACGTGCCCTATGTAGTGTGTTTTCTAATATGAACAAATGTATATTTACAACTCTCGGCGCATGGCAGTCTCACCGGCCTAGATGTATCTGTGAACTCATGACGGCGACTGGTGTATACCTGTCAAAACGTCAAGTAGAAGAGATGTTTACTGCTTATTATTGAATACTAGCTTCGCCCGCGTGGTGAATGTGAGATTATGTACGAAACCTTAAAAAGTATCCTATGTTTTTTTGTTTTGTCTGGGCCGTTTCCGCACTTAGCCGCTTGATTGGGCCATTGTACGTGATTTCTTTTTTACTCTTCACCCCAACCAGTCAAGGCCATCCCAGAAGGTCAGCAGCCTTTTCAGGTCCTTGCAGGCTTCCGGGAGTGATTGCGGCGACTGGAGGACGTGCGCCCGGTCGTCTGCCACGCTCATGCACTCCATGAGCACGTGCTGCGGCGTTTCTTCTGCCTCCATGCATCCTCTGCACAGGGAGCTGTCTATTGCACCTATGGTAAATAAGTGTTTGTTAAGGGGACAATGGCCAGTTAGGATACCTACCACTTTGCCTATACTTTCCCTTTTTAGTCTGATGAGGTTGTGGGTGATTTTCTTAGATGTCTCCGGAACTGTCATCTTGGTTTGCTTACATCCCTCACTGTTTTTCCATGTTGTTATGTGTGTTGCTTCAGTGTTTGTGCGCAGCCATGTTTTTATCTTAGCCTGAGGTATGGGTAGTAATGGTTCCGGTCCATATACTACTTCTTCCGATCCTCTTTTAGCCAGTTCATCTGCTGCGTCTTTACCCATTGATTTGCTGTGTCCTTTTATCCATTGCAGAGTTACCTTGTTTTTTTCCGCAATCTGTTGGAGTATACTGTGAAACTCCAGTATGAGAACTGATGTTATTCTGTTGTTTTGTAAAGCTTGGAGTACAGATGCACTGTCTGTTATGATTTTGATATTTAAACCACCGACATCTCTAGCTGCAACCGCTTGTGCCGCCTTAATTAGACCTACACACTCTGCTTGAAAGATCGTGTTAAGTTTATCTAAGGTGGTTGACATTTTAATGTTTAGGTCATTTAAGAAAACTCCGGCTCCAGTGCTGCGTTGGGTTTTGGAGCCATATTCTAACTTCATCGACACCGGAGCTGTCTTGTGTTTCAGCGATGAGTTGAATATTGTACTTTCGATCAAAGACGTAGTAACCCGTGATTTTGTCTGTCGGTGCCTCAAGAAGTGGGTAGTCCTTCAGGATTCCTTGTAGAACCTTGGTATGCGTTGTTTCTATGTTTTGTTTCCATAAGCCATTTGATCTTAGTCTTAAGGCGGCTGCTTTTGCTTCTTCTTGTATGACTAGATCTAAAGGTCTCAACTTCAAAAGGTACTCGAGGGCTGCTGATGGAGTAGTTTTTATGCAACCAGTAGCTGCTACACTCGCCATGCGTACAACGCATGGCGAGTGTAGCAGCTACTGGTTGCTTTCAGCGACTGAAGCTTTGTTTTTATAGTGGTTAATTGTGTTCTGGGCCACCATAAAACCGCTCCGTAGGTAATGGAAGGTCTGATGACTGCTGTGTAGAGCCAGAGAGTGATTCTGGGGTTTAGACCCCATCTTTTTCTAACCACTCTTCTGCACTGGCTAAAAGCTATTCATGCCTTCTTTGTTTTGGTCGCTATGTGAATCGCCCAGTTCAGTTTACTGTCAAGAATCACACCTAGATACTTAACTTGAGTTGACAGGGAGAGTTTGGTATTGAATAATTTTGGTAAATCTAGTTCAGGTAACTTCCTTTTATTTGTGAAAAGGATAAGTTCCGTTTTTTTCGGGTTTACTGATAGTTTATGTTCATCACACCATTATTCTACAATTTGTAAGGCCGAGCGCATTACTTTGCATAGTACATTTTCTGCGCTGCCGTTGACTAGTATCGCTAGGTCGTCCGCATAACCAATAGTAGTATATCCTCGGTTGTTTAGTTTCTTTATGAGGCTGTCTACTATTATGTTCCATAGAAGGGGTGATAGGATGCCTCCCTATGGACATCCTTTTACTACCTTTGCTCTTGTGGTAGTATTCACCGTTATCTGAACCGCCCTTTTGCTTACCAGCTCTGTGATCCAGTCTATTATTTTTGGTTTAGCTTTTTGTTTTTTCAGGGTGAGGTTAATGCTGTTGTGGATGGTTTTATCGAATGCTCCTTCTATGTCTATAAAGGCAGCAAGTGTTGAGATTTTGTTTTTGAAAGTAGATTCTATTTTGTGCACTACCATGCTGCACTGCAATGCTGACTATGTGGATCTGCCCTGTCTATAGACATGTTGTTGATGGTGTAGTGGTCTACTAATCAGTATTCCATCCCTTAGGTGTCTATCTACTAATCTCTCCAGAGTTTTGAGAAGAAAAGATGTTAGGCTGATAGGTCTGAAGGACTTGGCTTCTGTATAATCTTCTTTGCCCGGTTTTGGAAGGAAGACTACTTTTGCCTCTCTCCACGGTTAGGGAATGTATTTGTGTGCTATACAAGCCCTATATATTGGTACTAGGTGCTTGGTGACTAGGTCAATTTGCCACTGGAGTAGTGCTGTAAAAATTCCGTCCAGTCCCGTGGATTTGAATGGTTCAAAGCTCCTCAGGGCCCATTCTGTTCTATCCATCGTCACTATCTCATTTGCGCCTTGCCATTTTTCTAGTGTAGGTGTACAGTTTTCCCCGTGGGACCACTCGTGGTCGTTGGTGATTTGACAGCCAGGAAAGTGTGTTTCTAGCAATACTGCACTGGTTTCATCGTCCGTGTTAGTATACGTGCCGTCTTCCCTTTTCCTGATCTTGACCTGACCTTCCGAGATCCTAAAAGGTTTAGGTTACCTTTTGCGAGGACTTTCTTTAACCTTGCGGCTTGGTTGGTTGAGTTTATGCTACTACAGAAGTTGCGCCATGCCTCCGTCCTCCGGAATCTGATTCGCTTCTTGTAATGACATTGCGCTTTTTTGTATCTATACCAGTCTGTAGTGTTCCTTGAAGCCTTTCGAGTTCTGGTCCCCACCATGAGCTTTTATCTACGCTACTTGGGGTTTTTTCCGGGCAGGCCTGTTGGTAACTATGTACAAGGGCTGTGGTTAAAATTTTTGTATTTATTTCTATATTGTCTATGTATCCTATGTTATTTTTAATACCTCCAAAAATATGTGTACAAGGTTTCATGACGATCGGTTAAATAGTTTTCACGTGAAAGCGTAACAAACAAACTTACATTCACGTTTGTAATATAAGTAGGTAAGGATTGTGCCGTGCCAAACCACGATCACTTCGATAAGTATTTGGTAGTCAGTCTAAATTAAACTCCACAGAAGACCATGATCCTACACGAATCATTCTTAAGTCGAATATATCCTGTGGAGATCTACTGCAACGCTACTGAGTTTTGCAGCCAGACTTTAGAAGCGACATACAGATGTCGGCTATCTTATAATACCACGGTATTTTCATGATCCTTCTTATAAAGCGCCACAGAGAATCCTATTTAATCTGCGACATAACTTATAGTGCCAGGGGAAGAGAAAAAAACTAGCTGTGCGAATCGGTTGTGTCACAGGAAATATCCAAATGTAACAAACAAAATTAGTGCCTTGCCCGAATAAAATGAAACAGATAGCGACCTCAATCGCAATCCAACGCGTATAAAGGATGAATAAAAACGGTGAACGTCAACACGGGACAGAGGCACAGTAATTAGATTTCGCCGCTGTGTCGCAGCGGATGGAACTGATAAAACTCGCACGTATTCCGGATGTATGTATATAAATATAAAATTATTTGGAACTATGTATTGTTACGGAACATAAACTTTACTAGGCGACTGATATTCCTTTTTATATTGTAAAGATAGAGGGTAGGACATAGTTACCAAACTAAATAATAACAAAATACGTAGAATGTAACTATGAAAAACAAAAAAATAGAAATGGCAGGTACCCCTCATCAGGAACGCGTATCGCCCAACGGACCAAAAACAACGGAATTTTATTTCCATTCGGAACTTTCTGTAGAACAGTTTGCTCCATTTACTGCCTTTCTCAATACTAAATAGGTATTTAAAAAGTCATAAAAATTAACAATTAACTTGCAACAGTTAACAATGCGGACAGTCACTGTCCCAAAGAGTTCAGCCGTAATCTGGACCGAACTGCTGACTGAAGACTTTCGTTTTACCTCTATAGGCATCAAATCTTGCAATATCATCGCAGCATATAACCAAATATTACCTCATTAATATTACACTGAGGTGTGTAAGGGCTTTCTCAAGAAATTCCCTTCAATGTCTATGAAAAGAAACAGTCACAACTCTGTACTAAATTCTCCCAATTATATATTATTATGGATTTTACTTTTAACTTAACAAAATTATAAGGGTAATCTGTTGTACTGAGATCGTAAAAGCATCCAAACATTTCGTACAAATGGCAACGTCAAATGTTACGCACTACTTTCGTTTTTACTACAGCACTTAAGTGCGGCTGTGACGTGAGAATGAGTTGTGATACAGATTTTGCTTTGTAACGCAAAATATTCTTGTATTTTAAATGGTTCTTCACGTATTCGGTTACGATTTTACAGCCAAAAGCAACAAATCTGTACCCCTTTTGCGAATAACTGAATAAATTTGGATTTCGTTGGTATAGTATACATATCTAAAATACAGGATAATCTATACGTATGAAGTGGAATGAATTCTGTAAATTGAATATATTTGCTCGCTCTTATTTCAAGCTAGCTAAGCCCCATGACTTTACCCGCGACATAATTCATACTCCAGTGGCACCCATTAATCCCGTCGTATATACATTTTATAAATATGTATGAATATTTAGTAGTGTTATGGTATTATAGCCCATAACTTTCTCGATAAATGAGCATTCCAACAGAAAAACATGTTTTTCAATTCAAATTTGTAATTCTTGAGATTAACGCGTTCAACCAAACAAAGAAATAAACTTTAAGAGAATCAAACTCTTGACCTTTATAAAAGTAGTATGGATCGAATTGTAAAAGTAGTATGTATTAAATCGTTGATTTAAATTAATAAAATTATATAATTTGGTAGCTAAGTGTTGCCTTATTAAATATTACGTAGTACTCTTTTAATTATTTTGGTAATACAAAGAACGTTGTCTGTTTGTTTAGTAGAACGAAATTGAGGTGGGAATCCCCATTCCCTTCAAACATGTTACCCTGATAATGGACTCGAGTGAGACAACAAAACACTTAAGTGGTACTGGTTGAAATGAAAGTCGTCATTTTTTGACCATAAATGTCTGTCAAATGGAGGAAGTGTCGATATTAGTTGTCGTTGTTGGTCAAGATAAACAATTTAATTAAAGAATTAGACTACAAATTTACGAAAAACATTTTCTGAGAAGGCTGCTGAACACTATCGAGGTATTGTTCTACATCATTTTTAGCAGAACAGTATGTAATCTTTTTTTAATTTGTAATGTTTAAATCGGCACTATAAAGGAAAAAGTTTGTAGGTGTGTTTGTTTAGTATAATTAAAACATGTCAGTAATGGATGGTGAGCAGATAAAAGGCGAAGCAAAAGCATGCCGAGCTGACCAAGCTGATTTGCTGTCAAGCAGTCTTTTAGGACGCCTCGTGTTTGGGGCGAAACACTTGTCGAGGTTTACTGTACACCTTTTATTAAGGGTTCGATTCGTCATTCTTCCAAACTAATGATTAGTTTATGGAAACCTTGCCAGTTGTTCCCTAGGATAATCGAGGGTGTGTGACAGGGTACTCCCTCTACCTTCCCCCTTTGTTATCGATATGATATACTTTCCTATTAGGTATATATTCTACGATAATTTTTAAACTACGTACTTTCATACCGACACTCATAATAAATTGTACTAAAAATATTCAAAAAAATATTCACATACTATATAACTGTCACGAACATAAAGAATATAGGTAACAACACAACCAGCAAACGTTGCCGAATAAAATGGCGCGTTTAGAGATGAAACCTTCTTTTTACGATACCTATATGCCAAAAACAGTCGTTCGATCATCATAGCTAACAAACAAGATTACTGTGTTTTATGGCGATGTTTTATTCTGATAACAGCTTTTTATGTTTTTGAAAGCGCGACTGAATAGTTGAGGTCTCCTATTACCAGTTTAGTATTGAAGCGCTCGTGGCCCCGCGGTCTCAGTGTTCTGTAAACGATCACTGAGTTACGCAACTTTCACTATGGCTGGTCCTCGGATGGGTGACCACTTTGTGGTATTTACATTTGCGAGCGTTTCCGTGCTTCGGAAGGCACGTTAAGCCGTTGGTCCCGGTTGCCAGTAAAATGGCAGTCGTTAAGCCCGGTTGAAAGCCTTATGGGCGGCTTGAAAATTTCAACAGCAGGTAGCCACAACCTGCGTCTGTCTATTTCAACACGGCAATGGGCTCACCACCTATTACGTGGGACAGGAATCCACACGGTGAAAAGTGGGCATATAATATGCCTCTGCCACCACTTCGGGGATAAGGCGTGATGGATATTTATTTTATCTTCACGCTGTATCCCTGGCGGGGTAGTCAGAGAGGACAGATCGCCAGGCATTGCGATACATACATACTTCTTTCGCTTCCTGTAGATTCATTAATCGCTTCATACATGCTAGCTCATAGCTGTTATAGCAATTATTACAAATAATCTTATTTATATTTAAGGTAAACTTAAGTTTAGTCGACTGTTCTCACATAAATCCAAAGGAACAATGTAAGTTTAATTTTAATGTTGTAAGCCATTCCTACATTTTAAAATGGCATCCATTGACTTTCTTGCCAGATTCTTCTTCTTCAAGGGTAGGCTGCCCTTAGAACCAGCAACTATAATCGCTCTAATTTTGATATGATTTAAACACAACATTGATTTTGTTTTTTTGTTTGTATAAATTCATTACTATATAATTGGTCAAATATCATGTTAATCAAACTAATGTAATTACTGGCGTTTAGAAAAGAGTGGCCATGAGTATTATTGCCAGGTTCTTCCTCAGGCTCTACCTATTGCTTTGCGAATTTGGCAGTAAATGTAAATGTAGAAGTAATATTCTTGACGTTCATAAGTGTTACTTTGTGACCTAACTGAATAAAGATTTATTATGTTTCTTCTTTTCACGGGTATCTTCTTTTTTATGAAGATACCCGGGCTTTTGGTAGGCGTACATGGGGACATACTGGTCCAACACGCAGAGGCCCTTTGAGAATTTTAATCTAAAAGGAAATGGGACCCCCACTGCAGACAGTCCACGCCCGCCTTATGTAGAAGAACGATAATGGACCACCTCCAATGGTAGTTAAACTATTGTAAAATATGCGAACTAAGAAATGGGCTATTGGGTTGGGGGTTTGTGATTTTGAACTAGGTGATTATTATTATTATTATTATCATGTACGTCTGGGTATCCAAGTATATAAGTATATGTAAGTCTCGGTCTACCTTGACTCCTGCCCTCTACTTTCGCACAATATATATTCTTCGTCAACCGTTCCTTACTCATTCGTTGAACGTGTCCAAACCAACGGAACATGCCCTTTTTTAGCTTAACGCTGACACTTTTACTCAAATTATGCGTATCACTTCGTTGTGTATTCGTTCAGCCAATTTTCGAAGTTATCGCATCTCCACGGCATTCAGCTTAATTTTATGCATCTTCTGACATACCCAGGTTTCGCTGTCAAAAAGCAACGTTGGCACTAGCACTGCGTTATTAATCGTGAGTCGTGCTTCTTTTACGATGCTTTGTCGCTTTACTAATTGTGACAAAGCACCGTTAACTTTGCCATAATAAATAAATATTTCTGGCAGTTACTAGCCGTTCTACATCCGAATCATATCTTCCATCCGCGCTGAACATATTCCCTAAATACACAATTTTATTCACTTGCTCTAGACATTCCTTATTTACCTAAATCTCTAATTAGTTTTTCTAGATATGGTTTCGTTATAGCATATAGTATAAAAGTATATATCTATTACTTGTTATTTTGATTGTTTTTCGGGGATAAGGCGTGATGGATATTTATTTATTTATTTTTAGATTGTAATATATATACGAGATAGATAATAATGTACGAACATTAGGGTGGCTTACACAGCAAGGAATGTTGCTCGCTCCCTCTCACTCTCACAGATATCGCATACGCGACCTATCAATCAAAGACATCGTAATAAACAGAAGAAATGCTAGGCAGTAACATTTGTGTGTCGATATGCTCAACAATCAAGTACGTATTAAAAACGGTTTAAACCTTCAATAAGTCTGGATTCCCGTAACATGGGTGTTATGCATGGCTTACGAAGGTTGTAAATTCAGTTTTTACATGAAAACGCACTATTTTAAACAAACTTTGCAGTGGGGATCAAAAGAACACTCTTTGTACGACGAGAATTTTTTTTACGAATTATCTTGAGTGCGTAGTGTATATTGTCGCGTGGCACTTCTCCTGATTTACTATTTCTACGCTGTCAATTGCCTACTATTCGACAGTAATAATTAATGTTATCGTATGAAATAAGGTTGATACCCCTGATACGCTTGTTTTTTTTTTAAATTAATTTATGGCCTGGTTACCAAGGACCTTTTAGCCATATTTTAATTCATATTTCTTTAATCTTCTTTCTTATTATCTAAAATGTCGCCGTCCTCTACGTCAAGTCTTAAGTCAAAGTCAGTCTCACCCCAGTAAAATGGTAGTTGCTATACTGAGGTTTTTACGCGGTAAAATAGAAAATAGTATTTCACTGCATATATATCATTTTCTTTCACTATAGCACGTTAACATAACTTTTATATCTAAGAAACCACCACTCCCGCACATAAAACAAGATAAATGCACAAGTTTTAAAAAATAAAACACATCAAACATCAGCACTTGTCAATTTTCGCGCGTAGAGTAAGTTGAGTAGCAGAGAACTTGCGAGTGACATTGATTCCTTGCTCTATGGGGTAGCTACTACTATCTCCTAAAGCAACATTATTTCAATAGTTCAACTTTAGCTTTCACAGTGTAAGACAGTCAGCATTTTGAATGTTAAATTAATATTGAAATAATATTGCTCTAACATGTTCTGGAACCCCACAGTTGATTTTACAAATGCGTATGGTATTCTATACGAACAGTTTCTAAGTAGTTAGTGATTTTAACTTTATTGAAATTCGAAATATTGATTCCTAGATACAAGTAGATGTGGTAGTACAAATTCGGTAGTAGTCTACGTACCAGAAAATGGTTGAGCGGGCGAGATAAATAAATTCAAAATGGACTGTATTTGCGGGGAAAGACTAAAATGAAAAGGTAATGGAAAAACAGGAATAGGCACACTACCTTGCTGCTTGCTGCGAGATGCTGAGGTGGAGGCTGCCGGGGGCGTCCCTGGACTATTCCTGGTTGAATTCCTGGTTTCCTTGCACGAAAACACTATTTATCCATGGAAAATACAATTATTGCGATAGTTGGTGCGGGATTATTGCGAAGGTTTGATGCGGGTGCGCGCGCGGTGTTGTAGGAACAGACTGCCACATCTACTTATAGTATACGTACTATAAGTAGTCGGTAGTAGCGGTAGCGGACAAAGTCTGTCGGGAGCCCTGGGGTTATCCTTCCGAGAGCTCACCCGGGCTCCCGGCCATAGACAGATGAAAGGGATAAGTGTGGTTTTGGTTGGTAGGAGTCTAGCGTAGCATCCATGAGGATTTTCACACAAAAAAATAAATATAAAATAAATATCCATCACGCCTTATCCCCGAAGGGGTGGCAGAGGCATATTATATGCCCACTTTTCACCGTGTGGATTCCTGTACCACGTAATAGGTGGTGAGCCCATTGCCGTGTTGAAATGTACAGGCGCAGGTTGTGGGTACCTGCTGTTGAATTTTTTCAAGCCGCCTATAAGGCTTTCAACCAGGCTTAACGACTGCCATTTTACTGGCAACCGGGGCCAACGGCTTAACGTGCCTTCAGAAGCACGGAAACGCTCGCAAATGTAAATGCCACAAAGTGGTCACCCATCCGAGGACCAGCCATAGTGAAAGTTGCGTAACTCAGTGATCGTTTACAGAACACTGAGACCGCGAGGCCACGAGCGCTTCAACAACTTCACAAAAAAAAAGAAAGTGTCCGATCATGATTTTAGAAGCTCCTATTGATTAACGAACGAGAATATGGCGCAATGAGCATATGGCAAGTAAAGGGATTCTAAGTTTTGAGTCTGATGGCAGTCGTTTCCAACCAAGGCGAAATAAAAATTACCAACTTAAAGTTGCACCCTCTGGCACCCAATCAAATCGGACCCCATAGTCTAAAGTTGGAAGTAAAAATTATTTTGCTCAGATGATAATGGAGGATAAATTATTCTGTTAGTAAGAGAGACATAAAATAAATAAAAAAGCTTTTATCTTCCCTTGGTTTTCAAGATAATATTTGCCCTAAGTAACTTCCTTTAGCATCTATACGAATTCATCCATGACCATTAAACCGTTTTGGGTGGCTGAACGAATTTATTACTGTCCATAATTATTCATTTCTCTTTCCTTTAATGCGTTTTAGTGGAAATGGTGAACAATTAGCGAACACTTTTTCTGATTTAATTGTTCACGTGCATTTACCAGGTACTTGCTAATCTCTTACTAATTTAAGGAGTGAATTTACGATTTTATATAGTTTTCAAATAGTCAGTTATTGGTTTTAAGGCCATTATACATATTTATAAACAAATGGAAAGTATGTTTGTCGATCATTCTTTAATGTTGTAAATAATCAACGAATTTTTGAAAAGAGAAAGTGGCATCTAGAAAGTTCTAAACTGTATTATGATCCAACGAAAAAACAGAAAAGGTTATCAAGTCGACGCGTATATTTTTTTATACATGATCACGCATAACTTTTTATAGAGTAGCCCGATTTTAATAATTCTTTTTTTTATCTCAGAAAACATCATATTCTTCAGGAATTACAATTTCAAAACGATAATCAAATTATAGTTCAATAACAGGGCTATGAGTAAAATTCTAACAACACTTATAGTGCATACTACTGTGCAGAAGCACCCAATGATGCCGAAAATCAAAATTAAAATGACAGCGGCTCTTAGCAGTCACAATTAAATGTGGACTTCAGCCTTCAAATCCAGGTAGAGCTTAGAAGCAGCTGGGAACACGCAGAAGAAGAAGATGAGGGTTTATAAAGTTTTCGTTTAAACTGCCCATTAATTCCGTTTTTTTCACAAGCTGCAAGTTTTTCACAATTTTTTGCAGGTCAAAAAATCTAAGTGAATTAATGATAGCATTTTTTTATTTCAATGTTTCATAGGTACCTTTTGAACAAAATACAATTTAACTTGCCATCGTGATCTATTATCAAGAAAATTTAAAAATAACAGACTGTCTTGAACTAAAACACTTGTACTGTTCCACTTATTTATTACTTAAACCTGACCGGTTTCGCCTTACGGCATTTTCAAAGGTTAGCACATATTGTATGTATTTCGGATGTCATTGAGTACAATATTAAGGTTTAAGTAATAAATAAGTGGAACAGTACAAGTGTTTTAGTTCAAGATGTGTAGCAAGTTCCACCAAGTGCCATCAATCTACAGTGTAAACAAAACAGACTGTCTTCAACTGCTTTAATAATATAGAATTTACTATTTACTGGTTGACGCCCGCGGCTTCGCCCACATAGAGAAGTATTCCCGTTCCTGTTGTCCACTTGAATTTTTTCCCGGATATAAAGTAGCCTATGTGTTATTCTGATGTATAAGCTATATTATTGTAAAGTTTCATAAAAATCCATTCTGTAGTTTTTACGTGAAAGAGTAACAAACATCCACACAAACTTTCGCAATTATAATTAAGCTTTATTTATCTATCACGTCTTATCCCCGAAGGGGTGGTAAGCAGAATACACATGGTAAAACGTGGGTATATAATATGCCTATATTATATACCCACGTTTTACCATGTGTATTCTGCTTGCAAATTCAAATGCCACAAAATGGTCACCCATCCGAGGACCAGCCGTAGTGAAAGTTGCGTAACTCAGTGATCGCTTACAGAACACTGAGTCCGCAGGGCCACGAGCGCTTCTTGTAGTCCTATGATAAGTAATTAATAAATAAAACTAGTGGTTCTGTGAACCATAGACTTCAGAATTAAAAAAAAAATCGACATTGCTTTTTTTCGTTTTGAGCGCTCTTGCCACCCACTAAGGGACCATTTACCCTCCCCTGCCTCCATTTCCCCCCCAATCGAAAAACCCCCTCGCTAAAAGTTTTTGTCTACATCAAGGATTGTCCATGCCAAGTTGCATGCAAATCCGATGAAAAATGCGACCTGTAGACTGAATGGACGGACGGACATCAATATAATTTTTCCCGTACCAGTGAAGTTAAAACGGAAACTTTCGTCGGCTCGCTTCGCTCGCCTCCTCAGTCAATAAAGAAATAAGGCAATACATTTTCACAATCTTTCCTTCATATTTCAAAATAAATAGAAAGCATCCAAACTGCGAATCATAGTGATACATACATGAACTACAATGGATCATACAAATCTTTGTTTCGAATTCGAACCCGAAACACGTGTTAAAAGCATATCTTAAATCCATACTTTTCATGCTAAATCCAATCACAAACCGAAATCATGATGTATCTGAAATCCATACTTTTCATGCTAAATGCAATCACAAACCGAAATCATGATGTATCGTAAATCCATACTTTTCATGCTAAATCCAATCACAAACCGAAATCATGTTACAATAAATACAAATCGCAATTTCTTAAACAAAACAGACAGTATTATATTTCAAAGATTCACAAACAACCCACCAAGCTAACTTCGTTAAGCTCTCCATCCAGATCAGATTTCGCAAGCATTACTCTATCTCGTGTTAATTAAATCCCATCCAAATCTTCGCTCACTGGATCATGCCCTTTACCATCCAATTGTAACGTAAAGACTTGGCGTTTGAGAATACCGCAATCTTTTATAAATTGTCTTTCTTGGTATGCAATGTTTGAAGTGTCATCTTTGCAGATGACAAGTAGAAGAAGTACCTAATTAATTAAGTTAATCTAATGAAATTGTATGGTTTTATTTAAATTTTGTTGATTCAATGTTTTTACTTAGTACCAACACTTGTTGTTCATTACTTTGTATCCATTTATGCTGTATGTATGTATGATACAAATAAAAAAAGAGGGGTGATACTTTTTAACGACATATCATTTTTCTACTATTTACAACTTCACGATAATTGGAAAGCTTACGCATACTTCGATAAAGAAGTTTTACTTCAAAACAACATGGCGCATAACCAAAATACCTGACGATTTTTTACAGCAAAAAAAAATTTCGCATTCGTCGATAAAGAAGTTTCACTTGATAAAAAGTAAGAGAGTATTCGTTACCTTATAATATTATAGCAAGAGGAAATCGACATTTTTGTTTCAGGACATTCAAATGATCCATAGCTGTAGGTTGGTCGACCACATATTTGTCTGATTGTAAGTGTGCATTTTGTCTGCACTTTTACTCTGTATGTACTAGTGAGTATTTATAGTACTACTTCAAACGAACCTTGTCTAGGTATAGTGTAGATACTCAGATAATCAATTGTGTTATTTGAAGTTTTTGCATAACAGATAAGTGATATGTAAAAATTTTGGAGAGAAACAGGTAAATTATAAATGTTTTTTTTTAATACTTTTAAGGTGGCAAACAAAAATACCGCCTAGCTGATGTAAAAGGGGTTCCGTAGCCCATGTACGGTTACGAAAACCGTTAGCAAATATTCTTGCCATTTGTATTCAAAATGACATGTAAAGTCGCAGCCTCAAATCAATATAAAATCGACTTTTTCAAATCGAAAATTCAATAACATTGAATTATCTGCTGTGGCAACTGAAATGACTCTGAATTTTTTAGTATGAAACTGAGTAGATTTAAATATTTTTTCCCTTTCGATCGCATATTTTTTTTCTGCATAATGTAGTTTGGCATAACAGTTTCAGCATAAAGTTTTCTCACATAAATTATGATAAGCAGAGTATTATAAACGCATAATGGTTTTATTGGCATAACATTAACTTACTCTAATTTTTTTATCATAATTTTAATCAGCATAAATGTAAAGGGTATAAATGTTATACGCCTAAAGATAATTTATCATAAAATACAAAACGCATAATGGAGGTATGAATAACCGTTTAAATCATAAATGAATAATAATTTGACTAAGAATATTTAAGAAATGATAAGCCACCATTGTAAATAATCATCTCATTCATAGCCAAGTTTTTAAGCTGTAACTTATAAAACGATATTTTAAGTGTTATTTTTTTTAGACTAGTCTTGAGCAAAGTCGTAAATAGTTACGACGACGAGCGAAGCGAGGAGGAGTGTTAGGTCACTTGTGACCACAACGCGCGAGCCGAGCGAGCGAAGCGAAAGGGCCGCGGCAGCAGCCGGTGATGCGCCAGAATAGAATCGCTCGTTTTAATCTACCTACTTTCTTTTTGTATTTTATTTATATATTCTATATTTAAGTGTTTAAATTTTGAACTTCAGTAAAGTGACTATCGACATTTTTAATCAAAGGGCATTTCAATCTTAGACAGTTCAAGCTTAGATATAAAAAAAAACGTGTGGCACTCGGAGACTGCCGCGGTAAAGCTATTGCATAGCTTACCTCTGTTTTTCTTTGATATTAATTCAAGTTACACTATAAAAACCAAAATAAAAACCCAAAAAAAAATACCCTCACCCTCACTCTCACAGTCGCCCTCATCCTCAGCCTCACACTCACACTTACTATCATCACGTCTCGATCCGTGCGAGCTTCGTACAATCGTACCATATAATATATGTACATATACGTTAAGCCAACGCTCGGCCGTGCTCGGTGAACGTGTGCTCGTGTGACCTCGTCTCGACCATCGTGTTAGGTTTTTTTCCTTACGTAATTTCTTGATGAAAGCCCACTCAAAGCCCGCGATAAAAACTATGCAATAGCTTAATAAAAATATTTACTCGTTAACATTATGGTATTCTATATGTATGGCTTGTATTCTTTATGCGAGAGTTAGTGATATGCCAATAAATGTTATGATTAGTAATCGTTATTGTAAAAAAAATTAAGCGTAAACATTTTATGCGGGTCTATCATTATTATAAAAAAGTTACGGGAAAATAAAGTATGCCTAATGATATATTCTGTTTGAACGTTATGCGAAACGAAGAGTGTGCCAAAAAACGTTATGCAGTTTTAAGTTATGCCTCGAAAATTTATGCAACCCAATACGGACCCATTAAAATAATACCAATTTTGAACACGTTTGCCAATAATAATATACAATCTATGCTAAAATTCATATTTGGATGTAAAATATTATGCCTTATATATTTATGCCTTTTTCTTTAAGGCTCGATTAAACGCGAATGCCTGAAAATATTGTTGAAAAATACAAAGTGATATAACCAATGACTTTTCAGACTGTTAGTTCAAAATGTGCCTATAATATACTTGTCTTGGACACTAGCTACTGTGGTACTATGCCCTCAGTCGTTTCCCGAGTTGTTTCGAGGTGCACTTTTTATCTTAACTATTTCATACTACTTATCTGATGAAATATTTTAATGAAATGATTTTATTCAGAATGTTCAAATGACACGAGACACTGTATGATTTTAGTTTAAACTGCATTTTTTTTAAACTGCAGCTCTTTCGAAAGAGTAATATATTAAACCCAACGATGCCTACTATATATTATTAAACTATATAGTAGGTATCGTTGGGTTTAATTTTTTGCAAGTTTGTTTGCAAACGATGATCTCAGAAACCACTGGCCGTTTAACGTCACGATGCGTACGACGATTGAGAGCAGAGCAGCAGTGTAAAGTTTTAAAAACTGAGGAAAATTTATTTCTTTTGATATCTTACGTTGTGTGCATTGTGTAATTCGTTATACCTCATTTATACTCTCGCGCGAGTCACGAGGCGAGCTGCGAGACGAGTCGCGAGTGTAAACACTGTATTGGTACCTTTTTTTTCAGCTCGTGGCTCGTCTCGTGGTGCCTGCGAGAGTGTAAATGGGGTATTAAAGTTACGTAACAACCGCATATTTTTTCAAATTGTTTTTCTTTAAAAATTAAGAAAAATGTCTGTGAAAAATTATGTCTATCTATTAAGGTTGTTCTAAAAGCGAGGGGTGTGTAAGGACTAGTTAAGAGTAAGGACCCCGGTCGAAACGAAGTTAACTTGTGAATATTACAATACGAAAAAAATATGTTCGTCGACGTGCCAACTGCTTCTTTCCCGGTTAGTGCAATATAGAAATAGCACAGTTCCTTTAAAATTGTATTGTAGGTGCCTACGCCCTGTTTAACCTATCTCTCTCTCCCTCATTTTTAAGTGACGCTAATAAAGTACCGCATGTCAGCTATTTAAAAACAAAATTAAATCTACATACGATCAACGTTAACAATAAACAAACGTTGACAAAACTACAGTTTAAATCCACCTGTTTCTTTTTAATACATATGAGTGGGATAAAAGTGTACACATTGAACCAATAGATTTGGCCCGTTCACAAAAGGTCCGCAATTTATTTTACCACTTTGAGTTCCCTAGCTTGGATGCCAGAACAAATATTTTTGCACTTAACCGCACAGAATCGCGGTAGATGCACAAAGGCGACTTTCGTTTGTTGCGAAGAGAGTACCTATCTCCGTGTATGTGTTTGTGCAACGCAACTGTATTGAATGTGACAACAATGTTTATTGAAGCGCTGCAATTGAAGAAATACTCTTTTTACCAACACCTGGTTTTTTGTTAATTTGCTAATAACAATCTTTCTTTATTGAAGTTATATTTCTTTTCAGTTAGAGTCCGAGACTACCTGGACTTTAATTGGTCGTGCTTATTAGTGTGTAGCACATAAGACCTTTCAGCCTTTTTGTTACCACCTCACTAAAAAGGGCAACGGGTTCAAATTTTCTTCCAAATTTAACATCTAAAATATACACATTTTATTAAATTTATTCGGCTTTAGACCCACCCCAGGTCCGTGCTTCGGAAGGCACGTTAAGCCAATGGTCCCGGTTGCCAATAAAATGGCAGTCGTTAAGCCAAGTTGAAGGCCTTATGGGCGGCTTAAAAAATTTCAACAGCAGGTCGCCCCAGCCTGCGCCTGTCCATTTCAACACGGCAATGGGCACACCACCTGTTACGTGGGACTAAAATGCATACGGTGAAATGTAGGCGTTTTATATGCCTCTGTCTACCCCTTCGGGGATAAAGGCGTGACAATATGTATGTATACTTCTTTTGGCGCGTTAGGAAAAAATTATGACAGTAAATTTTACGATGCGCGCGCAGAATGTCACTAAAAACCGACACCCTGAAGTTTACTGATAAGTGTTTCCATGACAACTTATAACTAAATTTAAAGTAGTTTTCAATCCTGAACTTAGCTATAATCAATATTTTAGTTTTTTTTACAAACGTAGGATAAAGCAAAAGATAATATTTTTAAGGATTAAGGAGATTTAAGTCAACACACAATATCATATTAAAATTAGAATTGATTTATTTAGATGCAGTTTCGAGCAAATTTTTCTTTTTTTATTTGTGTTTGTGACTGAATTTAAATTTAATTTGGCTGATAGAGCTCGAAATCCAGGTAGGGATTGAAAGCAACTGCGAATTCATCAATGAATTGAGATTAACAAAAAACTATTTTGAGGTTGAGTTTTTGCCACTGATCTCGTGTGATGTTAATGAGGCATCGTAATGCAAATTCATTATTTTTTAAATTTTAAGCAACGATTCAGTCAACTCTCGTGAATTTGAAGTTCCTGTAATACCAAAATGTTGCATTTACAGTTTCGTAGGTTAACTGATGACTATTTAAACAGGTTTTACAATATAATATAATTTTAATAGTCATTAGTCAATAAATTCTGAACAATCAAGTTACTACGAGTACTACTAATTGTGGGACATTTTTTTTACACACTGCCGTCTATCCCTAAGCACCTCACTTCCTATTCCGTGAGACAGTAATGCACTTGGTCATCGACTCCTCGATGAAGTGCCTTGGGCTCGTACTCGATAGCCGATGGAACTTGGGATAACATTTCCGAAGTTTGGTCCCTTAACTGAGGGACCCCGCGGACTCTTGCTACTGTAGCCTGATTTAAGGAGACCTAACGCTTCCTGCAGGAGAGTCTTCCTTCGGGATCGTGCGAATCTTGGACCTTTACGGGGCTCTCGATTTTCTTCTTTGGGCGGGGAACCTGACGGCCGCCAACGTGGTTATTTTACATAGCCCGTTAAAAGCAATGGTCGTCAGGGTGATTAGAGGGTACCACACGATCTCCGTCGAGGCAGCATGTCTCCTAGTCGGGACAACTCCGTGGAAGCTGGAAACGAAGGCTCTTGCGTCGTTGTATCAATGGTGCAAGTCGCTAGAGCGAGACTACAGGCCGGTACCCCGAAAAATCGAAGAGACATGGAAGGTGCGACTTGAGCAACCAAAGTGGGGACACACTACTATTGAGGCGTTGATGCCGGTCATGAAGAGCTTGGCTGCAGAGGCAAGACAGCAGCCTCACCTACCGGATGTCACAGATGCTTACCGGACATGGGTGCTTAGGTAAGTTTCTGTGGTGTATAAGCCAAGAGGTAACACCGGACTATCAGCACTGCGGGGACTGCAACGAGGACACGGCGCTGCATACACTGGCGGAGTGCTCAGCGTGGGCGCTGCAGCGCTAGGACTTAGAATCGGGTCTGGGTGTGTACGTTTTCACACTGGAGATTATGGTGAGATGTGATCTCCGGCGGGAGCCACTGGAAAGCTCTGCATCTTTTTTAGGGAAAGAAATTGAGTTCCGCAGTCAGCAGTGGGGGCGCCGCAGACTTATCGCTACCTAGGACCACCGGCCTCTATGACTAGGGGCCTGAGGATGGCCTTTCACCCCCTCAAAGATAGCATTAGAATTCTCCCCAAAGAAGCAAGTTGTCACCCAGACCCCTAAAGAAGCGAGATAACGCCCGGACCGAGACCGCGTTGGTGGATAAAGTCTGCTGGAAGTCCTTGGGCTATTGTTCCGAGGGCTCACCCGGGACCCCTGGCCAAATGGAAGGGCACCGAGTGGTTTTAGTCGGTAGGAGTCCGGCATAGCATCCGTAAGGATTTTCACACGTAAAAAAATTAGATACACACGGGAAAAAATTGGGCTCATAATGTACCTCTGCCACCCCTTCAGCCTGATTAATCTATCAGTAAATTAGAAAAATTTAACATCTGGATTTTGTTTCTATCCTTAAGTTTCATTTATTCGATCCTTATGATATAATCCCTATATTATAACCTAGTTTATCTGGTGAACATGCCACACTATCTATCCTGTTATAAGATTCTGACAAATTGAAAATGCTTTACAAAAGGCGATTTTTCAATACACTTTTAGTTTGTTTACGTTGCTTGTGAATTTTGCACGAGTTTGCACAAGCTTCAGAAAACAAATGGCCTTGTTAAATCTAGATGCGCTTCATAAATAAATATACACAAATATTGTATTTTTTTTTTTTTCAGTTAAGGTGACGTTTAAAGTATTAATTTGTGAGAAAATTGACATCTCTTGAACTAAAACACTTGTACTATTCCACTTATTTATTACTTAAACCTGACCGGTTTCGCCTTACGGCATTTTCAAAGGTTAGCACATATTATATGCATACTCAATGACATCCGAAATACATATAATATGTGCTAACCTTTGAAAATGCCGTTAGGCGAAACCTGTCAGGTTTAAGTAATAAATAAGTGGAATAGTACAAGTGTTTTAGTTCAAGATGTGTAGCAAGTTCCACCAAGTGCCATCAATCACCAGTGTAAAAAAAATTGACATCATTTCAATCCTGGATGCTCAATACTTTTTACGTAAGAGGATACTTTAAGGAAGATAAAGATTTCCATAAGGTTTGGTTCTTTACGAATTAAGTTGTAAGTATTTGCTGTACGAAGTTTTCTGGGTCAGCTAGTTGTCCTATAAAATCGAACCTCATAAGTGGGAAAACAGCATAAGCAGGTACTGATCCAGATATCGCCCATGTCCATTACTTAGCTCCTTTTAAGTCAAGTAAAGACATTCTTTTGACTTTTGTCGGTGACCCGAATTCTCAAACATGATCAATACCATAAGTTGCACCACAAATAGGTTAAATACCATATTCATAGACAATTATATGTCTTGGACAGAAAGGTGTTAATAAGTATGTAGGTAAGTAGATATTGTTTCGCATGAAATCCCGATAAAGTATATTAGTATATTTTTTGTGTGATTAACAAATCTAGATCTCTAAAGGTAAAGACTCTACAAAAAAAAAATCATAGTTTAGAATATCATTCTATAAATATGGATTCTAAACTATGAAATATATTTTCATGAAGTAAAATACACTCTAAATTTTGTATAATAAAGTCAACTAAACTATTTCAACACTAAAGGAAATATAAAGTTTCCATTACCCTCTCACAGATTCGAGATTGCTTACAGCTCCATAGAGCAGCTCAAGTATTTCAATGCTTCAAGGCATGTTATTCAAGATAATATTAATGAAGGAACGTCCAATATAACCCTTAAGTAGGATATGAAATTGTGTATTTAGGAAGTATGTTTAGCGCGGATGGAAGATGTGATTCGGATGTAGAACGGCGAGGAGCTGCCGGAAACAAAGTTAACGGTGCTTTGTCCCAGTTAGTAAAGCGACAAAGCATCGTAAAAGAAGCACGAATAGCGATTCATAACGCAGTGCTAGTGCCAACTTTGCTTTACGGTAGTGAAACCTGGGTATGTCAGCAGATGCATGAAAGTAAATTGAATGCTGTGGAGATGCGATCACTTCGAAAATTGTGCGGCGTTACCTTGGCCGACCGAATACGTAACGAAGTGATACGCAATATGGCAGGTTTGAATGAAAGTGTCAGCGTTAAGCTGGAAAAGGGCGTGCTCCGTTGGTTTGGACACGTCCAACGAATGAGTGAGGAACGATTGACGAAGAATATATATTGTTCAAAAATAGAGGGTAGAAGGAATCAGGGTAGGCCGATACTTACATATGAAGACCACGTGAGCAGATTGCTCAAAAACGGAAAGGTCAAAAGTACTCAGATACCCAGACGTGCATGTATGAAGCGATTGATGAATCTCGAAGAAGCGAAATAAGTATGCATGGATCGCGAAGCCTGGCGATCTGTCCTCTCTGACTACCCCGTCAGGAATACAGCGTGAAGATAGTTAGTTAGTTAGTAAGTAGAATATAAATTCACCGATGAATATATTTTTTGAATATAAACATAAAATAACGTTTCATCTTGAAATGCAGTATTTATTTACAGGTGATTTTTTTTATTTAGATATCAGCACTTATTCACAACCATTCTTAAAGTTTGCGAGTAACATTGAAAAATACACCGGAAAACCATTACGATAAGATAATTTCGGAAATTTAATTCGTAATAGTATCTATGAATCAACCTTTTCGACTTCAATTTGAGTTCTCGAATGATTATTGGAGTCACAAACGGTTGTGTATAAGGTTGAAGATTGAATTCCAAGACATTTTTTTTCATATAATGATATCTAATAATTATTCTTTGGCATGCTTTGCAATATTTAGAAATATGATTAAATTCGTTTCAACTGTGAGAGAATGATAATATTTATGTATGGTGAGTTTTTTTTTAACAATACCTAAAATTTGAACAAAGGACATTTATAAACAATTGTACACACAATTCACGTCTACTTTCATCCAAATATGTTTGAGTTAAAACTTAGTGGAAGGTCGTTATTCTGCAAAATTATGCAAATTTTCGACGGTGACGAGCTGAAATTTAATTTCTAAAGAAAACTCGGACAATGGAATTAAAATGACCCTTACCAGGTAGACAGGGAAATAGAAATATGAGTTTGATTATATTTTAGCTTAAAATTTGAATCCTTTTCTGATAACGACGACTGAACAAACTTTTGCGTTATTTTACATAAGAATTGGGGGCTGAGTCTTCTATTGACAAGCCGTAGAAAGGAACCAGAATCGCTGTCTTTAGCTGTCAAAATGTTAGTAGACTATAAAAATGCAACTGACTAGCGGCCACTGGTGCGGTACGTGTAAGTAGAATTCTATCGGCCGACCGATAGAAGTGTATTGGAGTACGATTGTAATAGTAGACTACGAAAACTGACAAAATTGAACGGTGGCTTCCTATTGAGCGATGATTTCGATTCTATTTCGACACGATTGAAATAGCAAAATCGGCCCCCTGCTACGTGAATGTGGCTCACCACGATAGACATAAGTGCCTTATTTTGGAAATTTAAACAATTTAGATACCAATCCAAATTGGATTTTTTATTTTTTATTTAACTAACCTATCCTAAATTTGTTTTTATCATGCACGTCTTTTTCTTTTTCCCCGAAAGGGTGGCAGAGGTATGTTATACTCCCACATTTAGCCGTGTGCGTTTTTGTTCCACGTAACAGGTGGTGAGTCCATTACTGTGTTGAAACGGACAGGCGCAGGTTGTGGCGACCCGCTGTTGGAGCATTTCAACCCGCCCTTATCTGCGATATTACTGGCAACTGCGACTAACGGCTTAACGTGCCTTTTGAAGCACGAAAATGCTCGTAAATGGAAATGCCACAAAGCGGTCACCCATCTGAGGATCAGTCATAGATTGAAATTTGCTTAACGCAGTGTTAGTTTACAGAACACTGAGTTACCGAAGCTACGAGTGTTTCATTTAATGTAGAGAGTAAGAAGTAATAAATCTGACAAAGTGCGAGTTGTACCACTGAGAGTGCCGTACAAAATTGTTGGTAAGTACATTAGTGCTTCAATGGCGCAGTGATAGTGTGTGCGACTGCCGCGCTGAGGTCCCGATTTCGATTCCCGGGTCGGAACAAATATTAGTGTGTTCCACAAATATTTATTTTCGAAGTTTGGGTGTTTTCTATGTATAATATGTATGTATTTAGAAATATACAACCCATAACCCATATTACAAGCTTATAGCTTAGTTTGGCTAGATGGCGCTGTGTAAAAAGTGTCCGGCAATATTTCTAAGTCAGTCTTTTTTTTTTAAATACTATTTTCTAATTCTCTAAAAACTTTATTAACGTTGTGGGTTGAATTTAGGTAATGTTCGATGTTTAAGTGCAAACGATATATACGAGTACGTTTGATTTTTTACAGCTTCAAGATTGTGAACCGTTCCGTTTTCGAAGTAAAGGGTCATGCTTGACAGATAAACGAACGGACGGATATACAACAAAATATATAAGGAATCAGTTTTTCAAAAGGAAAAAAGGGATTCCTAATAGGATCACTTTGTTTTTGAAGTGAAACTTCTTTATCGACGTTGAGAGAAATTTTGTAGCTATATAAAAATCTCCACGTTTTTCACTTATGCGATATGTTGTTTTGAAGTGAAACTTCTTCATAGACGTATGAGAGAAATATTATAGCTGTATAAAAATGTCGTAAAGAAGTTTTACCTCTTACTCTGGTACACACACATTTTTTTTTGTTTGTAGTTTGTTAAGACAGAACCCTAAAAATCATATCAAATCCATTAACGTTATCTTTTCACGATTAGGCTTTGACCTCTAATGAAATAAAATGCCCTACACAGAAATACGCTATCTCTTAGTCCATTTAGGTTTTAGGGTCGAATAATACTTAGGATTTAAGACGGACTTAAAAGCTTTCAAAATATAGCACAAAGGACTCGGTTCTACAAAATCTTGTAAGTATTATTGGCCTTCTATTATTCGACACCAACTCTTACCTTCTAAGTATTATACCTATCTCTTACTTAAGATATTATAATTCAAACCTGTCTTATTATTGTACGAGTAAATTTTCGGACAATAATTTACAAAATAAAATTATTCAAAATTATTTTTGTTCTTCTGCAGTTACAATAACAAGGCTTAATTTTCTTACCGTTTAAGTAAAGATAGCATATAGTTTCTCTTAACTACAAGCTTGAAATTTTTTTATTACCTTTGGCTTATATGTATTAAGGTTATACAAATATTACATTTTTTTTGGGCTTAGCGTGCATTATTCTGAGAACTAAATTTAATTTAATAGATATCAAGAAGAATTTAGTGTAAACTTAAGCCCAAATTTGTGAGAAAAACATTATCCCAAGACCGCCATTTTGAACAAAATTCAATAGATGGTTTTTATTTATGGTTTGGGGTGTAAGGGGCCCCGCCCGACTCCTGTGGCAAGTGGGCTAGGGCTGCCGTGTGTCGGGCCAGCACGGCTAAAGAAGTTAGCCCCAACCCGAATCCGCTTCGCATCTTGGAACATTGGCACGCTGACTGGGCGTGCGGTAGAGTTGGCCGAAGTACTCTGCAGGCGGAGCGTGGACGTAGCGTTCCTGCAGGAGACTCGGTGGAAGGGCAACAGAGCCCGGCCCTTGCAGAACGGCTACAAGCTGTATTACACGGGTGCGCCTGGTGGGGAGAACGGGGTGGCCGTTGTGCTCTCCGAGGGGCTGCAGAGTGGCATCTTGGAGGTGAAACGCTGTAGCGACTGGCTTATGATCGTGAGGGTGCTTATCGATGGGATTATTACCCACCTGATAAGTGCCTACGCGCCACAGGCCGGTTGTAGCGACGCCGATAAGATGTCGTTTTGGGGTCAACTCGAGGGAGTGCTTCGGAGCATTCCGTTGTCACAGGGAATCGTTTTGGGCGGCGACCTAAACGGTCATGTGGGTGAGAGGTGTAAGGAGTTTGAGCGTGTTCATGGTGGTTTTGGATACGGCACCCGCAACGCTGAAGGAGAAGCTATCCTCAGAACGTGTGCGGCTGGCGATCTGGCCATTGTGAACACGTATTTCATAAAGAAATCCGAACATCTCATCACCTACAAGAGGCGTACAACTCAGATCGATTTCCTACTCACTAGGCGACACAGCATCGGCAAGGTGGCCAACTGCAAGATCATACCCGGTGAGAGTCTTACTGCACAACACCGTCTCCTTGTCATGGACCTCTGTGTGAAGCCCAAAGGCAAACGCATCGAGCGGTGCCAGCGCCGCATCAGATGGTGGCTGCTTGATGAAACTAGGTTCCAGGAGTTCGTCTCAGCTGTCGGTGACAAGTGCACCGACACTGAAGGCGAACCAGTTCAAGATTACTGGGACAAAGTTCAGGCGGCCATCCTTGGAGCGGCGAAGGTGGTGCTCGGTGAGTCTAAGGGTGGACGCAAATGTGACAAGGAAACTTGGTGGTGGAACGACGCAGTCCAGAGGGAGACTAGGGAGAAGAAAGCCCTCTTTAAAAAGTGGCAAGTGACCGGATCTCCTGAAGACCGCGACGCGTACAGGGCTGCCAAGCTCGCCACAAAGAGAGCTGTAGCCAGAGCCAGACGTGACCACTTACAACCTCTGTATGATAATCTAGAATCGTCTGAGGGCCAGAAGCTCATCTATAAGCTGGCGCGCTCCAGGGTCAAAGTGGCACAGGATATATCCAAGTGTCGCTGTGTAAAAGACCCTGAGGGCAACCTGTTAAGCGAAGACCTCGCGGTAAAGGAGAGATGGCGCTCGTACTTCCACGAGCTGCTTAATAAACAGCACAAAGAGGTGCAGCCTCCGGACCTCCCTCCGAATCAGGGACTAGTGCTACCGGTAACGCCTGGAGAAGTCCTGACTGCGCTTCGCCGCATGAAGAATCGGAAAGCTGTCGGACCCGATGGAGTCCCCATCGAAGCCTGGAAGGCGATGGGTCCTCGCGGTGTGGGCATCTTAGTAAACCTTTTTAACCGCATACTCCTCAGCGGGCAGATCCCAAACCAATGGAGACTGAGTATTATTACTCCAGTCTTCAAAGGTAAGGGGTCAGTGCAGGAGTGCGGGAGCTACCGCGGTATTAAGGTGATGTCCCACACCATGAAGATCTTCGAGAGGATTATAGACTCTCGGATCCGGCAGGAGTGTACTCTCTCGGAGTGTCAATATGGGTCTCGCCCTGGTCATGGGACCACGGACCCTGTTTTTGCCCTGAGGGTTGTCGCAGAGAAATACAGGTCGAAGAACACGCCTCTGCACTGTTTGTTTCTAGATATGCAGAAGGCCTTCGACTGTGTTCCTCGCGCGATGATCTGGTGGGCACTGCGGTCCAAAGGGGTTCCAGAGGTCTATATTGACACTATCCGGGACATGTACTGTGACTCCGATTCAATGGTTCGGACTGCTGTTGGCGACACGAAACCCTTCCCCATCACCGTCGGGGTACACCAGGGTTCGGTCCTTAGTCCGCTTCTGTTTAGTGTAATATTAGACGAATTGTCGGACAGCATCAGAAACCCACATGAGCAGCCTCCATGGTTGCTCATGTATGCTGACGATATTGCGCTGGCAGACGCGGACAGGGGCAGATTGGTGCGACGTGTAAAGGCGTGGAAGGAGACGCTTGAGAACGGTGGTCTGAAACTAAATGTGGCGAAGACCGAGTACTTGGCACTAAACTCGACAGATCCCACATCCGTCCGCATAGGCGGTGATTTGGTCGAGCGCACGGACCAGGTTAAATACCTGGGATCTGTTTTTCACACGTCCAGTGATATCGATTGTGACGTCAAGTCACGCATTGCTGCCGCGTGGGCCAAATGGCAGGAGATGACCGGTGTCATTTGTGACCCTAAAATGCCGATCCGGTTGAAGGGACAGGTCTACAAAACCATTATTAGACCTGTCCTTTTACATGGCAGTGAGACGTGGCCGATATTGGAGCGACACAAGCAGGAGCTGCGTGTCACGGAAATGAAGATGCTGCGGTGGATGTGTGGGGTCACGCGGATGGACCGCGTGAGAAACTCTCGCATCCGCGGCAGCCTTCACGTCCGTGACATTGCAGACAAGTTGCAAGAGTGTCGCCTTCGTTGGTATGGTCACGTCTTGCGGCAACCGCCGGGCTACGTGGGTAACAAATGTCTGGCCATGTCAGCCCCGCCGGGTCCCGGTAAGAGGGGAAGACCCAAGAAGTGCTGGCTTGACGTCGTAAGGGATGACATGCGTGCCAATGGTCTCACTACAGGGGATGCCGAAGACCGTGCGAAGTGGAGGAGAAAATGTAGGATGGCGGACCCCGGGCGTCGCGAGACGCAACTGGGACAGACGCTCGGATGATGATGATGGTTTATATTTATGGTTTATCTCGGTTCTGGTAGTTTAATGGCTAGAACATTGCCCTGGTTAGGCAAAAGTCACGGATTCAATCCCCGTCTCAAACCAAGTTGTCGTTTTTTACTTTATAAAAATTCTGTCCTTAACTCCGAAATCATCTAAAAGTACAAATGGTCCGTGCCATTGTACATCTACCTTATTTGCTATTTATTTTGTTATTAATACTAACTGTCCATTAACACAACTGATATCATAATTTGTCTTATATTTTTGTTTACTTAAAAATACAATTCGATAAATGTTTTTTTTTTTTATTCAACACAATACAAATTACAATATAATACACAATATGAAATCACATGGTGCAGATCTGAATCGTAATCCAAACATTTGTGTTCTTTGAGAACTTCGTAATAAACCCCTACATAAATAAAAACGAGAGCAAAATGGCAACACTGCCTTGGGGATTCACGTGATAATTACTAATTTTTATTCTATAATAAAAATAATATAAAAAGGTAAATGAAAATGTAACTAATAATTCTAACTACTGGGCGTGGAATAAAGGACACCTTTGAGCTGTTCAATGTATGCTGCTATCTTAGGAGTAAATATATCAAGAGAAGCATCTTTTTTAGCTAAATCATTATACTGTCGAGCCATCCTAACAATAGGGTTAAAGTATGATATGTTGTTTTTATGTATATGTAGTGCAAAAAGACTCGTCTGATTTGACCTTCGCGCGGCTGTATCTTGCGTAAAAAATCACTTGAGAGAGCAAATAAGGAGTATCAAGTATAGAATGAACTATTTTATAGATATATTTATGGTTTATCTATCACAATGGGACGGGAATACACATGGTGAAAAGTGGGCATATAATATGCCTCTGCCACCCCTTTAGGGCATAAGGCGTGATAGATAAATAAATAATCTATCACAAAAAATATAATATATTATAAAATTATTATGAGCATCTTGATATGCTACTTGCAGCCTTTACTTAAGGTCTAAGGTATAAATGTCTAGATTATATAACGGTTATACATATTGGCTTACTCTACAAGGTAAAACACTAAATCCACCAAAAACCAATTCAAATGGTGAATAATTGTTTCATGAATGAAAAAAATTATGACAAAATGTAGCACCAAAATGGTAGCCACTGACTCCATGTCTCTTTTTGACCATTAAACTGTAGTCTTAAGAATGCCCCAACTATCGACTGGTGACGTTATGACGTCAATGTTAAATTAACAATTTTTAAAAGTTTTATTCGTTTTTTTGTATGTATGTAAAAAATAAATAAATAAATATCCATCACGCCTTATCCCCGAAGGGGTGGCAGAGGCATATTATATGCCCACTTTTCACCGTGTGGATTCCTGTCCCACGTAATAGGTGGTGAGCCCATTGCCGTGTTGAAATAGACAGACGCAGGTTGTGGCTACCTGCTGTTGAAATTTTTTAAGCCGCCTATAAGGCCTTCAACCAGGCTTAACGACCGCCATTTTACTGGCAACCGGGACCAACGGCTTAACGTCCCTTCCGAAGCACGGAAACGCTCGCAAATGTAAATGCCACAAAGTGGTCACCCATCCGACGACCAGCCATAGTGAAAGTTGCGTACCTCAGTGATCGTTTACCGAACACTGAGACCGCGGGGCCACCAGCGCTTCATATGTATGTCATATGTATATGTATGTTCATATGTATGTATGTAGGTGTGTACTCTTCAAGAGCACGAAAATACGTCAATTGTGTGGGTGTCATTTATTTAAGTTCTACCACACTGTTTGTACAGGGAACGTTCTGGTGAATAATTTAATTAAAATAAACAAAGAAAACCAACTTACAAAGGCCCAATTTGTTTCACCATTGTAGAAGTAGGAATGTCCCAAGTATATGTGAACGTATACTGTTCCTACATTCACAGCCTATTGTTGTGCTCAAAGGGTAAAGTTCAAAAGGATACATCGTCGTATTCACAGTCCTGTACAATAGTAAAAAGTGTAAAGCTAGCAATACATGAATTGCTTTCTAGGATGGATTTCCGACCACGTGAGGAATTTCGTAATTCCCTATTTTTTTTAACTTTTAGGAAGTAGCTTCGATTAAGTTTTGTTTTGTACATAGAACAGCGTATTTTATGTGATAACTAATAGATGGTCTCTCTACTCATTTGTAGTGGTATTAGAAAAAAAAGCACAAGCTATTCTAAGTTCAATTTGGGTTAAATGACGCTGTATAAAAATATTTCACTATGGCTAGTCCTCGGGTGGGTGACCACTTAGTGGCATTTACATATGCGAGCGTTTCCGTGCTTCAGAAAGCACGTTAAGCCGTTGGTCCCGGTTGTCAGTAAAATGGCAGTCGTTAAGTCAAGTTGAAGGCCTTAAGGGCTTGAAAAATTTCAACAGCAGGTAGCCACAACCTGCGTCTGTCTATTTCAACAAGGCAATGGGCTCACCACCTATTTCGTGGGACAGGACTACACATGGTGAAAAGTGGGCATATAATGTGCCTCTGCCACCCCTTCGGGGATACGGTGCGATAGATAAATAAAATAAATATACTTTTATTAAAAAACGGAAAAATATACTTTTATTAAAATACGGAAGGTTTATTTTAAATAACAAAAGATGGAAAGAGCTTATCTAAGAGATATTTTCTAGACTCGAAATATGTGACCCAACTACAACGTTAAATGTTAAACCAATTTGCAAGGAGTTGTTTCTGGATGTTACCGAAAATGAAATTTCAATTTTGCTTTGTTTTGTTAAGTGAATTATTTATTACTTCTCTTGTGAAGCGTCAAATGATATATATTCTGAACTAGAGAAGCCAGCGGATGCCTTGGTGTGAAATTAGGTTATCACATAAATATGTTTTCTGTGGCAGCAATTGCATTTTTTAGAGAACCAGAAGGTCATAGCCCGCAGAGTCAACGTATATAAATAAACTAGTTGACGCCCGCGGCTTCGCCCGCGTAGAGAAGTTTTCCCGTTCCCGGTTTCCCACAGGAACTTGTTCCCGGGATAAAAAGTAGCATATGTGTTATTCTGATGTATAAGCTACATTGTTGTAAAGTTTCATTAAAACCCGTTCAGTCGTTTTTACGTGAAAGAGTAACAAACATCCATTCAAACGTTCACATTTATATTATATTAAGATTAAGATATATAAATAGGTCAAAGCATATAATATTATATGTGTACTGTGGCAGAGTTAGTGATTGCCACTATATATACACGATATACATCTACTGGCCAGCCCCAATGGGTTGTGAATTCACTAGTTAAGATATCAATAGTAGAAGAACCGTTGGCCGATAGAGCCAACGAGTTTTGGAGTGGAGACTAAAACTTGGTAGGACGACTCTTGGCCAGATGGACTCATAATCCAGTAAAGTTCGCAGTGTGAGCCTGGATGCGGAAGGTGTAGGGCCATTGGTTGTGGCGTGAATTGGAAGAAGCCTATCCAGCCGTGGACTGCCATATGCTAATTAAATAATAAATATCGTTTGGACAACTTACACAACGCCATCTGATTCCAAACTAAGCAGAGCTTGTACTATGGCAACCAGACAACTAATATACATACTTATGTATTTCTAAATACATACATATATACAATAAATAACACCCAGACACAGAATAAACCATCATGCTCATCACACAAAGTTTTATCCAGGGTGGGAATCGAACCCACGACCTCTTGCGTAGCAGTCAGATGCACTCCCACCGCGCCACAGAGGCAGTCATTTGAGTTGTAACATGTTAAACTAATAACTAGGTAATAAGTTATTTTTAGGGTTCCTTTCAAAAGGTAAAGAAATTAGCTCTAAATTGACAATTCTACGTCAACCAAAAGTACCCTATAGGTTTTGAGTCGGAAACCTATATGGTATTTCCTGATGATATAGAATCACGAAATTTGACAAATACAAGTCCTAAAATTAAAAGAAGTTGCATTAGGGATTGGTCGGACTGGACACTCTGAGGCTGAGACGCGACTTTTTGCACATTATGCACTACTTATTAATGAATAATAAAATAGCTAACCTGTCGGTGCGCGAGTGCATACACCTTTATGTCCCAGGTAAATACATACTGACTGACGGCAAGCAGCATCAACTCCTTGCCTGCCCACTAACTTAGCGGACTCTGACTGCTGGCCTTACTTTCATAGCTATCCAATTGATTAACAATTTGTTGCAGCTATATCCAGATGTAGGATATGTTTTACGATAAACCGGGAGCTATTGCCAAGTCTGTGAAGATATACCAGTGTAGGTAATCTATCATTATTATTTTAGAGAGAATTGATGCAGACAGACAAATATTGATAACCTATATTATGTGTGTAATAATAGTCCTATAGTAATTAAAATAATTTGTAAAGTAAGTATAACAAATATTGAATTTCCAGATATATAGGTATATAGCATGTAACGACGCAACTTACAAGCGTCTTGGTGTTCTGTATACTGTAAGCTTGTATATTAAAAATGAATTGAATAAATGAAATGAAATAAATGATGGTATAATGAGTAGGTACGAAACCCTCGGTGCATGAGTTCGAATCGCGCTTAACCGGTTTTTTTATTCGGAGGCGTACAAAAGTTTAAATTAAATACCCACGTATCAATCAGTTTCTACTCTAATTAATTCTACGTAGTCCTTTAGTAAAATGTTAATCTGAACTTAAATTACGACAACCAGATCACAATGCGTAGTGCCAATATGTAGAAAGGATAATTTAATTTATTTTTAGGTCTAAGTACTACCGAAAACCTCCGTTTATCTTCATTATTGTATTGATGTTCATACAATTAGGTATCTTAAACAATCTGCTGTAATTTTAATTTATAATAAGTGAAACATGAAAATAGCGACGAATAATGGAAAAATAAATATTTTTTTAATTCAGATGAAAAAAAATTCAAAGAGAATAGAATAGAAATACATATAAAGAGATGGGTTATAACTGGGTTAAAACCGCTAACTCAGTGTTCTGTCTACGATCACTGCGTTTAGCAACTTTCGCTATAGCTGGTCCTTGGATGGTGACCACTTTGGCATTAACATTTGCGAGCGTTTCCGTCCTTTGCAAGGCACGTTAAGCCGTTGGTCCCGGTTGCCAGTAAAATGGCAGTCGTTAAGCGTAGTAGAGGCCTATTGAGCGGTTTGAAAAATTTCAACAGTAGGTCGTCACGGCCAGAGCTTGTTTATTTCAACGCGAAAATAGGCTCACCACTTGTTACGTTGGACAAAAAAGCGTACGGTTAATTGTGGGCGTATAGTTGCCTCTGTCTGCCCATTCGGTAATAAAGGTGTGACAATATTTTTGTATATATGTATGTATAGTAAGTATGTATCTGTCTATATATACGTTTATATTAACATGATACGGATATCTTGCACAGTAATTGTGTTGTGTATCTGATCCAGATCGACAGACGTTAATTTATTATCCTGACAAAAGCCTGTGTGCTGGTTTCAACATCAGAATGTCAGGTTAGAAATGCGGCCATCGTTTTAATTAAATCTTATTTTGCTACATATTAAAGTGCATTACTTACTGACATATTGCTGCATGCACCTAATATATTTATGCATTTTGTGTTAAACTATTTTTTAAGTGAAAACTTCTTATAGCGCGGTACGCATATTTATAGATCAGATAAAATCTCTGGACTCATAAATTTTTATTTATGTTTAATAATTTTTTTAACTTTACAACTAAAGTTATTTACTTATTATGTGGATATGAGTACAAAATTTTTTAGTCAAACGACTAAAAAATTTAGTTTTCACTTCTGTCGGCACTTCCGGAGTGCAATCCGTAATTTACAAAGAATACGAAGTATAAGAAGCGGATATTTCGGGATATCCGCTTATGTATCCCCAGTTTGTTCGTCATAACAGTTTGTTCGGTTATTGTAATTAGGTAATCGTTATTAAAAAGTGCCCCGTGGTCTCAGTGTTCTGTAAACGATCACTGAGTTACGCAACTTTCACTATGTCTGGTCCTCGGATGGGTGACCACTTTGTGGCATTTACATTTGCGAGCGTTTCCGTGCTTCGGAAGGCACGTTAAGCCGTTGGTCCCGGTTGCCAGTAAAATGGCAGTCGTTAAGCCTGGTTGAAGGCCTTATGGGCGGCTTGAAAATTTTCAACAGCAGGTAGCCACAACCTGCGTCGGTCTATTTCAACACGGCAATGGGCTCACCACCTATTACGTGGGACAGGAATCCACACGGTGAAAAGTGGGCATATAATAAGCCTCTGCCACCATTATTTATTTATTTATTTTATTTAAAAAGTGTATAATATAAAAATTATAAATGTTACTGTAAAGCAAATTGTAACCTTTATATAATTCGTTACTTACTGTATCGATTTGGTGTTGACTGTAAGGATACTGTAATTGTGGTTTTTGAATAAATAAAAAAAAAAATTTGTAAATAAATATGTCCTGCATTAGCGCATCATATAAATTACAATCTTAGCCAAAAGACTAATTAGTAAAACTATTGTACTAATTTTCTCTTTACAACTAAAGTTATTTACTTATTATGTGGATATGAGTACATAATTTTATAAAATAAAATAAATAAATATCCATCACGCCTTATCCCCGAAGGGGTGGCAGAGGCATATTATATGCCCACTTTTCACCGTGTGGATTCCTGTCCCACGTGATAGGTGGTGAGCCCATTGCCGTGTTGAAATAGACAGACGCAGGCTGTGGCTACCTGCTGTTGAAATTTTTTAAGCTGCCTATAAGGCCTTCAACCAGGCTTAACGACTGCCATTTTACTGGCAACCGGGACCAACGGCTTAACGTGCCTTCCGAAGCACGGAAACGCTCGCAAATGTAAATGCCACAAAGTGGTCACCCATCCGACGACCAGCCATAGTGAAAGTTGCGTACCTCAGTGATCGTTTACCGAACACTGAGACCGCGACATAATTTTATAGGTCCTTTAATGTTTTAAAATATAGTAAGTTATAATCAGAGAGCAGAGTAAAGAATGTTGCTCGCTCTCTCTAATAACAATAACGCGTACCATGTTTATCTCAAACTATAGGTGAAAATTGCATACGTAGTCTGTCAGTTACTTGGCATTTGTCTGTAGTTATTATTGTTATCGTATGAATAAAGCGTAATACTCGTACCTCTTTACTCGCTTAGTTATGTGAAATTAGAGTAAGCTAGAGTAAGGCGTAAAGAGAGCCAGTGACATTGATTCTGGGGTTGTATGTACATAATGGCATCATCAGAATTAACAATTTATAAAACAGTCTAAACCAAATGTTTCAAACGCGCCAAATTATTGAAACACGTTCTGTAGGAATCAATTGTATAATACCTATAAAGTTCTCACTTGTTCTCTAAGCTCGTTGGCACAGGGCAGTACAATACATTTTCATGTGAAATCTGTCCCGCCTAAATATGTCAATAATATAAGACAGTACGTTAATTATACAGGCATGTCAGCCTTTTTGGCTAGTATCGAATAAAATCCAACCTAATATTATAAACGCAAAGGCTTGTAACAATGTAAAAAATACATACATAAATATTGTTACGCCTTTGTCCCCGAAAGGGTTGGCAGATAGACATTTCACCGGATGCATTTGTGTCCCACGTAACAGGCAGTGAGCCCACTGTCGTGTTGAAATGGACTGGCGCAGGATGTGGCATTTACTGGCAATTAGGAAGCACGGAAACACTCGCAAATGTAAATACCCATCCGTGACCAGCTATAGCAAAAGTAGCTTATCGCAGTGATTATAATTCATTAAAAAAACTCGTACGATGAAAAACATTTTTTGAGTTTCAGTTCTAAGTATAACCCCTAATTTTTTTACCTATTTTGTATGAAAAATAAAATGCGAGTCACACAATACATCTACTTACCAAGTTTCAACAGTATAGTTCTTATAGTTTCGGAAAAAGTGGCTGTGGCGGTGGCATACGGACGGACAGTCACACAGACATGACGAATCCATTAGGGTTCCGTTTTTTACCATTTGGCTACAAAACCCTAAAAAGTGTGTGTGTACTTATGTACATGTGTTAAAAGCTTCTTTAATCAAATAAGATTTCATCACACATAGCACAACTCTTTGTTTGTAACAGAAATGGTAAATTTTTAAGAAAAAAAAACATCAAAATAATGAAAACTACTTTGAATATAGTTATAAGTTGTCATGGAAACACTTATCAACTAACTTCAGGGTGTTTATAAGTTGTCATGAAAACACTTATCAGCTAACTTCAGGGTGTCGGTTTTTCGTGACGGTATGGTCCTTATTCTGGTGTTAAGAAAACCAGAATGCGAAAAGTGCAATGAAAAATCATTTTTCGAGTCCCGAGTTCAATTTCTAAGCTTCGTCAGGACAGCGATGTCTTATTTTTATTGTTCAAGTATTTCATGTATTCAAGCACATTAGGTTTTAATAGGAGGTGAATCCAATGGAGTTATTTATCAGTCTTTATGGCCGAAGGGGTAAGCAGAGACATAGTATACGCTAACATGCATTTTTGCACCTAATGGAGTAATTAGAAAAAGTATTAGCTTAATTATCGTAAGAGAGGTACCTATTAAGTTTTAATAGGCTTCTGCTGTTTGTATTTAGGCAGAACCGCAGTGTTGATATTTCTCCATACAATTAATATGTAATAAATAATGTGTAATTTTCTCTAGGTCTTGCCATGAGTTTTCTTCTGAGATATCAGTATACAATTTCATTTTATATAAAACTGAAGAGTTTGTTTGTTGTTTTTTTGTTAATTTGTGTGGGTGAATGCGAAAATCATTGGACTACTGAATAGATCGAAAAAATAATTTTGTTTTGAATCGTGTTTTTTGTATTATCTATGAAGGCTATGGATTATATTTCATAAGGCTACTACCACATTTATGTACATTGCTACTGCCCAGGAGTGCTGAGCAATAATCATAAATGTCAATAATAATATTAAAGGATGCCATGGACGAAACCACGGTGTAACATGCAGTTTTGACTAGCGATATAGTGCGGACATATTGCCGCCAGACGTCGCTAGCTATATTGATGGATAGGATGTTAGTGCCTAGCATTTGCGTATAGATGGCATTACCGGGTCTGATATTCAAGAGATCCCATTTTAATTAATAAATATAACATTAAAATTGAATGAACAGTTTTTTTTAGTGAATACTAGTATTTAAATCAATAACTCAACATAAATATAAAATAACTTTAACTTGGTCATCAACATAATAATTTCTACCACCATTGGTAGAAATTATTATGTTGATTACTGAACGACAAGAAAAGGATACTTTTGACAGTTCTCCAGAGTGGGGTCGAGTTGAAAAAAAAAGCATATATAAAACTTACTACACATTACGCTATCTACGAAAGTAAACAACTATCAAGTTACAAAGAGAAGCAATATGGGCGACAAACAGCAGTATTGTGTACACAAGACACAATACTTTGAAGTTATACAAATACTGGAAATATAGAGCGCATGAGGCAAGTTTTCAATTGTTGCGTGGGACTGCAGTTTGTTCGGAAGATTTAATGTGAGCAATTTGAAATAGATTATGTCAGATATTTTAGTCAACAAGGGGGTCAAGCCTACTAAATTACAAAAAAAATTGCCATTCTATTTCTATTCTATATCGATTCCATTGCGTTTGGTCCGAAACTAGTTAGTCTACTAAATCATACATATATATCACAATCGCACTTCAAAAAGCTGCAGAATAGAACTAGAAGAATTTTTTTGTACCTATAAAAATATTAGTACACAACCAAATGCAACTTACAAGCCGCCGCTGGTGCGTCACGTGTTAAAAGAATTTTATCGGCCGGTTGGAAGTAAGTAGAATACAATTGAAGTGCGATTGTAATAGTTTACTACGAATTCTGTCAAATTGCATTGACTCTATTGAACTACGATTTTGATTTTATTCTAATACGATTGTAATAGTGGACCTTCAGGAGGCCAAGTCTACTAATTCAATCGCGTCAGTAGAGAACAAAAATTGTCGCTCAATAGAGAGCCGCCAGAAAAAAAATACAGCTTTCGTAGTCTACTATTACAATTGCGCTCCAATAGAATTCTATCAGCCGGCCGATAGAATATTTTGAACATGTGTAGCGCCTATAAGTAGCACTTAATTAGCATATTTGGTAGTATATATTAATATTTTGATAGCTTAAAACAGCAATTTTACTCTCTATTCTACAGTTTGAGAAGTGTGATTGTTAAATATATAATAATTTTAGTAGACTACCTGCTACCCCCAGCTGCTTTCTTTTAGAAAATAGTAGACTCGGCCCCCAGGTATCATAAAACCATGTTTTTATAACAGGCTCAAAATTAACAAAACGTTCTTGGCCCCGCTAGCTCAGTGTTCTGTAAACGATCACTGCGTTAAGCAATTTTCGCTGTAGCTGGTCCTTGGGTAGGTAACCACTTTGTAGCATTGACATTTGCGAGCGTTTCCGACACGTTACACCAATGGTCACAGTTGCCAAATAGCAGTCGTTAAGCCCAGTTAAGATTTATGGATGAAAAAAATCAACAGCAGGTCGCCACAGCTTGTGCCTGTCCAATTCAATACGGTAATGGACTCACCACCTGTTACGTGGGACAAAAATGCATACGGTAAAATGTGCGCGAATTGTATGCCTCTGTCTACCCAGTCCGAGCCAAAGGCGTGACAAAATATATGTATGTTTACATGCAAAAAGTATTTTTTCTTGTTTTATATTTTCCTGAAAGTAGCTCATGGCGGGATGTTGCGGGAGCTCGGGATGTTGTTTAAAATCAATCATAAAACTCCATCGAGACAGACATACAAGAAAACGAGTTAATAAAAAAGGGTAACATGATAAAAAGGTGTGTAAAATGTCCGAACCTCATTTATCAGGATAAAGAAAGCAAAATATATGAGTACTTTATTTTATTTAAACCCAGTATACCTACGCTGACAGTTCATAAATAATTCTATTTCGATTCATTTCTAATCAAAAGTAAAAAAATATACGTTGGATGTAGGTCACCGCTGCGTACGATCCAGTTATCTTCAGAATGGACTAGATTACCAGCGGAGTTTTATAGAAAATGCCGTCACCTCAAACGAGTTGAAGCATCGGTAACTCCACTTTAATTAATTATTTCTTGTTGCTGCCAGTGACTGTTTGCAGTGCGGAATGAAAACGCATTTTATAAAATACGGCGAAGAATTTTTTTCCGTACTTAGAGTTTTATACTGAATTAATTTCTAAATTATAAATATATAACTTAGCCTTACACTACCTTTAGGTTTAAATTATGAAGCAAAGTATGTGCTACGCAGTACCAGCAAGTAGAGAATAGAAAATTACTAGAATTTCAACTTAGGCTATCAAAATTTGTGGAGTCAATCACAGTTTTATACCTATTGTCATTGAAAGAATCTCCATTTAAAAATATCTAATTGAATTAATGATTATTTGATAATATCGTCTGTAGAGATATAATAATGTTTTGTTATACTAGAAGTCCAGATTTCTACAAACTTTATAAGTATTATTGGAAATTCAATAGTAAAACTACTTAAGAACATTAAAATGAAACTAGACCAAATTTCTAAATTTCACTAAAGTTTAACCAATTTAACGAACGTGCTATAAATTCTATCATAAATTAATAACTCCGTCGATTTTCATAAATTGTTCATAGAACTACTTTTATATGGTTATTTTGTTCAATATACATAACTTTGGCTTAGAAACTAAATTTTTTATCGTCGGAAGTTTTGCAAAATATGTAACTAGAAATTACATAGTACAGTCGAACGTATGGTGAAGTTAGATTATATCTCAGTTATGTTAAAATTAGTTACCAAGTTCACATGAAACAAGTTGCTAGCGGTAAATTCTAAATCATTTTAATTTTACATTGATTAATTATTCTAAATTTAAAGCGTAAATAGAGGTAAGGAGCAGGGCAAGTTTTCAAGGATATGATAGAACAGTTTGGCAAGTTTAATTTCGCAGAGAATAATTAAAAAATCTAACTTTACAAGCAATTTATCACTGTTATCAAAAATTACATAAGATACATAATAAATGGACATCATAAATGACGTCTATAGTAGCCACAACTTTTTTTTTGCATTTGTAGATAAAATAATACCACCAGTCTACCCTTGCGTGGATAGAGTAGCAACATCGCCTAATGACTGAATGATTAGGAAGTCAAATGCTGCGGATCATGGTCAATGGTCAGCAGGAAAGTCTAATAACTTATAAAACGGACTCTGGTTAATTATGTCTTGAGCGGTAAGGTGGTTATCATCAATGACCTGTGGGTTATCATTCGATTCGTTACTTGGTTTGAGCAGTCAAAGAACGTAACTAAAAGTATTTCGTATTCTATGATCTAGTTTATTAACTGTGGACATACTGTAATACACAGAATGAAATTATGCCCACCACTCATGCATAAAATGAACAGCTTAACTTCACTCATTAGCTAATGTAACTCGATATGCTCATAATAACTAAAATCAGTTAAAAAGGTTAAACAATAAACCACATTATTTAACTATTCTCATGCATAAAAAAAATCCTAATTAAATAGAGTTCTTGTTATTAAACACTTTTGCTAAGTCAACTTTGATGAGAAAAGCAGCAGCCTTTTAAATTGAAATAAAAAGACTGAAAAAGTAATTATTATAATCAATTCATTGGATTTTACGACAATTCCGTACCGACTTTTTTTAACGATATTTTTACAATTCAACTATAGTTTAGAAGATAAAATAAACACAAAAATGTTAAGTTAAGCCTTACACAACAGTAGTGAATTACCGCCGCACATCGATTGGTTAGGCAGTTTCAGAAATTAGCGTGGACAAACAGACAGACAATCATAACAAAATGTTAATAAAGATTGAATTGGGTTCTATTGCATTAATAAAGACCCTCCTTAATAGTTTTCCTCCTAAATCTTCGATACACAAACAACGACTACTTAAAGATTTATTATAGTACTCTCTCTTGACCGTATTCGGCCACAGCGACTTACTACTGCTACTATTGAGAGCTTCGCTGGTGTGCCCTCAGGTGACTGACATAACCTATTTTTGAAGCGCATGTACGATTACACACGCTACAAGTCAGCACCCCTCCAATATAATTATAATCTATGGCCGCGGGTGGTCGGGCCTTGAGCTCGTCTCGTTTAGCATCGAGCTCTTCTCTCCGCCTCGTCTCAAACTCAAACACCTTAGTGTGTACGGTGTGCCTCCATCGTGGCCGTTCCGCTGCCATTGCCTCCCACTGTGACGGATCGAGATCACATCGCTTCATGTGTCTTTTAAGCACATCTTTGTACCGCAGGAGTTGGCCACCTTGTTTGCGCTTGCCATCCTGCAGTTCAGAGTAGAAAATACGCTTCGTCACTCGGTCGTCTGACATTCGGGAGACATGACCGCACCACTGTAGCTGCCGTCTCATTAGATAGGCTTCGATTCCACCAACATTTGCTTTTCGTAGAACTTCCGTGTTTCGAACACGGTCCGACCAGTGTATGTTCATAATGTCGCGTAGGCTTTTGAGGTGGAATTTATCTAATGTACGAATATGTTTGCGGTACAGACACCACGTTTCTGACGCATACAAGAGGTTTGGTAAAACGATCGCCATGTACACAGCTACTTTCGTAGGGAGCTTTATGTCGTGTGAACGGAACACCTTTGAACGAAGCCTGCCAAAAGCCAGCTGCTCCAATTCTACTGTTGACTTCATTATCAAGCAATCCTTTCGATGTAATGGTGCTGCCCAGATACCTGAACTGGTCTACCTGCTTGAGTGAGACGTCGCCGAGTTTTATGTCAACTGGAGCACTATTCAATGTTTGGGTCATTACTTCAGTCTTTTTAACGTTTATTTTAAGGCCAAACCTGCGACATGAGTCATCTAGTCTCGACATAAGCATTTGTAGACCCTCTGGGGACTCCGCCACAAAACACAAATCATCCGCATACATCAGCTCAGTAATAGTCGCGAGAGACACCTTGGTGTGAGCTTTTAGTCTTGATAAGTTGAAGACTCCACTACCATCAGTGCGGAAACGAATACGAATACCATTAGACAAATTTTGTAGGGCATCCTTAACCACAACTGCAAAGTACAAGGTAAATAGAGTCGGTGCGAGTACGCAGCCTTGCTTTACGCCACAGCTCACTGTAAAGAACTCAGAATCTTCGCCTTGCACATTGACACAGCATCGCATATCATCATACAGGAGTCGGATTATTCTAATAAACTTGTCCGTGCATCCCAGTTTCGCCATCACCATCCATAAGGCTTTCCGAGGTACGCTATCGAAAGCTTTCTCAAGGTCAACAAAACATGCATACAACGGTTGACCCTGCTCTCGGCTCTTCTCTTGAAGCTGACGAATAGAGAATATAGCCTCACATGTACCTCGATTCGATCTGAAGCCAAACTGAGTTTCCGGTAGTATGCCTTCAGACAAGGGTAGCAGACGGTTTAGTAATATTCGAGCAAGAACTTTCCCCGGAGAAGTCAGTAAGGAGATGCCTCTGTAGGAATTGCAATCGGATCTGTCACCTTTGTTTTTGTACAAGGAACAGATACGTGAGACTCGAAAGTCGTCAGGTACTCGCTCCTGATCCCACATTTGAACGAATAGCTTCCAGATAGTTTCATGCAATTTATCTCCTCCGTACTTGAGCAATTCACCAGGAACACTATCAATGCCCACCGCTTTCTTATTTTGCTGTTGTTGAATAGCGACAACAACCTCGCGCAGAGTCAGTGGCTCGTCCAACCTGTTGTCCGTGGGAAGTGATGCCATCGAGTTAATGTGTGCGATGTCCGCTGCTCGATCAACATTGAGCAGGGTGTTAAAATGCTCTCCCCACCTGCAAAGTACGTCTAATTTGTTGCTAAGCAATTGTGTGCCATCCTGATTTCTCAGGGGCACTCTAGTACGGATCGTAGTACCAACAAGTTTGCGAATCTCATCATAAAAAGCACCCAGCTGTTTGGTATCAGCAAGCCACTGCATGCGCTCGGCTTTGTCACGCCACCACTTGTCTTTTATTTCTCGTACATATTTCCGTAGTTCTGCTCTACTACGTTTGACTTCCTCCGCCTGGTGGTCGTCACGATGCTGGCGAAGGAGAGAACGGTGTTTTCTTATGGCTTTGGTCAAAATTTTATCATTGTCATCAAACCAATCCTCGTGTCTGCTTAATCTGATACCCAGTACCTGCGAGGCGGCGACGACTATATTGGATGAGAGCGTTTGCCAGTTAGCCACAGCATCACCATTCTCATCATCTATCGCATGGAGTGATCCACTTATTTCCTGAGCGTAGATCTTACGAATATCAGGACTCTGTAATTTGTCAATGTTCATACGCGTAGGTTTTAATCCCTGGGATCTGCGGGGACGATGGAGGCGGAGCCTTAGCTTTGTGACTGAGGAGCAGACTGCATCAGCATCTCGCATAACGCGGGTAATATGCACTTGAGAAATATCTCTTTGTCGGACAATAACATAGTCAATCAGATGCCAGTGTTTTGACCTCGGATGCATCCATGTGGTCTTATGTTTTGCTGGGAGTCTGAACATGGTGCTGGTGATCGTAAACTCAAACTGAGCGCATAACGACAAAAGTAGTTGTCCATTACTATTCATGTTTCCAACACCATGTCTCCCCAGTACCCGAGGCCAAGCTTCAAAGTCACGACCACTCTCGCATTAAAATCACCCATTAATAGTACTTGCTCCCTAGGAGGTATCTTAGAGAGGGCTTGTGTGACCTCTTCATAGAACTTGGTCTTGATGTCATCATCCTTGTCCATTGTTGGCGCATATACACTAACAATGTTCAGGTAATTGCCTACGTCCAGGCGGAGACGCAACGTGGTAACACGGTCCGAAATGTGCACAGGACAATCCTCCAGCTTTTGAGCGATGTGGGTTTTGATGGCGAAACCCACACCAGATCTCCTAGGCTCTGAAGACGGGGTACCTTTCCAGAAGAAAGTATATCCTCCCCCATGCTCAACCCTCTCTCCCTCGTCAGCCAAATGTGTCTCACTGAGGGCAGCGATATCCACATCGTAGCGACGGAGTTCCCGGGACACGAGGGCAGTTTTTCGAGGCGGGCCCTTGTTGGCCTCACGATCAAGTAGGGTGCGAACATTCCACGCTGCGAAAGTCATATTTCGTATATTATGAGTATGGTTATTGTTGTATTTATTATTTTTCTGTTTTCGACCACGTTAAAGTTGATGCAGAGCCAGCCGTGGTTACTAACTCCGGATGTGATGGGTTAAGCCTTTTTTAGGACACGTTTTTTAGTCATCTTCCCGGTTTGGGGAAAGCAGGGCCCCTCTAAATAGAGCTGCTTTGTCACTCAAGGAGCTGCCGAATCACACTGTCAACCCATTGCAGTGCAAGGCGACCATCTATCTTGAGCCGCTTACGTGCAGGCATCAGACAAAGCCCAGTTGGCATCACAACCAGACCTCTCTACCTCTGCCCATCGCCATAAGACTTATATAAATTCGCAGTCCGTTAGTCAGTAGTCCAAGCAGGATATATTATAGTGCACAAGAGTTAAATAGAAACGGCAGTGACTGCGCAAACACAGGTGCACTCTTATCCCTACCTCCATGTATCCAATGGAACGGGGTCCGCTATAATTGGTAAGAGGCAGGAACGTCCCTAGGCATCAGTAAAGCCTCTGATGCTGATCTAGACATTAAGTATTGAAGCATTGTAGTGCTAGGTCTAGTGGCTGTCAAATTCGCCAATCGATTGCAGCGGGAGGCATCCACTATTGGTGAGTGGATAGCTGAAGCAGGGGATACTGCTGACAATACTAAGGAATGTGACAGCAATAGCTGTATAGTCCCCGTAGTGATTCAAAGCATAGGTAGCTATCGAGTAGAGAGCTGATTGAATCACCCACCCATCAATGTATGTGTAAAAAAGTAACAAGGGGTCAGAACTTTCCCACACTCCCTTAGTCGCCTTTTACGACACCCACGGGAAGATATGGGGTGATACAATTCTACTCCGCCGGCATCACACGGCCTTATAGAGTAGATGGCTGCCATATTAGATATTAGTTTATTTTTCACAGTACGAAACATTTCAAACCTCTTTATATCGCTTCTCGCTAATACCTCGTACCAGGTAATAACCATATTTTGAACATGCCACAATGCATCTGCTTTGGTGTATCTGGCTTATTATATCATAATGTTGGCCAGTACTTGGATCGTAAATTGCTCCAATAAAGAGCTTCTACATTATGATGTCGGTTTTGGTATCATAAAGGGTAATGAATGACACTAGACGCAAATATGTGGTATTATGAATGTCCCGTTCGTAGAGATATGGAGATGAATAAGTTATCTCATTTGTAGAAAAGTATAGTTGGAATAACATCGTAACAGTGTTATACCTCCGCGAGTACTGCACTTTTAGTGTTTTATGTAGATGGACCGTAAGCTTGTCTGCCTCCTCGGTGATATGATAAAAAAAAACAGAATATTCCTGGGTCTTTCTTTTCGTTTATATTTTTATTAAAGTGAAACTTCTATATCGATATTAAGAGAGATTTTCAAGCTGTAAAAAAATCGTTACATTTTTCGGTTATATCTGTTGTTGTTTTGAAGTGAAACTTCCTTATCATAAGTGACACTTTTATCGACGATGAGAGCAGATTGATTGCTTTGAAAAAAATATTGTAAAAAAGTTTCACTTATTACCTGTGTACTCTGGTACACAAATATTTTTTGTAAATCGGTTACGCCTCAATGCATTTTATACCCCAAATAACAGGTGGTAAGCCCATTGCCGTGTTGAAATAGACAAGCGCAGGATGTAGCGACCTTCTATTGAAATTTTCAAGCAGCTTCAAAGGCCTTAAACTTGACTTAACGACTACCATGTTACATCTGGTACCAACGACTTCACGGGCCATCTAAAGCATGGACATGCTTGTTAATGTAATTGTTACAAAGCGGTCACCCATCTGAGAACCAGCCATAGTGAAAGATGCTTAACGCAGTGCTCGTGTACAGAACACTGAGTTAGCGCTTTTATAAATACAATACAGTTATACTGTCCAGATAGATGAGCATAGAGCTTATTATTCTGCTATGGTAGAAACTGTAGTCACTGACGTTTTTTATACCACTGAAGTGGCAGACAAGCATACGGTCCACCTGATGGAAAGTGGTCACCTTAGCCTACGAACGTTTGCAACACCAGAGGTGCAGCACTCGCGCTGCCGACCCTTTAAATCTCCTTTAAATTTCCCCTTTTGAAGAAGTTACTGTCGGTACTGTAAAAGTTCGGGAAAAATCAGGCAGGGAGTTCATTCCACAATTTAAGCGTACGTAGAAAAATGCCTGTGTAAATGCGTATGTGAGCGCTCCGGACGCAAAGTGTGAGGATTAACACCCTGTCTATGGCAAGCGGTGCGATGATAAAAGGTAGCCGTGGGCATCATATTATTATATCAAACAATTTCTCAGAGCACAGACAGGCGATGGAAAACACTTAAAGAGGCGAAGTCTCTCCTGTCGCGAAGGACTTATAATATAGTCCCACATTAACTTGAAAGATTCCAAAAAAACAATCTATAACTGCCTATATATGATACTACCTTCAAATCGTTAAATAGTTGTCGTTGTCATGCAACTCAGCAACATAAGGTACTGATTATAAGACTCCAATACTTTTCTAGCTAATAACAATAATATGTATGAAAAAACATTAAACGTACCTTTATTTGAGAATTTGCCGGGATTTGATTACACAAAGTTATGAAGTAAAATATGAATATGTTTGACCCGGTTGCTATTACATGGTAGTCATCTATCCAAGTTAGATACCTTTATGAGCGGCTTGAAAATTCAACAGCGCTCAGTACATAACAACATTTATTTAATTAAGACATAAAATGAACATGCGTAAATGTAGTTACGCATGTAAATGTAGTACGCTGTTTGTGGCGGATTCCCTATGTTATACCGAAAGACTTATTGATCGATTATTATTTCAACGAAAACTATTCATCGATAATTGAACAATGCCTTATTTCTACGAAGCTTTAATTAGCCGATGTAACGTTTCACTGAAAAACCGATTACCGAAATTAATTTCAACGACAATACATATAATCGACGATGATTTGTGGTCACCTGTTCTTTTATTAAACTGCGTATGTTTGCATTCACACCGTGATGATTATTATTTTGCAGGTAATTCCATCTTCGGTGCCAGGCCTCTACGTTGTTCTGGGTTCTGGGCAGTCCAAGTAAATTTATTGTATGAATTGACCACAGTTGAGGTGGGAAAAGTTGTGGGGTTCTTTTAATTGACCTAGTAGTACCTTTAGTTAGACGCTTTATCTTGCTTACTACGTAGTAAGTTTCAAACCATTCAGTGATCGGACTTGCATTTTCCGGTAGAACATCATCTTTTAATACGGAAAATGCATTGGTTATTTCCTCGGGGGTCAAGTAAGCCAAGGCAAGTATGTGGCGTATCCTTAGAGCAAAATCAATATTATTACCGTATTCAGTAACTAAGCCAGCCTTCTGAATTTGTCGCCACAAACATTGCGATAAATGAAAAAGGCAATCACTGTAACTAACTTCTGGGTAACGAATTCTTACCACATTAATCACAGCAATTTCAAAACCAGTAAGTATATGTTGACGGCTTACTTCGTATCCTAATACCTTAGCATAATCCATTAGCTCTCAAAAAAATACCATATAGGTTTCCTCAGTCTTATCTATCAGTAAACCATATACCAAAGGAACTGTCTTTTTCCTCTCCAAATCATTGCCAACTATCCCATGAAAACTATAAATCTGCGTAAACAAACAAGGACTTAATAAGTTAGTAGTAAGTAAGTTAATAGTAAGTAAGACACATAATAGATGCATTTTTTTTTGTAGAAAATAGTATTAAATGTTTATTATCACCGTATTTAATATGTCTTGCCAAAAAAGTTTCACCTTCCACGGTGTATTCTGAAGGCACTTTGATATCTTCTAATAAAGTTCGTTCCTTTGGATATGATGTGCTTCTTGCGCGGTGAACAATTTGCCTTAAAGCATTTTTGTTAGGCATAAAAGAAAAAAAAATCTTTATTTTGCATAGACCATTTTAACGGCGCTTACAAAATGTCATACACTATTTAAAATATTTAAAGCGACCACCGGTTTGGAACGCGGCCCACCTGAGAAGAACCGGGAAGAAACTTAGGAAGTCTTTTTTTTTGATGGCCTATTTACAATTTAATATTATTTCACTTTGCCAGCAGATAATTTCCAGGCGTCCCTGTCCTGCAAATAATCTTTAACGGAGTAATAACCTTTTTCACCACAAAGCTTGTATTTAATTAACTTTTTAAATTTATTTAATGGTAAATTTCTCAGGTCACAGGGAAGCTTGTTGTAAAATCGTATAGAGTTACATTGGAAAGAATCGCCAATCTTATGTAGTCGACTGTGGTGGACTGAAAGATTATTTTTATTTCTAGTGTTTATATTATGTTTATCACAGAGTTTAGAAAATTATGATAGATTTTTCTGGAAATACATAAGATTGGCAAAAATTTATTGTAATGGTACGGTTAGAATATATATTTTTTCTCGGAGAGAAACTCTGGGGCCCAAATTATAAATAGCGCGTACAGCTTGCGTACGCTTTTGTAGAACAAAAATAATATTTAAATCTGCAGCACTACCCCAACGGAGAATACCGTATCCACATCTGTTAGAGTCCTGATCTTTTTTACAGCGTATGCAGCCGAACTTAACCTAGAGGCTGTCTTTTCTATGTGTCCTACTGCAAATTGGCATCAATAGTTATACCGAGGAACACAGTTGATTCTACAAACTCTAACACTTGTCCATTCAGTTGAACATTGGCCGCAACTTGTTTTACATTTGGTAGAGTAAATTTTATACATTTAGTTTTATTTTCATTAAGGCAAAGATTATTTGAGCTGAACCAATAAACTACTCATGCAATTGCATTGTTTACATCGTCATAGTTATCTAATTGTCTTTTAATTTTAAAAATTAATGAGGTGTCATCTGCAAACCAAACAATCCTATTCCTGTCCCCTACATAAAATGGTAAATCATTAATATAAATGAGGAACAAGAATGGCCCAAGTATCGAGCCTTGCGGCACACCCATAGTAACCATGGAACCTACAGAACGTGTACCATTAATATCGACCCTCTGTATTAACTGCATGTACTTGTGCTTGGAATACTCTCTAAATTATTCCTTATAAGCTTTGCAGGACCTTCCGAACAAGTGGTAGCATCTCGTTTTAACTGATTTTTAAATACAATAGAATCCTTACTTGCAGCATTCAGTGCGCGTGTATTTTCGGTCATTCTTTTAACCAATGAATGAGAATTAACACCTTTGTCGCATTCTGTAATCACTACACTCCTGCATTATTTTACTTGTTTTTGTATCAAAAACAGCTCCAATAATATTTGTATCATTCTGTTTATTCAAAATAAAATCATTTCCGTCTATTAGTAATTTATATTTTTTTTATGGAGGAGGCAATCGCTGCTCAGGAGGGCGTTGTCAGGTGGCGTTGGGACGGTCTCGGTGTAGTTGTGCCCTGTACAGATCCCGAGTCGTCCCGTAATAGCGCGAAGGAGTTAGGCCGGGGAGAATGTTTATCTCACGAACGCGGGTGAGCCATGTTAGTTTGCGTAAATAGGCCAGCACTTGAGAGCTGCTGCACTTACGCACACTGAACCAACAATCTGCATGTATATTTACGCATAGTTATGCTCACTCGCGTTGGTGAGATAAAGATACTGTGTTTAAAATTACACAAAATTCTTATTTTTTTTTAATTATTTTCATAAGTTACATAATATTGAATAAAAGCAGTCTTTGATTTCTCCCGTTTTAATTTACAGTGTGAGTGATAGGCGTCTCTGTTGCCGAGTTTTTAACCTAGACCTAAAATTCTGTGGAACGTCACATCGACTAATAATGCTTCGGTTATATGTATTGTCGTCGAAATGAATTTCGGTAATAGGTTTTTCGGTGAAACGTTACTTCGGCTAATTATAGCTTTGTAGATATAAGGCATCGTTCAATTGAGTAATCGATGAATAGTTTTCGTTGAAATAATAATCGATCAAATGTCTTTCGGTATAACATAGGGAATCCGTTTGTGACTATGGCTGGAGCAACCTATACGTAACGTCAAATGAATTCAAATTAAAATAAGTATGATCCCGTAAATCTTAATAATATTATAAATGTGAAAGTTTGTATGGATGTTTGTAACTGACTCTTTCACGTAAAAACAACTGAACGTATTTTAATGAAACTTTTCAGCAATGTAGCTTATACATCATAATAACACATAGGCTAATTTTTATCCCGGGAACAAGTTCCTGTGGGAAACGGGAACGGGAAAACTACTCCACGCGGGCGAAGCCGCGGGTGTTAACTAGTACTTATTTAAATAAATATTGTTGAGACAACTCACACAACGCCATCTGATTCCAAATTAAGCAGAGCTTGTACTAAGGTAACCAGATAACCGATAAACATACTTATATGTTTCTAAATATGTATGTATTTAGAAATTATGGATAAATAACACCCAGACACAGAAGAAATCATCGTGCTCATCACAAGAAGTTTTATCCTGGGTGGGAATCAAACCCACGACCTCTTGCGTAGCAATTGGATACACTTCCGCCGCGCCACAGAGGCAGTCAATAAAATGTAGCCTACTACTTTTTTAAAACTAAGTACTCTATTGCAGACATATTATCGTTAAATTTAGGCACACGGTATATAATAGTATACGGGTGGATTAGCAAACGTAGTGTACCTATCTGATGAAGATGCATGGCAAGGAATCGACAGGTGGCCGCTACGTGATTGATGTTAACCGGCGTTGTGTGCGACAATCAGATGTGATTGATCAACAATGTATATGTTTTTGAGGAAACAATTATATCTGTGAATACAATAAGTAATGTTTAGATTCCCACGGGAACTGTTCCCCAGATAAAAGGTAGTCTATGTGCTATTCCAATGTATAAATAATACTACTGTCAAATTTTATAAAAATAAATATCAATACCGATGAAAATTGGTCACGGTAGACTAAGGACGTTTGTAATATCAAAAGTGCGCTATCAAATTCGTAAATATTAGCGTGTAGTCACAAACATCCATCCTCAACTCTATAAAAACCTTCAATTGATAATATTATATTAGGAAAACAATCAAAAATTAAATGAACATCTCATTTTCATGAAGTGTCGTATAGAGAAGGTTGTAAGCATTCAGTAGGGATCGGAAGATATCTGACTTACCTGCACAATTGGACATTACCGTTCAAATTGCTCCTTTATATTCCCATTGCGATGCGGTTTCAATTTAAGGTCGTACCAACACAGGTAGCTCGTAGCAAATTACCGGATATAAATATATGGGTATCGTCACAGTAGTGAGTATTACGAGAATAAATAATATTACGTATTAGGTGACCCCCCACGGCTTCGCCCATGGCCTAATTCAAAGTCCCGTCGCACTTATTTAATCCCTTCCCTCATTAATTCTACAATAATGTATTAACACTTGCGCAATTTTTCAACACTTACTACTTACTTACTACTACTTTTTTATTCTACTGAGGTAGCGGTCAAGACTTACTACTACTTTTTTATTCTACTGAGGTAGCGGTCAAGGATACGGCCAACCTGAACGAAAGTAGTTACCGTTGTTTGTAGATTATTGCAACTCCAAAGGAGTTGTCGCGCTGCTGACCCTATTGCCATGTTAAGACAGACAAAAACTTGAAAAATTTTCAAGCCGCTGATAAGGCCTTATGGGAAACTCGACTAAATAATTATCGTATTTAACATATCATAATTAACTTTATGTTTAAATGTAATTTGGTGTTACAATAAAGAATATATCAATCAATCAATCAAACAATCAATCATATTACTGACAAACGGGACCAACGCCTTAACGTACCATCCAATGTTCAAAAACGCTCATAATTGAAAATGAAACAAACGGTCACTTGTTTCAAAACCGTAGCGTAAGATGCTTAACACTATATTAACCAGCTCGCTGGCGTTCTTAGACGAGTTGGGGTGGATCGAGTGAAATACCCACCCTCACACAAAAACCACACCTAGACGTAGAGATGCGGAAAACAGCCCGCCTTACAATACAAATTACAATACAATAAGCATACATATAATACAAACTAACCGGGCCACCAGCGCTTTACATTTATATTCTTTTAGGGCTAAGGATATTATGCGCTTCAAACTGGACCCAGGATATCGAAAAAAGAATTTCAAATGCGACTCAGACTAACGCAAGGATGATGATGATGGTGCAAAAGATGCCGACATATAAATCCACAAGTAATTTACTCTTTAAATTACTTTATTGAATAATTAACATAATTAATAACATAGATATCAAACTGCTTCAAAAGCGTATACTAGGCCGATATCCGAGTGACGTTGTGTCATCCCTCTCCAGACCAGTTCTCTGCCTCCACCTCTTGTCTCCTCCGGGTAGTGCCATAAGGAGGTAAAAATGTGTGTAAACCAGAATATACAGGTAAGAAGTGAAACTTCTTTACGACATTTTTTTACAGCTATAAAATTTCTCTCATGCGTCGATAAAGAAGTTTCACTTATGATAAAGAAGTTTTTATTTTATTATTTATTTATCTATCACGCCTTATCCCCGAAGGGGTGGCAGAGGCATACATATTGTATGCCCACTTTTCACCATGTGTATTCCTTTCCCACGTAATAGGTGGAGAGCCCGTTGTGTGCCCCAGGTTGTGGCTACCTGCTGTGGAAATTTTTAAAGCCGCCTATAAGGCCTTCAACTTGACTTAACGACTGCCACGTTACTGGCAACCAGGACCAACAGCTTAACGTGCCTTCCGAAGCACGGAAACGCTCGTAAATGTAAATGCAAAGTGTTCACCTTTCCGAGAACCAGTCATAGTGAAAGTTGCGTAACTTAGTGATCGTTTACAGAAAACTAAATCCGCTAGGCCACGAGAGCTTTCGATTTTTTTTACAGTCATAAAATTTTTCTCAACGTCGATAAAGAAGTTTCACTTCAAAAAAGAGCTCCTTGCGGTAATTAAAGGGCAGCAATTTTGAAAACCATACGGAAATGCTATAAGTTTAATGTACGCCAGTATATTTCTACTTATTAAGTGGTATGACGTCTGTTGTAGAATATACTACCCAGACTGTATAAACATCGTATCTACTCTTTTGGGAATACAAAGGCGTACCTAAATAAGTAATGAACTACCAACAATGTCTAGCCCCGCATAAGCGAAAGTTAGTGGTTTATAAATGCTAGGTGTATTTTTGGTAACATTATCGACACCCACGCTCACTCTAACAATAAGGTGTCTCATTAAGTTTGTAATTATATAACGAACCTATGCGGCAAACTATTTTTGGCAATAATTATAAAAGAAATACATTGCTTATGAGTTACGCCTTTATTTCCAAAGGGGTGACAGAGGCGGCATACACGCTTACATTTAAAAAAAAACAAAATCTAAGAGAAAGGCATTTTAAAAACAATTATACCTTATCGAAGTAACGGAGTTTATTTCAATACGATAATGGGCTCATCACCTGTTACGTGGGACACTGATGAAATGTTGATGGACAGTATTACAATGTGACATTTTTTGTTTAAATCTCTTAACTTTCAATTTAAATAAAACAATAGGTAATAAATGAAACTAAAAAGAATTTTCCAAATTGGTTCAAACATATTCGAGTAATCGGTGAACATAAATAAAAAAAATATTCCGACGAATTGAGAACATCCTTTTGTTTTGAAGTCTGTCAAAAATGTGTGATATAGGCATGTGGGACTATAAAAAATATATACTTTCAATTTATAATTCGATCGAATTATCAATAACATGTCAAATTACCTAATCTAAAGTCAAAACAATACGATACGATTTATCAGTGCTCACTATAGAATATTGAATGAAAAGACTAATTAACTTCATGATATAATCTATATTTATCATGCGATTTGTCATGTATACAACACAAAACACACTTAAACCGCAAAACAATTAACCCTGTTGAAATACTAAATAATTAATTATTGATTAAAGCCAAAACATCTCTTACGGGAAAGTTTTCATTTTTTTTTTTATTTTTTGATTAGTTACGATGTAATAACTTTGACTCAAATTTGATGTTTAATTCAATTAACTGGTTGGGTTATAATAAAATAGATAGTCCGTTTATGATCAATCACGTAGTAATTATAAACTTAAATTTTGATCGTTGCTTTTGATTCAGATAAATAATATCCTTTGAGATAAATAATCATGGTGGACCTAATTATTTTTCTATTGAAACGTTTGAATATCGGTTAAGAAATTTAATACCCAGCAAATTCATATTGATTAGAGTTCTATTCAAAACGACGTAGAAATTTGTAATGCGATTGTAACAAAATCTCTACGTCGTTTTGAATAGAACTTATACTTTCATGTATGTATGAAAGTATGAGTTCTATTCAAAACGACGTAGAAACTTTGTTACAATCGCATCAAAAGTTTGAGGTAGTAACCATAGTAACCGTTTATGTAATTATACTGGTAATCATTTTATTCACTAGATAGTTTTAAGAGTTGGATTAAAGTATTTTGTGACAGAGCAAAAGGCTCATATATAATAAAACTTAAGTTAAATAAAACCTAATAAAAGATACACCTATGTCTAAGATAGATTCATGACACGCAACTCCTATTACTAACTAATAATAAAAGTCGAAAGTTTATATTCCTGTAACGTCACAGTTCACATCGAATTAGTTCTACGTTCCATGAGCAGATAAGCTACTCGTATGAAGTAAAACCATCATAGTGTTGGACGCTCAATCAAAGTGTGCTTACGACTCGGCCTCAAATCACATTGGCTCTGTTTGCGCTGAATCAACTTAAATAAATTCTTCATGCGTATTCCCTGGGTTGGTGGAGTTCGATTTCGAATGTTGGAGGAATTATTGTAATGGATTTACTCAAAGTCGTGGGTGGTGTGACTCCTGTTGTACGTAGTGTGTTGAGCAAATATTGTCATATAATTTTTTTTTGGGTCAATTCTCTGATTCTGTTGATGTTCGTTTCAGTAACATTTTATAGGACCGAGATATTGCGTACCCAATCTTAATGATATTATTAAAATTTTGTAGTGATATAGGTATTTAATATTCGTAATCACTTATTGAAGTTAAACTTCTATATAGACTTATGAAAGAAATGTTATAGCTGTAAAAAATGTTGTACAGAAGTCCTATGTACTCTAGTACATAGACTTGTTTCAAGCTCTCTTATAATAAGAAGTAGAATAACATTGAAATTATTAATTTAATTGTAAATTTTGTCTAAAATAATAGTTTCCTATGTATGTATTTAGAAATACATGTATATGAATGTTTATCAGTTGTCTAGATCACATACCACAAACTTACTTTTGGCTAGATGGCGGCGCTGTATAGGAAAAATGTCCCGCAATATTTATTTATTTCCTACATTACTTCTCCAATGAAAACACCACCACGATAATTTTAATTCTAGCATACATGAAGGAAGAATGTGAGCTCGGCATCCACTTTCATGCCTGTCAGCAGATTTACCGCCTATATGATATTGCTGCGTTTAGACTTAACAAATGTCATTTGTGTCATTAAATTTGGAGTTATTTTTGAAAAGCATGTCATGTTTCTCAAACAGCCGCTATCAAACGCAATCACAACAAATACGAAATGCAACGTACGCCAAATACTATGGTGTGTGTAATTGAATGCAAAAGGAAATTGCATTCCGTATACAGAGTTCCGATCTGAAGCTATACGTATCGTGTTTGCTACTACTGGAACATTTTTATGCTGACAATGACTGTGTATGAATATCTGAAAAACATTGTGGTGATGTGGTTGACAAAAATTTGAAGACCTGATTGCATCTTTACATAATGTTAAATCTAAATTCTAATGTTTGTATGGGTATAAAAATTTCTAGATACAGTAAAAAATATTCATGTTTATTCAGACCTTATCCTATAATAATAAATTGGAACAGAAAGAGGACATTTGGCGGGAAGAGTGACAAGTGCGGACGCTTGCTTTATATTATTTTTTAAAACTAGTGCATTTATCTTGTTTTATGTGCGGGAGTGGTGGTTTCTTGGACATAAAAGTTGTGTTCACGTGCTATAGTGAAAGACAATGATATATATGCAGTGAATTGCTATTTTGCCGCGAAACGTCCATTGACAACCTTAGTATAAGAATCACCATTATACTGAGGGCAAGGACCAGGACGGACAATGAGGACACGACATCGACTGGACAGGACTAATTAGAAAATAAGATTGAAGAAATATGATATAAAAAATAAGATTTGGCTAAAAGGTCTTAGTAACCAGGCCATTAAATAATTATTAAAAAAAAAAGGAACAGAAAGACATTTTTCGTACTCTTCCTAGCAAATCCGTTCATTAGTTACCTACCCCCATATAAATAAAAAATAAAATAAATATCAGAGGCGTATTATATGCCCACTTTTCACCGTGTGGATTCTTGTCCCACGTAATAGGTGGTGAGCCCATTGCCCATATAAATGGTAGTATGTTTTTAAAATGTCTGAACATTATTTAAATAATTACATGGTTATTAACAAATTAAAATTTAACAAATTTACAGAAAACAATACAAAAAGAAGGGAATTATTACAAGACTGACAATGATGCCCCGACTAGGTGTCGAAGAATTCTTCCCTATCAAAATCAACCAGTAAGGTTCCCATAAGGCTGGCCGCATTGCCGCGTTGTATGGCAATGCTTATTCTCTGAGCGAGAAAGAGGCCAGCCCTATGGTCACGAGAAGAATCGACCAGTCGCTTTGCGATATCACTATACAGTGAACGAGCACTTGGGCCCCACGAGCCCAGTGTATCGACCCCAAACGGCTCAAAAATATAATTACCCATTAAATTATTATATTTGCGCCGCTTGAGAGTCTCGGCGGATGCAGCAGCAGCACAAGCGCAACTCGCCGTGCTAAGAAGATGAGAAGGAGCCAGGGTGTCAACACAAGTTGCATCCCAAACTAAAGGTTTTCCCATCTTCCATGGCACCAATGACATACCGTCCGGCCTCTTGCCATCGACACGCGCCAAACCATTAGGTTCTAGAACAGCAGAACCGGCGGTGACAAGAGCCCGACGGATAATGTCATTAAGGTATGCATGACGTGACCTGCGACCTGCACTCCTGCTGCATGAGACACCGTGATGCCCAAGGCTGTCGACTACTTCACCACATTGACAGCAATGCGGAGAAACGCAGGGAGCACCTAAACGAAGACAGACAGCAATTCTGAATGTAGTGTCGTCCAACATAGTACCTATGTTGGGCGACGGAAGAGCCTGAAGCCAAACACCTGACTCCCATTCACCCACAGCCAATAGGCGAGCACGTTCTGCAACATTCGAACACGTGTTCATTAAAAGTTAATGGTAGTGCATAAAAATTAACTGGCCCGGCAGCTCTAGCAGTTACTCCGATAATACAAGTCAGGATAAAGGAAGAAAAAAAATTTTTGATTTCATGCCGTGTATCATCGTCCTTGATTAATGTACAAAGTTTCAACTAAACAGTAGGTGCAAATCATCGTTCGTGAACGATTGAGAATATCCTGGCTGGAGGTTGATCACTGTGTTGCTCAATTTCTTACAGGACATGGTAACTTTAGGAGCAAATTACATTCGTTTAAGCTAGTGGAGTCACCGTTCTGTCAGTGTTCAACTGCTGATGACAAATATGATCAGACCGCCCATCATATACTTTGGGAGTGTAGCATTTGGCAAAACGAGCGATATAATATGCTTAATTGTTTACAAGTAACATCGGGAGTAGTTTACTATGCGGATCTCGTGGCATCGACGGTGAATTTTCTTGCTTTTATACGTTTCTGCCATACATATTACTGGAATCAAACATAGCTCACATAGGACCCATACTATATCTACTATCACCGTGGTGCTTCCCTATTTCTATAGGATTTACACCTAGTTGCTTTCCAGGTCTCCCGCTTTTCAAAGGAGGGAAGGGGCATTACGTTCTTTTCCTACTAACTCACATTATCTTCTGATTAATTTCGTTGCGGGTTCCAAGACATGCTAACTTCTCCTGGGACTTCACCGAGATCGAGCTCGGTGTAACTTTTCTGGTGTTTTGGTCATTGCTGTAGATCCTGGTTTACAGGAGTCACAGTAGTGGGAATGAGGGTGGGATTAGTCCCATTAAAAAAAGGTGCAAATAATGCTTATGTGTATATAGATCGCAACATACACAAATTAATCTAAATTAAGTAGTTACATAAAATTTCAAAATATTTAATCGTGTCAATCAAAGAGTCACTATGTATAATATTTAATAATTCCTAGTAGAAAAAAAGCGGAACTGTTCTTGATGTGGCTTATTTTATTTGAAAACTGTGTTCGATGAATGATTGAGATGATTTATACCTAATATTTACTAGCTGATGCCGACGGTTGCACGTTTATGAATGTATGTACTTATCTACATGTCTATACTTTTAAATATATATGTATATGTACTAGCACAAACTTTGTGTATCCCACGCGTAGCTTCAAACGCTATGATTCAATCTTATGAATCTTTCCAGATCAATAACTTAGTTTTCTCTATCATTTTATAACAGTGTGTTGTACTAGATTCTTTTTACAACTAACTACCTACATGTGGAGCACATCACGTCAATTGAAGCAATCGTTACGTCGCAGTAGTGACGTTCCGCTTCCGTATCTGCCTCGCTGATCAACTGAGGATTACGTCTGAAGTAGGTTGTGGTTTTAGTAGTTGAATGTAGTTTTAGAAATATTGCAGACTTTTTTGAAGTGAAAACTTCTCTTGGCGCACCACACACAGATTTTTCCGTAGGTAGTAAGTAAAGCTGATCCATCAAGCTCTGAGGTGAAAGGCTCAATCGGGTGAACTCGGGAACGCCGAGTGTACCCGAGCAAGATAGATACCGTCAGCTTATCTTCGCTGTTGTGTCGCTGTGTTTAGTACGAGTATATTCAATTAATACATTATAATTGTCTTTATTATTTTAATAGTTATTATTGGTACGTAATAAAAATTATTTTGTGAGGTTAGTGTGTGTAGTTAGCGGTTTATCGTGCTAATATTATGTATTGAAATAACATTATAAACATTAAACTAAAAAAATTCACTTCTGCTTAAGCAGGTCTTAAACACATACTCTTTTTTTGAAATACCTACATATAAGATAAATATTCATGTTCAAAATTCATTATATTTGGATATAGGAAACTGTATCCGGTTCTCATTACTACCTTCTTCCTGTTGGAATATAATGTATTTTTGAAGGATAAGAAATATCTAAAATATTGTTTCTGACATTATTTTGGTTAAAAGTTCGTTCATTTTTCACGAAAATATATCATAACTAACTGACTTTAACGCGTCAAGCCAGAATCAAATTTGATAAAAGTCTTGTTTTCGGAAAGATTTCTTTAATTAATATTTCTTTAAAGTTATTATCAATATGAAAAGTTCTCTGTGGTGATTTTTCAAAATATAATTTATGTAAGGATATATTTAGAACGTAACATTAGCTCCTTATAATAAAGATTAATTCATTTTCTAAACTACAAGTATACACGTAAGTAAATCGCTACCCGCTAAGCTTATTTAAAACGAATTCCCGTACTGTCAGGAGCCACGTGCAAATAACGACAACAGTTATGCGGGCCTCTACATAATCATTAATTTAATAGGACCTAAGTCCGGTCAGACGAATTCGTGACTAGTTAACTTATATTGATAAAATAAAAAATAAATATCCATCACGCCTTATCCCCGTAGGGGTGGCAGAGGCATATTATATGACCACTTTTCACCGTGTGGATTCCTGTCCCACGTAATAGGTGGTGAGCCCATAGCCGTGTTGAAATAGACAGACGCAGGCTGTGGCTACCTGCTGTTGAAATTTTTTAAGCCGCCTATAAGGCCTTCAACCAGGCTTAACGACCGCCATTTTACTGGCAACCGGGACCAACGGCTTAACGTGCCTTCCAAAGCACGGAAACGCTCGCAAATGTAAATGCCACAAAGTGGTCACCCATCCGACGACCAGCCATAGTGAAAGTTGCGTACCTCAGTGATCGTTTACCGAACACTGAGACCGCGGGGCCACGAGCGCTTCATATGTATGTCATATGTATATGTATGTTCATATGTATGTATGTAGAAGTGTACTCTTCAAGAGCACGAAAATACGTCAATTGTGTGGGTGACATTTATTTAAGTTCTACCACACTGTTTGTACAGGGAACGTTCTGGTGAATAATTTAATTAAAATAAACAAAGAAAACCAACTTACAAAGGCCCAATTTGTTTCACCATTGTAGAAGTAGGAATGTCCCAAGTATATGTGAACGTATACTGTTCCTACATTCACAGCCTATTGTTGTGCTCAAAGGGTAAAGTTCAAAAGGATACATCGTCGTATTCACAGTCCTGTACAATAGTAAAAAGTGTAAAGCTAGCAATACATGAATGGCTTTCTAGGATGGATTTCCGACCACGTGAGGAATTTTGTAATTCCCTATTTTTTTTAACTTTTAGGAAGTAGCTTCGATTAAGTTTTGTTTTGTACATAGAACAGCGTATTTTATGTGATAACTAATAGATGGTCTCTCTACTCATTTGTAGTGGTATTAGAAAAAAAAGCACAAGCTATTCTAAGTTCAATTTGGGTTAAATGACGCTGTATAAAAATATTTCACTATGGCTAGTCCTCGGGTGGGTGACCACTTAGTGGCATTTACATTTGCGAGCGTTTCCGTGCTTCAGAAGGCACGTTAAGCCGTTGGTCCCGGTTGTCAGTAACATGGCAGTCGTTAAGTCAAGTTGAAGGCCTTAAGGGCTTGAAAAATTTCAATAGCAGGTAGCCACAACCTGCGTCTGTCTATTTCAACAAGGCAATGGGCTCACCACCTATTTCGTGGGACAGGACTACACATGGTGAAAAGTGGGATTATAATGTGCCTCTGCCACCCCTTCGGGGATACGGTGCGATAGATAAATAAAATGACGGGGCCACGAGCGCTTCCTTATATTGTTTAACTTATATTGATGGTTATTGAATATTTGCTGATATTTGTAGATAGTTTAGAGCATCCTATATAACAAACTAGTCGATAGCCACGTCTCCGCCTGCACAGTGAAGTTTTACGTTCCCGTTTCCCACAAGAATGTGCCCTAGACTATGTTTGTACCAAAGTTTGGGCGTAAAAGCGTAACAAACAGACAGTGTTACTTTTGCATTTATAATATTAGTAGGGAAGTAGGGATTGCTTGTTTTGAAAAAAAAAAACTATAATTAAATTATAATATTAGTATTGCCATGGATTCTTATTATTAGTAATTGTTTAATTTTACATACTTACATATTGACACGCCTTTGTCCCCGTAAGGGGTAGACAGAGGCATAGTTTACTCCGACATTTCACCGTATGCAGTTTGAACCCACGTAACAGGTGGTGACCCCATTGTCGTGTTGAAATAGACAAGCGCAGGATTCGGCGACCTACTAATAACATTTTTGGACCCCCTTAAGGCCTTAAACTTGACCTAACGACTACCAAGTTACTGGCAACCGGGAAAAACGGCTTAACGTGCCTTTCAAAGTACGGAATCGCTTACCCATCCGAGGACAGATTAACGCAGTGATCGCTTGCAGAACACTGAGTCAGTGCTTTTTTTATTTCAACTTTATACAAATTCGATTTTGTATAAAGTTGAAATAAAAAAAGCACTGACTCATCATCATCGATGTGGGGTAATAACCCCACATCGATGGCCCTACCAAGATTGCCGTAGCCAAAGCAACCTCACCTGCAGTACTAGCGGTGCACCTGCAGACTAATGGTCGAGCCAGCGACGCAGGCGACCTTACGGAGTTAAGAGGTTAAACAACAATCGCTCCTAACAATGCCGAAAAGCAAATTTCAAACGATAGCTGTTCCTGGAAGCCATATAAATGTGAACCACAGGCCCCTAATTCAGTTAGGGCTTGAAAGCTACTGGAAATACACTAATGTGAACAGAGACAATAACGCAATATAGACGATAAGCACGAGGATGGATTTTGCTATCAAGCCGTATTATAATCGAAAACAGCATTGTATATTTTCCCTATAATCTACACACTATTTCACTGTCTAACGGTTTGCAGCAATATAATTACGTTATGTGGTTTGTCCCAAGACAAACCGCATTCACTAATCAAACTGTCGACCTCACACGTCATACGTATAACCACAAGAAACCTTTACGTTGTGGAGTTGTTACCGAAATATCCACATAGTGGGTAGTTTGGTTTGCGGAAAACAGCTAACAAATTGTGAGGTAAAAATCTCTTAATGAGAAAATATAATGAGGTTTGACTTGACCTAAATATATACAGAAGTGATGAAGACATATTAATATTACAAGTCTTTATAAGTTTAATTTTTTTTGATCGTATAATATTCTTTAATGGTTCAAGTTACCATCAAAGAACATTATATAAGCAAAAAGCCGTCTGCCCAATACATCGGCAGTAGCTGATCACTTGGAGTCGAATAGTAATCCCTGAATTAAACTTCATCAACCCAAAGTCTTATCCACCTACTGCTACTACCATCCACTTACTGTAATTGAAGTTATAGAAATGAAAAAGCGTAAACTTAAAAATTTTAATATCATCACGATGTATCCCTATCCGAGTAGTCAAAGAAAAACTGACTACCCCGTCAAGGATATGAATAAAAATACAGTAATACAAAGTGATGAAAGTAATCCGGGATATCTTAAAAACTGTTCCATAACTGACGTCGTGAGAGTGATAAGTCGCTAGCCTTCTTTTCATAACAATACTGGAAAGTCATCATCATTCGAGCATCTGTCCCAGTTGCGTCTTGCGACGCTCGGGGTCCACCTTCGAACTTTTTCTCCTCCACTTCGCATGCCCCGTTGGACCATTGGCGCGCAGGTCATCCTTTACGACGTCAAGTCAGCACTTCTTGGGTCTTTCTCTCTTACAGGGACCCGGGGGGGGGGAGTGGATGGGGAATGACGGGTCCGTATTGGGTTAAAAATAATTTAAAACTGCATAACGTTTTTTGGAATACTCTTCGTTTCGCATAACGTTCAAACAGAATAAATCATTAGGCATACTTTATTTTCCCATAACTTTTTTATAATAATGATATACCCGCATAAAATGTTTACGCATATTTTTTTTTACATAAACGATTACTAGTCATAACATTTATTGGCATCTCACTCTCTCTCGCATAAAGATTACAAGCCATACATATAGAATACCATAATGTTAACGAGTACATATTTTTATTTTTATATCTAAGCTTGAACTGTCTAAGATTGAAATGCCCACTGATTAAAAATGTCGATAGTCACTATACTGAAGTTCAAAATTTCAATACTTATATATAGAGAATATATAAATAAAATATAAAAAGAAAGTAGGTAGATTAAAACGAGCGATTCTATTCTGGCGTATCGCCGGCCGCGTTATGGTCACAAGTGACCTAACACTCCTCCTCGCTTCGCTCGTAGTCGTATCTATTTACGACTTTGCTCAAGACTAGTCTAAAAAATATGTTACAGCTGACAAACTTGGCTATGAGTGAGATGATTATTTACAATGCTGTCTTATAATTTCTTAAATATTCTTAGTTTAATTATTATTCATTTATGATTTAAACGGTTATCCATACCTCAATTATGCGTTTTGTATTTTATGATAAATTATCTTTAGGCGTATAACAATTATACCCTTTACATTTATGCGTATATGAGTAAGTTAATGTTATGCCAATAAAATCATTATGCGTTTATAACACTCTGCTTGTCATAATTTATGCGAGAAAACTTTATGCTGAAACTGTTATGCCAAACTACATTATGCTGAAAAAAATTATGCGATCGAAAGGGCACCCGGGAATGACATGGCCAGACATTTGTTTCTCACGTAGCCCGGCTGTTACCCAAGACATGACCATACCAACAAAGGTGACACTCTTGCTGCTTATCTGCAATTTCACAGATGTGAAGACTACCGCGAATGCGAGAGTCCGTCACGCGGTCCGTCATCTTGACTCCACACATCCAATGCAGCATGTTAATTTCCGTGACATGCACCTCCTGTTTATATCATTTCAATATTGGCCACGTCTCACTGCCATGTAAAAGGACAGGTCTAATGATTTTTTATATACCCGTCCCTTCAATTGGCTCGGCATATTTGAGTCACAAATGACGCCGGTCATCTCCCGCCACTTGGCCCAAGCGGCAGCAATGCGTGACTTGACATCGCAATCGATGTCACTGGACGTGTGAAATACAGATCCCAAGTGTTTAATCTGGTCCGTGTGCTCATCCAATTCACCGCCTATGCGGACGGATGTGGGATCTGTACAGTTTAGTGCCAAGGACTCGGTCTTCGCTATATTAAGTTTCAGACCGCTCTCAAGCGTCTCCTTCCACGTCTTTACACGTTGCATTAATGTGCCTCTTTCTGCGTCTACCAGCGCGTTATCGTCAGCATAATGAGCAACCATAGAGGCTGCCCATGCGAGTCCTTGATGCTGTTTGACAATACGCCTAATATCACACTGAACAGAAGCGGATTAAGGACCAAACCCTGATAAATCCTGCCGGTAATGGGGAAGGGTTTCCTGTCGCCAACAGTGGTCCGAACCACGGAATCGTAGTCGCGGTACATATCCCGGATAGTGTCAATAAAGACCTCTGGAACCCCTTTGGACCGCATTGCCCGCCAGATCATTGCTTGAAGAACGCAGTCAAAGGCCTTCTGCGTGTCTAGGAACACACAGTGCAGAGGCGTGTTCATCGTCCTGTATTTCTCCGCGACAGCCCTCAGGGCAAAAACAGTGTCCGTGGTCTCATGACCAGGGCAAAACCCATATTGACACTCCGAGAGAATACACTCCTGCCGGATCCGGGAAACAATAATCCTGTCGAAGATCTTCATGGTGTCGGACATAACCTTTATATACCGCAGTAGCTCCCGCACTCCTGCACTGACCCCTTACCTTCGAAGATTGGAGTAATAATAATGTGCGTCCATTGGTTTGGGATCTGTCCGCTCAGGAGTACGCGGTTGAAAAGGGTAACTAAGACTGCGAGGAGCTATCGCCTTCCAGACTTCGATGGGAACCCCATCGACTCCGACAGCTTTCTAATTCATTATAATGCGAAGAACAATCTGGACTTCTGAAGGCGTTACTGAGGGCACTAATCCCCGGAGGTCCGTAGGTTGCAGACTGGAAAGTGAAACAATAAAAAAGACAACGTGGAAATCTAGGCGCTCAATGTAGTATAGCCACGACCATGGGCTCTGCAATGCATTCGTATCGTTAAGTCAGTACAACGAGACGTACAGAAAATAGTTTAAGTAAACACCGTTAAAGTTTAATATAATACCTTCCTGTTGTTGTTGCTTAGACACGTGGTGTTAGGGATCCATCGGCAAACAGTCGGAATCAAACTGATCAAAACCATAGTTTTCCTTTACAACTATCAGGAAACTAGGTATCCACAAGAAAGAATGACCCTGTCCAGTTTGACAACTCCGGAAATAAGGCAATAGGTTCTTTTACGACTTTATTCATTACCAAGAATGACAAACGTATCAGCTATTGATATCTCGACGAATTTACTCAATGTGGTCCAGAGTAGCATTACGATTACCTATATTCTATAACTATTGGTTATAATATCGAAAATCAATTTGCTACTGCTATTACTATCGGTAATCTGAACCATCATTGATTTTAATATTATTTCTTAGATCTACACTCAATATATAGGGCTACAGTATTGTCATCATACTTACGTCATTGGTAAATATGTATATAAATGGGCTTACCACCTGTTACGTGGGACAGAAATGCAGACGGTGAAATGTGGGCGTATAGTATGCCTCTTCCTACCCCTTCGGGGATAAAGGCGTGACAATATGTATGTAGACTTAAGCCACACATAATCTTATTTATATTCAATATTATTTATCAAAAAAATAAATGCTCTGTTGTTTTCTTAATCTTGATATTTAAAGTAGCAGTGAGTTGTTGAAAATAAATAAAAAATTTCTTCATAATTTTTTTCAATTTTTTGTTTTCTCAGATGTTTCCAAACCCTTATTAGGTTTGGAACCTGGAATCCACTTTTATTTGGCTGCTAGGAGCGTTTATCGCTTGACCTCCCTACTCCATACCCTGCGTCTTGCCTCTTTAGTCAGCCTGCAGGTGCACTGCTAGAACGTGGGAAAAGTTTGTGGAATTTGGTGAGACCCCTTAATGTATTCCACTTTCAGAACATAAAATTATTTCATTTTAATATGAAGCTCAACCCAGCAATCGGTTCACCAACTACGTGGGACAGACCAAATACAACTATTTAAAAGTATTTTGAATCCTCTCTGCGTTGCTTTTTCGAAAAAGGCATAACTAGTTTACGTAGGCCATTCATAGTTTAGCATAATCTATTTTGAAATTGAATGTGTTATAACAAGGGTTGTCAAATAAAATAAAATGGTGGCGCTCAAAAGCACTTGATCCTTTGCTTGATCCCCGTTATATTCGTAGTCAAACGTCGTTTTGACGTAGACCTGCATCACTCGCGACAGGCGAAAACGTCTTCATTGTACTTCGAAACTGTAATTGAAAACTTGACTTATTTTTTTTATATTTTCATCGTCACGCAAGATTATTATACCTATGTACATACATACATACATATAATCACGCCGGTTTCTCATCGGGGTAGGCCGAGACTATAGTTTTCCACTTGCTACGATCCTGACATACCACTTTCACTTCTACTTTCATGAGTGTTTTTATACACGCTTAAGGGTACTCTTGATCTGGCCTTTGCAACTCCTCCGCCGATGATGTTAGTATTACCTGATCATCAGCGTATAGGAGACATTTGCCGGTCAGGCCATCCATTTTTAAACCATACGCACTCTCTTGCAGTTCTTTCAAGCAACTGTCCATGTTTAGGTTAAACAGCAACGGCAACGCTACACAACCCTCTCTCACACCTTCAATGTGGAAAAAGTCTGTGCAAGCTTTGTTGTTCATGACACAAGCACTGGAGCCCACATAAAGCGGCACGGTGACAGCCTTACACCAATCTTTTGGTACCATATCCATTCCTCCAACAAAGGTTAAAAAGGCAGTACAGCTGGCAAGCTCCCACGCCTTGTCCCGCTTTCAGCATCTCTACAAAAATCCTATCAATTCCTGCAGCCTTACTCAGTTTCATACCAGTTTTAGTGACTTGATATTTTGCTTATGTTTAGTTTTAGAGGAACTTTTAGTTTTAAGGGTATTTTTTTAGAGGAACGTAAAGGCAAGGATAATACGATTTTGAAGGTGGATTTTATTAAGCAAGTCAGGACTGTCACAGTGAAAAAATTATGACAAGCTTTATCTAAAAAAAAATATTGAATAAGTAGGTACTTATTGTTCAGAGTGCATTTTCAATGACAACTCTAAAAGATAAAAAATGTGCACTCCGACGACCCACAGCGCAAAGTTCAGGCAATCGTTTTTAAATTATCAGTCCGATAAATTTCGCTCTTCAGTGTATTTTAAGCCATACGTCGGTTTATTAACATTTCATAATTTTGTTTCCCATCCGCAAATCAAAAAGTTTTTCTGTTGAGTAAACTTGATTTGAAATTAATAACGTAATCTTTAAGTTAAAAAAACTTGACTTATCCCGCCGAATGCCGGCCCGAAAACTTTGCTTGTTAAGGCCTTCATTAGCAAACCTTCGAGGGTTTTGGATAGGTCCTTCGGTTATCGACTTAATTACAAGTATCTTGTTACTTTAGCTGTGTCACATTCGCCTTTGAATCGTGTTGAACTTCAGTTGGTATTTGTTGTTTGAGCCCTGGAGTGTTTTATTAGTGTCGGTAAAATTATATGACAAGCATTTCAAAATTCTCGAGTTAATGATACTCATGAGTAAATTTAGTTTTCAAGTAGATTTTAGTTGAGTTAGTGTGATGGTACCTGACAATGTGATTTAAATGAGATTTGATGACATTGATGATTCAATGATTTGAATACTTTAGAAGCGCTCGTGGCCCCGCGGTCTCAGTGTTCTGTAAACGATCACTGAGTTACGCAACTTTCACTACGGCTGGTCCTCGGATGGGTGACCACTTTGTGGCATTTACATTTGCGAGCGTTTCCGTGCTTCGGAAGGCACGTGAAGCCGTTGGTCCCGGTTGCCAGTAAAATGGCAGTCGTTAAGCCTGGTTGTAGGCCTTATGGGCGGCTTGAAAACTTTCAACAGCAGGTAGCCACAACCTGCGTCTGTCTATTTCAACACGGCAATGGCCTCACCACCTACTACGTGGGACAGGAATCCACACGGTGAAAAGTGGGCATATAATATGCCTCTGCCACCCATTCGGGGATAAGGCGTGATGGATATTTATTTATTTTATTTATTTACAGAGAGAGAGAGAGAGAGAATACAAGTGTTTTTTTTTTTTCTTCTTTAGCGGCGTTGAGCACTTTTTCTGTAATGGGTATAAAATCTTAAACTCGCGTCAGGACACGTGACCTGATCGAAAAAGCGTAAGATTTTTTATCATCATCATCTTTACGTCGATCCCGGTCAATTTTTGAAGGTAAAACTTCTTTTAGCGCGGTACGCATATTTTTAGATGAGATAAAATCTCTGGACTCGCGACCATAATCATCATCATCATCTAACGTTGATTCCGGTCATCTACAGGTCTTATTAAATAATGCTGTGTAATCAATTAGGACTCTTTCAGTGTAGAATTATTGTTTATCATCATCATCTTTACGTCGATCCCGGTCAATTTTTGAAGGAAAAACTTCTTTTAGCGCGGTACGCATATTTTTAGATGAGATAAAATCTCTGGACTCGCGACCATAATCATCATCATCATCAAACGTTGATTCCGGTCATCTACAGGTCTTATTAAATAATGCTGTGTAATCAATTAGGACTCTTTCAGTGTAGAATTATTTTCTATCATCATCATCTTTACGTCGATCCCGGTCAATTTTTGAAGGAAAAACTTCTTTTAGCGCGGTACGCATATTTTTAGATGAGATAAAATCTCTGGACTCGCTACCATAATCATCATCATCATCTAACGTTGATTCCGGTCATCTACAGGTCTTATTAAATAATGCTGTGTAATCAATTAGGACTCTTTCAGTGTAGATTTATTTTTCATCATTATCATCTTTACGTCGATCCCGGTCAATTTTTGAAGGAAAAACTTCTTTTAGCGCGGTACGCAATTTTTTTTCATCATCATCATCATTAACGTCGATCCCGGTAAATTTTTGAAGGAAAAACCTCTTTTAGCGCGGTACGCAATTTTTTAGATGAGATAAATCACTGGACTCGCTACACCCCGTTACGATACGCAGCTATAGTGTGTGCATATATGCATGTACCAACGCGTCTAGATAAATAAATTATTAATAAATTGAGTTTTTTTTTCAGTTTCAGGTTAAAACTACGTTAAATTCTTGTGCTAGATATTTGGTACTTCTGCTGAAGAAATTTTATTATAGAGAATTAGGTGTCGCCAATTCTACAGTTTAAAAAAAATGATTATTAGACTCTCTATGTTACGTAGAAACATATTTCGTCTTTTATTTATATTGTGTAGCACTTTCTACCAAACGCCATCTAGCCCAAACTAAAATAATTTAAGCTTGTGCTATCGAATCTAGATAACAGACAATGTTATTTATTCATATATTTCCAAACACATACATATAATTATGAAACACCCAAATCTCGAACTCGAATGACATATTTATGAACCACAAAAATATTTATTTCGACTCGGGACTCCTATCCGAGAGTTCAGCGCGGTAGTTGTATACATTAACACTTACGCTACCGAGGCGGTCGGCAATGGAATCATTACTATAATTATTATTCAGAGTATAGGTAAAGTATTGACAAGTTATTTATATTTCTGAAGTAGAGCCCATTACATTATGCCCACGCTTAATCTGCCATGTACCGGATGACCTTTTACCTTTTGCATAAATGATGTATGGGTTTTAAATATAGATTGTGAGCTATATAGCTAACTAACTAACTATCTTCACGCTGTATCCCTGACGGGGTAGTCAGAGAGGACCGATCGCCAGGCTTCGCGATCCATGCATACTTCTTTCGCTTCTTCAAGATTCATCAATCGCTTCCTACACGCACGTCTGGGTATCCGAGTACTTTTGACCTTTCCGTTTTTGAGGAATCTGCTCACGTGGTCTTCATATGTAAGTCTCGGCCTACCCTGACTTCTTCTACCCTCTACTTTCGCACAATATATATTCTTCGTCAATCGTTCCTCACTCATTCGTTGGACGTGTCCAAACCAACGGAGCACGCCCTTTTCCAGCTTAACGCTGACACTTTCATTCAAACCTGCCATATTGCGTATCACTTCGTTACGTATTCGGTCGACCAAAGTAACGCCGCACAATTTTCGAAGTGATCGCATCTCCACAGCATTCAATTTACTTTCATGAATCTGCTGACATACCCAGGTTTCGCTACCGTAAAGCAAAGTTGGCACTAGCACTGCGTTATGAATCGCCAGTCGTGTTTCTTTTACGATGCTTTGTCGCTTTACTAACTGGGACAAAGCACCGTTAACCTTGTTTCCGGCAGCTACTCGCCGTTCTACATCCGAATCACATCTTCCATCCCCGCTAAACGTACTTCCTAAATACACAATTTCATTCACTTGCTCTAGTCGTTCCTGGTTTACCCTAATCTCGCATTTGGTTCTTACGTCATCTCTTTCAAATACTAGAACCTTAGTTTTACTTGCATTCAAGCGAAGACCCTTACTTTCACACTCCTCTTTCATATTAGTGACTAATGCATGAAGGTCGGCTTCTGATGAGGCCATGAGCACTGATCATCAGCGTACAGCAGACAGTTTACTTTAAAGTCACCCAAATTCACACCCATATCACAATCTTTCAACTTCTGCAGGCAACTGTCCAGATACACTATGAACAGCCAGAAACTTCTCCGCGATCATGCGGAGAGAAAACACTTGATCCATGCAACCTCTTCCACGCCGGAATCCGCATTGAGCCTCCCATAAATACCTTTCAGACTTTTCTTGCATTCTTGCCGTTATAACCTTTGCACACACTTTACTAGCTAAGCTGACCAAGCTGATCGCCCTGTAGCTGGAGCAGTTTAGGCGCGATCCTTTCCCTTTGTAAATAGCTACTACAACTGCTATTCGCCAGTCAACTGGGCCCTCACCCGTCCGCCAGCACAAGTTGCATAACAGACATAGTGTGTCCCAGACGCACCGTACTTGATCATCTCAGCAGTAACTCTGTCTTTTCCCGCAGCCTTACCACATTTCATACTTCTTATCGCTTGTTCAATTTCTTTCATACTTATGATTTCAATGACATCGGGAGCCAGAGCATATAAGTGAGCTCTACTTTCCGATGTGGCATCTCCGTCTTTCCTTGCATACATCTTTCCATAATATTCACTCCATCTCTGCAGGACGTCAGTTTGGTCTGTTAGGACGTCATTGTTAACACTAAGCACTTTATTCATACTGCAGATTGCCGAACAACTCGGGGTCTTGCCTACCTCTTTCCAGAAGAGCTTGGCATTATCCCGGAAATTGGACGACAACCTTTCATCCGCTTTCATTCTGTACCTTTCACGAACTTCTTCTATCAGTGCCTTCGTGTTAACTTTTTGCAGCTTGTATCTCTCTTTCATATTAAAATCATTCCGCGAGGCTAAGTAGTCTAACCATGCTTTCTTCTTCATTCGAACTGCTTCTTTCACTTCCTCATTCCACCATGCATCACACTTATTACTACTGCCTCTTTTCGTTTCTCCACACACTTCCACAGCGGCATTTACCATACTATCCCTAAGGTTCTGCCATACACTTTCCACATTCTCACTACTAACATTGACGTCGCCAAGCTTTTCGCCTACCCTTTCTTTATATTTATCCCTAATGGATGTATCCTGCAACTTCCAGCTTTTGATGCTATAAGTCGGCTCAGGTTCAGGACACTCGGTACGTTGACGCCAACCCGCGAACAGACCCCTAATCCTAGTTATGACTAGGTAGTGGTCTGATCCCAGCTCAGCGCCTCGATAAACCCTTGTGTCCATCACCTGTTTACGGAACCGACAATCCATTAGGAATAGATCTATCATGCTTCTCTTTGACTTACATCTTCTCGTATACATATGAATTTGTTTGTGGTTGAACATTGTGTTCGCCACAAACAAATCCTTATCCTTACAAAATGCCAGTATAAGCTTGCCAGCGTCGTTCACCCTTTTATCCCCATACTTCCCGAGTACCGACTCAAAACCATCGCGAGCGGTACTCACCCATCCATTCAAGTCTCCACATACTATAAGTCTTTCATTTCCTTCTATCACATTTAGAGGTTCTCTCATACTCTCCCAGAAGTCCTCTAGCTCACTCGTGTTCGACGAAGATACTGGCGCGTAAGCAGCTACATTCTGGTAGCTGCTTAAAATATTCGTCAAACCAAGTTTTAGACGGATCCAGAGGATTCTGGGACCTACCAGTTTGTACTCATACATACCGGAGGCCAATCGCGTGGACAACTAAAGTCCAACCCCCTGACTGCCATGCTCGCTCTCTGGTACTCCAGACCATAGCGCGAGCACCCCACCCGGGAGCTCCACGACTTCGCTGCCCTTGCGCTTGGTCTCTGTCAAGCACACTACATCTAACTTTCTTTCATTCATAATATCCATCAACTCATTTATCTTATCTGCCATTCCTCCCCTAACATTCCACGCTGCTACCCTCCACTCCGTCCTCCACTTCCCGCCGTGTCGGGCCGCGCGTGTAGGGTGGCGGTCCCCTACGCCGCTCTGGCACACATTTTTCGCACCAGCGGGGACGAACTGGTGCGCGTCGCCTCGGGGGCACGCCCTAGCATTATTCGCCCTGGTGGCACTCGTGTTAGAGTAGAATTGCAGCCGTAGCTATATAGCTACTTACACGTTTTTTGCCTCACGTTTCAAAGTAGTCAGTAGTTCAATAGTTCTGTAAGAGTAGAGTCCTTCTACAATGACACTAACTGGTGCTATTACGAGTACATAAATGTGTTTGAGTTTTTATTTCGTTTTTGACGCACAATGCCTGCTTTACTTGCCCTCTATGAAATAACGCTATTGACTTGCACTCTTTAGAAATATTTACATTTCACCGTAAAATCATAGAAAGAAACCTTAATTTATGGATGTGAAGGGGCAATATCTTGAATGATTAAGGTAATGAAGATGTGGATAAAGTAATCTTTGGTTAATAATGGTTCAGATAAAGATTGAGGCTATAGGTATATTTCCATATACCTATGAAATCGATACATTTTGATATTATATTTTTGTAACATTTATTAAAACACAATAAAGAGCTTAGGCATAGAGAAAGAATACCATCGACGGCAGCAGAATTTTTAGGGAATGTAGTTTGTAACTATAAACACTATGCTCATTTTTTTTTTAATATCACTGAAGTGGCAGACAAGCGTACGGCCCCCTGAATTATTCAATAACTGAGAAAACTAGGTAGATTGCCAAAAATATCGCGCTGCTTACTCTCATTACCTAATAAAAGTTTTTGAATCAATCACAGTTATATTTAAAATCTCTATACTAAAGTGTAAGTCAAGAAAAACAATATTCATAGCCTTTATTAAATAAGCTGTCAGCATTCTGTAAACGAGCTTTGATTGACGTCTGTTTAATAAAAGCCAAAAAGATGTTGTGGTGTTCGAACTTATTTATGTTCCCGCCAATCCCTTTGGGCGCGACCCTCCGATGTTATTATTTATTTAATCCTAAAACAACTAGCAGTACCTACCTACTTCTTAAATGTTTTGCTATTAAATATTCCAACTTAAGTTGTTTTGGTTGAGATTAAAAGTACGTTTGTAACTTTATGATAAAGCTGTGTACTCTGACGCTAAATGTAACTTTTATTAATTATAATTTGTTTCCACTTTCTATTTCATAAATGTTTTGGGAGGTTCTGTTCGTGCAACATAAAGTAACTTGATGTTGTGTTTATTATTATTACTTCACATATTTTGTACCGTTTACAAACAAAGGTACTGGAATTATAGTCATTTTAATTAAAAACTAGATCTTTTATTGAAAAAAATTATTCCTAGTTGCTTCATCTGCCTATTCATAAGCTTATTTTTCAAAGTCTTTAGAGAAGTATAAGTGTCTATTTTTTCTACCTTATAGTGTATTTTCTGTTTCTTTCAAATCCTACCTGCATTTAAAATCTTTTATTAGGATGGGACCTCCCAACTCCGTAAGGGTATTTGCATCGTTGCCTTATCCGTTAGTCACCTGCTAGTGTGCAAGTAAGCTCACTTGGGCTCAGTGGGCCCAGTGATCTTACACGTTAGTGAACAATAAGTAAATCTCAACAGTAATCTGAGATGATTGTTTTCAACTATTAGACACAAGCTTCCTTTAAGGATCAAAGAATCTGTTAATTGATTGATCAAACGACTGCCTCTGTGACGCGTCGGGAGTGTATCCGACTGCTACGTAAGAGGTAGTGGGTTCGATTCCCATCCAGCATAAAACTTTATGTGATGAGTACGATGGTGCATTCTATGTCTGGGTGTTATTTATCTGTAATATGTATGTATTCAGAAATATATAAATATGTTTATCAGATATCTGGTTACCATAGTACAAGCTCTGATTAGTTTGGAATTAGATGGCGTTGTGTGAGTTTTACTAACAATAAAAAAGAAAACATTTTTGGGGGTATATTTGATCATAGTATGCCACACCGGCAAAACGGATTCGTATTGAATGTTATTTCGAGTTTTTCCAACATTTTCCTTAGTCGCCCTTTATGACGCCCACGAGATGAGTTGGATGTTGACTTTTGTACTATTCCCCGTCACCACACAGGCAAAAAATACATAACTAACACCAATACCGATTTCATTAGTCGTTTATTTACAACCAATCCTCCAAATCATTTCGATCCGTAATTTGCCCGTCTCGTTGAGCAAACTGCGAATTAATTAAAAATGTTCAACAAAAAAGAATAAGTGGGGGTAAAAAATATGCTCAACACTTAATGAATTTTAAGGTTTGGGAAACAATTGTGAACTCGCTGCCGAGTGTTTACCAATAGATTGTGTATTCGCAAACAATGCGTTAATTAATATCTCATCAGAGCCTGCCGAGACAGACAAGTAATACGTTTAAATTATTATTAATTAAATGAAGTCAGTAGCTAGCTAGAGCAATTCGGCAATATTGAACATATTAGTAATTTAATATCGTTGGGCACCATTTGGGCCAAATAAAGCAAATATAAGCTTGTCTTATAGTATGTATATACCATGCAATACTCGAAACAAACATCGAATGTGACGATGACGGATTACAGAAATATTTGTCAAATTCGAAGACTCGAACCGGAGACCTCAGCACCATAGTCATTGAAACCTTGGTAATCAAATTTAACTAGTCATATTTTTTGTTGCAATCAGGTAACAGCAAAACTTTTACTTTAGTTTAATTCTTACTTAAAAAGAAATAAACCTAATTGAAAAGTTTTAATTCTCGCATGACTAAGTCTTATGACTATTGTACTCTTTGGTCATGATTATCACTTCCAAATATTGCAATATATTCTCAGGTCTTTCTGAAATTTCATTCAATAGTCATTATGAAGGAGCACAAAGATTATATTCGTATACATTTGGTCATGCATAAATTAGCCCATTTATAAGTACCATCCTGTTTCACTCAGTCGCAGATATATAATACAGTTTAACCTTTACACATCGTTAATTATTCATGCATAATGTCAATTATACACGATACAATGACCTGAACAGGTATTCGGTAATTAACTCAATTACTTCATAGTACAATGCTCATGGAATAATCTCCGACCAGAGGGACATTAACAGGCTCACATTAACGTTTAAATAAATACGTAAACTTAGGGTTAATAAGCTTACTGTAAATACCATATATAATTACATACGAGGTTAGTTGAAAATCACATGCTAGCTTGATGTAATTATATTAGTTAGACAAAAAGATAGTGGTTGGTTCAAAATTGGACATGTTTTAAAAAAAATATTTTTATAAAAGAGTTTTTTATATCATGTATTTGATTCTACTCAATCTTTATACTACATTTTACAAACGGAAAAATATTATAATGTTGGCTACCTTCCATCCCTACCCAATACAATTCGACACAAGTCTATATAAGCAGGCGTCGCACTGCTGTCAGTCCTTTTGCTTGTCGATCGTTCTAGTGTGCAGACCTACTTTGGTGTTCGGTGCTATCTGTGCTGTGAAAGATCAGTTTTTAAATATTTCTTAAAACTCACGTTACTAAGTGTTGATTATGTTTCTTGATCGCATTTTGTAATTAAGAATAAGTAATTGAATAATAAAGTTCTGTAATATTCTTTTTGAAGTGAAAACTTCTTTAGCGGCGTTGAGCACTTTTTCTGTAATGGGTATAAAATCTTAAACTCGCGTCAGGACACGTGACCTGATCGAAAAAGCGTAAGACGGATGGAGTTTTTTTGTCATCATCAATAACGTCCATCCCGGTCAATTTTTGAAGTGAATATTCTTTTAGCGCGGTACGCATATTTTTAGATGAGATAAAATCTCTGGACTCGCGACCATAATCATCATCATCATCTAACGTTGATTCCGGTCATCTACAGGTCTTATTAAATAATGCTGTGTAATCAATTAGGACTCTTTCAGTGTAGATTTATTTTTCATCATCATCATCATTAACGTCGATCCCGGTCAATTTTTAAAGGAAAAACTTCTTTTAGCGCGGTACGCAATTTTTTAGATGAGATAAATCTCTGGACTCGCTACACCCCGTTACGATACGCAGCTATAGTGTGTGCATATATGCATGTACCAACGCGTCTAGATAAATAAATTATTAATAAATTGAGTTTTCACTTCTGTCGGCACTCCCGGAGTGGTTAGGTTAGGTTTTTTTTATTAAAATTCTGACTAGTCGCCAAAATCAGAAGTGGGATAGGTAATTTAACCACGTGATTGCCATTTTTCCGCTTTTGAAAAGCCATCGTGCAACTGAGTACAGGAAACATTATCAAAACTACCCACTTTTGGTAAGTCAATAACTTTTTGAAATTATTTGTGTTTTTAAGTGTTATTATGCCTAAAACGCATAGATCGCGTAGTAAATCGCGTAGCGGATTGCACCGACGCCATCGTAGGCGTCCCCATTCGCGAATTCGGTCGCGTACTAAATCTCTCAAATATCGCCGATCGCGGTTTGGCACGCGATCAACCCCAATATCGGCACGCTCCCGGTCTAGGTCTAGGTCGCGCACCGTTCGTCAATCACAACAGACGCGCGTCATCCCTCATAGCCATTCTGGTTCGGAATTTAGAGTAGGAGACTCGCGTGTTGATCAAGTGTTAGGCGCCATTTTAGCACGGTTAGAAGCGATTGAAAACAACTTTACGCCCAATGCTTCCATAGATCGATTGGAAACTCCTACGCCATCCGTTACCCAAACTATCGTGGACGCGATTCTGGCTATAAATCCAATCAAAACACATAATTACTATATCTCAAACTTTGATCCATCAATCCATGATATTGACGCATGGTGCGATGAGGTAGAACGCGCTCAAATCACTAACCGCTGGAACGACCAAGAATGCTTATCTCGTGTAGCGGGATGCCTTAAGGGTGATGCTAAAACATAGCTTACCGAATGGGGAACAAGTGATAGGTCGTGGACGAACTTTAAACGCGAATTTAAACCATTGTGTCCCAGAAAACTTGACAATGCGAATATCTTATTCGACACTATGAACAAGACCTCTAGTAAATATTGTTCATACGCGGAGTACGCGCGACGTAGTTTGCTACGCTTACGAATAGTAAAAGGGCTTAGTGAGGAACTAATGACTCAAATAGTTATTCGAGGAATAGATGATCCACAAGTAAGGGCGGCTGCCGTCAATGCTGAGCCTACCCCCGAAAATTTAGTCTCGCTTTTATTAATTTACGTTAAACTATCACAGTCAAAGGGACAGTTAAAACCCCAACCCAAAAAGAGGACGGGCGACCAAGGGGGCTTCTCCAAATTAATATGTTTTAATTACAACCAAAGCGGCCACAAAAGCTTCAACTGCCCAAAAAGAACTAAGCCGAACGAAGCAAACATAAATACTTGCACGTTCTGTAAACATACGGGTCACTCGGAAGACCAGTGTTTTGCCAAGGATAGGTCCACATCACGTAATAAACGTAACATAAATCTCTGTTCGGACTATTCAGGAAGTAAGCTTGATAAAGACATTGTCACCGCCGTAGTAAAGGGTATACCGGTGGACGTACTTATAGATAGTGGGGCCCTTAATGTTTCGTTGGTATCATCGGATGCCATCAAGCATTTCTCGTGTCCAACTAAACCAGCGTCGTGCACTCTCAAAGGTATTAGTAACCATGAAATAACAGTTAAATCATGCGTCACGCTGTCCGTGGAGTTTAGTGATGTTACCTTTGAGGCTGACTTCTGTGTGGTCCCAGCTGAGTGTATGCTAACCTCCTTAATCATCGGCACTGATATTTTAAACCGTGATGGGATAACCTACGTTAGGACCAAACATAGGCAGTACTTCACCCGTACGGAGGAGAAACAATCTAGAATTAGTTTTACCCATAAAGTAGACGTAGCTGATATTGCAACGCCCCTCCAAGATACGGATCGAGACTTTTTAAGCTTTCAATTAAGTTTAGTAAGGACTAAACTTAATTGAAAACTTCTCTAATTATTTTATAACGGGTACAGCTACCACTACTGTAACAACAGGGGAGATGCACATTAATCTAACCACCGATATACCAGTTACCCATCGGCCGTACAAACTTTCACAGATGGAAAAGCTTAAAGTTCGCGTTTATAAACGATCTTTTAAACAAGGGTATCGTTCAGGAGTCCCAGTCTGAATACTCTAGTCCAATTATCCTGGTTAAGAAAAAGGACAGTTCGGATCGCATGTGCGTCGATTATCGTGCCCTTAACAGGATAACTGTGAAAGAGCGGTACCGGCTCCCGTTGATAGATGATCACATAGATTATCAAAAGCATTACACGTTACTCCTCTCTCCACATGGCCACAGGATTTCACCAAATTAAAATTAACCCATCTTCAGTGCACCGGACGGCGTTTGTGACCTCTGAAGGTCACTATGAACACTTAAAAATGCCATACGGTCTATCTAACTCACGAATAGTGTATTAAAGGGTCATTAACAAGACCTTGCGTAAATCCATTGTTGCCGGTAAAGTCCTGGTATACATCGATGACGTGCTTTTAATGTCCACTACCGTAGAAGAAGGCATGTCCTTATTACGCAAAGTGCTCATCACACTGACTGAGGCAGGCTTCACTTTTCTTACCACTGAGATTGAATACCTGGGTAGAATTATACAGCAGGTTCAGGTTAGACCGAGCCCTCATAAAATAAATGCATTAGTTAACGCACCTCTTCCACAAAATGTCAATCAAGTACGACAGTTCTTAGGATTAGCCGGAACTTTCGAAAATACATAAAATCATATGCGACTCAAATATCTTGCATCTCTTTACTCACAAAGAAGGGCGTTCCCTTCAAGTGGGGCTCTATAAAAGAAAAGAACCGGCAAGAAATAATTTCGTTATTGACCAACGATCCCATCCTAACTATTTTTGACTCAAAGCTCCCAACTGAAGTGCATACCGATGCAAGTAGTATCGGCTACGGAGCCGTTTTATTGCAGATCCATGATGGCTACTGACTAATAAAAGGGTTGTGGCTTATTTCAGTAAGGTAACCCAAGGTGCTGCGAATAAGTACCACTCGTACAAGTTGGAGACGTTAGCTATAGTGAAAGCACTACAGAACTTCAGCCAAGTCTACAGCGCGTAAAAAGGACTTACCTAGAGTGGCACGTTGGTGGGTTTACCTACAAGACTTCACTTTCGATATTGAATACCGCAAAGGAAGTGTATGATGTCACACGCGGATTATCTAAGTCGAAACCCGACGTAACTGGGTTCAAATAGCACAAGCGGCGGATACAGAGACCCAAAATCTTCTTGAACAACTGGGTGAAGGTCGTCTGAACCCCATCCGTTACGTGCAGCAGAACGACTTGCTGTACTATAAATTCACTCCCATAGGTGAAGAGTCAAAGTTGTTTTGTTATATTCCAAAAGGGCATAGGCTCAGTCTGCTTCGCGCCTTCCATGACGATCACGAACACATCGGTTATGAAAAAACCTTAGATCTTATCCTCAAACATTTCTGGTTCTCTGAACTTAGACAATTCGTTAAAAAATACATTGACCACTGTCTGATATGTATTTCCAAGAAACGTGTACCCAGAGCTCCTCTGCAAACCATAACTTCCTGGCAAAAACCAGAAACTCCATTTTCAGTCATTCATTTAGATGTGTTAGGGCCCCTACCTCAATCAAATGGCCATAAATTCGTATTCTTACTTGTAGACGCTTTTACAAAGTACAATTTACTCTATGCCATGTCCAAACAAGACGTAGAAGAACTTATTAAAATTGTCACTAACGCAGTGTCGCTGTTTGGTGTTCCTAACCTGATAGTAACGGACAAAAGTTGTATGTTTGAGTCCACCAGGTCTACAAAGTTCATCAAAGAGATAGGTTCAGATATTCACTGTATCACACCAGAAATGTACCATGCGAACGGACAGGTTGAACGGTACGCACGAACTGTACTCAACATGATACTAACGTATAGTGGCGAGTCATAAAGAAGACAGCTGGTCAGCAACTCTATGGAGGTTACAGTTGACCCTCAACGTAACCAAACAAAAGACCACTCAAGCCTCTCCCCTGAACCTCTTGATTGGAAAAGACGCCACAACGCCAGTGATTCGGTCGTTAGTCCGAGATATTGCACTACAGGAATTACAACTAAACCGTGAAGGGCAACGGGTGTTACGGTTCTCCGTAACACCCGTTGCCCTTCACCGTGCTGCTGAACTGTTGAGAAGAAATCAGGCTCATCAAGACGCATACATAAACCGTAACAGAAGTTCTCCCCGCGTGTTTGATGTCAATGATCTCGTGTTCGTTATTAAGTTTTCACAGTCGACCGGTAAGCTGGATCCCATCATGCGGGGCCCGTACAGAGTCATACGTGCACTGCCGAGTGGACGCTATGAGTTAAAGCTGTTGGGTGACTCCTATGGCAAAACGACAGAGGCTGCGGCTCAGTATATGGTGCCGTGGAAAGGAGAATGGTGTCCTGACACTTGCGCAGCATTCTTTGACCGTATTTGGCTATGCCCGCTTATTCTGTGTCAGACAAAATGCGGAATATCTGAATGAATTATAATGAATTATAGGCAAACTGTGGGATGTCATAGTCGTGTAGTGGACGGACTGCGGAACGTTCCTTCGGCAAGTAAACTGCGGGATGCTTGCCCTACACGCGTATGTTGTGAGGACGGACTGCGGGACGTTCCTTTTGACAAACTGCGGGTTGCCAGCCCTGTGTAGTGAACGGACTGCGGGACGTTCATCTGGTAGACAGACTGCGGGATGTCTTCCCTATACGTTGGTCGTAATTAGTGAGTGACAAGTGAACGTGTGTGTAAATGGGTGAATGAGCCATAGTGGCTAATCGAATAATGTGTAATCGATTGTATGACAGAGGGCCTTGAAAGGTGATGAATACAAGAGTTGGGTATTTCTCGAAAACCAAGTTAGCATTTAGTAGATAATGACACTTGACAGATGCTGACTTGATCACAGCGTCAGGTGGTGAATCTTCACAAGAGCCGCTCCAACCAGATGTGTCGAACTTGGAGCCTGGCCGGCCTTGCCCAGCTGCTGAGGGCGATGTTCAAGTGCAGGCCGTGCTGCCGGACCTAGCTGATGCCGTCGAGGACGACGCCTAGTCAGGAGAGGCCGTGTTGGCTACCTTCCATCCCTACCCAATACAAGTCGTCACAAGTCTATATAAGCAGGCGTGGCGCTGCTGTCAGTCCTTTTGCTTGTCGATCGTTCTAGTGTGCAGACCTACTTTGGTGTTCGGTGCTATCTGTGTTATGAGAGATCAGAGCTTAATTATTTCTTAAGGGCCGGTAGTCCAAGTCGCGTAGGCACCACAACGCTTCCTCAGCCCCCGCCAAGATAGATCGACGATGTATTTTCTGCTGGCACGCCAAAGTAAAAATGATTGGCAGTAGCAATTGAAATGGAACATCTCTGTTATTGTGTTGGATTTTATTTTAGGTTTATGATATACTAGTTGACGCCCGCGGCTCCGCCCGCGTGATGAAAATTTTCCGTTCCCGTTTTCAAAAGGAACTTGTTCCCGGGATAAAAAGTAGCCTATGTTTTATTCTGATAAATAAGCTATTATATATAATATATAGTTATGGTAAAGGACGAAATTAAAAACACACCCCAATCCCCTGGCCTCACAACTAACGCATCGAGGTTATAGCAAAAGATTAAAAAGGAAAGACATAATCAGTGATGACTGAGCCCATTGGAAATAAACGAGGAGATGTGCCCACTTACTCACCTAATTACCCTCACACAATCTGCTTATAGTAGAATTGATTGCAGATAAAAGAACACAGAAAAAAAATAAGGTAAAGTTTATTTAAATTCCATTCAGTAGTTTTACGTGCAAGTAATAAACATCCATACTTACAAACTTTCGCGTTTATAATATTAGTAGGAGTTTATGATGATATATTTAATAACAAATTTAGGCTTTATGTACAAGTACCAAATGAATGTCCCGTTTTTTAAATAATATTAAAATCAAAAAATCATTATGTTATGTCCCTGTCTTCGGCAGCTAGTCACCGTTGTTCTTCAGAACATATCTTCCGTCATTAAAAACACACCCCAATCCCCTGGCCTCACAACTAACGCATCGAGGCTATAGCAAAAGATTAAAAAGGAAAGACATAATCAGTGATGACTGAGCCCATTGGAAATAAACGAGGAGATGTGCCCACTTACTCACCTAATTACCCTCACACAATCTGCTTATAGTAGAATTGATTGCAGATAAAAGAACACAGAAAAAAAATAAGGTAAAGTTTATTTAAATTCCATTCAGTAGTTTTACGTGCAAGTAATAAACATCCATACTTACAAACTTTCGCGTTTATAATATTAGTAGGAGTTTATGATGATATATTTAATAACAAATTTAGGCTTTATGTACAAGTACCAAATGAATGTCCCGTTTTTTAAATAATATTAAAATCAAAAAATCATTATGTTATGTTCCTGTCTTCGGCAGCTAGTCACCGTTGTTCTTCAGAACATATCTTCCGTCCGCGTATATTAGTTTTTCGTGTAAATGGCAAAGTTCTAAAAATAACGTTTATTTATTTTTTTACCGACTTTTTCGTGTTATACCTACTCAAACGTTCAAGCTGCTAAAGCAGCTGACTTTTTTTGCCTTTTCTTTTTTAGAACTGACCTCATTTCAAAAATTTTTAAAAAAATGTTGTCTGTGGTTTTAATGAATGAATTTTATACCATTAGAATCGTGGATAAAAAGCCCGTGTATTAGAGGTTTAATATCTATATGTCACAATATCAAAATTCAAAGTAAATGCGGTATAAACATTGCCGGCGGCCATTTTCCCGCCATTTTTTTAGTTTTGCGTTATTATTTAATGGGTTAACAAATTTTTAGTTTTTTTTAGAATAATTATAAGTTATTAGTGTCATATATCGTTTTAATCGTTATAATTCCAAGAATTTAATTATGTAAAAAAAATAATAGTGTTTTATATTAGTTTTTCGTGTGAGTGGCAAATTTTTGAAAAATAACGTTTATTTATTTTTTTACCGACTTTTTCGTGTTTATACCAATATATCAGTTAATTATGATTAAAATTCCAAATTATTATAGCTATAAGTTTTATCTTTATATATTTAACGATTTTTCAGTAGTTAAAATTTTTTGTCTAGATATTATAGTTTCCAAGATATCACGATTTTAGTTAATTAGGTCATAGGTTAATTACAAAAAATGCGCTGCTCTGGCAGCGCGAACGGATAGTGAACGTTTGAGTGGATACCAATATATCAGTTAATTATGATTAAAATTCCAAATTATTATAGCTATAAGATTTATCTTTATATATTTTACGATTTTTCAATAGTTAAAATTTTTTGTCTAGATATTATAGTTTCCAACATATCACGATTTTAGTTAATTAGGTCATAGGTTAATTACAAAAAATGCGCTTCTCTGGCAGCGCGAACGGATAGCGAACGTTTGAGTAGTTAAGTACACAATTTCATTCAATTGCTCTAAACGTTGCCGGTTTACCCAAATCTTGCTTTTAGTTCTTACTTTTTCTTTTTCAAATACCCGATTCTTAGTTTAACATGCAGCGAAGACCTTTACTTTTATATTAGTGACTAATGCCTGAAGGTCGGCTTCTGATGAGACCATCACTACCGCATCATCAGCGTACAACAGACAATGTACTGTAATATTTCCAATATTATAACACATCATAATCTTTTAACTTTTGCAGCCACACTTTTGCACAACTCTCTAGATACACTATGAAAAGCCAGGCGGACCGTCGACGGCCCGTTTGACGCCCGAACAGAAGTCAAAAAGAGGCGCCAGGTGAACCTCCCCCTTGGTCGCACGCAAGCTTTACAGTCCGTATAAAGATACTGTATCACCTGCAGCAGCTGGCCGTCCACACCATATTCTGCCCGGATATGGTGTAGACGGTCAGCCAGGCCACACGGACGAGTACCACAGAGATTCTCTCACAACTGTATCAAATGCTTTCTCCAGATCCACTAAAGCGCAAAAAACCTTCGCGTTAAAATGTTGGGATTATTAATTGAATGAATGAATGAAAAATCTTTATTCATGTAGTTCACAATGTAACACTTATGAACGTCAAGATTATTGCTTCTACATTTACATTTACTACCAGATTCGCAAAGCAATATGTAGAGGCTGAGGAAGAACCTGACAATAAAACTCATGGCCACTCTTTTCTAACCGCCAGTAATTACATTAGTTTGAGTTACATGATGTTTGACCAATTATATAGTAATGAATTTATACAAAACCAATAAAAACAAAATCAATTTTGTGTTTAAAATCATATCAAAATTAGAGCTATTCTAGTTGCCAGTTCTAAGGGCAGCCTACACTTTAAGTAGAATCTAGCAAGAAAGTCAATGGAAGAACATTGAAATTACATTAAATTTCATTAATATTATCTGTAGTTTAGATTTGGCATTGAAAAAACATTTCGAAAGGGGGCAACTTTAGGATGTTTTTATCAAGTGAAGTTTATTAGATTTTGTAACAGAAAGCTATTTTGACCAGCTGAAATCCATAACTAACATATATCTCTTTTTCAGAATCAAATACCCTTTCTTCTACGATTCGCATTGTTTTAAAAAACTCAAAAGCGTGGCCTCGGCAGGAATACCAAGCCTTAAAACTCACGTTACTGAGTGTTGATTATGTTTCTTGTTCGCATTTTGTAATTAAGAATAAGTAATTGAATAATGAGGTTCTGTAATATTCTTTTTTTTTAATTAAAATTCTAACTAGTCGCCAAAAATAAAATATATAAAATACAATGTAGTAAGGTACCACCCGTTTTTCATGTTATGAAATGATTGTGAAAAGTATACATCATATATATTAGCGCCGTACCGTGGCACACACTCACTTCGCACTCTGTCGTCTTGCCAGACTTTATTCTCCCGTGCAATTTACAAAAATGTAATAAAAAGCATATAAGGTTTATTCGTTTCCTACTATTTGATGATTATGAAATAAAATTTTATTAAAAACGTCTTAACTATCATCACGCTGTATCCCTGGGTAGCATGAGCTAGTTGAAGAGGAAGTTGAGTATCTAACTGTAACCGTAAGGATACCTACAGTATTCATTTATTAGCCTTAAAATACATACATACATATTGTCACGCCTTTATCCCCGAAGGGGTAGGCAGAGGCATATTAAACGCCCACACTTCACCGTACGCATCTTTGTCCCACATAACAGGTGGTGAGCTCATTGCCTTAAAATCATCAACAATTTTACAAAAATCACGATCAATGAGTATATTCAATCCTACTGTAATATAATTTTGCCTCACTCGGGATATCTCGTGTACATAGTATGAAACGCCAACAGCGTAATTTATTGTGACAGTTTGTAAGGTTGTCAATTTCCTATTCGAACACACATCGAGTGAATGGAATTGACTAAATTTGCACACGCAATTCCTTATATACTATTTGTAGAGATACATTCTTTTAAAAACTTATCAGGAATGGATGATATGTTTTTAATAAATATGTTGTCTTTTTCCACTTTACATTACACTTATGAGAAACTTTTATTATTTATGAAAACTTTTATTATTATTCATTACATTTATGAGAAATTTAGCAAATAATTGCTTTAAAAATTTATTAATATACTGAGTGGAGTCCATTGCATCAATGTTTAAAAATAGTTGTAACAGTGTTCATTGGTATCGAGTTGTTCATTAGCTCGATAGATGGCTCTGGTCATACTCTTAAAATGACGATATAAATATGGTGAAGAATTTCAACTTGGTTCGATACGGTTCGGGTAGTTCAGGTGGCTAGAACATTGCCCTGGTTAGGCAAAGGTCACAGGTTCAATCCCTGTCTCGAATCGGATTGTCTTTTTCCACTTTATTAAAAATATGAGAAATTTAGCAAATAATTGCTTTAAAAATTTATTGATATGTTCATGGTTTCAAAATCATTGTATTGTTGTTAGATTCTCATTACTGTTTTTAATGTTGGTGCAGAGTTTAAATTTCATCTGTTATTTGAATTAAATGATAGCATCGCATTATTACTCTATAATGTATTGCGAATTCCATAATGGAGAAAAACATCGAACAAGATGTTTGTCTTAAACTGTGCATCGCCAATGGATTTTAAATGTCCATCACTTTTCAATAGCGACTAGCCGTTAGAGAATAGTAAAGTTTACAGGTCTAGAACCTGTAAAATTTACAGTTGTTTAGTAGCGTTTATTTCTCTTTGTAGGCATCCAAATGATTGAAATGGTTTCTAAAATCACAATTCAAAATTTTCAATTCACGAATCAAATCTAATAAAAACTTTTAATTTGAAACCAGACTACCAAAATGTAGATATACTGAAGAAACTCATGATACTACTCTACGATAAAATCGCTATAATGGTAAACGGCACATGATCACGGCTGTTCACAGTAAATTCTTACTTTGCAATGGATGACTGCCGCTGGACTTCTCAACTCCGTAAGGGGCCTGCGTAGTTGCCTCGTCAGTTTAGTTAGCGCTTTAGTACCGGGTTTCGATTAATCATGACAGTTAGTCAGCAGGTGCACCGCTAGCAGGTGAGGTTGCTTGGGCCCCGGAGATCTTGGTGGGTGTTTAGAGATTATTGACATACGTAGTTCGCACAGTACACATTTATTGATTGAGATACAGAAAAGCGGTTGACCGCTAATAGATTTATTGATACCCTACATTACACCTCTACCCTTATTTATTTATTTGCAATACAATTATACTATTTACAATACAACACTGTACCAATTAACAATTGACTTAACTAAACCCATATCTTTGTGGTTGCTTTTTTGTTCGAACGGGGCGAGCTTCACCAGCAGTTGAGGCTACAGTGTCGGTTGGACATACCAACTGTTTTGACGAAACTGGTGTAGATGTTATTGTTTCCAGTATTCTAAGCGTTGCATCCCTACCCCTCACCGAAGCTTCAACCCCCTCGCCTGAGCACATATCGAAGGGTGTCTTCGTACTTGTTACGGTAGAAAAAACCAAAGTACTACTTAAACGGGGTCTTTGGGAATCAAATTTTGTACTGATTTACTAATTCTGTCACTTGACAAAGGCGGTTTAGATTTATTTATTAATCTTAATTGATCGATATGCCTATGTATTACAGTGCCATCTATTTTTTTTATTTGATAATTCGTGGAAACACCACTTAGCCATCTTTTTAACCCTTTTTACACGCGGCACCACACCTCGTCCCCCGTACTAAGAACTCGGCGCGATCCTTCCGCTCCGCGATTTTGTCGTCCTTGTGCTTTAGCTACCTCTTTTTCCCGCGACGGCTTAGGCCTGTCTAACCTAGTCATTAAAGTAAAATTTGTGACGGTGTTTCTTTAGTTGTACTATGTTCAGTGGTTCTATAGATTGATAAGAAGCGCTGAAGAGCCAAATCTACATCGACGTTTTGAATAATAGCTTTTTCATTCGCATTCTCCGCCAAACCGTTAGAAGCCGGGTGATATCGGGCAGAGAATGTGTTCTACACCGTTATTTTCTAAAAACAAATTAAATTCATTACTACTAAAATGGGGTCCATTGTCGAAGACTAACTGTTTAGGTATTCCAAACCGAGACCAAATTTCTTTAATTTTATAAATAATTGCTTTAGCTATCGTTAAAGTGACTGGGTGTGCTTCAATCCATTTCGATGTGGAGTCAACCATTATCAAGTATTTGTGTCCATGAATGGGCCCTAGAAAATCTGCATGTAACCTAGTCCATGGGCGAGATGGCCAAGACCATTACTGGGGTGCGTGGTGTACGGGCGCCTCAGCCAGTTCAGCACAAGTTGTGCAATTACGACTCTCCAACATTTCGTCAAAACCAGGCCACCATACATAACTTCTAGCTATGCATTTTGTTTTGATTATACCCATATGGGTGTCATGCAACTCCTCGAACACTCGACTTTGACAAGCCCTCGGCACTATCAATCTATGACCCCACATGAGACAACCCAACTCAGAATATATTTCGCTACGCCTATTTGAATAAGGATTAAGTTCTTGCAACTCAACTTCTCTAGGCCACCCATCCCTAACATAACTTAAAACTCGTGACAAAATCGGGTCTCTTTTGGTCTCATTTAATATATTTTCGGGTTTAAGAAGCAAAGCCTCCGAAGCAAAATGTAAGTACGTTTGCTCTGGAACTATCTCGCCAGTCTCACCAGTGACTTTATAACTTTCCACTAAACCAGACAAGGCGTCCGCGGCGTTCGCGTTTGTATTCACATATTCAATATTAAAATCGTAAGCCGACAGTATTAACGCCCATCTCTGTAACCTACTAGCAGTCATACTTAGAATTCCTAATTCTGCTCCAAATATACTAACTAAAGGTCTATGATCTGTCAACACAAATGGTCTACCGTACAAATATTGATGAAATTTCTCCACTACGAATATTATAGCCAAAGCCTCCTTATGTATTTGACTGTAATGGTATTCCGCAGAAGTGAGCGTCCTCGATGAGTACCAGACGGGCCGCTCGCGGCCGTCCGGCTCCCGCTGCGCGAGCACAGCGCCGATACCGCGCGAGCTCGCGTCACACGTCACTATCACGGGTCGGGATTCATCATAGTGTGCTAATACTTCGGAACTACTCAATAATTGCTTAACTTTATTAAATGCCTGCACATGGGAATGGCGCCATCTCCAACTCAACAAATGGAATGAATGGCAACATCTCCCTTTTTCAACAACTCATGAAAAGGTGATAAATAAAAACTTAAGTTTTTAACAAATTTTCCATAGAAATTCACCATACCCAAAAATTATTTCAATTCGGATATATTAGTAAGAGCGGTGAGTTAAATAATCGGCTGAATTTTAACTGGATCTACCCTCACCCCCTCTCTGCTAATTATAAATCCCAAGTATTTAACTGCACTACTCATAAATTCACACTTTTCCTTTTTTATTTTTAAACTTTTATCTTGCAAAATTTTTAGCACTTTGGTCATCTAAAAGTACTGTAACATTAGGTATCTTAACTGTGTCATAATACTTTGAAATATGCCGGCGCTAGAGGCGAGTCCATAAACTAACCTATTGTATATAAAAAGGCCTTTATGCGTATTAACAACTGTCAAACATTTAGAGTCATCTAATAATATTATATTATATGCGAGAGATAAATCTAGTTTTGTAAAATATCTACTACCAGTAATTTAGTAAGTAAGTCGTCTATTTTTGGCACGGGATTTTTATCAACCTGAAACATACGATTTAAAGTGATCTTATAATCAGCACATAAACGTAAAGAGCCAGTCGGAGGTGTCAACCGGCTCGATGATGCCGGCGCGCTGCATGGCCTCTAACTCGGCGTCAAAACGCGCGCATAGCGCGTACGATAAGGTACGCGCACGACAGAACACCAGTACGGCGCCCTCGCGTTACTGTAGTGTAGCCCGACCGCCCGTGTAGCATCCTAACCCACCATCGAATAAATCATTGTACCTAGACAAGATATTACTAAAATTACATTTTATATCCTTATTTTGTTGAACAGTTACCACTCCTTTCGTAACACTCACATTATTCATAGTTATGAAAGGGATAGTAATATTCAATTCCGAAAACCACTACCTGCCTAATAGTGTAGTATTTCCCATTGTAAATACATACAAATCTAATTTCTAATTTTTATGCGTTACCTCTACCTCAAAACATCCCATTGGGTGAACTTTACTCCCACTGTAAAATTTCACAGACAATGTACTAGATAATAAGGGTATGTCACAAAAATATTTTTATAGGTATACTTAGAAATACACAATAACTGGGACCCTGTCTCAATTTCCATTGGAAGTAATATATTATTTACCAAAATTTTCATGCTCACCGGCCTATAAAAGCTGCAAGACATCTGATAAATTGGTTCTTTCTCCTCTTCCTCTCCCTCTGAGTACTCAAAGCTATAAATAAATAATTCTATATTTTTATTTTATTACACCTATAAATATGAAAACATTGCTGTGCTGTGCTGTGTGAAGCAATATTCGCTATATTGGAAAGATAATTTCTTCAATGTACGTTGCTAATAGACGGGTTAGTACAAGACTTAGTACCTTTTTTTCGCCATGACCTTCACAGTTAGTCGGCAGGTGCACTACTAGCAGGTTAGATTACTTGGGCCTCGGAGATCTTAGTAGGGGCACCTTGCTAATAGACGGGTTAGTACAGGCCTTAGTTTCTTTTTTTTTGCCATGTCCTTGTCATTTAGTTAGCAGGTGCACTAATTGCAGTGGCCCAAGCATTTGGGCATGCTTGGGCCACTGCAAGCTTCAATTGTCTAGGTCGTACCCATGACTATTTATATATGCGCATACCCTTTTATTATTATAAGTCAACTCATCACATATAAGCAAGCGCCATTATGGGTTGAAGATCAAACGTCAAAAATTAGCTGCGCCTAGCAGCCAATTCAAGTCCAGGTGGGGTTTGACAGCAACTGTGAATACGCAAAGGTTATAGGACCTTAACTAAAATTGATGTACAATAAAGGTTTACTAACCATATACTATGAAAGATACTTGTTTAAAAACTCTGAAACTCAGTCATAAAAATACAATATATCTTGCAAATAACTGCAAATATTTTCATATTTGATATCTATTTAAATTCCACTGGATTCGAGCGAGAGGAAATGGAATAAATTCAGTAGCTTCATGCAGTTTATGAAAATTTTTCAAACCTATCCCGATGTTCATTTCAAGACTTCGGCTATGATTGTGCAACATTATTATGTTGATGCAATATATTTCATAGGTTCCAGATATTTCAGGTTCTTTCTTCGTGTGCCTTTAGCAGCTTACTCTACGAGTATAAAGTCATAATAAAGCTTTTATGATACATTTGACGTCATAACCTTACAAATATTCCATTACTTTCTAATCAATAAGGTCCTGGAGAATTACTCTTTAGGTACGTTAGTATTTTATATTTAGACTTAAATAATTTGAGTTAAACATGCGTTTTCACTAATGATTTCTACATTCTATGTCGAATTTCGTTTATGACAAAATTTGAAGTCATAACCTTACAAAATTCCATTTCTTATAAATCAAAAATACAAGATTCTATAGAATTACTTAAAGTAATACTTAGGTTGGTATTTTATTAGACTTAATTAATTTGAGTTAGACATGCATTTTCACTAATGACGTCATAACCTAAAAAAAATCCATTTCGTTCACATCAAGAACACAAGGTGCTATAGAATTACTTAAAGCGAAACTTATATTATTTTAGTATTTTATTAGACTTAAATAATTTGCGTCAGACATGCATTTTCACTAACGAGTTCTTCACTATATTTCAAATTCTCAGATAAACACCGCATTCAAGTTTCAATTAGGGCAGCTATCAGACCGTCGAAGTCGTGTGTGGGAAAGCGACCGGAGATTGCCGTTCTAATTATGCAAGATGGTTCGAAGCACAGTGTAATTTGTCTCTGATAACGATGGAGTGACAGGGTAATTGGTGAATAAAATTTACAGGTTAATTGTAGGAGTTGGGCGGATAGAAAAAGATAAAAATGGTAGCGTCTTGTAACACTTATTGCTAATATAAATTCTGTGTGAAAGCGTTCAAAAGATCAAAGGTTGCAAGAGGTTAAACGAAAATAAAACATGTGGTTATTCAAACATATTGAAGTGACATTTTTAATCTTAATTTCAAAGAATCTTTAATTAATGCTTAGGACAGTATATAGGGCATTTACATAAAAAAGAACCATTTTCAACATTTTCTGTCTGTCTGTATACTTGTCTCGGCTTATCTTTGAATTTGTAGGATTGAATTTCATAGATTATAACTTAAAATACATTTTATTCCGTTTATTTGTGTGAACTGAGTGTGTCCGCTTATACAAGTTTCAGCAACATTTACCAAAAAGGTAAACAAACATTCAATCTATTTAATTTATAATTTTAGTTCTATCAATGATTGAATTTGAAAATATAAGTTATTTAGTAAAGAAGAAAATGAATCAGTGGTACAAGTAACTCAGCTTAATACAAAGTAGCAATAGAAAACGTGTTCTTTGTGACATCAAGCACGTCTCTCCAATCGTCTTTGTTAAAAGTACATTCTTTGCCTTTATTTCACTGTGGAATTATACTTTGTAATGTTGTTTTGTAATGAAACCGGGTAATTAAGTACATTAAATGACTATGATTTCATTATTATATGATATCTTTTATTTAGGTATCAGTTGAATTTTGGGATTATCGTTTCGAGGGCTCACCCGGGCTCTAGCCATATCCATGAGGATTGCCACACGTAGATAAAAAGTATCAGTGGATTTTGCGTGTATACTTACCTTTCTAGGTTAATAAGTAACAACAGGAGCTTTCTTAAGTTACTGTTGCTTTAAACGGAAGTGATCAGACAAGGAAGAATTATTAATTGTAAAAAAAATCTACTGGCTAGTAATATTAGTAACGAAGTATAAATAAATAAATAAATATTGTGAGAGAATTTTACACAGCGCCATCTAGCCCAAAGTAAGCTAATATTAGTTTGTGTTATGGGATCTAAATGTTATATATATAAAATGTTATAAATGTTATATATATGTTGAAGCGCTCGTGGCCCCGCGGTCTCAGTTTTCTGTAAACGATCACTGAGTTACGCAACTTTCACTATGGCTGGTCCTCGGATGGGTGACCACTTTGTGGCATTTACATTTGCGAGCGTTTCCGTGCTTCGGAAGGCACGTTAAGCCGTTGGTCCCGGTTGCCAGTAAAATGGCAGTCGTTAAGCCTGAAGGCCATTCTCGTGATAAAGGCACGGTTAAAGTTAAGTTCCGATCTAAGCTCAGACTCCTAAATCTTAAAAAAGGTATTCTCGTAACTAAGTTTTATGCATCTAACATTAACTGTAAGTTGATTAAATCGAATTAAGACTGAAAGTTAAAAATGATAAAATCAGTATTCTGCTAGTCTTATTCCTTGAGACTCAATTTTGAATGAAATGTATTTGGTATTCTCGTCATAATTTATGTGTCAAATTTGACATTTATATGAGTTTGAATGTATATCAACACTAGATCGACGGAATACTGCTAAGAACCTGTTTTTGTTCGGTTAAAACGCGATTCGTGTTAAATGTGAGCGGATATTTACGACGGTGGCAATGAAATTCTATATTAATTGTCTCTGGATGATGCTTAGCTGAAGTATACAGGGAATTTGCGCAGGATGTTCTCGTATACAGCCGTTTGCTATATATTATTATCAGAAACTAGTACATTAACCTTGTTTTATGTTTAAAAATGATAGTTTTTTAGACATAAAAGTTGTGTAAACGTGCTATAGTGAAAGACAGTGATTTACAGTGCAATGCTATTTTTGATCTTGCCGCGCAAATTCCACTGAAAGCCTCATTAACGCTCAACTACAATTTAAAAATTACAAAAAAATACGTGTTGCACTCCGGGAGTGCCGACATAAGTGAAAACTCAATTTATTAATAATTTATTTATCTAGACGCGTTGGTACATGCATCGGGGAGTAGCGAGTCCAGAGATTTATCTCATCTAAAAAGTTGCGTACCGCACTAAAAGAAGTTTTTGCTTCAAAAATTGACCGGGATCGACGTTAATGATGATGAAAAATAATTCTACTCTGAAAGAGTCTTAATTGATTACACAATATTATTTAATAAGACCAGTAGATGACCGGGATCAACATTGCATGATGATGATGATTATAGTCCCAAAATTTTATCTCCTCTAAAAATATGTGTACGTCGCTAAGAGGCGTTTTCACTAAAAAAAAAAGTTTAGTTCATCTAGGGGTGATGGGTGCACTGTCTGTTTTATACTGTAACATGATGTTTTTATCGCGAGATTGACACGAGTCTGAAATGAAATCATACCTATCATTTAACTAAAACCTAACCAACATGCTATTGTAATTTTGGTTAGGAGAATACCGAATTTCACTCACTTCATAATTCAGTATAGATTCAACAACAGCTCATTCTGTGATGTTTATTAATTAGGAGAATTGGCCTTCTGGTTGAAGGCCTTATGGGCGGCTTGAAAAAATTCAACAGCAGGTAGCCACAACCTGCGTCTGTCTATTTCAACACGGCAATGGGCTCACCACCTATTACGTGGGACAGGAATTCACACGGTGTAAAGTGGGCATTTAATATGCCTCTGCCACCCCTTCGGGGATAAGGCATGATGGATATTTATTTTTATTTATTTATTTAAAAAATTCAACAGCAGTTAGCCACATCCTGCATCTGTTTATTTCAACACGGCAATGGGCTCACCACCTATTACGTGGGACAGGAATCCACACGGTGAAAAGTGGGCATAAAATATGCCTCTGCCACCCCTTCGGGGATAAGGCGCGATGGATATTTGATAAACATACTTATATATTTCTAAATACATACATATTATATATAAGTAACACCCAGACACAGAATAAACCATCGTGCTCATCACACAAAATTTATCCTGGGTGGGAATCGAACCCACGACCTCTTGCGTAGCAGTCGGATGCACTCCCACCGCGCTACAGAGGCAGTCTAAGTAAGTATGGATGATATTATTATTATTTATCGATATCTGATACTTGGCTCTACTTTATAGATAATTAAGTAAAGTCATGCCTGTTTCGCCTACAGTAAGCAGAAAAAATGCCTACACCACTTCACTAATTGTTGGTGCTGTGTGTTTGCTTTTGCTGTGATGAGTTAAGTGTTATCTGCAAGATCCTGCTTAATACTATTATTATATATATTTTACTCATAACCATTTCCTATCAATCAGTGTTTCGAAAAGAGTTAAGAACCTCAGTTAAAAAAACTGTATAGCTTACGATCCTAAAAAATATGAACTTGAAGAAAATTAATTGATTATATAATCGGTGCAAATACATAAAAAAATATTTCCGCAGCATTCGGAACATCTTTCTTCTTTGAAGGGTTAGAAGGATTTCTAAAGGGTTAGCGCGCAACCTCTGCTGTTGCAAACGTCTAAAGTCTACGGTGACCACTTTCCGTCAGGTAGACCGTATGCTTGTCTGCAACCTCTGTGTTATTAAAAAAGAAAAAAAGGGTAACTTAGAAATTTTAAAGCAATAAAAATTATTTAAAGCGGCATTTATATGCCATTAAATTAAACTGAAAGAATGCCAAGAAAGTGAACGGGTAAGTGGTCCCTAAGTGGCTTGCTCCCTTTGTAGCTTTGCGTCTCTCTACTTCATTGGCCTCTTTAATGGCTCCAGTTTTACACTCCGTATGGTGTATATGCCCTGTTTCTTGTTTAATGAGATTGACCACATGAAAGATTTCAAATGAAATTTCGAAGTTTATTGGGCTGTTATGGATTTAGTTTTGTTAAGGATACATTTATCATATTTTATCGAAGTCGTCAACGAATTAGAGGGTTAAAAATATAGGAGCTATTTTAATTAAACTACTTTTGCCTAAAAACGAAAAGATTCATTACTATCTCCAGAAATACACTAACTGTCGAACTATGCAAATGACCAATTGCAATTTTTAGTTACTGAATTAAACTATTGAAAGCTACATTTACCTGACACAAGATCTATTTAAGTACTAAAGTTAAATTTTACTGTTAATGATATTTATTTTTGTATAAGAAGAAAAAGGAGGGGAATGATTAAAATTTCTTATTTAAGATGCAATATAATATTTAAATTCTTTTTACCATTGTAGACATATAGCGTAATATTAACTTAAAGGAATGCTTTTGCCGGTTTATTATTGAAGTAGAAGTGACTGTATTTCTCATTCGCATTAAATTATTAAATACCTAGCTCATTTTACCTTCTAAGTAACCTAATACTTTATAAATGATGTGCTTACATAAACATAATTTACACGACTTTAATGATGTAGAGATGACATTTAATATTATCCAAAATTATTTAGCAAGTAGTAGGTACATTACGTCGAAATTATTTATTCAGTCTATGAAACTTACTGTATTAAAGCATAGTATATTTGATGAGCAATTTATCTAAATCTCCTTCAGAGATAGTTGATGTCAAATATAGCAATATCTTTATTATAGCACCATTATTGCTGTGGTTCTTCTCGGGTGTCTTTTAAATGGCTTGAGCCATTCGCATACTTACATTTATTCAAAAATTTCAACATTAAAAATGGACACATGCCCACTGAATCACATCTTAATCTTAATAAATGTATAAATGCAAAAGTTTGAATGGATGTTTGTTACTCTATCACGAAAAACTACTGAATAGATTTAAAAAAAAGCTTTACAATAATATAGCTTATACATCAGAATACACAGGCTACTTTTTATCCCGGGAACAAGTTCCTTTGGGAAACGGAGCGGGAAAACTTCTCTTCGCGGGCGTCAACTATTTTATAATATATTATGGAAGTATAAATGCTTCTCCATGTGAACAGTTCTTTTTGTTGACGCGGATTTACCGAAAACTTTGTTTATGTCTGGTTTTATACTACTTTTACACGCATATTACTGTTTCATCGTAAAACTATTACCTTAGTTTATTACAAAGGAATTCACTGCTGCGCCATTAGATTATTTTCCCTCAAGTTACCCGTATCATGTGCTATTTGCGTAACTGGGTCAGAGTCCACAAATCGTTTAACAATTAGTTTACTGGTCAAACGAACTGATAAAATCTTTTGTAATAAAAATTATTTGTGGTAAATCAAGTTTAGTTTCAGGTTCGGCAACGCGAGGTGCAAATGTCCAAAGGCTACCAACATCATTTTTTTATCAAAAAAAATTGATTTACTGTTCCCGTACGTAGAATTTGTTTTGAATATTTGTTTGTACCACATCAAAAAAGGGAAGGTTTATGTAAGTAACATAATTATTATTATCAGGTAAAAGCAGGTTATACAGATCATCTTTTTTCTGGGAACGCTACCACGTGAGGACTGCGATGCGGAGAAATTTTATGACGCATGTTAGGTTTTTGGTTTTTAGTTATTTATTTAGTTATTTTTAGTTAGTTTAGAATTAATTTATCATAATATTAAACTGTATTTGTAGATTGTTTCAAATAACGAATAAATTGTAAAAGCAGGTTTAAATAAAACCATTCATTTTAAATGTAATATATTATAAAACCTAATTTATGTGTGTAAATAGAATATATTACCTATATTATGCCAAAGTGTATACGACGGTAGACTGTTAGGCCTCGGTAAATAAATGCCGATAGAGTATAAAAAAGCCCATACAAAACGTCACGCGTTTGAACACAAAAGAAAGGTTGCAATAAGCATCTACATACGTGTAAGGGACTCTATTGAATAAAGGCTTTAAGGTATAATTCCGATATAGTAGCGCAAAAATGTCGAGTGAATAAACGAAATACGTTTTTGAGTGGTCCCTACGGCTTTCTAGACGAATTTACCTAAATTTCTATTTTGTGACTTGAACAAATTGGTATAGACCTTTTGATCCATTGAAGGCCTTGCCTAAGAGGTAGATCGGATTAACAAACGGTGTTCGTGTGAAATTTTCTGCACGTTATACTTTCTTAAATCATTCTAAGCGTTTTCAGATCTTTGCAGTAACTATTATATTTTCAGAATGAAACCACAAATCAACCGTTTCGAATTAATGATCAAATCATTTACATTATTTTCTATTTGATCTATTTATTGGTTTTGTTAAAATCCGCAATAACATTCTTAGGAAAGAAATTTCACAAATTTACTTGTTAATGCACACAAATATCTTAAGCGCTGCTTTATAAACTCAATTTACTGTAATTGTAATGAAATTGTGTTTTTATTTAGATTTATTTACCTACTTATTCAAAAATAATATAATAACATTTCTACGCCTACAAAAATGTACCATGCATCCTAAATGCAGTATTGCGTGACTCCAAATTGCTTGTAGCTTTATTAATACTTACAACGGCAATAACCGAACAAAAAGTTTACCTTCAAAATTATTACGTAATATTTTTAACTGCTTAAACCGTGTCATTGTTCTATAAAAGGCTGTTTACAATTCCAGGTAAGTTGCGAAGTTGTAAAAGTTAACTGAAGCGGACTTGCGAAGTTAATAAAATGGAACCTCCAAAAGTAGAATAGAGATAAAACTCTCAAAGACGTTATGGGTAAGAGCTCTTTGTTAGTGTTGTACTAAGCAGAGACCATTTTGTACTAGTACTAATCTACAGAACTCAACAACTGAGTTACAATCACAGATGATACTAAAATAAGAATATGCTAACTAAATATATTCAGGTTGAATCCCTGACGGGGTAGTTAGAGAGGACAGATCGCCAGGCTTCACGATCCATGCATACTTCTTTCGGTTCTTGCAGATTCATCAATCACTTCATAATAAAAGTATGCTGGGATCATTATTAAGCCTGGTGATCTGACCTCTCTTACTGCCCTGTCAGGATACAGCGTGAAGATAGTTAGAACTGTAACGTATAATTTGATAGAACAAATAGAAAAAATAATGCTTAAAATTGGTTTTTTGGTATTTTTTTTTGTTAATTTTATTCAACAAAAGAGAGTTATCCATTTCAATAACTAATCCTTAATAATGAAAGTGAAAGTGTGTTTCTTTGCTTGCCCTTTTTAGTATTGCATGGAACGAATGGACTATTAATGGGGATAATTATAGGTCTAGAGCATAACATAGGGTACTTTAAAAACATTTTATTCCCATGGAAAATCATGTTTGTGTTATAAGGTATATTCCCAGTTGCATCCAAAGTCTGAAGTTCACTTTTATTTAAATGCTAATAGCGGCTATCGTTTGGCTGTTGAATTTTAGCGGTGTTGGGAGAGACTTCTCTGTCAACCCCGTAAGGACACGCCGTCCGTTATTCAGCAGGTAAGGTCTCCTAGCGAACTTTTTTGTGTTAGTTTAATAAAAACAGTATACAGTGTTCTAATATCAAAAATGGCGTTTATGAGTTGATGATTATGTTAATAGTCTTAATTAATTATGTAGTTCTGAAACGAAAATGCATGTCACTGATCATTCTATTAGAATTAAGTCCTGTCTTTCATCTAAAAAAGCTTTACCAGTCTAAAATGTACATTTATGTGTGATCGTACAGTGATCGTTTACAGAATAATAAGTTAGCGTGGCCACGAGTGCTGCACACGCGCTTGTACTTTTAAACTTAAATTATTTTATTTTTACGCTGCTGACTTGGAAATAGGTAAGCAATTATAAAAGGGAACCATACGAATGAATGGTAACTACAATATTGTTACGGGAAAGTACTGTTTGCCAAGCTTAATATCGTATACATGCTGTACAATAATCACTTCTTTATTACAGGATCGCTTGATGCATTCTCACACCCGTTGTCTTCAAGGACTTGTTCTCAGGATAAAGAGTAAACATTTTGAATAAATTGTAAATTTTGTTTAAATGGTTCAGATGCTCCAGCTTGTTGACAATAAACCGAAACTCAGCCTAAACTATTGCACTTAGAAATACTAGTAAAAAATTTGAATATTTACCTTATGTTATTATGTTCTTTTGTGATCATGACGCTTGCAAAAAATGTTAAATATCCTCTATAATACTAATTTTATTGACCTTGACTTGAAACTTTTAAAAGAAATATTTTACCTAAAACACAATTCCCAAAGATAATCAGATACAATCACTGTAAGATAAATTCAGCAATGAAACGGAAAAGAGAGAAAGTATTCCGCCCAAAAATGTTATTTACCGCTATAATTAGTGCTTCTCAGCATTTCGTACTTAAGTATGCGTTGCGTATAAGTTTGACCTCGTATAATAAACCTGCGGCACGCAATCCTCCAATGACGTGGATGTCGAAGAATTATTAATGTTAAGAAAAAAAAAAAAAAAAAAAATGATTGCTTTTTGGTAGTAAGATTATGGAAGTTTAGACTTTCACCTAGTCTATACTCAATAAGACTATTTGATTGCTGGACGAGATGATCGTTTGCATATCCTTGAAAAACCTGATCTAGAGGGCTAATTCTTGAATATTTACTGTGTTTAGTTTATTCTTTTTATTGACAAGGAATTAAATAAAAATGAATTCAATATGCTATTTGCGGTTTGTTTTTATTTAAATTTCCAATAGGGTTTATAGAAATATATACTAACTAGGTGACCCCCCCGGCTTCACCCGTGACATACTTAGAACTCCCGTCGCACCTATTTAATCCCGTCGCTTATAAATTCTACAATAATGCTTTATAAAAATCCCGATTTGTCGACATTTATGACTACTGCTCCGCTCTCCAGATAAGTAGCGTGATTATATATAGCCTTCCTCAATAAATGGGCTATGTAACACAAAAAGAATTTTCCAAGTCCGACTAGTGGTTCCTGAGATTAGCGCGTTCAACCAAACAAACAAACTCTTCAGGTTTATAATATTAGTATAGATGTGTAAATTCGATCGTCTTTAAAGCAACTGACTTTAACTAGCTACAGACTATTAGATGAATTATACCTGACTTATGTTACCTATTCCGACCAATTTCTGATACCACAGATCTTAATATGATAGATAGACCAAAATTGCTGTTGGTTGACGCAGTAGAGGTTAAGGTGTTGTAAATCCATAAAAGATGTTAAAATTCATGCGATGAAATTTAAGTAAGGGCTTAGAATTCGGCATCCGGGATTAACGCTAGGATGATGATGGATTTTTGATTTTGATTTGTAACCATGGTAATCAACTATCACGGTAATATGATTTTTATTATCGTAGTACTATCACAATAGATGTCTACATATATAGTATGTTAAGTTTGATTACTCAACATCCACTATCAATTTAACCACACTCTCTTCAAACAGAATAGTTACATAGCAAACTAGTTGGGATAAGTTGGGTTTACATTGTACCTATGCAATTAATATTATACCGAATGTCTACAGTAACCTAGCGGAACATAAACAAATTAATCAAATAGACAATCTGTTCCCAACCAATCGCATATAATTCAATTTCACTCGCTTCACAAACTCTCTCTGAGCAATCATCAAAATTCATCAATTTTTTTAAACATACCTTCCATAATCACGCCATTTTCCCGAAAGAGGCGGCAGCGGGTCTAGCAACTATCCTTGCCTGTTTCATAGTTTCAACTCGGTCACCTATCTCAAAGAGTGATTGTAGTCTAAGAAACGCAGTGATCGTTTAGAAAACAAGAGGCTAGCAGGGCTACAAGAGTTAATTATTTCACTTTATTACAAAATGAAATCGGAGAAGTTAATAAGTTTTCAAGCGTCCGTCCTGAAAGACTCACTTAATTACTGATTACATTTACCTTATAGCTTCGATAAGATCTTGTAATCATTTGGCAGAATATCAACTGGAATACTTCTTTGTAACACGCGATGGATAGTAGTTAATTTTGGTTGAACGGAGTTGAACACATGTTTCGTTGTCTTGATGGAGGGTGAATTATTGTGTAGTAATTACAAGCTGTTATTACAGTTTTTATAGATATTGTTACAAACTCATATTGAAAATACAATGGATATCCAATGACGATTGTTTAGAAATTAATATACGAAACAAATTTCGTACCAAAATCTTTTTCTATTCTTCTTTACTAATTTATAAAGCTGAAGACTTCGTTTGTTTGGTTGAACGTGCTAATCTTAGGAACTGGATGGCCCATTTATCCAGGAAGGCCATCCATTTATCATCACGCTACCACTGTGCAGAGCGGAGCAGTAATCATAACTGTCAAGAAATCGGGCAAATTTTCGTATATTATTCTAAAAGTAATAAACGACGGGATTAAATGGGTGCGACAAGGGGTTCAAAATATGTCACGGGTGCAGCCGCAGGGGTCATCTTGTAAATTATAAAAGGGGTTCACACGGGGTCGCTAAAAATTGTAAGCCATAGAAATCTAAATAAGTTATGTAATAAATCAATAGACATAGTGAGTGAATATCGTCACATCGCCACGATGCCTCGAGACGTGTCACTGTTACATTGCCTTTTCTAAGAAATGTTCTATGTAACGTACACAACTTTATCAAGCTATGTACTGCATATAATCGATAATTTGTAACAAGCGTAAATCTTGCTGAAATTTTAAAAATGTGCAGTATATTCTGATTACAATTAACAAGATAGCACGTGTTAGACGAACTTGTACACCATGGAATGATAAAAAATGACTCATTTATTCTAATACTTACCCCTTTTACGATAGGTACCTGATAAATTCATATAATAATAAAATAAAAAGCAATATGTTCATTTTATAAGCCAATATAAAATAATTATACTCAGGTTAATGGAACGTCAGTGTTTTAAATGGATTCGTTCAATTTGTATCGCTCTTGCCATTTGTAATTTCTGTGGTATTACGGTATATCTAAATCTAGTATATGTCATTACACTATACCTATAATAATAAAGTTAATTCTGTAAGTAATAACCGTTTCATTTTGCTTTTCATGTTATTGATTAACAGTTTCTTTTAACACTGTTTCTATCAACATATTTTAACTTTCTATACAATGATGTAGGCAAGTCAATCCATTGTCGGACATAATGCGGTAGATATTCTCTACTATTAAATCTTAGGGCTATATACAGTTTATGTTTAGTTTATATTGTTTAACTCACACATTTGTATGATTTGAAGAATTGTAATTGACAAAATGATTTTAAGTCAAAATTGTGTGTATAGGTATATATTATTTTATGTAATCATATCACTACCACAGTCGAAAGACATAGGTTTACTCTTTATACTGTGTCACTACATCATTACTACATATTATAAAACCAAGTCACTTTTCGCTGTCTGTCCCTATGTATGCATAGATCTTAAAAACTACGCAACGAATTACGATGCGGTTTTTTTTAATAGTTAGAGTGATTCTTATAGAAGGTTTTTATGTATAATTTGTTAAGTTTTTATATACATTGACAAAATTATGACGATATTTGTTGGGGAGGTCGGAAAAAATAAGCTGTCTTGGACCTTTCAACGAAAACGCTGCCTAAACCCTTTGAGATACAACAAAATAATGTACGGTGCAATTGTGTATCTAATGTAGATATACAAAAAAATCCGCAATGATATATGTCTATCTCTTAAGAATAACATTATATATCCATTTTAAAACTTTAAAATTATTTTTATTTTTTTTATTTATCTATCACGCCTTATCAGACAGCAGCAGAGGCAGAGGCAGAGGCAGAGGCATATTATATGCCCGCTTTTTACCATGTGTATTCCTGTACCACGTAATAGGTGGTGAGCCCATTGCCGTGTAGAAATAGACAGACGCAGGTGGTGGCTACCTGCTGTTGAAATTTTTCAAGCCGCCTAAAAAGCCTTCAACTTGACTTAACGACTACCATGTTACTGGCAACCGAGACCAACGGCTTAACGTGGCTTCCGAAGCACGGAAACGCTCGCAAATGTAAAAGCCACAAAGTGGTCACCCATCCGAGGACCAGCCATAGTGAAAATTGCGTATCTCAGTGATCGTTTACAGAACACGGAGTCCGCGGGGCCACGAGCGCTTCAAACTTTAAAAACCAGACAAACAAATATGATATTATTCCTAATTATCTTTACTACGTTAGTTGGCTTCAGCATTTCATGCAGAATATTTTGTTCCTTTACACCTTGCAAATGAAATGAATATCTTACGAGTTACAGCAATTTCGAAATAATGCGCAAAGAAATTAATTTCATGTAACCATAATTCGACCGGGCCCGTGCGGGCGTACTGGAGAGCGGAGGAGTAATCAAAGAATTTGGAAAATATTCATTTGAAATTAAAAAACGACGGGATTAAATGGGTGCCACGGGGTTCGAAGTATGTCACGGGAGAAGCCGGGCGGGTCAGCTAGTGACTTATAAAAAAGACAAAAGTTTTACGTATGTAATCGTTTGTATTTGGATTTTTTCCGCGTACGCATAGATTGTGAAATAAGCTCCCTGCCTGAGTTTTCCCGAACGTCTACAGTATGTGGTTCTTCAAAAGTGGTCTTAGAAGTTTTATAAAAGGTCGGCGAGTGCTGCACCTCTGGTGTATCAAACGTCTACCTACGTAGCCTAGCTACGGTGACCACTTTTCATCAGGTGGGCCGTATGGTCGTCTGCCACCTCAGTGGTATAAAAAAAAATCAAGATTTCACGTAGTTCCAAATATTTTTACATGGTACAAAATTAAACAATTATCTCTCCAATATAAACTTCGTAACGTTGGAATGTTGAAATTCGACGATCTAATAGGGTAATATCATCATCAACTGGCGTTCATTACATTTTATGTTGCTTAATCTACAGACTCGTTTTGGGAATTGGTGGCACAAACGATTCTACGTATCTATACTACATACATACATACATATCGTCACGCCTGTGCAGAGACTATGGCTTTCCACTTGCTACGATCCTGGCATACAACTTTCGCTTCTTCCACTTTCATAAGTGTTTACATACACATACGCCGGTTAAGGGTACTCTTGACCTGACCTTTTCCCAAAATGTCTCCTATTTGATTGACATATGTACGTCGAGGTCTTTACCTGTTTGCCCATTCACTCTCTTCTGATAAATCTGTTTTGTTAGTCTACTTTCATCCATCCTCTCCACGTGTCCGAACCATCTAAGCATACCTTTTTCTATTTTAATCACTACATCTTCTACCATACCGCAATGTTCCCATATCACACTGTTCCTTTCTTTGTCCATCAATTTCACTCCAGCTATACTCCGCAGACTTCTCATTTTCACTGCATTAATTTTACTTCTATGCTTCTTCTGCCACACCCAACATTCACTGCCATATATAAGTGTAGGAACAAGTACTCCTCTATGCACAGCCAGTCTTGCCTTCTCAGACACGTTCTGACTGCTCATAAAGGTGTACATAGCTCCATTCACTGGATTTCCAGTCAAAACTCTTCGTTCAATGTCATACTCACACTTTCCATCTCTCACAAATTTTGAACCTAAATATACAAATTGTTTCACCTGTTCCACTCTTTTTCCTTCCACAAAAATCGAGCAATCCGTCATACTTTCCTCTCTTTAAAAAACCATTACTTTTGTCTTTCATTCCTTTGCTTTTTAGCGCATCATGCATAATGTTAACCATCAACTGCAACTCCTCCGCCGATGATGCCAGTATTACCTGATCATCAGCGTATAGGAGGCATTTCACAGTCAGTTCATTCATTTTTAAACCATACGCACTCTCTTGCAGTTCTTTCAAACAACTGTCCATTTATAGGTTAAACAGCGCCGGTGACGCTACACAACCCTGTCTCACATCTTTTTCAATGTGAAAAAAGTCTGTGCAAGCTCCGTTGATCCTGACATAAGCACTGGAGCCCTCATAGAGAGATTTCAGTGCTCGTATCAAGTGACTGCTTACTCCATACTTGGCCAGTGTTGTCCATAGTTCATGCCTCACCACCGGTCATAGGTCTATTCCAAGTCTACAAATATGCAATAGACCTTTTGACATTTCGCCAAAAAATTTTCAGCTATGTATCGTAAGGAAAAGACCTGATCCGTGCATCCCCTTTCTTTCATAAATCCTGCTTGTCCATTCCACATTTTCCCTTCAGTTTCATTCATCACTCTTTTTATCAAAACTTTTGCATACAATTTGCCGACGATGCTGAGCAAGCTTATGCCGCGGTAGTTATTGCACTCTTGCTGTGACCCTTTTCCTTTGCAAAACGGCACGATGACAGCCTTGCACCAATCTCCTGGCACGCTGCCACTCCTCCAGCAAAGATTAAAAAGGCGGTACAGCTGGCAAGCTACCACGCCTAACAAATCCAGCAGCCTTACCCAATTTCATACTATTCAATTCCACAATTTCTTCCATACGTATGATGCTTTCGTCGCTAAGTTCATTCCTTTCCCATGAACTCGTTTGTGCTTCCATATCCTCTTTTTCATATAAGCTTTCAAAATAATCCTTCCATCTGTTTAGCACACATTCTTCTCCTTTTAGAAAACTGCCACCCTTGTTTCTGATATTACTGAGTTTCGATGATGTTAGTTGACCCCTCACAGATTTTATAGATTTCCAAAAGAATTTTATATTCTGCTGGAAATTATCAGATAACATGCTATTAAATTTATCCCTATCATTCTCTTTCTCTCTTTTTATAACTTCTTTTATATCTTTTATATTCAATCTTTGTCATTTTTACATCCTCATCCGTTGCTATAATCCGTGTCTATAATAGTAATGTAGTTATGAATGGAGAGAGCCTATTGTCAGTATGGTGAAGTAAAACATAGCCCCTGAACTGAAGTGTTGTATTTAAACATACAAAAATATAATAATTACGTTTCTTTGCGTTAGCAGCAGTTTCTTACCAGAAGTTAATTGTATTTTGTCGCCCATAAAAACTCACTTTCGTTTTGAACTAAACGGGAGCTAGTTGTATCTACCTGCTGTTGAAAATTTTCAAGTCACCTTTGTTTGGCTTCAACTTAACTGTGGCTAGCAACTGGGACCAACAGCTTAACGTGCCTTAATAAACACGGAAACGCTCGTAAATTAAATGCCAGAAAACATTCACCAATTTCAGGATGGACCGTACTGAAAGGAGCTTTACGCAGTGATCGTATACTTTGCTACGAGCGTTCACATTTATTCCTATAAATTTATTTGGAATCAAAAAGTTAACGTAGTCTAGTATGAAGCTAAAATTTATAACACTAAAGAGGTGAATGGCATAGGTTCAAGTCCCCGAGTTAAATTATAATCTATTATTTCTAGTAATGCCTACAAAACTGAGAATAATCCATCAAATAAATTACACTCAGATAACAAATATATATATTTCAACACGAACAAGCGTCTTTTTAGTTTTATTTTCGAAGCTGTCAGATTGTTCATTTAGCGTTAATTGTGCCCATAAAATTGTTTCAAATATTACTAATTCAAATATTTATTTTCAATAAACCATCCGTCATTTTTTCCTAAAGCTCTACGTGTCATGTTAATTATTCATACCGACAGTTAAGCTTTAGTATACGTATTTGGACAGCAAATGAATGCGTCAATATAACGAGTTGTTGGGAATATCAAAAGTAATAATAGGACTGTCACTTCATGAATTAATTGTCTTTTTGGTATTGAATACGAGTATGCGTATTTGGTTTTCAATCTCTACTTCCGGTTGTCAAACATTTTCAAAAATGTTTTCAAGTACATATTATGTATTTTCGTAATAAGTTGAAAAATATGAACAGTTACTCAGAATGAACTCATCGTCTCTGATTTATAAGGCAAAAATGAAAATAGTTTTACACACTCCATTTTTTTTTAACAATAATGTCTAATACCGAACTTCTTTTTATGTTTAAGGGGCCCAACTAACCTCCGGGACCCAATTGACTTCACTTTCAAGCAGTGCACCTACTGATACTGGGTTGAGAGTTCAGACGGCATTCGCTGTCAACAATGCGGCAAATTATAAGCCAAACGATACTTGACCCAAGTAGTCAAAGAAGTGGACCCCAGGCCTCCAAGTCTTGGTGGGGTTTGCAAGCAACTGGAAAAACACTTAGGTAAAGAAGATAAGTTTGATCTTCTTTTATAAATCTTATTATGTTAGCGGGCGGTTTTTGAATGACTTGTTTTGTATCATTATATAATCGTCCTTTATTTCGTTTAAGCTCAGATTCTTAAAAAAATAATTGAAAATAGCATTTATGCTCTAATTTTGCTTATAAACTAATATGCTATTACTAATTTCCTGTATCTAATATTTAATTTTATTTTACATAATTATTTATACTAATAAAAAATTGGTAACACTAGCACTAATTTATCAATCAGGTATCCTCCGCGGACATAGGAACTCTAGAATTTTCCATGTTTGTCTGTCTCTTGCTAATCTCCGCCAACCTTGTGGTAGGTCATCTTCCCATCTTCATTGTGACTGTCCTTTTGTTCTCTTCCTATCTCTGGGGTACCAGGATATGACTTCCTTAGTCCATTTTTCTTTGGGAGATCTAACCGTATTACCAATCCAACGCCATTTAAGTCTCTTGATTTTCTTTGAGATGTGATATTTGTGATTTTAGTTCGTCACCAGTTGTCTTTCAATTTGATATGTAGCATGCTTCTCTCTATCCCTTATTGACTTACCTTTAGTTTTTGACTGTGAGCTTGGGTCCACTGTCTCCCAAACTTTTTTCGGCTGTGTTAGAGGATATTTTTAGGAAATTAGACTGGGAAAGGTGGGGAATAAATGTCAATGGATATAAGCTGCGATTTGCAGATGACTTGATATTGTTTGCTGATGATCTAGTCACTCTACAGGAAATGCTTTCACAACTAGCAACAAAGAGTCAAAAAGCAGAACTGACAATGAACACAACAAAAAACAAAGACCAACAGCTCAGATCCCTAGTCAAGATTGAATAAAACGAAAGTATTCAGAACAGATTTAGCCAACTATATAGCATTTCATTAAAAAAGATCATTTGTTTTCCTAGAAGAGAAGAAACTAATGTAATATTATGTTTTGTTATCGACTAATCATAATTTGATAATAAAGTATTGTCAGAAGCGTTTTGATAGCGCGGTATGATGTCCTATTATATTGTATGATATTATAGTAAGTCCTGAATTATATCCTTATAGCGTGACTAAAAAGCAGACCGAATTAGAATATATTGGGTTTTAAATGGTCATAATTTGCTTTCCATGGCATTTTATTTCATAATATTTATAACGCAAACACGCAAACAATGGTATAAAATGCAGTGAAGCAGATAAACCAAAGATTATTCTAAGTATTTACAAAAACTATCATTATACTATACACTTTGAAAATTGCTATTCTAGACGAAATTTCTTGATTTTTCTTACTAATACATTAATTTTTAAGCATCATTAATTTAGTAGACTTTGATATAAAGCAAAAGAAACCAAGAAAAATGAAAAAGATGTTTTTATTTCAACAACTCTGTTACACAAACAACATTAATTCATTTAAAAGAGATATTTGATGGGCACTCTAAGAAATCACAAACCAGTAAAGTGGAAGAATTTTGCCAGTCGCTATATAATTAGTATATTGAAATTGTATATAATAACGGTACTTTCTATGTAGATGTTACACTTGATATTCAGTTTAAGATAAAGTTAGATTTTCATTATTATAATTTACTTGAACGTCAAAAGAGGAAGTCGAATGATTTTATTTTATTACTTTAAGGTCAACGCGATATATGTAATTACTGATAAACTTGAATTTTATGAGAGTAAAGTACTCTCTACTCTCATAAAATGAAAGACAATAGAAAAAGAAAACAATCACTTAAATATTTTATTCCAAGACATGGAGCCTAATTAAAGAAAAAAGAAGTAAAAGCAATATAAAAGCCTTGTTCCCAGGGTAGAGCCTTTACGTACGTGACAAGAATACAAATTGAAAATAAAAGTAAAACAAGAAAGAAAGACCGCATACTTCGAACAATACTAATTTGGGATTCTAATAGTATTTACATTTTCACACGAGACTGAGGATTCTAACCAAGAGAAAAACTACGACTGGTGAGTGCGTCAGTTAACACAAAAGAGGGTTGTTCAGCTTGCCGATCTTACTTACACGAAGTGAATCGGAATTCCCGGGAATTAAGTGTTGAGACTCGCCCCGTTGCCCGTGCTTGCTCTTGACACCGTAGCCTCTTACTTACTAGTCCCAAGAAAGGTATATCTACAGTGAAATTATACTTGCTTTATTGTTGCCTTGTTCATTGTTTTATTGGCTTATTTAACCCTAGTGTTTAAATTAATATAAATTTATACTTAATTTATCGTATAAATAGAAAAAATATTATTGAAAATAAAACGCATTGTTATTGAATATCAGTCATTCTTAGAAAAAACGTTGTACTTTCTGACCTCGTTTTAGATAGGGCCCGGTTAGGTAATAGGGCCTAGCCTTAGCTAAGCCTAGCTAGAAATACCTAATTATAGTAACTAAGACTACGTATTAGCTTCTATCTATTGTTAAATAAACGCTTTATAAGGATTTCTGAACAGAAACATTAACTTTACTGGCTTGAAAATAAAATTGTGATTTTTACAGACATTATAACTCCTACCTAGAAGTAAACTGATTTTATTTTGTATAATCTTTATCTGCTTTGGGAATATTAGCTTTAATACTTTAGATTTTTTTATTTAAATTGTAATCAATTTATTTAAAACACAAATTATATTGTAAATTTTAATATAATGTACATGAGAATAAATACCATAATTCCTAAGAACGGCTTGTCTTTGCCGGTTCTAAACTATACAATTTGATCTGAAATCAAATCTAGATTTAGTACTGATAATATATCATCATAAAATTGCAAATGGAGGGGTCAGACATCATAAGAATTGTTATTGTTAAGATATGCAACAGCAATGTCGAAAGAGGGGTGTTCAATCCAAAATGCGAATGGTATCTCTGTAAAATGGTTATGAATTACGAATTGGCACAAACCAACGTTTAAAGTTCTAATGTGTTGTTGAATTAAAATACGTATTGTTTTATGTTGATTGGATAAGGAATTAGTGGAGCGTGTAATATCGTAGAGATAGTACAGATTATCACAAAACGCTAATAATTAACATTCATTGTTTAGTTTGTAACTATACATCGTTTATTTTTTTGTTGAATGAAATGGCATTTATAAATAATAATGACTGCTGTGAAAGACTTAAATGAATCTCTCCTTAAACTATCACTTTTATGTGCTTCAGAAGGCACGTTAAACTATTGGCGCCAGTTGCCAGTATCATGACAGCCGTTAAGCTGAGTTGAAAGCCTTACTGGCTGCTTAAAAAATTTCAACAGCAACTAGTAACAAACTTCACTGTCAATTTTCAACACATACAGTATAATATGGGCATATAATATATGTCTATGATAGCCTTCCAATATTTGACTCATTGGGGCAGTAACACTCCGTTTTATGTACACAATAAACATTGTTGTAACCAACCTACAAGAGGCAAATTCCTGGAATAAATTTATTGTGGACATTTGAATTTCTTGACATAACAATACCCAAATGCACAATACAATACAAAATGTCTGCATTATTTTTTAGTGTCTAAGGGTGAAATTTAATATGTGAATTATAACAGGGGTGTCAAAAATCACACAAGTTTTTTTAGTATAATAATTGCGACTGCAATTATGTAAATCGCTTTTATACACAAAGTTCAACAAATACCCTAAACTTTGGCCCCTTCCTTCCCCTTAATATAAAATTGTAATCTTAGACGATGGTGTTAGGGGAGATCTACTTCTTATTATAAGATTATTTCACCAATTCACAATGTTTTTCATAATACTATCTCCCCTCGGTCTTTGCTGAGTACAAAAATATTACGAAAAATTTATGTTTGGCAAAAGATGATAATAGGATTCAAAAACCAGCATAGTAGCTAATACGTACAAAATGCTTTAAATGACGTGGACATAGCATAGGAATTGAAATAAAATAATTTCACTGTATTGCTATTTGTGATCTTTTCCAGTAATAGATCGTCAATGCATTTGGAAAATTATCAAAATTCATTACAAAAAAAACCTACCCAAAAGTAAAAATTCCTTGACAATCATTATCCATCTCGGATTGGTTAATTACGGAGGTTAGTAGAAATAAACGTAATGATATCCAGAAAAAAAGGTTGTAATTTTTTTTCATTTTTTATTTCTTATTATTTACATTGCATTTTTAGTAAATGTTACTAGATATTGGGGAGGTACTTTTAATTTGTGTATGACAGGGAAAGAAACCTTAAATTCACAAATTCGGACACTTTACGGTTCCTTTACTTGTCATAAACTAAATGAAAGTGTATGTAAAATAGGCAAGATATTTTAGGCAATATGTTAGGCATTCCTTTTGTTTTACGCTGACGGAGTCAGAGAGGACGTATCGCCAGGATACGCGATCATATCATGCATACTTCTTTCAATTACTGCAGATTCATTAATCGCTCCACACATCCACAGTCAGTCAGTCTCGGCCACCCTGTTTTCTCATTGATTTCATAGGTGACGCTCCATTTACATGGACTGTCCTCCACTAATATGTATTTGCTTAGATAATTTCGTTATAGTTTAAAATATTGATGTTTATGGATTTAGAGACATGTAAAGTTAAAGTTGTACAACACCTAATTTATCACCTGATGACGTCATACAGCGTGGGCTTCTACGTAAAATAAAAAGTTTCCCGTACCTACTCCATGACTAGATAATTAAATTCTTCGAACATTAATCTTACTTAGGCTTTTTACACGTTGAAGTTTTTCGTTGATATTATTTTTGTTAAACTTAGTTTGAATGGAGGCTAGACTTGCAAGATTTGTTTACATAAGTTTGTTTAGAATTATAATTTTATAAATTGATTATGGACTAATATTGTATACCCTGTTTCAATGTAAAATTAGAGCGATATACATGTGAGAGTCATAAAGTTTTATTTTCATTGATATAAATACTATTCAGATTATTTGACTGAACTTAGTACATAACTAAAAAACGCTTCGGTTTTATCTAGTGATATTTGGAGCCCGCATATTATAAATATCTATCACGCCTTATCCCCGAAGAGGTGGCAGAGGCATATTATAATTCTTTCATTTCATTTATTTATTTTGTAAACATAGGTACAGTAAAATGTTCTTAGTCTAAGTTCAGTTCCTCTATGTTTTGCCAACAAATGGCGTACAAATATTAATAACTACACATACATACATCATATTAATTTAATTATATAAATTTAAGTTTAGATGTCATATAATATAATATAAATTTCCATGTCAGCAAATATACAAAATGTCAATAGGTATTATAAATAAATTCTTAATAAATAAAATATATATTTTCATTTAAACCAAATCCGTAGTAAACAAAAGATGTCAGCATATTATGGAAATTAGCACCTTTTAACAATTTACATATATCTGAGACTAATTTACATCATCGAAGAAATCTGATAGGAAATGAAATTATGCCCTCTTATAATGATGAAAATTATCCATTGCTCTGATAGATTTTATTATATATTTTTGGAGCCATTAATGTGGTACAATTCAGTCCTACCAGGAACCAAATTTAGTTTGTCAGCTCTTGGTGCACTCTTAACTTGAGAAAACTTATCAATATTGTGTCTAACAAACATGCAACATTCAAACACGTACAAAGATGGCTAGAACTTTTAAAATACGGCTTACAGCTTTCAGTTCTACGTAAATTACTAATTGCTCTTATGTAGCGCTTTTGAGCCAAGAAAACCCTATCCCTTCCAGTCGCATTGCCCCAAAATATTATACCATACCTTAATGTTGATGAGACACGACCATGATATGCGGTAAGTAAAGTTATTTGATTAGTAGTTTTACTAAGCGTGTATAGGGCATATGAATGTTGTGTCAGTCTGCTGCACACCTTGTCATTTTATTTGTTTGTGCCAATTTAATGCGTTGTCAATATACAGACCAAGGAACTTTGCTGTGCTGGTGTCATTTATCATCTGACCTCTGTAATTAATACTACAATCTATTTTTTTGTCAAACTTCTTTTCATTTGTTTTATCAATGTTAATTTTTAGGTTATTATGCTCAAGCCATGTGACCAACAAATTTATGTTTTCATTGATGTCAGCTTCCAATGCACTCCTATCATTACTGTGTGTGTGTGTTTAATTACATATGGAAAGTCATTGTCACTACATAATTATTATAAAACAAAGTCCTTTTTCGCTGTCTGTCCCTATGTGTGCTTAGATCTATAAATATTAGCAACGAATTTCGATGCAGTTTTTTTAAATTGATAGAGTGATTCTTATAGAAGGTTTTTATGTACATTTTGTTAAGTTTTTGTTTCCATTAACTTAATTATAGCGATATATGTTAACGGTGTCGGAAAAATAAGCTGACTGGGAGCTTTCAACGAAAACGCTGTCTAAACCCTTTGAGGTATAACAAAATAATGTAATGTGGAATTGTGTATCTAATATAGGTCTACAAAAAAGTCCGGGACGGTATATGTCTATCTCTTAAGGATACGGTACTATATCCATTTTCATACTTAAAAAAAATATTATTCTATTGATTTGTGTTACTTGTAGTCGATTTTGCAAATATGATTTTATAAGTTTAGCTACATTTCCTCTAACTCCATACAAGTAGAGCTTATTTAATAATATTTGTGGTCCACGTAGTCTAAAGCTTTTGACATGTCCATATATAGGGCAAGAACTGGTAACTTTTTATCCATTCGAGCTGCGACGATATTCAAGAAATCATAGACTGCCATATTGATAGACTTATTTTTCCTAAAACCTTTCTGACACTCTGTAAATAATCGATTATTTTCAAAATATTTATTCATGTTATTATTATATTACCTTTTCCAATACTTTAGAGAAAACTGGTACCAATGCTATGGGTCTGTAACTAGTCATGTTTTCTTTGTCACCTTTTTTAAACATTGGTTTTATTATGGTGATTTTTAATTTGTCAGGAAAAATACCATCACTCATGCAAATATTAAAAATGTAACTCAATACTGGAGAAATGATTAATGGGATAAATTTAACCACTTTTGTGTTTATGTCATAATACCCTGTACTGTTTGTGTTTTTAAGGGACATTATCACTCTATAAATATCCTGTGGAATAGTAGGAGGCATAAACATTGAGGAAAGTATATTAGTTGGTGATTTACTTTGATTTTTAGATGTAATCTTTAAAGGTTGTACTTGGTCGATGAAATGATTGTTAAATGCGTCTGCCATTCATGCGCACCGGTAATATTTCCACTATAAGTATTAATTCTCGATATATTCTCATTGGGTATGTTTATTTTACGTGCGTTTATAATTCTCCAGATGGCCCTTGATTTATTCGCAGCACTATGTATGGCGTAGCAATTCTGACTCTTTTGTGTAAGCGAGATAATTTTCTTAAACCTTTCTTTCTTATTTCTTAAATTTGTCCTTATTATCTTCATTGGGCGCTAATCTATATTGCCATAATAGTTGACGTTTTCTTTTGCTACATCTTACAATGCCAAGACTAATCCATCTAGGCTTTAGTTTAGTCTTTGATTTGACAGTAACGACCGGAAAACACAGGTCATAGAACAATTTAAATAAGTCATTGAATTTGGTAAAGGCTTTTGTCGGATTCTTTTCTGAATACACATCGTCAAAACTAATTTTCTTAAGACAGTCCCTAAACTTTCCCATATTGACCTTTGAGTAAATTCTCTTTTTGGATAACCAGTAATCAAAACGACAAGTTTTCTTTACTGGACATTTTACAATTTGAGCGGTTTGACAACGCAAGTTCCAAAATTTCACTTTTTCAACCACGTATATTATAGAAAATATTATCAATGCAGGTCCCTGCAGCCAGGCGAGTAAGCTTATTTATGTCCCATTTCAGATTATAAAACTTTAATATTTGTTTAAATTGCTCGGATTTAATAGTTTTTTTTTAAATCTATATTATAATCACCACAAACTATAACCTTTTTACTCGTATTAGTCTCAAAACAAAACGCTTTTAAAATGTCATGTAAGTTATTAAAAAATATGTCTTGTTTTCTTTTAGCGTCAGTTCTTTGCGGGTTTCTATAAATACAAATAATTATAATATTATGTTCAACAAGTTCCACAGCACAAACTTCTACAATATTTGAGACGCAGTACTTCATTACCTCGTCAATTTTTTTAAACTTTATGCCATGTCTAAATATTATGGTAGCTCCACCATGTCTATTTTTTCTTGTGAAGTATGAAGCAACAGTATAGTTTGGAATATACGAGTACAATTGACTAACATCTGATTTAATCATATTATGTTCAGTGATACAAATTACATCTATAGCCCCATATTTTGTTATTAAGTCGTATAATGCAACTGTAAAGTTATCCAATATTCCTACCTTTCATCGTGTGGTTTCCTGTCCCACGTAATAGGTGGTGAGCCTATTGCCGTGTTGAAATAGACAGACGCAGGTTGTGGCTACCTGCTGTTGAAATATTTCAATCCGCCCATCAGGTCTTCAAGCAGGCATAACGACTGCCATTTTACTGGCAACCGGGACCAACGGCTTAACGTGCCTTCCGAAGCACGAAAACGCTCGCAAATGTAAATGCCACAAAGTGGTCATCCATCCGAGGACCAGCCATAGTGAAAGTTGCGTAATTCAGTGATGGTTTTATCTAGTTTATCACTAGATAGAGCGTGCAGGTTTTTGCGGACGATGTGGTTTTGGTGTTCAATGGAGATACCGGTCTGGAGATAGAGGGACACGCCAATGACTCTCTCGCGCGTGTGCGGGAACAAATCGGAAACAAATTAAAATTCGCACCGCACAAGACGTGCGCGATGGTTATAACGCGTAAATTGAAGTATGATGCTCCGCGCCTTGGCATGGGCGGGATAGACATTGGTATGTCCAAAGAGATCAAAATCCTGGGGCTTACAATCGACCACAACCTAACATTTAACACACACGTTTCTAACATATGCAGAAAGGCGATCGGCATCTACGGGAAGCTGGCGAGGATGACCCGGATCAGCTGGGGATTACACCCCGAGGTGATGCGTACGATCTACGTGGCGGCCGTGGAGCCGACGATATTGTACGCGGCCAGTGCTTGGCACGCAACGGCGGAGAAGCTTGGTTTCCGAAAGCAGCTGAACGTGGTACAGCGCGGTTTCGCCCAAAAGCTCTGTAAGGCCTATCGTACGGTCTCCCTGAACTCGGCGCTGATCTTGGCTGGGTTACTCCCTCTGGACCTCAGAATTCACGAGGTGGCCTCATTTATGAGGCCAAGAGATTGGTAAACCAGTCATGGTTGGGAGACATGGAGGTCGAACGAATGACCCCGTGACTGACTCACCCCGCGGAGCATACCGTCCTGGAGTTCACAAGTCTGGTAGACGAGGAACAACTATTACAAATTTGAAGTTAGAAAATTTACCAACGGTAGCAAGATTCCGCTATCCTTTTGGAATAGCGAGACCGAAGCTAAGGCCCTCAAACTTGCTCTCTCGCCTTACTGTACCGTCTACCAGGCCGAGCTCTTGGTGCTATGCAAAGCAGCCAGTGAGGTTCTCAGGCGCGGCGCGTCCACGTTCGGCATCTTCAGTGATATCAGAGCCACTCTCTTGCCGGTAGTAAACCGTCATGCCCTCCATCCCTTGGCAGTGGAGACCAGGGCCGCACTTCAGCGCGGATTGGCCCAGGGTAAGGAAATCTCCTTATTCTGGGTAAAGGCCCACGCAGGGCTGGAGGGCAATGAGCGAGCAGATGTGTTCACGAAGGAAGCGGCTCTGATACTGAAGAGAGCACCGGATTACGGCCTGTGCCCTGTTTCATTCGTCAGGTGTGCTCTAGGCAGAGCACGCTTGACGAGTTGAACAAGAGGTACAGGAAGGGCGAGACCGCCTCCGTCAACAAGGTTTTCTTCCATTGCGCAGCGGCAGGCGGCGTACAGTATCGTCCGCAAGATGACGATCGCCAGCACTATAACCCAGCTTCTAACAGGACACGGTGGGTTCGCCGAATACTTCCCAACTAACAATTTGGCTGCAAATAGAGCTTACCATAGAACCTAGACTTCTAAAGTTCTAAGCAAGCTACCATAAACTCTTTTAGGGCACTGATAGTTGCACAATAGGAGCAATCAACGCTACTAGCTCTACAATGGTGTTTTATAAATATTTTACAACACTTAACTCTTAAAGGGATACAAAGGTCCCTTGTATAGTTTAGGGCTGAATAGTAGGGATATTTCTCCCTATAAATAGAATGTATAGTGTCAGGTGTAGCCTCTATATTATTTAAGGTTGAATTATTGAGTTCGTTACCACCTTAGTACCCCTAATTGGTCATGTAAGCGGCCATGAAAGCATAAAATGACCCCGCAACAGAGCTCCTTTCAAAAATTTCTAAGATGATGGTTCCGTATATAATGGAAGTGAAATCACAACTGCAAGTTTTGATATTTCTGAAGGAGACAGTTATTACTCATTGAGTAGTGATGGTGTGAATAATACCAGTGACTATATTAAGAATCCTTCAATTTAGTGAAAATTTGAGGACATGAGCAATTAAAAATATTAAACAAACTGCTATGAAAGATTTGACGCTGATCTTAAATGACAGTTTTGGATTCTAACAAAAGATCCTCGACCTATTTTACAAACACCAAAAAAAATATTTTAATACAAATACTAAGTGGCGATAGTGAATATTGGCATAAATAAAACACTAAGTCATTGCCAGCATTATGTGTTATTATAAGTTAGATCATTTGTATGCTCCACAATCTATTTACAAAAAAATAATAATTCATCACGATCGATTAATATCCGGGTGCAATGCAGTGGCTGTATTTTCCTTTCTCTAATGTTCTTACTATTTTAAACGGCATTCTGAAATTGAAATATAATTGTAACAGAATCAAATAAAATATAGTAGCGTTTATGTCGTCTTGTACTCCTATTTATTTTAGCAACCTTATTACAATTTATTTACGATATTATATAATGCTAATTTACTGAGTGACACTTTTAAAACAGCGTAATCGAAGCTACTTACGTGAACAAAGGTACGAGTATAGCAGTAGGTACATAGTTTTTACGCGGTGTCCGACCATAGCGTCAAAAACAACAAATGTCACGTCGAACGTAGTGGAGGGCAGAGACTGAATGGTTGGTACTTATTTTATTTGCACCCGGACTTGTTCTCGCTGTGTAGGTACAAAAAAGCTTATTAGTATCACATGCAAAGTTTAGACAATTGACGATTCGTTTATGAACGTAAGGGGTTTATGCTGGATATAAAGTCAAACTTCCATTAAAAAAATAACATTCCATTGCTACACATTTTCAAAGGCTTTAAATGGTAGTATTTTACAGTATTTAATTTTGTAGACAGAAATATGTAGGTATTTAATTACAAATCTTTTCAATTTTGGCAAATCTAACAATAAAAACAATTTAGCACTCGTCCAACTAGGAGATACCTACGAGTAATAGTCATGCGTAGGCTAGGTAGTGGTTTTGAAAAATTACTACGGATCTCCAAATTCATGGGTTCACCATTTTTAGATTATGAAGTTAATATAAAAATATGTGTGGCATTAGGAGACTGCCGCGGTAAAGCTATTGCATAGCATACCTTTGTTTTTCTTTGATATTAATTCAAGTTACACAAAAAAAAACAAAAAAAAACACCCTCACCCCCACCCTCACCCTCACTCTCACTCTCACCCTCACTCTCACCCTCACCCTCACCCCACCCTCACTCTCACAGTCACCCTCGTCCTCACCGTCACACTCACACTCACACTCACTGTCATCACGTCTTGATCCGTGCGAGCTTCGAACAATCGTACCATATAATATATGTACATACACGTTAAGCCAACGCTCGGCAGTGCTCGGTGAACTTCGTGTGACCTCGGTCGGTCTTAGGTTTTTTGTGTTACGGAATTTCTTGATTATAGCCCACTCAAAGCCCGCGATAAAAACTATGCAATAGCTTAAAAACAGTAAAACGGACTAAAAGGTAACATAATACCATGAAGGTATTTATTTTTATAGCATTCTAATAACAGGGTCACGACTCTTAAGTCAATTGGCAAAGTTTTGATACAAATTTAGTAAAAATAATGTTTTGCTCCATGTGAAGCAAAATATTTTTTAGATACTTACACCGCAAAGAGTGGGCGCTTCAATTATTTGCTAATAATATATACACATATTCACAGTTTACTTACCTTCGCAATGAAAATATCGCTTCATTTTGCACTAAAAATCAGTGCAAAGTTTTGCACTCAACTCCGCCATTTATTTTCGTAAAGACAATCATGGTTTTACTGATCCCGTTAAAATGGGAATGTCATTCTTAATTCATTCAACATGTTATAAAATTCTATGAAAAATAAGATATCCTTAGACGTAATAATTTCCTATTGTAGATTTATACTGCAACTCAAGGGGTTACAATTTGCATTATTGCCACCGTCTAACCGCTATAACAGTAAGTAAGATACACAATAGACTAACTATACCTCTTGTAGAGTTTATATTCATAAATTTACTCTCTATATAACGCTCAATGAGTCAGTAAGCAGCATGTAGTTCAATCATATCGCTTGAGGAGTCAATGGTCACTAAAATACCACTCTTACAGCGCTTTAGTCTCAGTTAGCGCTATTGTACCTCCATAATTGCTCTTCTATATCTCTTAAATTCATTCTATAACTCCATGACATTGCCATTGTGGAACCTAAGATCATAAGAATTTGTGCCTAATCCGGGGGTATAGTAAAGTTATAGCTCGCTATAACTCCCATGTGATAGCACTTTTTGTTGACCTTAGGATCACTTTAGCTCTTTTATATATCTGTTCTAACTCTTATAGTAGCGCCTAATGTTAGTTGGGTTGGCTCGTTTTAAGTGTAAGACGGACCCATCGTGTGCCTGCGAACTTGGAGTTAGCGAGAGCGTGGTCCATCTATTAGTAGACTGTCTGATTCACTCAGCGGACAGAATCGATCTAGAGATTAAGACGCAAATGGCTGTAACTCTTGAAAATCTGTCAAAATTGTTAATCCAACCTCTGTGTTGGATTAACAAGTTCCTAAAATATAGTGAAAAAATTGTAAAAATAGTAAATATTAGAAATAGAATATAAGAATGAGCAACAATATAGAAATAAGTAAATTGCCCTGTTACATTCTGAAAAAGTAAATGGAACTAGTTTAAGAATCGTATATTGTATAGGAAAAAAAGGCCGTATTAAAAGAGGATAATATAAGATATAGAAAACCGAAGGAAAGAGCAGCAAAGTGTGAAAGTGCGAGAAGAATACAAGAAGAACTGGAATGTAACGAGAAGATTAAATGACTTTTTTGAAATAGACATAAGTTAAATTATGCCCTGCGGGGCTTGCATAGTAATAGCTTAGCTAGTTAAGGTATTAAGATGAGATAGCTTTGCCCATGGCAAAGATGCGTGTAAAAACACAGCCCAACATCAACCGTTGAACAGTGTTTACTTTGTCTAGTTAGAGAAACATCTCCTTCCGTTCCTCCCCATTATTATTTGGTTATTGAATTTTTTGGTAAATATTTTAAGTTCTAATGATTGTGTAGGTTGGCCAAAAAGTTTTTAACCATTTTATGAGACTTTATCCTCACACAGATTCACATTTATAATATTAATAGTATATCAAGACCAAAAAGTTATGTTTTAAACCGGTAATACCAAGCGATGAAAAATTAAATTTATATCATTAGACACTTTACACATTTAAATATGAAATATAGTTCATACTTACTAGATCCTTTATTTAAAATCGATTGTGTTTGTTTCGAAGCCAATAATTTGAAACCACGAGGTCAATTTTCCGTTTCAATAATTTGGCTACATCCAATTTACTATTATGTTTATTATATTTATAATGTTGATATGGCTACTTTAAATAAAGACGTCGAGGATTATATGTTTAGTAAGACGCAAGTAAAAATAGTACCAGAGAATATAAGTATGAAAAGACAGAAGTGCTACAAGGGAAATAAATTCCTAATTCCTAAAAACAAGCTCCCGATCTTCATGGATGCAAATATGTGGCCGGAAGGAGTGTCCTTCCGGCAATTCATTGAATTTAAAAAATCTGTAAATGGATAAAGCTGTAAAATTAATAAGTATTCATTGCAAAGGTGTCAAGTCGTCAGTAGAATGCATTACAAGATTATGCGTCACAGCGGACGTAATAGCACTCCAAGAGACATGGTTATTGCCTCATGATCTGTATTTTCTAGACAATATACACGAAGACTTTGCGTCTATCGGTAACTCTGCAGTGGACACGTTGATGTGGATACTTCGTGGTAGACCATATGGAGGAGTTGCATTACTGTGGCGTTAAAGTTTATTCTCGTCGGTGAGTGTAATAAAATGTAATAGTGTTCGAATCGCGGGTATTAAAGTGACAACGATTGAAAGAGATTTGCTAATTTTTTCAATATATATGCCTACTGATTCTGCAGATAATTTTGTAGAATTTACAAACTGCTTAAGTGAACTATCAGCAATAATTGATAGTTATAACATAGAGACTGTATTCATTTTAGGTGATTACAATGCACATATGGGTGAGGTATTTTAAAATGAACTGCTTGACTTTTGTGAGGAACAGAATTGGACTTGTGCGGATATTGAGCATCTACCGAATGATTCATACACATATATTAGCGATGCTCACGGGAGTAGGCGGTGGCTTGACCATTGTGTGGTGACACAGGCTGCACGTCAGACTCTTGTAGGAATTAGGGTACTGTATGATTCATATTGGTCCGACCATTTTCCCTTACATGTGGAATGTAAGTTAAAACCTATCTCGCATAATGTGATAGTATCCAATGTCAGTTATAGTAAGGTTATATGGGGACAGCGTAATAGTAGGTTAAGACAATTAGACTTCCTATCAGAGTTTAGTACTTGTTCTGATTTACTTTGTGCGAACTCTAATCATATAATAATATTAGACGATATGTATAACAAAATTGTGTGTATATTTCAGGAGTCTGCGGAGCGTAGTACACTAGTTGTTAAGCCAAGGCAATATAAGCCACAAATAGGGTGGAACAGTCATGTAAAATTCGCTTATGAGGAGGTTCGGCTTGAATGGATTGCTTTGGATGCTCAGTACAAAAAAGACCTTCAAAAGTAGGCTTAAATGGTGTCGTAAAAATCAAGAGCAAATAAAGTTTGACTTAATGGCTGAAACTCATAAAGCCAAAGACTTTGGAAACTTTTGGAAGAACACAAATAAACTGAATCCCAGGTCGAGCCTTCCCGTGAGTGTAGGGGGTGGGCATGATCCTGTACAGATTGCTAACTTATTTGTATATCAATTTAAAGTGAAACCTCTATTGTGTACTGCTCAGAGTGTGGGCAGCCAGAGATTACCACTGGGGCTAAACTAGGTGTAAAATTCAGGGCTAAAGATATTGGGCAAGTTTTGAAAACCATGGTAACAGGTAAATCACCGGGCCGCGATTACCTAAGTGTCGAGCACCTTCGTTACGCGGGTCCGCATATAAATAGGGTACTGGCTATGTTTTTCACTCTGTGCATGGGTCATGCTTACCTACCTAAGAATCTCATGCAAACCATAGTTGTACCAATTGTAAAAAATAAAACTGGTGACAAGGCAGATCCCAACAACTATAGGCCAATCTCACTGGCCACCATTATGGCTAAAGTGCTGGACAGCTTGCTGGACGCGCATATGTCTACAAGAATTGGTCTACATGATGCTCAATTTAGATTTAGACCCGGTATATCCACGGAAAGTGCTATAATGTGTCTAAAGCGAACTGTCCGGTACTATACAGATAGGAGAACACCCATATATGTCTGCTTCTTAGACCTATCTAGGGCTTTTGACCTTGTATCCTATGATCGTCTGTGGGAGAAACTACAGTGTGAGGGTTCCGTTGCAAGTGAGGTTATATGTTTGCTTCAATTCTGGTACAGAAATAAAACAAACAATGTTAGATGGGCGGGTTCTTTATCTAAAGAATATATGCTGGAGTGTGGCGTGAGGTAAGAAGGGATAACCTCACCCCGCTTGTTTAACCTATATATCAACCAGCTTATCGTGGAACTCAGCAACTCTGGCGTGGGCTGTCACATTGGTAGTGTTGCCATGATTAATATAAGTTATGCCGATGACGCGGTGTTGCTGTGTCCCTCGATAAGAGGTTTGCGATATTTGATAATGATGTGTGAGAGTTATGCGGTGGCCCAGGAACTTAGGTACAACGCCAATAAAAGTGAGTTACTTATTTTTAAGGCCGGTAACAAAGGAAGGGTAAATGTGCCACAAGTATCACTAGCAGGTACTCCACTTAAACAAGTGACTAAGTTTAAGTACCTGGGTCACTGGGTCACTGATGACCTTTGTGACGACATGGACATAGAAAGGGAACGAAGGGCGCTCTCTGTCAGATGTAAAAAAGGCGCGGAGATATGCACAAATGAAGTAAAAGTAACGCTCTTTCGAGCTTATTGTCAGACCTTTTACACGTGCAGTCTGTGGGTCAGTTATATGCAGAAGGCATACAGCGCCCTGCGTGTCCAGTACAACAACGCTTTCAGGGTGCTGTTGGGGTTTCCTCGGCTCTGTAGCGCTTCCGGAATGTTTGCTGAAGCTCGTGTGGATGACTTTTACGCGATTATTCGGAAGCGTAGCACCTCCATCCTTCGCAGAACACGAGCCAGTTCCCACAGTATGCTGAAAGTATTGTGTAATTGGTGGGATTGTCCGATGCTGAAACGGTGGATTGGACTCCACACTTAGAGCTTAAGGACGGGCATAGGGTGTCTTTGGGTACATAAATGTTTTAATTTGTGTTTTCGTTAAGTTATAACATTAGTTTTTATAATTATTTTGTACTACTAACATTTTTTTGGGCTTTTTCTATCTGCAAAATAAACATATTATTATTATTATTATTAATAAACCTCTATGAAAGTATAAAGGTGAAAAAGTGAAAGATGTTAACCAATTCAACCACTTCGAGTTCTTGTATGAACGGCGACGTGCCCTAATCATCACCAAAATTAAAATTATTTTGATTTTGAATCAAAATTGCTTGTATGCGAAAGATACCCAGATCAGACTTTTATTTGAAAATAAATACTGCCATGGAACCAACATAAAAAGTACTTTCTGTACGTAAGATATTTATGAATGGAAAACGTTTGTAAAGAAAAAGCTCCTCTTCCCTTGTTCATTACGTAGCTTCATTTCTCAGCAGTTCATTCAAAACATAATTTTTTTGTGAAACAGGACCTATTTTAAGTGTTTTTAGATGGTTATTTTAATATATTTAGGTATAGGTATAGAAGCCTAAACATAATTAGAGTTATATTTATGAGATATTTATCAAATGATCGTTCCATATACATATCCATACATACATACATATTGTCACGCCTTTATCCCTGAAAGGGGTAGGCAGAGGTTATAATAAACGCCCACATTTCATATATCCATACTAATATATAAAGCTGAAGAGTTTGTTTGTTTGGTTAATCGATTCGATAATCATAAAAACTACTGGTAAGAATTAAAAATTATTTTTGTGTTGGATAGTCCATGTATCGAGAAAGGCTAAAGGCTATATAACATCATGCTACTTCTGTGGAGAGCGGAGCAGTAATCATTAATAAAAACAAATAGAGCAAATTTTCATACATACGCAAATCTCAGAACTACTGGTCAAATTTTTAAAAATATGTTTATTTGGCTAGTTATTCCTGAGAGTAGCGCGTTCAACCAAATAAACAAACTCTTCAGCTTTATATATCAGCATAGAGTATAGCTATGTGTGCGCCATAAGTATTCAGAAAGTGAATGAGTGTACAGTAATAAAAAATCTATAAACGTTTTGTAAGACATGAGTAGCGTAGCATGTAAATAAGTCTTTGCGAATTATGAAGGACATCTTTCATCTCTATTCGGAACGATTAGATATTCATTAGGCGCTCGCTTCTTTCCCTTTTATCCGCCCAGCAATCAGTTTTTATCCATGATTTATTTCAATAGAACTAAAGGGGTTCTGTTTACTAAGCAAGAAGTACTGGATGCTGGAAAAATGTCTTCGATATAGTATTGTGTGCCTAGGTTAAGAGTTATACTATTTTTTCTTTTTAACCTATGAAATTTGATGTTATTCTTAATGTGCTTCTTCAGGGAGTGAGCATGTCCTTCCGGATATGTCGTTCATAATATAATATCCACGTGGTCAGTAGCCACCCTATTTATCTAACATACCTAGGTCTAATGACAGCTGCACTCAGAATCAATATTGTTGAATAAGTGTATTAGTATAAGGATTCCCATAGACGTATTTATATAAAATAGAGAAAAATAAGAAATGTAAAACGTAATGGGCAGAGATTTTGCCGGATTTTTGCGACAAGTGGACTAGGACTACCGCGCTGTTAGGGCTAAAAAAGCAATCTACTACCGCCCAGGAACTTCGCCATTTCGCAACCTGGAGGCCGAGTCTGCTATTTCAATCGTGTGGAAAAAAAATCATAATCGTCGCCCAATAGAAAGCCACCGGTACAATTTTGACAGTTTTTCGTAGTCCACTATTACAATCGTACTTCAATTCGGTCAGCCGATAGGATTTAGGGGTGGCCGCTAGTCAGTTGCATTTTTGATAGTCTTCTAACATTTTGATAACAAAAAACAGCGATTCTGGTTCTATTCTACGGCTTGTGAATAGTAGACTCGGCCCCCTGGAATCTCGATAAGCTGGATGAACGTTGGGTTAAGCTTACTCCTTCAAGAAATTAAGTGAAAAGTAGCAACACAAAAGTCTAACATAACATCAATGAATTCAAGGTGTACTATGTGGGTGATCCTGTTAGTAGAAATGAGGTAGCCGTGTTGCTCTGTTATAGGTATGACGGCTATCGATTCCCGCCTCCAACAGTTATGCACGTACCGTATTGTGATTTCAGTATAGGTTTCATTTGGGTCAGGGAACCGTTTTGAAAGACGTATTAATATTAAACACGAGTACAGGAGATTATAGGTAAAGTCGTGTATTCTGAAAATTATAGAGTAGAGTATTATGAAAATGATAAATAAGAATAAACAATATTTTTTTAAACTTTATTTTGTTTCTTTATAATGCTTAATACACATTTAATTATAGTATCCGGAGCAATGCACCGCCAGGTATCATAATACATACAACAAGTCATAATACTATTGTTACTTGTATACAATAATAAACTTTTGACATAATAATAACTGGTTATATTTATCAAGATTTGTCATATCCTAAATCAAGAGAGACATTTCTTTTTTATTTTCATTATTTATAAAGTAATAGCTGGGTTCAGTAAATTTAGAACTAGACAGCATTTATGTACAATTTGTAAAAATAAATGTATTTTAACGACAGCATCTGTCTAGAAAGCACTTGAAATTTATAAATATATATTAACATGTTTTAATGATCTCATAGGGACGGGGATTGAGACTAATAAATTTTAATAAAAATGGCGTACAATCTAATACTTAGAAAATAATAGAAAAGTTTAACAGAAATTGTAGAAGTTTGAAAAATTCTATACATAAGTTATTAGAGAAATAAATCGGTCAAAGGAAGTATTTTTAAAATAGGATTGTTGTCTAACTAAAATGTAAAATATTTAGTTGTTATTTATTCTTACATTTAACTAGGTAGGTACTTTATTACATTAATATATTTTTTTATACAACATCATAGTATTGTTACAAAGACGCCTTACCATTTAGTGTTGTCTGAATGTGGTTTTTCATTAAAATTCGATATGCAAATTTATACGGGTTTCAATGTTTCACAAGTGGTTACTTTTGTAGTAGTTATTTGATATCCACGGTAATAATTGTTACAACTGTAAAACGAGTTCTCATAATTATTTTTTGATTGTTATGGCATATATAACACTCGGCATTTTAAAAGCAATCATAGTAAGACCTGTCTGTAAGAAATTTATTCGATATATATTTACAACATAGTTAGATCCACAAATTTTACTAAAACTTACGTACAATTTACATCACTTAGCAGTTATACTAACTATATTATTTTAAAGTCTAGATAGAGTGATTCGTATAACCTCAACTATTTACAATTTCACCTCTAAACCTTTTGTGTTTAACGTAGTATTGTCAGCTGTTTTATTTTTTTTCCTGTGTTCACAATAATATTTCTGTCTGAATTTTTCTAATGCACATCTATTTTATACAAGAATATCGAGTTTGAAATTTACTTGCCAATACATATACAATACAAATTATTAGTTAAATTTCTATGACGTTTACTTAAAATATTACTTTCGAATTATAACAATAAAATGAGAGGGACTTTATACGCTCAAAATTATTTGCAAAATTTTAATTAATAGGTACGTTCAACACATATTATTTTACAGTATGTACAACACTAAACAAGCATTATCTACTTGTTTATTTTTTTTATATCGTAACACAACCCACACTATAAAATAGAAATTCATTAGCGGTTATATCGACAACTGGTTAAACTAACCACCATCTTTATTATACGATTGTCGATATAACAACTGGCTGAATTTGATAAATATCTGTTATATGTCAAGAAAGTGAAAGCCAGAGACTTGCTGCCAAGACCAGGCAGTGTGTTAAGGAGGTTGGTGCGAAGGCCTGCCCGCCTCGTTGCATCGCAGCAGGATACTCCCCTGATAAAGGAAAAATAGAATTTGCTTTTATGGCAAAATAAAGACTGTTTACAACGATATTATTCTTTTTATATTATAATCTATGAAGGATAGATTCATAAATTTCATCATTTGTATAACGATTTTGTTTTCCTCTTCAGCTTAGCTTCTTTCTAGTTGCTTCCAAATTCCTATGAGTCCATTATTACAAAACTACGGTTATACTCACGTGTCAATTTCGGGATAGCCCGACTAGTTTCGGACCTAACGGAGGTCCTTTACACTTTACACGTGAGTATAACCGTAGTTTGTAATAATGAACAACGCTCACGAAAGTTATTATTCTCCTATGAGTTCGTTTTTACTGGCTAATAGAAGCAGCTATAATTTGAATATTTACGATTGGCATTTTGGAGAGCAACTACCGTTTAATTTTCCAACGCCGTAGAGGCTTTTACGCCAGAGTCATGTCCATTGATTATCAAGGTTCACTGGGACCCCAAAAATATTTTTAGGGCTCTGTATACCCTTTCCCCTTTTATTTACTGCTAAACTGACAAACCGATTTTCTAATCCCATAGGCGTCTATGCTAAGACTATTTATATTAGTCAGCAAGTGCACCGTAGAAACTTGCAGGTGAGGTTAGTTTGATCCCCAAAGATTTTGATGGAACTCTAAAACACGACAAATTGATCTAAAGAACACAAAGTAATAAAGAAGACCATCCAGATTAATATAGTAGTTTTCAACCATTGATTTCACTGCAAGTAATTTGGAGAATATCAAATTCTGTTCCTCTTATCAAAGGGTTTCAGTTATAAAAGTATACTACCGACATGATAAAATATTGTTTAAAATATCTGCTGAATACTAATTAATGAAAATCGTCTGAATAGGGTTCGAAAATTAAGACTTAAAATGAAAAATTACTAGTTTCAAAGAAAAAATAATGACTACAATCATTCATTATTTTGTTATAGGTTACTAAAGCACAATTTTAAAGATCTTAATAATATTTAATATTCATTAATAACACTGCATTGCTGTCACTGTCCTTATTAACCTTAGTATTTTATTCGACGTAGAAAACTTTTTAAATTTATTTTTTCTTACTTTATCAGACAGTCTGAGGTCGTTTATCAAGTAAGGGGGGACACTCCTAACGAATTTTAAACTCAGATGTCGTTGAATTTTTATTAAAATTATAACGAGTTTAAAATTAGCATATTTAGTCAATTCAAAAACAAATCGATACCAGATTTCAGAGCAAATTAATATATCGTTCCTAAATTAAATTATACTAGCTAGTAACATATAATATAGTGGAGCAAAATAATAAATATAGTAAGAGTACAATACAAGTAGCAATATTTTATACTTACCATTGAGCACATGTACGACAACACTCTTTGATTGGGCGTTACTTGGGTTACATTGGTATGTCCCAGAATCCATAGCTCTCGCGTCCTGTATTAGCAGGAATGACATTGTCGTTTCTCCCTTCTCCGTCACCACCGACACGCCCCCGCGCGGCGAGTCGTAGCTTATTATCTGTACACAGTTTATTCATTCCATGTTTTATGGAAATGGGATTGATGCTATTTTCTAGATTGGATACGTTTTCCTGTTTTTCATGTTACAAAACTGTTGGATTGGATATATTATGGTAATTCTAATTATGCTGTCTAACAAATAAGATTCCATATATTTGCGTAACTGGAGTAATATTTCAAAGGAATTTTGGAATAAATAAAAACTATGTTTTGAAAGTACAACACGGCAATGGGCTCACCACCTATTACGTGGGACAGGAATCCATACGGTGAAAAGTGGGCATATAATATGCCTCTGCCACCCCTTCGGGGATAAGGCGTGATGGATATTTATTTATTTATTATTTATGTTTTGAAAGTAAGTACTTAAAATAAACACTTTTCAGGTAGTGTATGCAAGTTTGCTGTTTAGACTTTCTGTGTAGAAACAGTACAAAAATTTTGACTTGCACTATGTTAGATAATGTATGTAGGTCTGCAATCTCAGCACAGCCTTTACTTTATTACCTGTGTACATTTTAGCATAAAATATTATAATTTTTTTATTTAAGTGTCAACTCATAATATTTTACATTAAATTTACCTTTGTATTATGATTCCAGAATATGTAAGCTGGCGGCTCTGGAGAATAGAGCACAACACAAGTAAGATTGATTGTACTTCCTCTGTCAATGAAGAGTTCCGGACCACCAATTATTTCCGTTGTTGGTTCTAGAACAAAAATAGCTTTGTGAGATATTTTATAAAGTATTATATTTATGTTGAGAAAATGCAACATCGTTATATTATAAATAGCACTTTATTTTCGATACAAGATACTTTTACATCCTGCTTTAAGGACAAAATTTTCAACATTGCAGCAATTTTTGCTCACATATAATACTTAGCTTTGACACAACGTATTTCTAAAGCGAAGTATGATTATAGTACTCACAGTATAATGGAAAAACGATATCCCTAAAGCTCACGCCTCAAGCTTTACAAAATACTATAACCTTAATACTTCCTAATACTTGCCATCTCACTTTATTAACGTCCTACATAACGATATTTTTTGTACTACTGTGATCTTTTCTCTAACAAATATTGAAGGCATTGTTGGAATCGAGCACAATTTGGCTTGGTATATAGTTAGCACAGCAAATAAAAAAAGAATAAGAAATGGTTCGTTGTGATTGTAATTTACCATTTTAATATTGTTATTATCTCTAATTATTCCACAGAAAACACTAAAATTAAGTTAGCGATCAAACTTAATCTTTCTGGTTAATGTGAGGTCATTGACGATTTTTGTTTTGATTATAGCCAAATTATTGCGTGCGTGCCCGTGATACCTCTTACTTAATTAAACAAGTTGGTCTAACCAGGCGTATAAAAACATTTTCAACTAAATTCATCAACTTCCTGACACAAAATATCACTTTGTATTACACAAACATTTATGATATACATTAAATTAAAAGTTGATGCTTATGTTTATTTAGGTTCGTTTCTGATATTCGACCCAATCAAGGATGCTCGACTTTATTTTTAAGTGGGGTTTGTGCCTCAACATTTTTCTCTCGGAAGTTATTACTTTTAAGCTTTTTAGACACTTACGTTTGAGAGAAGCGGTTTCCCTTTTGCGAGAGGCCTTCAAATTGAGGTAGGAAAATGACAATTTGTGAAGAACCATAATAATCGACCACTTTTGGTATGCAAGTCAGACGTGTCATAAACATATTTTTGCTTGTTATTACACACCTACAAGTATGACTAGGTTTATCAAAGTATAACTACTTACGACTATTGTTTAGTTCATATTTTTTGGTATACTATAATTTCACGAAGAAAAGAGGTTCATTGGTAATGAGAAATATTTTTAACATCTCTCATCGAATTCGATTTAGCCGTTTCTGTTTTATTGGACGTTTCATTTTAATTATTCGCTTCATTTATTTCCTAAGCCATTTAATTTAACTTGGTTGCCGCACAATGGCTTTAATTTTTCAATTTTGTACATTGCTTAAACCGCCAGTTTAATCTAAACCAATTTGAATGAAAAAAATGATTTAAGTATATACCTAAATAAAATTAAAAAAGAAAGTACATATAAACATAGATCCCACTCCCATTAGCAAATTGATACATGAATACAAAGGAACCAATAAGTACTTGGATAAAGGAATACAAAGGAAACAATAGCTGCGTAAATATTATTTAGAATTACATACTACTCCACATGAATTTGAAATACAAAGGCTTACGAGTAGTTTATTATAATTTATTTACAAAGGTAATCAACAGCAGAGCCAGAACCAATTAACGCTAAAATTGGAAAGGGCAGGTTCAAAGGATGTAGCGAGGTACATATCATAATGGGAAACATAAATTTGGTCGGTAACGAGAACAATATTGCCTAAAATTGTAATTCATGAAACAACTTGATGTTGTACTATATCAATTTCTAAATCAGTATGTCTCTATGTAAGCCTTCCACAATACTGTTTTATCAATAGAAAAAAAAAGAAGATACCCGAAATAAAGAGAAACATAATAATAAAATAGTACCAGTTTCATAATTTATTGATACAATATTATTGAGATCTTAATGAAAATAAGTAAAAAAAGGTATATTTATTTATAAGAAGAAAAGAAAAGACCACGTTTGGGTATGTATGAAACTTTTTTGTTGCCACGTTTCGACTAGGTTGTACGGCCTGTGACCTCACCTAGAGTAATTTGGTTGAAACCTGGTTCTTATTTATGGAAGTCCATCGAGATTTCTTGATTCATATCTATGAGTATAAATATATAATGTTTTAATATACTATTCCTGGAAAGAGCAATAAATATATTACTTACCAGATATACTTAGATGAACGAAATGACTCATATGAGGCGTCGTAGATATTTGACATTCGTAGATGCCTGCATCTCTGTGCTGCGGGTACTTGATCTGCGACAAAAACATAAACATACAATCGTAACCATTTCTACTAAGGGAAGTCAGAACAATAGCATAACATATGCCATATTAGATGTATTTTGTGCCAAGTCGGCTACAGATCTGCAAAATTAGTTAATGTGGTGTTGGACTGACTATTTCTGGTATCCTGGTGGTTTGACGAATCCTTGGACAGTATTAGTTTTATAAAATCAGTTTTAGTCACGTAGCTAATCAACCTACTCATGACAGGTTTTACAGTTGATGTTTCCCTTATTCCGATAGAAATTTCTGAACGATTGTTTGTTATCGTTCAATCATCGGTTAATATCTTTCAAAGTAAAAAAAAGGTTAATATAACCGGTATAACTTATGATTCTAAACAGTGTCTATATTGTATAACGAAACCTTAGGAAAATCAAAAGCGGCCTCTGTATAAAATACTTACACGTTAAAGACAATGAATTTAATTAATTTGATATTAGTATATATGACAATACTAAAAGAGTAAATGTTGAAAATCGGTAGGTACAAAAATTACTTGCTGTACTTTTGCTTGCTACTGACTAAATGACTGACTGATTCATTAATACACACTTTAAACTGCAAAACGGATTTGGTTCATCATACAGCAAGTATTATGTCGTAGACTAAGAAGAAATCTTTGAAAATTGCCCCTTTAAATGTGTATGGCGAATGTTTGAAGTTTGTCACAGTACATTCAGTTATTTCCAAATTCTGTAAACTAATTTACTTTTATGTAACAGTTTCAAACACTTGCGGAGGGGTATAAGAAGTCAATTTTCTTCATTACGTTTAGAGCTAGGCGTTCAAAATCCAAATCTGAGAGTTCTTATTAACTTAATTACATTATCCTACCAAATGTTCTAGCGATTTAAGTTCAATTATAATTTGAAACTAAGGGTGTATTCATTTCGAGTTTAATATTATCTTAACTGTAATGTTGCTGGAATTTTATGTTAAGTTCATATATTACTGTAGTACTAGTATAGTATTTTAATAGAACATTAATTTGTGTATAAAATATACAAATTAATGTACCTACTATAAAATATCCATCACGCCTTATCCCCGAAGGGGTGGCAGAGGCATATTGTATGCCCACTTTTCACCGTGTGGATTTACCTGTCCCACGTAATAGGTGGTAAGCCCATTGCCGCGTTGAAATAGACAGACGCATGTTGTGGCTACCTGCTGTTGAAATTTTTCATGCCGCCCATAAGGCATTCAACCAGGCTTAACGACTGCCATTTTACCGGCAACCGGGACCAACGGCTCAACGTGCCTTCCGAAGCACGGAAACGCTCGCAAATGTAAATGCCACAAAGTGGTCACCCATCCGAAGACCAGCCATAGTGAAAGTTGCGTAACTCAGTGATCGTTTACAGAACACTGAGACCGCGGGGCCACGAGCGCTTCATTAAAATATATTGTATAAATAATGTATATATGCTACAAAATGTTGTAGAGAGTATTATCGTTTATGATGATTGTAGTTTAATTTGCATAATGTGTTATTGCCTGATCAATTTTACATGGCATGTATTCTGTATCAATGCAAGCATTTATTTGTAGCAAAATCATATAGTTAATTACGAGTATAATGAGATTATTGTTGACACAAGTATACAAATGTTTTGTTAACATTCTCACACAACGTCATCTAGCAACCTAACTGTGAGTATATAACTAACCGAACCCGAGACCCGGCACAGTAGTTACATTTACCCACCATTGTACCACCGAGAAAGTCAACAGATACACAAACAAGGATGAAGAAGATGAGCAGGCACTTGTCTGCTAATAATTTTCATTTTAAATCTTTGTACTTGGAGATGAACAGTAAGCGTGCATGGCGCTAACCCTGCTAGCCCTTCCGAGGCCTACAATTCTAGAAAGCCAACAGGGCTAATGAAGCAATGTCGTCTCCCCGAGACGGTCATGCACCAGGTCGTCCTCTTCGTCCCGCTGCGTGCAAGAAGTAAGAGTCAAAGCGGCGTGGGAGCCTAATATTACCTGTACGCATGGCTTGAAATGGCGAAAATAAGAGAATGGATTAGGTAGTGTTGCGTGAAACGTTAGGGGTAAAATATAAGATAAGATGAATAAAATGATTGACGTAATAAATAAGAGAAAAATAAATGTAGTGTGCCAAACAGAGACTCAGTGCAAGGTCAGCGAAGTCTTAGAGCTCCAGGTTGCTACTGGGTTATGTATGAAAGTCCTTTGAACACAGTTACCAAACACAAATAATCACCTGTAATGTCCAGTCCTCAGAGTGTGGTAAGTGAATCGCTCGAAACCTTAAGTCGCTTGTGTATGTGTACCGACCAACTGTCAGCAGGTGAATGTCTCTATGCCGTACCCATGATACTTGCACGTTCAACTGTAACAATGAAAGTGACATTAGTAAGACATAAGTAACTGATTAATTAGAATAAATTGACAGCCTAGCCTATCTCACTGCACATTATACTATTGCGCGCTTTTTGAGCCACATTGGCGTCTTTAATTAGAACGTTCTTTGGTGAAGAAACATTCTTACATTGATGAAAGTGCAAGACAGAAAGTACGGTGATTTGCAGGTAAGTGGCAGTTGATTAGCAGTGGGCGACGTAATTTACACTTTATTGTGTAAATACTGAATTAATATTTTACATAATTTCTCGAAGTCAGCCTTCATCGTCAGTCCAAACTTTTCCTGTGGTTAAAATAAATTTAATAATGAAAAAATAAAACTCGTTTAATTCCATAACCATGTATAAAAAGGATATTTAAAATATGTATATATATTTATAATTTAATTTTGTACTCCTTTCGGGTAAAATCCTCCACCATCTTCCCAACTCTTCCATTGTCTTACTCTGTACTGCCGATTCTCGCACTTTTTGTGTAATGTTTACATTCTAACTTGTAAGCATTTAAATACTGTACTTTTATCGTTACAGCTCCTCTCCTTTAAGTAAAAACGTGATGATATACAATTTTAGCATTTGATTTATTTTAAAAAATAGTTTCTGCAAGTTTAGATAACGGGCGTTTAGTGAACCGTAGCCATAGAAGAACTCTCATGGAAGGGCTAGATGCACAAGGCTCAGGATCACACCGTAAGAGTCCTACGTCCATTTTTCAATGGCTGATTTCATTTTAGGGTCTGGCATGGTACATCTTAGAGTTTAGAAGGTAGGACAGCAATCGTCACCAACATTTCCGTATTAACTAAATCACAGATGCTCCTAACCGATAGATCAAAGAGATAATTACTGCTGCCGAAACTTTCTACTAAGATGAGATAGCGTCAAAAAAGACAAAATACTTCATTTGTCTCTTTTAATTGATGCTGTCTCATCAGTATATTGTGATGACGTTAAAAATAGAAAACAAAACAAACTTAGGTATAATATCATCACATCACCCTAGATTAAGCTTACAGACCTCGTTAGCTAGACCTGTTATTTATGTGAGGATATGGCGACTCAGCCTAATGAGACTTTTATTTATAAAGTTGAGCACACAATACCGACTTTAAAGTTTCATTGTGCTATTGTTACGTTTCATTTTAAGCGAGGAGTTTGTGGTACACCGCTATGTAAATTGGACGTGCTTGTTGAAATAAGAGGGACTCGTTAGTACTGGTGTGTATACCTGCTCTATTCTACTGGAATACGTCTGTATTGTTAAGATGAGTGCTCACTGTAAGTGCGTTGGTGCGGTAATAATGTTGTGAAGTAATTTGACTTGCTCGTATAAAAGTTTTCGCCAGCAATTTTATGGTACAAATCCCTCTAACAATTTGTCAGAGAGTACAAGTTTTTAATTTGAACATGTGAGGGAAAACCTGCGGTTATTAATCAAGTATTTTTTGCTATTTAACAAATATCTTTATCCCTTTTTACTTTGCGACTTAAACCTTCGTTGTTAATTTTCATTTTGTATTACTTATATTATAATTTTAAAATCTCAACACAAATGTTTTATCACTATTTAAAGTTAATTCACTTTATGAACCGCTTTCCATTCCATTTGGTAACAAATATTTCTTTTTATTTAAACTTTCTGCTCAGACATGTACAAAAGCGAAGTTAGTGCCATAGGAATTCTCTACCAGTTTAAAGTGCATAAGTTTCAATACTGTAAAAAAAACATCATTGGATCTAAATCCTTTGTCGTTAACGAAGATAAGATTTTACTTCTTTTTTTTTTTAAATATCGTTGGTACAACTCACACAACGCCATCTGATTCCAAACTAAGCAGAGCTTATATTATGGTAACCAGATAATAACTGATAATCATACTTATATATTTCTAAATACATACATATTATAGATAAATAACACCCAGGCACAGAATAAACCATCGTGCTCATCACACAATGTTTTATCCTGGGTGGGAATCGAACCCACGATCTCTTGCATAGCAGTCGGATGCATTCCCACCGCGCCACAGAGGCAGTCAAAATTCGTAGTTAAAGAGCAAATATCCAAAGCCTCGGACATAAACTTAACTAGATGCGTGCTAACCATCGTGATTTTATCTCTACAGTTTTATGTTTGGCGTCATTTATTGTAACTCATAAACTTTGGATGCTTTACGAGCAAAACTTTCTTCTAATTTTACTAAATTGGACAAGCCACATGTTATATCAAAATATCATATAGATCATCTGAATCATTCTATGTAAAGTAGTTCTACAGCAGTCTTTGTTTGCATAGGAACCCGAGCTTCACTTTAAAGAGTCTGCTGGAAGTACTTTCATACGACTTTGTTTGGCAAAGCTGACGTCATACTTCTCAAACCCTCTATCGAATTCTCCACATCACCCAATAATCCTGGCTATGGACGGAAAACCGTAGGGTATCGTGTAGTTTTAGTCAGTTGGAGTCACGCATGGGCACTCTTGTCTTCTTTTGTCAGTCAATTTGTACATCTCTATACCCAGTTTTACCACTGATATTTATTATTTACTATACAAAATTTACATGCAAGGTAGCGAGTGTTTCTACGGATGTATAATAAAGATTTTAATATACGTGCGAGGCACTTACAGTTTTATTTCCTAGGTTTTTCACTCTGCAGTTGAGATACGCTGTTTTACCGAGTAAAGCTGTAACATTTTTGGAGGCCGATAGATCGAAGTAAGGTCCAGTGCGCGGTGTTGGTCTTGGCATATCAAGGGCAACTCCAGGCTGGATCGCATTTTCTACGGATCGCGCTGGTGGGGCTGTGGCTGATGTGTTTGTTGTCACCCCTTTGCCGAGCTCGCGCTGGGCTGATGATACTGTAATAGAAAACAATTATTGAGTTTTGGATAAGGTTGAAATGTTTTCTCAATTTTACACTAAGTTAATTCTCAAAGGTTGCCAGTAAAATGGCAGTCGTTAAGCCTGGTTGAAGGCCTTATGGTTGGCTTGAAAAAAATTGAACAGCAGGTCGCCACAGCCTGCCTCTGTGGCGCGGTGGGAGTGTATCCGACTGCTACGCAGGAGGTCCCGGGTTCGATTCCCGGGTCGGAACAAATATTTGTGTGATCCACAAATGTTTGTTTCGGAGTTTGGGTGTTTCCGTTTGTGTATAATATGTATGTATTTAGAAATATATAAGTATGTTTATCAGTTATCTAGATCCCATAACACAAGCTAAAATTAGCTTACTTTGGGCTAGATGGTGCTGAGTGAAAAGTATTCCACAATATTTATTTTAAAAAAAAATTAACACGGCAATGGGCTCACTACCTGTTACGTGGGACAAAAATGTATACGGTGAAATGCCTCTGCCTACCCCTTCGGGAATAAAGGCGTGACAATATGTATGTATGTATGTTTATTCTCAAAAACCGCTGTATTTTTTGTAAGAGATAAGAATAGTTATCAATGTATCGATTTTGTCTTTAATTGATATTATAATATTTATCAATCTAATACTTAAATTTGTAACATAGGAACCTAGTAGGCGACTATTTTTGTATTCAATATTTTAGTGTATGAAGTCTATAAATATTTAGTCTATAAAGATACAGAAGATTTTAAGTTTAATATATATATATATAAGATTTTAAGTTCATTTTATTTTTCATTATCCTTTCAAAAGAAAAGCTGTGAAGTACAAAAATAAATTAACTCTGTAATCTTTATTATCCGTGTCTGTTCTAGTGGAAACTGCGTAAAACCGGTCATGCGCGTGAACATCACTTCAACGAGTGACGTCACGTCGGCGACGGTTATTGAACGCACACTTGCTTGTGATAGGCACTTATTTTAATTTTTTTTTATTGATGACATCTTTATACAAAAATATTTCTATTTATCATCATCATCCGAGCGTCTGTCCCAGTTGCGTCTCGCGACGCCCGGGGTCCGCTTTCCTACATTTTCTCCTCCACTTCGCACGGTCTTCGGCATCCCCTGTAATGAGAATTTAGATATTTTAGAGATAATTTAGAGAAATTTATATGGATGAATAATCTGAAAATATATTATATAATAAAAAAATAGCACTACCAAATGCTGCAGCTTGAAAAACAAATTCACACACAAACAAAATATTTTACAACAAAACCTCCACCGCGTCTGTCTGTCTGTTCGCGATAAACTCAAAAACTATTAAACGTATTTTTATGCGTCTTTTACCAAGATATGAATTAAAGAGAGGTGTGAGAGTGTGAATTTGCAAAAAGAGTGGATGGTAGGCTGATGGGGGTAAAAACTGAAGTTCAAGCGACTTCACATGCTCACAGTGCGCCTGTTGATTAACAGACAAAGTAACGACGTCAGCTTACGAGTTGGAGGTTCAGATTATACCCAACAATGCCAAAAATGAAAGGCCAAACGATGGCTGCTCCTAGCGGTCCAATAAAAGTGAACCACAGGCCACAAATCCACGAAGGGTTTGAAAACAATTGGGAATAAACCACGATAAAGATTTTACCAACATATAGACTGCTTCATCAAAAAGGTTTAGGTATAAAATTCAGCGGTTGAAGGTACTGTGCATTCCAAAGTCATAAGTTAAACATTTTTTGAATAACATTAAACTGAAAATATTGATAAGTTTACACATTTTACTAACATCAACTAGAAAAAATAATCAATCGATATGAAGATTTCCTATGGACATAATGTTAATTATTCCGATAGCGGCAGAACAATAAACTAGAAGGCTTCGCTATTGTTATTGTCAGAGGTATTGAATATCACAAAACGGGTTGAATATAAGGGATTGGATAGAACGCAAATCCGAAACAAGAAAGGGTTCTCGAGTAATTTTATAGCAGAAGCCTTAACATATTTTAGAACCGTATCGAGGGAAACGTCAAAACTTTGTGTCGATAGATATTTTTCTTTTCTGGTTAAGTGTTATGGCAAGTATCCACTTCTGAGAGATAGAACGAAAACTTATCCTAGTTTGTACATGACGTCATCGAATTCAAGAAAAATATTGTTATATTATAAAGGAAATTATTGTTCACTGTGTTCCATTTTCTTGTCTTATTTTACAGTTAGGTTTAGTATTCTTGTTAGCGAACTAAAATGTGAAATAGATTTTTAACGGATTATAAAGACGCCCGCGTTTCTGCTCGCGTTAAGTTTAAGTTTTGTCGTAGCGATTTCCTGCTGGAACCTCCTTCCATTAACTACCTCACCACCAAATTTTATCCAAATTGGTAAAACTATTTAAGTGTGGTAAAGTAACAAGCAGTGTGAGTATATTATGACTCACAAACTTTCGCCTCTATAATATTAATACTGATTCCTATATATATGATCATAATGAACACTAAAATATTGTTTATGCGCTTGGGTATAAGTTTAGGAAAGAACAATCCTAAAATATTTATTTTATATCAATATTTACAAACAGTAATCATCCATTTAGAATTCCAAGTCATCTTCTATTCAGAAACAATATTCTTTACATTGTAAAATAACGCACATCTAGTTGTGATATCATTAAAATTTATAAGGTTCGACTTGTAGGTGCCATGATTTCAAAGTTCTATCGTTGATAACATTTTCCACACTGACTATGATTCTATTGAACTTATAATCAGCGAAGCTCTAAAGGCAACGGGTTCAAATTTCTTCCAAATTTAACATCTAAAATAGACACATTTTATTAAATTTATTTGGCCCTTTAGACCCACCCCAGTTCCGTGCTTCGGAAGGCACGTTAAGCCGTTGGCCCCGGTTGAAAATAAAATGGCAGTCGTTAAGCCAAGTTGAATGCCTTATGGGCGGCTTAAAAAAAATTAACAGCAGGTCATCACAGCCTGCGCCTGTCCATTTCAACACGGCAATGGGCTTACCACCTGTTACGTGGGACAAAAATGCATACTGTGAAATGTGGGCGTTCAATATGCCTCTGCCTACCCCTTCGGAGATAAAGGTGTGACAATATGTATGTATGTATAAAGTTCGAACCCAGCAGATTCATTTCAACAAATTAAGTTCTATCTACAGACATGAAACTTAATCACCACACTGCGGCTTGTAACAGTAGAAATGTACTAAGCTCCCTCAGCTACCTCTTCAAACTTACATTTGGTAAGGAGATACATAAAGCTTTCATACTCATTTATGCTTTAAATAAAATATACGCATTGCAGATACTGCAATATAATAGCTTCCAGTATTCTAGTTTCTACATTATCTGAAATTATGTTGTGGCTAAAGTTTTCATAAAGTAAGAGTATTTTTACAATTTAAAATTCTCAGAAAATCTTGTGAGCCACGTTTTACTTAGTAGGGTTGTATAGTACTGTGTGGTGAAGTTTTATAGATCCTGTTTCTCTCGAACAGGTTGCTCCCGGGATACAAAGTAGCTCATGATTGTTTTAGTCCAGGATGTCAACCTCAACATCGAATTTTATTTAAATTGATCTAGCCATTTCAGCGTGTTGAAGTAACAAACAAACTCACTTATAAACTTTCATCTTTACCATATTAGTACAGATACTCGTATCTCTATTGGGTATAAGGGGCCCTATCAAGATCCCCAAGGCTCAAGTGACATCAACTGCTGCATTTGCTTAATAATGGATCAGGCAAACACATATTGTACCCTTACCGGGTAGGGAGGTTAGACTGCAGTTGCAAAAGCCAAACGATAGCTACTCCTAGAAGTAAAAAAACTCTACACTCCAGGCTCCAAATCTAGTTAAAGTTTGACAACTATGGGAAATACACCGAGATGAAGAGAAAAATAAGACACTGTAAAGCATACGAAGATTTATATTATATTCGGAAATTAGGACATCTTCTCTCACTGTTCAAAATCTGTTAATACCTCGTAACTTTTAATAACCGATTATATAAATACACAAGAAACAAAAACAAAGCAATGGATAGCAGTAATAAAACCAGCCATTACCGAAGTAAACAATATTAGAGAAAGAGTCAAAGTTATAAATCTTGACAGAAATGTCCAGACGCGATATCTGGCCAAATTGTGGCGAAAGAAAACAAAATACGTAATACATAAGTTAGATTACGTCTTGTCTTGAGATTTCGTTTAGATAGAACATAATACTTCTATTTCTTGCTATAAGAAAGTGGAATCCCCGTTACTTAAGAGTTTATGAGGTTTTATGATTTGTAGCTAATGTGTATGAACTGTATGAGATAATACGTTATTGAAGCGCTCGTGGCCCCGCTAACACAGTGTTCTGTAAACAATCACTGGTTAAGCAACTTTGGATGGGTGCTTCAGAAGGCACGTTAAGTCGTTGGTCCCGGTTGTCAGTAAAATGGCAGTCATTAAGCCCAGTTGAAGGCATTATGGGCGGCTTAAAAATTTTCAATAGAAGGTCGCGACAGCCTGGGCCTGTCTATTTTCTAATATGGCAATGGGCTTTCCACCTGTTCCAAAAATAGATACGGTGAAATGTGGGCGTATAGTTTGCCTCTGCCTGCCCCTTCGGGGATAAAAGCGTGACAATACGTATATGTAATACGTATATGTAATACGTTATATGTAACACTTTTTTTTCACTAATTCCCATATATTCATTGAATCTGTAATATCATACGTTATGAATGTTCTTAAACAATTGAGATTCATTCATTTATTAGAGCTAATTCATATTATTGGTTGTTTCCCGTTCATTGTGCTCACGTCTTTTCAGCTCGTCGGCCCAAACAATGGAAATGGAGCCTCATTTTAGAAATGCTATTGACAGTAATTAATTGTTATCGTGAGAAGCTTAGATCTGCTTGCATTTTACAATTTAGTATACAGAGTACTTTATTTAAATAAATTGAATTGGTAAAAATTTAAGCCTGATGGGATAGTCAGAGAGGTACAGATTGACAGACTTCGCAACCTATTTATGTGTTATGTCTGAAAAACTGATAGCTCAGAAAAACTCGAATACTTCTGACCTATCAGTGATCAATCTGCAGACGTCGTCTTCATATGTAAGTCTCGGTTTACCCTGACTCCTGCTATTCTCTCACAATGGATATTCTTTATCAATAGTTCCTCATTTATTTGTTACTATTCCACATTATTTACTTTTTAACTTGTCCGGTTTCACCTCACGGCATCTTTTTAATACTATGAAAATTGGAATTGAAACTGAAGGAAAGTGGACTCTGGGCTCAGATATGAGGGCTCAGAAGACGATGATTGATTTATTAAATACAACATCAATGAATCAAATCAGCTTATCAGAGCGAGTTGACCTAACTGTACGCCAGACGGTTTGGCAAAGAAAACATCAATCACGTTTCACGACAAGTTTAATAAAAAACAATGCAATAAAAGCAAGAAATAGCATTAAGACCTACTGACATGTAGTCAAGCCGTCTAGACAGCACTTAAGTTTATTATCATATTATGAGAAGAATACATAATATAGGTACATAAATCTTATTCTTGACGACAGAAACAAACATGTCGGTTGAGTGAATATTGTACACTTCGATGGGTTAAATGGTGGCGCTCGGTTTCATACTGGGGTAGTGGAGTTGGGTTGAAGTTTATGCTGTTTCTTAGTATAGTCTGTTTTTAATACACACTACCTCACCCTACCGACGGGTGGTTACCGTCTGCGGAGCCACGTCAGACTCATCCGTAAGCCGTGCCCACGCAGACCAGCGGACAAAGCTATGACAAAGAAAAGGAAAATTCTTTTTAAACTCTGTACCAATATTTATGTTCACTGCGTCTGGATGGACGAGATCTCACTCAACTCCTGACAGGACATGGCTGCTTCACCAAGAACCTGTGCGAGATCTCGTATCAAGAAAGTATACTACGTGCGGCAAGCCGTGTTTGGCTCTCACGGGCATTTAGGTATCGATTTCTCATTGCCATCCTTGGGTTGCCAACAATGGGCTTGGCCCATCTTCCAACGAAACGGGTCCGGACATTCCGATGCGCTCCTTTGCCGGGTAGCAGTGTCTTAACTTCTGCCCTACCCTGCGAACCGGATAAGTAGAGTCATAACACCGCGGTGGTTTAGTGGGTATGACGGCCCCTCTCTTTCGGGGTAGTAGGAATGACTGTGTGTAAATGCAATCCAATCCCGAAAAAAATCTGATTTTTACAGTTAATTACAGTAAGATATTCCTTCAAATCCTTTTTCGAAATACCTACGTCGAGTAGTAAACTGTGGAAGATTGATATTTCTATTGAATTGCGATGATTTGCGAATGGTTGTAAGCAACTGAATCGGGAAGAAATTAGCCAGTTGGAAAAAAATTAACTGAATCGGGAAGAAGTCAGCCAGTATGGAGAAAATTGAACACCGGTTCCTTTCCAAGCAAGGAAAACCCGCTCAGATTATTTTTCAACACCAGTTGGCGTTTTACGGGGACTCTGCCCCTGGACTTTTCAAACAAGGAAGAGGCAGAAAAAATCTCCGGACGAGCAATTGAGGCCACCACACCGGAAATCGTCGAAAAAATATTTAATTTGTATTGGAAGATGACCGGTTGAAGAAAAGCTGCTTGCACCAATGTGGAGTATGTACCGAGAGAGAAAAGAAGAAGTTATGGCCCGAATCGTTACTGATGATAAAATCTGGGTTTACCACTATGCACCTCAGTCGAAGCAAGAGTCAATGCAGTGGAATAAAAAAATCACACCTCCTCCAAATAAGTTCAAAGTGACACAATCTGCCTTTTGGGATACAGGAGGTTTTTTAATGATTGATTATAAAGAACGTAGTGTGACTATAACAGGTTAGTACTACGCTTCTTTACTGGAAAGATTGAAAAGTGAAAGTCATCAAGGAAAAAAGAAGAGGAAAGCTGTCAAAAGGTGTGCTACTTCTGCATGACAATGCACCTGTTCACACGTGCTATGTTGCGATGGCTGCCATTTACCGATGCGACTTCGTACAATTGGACCACCCACCCTACAGCCCAGAATTGGCACCCAGTGACTATTCTTCATTTCCAAAAATAAAGAAGGAGCTGCGTGGAAAAAAAATTACGACGATGAAGAAGTTTTTATGGATGTCACCAAACATGGGCATAAAATTGTTCTTTCAACATTGCTTAAAGGTAGTGTTTCAAAATATAGGTAAGAGAGTGAATAATTAATAACACATCTTAGCTGCGGGCAAACTTAGAAACGTTTTCTGCCCTTTGCCCAGTTTGGATAACAATAATTACATCCCTTTGTTCTTCTAAACAAATAAAAATGTAATGAACATAATTATATTTTTAATCATTTTACAGATTAGGTATTAGGCAATATATTTGTTTTATAATTACTTAATGCTTTTGTCTATCTTTAAATAAAATAAATATAAATATCCATCACGCCTTATCCCCGAAGGGGTGGCAGAGGCATATTATGTGCCCACTTTTCACCGTGTGGATTCCTGTCCCACGTAATAGGTGGTGAGCCCATTGCCGTGTTGAAATAGACAGATGCAGGCTGTGGCTACCAGCTGTTGAAATTTTTTAAGCCGCCTATAAGGCCTTCAACCAGGCTTAACGACTGCCATTTTACTGGCAACCGGGACCAACGGCTTAACGTGCCTTCCGAAGCACGGAAACGCTCGCAAATGAAAATGCCACAAAGTGGTCACCCATCCGACGACCAGCCATAGTGAAAGTTGCGTACCTCAGTGATCGTTTACCGAACACTGATACCGCGAGGCCACGAGCTATCTTTAAAGTTAAACATCTACAATGAAGAGAAATATATGATCAAGCATAGTGATCATAAAGTTAGTAGTAACTATATTATGTACCCTTTTATTAGTTTGTATGCAAGTATCTTATTTATTTGAGTGAACTATATCCTTTACCAATATTACCAAGATGCAGTTCTTTTAATTTAGTTAAATATTGTAGGTACCGTAGTATACACCATCATCTTTGGTAAATTTCGATTCCGTTAGTAACGGACTTTACTCGAAAGAATTTACTCGTTTGTCTAAAGATTTAAATATTCCACTTCATCGGGTTAATGCTATTAGAATTCCATTAAAATTTCATGAAACGCGCTTGCCATTAGATACTAGCCTGTAATGGCTCTGACCCGTTTCTTTTAATACGCTATACTGCTAGTATCACTGGAGAAGTAAAACTTTAATTTCTTAAAATCGCCAGTACCTACTCTCATCAATATCGACAAGAACTTCAGGTTTTTTAATAATCATTATTATAATAAGCTTCCTTTCTGAACACCAACAGATTGCTTAAGATTACTGCTCCTATTCTTCGTTCTTTTTTATTTCTTACCATCGTATGTATAGCATCTACATAGTTCAGTGTGACTTTTTAAATTATATGACATAAGTTGGCTAGTTGTCATAGTGTCCTTCAGATCGAAATTGATTACCGTAGCATATGGAGTTTTGCAAAACCAGAACATCAAGTCAAATAATATTTTTAATTTTTAAATTTAATAGTCATAAAATACTCCATGCGAATCAATTTGGGTTTACGAAAGGGCGCTCAACTTCCGATGCTGGTGTTGAGTTATTAAAATGTATTCATGAAGCTTGGGAAGACAAGCACGATGCATTAGGTATATTTTGCGATCTATCAAAGGCTTTTGATTGCGTTCAACATGAAACGCTGTGCAAAAAATTACACCACTATGGAATAAGAGGCAAAGCTCTCGACCTTCTGTCTTCATATTTGAACAATAGAATACAGAGGGTCGATATTAATGGTACACGTTCTGTAGGATCCATGGTTACAATGGGTGTGCCGCAAGGCTCGATACTTGGGCCATTCTTGTTCCTCATTTATATTAATGATTTACCATTTTATGTAGGGGACAGGAATAGGATTGTTTTGTTTGCAGATGACACCTCATTAATTTTTAAAATTAAAAGACAATTAGATAACTATGACGATGTAAACAATGCAATTGCAACAGTAGTTCATTGGTTCAGCTCAAATAATCTTTGCCTTAATGAAAATAAAACTAAATGTATAAAATTTACTCTACCAAATGTAAAACAAGTTGCGGCCAATGTTCAACTGAATGGACAAGTGTTAGAGTTTGTAGAATCAACTGTGTTCCTAGGTATAACTATTGATGCCAATTTGCAGTGGGGCCCACACATAGAAAAGACAGCCTCTAGATTAAGTTCGGCTGCAGACGCTGTAAAAAAGATCAGGACTCTAACAGATGTGGATACGGCTAGAATGGTTTACTTCAGCTATTTTCATAGTATTATGTCTTACGGTATTCTCCTTTCGGGGAGTGCTGCAGATTTAAATATTATTTTTGTTCTACAAAAGCGGGCTGTACGCGCTATTTATAATTTGGGCCCCAGAGTTTCTCTCCGAGAAAAATTCAAAGAAGTAAATATTCTAACCGTACCATCACAATAAATTTTTGCCAATCTTATGTATGTCCAGAAAAATCTATCACAGTTTTCTAAACTCTGTGATAAACATAATATAAACACTAGAAATAAAAATAATCTTTCAGTCCACCACAGTCGACTACATAAGATTGGCGATTCTTTCCAGGGTAACTGTATACGCTTTTACAACAAGCTTCCCTGTGACCTGAGAAATTTACCTTTAAATAAATTTAAAAAGTTTATTTAAAACAAGCTTTGTGAAAAAGGTTTTTACTCCGTTACAGACTATTTGCAGGACAGGGACGCCTGGAAATGATCTGCTGGCAAAGTGAAATAATATTAAATTGTAAATAGGCCATCAAAAAAAAAAGCCTTCCTAAGTTTCTTGACGGTTCTTCTCAGGTGGGCCGCGTTCCGAACCGGTGGTCGCTTTAAATATTTTAAATAGTGTATGACATTTTGTAAGCGCCGTTAAAATGGTCTTTGCAAAATAAAGATATTTTTATTATTTTATTATTTATTATATTATTATTTAAATTGTGTGAGAACTCCAACTTCTCCTTTTTGTTCCCGGAGAGAGCATTCCTCCTGTAAAAGGTCGAGTTTCGTTTCGGACTATAAACCCTTTTTAATAATAAATATGTAACGAAATGTAAACTCAAATCAAACGCATGACATATAAACCTTATCAAACTTTTATGTGATTGGTGTCTACCTACCTGCTCGTATTACGTGAAACCAAATATCTCATGACATGTCTAAGGATAATGTATTGCATTGATTATTAACACTCAAAGTAGATAGACAATCATGTTGATTAGTCAGAAGCATGTTGTTTAATACATAAATATATCACTTCAATCGCCAATTAATACTCAGATTAGGGATAAAGGAGAGCATACTGTTATGTACTCACATCGCAATCAAAACAGAAAATATTGTATTTAGAAAGATGGAAAATGATAAGGAATTGTAGGATGAAACGATCCGAATTAAAATGTTGTAGCATATTGCCACTGTCAATTAAAACCATAGTCTTTACCTGTCTGGATTTATAAAGGAAGGAAAACTTAACCAAAACAATATCGCCTTACTCGATCCTGAGTATTGCAATTGACTGGATATTAATGATAGAAAAATATGCAAAATATTATAAAACCCCAGAGTATAATATCAAGGCAGATATTCCAATACATTTAAATATTTATAAAGTGTTTCTTGTAGTGAAGCAACATCCTTAAAGGGAAACAATATTAAACTCAATGGGCACTACCTTATTGAACGAGATTCCAAGAATACTGGTATAAGGAGTTTATATCGTAGAGATGGGTGAAAAATGAGCGCTTAGATTTTTTGACCAAAACAAAATCGTTGTATAAATAAAAATATATTATTATTATATATTTTTATTATATATTAAATATTAAAAATATACAGAAATCATAATGCACTATTGTTCAATTTTAATCTGTGTATATACTTAATTAAATAACTCAATTACCTATCACTATTCAACCAAAACAGACCAAACCCCTTGAACTTAGAAACTTGATTTTTTTATAATATTTTAATTATAATTTAGACATCTATTATGAAAGGATTTTTCAAAATTTTGTCCTATAATCCTTCGAAATGGAGTAAAAAAAGACGTGTGGCACTCTGAGACTGCCGCGGTAAAGCTATTGCATAGCATACCTTTGTTTATCTTTGATATTAATTCAAGTTACACTAAAAAAACAAAAAAAAACAAAAAAGCCCTCACCCCCACCCTCACCCTCACCTTCACCCTCACTCTCACCCCACCCACACTCTCACAGTCACCCTCATCCTCACCCTCACACTAACACTCACTATCATCACGTCTCGATCCGTGCGAGCTTCGTACAATCGTACCATATAATATATGTACATAGACGTCAAGCCAACGCTCGGCCGTGCTCGGTGAACTTCGTGTGACCTCGGGTCTCAGGTTTATTGTGTTACGGAATTTCTTGATTAAAGCCCACTCAAAGCCCGCGATAAAAACTATGCAATAGCTTAAAAATCAAATAAATATATTGAAGAATGTTACTGGCAAAGCCGGGGGTAAAAAGTAGTATACAACATGAGAAATATTGAAAGCATCTGAAGTATTTAATTTTACAGCCATTTCTATTTTAATAACATCTAGTTACGTGTTTTAACATAAAAATGTTAGATGTATGTTAATGTATGGAAATCAAATTACCAATATTGTTCTTACCTTTTTTTTTGTTATGAGTATTAATTCATTTGGTAGCCTCTTTTAGCAGAGAAGGAATTTGCTCTATTTTCATAAACCACAAAGGTCTACTTGACCTTATTTCCGGCACTACCAATTACTGTTTAGCCCTAAGTAAAAATACACCTGCATCTTTCGGTGCGTGAGCCTACATTATTAAGAGTAACTAAGTAGGTAGAGTGGCGCAGTGCTGAACCGTTCCCTACAATTTGGTTAATCGCCTCGCACGAACGGGGTGGAGGGTGAAAAGGAGAGGTCTGCGTGACTTCGTCTAAGTTAGGTTGTGATCTTAGATGCGAAAAGCGGGCGTTAACTTATTTATTTTGAGTGTAACCAGTATTTGATAAGTTGTCATGAGTATTCAATTTATGGGCACAATCATGGTTAAATTATTATATAAAACTAGCGGACGCCCCGCGGTTATACCGGTGTTGTGGCCGTTCCCGTGGGAATACGAAAATAAAATGTAGCCTTAGTTAGATATTACAGCAGCTATCTGCCCGTAAGAGTACCATTAAAATCAGTCTACACAGTTTAGATATTTGCTGGATTAAAGAGACACAGAGAATTTATTTCTTGAATGTGATGTTTTTATGTAAGGTACCATATACATATTCTTTCACAATAATGCATTAAGTGAAAAACTGCAATTTTACTTTCTAATTTTATTGGCTGTATAGATGTATTACATGTCCCTACTACATGCATCATCAAGAAGGAAAAAATACTTCAAACGTTTGTTTATCATAAAATCGCTATATCACTCGTGTTTCCGCTGCCTCTTGTATTATATTCATAAGCTTATCGACTGTGTAACATTGTATACCTGCGATCCGGTAAGGTTGCTACTCGCTTAGGTGTAAATAATTTGTGAATCACTTAAAAATTTCTGTTTGCAGGCACGAAAAAGCATTTCAACATATTTCACGTCGCTGTTGTCTGTAAGATTAGGAAGTTATGTGAAGTAGGGATATCAACGCAGAGGCTGTATTATGTACATTTAAGCCTCGCTTCTCTTGTATATTTTGCTATATTTTTGTTTTACTTTGTCTTAACAAAATATTTTTAAAATCTTGCCATCCCTTATGACACAAATTTTTATATTAGGAGTTTTACTAGATAAGAAAGAAGCGCTCACGTTAAACATATTTACTTTATTTATTTATATTTGGCTGGTAACAAATGGGTGACCGCTTTGTGGTATTTTCGTTTCGGAGTGTTTCCGTGCTTTGGAAGGCACGTTAAGCCGTCGGTCCCGGTTGCCAGTAACAAGGTAGTCGTAAGCCCAAGTTGAAGACCTTATGGGCGGATTGAAAAGTTTCAACAGCAGGTAGCCGCAACCTGCGCCTGTCCATTTCAAGACGGCAATGAGCGCTCACCACCTACCATGTGGGACAAAACTGCACGCGTTGAAAGGTGGGCGTATAAAATGCCTCTGCACTCCTTTACGAATACAGGCCTGACTGATAAGAATATGGTACACTTTTCGTCACTTCAGAACTACACACATGGTTTCATTTTCATATTTAAATTCGAGACGCAGAAGGAGACAACATGACAGGTCTGACAGTATTTTCTGGGTTAATAAGGTCCAGGAACCTCCTACGAGAAGACTCTTGGAGTTACAAGCGCAGTAAGCAGCCACCTTCAATAATGAATAATACAAAATCTAATTACAGCTGCCCCTAGCAGCTAAACAAAGTGGATCAACAGATTAAAGGACAAGATGATGAATGTAACCGGAAGAACAAACCGACCTCAACGTTGACTTAGATAAATCTATCCTAATATTATAAAACTGAAGAGTTTGTTCGGTTCAACGAGCTAGTCTCAGGAACTATTGGTTCGAATATAAAAATATTTGTGTTAGATATCCCATTTATCTAGAAGGGATATATCATCACGCTAAGTTTGTATAACTTCACGCTACTGAGGACAACGAAGTACTAAATGTCAATAAATTTGGGTAATAATGTAATAAATTACGGGATGGGGGTACCAACAGAGATTTAAAAAATCTGTCACGTGGAAATCTTTTGATCTCAGCTACAATAGGACAGAACTGACTACTATATAAAATGCAGTTACCCTACTTTAAGATCGATAGTTTGTTAAAATGGAAATAACTTCGAGATTGCAAACAACCTTTTGCGACCTATTTAAGAGAGAAACACGCTAGCGTTCACACGTTTCTTGCCAATCAAATCACGAAGGTATAATTGGAACGCCAAGGTAAAATACAACGCTGATGGAAAGGCTCTTACGACTATAAGAAAAAGCAGAATTGATTTTGATGTAGTATTATCTATAAATTATAATATTTAGTATTAGAATCGTATATTTGCTATAGCATGCCTCTATCTATAGAGGCATACTACAGCAAATATACGATTCAGTTTATCATGATCTGATGTGTATTTTAATAAATAACAATTTGACATAAATAAATACAGACCTGCAAATTCTCATTCACAAATATATTCCGTTACTTTTAATTGTGTAAATTTACTTCTAGAGCTGACTGTATAGAGCAGCAAAAGCCCTTGTGTCCAGGACCCTTGGGGGTGTGTTAATAAATGATTCTAAAAATACCAACTACAATGGCTTTTTCATATACGACAGATAAATATGTTTATTTGGTGTTTATGAAGGTTTTTGTATGAGTTTGTTATAAAAATAGTTATCAAAATGATGACCCTTTGCACTCCGTTCCAGAAAAGTTATTGTGTAAGAAAATATCTGGCCGTGGGTGTATAATCTATTTTGGTAAAACAAAAATTTTCATAGACTATAATGTAGTATTTGAAATACTACATTATAGTCTATGAAAATTACATATAAAAAAGGTACATACATAAATATCGTCACGCCTTTATCCCCGAAGGGGTAGGCAGAGGCATACTATATGCCCACAATTCACCGTATGCATTTATTGTCTCACGTAACAGATGGTGAGCCCATAGCCTTGTTGAAATGGACAGGTGCAGGTTGTGGCGACCTGCTGTTGAAATTTTCCAAGCCATGTTACTGGCAACCGGGACCAACGGCTTAACGTGCCTTCCGAAGTACGAAAACACTCCCAAAAATAAATGCCACAAAGTGGTCACCAATCCGAGGACCAGCCTTAGTGAAAGTTGCTTAACGCAGTGATTGTTTACAGAAAACTACGTACGCGGGGCCACAAGCGCTTTTTTCCTTATACGATGGATAAATATGTTTATTTTTGTGTATATGAAGGTTTTTGTATGAATTTATTATAAAAATAGTTATTATTAGGTAGGTACATTGTTAATGAGTTGTTTTTAAAATGATGACTTTTTGCACTCCGCTCCAGAGAACCTTATTGTGTGGGAAAATATCTGACAGTGTGTGTATAATCTATTTTGGTAAAACAAAAATCATGTGTTGCAAATACTACATTATAGTCTTAAATAAATAATACACAAATAAATAAAGGTATCAATGCCAAACCAATTTTCCTTCGAAATAAAACCATATGTACATATATTTGTATAACTATTGAAATAAGAAGTAAAATTAAAGCTGAGGAACTTTATGCTGGATAAATTTTTAAAGCAATTATTTTGCTAAATTTCTCATAAATTTTTAATAAAGTGGAAAAAGACAATTCGATTCCTGACGGGGATTGAACCCGTGACCCTTGCCTAACCAGGGCAATGTTCTAGCCACCTGAACTACCCTAAACGTATCAAATCAAGTTGAAATTCTCCACCATATTTTAATCGTCATTTTAAGAGTATGACCAGAGCCATCTATCGAGCTAATAAACAACTCGATCCCAATGAACAGTGTTACAACCATTTTTAAACATTGATGCAATGGACTCCACTCAGTCTATGGATAAATTCTTAAAGCAATTTTTCATAAATTTTTAATAAAGTGGAAAAAGACAATTTGATTCGAGACAGAGATAAATTGCCCGGTTGACAGTAATATGGTGGAGAATTTCAACTTGATTCGATACGGTTCGGGTAGTTCAGGTGGCTAGAACATTGCTCTGGTTAGGCAAAGGTCACAGGTTCAATCCCTTTCCGAATCATCATCATCATCCGAGCGTCTGTCCCAGTTGCGTCTCGCGACGCCCGGGGTCCGCTTTCCTACATTTTCTCCTCCACTTCGCACGGTCGTCGGCATCCCCTGTAGTGAGACCATTGGCACGCATGTCATCCCTTACGACGTCAAGCCAGCACTTCTTGGGTCTTCCCCTCTTACCGGGACCCGGCGGGGCTGACATGGATAGACATTTGTTACCTACGTAGCCCGGCGGTTGCCGCAAGACGTGACTATACCAACGAAGGCGACACTCTTGCAACTTGTCTGCAATGTCACGGACGTGAAGGCTACCGCGGATGCGAGAGTTTCTCACGCGGTCCATCTGCGTGACTCCACACATCCACCGCAGCATCTTCATTTCCGTGACACGCAGCTCCTGCTTGTGTCGCTCCAATATCGGCCACGTCTCTCTGCCATGTAAAAGGACAGGTCTAATAATGGTTTTGTAGACCTGTCCCTTCAACCGGATCGGCATTTTAGGGTCACAAATGACACCGGTCATTCCTGTCCGAATCGAATTGTCTTTTTCCATGTTATTAAACATTTATGAAAAAATTAGCAAAATAATTGCCTTAAAAATTTATCTTAAAGCAATTATTTTGCAAAATTTCTCATAAATTTTTAATAAAGTGGAAAAGACAATTCGATTTGAGACGGGGATCATTCCCGTTCATTGATCCCTGTCTCGAATGGAATTGTCTTTTTCCACTTTATTAAATATTTATGGGAACTTTATACTCTCTAATTTTGTTCATATTTGCCTTCTCTATATTGTACAAAGTTACTCAAACAACCTGATAGGAAACTCAATTATCCGACCCAAGTAACAAAACAAACATTATAACTGACTGTTCTTGTAATAAAATATTGGTATTGATACGTTGATAATTATTTTAAGTAAGTTAGGTAAGTATTGGAAAAATGTTTCTAATTCTGAACTTTTGTAAATCAAACCGACTTGAGTTACCTTAAAAATATTTATGATTGAATGTGTAATGAAACAAATAATTAACCTAAAATAATGAGTCACGCTTCGGTAGGATAATCATATATTTTGTTATGGAATAAAGAACCATAGTGTGAGTTCAGAACTGATGGATGAAATGTATTGACTTTAAAATATTAAAACGATTTCCTTCAAACATTTTGTTTTTTTTTCTATATATATACTACTATTTAAAGCTGAAGAGTTTGTTTAAATGAACGCGCTAATCTCAGGAACTGCCTGTCTGAAATGAAAACTTACTTTTGCGTTGAATAGCCTATTTATCGAAGAAGGTAAGCTTATAAGCTATATATCATTACACTAATACCCAATAATTCGGGCAAATTTAAAAACCATTTTTGTAACCTTTGTATACAACGGGATTAAACTTGGTGCAGCGGGAGCTCGAAGTATATCATGAGCGAAGCAGTGGGGGGGGCAGCTAGTTTTTAATATGTAACATGGTTTATGTTTTACACCAATTGATGCCCGCAGCTCCATCCGGTTGGTGAAGTTTATCTGTTCCTGGTTCCTACGGGAACTAGTTGCTGGAACGAAAGTAGTCTATGGCCTTTCGGATGTATGAGTCATATTTTTGTAAAGTTTCATTAAAATTTTCATTCATCAATCCAATAGTTTTTGCGGGTAAGACTAACTAACATCCGTTTAAAGTTTCACATTAATAATATTAGTAGGAAGTACAATTGTTAAAGCCAAAAAAACAATCATTATCTTTAATAATTATTTAAGTAAACAAGCTAAACGACAAAATGTCAGCAGTAACATTCGGAAATTTTAACAAATAAACAGTAATGAGGAATAGCATGCAACAGTATCATTTGTTTCGCGTAGCAATGACAAATTAGACCGTGTGTGTATCAAAGCTAAATTAGTCAATTCGTGTGTAATGGTAACATAGAAAATAAAATTTTGTTCATAATTAGGTATAGTTAATAAAAGCTGTTTATTTTTGTACGATGCCATTAACATGGGAAGCAAACAAGTAGAGAACTCACTTGAAGCAATTTGAAAAAAAAAAAAGTATAAAAATAGATCACATTAGATATAGAATTATATTATTTTTTTAACTCGATGACTAACTCTAGTGTTCAGTAGCGGCTGCATTCTACTCTGGAGTTCGATTCCTTCTTTGAAATGTGTTATTTTTTGTTAGCAAAGCTATCTAAATAACTTCACTAAGCTGAAGTTATGGATATCAATGGTTCTTCAGCCCAAAGATTTTGATAGGGTTCCTTTACATCCAAGTGCGAGAGTACAATTTGCAAACCTAAACCTGCATCAGGACCTCGCCTGTCGATTGACTATCATCAGCCAAGCACCAGCTATCAGTTTGTATAGTTCGCATTAGTTACCATAAAACCTTATTCCAGTAATGGTTATGCCTTTTACAAATTCATTTATTTCAGTCATAACATAATTTGTCGCTGATGTTAAGTTTCATTAAATAAGCACTTTTCTCTGGAATTTTTTTTGACACAAATCCTATATTTATACATAAAATGTGGTGTACCTCATATGGCTTAGTGTCTTTGTTTATCTTCAATTAAAGAACGGACCAAGTCTGAATGAGTTTACTATAAACATTTTGTTTAATTTACTTTTAATGGAATATAACGTAATTCAAACGATAAACTACTTTTTAAAATTTTGTTTGAAAATATGTTTTTATTTAATTTTACTTTTGAATGACTACAAAGAAAGATTTTAGATACAATATAGGTACTTATTATAATATTCTATGTACGTACTTACAGGTTTATTATGATCCACAGAAAGTAAACATGTTGTTGTAAGGTTTCCGGCCAATTTGACCGTGGAATACAATTTGTTTCGTTTAGTAAATAGGAATTATGGAGATTGTTACAAGCGAGTGAAGCAATTTGTGAATTTATTCTAATATTATAATTTATATAATTTATATATTATATATTAAGGTCTAAAAGTAATAATAATAATAATTCCTGTCTAAAAGTAAGTTGTCTCTTTTCATATTAATAAAAAAAAATTTGGAAGTTAGCATACTAATTTATTTTAAAAAATATCTATAGATTGAGTGAAGTCCATCGTATAAATGTTTAAAAATTTTGTAACACTCTTCATTAGTATCAGGGTTATTACGTAGCTCGATTTATGGCTCTGGTCATACTTTTAAATGACGATTAAAATATTGTGAAGAATTTTAACGTGTTTTGTTACGGTTCGGGTCGTTCAGGGTCACGGGTTCAATCCCCGTCTCGAACCAGGTTGTCTATTTTCACTTTAATAAAAAATTTTAACATTATATTTTTGCCAAATTGTTTTTAATTTTATTTTTCGAACCAGACAGTCTCTCGTCAGTTATTTTATCAAACAATTTAGAAGAAAGCTGTGCCCTCTGCTACACACTCATGTGGCCAGTTACTTATGTCAGGCCGCCATCAGTCGCTAAGGAGCCCTTAACCTATTTTGCATAGTTCGCATTTGCCAGTTGCTGGTGCCATTTTTCTTAAGAACACTGTCGGTAGTACCTAAATCTCTTTCAATTTAATACAGCAAAGGCTCTTTTCATGCCTACTCAGACAGATACAGCAAAATCCAATTTAAATTAATGAAATTGATATCAGCGGCACGGTGTTCGTAAGTTTTTGTTGTCTGGCTAAATATAAAAACAGTATTTTTTTTAAATTTATAATTTTCTGATCTAAAAAGTAAAATAGAAGGTTTCTTACACTGCGCCCGTATTTAGTTCTATAAATCTTCACAACTCCTAAATATTACTTAATTTATAAGTAATTTGTAAGAACGAGTATAATGCATAAAGATTACACCCAAACCTAAATCAAATATTTGATCTCCTAGAAGGGGCGTCGAATCTATGGCCATCAGTCTTGCGAATACTACAGTAACTACTAGAGTTTCATTTGTATTTGAGATAATTTTATTTGTACACTTTACTGCATGCTAGGTATCTTGACATTTAAGGTCGCAACAGTGTAAATTCCAGTCTCCATTCCACTCTAAGCTATTTAGACTTAGAGATTATAGCCCAAATCTAGTCATTATGTTATTTATTTTAAACTAGTTAATAATCGCGGCTCCATCCGCGTAATGGAGCTCTCCCATTACCGTTGCAATTTTTTTCTTCATAAAAGCCATCTTTAGTGTTCAAGGTATAAATTCTAAAAAAATACTCGAATTGGCCTAGCCGTCTTTGAGTTTTGCACTTAGCAATATTTTCGGCAATGGGCTCACCACCCATAACATGGGACAGGAATATACATGGTGAAAAGTGGGCATATAATTTGCTTCTGCCATGCCTTCGGGGATAAGGCTTGATAGATAAACATATATTATTTTTATTTATATAGATGTAAAAAAGAACATTATTTTTGCATACAGTTAAATAATCTATGTAAATTACAAACCAATTCAAGTTTGAAATTATAAAGAGCCGTCCGTAATTAGGTACCTGCCTCTTGACCTATGCGGCCAGGCGGCAGTAAACACCATTTAGGCTCACGTTCAACAATCGCATAATTGTGAAATGGCGTGCGCCTATTAGGTCGCATTTTGGTTTGGCCTCAATTATAATTATTGAATTTGAATTGAACATTGGTATTTCATATAACTTGAAGCTGTTTTTTCATCGAAAATAACTTAGATGTCTGGGTTTTACCGAACGTCTACAGTATGGGCTTCAAAAGGGGTCTTAGAAGGTTTTTAAAGGGTCGGCAGCGCAAATGCTACACCTCTGATGTTACAAACATCCATAGGCTACGGTGACGACTTTCCATCAGGTAAGCCGTATGCTTACCTACCAACTCAGTGGTATAAAAAAATACATTTTTAGAACGTTCTGATTGAAATTTTGTGTGTTTAGAATTTGGTAGGTGCTTTTTTGTAGCTTTTTATTGCATTGCCCTAGCATTAATAAATTGCCAAATAAATATACATCATGGGACGTAGCCATTTCTGTCAATTATCGTTTCAAATAAGAATCGCTACCGCGATAAACGCGATAAGCCTATTTATTAATCCTAGGGCAAACCCTTCGAAAGCTCACCCGGGATTTTAATTTTTTTTATCTGTCACTGGCCAGGAGACAGATAAAAGTGTAACGTGTGGTTTTAGTCGGTAGGAGACCGGCATAGCATCCATGAGGATTTCTACACGAAAATAAAAACAAAAAGGGGGGTTTAAAATTTAATTCAAATTGCTCTAGCCGTTTGATTACCAGTTGTCTAGATCCCATACAATCTCCCTTATATTAGCTTACTGTGGGCTAGGTGGCCCTGTGTAAAAAAAATACCTAACAATATTTATTTATTTATTATTATAATTATGAAGTGCTCGTGGCCACGCAGACTTAGTGTTCTGTAAACGACTGCGTTAAGCAACATTCGCTATAGGTGGTCCTTGGGTGGGTGATCACTTTGTGGAATTTACATTTGCGAGCGTTTCCGTGCTTCAGAAGGCTTGTTAAGCCGTTGGTCCCAGTGCCCATAAAATGGCAGCCGTTATCGTTATGGGCGGCTTGAATAATTTCAACAGCAGGTCGCCACAGCCTGCGCCTGTCCATCTCAACACGGCACTGGGCTGACCAACTGTTACGTGGGACAAAAATGCATACAGTTATATGTGGGCGTATACTATGCCCCTGCCTTCTTCTTCGGGGATAAAGGCGTGACAATATGTATGTATGTATGTATTTACATCATTTATATAATGTAAGGCGTATAGAAGAGAGGGTTCGAGTGACATCGACTCCTTTCTCTGTGCCCGATAGTCATTATTTTAGTTATGTCAATGACCACAAGTTAGACCATTTAGAGATAATTTAAATACTTAAAATGTTGGACCAAAGGATTAGTTTGTATGAATTATATCTATACTTCAAGTAAACATTATCACTAACCCTATTTGGTAAATTTTGTGATAGGTTTTTTTTATTTTATAAAAAACCTACCACTTAACTTTTATTTTTATTATTTTATAATATTACAGTATTATTGCCCTTTGACTGTCATTTACAGTACTTAGGTATCGGCTAGAAAATAGAGCTACAAAGAATTTTTTGAGCGCTCACAAATATTACAATGTGGTATTTAACCAGTAATATAAAAAATACAATTTACAAGTTTTCGATCCGAGTGTGTTTATAAAATACCCTTTCAATAACACTGATACTTATTTAGGTTTGTAGACTAGTGATTATTTCATCCATCTCATCTTAACGTTGTCTAGGGGCTCATTCTCCTAATTATAACTCCGATAAGTCACGTGTCGATATATTTTACAGAGATGGTATAAAAATTACTGAGTGCATTTTCTGTCTCACTACTGTCTTTTTATATTCATTACAAATTTAATATTTTGCCTGAAACCCATTTAAATATAATTTTGTGTATCAATTACTCCTCGAACCTAGAGCATGAACTTTATATCTAAACTCTAGACGAGACTGACTAAGTATTTTTTTAAGGAGAATTGGAAGAATCTTTCTTATTTGTTTTGTAGGGTTTCGTATCCAAAGGGTAAAAATAGGATCCTATTACAAAGACTCAGCTGTTCGTCTGTCTGACACTACGCTGTATCTCAAGAACCGTAATAGCTACAAAGTTGAAACAAATAAATATTTAAGGGGGTCTCCCATACAACAAACATGATTTGTTATTTATAGATTATGGTACGGAACTCTCCGTGCGCAAGTCCGACTCGCACTTATCTGGTTATTTTTATTGCAAATATTTTTTTAATACATCTATCCATATCAAGGACATATATCCACCTGAAAACCAAATATCCAACATAGTATGTTTTCCTGGCAAAGGGGTATTCGGTAAAATGGTCCATACAAGTGATATAGAAGGGTCATCTCAACCCATTTGGGCAAGTCAAGGATAATGATGATATATGTTAACATAAAATGATAACTATGAAAGCGATAATACTTAGACCTTTTGATTTTCACCTGTAGTGTAATCAAATAAATAAAATCGGGTATTGATTTTTATTTAAATTCTCATTGAAAATAATAGTAAGGGGGTAGTTGATTTGCGACTTTAAGTTTTGTGCCACGTTTATTGGGAGTTCTCTTCTCTCAAAAAAAAAAGCAAATATATAAAATATTTGAGTGAATTACGCCCCTGTACACTAGATAGTACCAGTAACCAAAAACTAATTAGTATTTTTGGATTAATTAGTGAAACATCACCTTTTTTAAAACTTAAATTTATGTTAGAAAATAGAACTAAGTATCGAAAATATTCCTTCTATATTTTTTAATGAACACAACATTTATTTTGTTTTTTTTTGTATAATTTCATTACTGTATAATTGGTCAAATATCATGTTAATCAAACTGTGTCAAATGGCGCTTAGAAAAGAGTGGCCATGAGTTTTATTGCCAGGTTCTTCCTCTGGCTCTACCTATTGCTTTGCGAATCTGGCAGTAAATGTAAATGTAGAAGCAGTAATCTTGACGTTCATAAGTGTTACTTTGTGACCTACATGAATAAAGATTTTTGTTTGTTTTTTCGATTTGATTATTAAATACCTACTAGTTTTACGTTTCAAAGTTCATATAGTGAACATATATTAAAAAGTGCCATAAAAGATGCAATTTTCTATCTTTTGCCACTACAATATATTGTATTTTATATAGTAATATAAAATACAAATAACCTAGTCTGTCTATTGATGATCAATTTCCAGTTCTACGCAGAGCACCGAACGCTTATTGAATTCATAGGCCGCTACCCGTGAAATGAAATCTCTGTAATCATTTGGCATCTGTTACGTTATAAACCTATCATCAAATCTCTAGGGTACAAAAGTTCAAGCTTCCTTTAAGCGGCTGTTGCCTCCACGAGTTAAATGTCCCCCTTGAGTCATAAATGGATACTACAGAGTGAAAGCGTAATCTGTCTCAAAGGGCATCCGTAATTATTGTCCCTACACGCCCTTTAGGTAACGTACAGTGACATTTGGTTCAACTTTATCTACAGGCATAAATAAGCTAAGAAATAAACTCGTACGAGTATCTAACCACATTCAACTTATATACCTAAAATCAAAAACACTAGAATGAATCAGATTTTGTTTAGAGATTCAAAGAAATTGATGGTAATAAATTGTTTAGAAACCCAACAATCGTAAAAATCTAAAATATAAATCTTAATGAACCTGGTTTTAGCAAATAAAGAATTTTGACTTTGACTTGACTTGACTTTGACTATCATTAAAATAAAAGCTAGTAGCATTTGTGAAGTTCCTTCAAAAACCCTTGCGTCGCCATCCTTCGAAGTTTTCTCTTCACCACGTCTAATCAGTTAAGCTCGCTGTAATAATAAATCAATAATTATGAACTCGGGGCCGTATTTCAGAACGTTTATCAATACTCAAGAAACACCTGAGCGTAGATTTTATTAGGCAAAATCTAGTCTCAAGCGTTGATCGAGTATTGAGAAACGTTCTACCTCAAAATTCGACCTCAAACTCTACAAGACACAAGAGTTGCACTATCCAGACTTTCGTATTAAATACTTTTCTTTCAAAGCAATATACCCAGAATTATAACTTATTATTTCAGAAAGTTTACGAAGAAGGCCACAGGGAATACAATCCAAACAGGCAACAGCTTGAAATGTTACCTTTACAAATAAGTGAATAAACTTTGCTCGTAGCAATTTCAGTCTATCAACAATTTCAATTGAGTTCCAGATCGAGGCTAATGACCTTTACTCAACAAACTCCTCTAACAAGTTTCCTTCTACATTTCTAAACTCAAATACCTGAAGAATATTTATATAGCACACTCTTTTAATTTTTTCAACAGAGCTTAGGTATAAAGCTTTAAGCTTAGCTTATTTTTCCGGAATATTTTGAGCCCGATGCACGTTTCTCGTTTCAACGAATGGTAAACTTCTCAAGGGATACATAATCCCACCTTATACTGGGGTGAAGAGAAAATTTTCTACTCGTAGATTTAGACTCAGACTTTAGTACCTACTCATAAAATTTAAGAGTTTGTTGTTTACTTCTTCATATTAATCTTAGTATCTTCCCTGGTGCTTCCTAGCCATGTAGAGACATAGATATACTAGTCTATAAGAATTTACGATTTTACATTTCCTTGAGCGACTCTCTTTAGGGACCGAGTCTACTATTTTCCAATAGAAAGCCGTTCTAATTCTATTCTATAGCGGTTTTATTGCGATTGGTCCAAAACTAGGTAGTCTATTAAAACTAACATATATTTTACAATCACACTTCATAAACTGCAGAATAGAGACAAAATAACTGTTTTTAGCCCTCAAAATATTAAAATAGACTACCAAAAATGCAAATTAAAAGTTACTTATCGGCCGGCGATAGAATTATATTAAAGCGCAATTGTAGTAATAGTAGTGGATAGGCTTCTCGTAGCCCTTCTCGGCGGATCCTTTCGATTTCCTTTAATTCCTTAAAATTATGGTACCTCGGCCGCATAATTAACAACTGCGTACTGAACGGACTAAATAAATCAAATTTTGTACGTGACATTACAATAAGTTCCCGCGAGTGCATTGTGATGGCGCTGGTGTCACTCTTCCCTGTGCAATTCAACTGTAAGCGAGTAAAAACGTACGCTCCTGGTTATTGTCCACAAAACTAAAGAAAAACGAGTCATAACCTTATTATTCTAATCAAAAACTATAAGGACATTAATTACTACGTAATACTACGTAAAAACAAACTAAAAATACAGTGCTTTTGTGTTTGTGTCTAAACGCCGGCTGGCGACTAAGCAGATCCCAGGAAAGGCCGAGGTAAGTAGCTTGTACCATCTTATCCCCTTTCTCCTGATTTCACTAGCTCGGGGAAGTAGACATAAACAACTAGTTAACAAAATCAATTTTTTTCATCTTTTGAATGGTGCGTAACCAAGTAGACTACGAAAACTGACCATTTTTTCTGTCGGCTCTCTATTGAGCGGCGATTTTTATTCTCTTCTGACGCAATTGAATTAGTAGACTTGGCCCCCTGATCTCCCCATCTTGTAAGGACACCTGCAGATCCTCGTCCATTGCACAGCAGATCCACCACCTGCACTTTTGTAGGCTTGGGTCCAAAGATTTACTAATAACAGATTAGTGTTAGTTTCTCAGGAGCTGAGTACATTATTATTGAATTAATGTATTTACTGAATGCAGCAGCCGCTTTCCGAAATCGACTTTTCAGATGGTTTCAAAGTTTCACAGTAAATCAAACTGAAGGATTATTGGTTCGAAATCGTGGTAAGTTATTGTTTATTGGCAAACTGTTTAAACTTCTTAGTGTCATAGACTGTTGTATCGATGTTATTAGTTAAGTTAACAAATTTAGCGCTAAGTAATGTTTATGAAGTGATTATATAAGCTATCATAAGGTATCATTGACCCCGAAATTTTATTAAATAAATTATGTAAGCCTTTGATATGTTGATATTGTCTGCCACACAGTGGTCCCAGGTTTGCCTAAATATTTATGTGATCCACAAATGTTTGTTTCGGAGTTTGGATTTTACCTATCTATGCTAATATTATAAAGAGGAAAGATTTGTAGGTAAGTATGTTTGTAACTAATTGGCTCAAAAAGTACTGGACCGATTTTAAAATTCTTTCACCATTAGAAAACTACATTCTTCGTGAGTAACATATGCTATATTGGATTTTCAAATTCCTGAGTAACATAGGCTATATCGGGTTTCGTTTCGAATAGGAAAACTTCACCACGCGGGGGAAGCGAATATGTTTCCTATGTAATTGTGTACATCAGTTGTCTAGATCCCATAGCACAAGCTTAAAGCTTAGTTTGGGCTAGATGGCGCTGTGTGAAAAGGTGTGCACTACAATATTTATTAATTTATTGAATAGTACAATAGTGTAAAATATTAACGACCATTTATAGGTGCATGTGGGATATTGTGAAAGGTCATATTGAAAAACGCTAAGTAGCTTCTCTGAGCTTTGCTAGAAAAAAGTAAAACAATCCAATAAAGACTCAAGAATGGAAATATACAAAATTGCTATATAACTTCCTAAACACTGTAGATACAATACGTTACCAAAAGCGTGGGTAAAAGAATCAATTAAAGGAAAAACAACATTCCTTAATACGTCAACAACTTTTCTATAAGCCATGTTATTTTGTAGTTAGACGACCTATAAACTGGGATTACGCCAAAAGATTGCAACATTTTCCTGAACGCAATTCCGAGGTTATACAATATCAAGAGATTTAAGGGATTTTTGGACAAATAAATTTTTGTTACAAGGGATTTGTGGGTGAAAAATTAACTTCCGACATCCATTTTTTGTGTCAAAAATTTGTGGTGAATAAATTTAAAATTGTTTGATCTTCTTTGTTAGCAATAATCCATTTTATAAACTTTCCCTTCAAATAAGGTTCCCTGTATATTTTTATTCTCTTGGAAAATAAAAAATATTCGCATTTTAGTAATAAGATCAAATGCAAAGAAGATGAATGTTCACGTTTGTTATTAAAATACGTACATACATTCATATTGTCACGCCTTTGTCTCCGAAGGGGTAGGCAGAGGCATACTTACACGGCAAAGGGCTCACCACCTGTGACGTGGGAGAAAAACGAGAAATGTTGGCGTATTAAAGTACCTATGTCATAATCATTTCGTACGAGGGAGCAAAAGCGTATCTCCCAGAGATCACTAAAACGTCCAGTAGGTTCTCGTGATTTTTATCAGGGTCAAGTGTACTAATTTCATCGCGTCAGAAGAGAATAGAAAACGTCGCTCAACAGAGAGTCTACGAAAAATAATGGCAGTTTCCGTAGTCTACTATTACAATTGCGCTCTAATAGGATTCTATCAGCCGGCCGATATAATGTTATTACTTGTAACACGTGTAGCGCTTTAAATAGCTCTTAATTAGCATTTTTGGTATTCTACATTAATATTTTGATAGCTAAAAACAGTTATTTTCTTTCTATTCTGCAGATTGAGAAGTGTGATTGTGAAAGATGTAATAGTTTTAATAGACTACCTAGTTTTGGACTAATCACAATAGATATAGAATACAAGCAACAAAATCCCCCAAAATGCTTTGCCAGCGCACGTGTTTCCCCCCTCTTATAATCCCGGGTTTTTCAAGCGGAGCGTGAACAGGCACATCATTCGGCCGTCAACTTGAGAGCCACTCCATCAGGCGGGCGACGTCAATTTGGCGAGCTAAAAATATAAAAAAAAAAACAAGCGCTATATAAATAACCTAGAATGGCTTTCTATCGTAAAATAGTAGACTCGGCCTTCAGTTCGTCTGTCCGCCTTACGGGACGCTCCTACACCCTGGTTGCATTTTCCTGTACCCGATCGAACCTTTCGGTCCCATCAGGTGTCATTTTGTCCGTTAATGTCTGCCACCGCCCACTAGCACTTGAGCGAGAAGATTTTCTCGACTATGTTAGTACTTCTGGTTTACAGATTTTCTTGTTACGGATTTGATGTCAAGGTGACAGTCGAAACATAGCCCTTTCCCTTTTGGGTGAAAACGAAGAATAACGAATCAAGAATCACGTCTCGGACATGACAAGCCATTGATTCCTTGAAGTAAAAGAACGACTAAATAACAAATTGCAATTTTCAATTTCTAATTGGCCCCGCTAACTCAGTGTTATGTAAGCGATCAGTGCGTTGAGCAACTTTTGCTATAGCTGGTCCTTGGATGGTTAACCACTTTGTGGCATTTACATTAGCGAGCGTTTCCATGCTTTGGAAGGCATGATAAGCCATTGGTCTCAGTTGCCAGTACAATGGCAGTCGTTAAGCCCGGTTAAAGGCCTCATGAACGGCTTGAAATAATCATACATGCGGACTCATGTCGTAGGCAGAAGCATACTCGGTGAAATGTGAGCTTAAAGTATGCTTCTGCCTACAACTTGAAAAAGAAAAAAAGGGATAAATGTGTGATAATATGTATGAATTTATATACATATCTAATACTAGTATGAAATTACACATACGGATAATGTTTGTAACAGCAATGTTAGGTACGTCTAGTTTCCTGGCATAGTCCTAACATGTGATTTCCGGGATACCAGCGCTAGACGGATAGGTAGAGATTGTAGTTTTAGTAAGTGCGGTATAACATCCGTGGGGATTTTACACGTAATAAACCAATATATAAAGCTGAAGAGATTGTTTGTTTGGTTGAAACCGCTAATCGCAAGAACTACAGGGTATAATTTTATATTGTGTTAGAGAGCCCATTTATCGAGAAAGACTATACATGCTTTATATCATCCCGCTACTACCCAGGAGAGCGGCGAAGTAATCATAAATGTCAACAAATCGGGCAAATTTTCGTACTTTATTGTAAGATTTATAAATGACGGGATAAAATAGATGTTGAATCGAGTTTGAGGTAAGTCACGGCCGAAGCTCAGCTACTATATTGTATGCCTACATTTCATAAACATAAACATACGACATAAACATACAAGAAAATGGTATAACTAGTTGAATTAATGTTATTAAATCTCTTTTACTATAGCAAACTCCGAGTACATACGGATACACAAATGAATTTTTAAAAAGGAGCATTTCATTTGTGTTGCCCACACACTAAACGTCTCATAATTGTAGCGAAACAGTTTTATTAGTTTTAACATGCGAATACAGTTTACTCAGCAAAGGGTCGTAGTACAATATGGCGCTTAGCATACACGAATACTTTATTCATACAGTTTGATACAAAGCCTGAAAAACGAATTCCGCATAGCTGTGATATAATATTTGTTTTAAGTATGGTACGTTCTCTGGAGAATAATGTTTAAAAACATGGATGTTGGTCAGTATTAAACTGTCTAAGCATTCGAAAATAGAGTAATTGATACGTGATAACTATAAGGTGGCAGCTAAGAATACGCATCGGATATAGTCACCGTAGCCATTTTAGAAATATATACAATGTGTTATGAAAACCCTGTCCGATCCGTAAAGGTATTGGTAGGTATCGAGATGTGATTTTATTCATAAAATCCTTTTTAAAAACCTGCCGGCGGTTTCTTTAGATATAACATACACTCGTCGCCGCATGCCAACAAAGGTATTGTCAGTTTTTGAAAATTTACTATATTTTAAGGAAATTGGGCTAATTCTGATTCTAAAAACACCCATTAAAAAAAATGATAACTAATTCATACTTATAAATAATATGTATTTAATTTTTTTTTGGTTATGTTATTGAAGTGCCTATGATAGTGCCTACGCGCGGTGGTAAACTGGTACAATTTGTGTACCGAGACAATCATATTCTTGGTATTTATAAAGTTAAAAAGAGTTTAAACTTCTGGGAACGCTACTACATAAGTAATTTTTTTTAGTTTTTAGTTATTGAATTTATTTATTGAGCTTAAGTTTTATCCTGCTTCTTTGGGGGTGGGGGCTGTCTCTCATTTTTGGGGGTAGGGGAGGTAAAGGTCGGCGAGTAGCTATCCCGCAACTGTTTAGGGAATGCTTCTGTAATAATTGACTGTGGAACTGCGGCATAACATTGGACGATCGAATACGCAACAAAATGATACGCAATGTGGTAGATTATAATAAAAGTGTTAACATGAATATGGATGGAGGCATGCTCCATTGGTTTTAATCGTCTACTCTTACTCTATGTAGCCAGGAAAACAGCGTGAAGAAAGTTAATTTGGCATAAGATTTAGACGACAATTAACGTATATACAAACATATTATGTATAAAAACATCTAAACTCCGTCACAAATATTTGCAGATAAATATCGTTGTGACAACTCACACAACGCCATCTGATTCCAAACTAATCAGAGCTTGTACTATGGTAATCAGATAACTGATAATCATATTTAAATATTTCTAAATACATACATATTATAGATAAATAACACCCAGACACTGAATAAACCATCGTGCTCATCACACAAAGTTTTATCCTGGGTAGGAATCGAACCACGACGTAGCAGTCGGATACACTCCCACCGCGCCACATAGGCAGTCTGTCAGTAATATTGTGACCCTTTTGTGTTCTCCATTAAATAGTGTGTTGTGTAGGAGAATTGAACCCACGACCTCTTGCATAGCAGTCTGATACACTCTCACCGCGCCACAGAGGCAGTCAAGATCATACAAATATTTTTTTTCAGATCTGGATTCAACTTCAATCCCGAGAACTTAACATACACCACCAAGTCAGCAAAACTGTTGTTCTATACTTGAAATATGCTGCATTACGAAGTCAAACGTTAACGTGTAGCATTACATACAAATGCTGAGAAACTTCCAACGAGTATAGTCTATATATAAATATATTTATATATGTCATGAATGTAGCTGCAAAGCTCACGTACGATAACTTAAGTACAGCTTTTACGGGACGGGTTGTCCATAATTAACTACAGTGTTTAAGTTTAACACGTGGTATTTTCATGCCAGCCTAATGTAACATATTACATGCATGGTTTAATTTAGGTTATAAAGTGAAACTTCGAATAGTATCATGATCAGATGACAAAGTGAAGGAGACACGGAAAACCAGTTGCTGTTATGGATTTTGTCCTTACAGTGTAAGCTGAGTGCCTATCCATATTGCGAAACAAGGTTTTTTCACTGTTCTATAATAAGTGCACATCCAGACACTTACCTAGGTAAAATGTCAGCTAGGTGCAAAGTACTATTAAATAATAAACTGGGAAATATGCACAAAGGGAGAGTGGGTTTCTCGTGAGTTATTGAGTTATTTCTGCGATGAAGTTGACGCTTGACACATCATCGTGGGAATGATTTTCTTTAAGCAGGTTTCGGTCTAATATTGTTAGTAGTAAAACCTATTAATACCCAGACGTGCATGTATGAAACGATTGAAGAATTTGATGATTCGCGAAGTCTGGCGTTCAATCTTTTATAAATACCCCGTCTGAGTTACAGGGTAAAGATAGATAGATAGAAAGTTCTCCGTTTGGGGATGATTGACATATTTATTTTCCAGCATTACAATGCTTACGGTAGGAGGCATAGTTTGCCTCTGTCTACCCCTTTGGGGATAAAGGCGTGACAATATGTATCCCAGCTGCCAGTAACATGGTAGTCGTTCACAGCCTCAGGGGAGAGTAAAATAAGAACAAAGTAATTATATTTAATTTGTTATTGTTTTGGTCGTCCTTAAGAATTTAAATTGTAAATAACAGTGTATTATATTTTATTGGTAGTCCTAACAAGTGATTTCCGGGATACCAGCGCTAGACGGATAGGTAGAGATTGTAGTTTTAGTAAGTGCGGTATAACATCCGTGGGGATTTTACACGTAATAAACCAATATATAAAGCTGAAGAGATTGTTTGTTTGGTTGAAAGCGCTAATCGCAAGAACCACAGGGTATAATTTTATATTGTGTTAGAGAGCCCATTTATCGAGAAAGACTATGTACATGCTTTATATCATCCCGCTACTACCCAGGAGAGCGGCGAAGTAATCATAAATGTCAACACATCGGGCAAATTTTCGTACTTTTTTGTAAGATTTATAAATGACGGGATAAAATAGATGTTGAATCGAGTTTGAGGTAAGTCACGGCCGAAGCTCAGCTACTATATTATATGCCCACATTTCATAAACATAAACATACGACATAAACATACAAGAAAATGGTATATTAATTTAAAATTAATATAATGTGGTAACTTACATGGTAACACAGGGAAAGGGCTATTCGAAAAAGGAAGGTCAAAAGGTCAGCTTACACTTGCCGGCGGTTTCTTTAGATATAACATACCCTCGTCGCCGCATACCAACAAAGGTGTTGTCAGTTTTTGAAATTTTACTATATTTTAAGGAAATTGGGCTAATTCTGATTCTAAAAACATCCATTAAAAAAAATGATAACTAATTCATACTTATAAATAATATGTATTTAATTTTTTTTGGTTATGTTATTGAAGTGCCTATGATAGTGCCTACGCGCGGTGGTAAACTGGTACGATTTGTGTACCGAGACAATTATATTCTTGGTATTTATAAATTTAAAAAGAGTTTAAACTTCTGGGAACGCTACTACATAAGTAATTTTTTTAGTTTTTAGTTATTGAATTTATTTATTGAGCTTAAGTTTTATCCTGCTTCTTTGGGGGTGGGGACTGTCTCTCATTTTTGGGGGTAGGGGAGGTAAAGGTCGGCGAGTAGCTATCCCGCAACTGTTTAGGGAATGCTTCTGTAATAATTGACTGTGGAACTGCGGCATAACATTGGACGATCGAATACGCAACAAAATGATACGCAATGTGGTAGATTATAATAAAAGTGTTAACATGAATATGGATGAAGGCATGCTCCATTGGTTTTAATCGTCTACTCTTACTCTATGTAGCCAGGAAAACAGCGTGAAGAAAGTTAATTTGGCATGAGATTTAGACGACAATTAACGTATATACAAACATATTATGTATAAAAACATCTAAACTCCGTCACAAATATTTGCAGATAAATATCGTTGTGACAACTCACACAACGCCATCTGATTCCAAACTAATCAGAGCTTGTACTATGGTAACCAGATAACTGATAATCATATTTAAATATTTCTAAATACATACATATTATAGATAAATAACACCCAGACACTGAATAAACCATCGTGCTCATCACACAAAGTTTTTTTTTCACACAAAGGTTCGATTCCTACCCAGGATAAACCTGGGTAGGAATCGAACCACGACGTAGCAGTCGGATACACTCCCACCGCGCCACATAGGCAGTCTGTCAGTAATATTGTGAACCTTTTGTGTTCTCCATTAAATAGTGTGTTGTGTAGGAGAATCGAACCCACGACCTCTTGCATAGCAGTCGGATACACTCCCACCGCGCCACATAGGCAGTCTGTCAGTAATATTGTGACCCTTTCGTGTTCTCCATTAAATAATGTGTTGTGTAGTAGAATCGAACCCACGACTTCTTGCGTAGCAGTCGGATACACTCTCACCGCACTACAGAGGCAGTCAAGATCATACAAATATTTTTTTTCAGATCGGGATTCAACTTTAATCCCGAGACCTTAACATACACCACCGAGACAGCAAAACTGTTGTTCTATACTTGAAATATGCTGCATTACGAAGTCATAACGTTAACGTGTAGCATTACATACAAATGCTGAGAAACTTCCAACGAGTATAGTCTATATATAAATATATTTATATATGTCATGAATGTAGCTGCAGAGCTCACGTACGATAACTTCAGTACAGCTTTTACGGGACGGGTTGTCCATAATTAACTACAGTGTTTAAGTTTAACACGTTGTATTTTCATGCCAGCCTAATGTAACATATTACATGCATGGTTTAATTTAGGTTATAAAGTAAAACTTCGAATAGTATCATGATCAGATGACAAAGTGAAGGAGACACGGAAAACCAGTTGCTGTTATGGATTTTGTCCTTACAGCGTAAGCTGAGTGCCTATCCATATTGCGAAACAAGGTTTTTTCACTGTTCTATAATAAGTGCACATGCAGACACTTACATAGGTAAAATGTTAGCTAGGTGCAAAGTGCTATTAAATAATAAACTGGGAAATATGCACAAAGGGAGAGTGGGTTTCTCGTGAGTTATTGAGTTAATTCTGCGATGAAGTTGACGCTTGACACATCATCGTGGGAATGATTTTCTTTAAGCAGGTTTCGGTCTAATATTGTTAGTAGTAAAACCTATTAATACCCAGACGTGCTTGTATGAAACGATTGAAGAATTTGATGATTCGCGAAGTTTGGCGTTCAATCTTTTATAAATACCCCGTCTGAGTTACAGGGTAAAGACAGATAGATAGAAAGTTCTCCGTTTGGGGATGATTGACATATTTATTTTCCAGCATTACAATGCTTACGGTAGGAGGTATAGTTTGCCTCTGCCTACCCCTTTGGGGATAAAGGCGTGACAATATGTATCCCAGCTGCCAGTAACATGGTAGTCGTTCACAGCCTCAGGGGAGAGTAAAATAAGAACAAAGTAATTATATTTAATTTGTTATTGTTTTGGTCGTCCTTAAGAATTTAAATTGTAAATAACAGTGTATTATATTTTATTGGTACTTATTATATATTTACTTTCATTATTATGAATAAACGATAAAAGTATTCTCTCGGATATGACTTGTTTTCTTATATAAGTCATAGCTTTATATAAGTTAAATTAAAATAAATATCGTTAAGACATCTCACACAACGCCATCTGATTCCAACCTAAGCAGAGCTTCTACTATGGTAACCAGATAACTAATAAACGTACTTATATATTTCTAAATACATACATATTATAGATATATAACCACCCAGACAGAATAAACCATTGTGCTCATCACACAAAGTTTTATCCTGGGTGGGAATCGAACCCACGACCTTTTGCGTAGCAGTCGGATATACTCCCATCGCGCCACAGAGGCAGTCAAATACAGCAGTGTATAAATATATATGTACTTTCATATTATGAATAAATGATAAAAGTATACTCTCGAATATAAGTCATTATTTAAGTCATAGTCTTATATAATTTAAATTATCTATTTATAACAAAGAACACTCTACCCTTTCCATAAAATATTCCCAAGTTGTAAATGGTGTTTCTTCCAAACATTTCTTATTCAAAACTTAATACGTCAACTGCAAGCCTAACCCTGCGAACGCGACGCGGTCAAACAATGTAATATTTTATTTACAACTTTATTTCTGTTCTGTCGGCGTTTCAAGAAAGTTGCTCGAAGAAACGAGCAAATATTGGTGAGATCTGATGCTTTTGCTTATTCATACTGTAAACGTGAACAAGCAAAGGCAAATCAATATTTCGCTTTGACTGGATTTTTAATTTCCACAGCTTTAAATATTAACAACTGTACGTTTTGCAAAAAGTTTATTGTAACTTATTGTATTTAGATGAATAGAGAAAACTTACTCAAATGGATGTTGTACTAAGGTGCTTTTAATAAAAAGAATGTACAATTATAAGGATTATGCGTATATGACTGCCGTGCTAAGGTCCCGGGTTCGGGTTGTAACAAATATTTGTGTACTTAGAAATATTTGTTGGCAATCTCGTTGGCATCTTTATATATATGAAATATTTTTACCATTTGTCTAGATCCCATAGCATAACTTTAAATTTGGCTAAATTTTGGTTACGACGCTGTGTAGAAAAAAATTAACCCAAAATATAAACAAATTAAATTTGATAAAAAACAATCAATATTTGTTTTGGTCAGTTAGGTTTTTATAAAGAAGCGCTCGTGGCCTCGCGGACTCGGTGTTCTGCACACGATCACTGCGTTAATCAACTTTCGTTATAGCTGGTCCTTGGATGGGTGAACACTTTGTGGCATTAACATTTCCAAGCGTTACCGTGCTTCGGTACGTTAAGCCGTTGGTCCCGGTCGTTAAGCCAAGTTAAAAGCCTTAAGCGCGGCTTGAAAAATTTCAACAGCACGTCGCCAGAGCCTTCGCCTGTCCATTTCAACACGGCAATGGGCTCACCAAATGTTACATTGGACAAAACTGCATACTATGAAATGGGGGCGTTTAGTATGCCTCTGCCTACCCCTTCTTGGATATAAGCGTGACAATTATGTATGTATGAAGGTTTTATAAAAAAATATTTTATTGATTTTTTTAAATATATGCACTTTCATGTATAGACTGACTTAATAACTAAGTTATAAGTCAACGATTGGGCGGGTGTGGTCACATCTTGAAAGTATTATTTTTATCTTTCCCAAAATACGAATAATTATTGCAAATACCAAACGTAATGGTGTCTCAGAGCAATTTGAAAAATATCCCGAGGGTTGTATTAATGACATTCGTAGGCGATGAACTGAAAACTTATTTGTACCTACAATGTCACCAGATACTCATTTTTATTGCTTTTTAATAAAAGCAATTTGAGCGTGATTAATGAAATGTCATGTCAAAAATAAATAAATTTGTACCCAGTAGACGTTGAATTTTACTGAAGCTCGCAGGGCATTTGCCGAAAGTGACATTTTACACTGACAAAGCCTTGATTTTATGACGTACGGGTAGGCAAATAAACATAAAATTAACGTGTCAATTATGGAATTAGATTAATCTATTTTCTATACATGTGGTCAGGCTTTTATCCCGAAAGTAGTCAGAGGCAAACTATTCGCTAACATTATAACTAATGCATTTTTGTCCCACGTAACAGATGGTGAGCCTGTTGCCGTGTTCAATTTAAACGAATAATAAGTTTTAACGAATTTTATATTACAGGCAACTAGGACCAATGGCTTTACGTGCCTTCAGGGGACCGAGTCCGCTATTTCAATCGTATAGAATCGCAATCGTCGCTCAATAGAAAGCCACCGGTACAATTTTGACAGTTTTTCGTAGTGTACTATTACAATAGTACTCCAATAGACTTTTATCGGTCGGCTGATATAATTCTACTAACACGTACCGCATTTTGTCTATTAAAACTTTGATCTGACACTGATTCTATTCTACGGCATGTCAATAGTAGACTCTGCACCCTGAAGTACGGAACACTCATCAATTGTAATGCCACAAATGATCATCCTTCTCAGAATCACCGATAGTGTAAGATACTTCAAGCAGTGATCGATTAGATTACTGAAAATAAGCGTATTGCTAGCTTTGGTACAATAGTACGTAGTAATTAGAATATTCGAATTCAAATAAAGCTCCTGAATTCATATGTCTGTTAATTAAGCCTTGTCAATAGCAAAAAACTTGTTATGCACCTACGTATCCAATCAAGCAATTTTAATTTTATTCATCAAACATTTAATCGAATCAAAACTACGCAAAAAAATCAATTAAAATAGAGTTTAATTCTCGTATATTTTCTACCACAGCAATTCAATATTTGCTCGCTATACGTTCAGGCTTCAAACCGTTTACCGTCAAAATTCGTACAAAACTAGTTTTGTCTCGGTCAGGTAAATTTGTTAGTAAAGTTTCGTACACCGGTGCGGCCTCGCTAAATTTCGGGTTCAAACCACGGTAATTGGGTTCGGCAACAATTTGTGATACTGCCTAGTCTTTGTGAATGTGACTCTGCCGTGAGTTTCTATATTTGATGCTATGTACTATTATATGGGATGATTGAACTTTGAGTTTATTATTTACTTTCATTTATTAATTTACAACTTACAATAATCCAGATTTACATGTCTTATAAATTTCTATTATTCCGTGCATTGTTGTTCATCAAAGTTATTAATGTTTATTTTAAAAAAATGTCCAACCTAAATAATATTTCTTACTCAATATCTATAAAAATTAGCTGCTAAGTGATACTCAAAGGGAGATCAAGTCATCAGATCTGTACTGTTTTCTTCCAACGAACATAACCTAAAATATACTAGATAAAAGGAATCAACAACCTCGGCAACATATTGATCTGGTCCTGGCACAAGTTTTAGGACAACAATCAGACGTCGCTCATTAGAAAGTTAAACAGGTGCTATATTTATTTAGCTTAGACCTCGTATAGGATGATGATGATCAAGACTGGTTTTTCGATTCTAGGTCCGCATTCCAGAACGTTTCTCAATACTCAATCAACGCTTGAGGCTAGTTTTTGTCTCATAAAATCTACTCTCAAGCGTCGATTGAGTGTTGGGAAACGTTCTAGAACACGGTTCCTAGATGCTGAAATATAATGTTCTCTAGCTCTTAAGTGTGTTTGTGTTTTTTATTATATTATTATTATTAACACATTCCTCAATTCGGCAAGCTGTTAACTCTAATAAACGGTAACACTAGGCATATTACTTACTATTTCTATACCCTAAGAATTCTCTGTCGAGAAATAACTGTAAGCAAATGCTGTAACACGATTTTCTGTAGGAAGGAGGATTTGAAACCACCCAATTTCAGCTCCAAATTTGAATTTGAAAGCCCATAACACTCTAACTCCTCCTAATTTATAGTATCATTTAGATAGCCTTGGACTATACCGAGTTCTATTCGGATTTGTTTGATTTAATTATTCTGACAAACTGGTTTAAACATACTGTTAGCATAATCAATATTTATTCTAGAAATAAATATGTTTACAATAATGGTTGTAAAAGAACTTATTGGAAGTCTACATGTTGATATTTACACTTGTTGGAAAATAATACCCCAAAAAAATAGACCACATATTATAGTAGTGTTATAGGTTCATTGCTAAAAAAATAGCAAGCAAAACGGAACCCTTTTAGATTCGTCATGTCTATATAAATATTGTGGGACACTTTTCACACACCGCCATCTAGCCCAAGGTAAGCTAATATTAGCTTGTGTTATGGAATCTAGATAACTGATAAACATACTTATATATTTCTAAATACATACATATTATAGATAAATAACACCCAGACACAGAATAAACCATCGTGCTCATCACACAAAGTTTTATCCTGGGTGGAAATCGAACCCACGACCTATTGCGTAGCAGTCGGATGCACTCCCACCGCGCCACAGAGGCAGTCAAAATATGTCTGTCTGTCCGTCCGTATGTCACAGCCACTCTCCTATACTATAAAAAATATACAAAACTATAAGAAATATAAACTATAGTGTTGAAACTTGGGGGTTCCCCATACTTAGAACTGAAACTCAGAAATATTTTTCATCAAACCCATACGTGTTATGAGTATCTATTATGTGTGTGTGTATGGAATGGATAGGTCTTTTAAAATGATATTGAGGTTTCTAATATCATTTTATTAAAGAATGAATAGTTTGCGCGAGAGACACTTCCACTTCTCCCTGTAACTTCTAAAATAACTTCTTCGTTAAGCCAGGTTGAAGGCCTTATGGGCTTAAAAATTTCAACGGCAGGTAGCAACAACCTGCGTCTGTCTATTTTAACACGGCAATGGGCTCACCACCTATTACGTGGGACAGGAATACACATGGTGAAAAGGCATATAATATTTATGCCTCTGCCACCCCTTCGAGGATAAGGCGTGATAGATAAAATAAGGAAATGATAAAACTAAAGTTAAGTCCGAGACTACCAGGAATTTAATTGTTGGTGCTAATGAGTATCTAGCATATAAGACCTTTTAGCTTTTTTGTTACCACCTCACTAAAATGGCAACGGGTTCAATATTTCTTCCAAATTTTACATCTAAAATAGACACATTTTATTAAATTTATTTTTTACCGTGTGGTAATTCTTACTAATGTTCCTTAATTATCTATCTAGCGTCGGGCACCCCGGCTAACTCTTTGGAAGGATGTTATAGAATAGAAAAAAACACAATATGAGTATATAAAACAGAAAAGAAAAGGTAGATACATAATATGATATTTATTATGTACTCATTCTTTACTTGACAGCCTCCGGTCATCATTAGTGAATCCGAAAAATTATTTGTAAGGTTTTTGAAATAATATGCCTTGGCTCTCAGTGTTCACTCGCCTTTGTCCCTGTTAACTATTTCCAGCATCTTATGTCTACTGCATTAATTTTATTTACGATATGCTTCTTGTGAGAATAGGACGTCTTTGCACAATCAAACCTGCCTTTGGAGTCACGAGAATGGAGTTCACCATTAAAATGAAACAAATCGGATAGATTATTGCAATCTGTGAGATATTTTGTTGTGCGTTACGAAAATTGGAAATCGAAGTTTGGAAAGTCGATAGACTACTATTTGTCTCGGAATATCATTTTATCAATCATACATTGTTAATTGATGGTAAAGTAACTAACTAACTAACTATCTTCACGCTGTATCCCTGACGGGGTAGTCAGAGAGGACAGATCGCCAGGCTTCGCGATCCATGCATACTACTTTCGCTTCTTCGAGATTCATCAATCGCTTCATACACGCACGTCTGAGTATCCGAGTACTTTAGACCTTTCCGTTTTTGAGCAATCTGCTCAAGTGGTCTTCATATGTAAGTCTCGGCCTACTTCTACCCTCTACTTTTGAACAATATATATTCTTCGTCAATCGTTCCTCACTCATTCGTTTGACGTGTCCAAACCAACGGAGCACGCCCTTTTCCAGCTTAACGCTGACACTTTCATTCAAACCTGCCATATTGCGTATCACTTCGTTACGTATTCGGTCGGCCAAGGTAACGCCGCACAATTTTCGAAGTGATCGCATCTCTACAGCATTCAATTTACTTTCATGCATCTGCTGACATACCCAGGTTTCACTACCGTAAAGCAAAGTTGGCACTAGCACTGCGTTATGAATCGCCATTCTTGCTTCTTTTACGATGCTTTGTCGCTTTACTAACTGGGACAAAGCACCGTTAACTTTGTTTCCGGCAGCTACTCGCCGTTCTACATCCGAATCACATCTTCCATCCGCGCTAAACATACTTCCTAAATACACAATTTCATTCACTTGCTCTAGACGTTCCTGGTTTACCCTAATCTCACATTTAGTTCTTACGTCACCTCTTTCAAATACTAGAACCTTAGTTTTACTTGCATTCAAGCGAAGACCCTTACTTTTACACTCCTCTTTCATATTAGTGACTAATGCCTGAAGGTCTTCTGATGAGGCCATGAGCACCGCATCATCAGCGTACAGCAGACAGTTTACTGTAAAGTCACCCAAATTCACACCCATATTAAAATCTTTCAACTTCTACAGACAACTGTCCAGATACAATATGAACAGCCAGGTGGACATGACACATCCCTGTTTGACGCCTGTACAGACATCAAAAAGAGGTGACACATCCCCCCCTACTTGCACGCAAGCCTTACAGTCCCTATAAAGCGACTGTATTGCTCGCAGCAGCGAGCCGTCCACACCATATCCGGGCAGCAAGTCCCAAAGCGTTTCTCTCACAACGTTATCAAATGCTTTCTCTAGATCCGCAAAAGCGCAGAAAACATTCTGGCTAGCAGCCAGAAACTTTTCCGCGATCATACGAAGAGAAAACACTTGATCCATGCAACCTCTTCCACGTCGGAATCCGCATTGAGCCTCCCATAAATACCTTTCAGACTTTTCTTGTATTCGTGCCGTTATAACCTTTGCATACACCTTACTAGCCAAGCTGACCAAGCTGATCGCCCTGAAGCTGGAGCAGTTTAGGCGCGAGCCTTTCCCTTTGTAAATAGGTACTACAACTACTACTCGCCAGTCATCCAGGACCTCATCCGTCCGCCAGCAAAAGTTGCATAACAGACATAGTGTGTCCCAGACACGCGACCCACCGTACTTGATCATCTCAGCAGTAACTCTGTCTTTTCCCGCAGCCTTACCACATTTCATACTTCTTATCGCTTGTTCTATTTCTTTCATACTAATGACTTCAATGACATCGGGATCCGGAGCATCGAAGTGAGCTCCACTTCCCTATGTGGCATCTCTGTCTTTTCTTGCATACATCTTTCCATAATATTCACTCCATCTCTGCAGGACGTCAGTTTGGTCTGTTAGGACGTCATTGTTAACACTAAGCACTTTTTACATACTGCAGATTGCCGAACAACTCCGGGTCCTGCCTACCTCTTTCCAGAAGAGCTTGGCATTATCCCGGAAATTGGACGACAACCTTTCATCCGCTTTCATTCTGCACCTTTCACGAGCTTCTTCTATCAGTGCCTTCGTGTTAACTTTCTGCAGCTTGTATCTCTCTTTCATATTAAAATCATTCCGCGAGGCTAAGTAGTCTAGCCATGCTTTCTTCTTCATTCGAACTGCTTCTTTCATTTCCTCATTCCACCATGCATCACGCTTATTACTACTGAAATCCTTTTCCTTACAAAATGCCAGTATTAGCTTGCCAGCGTCGTTCACCCTTTTATCCCCATACTTCCCGAGTACCGACTCAAAACCATCGCGAGCGGTACCCACCCATCCATTCAAGTCTCCACATACTATAAGTCTTTCATTTCCTTCTATCACATTGAGAGCTTCTCTCATACTCTCCCAGAAGCCTTCTAGCTTACTCGCGCTCGACGAAGATACTGGCGCGTAAGCAGCTACCAGAAAAATCTTCGTCAAACCAAGTTTTACACGGATCCAGAGGATTCTAGGACCTACCAGTTTGTACTCATACATACCGGAGGCCAATCGTGAGGACAGCAAAATTCCAACCTCCCGACTGCCATGCTCGCTCTCTGGTACTCCAGACCAAAGTGCGAGCATCCCACCCGGGAGCTCCAAGACTTCGCTGCCCTTGCGCTTGATCTCTGTCAAGCACACTGCATCCAACTTTCTCTCATTCATAACATCTATCAACTCATTCATCTTATCTGTCATTTCATCATCACTCTCATCCTCCACTTCCCGCCGTGTCGGGCCGCGCGTGTAGGGTGGCGGTCCCCTACGCCGCTCTGGCACACACTTTTCGCACCAGTGGGGACGAACTGGTGCGCGTCGCCTCGGGGGCACGCCCTAGCATAATTCGCCCTGGTGGCACTCGTGTTGGAGTAGAATTGCAGCCGTAGCTGGCAGGGATGGCGACGTGCACGCTTCTACTCTTCATCCCCTAATGGTAAAGTAAATATCTACTATCGCGATTACGAATCCGCATTACGTAGTAAATTGTGTATTGTAAACCAAAATTTTATATGTATTTTACACATACAGTTTAGTGTTCTTAAAAAAAGGTTAGCCGGATAATCCAACTAAAATTTTCATAATTTTAAAAGTAATTTAACGCTTTGCTTAACATGGAAGTACAAAAGCGAAATACAAAGTAAATGTTTGGCAAGAACATGACATTTCATTTGTTGAACGTGACAACGGTATGACGTTTGACACGTGCGGGCTACCACAGGAAATAAAGATGATGTGGGCGCCTAATGCTCTTATTTGAGTTTTGATCTTTGCTTTACATAAAAAGGTTGTGCCTTTTGATGGCCAATTCAATACTCAAATAATTGTCTTTGTATTATGGGTCCCTTTTATTACATTTGACAACTGCGATATGATAAACAGAACAAAAGAATACTTTTACAATTTTTCTAAACAAATTGTAGCAATACACCATGACCTGAGTACTTTCTTTATCAATTATTTTGTCTACTAATTTTTTTCTCATTTTGTTAAAACCTTCAGTGCTTGATGTTTCATTTAACGAAAATTGTACATTTTAAGAGTAGAATACAAATTCGCGAATGTAATAACCTCAAAAGGTATAATTTAGGTACCGGTTGAAAAAACATCAAATATGTCCTAAATGGAACAGCAGGCAAAATTTAAATCGTAACAGTATTTCTAAAATTCTGCAAAGTTTATCTAAAGTGGTGCTTTTCATGATTACTGTACTTACCATATTCCGGACATATGATGCATAAAGCCACAGCCAGGAAAAAGCCGATTACTTCGCCGCTAAATCCTTGTAAGGCCATCTTCCCCTATTTGTTTAACCAACGCTTGCTTTTACCGACATCTCTCTTTCTATTCTTCACTATTTTCTCAATAGAAACTCTCCTGCACACACATCGTTCTTTGAGAATTATTGAACCTTTTAATCGGCATTGTTCTTTAACTGCGATTCATCTTGAAACTTCTTCTCACAGCTCCGATATTGGACAGTTACATCTGTAAAGAATATTATGGCATTATAAAAGTGCAACTAGTATATTCCTTTCTTTGCTAAGTTAGTATATCATTGTGTCCAGTAGTAATAAGGTAACGCAGGCTTTTCTGAATCATTTGGTAAGGTTAAAATTGGTTTTGGCTTTAATATATCATATTTGTTAGTCAGCAGGTGCACTATTTGCAAGTGAGATTGACTTGGGACCCGTAGATCTTGGACGGGACTCATAGTATGTTGTGTAAACATACAGTGTTCTGTAGATGATCATTGCGGCGAGTATTTTACGCTACTGCTATACCTGGTATGATACCAGCCATAGTGAAAGTTGCGTAACTCATTGATCGTTTACAGAACACTGAGAACGCGGGGCCACGAGCGCTAAAATAAAAATGTCACAAATGTTCACAAACCACTGGGTGACCACTTTGTGGCATTTACATTTGCGAGCCTTTCCGTGCTTCGGAAGGCACGTTAAGCCGTTGGTCCCGGTTGCCAGTAAAATGGCAGTCGTTAAGCCTGGTTGAAGGCCTTATGGACGGCTTGAAAAATTTCAACAGCAGGTAGCCACAACCTGCGTCTGTCTATTTCAACACGGCAATGGGCTCACCACCTATTACGTGGGACAGGAATGCACACGGAGAAAAGTGGGCATATGATATGCCTCTGCCACCCCTTCGGGGATAAGGCGTGATGGATATTTTATTTTAGAAGCTTTTCAGTACTTTGATAGTTATGCCAAGCCAAAATCAAAGATGCACACGTGTTTTTTTTTCATTTCAAAGGTTGAAAGTTGATCAACTTAGCTTTTGAGCGTTTGTAACATCTGCCGATTTTTACAAACAACTTCTTAAACATCCTTTTGAAGAAGTATAGTGTCTGTTTGAGTAAAACCAAGGCAATAAGCTCATCTCATAATCTAAACATACGGGGAAGGAAGCTCTATTGTATCTTAGTATGTACGAGCGCTACGGACGCAATGAGAGGATGAACACCCTATCTTCGGCTAGCCATGCATACAAAAAGAATAACTAAAGCTTCACCCGTGGCACCCACTTAATTCCGTCGCTTACTCATTTTAGAATAATGTATGAAAATTCTTTCGACTTGTTGACATTTATGATTATTGCTCCGCTCTCGTATCTAGGAGATAGAAATCTAATATCTAGTGGCGTGATAATATATAGCCTTCCTCAATAAATGAGCTAAGTAACACGAAATTATTTATTCAAAGCAGTAATACCTAAACTGAAAACAAACAAATAAACTTAATTTTGTATTAAACGGGATTTCACGCGGCACTATATTACAACTAAAAAGTTAGTATACCTTTTTATTCCTCGACGTTTCGACAGGGTTGCACCTGTCGTGGTCCCGTGGACCCGTAGATCTTGGACGGGTCTCATAGTACGTTGTGTAAACATACAGTGTTCTGTAGATGATCATTGCGGCGAGTATTTTACGCTATTTTATGAGTTGCCTCGTGACCACGACAGGTGCAACCCTGTCGAAACGTCGAGGAATAAAAGGTATACTAACCTTTTAGTTGTAATATAGTGCCGCGCGAAATCCCGTTTAATACAAAATTATGTGTTCAACGCGTGTTAGTTTAAAACAAATGTTAACAAACACACTCTTCAGCATTACAATATTAGTATAGATGATAAAGAAAGTGACAGAAAGTTTAAGAGGGAATCTCCAAATTAGAATTTTCCAAACCTAAAATTAAAAAGGGATAAAGTATTTTTTTTTAATATTTCTTTTTGGCCCACTGTTGCAGACGCTTAGTGGGACGAAGTGGAAACCCCCAATTATAGCTATAACTACTGTCACTACTGTTCTGAAGAAATAAATAAAAACTGCCTTATGGGCGGCTTAAAGATTTCAACAGCAGGTAGCAACAACCTGCGTCTGTCTATTTCAACACGGTAATGGGCTCACGTGGGACAGGAATGCAAATGGTGAAAAGTGGGCATATAATATATATGCCTATGCCACACCTTCGGGGATAAGGCGTAATAGATAAAATAAAAACAATTGCATGGTTTGTATACAGCTGTAACAAGCTTCATTCAATAAAGCAATCAAGAGGGAACAACCTTAATAAAAGGAATATTTACATTTCAACTCAAGTAAATTTAACCTGAAATACTTCTCAGCAATTTAAAACAAAACAAGCAATCAGACCGCTTCTTACGCAAGTTACAAAACTGTGTTTTTGTCAGTAAATACACAGTGATCATAATAGAAGCTCTTCGAAGTAATTGTATAATAGCACAATAACCCGTTACTGGGGAATTCGTACGACTTCATAAGCCGCAAGGACTCGCAGACTTATTCAAAGACGATTTAATAAATATCTGGTACCGCTGTCTCAGTGGCTAAAGAAATAACTGTATCTGTTTGTAGGCAACGATCTGGGGTTCGCTAAATTCGTAAACTAGCATATTTAATAAGACTACTACTAATCTATTTTCGTAGTCAGTCAGTCGGTTACGCGTATACTTATTTTAAAAGAAAGAAATTAAACTTACATGACTTTTTCATGTTACACTAAAAATAACCAAATTGAATAAATACAATGTTGAATAATACCCAAACCACTCTGAAATGATGCCACGTCTGCAGACAAAGTCTGTCTGGAACCTTGGGGTTGACCCTCATAAGGCTCACCCGGGACTCCTGGCCATATACACATGGTGGGGAAATAATTATGTGGTTTTAGTCGGTAGGAGTCATGAGGATTTCCACACTTAGCATATTATTATTATATATTACCTTATATCTTATATACCTAATTATGAGTTCATTAAACGTCTTATCTTAAATAACCGTCACGGTCTAAACCGTTATTAGCAAAATGATGACAACATACATAATTTTTCAAACCCACATTATTATGGTTGACGAAGTGCTACGTAAAATGTTACATTATGAAGGTTGACATAATGAAATAATAAAAACCTAACAAAAAACAGCTTTTTCCCATTAGACTTGATATTCACTCAACGGAAAACTACTGACTCTCCCAGAAAAATAATCTAAAATGGGTTCGAAAATAGTGGGGCTATCTCAAAACTTACACGTGAGTAAAATCATTAGTTAGATATGTTCACTATTACTAACTAAGCAGTTTTACTAGGTCACGAAATTTATTACCCTGAATATAATTTTCACGGTACTCAACGACCATTTATGATGAGATAATAATATGAAAATGTCAGAATGAATAGTTCTCTGTAGTTAATAAATATTTAAAGAGATGGCGCAGTAGTTGTTTAACCCCGTAATTTTGTCCAGTCACCTATGTGATTTTTAGTTTTTAAATCGATGCTACCGGATCAATTCGGAACCAGGTGCTTTTGGTTTCTTTAATAAATGTTTTTTTTAATATTAATACCAAAATGAATCAATATAGCAGGACAGGTATTGAAAATGTTCAGTAAAATGATACAAATGAATTATAAAAATTAATGCTTTGATGTGAACATACAGATATATGAATAGACTCTTTCATTGAAGGTTAAACAGTCTGTTTTTCACACAATACACGAGCATAATTATTTGTTGAACATGTTACAACTGGAAGTGACCTGAAAAGGACGACGGGCATTGTACAAAGGCGTCCGAGGTAGTAATTGTATTGTGTTCAAGCTCTTTATGTACCGCAGAAACGCCTCTGTTTATGTTACCTATGTCTTTCTTTGTCGCTGTCACCTATATAAGGTTCTAACCGTCCGTTTGTACTGCTTTAGTTGTTAATAAATCTCAAACGTTTATCTGGTTAGTGACTAAGCCTAAGGTGTATTACAGTACTTTACAATGAAAGCTTATTTCTTTACAAGTGACAATTTTTAAAGACATGTTAGTTTCCGATAAACATTTATTGAATGATACGAAATTATATGGAATGAAATATATTTTGAGAATAATGATTTATATTATAATTCGATAGAAAATTATATTCAGTAAATCAGTTAATGAAATAAGTGCTCAAATCCATGCTCTCTCGTCCGCGTGGACGTCACGTAGAACTATGTCCTTCTATATGAGTTTACACATTTTTTGTGACATCTTCGGTTCTATCACTAATATCAATCATAAAAACAGCAGTTTTAAGTCAACCTAAGAACCTTCTTTTAAAAAACTCGCTATTATAATATAAAACTTCTACACAGATATTATCTGTTTAGAAGTTTTCGCGACGAAAGGAACAGATAATAACTATTTTTGGATTCAAACTTCAATCTATTTTAATAAAATTACAGAGTGACTCACTCATCTATCAACGCCCATCCAAAACCCTTACATCTAGGAACTTAAAATTTTTCGCGTAAATTACCCTTATAATGTAAGCTCCCATTAAGAAATCCATCACGCCTTATCCCCGAAGGGGTGGCAGAGGCATATTAAATGCCCACTTAAATAAGGAAATAGAAATAAGGGATAAATTATTGCATGAAAGTTCCTCAGTTTCAAAGTTATTGACCTAAAATTACTTTTACGTGAAAATTTCTAAATACAAATAAATGAAAACGTATATTACGGTATTGCATAATTTTAGCTAGAAAGGGGTAAAATAGAGATTAGATCGACATTATTTTAAATCAACACCTATTCGAAGCCTTTTGACTTACAAATTTAAAATTTCGAATGTTAGCTAAGAATTTTTCAAAATTCTACCCCTTATGGGGAAAGCTAAGGAATAAAAGATTGAAAGAAAGTTTACATATTTATTGTTATAAATAAATTGACATGTATTTCGCGGTTTTGCCTATTTTTACTTTTATGGGTCAAGTGGCTGGACTAATTAAGATAAAATTAATTTTAGAGATAGCTAGCACCCTGGATTGTTACAGAAAATACTAAAAAGTTGTGTCTATTGTTGTTGAGCTAGTGGTTGTTGAAATAGTGGAGTTAGGAAGAGAGAGCCATTTCTGCATGTTAAGGTTAGAAACATGCGTACAGCGGTGCACCTGCTGATCAACGGACGAGACAACGACGACATTCAAGATGCAAAAGTAGAAGGCTAATAATCTATACTAATATTATAAAGCTGAAGATTTTGTTTAGTTGAACGCGCTAATCTCAAGAACTACTACTTTGACTGCCTCTGTGGCGCGGTGGGAGTGCATTCGACTGCTACGCAAGAGGTCGTGGGTTCGATTCCCACCCAGGATAAAACTTTGTGTGATGAGCACGATGGTTTATTCTGTGTCTGGGTGTTATTTATCTATAATATGTATGTCTTTAGAAATATATAAGTATGTTTATTAGTTATCTGGTTAGCATAGTACAAGCTCTGCTTAGTTTGGAATCAGATGACGTTGTGTGGGTTGTCACAAAAAAAATATATATATAATACTACTGGTCGGATGTGAAAAAATATTTTTGTGCTGGATAGCCCATTCATCAAGGAAGGCTATAAGCTATTATATCAACGGGCTCTAGAGAGCGAAGCAGTAATCATAAATGTCGACAAATCGGGCAAATTGTTATACATTATTGTAGAATTTATAAACGAGGAGATTAAATAGATGTGACGGAAGTACGAAGTACGACACGGGCGAAGCCGTGGGGGTCACTTAGTTTTAATAATAAAATACCACCTTTCAATACTGTTTACTTAAAATCATATTTAGCAATTTAACTAATCCTAGTGACGTAATAAAAATAATTCCGAAAGAAAGATTGTGTTTACTCAAAGAAACAGTCAAATCCTATCATTTCGTCGGCTTGCAATCTTTTTTCCAATTTGTCTTAATGTTAATGCTGACAAAACAAGATTCTCCTTACTTAAAGCCATTCCTTACTTACCGACAAGTCCCATATATGTTGGTAAACGTAAAAAAATATCAAAGAAAATAAAAACCTAAATTGAATTATACTCGTACACCGTAATCAAAGCAAGTAAGTCGCTGTGTGATGTTCTATACGTAGAATAAAATATATACGACATTAATATATGTATCGTCCTCGAAGGGGTGGCAGAGGCATATTTTATCCCCACTTTTCAGCATATGTATTCTAAATCTCAGGTAATAGGTAGTGAGCTTATTACCGTGTTGAAATAAAAAAGACATACATTTGAAATTTTACTAGCCGCCCCTTTGGCCTTTAACTTGCCTTAACAACTGCCATGTTACTGGCAACCGAGATCAACGGGGAAAATCTTAATAATATTATAAATGTGAAAGTTTGTATGGATGTTTGTTACTCTTTCACGTAAAAACTACAGAATATATTTTAATGAAACTTTACAATAATATTGTTTATACATTAAAATAACACATAGGCTACTTTTTATCCCGCGAACAAGTTCCTGTGGTAAGCGGGAACGGGAAAACTTCTCTACGCAGGCGAAACCGCGGGCATCAACTGGTATATAATGTAAACAAGAATAAATTTACGGTTTCATGATAACGATGTAGATCAGTTCAGTACAGTACAAAGGTGAAAGTTTGTATTGTTGTAAACATTGTATTGTTGTAAGTTTTGTTGTCAAACCAATTTGCATAAAATTTAGTGGGAGGCAACTGATATCCTTATAGGATACGGGTACGCAAAAATTCTACTTGTAATTTATTAAATTTTAAACAATTATCATTCTGTATACCGATAAATTTCATAAATGATATTCAATCACATTATTATCTCTTACGACAAACCGCTCGTGGTCCCGCTAATTCATCTGTAAACGATCACTGCGTTGAGCAACTTTTGCTTGCTCCTTGGCTAGGGGATCAATTTGTAGCATTTACATTTACGAGCGTTTTCGTGCTTCGGATAGCACTTTAAGCCGTTGGTTACGGTTACCAGTAAAATGACAGTCGTTAAGCTCAGTTGAAGGTCTTATGGGCTTGAAAAATTTCAACAGCAGGTCGTCACAGCTCTATCCGTTTTCAACACGACAGTGGGCTGACCACCTGTTATGTGGGACTAAAACGTATACGGTGAAATGTGGGCGTCTAAGTCGGAAAAATTGCCTTCATAATAATTTCCATAAATGGCATTTTACTAACAATAAATAAGAAATTGCCGACAAGCTTTCATAAACCTACCCATTCTACACCGGGCCCCATATAAACAGACTATAAAAATAAGACTTGTGACAGTAAAAATCGTTTTATACCATACTGGAATACATTTTAGTACGAATGTAATGCGATACGTGTGATTATTTGATCAAAAGAAATAGCGGACGCTTAGGTGGCTTCGTAAACGTCAGATATGTTGAAATCACACCCGCAGTTTTGTATAGTTTAGTAATTTATTTATTTGTTTATCTATCACGCCTTATCCCCGAAAGGGTGGCAGAGGCATATTATATGCCCACTTTTCACCATGTTTATTCCTGTCCCATGTAATAGGTGGTGAGCCCAAAGTCGTGTTGAAATAGACAGACGCAGGTTGTGGCTATCTGCTGTTGAAAATTTTCAAGCCGCCCAATAAGGCTTTCAACTTGACTTAACGACTGCCATGTTACTGGCAACCGGGAACAACGGCTTAACGTGCTTTCCGAAGCACAGAAACGCTAGCAAATTTAAATGCCACAAAGTGGACAAAATGTAGTTTAGTAATGTTCTGAAATACTTAAAATTGAAATCAGATTACATCTATAAAACTACACTAAAAAAATTTTATGAATGCATACTGTTAAATTCTGTTAAGATTCGAAAGATTTATAAGATTTTTATTTATTTACTATTGATACGTACTAGGAATGAAATAGTAACAGTAGAAAGAAATACAATTGTTTATATGTATTTTCCAACTATTTATTTCTGTAAGAAATATCTACCAACTATTGAACCTTGTTATACTTATTTGAGCTATTTTAAATGAAGTTCTGAGACATAAATGTTACAAGTATACATGGTGTAACCTCAGTTGCTAGCGTTACAAATGCTGACTTACAAACGAGATAACGAGGTAGGCGCCCTTATAGATTTAAGAGGTCAGATATCTTCCAACAATGTCTAAAAACAAAAACCTAACGATATCTACTCCTAGCAAAAGTGAAGCGAACCCCATTTCCGAGTATGGTTTGAAAGTAACTGGGAATACTCTAAGACAATGATAACAAATCATATTACATAATTTAGCTTATCTACAACTATGCTTTAAATCCTACTAATATTATAAACGCGAAAATTTGTAAGTATGGATGGATGTTACTCTCTCACGCAACATGTAAACAGGGGTTAGATAAAAGTGCAATCTCTTAATTAATTAACTTAATTATCTTACTGCAATCTCCAAATTAGTGTTTTTTTTGAGACAGTTTGTAAATCGACACAATTTGCAAAACAAACGACTGTCGCGCCTGCGCACGTCTCATTTAACGCTTTTATTCCACGGAATTTTTCCTACCGTTTTTTTCTTACGGTTTTACTATAACATATTTTTCAGTTCGGTCGCGCAGCAAAATCCCTATCTCCTCCAAGCCTGCCGTAAGGAACTTCGTACCAATAAGAAAATTTTAAAGAAAATTGTGTTTAGTTGTGTCAACAACAGAGGATAAATTGAACTATGTAATACTAAAAAATCCATCTATGTATGTTTTTTAACGCATTATCTTTTGATTGCAATATAACTAAAAACCACCTTAAACAAATATAAAATGTAGTTGAGCAATAATATAACTTTTTACTTAAGAATTCAGGACAAATAAAAGAATTACTTTATTTCGACACAGTGACAGTACTATACACAAGGGTGGACAAATAAGAAAAGTTTTCATCAAAAATAAATCTTCACTGTAATAATATTTTGAGGAGGAAACTCGGCTATGACTTTACACGCTTAATATTCGAGGGCAAAACGAATTATGAATTTTAATGTTGTCTCGACATAATCTAGTAGAATGAGGATTTTGAAATTACATCACAAAATTCAATAAGTTGATGTGATTTTACATAAGCGTGTATTACATAAACATGGTATGATAAATGTGGTATTACATAAGCGATGATGAAGAATGTGAAGATGAAAAACATAAAAGCACTGAACACGGAACCTAAACTGATGCAGTCAGAATTGGCATACGCATAATAATGGTATTGGCTAGCGTTCATTAAAATAATATTAGGAATATTAAAATTTCGTCTTCAAATGATTTAAAAATAAATGTTTATTTAATTATAGAAAATGTTGAACTTATTAATTTAAAATTATAAATATTAATGTGTTTGCAATTTCCGACTACAATTTCCGCTAAGGATTTTTATTGAAATTTTTCATAAGGATGTCATAATATTATTACATACATACTTACACATATTGTCACGCCTTTATACCCGAAGGGGTAGGCTAAGGCATACTATATGCCCACATTTCATCATATGCATTTTTATCCCACGTAACAGGTGGTGAGCCCATTGCCGTGTTGAAATGGACAGGCGCAGGCTGTGGTGACCTGCTGTTGAAATTTTTCAAGCCGCCCATAAGGCCTTCAACTGGGCTTAACAACTGCCATTTTACTGGCAACCGGGACCAACGGCTTAATGTGCCTTCTGAATAAAAGGAACGCTCGCAAATTCAAATACCACAAAGTGGTCACCCATCCAAGGACCAGCCATAGCCAAAGTTGCTTAACGGATAATATTACTTGAACTGCAAATATTATTAATTTCATAATATTATCAGTTTATTGAAGTTTTGCTTCAAACAATACACAGGTTTTGGTAGTTTCTTATGATTTTTTTATTATTAACTAGCTGACCTGCCCGGCTTTGTCCGTGACATACTTCCAACCCCGTGGCACCCATTTAATCCCGTCGCTTATCCCGATTTGTTGACATTTAAGTTTACTGCTCAGCTCTCCTGTGTAGTAGCGTGATGATATATGGCTTAGAACCTTCCTCTATAAATGGGCTATCCAATACAAAAAGAATTTTTAAAATAGGTTCAGCCGTTCACGCGTGATGTCGTGACCAAGGGAAATAGGGATTAATTTTTATATATATAGATTATAATCTAACCCCTGTTTAAGTATAATTTATTTGTGATTGTAGCCATGTTCCATTGAACATTTAGAATTTTTAATCTCCCACACATTCATGAGTGAAGTATCTTAAACAACATAAATGTGATTGCTAAAAGAAAAAAAAACTTTTAGGTAGGCGCTGTTGTTTATTTGGTAAACTATTAGGCGTCACACTATTAATGGTGACAAAGATGAATGGGCACACCTTTATATCTCTACACGAAATATCGTATAAGTGTAGGACTTCTTGATAGTGATTGATTGCCCTATAATTGTATCGATGTGGGCTCAAGAGTGGAGTGACAAATAGATAGATATTACTTGGCACGGAACCTTCACATTACTGCTTGATTGTTGTTGTTGGACGAAGATCAAATTACTCGCCAGTAACTACTTACGGTAGGTACGTTTCGTTACATAATTGTCACAAAGAGGTTAGATTGCATTTCAATTGCCAACTACAGAGCCAAACTCTAACCAACAACCAGCAATTAGAAACTCAATTATGTTGGTCAAGTGAAAATTTTTGACCTTCTAAGAACTAAGCTAACAAACAATCTTCCAGCTATAACCCTGACGAAGTAGTCTGAGAAGAAAGATGCATGATGATCTTTCTTCTCAGACTACTCCGTCAGGGTTCCTGATTCATGCATGCTTCTTTCAATACCTGCAAATGCTTTAATCGTTTTATGTCTTGGTATCGTACATTTGACCTTTCCGTTAAGAAGATTATGTTATATTAAAGATATTTTATGGCTATAATATGGTTAAAAACTTGCAACTCTCTTTACTCGTCCTACTTTAATTTACAAAACCAGAAAGATTCTCTCTTAAAATCAGATTTTCCGGGTTCTAAACCAAAATAACTTCTAAAAGATGAACGGTTCAATATAAAATGTTTTAGCTGAAATGGTCTTGAAGACCAAGGCTTAAGGTTAAAAGATTTACAGAACTCATTTACATTATAACACTGTAAGTTGGGGCCAATGTAAAAACTTTACGATCTTCAAACTAAGTTCATTTACGGCAGGCATCTTGTGCCGCTGTTTTGTAGATCAAGTTTTGCTCTGACCCGAATATGATATTTAACTGTTTTTAATTAAGTATTTACTAAAATATTTAAGTAATTAACATTTAAATAGAAGATATAATATAAACTTTTAACGTGTGAATATCTTTATAAATGCTATACTGAACTTCTACCGAATAAAAACACGCGGTACCCTTCCATTTCTGCCAGAAAGATCAATTTAATTAAATATGGATTCGTAACTGTGTTTGTGGTGATTAGGTAAGATAAGTATATTATATACCAGAGCCTTATTTCTCAATCGTATGACTTGAAAGCGTAGACGTAAATTTACACGTGAAATATCTTTTATCTCTTTTATCGCCGTTTCAAAATAAGAAACAGATGATATTTCACTATCAAATTTCCGTCAACGCTTTCAAGTCGTATTGGCGAGAATTGGGGCCCTGGTCATTTCACGGTTTCTCGCTGTAGATTGGAGGGATGTGCATTTATTTTTATATTTCAACTAGATGACCCCTACAGCTTCGCCCGTGGAATATTTCGACCTCCCGTCGCACCTATTTAATCCCGTCGCTTATAAATTCTACAATGATGCATATAAATTAGCCTGATTTGTCGACATTTATGACTACTGCTCTGCTCCTCAGTGTAATAGCGTAATGATATATAGCCTATAGCCTTCCTCGATAAATGGGCTATCTAACACAAAAAGATTTTTTCAAATCTGACTAGTAGTTCCTGAGATTACCGCGTTCAACCAAACAAACAAACAAACTCTTCAGCATTATAATATTAGTATAGATGCTACCAATTAACTTTCTGATTTATTTCGACATTATTTCATATATCTTCTAAAGTTTTTGAATTTTTACCACGTTCGACGTCCATGTTTTTTGTAATGGTTGTTTTGGTTGATTTACAAGAGTCACAACAGAAAATGTACCAAAATTAAATAAATGTATGAACTGGAATGAGCTCCGATAAAAAAAGAAGACTTGATGTTGATTGTTACACATTAATTTAGTGGTAAAACTTTGAGAGAGTTCTTTAAACGATCACTGTGTTGCGATGACACGATGCATTTTTCGCTATGGTCAGTCTTCAAATGAGTGACCGCTTACATTTTTATTTACGTACTTCGCCATTAGTCCGGGTTGCCAGTGTTATTGAAGTTGTTACGCCAAGTTGAACACAAATTGAGCGATTTAATATTTTTCAACTTCAGCATGTCACCACAAGCTGCACATGTCGATTTCATTACGGCAATGGGCTCACCTCATATTATGTAGGACAAAAATGTATGTGGTGAAATGTGGACTTATAGTAGGCTACTGCCGTGAATCCATCCCTTTGGTTATATAAGCGTGACTTATAAGCAAATGATGATTATCCTATACCTAAAATGACCATTTTCCTTTCTTGCTTACTGTATTAATTCCAAAGCAAGTCTTTCGTAAACCATAAAATATTTCTATATATATATATATATATTCTACAAGCAATAACCTTTTTTTGTCATATTAAAATTCTTGATAATATAAGTATGTATTGCATTTAGTTCAAAGTTTTAAATTAACCTCAATAAAACAATATAAAAACAATTTTAAACAAGAAAATGTTAATTTTATGAACGCAAAACACTAATTATACAATAGTAAACATTTATACAAAAGCAATAATAAAACTGCAGCAATTTAACTTGCAGTAGTCATTTCTGTTTACTGAAAGTAATATTTAGAAGGCAAAAGTCACGAAACCTCCGTAAATATAAAACATTGTAGCTCATTATAACTTTGTCGATTGGCAAACATAGACTTGTTTTATGTTCAAGGTAATTTTCGTCGCTTGTCAAGACTTGTGGTTGGTTATTTTTTTTAAATTATAAAAAAAATAAGTATTTGGATATCAGTTAGGTAAGAAGTCATATAAATATCGACATGTGAATCGAATAAAGTATGTAGGTAAATCGATTAAGTTACTTCGATCTTATGTATATCATTTACTTCTTTCAAGAATATATTATTTTTTTTGGATGGAATGTGGTCGCCGTGGCCTATGGACGTTTGCAAGTGGCAGTGTTCTAGGTTACTCGCAACAAGCATTGCATATACTGGATACTTATACGAACAAGGTTGAAAATACAATTGAATGGGAATCCATCACGCCATATGAAGTGCTGAAAACTGTAAATTTAATGATAAGTAAATCATCTTGCGGGTATGACGATGTGCCGATTACTTTGATTAAAGACAATATTGATTTGCTAGCTGAGCCTCTTAGTGTGTTTTATAATAACTGTTTTGAAGAAGGTCTGTATCCCGAACAATTTAAGATAGCCAAGGTCATCCCAATACATAATAAAGGTTCAAAAACTGATCCGGCCATGTACAGACCTATATCAATTCTTCAAACATTGTCTAAGATATTTGAAAAGCTGATCAAAACGAGGTTAGTACGACATCTACATCGTAATAGGATAATACACAGCAGACAATTTGGTTACCAGAGAAATATTGGTACTTAGGATGCCATAAGAACGTTAATTAAGGATATAGTTGGACAATTGAATCAAAAGAAGAAAGTAGCGGGCTCTTCTTGGATCTAAGTGCTGCCTTTGATACTTTAAATCACGAATTGCTGTTAATAAAACTGGATCATTATGGGATAAAAGGCAAGACTAAGTGCCTCTTACAATCATATTTGAATAATAGAAAGATGTTTGTAGAAATTCAAGATATGAGCAGATTACAAAATGGAGGAATGTCTGTTCAGTCGTATGGGTCTAAAATGACAGATATTAAAACTGGTGTACCACAGGGCTCGATACTAGGTCCTATCCTGTTTATAACTTTCATAAATGATTTAATAAACTATGTAACCAAAGTATCACCACAGGAGATGCATTTAGTAATGTTTGCAGACGATACTAATGCGGTGATAACTGCAGATAATCTAAGCACTCTCAAAGTGAATGTGAATGATAGTCTGCGTACGTTTTCTGTTTGGTTTACAGCAAATAGTTTAAAACTTAATTCTAATAAGACTAGCTTAGTATTATTTAAAACCACGGCCAAAAATAATAGCTCTCTTAATTGCGAAGTGGATGGTGAAATGGTGAGTGCTGTTGAAGTCGTGAAGATTTTGGGGGTTCATGTCGATGAATATATAAATTGGAAACACGAACTCGCATTCTTAGAAAGCGCCATAAGCTCAGCTTGTTATATTTTAAGAAGTCTTCGTAATGAGGTAAATATAGAACATCTAAAAATGGTTTACTATGCTTTAGTCGAGTCTAGGCTAAGGTATAGCATTATTTTCTGGGGAGGTAGCTATAATTATAATGTCCAAAGAGTTTTTACCTTACAAAAAGAAGACTTATCTTTTAAGAAGTATATTCAGGAATATGAGCCCGAAGAAGAAAGAAAACAAAGAGAAAGCTCTCGCAGATTAGACTTTCAGAGTGTAGCCGTGCCTCGTCTTGACATTGTTAAGCATGGGTCTGTTTATAATTCTGTCCAAATGTTCAATAAGCTACCAATGAATTTAAAATGACTGTTATACAAAAGTGAATTTGAAATGAAACTAAAGGCATTTTTGTTGAGTGGGTGCTACTATTCCATTGAAGAACTATGAGTACCAATTCAATTATTTTTCTAATTCTGCTCTGAGATTACTGCTATACTGTTAATTTTAATTTGAGTACCTACATTTTGACATTTTTTTTGTAACTACTGTATTAATGATGGGACTTGTATAATGACATATTTTATTGTTGTAATAATATAGACATGATAAATTATTCAATAAATGCTAATGTATTGTATTAAATATTTTATTTGGTATTTGTAAGTATTTCAAAATTCAAACACAATGTAAAAAATGTTCATGAATTAAATAAATAAAATAAATAAATAAAACACCAGCTTCGACCTTTTGACTCGGTAGAAGGGCGTGCTATGAGGATTGTAAACAATCCTCTACTAGCAGACGGTGTTGAGCTCCTTCGTGACAGGAGAGACTTCGAATTGAACCCGTGACCTTTGTCTAGCCAGGGCAATGTTTTACGCCACTGAACTACCCGAACCGTCAGAATTTGGTTGCGTTTTTTTTTTACTTTAAAAATTTAAAAAAAAGTACGCATCCTAATTGCTGAAAAAATCATTTCTTTGGTAATCTCGTTGAGCTTATTACTGTCACTATCGTCATATCCATTATTCTGGGCCGTCAAAATGAGGGTCGCTATTGGAACCCTGCGTGCGGGTTGATATAGCAGCCCTCATTCACGGGTCGTCGTCTTTGCTTACCATCAGGTGGGCGACACCAATATGACGTGCAAAATATAAAAAAAAATCATTTTAATATTATATAACCATTTTAAAAGAAATTATCCAATCGTGATTTACTTCAATTATTGACCAATTTTTAATTACGCACAAGTTAATAAAACAGCTTCAACGGCTTCTTTGTAAAGACCAACAAAATTGTTAATAATGTAAATTACTTAAAGCTATCAAAAGATATTAAATTAACTTGAATAATTTTATTATTGGTAATATTACAATTTTGAACTCCACTGGTACGGGAAAAATGCTATTCATGTCCGACCGTCCGTCCATACAGTCTACAGGTCGCATTTTTCATCGGATTTGAGTGCAACTTGGCATGACAATCCTTGATGTAGCCAACAACTTTTAGAGAAGGAATTTTTTGATCGGCGGGGAAATGGAGGCAGAGGACGGGGGAAATGGTATAGAGGTTGGCAAGAGCGCTCAAAACGAAGAAAAGAAAGGTTGAATTAAAAAAAATAATCCCAAGTAAATATATTGTACGCCATATCTTATAAAGATCTATCTAGTAACTTTAAGACGTTTAACGTCTTACTACGGTTGTTAATAATAAATTACAAAATAATTTAAAATTAATATAAAGATTTATTTCAAAAGAATGTAAATACAACTACTTAAAAAGTCTACCTTCGTTAAAATAAATGTGTTTAACGTGTTCGAATTAGTCATAATAATGCAAGAAAGAATAAATTATACGATAACAAAAATTACCTCTAGGTCTATTATTTTATTGTTTATGACAAAACTTTGATGTTCAACTTTTTTTGTTCTCGCAATCAAGTCCTGATGCATACCATTCCATGGTGCAGTGATTGAACTTTTGACTGTTCTGCCTGACATAGGTCGTATTCCGACCCGTTCTGTCTGCCTGGGTAGAGACAACCTGGCACAAGGAAGGCACTCAGCTCCTCACAGGGCATGGCGTATTCGCCATGTACCTGTGGAAGGTGGCGGGGGTGGAGCCGAGCGCCATGTGTCGTCACTGCCCGGGTGACGTAATGGACGTAATTTGTATTGATTTATCGCGGCCGGCTGTGGTGCGAGCCATGGTTGGCAGCCAACAGTACTGGGCCAACGTCGCCTCGTATGTTAGCGAGGTGATTGCGGCGAAACGTGAGACTTGGCGTGCTGAACAGACGCTCCCGTTCCGGCGTCGTGTTCGGGACGGTGCATTCACCTCGATAGCAAAATAAAGAAAAATACGTCAATGAGTGCGAATAATAGGTATCTCAATCTTAAATGATTCAGTGAAATCTAATATATCAATTCTGCATCATAATATAGCAACTTTTCATCTAAATATATGTAATCGCAACACTTTTTCTCTCTTTTCCGAAATGTGTGTTGTAAAGTTTTAGTTCATGATTTCTATAAATACATTTCAGTACTCTAAATATCAGCATTTTTACTGTAAACAATGCATTAACATTTTATTTAAAAAAATAGTTTTCATATATGAGAGTTATATTTATAACAGCATATATTTATTTTTGAATTTGTTTTCTTGTTAAACAACAACAGGACTTGACAATAATTACAAGCCTTGACACAAGAGACTTTAACAGCGTGATAACTGTTCAAGTCTCTTGTTTCAAATTCGTCGCAACGTGTCGGCATGTGATAATGACGCGACGACTTTAAAAACCATCACGAAATATCCTACATCAAAGGTAAGAAGAAAAATACAGCTATACAATGTAGACATAAGAAATTGACAAGAAAAAAATTTATTAAACAGGAAACGTGGCACAACGTGCTCTGTATGAATGTGACGAGTCAATCCTCACTCTGGAATCACGACAAGTAACATACAGAATATCAAACGTTATTGTACTTGCTACGAATATTGTACCTACTATTGATACGAACAGAGCTATATATGAAAAGGGGAAATATATTTACGAAGACATTTCGAGAAATATCTAATTTCCATGTCTGTTCGGTGCGGGGCGAATCATGAAATATAAGTGTCGTTTTTTTCTTTCAATTTATGAAGCAGGCAATGCAATATAGATACAAAGAAGAACCGTACAAGCAATAAAGTAAGATTGACGTAATTTAGGTATATTATAGTAAATAATATTGTTCCTATATATGTTTTCGTGAAATATCGAATAATCATCTATATATTTATCGTACCCATCGTTCAAAAGTTACCTAGGCACAGAAAAACGAGGTACGGATATTGATATCATTTCACTGTGAGTAACATTAGCACTAAAGTTTATGGTAGATACAAATGTTCTCTTTTATGCATATTCTACATGTCATTCTCCCACTTTAAATACAACCTCTTCTCCCTTTCTAGCAGCATGCATAGTTGTATATAGTATTCTTTTACCTAGGGTCTTATCACAATAGGATGCCATCATCAAAGGCTGAGAGATGTAGGTTAATTAATTCCAGCAACCTAATTTAGTGAATAGGTTCAGTACATCCGTGATCATGGCGCTTGCAACAGTGCCGAAATATCAGAAACTCAACAATACATGGTAAATATCCCGTTAATTGTAGTAATTGGAATTGTAATAACCATGTAAATTTAAAATCATATATTAGTGAGTAGGTATAAATATTTGCAGTACTTCAAGTTTTATCTCGTTGAGACGTTACTAAACATTGATGATACCCGAACCCCCCCTGAACGAGCCTGCGGTAGCGGACAAGGTCTGTCGCGAGCCTTGGGGCTATCCTTCCGAGGGCTCACCTGGGTCTTCGGGCAATAGACAGATAGAAGGGTAACGTGTAGTTTTAGTCGGTAGGAGTATGGCATAGCATCCATGAGGACTTCCACACGGAAAAAAAAAATTCCATTCTACTAAAAAATAAATAAAATAAAAAAATATCTTTATTTTGCATAGACCATTTTAACGGCGCTTACAAAATGTCATACACTATTTAAAATATTTAAAGCGACCACCGGTTCGGAACGCGGCCCACCTGAGAAGAACCGGCAAGAAACTTAGGAATGCTTTTTTTTGATGGCCTATTTACAATTTAATATTATTTCACTTTGCCAGCAGATCATTTCCAGGCGTCCCTGTCCTGCAAATAGTCTGTAACGGAGTAAAAACCTTTTTCACAAAGCTTGTTTTTAATAAACTTTTTAAATTTATTTAAAGGTAAATTTCGCAGGTCACAGGGAAGCTTGTTGTAAAAGCTGTGATAATTGAAAAAAAAAACAAATTTAATGTAAATTATAATTAATTTTAAACAAGAAAGAAATAAAAGAAAAATATATAAATATCCAACGCCATTGAACTATGATCTTGATATTCAAACCGTAAACCAATTATGTTCTATTTGCTAAAATCTTAATTGAATGAAACATATTTGTTTAAACAATCTCTCTAAACTCATAATTAATGAAAGTAATAATTTTAACTTACATCTAGTATCAAAAGATTTAAAATAAATAATGATAATAAATATTCAGAGACATTTTTAATTGGCTTACGTTAATCTGTCCTTCTCTGGCTGGCGATCATTCTCCGCTTTTTAAATCTATGCTTATAAACATACTATTACAGTCCTGAAACCTTATACTCGTATTCATCGCTCATCGCTATGTCCATAAATATATGACATTAAATTGTATTGAAGCTTTAAAATCGATGAAATGTACAACCTATCTGATATGTCTTTGTTCAAAAAAAGTACGAACGCTGTCTGTCAACGAAATGAAAGAGAGAAAGACATAAACGTAATATTTCCTTTTTCTAAGATCTTCGTATAGTTCAAGAGTAGTTTTTGTGATGTTATCGATGTGTTTTTCATTATATTTGGAAAACTATGTAAGCTGTACAGGCGTTTTACATATTTTCAATCAATAAAATCTCTATTTTTGGCCATGACTACTGTCACGGCAGTGTAAATTTCACAAAAGTATGTAAATTAAACTCGAGTGGGGAAACTTTATACCTATTCCACCTACAAGATTTGCCTTTGTGTGAACGTTAAAAGAAAATTTCAGATTGGGTTTGAAAGCAACTGGTACCGAACTAAGACGAAAATGGAGTAGTAAAAAATAAGATTTCAATGAAAGGAATTTTATTTTATCTTCTATTTTATGCTAGCTTGTAGCAAATGCAAGCAAACCTGTCTCCTCGTAACAACATTAGTTCTTAGATTAAAGTCTTATGGGCTCGTTATGATATAAATTAGTTTGTTGATGATAAAAGAGGCCCTCTTAAGTGGGGGTCAGTTATGGAACCACCACATGCCTTTTTTTCATCTATACTAATATTAAAATGATGACGAGTTTGTTTGGTTGAACGCGCTAATCTCAAGAACTACTGGTCGGATTTGAAAAAATATTTTTGTCTTAGATAGCCCATTTATCGAGGAACGCTATAGGCTATATATCATTACGCTACTACACTGAGGAGCAGTAGTCATAAATATCGACAAATCGGGCTAATTTTTATGCATCATTGTAGAATTTATAAGCAACGGGATTAAATAGGTGCGACGGTAGGTCGAAATATTCCACAGGCGAAGCTGTGGGGGTCATCAAATCAATACTAAAGCGTAACAATCAAAGACTATGGTTATGATAAATTGAACTCTTCAAGGCAAGGGATATAGAACAGGTATCTTTTCCCTCTAGATTCTATGTTCTTCTAATAGCAATGTAGAATACTTCGCTTTACGATATGACATTACGTCATTTGATTTGATGGATCCCGTTAGTTTTTAGTAGCATATTATACGAGAGCATCAAAATTTCAATTCCATTTAACCATGTCTTCGGTAACATTTCACATCAACTGAAACTAATTTCGTATGCCGTACCAAGTGTCTCATTATACAGAAATATTACTATGTTTATTTTACTCGTTAATACTAACGCAATAACCCAAAGATTACGCCCAGTGGGTGGTGACGACCCGTCTACAAAATTACAGTGATTATTCAAAAATGTGAGTCTTATTTGGGGGATATGCGTCAATTATCCGGTGTCGTATAATTTATCAATTTTCTCAGCTTATTGTGTAATTTCATTTTAGAAAAATTAATAAAAAAAAGAATTCGTTCGCATAACATTGAAGGTGGTACTTAACGTCCATGTTGCATTTTTAAATCTGTTCTTCACTTAAGTGTTATCTTAGTAGAAAGTAGCTTGTACAGTGATAGGTCGCTGAGTTCTGGGCCTGACACATTTAATTTTCATTGATATTGATACGGAGAAGAAGAAGTGTAATGTATATTAGTCACTGATCAGCCGCTGTTGGTATTTGAAAATATACTTAATAAACATACATTTTTATGTAAAATGAAAAAAGGATTACTTGGTTCAGGGCGGGGATTGAACCCGTGACCTTTGCCTAACCAGGGCAATGTTATAGCCACTGAACTATCCGAACCGTACGGAAACAAGTTTAAATTTTTTACTATCTTTTAATTGTCATTTAAAAGTAATGTATGCTATGAAAGTAAGCACACTAAGTGCTTGAATTTTTTTACGTAATGTATGTTTTTTTCGTATTTTTGAATTGACAATACGCACAAATTTTCAACCAAAGGCGCTCATTCACAGCAGATCAGTCACGAATTATACATTTCAATTCTATCACTTAACAAATCACTTTCCTGTCTGGGTAACGTACAACTGTTCTTAGAATAATTCTCTTGGGAAAGTGTATGCAGAAGGGCAGCTTGTTTGAGGTATGAATACGTATTTTAGTTTTCTAAGTTCTACATAATATTTTAATATTGTAAATTTAAAGGTAAACCTAGTGTCTACATCAATCTGAGTACAGCCGTTAAAAAGCTAGATAAGACTTAAATCTACAGACTCAAATATACCTGTATTTAAAATACCTGTATTTTATCAAAGATACAGCACTGTTGTTACAGCACTGCATGATTCAATGTCATTTTTAAGAGACTTTAGAGTAAGCTTATACACATAATCTTTGCAAAAACGCTGTTACTGTGATGGTTTGAATATCTCCTGGATTATAGTTCTCATCTTTCATTCCATTCCTACTTCAAATATTGAAATACGATTCCGTGTTGTTGAGTAATTATAAATGTAAAAGTACTTTAATGAAACCACCGAGATAGACACCTACGCTAAAATTTTCCTACTATAGCAATTTTCGGGACTTTATTGAATATTTATTGCTAAAAAGCCACCAAAGATAAACATCGCTAATTAGATTATACTCTCAAAATACTCTAAAAGACATTAACGGCAGATAGCTGCCTACGCGTATAAATTTTTGTTTGATATTCTCATGCCCTACAAAGGCGTTGTGAAATACCTCTACAATTTTATTTACGCCGAATTTGTTAGAGAATGTACGGACTACGATCTAATTTTCGTGGAAAAAGTAAAGGATGGAGTAGGAACATTAATAATGCAGAGTGATGTTGCTCCCGTTCAAGTTTCAGCTACAAATAAGGGGCACGAGCGTGATCTGTTTGCTGCTGAGAATACGATATTTTAGCTTGTATAGTTTTATATATTTTGATGATATTTGTGATAATATACAAACATTCACAAATTTTATTTCTGAAGTATTAAATGTAAAGTAAAATCAAATTAGGCCCATAATAAGCATGCGTAATGGAATCGACAAAACTGATTTACTTAGATGAAACATCCAAACTCCGGAACAAACATTTGCTTCAAACAAATATTTATTTCGACTCAGGTTTTGAACTCAAGACACTCATCACTGTATTATGGTGCTGTAAAGTATTTTTATTTATTTTTTAAAGATTTTACATTTGATAATTATATTAATTTTTTTTATTAAAGATTTGATATTTGATAATTATGAAATTATGATACATATTATTTGTTTGATTGCTTTATAACAATTGAACAAATATTTTTTTTTAAATTAAGCTCAATTATTATATATTAATATTAAAACATAAGTTCAATTTAAGAAAACTCTCGTGGCTCCAAGGACTCAGTGTTCTGTAAACGATCAATGAGTAACGTAACCTTCACTATGGCTGGTTCTCGGATGGGTGACCACTTTGTGGCATTTACATTTGCGAGTTGGTCCCGGTTGCCAGTAACATGGCAGACGTTGAGTCAAGTTGAAGGCTGAAAAATTTTAACAGCAGGTAGCTACAACCTGCATCTGACTATTTCAACACGGCAATAGGCTCACCACGTATTACGTGGCACAGGAATATACACGGTCAAAAGTGGGCATATAATATGCCTCTGCCACCCCTTCGGGGATAAAGCGTGATGGATAAATTCTATTTATGCAACATTTTACGGCAAATTCATATTTTTTTTGCTAATATTCTGTAAGTTAAAACACAAAACTTAAAGATATTTATGATGTTGCCACAAAAACCGAACCTGAAACAAATTGTTCACATTGAAAACAACAATATAAATCTATATATATAAAAATGAAACCCGTTTTCCGTTGTCACGGCATCACGCGTGAACGGCTGGACCGATTAGAAAAATTCTTTTTGTATTGGATAGCCCATTTATTGAGGAAGGTTCTTAGTTATATATCATCACGCCACTACGCAGGAGAACGGAGCAGTAATCATAAATGTCAACAAATCGGGGCAATTTTCATACATTATTGGAAAAGTAATAAGCGACGGGATTAAATGGGTGCCACGGGGTTGGAAGTATGTCACGGACGAAGCCGGGCAGGTCAGCTAGTTTTAATTAAAAATGTATTAGTCTACAGAGACAAACTAATAACAGAAGCAATCTGTCACTAAAGTAAATAAAAAAAAAATACTTTTGGTGTTGAACCAAACAGGACAGCAATAACATCGAAAACGGAACAATTTTCTATGATCTAGTGCTGTCTAGTTAACAATGCGATCGGTCCCCAAACGAAGCCTTGAACCAAAACTAACGTAAATTTTGCGCTATTAATATAAATTACTTACGATTTACAATCCCTTTGGGGTGTTAAATTACAGTTATTTCCCTTTGCACAGTACATAAAGGCTTTATCATAACGATGCCGAGTCCTAACGTGTCGGCATCAATTTTAATTATTTATTATTGCTGGCAATAATTACGTTGACGGTGGTTCTAATGGATTTAGTTTAATTAGACAGTAATGGGCTAAGTAAATTATGTAACTTTCGGTTTTCATCATTTTCTAATATAAACGTTGAATATGAATGTATTTACAGCTAAAAAATGTACCGTTCTCTTTCTGGGTCAGAGAATAAGCATTGCCATACAACGTGGCAATGCGGCTAGCCTTATGGGAACCTTACCAATAGATTTAGATGAGGAGAAATTGTTCGACACATATTTTAGCTGTAAATACATTCATATTCAACGTTTATATACGTTGAATATGAATGTATTTACAGCTAAAAAATTTATCGTTCTCTTTCTGGGTCAGAGAATAAGCATTGCCATACAACGTGGCAATGCGGCTAGCCTTATGGGAACCTTACCAATAGATTTAGATGAGGAGAAATTGTTCGACACATAGTGCGAGCACTATCAGTCTTGCTAAGCGGTAATTTTTTTAAATTATTTCTATAAATACTTTAACAAAAAGGTACCTTGAAAATTATAATTTCTGATTCTGATATGTTTTTTCACGCCAGTAATTTTATTGAGTAGAAATTGTATAAATGTTCTTATTATGTAATATTAATTACCGAACATAAAACGTAAAATATTTGACCAATATTATTTAAGTAAAGAAGGACGTGTCCATGAAATAATACTGCTGTGTTTCAGCAGCATGGTAATTATGAGAGCTTTGCAGCGTTTCCCCAAAGGTTTTCATTGACTTATACTACACAGCTATAATATTAATATACTGTTTGACCTCATTATTAATATTTATACGATCGGTTCTGACCTTTACAGAAGTGGTATAGTTGGAACTACGGTGTCGATACGTAGAAAATTACAGTGGTGCTAATCCATGCCCACAATGTAAGGCAAAGCTATGGAGTAAGCTATACTTTGAGTGTAATAAAGAGAAACTCTAAGAGTAAATGCATCAAAGTGACCAGTAGCGCGTTAGTTTGGTAACATCTGTAGAAAAAGCTAATGTCGATGGTGCAAATGAGTTTTAAAATGGAGACTTCAACTCGGAATCGTAAGGCAAGACGAACCCGTGCTAAATAGACCGACGTCCTAGTACCGTGTGTTGTGGCTTGCATTGAGAGAGACGTACGCAGTGTACTACCAAAGTACATACTTAATATATGTACTGTGGTTCTACTATAGGCTGATTTGATACGGAAATCAGAATGCGCGTCTTTGCTCGTATTCTTCTTTACAAAATAACATCGTTTCAATAAATTCAATAGTACATATGTAATTTTTGGATTTACATTCATAAATTCTCATTTTATTCCATCTTACCAGTTACAGTTGGGTAGGGTCAAAGCGATTTCACGGTTTACTTCTTTTATCATAAAAGATATTGTAGGTAGGGCTTGTTAAAATACACAAAGTTATCTATTATTCTGTAACATCATGTTCTTCATTTTATTTGCCGGAAAATTTTGATTTCTATAAAGAAAGGTATTTATTATACTTTTCAGCACCTACTTGCAATATTTATGATTTTCACAGACATTTTGAATACAATGCAAAGTGTCATAACTGTATCTCGAACACCCGAAATATATTGTGGAATGTTTGTTTTTTACGTAAGGTCAACCATAATGTTAGGGATAAAATATAAAATGCCAGAAAAAAATAGAAAGAAAATCTATCATAAACCCCTCTGGCTAGCATTGTTCAGTAAGATCAATAATCCTTGTAAACGGAATACACGTGTAAATTTAATTCCCACACAATTCCGAAAAAAATGAAATAGACTTACATATAGCCGTGGATTGCCATATATGTTATTTAATTGATTATATTAATAAGTATTCAATATCAGGATAACTACTAGATAGTACAGCAATAAAATGTTTTGAATATTACTTAGATTAAATTTACATACATACATATTGTCACACCTTTATCCTCGAAAGGGTAGGCAGAGGCATACACCCACATTTTACCGTATGTATTTTAGTCCCACGACAGGTGGTGAGCCCATTTTCGTGCTGAAATAAAATTTAGTGACAAATAATGAATAAATTATGGAATTTAAATTTGATTTTAACAGTAAATCTAAATTATCAACAGTCTCATTAACTTGTCTTGATTTAAATAAATATTAAATAAATATTATCGGACATTTTTCACACAGTGCTATCTCGCTCAACATAAGCTCTGCTATGGTATCTAGATAAAAGAACATACTTGTATATTTCTAAATACATACATATATTATACATACGAAACATCAAAACTCCAAAACAAATATCGAATCCGGGATCTCAGTGCGGAAGTCATAATTCACCGTCACCGAGGAAGGCATTGTATAGAAACACACGATTAAAAGATTGTGTATAAATGATAAAACTAATACGTACAAAAGGAACCACCTGTTTACCAGTTCTGCCGGTTGTGCAGAAAATAATACCAAAAATTATTAGTAACCTCGACCTAACAATAAACTGAGGTACTGGAGCATGAACAGGGGAACAACATCAAATCGTATTTCCTCCCTAATACCTTGAGTTATTTTTGCCTCATTCACGATACAATATTAAGTTTCAAGTTAAGGAAAATATATCTACTAATAGCATGTTATGTTTTAGTTTCATTAATGAACATAATGTAGGTACTTACCCAAGTTATTTAGAGATGGATAACATAATAAAGGTCTTGATATTTAAGAGATCAAAGACAAAATGACAAACGAGGACACATAAATGCCACATCACATTGCTGAAAGTAGCAGATCAGAATCTTTGTCTACTTTTTTAATACCACTGAGGTGAAAGACAAGCATACGGCCCACCTGATGGAAAGTGGTTACCGTGGTAGCCTATGAACGTTTGCAACCGCAGCGGTACGGCACTCGTGCTGCCGAACCTGAAAAAACCTAATAATAACCTATATAATCTAATATAATTAAACGGGCAATTTTTACATCTTTAAGACCGTGGCGCGGCTTCCTTTTCACCCTCTATTATTACTGTTTCACCAAAGTGTACTAAAATTGTCATAAAAATTAGTAAATAAAAAAGATAATGGTTTGCAGTCAAAGGCTTACTTAAAGTCGCTTTTATAGGAGGCTTGAACGACCCTGAAGGATCCAGGTCAGGTTGTGCCTTTTATACCTCTCAGGCATGTATGAACTCAGTGAACACGAATCTATGTTGAGAAACGTCTAATATTAAAATAAATATCCATCACGCCTTATCCCCGAAGGGGTGGCAGAGGCATATCATATGCGCACTTTTCACCGTGTGGATTCCTGTCCCACGTAATAGGTGGTGAGCCCATTGCCGTGTTGAAATAGACAGACGCAAGTTGTGGCTACCTGCTGTTGAAGTTTTCAAGCCGCCCATAAGGTCTTCAACCAGACTTAACGACTGCCATTTTACTGGCAACCGGGACCAACGGCTTAACGTGCCTTCCGAAGCACGGAAACGCTCGCAAATGTAAATGCCACAAAGTGGTCACCCATCCGAGGACCAGCCATAGTGAAAGTTGCGTAACTCAGTGATCGTTTACAGAACACTGAGACCGCTAGGCCACGAGCGCTTCAATATTGAATTCTAATATTGTCAATAAGTAAAGTTATAATTAGGTTATTTTTAGAGTTTAAATAAATAAAATAAATAAATATCCATCACGCCTTATCCCCGAAGGGGTGGCAGAGGCATATTATATGCCCACTTTTCACCGTGTGGATTCCTGTACCACGTAATAGGTGGTGAGCCCATTGCCGTGTTGAAATGTACAGACGCAGGTTGTGGGTACCTGCTGTTGAATTTTTTCAAGCCACCCATAAGGAATTCAACCAGGCTTAACGACTGCCATTTTACTGGCAACCGGGACCAACGGCTTAACGTGCCTTCCGAAGCACGGAAACGCTCGCAAATGTAAATGCCACAAAGTGGTCACCCATCCGAGGACCAGCCATAGTGAAAGTTGCGTAACTCAGTGATCGTTTATAGAACACTGAGACCGCGGGGCCACGAGCGCTTCAATAGAATTTTTCATATGGGCGGCTTGAAAATTTCAACAGCACGTAGCCACAACCTGCGTCTGTCTATTTCAACACGGCAATGGGCTCACCACCTATTACGTGGGACAGGAATCCACACGGTGAAAAGTGGGCATATAATATGCCTCTGCCACCCCTTCGGGGATAAGGCGTGATGGATATTTATTTATATCTCAAAAAATCCCTTAAGTTCAAGCAAACTTTTCTTAGAAACTTGATAAGAACAAGTTGAAGTTAACATCATGTACTTAAATTGGCAATCTCTTGGATGCATGAGTAAATAAAGATTAAAAATTTAATAAAAATTAAAACGAAGTATAAATCTAATTTTTATTAATAAATAGAACAATACAACGCTACAAAGCTACAAAGCTACAAAAAAACTATATTAAGAACAGCACTGATCGCATTATTACATTAACAATTGAATTAAATGAAATAAGGGATGAAACTGAAACTGAACTCTCTCTTTCGTACTTTTAGAATCGTAGCAACAATGTGTACAATATTTCTGCGGTGCTTTCGGTTTGCGAATTCATTTTGAGAAAGTATAAATGCAATTCAAAAACAATGGCATTAGAAATATTATTCCCACTGAAAACGTCAATATTTCCTTACAAATTTCCATTAAAGTTCTTTGAACCCCTGACCTGACTCGGTTGCGTTGGGCGGTGAGCCAAATATATAGAGATTTAGATTCATCCCGAAACGGCATTCACTAATATATGGAGCCCAGCCGTTGCCCAAATTGCGTTTATTTTTAGAAACCACACAGTACTTTCAGAAAACGAACGTGCAAAGCAAAAGTATTGTAGGTAGTCGTAGTGAATACAAAATAGTGGAACGAGTATCTGTAAATCACTGAACCGTATGTTACTGCTGTAATTGTACTAAGAAAGAAACGAATGTAACATTAATGGTCTTACAATATCAATGTTTGTAGGCACTATGTACATGTAGCTATGGTTGATTTCAACGTTAGAATTCGTACTTTATCATGATCAGAATATTACATGCTTATATTTTCTAATAAATGTCACCAATGACATTATTCCACGCGAACTTCAGATTTATTACTTATTTCTTTACCGCGAAAAACTACAACCTTGTTTTAAATCACACGAAAAAAAAATTGCTTACTGGCCCCGTGGTCTTGCCCTCGTAATGTCTGTTCCCGTAGGTACACGGGGATAAAATGTGGCCCAAATTACTTTTAGTTAATATTAGCTATCTGCCAGTGAAAGTTCCTACAAAAGCAGTCCAGCTGTTTCAGAGATTAGCTAGAATAAACAGACAAAATATAAAAAAATATTATTTTATTTAAATATAACATATATATACTTTCATATGCATTTAGAACCTGATATAGAAACTTCAATTTTAGATAACTGTTTATAGATCTAGCCAATCGCTAGGGGCGCCACTAACTCAGTGTAAACGATCACTGCGTTAAGCAACTTTCGCTATGGCTGGTCATTGGATGGGTGACAACTTTTTATCATTTACATTTGCGAGCGGTTGCGTGCTTCGGAAGGCACGTTAAGCCGTTGGTCTCGGTTGTCAGTAAAATAGCAGTCAACAAAAATTTCAACAGTAGGTCGCCATAGCCTACTCCCGTCCATTTCAACACGGCAATGAGCTCACCACCTATTACGCGGACCAAAAATGCATACTATGAAATGTGGGTGTAAATTATGACTCTGTCTACCCCTTCGGGATAAAGGCATGGCTATATGTAGATATGTATAGATTTAGATTTTTGAAGCACTACCCGAATTTCATTATTTAATTCGTACAATCCAAAACCTATTCCACAATACGTAATGACTACCTTAAAAATTTAGCCAATATGTTTTTTTTATTAATCGCCAACTTATTTCACTTTCCTGAAAATAGGAAACATAAATTACGCGTCACAAATAATTTGCAACTTCGCGTACGCTTAACATATAAATATTTCAGGTATGAGGTATGTGAAATAAAAATATCTTTCAACTTCCTTACATACAATTTCTTTGAACATATTCTCTTTACAGCATGATTTATATGTACTTTAGGTGTAACTTGAACTGCGTATTTTATAAATCATGAAATAGTTCTTACTTTAAGATAAATAAGTAGAGTTTTCGGACTAGATAAAGGAGTGATGAGGTAATTTGTTATGTTGGCAAATAAAAAAAGTTTCATGTCCACTGGATTAATTGTATATGGACGATAGCTCAAACTTTATCGTTGAACGCGTGAAGTATATCCTCGGAAAAGTCTATTAAAATTAGTTAACTTACTTAACTATCTTCACGCTGTATCCCTGACGGGGTAGTCAGAGTGGCCAGATCGTCATCCACGCATACCTCTTTCGCTTCCTGCAGATTCATTAATGGCTTCACACATGCACGTCTTGGTATCGGAGTACTTTTGACCTTTCTCCACACAAACCTAGGTTGAATACGAAGACTGGCTCGACATTATATCTAGGTTGTCGACGTTTTCCTTTTGTATTCTTGTTTACTTGGGGAAGCCAATCATCGTAATAGATACTAATTTAGGGCGCAGGAATGTGGAGAACTAGACCATGATATCTAGCTAGTTCTTTTGAATTTAGGTTCCGTTAACACGGGATAGCTCTGTCTTGAACTTTCCATTTGTCCATGCACTGTACCTGTGAGACCTGTACCAGGGATTTCCAAGTACTATGCCTGGTAATCTTCCCAGATAATAATTTCGAGTGTACCAAATTATCCTGACTAACCACAGCCGTGATCCCTCACTGTGTCCGTTTGGGTACAATGAATCAACTTTCTGTTAGCTCAGAAGGGGTGAAATGGTAAAGTGAGGGTTGAACAATTAAAAAATAATTTCGTATGTGTGGTTATTCCTCGCAGCCCCATCTATCGTGAAGCTAAATATCTAGTGCAGCATATCCATTCCAACTCTATTTTTCAGAATGTCAGAATCATAAAAAATTTGATGGCCCTTCGGTTAAATAAATTCCGTAATATCAAAATCAATAACTAACCATTTTTATTAGGGTCGGGTCCATCCGTCATCTGATTATCACTATTTATAACATGGCCCTAAAATATATGTAAGTATAGTAGAATGGACAGCAATAATACTGTTTACGACTGTCGTAAATTAAACGGGTCTTATGTTTAGGTTTACGTTCACCAAGCGATAAACCTCCCCTATTTCTTTTTGTTGTTAACCTATTTGTCTATAAATCTAAGTCAAAGATTCTGCTAACATGGTAAATCTCTCCAAACTTATATACGGTAAGCGGTATACCAAAGTAATTTGTTTAGTAAGAGTCTCGTGTGATTGTTGATATATTTTTTTGTTTTATATGTTTCCCCTTAAACATATTAAAACACTATTACGTAAACATATTAATATAGTGAGTAATTCTGAACTATTTCAAACAGGAATATATCTAACAGTGATAAACTTTCAAAATGTACTAAAGTTTTTCGAAAACTGATTAAGTTATCCCTGTCATTACAAGTTTTTTTTTTGCATCTTTGACGCTTTGTAAATGCCGATAGAATGCTAAAAGAATTTTCGTTTTAAACCATTGGAGCTGAAAATTGAATTTTTGTTCTAATTTTCTTAGTGCTTGACAAAATTGTGTATTTTTTTGTGTTATTTGGAGTGAAACCAGTTTTGATGTATTATTTTTACTTGGCTCTCTTTTGCAGAATTAAAATGAAATTAAAGTTTTGAATTTCATTGTAATATTTAAACACGTAGAAAGGGTAATGTCTAATAAAACGGCTTGACGGATTTACTATTGGAACACTGAATTAGGTATTTAGATCGTTAGTAACATTAGACTTTTCTTTTCAAAATTTTAAATACATTCGCACGATTAGTGTACTATGTACTTGTCTTGTTATCTGAAAACTACTTGAATATGCTGAACTTGATGTACTACGCCTGCCTGATGTCTTTTTTTAATTTTTGCCCATCAAATGACACCAACCGTGTAATGAAAAACCATTAAGCTCTCAAGTTGACGGCCTACTAATATGACTCTTCACGCTTCGCTGGAAGAATTCGGGAGAGGAGCGGAACATGGGCGCTGTTGAAAAATTTCAAATTACAATGGTATGACAGAGAAATGACTTGTCAGGATTCTGTCAACTTTATGAAGGTGGCACATTTTCCCTCTCTACTTGTTTGTAATCAAGAACTTAAGGTTGGGACTAAATGAAAGAGCTATTCAGATCACTTGATGTTTAAGATTCGCCAAAAACCGGTCAAGGAGTCGATAGTTGTGTGTTCCTTCATTGACTGGATATTACCTTTGTTGAAAGTTCAACTATAATTTTGCTTCAACTCATCGAGGATTAACCGTAAATAGTGAATTGGTTTGTACAATACTCGTATATTGTAGAAAAAAAAAGTATTTAATGTTTTAATGGAGTTTATGTACCAAGATATATAATTCAGTGATTTATGTATACCTTAGTCAAAATAGAAGATTGTAGATTTATGTATGAATTAGCTGACCCTTGCGGCCTTGCCCGTGACATATTTTGAACCTTCGTTGCATCCATTTAATCCTGTCGCTCTTACTTTTACCAAAATGTATGAAAATTGCCCAATTTTTTGTCATTTTTTATTATGGCTCCGCTCTCCTCAGTAGTAGCGTAATGATATTTAGCTTATATAGCCATTCTCGAAAAATAGTCTATCCAAAACAAAAATATTTTTTCAATTCGGACTAGTAGTTCCTGAGTTTAGCGCGTTCAACCAAGCAAACAAACAAACTCTTCAGCTTTATATATTACATACATATCCATCACGCCTTATCCCGTAAGGGGTGGCAGAGGCATATTATATGCCCACTTTTCACCGTGTGGACTCCTGTCCCACGTAATAGGTGGTGAGCCCATTGCCGTGTTGAAATAGACAGACGCAGGCTGTGGCTACCTGCTGTTAAAATTTTTTTAAGCCGCCTATAAGGCCTTCAACCAGGCTTAACGACTGCCATTTTACTGGCAACCGGGACCAACGGCTTAACGTGCCTTCCGAAGCACGGAAACGCTCGCAAATGTAAATGCCACAAAGTGGTCACCCATCCGACGACCAGCCATAGTGAAAGTTGCGTACCTCAGTGATCGTTTACCGAACACTGAGACCGCGGGGCCACGAGCGCTTCATATATATATTAGTACAGATAAATCAAAATTTTGAGATATTGAGTTTGTTTAAAAAATTGTTAGAAGTGTGTCCATCCCCTGTAATAGATGACCGTGTATTGCTCTACTGTGTCAACTCATCTTGTAGCAAACATTTACTCGACAGTGTATGGAGGCGCCCTAGATGAATAGTTTGTAAAGGCACCTACCGTTTCAATACAAATCCACATTGGCGATGTCTTTGAGGTACGCTTTTGAAATTGTTTTCTTCTAGTATAAAGCTTGATCGTAATATTGATTACAATTTAACTTGAAAACTACATCCTATTAAATGAAGAATTGACTATTAAAATCGAGCATTCTCTCTAATATTATATACTTTTAAAATTACAGATGTTAATAATTTGTTGCGAAAATATACTAAACTGACTATCCTGTCAGGGATACAGCGTAAAAATAGTTAGTTGTCCTAGCTAACTTCTTTTTTTTAATAATTATTTAATGGCCTGGTTTCTAAGACCTTTTAGCCAAATCTTATTTTTAATATCATATTTCTTCAATCTTATCTTCTAATTAGTCCTGTCCAGTCGATGTCGTGTCCTCATTGTCCGTCCTGGTCCTTGCCCTCAGTATAATGGTGATTCTTATACTAAGGTTGTCAGTGGACGTTTCGCGGCAAGAGAGAAAATAGCATTTCACTGCATATATATCATTGTCTTTCACTTTAGCACGTTAACACAACTTTTATGTCCAAGAAACCACCACTTCCGCACATAAACAAGATAAATGCACTAATTTTAGAAAATAATATAAAGCAAGCGTCCGCACTTGTCACTCTTCCCGCCAAATGTCCCCTAGCCCACTTCGTAATGTCTTAAGATCCGGTTCTATGGATAACATTTGATTTTCTAAACCAAATCATCCTCTTGCCCTTGTCTCAAATTATTAAGGATCAGCTCAGTATATATATAGTATATTTTCTTCTTCTATTCATCATTCATACCACTCCTTACAAAATCCATCCATCTTTTCACTTACATCTTGGTATCCATCCTTCAAGATTCATAGTTCTTTTAGTTACATAACTGTCGTCTCTTTTCATCACATGCCCATACCAAGAAAAACGCTTCCCTCTCATTTTTCAAACACATATCCTATATTTTTTATTTTCACAAAATGGATACTCTCATAGAAGTAAAAGGCAGAAAATATAGAGAACATAGTTACATTTACGAGTCGTTTTAGCAAGACTCAGTCGTATGGAAAACAAGTATGTGATAGCTTGATTTATAATGCTCTAGAGAACTGGTCGGAGTTTTTCACTTGTAATAAATTACTTTTCTTTACTAGCATGTTTACTAGCTAACAGACACAGTGAAGAGCAATGTTTGATCTTGATATTTGTATAGAAACCATTGTAAAACATATACATTTTTCTGTTTTAGGGTTCCGTACCTCTAACGGAAAAAACTGAACCCTTACAGGATCACTTCGCTGTCCACCCGTCTGTCTGTTTGTCACGATTCTTTTTCTCAAGAACGCGGCAAGGTATCAAGCTGAAATCTGTAATAAATAATCAAATCTATATATATGTCTGTTAGAGTTGTGAAAAAAACTCACAGTTCTAAGCGAACACAATCAAAGGATACAGCCGTTTATGCCGCAAATTTCCGCAAATGTTCGACATTCGCAAGGGAATCAAAACCTACAGGTTACTTCCCGTGAACTGAGAATAATGAAATTTGGTGTGAAGCAACGTCTTATAGCACAACAATCATACAATTCAGATGTCTACCTTAATTGGATTTTAACTAAAATAAGGTACAACTGTAATTTTTAACGGAATCCTCGGTGCACGTGTTCGACTCGTGCTTGACCAGTTTTTTTATTTGACACGTCAAAATGGCACCTGATAGCGACCCTCAAGTTGACGGCCAAAAAATATGTCTTTACACACTTTTCTTAGAGGACCCAGAATTGAACACGTGCTTATACTTAAATTTGAAATCAGTTTGTAATTTCAAAAAAACAGCTATTCATTCAATGCATATTATAGACGTGTACATAAAAAAAAACAAATTCACTTTTCTTTTTTGTTATATCTGAATCGACTGGATCTATTTTAACAGGAGTTTCACTGTTAGATAGCTGACAATATAAGGAGTACATTAGGTTACATTTTATCCCTGTATGCTCATGGAAATGGCACTAAACGGGTGAAAACGTAAAGCGTCCGCTAGTAAGCAATGAAGTCAATTTATAATGTTTGTTATGACATAATTTAAAAAGTTGCTTTTACTTTTCAATAATAACTTGCACTACACTACATTTCTTATTGATAATTATTTACTACGTCAAGGTTTCTTAGAAAATAATAAAAGCATCATACCAATCTATAATTTGCGGACAGTTTATTAAATTGCTTGCGTGTTTGGGTAGGTCTAACACCAGTCATTAATCAAAATTTCTATTAGCCTAATTTAGGATTATAACGTTATAAATTTAAAAGCTTTTTATCAATAACTGTTTCCGCTTCGTCAGATTTTGCATTAATATCTGCTAATGTTTGTGTAAACATCTAGTTTGTCACCACCATTTTGTCAGTAACATCTCCCACGAATTTCACGCCTCAAGAGACATTTAAAAATTTGATAGGCATTTAAAAAAAATAATTTCTATCACACAGTAATTTATAAAACAAAAATCTTGATAATGCAATATTCCATTACCTTAAAACATTCTCGTCATCATTCTCGTGCTCGCGCTATCAAAGCTATAAAGCTATCAAATTTTCCCCTCCAAACTCTTTCAAGGGTTCCTCCATGGAGAAGCAATTTCCGTAAGCTGAATTTCACGAGCAATATATATCTACTTCGCATATCACATTGCTTACTAACGGTTGAATGTGTTCTCTCATTTGTTTCCAAGAATAGCCTATCGATTGCAGATTTTGATAAAGTTGCTATAATTTACACGGCTAGTCTTATTACCCTATCTAAATCTAGTCGTGTCCAGTTTCTATGTTTGCCTTTTTTATTTTCGGTATTGTTGGTATCGACTGAAGATTCGGCCTCCCAACTTCGCACGGGCGCCTGTACTAGAACATTGTTCATTGATCAGCAGGTCCACCAGTTGTCAAGTCAATGGCTTCAACGTACCCTATTTCGAAATACTCGACTCTATGTGTATATATCAGTTAAATATACTCTGTGGCGCGGTGGGAGTGCATCCGACTGCTACGCAAAAGGTCGTGGGTTCGATTCCCACCCAGGATAAAACTTTGTGTGGTGAGCACGATGGTTTAATCTGTCTGGGTGTTATTTATCTATAATATGTATGTATTTAGAAATATATAAATATGTTTATCAATTATCTGGTTACCATAGTACAAGCTCTGCTAAGTTTGGAATCAGATGGCGTTGTATGAGTTGTCCCAACGATATTTATTTATTTATGGACTGATTTTTTTCTAAATTTGTAACACATTTCAAAGAGTTCAAACCGTTTTATCGCACCAAGGACATGACAATAAAGAAATTTAAATCTGTAAAATTACAAAAACGGAACTCTAAGAAGAATAAACTGAAATCTAACAAAGTTTCATATCAATATATAAATAAATATCCATCACGCCTTATCCCCGAAGGGGTGGCAGAGGCATATTATATGCCCGCTTTTCACCGTGTGGATTCCTGTCCTACGTAATAGGTGGTGAGCCCATTGCCGTGTTGAAATAGACAGACGCAGGTTGTGGCTACCTGCTGTTGAAATTTTTCAAGCCAAATTTTTAATAAATAATAATTTTAAGCATATATAAAATACAATATGACTTGCAATGTATTATTATTATTTTACTGTACTTGGCATCATGGTACTTCTATAATTTTGCACGTTTTAACTTAAGCTAGCCCCTTCTGATTCGCCTTGAACCGCAACTGCCACTTAAACAAATCGTGTCACGTTATGCCCCACATTACTATTGCAGACGCAATAACGCTTTGGTGAATGCTTTATGACTTATTTAGTCATATTTTATGCGGCATTATGCTAGATTGACTGGAATTGATAATTTACTGCTTGATTACATACATTCGTGTTCAGTCGTTACATTTTATTCGATCGTTTCGAATATTGGTATTGTTGTCCATGCGTATTGACTTTGCTCGTTTGCGTTTATTTGAAGGCTCTGTTGCTGTCTGAATCGAAAGTATATATCGGTTATACATATCAAATAACAATAATGGAATACATTAATAAACGAATTTACTTACTTTGTTAATAGAGTCGTTCAGATATTCTCTATGTGTTATAGTATAGAGGATTGGGCTTGGAAGATTCAGAGCTAAGTAAAACTATTAAATTAGCCACGGCAAAATAATCTATTTTTTGGAGATGGTACAGATGATTTTATACGAAGAACCACTGTAAATGTAGTGGATGTAGTTCTAAAACCCCTCTGTCCTGTAGAATGCACCATCTCGATTCACTAGTGAATCGAATAGCACGCAGAAGTTCACTGAGATCCACCACCGGTCTGGGTGGATCATGTAATACTTTCATCTCGTAATATGATCCACCAGTGGATCGAGTAGCAATTAGAGAGTTTTGTAAGATCCACCACAGGTGTGGGTGAATCCTATTATACTTTCAACTCTTAATAAGCTCCACTAGTATCGAACAGCACACAGGGAGTTCGGTAAGATCCACCACTGGTCCCAATGTAGTCTATGATATGAACCAGTTATTAAACGAAACCTATATTATTCATTTTCATGACTAAGCCAGTATGTCCTAGCATTAGATGAATAATATTGAAAGAGTTATTCGTGTGTTACAAGTGCCACTAAGTATTGTTTTAAAAATATTTAACCTCTATGTGACTATTTGCCTTTTTTCTCTATTTGACTGCCTCTGTGGCGCGGTGGGAGTGCATCCGACTGCTACGCAAAAGGTCGTGGGTTCGATTCCCACCCAGGATAAAACTTTGTGTGATGAGCACGATGGTTTATTCTGTGTCTGGGTGTTATTTATCTATAATATGTATATATTTAGAAATAAATAAGTATGTTTATCAGTTATCTAGATCCCATAACACAAGCTAATATTAGCTTACTTTGGGCTAGATGGCGCTGTGTGAAAAGTGTCCCACAATATTTATTTATTTATTTATTTTTATTTATGTACATAGATGTTAAATCTTTTTAAAATAAGGTAAAAATAGTAATTGTAAAGCTCCAAGTATAACACATTAACTACACATGTTTCAACTTATTCAATATTTGTAAACTGTCTTCAGGAATCAATCGACCTAAAAACTCCCAATTGGAATAGGTTTACTTGAGAAGTTTAACATTCCGATTACATAACATGATACAATATATTGAGCTTCCAAAATAAAATTCATCCCAGAGGATGGTAGATAAACAGCTTTGTCAGCTAATCATACGCTCGATGTAATTGCCTTCAAGAAGATATATAGGCATTCAAATTTTCAATTTAGTAATTGTTGTGTAGAGTAAATGTGTATTTATTACATTATTTGTCTAGTTACTTGTTTTAAAAAATAAATATTCAATATATTTATAAACTTATTTCTAAGTTTATAAATATTCAATCTCTATATATAATAGGCAAAATCACTGACTGACTGATCACGATATCTCTGAAACTACCAAAGCTATGAAGTTCAAATTTCGTATGGAGATTCTTTTTAATACTTAGGTTTCCGCTAAGAAGGTAGTTTTCGAAAAATTTTACCTATAAGAAGGTAGAACAGGGTTTGTACTAACTGACTCATTGATCATGAAATCTATGAAGCTAACGGAGCTATGAAGCCCAAACTTCGCATGGGGGTTGTTATTAACACGTAGGTGCCCCCAATGAAAGGGTTTCGTGAAATTCTACCCCTAAGGACGTAAAAAAGGGATAGACGGAAGTATGAAAGATTGTCATTTTCAAAGTTATAATAAGACTAAAAGAAAGCTCCTGTATCGTAGTACTTAGATTCTTCTAAAACAGGTGTATGTAAGTTCATGTTACTAACTTTGAAAATGACAATCTTTCATACATCCGTGTATCCCTTTTTTACGTCCTTAGGGGTAGAATTTCACGAAACCCTTTCATTGGGGGCACCTACGTGTTCGAGTTCGGCGTCCCCACGTGAACCGACTATGCGGGTAAACCACGCAAAGCATTAAACATAGAAACCTGAAATTTGGTGAATGTTTACTTTAAGTTTTTCCATGGGAATGGGAACTCCGCGGGTGAAACCACACACAGCCTAAACTATCAAACATTGGTACATACCTGAAATTTAGTGAGAGTACTCATTAGATCTACCTTGAATCAACACTAAGAAAAGAATACCCGGTATTCCCACGGGAATGAAACTACGTAGGTAAAACCATACACAGCCTGAAATTAGGTGAACGTATTTTTACGTACCTACGTTAGATGAGCACAAAGAAAGGAATTCCCGGTATTCCCAGAGGAATTTAATCCTATTAATATTATAAATGTACAAGTTTGTGAAGTTTTATATTATTAGGACGTTTGTTATTTAATCACATTTAGATGAAAATCGACATGAAGATAGAACATTTTCTGAATTAATACATAGGATTCCTACTATTTATCCGGGAAAACATCTTTTTCCCGCAAGAAATCCTTTTTGTCCACTTACTAAACTTCACGTGAGCGGCAATTTTGGCATAATTTTTTTTTTTTTTTTTATCTAGCCAGCGAAAATGACGCCGTCCGCCTGATGGAAAGCCATGACGACATCTAGCGAATTGAGGGGCACTCTCTTAGTCTACATGACTACTGACAGCGTCTCTCAAGTTAGCGGCCCAATGATGTGCCTCTTCACGCTCCGCTTGAAGAACCCGGGATTGTAAGAGGAAGGAAACACGTGCGCTGGCAGAGCGTTTCAGGTAACTATAGTTCGACAGAGAAACTATCTTTTAAATCGTTCCGTTCTGGCGAAAATTATTTCCACTGTATGGGAGTGGCACTTCTGCCCAGCACGCGTTGTTCGGGAACGAAAAGGAGAGGGTGGGATTAGGTTGAAGAGCTCTTCAGAACACTCGCCATGGTACATGCGGTAAAATGCAGCCAAGGACGCTATGGTTCTACGCTGCGCCAGCGGCTCAAGGCTTCCTGTTACCTCAGGACAATCTATAATGCGAATAGCACGTCTCTGCATAGCGTCGAGCGCGTCCAGCAAGTACCTTGCGGAATCATCCCAAAGGTGAGAACAGTATTCGACGCAGGGACGAATCTGTGTTTTGTACAACATACATCTCTGCTGCGGCGTGAAAAAACGTCTCACCTTATTCAGGACTCCTAACTTCCGAGAGGCTAGCCCAATACCGCTCTCTATATAAGTAGTAGTAGTTTTGTAGTACCACCGCCGGAATACCGTCAGGGCCACTCGCTTTCCGCGTGTCGAGTGACCGTAGCACTGCCCGTACGTCACATTGTCTGATCACAATATCAGGCATTGTGTAGCCACAATTAGTAATGGTGGGTGGCTGCAGGCCACAGTCGTCGACCCGGGAATTAGCCGCAAAAAGATTTGCAAGCAAGTCGGCTTTCTCTTGAGCTTGAGTGACCCATTAGGGTAACGCAGCGGGGGCAACGAGGTTTGGCAGAAGTTGGCCTGCACGGCTTTGGCCAGTTGCCAGTATCCACGGGTGCCCGTTGGATGTGACATAAGCTCCCGGCCCAGCCGCGCGACGCGCTGGGCATCCGCTCTCCTGAAGGCCCCCTTGCTGGCTCTAGTGGACCTGTTGTACGCTGCCTTGAGGCGGCCTACTTTCGGATCGCGCACCGCCCGAGCCCTGACCCAGGCGCAATACGCCGTCTGCTTTTGTTGAACAGCCTCGGCGCACTCACGCCCGAACCAGGGCCGAGTTTTGCGAATGCCGGCGACATCAGTATATGGGATGTAATATTCCATCCCTAAACTGATCTCGCCAGCAATCGCAGAGGCACTATCCGACACAGCTTTGCTTGCAAAGCAGCGCTGACTCCATGTGATGGACGCAAAGTACTCGCGAAGACCATCCCAATCTGCCGACGAGTAATGCCATAATCGCCGTGTTACCTCTACTGCACGTGCAGGAGATAACGCCAGCATGCGAGTCTGCACAACACAGTGGTCGGAGGTGCCCAATGGAGCGCCCACCGACACACTGTGCTGGTCTGGGCGACTCGTCAGCAGTAGGTCCAGCAAAGCGGGCGCGTGGTCTGACCTGTCTGGTATCCGCGTGATCCCACGTACCATCTGGGTCAGACCATGGGAGAGAGCGAATGCATGGGCGGCACGTCCCGCAAGATCGGTCTTGAGGGACCCCAGCCACTCAGTGTGGTGACCGTTGAAGTCCCCCAGAAACCAGCAACTCAGCGTTCGGGAACCGCAACTGCGCGTCATCAATACCTGTTTCAATGTTTCAATACCTCAACGAGGCCCCCTCGCTGAGGTATTGAAACAGCCTATTCGTCTCCGCTTCCCCTGTGTGGGAACGGTATACGCACACGTAGATCTGGCTCATGGAGCCATGATCCACGTGCAGCCAAAGGACAGAGTAGGAGGAGTTCTCGAGGCAACGCAACCGGCGACAGCAAACATCCGCCCTAACGAACACGCACGCCCCTGCTTTATCTCGAAATACTGATATTCTGCGCGGTTTTTTTTGCGAGAGAGGATGAAACGTGTGTAAAATGTATATTCTGTTTCCGCAGTTTCGCCCGCGTGTATATTATTCAGTTTTAACTCATCAACAAGTATTCCGATTCAGTGCTTTTTGTTAGAAGGGATACTTCAAAAGTGGTTTCCTAAGAACAGTCTACGCGCCACCATCCTTAACTAATCTCTCTTTGTCTGTTTCTCTTATGTGGCGCAAACGAAGTTGCGCGGGTCAGCTAGCATATAGTCATCATCATCCGAGCGTCTGTCCCAGTTGCGTCTCGGGACGCCCGGGGTCAACTAGCATATAGTATATAAACTTATTTCTAAGTTTATAAATTTATTCAGTGCCATATAGTCCAAATTAGGCTAATATTGGTTTATGCTAGGGGATCGAAATAAAAAAACTTCCGGACTCAGAAGAAATAGACGTGCACATCACATAAAAAACTTATCCGGCCGAAATTGTAGTACTTCAACCAATACTGTTTAAACTGTTGATTGATGGCACTTAGTGGAACTTGCTTTACATTTTGAATAAAAACACTTGTAATTTTACACAAAATTTACTTTCTTAGCTGACTGGTTTCACCTCATGCTATTTTCAAAGTATTAAACAATTTTTGAAAATGCCGTAAGGCGAAACCGGTCAGGTTAAAAAGTAAATTTTGTGGAAAATTACAAGTGTTTTTATTTAAAACTTCAACAAAAAGACCAAAAATCCAGCCAAGGTTCTGTACACATATTAATTTCCAAGACTTACATATGAGGATCGCGAGGGAAAATTGCTCTAAAACGGAAAGATCAAAAGTATTGGGATACGTTATATACGACGGATAATATAACTACGAGTATGTATGAAGCGATTAATGAATCTAAAGGAAGTGAAAGATGTATTCACGGATCGCTAAGCCTGACGATCTGTCCACTCTTACTACTACATCAGGGATACAGCGTGAAGTTAGTTAGTTCCATTACTCTCCTCTTTGCTGCTTGGCCCGAAACGTAGTAAGAAGGTAAGAACTGGCAATATTTAATTATGACTATACGCCTACATTTTACCAGTTGTGACCAATATAATAGGTAATAAGTCGATCGCCATGTTGAAACGGTCAGGTACAAGTTGTTACTACCTGCTGCTGTTTCAAACTGCCCATAACAGTGCCCTTAAGTTGACTTAACAACTACCATGTTGCTGAGAACCAAGGCATGAAAACACTCTTAAACAGAAGTGCCACAAACTGTAATCTCAAATTGAAAAAAAAAGATCTAATTTGAAAAACAGAATTTGCTTTCATTATCAAAAATAAACACATTTAAACAGATAAAGATTGAATGTGCAAGCTCTTAATAATGTCTAAAGCTAAACAAAGCGTGAACTGAACCTTCACAAAACTAGAAGACATGTAGGTAAGTTATTGGTAGGCAGTAAAGAAAATCAGAGTTTTCATCACTTCAATTATCACAATAAAAATCATATTATTGTAACCGTTATTACTGTACAAAGTTAGCATATTCTCCTATGATAATCCAATCATCCCGCCTTGCACTCGAGTATGAAAATAAGTAAGCTTATGTAATTTTCTTCAGTAAGTTTGTACAAGTATTTTAAGAACTTAGTGTTATAAGTAGCAGTTTTACACAGTGGGTTATGCAGTTAATATTGTTTTCATAAGTAATGTGTTTTGGATATTTTTTAAACGAAGCTTTTATCTCAGTGCAAAGATTGTTGCTTGCTCGCGGGGTGTGAGTGATATTGATGTTTTGCTTATCAAGACTCTTAAGTGATGAAAATGATTTCATTTTTGTCATTTTCATCACATTTAGATTTATTTAATATTGTACAGTTTAAATGTATTTTCTTTTCGAACACGAAAGTCTCAACGAAAGAACTTAAAACCATATTTATATTGCATCAGTTTCGGTCTCCAATCATTATCCAGTCGTTACTTTAATTCCTAGACTAACTAATTAACTACCTTCACGCTTCATCTTGACGGGGTAGTCAGAGAGGACAAATCGCCAGGATTCCCAATCCATGCATACTTCTTTTACTTCCTAAAGATTCATCAATCGCTTCATACATGCACGTCTGGGTATCCGAATACTTTTGAAATTTTTCTTTTTTTTTTGGACGTGTCCAAACCAACGGAGCACGCGCTTTTCCACTTTAATTCCTGAGTATTTAAATACATTTATCGATTTCAATAATCGTTTAAGTCAGAAATATTCAGGTCTGACCTATCATTAATATTGTTAATTTGAGAAACGCTCGCAAATGTAAATGCCACAAAGTGGTCACCCATCCGAGGACCAGCCATAGTGAAAGTTGCGTAACTCAGTGATCGTTTACAGAACACTGAGACCGCTACTCAGTGTTCTGTAAACGATCACTGAGTTACGCAACTTTCACTATGGCTGGTCCTCGGATGGGTGACCACTTTGTGGCATTTACATTTGCGAGCGTTTCCGTGCTTCGGAAGGCACGTTAAGCCGTTGGTCCCGGTTGCCAGTAAAATGGCAGTCGTTAAGCCTGGTTGAAGGCCTTATAGGCGGCTTGAAAACTTCAGCAGCAGGTAGCCACAACTTGCGTCTATATATTTCAACACGGCAATGGGCTCACCACCTATTACGTGGGACAGGAATCCACACGGTGAAAAGTGGGCATATAATATGCCTCTGCCACCCCTTCGGGGATAAGGCGTGATGGATATTTATTTATTTATTTTATCAATATTGTTTACTACTAAGTTTGATTGTTTGCGGTACCGTTTTGAATGTATATATTTATGGAGTTGCTGTTAGAATGACTTGCATTTTGCGAGTCCGCTTTTATTCATTTTACGCAGCAAAATAGCAACGTCACGGCGTTTTCGAATCACGCAGCACTTCACTAATATGACTCGAAGCTGGGTTTATAGTATATGGGTTAATCACCATCTAACCTATATTCATTGTCGTGTGGGCTATTGTAGTAATCACTAAAGCCGCTTACAATTTAATCGTGTCTGATTTCAGCCACAGATACTATTAAATTCCTCCTAGTTACTTTCCGGTTCTCCTCAGATGGGATCTCGTCGCGAACCGTTGATCAATTTAGTAATAAAATAATTTTTCTTTACTTAATGTATGACATTTCGTGATATTGTGTAAAACATTAAATAATGTGTAATGATATTATGTAAAATAAAGACATTTTTAATTTTTATTGTTAATTATTTACATACATGGACGTACAAAAGATCCACGAAATACACTTAGCTTTTTCAATACTTTACCGAACACACATCTTACGAGTCAGACAAAAAAGCTTTATGTGTTGGGGTGTTATCGAGATTTTTCATTACAAAAGAGTATCACATTTTGTGATTCGTAATGTTTTTAAATTTTCGTGATTTTCACTTATTTTTATGATATTTCGGGAATTATTCGCGACATATATTATTAGGTACAAAGCCTACCTTATACTTTCCGACGTTTCAACCGGATTACTCCAGCCGTGGTCACGGGTGGTGTAATCCAAATGCATGTAGGGTTTTTGTATGTTGATTCACTGCGTCAATTTTCCTATACGTTTAAAACAATTATTTTTTGAAATGCTGATAACTAGTGTCCGCTATAGTACCTATAAGTATTTTAATTAAATGTTATTACGGTCAGTCACATAATTCATACCGGGTTATTTCACAGATAACATTTGTTCATGAACCATGCAGTCCATACATACTTTTCATACAAATAATTCATTAAAGGTTTTGCACGCCTGGGTGGGTACTACTGTCACTTCGCGCAAAACATCTGATTTTACAAACTTAAAATGTCTCTATTTTATCATATATTGCACTTGTAAAATAATATATACACACACATATCAAGAAAAAATACCATTTTTAACAGTCATGATATTTTTGATGCCATTTTTGTTATTTTAACTAGTTAAAAAATTGTTTAAAAAAGTTTTGTTTTGAACGTCCGTGTGCCTGTATGTGCGTCTGAATATATTCTTGTTAACACGATAACGACCGAAATACTTTACTAATCGAGACTTTTTTTTCTCTTATGCTTCAGTATAATTAGGAATAGAACACTTTTCACGGTCTCATTCGATGTGGTTTAATTGTTATTAAATATTTTAGAAATACTGCAAGGGAATAAATGGCAAAGCTTATTCTAGGGGAGATCTTGAGATAGTACAAGAGCTTTGGCACATGAGAACGAGTGTATCTACATACTTATATTATATACTCCATTACAAATAATCAATTTTGTATTGAAAAATGAGATTATGAGGCTGGAGATTATGAGGATATTTTATTTTGTAACTTATATATCACATCATAAAAAATCCATCAAAAAGAGTGCCATTCATTACTTTTAATCTCTCTCAAATCTTCTTAATCCGGAAAAAGTTAGTGGGATAATCAAATTTCGCGCAGACGCATCAGTAATATATATTACTAGTTGACGGGAACGGGAAACTTCACCGCGCTTGCGGAGACGCCTCCGCAAGCGTGGTGAAGTTTTCCCGTTCCCGTTTCCCACAGAAATTTGTACTAGAGGTAAAACGTACCCTATGTGTTATTCTGATGTGTAGCTCTATATTATTGTAAAGTTTCATCAAAATTCATTCAGTAGATTTTGCGTGATAGAGTTACAAACATTCATCTATACTTACAAACTTTCGCGTTTATAATATTAGTAGGATTCTTAGGCATCTCTCAGGCTTATTCATCTTAGGCAACGTAGTCTCAGTATGATTTTTAAAGTAAGTTTATCTATTAATGTTTTTAAACTTTCGCGATTGTCACTCATATTTATGATATTTCGGGTCTTATTCATACTCGTATGTCGCAAATAAGACCCGAAATATCATAAATATAAGTTTATCTATCTGGTTTCTGTTTAAATACTTTGTCTTGCTTTCTTTAATATTTATAGTGAAAAATGTTGACATTCAGTAAGAAACCCGAACCTACTGAAATTGCTATCCTCCACGACCACGACGCGACGGTGGTACAAATCCTCACTTACATATAATGTATCAGCGCGCGCTGAATTCATACTTGTTTTAAATGTTGGCTTTAAATATAATTTATTTTTTGCTTAATTGAGCAAAAATTTACGAAATGATAGTTTTAGAACATCTAAAGAGACCTAATTATTTTTGTTGCCTTTTCTATTTAGGAATCGTAAAATGTGCTGTACCTTAAATGTTTTTTTTTATTTATGCTGAACTCCTACCGACCAAAACCACACGGTGCCCTTCCGGACTTCAGGGACGACAAGGCTACTAATGCATACATTTTTCGACTAGTCGGCTGCCTGAATGATTAATAATGAAAGGAGTAGTTTTGATTGCTTTATACCGAGTAATATATAAAAAACTAAACTAAACTAAACTATCTTCACGCTGTATCCCTGACGAGGTAGTCAGAGAGGACAGATCGCCAGGCTTCGCGATCCATGCATACTTCTTTCGCTTCTTCGAGATTCATCAATCGCTTCATACACGCACTTCTGGGTATCCGAGTACTTTTGACCTTTCCGTTTTTGAGCAATCTGCTCACGTGGTCTTCATATGTAAGTCTCGGCCTTCCCTGACTCCTTCTACCCTCTACTTTTGAACAATATATATTCTTCGTCAATCGTTCCTCACTCATTCGTTGGACGTGTCCAAACCAACGGAGCACGCCTTTTTCCAGCTTAACGCTGACACTTTCATTCAAAACTGCCATATTGCGTATCACTTCGTTACGCATTCGGTCGGCCAAGGTAACGCCGCACAATTTTCGAAGTAATCGCATCTCCACAGCATTCAATTTACTTTCATGCATCTGCTGACATACCCAGATTTCACTACCGTAAAGCAAAGTTGGCACTAGCACTGCGTTATGAATCGCCAGTCGTGCTTCTTTTACGATGCTTTGTCGCTTTACTAACTGGGACAAAGCACCGTTAACTTTGTTTCCGGCAGCTACTCGCCGTTCTACATCCGAATCACATCTTCCATCCGCGCTAAACATACTTCCTAAATACACAATTTCATTCACTTGTAATAAATAGTAAAGTTATATATAATATATACTTATACTACGTGACCCCCAAGGTTCGGCCCGTGACTTACTTCGAACTCCCGTCGCACCTAGTTATACCCGCCGCTTACAAATTCTACAATAGTGCATAAAAATTAGCCCAATTTTTCAGCATTTGCGAGTATTATTAGATAGATAGATAGATAATTCTTTATTGCACACCATTAAATACAGTATTTACAAGAATTAAAATTACAAGTGAGAGTACAATGGGCGGTCTTATCGCTAAAAGCGATCTCTTCCAGACAACCTTAGTATGGAAAGAGAAGATCAGGAAAACAAAGAAAGAGGTAGTTGATGGCGTACTTACATAATATATAACTAAAGATTAGTATGATAACGAGGATAATAGTTAAGTTGTACACAATAAAGAAGTAAAAGAAAAGAAATACTACAAGTAAAGTTAAGTACTTAGTTAGAGGACAGAAAGTGGTTTTTAACCTTGTCCTTAAAGATAGCGAGTGACTTCGCGCGACGAATATCTAATGGTAGCTCATTCCACAATCGTACGGCCAAGACAGTGTAGGATTTTCCTAAGAATGTTGTGGAATGTGACGGCATTTTTAGTCTCATGTTCTCCACCTTACACACACATTACTGCACCGCTCTCCAGTTTAGTAGCGTAATGATAATCCTTTCTCGATAAATGGGCTATCCAACACAAAAATACTGTTTGAAATCCGACCAACAGTTCCTGAAATTGGCATGTTCAACCAAACAAACAAACTGTTCAGTATACAAAAATTCATATACAAAAATTATCGACTTCGGTTATTATGTACGGAAACGCAGAAATATACTAAATAACTAATAACAAGCAAAAACCATTATCACTTACGGGTAAATAATTTACGACTTATTCTCAGACATTTCCAAATATCATACCAGGTACTGATCTAAATAATAATTATATTATTTAATGATGATATTGTTTATGTAAATTATGAAATAGAAATGTATGTAACTAATACCTGCCTCCTAATAATGGTTATTTATGTTGGCATGGGTGGAATAGCGATGGATTTGTATTTCACAATGAGACATAATATTTGTGGAAAATAGGCACAGGGTTTGTTAGAATTTATAATATCAAATTAAAAAATGTATTCTTTTCATATTTTTACACCGTCCAGTATCAAAGCACAAACAAAGGAAATAAACTTTAAAACTTTGCGGTAGTAAATCAAAGTTTTAACTTCTCAACGGTAAAATTCCAGGATACATTGAAGTACTAAATAAAGTTTAGTTTTCATGAAAGCTCATTAAAAACCCTAACTAAAGAATGAACAATTGAAACCAACAACGAAAACGAAGAAAAATGTGTTGAAATTGGAATGAAGTTATATAGTTTATGTTAAATATAAAGTTGTTATTGAAGTTTGTTATTACTGTTATTTTCAAGCTTTGCTTACGCACAACAATAACTGTATTTACGTATGAATCACATCCGTAGTAGAACATGCTAAACGTCCTACCCTGCTCTTTACCACTTTCAAAAGTAAACAAGAATGACACACCTTACTTACTGTTGACGTCACAACATAGCATGAAGAAATACCTCTCTTTAAATAAATAAATTATACGGAGAAATACTCTACACTACAAGTAAGTGAAACATTAATTACCTAGAGCAATTTTGAGTAAACAGGCAGGGAATAATTAAGAAAGCACACGATATTCATGCAACAATGAGCCGACGTTAACGCTTGCACGCTCCTATAATAAGTCGAAATCAATTTATTCCTTACGACATTATCGCATCGTTGTAGGTATAATTATGAGTAAGGTCTATAAAATCAATGAAAATTGTAATAGAAAAATTGTTTTCTTCTGCTCTAAGGTTTACTAACTTTTAAACTATCGCGTTGCATTCTATAAAACTCGGTACTAAATCCCGGTAATAACCAATACATTTCTAAGGTTTAGTAGGAAATTGTACCAACAAATTAAGCATTTGATAATATTAACCATTATAAACTTAAGATAATATTTGGATTATTTTATTATGGTTTCGTCACTTAATATATGAAGAGAATTATTTGTGCCAAATTTTACGTGTAGCAAATAAAGAAAATATAACCAGTGGCAGTGACGGGGCTTAGGACCCAAGTAGGGGTAGTAGTCTTAGCACTCGTCTTCACTATCTGCTGTGGTTACTCCTCTACATGACATCTATAAAACCACGTTACAGTCACATATAAAACCAGTTGTCATAGGATCATATTTTTAACGATGTCATGCCTAAGTCGAATCAACTAAAACAATATATAGTGCCTACCAATACATTCATCGCTGGTCACTAACTCCTAAGAAGGAATGTCCCAGGAAATCTGGCTTTTGAAAAAACACAAACATTGCCGATTTGTGAGAAAGAATTCTACTATTGACAGCTCATCAAAGCTCTTGCAAGTCCAAGGTCTATTAAACTATACAATAAACTATAAAGTAACTTAACTAGTATATTCCTCGCAAACTGTTTGGGGCATTGAAAGTTACGATCACAACTCCCAGTGAGTTTGGTAAACTGTGAGACAAAGATGAAAATTTTAAGGTCGTTCAAAACCAAATTTCGCTGTGATAAACTATCTTAAAAGGACAACTTTATTATAAATCATTACACAAAGATTAACGTACATAATTTAAAATAATGAGTTTGTATTTGAATAATGGTTTGTATCATGTGATTCAACAAAGCTTGTAAATTACAATATCACTTACAAATAAAACTAACTAAAACTAACTAACTATCTTCACGCTGTATCCCTGACGGGGTAGTCAGAGAGGACAGATCGCCAGGCTTCGCGATCCATGCATACTTCTTTCGCTTCTTCGAGATTCATCAATCGCTTCATACACGCACGTCTGAAATCAAAAAAAAATCAAATCATCTAATCAATTCTGTTTTGTCATTAACAAACCATATTCCATATTACTCTTTTGACCTGTTTTATTTATTAACGAATCCGTCCTCTGAGGTCGATTCCGTTGACAATCTTTAACCCTGAACAATGATTTCCACAAGCATACATTACCCTATCATGTTGCGTGACTCTAGTATTCATTGAGTCAACGTGTACAATACATGATAGGGTCACGCAAGCATATGGTGATTTTGTGTGGGAATATTTTGAGGTTACGTGTCAAAGGGAATTTATTTTATTGCTGTTTATGTTCACCAAGTTGTGTAGTAGAAAAATATTGCACAGTTTACCTGTTTAGACTTTGAATGCGTATATAAAGGCATGTATTTTAATGAATCATAAACGTTGTAGTTCTATCATCAAACAATTTAGAGGCATAGATATTTCACTATCTTATTGGAAGATTAGACTTCAAAAGTTCTTTCTCAAAGTTAATGGTAAATATTTCCTAATGATCAAGAATCATTTTGAAGACCTTCCTTATACACGACTGTTTTTAACACGATGTTTTTATTTTTATGGGCCTTTGTTATTCTCTATAATTTGCAAGTCATAATTTTATATATTACAAATTATTGATTAATAATGTAGACAAAAAATCCATTTTAATAACATAATTTTAGTGTAACTACGATTACGCCTCTAAAACCTCATTTTGTAACCTACATAAAGAATAGACACGCACCGCTAATCACTTTCATCGATTGAAAAGCCACATAAATCAATTCGATAATCCAGTTTCATTTACCAAGGCTTCTTCAATCCGGCCCTGTTGGTAATTAGTCATGTATTTAGCCAACCTTGTTGTCTCTTTGACAAAACACTTAATTGATAGTCTCTATTTAGCTGTTGTGATTGAACTAATTTCATTCCATTATTGGCAATGAATTATTTGGTAGAAACGTCCCATTGAGAGTTTCAATTCATGACGCTCGCCCGTCTATCTATTAAGAGCTTACAATTTGTACTGACGTATAGATTTTACATTAACATTATCACCATTTGCATCTGCTTATACATTTTATGAGAAATTTGTTCCTGGACAGACAATAATCAGTCTTTCCCTAGTAGGTGCCTGTTTTTCTTCTTCTACTTAGTATATTCCCAAAGGTCCCAAACCCTTCCGGTATTCGGAACCTGGGGTCCATTTCGATTCGGCTGCTAGGAATAAAATAATTGTAGAAAACAGGTATTAACGCGATCATGCTTATTTTTCTTGAATTAGCTTGACGTTTCGACTGGGTTGTACCAGCCGTGGTCACAAGTAGACTGAAGCGGCGGTGTCACTCCGATTGTGAGGTAGAATCGTCTGAATCTACCCTCATATTGTTTATCAACGCACCAGTACACACTACACTGACAATGTCCATATTCTGTACGCCGCCCGTATGCCGAGCGTTACCCGACTGTGCAAAACAGCGACGTTGGGTGATATTAATGATTGAATCCCACGTCGTAGATAATTTGAAGCCCTCCTCTCTATTCAAATTTGTATGTTTTTTGTATTTCATTTGCCTCGCGCACCTCTCTCTAGTAAAATGGCGGTCAGTGGAGAGGAATTGGGAACGGTGAAACTCAATCCAGTGATTTGTGCCTGATTGTAATAAGTGCCCTGCAATCGCTGATTTGTTGGTCTGTCGGTTTTTTACAGCGGCGATATGTTCTTTTATCCTTTAAGCTATGGTCCTTGTTGTTTGGCTTATGTAGTAACTACAGCAGCTGCATTTTATTTTATAAACACCAGGCGTTTGTAAAGGCAGTACATCCTTCGGTATGCCCTCCATTTTATTTACTTTAGCCCCCGGCGTGTACATAGTTGGAATGGAATAGTTTCGCAACACCGTTCCGATCTTATCTGTTACTCCTTTCACATAGGGCAAGTAGGCTAGTTGTCTTTTTACCTCTGGATGCCTAACGCGCCTTGTCAGACTGTCGTAATCGCTTCCTACCTCCTGAACATGGTTAAGTTCATCCTCTAAATGTTCAGGGTCACAAAGATCATAGGCTTTGTTCTTTTAAGAAGTCCTCTGAAAATCAGCGCTGTCAAACTGGTCTCCAGTGGGGGCAGCTTTAAGCTGAGAGAAGGCCAAATTTCGCGCAGATTCTTGCAACGCATGCATATACTTATGTATGATAGATTTACTTATGTATAATTTTAAATTTCATGTTGGTCTATTTTTTTTTGTTTTTTTTATCACTGTGTATAATGTGTTGTTTTGTTCTGTGTAAAATTAAAAAACATTTTTTTTTTATTACGGATTGTAAGTAATGAGGATGGTAGTGAGACGTAGCGTATAGGTATTCAAATTAAATAAGCATAATCGTTTTAATACTTGTTTTCTATAATAATTTTAATCATGCACCGCGAAAGTATAAAGGCTAGTATAAATATCTTTTGACTTGCGACTTTCGACCTTATTGAGACGACTGTCGTCTGACCTCTCAACCCCGCCTGCATCTTGACTTAGTTACCTAATCAGTAGGTGCACCGACTATAAGCGCCGACCCCTTTACCCTACGGTAAACTATTCGTTTATGACCGTCTTTCTTTCTATAGTACCTCATGGAGCGCAAATATCGTTCTGTAGTCTCTGATGTCTAATCTGCCTTCTGCTCTGAGCTCCCGAACTCCTGCACTGATCCCTTAACTTTGAAGACTGGAGTACTAATACTCAGCCTCCATAGGTTTGGGATCTGCCCGCTGAGGAGTACGCTGTTGAAAAGGTTTACTAAGATGCCCACACCGCGAGGACCCATCTCCTGCCAGGCTTGGGGATGGGGACTCCATCGGCTCAGACAGCTATCCGATTCATCATGTGGCGAAGAGCAATCTCAACTTCTGCAGGCGTTACCGGTAGCACTAGTCCCTGATTTGGAAGGAGATCCGGAGGATGCACCTCTTTCGTGCTCGTGAAAGTACGAGCGCCATTTCTCCTTCACCGCAAGGTCTGCGCATAACAGGGTGCCTTCAGGGTCTTTTATAGATAAGCTTATGCCCCTATGACGATTCCAACTTTTCATATAGAGGTTGTAAGTGGTCACGCCTGCCTCTGGTAACAGCTCTCTTAGTAACGCACTTCGCAGCCCTGTATGCGTCGCGATCTTCAGAAGATCCTTACGCTTGCCACTTATAAAGAGGGCTTTCTTCTACTTAGTCTCCCTTTAGACCACCAAGTTTCCATGTCACATTTGCGTCCACGATAGCCGCCTGAATCCTGTCCTTGAACTCTTTTGCCGTCAGTGTCGATGCACTTGTTACCGACAGCTGTTGCAAACTTTTGGCACCTAGCTTCATCAAGCAGCCACCATCTTATATGGCGCTGACACCGCTCGGTGCATTTGCATTTATACTTCACGCAGAGGTCCATGACAAGGAGACGGTGTTGTGCAGTTAGACTCTTGAAATACATGTTCTCATTGCCCAGATCAGCAGTCGCATACGTTCTGATGTTGGTTTCTTCTTACGGGTGCCGTATCCAAAACCACCATGGACACGTTAAAACTCCTCACACTCCTTACACACATAACTGTTTAGATCGCCGTCCAAAACGATTCCCTGTGACAACGAAATGCTCCGAAGCACTCTCTCGAATCGGCCCTATTACGACTTCTTATCGGAATCGCTACAACCGGCCTTTGGTTCGTAGGCACTTATCAGGTGGGTAATAATCCCATATTTAAGCCCCCTTACGATCATAAGCCACTACAGCGTTTTACCTCCAAGATGCCGCTCTGCAGCCTCTCGGAGAGCACCACAGTCACTTCGTTCTCCCCACCAGGTGCATCCGTGTAGTACAGCTTGTAGCCCTTCTGTAAAGGCCAGGCTCTATTGCCCTTCCACCGTGTTTCCTGCAGAAATGCCACGTCCATCCGCCGCCTGGAGAGTCCATCAGCCAACTCTACCGTACTCCCAGTCAGCGTGCCAATGTTCCACGTAGCGAAGCGGATACGGGTTGGGCTAAGTTCTTTAACCCTGCTGGTCCACATAGCAGCCCTAGCCCACTTGCTCGGCTCCTGTGCGCCGTTTTGCGGAGGCGCCCTATACCTAGCTGCATTCCTACTATTCATTTTCGTATTGTTTCGGCAAGGTGCCTTTTATAGGAGCAACGCCCTGTAGTGAAACACACGTATGTTAGTTAAGTACTGATTTATTTTCGAACACCCTCATATACATAGCATAAATTTAACATACCGTCTTATATATACTACATCTCTCTCCTCCAAAGAAAACAAAAGTAAGTAGGTATTGTACATTTAACAATATGTATTAGTTGTGTATATTCAATACAAGATCTATAAAAACATAAATAAATTCTTAATTTAAGAACTTAAACATAAAGGTTAGGTAGACACAATAATAATGACATTATTTTTAAACAATAAAGTGGCAGACAGGCATAAGGCCCCGCCGATTGGGTAAATATGAATTAAAATCACAATGTAATTTATTAACTTAGTCTCGTCACTTAGTCACGCCCAAAAAGTAACTCTTTTAGCATTCGTGTAGTCCTTTCAGCAGACCTAGTAATAGGAACCGTGGGTGGCGAAGGTGACCTGTCATCACTGCCCGCGGTTGGAGAAACCGGAAAGTCACTGATAGCAACCTGCTGTGTTGACTGGGGAGTCTTTGACACAGAACTGTCGTCGTCAGTACTAGCCTTTGAGCGTATTTGATCAGCCGCCAACTTTTGTTTACGCCTATGCACACTTTTCCGTACCAACCCCCTGGCGCTGGCAGCACCGACAGAACTAGCAGGTCCTCTTAAATACTTCCTCGAGCTTAATGTGGGCTCCGCGGACCGTACCACCAACTGACTTCGAGTACGTCGGCATAGTCTGTCCCCTACATCCTTTACGATATAGGAGCGAGGTTCTGATGCATGTGCTACTATAGAAACAGGTTTCCCAACGCCATTAGCGATTAATGTTGCCTTCTCACCAGGAGACAACTGTTGAATTGACTTCGCCGACCTATCATAATAACTTTTAATCTTTTCACTATTACACATTAACGCTTTATAATTGCGATCATTATCGACTTTCTCACTTAACAATTTTGAACTAATTGGTAATTTTGTATTTATACGTCTACCCATTAAAATTTGTGCCGGTGAATCTAAGCCATTTCGAGGGGTCGCCCTAAAGTTCAACAAAGACATGGAAAAATCATGACCAGAATCTTTTGAAAGCATTTTTTAAGCATTTTTTTTTTGTTTGAACGGTTCTCTCACTCTTTCCATTTGACTGAGCGTAATGTGGAGAAGATTTTACGTGTCTTATTTCCCATTCATGCATAAATGTTTTAAAATCACGTGAGCTATATGCGGGCCGATTATCAGTTACCAACTCCATTGAAATGCCATGCCGTGAGAACTGTTCCTTCATAGTACAACCCCATACCACAATATCATCTATAAAAGATTCAACACCTTCTAAGTCTTCTAGATGTTGCCTAAGTCTTGCGTGAAAGACTTCTGGTGCACAGCTGATACCGTAAGGAAGGCGGAGGAACTGGTACCTTCCAAAAGGCGTGCTAAATGTACATAAATCGGCGCTGACATCGTCGATCTCCACCATCCAAAACCTACAGCGTGCATCTAGTACACTAAAAACAGTAGCACCACGTAAGCGCGCTGCCAACTCAGGTACTGTTGGCAAAGTATATTGCGCGCGCCTTATCGCACGGTTCAGAGGTCGGGGATCTAGGCATACCCGAATGCTTTCATCTTTTTTCGCGACCAAGACGATTGCATTCACCCAATCGGTCGGATGTGTAACCTTCCTAACAACACCCGGCCCTTCCATTCTATGTAATTCATCTAACAATTTACTCTTAAGACCTAAGGGAATTTTTCTAGCAGGACAAACAACTGGTTGGATGTACTTATCTATCACAATACTGTATTTACCAGGTAACTTTCCAAGTCCTTTGAATAAATCAGAAAGCTGTTCCATATTTATTGCATTTACTTGATTAATTAATTTTAAAGCAATGCAGCCTTCTAAATCAACCACAACAAAAGATAAAAACAAATGCTCATTTTTGTAAACAAAGCTTAAATTATCAATGCCTATGATTGGCAACCGATTGCCAGTAAAGGAATGTACTCGCTTTAAAAACGGCTTAAGGTTCTTAATTGTAAAACCTAAGTTTAAATAATCCCTTTTCGATATTACATTTATCATAGAACCAGTATCTATTTTTAACAAAATGTTTTTTCCCCGGCATTTTACACTTCAATTCATTCATTCAATGACTTACATATTTTTTTACTTCCCTCGATTGTGTTGACATAAAACATATCTCTGCAGTTGTCCTCACTGTCACTGCTCGCGGCACTTATACTTAAATTTAGCACATTACGAATAGCCCGTTTTTGTTCACATACACGCGCAAAATGACCTTTTTATCACATACATAGCACAACGCGTTAAGTGCTGGGCACCGCTCACTACCCAGATATCGCTTATCACCACAGTGCAGACAAGCACTCCGTTGCGTGTTTGAGTTCTTCGATCCGCGATACCTTGCACCGCTACTACTACTACCTGCGCCGGCGGCGCCTCGCTTCTGTCCTCTCGAGACTCTTATACCTCTGTTACTATATCTACCCTGAACTGCATTCACTTGGATAGGGTCTGTAACCCCATCAATGCAGTTACCTTCCTCTCGTGATATCTCGGCCGCCTGACAAATATGTATTGCCTTTGCTAAGTTCAAGTCTTCAGAGCGAAGAAGGCGATCTCTTACTGTATTGATCTTAATACCGCACACAATCCTGTCTCGTAACAAACTTTCATGCAACTGTTCGAACTCACAATGTTGACTGAGTACCCTCAAAGCAGTTACATATTGGTCGATGGTTTCACCCTTTTCTTGATTACGAGAAAAAAATTTAAACCGCCTCACAGTAATATTTGGCTTTGCACTGAAATAATTTTCAAATTTCTTTAGGACACAGTTGATGTCATCCTCACTTTCACCTTCGCCAAATGAAAAAGTGGTGAATGCTTCGTAACCGGCCGCTCCAATGAGATTAACTAACAGGCTAGCCTGAACTTCCTTAGGCTCTTTACTCACTCCAGAAACTTTCAGAAATACTTCGAACAGTTTCCGCCATTGCCGCCACGCTTCAGCCCGTGCGGCCGGACCACCGTCGAGTTGTAGCTCCGCTGGAGGACGCGCCTGTTCCATATTCGTTAAAATATAACCGCACTCTTACTGCGAATGTATTATAACAAAATATTCTACCGGATTGAGTACGTTAACACGTTCTAAAACTGTTAAAACTACGCACCGCTGTCACTATGTAGTGAAACACACGTTAGTTAAGTACTGATTTATTTTGGAACACCCTCATATACATAAGACTAACTAACTAACTAACTATCTTCACGCTGTATCCCTGACGGGGTAGTCAGAGAGGACAGATCGCCAGGCTTCGCGATCCATGCATACTTCTTTCGCTTCTTCGAGATTCATCAATCGCTTCATACACGCACGTCTGGGTATCCGAGTACTTTTGACCTTTCCGTTTTTGAGCAATCTGCTCACGTGGTCTTCATATGTAAGTCTCGGCCTTCCCTGACTCCTTCTACCCTCTACTTTTGAACAATATATATTCTTCGTCAATCGTTCCTCACTCATTCGTTGGACGTGTCCAAACCAACGGAGCACGCCCTTTTCCAGCTTAACGCTGACACTTTCATTCAAACCTGCCATATTGCGTATCACTTCGTTACGTATTCGGTCGGCCAAGGTAACGCCGCACAATTTTCGAAGTGATCGCATCTCCACAGCATTCAATTTACTTTCATGCATCTGCTGACATACCCAGGTTTCACTACCGTAAAGCAAAGTTGGCACTAGCACTGCGTTATGAATCGCCATTCGTGCTTCTTTTACGATGCTTTGTCGCTTTACTAACTGGGACAAAGCACCGTTAACTTTGTTTCCGGCAGCTACTCGCCGTTCTACATCCGAATCACATCTTCCATCCGCGCTAAACATACTTCCTAAATACACAATTTCATTCACTTGCTCTAGACGTTCCTGGTTTACCCTAATCTCGCATTTAGTTCTTACGTCACCTCTTTCAAATACTAGAACCTTAGTTTTACTTGCATTCATGCGGAGACCCTTACTTTCACACCCCTCTTTCATATTAGTGACTAATGCCTGTAGGTCGGCTTCTGATGAGGCCATGAGCACCGCATCATCAGCGTACAGCAGACAGTTTACTGTAAAGTCACCCAAATTCACACCCATATTAAAATCTTTCAACTTCTGCAGGCAACTGTCCAGATACACTATGAACAGCCAGGCGGACATGACACATCCCTGTTTGACGCCTGTACAGACATCAAAAAGAGGTGACACATCCCCCCCTACTCGCACGCAAGCCTTACAGTCCCTATAAAGCGACTGTATTGCCCGCAGTAGCGAGCCGTCCACACCATATCCTGGCAGCAAGTCCCACAGCGTTTCTCTCACAACGTTATCAAATGCTTTCTCTAGATCCACAAAAGCGCAGAAAACCTTCTGGCTAAGAGCCAGAAACTTTTCCGCGATCATGCGGAGAGAAAACACTTGATCTATGCAACCTCTTCCACGTCGGAATCCGCATTGAGCCTCCCATAAATACCTTTCAGACTTTTCTTGCATTCGTGCCGTTATAACCTTTGCATACACCTTACTAGCTAAGCTGACCAAGCTGATCGCCCTGTAGCTGGAGCAGTTTAGGCGCGAGCCTTTCCCTTTGTAAAGAGGTACTACAACTGCTACTCGCCAGTCATCTGGGACCTCACCCGTCCGCCAGCACAAGTTGCATAACAGACAAAGTGTGTCCCAGACACGCGACCCACCGTACTTGATCATCTCAGCAGTAACTCTGTCTTTTCCCGCAGCCTTACCACATTTCATACTTCTTATCGCTTGTTCTATTTCTTTCATACTAATGACTTCAATGACATCGGGATCCGGAGCATCGAAGTGAGCTCCACTTCCCGATGTGGCATCTCTGTCTTTTCTTGCATACATCTTTTCATAATATTCACTCCATCTCTGCAGGACGTCACTTTGGTCTGTTAGGACGTCATTGTTAACACTAAGCACTTTATTCATACTGCAGATTGCCGAACAACTCCGGGTCCTGCCTACCTCTTTCCAGAAGAGCTTGGCATTATCCCGGAAATTGGATGACAACCTTTCATCCGCTTTCATTCTGCACCTTTCACGAGCTTCTTCTATCACTGCCTTCGTGTTAACTTTCTGCAGCTTGTATCTCTCTTTCATATTAAAATCATTCCGCGAGGCTAAGTAGTCTAGCCATGCTTTCTTCTTCATTCGAACTGCTTCTTTCACTTCCTCATTCCACCATGCATCACGCTTATTACTACTGCCTCTTTTCGTTTCTCCACACACTTCCACAGCGGCATTTATCATACTGTCCCTAAGGTTCTGCCATACACTTTCCACATTCTCACTGCTTACATTGACGTCGCCAAGCTTTTCGGCTACCCTTTCATTATATTTATCCCTAATGGATGCATCCTGCAGCTTCCAGCTTTTGATGCTATAAGTCGGCCCAGGTTCAGGACACTCGGTACGATGACGCCAACCCGCGAACAGACCCCTAATCCTAGTTATGACTAGGTAGTGGTCTGATCCCAGCTCAGCGCCTCGATAAACCCTCGTGTCCATCACCTGTTTACGGAGCCGACTATCCATTAGGAATAGATCTATCATGCTTCTCTTTGACTTACATCTCCTCGTATACATATGAATTTGTTTGTGGTTGAACATTGTGTTCGCCACAAACAAATCCTTCTCCTTACAATATGCCAGTATTAGCTTGCCAGCGTCGTTCACCCTTTTATCCCCATACTTCCCGAGTACCGACTCAAAACCATTGCGAGCGGTACCCACCCATCCATTCAAGTCTCCACATACTATAAGTCTTTCATTTCCTTCTATCACATTTAGAGCTTCTCTCATACTCTCCCAGAAGTCCTCTAGCTCACTCGCGTTCGACGAAGATACTGGCGCGTAAGCAGCTACCAGGAAAATCTTCGTCAAACCAAGTTTTATATATACATAAGCATAAATTAAACATACCGTCTTATATATACTACACGCCCTTAGACCTTCCAACCCCAGAGGGGATAGCCAGCGCCAGAGCCAAGTCCGTTAATCAGCAGGTGCACGCACTAGCACCTGAGCTCCGTACACCTTTCTCTTTTTGTTTGTTCACTTCGATAATGAACTGGCTTACGAGAAATTCAGTAGTTGTTAAATCCAATACAAGAGGTTTCAAGAAAACGAAAGAAGAAAATACGCTACTAGGATGAACTCAAAACCGAGCTCGAAATTTGAATAATGGATACAACTTTAAATTTCGCCGAATTTTATGTCCGTATGTATGTTGTAACAAACTTGTTTTGGTCCTTTATAAATAAAAATTCTTGTTTAATATCAATTAGGTCAATCATTATTATGGTACAATCCTTTTTCTTAATTTAAAATATATGTACCTAGAGACTTCACGTTATAATTTGACTATGCTAAGCAAATATTACCATCAACATATTTCGACACAATGCATCAAAGTATCGGTTTCACCTTTTATATATATAACAAACATCATCAGCAGGTAAAAGGTATTATAAAGGTATTTCAGAGTAAATGTTATACTCGTATTGACACCTAAAACGCTAAAAGTTCAACTTTGAAATATTTAAAGCGTCCGTTTGAAATAAAACACCGAGCATACTATAAAATGTAATGTGACTGTTTACAAACTGGACCTATTAAAGTTTAATAAATGTGAAATATTACATTAAATAAATGTGTGTACACTTTCATGAACATATTTAGTCCTGGGCACTAGGCAAGCATCGGGCAGCAGGAACTCATAAATACGGTTTTATTGGAAATGTGTTGGAACACAAGCAATGTATGAAAGTAACGACACCCAAGGGTCATGTGCTTGTACTCGTGTTCAGTATAATTCTAGCACATTTTATTTTCAACCAAGCCATAGAGTCTGTTGTTTAGTAGACATATTAAATACATTATAATGTGTGTTGTATTTAAAGTTTTACTGTTATGGAAAATCCAGAAAAATATCCTTCGTATATTTTTCGTGCATTTTTGAACTGGAATGTTTGTGGATCTGAAGAAAGCATTTGATAAGGTTGTAAGAGATATTCTGTGGGATTTGCTGCCCGGATATGGTGTTGACGGCTCGCTACTGCGGTCAACACAGTTGCGTGCTAGTTTGTCACCTATTTTCGATATCTGTGTAGGCGTTAAACAGGGTTGTGTCATATCCGCCTGACTGTTCATAGTGTATCTGGACAGTGGCCTGCAAGAAAATTGATAGATTGTAATATGGGTTTTGAATTTGGGTGACTTTTACAGTAAATTGTTGTAAGTGAGAGGAGTGAGCCAGTCATAGCTGGGAGACTGGGAGGTCGAGCGAATGGCCCCAGCGATAGAGGCCCTTCACCCCGTGGGGCATAGCCTTTGGAGTTCACCAGCTTGGTAGACGAGGGGCAGCTGGAAGATGCAAACCGTTTTGAGGTGCGCATCTTTTCAGATGGGAGCAAGATTAAGGGCCGAGTCGGTGCCGCGCTATCGTTTTGAAATAGTCGGACCGACGCTAAGGTCTTCAAACTTGCTGTCGCGCCCCATTGCACCGTCTACCAGGCCGAGCTCCTGGCGCTATGCAAAGCAGCCAGTGAGGTCCTCAGGCGTGGCTCGTCCACGTTCGGTATCTTCAGCGACAGCAGAGCCGCTCTCTTGACGATAATCAACCGTCATGCCCTTTATCCCTTGGCAGTGGAAGCCAGAGCCGCACTTCTGCGCGGATTGGCCCCGGGTAAGGAAATTTCCTTATTCTGGGTCAAGGCCCACGCATGGCTGGAGGGTAACGAACGAGCCGATGAGCTCGCGAAGGAAGCGGCTCTGACGTTGAAGAGAGCATCGGTCTGTATCCTGTCTCATTCGTGAAGCGTGCCCTTAGGCGGGACACGCTTGACGAGTGGAACAAGAGATACAGGGGCGGGATGGCCTCCGTTACTAAGCTTTTCTTCCCAAGCGCAGTGGAAGCTTATAGTATCGTCCGCAAAATGACAATCGCCGGCACCGTCACCCAACTGCTGACGGGGCACGGTGGGTTCTCCTCATACTTGACACGTTTCAAGTGTAAGGAGGACCCATCGTGCGCCTGCGAGCCCGGGGTAGAGGAGACAGTGGTCCACCTGCTACAGAACTGCCCGATTCATGAAGTGAAACAATATTAAGACAATATTATGCAAGTAAATTAAATAGGCTTAACACATCCACCAATTATTCTGTTTTTGATAGTTACTTAAATCGGTCGCTTTGTCAAAGAAGAACTGCTTAAATCATGTGTAATAATTTCTCACACTATCTTACAATTTACTCACACAAACAAAGTATCTACTGTATTCATACGACTCCTGAGTAGGCAAGATTACATTCTGCTTACATTTGAAAGACATGACGTTAGAACTAAGTGCGAGACTTGGATAGACCAGGACCGTCTAGAGCAAGTGAATTAAAGTGCAGAAACACATAACGCAGTGCTAGTGCCAACGTTGCTTTTCGGTAGCGAAACCTGGGTGTGTCAGAAGATGCATGAAAGTAAGTTGAATGCTGTAAAGATGCGATGCGAAACCCAGACGTGCATATATAAAGCGATTAATGAATCTGCAGGAATCGAAAAAAGTATGCATGGATAGCGAAACCTGGTGATCTGTCTTTTCTGACTACCCCATCAGGAATAAAGCGTGAATATAGTTAGTTAGTTATTGTTTTTAGAAGTCGTCACGGAACGAAATGCTATATGTCGTGTGTGTGTGTCAGTGCATTGAGCCTATTACAGCCAAATTAAATTTTCAAAATTTAGTGTAGATACGCATTCACTATTTCACGTATAATAAAAAAAGTCTTATGTAGTTATAGTAGTCAGTATCCGCACCTGTCACGCGGGAGACTGAGGTTTGATTCCCACCGGAGAGATTCATTTGTGTTTTTTTGTATGAAATTATTTCATTGAGTATTCTCTCGACTTGTTATTTATTTTAGCCATGATGCATGTGGCTGGATAGCCGGGTGTAAGTGGGACACTGTTGCTTCTTTTTGCTAGCAAGTCATGCTCGCACAAGAGGCGGCGGAGATAGAGCTAGAGAGAATTCTTCGTCCTGAGTTCCGCAATCTGAGGCGAGGGCTCCGCAGATTTGTCTTTGACCAAGACTACCCGCCTCCATGACTGGGGGCCTGTGTACGGCGGCTGCTGCTTGCCGTTCTTACAGAAGCAGGCCATGGAAAGCGGCGTGGCGTGAGAATTACATGCACGTAGTTTACCCCCTCAAGGAATAGGTATAACCCCCGAACTTTCCAAACAAGCGAGATAACACTTGAAACCTAAAAAGGCAGAAAAACACCCGATCCCTCCAAGTTTGTCGGGAGCCCTGAGGTTATCCTTGCGAAGGCTCACCCGGGACTTCTTGATATAGCGGATGGAAAGGTAACGTGTGGTTTTATTCGGTAGGAGTTATGACTCCTACAACGAGCATCCATGAGGATTTCTACAAGGAATAAACTGAATTTAATATATATTTAATATATTTTATAAACGTTAGGAACTTTAATCCTTCGTTTCCCGACCGCAATTTTTTTTTACTATAGTATTGTTCAAATAAATACTTCTTGTTTCCGAAAAATTAGTAGTCATTATAATTGTAGCCCATTTGGCAATATAAATATGTATTATTTTAAGATTCACGATCGACAGTAAGATGATTAAACAAGTAATCGTTTACAGATCACTGAGCTAAAAAGGCTACAAGCGCTGCTAATGAGAAACAAGGCCCAAGGCTTCCGTAACAACATCATATCGTGTACATTATAGAACAAAACTGTAGAAAGTAGGTTTCATAAAAATTCCTTCATCAACTTATGCTACCAGCTTATGAATAACTAGCTCATACGTTAACTGACACATCCGTCCTACTTGAATAATGTGATGGGCCGACAAATGCCTGTTACCAACACATTTTCCTTCAACCAAATTGGGCCGACGACATCTTGATAAACAGGCCTTTAATTTGTAACGTGAAACGACTTATTTTTCGACAACATTCTTAATTATATGGTCTGGGACTTGATACCTACCGATACGATAATTTATAGGATTTCTATGGTACATTTCATATCGTTCATTTTCTACTATGTAGGTACTATTATGTATGTTAATATCATTAGTACTATTTTGTTACAAAAGAAAACCTTCACTCCATATCCCTAACGGGGTAGACAGAGAGGACAGATCATACTAATCATGGATACTTCTTTCGCTTCATCATATATGCACATCAGGGTATCCGTATTTTGGTACATAGGTATAATATATTTTATCTTTATTAGGTGAAACTTTTTTAAAGTAGAATTTTATTAGTATAATTATATTATTTGTCCATTTATCGCATGTTGCATTACAGTTCACAGAGCAACCAATGCTAATAATGTAATATCGGTGGTCGCATCAGCTGACCATGAGGTCTTATGCATCATGTCAATGTCACGCGTCCATCATTTGAATATTTATAATTAAGTATCACAAAACTTGGATCGTACTGAAGTGCGAACCGCCTTTTTACAACCCTGCCAAATCTAACTATCTTCACGCTGTATCCCTGACGGTGTAGTCAGAGAGGACAAATCGACAGGCAACGCGATCCATGCATACTTCTTTTGCTTCTTGAAGATTCATCAATCGCTTCACACACGCACGTCTGGGTATACGAGTACTTTTGATTTTTCCGTTTTTGAGCAATGCTGCTACTTCATATGTAAGTCTCGGCCTACCCTGACTCCTTCTACCCTCTACTTTCCCACAATATATATTCTTCGTCAATCGTTCCTCACTCATTCGTTGGACGTGGCCCTACCAAATCTACACTGAGTTATTGGCAGAGCAATTCCATCACAAGATCAAAAAAATATATACCATTATTTATGAAATTAAGACTTATATTGTATATTTTGTTTACTATTTCTTAACCACTATCATTCTACGATTTCCCATCCCTAAATCCAATAAAAAATGTATTTACATAATTATTGTAATTATTGCACATCAGGGTATCCGTATTTTGGTACATAGGTATAATATATTTTATCTTTATTAGGTGAAACTTTTTTAAAGTAGTCTTAGGATTTGAAAAATCTATTTGTGTTAGATTGTCCATTTATCGACTTACTCTGGTGCTGTTCTAAACCAAGTCCAGTATCCACGTTAGGTATTGTCAATTGTATTTACTAAAAGTGCCAAGAACATGTACCTAAAATAAACAAGGAACTATTTAGTGGCGGATTTTCTATGTACCTACTTGTATAAAAGCCATCTGATACCTTGAATGTATCTCACCCCAGTTAGTCTCCGAGCTAACACATAAGACCACTGTGCAGAAGAGGCGCAGGCGTAGTTCCACCTTTCATCAAATCAAGCAAAGACTACAATAGTATAGTGTCAACCAAACTTGTGTCAATTATTTATTTTTAATTTTTCCTTTATTGTTATTTTTATAAGTTTAAAATTTGTGTGTCTATATAGTGTTTTATGTAAATATACATATATGTTAAATTGCAGCAATGCGGAGGTAAGTCAACCTACTCCATCACTATTTGATTTAGTTCGCTGCCCTCACTGTTCCCAAGCCCGTTTCTTTAGGGGTGAGCAGGGTTTAAAAATACATGTTGGGAAAGTGCACAAACTCCAACATGTATTTGCGAACCCTTCGGCACATGTTTCTCCCACTACTTTAGATATTAACAGTGACGAGTCGCCTTTTTGGAAAACACTCTCAAAATTAAAAAATTCTGTTCCCGTTTTAAAAAGAATTCCTCGGGGTGCAAGATCTACGGTGGCTAGATGTTTAGCTAGTTACTTGGGTCTTGCAGTCCGAGAAAATTCTAAATCGGCTTGGGAGCAGCTGCTCACCTTCCCATTCAAAATTCTTCACATCAATAAGGACAAAACTACAACTTCGAAATCCTTAACTGCCCAAATAAAAAATAATTGCAATAATTTGACTTATAATTTAGATGCAAAATTTTCAATAGTACGCAAAAATAATTTTTTCAATTTAGTTGAAGCCAAACAAGGGATGGTGACCTAAGTGGGGCGTCGAGACTCCTTTTCAGTAGTGATGTGGTGGCGCCATGTACGCCTGAAACACTTGCGGTCCTGCAGAGCAAGCACCCGGCGCCTGTGGATGGCCTTCGTTTCCCTGAGGCTCCTGACTCAAGCCTTGACTGCCTCAGTGTTACTGCCAAGGATGTTTTGAGTGCCGTTAATTCTTTTCGTTGTGGTTCTGCTGGTGGCCTCGACGGCTTGTCTCCACAGCATCTTAAAGATCTTGTGAGTCCAAGCGCTGGGGACGCTGGTGAAGTGCTTCTTGGGGAGTTGGCGGCTCTCATGAATCTTATGCTCTCCGGTGGTGTAGTCGATGACATCATCGATATCTTGTATGGGGCCAATCTGTGTGCACTTTACAAGAAAGATGGTGGCATTCGCCCCATTGCCGTAGGGTGTACTTATCGTCGTATGGCAGCAAAAATGTGTTGTAATTTTTATAAAGAGCATTTAGCTGAGGAATTTCAGCCCCTCCAAATAGGTTTTGGTTCGAAAGGGGGCTGTGAGGCTGCCATACACGCACTTTCTGCATACCTTGACAGTGGGAAAAGCGAGGTAATCCTAAAGGTTGATGTGAAGAATGCTTTCAACTCGGTGTATAGGGACACTTTGTTGTCCCAAGCTAAATTAGAAATTCCAAAAATATACAACTTTCTTTGGCAATGTTACAGATACCCAACAAAACTGCTATATCAGGACAATGTTTTAGAATCAGCTGTTGGGTGTCAACAAGGTGATCCTCTCGGACCGGTAATTTTCAGTTTAGCTATTCATCCTATTATTCGCGAGTTAAATTCAAAATTTAATGTGTGGTATCTAGATGATGGTACTTTGGGAGGGGAAGTTGAGACAGTTTTACAAGATTTAGTAGTTTTAAAAAATAAATTTAGTTCCATTGGTTTAGAGCTTAACACAAATAAATGCGAAATTTTTATTAATGATAATATGGACAAGAAATTAATATTTTCCAAATTTAATTCATTAACTCCTGGTATCAAAATTATCGGGAAAGATTCACTTCGCCTCCTAGGGTCCCCAATTTTCGAAGATGCCTACAATAATTTTATAGAACAGAAAATTCAAGATTTTTGTGATATTTCCGATCGTCTACTCAAAATTAACATTCATTCGGCTTACACCATTCTCCGGTTTTGCTTGTTTGTACCAAAATTTACTAATGTTCTCAGGTCAACTCAATTTTGGAAACACTCTGGCCTTTTAGCTAAAATAGATAATATTATTATAAACACTCTCAGTAAGATTTTAAACGTGGCCTTGAATGACCTTTCGTCATTGCAAGCGACTCTGCCAATACGTTTGGGTGGCCTCGGCATTCGCAAAATTTCCGATATTAGGTTTACCAGCGTTCCTGTCCTCAGTCCACAGTACGGAGGCGTTAACTAGGAAAATTCTCGCACCTACACTAGTTAATTCCGAAATACTGTGTAAGATTGAAGCAGTAAATGCTTGGAAAAATGCCTGTCCGAACTCCGACTTGCCAAGGAACCTTTTCTCACAGCGTCAGAGGGACGGGCCGCTTTGCAGTTTAGTAAGAAACAATTTATTAAGCTCCAGTACGCCAGCTGCTGAGCGAGCCCGTTTACTGGCAGTGGGCACGTGGGAATCGGGTCTGTGGCTACAAGCTCTTCCTTCGTCTAACATAGGGACCATGTTAGACGATACTACCTTTCGCATTGCTTCCTGCCTTCGTTTGGGTGCGCCATGTGTTTCTCCGCACCAGAGCCATTGTGGAGTAGTCGTCGATCGCCTTGGACATCATGGCTTGTCTTGCTGCAGAAGTGCTGGGCGATTACCACGGCACGCGAGCCTTAACGACTTAATCCGACGTGCTCTTGTCGCCGGCGGTGTGCCAGCTAAACTTGAACCGAATGGTTTGACGCGCGACGACGGCAAGAGACCGGACGGTATGTCGCTAATGCCGTGGAGGATGGGTAGGTGTTTGGTGTGGGACGCTACGTGTGTCGACACTCTTGCTCCTACTCATCTTCCAGGTACTGCTGGTTGTGCCGGTGCCGCCGCTGCTTCTGCGGAGACCCTTAAACGGCAGAAATATTTGCAACTCGTAAGTGATTACGTTTTTGAGCCGTTTGGGGTCGAGACGTTAGGGTCCTGGGGTCCAAGTGCTCATAATCTATTTCAAGAGATTGTAAAGCGCCTAATTGACACTACTCGTGACCAGAGGGCTGGATTCTTTTTCGCACAAAGGCTAAGCATTGCCATTCAACGTGGCAATGCTGCCAGTCTTCTAGGAACGCTACCACGTGAGGACTGCGATGCGGAGAAATTTTATGACGCATGTTAGGTCTTTGTTTCTTAGTTATTTTTAGTAAGTTTAGAATTAATTTATCAAAATATTAAGTGCTTTAAAAACTGAACAAGACAAATAAATGTAAGCATTAGAAAATTGTAATTATAAGACCCTATTCGTTCACTGAAAGTTACATAATAAACGTTATTGTATTTACCTAATTTGCATTTTACTTACAAAGTGGTTTTATAAAACTACACCACATATTTTTATGCTCGTATTAGAAAACCTTTATTTTTTCTTGAGAGTAATGGCAATCATTTCAGCTAAATATATAATAGCAAGCACTTAATTGCTTCGCAATGTAACACAGTCCTTGAAAATCTTCAAGGCTGTCTGTGACCTCGGGACATCTAAAAATTTGAATATTGAGTACTAGTTAATGCCCGCCTCTCCGTCTACGTGGTGGTTTCCCGTTCCCGTTTCCCACAAGAACTGGTTCTTTGGATAAAAGTAACATAAGTGTTATTCTGATACAAATACATCCATAGATTCTTACAAACTCTCATGCTTATAACATTAGCTGTAAATATTCAACTGAGGAATAAACACTTTTTAAGTTCAACATTTTGTGTTATTAATATAACTTAATGTTTCTTTAACTGTTTAGATTGTTATTAGTTTGTCTTTGGAAATTACTGACCAATAATCGAGTCAGTGCTTAGAGAGTTGAAAGTGTCAACCCATTTTTGTTTTACAACTGCTTTACATTCAAGTCTAGATTTATCAAAGTCTAATTTAATTCTATCTTGCTGTTGTAAGGAAACATTTCTTATTACAAAATTCAACATTTAATAAAAAAAGTACAACAAAAGAAGGGAGAGATTGCTTTTTTAACTTAAAGAAATTGTTCGCTTAGGAACATAAAATTACAATTAAAAGATATTAATGTAAAAAGGAATATTAATGAGCAGAATTCAATTAATTAGTACGCACTCTTACCGGTAAAAAATCTTTCTTATATTTTATTAATGGCTTGTTGAGTTGAAGGACTTCGGTATTAAGAACAGTCATAGAATCATCGTCATTATAGCGGTTTCGACTTTAAATTTTATTGACATATGTATAACCTTTATCATCTATACAGATAAATGTCATTTTACTGTTAGAATTTCAAATAAACTAAGCGACATATGAAAGTATATACTATACTGACCTATAGACATAAATAAATCAAATTATAAATATTTGTTCTGCTAGTCTGTCTGTTTGTTATGGTTAATCTCTGAAACGACTGAACCGATTTTAACTAGATTTTCGTTGTGATAGCTGATGCTATAAGAAATAGTTTGGACAACAGTTTTATCCTAGTATTCCCACGGAAATCTGAACTTCTTCTTCTGGCTAGACCTTATCCCATTTATTTGGGGTCGGCCCTCATTGTCCTTGATTTCCATGGAGCACGATTTTGTGCCATGTCCAGATTGAGATGAGTTTCTTTAAGGTCTCTTTGGACCGTCGTCAGCCAAGTGGAGGGTGGTCTTCCACGCTTGCGCTTCGTCGTAATAAGTTCAAGGGCAAGCTTCACCATATGATCTTCTGGGCGTCTTTGCACGTGACCATACCACCGCAATCGCTTCTCTTTGTCTTTATCGGCGATCGGGGCAACTTTAAAACTACCTCTTATGTACTCATTACGGATTTTATCCAGAAGTGTGACTCCCGCTGACCAGCGAAGCATGCGCATTTCGGTTGTGTGTAGTTCATTTAAGTGCTGCTTGTTAGTTGACCAGCATTCAGATCCATACAGAATGGCAGGTCTAATCGCTGTCTTGTACAGGTGGCCCTTAAGTTTAACTGGCATTTTCCTATCACACATGACGCCTGTGAGTTGTCTCCACTTCATCCATCCGGTTGTAGTTCTATGAGCAACATCCTTTTCGATAGTGCCATCGTTGCTAATTATTGACCCAAGGTATTTAAATTGGGTTGGTGCTTCAATCCAGTGATTGAAGTTCTGTTGGACACATCTATCTACATCGTCTGAAATCAAAACAACATCGTCAGCGTAAAGGATATTCCAAGGTAGCGGTTTAGGACAGAGCTTTGTAAGGTAGTCCATTGTAGTATTGTAGAGAAGAGGGCTGAGCGTAGATCCCTGGTGCACCCCAACTTCAATTTCAAACGATTCTCCCTTGCCTGCTGGGCTTAAGACTTGAGTAGTAACGGCATTATGCATGTCTTTAATAAGGTTTATGTAATAATCTGGTACCCATTGTGATCTGAGTGCTTCCCAAATGAAGTCCCTTGGAACAGGTGCCCTTTCGATCGCATAATTTTTTTCAGCATAATTTAGTTTGGCATAACAGTTTTAGCATAAAGTTTTCTCGCATAAATTATGATAAGCAGAGTGTTATAAACGCATAATGGTTTTATTGACATAACATTAACTTACTCTAATTTTTTTATCATAATTTTAATCAGCATAAATGTAAAGGGTATAATTGTTATACGCCTAAAGATAATTTATCATAAAATACAAAACGCATAATGGAGGTATGGATAACCGTTTAAATCATAAATGAATAATAATTTGACAAATAATATTTGAGAAATGATAAGTCACCATTGTAAATAATCATCTCACTCATAGCCAAGTTTTAAGGTGTCACATATAAAACGATATTTCAAGTGTTATTTTTTTAGACTAGTCTTGAGCAAAGTCGTAAATAGGCACGACGACGAGCGAAGCGAGGAGGAGTGTTAGGTCACTTGTGACCACGCGAGAATAGAATCGCTCGTTTTAATATACCTACTTTCTTTTTGTATTTTGTTTATATATTCTATATTTAAGTGTTGAAATTTTGAACTTCAGTATAGTGACTATCGACATTTTTAATCAGAGGGCATTTCAATCTTAGACAGTTCAAGCTTAGATATAAAAATAAAAATATGTACACGTTAACATTATGGAATTCTATATGTATGGCTTGTAATCTTTATGCGAGAGTGAGTGATATGCCAATAAATGTTATGATTAGTAATCACTATTGTAAAAAAAAATATGCGTAAACATTTTATGCGGGTATATCATTATTATAAAAAGTTATGGGAAAATAAAGCATGCCTAATGATTTATTTTATTTGAACGTTATGCGAAAAGAAGAGTATGCCAAAAAACGTTATGCAGTTTTAAGTTATGCCTCTAAAATTTATGCAACCCAATACGGACCCCCTTGGAACATGGTCAAATGCCTTCTTCAAGTCTATGAAAACCACGTGAAGATTTGTTTTTGCCTTCTCTATTAGGATTTGGACCGTCTGTATAGCGTCTGAGGCGCTCCTCTCAGCCACGAACCCGCATTGGTTCTGGGTAAGTTTTATGATGCGCTATAATATAAAAGTTGCAAGAGTGTCGCCTTCGTTGGTATGGTCACGTCTTGCGGCAACCGCCGGGCTACGTAGGTAACAAATGTCTGGCCATGTCAGCCCCGCCGGGTCCCGGTAAGAGGGGAAGACCCAAGAAGTGCTGGCTTGACGTCGTAAGGGATGACATGCGTGCCAATGGTCTCACTACAGGGGATGCCGAAGACCGTGCGAAGTGGAGGAGAAAATGTAGGAAAGCGGACCCCGGGCGTCGCGAGACGCAACTGGGACAGACACTCGGATGATGATGATAATCTATTATTCAGAATTCGTTCCCAGATTTTGAGGGTGTATGAAAACACTTATGAAAGTGGAAGAAGCGAAAGTTGTATGCCAGGATCGTAGGAAGTGGAAAGCCATAGTCTCTGCCTACCCCGATGGGAGACAGGCGTGACGATATGTATGTATGTATTTTGAGGGTGTGTGACATCAATTTTATAGCTCTGTAATTACTGCAGTCTCTAACGTCTTAATATCACATCTCCTATCATATCTCATACCTAGCTTTGCTTTTGTAGAAAGGTAGGAAATAAGAAAACTGTTTCGCCAAGAGTGGGGTATGGGATATATTCCTGGACAAATTTATTGAACAACTCATACAGCCTAACTATTCCGTTATTCCCAAGGGACTTTCAGACTTCTGCTGGTATTTCATTGTGCCCTGGAGCTTTATTATTTATCATTTGTTGTACTGCTGTTTTGATCTCATCTGGGGAAACAACCATAGGGGGACCCACTACCTTCTCGGGCTTGCAGTAGTTACGGTTTCTGGGATGGGACACATTCAGTAGATGTTTATAATACTCGGTCCATCTGCTTCTTATGTCTTCATCTTCGGTTACTATTGTTGTCATTTATATATTTGACATTCGTTATGTCTTTGGAGTTCTTGTCTGCGGATCTTAGATATTTTATGTATTCTCTATCTATATCTATATAGACTCTGTACGAACTGCTTCGAGCTTAGTGTAGAACTCCCCATTTGACTCTGCCATCGCCACTGCAACTTGCCTCTTCGTTTGGTTTTTAATGTTCTTATATGTTTCAAAGTCAGTTTCATCTTGGGTCGACTGCCACAACTTGAAAGCGTCTTTTTTAGCTTTTACCACTTCCTTTACTTCTGTGTTCCACCATTCAGTTTCTTTGTTTGGTCCCTTTCTACTTTGTGGTGTCTTCGGCCTAGGTGTTTTTCGGCTTTGCTGATACAGACTTTTTCGAAGGTTTCCCACATTTCATTAGGTGTCATTTTAGTCTGAACTATGCGGGTAAAACAGCGGGATGTCCAGTGATAATAAATAAAGTTTTTTACATACTGCTGAATCAAAAATGAGGAAAACAACATTACAAGCAGGCATAAATTAGCATCATTTATTTGGCATGTACATTATAAGCATTTTGTTAATAATGTAATAAAACCACAAGTCCATTATAAGAGAAAGTGACAACCCTAGCATATTTGCACATGATAGGTCTTGTGTACACAAGCGGCGGTGTCGTTCAACATCAAAGGCGATCCCGCAAATATATAGATTGTAAATATATAGTTATAAACACTCGGCCGACCCAAGGGCTTCAAAATCATGGTATTGCCTGGTTAATTATTACAGAAAATTGAGGTAATGTCTCTCATGTCATGGCAAATAATGTTTGCAGTTAAGTTTGACCGCTATTGTGATATACTATGATTATTTCGAAGAATAAATTGTAATTAAATTCGATTGAATGATACCATGCTCTTATATAGGACAATTATATTATAGTTATACTACAAAACATATTGAACGTTTCAGTACTTAACATTTTCCACGCCTTTTTCTCAAAGGGTTAGGCAGAGGCGTACAACACACCCAGATTTTACCAATGGAGAACACAAAAAGATCAAAATATTACTGTAATTATACAGCTAAAATTGGAGCGTAGCTCAAGTACAGTACATTAGTTTTATTTCACTTCAATATATGTCTTGCAGTATTTCCGAAGTTATAACGACAAGAAGTTTTAGTACGTCTTTGAATTTCCGAGATTAGGCGCGCCCATTATGACGACACAGCCTCGCACAGACTACAATAGACGCGGGGCGGCGTTCGGGTGCGAACGAGAGTCGACTGTTGAATGAGCAGAGTTGTGACATATGCGGTCACCGGCGTTATACGCACTTTGATCATAAATATTTCAGGCATTTTTCGAAATACAAAAATTTTATAACACCGTTTTTCTGGTCATTTTAGTAGATTTATTTGGCATTTAAAGTAAAGCACCTTTGTCAGACCCATTGTATATATAACCCCATATAATCGATGACAAATCTATTGCCGTGTTGAAATAAACAGATGACGAGGTCGGCCGACAGTCGCTTCCAACGAAAACTAAAACGAAAAGTCGAAGTCGAAAAATCAGTTAAAATAACAGTGGACCCCAGTCTGCAAATCACAGTAGAATTTGGAAGCAATTGGGAATAAACTAAGTTGAAGAAGATATGTCTTGCCATAATTTTATATAATATAGCAGCACAGAAATTTTGTGACGAGTGAAATCTATAGATTACTTATATATAAAGCTGAAGAATTTATTTGACGGATTTGAATTTTTTTTCTTTTTTTGTTGGATAGCCCACTTATCGAAGAAGGTCATATATCATCACGCTACTACCCTGGAGAGCGGAGTAGTAATCATAAATGTCAAGAAATCGGGAAATTTTTTATACCTTGTTGTAGAATTTATAAACGTCGTGGAGTAAATAGGTGCGACGGGAGTTCGGTCGGGTCACCTAGTTGAAATATAAAGCTGTCCGAGTACAGGGCATTTTATGATGCTGACTGCCAATAACTTATAATTTTTCATCGTTTCACATTCCTTTTGAAGAAATATACAGGTATGTTTTTAGGAATGAATTAATAAACATTGGCACGAAGTACGCTAAGAATTCTCTGCGGAGACTGTACGTGAGGGCCAAACAGACATGTATCAAAGTGATTGCACAAAGACAGTGTTCCATTTCAGTATATAACGTATTCTGAAACAGTCTGTTTATAGTTGGACCGTGCACAATTTAGACTCCGAGAACAGTAAAAAGTTTTAATAATGAACATTATTTATTGTCCAGGGTGCTTATTTAAAGTATTACATATTTTATTTCACTGACTAACAATTGTATTATTTTGTAAAGCATAGGAATCTTACATTGCAGGTTTCCACACTTAATTGGAATGCGCACAATGTACACACCGAGTTCAGTACAAAGTTTTAATAATGAATATATAAATTGTCCAAGCATTGTACAGGGTGGTTAGGAAAAGTATTACATATGTTATTGGACTGGCTAACAGTAATGTATTAATTTTAAAAGCAATTACTATGCTAAATTTCCCACATTTTTTTAATAAAGTTAAAAAAGGCAATTCGATTCGAGACGGGAATTGAACCCGTGACCTTTGCCTAACCAGGGCAATGTTTAAATGCTACCATATACAACGTGGCAATGCTGCCAGTCTTTTGGGAACGCTACCACATGAGGACTGTGATGCAGAGAAAATTTATGACGCATGTTAAGTTTTAGATTTTTAGTTAGCTTAGTTTAGAATTCATTAATTTACTAATCAAATAAACTTCATTTTCCTTTCTTTCTGAGATTATGTTAGTAATTTTCTTTTTCAATCAGTTATTTTATGAGAAGTAAGGTTCGGCATCAAATAATTTATAATCATTTTATTGGGGTGGATAATACATATTTAAACTTTTTACCTCTAGTAGTATTATTACTAGAGAAAGCCCGTGGCTCCACTCACCTGGTGAACCCCTTGACGGAAAAAAGTATTTTTTGTTTCGTTTCAGGGTGGCAGATATTGGCAAACCAATTTTTAGCCAAATCAATTCAGTAGTTAGATCGTAGTTGAAAGACGAACAGAGAAATAATACACTTTCGAATTTATAACATTAGTGTGGGGAGTATAGATGTTACTCGTGTTGCAAACCTGTAAAAACCTTCCATGGTTCTTGAGTACAAGGTTTTCAAGGATAATTGTCTGCATCTAGACTTTGACTAGGTTATTATCGCTTGTGAGTTTTCAAAATTGGGGATAAAATTAATAGGTACTCTTGCATTGATTTTTAAGTAGCAAAAAGCACGTTAGTACGACACCTGAGAGCGTTTGTGGAAAATTATCCATTGAAATACGGATTTAATGCAGAAGCTATTACCGCTAACGAAGACACTTTGTCAGAAAATCATGATCAATTCGACGATAAACCGCAGCAATGTTAGTTTGCCAAAAGTCTTGTGTGTATGTGTAAACATACCATTCTGTGTGACAAAATCTTTTTTCATTAGAAGTATTTCTTATTTTGGTTTTGCTAGAATAGATACAAAAAAGAACTAAAAATAAACTATCTTCACACTGTATCCCTGACGGGGTAGTCAGAGAGGACAGATCGCAAGGCTTCGTAATCCATGCATACTTCTGTCGCTTCGTCAAGATTCATCAATCGCTTCATACACGCACGTCTGGGTATCTGAGTACTTTTGCCTTTCCGTTTTTGAGGAATCTGCTCACGTGGTCTTCACATGTAACACTTTCGCACAATATATGTTCTTCTTATAGAAAAGAATAGATACAATATTGCTAAATTATAAATGTTTTGGGAAAAATTTTTCAATATTACACCGAATTATATGCTAACAAAAGGGCCCATTCAAGTCATTTTCGGGAGCGACCCATAGAAATTATATGGAAATAAAACTCGAAGCCTTAGGCAGCACAGCAGTGTATTAGTATGAACCGAAATGCAGCTTCGTCCACCATCTAATGTGATACCAACACAACTCACAGGAAGGTCTGATTTATCAAATTTAATTGTGTACAAGATAGTAATATTATATTATACTAGTGTCAGACTATGATGGCCGTTTTAACATATTACAATAGTGATGATATTTTACTTGTTTTACATAAGTACTCTGTTTTCTACCGTAGTAAAAATACCATCTAATGTGGTCGACTATTCCTATATTCCTACTAATGAAATTTAATACGAAACTTCATGAATGGACAAACGTCAAAACGGCCATCATAGCGCGCCGCTAGTATAACTACCTAAGTTTCAATATATTAAAAAGATATTTTTAAATGTAAAAACAATATTTTATGTTTATCTTCTAGTAGGTAACCCAAGAAAATTAAATAAATCTTGGCACTATCGACCAACAATTTATCCAATAAAACGTTTCACAGCGATATATTCTCTAGTACAAATAGCGGCTCTTGATAATATTTCGGACAATTGGCATGCCGCCCAGGGGTCGCAAGCAACTTGCTTTGAATACCACAAACATATTGTGTGGAGGTACTTTACTCTATTGAACGCATCCATTGTGCCATAAGGAATTTCGATATCAGATTGTTTGGTTCTAGCACTGAATGCAATTTTACGTTCGAACTTCAATTTATAGCTGTCTGTGTTAACAAACAAGTAAAATCGTAAATAGGAAGAGATACAAATTCAGTATTAATTACTGAAATTTAAAACCCATTTAAACACACAGCAAAAAGAAATGTGAAGATCAAGGCATTTCATTTGATACCGAAGCCCCTGGGACCTAACCATATGGTTTTAGTCGGTTTGAGTCAAGCATAACACTCGTGGGAATTACCACCAGTTGAAAGGAAATAATCTTAATTATATTTTCCTCTGGAGGGCGCCACATTTAATATGTTATAGAATGAATACCTCATTCGTCGATTGAGGATTCATGGAGGCTTTACCGGACTTCTACCGATTAAAATCAAACGGTACCCTTCCATTTGCCCATGGGCAGGAGCCCCGGGTGAGCCCTCGAAAGTAACTATGGTAATAAACTTATTATATTACATACGAAAAGTTTAATTTCCCAACATTAAATTAAACACATTAAACTAAATTTCAATTCACCAAACACAAGCACTAATAGAATAACCTTATATATAATACAGGTTGTCGTTTGTTTTGCACAAATAAACCTAAACAGATAATACAACAGAGATATCTTTTAAAAGCAACATTTGTATGCATTCATTTATGAGATCTCTCCCAATCCTCCTATGAATATTATATTTAGACATAATGAAGCCATTTTTAAGCAAACACTGAAGAAGAGAATGTTACAAAAAATAGAAATATTTTCCACTAACTAACACGTTTTACATCGTGGTGTGGTTTTGATAAAAAAAAACGTTTAGTTTTAACAACTTTTCTTAACATTTTCATAAGAAACAACTTCTTATGAAAATGTAGACTATAATTGGGATTGGGAGTTCGATAACAGTATTTTAACCAATTATTAGTCTTTACTATAGATTGCTACAGAGACAAAAATAATGCCTAAAGAGGCATAAATCCTTATTACGAGTAGTAATACATATATTCCTACTGACTCAGTGTTCTGTAAACGATCACTGTGTTAGGCAACATTCGCTATTGATGGTCCTTGGTGGTGGATAGGAGACCACGTTGTGGAATTGACATTTGCTTCGGAAGGCATGTTAAGCCGATGGTCCCGGTTGCCAGTAACATGCCAGTAACGTGGCAGTCGTTAAGCCTGGTTGAAGGCTTAATAGGCGGCTTGAAAATTTTTAACAGCAGGTTGCCACTGCCTATGCCTGTCCATTTCAACACGGCAATAGGCCCACCACCTGTTACGTGGAACAAAAATGCATATGGCGAAATGTGGGCGTATAGTATGCCTCTGCCTACCCCTTCGGGGATTAAGGCGTGACAATATGTATGTATGTGTGTAATGTTAAATGTCTGTGTGAAATTATGTCATGTGGACGATGTGCAGGTCACGAATATGCAACCAATCGGAAATAACACGAGGGTGAGTGTGAGGTCGCCTGTGTTCTCAACCTACTTGTACATAGAATGTAATTTCTCTGTATGAGTAGATACAGACCATAAATACTGTCTATTTATATTACTGTAAGACAATAATCAGTACATATTATAAAACAAAGTTGTTTTTTGCTGTCTGTCCCTATGTATGCTTAGATCTTTAAAACCACGCAACGAATTTTTATGCAGTTTTTTTAATAGTTAGAGTGATTCATAGGGAAGGTTATTACGTATAATTTGTAAAGTTTTTGTATTTATTACCTTAATTATAACGATATATGATGGGGGCGTCAGAAAAAATGAACCACCTGGGAGCTTTTAACGAAAACGCTGCCTAACCCCTTTGAGATATAACAAAATAATGTATTGTGGAATTGTGTATCTAATATAGGTCTAAAAAAAGTTCACAATGGTATATGTCTATCTCTTAAGCATAACATACAATATTCATTTTAATACTTAAAACAAACAGCAATTATAAAGCGGTAATTTGAAGGCTATCTGCACAAATTAATTATTAATCCTTATCATTTTTAATATGTTAGTTGGCTTCAGCATTTTATGAAGCTGATTTTGGCTCTTTACACCTTGCAAATTAAATGAATATCTTAGGAGATATGGCAAAATAAAAAAAAGGCGCATAGAAATTAATATCGTGCAACCAAATTCGACTGGGCCGTGCAGGCGTAGGTACTTGAGAGCGGAGAAGTAATCAAGTAATTTGGAAAATGTACATACCTACATTATTGTGAAATTAATAAACGACGGGATTAAATGGGTGCCACGGGGTTCGAATTATTTCATGGGAGAGCTTCAGAGAGAGATTCAGCTAGTTATTAATAAATAAATAAATACTTTGCGACATTTTTTACACAGCGCCGTCATCCGAAATATACCTCTGTGAATTACACGATTTGTTTCTACCCGGGATCTCGAGACCTTAGTGCGGCAGTCGCATACACTACCACGTACATCACTGAGGTAGTCGAAAAGTAACTGTTTATGGAATCTCCCATCCATTTGGTGTAGCAAGAGATGGGAAATGTTACCTTCGAACTGTACTCTACGTGAATGTACCAAACCACACTCTTGAAATAAGCCTTGATTTGACTCTGAAACTTGCATGTCAAATAGTACTTACACAGTATCCAAATTAATTTTCACATCGAATTTCAAAGTAAATTTTTGCTTATAAGATTATGTTTCGTAGATTTAGGTTCGGATAAGCAATTGGTACTTGACCTACACAATATTATAGGTACCTCTAAAAGCGTTCAAACTGATTAGATCTACGAAACTGAGACATACAAAGGCTCGAAAATAACTGCTGGTTTACGTTACTATATAACTCTAACGAATCCTAAACCATTGACCTAGATTTTTTCCTTCGCTATATGTACTGTAATTTAATAGATTCGGTTGAAAAGAAATACATTGTACATCTCCTTACTTCCATAAAGTTGTACGGTTGGGTATATAAAACTTTCTTATAGTAGTTACTAAGCTAGTAGCTAGGCTTTGATTATTTATTTATTATAATGATTATCATGTCGCCCTTGAACTCATTTACAGAAAGTTACATACATACATACATATTGTCACGCCTTTATCCTCGAAGGGAACAGAGGCTAAACGTTCACATTTCACCGTATGCATTTTTCTCCCTCGTAACAGCTGGTGAGCCCATTGCAGTGTGCCAGAAAGGTAGAGAAAAAATTTAGAAAAGCTAAACCAGACCATAGTTTGTATTTAAACTCAATCTCGACATCTGTATCGACACCTATTTAATTAACTATCTATTTAAACCCTTAACATGACAATAATTTTGTACAATTCAAAATTTTACAACTAGCCGTGTACAAAACCAAAATCAAAAATATTTTTATTCATGTGACCATTTTAGGCACTTATAAATAATCATGACAATAATTAAAATGAGAGTGATTCTATTTGCCAGTTCCAAGGGCAGCGTACCCTTCATGGAGAAGAATCTGGCAAGATAATCCAAGGATGGTCTTTTAAAATGAATGTATGATAATGATATATATATATATATATATATATATATATATTTTATCCATGTTGCCGGTCCCAAAATGCGCCAGTTCAGGAAAAGACACACAAACAGGGGTCATCTAGATCATGACACTTTCGCTGAGTACGTTCGCTCGGTAAATTATACCAATTTCACCGTCAAATGATGTGTCTGAATACTGATGGATGAAAATATGCCTATATGACTGCCTCGGTAGCGCATTGGTAGTGTATGCGACTGCCGCGCTAAGGTCCCGGGTTCGATTCCCGGGTCGGAACAAATATTTGTATCATCCACAAATGTGGGTTTCTGAGTTTGAGTGTTTACAATGTATGTATTTAGAAATATAGAAGTATGTATATTAGTTGTCTATGTCCATTGTATAAGCTTAGAGCTTAGTTTGGGTTAGATGACGAAGTGTAAAAAATATGTCCTACAATATTAAAAAAAATCAATAGGTGCCTGTAATAGGGCGGAGTCAAGCGCCAGTCGCTTCCAACAATACTGTAAATAAACCACAACACAAACAAGAAACAGAAACAGCTATTTCTAGCAGCTATTTAAAGCAAAATCTGGTATCATCACCTGAAATGTTAGATGTGGCTGAGTTTTAATCTAAAATTAAGTTAGTCCCAGAACTTTCAACGCAGAATATTTATTGTGCGAAAGTAGAGAGTAGAAAGAGTCAGGGTAGGCCGATACTTACATATGAAAACCACGTGAGCAGATTGCTCAAAAACGGAAAAGTCAAAATTTATCGGATACTCAAACGTGCGTTTATGAAGCGATTGATGAATCTGCAAGAAGCGAAAGAAGTATGCATGGATCGTGAAGCCAGGCGGTCTGTCCTCTCTGACTACCCCGTCAGGGATATAGCGTGAGGATAGTAGTTTTAGTTTTTTTTTCAACGATATGTATGTAATTTCCATGGCAGATAATAAGGGTGAAATAATTTGTTAAGATGACAAACACATAAGCATGAGATAAAATAAATATGCGTAAAGCAACCTTGTCACACAAACGGTGAAATTATGAACCAGTTTAGTATTTTAGCATGTATTTACTAACTCACTTTCTTCTACATCTATCGGTGGAATTTTGCAATTTAGGTTTACTCAATTGCTTTTAAAGTGAAATATCACATGTATTTAATATATTCAAGGCAGAATACCTGTGAATATAATTACCTTATAGCTAATTATTACTTTTAAAAGTCAAACTGTCGTAATTTTTCATATTAATAACATTCAATTGGGTTTAGTTAATATTCGATACGATTAATGTAATATTTTCAAAATCAAAATTAATATGATCTGAAAACCATTTAGAAGAATTTGTGTAAACAATTTTCTATTGTGTGTATAATGTGCATGAACTTTACTGTTTACTTTCCAAAACAAACAATATTATACATTTAAGCCACCCCTTCCGGGATATAGGTGTGAATGATAAGTAAGCCACAAACTATACCAAGTTTGTACTTTGAAAACTATTAACACATATATTTGAAGATTGTACAAATAGTTAGCTCGTTCTGTCATTGGTAGAACACAACTCATCTATACTAATATTATAAAGCTATAGAGACTGTTTGTTTGTTCGATTGAACGCGCTGTCAACAGGTAGAATTTAAAAGAAATCTTTTTGTGTTAGATAGGCCATTTATCGAGAGAGGCTATTGGCTATATACCATCACGCTACTACCCTGGAGAGCAAAGGGGTAGCCATAAATGTCGACAAATTAGAAAATGTTTTATGCATTATTGTAGAATTTATAAGCGACGGGATTAAATAGGTGCGACGGGAGTTCGAAATATGTCACCGCCCGTGACTAGAATCCCGAAGCCGGGATGGTCAGCTAGTAACTCATATATATGATATTAACATAGAACATATATCATTATATCATATATATGTTAGTTTTTATATCATATATATGTTAGTTTTTGAAGTTATACCTCTTTTGGCGCGTTAGAGAAAAATGATGCGATTCAATTTGTACGGTGCGCGCACATCGTCTCGAAAAACCGACTCCTTGAATTTAGCTCATAAGTGTTTCCAAGATGATTTATAACTACATTCAAAGTAGTTTTCATTATTTTGTTACTTTTTTTCTTATTAGTTTATCATTCCTGTAACAAACAAAGAGTTGTAGTATATGTGATGAAATCTTATTAGACTAAAGCATGATAGCTTCTAACGCCGTTTTTTAAGCCCTAAATTTGGCAAAATAACGTTTTCTGGGTAATTTTCTTCTTCGTCATAATCGATTTATTATATTTCGAAAAAATCTGTATGCTTACACAAAATTATCTCGTATTTGTCTATCCCTACAATGAGTTCATCAAATGAATTAAGCGCTTGACTTATCAGAATTATTTCCATAAAAAAATAATATTTGAACACTTGAAAAACTCGAGTTTCTAAGTGAAATTACTATCAGTGCGTTGTTCTTTCTGACTTTGCGTTACAACCTCTGGGATACCACGTTCTAGAGGTAGACACGCTTTCATATATGGTAATAACAATTTTTTTATTCTAAAAATAATGATGTTCGTTAAGATTGTGCCCAAAAAAAAAACCACACAGCTTCTGTGATAGCAGTGCAATCAACTAAAGGTAAGAAAAATATTCATCGATGTTACCCATACTTGCTTTGTTTTCTATGTATACCAAGTTTCTATTTAGGCATGTACGATAAGTATATTTTTCGTTTGACTAAATCCTATAGTATAAACTTTATTTTTGCTAGGTGTTTATGTAAAGATGAACTGGTGTCTATAATAAAGTGTTTATTTATTAAAATAATTTTTTTTTATAAAAGCAGAAACCGACTGACTGATAGATTAATGTACAGCTGAAACTGCTTTGCCTAAAACCATGAAATGTTGTACATCTTAACGTAGGTGTGCACAAAAACAGATTTTTTATAAAGTCAACCTTTAAGGGATTAAAAAGGGGTTGTAAAGTTTTATGAAACAACGTGTTTATTGTGGAGTTAGCTAACACACTACAGTATACATAGAAGTCTTTTTATTCTGGATTCTGTCATGCGGAGCCGCGTCCTCTACTGTATGTATGTAATCAAGATCAACACTTAAACGTTACTTAAATAAATAAAAAATAACAGCATTCTAAGTAAATGCAAATAAAATCTTAAGCAGTCTAGAGTGGAACAATTTTCTTTCAGTAACTTTAGACCGTACATTTCTTGACATTAAACCGAGGAAAATTTGAGAAGCACGCCCTCGTTTCAGAATTCTATTAAATACGTTTTAACCGCGTCTCGAAATGAGCTGACGTATTACGACGAAGGCATGTACTCGTTTGAGTAGAATAGGATGACATGTTCAAATATTTTTGCTGCTTTTTATGTTCAAAATGGTACGCGACAGTAATTGCCTCTCAATCAAACCTTTTTAATATTAGTACATATTTTTTTGTATTATGATTATAAGAGCTTAACAACCTTTAAGGTAACCACTCAACTGAAAACAAATGCAGTTCTCGAATTATAATCTTTGTGTAAAAATCTATAGTTCACGTTCACCTTTAACCTCATGATTTGATGATAAATAAACCATAGCATATTTCGGATTGTATATAACGTATATATACAATCCAAAATACGCCTTTAATGTAATATATACGCAACTAATAATAACTACATAGGAAATCTACACAATATCTGTAAATAGGCATAAAAAGAATAATTATAGTTAATGTACTTTTATTCAGGTTTTAGTAATTATTGATAGAAATGGCTTAGTTCTATATAGTTACAATTGTAATTAGACGTAGGCTCTACCTCAAAGCAGTTCAGTAATTATGCTCGTTTATATTTTCATTTTGTTAAGTTAATAAAGCGTATATTTATAATGGAATTAAATATGATGAGAACTACAAAGTCTACGAACTATGTGGGGTCATGACTATATTGATATTTGGAACTTTTGTAATAGAATTCGAAACTGCGGATACTTAAAAGAATCAGCTAGTATGAGACCGAAATAAAGGTGTGGCGACCAGCGCCACCGAGCGTAAAGCTACCGAACCACATCGATACTAAGAATCCTACATCGCGCTATGAGAGTTTTCACGCTGAAGAATGATATATACAACAGCCCAACATCAACCGTTAGGCCGCGGCCCGCCAGGCGTGATCACCTTGCCTGGTCGAAGGATCCTCCCTTTGTGTCGGAGTAACATCTCCACCCGTTCCTCCACAAAAGTAATCAAAACAGCAGATTCAGCAGCAAAACATGACTGCCTCTGTGGCGCGGTGGGAGTGTATCCGACTGCTACGCATGAGGTCGTGGGTTCGATTCCCACCCAGAATAAAAATTTGTGTGATGAGCACGATGGTTTATTCTGTGTCTGGGTGTTATTTATCTATAATATATATGTATTTAGAAATTTATAAGTATGTTTATCAGTTATCTGGTTCCCATTGTACGACAGTTGTTAATAAATTTGGAGAGTTACTTCCCCTATTAAAAGATGTACACGATGCTTTCTGGTATTCCGTTATACAACAGAGACACTGTAGTTACTTTCTTTCCAATTTCGTCAATTTGCCTCCTTGTCCTTTGCCTTTGAGAAACGGACTTTGCGTTTGCTTCTTCTACTTTTGTGACTTCATCCAGGAAAACCGAGTATGAAGTCACAAAGTAGAAGAAGCCAACGAAGATTCATACAAAAGATGAAAGTCCTGTCAAAATGACTTTCACAGCGTAGCGTAGTAATATTTTCTCTTTACTGAAAATATCACTTCTTTGTCATTTTACCTAAGCTTTAGTTACGATGTGTCTCCCACAAACAACTAAACTATAAAACCTCCTGTTTGTTCCCTAGATTGTAGTTTTACCACGCACATATAATTTTATTACATTGGCCTATATGTCGTAGGCGTGGCCAAATATTTGTCTACATTAAGTTTTATTCCTTAGTGGAATAACAATTTTCCTTATACTTTTAATGGTTCGTAATGGTTGTGAATTTTCTATAAAAGATAAATATTTGGACATTTTTTACACAACGGCATCTAGTCCAAAGTAAGCTAATATAAGCTTGTAGTACCTATACTACTATATATGAGTACTACTAGATCCTAATCTAGACAACGGATAAACAGATCAGATGGAAAATTATTTAACCCCCGACGCAAAAACGACGAGGTGTTACAAGTTTGACGTCTCTGTGTGTGTGTTTGTCTGTGGCATCCCGAAGGGGTAAACCGATTTCGATTTTGTTTTTTTTTTGTTTCAAATGTTAATTAGTTGGTAGTGTTCTTAGCTATGTTTGATGAAAATCGGTGGAGCCATTTAAAAGTTGTGGGGGTGAAAGTGGGGAAGAATAACCGAATGTCTGCAAAATATACTCGGTGGAGTGGGGTTTTAAAAGAAAGCGCATCACGTGTACATTACAAAATAATATATTCATTGAAAATCGGTTGAGCTGTAAAAAAGCTCTAGAGATAAATGTGGGAAATATACCCAATGTCTGCAAATATTATGTTTAGTTATAATTTATTTACAACTTAACAAAATCCGTAAGTATTATAATAAGTGAATAATTAAATGAACCCCCGTCGTAAAAACCTAAGTTCCCTTTAATAATAAAAAAAAAAAATTAGAGATAAGACTATGATTTGTTAAATACTATATTAGGTTTAAAAGTATTTACACATTTTATTGTATTTAACACTAGTTGACGCCCGCGGCTTCACCCACGTCGAGAAGGTTTCCCGTTCCCGTTTCCCACAGGAACTTGTTTCCGGGATAAAAAGTAGCCTATGTTTTATTCTGATGTATAAGCTACAATGTTGTAAAGTTTCTTTAAAATCCGTTCAGTAGTTTTTACGTGAAATAGTAACAAACATCCATACAAACTTTTACATTTTTATAATATTATGAAGCGCTCGTGGCCCCGCGATCTCAGTGTTCGGTAAACGATCACTGAGGTACGCAACTTTCACTATGGCTGGTCGTCGGATGGGTGACCACTTTGTGGCATTTACATTTGCGAGCGTTTCCGTGCTTCGGAAGGCACGTTAAGCCGTTGGTCCCGGTTGCCAGTAAAATGGCAGTCGTTAAGCCTGGTTGAAGGCCTTAAAGGCGGCTTAAAAATTTTCAACAGCAGGTAGCCACAGCCTGCGTCTGTCTATTTCAACACGGCAATGGGCTCACCACCTATTACGTGGGACAGGAATCCACACGGTGAAAAGTGGGCATATAATATGCCTCTGCCACCCCTTCGGGGATAAGGCGTGATGGATATTATAATATTATTAAGATTGGAATATTATGAGAGCAAAATTTTTCTACAATTTTTACATTTAATTAAGAATTGATTATTTAAAATTTTTAAACATCTGCAATGAATTACATTTAATTTACTTATTTGGTCTTAGTTGGTACTACTTGATACCAAACCTGACCAAAATAACATTTCTAGTATGTCAGCAAATTTGTATATACTAAATAATATAGATAATTTTAATCGGAAATAAACGATTATTATTATTATTATGATCAATTTGTTAAATAAATTGTAAATTTTAACAGCTATTAAACACACACACATAAATATGTATTGTAACTTATAGATGTTACTTTTTACGTAAGTGTGGCATTGTAATCCCACAAAATTACAAACTAATCATGCTTTCAAATAACCACTACTACAGTTAAACCTTGGCAAGACATAAGACGCAAGAACTAACATCTAACTCAGTATAGCTCTGCATAAGCTGGAACTTCCATCTAAACTTGCACTGCTATGTCAGACTAGATTTCGGACTACTTGCCCTGTTGGCACACTTTTGACATGTTGACGAAGTATTGATGTTGCTACATCCCTTCGTTTATTCATATACAGTGTGGTTTCTTAGTTTCTGTTTATTGACTACCTCGGTGGCACAGTAGTAGTGTATGCGAACTACCGCGCTCAGGATTCAGGTCCCGGCTTCGATTTCCGGTTCGGAACAAATATTTGTGTGATCCAAAAATGTTTGTTTCTTAGATTGGGTGTTTCCTATGAACAATATGTATATATTTAGAAATATATAAGTATATTTATCAGTTGTCTAGATTCCATACCACAATCTTATAATAACTTACTTTGGGCTAGGTGGCGCTGTGTGAAAGAATGTCCTACAAAATATATTTATTTATTTATTTGTATATGCAGTGTATTAGGGACAGTACGCAGATTTATGTATACTATTATTTATGTCTATTTCTTTTGGATTCCTTTCACAAATATGATAGGATTGATTGATATTTTTTTTTTTACTTTTAAATAAAAGTTTTGTTTGTAGGTGCTATAAATTATATAGGTATGCTTCTCAAACTAATTATCATAAATATAAAAATACATTAAACGAGTAATCTATAATAATGATTCTACGACGGCATATTGGTGTTGCGGTTTTCAACTCGGATTTACGGTTCATCGATCATAGTTGTCACGGGACTTCTAAATGAGCGAACCCCTTTCAAAGTTCATTGTCTTGTGGAGGGTCGATGACAATATAGATGATTACTTTAAGCGTTTGTAATTAACAATGATAGGATTAATTACATTGCAAGTACAATACCTACAGTGCAATAGATGTGTCATATAGTAAAGATGGCTAGTGATATAGTACTCGTACTCACCTTGACTACACATTGAGATGAAAATTAAGAAATGTATGTTTTATTTAGTTACGTTTATACTCAAGTTATTTAAATTTAACGATAATTGTCAATTATATATCACTTTTTTTCCAATTTACCTAGCTTTAGTTACAAAGTGTCGTCCACAAACACCTAAACTATAAAACCTCCTGTTTGTTCCCTACGTTGTAGTTTTACCATGCACATATTATTATAACACGTCAAGTTATTGCAAATTTGACAATTATCGGTTTAACTATTAATCAATAATTGTCAAATTTGAATTAATTCCTTTTATAGTTTTTTTTTAAAGATCGGCCTAAAAGTATTTATAACCAGTCAATGTCAATGGATTGGTTATCAAAGGCTCGAACATGTCAAGTCAACAAAAACAGTTCAGTTATTGGAATATTTTTGCGATCTACATTTCACTTTATAGCTTATGTATTTTATGCTATTTCCCTTTCGAAAAGGTGACATAGTTTTATTCTTATTTCTTGATACAAACTTTCAATAAAGCGGGCATAGAGCGTTTTAAGCCACGCGCAATGAATTTATCTAAATTTTAATTCAAAAACCTTTTTACTTCGAAAAGGAAATTTTCTCAGTCGGTCGAATATCACTCTCAAACTTTTAATGCTTTCCCACCTGTGAACAACCGTTTAGTTGGCCCATCTTTCTTGTTCACTTGAGTGTAACAAAAATTTTAAGTAGAGTTCTACAAAATCCCCTTAATCAAATAAATGGTTTTAAGTATTAGCAAAAATTGCATTATTTTTTAAACCGCTCGTGGTCCCGCGGACTCAGTTTTCTGTAATCAATCACTGCGTTAAGCAAATTTCGCTATGGCTGGTCACGGATGGGTGACCACTTCCAAGCATTTACATTTGCGAACGTTTCTGTTCTCCGGAAGGCACGTTAAACCGTTGGTCCCGGTTGCCGGTAACATGGCAGTCGTTAAGTCAGGCCCTGAGCTATTAGGGTGGATTAAACAAAACAACAACAGGTAGCCACAACCTGGGTCTGTCTATTTCAAAAAGGCAATAGGCTTACCACCTATTACGTGGGATAGGAATACACATGGTAAAAAGAGGGCGTATAATATACTTCTACCACCCCTTGGGGGATAAGGTGTGATTGGTATAAATAAATCAAATATTATACAATGTTGTTCAAATATGAACAAGTTAATACTGTAATATGCTATAATCAGTATGCAAGAGCTATCGTTATTAACATAATGAGATGAAAGGTCACATATCGTAGTAACTAGTTGATAATAACAGGCTTGTGATGATAAAAATGTAACTAGCGATTGTGTTTATTAGTTACGCCTTTATCCCTGAAATGGTAGACAGACAGAAATTATGTGAACCTATTACAATATTCTCATAAATGAAATACAATTATAATTAACAAGTTGACACCCAAAGAAGAAAGTAGTCTATTATTGTAAAGTTTCAACAAAATCCTTTTAGTAGATTTTGCATGAAAGAGTAACAAACAACCACCCATACTTATAAACTTTCGTGTTTATAATATTAGTAGGATATTATACACATGTATACAAGACGACAATGATACCAAGAAAATGATGACGGAGAAGATTATGGGACTTAGTTAACAAGCCCCGGTTTCCTGTAGCCAATTTTTTTCCCTAAAATAACAAAAAATAACTAACTAAACTAACTATCTTCACGCTGTATCCCTGACGGGGTAGTCAGAGAGGACAGATCGCCAGGCTTCGCGATCCATGCATACTTCTTTCGCTTCTTCGAGATTCATCAATCGCTTCATACACGCACGTCTGGGTATCCGAGTACTTTTGACCTTTCCGTTTTTGAGCAATCTGCTCACGTGGTCTTCATATGTAAGTCTCGGCCTTCCCTGACTCCTTCTACCCTCTACTTTTGAACAATATATATTTTTCGTCAATCGTTCCTCACTCATTCGTTGGACGTGTCCAAACCTACGGAGCACGCCCTTTTCCAGCTTAACGCTGACACTTTCATTCAAACCTGCCATATTGCGTATCACTTCGTTACGTATTCGGTCGGCCAAGGTAACGCCGCACAATTTTCGAAGTGATCGCATCTCCACAGCATTCAATTTACTTTCATGCATCTGCTGACATACCCAGGTTTCACTACCGTAAAGCAAAGTTGGCACTAGCACTGCGTTATGAATCGCCATTCGTGCTTCTTTTACGATGCTTTGTCGCTTTACTAACTGGGACAAAGCACCGTTAACTTTGTTTCCGGCAGCTACTCGCCGTTCTACATCCGAATCACATCTTATATCCGCGCTAAACATACTTCCTAAATACACAATTTCATTCACTTGCTCTAGACGTTCCTGGTTTACAACAAAAAATAATTATTTAAATTCGATCTCAAAGTAAGGGAATAAGGAACAAAGGGAAATAAGGATTCATATTTCAAAATATTCCATGTTAATACATCTAATAAAGAGATTTTCGCTTCAATATAGACGCTGCATTTTCAGTATCCCCAAGTGAATACGTCACGTGACCAATGATCCATCATGGCTGACACTCAATTTAGTATCTCCTTGGAGCATGCCTTCTTTTTGCTACAGTGCAGCATATTCTTCTTAAAGATGTTTCTACATTTACATTTACGTGAATCTATGAAAGATATTTTTCATTTGAGCTATCTGTCTAACTACCAATAAGTTTAGTTAATGTCCGTGGATTCACCCAGGTGATGAAATTTTTCTGTACCCCTTTTCCACAGGAACTTGTGTACAGGGATAAAAGTCTATACATTAGTGTGGTAAATTTTAATTGGTAAAGAGATACGATCACATCGAAAACTGTGCGGCATAACCTTGGCCGACCGATTACGTAACGAAGCGATATGCAGCATGGCAGGTGTGGCGTTAAGCTGAAACATAGCTTGCTCTGTTTGTTTCAATACGTCCAAAGATGAGTGAGGAACTATTGATAAAGAATATATTTTGTGCGAAAGTAGAAGATAGAGGAAGTCACGGTTGACCGAGACTTACAAATTATGAGGACCACGTGCGTAGATTGCTTAAAAACGGAAAGGTCAAAAGTACTTGGATACCTGACATCCACGTATGAAGCTTTGGATTGCAGAAAGCGAAAAAAGTATACATACGAAGGCTGACAATCTGTCCTCTTTGACTACCCTGTCAGAGGTACAGCGTGGAAATAGTAAGTTCAAGTTAATTTTTAAAAAATAAAAAAAAGAAAAATAAAATAGACCGTGATTTAGGAATGAACCTCTTCAAACACATTCTTTTGTAATATTAGTAGGATAAAAACAGTTAAAACTTTACAAAGTTTGACAGTGGCGGTAAGTCTCGTCAAGTACAATAGTTTCGGGTTTTAGATTTAACTTCCTTTTAAAAAGTGTAAGTGAAATCGAATTTTCCTCTTAGATAATTCTTAGTACTAGCCTAGACTCTATCAATTATGCTCAATAATTGGTATTGGCTCGCATGTGTTACGGATGACCAAACCTATTCAATAAGCGTAGGTGTTAACACACTTATCGTAGGTCTTTGGGGAAATAAAAGAACGAGTCTATAAATAGCTTTTCTAAGTATACTTAGTGGCCAGAACTAAAAGCAACACACCAATAAATTGATCTATCAATATGAATCAGTTTTGTTCCAGATGTTATAAGTACGAAACGAAAAATCAATTCTTAAATATATTGGGGATAGAATACCCGATACAGTTTTTTTTTCGGAATATGTCTCAACCTTAAAGTTCGGTATAGAGGCTTTATTCCCGTACGCTTAAATTGTGGAATGAACTCTATGCCTGGGTTTTCCCGAACTCCTACAGTATGGGGTTTTTCAAAAGGGATCTTAGAAGGTTTTTAAAGGGTCGGCACCGCGAGTGCTGCACCTCTGGTGTTGCAAACGTCCATAGGCTACGTTGAACACTTTCCATCAGGTGGGCCGTACGCTTCTCTGCTACCTTAGTGGTATAAAAAAAAATATAAATGTGAAAGTTTGTTACTCTTTCACGTAAAAACTACTGAGCGGATTTTAATGAAACTTTACAACAATGTAGCTTATACATTAGAATAACACATAGGCTACTTTTTATCCCGGGAACAAGTTCCTGTGGGAAACGGGAACGGGAAATCTTCTCAGCGCGGGCGTAGCCGCGGGCGACAACTAGTATGGTGTAATAATACAAACTAATGGACAAAATTTTGGTACGGAGGCCTCTGACTCAAAATCGAAAAGGTCAAAAGTACATCCAGACGTGTAAATATGAAACAATTTACGAATCTAAATGAATAATGGTCATGGATTGCTAAGCCTGGCGATATGTCCTCTCTGACTACTACGTCACCACCAGAAACAAGTTCGTTGTTAATATTAATACTAATGACTGTTACCATGAATACCTAAATACCTAGTTCATTTAAACATTAAAATTTTAATGTGTGTTAGCATTTTAATAACCGATATTTAATGTTTCACATTTCCATTTTATAATTATAATATAAACTATCGGATGACCAGCACTTTCACCTGCATAGTTACTATCCCGTTAATATTGGTATAGCCATAACAGACAGACAGACGACAGAGTAAATAATAAAAATAACATTTTTTATGTAATTACCGTACGTACTTTGTCACGCAATTACTTTTGAACTGTTACTTTGGAATTATAAACTGACACTTCAATTCTATTTATCTGTATAGATATAAATTTAGACTATAGGAGGCGTCAATGAATAAAATAGATGCAAGCATGAATACAGTTGAAAAACTTGCACTTGCACTTTATACACTTTTACAAACGAACTACAATTTGGATTGTTCAAAGGAACCATAAAATTTGTTGTAACATAATACTCGCGGTCTGGGCCCTCCTAAGAGCGAGTGTCAGGTTACAATATTGGTATTCAAAATGTACATAGGCTATGGATATTTCTTTATGAGGATTATCTTTGAGACCATATAGAAAACGAAAAAAAATCCATTTTAAATTTATGGATACCTAATTCTTTTCCATTGCTTGGCACCTTAGTAGTAAAAATATAAGACTTTATCGTATAAAAATTAAGTTCATAAATAAATCCTTCCAGAGCATTATTTTTTTATGCAGAATCAATACTTCGTCTTGGTCCAAACAGATTTCGCCGTAAAATATTCAAAGTTTAGGGTTCGATTCATGTCTGGACAGTAAGTAAATATATTGTGATGGGTTATTCAACGACTTTGAGTCAACAATTTAGCCTTTGATAGTTTAATATTTACAAAGTTCGTGTCTGTGAATATTTTATAAATATTTATTTAAATAAAAGCCATTGTAACTTTTATTGTAACATTTAAGGAAGAGTTTTGGCTGAAAATCAAGTGAGTGGAGCCATGTACACTTTTATAAGCAGTCAGAACGTATCTGCGAAAGCAATACTGGCTGTATATAGAGGAGTACTTGTTCTTATACTTATGTACGAGTATTGCAGTGAAAATTAGGTGTTGCAAAAGAACAAGACAGAAGACTGATGTAGTGACTAAGATAGAAAAAGGTATGCTTAGATGGTTTGAACACGTGAAAAGAATGGAATGAGACGAATGGAAGAAGACTGACGAAACAGATTTATCTGCAGAAAGGCAATGGGCAAACTGGTAAGCGGCGACTTCTACGTTCATTATGTCAATAGAAGTAAAGAGTACCATTAATCGGCGTGTGTATATGAACACTTAACACTTATGAAAGTGGAAGAAGCGAAAGTTGAATGCCAGTATCTAAGCAAGTGAAAAGCCATAGTCGCTGCCTACCCCGATGTGATACAGGCGTAATTACATGTATGTATGTAACTTTTATCAGCCGTAACTACGTGAAAGGTCAATATAAACAAAGATAAGACTTCTTGACAAAAGCAATACGTACCTATGTGGTAAATGTTTTTATATTCTTCTATTTTACACATGTACACAAACGTATCGTTACATTTTTATGCTATTACCTGACCCAGAGATCCTGGTGTAAATACCCTTGAAAATAAATTTCAAGAACTCTGATCAGCCCTAGTTGCCGACCCATGGCGACCTCTTACCATTGTTATCTGGCAATCCACCAAACATACTAGATTAATATTTTATAAACTACTCGGGACTTCACGCGAAACAATTTTGTACTTACATTCGCGAAACAATTTTGTACTTGCGCTTGTGACATTTGCATTTACGAGCGTTTCTGTGATTCGAAAAGCTCACTAAGCGATTGAAGTTGGTCCAGGCTGCCAATAGATTGGTAAAGGATAAGCCAAGCTTTAAGGATGACTTCAATATTTCGACAGCTGTCAAACTGTGTACATTTAACATGTCAATAAACTCACCAACTTATAAGTAGGACCAAATATTACTGGGCGTATCAAATCGCCATTAGGGAATAGGCATGATAATACAACAATTTATTAACACAGCGCCATTTAGACAATACTAAGCTAATATAAGCTTGTGCTATGTGATCTAGACTATTGATAAACAAAGATACTTTTATATTTTTAAATACATACATTTATTTAAAAATATTAATTAAATATAGAAATCATACACATAGCGAAAAAAAAATTGTTGATCACACAAATATTTGTTCCGATCTGGCACTCAGCGCGGCAGTTATTTACACAACCAATTATGCTACTGAGGCAGTCTAATTTTTTATGATTGGAAATGCATTCACTAGTATGAATTTAGACTTTTTAGCTAACGTCTAAAGAGTTAGTGTAGACTGCACATATTTTAGAAAAACATGTGGCTTTTGGTAGCTCATTTGCTTTGCAATTATATTTTAGGCTCTTGGGAAACCATATAGGTTTCCCAAAGCGTAAAATATAATTACGAAACTCAAGCGCTATGTGCATCCGTGTTTTGGTTGAACTTGGTATAGTTAGTCATGTTTATATTGAATACTAGCCAATACCCTCAACTTTGCTTAAGTCAAGTTTCTAGTAGGTTTGAAAGGAGCTTAAGTTACTGTGTTGTTTGCAGATGGCAAGCAGACTATGCATTAGTTGAGTCCATGTGATGTTTCCTCATATCTCGAAACTGGTTTAAGCTTAATCCAAAACCAGTTTCGAGATATGTAACACAAGCACAGATAAATAATCAGGTCAGTCCAGAGAGTTTTCTTAGCTTTATAGTAAACAATACAGTCGTGTGAACGGCAGTAAGCCGTTCACAGATTCAGCTGAGTAAAGAACGTAAGTAAAAAACTTAGTTGATAGAATCATTATTCGTAGATATCTCGGTTCATATAAAGCACAGTTGACAGAAATCTCTGTTCATAGAGAGCACGTTTCACCGAAAACTTTGTTAATAGAATGATTATTCATAGAATCTCGGTACATAGAAAGTACAGTTGGCAGAAAACTCTGTTCAAAAAATTTAAGTTTATTCATAGAATCATTATTCGTAGGATCTCAGTTCGTAGAATATATAGTTGGCATAAATGTCTTTTTGTATATAACTCTTCCCGCCGTAAACTCTTTTGATATGATCTGCTGTGTCACCCTTGAGATAACGGAACGAAGGAACGGAAAGAATTACGATTTTACAACTACTACCAGGATCATACCCAAGATAGGTTCACAGTAAGCTCCTTTGTAGGGAGATACTATCTATACCTACCTATAATTAAACGCTAGAGAGCCAAATCTGTTCGTCAAATATATTTTTAAGATTTCTTTAGCAGGGCATTCTATAATCGATAATATATAAAGTGATTCATGAGGAAAGTGTAGGTATATAATTTGTCAAGGTTTTATGTTAATTTGATGAAATATGACAATAATTGATAAAGATATCTAAACAAATCAAGACGACTGACTGAGGGCTTTCATTGCAAACGTTGTCTAAACCCTGTAATATAAAACAAAACATTGTACAGAAATTCTTTCTACAGAAAAGTTCTTGGTAGCATAATTTTATTAATTGAGCGAAGCGGAGCGAAGCGCCCATGGAGCGACTTCAATGGCGTTTGTAACACCGGGCAGAACTTCGCCATTTCTTATCCGTTTTCGGATTTTTTTTCTGATACGGAAATCTATTCAAATTGTGCAGGTTGTGACGAAGCCCGAATTTTAAAATTAGATCTAATAAAAAGTTATAAGCAAAAATCATGTTGTCTATGGGAAAATACTTAGTTTGATTTAACGCTTAGCTCAAATTTATGCTGGATAACTAGGTAGCCGAAGTCGCAAAGGTGTAACCTATGCTAGAGGTTACACCTTTGCGACTTCGGCTACCTAGTTTTAAGCATAGCTGCTATACCTTGTGGAAACATGTACAGAAAAGCTGTGGGTATTAGCTAGTAACCAAATATAATTATGTTAATTATTTATTTGTAATAATCCCCACCCCCATTTCATTACTGTTTTCTGTAAATATATTAAATTTTAAATGTATTTTTTTTAAATATTCATTAAAGTTTTAATATCTCTGGCAGATGTTCCTAATAATAACACGTTTATTTTATACCATAACTTTAATTGGAAACGTAGCATTTGAAAAACTATATAACTATAGGTGAAACTTTAAACCTTATTTATAAAAAAAAAGGGAATTTACAATATTAGCATTTTTTAGCATACTAGCTGACCCGCGCAACTGCGGTAGCGCCACATAAGAGAAACAGACAAAGAAGGAGATTTTAGTTAAAGAGGGTGGCGTGTAGGCATCTATAGTCTTATGAAACATCTTTTGAAGTATCCCCTTTCTAACAACAAAGATGATGAACTGAATAAAATTGGAATACTTGTTTGATGAGTTACAATTGAATTATATACTCGCGGACGAAGCTGCGGGAACCGAATATACATGTTGTCTCAGGGGTGTAATTTTTTTAAATCTTGTTTTAAGGGACACCTACGTGTTAAAAGGAACCCCCATGTGAATTTGTAGCTTCGCAGCTTCGGTAGTTTCAGAGATTTCGTGATCAATTAGTCAGTAAGTGATTGTCCCTTTTGTATATATAGATATAGATTAAGATAACTCCCCGGATTTGCCCCTGACATAGTTCGAACTCCCGTTGCAACCTACACCCCTAATCCATGCCCCTTTTCAGTTTTTAAATATTTACTTTCATACAAACTTATATCCTCTATTTTATACCCTTAAGGGTATAAAATTTAAACAAATTCCTTAACGCGTTTTTCTATTTCTATACAGAAGCAGGTATACGAAACTTGGTGTTGTTATGTATGAAACTGAAGAATTTTCCATATAAACTTACAACCCCTGTTTACCCCCTTATAGGTGAAATTGTGCGAAACCACGATATACGTGCCCATTTATTTGTAATCAAAATCAGGTGTACGTAAGTTCATGTTACTAACTTTGAAAATCACAATCTTCCCTACAACCGTCTATCCCTTATTTACGTCTTTAGAGGTAGAATTTTGCAAAATTCCTTCTAAGGGCTTCATAGATCCGTTAGCTTTATAGATTGCGTGATCAATTAGTTAGTTAATAAAACCCTTGTTTACCCGTGCTCTGAAACGTGCTCTCTATGAGCAGAGATTTCTGACAACTTTATATGAACCGAGATATCTACAAACAATGATTCTATCAACTAAGTTTTCTATGAAATATGTTTCTGTCTTACGTTCCACACTCGATTCAGCTTGCCACTTACTAAGTACGTCAGAAATTCACTTATAAAACAAAATCGATCTATTACTAATTTTAAATACTTAATACGTTGTTGAAAATTGTTCATCTGTAATGTAATAAAATTACATGATACTATATTTAGGTATAATGCCCATATTGAATTCTGAGCAAATTATATTATTTGTTCTGTATGAATTCAGTTAATTTGAGGTTTTTCACATGTACTTCTTTAATACTTGATAGACATTTTAACTCTAGTGGTTCTCAGTGAGCAGCAGATCGAGCAAGTATTTAATATTATTTACATAGGTAAACTTAAAGACATAATTTATTTTAATATAATTTATTTGACAAGCGCCGACAATCTGTGTTAAATTAATTATTGGACTTTACAGCAATATTCTTCTCTTTTTGCAGTAGTTTACCGTTCTTCTAACGTAGAACAAACACAAAAATTTGGCCATCTTTTTATCCATTGGAATGGAGAATTGCTCTCCAAAGTGGTGAGCAATTTGCTCATTCAATTACCCACAGAAATATTGCTACCTCGCGCGTGTGACGTAAATTTCTTTGCTCTGTGACCTACACGCACTAAGGGCACATACTCGTACCATGTGCTACGTGAAAGGGCTACGCCGTAGCACTAAGTAAAGAACCCGTACTCAATAAATGTATCCCACAGTACCTACTAGGTATGTATAATTAAAAATTTTCATCGTGTAAAAAACAAAAAATGCTATCATATATTAGTATCAGTCAGAATATAGTTGTGAAAACGAGATATTTGGCAGTAAAAAAGTCAAAGAATCACTTATTCCATTTTAACGATGACTTTTTCAAAACCTTATTACAGCACAAACTTTTGCATTTTCTTTCAATAGGAAAAAGCAACATTACTTTGCATAAACATTAATAATACATCGTATATCATACATCTCAACGAAGCTTATACAACGTCAAAACAACATCTTTGAATTCCATAATTTATTGTCAACACCGTAAATTTTAGATCCTTCTCAGTACTAATGGATTACGAACACCTTTACAAAAGGAAGCCTTTCATTAAATATTTTCTTTAATTATCTCTTTATGCTGTTTCTACCGAAATAACTGTTTCCATGGTTCCGTATTTGAATGAAATCCTGACCCAGGATTTATAGAATAACAGATGCTTTTGGAAAGCTCTAGAATTCAATTAAAAGAATGATATTCGGTGATCATTATAAATTTATACTATCTATTTTATTTATACAATCTGCACTCATGACGCTGCCTCATGCTTTTGACCTACGTTTAGGGCTTTGTCATACATTTTATTAGAGTCATACATTAGTAATAAACTATATACATAGCGTTACCCTTTTTGGAAGTATATTGATTTAATTCTTTTCCTATCCTATCTAATTACAGGCATTTCACACAAAACTGTCAAAATATTAGCGTTTGTTTATCTCTGCCTACCTTTTACGTATGAAGGGCTAGAGATATATCAAGTTCATATACAATTTCTTTAAGATAATATTATTCCAAGTTCAAATGATGCAAGATATTGTTTTGTTCTGTTCTTAGATACCTCATTTACACTCTCGCGCGAGCCACGAGACGAACCGCGAGTGTAAACTCAGTATTTTGGTACATTTACATTCGAGCTCGCGGCTCGCCTTGCAGCTCGTCTCGTGGCTCGCATGAGAGTGTAAATGGCGTATAAAATTCCTTGGGGTAACTCCACACCTTCTTTATTAGGTAAATCATATTATCATATGCTGCTGAACCATCAACATACAACATAATCGTTTATGGAACCTCATTATAAAATAGAGACTGTTTCAGAGTAGGCTAATCCTTGTTAAACTTTTTTATGTACCTAGTTTTTACGAACTTTAAGTGCAGTGTGAAAACGTGCTTGATAAACTATAACAAGTTTGTACAATTTCGTTTATTCCCGGAAGAAACAGTGGAAAAGTTGTGGTCAAAGTGCGATAAAGTATAAAATTAGGCACTCGGCCCTAGAGTAAAATGGTATTCAGAATAAAAAATGATGAAATGGAACCAAGGAGCACTGGAATTGTAAGTACTACTTTAACCTTCTAAACCTAAAGAAAAAGCAGCACTTTATTGCAAAGAATAGTCAAATTATGATAATGAAAATTCATTCTCTAAATAAAAATATTTTGGGATTCATTTTTTAAAGGAATTATTATAACATTATTGGCTTAAAACAAATATATAAGTGGAAAAAATACAACCCTGTACCCGTGACATACACAATGCTCTAGACCACTGAGCTAACAGAATCACAAGCTGAAATTCTTTACAGTATTGTAATCGTCATTTAACAGTCCCGTCCTAAACCAAATTGTATTTAATCACTTTCTCTTTAATCATACATATTTATATGAAAAAGATATACATAACAGCAATACTTCAATCGCGAAGTCACGAAAACCTGATGTTGCCTTCGTATCCGAATCCTTTTCTTCACGAAATTGTGTTAGTCGTTCCAACTTCAACATAACTCTTTTTATTAGTACGAGTAACTCAAAGAGCTACTCGCGCAAAGATTTAAGGTTTAATTATGCTCTGCTATGAAAAAAAAGAGGCAATTAAGACGCAAACAATTTAAAACGAAACAAGAGACCCATTTGTTATTTAGGATTAGTCCTGCGCCTGATAAACGACTTGGGATTCGCTTTATACCACAATACATTTAAAACTTCAACCCTTTTCGCCTTTGTAGCAGTTAGATACGTATACTCAAGCTATATATACTGGAGATAGAAAGAGATACTGCCCGCACATTTCTGAGCTAGCCGAACGTATTTTGCTCCGGTCAGATCCAGAAACGAAATGAGAACATAAAATATGTCAGCTGCTTGTCATCCGTGGTAAACCGTAATAGTCGATTGGCTAATATGACACATATATCAGAGTAATCTCTTTCTACTAATAATGAGATGGCAGATAGCAGTCGCTTTCAGACACATCTAGTGGGTACTTATCCATTTAAACTGAATCAAAATAATAAGAAACATTCTGGATAGGATAAAAATTTTTGGGATTTTTTGGGATGTTTCTTAATTATATTATGATGAACTACTCCAAGTATTAAAACACCTTGGCCTCCATTGGCGCACTACAGCAGTAAAAAGCTTACACATCCACAATGACGTCATCAAAAGTGCCTTCCGCACTTCGGTGATGTATGGAGCTGTAATGTAATGATGTTAAATTAATTACTATGATATAACACCCTGTGATGTGCGACGTGTGTAATTAATTTTATTACGATAGTTATGATATTAAATTAATTCATCGTGTTATATTATTATTTTTGTAGCTTTTTTTCCACTGAGGTGGCAGACAAGCATACAGCCCACCTGATGGAAAGTGGTAGTATTGTAATATTTTGTTTAAAAGGTCATTAGGTGCGCGCTCGTTTTATTGTGCCGTGAAGGTTGCATATTAATGCGCGTTGGGATAAAACACATTAAAATGTACTCGTTTATGCGAATCTCATTATTTATGTATAAAGTAACATTAAGGTGGCATTATTGTTACTATTAAAATCCTGAATACATTTTTGTCCTGTAATTTTGGTAGCGAGTATTTTATGGATTTACACGGTATAAAAACCATAAAAAATATTTTTTCTATTTACATATGAATACTTTATAAAAAAATATGGAAAATTTTAGTACTTAACTAATAAAAACATTAAGATATCATGCTACTTACCAGCAGAAAAAATCGCAATGAAGCAACTACACGTACTCTATACAAACTCACTTACGCATCCACTTAATCACAAGTCACAAACCTAAGGTCACAACTATAAGTACAGTCATTTCCACGCATGTGCTAGACACTATCACGTCACATACACTATGATGGGGCACTGGTGCTAAAGAAATAGGCGACGGAGCGTCAACAGGCACTCGCTTGCTCGACGTAGCTTGTACTGGCTGGGGCGACTCTACCGCGCGTGCCTAGCCCCGCTACCCTCACCCCTCTTCGTTTACCTCACAGTACAGGAAAATAGAAATAAAGTATGCGCTATAAGGATAGAATATAGGATAAAAAACGAATCTAGATGCCTCGAGGCGAGTTAGTTAGATCGAAAACATTTCAAAGATTCCATGGGTTGTTTAGATTGGTTATTTGTAGAGGACGGTTATCTTTATGAGGTATCTTTCGTGTTTACCTATAATCATGGTTTCCTTATTGAGCTTTATTTATATCTGCTTCTAGTTTGAATTAGTTATTTAGACCGTTATTGGGAAGTAAATGGTGAATATTCTTTTTAAATTTTTGTAATTATGAAGGTGAAGATGATTCACTTGCAAATCGGGTAACCATCCCTTAGTTGATAAACAACCTTTACTGCTCTAAATGGGTTGCCCATTGGTTTTAATGTCTGCTTACATGTAATGTATGACTAACCATTTCTCAGTAATTGGGTATTTATTTACATGTAACATACGACAAACTATTTTCCTATAATTGGGTATTTTAATATAGCAAAATGTGGCCCCGCGGTCTCAGTGTTCTGTAGACGATCACTGAGTTACGCAACTTTTACTATGGCTGGTCCTTGGATGGGTGACCACTTTGTGGCATTTACATTTACGAGCGTTTCCGTGCTTCGGAAGGCAAGTTAAGCCGTTGGTCCCGGTTGCCAGTAAAATGGCATTCGTTAAGCCTGGTTGAAGGCCTTTTGGGCGGCTTGAAAAATTTCAACAGCAGGTAGCCACAACCTGCGTCTGTCTATTTCAACACGGCAATGGGCTCACCACCTATTACGTGGGACAGGAATCCACACGGTGAAAAGTGGGCATATAATATGCCTCTGCCACCCCTTCGGGGATAAGGCGTGATAGATATTTATTTATTTATTTAAAATATTAAATAAGATTGTATAAAAGCTACAAACCAAAACTAGGTAATAAATTTGAATAAGTTAGGGCTATTTATGTAATTATTCTACAAGTATTATAAACTAGGTGACCCCCTCCCCCCATGGCTTCGCCGGTGACATACTTCGGTCTCCCGTCGCACCAATTTAATCCTGTCTCAAATAAATTCCAAATTAATGCATAAAAATTAGCCCGATTTGTTGACATCTATGATTACTGCTCCTCTAACCACCTGGTTAGATCCTGGTGGAACCTTAGTGGCGTGATGATATATTGCCTATAGCCTTCCTCGATAAATGAGATATCCAAAACAAGAAGAATTTTTCAAATCCGACTAGTAGTTCTTGAGATTAGCGCGTTGAACCAAACAAACAAACTCTTTAGCTTTATATATTAGTAAATATGTGAAATTTAGTGAAGATTTTTGAATATTTAGATGTTTGTTACTCAATCACGTTCTTACCCGTGAACAGATTTGGCTGACATTTGGTGTATAGGTAGTTAACATCTGGCTTTTCATAAGTCCCCGTGGGAAATGGGTACAGTAAAGTTTCACGACGCATGTGTAGTTAAATAGTCTACTAGAACTCGTTGTATAGTAAAAACTAGCCTAAACTACTCTAACCTAACGGCTATATAACCTCGGAGCGCAGTGATAGTGTAGTAGTATGTGACTGCCGCAACTGAGATCCAGGGTGCGATTCTCGGGTCGAAAAAAAAAGTGTGAACCTCAAATGTTTATTTCGGAGTTTGGGGGTTTCCTATGTACAATATGTATGAATTTAGAAATATATAGGTATGTTTATCAGTCGTCTAGATCCCATAACACAAGTTTATATTAGCTTACTATGGGCTAGACAGCACTGTGTAAAAAAAAATGTACCACAATATTTATTTATTTATTTACATCGTTTACCGATAAAATCAATGGTCTTTTAATCGCCTAAAGGTTACGGTAACCACTGTCGATAAGGTGGGCCCTAGGCTCATCCTTTACCTCAGTATCTAGTATTAAAAAGTAGGAACTGGTACAACTTGATACAAGCATATCAGCTCAAATTACCAAATTCTCAAAGCAATGTGGATTTACTACTTCAAGACTACCAGAACTTTAATTGGTCGTGCTGATTAGTGTCTAGCACATAAGACCTTTTAGCCTTTTTGTTAACCCCTCACTAAGAAGGCAACGGGTTCCAAATTTCTTCCAAATTTAACATCTAAAATAGACACATTTTATCAAATTTATTCGGCCCTGTACCCCAGTTTCGTGCTTCGGAAGGCAAGTTAAGCCGTTGGTCCCGGTTGCCAATAAAATGGCAGTCGTTAAGTCAAGTTGAAGGCCACATGGGCGGCTTAGAAATTTCAACAGCAGGTAGCAACAACCTGCATCTGTCTATTTCAACACGTCAATGGGCTTACCACCTTAACGTGGGACAGGAATACACATGGTGAAAAGTGGGCATATAATATATATGCCTCTGCCACCCCTTCGGGGATAAGGCGTGATAGATAAATAAATGTGGATTTACGGTTTTTGTAGGATAGTCTATGCGGCTTCTAACAATTATAGTTATTTATAGGCTAAGTAAATTGCTAAAACTTTTATATTGTATTATATTTTCATGTTTTCTTTTAATATTTTAATTATTATTTGTATATCTATATTTATAAAATGAAACCCGTTTTCCGTTGTCACGCCATCACGCGTGAACGGCTGGACTGATTTGAAAAATTCTTTTTGTATTGGATAGCCCATTTATTGAGGAAGGTTCTTAGCTGTATATCATCACGCTACTACACAGGAGAGCGGAGCAGTAATCATAAATATCAACAAATCGGGGAAACTCTCATACATTTTTAGAAAAGTAATAAGCGACGGGATATATGGGTGCCACGGGATTGGAAGTATGTCCCGGACGAAGCCGGGCAGGTCAGCTAGTTTATGATATTAATGATGTCTATTATTTTTATAAGTTTTGTTAGATTTATTGCATTCATATTTTTTTATTGATGTATTTAACTATAATTTATGATTTAATTAATGTATGTTGTATGGGATAATTGCCTGAAATAAAATACATTCATTCATTCAATAAAGTGTTTTAGGACTTATAGCTTTTTTTTAAAGTTTTGCCTTAAAAGGTACAAAATAATGTGATTTTATAAGTCCGACAATGTACCTTCAATGGTTTTGGGTTGTGTTATTATTAGTAGATTTGTAAAGATGTTGTGAATTATTTAGGGGTTTAAGGAATTTCATATTAATATCTGTGCGTGAGCTTGGTTGGTCTGAGAGATATAGGGCTATGGAAAATACTAAACGTAAATGGACTTTTAACTTGATTTCTAAGATAGATGTATATAAAAACTAATCCACTCAAACGTTAAGTCCTCCAATATCTCCCAATAGCTCAGCCCAAAAATTTTTTTTTAGTTGTGTAAATGTGTGATTTTGACGGGACTGTCACTTACAGATTATTCAAACGTTAATCTCAATGGTATCCCAGTGCTTTACTTTATTTGGTCCACTTTGTAATATCTAGCATTTCATCGTTGTTCAATCGTTGTTCTCACTTCAAGAGATGCCAATGACCGTAACTGCACTAAAATCACTAGCAGAGAGTTAACTTTGGAATTTTGTATATAGAATAAATAAAAATAAATATCCATCACGCCTTATCCCCGAAGGGGTAGCAGAGGCATATTATATGCCCACTTTTCACCGTGTGGATTCCTGTCCCACGTAATAGGTGGTGACCCATTGCCGTGTTGAAATAGACAGACGCAGGTTGTGGCTACCTGCTGTTGAAATTTTTTAAGCCGCCCATAATGCCTTCAACCAGGCTTAACGACTGCCATTTTACTGGCAACCGGAACCAACGTCTTAACGTGCCTTCCGAAGCACGGAAACTCTCGCGAATGTAAAGGCCACAAAGTGGTCACCCATCCGACGACCAGCCATAGTGAAAGTTGCGTACCTCAGTGATCGTTTACCGAACACTGAGACCGCGGGGCCACGAGCGCTTCTTGCTTGCTTGCTTTGTATATAGAAAATCATTAAATATGTTGAAAATTGATTTACCTATACCAATGACACTTCACTGGAAATTTACTACCCAGGAATAATCTGCATTTTACCTTGTTTTTTTTTTAAATAAGGCATTAGTGCAAGGCTGCCAACATTGCTGAAGAATAAAGATTATGATTCTCGCTGGCACGATGAAATTTTACGAATACTAACTTATTACGTCACTCATTTGCAGTGGTATAACAAAGAGGTAGTGTACGCAACTGCCCTTGCTGAAATTCGTGTATCTGTGTCTAAACCTTAGTTTTTACAGTGGCACCACTATAAGTGTTACGGTTCCTTAAGAACCTACGGTAGAAATATAAAACGGTGCAGGTTGTTTTTACAAATATATTTCACAACATTTTAAAATTTTAAGATTGATGATGAGTATTGTGTGTCTGATATGGTCCTATGAGCCGCTTTTATAAGGTCAGAGGTTGTGTAGACGACGGCCAAAAATTGAAAAATACCCACAGTTCTCATGTGTGTGTGTGTATGTGTGTGTGACTTGGTCAACTATTTAGTGCCACTACCAACCAGTATAATCTTACGTGTGGTCACTACATCATTATGAAATATCTTATGTTCTACCAGTATAATCTTAGGTGTGGTCACTACATCATCATGAAATATATTTTCTACATGCTACAAGATTTGCTTTAACCGTATAAATACAGGGTTTCCAAAACACCCAGTATTTTAATAAAGGCACAATAACCTAATTTACCAACCTCTTTGCTACTTTTTTATGGTATCGGTGAAATATCCTTCAAGTAATGGGAAAATAATAACAGTCTGATTTGGCTACCTGTACTTGCAAGATGGTGTTTTAATAACCTGCAGACCGTAATATTGCGTCACGATATGTAAAACATTATGTAGCTTTTTATTAACATGCAAAATTTCAAAAATAGTAAATCTGTTGAGAATGCAAAAAAATTGTTGTGTATTTCGGGTGGTCAGAACGTAGTCAGAAGGCAGACTCTTTAACAATCTCTACATTGAATTAACTGTTTAGTTTAAGTGTTTCCTCTTGTGGAAACAAATTTTAAGAGAATGTTGCAAACTTTTGCATATCAAAACAATAATCGGGTTGTTAAATCATGTAATATGGCTGTTATTACCGTTGTTGGAGACAATCAATTATAAATTATATATCGAATTGAAACGTTAGTTTACTTTTAACTTTTCCATATCTTCTTACAGAAGATGGTTTGGACAGAAGCGATTCCGCAACTGCTTTAACGATTATTTGGTCAACATGTGCAACTCTGAAACCTTCTACGATCTATTTCAAAGACTAGAGGATACGCTCTTCCACAACCTAAACCGAAAGGAGTTTAGGAAGCCCTTATTAGAACGTCTTATATGCAAACGCTGTGGACATCAATTAAAACATTGACCTGTGCGTTGATAGAGTGTAGTCTGGGTATTAACGTAACTATCTTTATCCCTGTGCACTTAGGGATACGGCGTGATGATAAGATTTATTAGACACTGAGAATCTTGATATTGTCAAGATACTAGTAATGAGAAAAATGTTCTGCTGACGACATAATATTGTTTTGGTGGCAGTGAATATATAAACGTGCCTTGGCAAAATCACTAGATATAAGTTCACTGTCCAATACAACGTAGCATAGTAAACGCTTATTCGTTACAATACGATTGTAAAATGTCGAGTAGTTTACATACAAAAACTGTTATGAATCTGTGTCGACGTAGCGTCAGTTTCGAGTTCGTATACATCGTGTTATTCGCTTGGGCATACAACGAGTGGAGTGTAGTGGGTGTCTATGTTATCCTTTTTGAAAGATGGTAGGAAATGCAGCGCAGTACTTTAAAAATGAACTGGCTCTCGCGGCTTCACCCGTGACGTACTTTGAACCCCGTGTTATAATAATAACCCCCATTATTAAAATATTGTATAATTAATAACCCCGTTATTAATTATACAATATTTTATGAAAATTTGGAGCCTGGGTCCACTTTAATTTGGCTTCTAGGACCAGGTATCTTTTGGCTTTGGATTTTCGGCATTGTTGGAAGCCGTCTGACCTACCAACCCCTTAAGGGCCAGCGTCGTTCCGTCGTCCGCTAATCATTAGGTGCACCGCTAGTAGGTGAGGTTGCTAGGACCCCGGATATCTTGATATGGCAACTTCCACCCACAATCCACACTCAAAACACAGTACATAGTATTATTTTTATATATACATTATAATGAAGTCCTTTGTCTCAACGCATATTTAAGTTTTTATTTTATGTTTAAGGCAAAGTGGCGTTCCTCGCCTGAGAGAAAGCAAATACGATGACCCCTGATTGAGGGTCGCTATCCTAGCCACCAAGGCTCCAATAGTGACTTTCAGGTTGACCCTAGAAATATGCCAGAGTTCCATGCTTTTATGTTGCAACATTAGAAAGACCTAAGGATTCTTTCGGTTCTGGGCACGATTATGTCCATATATGAGAATTACAACTCTGTCCAGCCCGTATTGCCAAACCCAATTATTAAAGAACACGTTGTTATAAGACGAGAAAAGGGCAAGAAACTAAACATAATCAAATTAGGAAGATACAGGAATGAAATAACTTCTTGAATCGCTTGGTTTTAGTTACAATTCTGGCGACTTGGTGAAGGTGGTAACTCTGCCCCAGTGGGCATTGACAAGATACATTCTTGAACTCATTTGTGCATCATAGTTAAAAGCAGCGCTGTAGAAGCATTCGAAGCCGCACGAACTTAGTATTCTGAAAACGATCACTACATTTAGCATCTTTGGCTATGACTGGTTCTCAGTTGATTTCCATTTGCGAACGTTTTCGTACTTTGCAAGCCAGGTTAAGTCATTGCTCCCGGGTAACAGTAACATGGCCGTCGTTGACCCATGTTGAAGCCGTAGGGCTTTAAAAATTATAGCAGCATGTTGCCACAACCTGCGCCCATTGTTGAAATGGACAGGCCATTTCAACAATGGGCTCACCACCTATTACGTAGGACAAAAATGTATACGGTGATTTCAGGGGCGTAAAGTATGCCTCTTCCACCCTTTGCCTAAAGGGGTGATAGATTGATAAATAAAATAAAGTTAAAATCAGTATCCTGATCACCTTAAATTTAAACAACATTGAAGCAAACTTTAATGAACCTACAGTAGATAAAGCAGAAACTGTCCCTTTATACGAGTAGATGGTTAATTATATTACATTTATAAGTTTAATTTGATAAACATAAAACCTTTGTTCCGGGACAAGAGCTCGGTCGCTATATGGCACTGCTATTGTAAAAAAAAACATCACAGTATTATTCTCCGTCCACAAAGCATAATAAAATTTCCTTTTATCTCCCTTTCATAAGTAAATCTTTGTATAGACGGCTAAAATAAAATGTATTTGCATATTATTTTTTCCTCGGCAGCGAAACTCCTATATAGTAAAGCTTTCATACGAGTACTTATTCGTATGGCTTAGAGCTTTGGCATACGGTAAACGATATACTGTCGCCGAACAATGTTATTGGCAGCAAGCCTTTCAAAATTGGTCACCATGGTATTCACTTTGCTCTGGACGGATAGATAGAAATGAAGTTTTTGCCAGTAATACCTTTCATTAAAAAACATTTTGAAAAAAATTAAAATAGTTGATCCCAATTACAAGTTTAGATTAATTCTGATCCAAACAAACAAACTCTTCTTATTATATTAGTATAGAAATATAGTGAGCCAACAGCCGTATTGAAACCGACAAAGGAAGATTGTGGCTACGTTCTGATGATTTTTCCCCATAATGCTATCAAATTAGTTTATCAACACCCATGTTATTTGCAGTCGGGACCAACGGTTTAACATGCCTTTAGCTTGGAAAAGTTCACCCGCAAACAGTCATACCTCTCAGAATAAACCGTATCGTAAGGCAGTTATTACAGTGATCGTTTACAGAACAATGATCAATCGTGGTCACGAGCAATATTTATGTATCGACTGCCCCAATCATGCCCAATCAGTATTACAAAGAGTCTTTATATTGAAATAATTTACGAGACATTTAATACCGCTTTTTAGATCAAGTGTAATGAACTTGGAATTGCTAATTCCAGTTTTCCTTAATCAAGTTTAAAGTAGTACCTATCATTAATTTGTTGAAGTAATATCACATAAATTTTAATTAATAAACGATGCTCTTGAATTTGTCGATAATAACTGACTAGACTTGACATAAAGACTAAAATTTTCAAGGAGACTGAGGTCAAAATTTGAGAAAAGTTTATTTTTTTATTTTTATTTATTTATATTTTGTAAACATAGGTATACAAATAGGTGGTTACAATGCAGATATAGAAACTCTATGTTTGGTCAGTGTATGACGTACAAAACTTACATACTAAAGCATTTAAAATTAACATTAAATAAGTCAAAAACAAACCAAAGCTGACCCAGAATACACTCCTAGATTTACAACTTAGACCATCGAGTAGATATTCCTGTAATGTGTAGTACGCTTTTTCTACAAGTAACGACAATAGTTTCTTTTTAATAGTTTTTTTATTTTCATTTTAAAATAATTTATATTAATTGTTTCTAACAGCCAATTGGGTAATTTATTATACAACTTAGGAGCCATACCCATTAAGCTTTTATTATAAATGTTTTTTTTATGGACTGTACAACAAATTTTATTTCTATGCCGAGCACTACTTAAGGTGAGAAACAAATGCATTATTTTTACGAATACGGCCACGTTACGGCCACATTATTTTTTACGAAGTCGGTAAACTATTATAAAAATTACTACCTCGGCAGGTCAGTGATAGCGTATGATATACAAATAAGACATGGACTTTGACATAGGTTTACACTTAAAACATGCGGTCATTACAAGGGCAATGGAGGGCTATGCTCGGACTACCATTTTGTGATCGACTCCGCATCAAGAAAATCTGGATTGCAATCATAGTCGAAATAATTTCCTGGCTAAAGTTGCAGAGGGTTGAATACATTGTTCATAAACTGTTGCTCGTGGCCCTGCTGAATCAGTGTTCTGTAATGGATCACTGCGTTAAGCAACTATCGCAATGGTTGGTTACGGATTGGTGACCGCTACGTGGTATTTCCATTTACAATCGTGCTTCGGAAGGTGCGTTAAGCCGTTGGTTCTGGTTTAGTGACATGGCGGTCGTTAAGCCAAACTAAGGGCCTAATAGGCAGCTTGAAAATTTCAACAGCAAGTAGCCACAACCTGCGTCTGTCGATTAGCGATCTTTAGTATAGCTGATTATGAAATTTATTTATCTGTTTACTAACTTAAAAAAATTTAGGGGGATGGAGTTACTCGCGTCCGTAGGACTTACACCTTATTCTAGGCCCACCCAACACGTGTCCCCCGGGTGGTGCAAAACGAGTAACAACGCCGAGTCTCTGGCGGCGTTATAATAACCGGACCCACATGCCTAATCAGCATGAACTGTGAAGGTAGGAAATGACCCTCACAACCCGTATCTTCGTGGTCATGTTTCGCGGAAATGGGCGCCTTGGCTTAATCGCCCGGGCGAAAGGGTAGAAAGCCTCCATAAAATTCACCCCAAATCCTACGGTGGGATACGCGCCAAAAGGATGCATGGCTGTTGGGATGTACAGTCAATAGCGCCAACTTCAGTGGACCTGTCAAACACCGTAGTATCAGCCATCACTACGGGAATGGGCGTTACCCAGTGTGACCTGTTATTCGACCCTATTCATGGGAACCAAATGACATCTTTAAATTCACCTCAAAAATTAACAGAAAATAAGACTCTTACACAACAAATTATGCACCCTAGTTTTTTTAACAGACCAAGATCACATTCATTGTCAGACAGTAGACAAACTCAAGATTTGCCTAAACCAACGGACAGCGAAACCTCAACACAAACAGCTCAAAGTATAGAGGACTCAACATGGTCTAAGTCAAAAATAGAAAAAGACCAAGCAATAGTCCAGAGATCAACAAAGTGCAAAAACATACTGGTTAAGTCAACTAGTAACTACATCTAACTCATTTGAAGGGCTTAGTAACCTAGAAGATGGGGATGGCCAAACTCAACAACCTGTTAAGCCACCCAAACCACCACCAACCTTTATAGATAAAGTCACTAACATCCGTCCCCTAACTAAGCTGCTCGAAGAAACTGTAAATGGACAATTTGAAATAAAAGTTCTTCAGAAAAACCAAATTAAAATTCAACCTCTATCTAGTGAAGCATTTAAAACAATTAGAAAAAATTGGATGGCAAAGGAACAGAATACTACACCTATAAACCAAAGCATGAGAGGAGCTTCAGAGATATCCTGAAAAACATGCACCCTTCAATGGATACTGAGGAAATAAAAGAGGCCCTAGCCAACCATGGGCACACTGCTACCAATATATGGAATATAAAACAAGCGTCTACAAAGAAACCATTACATATGTTTGTTATAGATCTACAAAATAATTATAATAACAAATAAATTTATAACAAGTCTTCTACACTATCGCATAAAATTTGAACCTTCTCGACCAAAACGGACTATTTCGCAATGTGCCAACTGCATGGCTTATGGACATACTAAAAAATATTGCCATCGCAGCCCCAGGTGCATTAAATGCGCAGGAGACCACGTCTCAAACGACTGCAAACGCAAAGAGCGCTCTGAGGATGTTAAATGCGCACTATGCGACGGGAACCACCCAGCTAACTATAAAGGGTGCCAGGTTTTCAGAGAACTTCAAAAGCCAAAATACCCATCATTGCATAACAAGGTCGTAGCAAGAAATAACTGCAAGGGGCGCGACCAAAAATCTGAGAATCTGTTACAAATACATTCAACAGGACAAAACAGAAACTATGCTGATGTTGTCCGTACTGGCAAAGACAAAAATAAGACATACAAACCACCCCTGGAATCACAAAACATTCCAAAAACGAGGATCATTCCATCTGAACAACCACAGCTGGTAATCAGAGAAAATGCTAATGACTTCACACAACTTATGCACATGTATAAACAAATGATGCAACAAATTACCACAATGACAAACCTCTTACTAACTCTTATAACAGAACTACGTGGAAACTCAGCTCAATCCAGCAGTCAGGATTTTACTCTAGCGGGAGGCAAGCGGCCCAACCTACCTCACCGCAACAACGACCATATAGACCACTGAAAATAGCAATGTGGAATGCTAATGGGCTATCCAACCATGCTTTAGAAGTAAAAGCATTTCTCCACACTCACAACATTGATTTGTTTCTGATTTCAGAGACTCACTTTACTGTAAATAAATAAATAAATAAATAAATATCCATCACGCCTTATCCCCGAAGGGGTGGCAGAGGCATATTATATGCCCACTTTTCACCGTGTGGATTCCTGTCCCACGTAATAGGTGGTGAGCCCATTGCACTTTACTGTAAAGAGTTTTATTAAAGTACCAAAATACAAACTTTATCTCACTAACCATCCAGATGGTACAGCTCATGGCGGATCAGCTATATTTATTAAAGAAAATATAAAGCACTACGTGGCCAATGCATATTGCTGCAACGAGATTCAAGCTACGCTATTATAATAGAAAGCTAAAACTGTCCTTACACAATCACGTATCAGCTTTATACATGCCACCCAAGCACAACTTAAAAAGCGAAACATACTCAGCATTCGTCAGAAAACTAGGTCATAGATTTATTGCCGGTGGTGATTATAACGCAAAACATACTGACTGGGGATCTAGAATCAGAAATCAGTGCAGCAACTTAAACTCAATGTTATTTCCACCGAGGAACCAACTTATTGGCCCTACGATGTTAAAAGGAAACCAGACCTGGTAGATTTCTTTGTTACCAGAGGGCTTCATTCGTCTTCAATACACTGCCACTCCAGCTATTATTTATCTTCTGATCATACTGCTATTTTAGGCGAACTGAACAATGACTCGATCAAAGTTAAAAAGCCTTGCAAACTACACAGCAAAAAAACGAACTGGAATATACTTCCGGGAAATTATAATATAAACTTTAAACACATAAATTTCGTTAAAGAATGATGAAGACATAAATGGAGCCGTTTTTATTTTGTTTTCGCGGGGAATGCATTAACGCACCGTCATCCCTGCTGCGGGGGCAGCAGGGACGGTGTGTGGGACTCCCAGTCCGTGAGAGAGGGCCGTCCTACCCACTAAACCCCGCGGTGTTCCGCCTCACCTTAAAACCGACTCGCAGGGTAGGCCTGAGGTTAAATCACTGCGAGCCGGCAAGGGGCACCCCAGAACGGAGGGGTCCATCTCGTGGCGGTCGATAAGCGACCACCCCGGAGCTCCCTAAGGAGCTGAAGAACTAGCCCGCACCTCCACCGCTCTCGAGCGCGCCTCTGTAAGCAGAGGAGGTGAGAGCGGCCGGTAGGGGCGTGCGCAAAAAGTAGGCACCCCCTGGAACACAGAAAGGGTGCCCGTCGCCAAGTGGCCAGTTGGGCGTGGTCCCCCGACCTTCCGCCCACGGCCAGACACTATTCGGGGGCGAGCATGAATTGTTCACGACGACGCCCCCGAACACGACGGCGGGGCGGGAGAGTCTGTCCCGTACGCTCCCGTACCCGCAATTCCTCGCGTTTTGCCGCCATCACCTCGGAAGCAAACGAGGCGACGGCGGCCCAGCACTGTTGGCTGCCGACCATGGCTTGCACCACGGCCGGCAGCGTCAAATCGAATCCGACAAGGACCGTGAGGGCGAAACGCGGCCCGTCCCACGCCGCGCACACGGCGAGTGTTTGCTCTGCCGTGTCCACGACGCCACTCGGGCAGTGACGACACACGGGGTCCGGCTCCACCACAGCCACCTTCCACAAGTACTTGGCGAAAACGCCATGCCCTGTGAGGAGCTGACTGAGGTGGAACGTAGACGCACCGTGGTAGAGACCCAGGCACGTAGGACGGGCCGGACAGCCCCCACGAGCCGGGGGCTAACAGAAGGGCCTACCAACCTCTCGGCCCACTTCCGAAAGAGATCGTCGCGGGCCGACTGTCTCCAGCGGTCGATCTCGTCCGGAAGAGGCCGTCCACCATTTCTACGCACCAGGGCGCTTTCCTCGTAAACCTTCTTGAGGACTCCAGCCTCGAGATTCCAAGGGAGGCTTCCTGCAATTAGGCACGCCGCCTCGTAGGAGACGGTGCAGTACGCTCGTGCCGCCCTCTGCGCAATCGACCGCTGCGGACGCCGCAGCAGCGGGATTGTCTTGGCGCAGAGGGAGTCCGCCCAGATAGGCGCTCCATATAAAGCTTTTGAGCGCACTACACCGTCGTAGAGGCGACGGCATGCACTATTTGGGCCTCCCCGATTGGGGAGCAGCCTCGCCAGCCTTCCGGCGTACGAAAGCAACTTAGGCGAAAGACGCCGGAAGTGCTCGATGAAGCCCCATCGACTGTCGAGTACCAACCCAAGGTACCTCATACTCAACCCGACAGCGATGGGGGTGCCACTCACGACAATCTGGGAATCTCGAGGGGGCCCTCGCCAAGGCCCGTGAAAGAATACAGCCTCGGATTTCTCGAGGGCCACCTGGAGTCCGAGCGCCCTGATGCGGCTGACCACCTGGGCTACGCCCGCGGTGGCCAGGACCTTCGCGTCCCGAAAGTCGGTGCCCCGCGCGCTTACTAGGGTATCGTCGGCGTAACAGAAGACGCCGACTCCCGGAAGAGTAGCACTGCGCAGGACCCAATCATATCCGATGTTCCACAGGAGCGGACCCAGAACCAATCCTTGTGGAACACCGCAACTCATACCAGCGCGGACTACTCCCGACCGGGCCGGATAGGAGATGGCCCGGTCCACAAAGTAGTCCGCGAGAATGCGTCTGTGGTACCACGGGACATTGTGGTAGCTCAGCGCCTCGGCGATGGTTTGCCCCCTGGCATGGATGGTGTTAAAGGCGTTCGCTATGTCGAGCGACACTGCTAGCAACACCTCCCCTCGACCAACCGCCTTTGCGACGCTGTCCCGGAGCCGGGATATGGCGTCCAGGGTTGACCTCCCGCGACAGAAGACGTACTGGCCGTCACTTAAGTTGTGCCCCGCCCCCTCCAAGTGCCCATCGAGACGCGCTGCGAGCACCCGCTCAAGCAGCTTGCTCATCTCGTCGAGCAAGACGATGGGGCGGTAGGCCGACGGCGACTCAGCCGGGCGCCCGTGCTTCTTCAACAGCACGAGCCGCCCGGTTTTCCACTGTCGCGGGACCCTACCCGACGCCAAACACTCCGACAATAGGAACAGCGTCTCCTCCTCGAACGCCGGCATGACCAGGGCGATGACGCGCCCAGGGATGCCGTCTGGTCCGGGGGCGCGGTTCCTCACTTTGAGTTTGAGGACCGCCGCCCCGAGTTCAGCATCTGACACGGGCGGAATCATCGCCTCTGTGTCTGCCGGCGTCTGGCTTGGTGCCATCCGCGGTGGGACCCACTCTTCCCGCGCAGGGAAGAGGGAACTGACGACGTGGCCGATGAATGAGGGCTCGAGAGCCTTTGTGAGGGGAGGCGCCCAGGGCCGGAGTTTGTCGCTCACGGCGTCCCTAATCGCCGAGCTGAGGGCAGCTCTGGCATCCCGGTATGCGGCGAGCAGCACTTCTTCTTGGGCACCGGCCACCACTTGGAGACACCGACCGCCGGGGTCTCCAAACCGGCGTCGACGATGTCGAACCATATGTAGCGATGATCCGACATCGTCTCCACCCCCTCGATCACCCTCCAACCACGCGTGCGGCTAGCCAGGCCAGAACTGGCGAATTGACAGGTCGATTATACTACGACCTGTCCCCGTTCGCCGCACGAACGTATGGACCGACCCTCGGTTGAGCAGCACCAAGTCGTTGGACACCGCCCAGAGTGTGCGTTGAAGCCACGACCACCGGGGTGGGGTGCGCTTCTGCCAACAGAGCCCCGACCTCAATCAACCACTGTTCATACTCAGCGAGGCTTCTGTTGGGCGAGAAGTACACCCCGTCAACTGCAACGTCTCCCAGTAGCGCGAGGACGCAACCGCGTCCCTGGAGCACTCTATCAAAAGCACCCCGCTGGGAGACGATAGCCACCAACTCGTCGTGGCTGCCAGCCCAGTTATCACGGGCTCGAACCGCATACAGTTAAGTTATCTATCCTTAAGTTATCTATGACATGATACAAAAGAAAAGAAAAGCGAGAAAGAAAAAACGAGATACCCAAAGGACAAAAACATTTCAACATTGGTGAAAAACTCAAATCCGCTCTAGAAAACTTAAGAAATCTGAATATGGAAAGTCGCTTAATTAGTCTAGACGCCACGAGGGCGACTGATTACTCCTTATGGAAGACAACTAAAAGCCTTAAAAAGTCTATCCCATTCGAATCACCTTTGCTAAGAAATGATAGAACGTGGGCCAAATCAAATGCTAAAAAAGCATTGATGTTTGCGGAACACTTGTCCGATGCCTTCACTCCAAATCCAGATTCACCCGGCTCATCAAAGGCAAACTTAATTCTTGATGCATTGTCTAGACCTCATCAGCTTGCACGTCCCATTACTAAATTCACCAAAAATGAAGTACGCTCTGTTATTAACAAATTAAACCTAAACAAGGCTCCTGGATATGATTTGATAACTGGGAAGATAATGAAAGAATTACCTGATATAGGCATAACCTTCTTGACACAGATCTATAATGCTATTTTACAAAGATAATTTGTCCCAGCACAGTGGAAAGTAGCTGAAATTATACTTATCCTCAAGCCAGGCAAAAGTTCTGATGCTGTCTCGTCCTATCGTCCTATAAGCTTGCTCCCGGTTGCTTCAAAGGTAATGGAAAGCTTAATTGTAAAGAGGCTTAAACCTGAAATGACTAAATCCATCGTCTGGTAGAAAAAATTAACAATGCATTCGAACATAAGGAGTACTGCTCAGCTGCCTTCTTAGATATATCACAGGCATTTGATCGAGTTTGGCATGAAGGGCTATTATTCAAGATATGCTTTACCCATTAACCTATACCTACTTATCAAATCTTACCTGAAACAAAGGCACTTTTATGTCAAACATGGAGACAAACAAACTGGACTATTTGAAATAAAAGCAGGGGTCACACAGGGAAGTTTATGCCTCATCTATACTTCCGACCTACCGACAAACATAAATGTCCTTATAGGTACATTTGCGGATGATACGGCGATAGTAGCTTCACACAAAGACCCAGAAGTTGCATCTGCATTGCTACAGAATAGCCTTAATGATGTTGCACTTTGGCTGAAAGACTGCCGCATTAAGGCAAATGAAACAAAATCAGTGCATGTCACTTTTAGTCTCAGACATGGCCTATGTCCAACTGTAGAGCTGAATGGTATACTAATACCACACAAAGAAGATGGTCGGTACCTAGGTATATATCTAGACAGACGCCTTACTTGGAAAAAGCATATAATGACAAAACGTAAAGCTTTAAGCCAGCAACTCAGAAAAATGTACTGACTGATGGAACGAAAATTCAGACTATCTTTGGACAACAAAATCCTTATCTATAAACACATACTAAAGCCAGTATATGGAGCTGAGCTGTGGGGCACAGCAGCTAAATCAAATATAGAAATTCTACAACGGTTCCAGTCTAAAATCCTGCGCATGATTACAGACGCACCCTGGTACATAACAAACCACAACTTGCATCGTGATCTAAAAGTGCCAACAGTAAATGAAGATGTCAAAGTATCACAAAGTACTGTAGCTGACTTGCTTTGCGTTACTGTTTCAGCTTAAGTTTTACACACCCCAGTAAATTTAGACATCGTTTTAGCGTACATTCCTTCTGGGAGTCTAATCTATACCTTCTCAACTCGAACTATTAAAAACACTAAACACCGAACACTTGACCTAGCCTTCTCTAACTTACCTTTAACAGTTCTTAGATGTAACAACAGTCTCCCGAAGGAAGACTTACCGCATCCATCCTTTACTATAGAAATCTCAGATTTATTTGTTACTTTCCTCACTGAGCAAATTATTAAACGGCATAATTTTTATCGCTGTAACTATGACGCTCTAAATGATCATCTTCGGCAAACTGATTGGTCTGATATTTTATATGCCAGAACTGTAGACAGTGCTGTGACCAATTTTTATAATAAATTGAACTCCAGAATTGATGCGTTTGTTCCTTTTGTTAAAAAATCAAATCGCTCTATCAATAATTATCGCTTTCCAAAATGGTTTAGTCCAGCCTTAGTGAAGATAATCAAAGAGAAAAACAAACTGCACAAAAAGTGGAAAAGATATGGTAATGACCGTGATTATTTGGAATTCACGATTCTACGTGATAGACAACACCAAACTGCTACCGTTTCTTTATTAATAAAGCTGAAGGTAATATAAACCACAATCCAAAAGCATTTTGGGCATATGTCAAGTCAAAAAGAGGAGGTAGCCATTACCCGAATCAGTTTTCAGATGAAGGGATTACTTTTACCAATGGTGAGGCAATTTGCTCTGCTTTTAACAATTTCTTTCATAGTGTGTTTAATGATAAGCCTTGTAATAGTTCGGACGCTGCAGCATATGCAGATTGTAATGCACGTCTTAATATTTTGTCAGAAGTAGTGGTAACAGAAGATATGGTTCTTAAGTTATTAAAATGTAACCATGGGAGGCTTCAAATCGGACTTCATGAACATCCCCTCTGGTGTGCCCCAGGGATCCCACCTCGGGCCTTTATTCTATTGCGCATATTTGTACGATATTGACAAATGTTTCACTTACTCAAAACATTTAATGTATGCTGACGATAAAAAGATATATATGAAAATAAAATCGAGATTTGACTGTGAGTTGGTGCAACGTGATCTCAATGTCCTATTTAAATATTTTAAAAGAAATGATATAACAGTTAATATTGATAAAGGTCACTGCATCAGTTTCAGTCGTAGTTATAATCCTATAAGGTACACATACGAATTTGGTAACAATGTTATTTCAAGGGTGGATCATATTAGAGACTTAGGGGTCGTGTGGGATTCTAAGGTGCTGTTATCTCAACATATAGACACCATTACCAGTAAGGCATTCAGAAATTTGGGTTTTGTGATAAGAACATGCGCTCAATTGAAGGACATCAAATTAAGCGGACCCCGGGCGTCGCGAGACGCAACTGGGACAGACGCTCGGATGATGATGATGATGATGAAGGACATCAAATGTCTAAAAACTCTTTACTACGCATGTGTACGGATTGTACTTGAATATGGTTGTCCGGTTTGGTCTCCTCAATACGCAGTATACATCAGAAAAATTGAGTGACTTCAAAAATGTTTTTTAAGACAGTTGAACTACAAAGCAAGAAGGCGGCATAAGTCTTATAATGATGATTGCCATCACTATAAATTAATGTCACTATCTAACAGGCTATACTTTAACTATAAATTAATGTCACTATCTAAAATATTGTCTGGCCAGACAGCGGATAGAAATGAATGAGTACATAAATGCTGTTGTTCTCAAGTGTTTTTTGCAACAAATTGCAAGGTATTTTGTACTCATATATAATTTTGGAGATAGATAGATAATTTATAATTTTATATATAAGACCGAGTACTTGGCACTAAACTCGACAGATCCCACATCCGTCCGCATAGGCGGTGATTTGGTCGAGCGCGCGGACCAGGTTAAATACCTGGGATCTGTTTTTCACACGTCAAGTGACATCGATTGTGATGTCAAGTCACGCATTGCAGCCGCGTGGGCCAAATGGCGGGAGACGACCGGTGTCATTTGTGATCCTAAAATGCCGATCCGGTTGAAGGGACAGGTCTACAAAACCATTATTAGACCTGTCCTTTTACATGGCAGTGAGACGTGGCCGATATTGGAGCGACACAAGCAGGAGCTGCGTGTCACGGAAATGAAGATGCTGCGGTGGATGTGTGGAGTCACGCGGATGGACCGCGTGAGGAACTCTCGCATCTGCGGCAGCCTTCACGTCCGTGACATTGCAGACAAGTTGCAAGAGTGTCGCCTTCGTTGGTATAGCCACGTCTAGCGGCAACCGCCGAGCTACGTAGGTAACAAATGTCTGGCCATGTCAGCCCCGCTGGGTCCCAGTAAGAGGGGAAGACCCAAGAAGTGCTGGCTTGACGTCGTAAGGGATGACATGCGTGCCAATGGTCTCACTACAGGGGATGCCGACGACCGTGCGAAGTGGAGGAGAAAATGTAGGAAAGCGGACCCCGGGCGTCGCGAGACGCAACTGGGACAGACGCTCCCATGATGATGATGATATAATTTTAGAGAAGTCTCTATACATGTGAATTTACCCATCAAAAATGTAAAATAACTGTTAAATAAATAAATATCCATCACGCCTTATCCCCGAAGGGGTGGCAGAGGCATATTATAAGCCCACTTTTCACCGTGTGGATTCCTGTCCCACGTAATAGGTGGTGAGCCCATTGCCGTGTTGAAATAGACAAGACGCAGGTTGTGGCTACCTGCTGTTGAAATTTTTAAGCCGCCTATAAGGCCTTCAACCAGGTTTAACGACTGCCATTTTACTGGCAACCGGGACCAACGGCTTAACGTGCCTTCCGAAGCACGGAAACGCTCGCAAATGTAAATGCCACAAAGTGGTCACCCATCCGACGACCAGCCATAGTGAAAGTTGCGTACCTCAGTGATCGTTTTACCGAACACTGAGACCGCGGGGCCACGAGCGCTTCTTGTATAGTGCGACACACTTTATGTCATATTAATGAACTTTTATTTACTCCTAAACGTAAAATGATAATATTTACTAATTTATTTTCTACAACTATTCTCTTAAATACACGTGCTGATTAATAAACTTTACCTTAACAAAAGTATGTACCTATTTTAAGACAGATTCACAGATTTTAATCATAACATTGTTGCCAGTCTACAATTCTTCCAAATGTGGTTTGACCTACTTACAAGTACTACTCTTGTAAGTTATTTATTTCATGTTAGAAACAACCAGTCTAGACATTTACTTACATTTAAGTTAGGATATCCCTCATATCCTAACTTAAATGTTCTCTAACTTTTATTTTAGATTCAGTTTATAATTAAGTTGTCGAAACAATTTTATACTTTCCAATGCTAGGAAAGTTATGGTAAGTATGAAAATTACGGCAACGGGGTTACCACCTGTTACGGGGTACAAAAATGCATACGGTAAAATGTGGGCGTATAGTATGCCTCTGCCTACCTCTACAGGGATAAAGGCGTGACTGTATGTATGTTTGTATGTAATACTTACTATAACATTGTTGAGAAAAATATTGTTAACTTCACAAGAAGTTATAACAACAGAGACTTTCCAGTTTGACCCTATTAATAAAAAATATATCCACATTTTAGCAGCAGTGGTCTGCCATAACCCAATTTGATTGATTGACATAAATTCAAATTACAGTCTTTCTTCTAAAAATAATCAGCAATTAAAGAATACAACAAGCAAATACTTGGAATAATGATTTAGTTCACTTAAGTAAACTAAATTTTAAGGCGACACGTTAGGCTAACAAAAAATTTCCACTTTAAAAAAAAATAATTTAGGAAAAAGTAAGCTTACTAATTACTTTTCAAAATTGTTTCTAATAGCACAGTTCATTTTTTAGAATAAACAAAACATACAGTTGACATTCTCATATGATCTTTATTAAAATTTATTTGATCGCTAGCAAAACACAAATTTTCTATATATATTGGGTGCAGTAAGTAAAATCTAATCGTTAAAGATAATCCAGCTGTGGTTATGGGTCTCTTCTATTTTTGGTTTAATACACTGTTTTGCACATTTTAGATTCAGTCTTTCCATGTGACCTTTTCTAAGTCTTCGGTCCATTCCATCCTTTTCTAAGTCGCGGTCTCTACTACAGAACTCATCTGCTCCATCTACCGATCGGGTCTTCGGCAAATATGGCCGGCCCATTGCCACTTTAATCTACTTACTCTGTGATCTATGTAAACCTCTTTACTTTTCCGATCTAAGATTCGTTTCGTTGTATCGTACTAGAACGCACGCTAAGCCATTGATCTCAAGTGGGAGTAGAGAGGAACTTCGAGAAACAGGTTGATATAGCCTACCTCTGTTCGATTCAACATGGTTAGATACTCACTACCAACTTGGTGGAACTAAAATACTACTGGTGGAATGCCTATATATAACACAAAGGTTGTCATAAAAAGAAGGGGTAGGCATAGGCATTCTAAACAACTATGTTTAGAATGTCTCTGCCTACTTCTTGGGGAAATGGCGTTCTTTTATTTATTTAATTAATCTATCACGCCGTATCCCCGAAGGGAAGTCAGATTCATACCTATTGTGTGCCCACTTTTCACCATGTGTTCTCCTATCCTACGTTTTTCAAGCCACCACAGCCTTCAACTTAATTTAACGACTGCCATGTTACTGGCAACCTTGACCAACGGCTTAATGTGCCTTCCGAAGCAAGGAATTGCTCCCAAATGTAAATGCCACAAAGTGGGCACCCATCCGAACACCAGCTATATTGAAAGTTGCGTTACTCAGTGATCGTTTACAGAACTCTGAGTCCGTGGGGCTACGAGCGTTTTTTTTATATATTAAAGTATTTTAAAATAGTGACTCCAAAAGCACATTATCTCACCACAGAAATGGATTCCTTATTATTTAAACAAAACAGTCTTCTAGTGTATAAGAACAGAATCGGCACCTTTGTTTGCTTACGACGAATGTTGAATATTGGACTGTCTCCAGCTGTCTCCCGCCAGCAATTCATACGTATTACGTACTAAAGAGATATGACAAAGGCTCTTTGAAATGTGGAACAATACTTCCTCGTACGTTTTGGAGCCAAATAATGATATGTGAAATATGTATTACTTGTGGGACTAGTGACTAAGGATTTAGATCGATTGAGCGACTAAGTTAATAAACATTGTTACACTAACAAGCAAGACAGACTGATTTTGTATTGACTAAAAGTTCGCCTATTGATAAGATACAATTTGAATTGAATGGTGGATTTTTAATTAGGCTTTGATGTTGCCTTGTACTTTATTTCTAACAAAATCGGTAAACCTACATTATAAAAGTGAAAGTTTGTGAGTGTGTACGTTTGAGCGTGTAAAACAAGCGTTTGACATGCTCAAAATAGCTTAACCAATTCGGATTAAAGGTAGCTGAGCTGACACCTTGAATTGATACATAGGCTATTTTTAATTCCGAGAAAAGATCTCTATGAGTATGTATAAACAAGTAAGGGAAAATTTCAGAACTTGGAGTGAAATTTTATGTATATATATTTATAGTATGTTTGTTATAACTACACGCTCGCTGGAAGCATGCAGCGGCTAAAGGAATTTAGATACAATTTGGTGTGTAGGTATAAACGTATAGTTTTTTTATTGCAGGTACTAGTTCCTATGGCAAACGGATACGGGAAATCTTTATTACGGGGCCGGAGTCAAATGTGTCTTCTAGTAAAACAATATTCATACACTGACTACTCATGATGTAGATGAATTAGCGAGCATCTAATGCGAATATCTATATGGGAATAATATAGCTTTTACTTTGGAGCCTCCACTACTACAAAAAATTACATATTGGAAATCCTTCTTCAACATAAATGAAGGCTGCATAGCACTATTTTGTTCCCTGCTTAACTAGAAACAATGTGACTCTTCTACTATTTATCAATCTTCTGCCTCAAATGCAAGATTAGGGAATTTCGCGAATGGTGGTTTATTCTATCAACAATTTTCATGTAGGTACCTTTATAGAAAAAATAATATAGCTACATCATGGGTTGTGACGAATTATTAGCTCAAGCATGTTGCTACGCCACGTTGTAGCACTACGGCGTTTTACTACGCCATATTGTAGCGCTACGAATATGTATTGTGTAGCACTTAACATGAACCTCGGGGACGACCTATTTCATCGAGAATGAAATTAGTTTCTAATGTTCGATGTTTTTTATACCACTGAGGTAGCAGAGATATAGCCCACCTGATCAAAATTAGTCACCGTAGCACTAGAACTTCCTAAACTGCTTTAAAAATTCCCCTGTAGACATTCGGGAAAACTCAGGCAAGGAATTCATTTCAAAGCGTATGTAAAAGACAAATCCTATCGGACCTTATATATGTGAGAAGTTTATTGTAACAGAAGAATGTTTATTGACCGAACAGCCGACCGAGTAAGCAGAAGATAGAGCAAGCAAGCTAACAAGAGTCAAAGTTTTTTAGATGTACATTTTAGCTAAAAACTAAACTATCTTCACGCTGTATCCCTGACGGGGTAGTCAGGATCATGCTTCACGATCCATGCATACTTCTTTTGCCTATTAGAGATTCATCAATCGCTTCATACATGCACGTCTGGGTATCCGAGTATATATTTAAGCTCCTCTACAAATTGAATATTTTAACCGATTTCCTGAAACTCTCCAAACCAAATATTAATATATTTATTGATGAATAATTAATATATCTATTGATGCCAAATATGATCAAATTGAGTAATTCCTCCTTTGAAAATCTGATTCGAAGGAAGATGACATTTTTGTTCTATATGAGAAAACTATTATTTTACCGAGTCATTTAAAAGGTTCCAATAAACTTTGGGAACAAATGGTAAATAATATATTTCTGCCTCATGTAATGTGATTACGCGAGAGCACGAAACTTATCACGCGTTTTTTCCCAAAAGTGCTAATGAGACCCTTAAGGAGGGGTATAAATTAAGCGAAGAAAAAGCATTATTTATCCCCAGCTATACTTAGTTAACAAAGAAACTTTTTTGGTTTTTATAATTGCCAAGAGGTTATTTACTGATACTTAATTGAATTTGTATTTGGAATACAAATCTGAGTAAAATGAACTGAGTTCCTAATTATTTAAATCGGTGGAGCGCGCGGGTGCTTGTGTACGCGAGTATTATTACTGAGGTCACTAAAACTCTTTTGCTCCAGTGACTTTGAGAAAGAGGTAAAGAAAATTTGTACTCGCACCTTTCTGTCTTGCCCCAATAATAAATAAAAATAAATATAGTAGGACATTTTTTATTTATTTTTATTTATTCAAAGTAAGCTATCGCCATCTAGCCCAAAGTAAGCTAATATAAGCTTGTGTTATGGAATCTAGACAACTGATATTTACACTTATATATTTCTAAATACAAACATATTACACATCGGAAACACAAACTCCGAAACAAACATTTGTGGATCACAGAAATATTTGATCCGACCCGGGAATCGAACCCGGGACCTCAGTCGCGGCAATCGCATGCACTACCACTGCTCCACTGAGGCAGTCTAAATAATATAAAATATAAGTCAACGGTGTTGATTTCACAGTCATTATAATATACGAATCATAACTCTCTCTCTGTCCTTTTTACCAACTTGATCGCCCTCTCAACTTCCACTTTTCCACTTTTCGTAACGTTGTCGCCATTATTCATCAAAAATATTACAATGTTTAGGAAAACTGCATATATTCTGGAAAGCTTCTTATGAGTCTGAATAGCTTCTTAGGAGTAATTTTAAGAACAGAAGTAGTAATTCCTTTGATTTTAAAAATCGTAACGTTTTACTTGTCTTTCTTGTAATCGGTTAGGTAATTTGTAATGGCTGCTCAAAATCTAAATTGTAAACGGATATATAACGAAAGCAAGTTTAAAAGTCAGACAGTTAACTATGACTCAGAGCTATTATTACCAGCAATAAAAAAGAAATTAAGTCCATTACTTCGCTAATTTATTTAATGGCAATGAAGGAAGTATTGAAATTTATTTATGGTAACACTGAATCTAGGCAATAACTTACCTGTATATTGTTCCTTATAAATTATAAATCAACGGTGTTGATTTCACAGTCGTTATAATGTAGCGTAATACATGATACTAATTTTAAAAAAGATCCAATTTGATATGAGATATGGTCTATTTCACTTAAAATCTAAATATACCAGATTACTGCTGAGGTACACTCACTTTAAATATAGTTTTAATATTGAATTAAGCAATATTTCTTTAAGATAATATAAATATAAAAATTAATGATCAAAGTTTTTTATTGGATGTCCTGTTGAACTTTGGAACATCTTAGAATCTGACGGTAAAAAGTTTTTCAAATAAGATGAACACTGTATTTTTTTAAACTGTTTATTACAACTCTCTTTTACTCATTCTGTTATTCGGGATACATAGTCTTACTAAAACAATTTGGTTTCATATAATATATATCTTAAAAAATGTTTTTTTTTTTATATACTCAAGCTGTAATTTTTTTATCATTATACTTTACATTCATTTAACTTATAAATCGATTTTACCTATCTATGAGCATCAAAAAAATATTTAAATAAAATAAATAAATAGTTTGAGATATTCTCACTTTTCTCGTCAAATAAGTTAATACAAATGCTTGTGTTATGAGATCTATACAGCTGATAAACATACTAATTTAAATACGTACGATATTTTTATAAATAGTAAACACCGAAACTCCGAAGCAAATAATTGCGGATCATAAAAAATTATCTTGCGACTCAGGATACAAATATAACTCATCATCATCAAAAAATGTTCTAAGATTAAGGTCTAATTATAATATCTGGTACTGCATATTATAGTTATATACATATATACAAGACCTTCTAACAGATTTTATTGCTACAATATAAAAAAGAAACCTATGAATGCTTTCTAAGTCTGTCATTATTTAACGAGAGGTCGATAGGTAACACATTTGAAAGAGTTCTACCTGAGATGTACGGAATTGAAATTGCAATACAGTAATAAAATCTGATCCAAAGCCACAGGAAAATATGAATTTACAAATAACAAATGTACTCTATAAATAGGTAGGTATCTACATAAACTGTGAAATAATATGAGGTACTTATTATGGCAGCTCATCGTATTATCATTAGTTTTATGTACCCATTTTGTTAGTGCAAATAAATATTTTTCATTTTCATCATAAATAATCGCAAGTCCCGTTTTGAACTGAAAACGCTTTCCTACTCTTCTTATCCGCTACCACGGTCATTGGCATCCATTTTATTAAGATCAACAGCTCACATGCCACGGTTTAACTACTTCGTGATATAAAATCCTATAGTCAAGAAAATCAAATTATTCCTTTTACACTTCGTATCGTATAATGTGCCGAACATTAGTCGGCATCTAATCTCTGTATAATTTCTGATGGCTTTTAACATTCATTGGTAGCGACAGCCAGTGGCACGTGTTATTTCAGGAATATTTTCCTTATGTATTTTCTCACTAAACGACGGTATTGTTTCTAATTCTTTGTTGTTCTTTTTAAACTATAAATAGTCATAATAAGGATTGATTAATCTTTTGTCTGTTGTCAAGGAGCGAGATGTAACAATATTGTTGCAAAAACCAATAATCGTCACGTGTTTAGGCAATCACTAAGCAGTCTAGTTTAGGCCTACGTGGGAAACAAAAATGTCTGGCCATGTCGCCCCATACTTCTTCCCTCTTACCTCGTAAAGGATGACGTCGATGACATGAATGCCAATGTTCTCACTACATGGGAGGGAGGGTGACGACCGTGCGAAGTGGAGAAGAAAAAGTAGGAAATGGGAACACGGGCGTAGCGAGATGCTACTGGGACAGAGGCTCGGATGATGATGTTTAGGCAAGCAGTAGTATCGTCACTTTGGCTAGACAAACGAATTCAGGTCCGACCGATAAACTTGCTCCTGCTACAACTGTTGCTTTGACATTGATCTCTAAGATACGCGAATTTCATATTCATTGTAAGGATATTTAATTTTGTGCTAAATCAAAGCTCTCTGAAACGTCAGTGTAGTGCGAGCTACGTGTTAATATTGACATTTTCTTACGCGACAGTGAACCTTATTTTGATTTAGGTATCTTATTATGAAATTCATTTTTATTTGAACAAACCTTTAAGCAAATGGTGCACCTCCTGAATAATGGACGTTACATATTTAGTTGACAATATGTGATCTTAACATAAAAATACTTTAAGCCCGGAAAATTATGTGAAAATATTCTTATATTCTTGTTTACCAGTAACCGTCCAAGGTCAAAATATAAAATAAACTGTTGCCGTCATTCTTTAGCTTACTTCCCAAGTAAAGCTTTTGTAAAGATGTTTTACTTCACAAATAATGTTGTGCTACATTTTCTATGGAACAAAATTCAATGCAGTGCAAAATTCGTCGGGGTCATTAAAATTATATAAACATAACATAAATCATAGGGTAATACTTACATTTACTTAGTGATCAATCACGCCTTTATCACCGAAATGGTAGGCATACATTTTTGTCCCACCAAGTGGTGAATCCATTGCCGTGTTGAAATATACAGGAGCAAGTTGTGGCGACTTGCTATTGAATTTTTTCTAGCCGCACATAAGTCAACTCCTCACATAAGACTACCTTGTTACTAGTAACTGGGACCATGGGTTTAAATCATTTAATTCATTTTTGGAATATTGATAAGCGGTTTCAACGGTACATACAAACTTTCATCTGTCAAAGGTAAATAAATTTACCTCCATGAATATAGGTATAAGTATTGTTAATCTGCATGTAAATTGACAGTGGCAGCCTAATTTGGCTCATAAGCATCAAATCGACAAAACTATTACAGTACCAATATAAATATCAACTATTTTTTAGGTGAAAGTATAAAACTGGATAGAAGAAAATACGAAAATCTTTCTTCATTCAGAAAATTCTCTATTCATTGTTCAGTTTAGTCTTCTTCGGTTTAGACCAACAAGATACAACAGCCATCAAATCTGGATTTTTTTAAATTATCCTCCAACTTTCACGGTAGGTTAAGCATACTGATTTATGGGCGCTTGTGATGCTCTAACGAACCAAGATTGAAATGAATTTCTTGCAGAATCTTGGACATTGACGCACCTGTATTGTATTGGTAACATCGAAAATCATTTTGGTTTTTATTCACTAGAGTGACTGTAATTTCGCAAGGATAAAAACAAATGTTTTTGACGATAGACACAAGGCCGTACGAAATGAAAGAGTTGATGTCCGTTCAGGTTGATGGATGAGGCTATAACTTACTTTTTTAATACTAACTTGATTTAGAATGCTTCTTTTTGTCAGTTCAATTCAGTTAATCATAATTTATTACATTATTGAAACACCTTACAACACCTCAATTAACTATGGTGCAATTAATATTATAATTTCTAATCCACAAGGACAGCGTTTATCAGCAAAATTATTGTCTCGTATGTTGTAAATTTCCTCTCTGTAATATTTTCCATTAAAACAACATGTCTCTTAACAAAGGGTTACAGCCTGTCCTCCTCGATATGCCTTTAAGCTCTACCGACCCATTAACGTTGACATCATAATTCACAATTTGCATATTTACACAGCACTATATCTAGCTTTATTTGTAGGTGGGTGTTACTCGGCTAAATTACGTGGGCCTAACAAATCGCTCGTCATTGTCCCAAATAAGATAAATACAAGCCAAGTGTAAACTGGATGTAAAGCAAGATTGATGTTCCCACAAAGGGATTTTAAACTTCTTGATCGTAGCGTTTCACTTCACTTGGCGCAAGTCAAAGGTACAAGTTCTAAAGACGTTGAACGTATTTTTTACCCCACTTTTATGTTGGTGATTATAAAAAGTAATACTAAAATTTATTTTTTATAACATATCACTTATCAATAGTGTCGTTAGTGATTGAACTGACAAGGTCAGTGAACAAAAATTATTAAAATAATTGTTAAGTGGTGTTGTTGATTAAATATCCATTACGCCTTATCCCCGAAGGGGTGGCAGAGGCATATTATATGCCCACTTTTCACCGCTTGGATTTCTGTCCCACGTAATAGGTGGTGAGCCCATTGCCGTGTTGAAATAGACAGACGCAGGTTAACGACTGCCATTTTACTGGCAACCGGGACCAACGGCTTAACGTGCCTTCCGAAGCACGGAAACGTTCGCAAATGTAAATGCCACAAAGTGGTCACCCATCCGAGGACCAGCCATAGTGAAAGTTGCGTAACTCAGTGATCGTTTACAGAACACTGAAACCGCGAGGCCACGAGGACTTCTCGTGGGCATTTCGTGTAGTTTCTCTGTCTAGCAAATTCGTTCCCGTAGAAACACCTACTAAACAAAGTATCCTGTTAAATTAAGCTAATATCAGCTAGTGCTGTGACATCTAAACATCTGATAAACATAAAGTACTCGTAGTGTGGGGCCACTGGTTATTTTAATATGTAAATGATTTTTGTAATAAATTATTATTATTATTAAACACTTTTTATTTCTAAGTATTTACATAATATCATAGATAAATTACACCTAAACACAGTATAAATAAAAGTGTTCATCACACAAAGAGATTTGTACCTGGGGAGATTGAACCTACGTTGGTAGGTCCCTATCCACTAAACTGAGATCCAGATAACACAAAACTGAGACTGCTTAGACTACTTATATAGAGCCGCTCTGCCTACTTATATCCTTTGCTCACTATAAATTTTGCCTTTGTCTATGGATATAAAACGAGATTTATACTAAAATAGACAATTAAATAGCTATTTTTAAAATAAAGTAAAATAACCAAAAGGTTTAAAAGTCAGTCGTTTCTTATGTACGAATGGGAGAATTATCGCTAAAAGGCAATTCCTTTGTTAGTATTAACATAAATTAATATATTAATATTTTTTTAAAGAAACGCAGAAATTCTTTTGTTAAAAGTGTATAACTTGAACCACATTGCTCGATAGTCATGTTTCTATAGAAGAACCAGGTAGGAAATAAAAGTTGAAAAGAATATTGGAGTTGCCTTTGAATTTGGATCATGCAGAGATACCATGCATATTCTTCAGGTTGTGTTGATGCAGATATAATCAAGCATATTCTTCAAATGAGTTCATATTATTTAGGTTTTAAAGAGTTAGCTTTAAAGTTTACTGAACAATTACTCGAACATTCACCTTTATATACGAGTAATTATTCAATAGACCACCCATAAATGTGTCATGAAATATTCACCGGTCAACAGAAGGATGTCGATTCCTCAATTCATCAAATTACTCATTAAGAGCCATATATCACGGTTTCGATAGAGCACACTGATTGACGCTCCAGTGTTCGATTTTGATTCTCGTTGTGCGACGCACAGGCAAAACAGACGACCATTCTGTCTATCAAGCTTGTTATCTGATTCGGGTTCCTTTCATTCTAATTAGGTTGTAGTTTCCATGTTTTTATATATTTAAATTAGCTCATCCGGCAAACGTTGAGTTTGGTGACTCCTATATGCCACTCTTATTTTCACTTTATTGTTATCTTTATCATCTAGATGAAGCGGTCGTAGCTCCGTTAACTCGGTGTTCTGTTAACGATTACTGCGTTAAGCAACTTTCGCTTTTGCTGGTTATGGGATGAGTAACAACTTTGTAGTATTTCTTTTTACGAGCGTTTCCGTGCTACGGAAGGCACGCTGGGCCGTTGGTCGTGGCTACCAGTATCATCTGCCATGCTAAGTCAACTTGAAAGCCTTATGGGCAGTTTGAAAAGTAGCAAGTCGCCACAAACTGTGCCTGTCCATTGCAAGGAGGCAATGGGCTCACCAACTCTTACGTGGGGTAAAAATACATACGGCAAAATATGGGCGTATAAAATGCATCTGCTACCTCATCGGGAATAAGTAAGCTTTCAGCTACTGTATATTAGATACTTTTATGATGTAATTAGATCCAAAAAAGTACAGCTGTAACCTCGACTTATGTAGGGTTGCGCATAAAAATTGTAATCAATTTACAGTTACATTTCCCTGGCAATTTCACACGATCTGTAAAGTGATATGATTTTGTTACACCTCTGAGTGCAGCTTGCTTTTGTAAGACAAATAAAACTGTGACACAGTTCGACTTTACCATCATAATAGGTCGAAACTCCGTTCCTTCTACCGTTCTACCGGTAAATATTTAGTGGTTTCAACAAATTGTTTTTCAAAATACAAGATCCTTCAATATCCAATCACTGACTGTCACCTTTCTAGGTTGTCGATTAATAATAAATAATATTGCAAGTACAATAATCTCTAATACTGACTAATTGCCCGTATTCCCATTACTATGATAAACCAGGATCTACCGCTAAGGTCAGAAAAGTAATAGTTAAGTCATAAGTTAGTGTCTTGAATTCTGCGTTGAAATTAATCAGAAGACAATTTGAAAGAGTAAGAAAAAAAATCTATTAACTTATAACTGATGTAATATACGCAGCGGTATAAATAAAACTAGAACTCAAATGAAACTAAGTAAATATTGAACCAATCGCTATAAATAGTCAGAAGTGATATTAATAGGTGTGAATAGTGAAAAGAGTGATTCAAACGATTCTATTTGATATTTACGATGAACCATGAATTCTGAACGTTGACGATTTATTTTATTTTAAATAAATATATATCCATCACGCCTCATCCCCGAAGGGGTGGCAGAGGCATATTATATGCCCACTTTTCACCGCGTGGATTCCTGTCCCACGAAATAGGTGGTGAGCCCATTGCCGTGTTGAAATAGACAGACGCAGTTTGTGGCTACCTGCTGTTGAAATTTTTCAAGCCGCCCATAAGGCCTTCAACCAGGCTTAACGACTGCCATTTTACTGGCAACCGGGACCAACAGCTTAACGTGCCTTCCGAAGCACGGAAACGCTCGCAAATGTAAATGCCACAAAGTGGTCACCCATCCGTGGACCAGCCAGAGTGAGATGATTTTATTTTAGTTTTTACTTATTTATTTATTTTTGCCCGACACTAGCTTTACTATCATTACTTTCATTTTTAGGGTAAAAACGGGGTCCTATTACCCCGTTATCCGTCTGTCTGTCTGACTGACGAAAAAAATCATTTAAAACGTTTGAGAAAAATTTGACAGTATGAAGCTCGTGGCCTCGCGGTCTCAGTGTTCGGTAAACGATCACTGAGGTACGCAACTTTCACTATGGCTGGTCGTTGGATGGGTGACCACTTTGTGGCATTTACATTTGCGAGCGTTTCCGTGCTTCGGAAGGCACGTTAAGCCGTTGGTCCCGGTTGCCAGTAAAATGGCAGTCGTTAAGCCTGGTTGAAGGCCTTATAGGCGGCTTAAAAAATTTCAACAGCAGGTAGCCACAGCCTGCATCTGTCTATTTCAACACGGCAATGGGCTCACCACCTATTACGTGGGACAGGAATCCACACGGTGAAAAGTGGGCATATAATATGCCTCTGCCACCCCTTCGGGGATAAGGCGTGATGGATATTTATTTATATTTTATTTTTTAAAAATTTGGTTATAAACACTGTGCCGCGAAATTACAAATTTACTATACGCTTATAGCATAATTATTAGTTAGCAACTTTAACTGTTTTATGAATATCATCTTGAAAAATATGCTTTCTTGAAAGTAAGCAGACCTTTGAAATTTCTTTTTTTTACTTCTGTGACTTTTTTGAGAACTTTATGTATAAGTAAGTACCTTTGTACTCATATATTACGGTAGATTTTTTTTATTAGGAAACGTTCCCATAATGCACTAGGTCCCACCTGTTTACCACTTGGATTCAGAAGGACAAAGCATCAACTCTATCATTACTTGGTGTCTTATTTCTTTTATCTCAATTTTGGCATCACAAAATGATATTTGGAATATTGTACCTAGTGTTAAGTTATCTGAAACTAATATAGTTTTCGAGTCATTTTCAGAAATTATTGTTACTACATACATTATTACATAATGTGATAAATATAACAAATAATTATAACATGGGTAGGCAGACTGTGATATTTGACAGGTAAACGGACGTATTGTCTGATATAGTCAGATTAGGGTACGGAGGAGACATTATACGAAACATTATACCTCGTTGAGGTTGTTGTACTCTATTAATATTGTAAACAATCAAATTTGTTTAATTATTGAAATAAATGAGTAAACAGAAAATATTGTTATCTTATACGTTCTTAATAAACCAAATTTATCTACGCTTAAAGCTTTATTATTAGTTAGCAACTTTGGCAGTTTTATGAATTTAATCTGTTATTATCCTCCGGAAATTATGCTTTCTTGAAACTAAGCAGACCTTTGATATTTAGACGATATAAAAATCTATAATAAAATAATAATAAATAAATATTGTGGTACACTTTTACACACAGTGCAATTTAGCACAAACTAAACTTTAAGCTTGTGCTATGGGATCTAGATAACTGATAAACATACTTATATATTTTTAAATACATGCATATTATACATAGAAAATAACCAAACTCCGAAACAAACATTAGTGGATCACACAAATATTTTTTCCAACCCATTTTTTTGGCTATTAATTTAAAATATTGTAACCGTACTAGAAATCCTTGTCATAGCTGGATTTATAACTAAACCCATTTCAAAGTGAAATGTAACTTTAATTAAATCACTTCTTATAAATAAGATACTTAATTTTAACTAATATGTTCTGAAAATCTCGTAATAAACCAATTTACTGGATGGTACATATGACTAAAACTCTAGAATTACATGTGTTTCGACATCTATGTCATTTCCTCAATATCCAACTAGTGTGACCTATGAGAACTAAATTTACTAGAGGTTTGTGACACTAGCTCAGCGTGTAGCGAGTATATACACATGAGTACGTTTCCAAAATAAAAGTAAAACATGAATGTAGGGGCGTAGTAATCAAGAATTTTTAACAATTAATCTTATCTAAATGTTGTATAATCAATAAAAGGCATTATTTTTATATTATTCAGCAATTAAAAAAATATAAGACGTTAAAATAAATATCATTTGAAAGAGTCTGGCATGCATCACTCTTTTCCAAACTTTAGGTATATGGCAACCTCAACTATGCACATGGCTCGTCAGCTCTCTGCATGAGCACCGTATTCAGATTTTATGCCACGGTCAGGCCTCAGACTACTTGCGGATAAATGCTGGAGTACCTCAGGGGTCCGTTTTATTGCCCACTTTCTTTCCTCTGCATATCAATGATGTGATGTCCCTGGGCACCTTATATTGCTATGCAGAATGCGGTAAATGTAGTTTACCCACCGGCGAAGCCAACGGATGTAAAGGCTATGAAAGGACACGTTGTGGCGCAAGCATTATGGAGTTAGATTTTCGTCGAAAGTTTAACAATAAAATTACATCGAGCAGTGCATCAGCTTAGCCTTTCGCAATCCTTAACAGGGTGAGGCGGAACAGATAAGACGGAAGAGATAAGTGTCAGATTCGTCTGTGAATGGAATACTACTCACATCTCTGGGATGGCTCCGCGAAATACTTGCTTGAAGCTCTCGACGCGATGCAGCGTCGTACCATCCGTATTATATATTGTCCAGAGGTCACTGGCAGTCTTGAACCGTTGGAGATATGCAGAACGGTCGCCAGCTTAGCTGCGTTTTACCGAATCTACCCCGGTGAGTGTTCTAAAGAACTCTTCCACTTGGTCTCACTCTCTCCTTTCCATTCCCGGACAACACAAGCGGGGCAAAGATTTCATCCTTACATTGTTGACACAATCGTGCCCAGAATCCACACAAACAAACAGCACACAAACGAGCGTGCGCGCGCGCGCCCTCGCCCACACAGACACACACACGTATTTTATTTAAATTGCCTTTCTTTTCTTTTTATTTTACTTTTTAAGTTTACTTTCAATGTTTCAATTTAAAATATGAAATAAGCTTCTCACTACATTGTATTTCGTAAAAATGGTACTAAATGGAATATTTTTTAACATTTAAGAGGTGGGTCCTGGTGACCTGAAACACAGGCCTCTAGCCTAGCTTAAACATCAGTCTCCTGCAATATGTAAAGATAGAACTAAAAAGGATAAGGAATAATTGTATTATTTGTGAGATATATATATATATATATATGTATATTGTGGTGAGAGAAAAAGAAATAAGAAAATATTATTATTCTGTCTCTTCTTCACTGGTATCTTCTTTTTTTTTCTTATGAAGATACCCGGTCTTTTGGCACGCTTACATGGGGACATATCGGTCCAACACGCAGAGGCCCTTTAAGAATTTTAATCTAATAGGAAATGGGCCCCCCCTACAGGCAATCCACGCTCGCCTTATGTAGAAGAACGGTAATAGATCACCTCCAATGGGAGTTAAGCTATTGTGAAATGTGCTAACTATGAAATGGGCTATTGGGTTGGGTGTTAAATGGATTTGGCGATTTAAGTTATTCATGAAAACGGCGTCTTCCTTTTTATATTTTATTGTCAAAATACTGGCAGACGGTGACTTGCCAACTCACTAGATGGGCCCCCTATACAATCACCATAGGCATGATAAGCCTGTAAGGCGACAGAGGGCAACACCGATGTGAGCGGCTAGGGGTGTCGAGCGGTGCGGCGCCGGTTTCACCATCGCGGGTCAGACCCGGAGCGGGCTTCCCCGTAGTTATTTTTATTAATTTATTGCCCTTGACAATGACACTCCCACCCCCGAGCATATAGCTCTGGCTCCCTCCCTCTGACCGGCCAATTAAGGCAAGCCAGAGTTGAGGTTTGCTGCACTCCCGGGAGTAGCACTCTCACTGCTCTCCCGTTAGGCCATTAAATCCTAACCGGTGCAGAAGGGCAACAAAACTCTGAGGAATCGGGACCGATTTGTAGCCACGCACATTCTGCTCGCCACAAGCTGCCCTGCGAATGTAAGCTATTCAATAACTTTCTGATATTTTTTTGTTGATATCAGAAAGTGGATAACTCAAAAAGCGAATCTACTATGCCCTCATAGGGTTGCTTTAATCCTATAAAAGATAACGACTGTCCTCGAGGGTTTTATTATTCTTATTATTATTATTATTTCTGGGCCGTCAACCTTAGCGTCACTGTCAGGGCCCTACCGGCTGAGATAGCGGCCCTCAATCACGGATCGTCGTCTCTGCTTTCCATCAGGCTGTCCGCATTTTGACGTGTCAAATATGAAAAAATAAATTATATTATTCCAACTATTGAGTAAATTCCAGATTACTGGTTATATTACCGCATTCCATGACAAATTCCTTTTTATCCTTCATAAGGGGTTTAAGTACCACATTAATTGAAAATAATAATTTGATATTATATTAGCAATCTGATGATTTTGTCACTTTACGTTGGGTATTAATTGACTGTATTGCTTAAAGTAAGTAAACGACAACGTAAGGTCAAATAAGTGAGGTGCCTTTGACTTGAAGGACATAGACAAGATCTTGTAGCGTCTATTAGACTAACATTACTAAACCAGTGAAGCGCTCGTGGCCCGCGGTCTCAGTGTTCTGTAAACGATCACTGAGTTACGCAACTTTCACTATGGCTGGTCCTCGGATGGGTGACCACTTTGTGGTATTTACATTTGCGAGCGTTTCCGTGCTTCGGAAGGCACGTTAAGCCGTTGGTCCCGGTTGCCAGTAAAATGGCAGTCGTTAAGCCTGGTTGAAGGCCTTATGGGCGGCTTGAAAAAGTTCAACAGCAGGTAGCCACAACCTGCGTCTGTCCATTTCAACACGGCAATGGGCTCACTACCTATTACGTGGGACAGGAATCCACACGGTGAAAAGTGGGCATATAATAGGCCTCTGCCACCCCTTCGGGGATAAGGCGTGATGGATATTTATTACTAAACCATAAAATTACTATCTAATATACGCTACTCTTTTAAATGAGTCCCTACCTCAACAAATGTTACGTAATAGGTCGCAAACTGCTGGGAAGGCGTAATAATACCGCTGCCGCCACGCTCAACCGATACAAGCTAGCGGAAATTAACAGCTTGTACCGTGAGCGACCAGAAGGGAGCGATGCGGAGAGCGGAACGGAACTGAGCACTGGCTTATCACTCCCTCTTGTGTGTTTATCGCAGCATTTGTAGTTAATCTTAGGTTTGTAGCCATGACATTGTATAAGGTGTAGGTGAAATAAGGTCTTCAGATTCAATACAAACGTTTGTTTGTGAAATCAATCTTGTGCATACATACATACATATTGTCACGCCTTTATCCCCGAAGGGGTAGGCAGAGGCATATTAAACGACCACATTTCACCGTATGTATTTTTGTCCCACGTTACAGGTGGTGAACCCATTGCCGTGTTGAAATGGACAGGCGCAGGCTGCAGCGACCTGCTGTTGAAATTTTTTAAGCCGCCCATAAAGCCTTCAACTTGGCTTAACGACTGCCTTTTATTGGCACCCAGGACCAACGGCTTAACTTGCCTTCCGAAGCACGGAAGTAGGGTGGGTCTAAAGGGCCAAATTAATTTAATAAAATGTGTCTATTTTATTATATTAATAATAATAATTCTTTTATTGACATAAATAGTTACAATAATTTAAGTCCCCTGATTCTCAAACTAGTGTGAAACTGTATTTTGAGAAACTTGTATCAGTAGCTTTATGTCGTGAGTAATTTGAGTTGTGAGAAAAACAAACAGAAAAATTACAATAATACGTTTCGTGAGTACGACTGTGTATGTGTATCTGTGTGGTGTTTTGTGTGCACGTGTGTGTGTGTGTGTGTGAGTGAGTGAGTGAGTGGTGTTTTATCTTTACCTATCCCTTATCAGATTTTCTATTACATCATAAGTACGTTCTCTTAACGTTTTTGTAGTTATTACAATGTCTGTCTACCTTTAAAAACTTTTTGGAAAAAGAAGGGGCAAGTACTCTGTATTGCAGTTGTGCAGAAGATGTTCTTACCGAGGGTATTTTGCAGCGGATAATGCGCTTGGCTTTCTCTGATGGTGTGATTATGTATAGTTTATGAAATCTTCTCTGCATATCCAAAACGGCCAACTTTCTCACCGTGAGCACCTGTGTCTGTTCATATACGTCTGAGGTTGGGTGGCGATAAGGTAATAGGACCTTTAATACAGCTCTCTGTGCTCTTTGCACTGCAATGAAATTAGTTTCGCATGCTCCTCCCCATGCACAGATGCAGTATCTGGCCAACATTCACAAAGGGCCCGATACGTTTGGATAAGGGTATTTCTCAGCCTTTTCCTGATCCTGCCCGCCATGGCCACTATGTGATTATACCAGTCTAGTTTTTCATCAATTATTGTTCCTAGATACTTAGTACTTTCCGTACGTGTGAGTAAGTCACACGTACAATAATTTTAATTGGTGTTGCGGTTGCACGGAAATGTGTGGATTTTCAGTTAGAAGTCTGGTTCAGCTTTATTTATTAGTATAGATTTCCATAGGAATTCAAGTTCTCTTATAACTTACTAGGTGACCCCCCTGGCTTCGTCCGTGACATACTTTGAACTCCCGTGGCACCTATTAAATCCCTTCGCTTATAAATTATGCAAAATTGCATAAAAAGTGCCCGATTTGTCAATATTTATGGCTACTGCTCCGCTCTCCAGGGTAGTAGCGTGATGATATATCCTTATGATATAGCCTTCTTCGATAAATGGGCTATCTAACACAAAATTTTTTTTTTTCAAATCCGACTGTAGTTTCTGAGATTAGCCCGTCATCAAAATCATCAACCAAACAAACAAACAAACTCTTCAGCTTTATATTATTGGTATATTTTACTATACAATACTATATTAGACAGACTTTTGATCTAGCAACGCCATACAATTTCCAATTAGGTACTCAACTACGTCGCATCACTACTAGTCGCTACAACTTCATTAACACGTGCCAATTACAGGGCGCGTAATATACGTTAACACTTGACCGGATTCCCGGAGAATCGATGTGCAATATCTCGTGTTAACTATTACTTAATAAATAAATAAATAAATATCCATCACGCCTTATCCCCGAAGGGGTGGCAGAGGCATATTATATGCCCACTTTTCACCGTGTGGATTCCTGTCCCACGTAATAGGTGGTGAGCCCATTACCGTGTTGAAATAGACAGACGCAGGTTGTGGCTACCTGCTGTTGAAATTTTTTAAGCCGCCTATAAGGCCTTCAACCAGGCTTAACGACCGCCATTTTACTGGCAACCGGGACCAACGGCTTAACGTGCCTTCCGAAGCACGGAAACGCTCGCAAATGTAAATGCCACAAAGTGGTCACCCATCCGACGACCAGCCATAGTGAAAGTTGCGTACCTCGGTGATCGTTTACCGAACACTGAGACCGCGGGGCCACGAGCGCTTCAACTATTACTTGCATTAGAATAACTCTCTCGACTGCCTCTGTGGCGCGGTGGGAGTGCATCCGACTGCTACGCAAGAGGTCGTGGGTTCGATTCCCACTCAGGATAAAACTTTGTGTGATGAGCACGATGGTTTATTCTGTGTCTGGGTGTTATTTACCTATAATATGTATGTATTTAGAAATATATAACTATGTTTATCAGTTATCTAGATCCCATAACACAAGCTAATATTAGCTTACTTTGGGCTAGATGGCGCTGTGTGAAAAGTGTCCCACAATATTTATTATTAAATTTATTATTATTAAATAAGTAAGTGAACTTTGAACATGGCGTTATTAGTCTTTCTAATTATAATTAAAGCGGTATTGAACAGCGATGTGAACTCTTGTCTATCACCAACATTCTAATTGTATAAGTTTGATAGTCTTCTGATTCTGGGTGCCTCAAAGATGAATTATATGAAACAAATTTTTACGGCAATGGGCTTACCACCAATTACGAGGGACAGGAATACACACGGTGAAAAGTGGGCATTATATATGCCTCTGCCGCGGATAAGGCTACATAGATAATTAAATAAATAATAATAATATGTTTGAGGTTTAAATCAACTTCACCTCATCTTAGTTGAACATTTCCACACTATCACAGAAGACGAAAAAACAACTAAAAGTTTTTTAAGGACCAAAGATAAAATTTAATAGAATAATGAATGTACCAGTTTTTATAAAGAACTAAAATGTATATACTGAATGTAATTCGTTCGTATTCTTCTTTTTTTTATTTCTGATATCTATTTAATTTTTGTCTTTATCGTTTCCCTTCGGGGATAAAGGCGTGACAATATGTATGTATGTATGTTTCCCTTGGATGATTTTCTTCAAAAAAAATCAAATAATTAAAACATGATAATTTCAAAAAATTACTTGTGTAGGTATGTGATTTTTTCTACTTTATTATGATAAAATACAATACGATCTAGATTGGTAGTGACCGTAAAATCGTTGAAGATTTACCGTCACTCTAAAACAAGCTCAACTGTACAATGAAACTTAAGCTAGTCCAATCCTGTGCCGGTCTTACATAAGGGTTTCATTTACACCGAAAGTAGCCTAAAAATATATGATTCTAACTTTTACTTGTTCCGAATCCATACTAGAGTCTATTTGTGTAGTCCAACCAACTTCTAAGATGCCTGATGAGGGAGGACTGCATGAAGAACAGGCAGGCAGGCAGGCTGCCGTGGATGAGGAAGAAAAAATGCTGTTACTTGCATAAATTATAATTATTAAAAAAATGTTCATGATATTGGAAAGTGAAAAGAATTATCTTTGCTGGCAAGATCTAATGAATAACGTCCAAATTTGTGGAGTATAATTGTCTGATAACACCATTTCTGGCGGGTCTAAATAAGAGAGGTAGATCAATAGAAATCTATCTGGAAGTCATAAATGTGAATGAATCGCACTTCTTATCCCAAGATAATGAAAGTAAAGAGAGAAATGAAATAAACAGGATGGTATGCTCTGATGTAATATAAGTAATAACTAACGCTTCTAGTGACATCATAAAGAAGCTAAGGTATGCCGACATAAAGTATCAGACTGCCTCGGTGTCGTAAGTGATAATTTATGCGACTGCTGCACTGAGCTCTCAGGTTCAATTGCTAGATCGGAACAAATATTTGGGTGATTCTCAATTAATTTTAGTTTCGTGGTTTGGGTGTTTCCTATTTTTAATATGTATGTATTTAGAAATTTATTAGTATTTTATCGTTTTCTGTACTTCACCACAAGCTTGTAGCTTATAATTGCTTACTTTGGGCTAACACAAATTAAATAATGTAATGTAAAAAAATAATTATGTTTTTAAATCTTTCGTCCTATTACATAACGGTGTAACAGAAACTCAAAGCAATAAAGATGAAACGGACGCTTCCTCAAGCGTTATTCAATTTGGTTCAGTACGGGGTCGGAGTATACCACCCTGCCTACGCTAACAGATGCAGATTTATTAATTCATTTGAGAATGTAAAAAAAAACACTCTTCGCATTTGTATTTGGATATCATAAATTGTTGAAAATGTATTCTGTTTATTGTTGAATTGTAAAAAAATAGCATCTTGATGGCGACGACGTGCAGAGTAAATGCACGCACCCGAATAGTGTCTGTCCGTGAGTAGAGGGTCGGGGGACCCCGCCCAACTAGTCACTTGACGAAGTCCCTTTCTGTGTTCCACGGGGTGCCCACTTAGCGTATAACGGTTGGCGCCAGGTACTTCTCCTTCAAACGAATGTTGCAATTAAAAAAACTCATGTTATCAACTTATTAATTATATTTATTTAAACTATATCCATGTGTAGACATGAATATACATATATGAAAGTAAAAAGAAATGGTTTAGTCATGCATAGTGGGATCCATATATATATATGGTCACTTAAAAATAAGTTTATATTTAGTACAAATAAAAATTTAAACCAAAGTATGGAAATGGGCGTGGCCTAAAATGACAAATATTAAAGCAGTTGTCAGATGCCCTAAAAATATCTAAATTATATACAGACATACATTTAAACTATTTCTTAGTTTAGTTAAACACACAACGCCGCTTCCTATCATCATCATCATCGTACACTACAACATAACAAGGTAAAAATAAAGTTTCACATTAACATTCCTTTGTGATAATAAAAAGATTATAAAATATGTGTAACTGGAACGTCACATCGGTAGTCCAGTAAATTGAAGTAGTTGAAAGCTACATATGTAATAGAAAAATGAATATTTAAAGTTAAAAGTTATTCCTTTTACACTATCAACATCAGTCGGCCTTTACCGGGTTATTATACATAGAAATAAATTAAAGATCCTAAATATCTCTTCCTATTCTAGAAGTCCAGGTAGTAGGTAACCAGAGTAGAGAGAAATATCCTCTTTGCACATTGTCTCAGCTTACTTTAAGTCTTCTTACAGACATTCAGAAGTAAAAAATGTAGAATGCAAAGAACGTGAAACACGTTAAACTCAATTATTATGTTAAAAAACAAAAACAAAAAACCTAAAACATAAACCATAAACCTAAAACATCAACCCCTGTAACAACAGAAAAGTTACAGACATTAGTAATTTGTAATAAAAATCACTTTCACCCTCAACATTCTGTTAAGGAATGCAGTCTAAGAGATTATATAGTTTTAACTTACCACTTATTTCAGTGGGGTTTTAACTAGATCCTTCTACCATCAATCTTTTTCATGTTATTTGCTAAGTCTCTTGAAAAGCAGACTGAAATACAAAGTACAATCATCGTAAGAACATAGTATTCGCAAACACCAAGTAATCTTACCGATTACGAAGAAACAAATATAAACAAATATTCTCACCTAAGCAACATACATTATGTCTATATATTTGCTAAAAAGACTTCGGATATTAATCCGAATTAAATCACCATGACAGGCATATTCTCATGACGCCATGTCGTAGCCAAAAGGGCTGAGCTCCTTTCTTTTCCTTCCGCTAGATTATGGCAGGCTAAAGTCATACGGCTTATACAGAATTGATGTGAGTCAGGACAGTCAATCTATCCAAGTTCAATGTCCAGCACCAAACTGAAAGACACCATAGATGCTCGCGTTAATTTTAGAACGCGCCAAAAGAGTCGAAACGACCGTGACAGTTTTGACAACGTCAAACTCATGTCGTTCAGAATATAAACAAACAATGTGAAATATTATAAACTTTTAAATAATTAGACAAATGACTTAAGAGTTATAACTAAAGTATTGTGAAAATTGAGTTTGTTTCCACAAAAGGGATGTATATAAAATAAGGTTAGTAAATCAAATCTTATGAATATGTAACCGACACTCAGAAGTGTTACAGTTCCTCCTTAGTTGGGTAGAAAAAATTTTTTTTTTAATTTTTTTGAACACTATATATACAACAACAACAAAAAAAATCTTAAAAAAATCTATAGACCTCAGACACCTATCTAATTAACAGATAACACTCAGCTCTAAAGAGTATGACAAAAACTATTGAAACAGAACGGACAAAACTTTGTATAAATACTGTTAAAACTATCTAGTTAATTCTAAATGGCAAAAAAACAACTTATTATATTACAAAATGCAGTTTTATTTACAACCGAGGTAGTATAGGAAAATCTTATATTCTAAGAGATTCCAAAAGTACTAGATCTCGAAACACTTTGTCGAATTAGACGACTACTGAAAGAAAACTCTAAGTAAATGTTTTTTTCAGTTATGATTCCTTTTAAATAGTATCAACTCTAACTCAACGTCGAGTGTTTACTTATATGGAGTTTTGGATATAGCTAGGAAAAACACTAACTACATTTATTGAGGAACAGCTTCGCCAGGGCGAACAATGTCCTTTATGTGGAAATTACCAAGATTCTTTCCATCTTAAGATTTTAAAGTATAAACAAGAGGACTAAGTTTCTTGTGTATAACACATTTATCATAGCGGGGAGCTAACTTTGCAGAAAAATGCTTGGAGGCATTTGACAAATGAAAACAACGCTTGTAGACTATTTGACCTTCCTTCAATTCCACATTACGTTTTCTCAAATTATAATAACGAGCATTACGTTCATGCGATACGAGTAAACAGTTTCGAACTTTACTGAATATAGTTTCAAGTTCTTTTAACTTGTTAGAAAATTTATTCTCATTGTCAACTTCTAAAGAGTTAGGATCAATGGGAGTGTCCACCAATGGGAGTGTGAACCATCAAGAATCATCTCACGTCCGTGAGTTAAGAAGTACGGAGTATGTTTAGTTACATCGTGTTTAACTGTATTAAGAGCACATTGTATCTCAGATATGTTCTTATCCCAAGTTCGATGATCAGAACGCACGTACGAAGCTATGGTTCTTACCAATTTACGATTTACACGCTCAGTAGGGTTTGTCTGTGGGTGATATCTAGGATTATAAAAGATATGAGGAACACTATATTTAACCATTAGGTCTTTAAAGTCTTTTGAAGTGAATTGTGCGCCGTTGTCACCGTAAAGATATTTAGGTACCCCATGTACAAAAAAAAATCCTTTCTCCAAACACTTAACTATCGCTTGAGCAGTTATAGTTCGCAAAGGAAACAAAGTAACATATTTACTAAAGTAATCAGTACAAACAAATAAATATTGATTTCTCATAAGGAGGGAGGAAATGGACCAAGAATGTCACAAGAGATGGCCTCGCCAGGCAACGTAATACGTCGTGGTTTACCCATAAATCCAGGACGGGCTAAATTAGTAGGTTTATACCTTTTGAATATTTCACAAGAATCAACATATTCTTTAACATCTTCAAAGAGATTAGGCCAGTAATATATACTAGCTATTTTAAAATGAGTTTCGGCCACACCGAAATGGCAAGAAGTAACATTATCATGACACTTCGTCAGAATTTCTTTTCGTTCCTCATAAGGCACTACCAACTTCCAGTCAAATTGATCTGTCAGGCGATATTTATTCTTCGAGAAACGATAAAGACTATTATTTTCAATTTTGTAATTAGGAAACATAGATGGAGTATCAGAGACCTTTTTAAAGATGTCCAAGTACCAAGGATCTTGAGTAGAAAGAACGTCAATTGAGTTTAAATGAATACGCGAGAACGGAACCAAGACAACGCCGGTCCATCAAAAATTTCCGGGAAACCTCTGAATATTCTGTCTTCAGAAACATTCCTAGTAACAAGAAGTTCTTCTAAGCGAGAAAGAAAAGTTCGGACACAAGTGTCCCCCTTGAATTTCCAGTTTAAAGAATTAATATTAAAAATCTTTTCAGGTTTATAAATAACCTCTCTGACTACATGCTTCTCAGTAACTACAGAGTCAAAGTCATCATCCGAATCCGATGAAGAAGCAGAATCACTATCTTGTAGGCGTTCAAATATAGAATTCAATTGCTTTTTGAGAAGCATTACCTCCTCAGTCTCATCAATACGACCTAGACGGCAAAGAAAGTATCTGCAACAAGAGTTTATCCGGCCTCTAGCAGATGTAGACAAATCACCTTTAGCTTCTCTTTCAATCACCTCAACTTTTCGTTAACACACCTAAAATTCCGAAGTCAAATTAACATTGACCAAATCAGTAAATTTCAAACTACCCCTTCGAGCAAGTTTCGATGTCTCATTTAACGCTTGACAAAGACTGGATCGTCGCGAGAGATGATTAACTTCTTGCTTACGAATGGACAGTTCATGTGTAATTTCGTCTTTGTGTAAATGAGAGATCTTACATCCAGCTTGTTGAAAATCCATGATAGAAAATTGAATTCTAAATTCAATTCTAATTCAAAACAAATATAATTGTTAGGTTATGGCACCTAATCAAAATGAAAGAAAAATAGTAAACAGTAGATATAAGCACGGCGTATTTAAAAATATCTCTTTAAGTTTATAAGCTTAAATTGAATATATTGCCTTTCATTGATGTTGGATAGTTTCAAGTTTATCAGCTTTAACTATCTAATCAAATACATACAAGTAGTTGATTTGTTCAAAAGTAACTTGGATATACCATAGCGCTTAAGACTAAAGAAAATTTATAAGTTTCCTTTAAAATCCACCTTAAGACTAACTAAACCATAGTGACACACAATTAAGTACATGCTTATCACTAAATAAAAATACATATTTAATATTTAATTGCATCATTCTCCAAGACCCCACGTTGGGCGCCAACTTATAACGGTTGACGGGCTTGGTAGGGGTGGTGCGCACTAGGTAGTAACAACACACCTACATACACCCATCAGGTACGGTTGGTAATCCCTGGAGATGTGTAAGTAACACTATCTCAAAGAATCACCGGTGCACCAGCTAGCAGAGCATGTGTATAGGGAGTGAGTATGGACCAACCTGGAGCAGAGAAATACCAAAATTTATAAAGAGAGGGTGCCAGGTATCTCTCCATCAAACGAATGATGCAATTAAAAAAACTCATGTTATCAACTTATTAATTATATTTATTTAAACTATATCCATGTGTAGACATGAATATACATATTTGAAAGTTAAAAGAAATGGTTTAGTCATGCATAGTGGGATCCATATATATATGGTCACTTAAAAATAAGTTTATATTTAGTACAAATAAAAATTTAAATTAAAGTATGGAAATGGGCGTGGCCTAAAATGACAAATATTAAAGCAGTTGTCAGATGCCTTAAAAATATCTAAATTATATACAGACATACATTTAAACTATTTCTTAGTTTAGTTAAACACACAACGCCGCTTCCTATCATCGTCATCATCATACACTACAACATAACAAGGTAAAAATAAAGTTTCACATTAACATTCCTTTGTGATAATAAAAAGATTATAAAATATGTGTAACTGGAACGTCACATCGGTAGTCCAGTAAATTAAAGTAGTTGAAAGCTACATATGTAATAGAAAAATGAATATTTAAAGTTAAAAGTTATTCCTTTTAAACTATCAACATCAGTCGGCCTTTACCGGGTTATTATACATAGAAATATAATAATTAAATATAATAATTAAAGAATACTACTTATCTGGATTTAAGTTTGAGGTACATCCAAATTCTTCACATCTCTTCCTATTCTAGAAGTCCAGGTAGTAGGTAACCAGAGTAGAGAAAAATATCCTCTTTGCACAATGTCTCAGCTTACTTTAAGTCTTCTTACAGACATTCTGGAGTAAAAATGTAGAATGCAGAGAACGTGAAACACGTTAAACTCAATTATTATGTAGATATAAAATAAAGAACCAAAACGAAAAAGAACAAAAACGTAAAATATAAACCATAAAACTAAAACCCCTGTAACAACAGAAAAGTTACAGACATTAGTAATTCGTAATAAAAATCTCTTTCACTCGCAACATTCTGTTAAGGAATGCAGTCTAAGAGATTATATAGTTTTAACTTACCACTTATTTCAGTGGGGTTTTGACTAATTCCTTCTATCATCAATCTTCTTCATATTATTTGCTAAGTCTCTTGAAAAGCAAACTTAAATACAAAGTAAAAACATCGTAAGAACATATTATTCGCAAAGGCCAAGTAATCTTACCGATTACGAAGAAACAAATTTAAACAAATATTCTCACCTCAGCAACAAAAATTATTATGTCTACATATTTGGTAAAAAGACTTCGGATATTAATCCGAATTAAATCACCATGACAGGCATATTCTCATGACGCCATGTCGTAGCCAAAAAGGCTGAGCTCCTTTCTTTTCCTTCCGCTAGATTACGGCAGGCTAAAGTCATACGGCTTATACAGCCTTGACAAAACTTTAACAAAATAAACAAAACTAACTTGAAAACGTTACTATTCCAGTTTGTCACACCTCACGCAATACATTATGGGTGGATGTGAGGCAGGACAGCCAATCTATCTAAGTTCAATGTCCAGCACCAAACTGAATGACCATAGATGCACGCGTTAATTTTAGCGCGCCACAAGAGTCGAAACGACCGTGACAGTTTTGACAACGTCAAACTCATGTCGTTCAGAATATATACAAACAATGTGAAATATTATAAACATTTAAATAATTAGACAAATGACTTTAGAGTTATAACTAAAGTATTGTGAAAATTGAGTTTGTTTCCACAAAAGGGATGTACATAAAAATAAGGTTAGTAAATCAAATCTTATGAATATGTAACCGACACTCAGAAGTGTTACAAGCGCACGCCCGTAAAGGCCGCTCTCTACTTCCTCTGCTTTCAGAGGGGTGCTCGAGAGCGGTGGAAGTGCGGGCTAGACTCTTCAGCTCCTTAGGGAGCTACGGTGTGGTCGCTTTTCGGCCGCCCTGAGATGGACCCCTCCACTCTGAGGTACCCCTCGCCGGCTCGCAGTGATTTAACCTCAGGCCTACCCTTCGAGTCGGTTTTAAGGTGAGGCGGAACACCGCGGGGTTTAGTGGGTAGGATTTTCTTCAACGACCGGGAGCCCCACACACCGTCCCTGCTGCCCCCGCAGTAGGGATGACGGCATTCCCCGCGTTACCAAAAAAGAATACGAAGTTTACATGAAATATCTTCTTTTCGTTTAACATAGCATTTAATTTGTGAATTTGTAGGTATTCACAAATCAAATACTGTGTTAACCAGAAAGAAGAAACAAAATATATTTTAAAGAAACAAAATGTATGAGGAAAAATTTAATTTTTCTTTGAAGAGCTCACGTCTTTACTTTCCTTAAAGGGGCTTTGTATGCGGCTTCTCGCATTAAGTATATTATGTAAATGGAATAGTAGAAGCAGAACTGGTTGGTCCTCGTACATTACAGATAACCACACCCATATTATTTCACCACAGCTCAAACAAGCCCGAACTTTAGCAGAACGAAAACTTTAGGGGAGAACTAGTTTATTCTACACATTTGGAGGCTGTGGTTTAAATTATTATAGTAGTAACAAGTTTGTAGACATGAAAGCGCAGCAGACAGCTTTGTTTTATGAGCACACCTATATTATAAAACTCTTTGAACATTTTCAGCTGAACAATATTTTTAATCTATACTATATTGGCTTTACAATATATAATATCTTTGGCTTTATAATCTATAATATAATTATAAAGCCAAAGAGTTTGTTTGTTTGGTTGAACGCGCTAATCTCAGGAACTACTAGTTGGATTTGAAAAATATTTTATATGTTAGATAACCCATTTATTGAAGAAGGCTATAGGCTATATATCATTACGCTACTACACTGGGGAGCAGAGCAGTAGTCATAAATGTCGACAAATCGGGAATTTTTAATGCATCATTGTAGAATTATTAGCAACGGGATTAAATAAGTGCGACGGGAGGTCGAAAAGTTCCACGGGTGAAGATGTGGGGGTCATCTAGTATAATAATATGTGTATATTAACTGCGCATTATTCTAAATTTTTTAATCTGTACGACACGCACGTCTTTTGAACTTATTACTTCATTTTGAAAGTTTTAATGGTGCAAACTAAAAACCACTTCGATGTAATGACAACAATCGATTAAAACTTCATTAAAGACTGAACTTGGTCACAACACTAAACAATTGTAAGCTATTTCTACAAAAAACAAATTCAGCTGACATGGAATACGATTGTTCACATCTTTGAAATAGTTCCACAGAGTACTGGCTACATGTTTTGCATGTTGCAGTGACTGGATATGCTGTCTTGAATATAGATTATTACACTGAAATGAAAAATAAAGTATACAAATGTTTTGTGACAAAATTTTGAAAAAACTTTTTGAAAGAATTTGTTTGTAAATGATGATAAATCGTTGCATAACCTCAAAACAAGCCAATTCTAATTCGTTACAAATATACAATAGCAAGATCGTGATTGCCCTGAAAGAAACGTCCAAATCAACGCATCCACGACTATGATCAAGTCTGACCTTGAACTCTGAAGTAGAAGACTGTAGGTGCAAATTGAACTTAACAATATGCTGAAATGATATGAAAACAAAATGTCGATATTTACTTTCATGATGAGACAATGTTTCTCTTCAATCACTTTGTTTTCATTGCTAGAACCTGAATCGTAAACTTCATTAAATCAGCAACTCGATGAATTTCTTATTTCAAGTTTCATATACTAAAAATGTATTCAAAAATAATCCTTTAAGTTTTATCCTTAAAAAAGGGTTTTAACATGTCAGGTAAGTATCGCAACCTGCAGCTAGTTTCAATTTAAAAAGACTTATAGGACGATCACCGGCGGTGCATGGATTACAACTTTCTGCAGGCTATTGATAATATATCACTTTGATATTTTTATAGTAGTATATTTTACCAACTGCTTGCTTTTAGGTTTTAAGAATCATTTCAGAGACATATATAATATACTTATATTTATAACAATATACAGTATAAATTGTATAATTTTTGTTAAACTTCATACCACTTTCTTTTTGAGGGGATTTCTACACCTTAAAAATGCGATACAATCTTTACTTACATCAGCCGCAACTCCGGGAGCTGCAACGCTTTAGAAACGCTGTAACTGAAATTGACATTTCGTGTGAAGTTCCGAATAGTATACATAACATAGTATGAATATATTGAATATACAATGCGAAATTTTTAACATCATTTTGAACATATTTATTCAGCTGGTCGACTACCTTACAAAGGTTAATTGAATGTTATAGAATATGGCGATGGTTCTTAGCTATGATTGCTTAATATTGTTCCAGCTGTTTGAGAGTATCAGCTCTTTTCCAAAATGATGTAAGGCGTTTTAGGCGTATGATTACTCGATTAATTGCATGACGCGTCCCAGTATAATCGTTAAATGACAACCAAACAAGTCCGAGACTACCAGGACTTTAATTGGTAAATAGCCATCACGTCTTATCCCCGAAGGGGAGGCAGAGGCATATTATACGCCCAATTTTAACTGTTTGGATTCCTGTCCCACGTAATAGGTGGTGAGCCCATTGCCGTGTTGAAATAGACAGACGCAGGTCGTGGCTACCTGCTGTTGAAATTTTTCAAGCCGCCCATAATGACTTTAATTGGTCGTGCTAATTAGTGTCTAGCACATAAGACCTTTTAGCCTTTTTGTTACTACCTCACTAAAACGGGTTTAAAATTTCTTCCAAATTTAAAATTTAAAATAGACACATTTATTAAATTTATTCGGCCCTTTAGACCCACCCCAGTTCCGTGCTTCGTCGTTAATCCAAGTTGAAGGCCTTATGAGCGGCTTAAAAAATTTCAACTGCAGATCACCACAGCCTGCGCCTGTCCATTTCAACAAGGCAATGGGCTCACCACCTGTTACGTGGGATAAAAATGCATACGGTGAAATGTGGGCGTTTGTTTGCCTCTGCCTACTTCTTCGGGGATAAAGGCGTGACAATATGTATGTATGTATGAATTGATATCTTCGACCTAATGCTGCAATCAGAATGGTCTCCAGAGAACCTGACTCTTCGAAAAGCAGACATATCTTATTTAGGTTCAATAGTACTTTTTAATATTTTATAAACAAGCTATAAATATTTCGTTATTAACAACAAGGTTTAAGTAAACACAACAACATTTGGAGGTGGAAAAAAATAAATAAATCAACCAACGAGTTTCAGTACCAGGTTTGAGTTGGCGAGTTCTTTATTTGCTTTCGGTCCTTTTGATCTTGAAATTCAGGTAGCTAGAGGCGATACATCCTTCTGAGCAACTTTTAATCCTGCCTGCCGTCAGCGATTGCGCGGTAAGTCGTTTTAAATTAAAACTTGTCTTCGATACCTTATCCATAGGATTTATACCGAAGTTAAGATAGCACATCAATCTTAAGTCTCTTTCATACATACGTAATTACGAATGCTTTATGGATACTGATAAACTATTTAAACAGTAATTATGATAATGTCTACTTGAAAGAATGCAAATTAAAGTGAGGTTCTGGTATTTGAAAGAAAAGACGTTATACCTAAGTGCAAGTTTTGGGTAATCCAGGAACGGCTAAAAAAAGATTATGAAATTGTGTATTTAAGTAGTATTTTTAATGCGGACGGAAAATGTGGCGGACAGTAGAACGGTTTTACTGCTTATCTGGTTAACTGCTTTATCTCAATTAGTAAACCGACAAAGCATCGTAAAATAAGCACGACTTTGGCACGATTCACAACGCAGTGCTAGTGCCAGTTTTGCTCTTCGGTAGCGAAACCTGGGTATGTCAGAAGATGCATGAAAGTAAGTTGAATGCTGTGGAGATGCGATCATTTCGAAAAATAGTGAAAAAGTTAGCACACTAATTGCTTTTAAGAAATGTTTTAAGTTTATGATATCAATATAATCATACATTTGACATTGATTTAGAGATATTTATTAATTCAAATAAATATATATACTGTGATTGGAAAATGGGCGGGGGTTGGTACACCGTATTTAAGTAGTATTTTTAATGCGGACGGAAAATGTGGCGGACAGTAGAACGGTTTTACTGCTTATCTGGTTAACTGCTTTATCTCAATTAGTAAACCGACAAAGCATCGTAAAATAAGCACGACTTTGGCACGATTCACAACGCAGTGCTAGTGCCAGTTTTGCTCTTCGGTAGCGAAACCTGGGTATGTCAGAAGATGCATGAAAGTAAGTTGAATGCTGTGGAGATGCGATCATTTCGAAAAATAGTGAAAAAGTTAGCACACTAATTGCTTTTAAGAAATGTTTTAAGTTTATGATATCAATATAATCATACATTTGACATTGATTTAGAGATATTTATTAATTCAAATAAATATATATACTGTGATTGGAAAATGGGCGGGGGTTGGTACACCGTGTTCTCCCAAAAAAAAAAGAAACTAAACTAACGGCATATGCACTCACCTGAATGATAGTCAACTTGTCTTCCAATAAGGTGCATATCATAGCTGGAACATATTAGCTTGAGCTGATTGTAACACAGAACACCGTCACAGAAAAGTTCATTGTTCACTTTGGAGGAATAGAAATACACCAACATCAGTAATTGATGAGGGGCAGCGAAGTGGAACGGACAGTGCCGAGATGCACTTTTATATGACGCCAAAGCGACTGAATTTATAATGTGGTCTTGTTGACGCCGAACGTAATTCATCGGCTCGCCCAGCATAAACGCACTTTTGATCACTCACCGAACCGACAAACAAGTTTGTATAATGTGTCTGCAAATGGTTCCTCCACAACTAACGAGAACGGTTTGAACAAGTATCACCAGAGTCGTGAAACAAATTGAAACGCGATGGTCTGTAGAACTACTGCAGCAAGAATTTCTGAAGTAGCTACTATACCTTATGCACCTTTTATCTTGCACCCGAAAGAGCTTAAATACAACTTCATTACCGCTATCTTCATCAGACGCTTCTTTATGAGGTTACCGACATATGGAAGCTGGCCTCTCCAGAAATGGAACTGGTTGTTATCTCAGTCAATGGTTTTATCTCTTGGACTACCACCGCGGCCTCAACTAATGATTCCTGAGTAGGTTCGGATGTTATTCCGCTATGCGTGGTTTGCGTGAAATGTGGGCGCATAGTATGCCTCTGCCTACCCCTTTGGGGATAAAGGCGTGACAATATGTATGTATGTATTACCGCAATCATGTTTATTTCCTATAAGTTCACTTGAGGTTTTGATTTGTCTGCACCAGCCGTTGCCACAAACAATCTTGGAGATAGACAGAAAGAGATCCCTACAAAATGTAAAACTACACAATATCTATAACTGCATTGACGTACTTTCTTCATCATAACTCCTATAATAATATAAAAAATTTAGTACGAACTTTATTCTCACTGAGACATAAGTAATGCTATGCTACCCAACGCAACAAGCTATGTGCATGTTATGTGCCCTGTAATTACAGTACTGTCGTCATTCGAATTTTTATTGAGGAGGATTTTGTTAAAGAAAATATTTGAGCTGTTAGTATATTTATTATTTTTTTTAGAAAACGAAGTAACTTCACCGATATCAACAAATATTATTATTATTCTCTCCTCTCTCTCTCTCTCTTCATCTTAGTGTACTTCCAGTTGCTTTCGAATCCTAAATGGATTTGGAGCTTAGGGTTCATTATTATTTGGCTACTAGAAGCAGTTATCGGTTGGATTTGGTTTGCAGTATTGTTATGAGCAACTGCGGTCTTACCTTCCAAACCCGCAAGGGAGCCTCAATCGTTGCCTCGTCAAGTACATTGCAATTGCATCACTTGCAAGTGAGAACGCTCGTCCCCAAAAATCTTTTTGGTATCTTGTAAAATTGGTGTGTGTGCATTAATTTTGTTAAATGAAGAAAGCGACTTGTTGTTGTTTTATAAGGGAAGAAAGTTTATTTCTTCTAAAAGTCATAGACAATACAAAATGTATATAACATATTTATATTAAAAAGATTAGATACAAAATTCAACAAATAAAAATGCTAAAATTGCGATTTGATTGATAGATTAGTAGCTCAGATGTCCCAGCTGCGAATAAGTTTATCATATTCGCACATAACATTTTTAATTGGTATGATTAAAGAGTGATTTTTCATTACTCTAGGTAATGAAAAATAACTCTTTAATCATACCAATTAAAAATAAACAAGAAAATTGACAAATTCAATAATGGTTTCTTCTAAACTTAGAAAATTACAATTAAAATTAGTCAAAGGCAGTTAAAAATTAAGTAGATAACTTAATCTTGTAATTGATCAAATTACCCATTATCTGCCCTTATTTGTCTCATGAAAATCCCCGAAGCGGTAGGCAGAGGCATACTATAGGCCCTCATTTCACCGTATGCATTTTGTCCCACGGGTGAGCCCATTGCCGTGTAATGCTCATGAAAATCATTTCACTTTAATATTTTTAAGGTTTCGTCCTGTAAAAGATTAAGACGTATCCCTTATAAGATCAGATCAATATTGGATGCCAAAGTTAAAACTTACATCAAATACTCTTGTCATCAATTCTTAAAACATTATGAAAAATAAATGTAGGTCATCAATTTCAAAAGATACGGGCAGAAATGTGATAATTTTCTTATATTTATAACATCGCAAGTACATCAAAACTAATAGTTTTCCTTAGATGGCACATAAATAGAAATTCCGCAATAATATTTTCTGCACAAATACAGTAAAATCCTGTAAATTCGAAGTAAAACACAAACATATTACAGAACGAAAATATCTAAATCCTATGTTTGTATTTAAAATTGTATATACCGCTTTTTTTGTGAAATTTAGGTATATCTAAGCCTAATTAAAGATTTATTTTGTACCAAGATTCTGTGAGTCTGAAGGCAGACCCATGGACCTATTAACGCAAAACTATTTTTAATGAAAAAAAGATAATTCGGGTTAGAAGGGACTTGAACTCGTTGCCTTTGCCTAATAAGGGCAATACTTGTCACCCAAAATAAGCTGTAATTCTTCACTATATTGTAACCGCTGGGTTTCTTGCTGAAACAGAAGCCAAAAAAACAACATCGAGTATTTAAATCTGTTTATTATATCAAATTATTTAGTTTTATGTCATTTTTTCTCTCTATGGTAATTTCATTCATTTTCTAAGTCATCTTTCGGAAGATGTAGTAAGTTGTTTACACGAATATGAAAGGTCAAGGTTTTATATCTGTTCTGGAAGGCAAAGTTATAAGTGTTTTTGTTCAGCAAAATCTTTTATGTAGGTAATACAATTTTGGAACGGGGGCTATAACAGAAATAACTTGGAATGGGAAAATACGATTTGAGATATAACTTAAATTGTGTCTAGTGAGCATTGCATTATTTATTTTTGTACAGTTTAAATAAACATTCAGACGATTTTCTTACATTTTACAATTATTTTTATTCAAATTAATATTTTTGAAGTGCATACTTCTTCAGGCGCATTGTAAAACTTATGGTAGGAGAAAATCTTATGAGTTTGTGTTAATTACATGCTAGTGAGTATACAATATACACTAACAAATATATATATATTCTGCTATGTATAATTCGAGCGTTAGATGATTTTTAGATTGGTAACATCTCGTCACCAGCATGCGTTTCACTTTTAAAGGCAGCCTAAAAGCCTCCTGACTCCCTAATTTTTAGACAAGAGTCGCTTGTGGCCCAGCTAATTTAGCGTTCTGTAAACGATCACTGCGTTAAGCAACCTTCGCCATAGCGATAGCGAAATGGCACAAAGTGGTCACCCATATAAGCTATGGCTGATCCTTGTATGGGTGACCACTTTGTGCCATTTACATTTTTGAGCGTTTTTGTGCTTTACGTTAAGTCGTTGGCCCCGGTTGCCAGTGAAACGGCTTGAAACATTTCAACAGCAGTTCGCCACTGCCTGTCAATTTTTAACATGGCAATTGGTTCACGGCCTGTTGCGTGGTACAAAAATGTATATGGTGAAATGGGGGAGTATAGTATGCCTCTGCCTACCCCTTCGGGGATAAAGGTGAAACAATATGAATGTAAATTGTGACGATAATATAGTTTAGAAAACTATAATTCACATAATACATGCTTTTTGTAAAATAAAGCTCACTTAGTTTACTTTTTAGACTGCTTTGGCTTAACTCCACGCGGGTTTCAGACCATGAATAAGTTATTCAGTCTTACAATAATAAATATTATACTTACAATAATAAATATATAGTCTTACAATAATAAATATTAAACTAATACTTACCAGCTATTAATTTAAATTAATTATTATTTTAATAAAAAACATTAAAAATATTTCTCATTTATATTACACTAGCTGTCCGGCCCGGCTTCGCCCGTGACATACTTCGAACCCAGTGGCACCCATGTAATCCCGTTGTTTATTAATTTCACATTCACAATAATGTATAAACATTTTCCAAATTCATTGATTACTTCTCCGCTCTCCATTACCTAACTACCTACCTACGCCCGCACGGCCCGCCCGGCCTTCCCGGTCGAATTATGGTTACACGAAATTACTTTCTTTGCGTTTTATTTTCAATTTGCGATAACTCGTCAGATATTCATTTAATTTGCAAGGTGTAAACACGGACAAAATAATCTTCATGAAATGCTGAAGCCAACTAACATAGAAAAAAAGATAAGGACTAATAGCATATTTGTGTAAATAGCCTTGAAATAACCACTTTATAATTGATGGTTTTATAAAGTATTAAAATGGATATAGTATGTTATTCTTATAAGATAGGCATATATCGTCGCGGACTTTTTTGTAGACCTACATTAGATACACAATTGCACAGTACATTATTTTGTTATATCTCAAAGGGTTTAGGCAGTGTTCTTATGGGAAGCTCCCAGACGGCTTATTTTTTCCGACATCCCCAAGAAATATCGTTATAATTTGGTCAATGTATACAAAAACTTAACAAATTATACTAAAAAACCTTCTATGAGAATCACTCTAACTATTAATAAAAACCGCATCGTAATTCGTTTTGTAGTTTTAAAGATCTAAGCATACATAGGGACAGACAGAGAAAAGCGACTTTGTTTTATAATATGTAGTGATGATTAGATAAATGCTATATATTTCAATAAACTTTAGTATTTACCAATCTATAGTCCTGTCCGGATAGTATTTCATGCCATGTTTCTTAAACTAGAAGCACTAAAAATATACTTGGAGAGTTAATTTGTGGTCTAAGGATTTCAGATGATTTTGCACTGAAGAGCCTTTATAAAAAAATACGAATACAGGTACGTAAGCTTTATACAAAGTTCACACAATCTCTTTTACCATTTACTATTATTATGGTCCTTGACAAATTTCTCCATCCAAAGGTTGCCTGTAAGAGATTACTGTTTAGCGATAACGCCGCTCTTTGTACATTTATGAAACTGTATTCTCTTTATGAGATTGGTTTATATTCGTGTGCAATAAAGTTTATTCTATTCTATTGTTAGCATCTCTTTAAATAAATATTGTAAATATGTTTGTATAATCATACTTATTGTAAGTAATCTAGTTATAATAATTTAGTTAATTATTAATCTGACAAACTAGAAGTATCGAACTTCTTGTTCCGGCAACCATAGAGTGCGTATCACATATCGTGATAAAATAGGAATAGACTGATATTACGGTAAAGTAAGGTGCTTATGATGTGTATGTAAAGACAAAATAAAGGTGAAAGTGTTTAAATAATTATTTTATTGCTGAGACTTTTGAGACTATTCTAATGTTTAATTTTTTAATTTTTTTCCTTCTCAGAGATTAGTGTTCCACTAATTTCAAGAAGTATATTATTATGTTGCATTTACACACTCAAATTACCATGGGGTTTTAGATACAGTTTAGTTTTTAGTTAGTAAAAATTCAAATCTTCGTCATGAATGAAAGGAATTTAAAGTATAACCATGAGACTATCGACATGAATCACCTACCTACGTCAAAAATCCAATTTGTTTTCATTGAGCTCGGTGCAAAGTAGAAAATGCTATTCGTATATTCACTCTTTCCAACAACGGTTGCCTTTGATATAGTGAATTGGTTCGATACGATCACCACACATTTACCAATCGTATATCACTTTTGCAGTTCTAATGGAAATTTTACTACTTCGAGTAGAGCACCTTCAAGACGTTTTTAACACCCAACGCAAAATCCTTCTTGTCAATTTACGGCGATGTATGTGTGCTTGTCTATGGTACAGTAGTGCAATAGCGGAATAAGTTTAATTCTTTTTAAAAATACGAACGTATGTTGCTATCTGAAGTTTTTAGACATAACAACAATAAGTTCCACCTGGTTACTTTTTATAGCATTACTTGTAATGCTTTTTTTAAGAGCTTTTAACCTCGCTAGCTCTGTAAACGATCACTGCGTTACATACATACATATTGTCACGTCTTTATCCCCAAAGGGGTAGGAACGCCCACATTTCACCGTATCACGCTGTGGCGACCTGCGGTTGAAATTTTTTAAGCTGCCCATAAGGCCTTCATCCTGGCTTAACGACTGCCATTTTATTGGCAACCGGGACCAACTGCGTTACCTATTTTATTGCTGGTCTTTAGATAGGTGACCGCGTTGTTGCATTTTTATTTAGAAGCGTTTCCGTGCTTTTGCCATTGGTCACAAATCGAAGGTGTCGGCAGCTCTATCTGCTCCGTCGCTCGAGCCAAGTACCAGATGTGACCAGGAATCAACACAAAGATATCAGGATATCCTTTTGAATGAATTTACGTCATTTACGTCTGTGTCTTTCACGTTCATTTTATTTCATTTTATTTTATTATCACAATATAGTTAAGTTGCAGAAACCACTGTGGAGCACAAAGGCACAACATAATTATACAACACTAATAACTTTATCAAGTAATCGTAGATAACAAGTTTACTAAAATATTATCAGACGAAATTCCAGTAAGGTGCTTAACAAAATGACTACGATTAACTGAAAAGCTATTTTGCAAAGTTGAAATGGTGTGCCGTGAACTTTGACGATTGTATTTGAAAACGAATGGAGGTCTTGCATTGTACCTGTCTTCTGTGGAAACTTTTAGTTGTTATTAGTTGTACTGATTACAAGATAATTTCTTGAATTTTTCATATATATTTATTTTATTTATATAAACATTAAAATAACATATTTTTAACATATTAAAAATTAACATATGTACAGAAAACAATACAAAAAGAAGGCGGGAGGGGCGGGTTGTGCTAATTATTACAAGACTCTTATTTTAGATTTTTTAGATTATTAGATTATTTGTTGACTTGGTTTGGATTAAATCTATAAAATTTTCAGTGTAATCCGTAGTTTGGAAGGCACGTTAAGCCGTTGGTCCCGGTTGCACTAACATGGCAGTCGCTAAATCAAGTTCACGGGTGGCTTGAAAAATTTCAACAACAGGTAGCCACAACCTGCGTCTGTCTATTTCAACACGGCAATGGGCTCACCACCTATTACGTGGGACAGGAATACACATGGTGGAAAGTGGGCATATAATATACCTCTGCCACCCTTGCATGATAGATAAGTAAATAATAAATCTATACAACTAGATTGCATGAATTTATAAAATTACATGCATTTGAATTGCACATAAGCATTTGTTTTTCCATCATTATTAATATAACAAGCTGTTTTGAGACATTCTAAACTTCTAATGTGACCTCACCGAGATCTAGCTTGGTGTAACTTTTCTGTTCTTGGTCATTGCTATAAAATGTAGATCATGAAACCATGATCTACAGCAATGAGCTGTGACTCCTGTAAACACAGTAGTTACAATGTAGCAGCAATGCATATGAGATTAATCTAATAAAAATGTACCTTTTTATTTTAGCAAAAAAATAATATTTGAAATTGGGCTGAATCTAGTACACCGTATCAATATTCAATGTTAGGAACACAATTACAACAAAACTAACTATGTTAACGCTGTATCTCTGACGGGGTAGTCATCGAGGACAGATCGCCTTCGCGATCCATGCATACTTCTTTCGCTTCCTGTAGATTCATTAATCGCTTCATACATGCGTCTGGGTATCCGAGTATTTTTGACGTTTCCGTTTTTGAGCTTGATATATATATATATATATCTAAGAATATAATATATATATATATATATATATTATTCTTCGTCAATTATTCCTTATTCATTCGGTCAAAAGGATAACAAAAAAAAGTACATGAACACAACTAATAATTACTTTCTATGTAGGTTGTTATCTTACAAGACTATATTATTTTTAACAAGACGTATCTCTTAGTTTGCTACCAGGTGTAAATAGTCTCGGTTTTTCCCCAAACGGGTAGGCAGTGGCATACTAAACGCCCACATGTTACCGGTTCTATTTTGTCGTACGTAATCGGTGGTAAGTTTATTGCAGTGTTGGAATAGACAAGCGCAGGTTGTGGCTACCTGATGTAAAAATTTTCAAACCGCCATCAGACCTTTAACTTGACTTAAAGACTGCCAAGTTCCCGGCCTTACACCTTCACCTACTCTCCAAAGCACGAAAGGCTCGTAAATCGAATTACCACTAGCGATCACTTCTTCGAGAACTGACCGTAGTAAAATGTACTTAACGTCGTTTTTCGAAATACTTAACGATTAGGGTGATGAGCATTTTTTCCAATAATGGTAATAAATATATATTCAAATCAAACTTGCCTCAGTAAACAATCAAACCGGATACTCGTGTACACAGCAGCAGAGACTATAAAAATATTTAACCAAGCTATCATTATTGAGGAGTCTCTTTCAGATGAGTACAAGTATTATGTTCGGCCATTAGTTAGCAGGTGCACCGCGAGTAGATGTGGTCACATGGTCCGTGGAGATCGTAGTGGTAGTTCTTACACGCTTTTCATTTCACAATCAAGTCAATCGTTAATTTGTAATTCACTTTCAATTTTATCAAAAGACGTCACAATTTATTCTTACAATCAGTGAGAATATCTCCATTAAATATATTTTATTTTTAAACATACATGTCTAAATCAATAACGAGGCATACGTCCGTGAGTGACTCTATGGGGGCTTCGGTTGAAAATCATCGCTGTGGTTATACCCAGCATCGTGCTGAGCCGAGGCCTCTTAGGCTTCTTTATATAAATAAGTGTTTTTATGTATTTATGTAAAGTGCCTAATAAATGTGTTTTCTTTCTTTCTTTCTTTCATTGGTTTTCGTGAAATTTGGAAAAAACGTTCGTTGATTGTACATTTTTTATTGTCCGCTTATAAATTTTAAGGTAATGTCTAATAATAATTAATTATAAATTGGTAATCAAAACGATTTTTAAAAATGATACTCTTTTTTACAATTTGTAGTCTGTGAACTCTCTTTATGCTGATCAATGTTCTACTCAGTTGATGTGTCACGGAAATGATCTCCGCTTACATACTTCACAAATAAATCAATTGTTGGTTCATCTGTTTTGTGTGGAACCTTTAATTGTGGAATCTTTGTGTCAAACAGATCATAAGATAAAACAATAATAAATTTGTTTTCTTTTTTTATTTTGTAATATCCCTCTTTTTGTTATGAATATTTCAAAACAATAATATTTAAAAAAAAAAAACGCCTTAATCCACTGCGACTCGTTGAGTGAGACATTAAGAATTGACTTAAACGTCAAAGTGACGTCAAAATTTGATACCTAAAATTGATAAAGCCATGTCAGAGCAGTTCGCAAATGGTATGTTTATTTTAAGAAGCGCAAAGCCCATGCGCAGCATCACCAAGCACTTACGTACGCTAAACAACACTTGCCTTAGCAAATCGATCGCCCCTGGGATAGCATCTAGAAGAATTATAGGAAACCCCAAGAGAAAGAATGCAAAACAGTGAAAGCAGCGGCGGAATGTTCTATAAGTTCAAGTAGTAATGCGCAGAAACGTGGGAAATGATTTCTATCGTCAGTGCCACAAAGGAAGAATTTGCACTTCGAGGGATTCACCTCCAGGTACAATCTTCTCAGTCAGGGTATAAGGAATTCCAGATATTTCAAAATATAAAAATTAAAACCATAAATTTTAAGTAAATATAGATTTACAATGGATACCTAAACCCCAATATTATATGATACAAGACCACATGATATTGGGGTTTAGGTATTGCTATAGAAAAACATTACATTAAATTGATGATCATGTACTTTCACACACTCGCATACACAAAGAATCATTTACAACTATATAGAAAACTCGTGTTTTCACGAAACCATTAAATGCCATCATAAAGAAAACACTCAACGTACAAGCTACTGCCAACATGCTGTTAAAAATTGATGCAGTCCCTGTTAGTCCCCACAAGGTCTTTTGAATAAACAAACACTTATGCAGCCTTATTTTCAACTAGCTCAGTTGTATAATGCTTGCTCTGTGCAAAGTTACAAAGATAAAAAACGGTGTTGTAATAAATAAACATGGAAAATGAAAATTCACATCGCAATACAAGTACCTTACCAGCTAACTCTTGGCATCATCAATGTCACGCCTTTATCCGAAGGGATGGCAGAGGCATATTATACCCACAGTTTACCGTGTTTATTCCTGTCCCACATAATAGATGTTGAGCCTATTGCCAAGTTGAAAATAGACTGACGCAGATAGTGGCTACCTGCCGTTTTTTTTTTAATTCCTACAATAAGACCTTTACGACTTACTAAATACTTGGCTTAGCGACTGAAATGTTATTGGCAACCAGGAACAACATTTAACGTGCCTTCCGAAGCACAGAAACGCCCGTAAATAGAAATCCCTTCCTTAACCAGCCATAGCGAAAATTGCTTAACGCAGTGATCGTTTACAGAACACTGAGTCCTATGTCATATGTTCTCTACCATTACTATTGTATTTAAGATGTCATTCAGATACATTAAAATATTATGCTTGGAACATAATACTTGTACTCATCTGAAAGAGACTCCTCAATAATGATAGCTTGGTTAAATATTTTTATAGTCTCTGCTGCTGTGTACACGAGTATCCGGTTTGATTGTTTACTGAGGCAAGTTTGATTTGAATATATATTTATTACCATTATTGGAAAAAATGCTCATCACCCTAATCGTTAAGTATTTCGAAAAACGACGTTAAGTACATTTTACTACGGTCAGTTCTCGAAGAAGTGATCGCTAGTGGTAATTCGATTTACGAGCCTTTCGTGCTTTGGAGAGTAGGTGAAGGTGTAAGGCCGGGAACTTGGCAGTCTTTAAGTCAAGTTAAAGGTCTGATGGCGGTTTGAAAATTTTTACATCAGGTAGCCACAACCTGCGCTTGTCTATTCCAACACTGCAATAAACTTACCACCGATTACGTACGACAAAATAGAACCGGTAACATGTGGGCGTTTAGTATGCCACTGCCTACCCGTTTGGGGAAAAACCGAGACTATTTACACCTGGTAGCAAACTAAGAGATACGTCTTGTTAAAAATAATATAGTCTTGTAAGATAACAACCTACATAGAAAGTAATTATTAGTTGTGTTCATGTACTTTTTTTTGTTATCCTTTTGACCGAATGAATAAGGAATAATTGACGAAGAATAATATATATATATATATATATATATATATATATATATATTATATTCTTAGATATATATATATATATATATATATATATATCAAGCTCAAAAACGGAAACGTCAAAAATACTCGGATACCCAGACGCATGTATGAAGCGATTAATGAATCTACAGGAAGCGAAAGAAGTATGCATGGATCGCGAAGGCGATCTGTCCTCGATGACTACCCCGTCAGAGACACAGCGTTAACATAGTTAGTTTTGTTGTAATTGTGTTCCTAACATTGAATATTGATACTGTGTACTAGATTCAGCCCAATTTCAAATATTATTTTTTTGCTAAAATAAAAAGGTACATTTTTATTAGATTAATCTCATATGCATTGCTGCTACATTGTAACTACTGTGTTTACAGGAGTCACAGCTCATTGCTGTAGATCATGGTTTCATGATCTACATTTTATAGCAATGACCAAGAACAGAAAAGTTACACCAAGCTAGATCTCGGTGAGGTCACATTAGAAGTTTAGAATGTCTCAAAACAGCTTGTTATATTAATAATGATGGAAAAATAAATGCTTATGTGCAATTCAAATGCATGTAATTTTATAAATTCATGCAATCTAGTTGTATAGATTTATTATTTACTTATCTATCATGCAAGGGTGGCAGAGGTATATTATATGCCCACTTTCCACCATGTGTATTCCTGTCCCACGTAATAGGTGGTGAGCCCATTGCCGTGTTGAAATAGACAGACGCAGGTTGTGGCTACCTGTTGTTGAAATTTTTCAAGCCACCCGTGAACTTGATTTAGCGACTGCCATGTTAGTGCAACCGGGACCAACGGCTTAACGTGCCTTCCAAACTACGGATTACACTGAAAATTTTATAGATTTAATCCAAACCAAGTCAACAAATAATCTAATAATCTAAAACATCTAAAATAAGAGTCTTGTAATAATTAGCACAACCCGCCCCTCCCGCCTTCTTTTTGTATTGTTTTCTGTACATATGTTAATTTTTAATATGTTAAAAATATGTTATTTTAATGTTTATATAAATAAAATAAATATATATGAAAAATTCAAGAAATTATCTTGTAATCAGTACAACTAATAACAACTAAAAGTTTCCACAGAAGACAGGTACAATGCAAGACCTCCATTCGTTCTCAAATACAATCGTCAAAGTTCACGGCACACCATTTCAACTTTGCAAAATAGCTTTTCAGTTAATCGTAGTCATTTTGTTAAGCACCTTACTGGAATTTCGTCTGATAATATTTTAGTAAACTTGTTATCTACGATTACTTGATAAAGTTATTAGTGTTGTATAATTATGTTGTGCCTTTGTGCTCCACAGTGGTTTCTGCAACTTAACTATATTGTGATAATAAAATAAAATGAAATAAAATGAACGTGAAAGACACAGACGTAAATGACGTAAATTCATTCAAAAGGATATCCTGATATCTTTGTGTTGATTCCTGGTCACATCTGGTACTTGGCTCGAGCGACGGAGCAGATAGAGCTGCCGACACCTTCGATTTGTGACCAATGGCAAAAGCACGGAAACGCTTCTAAATAAAAATGCAACAACGCGGTCACCTATCTAAAGATATTGTATGATTTTTGTAAGTTTTTTAGTGTACCTTTCTATGTCCTGTTGTGTGTTAAGTGTATTGAAGTCGGTAGTATGTAAGCCTGAATGTAGTATTTGTCCTTTAAAGTGTTCCTTTAGATCGTCCCAGTTTTTATAGAATTTAGTGTTATATCTAAATGTGCTTGTTTTGGGGTTAGGTTTGAACTTGTCCGGTCGATTTACTGTAAAAGTTATGGCGTGGTGGTCGGATGAGGGGCAGATGGAGTGGTCGATCTTCCAATCGTCAACGTAACAGGCAATATTGTCACTGACGGTGGTTAGGTCTACAATTGAGCCCCTAATTTGACCCAGGGCCACGCTTTCGTATGTGTAAGATTTACCCGTATTGAGTACGGTAATATTATTCGACTGGAAAAAGTTGACGACTTCCTCACCTCTTTGGTTATTGGAGATTGACCCCCACATACGGTGCCACCCATTGAAGTCGCCAGCAATGATGTGTGTGGCGTCACTTGTGTCATGAAGTAATGCTTGTAGTCTGTTTAGTGTGTTGTTTGTGTCAATGTCGGGTTCTATATATACACTTGTTATAATGAATCTTTTGCTATATTTGGTTATCAGCTGTACGGAGCACAGGTTGGGTGTCGAATATTGTGTGAGGCCCAGTGTGGCACCTATGTTATTTTTTGTTAGGATACAAGCCTTAGTGTGTGTGTTATTTGGATATTGGTGTGTGGTATAACCTGGTGTATTTTTCATGGTAGATTGGTTCCCGATATATGGTTCGTTTATGAATATAACGTCCGTATTACTTTGTAGAGAATGTTGTATCAATTCATGTGTTGCAGCACGTCCGCGACCTAGGTTAACCTGTGTGAGTGTTAGTGATAGGTCTCTGTGTCTTGGGGTTCTACTCTGGGTGGTGCGGCTGATGGGTGGACTATTGACATGGGTTTGTGTGTGAGTGTTACGGCCTGCCTGTGTATGAGTAGTTTGTGTGTTGTTGTGATTGTTGTGATGAACGTTATGCATAATAATGATTAATTTTAATACAATATAACATTTAAAAAAAAAAAGTTATTAGTTTTAACTTAGTCGATAAGAATTATTCTGCTATATAATAAAAGTACTTAGCCTATGGACTGGCCTACTAGAATACTGTCTGTGGAATGGGATTATAAGCTGAATGGTAATTGGCGATGTCCCGTGAAGTGAACACCGTTATTGTTTTTTTCTCCGTTATAAATTACCAAAAAAGTGGTTAAAAGTCGTTTATCTTATGAGTATTATATATCATTGTGAAGGTATTGAAATGGCCTAGCAGGTGATACATACATCTTTATTGGACTCTCGCTATATTGTGAGTAATAACCGAAAATATTTTGAATATTATTTGCAACGATATTTTGTCCCTGACCGAGGGCAACCCGCAGCTCTCACGCTTCTACGCACACATACGCAACCTGTACACGCACAATTATATAACAAATTATTCGCTCTGCTTTAACATACCTACTAGCGCTTTGCCGACGATCCGCTTGGTGAATACGAGTATGTGCATGTGAACTACGCGTTGGTTGTGGTTGTGCACGATTTACAATAAACATTGAACAGAATAAGACTAAAATAACTAATGACGATATGGAGGATAAGATTATTCAACTGGCCCGCAATATTATCTTAGCGGTTAGCGAAGGAAAGACTGTCACAGCTGCCAATAAGCGAATTATAAAAGAAGCCGCTGAAGATATTATCACCACCGCCAACGTCCATAATACACTTGCCACTACTGTTACCGCTCAGCCGAATCAACCAGCAGTGTTAGTCAAAGAAGTCATTAGCCAACTCAAAAAAGAACTAATACATGAGATACATACCACAATAAGGAATACTCTAAAGCATAGTAACACCTCAGCTCAAACTGCCACTACCACCAACGCCAGCTACGCCAGTATCACAAGGAAGCCAGCACTCATAATTAACGCACCGACATCATCGTTCACCTCAACCTCTACGCCCAACAATCTGAGTACCATTGAGCAACTAAAGAACCAAATTACATTTAAAGACAAAACCTACGCTCCATCCAAGATTCAACCAATAACCAAGGGAAGGGTGTACCTGGAATTCAAAACCACCGAGCAGCAGAAAGAAACTCAGCAACTCATTAATCAAACAAGCAATCTGAAAGCAGAGGAGGCTAAACGTCGACCGCCACTCGCCATTTTAAAGGGCATATACAAGGAAATTGACAAAGAAGAACTCACCAAAATAATCTGCCATCAAAACTCTATCCCCACTACTGCAATACGCTTGTGTTTTCTTACCAGCAATAGATCTGAAAAACTTTACAACGCAGTCGTAGAATTGACCCCTACGGTATATCATAAATTAATCCAACAAAACAGAGTGGCAGTCAACTTCCAACAAGTCCACATTGAAGCCTTCTCGAGATTCACGCAGTGCAGAAAGTGCCTTCAGTTCGGACACTCACACAATAAATGTACAGTAACTATACACCCTTGAGCCATCTGCGCCGACGAGAACCACCAAGCAGCCGAGTGTCCTCACAAGACAAACAAACAATTCGTATGCTATAACTGTACAAAATATAACAGTAAGACAGGATCCAAGCTACCAACTAACCACGCTGCCAACAATCAAGCTGCCTGTCCTAGAATACTTCTCGCAAAGGAGAAAATAGAAGAAACTATTGACTACGGAACAGCTATATCTCCGCAATCAGCACCACAACAGTCATCAGGATTAGTAGATTTCCGCCAATTACCATTCAGCTTATAATCCCATTCCACAGACAGTATTCTAGTAGGCCAGTCCATAGGCTAAGTACTTTTATTATATAGCAGAATAATTCTTATCGACTAAGTTAAAACTAATAACTTTTTTTTTTAAATGTTATATTGTATTAAAATTAATCATTATTATGCATAACGTTCATCACAACAATCACAACAACACACAAACTACTCATACACAGGCAGGCCGTAACACTCACACACAAACCCATGTCAATAGTCCACCCATCAGCCGCACCACCCAGAGTAGAACCCCAAGACACAGAGACCTATCACTAACACTCACACAGGTTAACCTAGGTCGCGGACGTGCTGCAACACATGAATTGATACAACATTCTCTACAAAGTAATACGGACGTTATATTCATAAACGAACCATATATCGGGAACCAATCTACCATGAAAAATACACCAGGTTATACCACACACCAATATCCAAATAACACACACACTAAGGCTTGTATCCTAACAAAAAATAACATAGGTGCCACACTGGGCCTCACACAATATTCGACACCCAACCTGTGCTCCGTACAGCTGATAACCAAATATAGCAAAAGATTCATTATAACAAGTGTATATATAGAACCCGACATTGACACAAACAACACACTAAACAGACTACAAGCATTACTTCATGACACAAGTGACGCCACACACATCATTGCTGGCGACTTCAATGGGTGGCACCGTATGTGGGGGTCAATCTCCAATAACCAAAGAGGTGAGGAAGTCGTCAACTTTTTCCAGTCGAATAATATTACCGTACTCAATACGGGTAAATCTTACACATACGAAAGCGTGGCCCTGGGTCAAATTAGGGGCTCAATTGTAGACCTAACCACCGTCAGTGACAATATTGCCTGTTACGTTGACGATTGGAAGATCGACCACTCCATCTGCCCCTCATCCGACCACCACGCCATAACTTTTACAGTAAATCGACCGGACAAGTTCAAACCTAACCCCAAAACAAGCACATTTAGATATAACACTAAATTCTATAAAAACTGGGACGATCTAAAGGAACACTTTAAAGGACAAATACTACATTCAGGCTTACATACTACCGACTTCAATACACTTAACACACAACAGGACATAGAAAGGTACACTAAAAAACTTACAAAAATCATACAATACTCTTGCAACTTGCATTTACCACCTACGGGTCGCCGCTCGCCACGATCGCCTTGGTGGAGCGACGAACTAGATAATATGAAGCAACAGGTGATAGCAAACCACCACAAATTACAACAACTCAAGCGTCGTAACATTCCACTCACTGAATCTCTCGCCGAAAGGGATACCCTCAAAGCAGCATACGCCAAAGCAATTAAAACCGCATCAACTGAACACTTTCGGGATTTTTGTAATAGGCAGGGTAAAGAAAATGTGTGGTCAATCACCAACCGAATTATGAGGAAAGCGCCTCCCAGGAGGCCTCCGTCAACCATTGAACTGTCACCTGGCACGCATACCACATCTAGTCAAGAAACTGCCACAGCTTTTCTCAGTACATTTTACCCTGATGACACACCTGACACACCCACACAGAACTCTACACGTATTAAAACACACAACCCACCCGACACCGAAGATGATTGTTCATTCACACAGCATGAAATAATTACTCTCTTGAAAAACATGAACCCCTCCAAATCCCCCGGCGCAGACCACCTCACCTCCGATATCTGTTATCAGTTCGCTCTATGTTTTCCTGAAATCATCACTGGGCTTATGAACCGCTGCCTGAAACTTTCTGTTTTTCCTAAAACCTGGAAGCATGCCATAGTCAAAATCATTCCGAAACCTAATAAATCTGATTACTCTACTCTATCCTCATACCGTCCTATAGGACTTTTACCTATACTAGGTAAAACCCTTGAAAAATTAATCATACAACGCCTCACACATCACCTAAACACTACACATACATATAACACAAAACAATATGGATTCAAGCAACAAATCTCTACGGTACACGCTCTCACCAACATAGTGAACACCATCAAAACTCACAAAAAGAACGGATTACATGTCGCGATGATCTCCCTCGATATTAAAGCAGCATTCGATCACGCATGGTGGCCCGCCATACTTGCACGATTACACCACACTAAATGCCCAAAAAATATATACACCATCATTCAAAACTACCTATCAGACCGCACCGCCACCATATTATACTCGGACGCTACAGTAACTAAAGAACTAACTAGGGGATGCATCCAGGGATCTGTATGTGGGCCGACCTTCTGGAATCTGATTTTGGATGAACTACTGGACATGACTGATGGTGACTTACCCGGACGCAGACTTCCCGAGGGATGTCAGCTGCAGGCCTTTGCAGATGACATCACCCTAATAGCCGCACACAAAAAACTCATCAGTCTCCAAAACAATATCAACCAAAGTTTACACACGATTCTAGAATGGGGCAACAATAATAAACTTACCTTTGGACCTGAAAAAACCATTGCTCTAGCTTTCACCAATAAAACTAAACTCCTACACTTAACCATGAACAATACACACATCCCATTCAGTCGGACTGCCAGAGTGTTGGGGGTGATCATCAATGACTACTTACACTTCACACAACATGTAAATTATATCACTAACAAAGCACGTATACTAAATAACACAATTACCAGATTCATCAGACCCACCTGGGGAATACACTCTCAAAACATACTCACTCTCTACAGAGGAGTAATCGAACCAATAATATGCTACGCTTCTAGCGTATGGCACACTGCTCTCAATTTTAAAACCAACTGCAATAAACTATTATCGTTACAAAGAGGGTTCGCACTCAAAATAATTAGAGGCTTCCGCACTATTAACACCACTAACGCCATTGCAATATCCACACTTACACCTCTTGACCTAAAAGTCAAAGAAAGAGCACGAATCGAATCAACCAGAATTTCAGGGGTCACCGATTACCTTCCACTCGATCTTACACTTGATACACCTACACAACTATCCCATTTGCTTCACCCGGCAGACAGAAAACCACACTCCTTTGACATTATCGGTACACAGACTGAATTAGACGACACTCTAATCAATCAACAACATGCACACCACATATACACTGACGGTAGCAAACACGACGACTTAGTGGGTGCTGCCTTCGTGGCTTATACTTCACAAAATACCACTGTCACTAAAACATACAAATTACATTCCTCGTGCACCGTCTTTCAAGCTGAACTGGTGGCCATCGACCAAGCTTGTAAGTGGTTAAACAATCAACAGGTAGCTACAGCTTTCATCATGTCGGACTCTAGGTCAGCCTTGGAAGACATTAGCAACACTAACAGCACACATCAAATCACCACTAACATACAAAATTTCTTACACACTACACAAACACAAATTAACTTTGTATGGGTTAAAGCCCATACGGGTATACATGGTAATGAGGCTGCAGACATAGCCGCTAAGTCTGCGGCCTCTGAATCCTGCCTACCCATTTTTATGCAGTTTCCGTTAAGTTACGTCACCAGAAAGGCCAAAACTCATAGCTCCAACTTAGCTTCAGACAGATACAGTAATAATGTTAAAGGAACAGCAATTAAAACCTGGTGCCCATCACTCACACATCTGCACAAACTTATCGACATAACAGGACACACATTTGCACTCACACAATTACTCACCAACCACGGTTACCACAAACAATACTTACATAGATTCCATATTACCGAAGACGACACCTGCCCCTGTGACACCACCACGCAAACATTTACACACCTCATTACACAATGCCCACGATTTACTCGCACGAGACTTAACCACGAACAGCACTGTCACCATGATAATATAGACCCATACAATTTAAGACTACTCGTCACAAACACCACCACCATCAATACCTTCATGACCCACATCACCTACATAGTTAACACACTCAAAGAATTCAACAACACATAATTCACACTTTCTACAATAAACTAAATCCGACTTATTTACGCTTACCACCGCTTCTCTCGCATCATCCACTATTGAGTATAAATATAAGAATCTTATTAACCAAATATATTGTTAACTTATTACAATGTAAATGCGGACAATAACATATAACTACCATATTATATTTCTGTATCAAATTGCAGAATGAGCTATACGAGAATAAACTCCCCCTCAAGGTGGTTTAACCATGAGGGGAAACAAAAAAAACTAATGGCCGAGGCATTGACACAGCCCTTACGGGGTGAGAAGGTTAGATGACAGTTACTAAAAAAGTGGTAAAAAAAAATTTGTTAATAAAATAAAAATCTATGGTGACAGAAAGGAATTTCCACTTAATGGTTGCCACGTTACAGGGGACCTGGAAGTGGCGACGGAGTTTGAACATTTCTTCAAAAATGTACCTATTTTGACGACTAAATCTCTCCAAGCGTCTTCCAGTTCCTCTGGACATTTATTAGAAGAATCTGTTCCCTTATTGCCGGGATGCATTTGTATTCACAGATATTTGCGCTCAGGATATTATAAAAACTTTTAAATGCATTGAAATTAAGAAAACCGCGGACCTTTGGGGATTATCAATCAAAATTGCATCATGTATAATTGAGTATTTAATAAAGTGGAAAAAGACAACCCGATTCGAGACAGGGATTGAACCTGTGACCTTTGCCTAACCAGGGCAATGTTCTAGCCACCTGAACTACCCAAACCGTATCGAATCAAGTTGAAATTCTCCACCATATTTATATCGTCATTTTAAGAGTATGACCAGAGCCATCTATCGAGCTAATGAACAACTCGATACCAATGAACAGTGTTACAACTATTTTTAAACATTGATGCAATGGACTCCACTCAGTATATTGATAAATTTTTAAAGCAATTATTTGCTAAATATCTCATAAATTTTTAATAAAGTGGAAAAAGACAACCCGATTCGAGACAGGGATTGGACCTTTGCCTAACCAGGGCAATGTTCTAGCCACCTGAACTACCCGAACTGTAACGAATCAAGTTGAAATTCACCACCATATTTATATCGTCATTTTAAGAGTATGACCAAAGCCATATATCGAGCTAATGAACAACTCGATACCAATGAACAGTGTTACAACTATTTTTAAACATTGATGCAATGGACTCCACTCAGTATATTGATAAATTATTGCCCTGGTTAGGCAAAGGTCACAGGTTCAATCCCTGTCTCGAATCGGGTTGTCTTTTTCCACTTTATTAAAAATTTAAGAGAAATTTAGCAAATAATTGCTTTAAAAATTTATAAATATACTGAGTGGAGTCCATTGCATCAATGTTTAAAAATAGTTGTAACACTGTTCATTGGTATCGAGTTGTTCATTAGCTCGATAGATGGCTCTGGTCATACTCTTAAAATAACGATATAAATATGGTGGAGAATTTCAACTTGATTCGATACGGTTCGGGTAGTTCAGGTGGCTAGAACATTGCCCTGGTTAGGCAAAGGTCACAGGTTCAATCCCTGTCTCGAATCGGGTTGTCTTTTTCCACTTTATTAAAAATTTATAAGAAATTTAGTAAATAATTGCAAAAAAATTTATCAATCTATAATTGAGGTCATTGCGCCCCATCTAGCAACTGTGTTTAATGACTGTGTTTCTAGTGGTATATTTCCTGATTTAATGAAACACAGCAAAGTCATACCCTAGTTCAAGGCTGGCAGCGCTACAGACCCGTCTAATTTCCGACCAGTGTCAGTGCTGCCAACTTTGAGCAAAGTATTTAAAAAAAATATCTTGAATCAAATGCTATCCCATTTTAATGTTCATAAAATATTTCATACGAAACAGTTTGGTTTTACGAAAGGGCGCTTAACTTCCGATGCTGGTGTTGAGTTATTAAAATGTATTCATGAAGCCTGGGAAGACAAGCAAGATGCATTAGGTATATTCTGCGATCTATCCAAGGCTTTTGATTGCGTTCAACATGAAACGCTGGCCAAAAAATTACATCACTATGGAATAAGAGGCAAAGCTCTCGACCTTCTGTCTTCATATTTAAATAATAGAATACAAAGGGTTGATATTAATGGTACACGTTCTGTAGGATCCATGGTTACAATGGGTGTGCCACAAGGCTAGATACTTGGGCCATTCTTGTTCCTCATTTATATTAATGATTTACCATTTTATGTAGGGGACAGGAATAGGATTGTTTTGTTTGCAGACGATACCTCATTGATTTTTAAAATTAGAAGAAAATTAGAAAACTATGACGATGTAAACAATGCAATCACGAGAGTAGTTCATTGGTTCAGCTCAAATAATCTTTGCTTAAATGAAAACAAAACTAAATGTATTAAATTTACTCTACCAAATGTAAAACAAGTTACGGCCAATGTTCAACTGAATGGACAAGTGTTAGAGTTTGTGGAATCAAGTGTGTTCCTTGGTATAACTATTGATGCCAATTTGCAGTGGGGCCCACACATAGAAAAGACGGCATCTAGGTTAAGTTCGGCTGCATACGCTGTAAAAAAGGTCAGGACTCTAACAGATGTGGGTACGGCTAGAATGGTTTACTTCAGCTATTTTCATAGTATTATGTCTTACGGTATTCTCCTTTGGGGGAGTGCTGCAGGTGTAAATAACATTTTTGTTCTTCAAAAGCGGGCTGTACGCGCAATTTATAATTTGGGCCCCAGAGTCTCCCTCCGAGAAAAATTCAAAGAAATAAATATTCTAACCGTAGCATCACAATACATTTTTGCCAATCTTATGTATGTTCAGAAAAATCAATCATAGTTTACTAGACTCTGTGATATACATAATATAAATACTAGACATAAAAAAAATCTTTCACTTCACCACAGTCGGCTGCATAAGATTGGCGATTCTTTCCAGGGTAACTGTATACGCTTTTACAACAAGCTTCCCTGTGACCTGAGAAATTTACCATTAAATAAATTTAAAACACTTTTGGAAGCGCTCGTGGCCCCGCGGTCTCAGTGTTCTGTAATCGATCACTGAGTTACGCAACTTTCACTATGGCTGGTCCTCGGATGGGTGACCAATTTGTGGTATTTACATTTGCGAGCGTTTCCGTGCTTCGGAAGGCACGTTAAGCCGTTGGTCCCGGTTGCCAGTAAAATGGCAGTCGTTAAGCCTGGTTGAAGGCCTTATGGGCGGCTTGAAAATTTCAACAGCAGGTAGCCACAACCTGCGTCTGTCTATTTCAACACGGCAATGGGCTCACCACCTATTACGTGGGACAGGAATCCACACGGTGAAAAGTGGGCATATAATATGCCTCTGCCACCCCTTCGGGGATAAGGCGTGATGGATATTTATTTATTTATTTTTTAATAATTTAAAAAGTATATTAAAAGGAAGCTTTGTGAAAAAGGTTATTACTCAAGACTATTTACAGGACAGGGATGCCTGGAAATGATATGCTGGCAAATAAAATATTAGAGACTTAAAATACATAATTAAAATATTAAAATGTAAATAGGCCATAAAAAAAGCCTTCCTAAGTTTCTTGCCGGTTCTTCTCAGGTGGGCCGCGTTTCGAACCGGTGGTCACTTTAAATATATTATTTTTTCTTTAGTTTTAGTGTATGACATTTTGTAAGCGCCGTTGAAATGGTCTATGCAAAATAAAGATATTTTCATTTTATTTTCTTATTTTTATTTTACTCCTAACGACACCAAAAATGTTAAGTTAAACAATGGCTGCCCCTAGCAGCCAAATAAAAATGGACCTCAGTTTCCATATCTGGATAGAGTTTAAAACTGAAAAAACTTTATTTTTACTGCCTGTGTGGCGCATTGGGAACACTCCCACCACTCACGACCTCTTGAGTAGCAGTTGGATACGCAACCGATTGCTACACAAAAGATCGTGGGTTTGATTCCAACTCAGGATAAAACTTTGTGTGATGAGCAAGATGGTTTATTCTGTGTCTGAGTGTTATTTATCTATAATATGTATGTATTTAGAAATATATAATATTTGTTTATCAGTTTTCTGATGACCATAGTACAAGCACTGCTTAATTTGAAATCAGATGGCGTTGTATGAGATGTCCCAACGATTTTTACATTTATTTTAACTTAAGATAAAGAGAGATTGAAGAGTAGAGATGAGATAAAGAAGGCGAAGATTCATGATTGAGAAAAGGTCGATAATAAGATGAGTTAAAGGAAACAAGTTTAATCTCCCTGTAGTATGAGATATAAATAAATTCTAACTAAGCAGTTTCTTCGAGATTATACCACAGAATGTAATACATAGACAGTTACTAAATAAGCAATACTATTGCTTAGTTTTTACATATTCTTTACCTGAGAAAATTAGTGAACTTTTGTTACGTTTGTGACAGAACGCCGTAAAATATTCACAAACATTTAAAAAATATGAATAAATGAATACGAAAAAGATTTTTAAGAAAACTATGATTTAAGATCTCAGACTTTATCTTGAAGAAGAGTTTCAAATTAGGTTCAAAACTAACTAACCGAACAACAAGTGCAAATTCTTCCCACCGCTATCTGCATTTTATAGCGTAACATTACAGTCAGCTAAAGCGCCACACTTTGCATTATAAATTCACTTTTGTAAAAGATTAAAACAGAGGCGACGATTTTTAAGCGCTTTAAATTGCACTCAAGTAAAGGTCGTTGGCAAATTGCAAGTCTGTCTTTTGTTCAAGTAATTGGATAAAAACATTCGAAGTGCAATTTTACAAAGCAAAGCAAGTATGCCTTCAAGCTTGCAGGTTAAAGGTGTCACTTTCTAATCAAATGTCATACAGGCAACGTATTTCTAATAGATTTTATTGTATATAATATTTTTATTTTATTTACAACTAGGTGCTTTGCCCGTGACGTATTTTTAAATACTATGTCACTTAATAAACAGAGATTGCAACTGATTGACCAGGTGAATTTGTATATGTTAGAACTGGACACTGTCGCACTACAGTACAAAACTGATACACGGGCCCTTCAATATCAGATTGACAGGCTTCAAGACTCTTTAAAATCAATCAATAAATCAATCATAAATATGAAACGGCAGAGAAACAGAGTAGGGAACAGGTGTTAGCTTTAGGTAAATTAGTAAACTCGTGTCATTGTCAAAATGACCAATTGATATGCGGCCATGTTCCCTCCTCACCCTTGAATTGTAAAAAAATTATAGGCAGTGATGGAATTGGTGAGCAAACAACTTCTTCAATCCTAAATGAAAATATGTGCGGTGGTAAATTGCATAGTAATATATCACTGCAGCCACATTCAATAACATCTGGTGATAAACTCACTTCATCACCAGCTAAAACTGTGTGCAGTGTGGATACTAGTATATTAAGTTCAAGCAGTACCTGCGAGGTATCTGTAATAGAAAAGTTGCAAATAAAAAATAATGAAAAAATCATAATGTATTGCGATGAAATAGGTAAAAATTTTGGACATCATTTATCACAGTTAGGTCATTCTGTAATAAATCATACATATCCAGGAGCTTCTTACTCTAAAATTATAGATTATATTTTGACTGGTATTCACTGCATGCAGTCCACTATAGTGGTGCTGGTTGGTAGAAGAGGCAACATTAATAGTGACAAACTTATAACATTTTTGATAAGTTATCAAGTCTACATGTAAAACAAGTCATTTTGTCCACCTTGCCATACAGCACTGCTATGAGCCACAAGGAAACAACTTAAGATACAAATTAAATATGAAACTACATACCATGGTATCATATTCCAAAAAAATTGTATTGTTAGATTGGAATATTATTTTCAATAATAATAGTCTGTTGACATTAGAAAGATATTTGCTATCAAAAACTTTACAACGAAAGGTAGCTCTGTTGCTATCTAATTTTTTTAATTTTTCAAGCCAAATCATTGCTAAAGTATTCATGAAGCCTGGGAAGACAAGCAAGATGCATTAGGTATATTCTGCGATTGATCCAAGGCTTTTGATTGCGTTCAACATGAAACATTGTGCAAAAAATTACATCACTATGGAATAAGAGGCAAATCTCTCGTCCTTCTGTCTTCACATTTGAACAATAGAATACAAAGGCTCGATATTAATGGTACACGTTCTGTAGGATCCATGGCTACAATGGGTGTGCCACAAGACTCGATACTTGGGCCATTCTTGTTCCTCATTTATATTAATGATTTACCATTTTATGTAGGGGACAGGAATAGGATTGTTTTGTTTGCAGATGATACCTCATTGATTTTTAAAATTAGAAGACAATTAGATAATTATGACGATGTAAACAATGCAATCACGAGAGTAGTTCATTGGTTCAGCTCAAATAATCTTTGCCTAAATGAAAACAAAACTAAATGTATTAAATTTACTCTACCAAATGTTAAACAAGTTACGGCCAATGTTCAACTGAATGGACAAGTGTTAGAGTTTGTGGAATCAACTGTGTTCCTTGGTATAACTATTGATGCCAATTTGCAGTGGGGCCCGCACATAGAAAAGACGGCCTCTAGGATAAGTACAGCTGCATACGCTGTAAAAAAGATCAGGAATCTATCAGATGTAGATACGGCTAGAATGGTTTACTTCAGCTATTTTCATAGTATTACGTCTTACGTTATTCTTTGGGGGAGTGCTGCAGATGTGAATAACATTTTTGTTCTTCAAAAGCGGGCTGTACGCGCTATATATAATTTGGGCCCCAGAGTCTCCCTCCGAGAAAAATTCAAAGAAGTAAATATTCTAACCGTAGCATCACAATACATTTTTGCCAATCTTATGTATGTCCAGAAAAATCTATCACAGTTTACTAAACTCTGTGATATACATAATATAAACACTAGACATAAAAACAATCTTTTAGTTCACCATAGTCGGCTGCATAAGATTGGCGATTCTTTTCAGGGTAACTGTATACGCTTTTACAACAAGCTTCCCTGTGACCTGAGAAATTTACCAATTATTAAATTTAAAAAGTTTATTAAAAGAAAGCTTTGTGAAAAAGGTTATTACTCTATTCAAGGCTATTTACAGGACAGGGATGCCTGGAAATGATCTGCTGGCAAATAAAATATTATAGTCATAATATATTAAATTGTAAATAGGCCATCAAAAAAAAGCCTTTCTAAGTTTCTTGCCGGTTCTTCTAAGGTGGGCCGCGTTACGAACCGGTGGTCACTTTAAACATACAATTTTTTTCTTTAGTTTTAGTGTATGACATTTTGTAAGCGCCGTTGAAATGGTCTATGCAAAATAAGGACATTTTTATTTTTTATTTTATTTATTTCGAACTTTGATCCCGTCGTTTATAATAATAAAAACCCGATTTATTGACATTTATAATTACTGCTCAGCTTTCCAGTGTAGTAGCGTGATGATATTTAGGCTATAGCCTTCCTTAATAAATGGGCTATACAACACAAAAATATTTTTTCAAATTAGACCAGTAGTTCCTGAGATTAGCGCGTTCAACCAAACAAACTCTTCAGCTTAACATATTAGTATGGATGGAATGGATATCACCTTGGTTCACTGACTAGAACGTATTTTTTATATTATTAAGCTATTGCATAGTTTTTTTTGCGGGCTTTGAGTGGGTTTTAATCAAGAAATTCCGTAAGGAAAAAAAACCTAAGATCCGAGGTAACACGAAGTTCACCGAGCACGGCCGAACGTTGGCTTAACGTGTATGTACATACCTATATATTATATGGTACAATTGTACGAAGCTCGCACGGATTGAGACGTGATAATAGTGAGTGTGAGGGTGACGGGGGAGGATGAGGGTGACTGTGAGAGTAAGAGTGGGGTGAGGGTGAGAGAGAGGGTGAGGGTGAGGGTGAGGGTGAGGGTGAGGGTGAGGGTGAGGGTGAGGGTGAGGGTGAGGGTGAGGGTGAGGGTGAGGGTGAGGGTGAGGGTGAGGGTGAGGGTGAGGGTGAGGGTGAGGGTGAGGGTGAGGGTGAGGGTGAGGGTGAGGGTGAGGGTGAGGGTGAGGGTGAGGGTGAGGGTGAGGGTGAGGGTGAGGGTGAGGGTGAGGGTGAGGGTGAGGGTGAGGGTGAGGGTGAGGGTGAGGGTGAGGGTGAGGGTGAGGGTGAGGGTGAGGGTGAGGGTGAGGGTGAGGGTGAGGGTGAGGGTGAGGGTGAGGGTGAGGGTGAGGGTGAGGGTGAGGGTGAGGGTGAGGGTGAGGGTGAGGGTGAGGGTGAGGGTGAGGGTGAGGGTGAGGGTGAGGGTGAGGGTGAGGGTGAGGGTGAGGGTGAGGGTGAGGGTGAGGGTGAGGGTGAGGGTGAGGGTGAGGGTGAGGGTGAGGGTGAGGGTGAGGGTGAGGGTGAGGGTGAGGGTGAGGGTGAGGGTAAGGGTGAGGGTGAGGGTGAGGGTGAGGGTGAGGGTGAGGGTGAGGGCAAGGGTGAGGGTGAGAGTGAGGGTGAGGGTGAGGATATAACTTAAATTAATATCAAAGAAAAACAAAGGTATGCTATGCAATAGCTTTACGGCGACAGTCTCCGAGTGCCACACGTCTTTTTTTTTAATAGATATGTACAACCTATTTACCAAAAATCTAGTTCTAAATAAGCTAATAGCTTGTAGTATAAGATTTAGACAATTAATAAACATCATCAGATGATGATGTTTATTAATTGTCTAAATCTTATACTACTAAGGAATGATAATGCGTGCCAATGCTCTCACTACAGGATACGCCAATGACCGTGAGAGTGGAAGAAAAAGTAGGAAAGCGTCCGCCTTCCTACTTTTTCTCTTCCACTAGCACGCAACTCCTGGGGTCCCTTAGGAGTCGCGAGACGCAACTAGATAGTTGCCTAGAAGTAGAAAGGCGGACGCTTTCCTACTTTTTCCCTTCCACTCTCACGGTCATTGGCGTATCCTGTAGTGAGAGCATTAGCACGCATTATCATTCTTTACGACAGGCAGCTAATAAACATACTTGATTAATTTCTAAATAATAGGGGTTAAAGTATAAAATTGCCGTTTTATTGTAATAGGTTTTTTGATTTGACATAGAATCTTCATGGTTTGAGGTTTTCGAATGAAACTTTTTTCACATGGTTTCTATGATGTTCTTTTTTTAAAAATGTGAAACATTTGAATATCGACGTTTTTGTTATTCAACTTAGGCAAGAAAGATGGATACGGTGAATATGAATATGAATATGAATATGGTGAAAATTCGAGTAATTTTTGAATACGAGTTCCGACGCGGATGTAACTCGGCAGAAACACCCCGCAATATCAATGTTGCGTTTGGTGAGAGGTCTACTAATGAATTCACCGTGCGATTTTGGTTTAAACGCTTTCGTGATGGCTACTTCGACTTGAAGAACGAGCCACGAGGAAGACCGCCCACACAGGTGAATAACGATGAATTAAGAGAGATGGTGGAAGACGATCCTAGTCAAACTACCAAGGAATTAGTGGCATGGTTTAACGTTACCTTACCCACAATACTGACTCATTTGCGTCAAATCAATAAAATAAAAAAATACGAAAAATGGGTGCCTCATGATTTGACTGATCTGCAGAAAGAAACGCTTGTTGAAACTTGATTTGCCTTGTTGAATTGGTACAGAAATGAAGGAATATTGGATCAAATTGTGACATGTGATGAAAAATGGATTCTTTAAGATAACCGTAAAAGAAAAATGCAATGGCTGACCACAGGTCAAACGCCACAACAGTGTCCTAAAGCAAAACTTACCAATAAAAAGGTAATGGTAACTGTTTGTTGGTCCCAGCATTTTATTATTCACTATAGTTTTCTCCGAACTGGTCAAGCAATAACGGCAGATGTCTATTGTGCCGAACTCCGACCAATGTTGGCAAAACTAGCAGTAAAACAGCCCCGACTCATGAATCGATCTTCACCATTATTGCTCCATGACAACGCGAGACCTCATACAGCACGAGAAACCGTTTTGACCCTTCAGGAACTGCAGTTAGAAACCATTCGTCATCCTCCGTATTCGCCAGACCTTGCTCCAACGGACTACCATTTTTTTCGTGATTTGGACAGTTATTTACGTGACAAGAAGTTTTCTTCCCAGGAGGCAGTACAAAATGCTTTCACACAGTTTGTGCAGTCTAGATCCTCAGAGTTCTATCGCAGAGGCATAAATGACCTTCCTATTAGATGGCAGCAATGTATAGATAATAATAGTACTATTTTTAATAAATTAATTTCTAATAAACTAAAAAAATAGACAATTTAGATTTTTAGTAAAAAATGGCAATTTCATACTTTAACCCCTAATATATACATCTTGAACATAAGAAACTCAGAAACAAATATTTGTGGATCACACAAATATTTCTTTTTTTTTAAGTGAAACTTCTTTATCGACGTTGAGAGAAATTTTATAGCTGTAAAAAAATTCGGAACGTTTTTCGGTTACGCGCCATGTTGTTTTCCGGTGAAACTTCTTTATCGTATGAGAGAAATTTTATAGCTGTAAATAAATGGCGTAAAGAAGTTGCACTTCTTATCTGTGTACTCTTATACACACACATATTATTGTATTTTTTTTATTTACATGCTTACTAATATTCTTTATTCACGGCAAACCGTTACGTCATCGAGGAACTTTGATGGTCATTTAAACCTCGATTTTATAAAAATTATACGTTGTTATACTTTTTGTGTGCATTTTTCCTTCCCATCATTCCGAGGTTAGTCAGGAAAATTGTTGATGAAATTTTCTGTTAGGAATTTTGTCCCTTACTAAATTCACTTATCAACAGCAAATAATTTTGACTAAACTTGGAAGTTTTATTTTTCTCATTATTAAACAAACTTACTGTTTCTTATTACTTCGGAATTGGGGAAAATAATTTTCAGAAAAGCATGAAACAAAATTCAAAAGTGTAACAATAAGTGTCTTGTTTTAGTTTTATATTATTGCTTTCACTTAGAGGGTAGACAGAATGTCAGACTCTCTTAGTATCTAATGGTTATATCTACTACGTTATATTATTTTCGTAACTTGGCCACTAAGTATTCCACCACTTATTTATTATATTTTGCAACATGCAAATTTCCTACAAAGGTAGCCACAGTTTGACCTGTCCCTATTACATCTGTGGTATTGCAATCATCTATCAGGTTACGGTAAAGCCTTTTGATCAGGCAAGTCTATTGCATAAGACCTTCAACTTGGCTTAACGGCCACCGTGTTACTTGTAACCGAGACCTTCACCTTAAAGCTTTTGTAATAAGATGCTTGTAAATAAAAATACCACAAACGGTCACACATCACAGGACCAACCATAGCGTAAGATGCTTAACGTAGTAATCGATTACAGAAATCATCACTAATGAAAATACCACGTAAATAGATTACAATAGGTTAAGTAGATTTATCGTTTTTTAAAAAAAATATATAAATTGTATTTCCAAACAATAAGCACGGATAGCTAGTGTTGAAGAATGAGGCGAGTTTCAGAGATTTGGATTGGATTGGTTTTTGCCTAAATATGCTGGTATTAACAATTGTGAGATTTTTTTTAGAAACCTTGTCTAAAATATTCAAAATAATAACACATTACACTTCTCGCCAGACCTTCATTGTAGCAAATAAAGGAAGAAAGAAAACTTTTTAAATATTCAAAAATCAACTAGAAATAGATTGGCAGCAAATGAATATCAGCAACGAAATCAGTATTGAAATTAGCTCTCAATTTAAAATAGTTTCAATTAAAATGAGTATTTTATGAGTATAGACCAAGGCCGATAACTTAAAAAAATAAAAAATATAGTAGAATGAAACCCATCGGAAAAGGAAGACAATATTATAAAAATTAAAGGAAAAATAATTTACGGGCGATCTGAGGTCGGGAAGGTTAAGTTCGTGAGTTTTTAAGGGTATTCTCTTCCTTTTTTCGAAGGGTTTTATCCTGCTATTTTATTTTCACTTTTGACTATTTTTAAAGGCACACTGGTCTAGTAGCTAACAATTATTCCTAACTATATTCTGTATACATTGTTAGATCTGATATTATCGTGATTGCTAGAGAGTAATGAGATGTACAAACAGAGACCTAATTATAATTCGTCTACCTTGTAAGGTAAATCTTATGCTTTTATTGAGGTTTCTTAACGTTAATTATGTATAAACAATATCAAGCTTTACACGAAACGTCGAGTACATACAATACATTAATTATGTGCAAAGGATAAACCACTATATTTTTAACCTAAGTTCAGGTAAGGTTCAGGGTACCGATCGATACTTCCCGTTGGCGATTTAGTTGTTTCTTTCCCCTTTTGGGAATGCTTGAAGTGGAAATCGGACCACTGGTGCATCCCTGCGTCCTGGCTAACGGTGCAGTGCTTAACGCCACAGCTGTTAGTCGTCGTACCAATTCTCGGCAGCTGATCTCATTGCACAACGGGATCATTAGGTGGCAGCTTACCACGTGGCAAAATAGGAGCTGCCGGACCGTACCAGGTGTGGTGTAGTAGAGAACAGGAGTATGCCAGCCACATGCTTCCTCTCTGCTTCACAGTCAAGGGCACCGCTGCATGAGGTATTCTCGCGCCGTCAACTATAATTACTATGGATGGCAGAACGGTCTGGAGACCGGCCGTAACACCCACCGCGTTTCGGGGGTGCTTTCGAGCGCTCGCTCGCTCACTTGCCACCCCTTTGCTTTCTGCTTTCAGTGGGGCCTATGGGAGCTGGCTTCCGAGGAGAGCCCTATTTAGGGGCGTCTCTTTACGAAGTAACCAGTAAATTAACCCTAGTCTACCCGGCAGCCTGGTTGTAGTGAGGCTGAACACCGTTGCGATTTACTGGTATCTTCAGGGCTAGGAGTCTCACCCAAAGACAACTTGGTTGCCCTCGCAATACCGGGTTGTGAAGTGCCTAAGTTAATTACACCGCATACATCGAAAACCGACCTTCATGCTACTAATTTTTTTTTATATAAAAATATACAGCAATAACTTTGTAAAACATTGAAGTCGTTCCTAGGAACCACACATTTCAAACAGCTTTCAAGTATAAAAATAAGAAAAATAATTCTATCTTCCAAACGTACTTGAAAAGAAAGATAACCTGACTTAAGTATCTAATCGTATATCGTTTGAGAGAACGCTTATACAAAATTCCAATAATCCTTACCCATTTTCCAAAACAATAACTTGAAACTTACGTGTTCTATAAAAGTGATGGATGTGTTATAAAAATATAGGAAAAGATAAAGTCGAAGGCTTACCGCTAATGCTTAGGTAACCCTCCTCGCCCCGTTACATCATAAATACCGTGGAATCCTGCTAAGCTCTGGTAAAAGAAAAGGCAAGACCTGCCTATTCGAAAAAGGGAAAGTTATGGGGTAGGTAGTGCCAGGCTTGATAGATCAGCTTGAAAAATGCCTAGATAAAAGATAGTGAGTGCTAAGTTAAGTAAGAAGACTTATGCAGTACAGCTTGTAAACGTATTAAGGCCATGAGGGTTAGTAATATTTTTTACATTTAAAGTACACTAGGTGCCAAGATATATATTTTCTACTCTGTGGTATTCGTGCATAGTGTCGAAAGGAGTGACTCAAAAACAATGCTCACTCATCGTTTTTGATTCTTCATCAACTGAAAAATTCGATCATTCGAACTATATAGGACAACCCTAGGTCGGTTCACAAAAATAAGAGAAAATTGTTTAATTCTCTCGAGGTTTCCCAACAAATCAAGATTTGTTGAGGGAAAACCATTTCATCATGACTAGCTACGTCCCAGAGTTCTGTTTTGTTTTCCTTTATTTGTTCATTCGACATTACCCTAGACATTTGTATGAGTATTCAACGTCTCGTACATAACAGTTTCGTAATGAATTTTGTTTCACATGACAAACTACGCTGAAATAAAACTGTTTATCTTTAAGAATTATGACGAGAGCTAGCTATTGAAATACATAGTAACTCTGATGTCAATGACCAGCGTTACAACTATTATTATATATTGAGGCGATGGACTCCACTCAATCTATAGATATTTTTAAAGCAATTAGTATGCTAACTTTTTCTTATATATGTTTTTTTTTCATTAAGTGTAAAAAGATAACCCGGTTCGGTACATGACTTAAACCTGAGACCTTTGCCTAACTAGGGTAATTTTCTGAGCTACCAGATCCGTATTGAAAAAAGCTAAAATTCTTCACTGTATTGTAATCGTCATTTAACAGGTATGACAGAACCATCCAAGCTACTTAGTGAGTCTGATTTCAATGAACAGTCAGATCAGAGATTAGCTGAAATTAAATAATAAGCTCAAGGACACGTCCAACGAATGACTGAGGAACTATTGACGAAGAATATTTACTGTGCGAACGTAGAGGGTAGGAGGAGTCAGGGTAGGCCGAAACTTGTATATGAAGACCACGTGAGCAAATTGTTCAAAAACGGAAATGTGTATGAAGCGATTGATGAATCTACAAGAAGCGAAAGAAATTTAAAGGAATCGCGAAGCCTGGTAACCTGTCGTCTCTGACTACCCTGTCAATGATTCACCGTGAAGAGATTTCTTAATACTTATAAATAATTAATATTTTTTCTAGAAATATCCAAATATATTAGTTGATGCCAGCGGCTCCACCCACGTAAACAAGCATTCCCGTCCCATTTGTCTCAGGAACTTGTTTCTGGGGCATGAAGTACCTTATGATCCTTCTCTCTCTCGGGCTATAAACTATCTTTGTACCAAAATTTATTTAAATCAGTTCAGTAGTTAAGGCGTGAAAGCGCGAAAGACAGGCAAATAGATGGACAGAGTTAATTTTGTATGTATAATATTAATAAGGAATAAGAATTAGTAACAAGTAAGTATAAAGTAAATCAGGTTTCGTATCAAAAAGTAGGAATTTTGTGCAAAAATATCTCGACCATATTTGCAAGAGTTACATATTTACGTTACTTCATTTTGGATAGCAAGACAGGTACCTAGGCGTTGAGTTATAATACTCCGTACAAGACTATATAAATATATTAGTGCGCTCTTCGTAAAGCCAAGAGAAGTGAGACTACGTGAAAATTTCACTCATCGGTTTTTATCTACGTGTTCTTTAGGCAGGTAAGACTTTTAAGTACTTTATAAAGATACATACTCGTAGATATATACTTTAAAATTTGATTACGAACGAGTACATAAACTAATCCCACTAATATTACTAGTGATTCTGTAAACCGTAGACTTCGGAGTGAATTGAGGAAAAAGGCTACACATTTTTGGTTAATGTGTTAATTATTATTAGTAGAGATGCACCATGCATGACTTTCCTTTTGCGCACCCATGAGGTACCATTCTCATTTTTTTAGTAGTTTTAAAATAAAAATCGCTTGGCTCAGCAGCACACTAACAAGCCTAAATCACCCCATACCGTTTTGAGCGCTGTTGCCAATCACTATGGGACTCTTCCCCTCCCATGCCTCCATTTCCCCCCGACCAAAAAATCCCTCGCTAAAAGTTTTTGGTTATATCAAAGATTGTCCATGCTAAGTTGCATGCAAATCCGATGCAAAATGCGACCTGTAGAGTGAATGGACGGATAAACGGTCGGACATCAATAGCATTTTTCACGTACCAGTGGACTGTACTGTACGGTCGTACATTGACTACTTCTACTTTCTACTTTCGCACAGTCAATATTTAGTTTATAAGTATCTTATTGTTGTTAAGAAATCGACTACTTTATTATAAAAAACTTCTGTGAATACCTATATAATATAATCTATCCAAATCATTAATAAACTTAAGCTTTACCTATAAAAAGTTTTACTAGGTAATAATAAAGTTCTACGTAATCAGACCAAAGAGTTCTGAGAACTATCGACATAAACAAGATCTGTTTTCATCTCATTTATAGGTATCTATAACTTATGATCATTCTCCTAATATTACGTTCAGTAATGTATGAAGCGTGGCCCCGCTTACTCGGTGTTCTGTAAACGATCTCTGTGTTAAGCAACTTTTGCTATTCTGGTCCGCAAAGCCGTTGATTCGGTAACATTTGTTTTAAACTAACACGCGGTGAACACATACTTTTAAATAGAACGGGATTTTACGCGGCACTATATAATATAAAGGTATTCTAACTTTTTAATATAATATAGTGCCGCGCCAAATCTCGTTGGTTCGGGTTGCCAGTAACATGGCAGTCATTAAGCCAAGGTGAAAGCCTTTTGCACGTCGCTACAACCTGCGGTCAGGACAGGTCTGCAGTCAAGCGTCTTGTGTATATTTGGTAGGTCTGTGGAATGTCAATGGCAGTAACGAACAAAATATTTAGGTACTACAAATAAATTATATGGCAAAACTATATTAGCTGGCTCAGTTAGTAATCTATAGGTACTAATATTATCACAAAGCGCTCGTGGCCCCGCGGGACTCAGTTTTCTGTAAACGATCACTGCGTTTAGCAACTTTCACTATGACTGATCCTCGGATGGGTGACCACTTTGTGGCATTTACATTTGCAAGCGTCTCCGTGCATTGGAAGGCACGTTAAGGCTGTAAAATGGCAGTTGTTAAGCCCTGTGTGTGGCTTGAAAATTTTCACCAGCTGGTCGCCACAACCTTGTCCATTTCAACACAGCAATACACTACCTGTTACGTAGGATAAAAATGCCTACGGTGAAATGTGTGCGTATAGTATGTTCCCTTCCTATCCCTTTGGAAATAAAGGCGTAAAAATATGTATGTTTGTACTAATTTTGGTGGTTATAGAAGTCTAGCGCCCTCAAAAGCCATGAATATACTCGTAATAAGAAGACGCAGATCTTTGAAGGCAACTGAATAGACATTGATGTGCCGCCAAATCCTTTCAGTTATGACAAACCGGTTGATTTATATCATACTAGTTGATGCCCGCGGCTCCGCACACGTGGTAAAGTTTTCCCGTTCCCGTATCCCACAGGGTAAAAAGTAGCCTATGTGTTATTTTTTTGCTATGTGTAAGCTTTATTATAATAAAGTTTCATCAAAATCCATTCAGAGGATGTTGCGTGAAAGAGTAACAAACATCCATCTATACTTATAAACTTTCGCTTTTATTAGATCCATTCTAAAGGTTAGATTGTATGATATTTTTAGCTTCTTTTTTACAAAGTTACAGAAAAATATACACACGACGACGATGTTGATGTAATTGTTCTGTCCGTACTTATCCCCAAAATGAAAACAAATATGAATATAAAACACGTCAATATCACAAGTCAATTCGTAAAAATTGATGACCCAATAATAAAAGTTGATGCCATACCGAATTCAGGTCATTAAACTCTGCTTAGGCGTAGCTAAATTTTCTAAAATAAGTCAAAAGGTATGAGTGTGGAATTGGATCCTTTTTTCGAGTTATGAGGGTCTGGACGATCATGCGTCACAATCATTCTCTAAGAACTTTTTACCGTCTAAATATTGTGTTTAGACTGCTACCTGGATACAATATTCACTGACCACATCAAAACTTCAACTCTAAAACGACATATATACGGAAAAAAATCAGACGAAACATTCGTAACTTCGAAATTGGTTCGGCGAGTCTCTTTTGATGTTTGCCGCTTCAGTAATATAAATACATTAATACTTTGTAGGTGTTCAATTGGAAAAAAAATGTTTTCATCTTGTATAAGTGTATTAGGAAATGTTCAATTGACAGTTAACAAAATAATCGCTTTCTTTTATTGTTCAGGTGAAAAACTAACATATGCCCACAATTTCGTGTGCATAAAGTAGCTATTTGGGAAAATCCATGCAAATATATTATGGAACATTTTTTTTTACAAGTAGCCGTCGCCATCATACATAATAATGTTACACTAATGACAACAACAAATAAGTTAAACTTTATAATATTTATTTTTTATTTATCTGTCACGCCTTATCCCGGAAGGGGTGGCAGGGGCACATTAAATGCCCACTTTTCAGCATGTGTATTCCTGTCCCACGTAACGTGGTGAGCCTATTGCCGTGTTGAAATAGACAGACGCAGGTTGTGGCTACCTGCTGTTGAAATGTTTCAAGACATGCCATAAGGCCTTTAACTTGACTTAACGACTGCCATTTTACTAGCGACCGGGACCAAGGGCTTAATGCTCGCAAATGTAAATGCCACAAAGTGGTCATCCATCTGTGACCAGCCACAGCGAAAGTTGCTTGACGCAGTGATCGTTAACAGAACACTGAGTACGCGGGACCACGAGCGCTTCAAAAAGCTTAAGGAATTATTTTTCAAGTTAAATAAAAATATGAAATTATATTGTCACAACATATAATATAATATAATCTTTATTTCATCAAACCTAATTTTAATACATCCATTTCATTGAAATTTCCATTTAAGCTATGGAACGCTTGTGTTTGGAAATTCCGCTGTTCCTCGTTATATCATCCGAAATAAATGCATTACAAAATCAATTTTTAGATCAACTTGAACAAATTCATGACTATAAATAAAAACTATAAGTAAAATCTACACTAAATGGCCGCATGAACAAAAGAAATCCAAGTGTGTGTGTGTGTGTGTGCGTGCGTGTGTGTGTGTGTATGTGCTGGAATTAGCGTTCGCGTGAATACTTGTGTGAGCGTGTGAGTGAGAGTGAATTTGTGATTATATCATGTACACGCCTGTATCAGATGTTCCACTTCTTCATAGGTCTTCGATTGCAACCAATCCAACAAAGCTCGTTTACAATTGCGTAGTGTAAGTGGGTAAATATCAATTTCTTTGTTTGCAAGGTTATACAAATGAGACGACTGTCGAGGAAATTGTCTACTAGCGAAAGTGGACTTGATTACGACTGGGGGAGCCACTTTACATTTCCTTCTCCCAGTAAGTTTTTTGGGGTCATATACTAATGATTTGTGTTTTTTCAGGATAGTTTGAAGGACGTAGAGTTTTCTAACCGTCATCAGCTTAGTCTCCCTGTATAAAACTTCTGTTTGAAACCTAAACGGTTTGAACAGCATGACCTTCAGAAGAGACCTCTGTGCTCTCTCTAGGTCCAAGAACGTTATTTTAGTGGCACCTCCCAACACAACATATTCTTATAAAAGCGGTAGTACGTATTCCATATGCATAAAACCAAATTTTATTGCCTGTAACGGTCGCGTCGTACCTATGCACAAGTTTGGAATAACTTCAGTGAGTATGCTCTATTTACTTAGCTCTCAAACCTCGTCTAGTGCTCAAACTACTCCGCCCAAAGATTAACTTTCTGTTTGTATAGATACGATGTTCCTTCAATTATACTTATTTTGTTATAAGAGAATAGCACTAACGAGAAGACTACGACTAAACTTAACTGCCTAGGAATACATAGTTAGTACTTTATTTTTAATAGCTCGTTTGAAATTTGAAAATAATCGATTGGGCTCTTATAACATTTTTCAATATTAATTTTTAAATATTATTAATTGACAAATATATCGATCTTTGTCGATTGGCGAGGTAAATCTGTCCAACACTATGGGATCAGTTGTGTCTATTCAGAGACATAGACATATTGTCACGCCTTTATCCTCGAAGGTGTAGGCAGAGGCATACTAAGCACCCACATTTCACTGTATGCTCTTTTGTCCCACGTAACAGGTGATGAGTCCATTGCCGTGTTGAAATGGACAGGCGCAGGTTGTGGAGACCAGCTATTGAAATTTTTCAAGCTGCCCATAAGGCCTTCAACTGGGGTTAACGACTCATTTTACTGGCAACCGGGACCAAAGGCTTAACGTGCCTTCCGAAGCACGGAAATGTGTCTATGTGTCTATAAATGTAAATGTGTCTATTCACTAGTCAACAAAGAAGGGTTGTGGGTAGTGGCTAAATGAAACGGTCCGCTCTAAGGCCATCGACCTCTTTATTTGGCACGCTCATCACCTGCATTGATCAGGGGTCTCGTAGCTTACTTTCATCTTCACGTCTTCGCCCGCCGCCATGTCCGATCGCAACTGAGCCGCGCCTACGCCACCACCTGCTAGCGAAAGCTAAGCTTCTCTCCATTTGAGGCATTCGGAGGGACTTCCAAGACATCCAACTTCTGCTTAATTTATAAAGTTTTCTGAAATCTTTTTCTTGAGCCCTGCCCTGTACTGTCATTAATCTAAATTTCAAAATATATACATAACATAAACATAACATATTGACACGCCTTTATCCCCAAAGGGGTAGGTAGAGGCATACTATACGCACACATTTCACCGTATGCATTTTTATCCCACGTAACTGGTGGTGAGCTCATTGCCGTGTTGAACAGGACAGGCGCTGTGGTGACCTGCTGTTGAAATTTTTCAAGCCGCCCATAAGGCTTTCAACCAGGCTTAACGACTGCCATTTTACTGGCAACCGGGACCAATGTGCCTTCCGAAGCACGGAAACGCTCTCAAAAGTAAATGGCACAAAGAGGTTAACCATCCAAGGACCACCTATAACCTATGTTGCAACGCAGTTATCGTTTACAGACCACTAAGTCAGCGGGGCCACAAGCGCATTTTCATTGATTTAATCTTTTAGTTAAAATGTAGATTCAAATTTTATAACTGGTATGTATATTTAATGTTGTATCCAAATTATCCAAACAGTCAAATTGAATGTATAACTGCATGCCCAAGTTATCACATCTATACTATTTATTAACATTTTACTCTTTGACTAAAACCATTTCTTTTACAAGAAACCGCTTCAAAGCTGCGAATATGAAATTGGCTCATCCTTGCAACAGACATGTCTTCTTTATTTATGTTAACAGAAAAGTGCCGTTTCCAGAACTTCCAATAGCAAGTTGCGCGGAACTATTTTATGCTGTTTGCTAAGATTCGGTACGGTATTTTGTAAGCTGATTGCTTCTTATTTTTATATCAGTAGCAAGGAGATAATCGAACATCAATTATTCTTGGTTGTTTCATTAGAAACAGAAAGAAATGAGAGTGCTAGGTAATGTTTCAACCATGTCGTTACCAGTATTTTTGAAAATATGTAAAGTATGCTTCTGACACCCCTTCAAGGTAATTATGAATAGACAACAAAATATTATCTATACTAATATTATAAAGCTGAAGAGATTGTACTAATAAAAAATTATTAGAAACAATTTAGAAAAGCAATTAGTATGCTAACGTTTTCTAAATTTTAATTTTGAAGTTTTTTTTTTGTCACAAGCTGGACTCGAACTAGCGTCTTCTGGTTCCACGCACCAGACGCGTTCACCATCTGCACCTCGAAACTGACGAATTTATTAACCTCTTTACGTCTTAAGGCGACGTTCCACTTTATAATTAAATTTTGAAAAATTATTATTTTGTTCGATATAATGAACACTATAGGCTACTATCATTATGCTCGTACCTAGAAGACAGGAGCAATAATCATAAATGTCAAGAAATCTGGTAAAATTCCATACATTATTATAAAACTAGTTGACGCCCGCGGCTCTATCAGCGTGGTGAAGTTTTCTTGATCCCGTTCCCATCAATATATTCTAATAAACTTTCGCGTTTATAATATTATTAGAAAGTAGAGTTTAAAAATTACGGGATCGATTGGTTTATTTCTGCGTTAATTTTATAAATCTGAATAATAATATAAATTATATAATTCATTATTTCATTGCTTTTAATAATAATAAATGAAAATAAACACAAAGTAACCGTGAAATGAGCACTTTTTTTATTAATTTTTGATTATTTTTCAATTTAAATTTGTTACTGTTAAAATATATTAATTTTAAAACTTATCATCAAATAATGTAGGGCGTCTAGCATCTATCTATGTGGTAGATGTAAAGTGCAATTGAAAACATTCTTCATAAATTATTGGAATGCAACAAAAAACATATTTTAATCAACAAATACCTACTAGTACTTCCCTCTTAGAATATTTGAAACCTAGGGAAGCCCAGGTTTAAGATTCAATGAATTTAGTCTTATAACGTCACAAGATTTGATTCTTCAAAATTAATAATTCGTGTACTTAATAAATGTTGTCATTCATTTTACAATTTCCTTTCAATCAGCTTCAGATCAAATTACTAAGTTGTCCGAAATATTTGTTACTTCCCAGTCATCACAAACTTTCTCGGATACAAAGAATTACAAGAATTGTCTTTTGAGCCCGGAGTTAATTTAGACTTAATATTTCAGTAGTGAATACATAAACATTCTTTAGAAACTCAAGGAAACAATTACGAGAAGCCAAACGTTTACATTTTTGTAGTATTTATCTATACTCTATATTAATATATAAAGCTAAAGAGTTTGTTTGTTTCAACGCGCTAATCTCAAAAACTACTAGTTGGATTAGAAAAACTCTTTATGTGTTAAATAGTCCATTTATCGAGAAAGGCTAAAGGCTAAATATATGGATATCATCAAGCTACTACCCTGAAGAGCAGAGTAGTAATCATAAATGTTGACAAATCGGGCAATTTTTCGTAGGATTTATAAGTGACGGGATTGAATAGGTGCGACGGGAGTTCGAAGTGAGTCACGGGCGAAGTCGTGGGTGTCACCTAGTCTTAAATAAAAACGTGTATGTGTTATTTAATTAAAAATATTATAAATATATCTAAACATTTTTATTTACCATCATGTGAACACGCCTTATCCCTCAAGGGGTTGCAGATGCAAAAAGTGTGCGGTACTCTAAAAGTATTGCACTTCTAGCTAATCAGAACTATTTGAATTTTGAATGTTATATGTTTTAAAACGTTGCAACCTTCTTAGTAATAAGAAAAAAAACATTTGACGGAAAATCATAACATGTCAATTGTTTTTTATCACACATCGAAGTTCTACGTACGCAACGAAAATGGAATTAAGACGAAAAGATTTTAGAGCGATGATTTTTTATGATTTTAAAAGTTCTCTCTCTCCGCAAGTCTGTGCCGCTCGTCTTCTAAATGCTTTTCGGAGAGAAGCACCTTGTTTGAGCACCGTGAGGCGATGGTTTTCTGAACTTGAGAGCGGTCGACGAATTTCGTGAAGGGCGGCCTTCAACTGCTGGCAACTAAAATAATGTGGCTACTGTTAAGCGGCTAATTGTAGAAAACCCGCGGATTACCTATGAGACAATTCGAGGACTATTGGGGATTGGTATGAGCCAAATTCAGAAAATTTTACACGTGGAATTGAAAGTTCGAAAACTTTGTTGTCGTTGGATCCCTCATGAACTGACAGCGGAACAGAAGCGGGCTCGCAGGGAATGGTACTTACAAATGCTATTGAAGTACGACCACGGACATTCTAATGCTGTTTATGACACACAGGAGAAGAAACGTGGATTTATTGTTTTGAACCCGAAAAAAAAAACAGCAATCTTGTGAATGGGTGTTTGAAAATGAGAACAGGCCAACAAAAGTGAGCCAGGCGAGAAACATTGGTAAAAAAAATGATCGGGTCCCATCAGTACAATTCCACTTGAAGATCAAAAGAATGTTACACATACAACGTACATCATGACAACGCTTCTTCACACACGGACAACAAAACAAAGTCATTTTTAGCTTCCGAAAAAGTACAACTCGTCACCCAACTTGCGCATAGCCCCGACCTAGCATCCTGTTATATCTGTATTTTCCCCAAAATCAAAGATTTGATGAGAGGTTTCACTTTCAATTCATTTATTTGTATAGCAGTTATTATACTGGTCTTAATTTCATGTTAGTACGCTAAGTCCTACTATACTTGGTTTACAAATTGATAACTAAATAATAATATTATTTATCAATAAATTAATATCACATAGAGAAAAGAGACCGCTAAGCTTCGAGATCGATGCATACCTTCTCTCGCTTCCTGCAATCAATTCAATCATCTTATCTTCCACCAGCGGACCCCCACGACTTCTTCTGTGACATTCTTTGAATCCCCGACGCACCCATTTCATCCTGTCGCTTATTATTTTTACAAAAATCTAGAAAAACATATTCTGAATCTGATGATACTGTTCCGATCTCCTGGGTAGTAACGTAAAATATAATATAATAATAATAGCCTATAGCCTTTTTCGATGAATGGGCTATTGAACACAAAAAGATTTTTTCACTTCGAACCAGCAATTCCTGAAATTAGCGCGTTCAGCCAAACAAACAATCAAACTCTTCAGCTTTATATATTAGTATTTTTTATGTATTAAGATAGATTCCTTCCCTGCTGACATTCCACGCAGCTACTCCGCACTCCGTCCTCCTCTGATTCCAAAAATTTCCTTTCTAAATATTTCTAATAAAGTCGCGTCGGTAGAATACAAACAACAATTCCAATCATTGTACTGACAGGATACTTAACACAGCTACTTTGTTGAAATTAATTCACAAACAGTTACGTCATTAACCGCAATTCAATTGTAGTATCCTGATGGATAGCCCTTATCTAATTCCTATCCAATAAATTTATTTACCATTCAGCTTTAATTGTTTAGTGTCTACGCAAAATTTATGATCGCGGTTGTAGCATTTGCTGCAATGTTTAACTATTTCGATATTCACATAGAAGATATTTAATATCTGTATTTGAATAAAATGTTATTTGGACAAATGGTTGGTCGTTTTGAATAAGTGTAAAAATATGTATTTAATTATTTCTATGGGGCGATGTTTATATGGGAATATAAAATGTTTGGAAAAAGAAATTTCCGTATACGAGTATGGACGTGAAATTAGAATGAAAATAGATTTTATAATGGGTATTGACATTACGTATCTCTTTCTCATAATCTATAGTATGTTTGTAAAATACAAAAACGTTTCATTACAATAAAGTTCAGTACAAGTTTTTGACAATCGCGTCGTCTTCAAACTGAATCAAATCAACGTTTATTATGCCTATTTCTTTAAATTAAGTTTTATTCTTAAAAGGAAACATAAATACCATAATAAAAATATAGAAGTGTAGAAACAAACTGTGGTACCAGAACTAACTCGGATGCACTGCTACAGTTCCAAACCGTTCAATTTTTGTAAAAAGTCAAAACATTTAAAAACATTTTAACTAACAACGCCGTTCTGTTTGGTTGAGCGAAAAATTCATATTGAAAAAGTTGCAGCGCTTACAACAATTCAAATCGAGTGAGACATACCACAGTGCGCTTTTGAATTTCATTCTGATTTCTGTCTAGTACTCGTTCATGTTTCTGTTAGGATACGATTACACTATTTGTACGATTAAATTATTTGCATATTATTAGGTATTTTGATAATTGTGGCCCCGCTGACTCAGTGTACTCTAAACGATCACTGCGTTAAGCAATTTTCCCTATAGGTGGTCCTTGGATGGGTGACCACTTTGTGGAATTTACATTTGCGAGCGTTTCTGTACTGCGGAAGGCACGTTAAGCCCAGTTGCCAGTAAAAGACGTAAAGCCTGGTTGAAGGCCTTAGGGGCGGCTAGAAAAATTTCAACAGCAGGTTTCAGCAATTCCTACAGACTGCACCTGTCCATTTCAACACGGCAATAAAGGCGTGACAATATGTATGTATGTATGTTTAGATTATTTAGTCACTCAACAGTTAATTTGATTAAGGTGACTATGGCCGTCCTTTTTTTCTGTCCTTTCAATACGTTTTTAAGCTGTGTTATCTATCTGTACGATACCTATTGTACGATTCCATTATTTGTCTATTATTAAGTATTTTGGGAATTGTTAAGATTTTATAAAAAAACACATAAGTTTCAAAAACAAATATAAATAAATACAAATATCGCAGCGAAGGAATCACGGGCGACGATATGGTAAAGAGAATAAAACTCAACACAAAACCTGTACTAACTTCATTTTTAAACACAGAACGCAAATATATACATGTTGAAAATGGACATGAAGTTAAAATATTATAGATTAGTGATTAGATTAATCATCACTTACACTTAAATTATCTTACTTAACCACGTCATTTATGATTATTTATTTTTCTATCACGCCTTATCCCCGAAGGGGTGGCAGAGGCATACTATATGCCCACTTTTCGACAGAGGGCAGACGACGCAGATAGTGGCTACCTGCTGTTGAAATTTTTCAAGCCGCTTATAAGGCCGCCAAATTGATTTAACGACTGCCATGTTACTGGCAACCGGGACCAACGACTTAACGTGCCTTCCGAAGCACGGAAACGTGCATTTCGTAGTTATTCAGAATATTAAGTGAGTCGATTGAACAAGCACACCGATTTCCGTATATCCCTATTACAGTAGAAGCTATAATGTGTTCTGTTTAAGGAAGACATTTTCTTTTAGTAGAATACGATAAAAAAATCATTTAACTCAGTATTGTCTGTTATCCTATTAGGTATCTTTATCCCAGTTTATTTGTAATAGCGAATATTGAAATCGAATAGAATAAGGGAAAAGTAATATTCAGTAGCAAATTATAGCCAATAATATTATCTTTATTAATCTGCCGCAAATCCTCAGTTAATATGGAATTACAGTTATTGTAACATATTTTTCAAATAGAACAACATTATTAAAGTAATATATTATATATATTTAGTTATTAATGGTAGTCGTTGTACATATAATGAAGGTACAGAAATGTTTATTCCTATTGTATGTATATCGTATTTTGTTATAAGATACGTAATAAAAATATAAATGTAAAATATATTTGAATAATATTAGAATTATGAAAATATTTGAGAATGAATGTATGTGTGTAAGATTGTATTCGTTCACATAAAAGTTATTAATGTATTATAATGAAACTTTATAATTTTGTAGCTCATATATCAGAATAATATTTTACACGTCTATGTATACACAAATCTGAAGTAAATGAAATTCTTATTATAGTGTTCATAATTATTAATAGGTCATAGTCGCAGAGATCGATATATATTGCCAATCGACATACAATTGTAAGTCATTTAACATTATCATTACAACACTAAATTTTATTACAACCAAACATTATCGAAACGAATTGATAGCTAATAAAACAACATAAGTAAGTATCACAAAACGGAATCGTAGTCGTAAAATTTTTGTACCTGTGCAATCGAAATTGGTCGGCTAGCGGTTGGTTGGTTGCAAGCTTGTGGTCACAGCCTTAGCTGGAGGCCAAGTCTACTATTGACAAGCCGTAGAATAGAACCAGAATCGCCATTTTTTAGCTGTCAAAATGTTAGTATACAATAAAAATTGCAACTGATTAACGGCCACTGGCGCGGTACGTGTTAGTAGAATTCTATCGACTGACCGATAGAAGTCTATTGGAGTACGATTGTAATTGTAGACTACGAAAATCTGTCAAAATTGTACCGGTAGCTTTCTATTAGCGACGATTTAGATTATATTTCAACACGATTGCAGACTCGATCCTCTACGTTACGATTCAGTACCGGCCGGCTCGAGTTTTATAGCGAGAGTATCTTTGAATAATGTAGCAGACGGCGCGTGAAGAAACAAGTTACAGAACTCGCGTCAAGCGGCTTAAGTGTTAAGTGATCAGCTTTTTTATCTCTGAAAAAAAGATGTAAAGCTCCGTAAATTAAAGACGATTTATGTAAGGTATTGTTTACAGCCTAGAACGATACAAGCTCTTGCCATATATGTGAACATATTTTTTTGTTCTATATCTTAAAAGTTACAGACAATCACACGGCCCACTGATCAATAATGTCGTCACCGTAACTTCTGGACATTTGCGAATGTAATAAAGTAAGTACTTATTTTATTTTTACTGACATAAATTGGCTATTATTGTAAGGTTTTATGCCTTGTTGAATGACCTTTTGACTAGGTTGTACCAGCCGTGACTACAGGCCACGTCAGTCACGGAAAAGCTCATAATCACACTAGTTGACGCCCGCGGCTTTGCCCGCGTAGAGAAGTTTTTCCGTTCCCGTTTCCCACAGAAACTTGTTTCCGATATAAAAAGTAGCCTATGTGTTATTCTGATGTATAAGCTATATTATTGTAAAGTCTCATTAAAATCCATTCAGTAGTTTTTACGTGAAAGAGTTACAAACATTCACACAAACTTTCGCGTTTATAATATTATTAAGATGTTTTTAAAACGGACCAAAAATTAGTTATTATTTTTTCACATTAACATGTATTTTCATTCACTTCTAACTAAAAAAAACTAACTAACTATCTTCACGCTGTATCCCTGACGGGGTAGTCAGAGAGGACAGATCGCCAGGCTTCGCGATCCATGCATACTTCTTTCGCTTCTTCGAGATTCATCAATCGCTTCATACACGCACGTCTGGGTATCCGAGTACTTTTGACCTTTCCGTTTTTGAGCAATCTGCTCACGTGGTCTTCATATGTAAGTCTCGGCCTTCCCTGACTCCTCCTACCCTCTACTTTTGAACAATATATATTCTTCAATTCTTATATTCCACTTCTAAAGTATGGTTCAAATTTCAAATATTAATGAATCACAAAGATTGATGATTAGTAAGTTAGTTTATAATGAACTAGCTGTCCCGCCCGGCTTCGCCCGTGACATACTTCGAACCCCGTGGCACCCATTTAATCTTGTTGTTTAATAATTTCACATTCACAATAATGTATGAACCTTAGATTATATAAACACCATAATTTAAGGTATGAACATTTTCCAAATTCATTGATTACTTCTCCGCTCTCCAGTACCTAGGTACCTACCTACCCGCACGGCCCGGTCGAATTAAATTAATTTCTTTGCGCCTAATTTTGTATTTGCGATAACTCGTAAGATATTCATTAAATTGCAAGGTGAAAAGGGACAAAATAATCTTCATGAAATGCTGAAGCCAACTAACGTAGTAAAAATGATAAGGATTAATAGCATATTTGTGTAAATAGCCTTCAAATTACCGCTTAATAATTGCTGTTTTTTTTAAGTATTAAAATGAATATAGTATGTTATTCTTAAGACATAGACATATGTCGTCGCGGACTTTTTTGTAGACCTTTATTAAATACACAATTGCACCATACATTATTTTGTTATTTCTCAAAGGGTTGAGGCAGCGTTTTTGTTGAAAGCTCCCAGACGGCTTATTTTTTCCGACATCCCCAACAAATATCGTTATAATTTGGTCAATATATACAAAAACTTAACAAATTATACATAAAAACCTTCTATGAGAATCACTCTAGCTATTAAAAAAAAACCATATCGTAATCCGTTGCGTAGTTTTAAAGATCTAAGCATACATAGGGACAGACAGCGAAAAGCGACTTTGTTTTGTAATATGTAATGATTACGACATTACACCCAAACAGAGGAACAAGAAAGCAAGTTAATGAAAACACGAAAATACAGCGTTTATCTTCGTAAATATAATTAAACGCGATAAATAAAAGTTCTTTTATCATTTAAGGCAAGTCGTGGAATTCAACTGAGGAATATTTTGTTGTTTCTCTCTGTATATCATTTACAAGAAATGACCTCTACAATTTATTTATACCACTGTGTGTGCAACCTGCAAATGGTTATTAAGAGTAATTAAGAGGGTTAAAAAATACAGTTATGGGTGTTTATTTTTTCAAATTAACGCATTAGTTTGTGACTTGCGACATAAACAAAACTTAGTATACAATTTAATGCAAAGTGAAAGCGAATTTAAAATAGCCAAATCATCCATAATTGTATTAGTTTATATCATCTTATCAGTCAGTTTATAGGTTCATTTGTCCACTGCCTCTGTGGCGCGGTGGGAGTGTATCCGATTGCTACGCAAGAGGTTCGATTTCCACCCAGGATAAAACTTCTGTAATTAGCACGATTGTTTATTTTGTGTCTGGGTGTTATTTATTTATAATATAATATATATGTATTTAAAGTATATAAGTACGGTTATCAGTTATCTGGTTACCACAGTACAAGCTCTGCTTAGTTTGTAATCAGGTGGTATTGTGTAAGTTGTCCCAACGATATTTATATTTATTTATTTAATCTACATAATTTGTATACTTTAAACTTACTGTTTACCACATTGACTACCTAGACATCTGTGTCGTTCACACTAATTTTTGTGTCATTTACATTATTATGAGCTTCATCGCTGCATCTGACCTAATAACGAGCCATTCTCAACTAAAAAGTTAGTTTTTAACTTTAACAAAACTAAATTCATGAAATCTATGCGCATAATGTTACGAGCTGAGTTCAAACAGTAAACTATTTGGTTATACTCGTAGTTCTAGATATTATGCTCCAGTGGGGAGTTCATATTATCATGTTTAAGTGGTAAACTCAGCTACGTCGTACATTATCCAATTTTTTAAATAAATCATTTTTTAAAATAAACACAGTTTGATAAACGGGTTATTCCTATTTGTCTTTGCGTCTTCCTATTGTTTTCAAATGCTACCTTAACAAGAAATTCATTAAAGGAACAATAAAACCGTGTGGTTATTTTAGTTCAATTTGTACAAACTTCAAGAGCTAAGTGAAGAAATCCTCGTCGCTAGGTACTACCGTACTGAGAGGCCGCAATATAACAGAAATCTAGTTAATTACACTTACTTCAGAGAGAATCAGAAATGCAATTAGTTCGGTGCGTGCGTCCCGGTAAGCTGGGCTTTTTACGGCCCACACAAATGAATGGCGTCCATCCCATCCCTAACAAATGTCGTCTCGTAGCCGTTAAGGATCAGTGTCGTATAAGTTTTTTTACGATTTTTGTTAGCGAAGTCAGATATTGAGGTTCCAAGATTTAAAATTAGGATAAATTTGTCAGTGAATTTCGTGTATGAGGTATGTAATAAAGTAAAAAAAATGTCTAATTCTGATTAATATATACATTAGAAAAAAATCTATGACACTGAAGATAGCTATAGATTAGGTTATGTTTGGCCCCATCTAAGCAAAAAAATAAGAAGTGTTCATTCATTTATTCTTCATCGTTTTGTATAACAAACAAAACACCGCAGTTTTTCTGCAACAAACAAACTATGAGTTATCAAGTAGTTATATCAAGTTATGGAAAATAGTCTTGTCCTATATCTAGGTAATTTATTCTTACTAGTATTTTCAAAACCTAATTAGTTTTATTTTTGACTGCCTCTGTGGCGCGGTGGGAGTGCATCCGACTGCTACGCAAGCGGTCGTGGGTTCGATTCCCACCCAGAATAAAAACTTTGTGTGTTGAGCACGATGGTTTATTCTGTATCTGGTTGTTATTTATCTATAATATGTATGTATTCAGAAATATATAAGTATGTTTATCAGTTATCTGGTTACCATAGTACAAGCTCTGCTTAGTTTGGAATCAGATGGCGTTGTGTGAGTTGTCCCAACAATATTTATATTTAATAAGACAAAAAGTGATTGCTTTGAAAAATCTGATACTTTCACACCCAGAAAAATAAAAATATACACGAAATTGTTATTACCAAAGTTCTAAAGCAGCATATATACCAAACTTCCTTTATATTGCCAATTTTAAACCTGTTTTGCGGTGGAGCGGGGTTGAATAAATCGAAAGGGTATTTGGTCGAGAGACAAAATAATGTATATATACAAAAACAAAAGAATTATTAGCCCAAACATTTTTTTTTTAACAAAAGATTGACTTATTCAGCGGATTTATTCTGGTAATGGCTTACGTAATTCTTCTCAATCATGATAGGGTTGCCTCGAGAAGCTTTCCGTTGCGTATTCATTAAGGAATCGTAGCGACAAATGTTTCGGAATTATGTTTCCGGGATTATTCGCTTACTCAAGAAAACAAGATGTGACACTCTTTATCCGTTAGAGGAAAACATGTCAACGTTCTGTTGTGATTGTTGATTTCATTATCGTGAAACCATTGCCTATTCTCGCTTCTTTCTTGTTTTAATATTAATATTATATTGCATTAGTTCTTAATGTATGTGTACTATAATTCTATGATTGCCACTGCGCCTCGCTAAGAAATTGTGTATAAGGTATGTTCAGAAGGTTGTGAAGTACTCTGTTAGAAAGTACTATCAGAAATTTACTGCAGCTTTTATACACAAATGAGGAAAATTAGATTTTGCAGCTTTAAGTGAGAAAAAGTTTAAGTTCACTCCTTTATCTCCGAAGGGTTGGCAGCGGAAAACTATACACCCACATTTCACCGTAAGCATTTTTGTCCCTCGTAACAGGTGTTGAGCCGTATTGCCATGTTGAAATGGATAGGCGCAGTTCGTGGCGACCTGTTAGGATGCTGTTGTGCTGCTGATGTTTCAAGCCGTCCATAACGCAACTTGGTTTTACGACTGCCATGCTACAGGAAACCAATGAATTAAATGCTACAAAGCGGTCACCTATCCGGGGACCAGTCATAGCGAAAGTTGCTTAACGCATTGATCGTTTAAAGAACACTAAGTCAACGGGGCTATGAGTGCTTTATGAGAAATTAAATTAAATTAATAGTAAAATAAATTAATTAGGTGTTTAGATAATGTTTGTAAGACACAAATAATCAGATTCACTACTTGAATTTTTTATTTATCTTGAAATTTTATGTATATTATGTGCAGAATGTATATAACAAATAGAGGCAAAAAAAAATTCTTAATATAAATAATAACATATTAAAATTCATAGTCATGTATTCAGCGATGGTGTGCACCAATGAAAGGTTATTTAATCGCACTAAATTATATACACACTTATATACATATAGTCATGCCTTTTTCTCCGAAGGTGTAAGTAGACATACTATACAACCACATTTTACTAATTGTATTTTGTCCCTCGCATGAATTTAATAGGTTATGAGCCTATCGTATCGCGTTGTAATAGGCACATGTAGAAAATTTTCAAACTGACAATAAACCTTTCAACAACTTCACATGTGTTCCAAAGCATGAAAACGCTCCTAAATGGAAATTCTACAAACGATTACCCATCTCAGACCAAATTGTAGTAAAAGATGCTTAACGCATCATTTAAGATACTGAGAAAGGAGGCGAATAAGTGTTACGATGAATTAGGAAAAAAATTGTTTTTAAGTGGAACATACCTTACCCATTTATAGGTTTAATTAGACAAAACCGCGAAACACTTACACATTTATTTCTAACCAAAAACCCGTGTACGTAATATTATGTTTCTAACTTTAAAAATGACGAACTTTTATTCAAAAGTTTGTCCCTTATTTTACGGCTGGAATTCAAACATCCCATATTTGTGGGAATCTATAATATACAAGGGTAGCTTACCCTAAAAAATTTAAGTTTGTTGGTCCAAGGGCTTTGTCTTAACGTTGATAAGAATTAGTCGCCCCAAATTTTATCAATAAAAGAAGACCTCTTTTTTACCCATTTAAATGTAAAATTTTGCAAAACGCGATACATGTGTCCATTTATTTGTAATCAGAAACAGTTTTACGTAATTTCATGTCTCTAACTTTGATAATGACGAAGTTTCATACAACCGTTTATGCCGTATATCCCCCTTAGGGGTGGAACTTGACAAAATCTTTTCATAGTGGTTGCCTACATTATAAGGGTAGTTCACCCTAAAAATTTCAAATTTCTAGGTGTAAGGGTTTCGATTGGGCGTTGATAGATGAGGGAGTCACACGTAATTTTATTCATATATAAGATATAATATTGTATAATATTATTTTTAATGTTGTTTGTGATATTTATTGTTATTGTATTTTATGTAGAATAGATATAAGATATATTACTAAATACATAAATATATTATACATTATACATCCGTGCTTCGGAAGGCACGTTAAGTAGTTGGTTCACGTTGTCAGTAAAATGGCAGTCGTTAAGCCTGGTCGAACGCCTTGAAGCGGCGACTTGAAAAATTTCAACAGCAGGTCACCACAGCCTGCGCCTGTCCATTTCAACACCTGTTACGTGGGACAAAAATGCATACGGTGAAATGTGGTCGTGCACTATGTCTCTGCCTGCCCCTTCGGGGATAAAGGCGTGACAATATGTATGCTTAAGTTTGTGGTATTTGATCTAGACAACTGATAAACACACTTATATATTTCTAAATACATATATGTTATACATGAGAAACACCTTAACTCAAATCAATGTAAAATAAAACCTTGCAATATTAAAAGATCTAACGTAAACATTTCAAAACTGTCGACGCATTAAAATTTGATAAATTAAGTTTATCCTCTCCTCTGAAATGTATATTGCACTGAAACATTGGCAAACATTTGAAAAGTTTTGATGAATCGTTCTATTATAAGCTTTGTTCTCACATGTCAGACACAAAAGCTTTATGCGGTTTCGGTATTGAAGTAAGAAAATGAGATTTTCAAGGGTACTTGATACTGTAATGGAAAAATATGTATTTGGTTAAAATCTGAGGAAACTGGATAATAATATATTTACATAAAATTTATAACATATTTTTTATTGGTGAAGTGGCAGTAGAATAGAATCAAAGTAGTACTAATTTTATTTATCGAGATAGTATAATACATAAATGGTAGCGTCAACTGCTCAGTAGATTTAAACAAATTCATTAATTTATCATCTCACCTTGACCAATAGTCTCGAAGTCAAACTCGTGCAGTCACTTTAAAATGGACATGAAGAAACATTAATTTTAGAAGTACTATGATTGGAAATCAGTTTTAGCCGATAGTAAAGAAAATATTATACCATAAATACATTTATGCTCTTTTATTTTTAAATTAAAATAAACTTTACGAATCGTGTGAAATAAATAAAATAAAATTATATGTACTTATATATAATTATATATAGAATACACAGGTAAGAAGTGAAACTTCTTTACGCCATTTTTTTACACCTTTTACCAAAATTTTTACCAAAATTTTTCTCATACGTCGATTAAGAAGTTTAACTTCAAAACAATATGGCGCGTAACCTATAAACGTGACGATTTGTATTTTTTACAGCTTAAACATTTCTATCATCGCGATGACAGAAATGTTTAAGCTGAACTTCAATAAAATAACGCGCTTATTACACATAAAGTCCTTCAAGAAAAAAACTAATATAATATCTTAATTAAACATGCATTACTTATTTCTATACACCAGGCATAAAGACAATCTTGTAAATCAGGAAATAAAGATTATTATTATTATTATTATTATGTCTCTTCTTTTTACACGGGTATCTTCTTTTTTTTTCATGAAGATACCCGGACTTTTGGTAGGCTTACATGGGGACATAGGTCCAACACGCAGAGGCCCTTTGAGAATTTTAATCTAATAGGGAATGGGACCCCCACTGCAGATAGTCCACGCCCGCCTTATGTAGAAGAACGGTAATGGACCACCTCCAATGGGAGTTAAACTATTGTACAATATGCTAACTACTAAATGGGCTATTGAGTTGAAGGTTAAATGGAGTATGTAACTAAAACTATGGTTGAAGACGGCGTCTGCCATTTTAATATATTATTATCAAAATACAGGCAGACGGTGACTTGCCAACTCACTAGATGGGCCCCCTTTACAGTCGCCATAGGCATGATAAGCCTGTAAGGCGACAGAGGGCAACACCGGTGTGAGCGGCTTGGGGTGTCGAGCGGTGCGGCACTGATTTCACCTTCGCGGGACAGGCCCGGAGCGGACTTCCCCGTAGTTATGCCCTTGAAAATGACACTTCCACCCCCGAGCATATAGCTCTGGCTCCCTCCCTCTGACCGGCCAATTAAGGCAAGCCAGAGTTGAGATTTGCTGCACTCCCGGGAGTAGCACTCTCACTGCTCTCCCGTTAGGCCATTAAATCCTAACCGGTGCAGAATGGCAACAAAACTCTGAGGAATCGGGACCGATGTGTAGCCACGCACATTCAGCTCGCCACAAGCTGCCCTGCGGATGTAAGCTTTTCAATAACTTACTAATACATTTTATTGTTGGTATCAGAAAGTAGTTAACTCAAAAAGCGAATCTACTATGCCCTCATAGGGTTGCGTTAATCCTCTAAAAGATAACGACTGTCCTCGAGGGGTATTATTAATCTTGTATTACATTCTACTCGTCTCGAAATAATCAGCAATTCTTTTATGTGGCAATTTATACGATTATCTAACAAACTTCCCAAAGAAATTAGAATATTGTCAATAAATAAGTATTAGACAACAATCACAGCCAAATTGTGTAACAAGGCATATTATAAAATTGCAGACTATTTAAATGATAAAAATGCATGGGAATAAGTCGCTCTAAGTCAACACACATAAATATACAAATAGAAAAAATAATAATTCAGAAACATAATAAATATAATGTAATAGACAATAATGTTTAAAATAAAAAAAAAATATTTTTATTCTAACTATGTAAACGAATACTAATGTAATTACTGGCGATTTAAAAAGAGTGGCCATTAGTTTTATTGCCAGGTTCTTCTTCAGGCTCTACCTATAGCTTTGCGAATCTGGCAGTAAATGTGGGGATGAAGAGTAGAAGCGTGCACGTCGCCATCCCTGCCAGCTACGGCTGCAATTCTACTCCAACACGAGTGCCACCAGGGCGAATTATGCTAGGGTGTGCCCCCGAGGCGACGCGCACCAGTTCGTCCCCGCTGGTGCGAAAAGTGTGTGCCAGAGCGGCGTAGGGGACCGCCACCCTACACGCGTGGCCCGACACAGCGGGAAGTGGAGGACGGAGTACAGGGTAGCTGCGTGGAATGTTAGGGGAGGAATGGCAGATAAGATGAATGAGTTGATGGATGTTATGAATGAGAGAAAGTTAGATGTAGTGTGCTTGACAGAGACCAAGCGCAACGGCAGCGAAGTCGTGGAGCTCCAGGGTGGGGTGCTCGCGCTATGGTCTGGAGTACCAGAGAGCGAGCATGGCAGTCGGGGGGTTGGAATTTTGTTGTCCTCGCAATTGGCCTCCGGTATGTATGAGTATAAACTGGTAGGTCCTAGAATCCTCTGGATCCGTCTAAAACTTGGTTTGACGAAGATTTTCTTGGTAGCTGCTTAGGCGCCAGTGTCTTCATCGAACGCGAGTGAGCTAGAGGACTTCTGGGAGAGTATGAGAGAAGCTCTAAATGTGACGGGGTATGTATGTATGTATGTATGTATGTGTCAGGGATACAGCGTGAAAATAGTTAGTTAGTTTTTTAGTTTTTCTCTAAATGTGATAGAAGGAAATGAAAAACTTATAGTATGTGGAGACTTGAATGGCTGGGTGGGTACTCGGGAAGTATGGGGATAAAAGGGTGAATGACGCTGGCAAGCTTATACTGGCATTTTGTAAGGAAAAGGATTTGTTTGTGGCGAACACAATGTTCAACCACAAACAAATTCATATGTATACGAGGAGATGTAAGTCAAAGAGAAGCATGATAGATCTATTCCTAATGGATAGTCGGCTCCGTAAACAGGTGATGGACACAATGGTTTATCGAGGCGCTGAGCTAGGATCAGACCACTACCTAGTAATAACTAGGATAAGGGGTCTGTTCGCGGGTTGGCGTCATTGTACCGAGTATCCTGAACCTGAGCCGACTCATAGCATCAAAAGCTGGAAGCTGCAGGATGCATCCATTAGGGATAAATATAAAGAAAGGGTAGCCGAAAAGCGTGACGACGTCAATGTTAGTAGTGAGAATGTGGAAAGTGTATGGCAGAACCTTAGGGATAGTATGGCAAATGCCGCTGTGGAAGTGTGTGGAGAAACGAGAAGAGGCAGTAGTAATAAGCGTGACGCATGGTGGAATGAGGAAGTGAAAGAAGCAGTTCGAATGAAGAAGAAAGCATGGTTAGACTACTTAGCCTCGCGGAATGATTTTAATATGAAAGAGAGATACAAGCTGCAAAAAGTTAACACGAAGGCACTGATAGAAGAAGCTCGTGAAAGGTGCAGAATGAAAGCGGATGAAAGGTTGTCGTCCAATTTCCGGGATAATGCCAGGCTCTTCTGGAAAGAGGTAGGCAAGACCCGGAGTTGTTCGGCAATCTGCAGTATGAAAAAAGTGCTTAGTGTTAACAATGACGTCCTAACAGACCAAACTGACGTCCTGCAGAGATGGAGTGAATATTATGGAAAGATATAGAGAATAGTATGCAAGAAAGGACAGAGATGCCACGTCGGGAAGTGGAGCTCACTTCGATGCTCCGAATCCCGATGTCTTTAGTATAAAAGAAATTGAACAAGCGATAAGAAGTATGAAATGTGGTAAGGCTGAGGGAAAAGACAGAGTTACTGCTGAGATGATCAAGTACGGTGGGTCGCGCGTCTGGGACACTCTATGTCTGTTATGCAACTTGTGCTGGCGGACGGGTGAGGTCCCAGATGACTGGCGAATAGCAGTTGTAGTACCTATTTACAAAGGGAAAGGCTCACGCCTAAACTGCTCCAGCTACAGGGCGATCAGCTTGGTCAGCTTAGCTAGTAAGGTGTATGCAAAGATTATAACTGCAAGAATGCAAGAAATGTCTGAAAGGTATTTATGGGAGGCTGCGGATTCCGTCGTGGAAGAGGTTGCATGGATCAAGTGTTTTCTCTCCGCATGATCGCGGAGAAGTTTCTGGCTATTAGCCAGAGGGTTTTCTGCGCTTTTGTGGATCTGGAGAAAGCATTTGATAACGTTGTGATGGAAACTCTGTGGGATTTGGTGCCCGGATATGGTGTGGACGGCTCGCTGCTGCGGGCAATACAGTTGCTTTATAAGGACTGTAAGGCTTGCGTGCGAGTAGGGGGGGATGTGTCACCTCTTTTTGATGTCTGTACAGGCGTCAAACAGGTTTGTGTCATGTCCGCCTGGCTGTTCATAGTGTATCTGGACAGTTGCCTGCAGAAGTTGAAAGATTGTGATATGGGTGTGAATTTGGGTGACTTTTCAGTAAACTGTCTGCTGTACGCTGATGATGCGGTGCTCATGGCCTCATCAGAAGCCGACTTTCAGGCATTAGTCACTAATATGAAAGAGGAGTGTAAAAGTAAGGGTCTTTGCTTGAATGCAAGTAAGACTAAGGTTCTAGTATTTGATGCGATCACTTCGAAAATTGTGCGGCGTTACCTTGGCCGACCGAATACGTAACGAAGTGATACGCAATATGGCAGGTTTGAATGAAAGTGTCAGCGTTAAGCTGGAAAAGGGCGTGCTCTGTGGGTTTGGACACGTCCAACGAATGAGTGAGGAACGATTGACGAAGAATATATATTGTGCGAAAGCAGAAGGTAGAAGAGGTCAGGGTAGGCCGAGACTTACATATGAAGACCACGTGAGCAGATTGCTCAAAAACGAAAAGGTCAAAAGTACTCGGATACCCAGACGTGCGTGTATGAAGCGATTGATGAATCTCGAAGAAGCGAAAGAAGGATCGCGAAGCCTGGCGATCTGTCCTCTCTGACTACCCCGTCAGGGATACAGCGTGAAGATAGTTAAGTTAAGTTAAGTAAATGTAAATGAAGAAGCAACATTCTTGACGTTCATAAGTGTTACTTTTTGACCTACATGAATAAAGATATTTTCATTTTCATTATAAAATTATCTTCTAGTAGATCTGAAATAAATAAATATTATTCGATACTTTTCACACAGCGCCATCTAAGCTTGTATTGTGGGATCTAGACAACTGATAAACATACTTATATATTTTTAAATACATACATATTATACAAAGGTACCACCCAAACTCCGGATTAAATATTTGTGGATCACACAAATACTTTTTCCGAACCGGGAATCGAACCCTGGACCTCAGCGTAGCAGTCAAAGACGAGACTTCGTAGAGAACAGAACTTGGTTATATGTTCTATGAACTATGGTTACACATGATGGTTGAACGCGCTAATCTTAGGAACTCCTGGTCGAATTTGGAAAAATATTATTGGGTTAGATAGCCCATTTATCGAGGAAGGCTATAGGCTATATATCATCACGCTACTACTTTGGAGAGAGGAGCAGTAGTCATAAATGTCGACAAATCGGGCAAATATTTATGCATTATTCTAGAATTTATAAGCGATGGGATTAAATAGGTGCGACGTGAGTTTGAAGTACGTAATGGGCGAAGCCGGGGGGCTCACCTAGTTTAATAATATATTTACAAATTCGATATATTTTTGAATAGCTTATGCAAACAAGGGAATTTGAATGTAGGTAACTGAAGTTATTTACCTTTTCCATGAAATACACGCTTTGTTTTGTTGCCAAACTTATCCAGCGGTGATCCTGATTCTTTTCTTTTGATATATCTATACTAAACTCCTAAGTACTTCTACTCAAATATATCCTGTTGTCCAACTTATTGCGCTAAAACGATCATTTGTATCAATTTGTCAAGAAAGGAAATTCAGTATCGAATTATGAGTATTGAAAGGAAAACAATTATATTTTGTACACTTCGCCCAAAAACTAATTACAAATATTTTATGTATTTTTACGTTTATGTTATGGGAAAAATTATCTCTACTATCCCATTTATTTTTGGCAAATATTCGATATATTTGCCAGAAAAAAGTCTATTTTATTTCAAAAACATAAAAAACATTTTTTTTCTCTGTCTGACTACCTGTTTGTTTGTTCCGTTTAATCTCTGAAAGAGCTGGATCGATTTTCACGAAACTTTTATTGGTATTAGTTAATGGTGTGTGGAGTCCAGTAGTAGTATATTAACCTATATTTTATATCCGTATAGACATCCGCTAGTTTGTCATAAAAATGTAAATGTACGCTAGGTGGTGTATGCAAACAATATCTTACGACACAAAATCTGTGTAAAGTCTATAGTCTCAGTATGTGAGTATAATTTCAAATTTTAAGTATGAAACAAATATATTAATAAATATTAATAATGTTAAGTTCAAAGCAACTGCTACTAGGATAGAATCAAAACAAGAACTTTGCTCAATCCACATATTTGTATTGAACTGTTCAGTTCATATATTGTAGCGACGACGGTTTGGCAAGTTGTCTCCCAGAATGAAGACTTACGGCCGATACGGTATCCGTACTTCCTTATAAGAATATATTATCTTCTAAGTTGCGAGCTTCTTTTTTACGATTGAACTCTCAGGCGATGTATGTTAGCGTCAAGATATCTCTTCATCTTGGTGTAGAGCCAGTTGCTTTCAAATACTACTTGAATTTGAAGCCGGTGCACACTTTTATTTGACTTTTAGAGCAACTGTCGTTTGCTTTTTACTTTTCGGTATTGTTAGGAGCAATTGCCGTCTAACTTACCAACCCCGTAAGTCTTGAGCGCCTAAGTCGTTACCTCGTTCATAAGATACCCCGACCACCGCATGTAGATGAGATTGAATGATTGTTGAAAACGAATAGTTCTGTTTAGAATTTGTGGCATCACGCGATTTACTCGCATCCCAGGTCAGGCCATCATTCTTGTCAGTGAAGACAACAGAGCTCACTGCGCCATTAATTATTGACATCAAAATGAAGTTAACGTGAACAATTTTATCAACATATTAACACATGGAAGAAAACATTCCATAACATTGCTAACGCACTGATCAAAAATGCTACCCTATTTGCCAAAGCCATCGTATTTGTTTTTATTTACACTGTCCTCCAGTGTGACCTAAATTTTCTGATTTTCACTTACAAACCTTAAGAAGATAGTACTTTCTTAAGGTTTCTTAATAAATAAACATCTGGGTACATTTTTATTCATTTTTATTAGGTAATCATATAATATACTCGATAAACGCTGTTGTACGATAATACTAAATTCGCGATTAAAAAATGGAGGGTGAGCAGTAGGCAGTGAAAAATATTTTCCGTATTTTTTTCAAAGCTATAAATAAACGAATATAACATCTTTAAAATTAGTTAGACAGTTTCAGAGGACATCTACCACAAACGCCGTTACGCGAGATTTTTATAAATAAGGTAAATAATATTATTATTCCATAATTATAGGACGCCACAACCTGCGCCTGTCCATTTCAACACGACTCACCACCTGTTACGTGGGAGAATAATGCTTATGGTATAATGTGGGTGTATAGTACCTATGCCTCTACCATTCCCGGTAGCATAAAGGCGTGAATGATGATTTAATCATTTAATGTGACTAATACTGACCTAGTGGCTACATTTCAAAAATCTAATTCTCGCTCATGATGCATATGACCAACTTAATAACTATCTTAACAATTTTCACAAGTAATACATTTATCAAACATACTACTGCCATCTGTTTAAATATTATTATATACTCTGATTTTTTCCTATATAGACTATATTGACATTTGGAGTGTTGCCGCTTTATCGCAATAAAAAGATAGTGTCGTGGCCTAAAATAATAGGTGGTTAGTTTGAAAATGTGTCTGCAAATTCATGGAAAAATTGAATGAAAAATGAGAAATATTAGAATTTAATTAATTTAAGTCATGCAGTTTTATTCGAATTTTGCGTAATATGTGTTTAGATACGCGACTTGTTCATCTCAAGTTGCTTGTTTGTGAAAAGGTACGCTCAGGATCAGCAACAAATCGGATTTCACTCTGACTAGAAGTTTATAAACGACGTTTTAAAAACTATGCGCTTTGCGTTGAATGGCGGAAAATGTGAACTCGTCGAACTTGTCTTTATAAGACAGTCTATGACCACATCGTTGCGGCTAAGTCAGCATAACATTCTCTTTTATATCTTTTACATTTTAAACAGTGGAAACACCAATTCTAAAACTACATGATTTTTTGAGCACAATGGCGCTTGTTTCGGTTGTCACCTATTAACGTATTGAATTAGTTTACGACGGCATACTGCGGATCAGTTTGGAGAGTTACTACCCGCCCCCTTTACGCCGCCTCTTTCGCGAGCATGACGTGCTTACTACCGCAGTGCTATCGTCGTCCGAGAGCAAAAATAATAACTATCTTCACGCTATATCCCTGACGGGGTAGTCAGAGAGGACAGATCGCCAGGCTTAGCGATCCATGCATACTTCTTTAGATTTAGCAAATTCATCAATCGCTACATGCATGCTGGGTATCCGAGTACTTTTAACTTCTCCGTTTTTGAGCAATCTACTCACGTGGTCCTCATTTGTAAGTCTCGGCCTACCCTGACTCCTTCTACCCTCTACTTTCGCACAATATACCTTCTTCGTCAATCTTTCCTCACTCATTCGTTGGACGTCCAATCCAACGGAGCGCGCCCTTTTCCAGCTGACACTTTCATTCAAACCTGCCAAATTGCGCATCACTTCGTTAAGTATTCGGTCGGCCCATTGGCCGACTCATTTTCGATCACTTTGAAAATTGTGTGTGAAAAATACCCAAGTTTCGCTACCGAAAAGCAAAGCTGGCACTAGCACTGCGTTATAAATCACTAGTCGTGCTTCTTTAACGATGCTTTGTCGCTTTACAAAATGAGACAAAGCAACGTTAATTTTGTTTCCGGCAGTTACTTGCCATTCTACATCCAAACACATCTTCTGTCCGCGCCAAACACACTCCCTAAATACATAATTTCATTCACTTGCTCTAAACGTTCCTGGTTTACCCAAATCTTGCATTTAGCTCTTACGTCATCTCTTTCAAATACTAGAACCTTAGTTTTATTTGCATTCAAGCAAAGACCTTTACTTTCACACTCCTCTTTCATATTAGTGACTAATGCCTGAAGGTCGGCTTCTGATGAGGCCATCAGCGAACTTTTGACAATTTACTGTTAAATCACCCTAATTCACACCTTTATCACAATCTTTCAACTTCTGCAGGTAACTGTTTAGATACACTATGAACAGTCAGGCGGACATTACACAACCCTGTTTGACGCCTGTACTAAAATAAATATCCATCACGCCTTATCCCCGATGGGGTGGCAGAGGCATATTATATGCCCACTTTTCACCGTGTGGATTCCTGTCCTACGTAATAGGTGGTGAGTCTATTGCCGTGTTGAAATAGACAGACGCAGGTTGTGGCTACCTGCTGTTGAAATTTTTCAAGCCGAATTTTTCAAGGTCTTCAACCAGGCTTAACGACTGCCATGTTACTGGCAACCGGGACCAACGGCTTAACGTGCCTTCCGAAGCACGGCAACGCTCGCAAATGTAAATGTCACAAAGTGGTCACCCATCCGAGGACCAGCCATAGTCAAAGATACGTAACTCAGTGATCGTTTACAGAACACTGAGACCGCGGGGCCACGAGCGCTTCCTGACGCCTGTACTGACGTCAAAAAGGGGTGACACATCCCCCTAATCGCACACAAGCCTTACAATCCCTATAAAGCGACTGTTTTGCCCGCAGTAGCGAGCCGTCCACACCATATTCGGGCAACATCTCCCACAGAGTTTCACAGAGCAAAAATAATAGTTAAGAAATATTTACAACGTTATTGTAGTATTAATATCAACAGAATAGTATTTATAATCCTTTCCTTCTAGTCCAATGATTCGATTCATAAACTAAATCGACTAAGTAAGGCACTACGGTTGCAAACTTGCAACATTAAAAAGAAATAATGACATGCAGAAATGTCATTCTAGTTTATAAAGAAAAAAAAATCACGATAAACATGCCGCAAATTTTGTAAAAAATTAAAATATTGGACGATGATAGTATTTTTTAACCAAGTCGCATGTCATAGTTTAATTATTATTTGCGGAATATTGTAAAATTTTAACTTCCCAAAATCCTTGTTCCACATCGGCCACATCATAATTACTCTTAATACCTATGAAAAATCAGAGTTGAATTTGTTTAGCAGTTTGTTGTAATCAAGTAAGCAACAAAAATCTAGTTTATAAATATTTTTAAAAAAAAGAAAATGAAATGTTCAGCGTTTAGTTAAAAGCTTCTCGATGTAGATTCAGTAAAACATTTCGGACGTAATGAACTGTAAAATAGAGTTTCTTCCAGGATTAGACTCTTTTGTAGTGCGGCAGCAGCACAGCTCAGGAAATCACTAGGAAATTGCCCAGTACTCGCCTCTAGCGGACGACGTTACTGATACGAACAGTTATAATATCCGGACTAGGTATTAATGTAGTTTTAAATTTTAGTTTTGGTTTCCCCGTATGCATTTTGTGTTGTATAATGTACACAGGAAAATTATTAAAATATTTTCTGGTTCCTTAGAATTGTCTTGAACAGCTATTTTTGTAACAAGTTTAAGCTTGTATAGATTTTTAATGTCTTGAATGATATTACTTGAATTATTCCACATTATTTGTGTATGTGTAGCAAGTTCCGCCAAGTGCCATCAATCAACCGTATAAATTCACGCTTCTCTTAAAGGACCCAGGATTGTAAGAGGAGGGAAACATGTGCGCTGGCAGAAAGTTGTTTTATGGTGCGACATAAGAAATATAGTTCCTACGAAATGTCGTTTTGTTAGTCTGTTATACAATATCGGCAGTGATTACCTTACAACAATATTGTTAATATTAGTCGTAAGCAATTTGGATAAAATTTTCATCTAGTCGATTTTTTTTATTAAACAGAAACACATTTTATGACGATTAGTATTGAAAGTTAACAGAATACTACAATTTGTATTGTTTTGTGTTTACAACATATCAGCATTGTTTAAAGTCACCACTTTCCATCAATGAATATCACGTCGGTGGTATGAACAAAAAGCGCAATGGCCACCGGGGAACTGATGGTGTTAACTCTAATACCAATATTAATGACCATAGAAGTTTAATACATTTAGTAGTTGGAATAAACAAATAACGCAGAAAAGACCATAAGACGAAGTAAACAGTTTTTTAACAGAATAAAACGATAAATTTAATATTATTGAAAATATTTATAAGTGTAGTTTTGTTTCCAATGCCTTACGTAACATCTTAATATGTATAAATTACGTGTCACGTTGTTTGTTCGCGATGGACTCCTAAACTAATAATTTTATATAAATATGCACACCATGTGCAGTTTGAACCAACATGAAAGATCGGCTATATATTATCGATCGCGATCTATCAAAGGCTTTTGATTGCGTTCAACATGAAACGCTGTGCAGGAAACTACACCACTATGGAATAAGAGGCAAAGCTCTCGACCTTCTGTCTTCATATTTGAACAATAGAATACAGAGGGTCGATATTAATGGTACACGTTCTGTAGGATCCATGGTTACAATGGGTGTGCCGCAAGGCTCGATACTTGGGCCATTCTTGTTCCTCATTTATATTAATGATTTACCATTTTATGTAGGGGACAGGAATAGGATTGTTTTGTTTGCAGATGACACCTCATTAATTTTTAAAATTAAAAGACAATTAGATAACTATGACGATGTAAACAATGCAATTGCAAGAGTAGTTCATTGGTTCAGCTCAAATAATCTTTGCCTTAATGAAAATAAAACTAAATGTATAAAATTTACTCTACCAAATGTAAAACAAGTTGCGGCCAATGTTCAACTGAATGGACAAGTGTTAGAGTTTGTAGAATCAACTGTGTTCCTAGGTATAACTATTGATGCCAATTTGCAGTGGGGCCCACACATAGAAAAGACAGCCTCTAGATTAAGTTCGGCTGCATACGCTGTAAAAAAGATCAGGACTCTAACAGATGTGGATACGGCTAGAATGGTTTACTTCAGCTATTTTCATAGTATTATGTCTTACGGTATTCTCCTTTGGGGGAGTGCTGCAGATTTAAATATTATTTTTGTTCTACAAAAGCGGGCTGTACGCGCTATTTATAATTTGGGCCCCAGAGTTTCTCTCCGAGAAAAATTCAAAGAAGTAAATATTCTAACCGTACCATCACAATACATTTTTGCCAATCTTATGTATGTCCAGAAAAATCTATCACAGTTTTCTAAACTTTGTGATAAACATAATATAAACACTAGAAATAAAAATAATCTTTCAGTCCACCACAGTCGACTACATAAGATTGGCGATTCTTTCCAGGGTAACTGTATACGCTTTTACAACAAGCATCCCTGTGACCTGAGAAATTTACCTTTATTAAATTTAAAAAGTTTATTAAAAGCAAGCTTTGTGAAAAAGCTTTTTACTCCGTTACAGACTATTTGCAGGACAGGGACGCCTGGAAATGATCTGCTGGCAAAGTGAAATAATATTAAATTGTAAATAGGCCATCAAAAAAAAAAGCCTTCCTAAGTTTCTTGCCGGTTCTTCTCAGGTGGGCCGCGTTCCGAACCGGTGGTCGCTTTAAATATTTTAAATAGGGTATGACATTTTGTAAGCGCCGTTAAAATGGTCTATGCAAAATAAAGATATTTTTTTTTTTTATCACGCTACTACCCTGGAGAGCGGAGCAGTAGTCATAAATGTCGAAAAATCGGGCAAATTTTTATGCATCATCACTACATAGTATAAAACAAAGTCGCCTTTTCTGTCCCTATATCCCTATGTGCGCTTAAATCTTTAAAACTACGCAACGGATTTTGATGCGGTTTTTTCCAATAGATAGAGTGATTCAAGAGGAAGGTTTATATGTATAATACATGCATCATATACTAAGGCAACATTGCTAATTTTAGAGGTTTCTAACGTGATGTCGTAAATTAACCTATTTTTTTGGGCTTTTTTAGCAATTTAGCAAAAACGTTGCCTAAACCCTACGAGTTAGATCAAATTAATGTACTACAGTATTGTACACCATACAAAGGTCTACAAAAAAGTCCGCGATGGTATATGTTTATATTTTAGGGATAACCCACATTAACCATTTTTATTGTTTACTAAAAAATGGCTTATTTACGAAGCTATTTTAACCAATACGGCATTAATCCTTATCGAATTAAGTACCTTAAATACAGTGTGCAATTAATATAGATCAATATGGTTCCTTACAGCATGTAAATTAAACAAATATTTTCGGAGATATTACAAATTTAAAATTTGCGTTTGCGGCGGGCGGTACCGGTCGGACGGGGCAGTGCGGGGAGGCATGCCTATAAATAGCGCGTCGGAGGCCGCGGTTCTCCCTATAGCACTTTGAATTTAGCAGCAATCGGACGTGTTTATTATCGGAGCTCTCTAGCGAGGAAAATAACAGTACTTGATAAAAACGTGCTTTTCAGCGCGACAACGTATCAGTTAATAATTATAAGTTACGATAAATAATAATCAATTAATTTAATAATAAGGAAATTATTTTCAAAAATCTTAAGTAAGTTCAGAAAAAAATCTTAATAGAATATAGCTATCTTTTGTTCTTGATGATTGTAGATTATCTTTTGTTTTTAGTCACACGCATGGCAAATTATTTTTTAGGTGCTTTTAATTTAATTAAAATCGTATTTTAAGTTGATTTCATTAAAATCGTAGTTTAAGTTATTTCAGTAAAAAAAAGAATAGAATAAATATCTTTTGTTTTTTATGATTGTTGATTATCATTTGCGTCTAAATGGTAAGTATTTAGATGTTTTTTACTGCGGCACATAGGTACCAATAATATGGCAATTTGTTCATAGTTAGGTAATCATACATAAGTCTAGAACTAAGTCAACTTTGTTCAGAAATTATAAAGTCATGTCTGGAAGACGTCGTCGTTCGAACATAGGTCGTAGTTCAGTGAATGCTAGAAGAGTACGTTCACAAAGAGATGAAGAATCGTCAACAGAACGTGAAGCTCGACTCAGTCAGCTTAGGGATAGATATAGAGCTGAGAGAGAGAGAGAATCTTCAATAGAGCTTGAGGTTCGCCGCAGCCGGGATCGAGATAGGCATTCGGTTCAGAGAGATAGAGAATCGTCAGTAGAGCGTGAGGCTAGACTCAGTCAGCTTAGGGATAGATATAGAGCTGACAGAGAGAGAGAATCTTCAGTAGAGCGTGAGGTTCGCCGCAGTCGAGATAGGGATAGACATCGAATACAGAGAGCCAGAGAATCATCAGCACGAGTTACTAATTCATGGGTAAATAAAGAAAATTCTGCCATGAATTACGAACCTTCGATTTCTTACAAGGACGATCGTATAGTATCAATAGGTACTATGTCAGTAGTATGTGAATATTGCTTGGCATTGAAATTCAAGTACGAATCAAAAGGCATGTGTTGCTTACAAGTCAAATTAGAAGAAATTCTCCCTCCACCTGAACCACTTCACTCTCTTCTTACGGGTGATCATCAGAAATCCAAACAATTCATGCGCAATATGCGCCGTTATAATAACGCATTTCAAATTACCTCTTTTAAGAGTAAGCAAGTCGTTGAGCGTGGGTTCATGCCTACATTTAAAATTCAAGGGCAAGTGTACCACTTAGCTGGGAGCTTGCTACCACTTCGACCCGATGATCACAAATTTCTGCAAATGTATTTTATTGCAGATCCAGACACACAAGCATCTACGCGGTGTTCAAGTGTTGCACAACCAATTGATAGAGATTTAATTAGATCTCTGCAAGATATGTTACATTCTCATAATTACTATATACAGTCTTTCAAAACTGCGATTGAGAGTATTCCAGCAGATACTCCTGACTTTAATGTCGTAATCCATGCAAATAAAGTTCCTGTTGGAGAACACAGAGGACGATATAACGCGCCTTCTACGAGTGAGGTAGCAGTGGTGATAGCTGGACAGTCGTTGCATAGTCGTGATGATAATTTGCAAAAAAATTCAGAGTAACACAGATCTTATGACAGCTTACAATATCCTTTGATGCTATGTCGTGGAGAAAATGGTTATGCCATTAATATTTCTCAAGTTGATCCAATCGGTGGAACACCTCTGCGTAAAACAGTGTCATGTATGAACTACTATTGCTACCGTATAATGACAAGACGTAACAATTTCAACACTTTGCTTAGATATGGAATGTTAACAAACCAATACTTGGTCGATCAATATGCGAAAATTGAATCTGAGAGATTGGCCTACATCCGTAATAATCAAACTAAATTGAGAGCCGAAAATTACGTTCATCTTCAGGATGCGTTACAGGCGAATGAACATGTCAACGGCATTGGTCAGTTAGTTATACTACCTTCATCATTCACAGGTGGACCTCGATATTTACACGAAAAATCGCAAGACGCCATGACTTACGTCAGAAATTACGGCAAACCTGATTTATTTATAACTGCAACATGTAACCCAAATTGGCCGGAAATTAAAGAAAATATTAACACTAATTTAAGTCCACAAGACAGATATGATATAGTTAACAGAGTCTTCCATTTAAAAGTACAGAAACTCCTGCACCTCATTAACAAGTCTCATATATTCAGTCCCCCGCGCTGTCATATGTACACAATAGAATGGCAAAAACGTGGGTTGCCACATGTGCACCTGCTGGTGTGGTTAGTGAACAAAATTAGACCAAACCAAATTGACAAGGTCATTTCAGCTGAGTTGCCGGATAAAGATGAAGATCCTATCCTGTACGAAATCGTTAAGAAAAATATGGTACACGGCCCTTGCCGGACTTTAAATCCGAATTCTCCATGTATGCGAGATTCTAAATGCAGCAAAAAATTTCCGAAGTCATTCCAAACTCAAACAATCACTAGCGATGACGGATATCCCAAATATCGTCGACGATCGCCAGAACAAGGCGGGAAAAGTGCTACCGTCCGAAACCGTGATATTGATAACCGATGGATCGTTCCCTATAATCGGCTCATTTTGAAAATTTTTGATGCCCACATCAACGTAGAGTTGTGCAATTAGATAAAGTCAATCCAATATGTTACTAAGTACATTAATAAAGGTAGTGATCAAGCCACTTTCAGCATACAATCACCAAATGAAGTGGAAAAATATCAGTCTGGACGTTACATCTGCAGCTCTGAAGCTGTATGGAGGATATTATCATTCGAAGTGCACGACCGGGCTCCCACAATTGTCCACCTTGCAGTTCATTTAGAAAATGGACAAAGGGTATATTTCATGGAGAACAATATACAAGAAGTTGTTAATAATCCGCGGGATACAACATTGACAGCATTTTTCAAGTTATGTGCTCAAGATGATTTCGCGAAAACACTGACATATGACAGAGTTCCAAGTTACTGTACATGGAACCAGAGTTCTAAAACTTTTCAACGGCGAAAACAAGGTACTGCGGTTGATGGTTTCCCCGGAGTAAAAAAAAACGGATGCTCTTGGCAGAGTCTACACGATTCATCACAACAACAGTGAATGCTTTTATCTGAGAATGTTACTGCATATTGTAAAAGGCCCGACAACCTTTGCACGCCTAAGAACTGTACAAGGTGTTGTTTACAATACTTATCAAGCAGCATGCAAAACTATGGGGCTCTTGGAAGATGATTCTCACTGGGAAAATACATTATCAGAAGCAGCTGTTTGTAGTTCAGCTACATCATTAAGATATTTATTTGCTGTCATAGTAGCGTTTTGTCAAGTAACTGATTCTATGGTGATGGTATTCACAGAATAATCTATGGAATAAATTTCAAGAAAACATGGCCAGTGATATTCTGAATCGACGACGGCGAGAGTTAAATTCTGAAGATATACAATATGATCAACACATATTTGACGAAGCATTATTTGAATTGAATAAAGTACTGCAATTACTTTCGGGTAAATCGATCAAGGATTTTGGGCTGCCGATGCCAGCTAATACTACTAACTCAGATTTAACTAACAGTGCCGAATACACAAGAGAAATATCATACGATCAAACAAGACTTTTACAAAATATAGCTCAAGATGAGCCACGATTAAACATCGATCAGAAAAAAGTATTCACTGCATTACTATCAACAATTGATAACAATGAAGGGAAATTGTTTTTCCTAGATGCCCCAGGAGCTACAGGAAAAACATTTTTAATCAATCTGCTTTTAAAAAAAGTGAGAACTACCGGAAAAATTGCGTTAGCTGTTGCGTCATCCGGCATTGCCGCTACGCTTTTAGAAGGAGGTCGAACCGCACACTCTACATTCAAGCTCCCGCTGAAAATCGCCACCGATGACAATATCAGCGTCTGTAGTGTTTCTAAACAGAGCAATACAGGAAAATTGATGCGTGACTGCTCATTAATAGTCTGGGACGAAGCTACCATATCAAACAAGTCGTCTGTAGAAGCACTGGATAGGACAATGCGCGATTTGCGCAACAAAAATTCACCTATGGGTGGATGTACAATTCTGTTTTCAGGAGATTTTCGACAAATCCTACCAGTTGTGACTCGAGGAACACGTGCTGACGAAATAAATGCTTCCCTAAAAAGATCAAACCTTTGGCCACATGTCAATAAATTAGAGCTTAAAACTAATATGAGGGTTTCGTCATCTTCACGTGAGAACAGGCTATTTCCAGAGATGCTGCTAAAAGTTGGCAATGGAGAATTAACACAAAGTGAGGGAAGGATTAACCTTGAAAACCTTTGTGTTTTGATAGACAACATCCAAGAGTTAGTCAACAAAGTCTATCCTGACATTGATGACATAAGTTACAAGACAATATCTTGGTTTAAAGAAAGAGCGATTCTGTCACCAACTAATGAACAAGTAGATAAGGTAAATAACTTGATTTTTTCAAAGATTGATGCGCCGACGAAAATATACTACTCGGTGGATACTGTTCTCGATTTGGAAGAAGCTGTTCATTTTCTTACAGAGTTTCTAAACTCTTTGAACCCGTCTGGACTCCCTCCTCACAAAATGGTGTTGAAAGTAGGTTGTCCTGTTATTTTATTAAGAAACCTATATCCACCAAAACTTTGCAATGGCACGCGTTTGCTGATAAAATCACTGAAAACTTTCATAATAGAGTGCACAATACTCACAGGATGTGGTACCGGAGAAGATGTATTGATTCCCCGAATCCCTCTGATACCATCGGATTTACCCTTCCAATTTAAACGTTTACAGTTTCCGGTAAAGACATCTTTTGCAATGACCATTAATAAATCGCAAGGTCAAACCTTCAACGTTGCAGGCTTAGATTTGAGCGTTGACTGTTTTTCACATGGCCAACTGTATGTCGCTCTTTCAAGAGTAACCTCAAGAGAAAACATGTTTGTATTGTCTAATGACAAGAAAGCTGTGAACGTTGTGTATAAAGACATCCTGTAATATATTAATTGTTGTAAAAATAAAATAAATACCTAGGTAAAAATGTAAAAAGTAAATAAGTAAAAATGTGTAATGTAATAAAAATTGTATGAATTTAGATATTCCAAATATCTTAGATATTCCAGAAATCTTCATAGTAAGTATAGGAAAAGAGGAATTGTTTTACTCCAAATTTAATGCGTGCAGGCCAAGGGCAGTAATGAATGAATCAAAAATACTGGATCGATTTTAATCATGTTTTCATTGAGTGACATAGGCATATATATTTTATGCCCGTGCAAAGTCGGAGCGGGCCGCTATGTTTTTATATACAACGTTCATAGTTTTTCTGTAGTGTATTTAATTTAGTATCAGCATTGCACCCGTGCGAAGCCGGGCGGGTCGCTAGTTATTGTATAATTTATAAGCGACTGGATTGAATTGGTGCGACGTGAAGTGAAAGTAAAAGTGAAAAAATCTTTATTCATATTGGTCACAAAGTAACACTTATAAACGCCAAGATTATTGCTTCTACATTTACATTTACTAACAGATTCGCAACGCAATAGGTAGAGCCTGAGGAAGAACCTGGCAATAAAACTCATGGCCACTCTTTTCTAACTGCCAGTAATCACATTAGTTTTATTTACATGATATTTGAACAAATTATGTAGTAATGAGTCTATACATAAGAAACAAAATCAAATCAAAATGAGAGCGTTTCTAGTTGCCAGTTTTAAAGGCAGACCTTTATGACGAAGACTACGGCAAGAAACTTAATGGCTGCTATTTTAAATTACAGGTATGGCTTACAATATTAAACTTACATTGTTTCTTTGGAGTTACGTGAGAACAGTCGACTCGAACGGGGCGGGAGTTCGAACTATGCCACGGGTCGTCTAGTTTGGTATAAGTCGTAGTTTGGTATAAATTTTACGTGTCACTCTCGTTTTTTCAATTTAATCCATGTAATGGACGATTTATACACATGCAAATATACTGGAGATGTTTTAACTAACTGTAGGTCCCAGAATTATAAGTTTTGACCATGCAAACTTTATGAAATCTATTTCAATTATGTATGTAGTCATTAAAGTTTCTAACAACGCTGCACGTTGAGAATATGGCTTGGCAATCCATGCAGTCATATATAAATACTTTTGACTGCACAACACAGCTCTTACGAAAACTAACCGCTAAGCTGGATTTGGCCATTAAAAGTTGGTTCAAAGCTATTTCTATGCACTGTGATCTAAATTTAGTTGTAACGACTTTATCGATCTTAATTACAATAAAATTATTTTACTGAACATTTCTAGATTATTCGATTTGTGCACGTCTGTTAGAATATTTTTTAAAATAAAGTAAGGCCTAAAACGAAATTGTAACACTCGTAAAATACAAATTACATATTGAATTGCAAGCAGTAAAATGTTACAATGTTATAACCTCAATGCACGCACTCCTTAATTTTATCGTAATTATGTAAATTATCAGTTTCATTTGTTGGATGTATTCGTAATTTGGTTAAGCTGCATATGATATGAAAATTTCTTTGGACACTGATAAACATTTTGTACAGAAATGAACATCTGTGTATATGTATAGTCTATGTATGCTCTTGAGTGTATAATATAATTATTTGATTTAATATTTGCTCCAAATATTTTGTATTTTTATTTTAAGTCTGCATAGCATAATATTTTTTAATTGCTTTACCTTTCAGCACCAAACTACATATTTCTCCCACATGGTATATGATCTTTTCTGTCCATTGCCTAAAGGAGATTTAAAATTCAGTCAGTCCAATATAAAATTTTCTACTCTTACAGTAAAATTGGTTTACAAATAAACTATAATTCTGTCTATACGTAACAAATATATATTTTAACTTATTTTTACTAAAGCAGGTCGGAGTCAATCCAATAAAACACACGGTGGTCCTTCATGACTTTGTGTTCTTATACTATTGAAGGGTAATCCTTACTCTTACCAAACCAATTTCATTTTTTATTTTTATTTTATTTATCACGCCTTATCCCCGAAGGGGTGCTAGAGGCATATCATATTTTCACCATGTGTATTCCTGCCCCACGTAATAGGTGGTGAGCCCATTGCCGTGTTGAAATAGACAGACGCAGGTTGTGGCTACCTGTTGTTGAAATTTTTCAAGCCGCCCGTGAGACCTTCAACTTGACTTAACGACTGCCATGTTACTAGCAACCGGGGCCAACGGCTTAACGTGCCTTCCGAAGTACGGAAACGCTCGCAAATGTAAATGCCACAAAGTGGTCACAAATCCGAGGACCAGCCATAGTGATAGTTGCGTAACTCAGTGATCGTTTACAGAACACTGAGTCCGCGAGGCCACGAGCGCTTCCACACCTATTTATCCCAAAACCTTAAAAGAGGCTATTGTTGTAACATGTAACACCGTCATTTTGAGCATTTGACTACTAGGGAATTGTTGCCCTAGCAGGCAAATCCACGGCAGTTTTCACGCTAAAGATGTACAAAGATTCAATGGTAAAGAAAATAAAAATAAAACAAAATCCTCTGCGTCCATTAAGATCTCACCGAAGACCAACTAAACTTGAGAGACTTCAAAATTATTTTATTAGATTTAAAATATACAAACGCATACACAAGTGTATTATTGTCAAAACTTTAAGCAAATAACAACAAATAGATAACGACAAAAAGTAATACACACTATCATCATCCACCATGTTCTTGACACCTCTATCTCTGCTGGAATTCAATACAGGTGGCATGACGTGAAACTTGTTCCTCACATTTTCAATCAGGTGGTCTTCATAAAATGTAACCGTTCCAGACCAGGGGATTCCCCAACATCCACAATTGTTTGATTCGAAGTTTAAATAAATAAATATCGTTGAGACAATTAACACAACGCAATCTGATTCCAAACTAAGCAGAGCTTGTACTATATTAACCAGATAACTGATACTTATTAGTTTAAGTGTTGTGTATAATATGTTTGTATTTAGAATAAATAAGGACCTATGTTTATCAGTTGTCTAAACCCCATGGCATGAGTTTAAGTGGTTAGCTTAGTTTAGACTTGATGGTGCTGTGTTAAAAATTGTCCCAAAATATTATATTATTACTACCTTTTCCGTTATATGTTGAATTTGTTGTGGCTACGGGTGTTTTTTACCAGATTAACGTACCATTCTGGTTATCAGTCAAATCAAGAAACATTTGCGTCTTTCCATCAGGTGGGTCGTATGCTTATCTGCCACATCAGTGGTATAAAAAAAATCAAGGATTATAACATAAGAACGGATATAATTTTAACAATATTTATCTTTTTTTTTTCTCCGTCTTAATTAACAAATTATTATAATAATGCAATTTATTGGTAGGATAGAAATCTACTCGATGTATAATAAAATGGTCAGTACATATTACAAAAATATTTTATTAACATTTCAAACATTTTTCCCTATGTACCAAAAGCTAATATTAAAATCTTAATATTTTTATATCGTCTATTGAGATTTTTTTTCTTCTGGGATCTCTTCCTTTTTACCTTCTGACTCATCGTCACTGTATGTGTTTGGTTGTTCACCCGGCTTCAAGAGGCGACCCACGACATCGTATTTTGCTGAAATATAATTAACAAACATATTTACACTAAAATTTGTTTAAATAATTTTACAAGTTATTTCAGTATTATCGGCGAACTATCATAAAATAACTAAAATATTCCCGCCAAAAACAAATGCAGATCGATTTTTAAAAAGAGTGATTCTCTGGTTAAAACTTAAGCTAATAGCATCATCTAGTCACGCAAGACATATGATACGTTAACCAGACTGTTGGTATATAATGCGACAAAACGGACGCTGTTTCAAAGCAAAACCAGCAAATGTTTCTTTCCATATTCGATGCTACTGTACTGTACGCCCGGGTTACAACCTCGGTACTATTGGTTAACTCACAGTAACTTCCAAATCACTTTCATCATCATTTCACTTGTTGTTGCTGTATAGTAACATTGCTGTTGATTGTGGAACCCACTGTGTAGTGCAACGCTTATCCCCTCCTGGGCGTATGGCATGGCATGCATGTGTCGGTGCAACGGTGTGGCTAGCAATGTGATGGCGTAGAATGGACATGTTTTTATCTTAGTTTTTTTTTCTTTTAGTACTTCTTTACAAATGTTTGTTGTTCTTATGAATGTGTAATGGGTAGATATGTATGTAATGTATGGATAAAAAAATTGGAATAAAAAGAATAAATCTTTATTTGAGAACCGAGTTAAAGTTTATTTACTATCAATTTCAAATAATATTGAACAAAGGGCGGCCTTATCGCAATTTCTTCCAGGCATCGATAGAATGGATAGAGACAGATGTCAACTGTCAGAAAAATGGGTTGTAAAGGTGTAGAAGTATAAAGTTACATAAAACATACGTACAATACATACATACCAATGAATAAATACACAAATAATTGCACATATAACATACATATACATGCATACAGTCGTAAAATATACAAATAATTATATATTGAAGATAATATATACAATAATAAAATTTTGTGTGAAGATGATTATCGACCACGTAATAATTTACCTAGACGTAATAAGGCATTTAACCCAATCATTGCAGAAGATACTGATGCAAAATAAAATTCAAACGAGTTAATTTTGCAGCTTTATATGTGTTGTCTATATAATATTGCAAATAAATAAATAATCTCATACATACTTTAAAAATAAATAATAGTACTAAATATACCTTTGAACTGTTCTTCCCATTCTTTAGCAGACTCAATCTCATCGGCACCAAGATCACTGCAGTCGTCGTATTCAGTCTCTGATCCAGCTACCTGACCAGTAGCTAGACCTCTTGTTGCATCTCTACCAGCAAACGCCGAATATGGACCTCCTGTGGACATTTTAGCCAACACTTTAATTTTACAGAAAAATAAAATATATTTTATACTGAGTCTGGGGTACGATTATTATAATACAGAGCTTCCACGCTGTATCCCTGACGGAGACTTTAACTTTCATAGACCTAATATAGTTACTGAAGGTCAAAGGTATTCATTACTAACATATTATTCAACATTCTTTTGTTTAAATACTACATTTTATATCTCTTACAAGCTTCAATAATTTAATTGATATACAATTTGACAATAAATAAAGAGATTTAGTTGTGTTTATTTTAATGTTATTTTCCGTAGTTTAGTTAATTAACTATAGACGAGTTCGATTTTTAAAATATCTTCACGCTGTTGCCTTGATGGGGTAGCCAAAGAGGACAGATCGCCAAACTCGCGTTCCATACAATCTTCTTTCGCTTCCTGCATATTCATTAAATATTTCATACATGTATGTCTGTGTATCTGTGTACTTTGGCCTGCCCGTTTTCGATCAATCTGCTCACGTTGTCTTCAATATGAAAGTCTCGGTCTAACCTGATTCCTTCTTTCCTCTACTGTACATATATACTGTGACTATATTTTATATTGTAGTACGCAATAAACGACAGTCCATTTATTAACAGGCAGTTACTTTAAAGTTTACATTACCACTTTGCATTTAACTTACCTCTGAAATAGCGTCATACTATATAGATTTTTTTACACATTTATTCTACATTATTATTTACCTACTTCAGTTTACATGTATATCAGCATATATGCATACAGATATGCATATTACCCGAAGTGATAGGTAGAGGTACCCACATTTCAGGAGTTGTGTAATATTTCGTGTAAAACCTAACGAGCATATTGCCGTGTCTAAGTTGGTACCCACCACAACTGCGCACAATACATCAAGCAGTTCCTAAGGCTTCCAATATGGGTTCGATACCATTATTAGAGAGAGATAGGGTCAACAGTCACATGAACAAAGATTAACCGGATATGCCATAAACTGTCACCCATCTCGGGGCTGATCATAGCGTTAGATGTTTAATACAGTTATCGTTCACAAAACATCAAGATTCGAGCACTGACACGAGGCACTTATTTAATATGTAACACTTAATTAATAGACATAAAAAAATATGTTAAATTAATTTCTGTGGATATCTAATAAGGTCGCATTAGCTATTAAAACGACTCACTAAATTGTCAATAAAGTCAATGCCCAATAAAGTACAGGTCTTAGAAAACTTCCACCGTTTGTTACTGGCCACCGACACTTTCGAAGTAATCACTAAAATACTTTGAGAAAACTACAAGACAAAGACAAACAACAACTGTGCTTCTTCACACGAGTAACAGATAAGTAGAAAACGAAAAAGTTCTAACAAACGTCACAGAAGTTAGAGAGTAATAAAAATACTATTGTATATTGTACACTCAGTAAAATAATTCGGTTTACAGGTCATATAAAAATAGTCAACAATTTATATAATCACTTTCATACAACCTTTTATCCCTTATTTTACCTCCTTATGGTTGGAATTTCAAAAATCTCTTTTTATTGGATATCTAGGGGTAGCTTGCTCTACAAATTTCAAGTTCCTAGGTGTAAGGGCTGCGGCTGGGCATTGATTATAAAAAAGAGTCACTCAGTAGTTTCTTCTAGTTTACACCTTAATATGGAAAATTTTACAAAACCGCGATACTGTAAATACGTGTCTATTTATTTGTAATCAGGAAAAGGTACATGTAATTTCATGCCTCTACTTTGAAAATTACGAACTTTCATACAGCCGTTTTTCACTTTTACTTAGAATATGAATTTTGATAAATCTTATCTTTGTGGGAACATTATAATAGTGGTTTACCCTAAAATTTTCCAGTTCCAAGGTTAAATGGTTTTGGTTGGACGTTGATAGAAAATTCATATAAAAAATAAGGATAAGTATGTATACTACAACTCCTTCTTCTGCAATATCAACTAAATGTCCAAGCCTTCTTCTAATTCTATTCGGAATATTTTGTAAAATTTCAGTTCGTCATATTTATCTACAAAAATAAATGATACCTAAAGTTTAATAACGATTTGGAATGCTATATGCGTCACGTCGTAATTATTAATGCCATCATTTGCATAACTGTAGCTACGAGTACATTTATAATGACTTAACATCTTCGCGCAACTCTAACCGTATTATCACAATTATGAACATTACTCCCTCAACGTTCAAAGTTTGCACTAACTTACTGCGGTATGTTTAATAAACAAACGCCACTGTTTTCCATTCCAGATTCCGATCTGCATTTTGCATGTCTATTACCGTATGTCCGATTTCCCCAAGCTACAGTGCAATCAACCATTATCGTCATCAAAATCCATTTCTGCAATTCAAAAATAATGGAACTGTACCTAAACGACGCTGTTCTAAAATCAAACCAGTGACCATAACAGTGTCAGTAATAATGATACTATTATAACTGCATTGATGAAATTGATGGAATAATGAGTATACATTTGGAATAAATTTAATTTTTAATTTAAGTCTTTTCGTCAACTTGGTATTTGTTGGTTGAATGAAAAGAAGATTGTTAATCATAACATTTCAACCATTACAGTATCGTTAGTATTGTCATTTTTAGTTATATATCGTTGGTCTACTAAGAGTTATCTATCAACGTACCAGAAGATTTTATTTTGTAATAATTTAAATCGTTTTCATATGAGTGATGTTTTTAAAAAAAAACTTGAGTTAGATAATTATTTAAAAAAATTGCAACGAAATCTTGAAGATGATTAAAATAATACGTAAGTGATAAATAAAACTCCTTGCTTTATACGCAATTGATCGATTACGACTTCAGAGTAAAGGTCATGGTCCTTGTCCGTTACATATATTTCGGACATTGAAAGCAAAAACCCCTTTATACATTATATTCCAATGTCACATTTGCGATACGTCTTTGTTGAATAGAATTTGAATTGGGATTATAGTTTTCTGGGTATTGTTAGTATAAAGAATCTATAACGAGATGCCAGAGGAAAAGAAATTCATATTTATATCAGTATCAATACAATCATGCTCGTTTCGACAAGCGACAGGCGTACTAAGTGTATTAACAGGCGTTCATTTTGCATGTCAACATTTTTATTTTCATCTGATCTATTTTTATCGCATTAATTGGCTACTTAATTAATTTTTAATAGTCCTGCCGAGTAATTCAAAGTTATGTATCGCTCCGGTACATCTTTTGAAAGTCTTTACAAGTATTTTGATATCTTTTAACTAGAAATTGTAAAATACCATAGTCGTAGTTTGATATTTTATAAATGAAATAATATTTATTTTATTTTTTTTAATTTTTATTTTTAATGTTAATGTTAATGTTAAGTTAAGTTAAGTTGATATTTATTAATAAAAAAAAAAAAATAAAAAAACTTAAATATTATGATTTATACATACATACATACATATTGTCACGCCTTTATCCCTGAAGGAGTAGGCAGAGGCATACAGGCCCATTGCCGTGTTTGATTTATAACGCAAATAAAGTACTATATAAACTTTCCAAAACTGACACGTTTCATGAAAATATATTATCTTAATTTTAAATATATGTGTTTCTATATTACAATGTAAAAGAGACTGTTTTTACACACAATTATTTAAAACGACATAACATTATAATCGCCATTAAAAGGGTTGTAATCCATTGTAAGAGCATTCATTTAAATAATTGCACACGCTTGTGCGGAATGCAAGGCATTAAGGTTTTATAAATTGTTACAAATGTCATGTTCACTTCAAGTATATCTAAATGATTACTACGAAACACGCAAAGATAACTGTTTTGTTTCTGTGTTTATAATTGCATTGCTAATATACAGAGTCTTGGGGTAACAAGTGTGATGTTAAAAAAGTAACTACAGGGTAGTTACTTTTTTTGGTTGTAACAAAAAATAATTACAATGGCTAATAGCTATCTCAAAAATACTTTTTTATATAAATTTTTATCCACCCGTAACCATCTATGTTTTTAATATTTTATTAGGTAGATACATCTTCTTTTCTCTCTCTTTTTTACAACTGAGGTGGAACACAAGCATACGACCCACCAAATGGAAAGTGGTCACCGTAACATATGGACGTTTGCAACACGAGAGGTACAGCACACGCGTGCTACTACCTCTCAAATGCTTCTTATACCCTTTTTGGGGAACCCCATACTGTAGATATTTGGGAAAACTCAGGCAGGGAGTTCATTCCACTATCTGAGCGTATACGGAAGAAAGCCTTTATCGGAAGTTACCGTTAGCGACCGCTAAAAGCACTTCAAAAGGCTGTCAACATTTCTACTCGTCTGTTCCATATTTCAGTAAATTTATTTCCAATATATAAAATATAAAATTGTTTTTCTTTTGCATATACCATTTTAACGGCGCTTATAAAATGTCATACACTATTTAAAATATTAAAAGTGACCAAGAGACGTAAAGAATAACTTCTTTACGTCTCTATTTACCATTTCTTTTCACAAAGAAATTTTGAATTATAATACTTAGATCAAAATTCTTTTCACAAGACATTATCATTTAAAGTAGAAGCGATGAACGAGGTCAAATCACTTCAATTGAGACTACATGCTTTTAAATTCAGGGTCTCAGTCTGTTTAAACCGACCATTGAAAACTCAACCTTACTACTGAAAAGACACGATATAGTTTTCTTTGTTTTGTGTTTAGACTAAATGCCGAACATTTGGTAGTTAAGGATCAAAGGTGAATGTGAGCATTATAAAACGGTCGTAATTTTTGTATTGTTGAAGTAATGTAGTCTTACTGTTTAACTAAGTTTTCGTCGATTTGCAACGTCTTTGCGTTATTTGTTGTTCAGATCCAGTCGAATTTGTTTTTAGTTGCCGTATCTCTGATGGGGTTTCTTCTCACACCATGTTCCATCGTTACCCTAGCCTTTAACGTAATGGATAAATAAGGAAGGTGACATCCGTATATAATTCTGATACCGTACGGGGAATGTACTATAATTTTTCTAGTGGGCCCGGCAGACGGGTAGCAGACGAGACGAGTTATGCATGGAACCTTGAAAGCCTATCACGATAATATCTGGGCTTCAATTGAATTTTCAAACCATCCAGAGATACAGTCAAATATACACACAAAATGTCATCCAAATCGGCTCAACTGACTACGAGGGGTATGGTGACAAACACATGTACCTGCTTAAGAATTATACGTACGTACGTCGTATAACATCATTTAATGAGTAGGAAGATTACTTCTGGACTTATTCCAGAAGTAATCTTCCTACTCATTAAATTGTCATTATCATTTAATTAACTATTATAATCATCGTATTGACTCAGGATCTTGATTTTTGAGCACCTAATAGGGACTATAGATCTCAGTATCTGGTATAAATTTTTAGTTTACAGGTCCACCCATTCCTGAGGTATTCGAAGATGACACACGGACAGACAGATGGACAGGAAAGTTATAATGGTTCCGTTTTTTTTTGAGGTACGGAACCCTAATGAAAGTACGATGTTGAATTGTGAACTGTTATAATTATGGCGTAATTAAAAAAAAATGTTACTAAGACACTATATAGACAATATAAACAACCGTAACGAAAGCAGTTACGCCATTACATTATCATAACGATTGCGGTTACTTACGCTTAAAAATACGTCGAGCATGTTACTTTATCTTTTTATATGCTCTTTTTGATTTTAAAATTCAGTTTAATATAAATGCAGTGGCTTTTCTGCCAGAAAAAAACAGACTTCTTCTTACTAGATTGTTGAATAAAAAGCAGTCATTTTCCTTTTTTTAATCCATAGTATTAATAAAAATCTCAAAACTACAATCTAGTTAAGAAAGAAATATAAAAAATAAGAATTTAATATTATTGGCATAAAATTTTAGCTCCATGTAATAGTATTGTCCCCATGCTACTGTGCGTAAGACGTTGCGTGTGCGCAATAAAAAAGGTCAATGATATTATAAAAACCATACATAGTATCTACCTTTAATCATGTTTCAAAAAGTTATTTGTTATTTTATTTTTCAGGAGATTTTTCAACGTGACAATGTCACCCTATATTTCTTTTAACCTGGTAAAAAACAGTATCGTTAACTGTCTTTTGCATTTGTCATAAGTTCTTTGTAATTCACTCGTATCTTAAATTAGCTGTTTTTTTTCTTCTTCTCAATATGGTTAGGGTCAAAAATGTTACTATCAAATCTGTGCAAGTAAGGATCAATCTATTACCGATTGACCAGATCTAAAGAATGTTTACAAATTTATAAACACTAAAGGCCTGTTCCTTAGTTTCTAATTGATACTTCAAATTAAGATTAAATTACTGGTCTAAGTACATTAATTCATTAAATACCTATAAGCTATATGATGTCAAATAAATACTAGAGCAATGGAGTATAAATTTGTAGCACATTAGCTCATCGTAATTATGACAATTTAGGTCTATTTTATAGCTATGTAGGGTAAGTTCGCCTGTTCGCGTCCACTTAGTGGAGTTGGTAGGTTTGAGCAAGAAAATAAAAATGTTAGAGTAGTAATTTCGAATGAAAAATGGATTTCACATATTCTATATACAATCTTGTTAAATTTATTATACAGTTTTGGACAAATTGATATAGTAATAAATAAATAGACTAATAGCCAAAACATATGATTTTCCCATTTTGCGTCCATAAAATCCAGATTGCGACCACCTGTGGACCAATTTGCGTCCACCAACTTATAAGAGATAAATATAAGAGAAAACTATATTATTTTTTTTAAAAAATGAGAAATTTTAGGTGTAGTATTGTTGACAGAGACTAAGCGCATGAGCGACGATGTCTTACAGCTCCCGGGTGGAGTAAAACAGATCCACAAGAGCACAGTAAATCTGTGCTCTTGTGGATCTGGAGAAGGCACTTTTTGTGTGTGACTAAAATGTGGACGCAATCTTTTCATAGGTCTCACCTATAGGTACAGTTTGCGTCCAAGTATGATTTTCGACATCTGTATCTATTTCTATAGTCGTTATAGTGGACAGAATCAATATAAAACTCATAATGTTTGTCATGATTTGTTTTAAAATAAAAACCATCCAAGTTAGAATTAGTTAGACCAGATGGCGTCCATTGCGGACGCAATGTGGCTAATGTATAAATTTGGTGGTGCAGTTCGCGTCCAGCGTTATTTTAACTGTTAATCAAAAAAAATTGTGCACAAAAATCATTACTTTATTATATGGTTCATAATTAAAGTTTAGAAACGATGTATCCCGAATTTGAAATAAAGCCATTAAAACTTTCCCGTGAAACGCGCTGCTGCTCACTAATTTTTTTGCAAAATATCATACGATCGCAACTATTTATATTAGGTATACAAGATTTTAGTATATTTTTACGTAATAGTGGTAACACGCACAAAGCTTTTATTTATATGCATATACCTACCACATATCTAAGCTTTAATAGATATACCATTGATTTTTGTTAGTGACTCGGTATGGTTATTTCCCACTGTTTTTGAGGAGTGCCCCATCTTTTGGACGCGAACTGGGCGGTGGCCGCGAACAGGCGACATTACCCTAGTCAATGATAGCGTATCCATTACAATGACTATTTAGATAGAGGGACCTATTTAGTTTTAATTATAATTAATATTAGACCTAATTATGTTTAAATACCTACTTTATTTATATTTGAAAGATGGATAGTGAATATAGTTACAACAAATGTTCTTGCTTGTACTTTAACATCTGTTGCGCACGTTTTTGGTATTTATTTATGTATATCTCAAACATGAGTTGTTTTTTTTTTAAACTTAGATCAAGAAGTTTTTGTAGATCTCTATATACGAGCCTATCTGAACTATATCTTTATATATAAGAGCTTTTTCTTAACCTTCTTTCCAATTCATCATTTGGTAGATCGAAGAAATTAAAACTACTGGCACTAAAGTAGTAAAGCAATAAAATAAAACCAAGATGAATTTGATGACTAAATTGTTGATCCCCCGTCATAGGGGCAAGCCTATTTTCCACACAGGGATAGTATACATGAGAAAATCTATAACCATTATGTTATCTGAAACTAAATTCCAATAGCTAGTACAGATGTTACACATAAAAAATTACACCGAACTTGAACTTGGTAAACTCCGGAAGGTTATAGTGAATTCAATCCTATAATTTGAGGGCATTGGGAAAAAAGTACCGTCTCTTCCCTCGTTTGCAAAGCCAAACAAAGACTGAAAGGCCTGTTCTATAGAAAAAAAAGGTAGCAATAATTGTAACTTGGGGTTATCCTTCCCAGGGCTCACCCGGAACTCCAAGCCATAGGCAAATAGATCACCTTGAGGTATTAGACGATAGGAGTCCGGTATAGTATCCATTAGGTTATCCACGAGAAAAAAAAAAGATCACCATAATAGTATATTACACGTCCCATTTTAATTTTTTTTTGAGGTTCCAAATCATTTAATAAACACTACTTGTAGGCATTGGATAGCTAGTTTCATTTTCGCAAAAATGTTAAACTTTGCCTTACATTGTGGTAATGCTCAATCTTCTACCACTTGAGGACTCCAAGGCAGATTTTTTACGACGATCAGTGTTATTTTTTATTTCGCATTTTAATATTTAGCTTAGTTAACTATCTAATACTTGTGTGTTATGTTTGAAAGATAATATTTGATATGAGTAATTAATATTATTTTCATAATTATTTTATAATTTATAATCAGTAAGGTTAAAGAAACACTCTATCAAATGATACTCGACAAGCTTGAATAAGTAAACTATTCCTAGAATGGTAAAATTGTTAAGTTATAATGTTTATATCATCCGTCTCTTTCTCGCGTAAATTAAAGTGTAGTATGAAAAAATAATCCTACTGCTGAGCTATAAAAAGTCAATTGATAAAGTCTGGTAGATAATTTAAAAGGCACAGTGATTTGTAATCTCATGTTATATAACTTATCTACAAGTGTACATAAACATGACTTTTATAAATGTGTTTCTGTTACTACACAAGTAGTATTGTAGTGAAAGATGGATATAAGATATCTATGGCGGCCAAAAGGTTTAACAGAAAAACCAATAGCCATTTATATCTTGTATACTGCTGATTGTGTTTCACAATTACCTTAATAGGCCATTAAAACATAATGTATATATAACTAACGAACACAACGTAAATTGTGAGGCTAAGCACTTTACTGCGCGTGATTGTAATTCTAGTAGCTTGCCGGTGTCGGCGTATAAACCGACCAAATACAAATAACTTACCGGGTCCATAAAATCTCTTTCCATTTGTGACATCAAAAATGATTCCATTTACAGCCAACAAAACTCTTCCGTCCGGCTGAGTTCCATCATAATTCTTTATTTCAGCTACTGTCATGTCCTTTCTTAATTTCGGTAGTCTTGGCGGCGACGGGGCCACGGTCACTTCGGATTCAAAGTTCGATTTTATTATCTTATACACTAGGTACACAATAATAGCTATTAGCACAAGGTTTAAAGGACTCGTGAACTCATCCCATAGTGTTGGGGCACTTGTTTCTGTTGTTTCTGACATTTTATTTTTATTTCGTTCCGACACGACACGTGTGCTGCCCTCGGCCTCTATTATAACACTGATGTGGTATGGTGTATAGTCGCTAGTCGGTTAGTATTACGTTATCAAGTTGTGTCGTAAGGTCAACGCGTACGCCGAACTATGTTTAAAACATGAAGGGATATTTACTCGTTTTAAAGTACTTGTAAGATGGCAGATGTTTATTTGAATTGTGATTAATGTTAAACAGTTGTTGTCGAGCAAACGATCAATTGTAACAATTTAGAATGTCTCATTGGCAGTTTGTGCAGTGCAGTTACTTACAATGCTTATAGATTTAAACATTTCACTTCATCTTTTGTAGATGAGGTGAAATTTCGGATAAATGGGCTCTTGATTTAGTATTTGATACATCAATAAGTTCAATAATGCTAGTTATCTATCTTTGAGATTCAATAAAGCTAACATAATTTTATGAAATTAAACGTTATTATTAAATATTAGCTGATTTGTCTATATCTGAAGGCCAATTCTCCTAATTAATAAGCATCACAATCTCAATCTCAAATCTCTGGACTCGCGACTATAATCATCATCATTATGTAACGTTAATCCCGGTCATCTACAGGTCTTATTAAATAATATTGTGTAATGAATTAAGACTCTTTCAGAGTAGAATTTTTTATTCATCATCATCATCATCATTAACGTCGATCCTGGTCAATCTTTGAAGTGATAACTTCTTTTAGCGCGGACCTATGCTTATTTTTAGATGAGATGAAACCTCTGGACTCTCGACTATAAATATCATCATCATCTAACGTTGCTCCCGGTCATTTACAGGTCTAATTAAATAATATTGTGTAATCAATTACGACTCTTTCAGAGTAGAATTTTTTATTCACTACTCATCATCATCATCATTATTAACGTCGACCCCGGTCAATTTTTGAAGTGAAAATTTCTTTTAGCGCGGTACCTATGCATATTTTTAGATGAGATAAAACATCTGGACTCGCGACTATAATCATCATCATCATCTAACGTTGATCCCGGTTATCAACAGGTCTTATTAAATAATATTGTGTAATCAATTAGGACTCTTTCAGTGTAGAATTTTTTTTCATCATCATCATTAACGTCGATCCCGGTCACTATTTAAAGTGAAAGCCTCGTTTAGCGCGGTACGCAATTTTTTAAATGAGATAAAATCTCTGGACTCGCTACACCGTTACGATACGCAGCTATAGTGTGTGCATTATGCATGTACATATAGCACACAGCAAATTCATTCACACAAATTCCATGAAGTATACTTCATCTAAGCATCACCCAGAGACAATTAATAAAGAATTTCATTACCACCATCGTAAATATCCGCTCATATTTAACACGAATCGCGTTTTAACCGAACAAAAACAGGTTTTCCGCAGTATTCCGTCGATCTACTGTCGATATACATTCAAACTCATATAAATGTCAAATTTGACACATAAATTATGACGAGAATACCAAATATATTTCATTCAGAACTGTGTCTCAAATAATAAGACTAGCAGAATACTGATTTTGTCATTTTCAACTTTCAGTCTCAATTCGATTTAATCAACTTACAGGTAATGTTAGATGCATAAAACTTGGTTACGAGAATGCGTTTTTTAAGATTTGGGAGTCTGAGCTTAGATCGGAACTTAACTTTGACCGTGCTTTTATTACGAGAATTGGCCTTCTGTTATCATAGTATATATAGTAAACAGTAGATCTTCTTATTCTTTCCAATAAATTTTGAATTTCATTTTTAAAAGGTGTCTAAAGGCTGACAGTCGACATTACATTTTATGAATGGCAGAATAGCTTGGAAACCTTTGGTTCGAATATTGAAGAGTTTGTAATATATCGTAATACGATAAACCGGTTTATGAGTATTGAGCGTAGCATTGTGATTTTATGTGTTCAAAACCGGTTAAACTACTTTTCTATGACGTTTTTAAGACAAAACAAAGATGATCTAAAATAAGCGTAGCTTATTTTAAACGCAGTAGACGTGTTGTTGAAGATTCATCTGATGTCGAAATTATGTATAATTAATATTCATTATACCTAGTTATATTATTCTATCTATTATTAATTCCCCACGATTCCTAAGGTTTTAATTGTGCTTGTTGTTTTCTAAATTTGTTCTTGTCAGGAGTTGTAAACAAAACAAGTTGTAATAAATGTGAAATGTATCAACAAAAATGGATAGTATGCATAACCGGTCTATTTTCACTTATAGGTCCCTACGCAAATACAAATAAGATTGAGTATATACCTCGATAGTTTAAAAACAACATTAGAAAACGATGTTTGACATTATAAATAAATAAATAAATAAATAAATTATATAATTGGATTTCTAATCCATATCACTACATATTATAAAACAAACCGCCGTCGCCTCCTTCGCCAGCGAGGTGATGGCGGCAAAAAGAGAGGAGCTGCGGGTTCGGGAGCGAGCAGGACGCACGCTCCCGTCCCACCGGCAATTGCGAGGGCGGCGCCGGGTGTAGTCCCGGATCGCCGCAGACTAGATAATGGCAGTGGACGGAAGGTCGGGGGACCCCGTTCACAATGGCCTTCAGGCGGCTGGCACCCCTCGTGTTCCGGGGTGCCTTCAAGTACCCGCTCGATCACTCTCCACCGCTCTCTGTTCTCACGGGGACGTTTGGGGACGGCTAAAGCGGGCACAAACTAATCTCCTCCGGGAGATCGTGGGGGACAGCACATCTGACCCCCCGAGGAGAGCCTCATCTTGGGGCATTCCCTTAGCCGGGTCGAAGTGAATAGCCCTCAGGCCTATCCTGCGACCCGGTTGGGAAGAAGGTGGAACACCGCGGGGTTTAGTGGGTAGGACGGCCCCCAAAGGGCCGGGAGTCCCACACACCATCCGTGCTGCCCCCGAAGCAGGGTTGACGGCGCGTAAACGCATTCCCCGCGACAAAAAAAAAAAAAAAAAAAAATTATAAAACAAAGTCGCTTTTCGCTGTCTGTCCCTATGTATGCTTAGATCTTTAAAACTACGCAATGGATTACGATACGGTTTTTTTTAATAGTTAGAGTGATTCTCTAAGAAGGTTTTTATGTATAATTTGTTTAGTTTTTATATATATTGACCAAATTATAACGATATTTGTTGGGGATGTCGGAAAAAATAAGCCGTCTGGGAGCTTTCAACAAAAACGCTGCCTAAACCCTTTGAGATATAACAAAATAATGTATGGTGCAATTGTGTATCTAATAAAGGTCTACAAAAACGTCATCGACGACATATGTCTATCTCTTAAGAATAATATACTATATCCATTTTAATACTTAAAAAACCTAACCTAACCACTCCGGGAGTGCCGACAGAAGTGAAAACTCAATTTATTAATAATTTATTTATCTAGACGCGTTGGTACATGCATATATGCACACACTATAGCTGCGTATCGTAACGGGGTGTAGCGAGTCCAGAGATTTATCTCATCTAAATAATTGCGTACCGCGCTAAAAGAAGTTTTTCCTTCAAAAATTGACCGGGATCGACGTTAATGATGATGATGATGAAAAATAAATCTACACTGAAAGACTCCTAATTGATTACACAGCATTATTTAATAAGACCTGTAGATGACCGGAATCAACGTTAGATGATGATGATGATAATGGTCGCGAGTCCAGAGATTTTATCTCATCTAAAAATAAGCGTACCGCGCTAAAAGAATATTCACTTCAAAAATTGACCGGGACGGACGTTAATGATGATGATGAAAAAAAAATTCTACTCTGAAAGAGTCTTAATTGATTACACAATATTATTTAATAAGACCTGTAGATGACCGGGTTCAACATTAGATGATGATGATGATTATAGTCGCAAATCCAGAGATTTTATCTCCTCTAAAAATATGTGTACCACGCTAAGAAACTCCATCCGTCTTACGCTTTTTCGATCAGGTCACGTGTCCTGACGCGAGTTTAAGATTTTATACCCATTACAGAAAAAGTGCTCAACGCCGCTAAAGAAGTTTTCACTTCAAAAACAGCAATTATTAAGTGGTAATTTGAAGGCTATTTACACAAATATGCTATTAATCCTTATCATTTTACTACGTTAGTTGGCTTCAGCTTTTCATGAAGATTATTTTGTCCCTTTACACCTTGCAAATTAAATGAATATCTTAGGAATTATCGCAAATACAAAATTAGGCGCAAAGAAATTAATTTAATTCGACCGGGCCGTGCGGGTAGGTAGGTACCTAGGTACTGGAGAGCGGAGAAGTAATCAATGAATTTGGAAAATGTTCAAACATTATTGTGAATGTGTGGGTGCCACGCGGTGTGAAATTTTTATGCATAAGCGTAGGAGTTCGAAGTATGCCACAGACGAAGCCGTGGGGGTCACCTTGTAAGTAAGAATTATATAACATAACATAACATACTTTCACGCCTTTATCCCCGAAGGCGTAGGCAGAGGCGTACCATACGCCCACGTTTAACCGCATGCTTTGCTTTTTGTCCCACGTAACAGGTGGTGAGCCCATTGCCGTGTTTGAAATGGACAGGTGCAGGTTGTGGCGACCTACTGTTGAAAATTTTCAAACCGCCCATAAGGCATTCAACTGGCTTAACGACTGTCATGTTACTGGCAACCGGGACCAACTGCTGCTTAACGTGCCTTGAAGCACGGAAACGCTCGCAAATATAAATGCCACAAAGTGGTCACCCATCCGAGGACCAACCATATTGAAAGTTGCTTAACGCAGTGATCGTTTACAGAACACTACGTCCGCAGGGCCACGAGCGCCTCTTATATTTATGTAGCGAAACAAATAGGTTCGATATCAGCAAATAAGCAAACAGAAAATAGGAGATAACGGTTATCATCGATAACTAGAAATTCTGTTATCGTTTTGGGTTTTTAGATTATACAGACTATAATTTTAAACAACGTTGTCATCCCTGTCACCGTGATTGGCAGAATTTCAGTGTATTTGTGTTGACAGCATTTTATCAATTAAATATGTCCATGTAGTAAATGACGATATTCTTACCCTATAAAATAACATAAAATAAACCAAAAGTAAACCACAATTTAACGTAACAAAGTGATACGCAATATGGAAGGTTTGAATTAAAGTGTCAGCGTTAAGCTGGTAAAAGGCGTCCTCCGTTAGTTTGGACACGTTCAACGAATGAGTGAGGAACGATTGACGAAGAATTTTATTGTGCAAAAGTAGAGGGCAGAAGGAGTCAGGGTAGGCCGAGACTTACATATGAAAACCACGTGAGCAGATTGCTCAAAAACGGAAAAGTCAAAAGTACTCGGATACCCAGACGTGCATGTATTAAGGGATTAATGAATCTCCTGGAAGCGAAAGCAGTATGCATGGATCGCGATGCCTGGCGATCTGTCCTCTCTAAATACCCCGTCAGGGATAAAGCGTGAAGATAGTTAAGTTTGTTAAGTTAAGCCACAAATTTATTACACATCCAATGGCTTTCATATCAACACTATATATAAATAAGCGAAGCGAAGTAAGTTGAAGCGCTCGTGGCCCCGCGGTCTCAGTGTTCTGTAAACGATCACTGAGTTACGCAACTTTCACTATGGCTGGTCCTCGGATGGGTGACCACTTTGTGGCATTTCCATTTTGCGAGCGTTTCCGTGCTTCGGAAGGCACGTTAAGCCGTTGGTCCCGGTTGCCAGTAAAATGGCAGTCGTTAAGCCTGGTTGTATGCCTTATGGGCGGCATGAAAAATTTCAACCACAGGTAGCCACAACCTGCGTCTATCTATTTCAACACGGCAATGGGCACAGGGACAGGTAAATCCACACGGTGAAAAGTGGGCATATTATATGCCTCTGCCACCCCTTCGGGGATAAGGCGTGATGGATATTTATTTATTTATATATAAATAAGCCATTTTGGGTGTGTTTAAATATTATCTTCCAAGTGATTTTTTGTACCAATGTCGCTCGCCTTAGCTACCAAAATTCATACTTTATGCATTTAAAATACGTACCGACTTTATAACGAATAACTACATAATATGCATTTTGTACGGACAACGGTACCATAAATATTTATTTTTGAATTTTTTAACATATGGCATGGTGTTGATTCGCAAATATTTCAATATTTGTAGTAAGTTTTACAGTTTAGTATTTATTGCAACTGTTATATACGTTTTTATACCTTTATGGTGACAGACGAGCAAAAGGCTCACGTCATTGAAAGTAGTCACCGTAGGGTTTAGACGGTTGCAATACAGAGTTTGGTACTGCACTACCGCTGCCGCGAGATGCGATGCCGTTTCTATAGAATACCTACTAGGTATTACCTATTCATATAGGTGTGGGCATAACGTTGGAGCGTCGTAAAATTGTCGCTTTCAAATAAAATCATGAGTTTTGTCAAGTAATACCTGAAGTGTTTTAAAATGATCAACCACTATTCAAATTCGTTGAACGACTATGTAAAATTATCTACCATCCATATCAATTTTATCAACTCTTTCATTGTTATATGAAATCTAGATTTACCAATACAAAACTTTAAATCCTTAATATTTGTGGATGCCTATAACAACTCAAATAATATTTCTCAAATTTAAAACTTACTATGCAACTGCAAAATGCTATTATTATAACTAATTATTACTAAATTATACAAATTTACTTCGGTACTCACTTACTGAAAAAAACTATTAAACAGTTAATTTGATTGCAAATTATTCTGGACTGACCTTGAATGACAATCTCAAACTAAGCAGTTGTGTGAACGCTAAAAACATTTATGAGACTGCAAATATTTATTTATATTGTCTGTAAAAAAAATATCGTAAATTTCAAGCCAATTGTGGTAATGTTGTGCTCGCTTTTGGAGTTATGACAGCCAATTTAATTGGATGCCTGACAGTTCAATTAATTCGAATATTTTTTGATCTGAAATCCTACTTTGATTTCATTCATTGGTTCATTATATTGATGGGTACGCTTTTGTAAATAGGTCGAAGAATGAGCAATATCAGTATACATGTTTGATTAAGCCTTTATTTGTATTTAAAATGTTATATTATATTTAAAATAAATATTTAAAATGTATCCTGTATGTAGGCAGTCAAGCATAAGGGCCACCTGATCAATGGTTACTGTGTAACACTTTTGAGTGTCGGTTACATATTCATAAGAATTGATTTACTAACTTTATTTCTGTATACATCCCTTTTGTGGAAACAAACTCAATTTTCACAATACTTTAGTTATAAATAAAAATAAATAAATAAATATCCATCACGCCTTATCCCCGAAGGGGTGGTAGAGGCATTTTTTTTTTGCCCACTTTTCACCGTGTGGATTCCTGTCCCACGTAATAGGTGGTGAGCCCATTGCCGTGTTGAAATAGACAGATGTGGCTACCTGCTGTTGAAATTTATTAAGCCGCCTATAAGGCCGTCAACCAGGCTTAACGACTGCCATTTTACTGGCAACCGGGACCAACGACTTAACTTGCCTTCCGAAGCACGGAAACGCTCGCAAATGTAAATGCCACAAAGTGGTCACCCATCCGACGACCAGCCATAGTGAAAGTTGCGTACCTCAGTGATCGTTTACCGATCACTCTAGTTATAACTCTAAACTTATTTGTCTATTATTTAATATGTTAAAACATTTCATTCTCGTTTGTTTTTGTTTTGAGTGACATGAGTTTGACGTTGTCAAAACTGTCACGGTCGTTTCGAGTTCCTGGGCGCGTTCTAGAATTAACGCGTGCTGTCTATGGTGGTTTTCAGTCTGGTGCTGGACATTGAACTTAGATAGATTGGCTGTCCTAACTCACATCCACACATAATGTATTGCGTGCGGTGTGACAAACAGGAATAGTAAGGTTTTTATGTTGGTTTCGTTTATTCTGCCAATGTTTTGTCAAGGCTGTATGGTGTATGACTTTGGCCTGCTGTGATCGAGAGAAAGAAAAAAAAGAAGCTGGTTCTTTTTTTGACGAGAACGGCGTGATGAAAAAGCGCTTGGTCATGGTGATTTAATTCGGATTAATATCCGAAGTCTTTTTAGCTAATGCTAGGAGTCTGCCTATCAAGAGACTTAGCAAATAACATGAAAGAAGGATGATGATAGAAGCATCTAGTTAAAACCCCACTGAAATAAGTGGTAAGTTAAAACTATGTAATCTCTTGGACTGCATTCTTTAACAGAATGTTGAGGGTAAAAGTGATTTTTATTACAAATTACTAATGTCTGTAACTTTTCTGTTGTTACAGGGGTTTTTCCGTTTTTGTTCTTTTTCGTTTTGGGATCTTTATTTTATATCTACATAATAATTGAGTTTAATGTGTCTCACGTTCTCTGCATTCTACATTTTTATTCTGAATGTCTGTAAGAAGACTTAAAGTAAGCTGAGACATTGTGAAAAGAAGATATTTTTTTCTACTCTGGTTACCTTCAACCTGGACTTCTAGAATAGGAAGAGATGTGGAGGACTTGGATGTTCCTGAAACTTAAATCCAGATAAGTGGTCATCTTTAATTAGTTTCTATAATAACCCAGTAAAGGCCGACTGATGTTGATAGTTTAAAAGGAATAACTTTTAACTTTAAATATTCATTTCTCTGTTGCCTATGTAGATTTCAACTACTTTAATATACTGGACTACCGATGTGACGTTCCAGTTACACATATTTTATAATCTTTTTATTATCACAAAGGAATATTAATATGAAACTTTATTTTTACCTTGTTATGTTGTAGTGTATGATGATGATAGGAAGCGGTGTTGTGTGTTAACAAAACTCAGAGATAGTTTAAATGTATGTCTGTATACAATTTAGATATTTTTAAGGCATCTGACAACTGCTTTAATATTTGTCATTTTAGGCCACGCCCATTTCCATACTTTGGTTTAAATTTATATTTGTACTAAATATAAACTTATTTGTGTATAGTGACCATATATGTATTGATCCCACTATGCATGACTAAGCTATTTCTTTGTACTTTCATATATGCATATTCATGTCTACATATGGATATAATTTAAATAAATATAATTAATAAGTCGATAATATGAGGTTTTTTAATTGCATCATTCGTTTGATGGAGAGATACCTGGCGCCCTCTTTTTATAAATTCTGGTATTTCTCTGCTCCAGGTTGGTCCATACTCACTCCCTATACACATGCTCTGCTAGCTGGTGCACCGGTGATTCTTTGAGATAGTGTTACTTACATATCTCCAGGGATTACCAACCGTACGTGATGGGTGTATGTAGGTGTGTTGTTGCTACCTAGTGCGCACCACCCCTACCAAGCCCGTCAACCGTTATAACTGAATCAAATTGATCTAATCTCTAGCATATCGTTCGGCTCAGTAGAGATATTTGGAAAATGAAATTCCAAAAAACTAGTTTGTAGGACAACAGATAATAAATCTGGCCAGTTATGTCAGACTTTGGCCCCTGAGAATAATCATAATAAAAATATTGTTTTTATAAACCTGGTGCACCATAATGTTAGAGGTTTAATAAATGGTAAAGATTTAGAGTTGGAGCTATACATTAATGCAAATTCTATTAATATTTTTTGTGCTACAGAGCACTGGTTATAAGATCATGAAATCACATTGTTGAACTTCATAAATCACCAGGTTGCTAGCTCGTTCAATAGAAAACATTCTAAACGTGGAGGCTCTTTATTATTAATTAATAAAAACTTAAAATTTAAAGAACGTAAGGATTTAGTAGCCCTCTCCATTGAGCGAGTTATTGAGATTGCCAGTATTGAGTTTGAGCATTTCATCTTGTTAAGCGTATACAGTCCCCCTAAAGCTCCGTACATTAAATTTGAAGAAAAGCTTGAAGAAGCACTGTTCAAATGCCAATGTCCTAAGAAATCTATAATAGTTTGTGGAGATTTTAATGTTGATATACTAGATACATCATTAACTCCATCAGAGAGAAATAAAATGAAAAATTTATTTAAATCCTTTAATCTGCATAGTACTTTCTTAGAACCTACTCGTATTACAGCAACCAGTGCAAAATGTATTGATAATATTTTTACTAATATTAAACCAATAAATAAAGGTTTTGTGGATCCTGTAGAGTCAGATCATCGTGGCCAATGGATAAAGTTTCCTAAAATTAGTAATAAAGTCTGCAAAAAACAAATTAAATATGTACCAATTAACCAAAGTCGTATGAATATTTTTAAAGAAAATATAGTAAAGAGATTGCCATATCTACCTGACTTTACTGGTGTAGACCATTCATATACAAACTTATTTAATTTGATTAATGATGAGTTTGGCAAAGTTTTTACCTCAAAAACTCTACAGATTGGTGGTCGTCCTGTTTTCAGTGATTGGGCTACACCAGGTATTTTTAAAAGTAGAAACAAATTATTTGAATTAAATTCAGAAAAATCATATAATTTTAACCAAACCTTTCAGAAATTTGTTAAAAATTATTCTAAGATATTTAAACAAACATGTTATCTTGCAAAGTCAAACTTTATTAAAATTAAAAAATTGAGAGGTGTCAAGGGACACCCGGATGGAACGAAGTTCCCTTCGATTAATTAGTGAAGGAATTGTAATATTTTTTTTTTTTTTTATTAAATTAAATAATAATTTAATTAATTAATTATTAATTAATTTAATTCTTTTTTTTATTTTATTTTTAATAAAAAAAAAACTAAAAAAAAAAATATTATTTATTATTTACAAAAAACCTGTATACACTCAACAAAAATAATCGTCGCGACACCACACTGTTCAATGCGAAATAGAAATGAAAAAAAAATATAAAATAAAAAATGCAAAAAGCAAAAAGTGTCGTGACAACTTTTCGTAAGAATTTAAAAAGATGATGTTAATGTATTAATAAATAATTAATAAAAATATAAAATAAAAAAAGCAAATAGCTAAAAGTGTCGTGACAACTTTTCGTAAGATTTTTTTCCGTCTAGCCCCCTTTCACAACGCGCGATAAGGAACTTCGTTCCAAAATTTCTAATTCTGTGAATAAAATAAAAATTACTTGGAATATCATTAACTCTGAATGCGGTAGAACTATGGTGACAGAAAGGGATTTCCACTTAAAAGTAAATGATTGTCATGTTACAGGGGACCTGGAAGTGGCGACGGAATTTGAACATTTTTTCGAAAATGTACCTATTTTGACGACAAAATCTCTGCAAGCGTCTTCCAGTTCCTCTGAACATTTATTAGAAGAATCTGTTCCTTATTGCAGGGATGCATTTGTATTCACAGATATTTGCGCTCAGGACATTGTAAAACAATTTAAATGTATCGAAATTAAGAAAACCGCGGACCTTTGGGGATTATCGGTCAAAACTGCATCATGTATAATTGAGGTCATTGCGCCCCATCTAGCAACTGTGTTTAATGACTGTGTTTGTAGTGGTACATTTCCTGATTTAATGAAACACAGAAAAATCGTTCCTTTGTTCAAGGCTGGCAGCGCTACAGACCCGTTTAATTTCCGACCAGTGTCAGTGCTGCCAACTTTGAGCAAAGTATTTGAAAAAATAATTTTGAATCAAATGCTATCCCATTTTGATATTCATAAAATATTTCATACAAAACAGTTTGGTTTTACGAAAGGGCGCTCAACTTCCGATGCTGGTGTTGAGTTATTAAAATGTATTCATGAAGCCTGGGAAGACAAGCAAGATGCATTAGGTATATTCTGCGATCCATCCAAGGCTTTTGATTGCGTTCAACATGAAACATTGTGCAAAAAATTACATCACTATGGAATAAGAGGCAAATCTCTCGACCTTCTGTCTTCATATTTGAACAATAGAATACAAAGGGTCAATATTAATGGTACACGTTCTGTAGGATCCATGGTTACAATGGGTGTGCCACAAGGCTCGATACTTGGGCCATTCTTGTTCCTCATTTATATTAATGATTTACCATTTTATGTAGGGGACAGGAATAGGATTGTTTTGTTTGCAGATGATACCTCATTGATTTTTAAAATTAGAAGACAATTAGATAATTATGACGATGTAAACAATGCAATCACGAGAGTAGTTCATTGGTTCAGCTCTAATAATCTTTGCCTGAAAACAAAACTAAATGTATTAAATTTACTCTACCAAATGTAAAACAAGTTACGGCCAATGTTTAACTTAATGGACAAGTGTTAGAGTTTGTGGAATCAACTGTGTTCCTTGGTATAACTATTGATGCCAATTTGCAGTGGGGCCCGCACATAGAAAATACGGTCTCTAGGTTAAGTTCGGCTGCATACGCTGTAAAAAAGATCAGGACTCTAACAGATGTAGATACGGCTAGAATGGTTTACTTCAGCTATTTTCATAGTATTATGTCTTACTTAAAAAAAATTATTTACATCTGCAGCAGTCTCCCAAAGGAGAATCTTTGGGGGAGTGCCGCAGATGTAAATAACATTTTTTTTCTTCAAAACGGGCTGTACGCGCTATATATAATTTGGGCCCCAGAGTCTCCCTCCGAGAAAAATTCAAAGAAGTAAATATTCTAACCGTAGCATCACAATACATTTTGGCTAATCTTATGTATGTCCAGAAAAATCTATCACAGTTTACTAAACTCTGTGATAAACATAATATAAACACTAGACATAAAAACAATCTTTTAGTTCACCACAGTCGGCTGCATAAGATTGGCGATTCTTTCCAGGGTAACTGTATACGCTTTTACAACAAGCTTCCCTGTGACCTGAGAAATTTACCATTAAATAAATTTAAAAAGTTTATTAAAAAAAAGCTTTGTGAAAAAGGTTATTACTCTATTCAAGACTATTTACAGGACAGGGATGCCTGGAAATGATCTGCTGGCAAATAAAATATTATAGTCATAATATATTAAATTGTAAATAGGCCATCAAAAAAAAAAAGCCTTCCTAAGTTTCTTGCCGGTTCTTCTCAGGTGGGCCGCGTTCCGAACCGGTGGTCACTTTAAATATTCAATTTTTTTCTTTAGTTTTAGTGTATGACATTTTGTAAACGCCGTTGAAATGGTCTATGTAAAATAAAGACATTTTTATTTTTTATTTTTTATAAGGAAAAACCGTGGTAGTTTAGTATGTACTTGGTACCTACGTCGGAGCTAGGAGTCCTACAGAATACGCCTGTTAGGCTGAAAATGCTTCAGCAGGGTAGTGCAGTGTCCTAATGCATTCCGCCACGTTTAAAATAAAACCAGATGTGATGTACTGTACTTATTTTAAAAGTCAATGTGTGTTAAAAATATAGAAATGGTATTTTGTATATTGTCTACTAATCTCCTAATATTCTTCACCAATTCTTCTCTTACCAACGCAGGTGCAATTCTTAGACCTGCAATGTGTCAGGTGCAACTATGAAAAAAAGAAAAATAATTAGCTAGAGTTAGGATAGAGTGAAAAGGTGTTCTAATTAATTAATATACAAGCAACAAGATAATTCCATCATCTTTACCCCTAGATGGTATTATATGTGTAATGTAGGCCCAGTTATTAGCGTCTCTGCAAGAGTGAACTATTCAACGCTTAATGTCATCACATTAAACTTTATTCTACTCTAATACATAAAGCTGAAGAGGTTGTATTTTGGTTGATCGCGCTAACCTCAGGAACTACTGGTCGAATTTGAAAAAAACATTTTGTGTTTGATGGCTCATTTATCGAGGAAGGCTATAGGCTATATATCATCGCGCTACTACCCTGGAAAACGGAACAGTAATCATAAATGTCGACAAATCAGGCAAATTTTTATATTGTATTGTAAATTTTATGGTGTTCAATAAAATGTTTTCTATTCTATTCTAGAATTTATAAGTGACCGGATTAAATAGGTGCGACTGGAATTCGAAATATGTCACGGGCAAAGCCGTGTAGGTCACCTAGTTTCACATGTAAACGTTTTTTTCATGATTTTACAGTCTTAAAAATATGTTTTGAAAAGTTTCTCAATTAAAATTTTATTGGTAGTGGTGCAATAGTAATTTAGGTTTGTTTATAATATTTCTTGCAAAGCAATAAAATCATTCGGCAGCGTATAATGCTTTATTATGGACTTGCCTACTCTATCTTACCAATCCCTCCCCTATGTGAATTGCGTCATACGACCTTGGTAAGACAATCTTAAATAGACGTTAATTAATTCCTTCTGCAGTTAACGAACCCACACGTTTGTGTAATAAATTTCTGTATATTCTTCTCACAAGTATTTTAAATAAATACAATTAAAACTAAAAAAAAGAAGTGTAGAAGCGCTCGTGGCCCCACTGACTCCGTGTTCTGTAAACGATCACTACGTTAAGCAACATTCGCTATAGGCGGTCCTTGGATAGGTGACCACTTTGAGGAATTTACATTTGCTAGCATTTCCGTGCTTCGGAAGGCACTATAAGCCGTCGGTCCCGATTGCCAGTAAAATGGCAGTCGTTAAGTCTGGTTGAAGGCCGCTTGAAAAAATTTGAACAGCAGGTCGCCACAGCCTGCGCCTGTCCATTTCAACACGACAATAGGCTCACCACCCATTACGTGGCACAAAATGCAAACAGTGAATTGTGGGCGTATAGTCCGCCTCTGCCTACCCCTTAGGGGATAAATGCGCGACAATATGTATGTATTTATGTAACTACTAAAAACAATTCTTGCTTATTAAGTGTGTTGAGAAAACTATTATGATTTATAGGCCTGAATGCAAGTAAGACTAAGGTTCTAGTATTTGAAAGAGATGACGTAAGAACTAAATGCGATATTAGGGTAAACCAGGAACGTCTAGAGCAAGTGAATGAAATTGTGTATTTAGGGAGTATGTTTAGCGCGGATGGAAGATGTGATTCGGATGTAGAACGGCGAGTAGCTGCCGGAAACAGAGTTAACGGTGCTTTGTCCCAATTAGTAAAGCGACAAAGCATCGTAAAAGAAGCACGACTGGCGATTCATAACGCAGTGCTAGTGCCGACTTTGCTTTACGGTAGCGAAACCTGGGTATGTCAGCAGATGCATGAAAGTAAATTGAATGCTGTGGAGATGCGATCACTTCGAAAATTGTGCGGCGTTACCTTGGCCGACCGAATACGTAACGAAGTGATACGCAATATGGCAGGTTTAAATGAAAGTGTCAGCGTTAAGCTGGAAAAGGGCGTGCTCCGTTGGTTTGGACACGTCCAACGAATGAGTGAGGAACGATTGACGAAGAATATATATTGTGCGAAAGCAGAAGGTAGAAGAAGGTCAGGGTAGGCCGAGACTTAAATATGAAGACCACGTGAACAGATTGCTCAAAAACGGAAAGGTCAAAAGTACTCGGATACCCAGACGTGCGTGTATGAAGCGATTGATGAATCTCGAAGAAGCGAAAGAAGTATGCATGGATCGCGAAGCCTGGCGATCTGTCCGCTCTGACTACCCCGTCAGGGATACAGCGTGAAGATAGTTAAGTTAAGATTTTCTCAGTTTCTCTAATAATCATATCTCAAAGTGTCTTTTTCACAAAAGAGAATAACGTTGGAATTATCGTGGTATCACCTATTTCTGCTTCGGCGGCAGTAGCGAGCCCTCAGCGTGGCAGTCGTACACTGCCACGCTGAGGGCTCGGTTTTAAATCCTGGGTCGACATAAATATTTGCGTGATCTACAAATGTGTGTTTCGGCTTTTGGATGTTTCCTGTCAGTTATCTAGATCACAGAGCACAAACTTTTATTTGTGTGGTTTGAGCTAAATGATGTTATGATAAAAAGTGTCGCACAATATTTATTTCATTATTAATATTATTTCAATACTCTATCTAAGAAACATTGTCCACGAGCGAGAGAATCGCTTAAGATCCGTGATCAGATAGTGTATACGAGTGGCAAGGCGATAATATTTCTCGACTTGACGGCCCCTAACACATAACTTTTGGTGGGTCCATATTCACTCTAACGCTTGCTTCGGTGTTTGATACCTGATCAAGTACTGAAGCCGTATAAAGTAGTTTACGTATTTACTATATATATATATATATATAAGTAGTTTACGTATTTACTATATATATATACTATTATATTATACTAAAAGCTAAGGAACTCTTGTATTACCTTCAGAATCATCATCATCTGAGAGTTTGGTCCACTTGCTACACCCGGGGTCTACTTTTACTCCTCCACTTCGCACGGTCATCGGCGGAAATCTGTGGTAAAACCATTGGCACGTATGTCATCGCTTACGACGTCAAGCTAGTTCTTCTTGGGTCTTCCCCTCTTACTGGAACCCAGTGGAGCCGACATGGCCGGACATTTGTACTCCACGTTATGTAGCTCCGCTATTGCTATACCATACCAGCGATATATCATCATCATCCGAGCGTCTGTCCCAGTTGCGTCCGCGACGCCCGGGGTCCGCTTTCAAATACCATACCAGCGATATAATCTTAAGATTAATATTAGAAATCATGTCATTCATTACTAGACAGTGTACTTGTTTCCCAGTATCAGACTCTCTTAAATATTATTTTGTTGCAATAGGTATAATAAATAGGTATTATGGATGGCGCTTATCGATGTCAATTCAAACTGTGTATTCATTAGCTTCATAATCTCTGATTGATTTTATCGGTACGGAGACATGCGCAGGAAAATTTTCAGCTGTTATAAATAAACCAAGGCTTTTGCATTAACACTCACAATACGGCTTCAGGAAGATTTGCTAGAATGACAACAATATTTTGCTTGTACTGTCTTTAAAGTCGCATTAATTGTATTTTTCGCCTCTTATAAACGTAAGAGAAACGTGAAGGTAAAAGCAAAGTTTCAACAATTCAATTTATATTATTATACAGTCACGCCTCTATACTCAAAGGGGTAAACAGAAGCCTACATTTCACTGTATGCATTTCCGACCACGTAACAGTTAGTGAACTCATTGCCGTGTTGAAATGGATAGGCGCAAGTTATGGCGACCTGCTATGGAAATCTTTCAACTTAGATTAACGATCATCATGTTACTGGCAAAACCAACGGCTTAACGTGTTTTCCGAAGCACGGAAACGCTCGCAAATGTAAATGCCACAAAGTCGTCACCCATCCAGGTATAGTAAAAGTTTACAGATCGTTAACAGAACACAGTTAGAGGGAGTACGAGTGTGAAAAATATTACAAAACAATTATTAAAGGACATCATGTGTTTATTTCATAACTACAACAATAACAATACTAAATTTAAAGTTAAAATAACTTGAGACTCAAGCTGGACTCTAATCACCGTCTTCTGAATTGCCGGGTCAGACATTTAACTAAATAGGTTCGGTCTGAAATAGAGGCGCTACATAGTGTGAGATTAATTATAGAGCCACATTGTTTGGATAACGGAAACTCAATTACTTTTGAACATATTAATATGATAATTACAAGATTATAATGAGACATCTTATTATAATACCTCCGCCTTTTTCCCGGAAGTAGCAGATACATACTAAAACCCCTTTTCAATAGGAATATTTCCTTTTACGTAACAAGTTCCAGGGGCAGGTTTCAGTTAAGTTTTATTGTTATATTTTCAACATGACCATAAAAAATTCAACTTGCTTCAACGAATCCCATATCAATGGCAGCTGGGAACACCGGCCTAACGTAGCTTCCAAAGCACGGAAACGTTCATAAGTGAAAATACCACAAACGGTCACCCATTTCGCTACTTACTGTAGCGTAAGGTATTTAAACGGCATTAAGATGTTTGGGTTACATAAAACTAAGATTGTTAGCTACGAGCGCTAAAAATCAAGATTTAGAATAAAATTACGTCACGCTAGGTAAACAATTTTTTTTAAACACTGATTTGTCAGACTAGTATACGGCCCATCTGAAAGTGATCACCGTAGCCTATGGACGTTTGAAAACCCCATTCTTTAAAAGTTCAGTAAAACCCAGGCAGAGAGTTCATTCTACACTCTCGGAGTAAAGCCTCTATCGGACCTAACCGTGTGCGGGCGCTCCGGACGCAAAGTGTAAGGGTGAATACCTGTGTATCGCGAGCGGTGCGATGATAGAAGGTAGCCGTGGGCATCATATCAAACAATTCCTTCGAGCGCAGACCGTTGTACAGGTGATAGAACACACATAACAATAGGTATGAAATAGCACAACATAGCTAAGTTGATAGCATACCTTAGTGTGCAATTGTGCATACGAAAACTTCCAAAGTGAGCTCCAGTAGGCATCTACTTCAACGTCTCTACTCTTTTTTCTTCTTCATAATTTATAATGATTTCTCTTAACAGGCCATAACAGGCTGGCGGCGGCATTGTCTTGATTGATGCAATACCTACACCCATTTGCACTAAAGTTAGGCGTGTCATAAGTAAAAAAGCGTATCACAACTAAAACTTCTTAAGAGTTCCTAAGACACTCCCAGTGAAATAATACATTGCACTAACCCTAGGTGTATCATAAATAGACCAAGTCAATGCCAATGAAATGTCAACATAATTGATGCTAGACCAAAGAGTTTCCATAGTTAGGATTGACTAAAATTGTGTTTAGGGCAAATGGGCACTAGTTATTCTAGAAAGGCTTTTTTACATGTGGAAATCCTCATGGATACTGTTCAATACTCTTACCAACTTTACTCTTGTAACACTAGGAAAAGACGTCATAATCATAAATAATGGTCAGATAATATTGTAAATTAAATTGATAATATTTTGAGGATTGTTGTGACTCTGAATATCAATGTTTGTGGTATTAGCATATAACCGTTTGGTCTGACGTCTGCGTTATATTTGAAAGTCATGAAAAGCCTAAAGGAGCGAATTAAATTATTTCAGTAACTATACACAAAACCAAAAGATAATAGGGTGAATTTCCCGGGCACAAAAGTTGCGTGGCATCAATGAAATTGGTACTAAAAACATAGTTATAATTTACTATTTTTTTTCTATTTACCTGAAATGGTTATCTATGTTAAGCACTAAATATTTTTATAATAGGAATAATAGGCACTTCAAAATAAATTTAACCCGAAATCTTTCATTGCCGTGTTTTTCCGCACCTCACCTTGATATATATTATACCTCATTGATAAAAAAGTATTGATTATTTATATTGAAACTTAGATTTTATTGATACGTGAATAGTTAAAGCATTTACGAAATATATTTATTCCAATATTTAAAGATTACAACGAATGGTTAATAAAAAATCATTTGTCCCAGAACCACCTTTCATCGCCGCCGCATCCTATACATGTTTAAGAATTTTGTCTAATCTAAAAACTTGTGGTCCCCCCCTTGTGCGCTAAACGTTGCAGATTGGTGTCGCCTTAGTGCTTGACGTGGAAGAATGTACATTCGTGCATGCGTTTTCGCGCTATAAATGTAAATATTCAATTTTTTATGTTATGGACATTTTTTCTTTCATCGCCGTGGACAGGTATAACTTCTATTTTAATAAGTTTGTCCTCTTGATTGAGCATTCAATAGTAAACCATTTATCTTAAGTTTATTTGTGAAATGTATATTACTTCGAATAATTTATAGATTTGTTATTATTTTAAATTTTTGCCTTGATTTTCATCGCCATGCTTTCATTGCCATAATTTCCGTGGCTAAATTTGGCTATGGCAATGAAAAAAAGACACTAATGAAAAAATTTTTTTTTTCATTACCGTGCTATTTACGAATTCATTGCCGTGGCCAGGTGTTTCATTTCCATGACTTATGTTTTCTTTGCCGTGGTAAGATTATGCAGAAAAAACATCATCATCATCCGAGCGCTTGTCCCAGTTGCGTCTCACGACGCCCGGAGTCCGCCTTAGTCCTTTTTTTCCTCCACTTCGCACGGTCGTCGGCATCGCCTGTAGTGAGACCATTGGCACGTGTTGGCGGCAGCAAACATGTGGCCAATCACAAAATTCGTGTTTATTCATTTTGAATGTATGATTATAACAGCATCCGTTTAAAAAGATGTTGACATTTCAGTTTATCCTAATCCACATGTGCAGCGAAAAGATTTTCGATATATAAATACCATCTGCATAGTATTACGTCACTTACCCCACCAATTGATTTGACATAAAAGGCAGTGCTCGCACAAAAACGGTTTTTATTCAAAAACGCTGTTAGTTTGGTGCACATGTGAATTGTTAATTACGACGATTAATACTAATGATAAAGTTATATGTAGTTGCAAGGCGGTATATATGATATACAGTATTTTATATGGATTGGCAAGTTAGTTGTATGACAGTCACAGGACAGAGCATCTAAAAAGCTAAGCTAAGTACCTTTATTGTTACATTTGTATTTTCATATTATATTCATATATATATCATGTCATCCCTTATGACGTCAAGCCAGCACTTCTTGGGTCTTCCTCTTACCGGGACCCGGCGGGACTGACATGGCCAGACATTTGTTTCCCACGTAACCCAGGCGGTTGCCGCAAGACATGAACATACCAACGAAGGCGACACTCTTGCAACTTTTCTGCAATGTCACGGACATGAAGGCTGCCGCGGATGGAAGATTCCTCACGCGGTCCATCCGCAAGACTCCACACATACACCGCAGCATCTTCATTTTCGTGACACGCAGTTCTTGCTTGTGTCGCTCCAATATGGGCCACATCTCACTGCCAAGTAAAAGGGCAGGTATAATAATGGTTTTGTAAACCTGTCCCTTCAACTGGATCGGCATTTTTGGGTCGCAAATGACACCGGTCATCTCTCGCCATTTAGCCCACGCGGCCATCGATGTCACTGGATGTGTGTTATACAGAACCCAGGTATTTAACCTGGTCCGTGCGTTCGACCAATCACCGCCTATGCGGACGGATGTGGGATCTTTCGAGTATAGTGCCAAGTACTTGGTCTTTGCCACATTAAGTTTCAGACCACCGTTCTCAAGTCTCCTTTCACGCTGTCAGACGGCGCACCAATCTGCCCATGCGTCTGCCAGTGCGATATAGTCAGCAAACATGGAGGCTATATCACATGAATAGAAGCGTACTGAGGACCGAACCCTGGTATACCCCGACGGTGATAGGGATGGGTTTCGGGTCACCAAGCGGTTTAAACCATGAAATCTGAGTCATGGTACATTTCCCGGATAGTGTCAATAGAAATGTCTAGAACCCCTTTAGACCACAGTGCCCGTCATCCCCATGCCCATCATCGCTCGAGGAACACAGTCGAAGGCCTTCTGCATGTCTAGGAATAGACACTGCAGAGGCGTGTTTTTCGTCCTTTATTTCTCCGCGACAAATCTCAGGGCAAACACAGGGTCCGTGGTCCCATGGCCAGGGCAAAACCCATATTGACACTCTGAGAGAGTACACCTGCCGGATCCGGGAGTCAATAATAGACATAACCTATATGCCGCGGTAGCTCCCGCATTCCTGCACTGACCTTGACTTGACGACTGGAGTAATAATACTCAGCCTCCATTAGTTTGGGATCTGCCTGCTGAAGAGTATGTGGTTGAAAATGTTTACTAACATTGCGCGGATATATCGCCTTCCAGGCTTTGATGGTGAATCCATCGGCTCCGACAGATTTCCGATTCCTTATGTGCCGAAGAGCAATCTGGACTTGTGCAGGCCTTAAAGGCAAACAACAGGCAAAACAACAGGTAATGCCCAATATTAACAGTTCCGGACACGTCAAGTTATCCGCAATACTATAAAGACTTTAGATTTTTACTGTACAGTCAACTACAAAAAATTCGCGTGTTAACCTTACAAACTGATACCTTACACACACACACACACACACACACACACACACACACACACAAAAACACGCGCGCTCGCATGCATAAATAATCTGAACAGGAGAGAAAGGAGAGGAAAAGATCGACAGATTGAAAAGTAAAATCAAAAATTTAGAAGCGATCCTGTATTACGAGAGGATCATCTGAGAAAAGAAAGAGAATGATATGTTATAAATAAGGCTGTCGGAATAGTTGTCCCACGAAGTGTAATGACTTCACACAAGCTTCGAATACTTCGCAAGAAGAACTTGGCGAGTGCACGTGCTTCTTATAAAAAAGAGAGCAAATCTTCGAAAACCTCCAAAAGTAACTTATGGTGTAGAATATGCTGAAACACCAAGGATGGACCCAAATGAAATGTCTTTTGAGTTATTTCAAGTAGACCATGATAACATGCAGATGACTCCTCTAACAAGACTAGTAGCTCACGTCTTTAATCTTTAACACAATTTGCGAATTGACGATCTAGTAGTAACTAGCTCAAATAAAAAAATAAACACTTTTTTCTCTCAAGTTTTTTTTTTGCAAATGATGAATGGGAGTAGAATTAGGAAAGAATGACAACACTAATTAGAGTTCTCAATTCTACACTAATTTACCACACTACTACTCCTAAAAGTTTGTGTATGAGAGTAAGATTTGGATAGATATTAATCCAAATCTTACTCTCATACACAATTTTTGCTGGAATCAAGTTAACGTTTGTGGTATGGGAGATATATATATATAGGATCCGATGGAGTGACTCCGTCTGGGTATGTTTTTCCCTCTAGGAGACAGGTGTGTAATACTCAGGTAATATAAATATAAAATATTACGTCTTATATGGATTTTCATTTCCGTGGATGTTCATCACTACGGTGGCGTTTCCCTTGTCGGCCTTAAGCACTAAAATATCCCGGTTATCCCGAATGTTATTCAGCGCTTGACGCTCTTTCCTAGTGATGTTACTAGTCGGAAGCCTTGCTTTACGTAAGATCACCGCAACGTCCTGTCTAAGGATATCAGCATCGCCGGGCGGTACCTTATTCCGACTAGTAACATCACTAGGAAAGAGCGTCAAGCGCTGAATAACATTCGGGATAACCGGGATATTTTAGTGCTTAAGGCCGACAAGGGAAACGCCACCGTAGTGATGAACACAACTGATTACCAAAGAAAAATACTCGAACTGTTAAGTGATAACGAGGTTTATAAACCGATATCATACAACCCTACGGCCAGAGTGACGCGAAAAATACGAACTCTAATCCGGAATTACGAGGACCTGTTTTCAGAAGACGAGTACAAACAACTGTATACGCCAAAAACACATCAGCCACCAAAATTGTATGGTCTGCCTAAAATACACAAGGCCAACGTGCCGTTGCGGCCCATTGTAAGTCAAATTGCTTCTCCTACTTACGATCTTGCAAAGCACGTAGCGTCCGTATTACAACCATTGGTAGGTAAAACATCGTCTTTTGTAAAAAACTCACGGCACTTTATAGATATTTTGAAAGATATAAAATTGGAACCTGATGAGGTCATGGTAAGCTTTGACGTGGAGTCGCTTTTTACCAACGTTCCAATAAAAGAGTGCTTAAACGTCGTGAAAGACCTACTGAGGGACAACGAGTTTCCATTAAATTATGTTGATCTGCTTGAACACTGCTTGGATGGCAATTACTTCCTTTTCCAAGGTCAGCATTACCTTCAGATTGATGGTGTCGCAATGGGAAGTCCTGTAGCCCCCGTACTTGCCAACATCTGGATGGAACATTTTGAAAAAAAGGCGCTGAATCTCGGCCCAAAGACCATCAGACTTTGGAAGCGATATGTGGATGACATCTTCAGTATTGTTAAAGGAAACAGTAATGAAGTAGAACAATATGTACACCATCTTAACTCCATTCACACGAAGATGCGGTTCACATTTGAATTGGAGTCGGAGAGGTCGTTGTCCTTCTTAGACGTGAAAGTGACCGTGAGATTGGATGGGTCCTTGGCACACTGTGTGTACCGCAAACCGACTCACACGGATAGGTACTTACACGGTACCTCGCATCATCATCCCCGACACCTGCAGTCCGTTATGACATCTCTCAAGAATAGAGCTTACGATCTGTGTGACCCTGAACATTTAGAGCGAGAGCTGGACCATGTTCAGGAGGTACTAAAAAGCAACGGGTATCAGGTAAAAGGACAAATGAAGCAGCCGACAAGCAGACGCAAACATCCAGAAGTGAACCGACAGCCAGCCTACATGCCTTATGTCAAAGGGGTAACGGATAAGATCGGCTCCATCTTAAAGAAATACTCGATAAAGACAATTTATACACCCGGCATAAAGGTTCACAACATCGTGGGTTCGCCAAAGGATGTAGTTCCGTTACAAACCCCAGGTGTTTATAAGGTGGATTGCAGCTGCGGTAGTTCGTATATAGGCCAAACGAAGCGTACTATAGCTGAAAGGGTCAAGGAACATATCGCAGCTGTAAAGAAATGCAACACCAGTAAATCCGCGATCGCAGAACATTTACTTGAAGCAGGCACTAATCATTGGATTGAATTTCATCACACGCAAGTCCTCTCTACTGAACGGCACTATTATGCAAGAGTTGTACGTGAAGCGATTGAGATTAAAAAACATGAAACATTCAATCGGGAAGAGGGGTTTAAATTATCAGGAGCGTGGAATCCAGTGATTAGTAACATAAAATCTCGCTTTTGTGCACAGTCGGGTAAACATCAGAATAGGCGCGCGTCGGTTAGCTTACAGAATAGGGACACCGTGAGTGTAGTGTGTGACGGTACGTGGAGAAAAAGTAACATCAAGAATAACGAAGATGTGCGGGTGGATGGAGAAACTTCTACCACGCGTACTCGACGACGGAGGGCGTGCGCCGCTGAGCCAGTCAGCCTGTGACCACGGCCGGTGCAACCTGGTCGAAACGTCAGGCACCAAAGGTATGTGGAATAACCGCGTTTAGCCCCGTTATTAACAAATATACTGATCTGTTTTGATACTCATTAACACCCATTACCTATTAAAACTGGAAACATATTCTTTAATTATACGGTTTCACCTACTCATGATTTTATAAAGTATCCTTTTACTAGTTCGATAATTTCTAAGCAGCAGTATACAAAGAAAATGAATGAAAAGAAAAAATACATATTCAATTTTGTTTTGCCCAGTCGATTGCAATGAAATACTTTTTTCACAAGCTTAATACCTATCGGTAGCGGTACGTATTTCTCTATTAATTGACGGAGCTAAGTGCTCTTCACTGTCCGCCAGCTATAAAACCTACATGGCGCTATGGTAATTGAGTTTTATACACTGGATTGTCAGCAGTTTTTTATTTCCAGTTTTGGTTTATGGCACCAATACAATATGCAAGCCAACAATCCTTTGGAAGCAAAACTAAGTGATATGAAAACGGGGTTAATTTTTTTTTGATTAAAATTACTAGCTCCTTAAGAAGTTCAGATTAGATTAGTTTTCAACCTATACCTTTTATATAACCTACTAGCTGATACCCGTAGCTTCGCCCGCGTGGTTTAGTTTTTTTATTCAAGAATACGTTCGGAAATCTAAAGTTCTTGAAAATCCAATATAACGTATGTTACTCACGATGAATGTAGCCTTTTAAAGGTGAAAGAATTTTTAAAGTCGGCCCTGTAGTTTCTGAGCCTATTCATTACAAACGAACTTACAAATATTTCCTCTTTGTAATATTAGTATAGATAAGTATTAGATCTCGATATGCATGGGATAGTGTAAGATCTACATCAAAGAAATGTACGCAAAAGGACTAGCCAAATGGTTAAACAAACCAGACGAAACATGAGACTTATGATAGAAATAATCACAGAATACATCACCTTAAAGGCACCTAACAGTGATAGGTGGGATGGACCGAGACTGGGAGTGCAAGAAGAGGAGACCGGCTTCCACCTACTGGCTGAGTGCCCAATATATTCTTTAATTTGATGAGAAATCATGGGAACGAACAGACCCAACTAAAGAGACCTAGAGTATCAGAAGATTCTGAGATTCTGTAAGGAAACAAGAATGTTTGACGGGGCGCCGAGAAAAGTGCTGGGATACCCAAACCAAACCTGCTGACAGTTTGGGAAATTAATAAAATAGGCGGCAGCTCATGTGATCTATTCCGTCAGTGCCAGTGTCCTCAATAAGAAAATAATAATAACAATACTATTTGTAGCTCTAGAAGTCAGGTTCTGCGTACCACTTGTTCCAGCGTGCGCCGTTATGAATGAGATCCAAACAAAAGGTATCGCGTCTGAGTAGGATGCGGGAGATTTTTTATAAGGGAATACCCAGGTCTCCTAGCTATACACAGCTTAAATCAGTTCAAATATGATATGCTTCTCTGATCATTAAATCAAAAGTATTGGGATACACAGACGTGCATGTATGGAGCGATTAATGAATCTGCAGGAAGCGAAAGAAGTATGCATGGATCGCGAAGCCTGGCGATCAGCCCTCTCTGACTACTCCGTCAGGGATACAGTGGGAAGATAGTTAGTTAGTTAGTTATCATTAGCTCCGTGAGGGGTTATAGAAGTAAAAAAGGGTTTTCACATGTAATAAAGTTTCAACCTACTTCAATAAGTTGGTGTGATGTGAGGTTGAAGTGCAAATATATCACAAAAGAATTTCTAATCAGTGTTATGTGACACTCTTTCTGTGTGAGGTTTCATTCACCCATTTTTTTAATTACATTCAGATTATAGAGTTTTGCATCAATCTTTAAGAAATAGATAATGCTAATAAATTATTGACAGGCGTTTATTTTTTCCCATTATGTCAAAATAAATTTTATATAAAAAGTAGTCCCATTCTTTTAAACGTTTTATTTTATTTTATTTTATTATTTTTGGGGAGCTTACGGCTAATTTTACAGTACATTTACAAATTTGTATAATTACATGCCAATTACAAGCTTCCACATGTGGGCAAAAAACAAAGTAGTACATGTTTGATAACTATAGAAAATAAAGAAACTCAGATTTTAACTATAATGAGGCAACTAAAGTAGCAAGTCTGTATTATTACACAATAATCTTTTAATTTTTGTAGTGCTATAATTAAATAAGTCAATTTGTGTTTTAAGGTTCAGTTTATTAAACACTTGACATACTCGTGGTATAAAGCTATTGCGTCTATAATTTTTATTGCTAAATAGCACATGCAACAGACTATTTACCCGTAATCTTCGAGGAGGCACATATAATGAGATCATGTTGAGGAGTTCAGGACAGTCCAGTTTATTCTGAACTATATTGTATAAGAGACTTAAATCCGCTATTTTTCTGCGGAGATGGAGAGGTATAAGGTGTAAGGTAATACATGTACGATGGTAGTCGTCATGAGGAAGCTTGAATTTAAAACCTAGATATCTAACAAACCGTTTTTGAATTTTCTCAATATTTTGTCTATATGAGTCATAAAGGGGATTCCAAATTTGACATCCATATTCAAGGTGACTGCGGACATACGCACAATAGAGAATTTTGATGGTTTTCATATCTTTAAAATTCTTTGAAACGCGCATAATGAATCCTAGGAATTTGAAAGCCTTGTCAGTAACATGGTCCACGTGCTGATCAAACATTAGTTTACTATCATGCAAAATTCCTAGATCTCTAATGACTTTCACGTTTGATGTCGTTGAATGTCGTTAATAAACACAACAAACAGGAGTGGACCAAGTAGCGACCCCTGAGAAACCCCTGAAGGAATAATTACCCACGGAGACGCGAAGCCATTTAGGACCACAGCTTGAGTTCTGTTAATCAGATAGGATTTGAGCCAATGCAAAAGATGAATTGCGAAATCACCATGAATTCCGAAGTCGGAGATTTTTCGGAGTAATCTAGAGTGATCTATTCTGTCAAAAGCCTTAGTGTAATCCTCCTCAAATATGGCTAAATTACCTTTAGCCATATTTGAGGTTAAAACGTCATTAAATATTACCAAGTTTGTTGTTGTAGATCGTGCTCTAATGAAACCATGCTGCTGAGGAATGAACACACTTTTGAAGCAATCGTATATTTGATCGAAAATTGGTCGTTCAAAAACTTTAGCCAGATGACAGAGTTTAGAGATTGGCCTGTAGTTCTCAACGTCAGTCTTGGGTCCTTTCTTATGGATCGGTGTGATAAATGCCGATTTCCATAAACTTGGTACAATACCATCCTTTAGTGAACGATTAAAAAGCATAGATACAGGAATAGACAATTCCTTCGCACAATTAACCAAGAATAATGCCGAAAGGGCATCAGGACCCTCCGATTTATTTGTATCTAACCGTAACAGTAATTTATACACTCTTTCATGTGTTATTTCTATTGAAGATAAATCACAGGCCTGTTGAACCCTTGATCCTCGGTCTTGATTTGCTTTTGGGGATGATCCCCCAGCCAAAAAAGTTGAACTAAAGTAGTTAGAAAACAGCTGACAAATGCCCTCACTCGAGCTACTAGTGACAGAAGAGTAGGACATTGATGCCGGATAAGAACTACTGCCTCGATTGTTTTTTATATAAGACCAAAAAACTTTAGGATTGAAAGATATTGACCTTTCCAAAGTCTGCATATAATCTTTAAAGCATTTACTTTCAACTATTTTAATCCTATCTCGCAGTAATCTATAAGTATTTTCATCGGTTAAATTAGAATAAGTTTTAAATTTTTTGAAATATTAAATATTTCTCTAATAAGTTTAATTAAGGAAGGTTTGTACCAGGAGGGCAACTATAATTAGGGGAAGGACGAATTGGAACAAAGTGATCACGCAATTTGTAGACGGTTTTGTAGAAAAATTGAATAGCATCTTCCAAAGTATCAAGAGTCGAAATTTGTACCCAGTCGATGTCAGAAAGATGCACACATATTTGGTCATAGTCAGCTAGCCTATATTTATAAACTTGGCGTTTGGTTAATTTAAGTGCATCAACTTCCAAAAATGCAGTTTTTGTGACTAAAGACTTATGAAGGGAATTTATAGAATTAGATCCATAGCTCCTAACATTTCCTTCTTACCAGTTAAATATTCATCATCATCCTCTCCCTTGTCCCAATTTACTTAGGGTCGGCGCAGTATTACTAAATTCCATACTGCAAAATGTTTTGGCTTGTATCTCTAGTAAATCTGATCTCCCAAACCTGGGTGTTTGGAGCAAGGTGACGATCCACTTTGACGGATTGTTTCTTAACTAGAAGTAAGAGTATTAATTTGTTAAAGGCAATTGTTATTTAATATAAATTTTATACAGAAATCATGATATTTGAGTAAAACATTTTATTTAGTTACTGAAAAATAGTATTATATAAATAGCTATATTATATATATTATTATTATGTATATTATAGTATTTACCAGTTAAATATTATGCCCTAAAATGCCAGCACGCATTTACCACAAAATATAAAAGCTTAACATTCAAGGGTCCTTTTTAACATTTCATTTTGCCACAACACCGCGTACAGTATACGGTAATTATAATCTTACAACTGTTTATATATTAAATATTTCTCGACGTTCTCGACTAAATTCAAAGGTTAGTAGTAAGTATATAATTTGCTATTGATTGCTAACCATTATTACTTCAATAGGTCTGTTTTAGGCCTATTATTCGGTCCATTAGTAAATATAGAATTCAAACGTACCTAGAAATAAACTAGGTAATGGAATTAATGTCGTTTCCATTCCACGCTTAACAATCTAGGACACGCAGCTATTATCAAGCGGCTCTCTACGTCAAGACCGGCCAGACTCAAATCATCCATGTTGTTTTATTGATAAAACAAACCTATGCCCTCATTGCATTGTGTTTTAATCATTTTATATTTGCCATGATCATCATCATTTAAGCGTCTGCCTCAGTAACGTCTTGCGACGCCCTGGGTTCACATTCATACTTCTACCCCTTCACTTCGAACGGGTGTCGACACCTCTTGTAGTAGTGTCAACATTGACACGACAAACCAGCACCTCTTGGGCCTTCCCTTTTACTAGACACGGCCAGACATTTGTTCCCTACGTAGCCCGGCGGTTACAACAAAACACAACCATACCAGCGAAAGCGACACTCTTGCACATTTTTCTGCAATCCCACGGACGTGAAAGCTGCCGCGGATGCAAGAGTTCCGCGGCATGAATCCTCATATCTTTTTTGAATAAAAACACTTGTACTTTTCCTCAAAATTTACTTTTGAACCTGACCGGTTTTGCCTTAATCAGGTTAAAAATTCAATTTCGTGGAAAAATACAAATATTTTATTCAAAATGTGTGGCAAGTTCTACCAAGTGCCATCATTCAATAGTATAAACAGTAAGCCCCATATCCATCAACGTATTTTCATTTCTGAGACAAGCAGCTCCTGCTTGTGTCCAATAGCGGCCAGGCCTCACTGCTATGTAACAGAATAGCTCTAAATATGGTTTAATTGAAAGTGCAATCGAGTCCTTAGATGTGTGAAATACAGATTTCAAGTAATTATTCTAGTCCGTGCGCTCGACCGAATCATCGCTTGTGCAGACCAGTGTAGGATCTGAAAAGTACTCAGTCTTTGCCTCATAAAGTTTCAGACCTCCGTTCTCAAGCATCTCTTGCCACTCGGTTCACAGGTTGCACCAACCTGCCCATTAGTGTATCATTATTTTATGGCAGTCCTTTGAATTTTTTGCGCACTTAAAAGAAGTTTTCACCACCACACATAGTTAAAATACTTTTTAACTTTCAAGTTAACCACTGAAAACTTTTACAAGGCTCAACTGTATTATGGTCAATAAGAACTGAGTGAAAAGTAGGAAAAAAAGTGAAGTGTAAAGTCTGTAAAAAGTTGGAAGTTAAATGTTTTCAAGTTATACTGGGATTTTTATCGTAGTTTGCGTAGAAATATTCTTTCTAGTTATTTTGCAGTACTCGGGAAAAGGAGTACAAAAACGATATTGTCACTTAGTGCTGCGAAAAGATTCTTTGTAGTAGTCTCTTTAGATATTCATTATATTTCGTCTAAAGTTTCAGGCGAAATTGTAGTGCTATTTTGTTTTAGTGACTTTTTTGCCTGCTTTTTCGTCTTGCTCAAATTTCTGATTTAAACGGCACTGTTACATTGTATCTATTAAAAGTACTACTTGGACAGATTACTAACAAATTGAAATGTCTAAAGTGCTCGGATACCCAGGCGTGCATATATGAAATGATTAATGAATCTACAGGTAGCGAAAGAAGTATAAATGGATAGCAAAACCTGGCAATCTGTCCTCTCTGGCTGCACCGTATGCCAAGTATATTTTGTCGTGCTCTGAAAAAACTATTAGTCTAGGTTGCCTGTAAATGGTAATCGTTAAACCAAGTTGAGGGCATTATGGACACTGTCTCTGTGCACTTGATCACGGCAATAGGGTTGGCAGCGCTAGTGTAACACATCAGGTGTATCAAAATGTCCTTACGGACTTGAGATGATTCGTCGGCTCGCTACGCTCGCCTCCTCAGTCAATTAATAAAAATAAATAAATGGACGATATAAACTTTTTTCACGTTGTGTCCCTGACGGGGTTAGAAAGTTTATAATCAAAATAAGATTTTTGTAATTTTGTTTAATTTCAATGTTTGTCACATATACAATGTTATGAACACAAATAATAATCTGTTTGAACGCTCTTTTACCCCGCGACCAATTTGTTACACAATAATCTGTTTATATGGCTATGCTAGGCTGCCACTTTAACGTCCCGATTTGACCGTAACATAATTTGTCAAATTAACCTTTGACAACAAGAGATATCTTTGCAACTACTACAACTTCACCAAAAATATAATTATACAAAGTGATAAAATATAACAAAAAATTGATCAAAATTACTTTGTAATATCAATCATAACTATCTAGCAGTCTCGTTCCAGATCAATCGTTATAGCAAAAGTAATAACTGTATTAACCTCATTGTCGATAGATACTTTCTTCCTAAGACATATATTTTTTGCAGTATAAGCATTTGGTTACTACGGATAGGCCTTGTGAACTGATCATATGTCTTTTTGGGTATAATTACCGGAATAGTCAACGTTGCGGACAGTCAAGGATTTCAGAAAATACACAACTTAAAAGTTAAGGGCTGTGGATAAGTTGAACTGGCTGAGAGTAATACAGACTCGCACCCACACGCATTCTTAATTTATTGGGGTTGCCCTTGAAACTCCGTGACACAAGGGTCGCTTGTATCGAATTACGATTCAATTGACTACCTAATCTGCTTGATACGCGTGGTTCTAATTCGAAAAGGAGAGGGTGACAGATTCAGTAAAAAGGTAGTTAGGATAAGTAATTTATTATTGCATGGTCAACAATTAAACTCGTTAAGTAAAATCAAGGATGATTTAACCAATGGACGTTATCACAATCTTCCCGTTTGCGCCTATAAACGCTTGCTATTTGCTAAGCATTTTTAGCTAAGTCGCTGGTCCGCGGACTCAGTCTATCGTACACGTTCGGAGGGTAATTTATAAAGGTATGGTGTAAAAGTTATAGCAGTCGAACAATTGATGTTTGTTTTCACTCGTAAGTAAGAAATTATTTCATTTACATAACTATTAAAAAAAAAATATTGTAACATACCAACAACTTAATCGGCTTAAATTCAATATTATTTCATTCTCTATAACATTATACAAATCTCAAATTAGCCCAATAATATTGTGTCAAATTCGTATTGCATACCTACATTTTTCTATTTGACGTTGTATTTTTATTGGTTGTTAGACAGTGACAAAACTTCTTGCATGAGTAAGAAAACAATATGTGTGTCGTTTCCCCCCGCACGAAAGTTGGTTGAACGTGATTTCATACTTTATTGAGCACATTATGCGCCCATTGGTTAAATCGTCCTACAGTAAAATAGAACAAATATCTACAAATCCGAAATCTACATATTGAATTTAATATAGTATGATCTAATTATTTTAAAACAATTATAATTTGTTTTTAAATAAATTGACATAAATAATAATAACTGTGTGAATTTTATTCACAAAATCTAGCCTGTACTCTGGATTGTGTTAATCTACTTTTGAGGCTAACTAATTAGTTAAAATTTTCCTATATTCTCAGGCTTGTATTTACTTCGAAAATACGAAGGTATTTTTGCCGGAGCAATAAATATATCAGTTATGGTTGATATATCTTTTAATACATTCTTTTCTGGGCCAAAATAATAAGATTGTATAACTAGTTTTGAAGAATAGCTTGGATTAGTGCTGTAATTATCTGTAGTAACTAAATACTTGATATGTGTAGTTTTAGTACTACCACCGGATGGGTTAAAATAATAGTGATCTGCCCATTCGGCGGCCTGTTTGGCTGATGTTTTATCTGGGCAACGATATACGGTAATCCAATCTGATTTAAATTCATCATACCATTCATCTTTACCAATTTGCCTATTATTGTCATTTATTCCTCTTGCCCAACCTTTGCCACCAGGCATATCCAAAACCCAGAAATCAGATACCATTATTGCAGCATGGCCCACTAAACCACCCCTGCCGCTCCCAGATATTAAAATGTCTCCCTTTTTAACACTTTTGAGAAACAGCCTTTTATTATCTTTTTTGTGTCGTCTAGTTATTTTTATATCTAATAAAGACTCCTGGGTGTCAGGTAATATTCCGAAATTGTTTATGACAAGCCACTCTAGGTAATTAACCGGCCGACTGATATTCAATGAAATATATTCTTTGTACAAATATTTGAAGTGGTTTTCCTCATCCCTTTTGAATGATTCGACGCAATATTTCTCTGGTTTGATTATTCCCATGTGGACACCAAAGTTATAGGCCGCCATTGTCTCTCTCGATACCGCATCATTTTGGCCTGAAACAATAAATTGTTGTCTGACGTTTTATTGTTCAATAAATACCGCTATCGGTACAAAAAGATGATATATAAATTAATCGATTGCGATAAATCATTTTCTCGATATGTATGCACATGTGACTACTGTGGACGGAGCCAGATATTATGTGTTGTGGAAAATTATAAAACAAATTGTTCTAAACTTCAACAGTTTATGGCAACAAAATAGCGTTAAGAAACTGATTACAAATGTGATACTGTAAAACTCAGGTAAACAAATATATGAAAAAGAAATATTAAATTTAATATTAAGTTATGTCTAAATTAACTACTTAGGCATATTTGAAATGAAAGTTATGTTAAACAAATTGTAACACAATAATTTTACCTTAAGCTATCTGAAAATCCTGAAGATTATGATGTTATATAAAATGGGAGATTACTTAATAAAAAAATGATCGGTGAAAATAATATATTTTCAATAATAACACTTGTACTATTCCACAATATTTACTTGATAAACTTTACCGATTTCGCCTCACGGCATTCTCAAAGGCACACAATATGACAACAAATATTGTGGAATAGTACAAGTGTTATTATTGAAAATGTGTAGCAAGTTCCACCAAGTGCCATCAATCAACAGTATAAATTATCTGAAAATAATATTTATTTACACTCATAAATAAATTTATTTGATCTCATTAACAATCACTCTACTATTAATCCATAGCTAGGGCCTATGGATCTTGGAACTATGTAGATAATATTAAATTTAAAGTGAAAAAAATTTCAGTCACGAGCTGGACTCGTAACAGCGTCTTCTGGTTCAACGCACCAGACGCGTTACCAACTACACCACCGTGACCTGCTCGTAACTGACGAATTAATCCACCTCTTTACGTCTTAAGACGACGTAAGGCGCCATTTACCGGCACTTTTTATATTATTTTTTTGCGTCCGTCCCATGGGGTCTGCGTGTCTTTAGAGGAAAGGCCCCATCGGAGAGCGCCGCCGCTGTTGCTGGGGAGATCAGTCTGGGGATGGAATACTACATTCCCTACACTGATGTCGCCAGCATCCGCAAAGCCCGTCCCTGGTTCGGGCGTGAATGCGCTGATGCAGTTCGACATAAGCCGTCGGCGTATCGCGCTTGGACCAGGGCTAGGGCATCAGGTGACCCGAATGTGGCCAACCTCAGAGCCGCTTACAACAGAGCGACGAAGGCCAGCAAAAAGGCCTTCATAAGAGCGGATACCCAGCGCATAGCATGGCTTGGCCAGGAGCTTGCCTCACATCGTACGGGTAGCCGAGGATATTGGCAACTGGCCAAAGCCGTGCAATCTACCTTCTGCCGACCTTCGCTACCACCGCTGCGCTACCCTAACGGAACCCTGGCTCACAAGGCCCAAGAGAAGGCTGACTTGTTAGCCAACCTCTTTGCGGCTAATTCCCGGATCGACGACCGTGGCAAGCAGCCTCCAACAGTCGCTAGTTGTGTCAGTGCAATGCCAGACATAATTATCAGGCAGTGCGACCTCCGGAAGGTACTGCGGTCGCTCGACGTCCGTAAGTCCTGTGGCCCCGATGGTATTCCTGCGGTGGTTCCTAAGAGGTGTGCAGCGGAGTTGACTCCAGTGCTAACACGCCTGTTTCGCCTATCCTACTCTACGGGTAGTGTGCCGGATGTGTGGAGGGAGGCTAACGTGCAACCGATCCCCAAGAAAGGGGATAGGTCAGACCCAGGCAACTATCGCCCCATAGCCGTCACCTCAGTCATCTGTAAGGTTTTTGAGCTCATCATAAACACGCAGCTCATGCGTTATTTGGAAGATCACTCCTTAATAAACGACCGGCAATACGAATTTAGGCCGAAACGGTCAACAGGTGATCTTCTAGCATACGTTACACACCTTTGGGGTGAGGCTATGGATAAGCATGGCGAATACTTGGCTATAAGCCTGGACAGCGCCAAGGCTTTCGATAAAGTCTGGCACGCATCACTTCTTTCCAAGCTTCCGGCATATGGCCTGCCACCTCAACTATGCACATGGCTCGCCAGCTTTCTGCATGAGCGCCGTATTCGAGTCCAATGCGACGGTCAGGCTTCCGACTACTTGCAGATAAATGCTGGCGTGCCGCAGGGGTCAGTTTTGTCGCCCACTCTCTTTCTTCTGCATATCAATGATATGTTGTCCCTGGGCAATATACATTGCTATGCAGACGATAGTACACTACATGGGGGATATATTAGTCACCCGGCGGTAAAGCGGACGGATGTTGAGGCTATGAGGGGACAAGTTGTGGCGGAACTCGATCGGAGTCTGGACAGCATCTCTCGGTGGGGTCTCGATAATCTGGTCGAGTTCAATGCTAAAAGAACGCAAAAAAATAATAATAATGTTTCCCCTTTAAATTTAAAATTTAGAAAAAAGTTAGCATACTAATTGCTTTTCAAAATTGTTTCTTATGTTTATCATATACATTAAGAACATTCAAACACTATTTATTACACACAAAATGATGGTACTTATAAAAAATATTACGACTTACCAATACTTTCAAGTTCTATTGAATCGTAATTTCTTTCACAACAAATCTGCGACACTGGAATAATAAACAGAATTAAAAAACATGGCTGGATAATTTTCATCATGTCCTCGAAGTACCAACGCCCCCATTCGCTTAACGTATGCACATCTTCTTTATTCTGCTTTATAGAAATGTTCTTGATGTTAGAATGGAAGCAAAACTGTAACACTTAATATATTCATAACTCATTTATAAGGAATTTTAAAGAACCAGTTACACAGTACAGTCAAAAGTATTATTAGGCCACCGTCGTTGTAGTCGATCATGCTCATGGGTATTTTCTGTTAATATTACACACACCGGCACAATTAACAGAACATAAAAAATTGCTAAATATTTTGTTCAAAGATGTGTTGAATATTTTGTGAGTTTGTTCAGTGATGAGTGAACAATTCTTTTAAATCAAATTGATGGACGTCAAAGATTATGGAGACGTGAAGGGGAACGATACAATCAGTTACATTTTGGAAATACGGTAGCATACGGCGGAGGGTCCACAATGGTTTGGGGGGGGTGGGGGATATGTTTGGGAGCTCGTACGATCGATATATAAGCTAAGTTCTTGAAGAAAACGTGGTAACATTTGCCCCCTTTATCGGTGACGGCTTTGTGTTGATGCAAGATAATGCTCGCCCTCATACCGCATTGCGAACTCGCGAGTACCTTAATCATGTGAACATCGCAGTAATGGAGTGGCCAGCAAGGTCACCAGACATGAATCCGATTAAACATGTCTGGGACTTACTAAAACGTGGGGTGAAATCCAGAATACCCGCTCCTGTGACTTTGGATGAACTGTGAAATGCCGTATTGGAGGAATGGCAGACACTTTCCCAAGAAACGATAGACAACATCATTCTTAGCATGCCAAGACGGGTAGAAACTTTGATAAGGGTACGTGCAGTAAAAACCCGATACTGATTTATCTTATTATCCAATGAAAAATAAAATTTCAACAGCTGGTAGCCACAACCCGCGTCTGTCTATTTCAACACGGCAATGGACTCACCACCTATTACGTGGGACAGGAATCCACACTGTTAAAAGTGGGCATATAATAAGCCTCTGCCACTCCTTCGGGGATAAGGAGTGATGGATATTAATTTTTTTGATCCCATAAAACAAGCTTAGCTTGGACTAGACGTGTGGCGTGACTGTGATTATGAGAATGCGTAATCATACCACGAATAATAAAAATTATAAAAATCCACTTAGATTTTTATAATTTTAATTTTAGAATGAACTATATTGAAACTTAACTTAACTATCTTTACGCTGTATCCTTGATTTGACTTATACCCCATAAGTATATTGGCGCAGCCAGATATGAGGAAAAAATATATGTCATCATTTCTATTCGACCATATGTTAGTTATTTAGTCCAATACCTGTCGCCAAAAGTGCCTATTGATTGTAGTGTGGGTAGCAATCAACTTGCCAACACATAATATTAAAATAAAAAAATAAGATCTATAACGATGTATACCATGTTCATCGCCTGACATATATATTGTTAAATACAAAATGATTCAAGCAGCTCCTCCCACTGCTTTACTATCAAATTTGCATGTAGCAAATTTGTTCCTGTGAAAATAAAAAGCGTATTGTAGTAGCACTTTTATAATTATCTCTATTTTATAAATTACTTCTACCCATTAATTTGTTGCGCGGTGTAAGGAAATCGAGGAAACCTTACTTTATCTATACAGATAAATAAAATTAAAGTGTCTATTTGTAAGTGTATATTAAGATAGGTTAAAACATTCCGTTTATCACCATCAATAAAAATCTAATTCAAGCATTGATTATCTAAGTAAAACAATAATAAGCCGTTTGTCCCGGTTGCCAGTAACATGGCAGTCATTAATTCAAGTTAAAGGCCTTATGGGCGGCTTGAAAATTTTAAACTGCAGGTAGCCACAACCTGAGTCTGTCTATTTCAACACGGCAATGGGCTCACCACCTATTTCGTGGTACCGGAATACACATGGTGAAAAGTGGCATAAAGTATGCCTCTGCCACGCCTTCGGAAATAAGGCGTGATAGATACGATAAACTTCTTATTTTTTGAAGCAAAGATATCTTCTTACCAGTAACTTAAAATATTAACGAGAAAGTGAATTAGTTTGTGGTATATGATTTTTTTTTTTCGTGTGGAAATCCTCATGGATGCTATGCCGGACTCCTACCGACTAAAACCACACGTTTCTCTTCATCTGTCTATAGCCAGGAGTCCCAGGTGAGCCCTCGTAAGGATAGCCCCAATTCTCCTGACAGACTTAGTCCGCTACCGCAGGCTCGTTCAGAGGGGGTTTAGGTGTTATCCTGTCTCCGGTTCGAGTGTTATCTCGCTTCTTTGGGGGGTGTGGGTGTTATACCACTATTGAGAGGGTGAAGGGCGTGCGTGTAACCCTCACGCTGCGCCACTTTCCATGGCCTGCTTCTGTAAGAATGGCGAGGAGCCCACTCGCCGTACTCAGGCCCACGGTCACGGAGGCCAGTAGTCTTGGGCGAAGACAAGTCTGCGGCGCCCTCGCCGCAGACTGCGGAACTCGGGGGGAAGAGTTCTCTCTCGCTCTCTCTTTGATGCCTCTTTTGTGAGCATAACTTGCTCGCAAAAAGACGCAGCGGCGACCCACTTGCTCCCGCTGGAGATCATGGCTCTCACCATGGTCTCCAGCGTGAGAATGTCCACGCCCAGACCCGCAACGAGGTCTCGGCGCTGCAGCTCCCACGCTGAACACTCCGACAGTGTATGCAGCGCCGTATCCTCGCTGCAGTCCGTACAGTGCTAGCACTCTGGTGTTACCTCCCGGTGTATACGCCACAGAAACTTACCGAAGCACCCGTGCCCGGTAAGTATCTGTGACATCCGGTAGATGAGGCTCCCGTGATGCCTCTCCAGCCACTCCTCAATGACCGGCTTCACCGCTTCAATTGTGGTATGTGCCCACTTAGGATGCTCAAGTCGCACCTTCCATGTCTCCATGAGCTCCTGGCGGAGCAGGGATCGCTGAGCCTCGATTTCTCGGGGCACAGGCCTAAAGTTCCGCTCCAGCGCCTCCTTGCGCCATTGATATAACGACGCAAGGGCCCTCGCTTCCAGGTCCCATGGAGGGGTCCCGGCTAGGAGACATGCCGCCTCAACGGAGATCGTGCGGTACCCTCTAATCATCCTGACGGCCATCATTTTCAGCGGACTATGTAAAATAGCCACGTTGGTGGCCGTCAGATTTCTCGCCCATACGGGGGCCCCATATAGGGCCATGCTCCGCACGATCCCTAGGTAGAGTCTCCTGCAAGGAGCGTTGGGTCCCCTTATATTGGGCAGTAGTCGCGAGAGCGCTGCCGCCGCCCCCCTCAGTTTAGGGACCAAACTTCGGAAATAGTGTCCGAAGTTCCATCGGCTATCGAGTACGAGCCCCAGGTACTTCATCGAGGGTTCGATGCCGATGCTAACGCCCCCTACTTGTATACTGGATCCCGTGGGCAGCCCCTTCCAAGGTCCGTGAAAGCACAGAGCCTCGGATTTGTGAAGGGCCACCTCCAGACCCAGCCGCCGTATTCGACCCACGACTTGAGCAACACCTGCCGTGGCCCTTAGGGCCGCGTCTCGGTGCGTTGCTCCTCGTGCCGTAACGAGAGTGTCATCGGCGTAACACGTCACGTCGACACCTCTGAGCAACGGACCGCGCAGCACCCAATCGTAGCCGATGTTCCACAGGAGCGGTCCTAAAACCGACCCCTGTGGAACCCCGCACGATACTTCTCGCCGTCCCGGCCCTAACCAACTCGGGTAAGCTATGGCTCTCTCGGACAGATAAGCCCCGACAATGCGACGGAGGTAGGAAGGCACTCCGTGGTAAATGAGCGCCTCCCTAACGCAGCTCCAGGGTAAGGTGTTGAAGGCGTTGGCGATGTCAAGAGACACCGTCATCACCACCTCACCCCGCGATATCGCTTCCTCCGACAGGGCCCTGACACGCATGATCGCGTCCACGGTGGAGCGCCCCCGTCGAATACCAAACTGGTTATCCAACAGATCAGGTCCCACGCGTGTGAGAAACCCGACGAGGCGTTCTGCAATCATACGCTCAAAGAGCTTGCATACCTCGTCGAGTAACACGACCGGCCGGTATCCAGATGGTGAGTCCGCCGGCCCCGCCTTTCGGATCAGGACCAGTTTCCCCGTTTTCCACACCTTGGGAAACTGGCCTTTTTCGAGGCATGCGCTAAGAAGCCCTAACAGTCGAGGCCCAAGTTCTTCGAGAGCCAGGACCCACGCTCGGCCTGGAATGCCATCGGGTCCAGGGGCGGTACTTTTGCGGGATTTAAGCCGCAGCACCGCTGCCCCTAGCTCACCCTCGGTGACTTCGGGTACGTCGTTCTCGTCGTAATCCGCGTCGGGCGCCTGAGACGGAGCCATACGCGGAGGAATATGTTCCTCCGCTCTCGATGGAAACAGGGAGCCCAAGACCCTCTCTAGTTGCTCTGGCTGGAGGCTCTGGGTCAGCGGGGACGCCTTAGGGCGGATTTTGCCTCTAACCATTAGGTACGGGCGCCCCCATGGGTACTGCTCCAGAGTGTCCAGGAGTTCTTCGCGGGCCGATTTTTTGGCACGCTTTATGGCCTCCTGGAGGGTCCTCTTGGCTCCCTTGTAACCCTCGTGTAGCTCCGTCTCTCGGGCCGTCGCATCATCTGGGCGGATACGCCTCCGGCGGAACCTGGTGTATTGACGGCGCGCGGTGACGCACGATGCGCGCAGCTGCGCAATATCCGTCGACCACCAATACACCTGCCTCCTTGCCGGTTTGGGTCTAGCCCTAGGCATACCGGCATTTGTGGTATAAGGTTGATTATTTAATCTTTAACTAGCTAATCCCCATCTTACCGGCTTGGCGCGTGACATATTTTTGAATCACCGTCGCATCCATTTCAACCCAAAGTCTTTACTTTAAAAAAAAAAATAATTTGCCCGATTTGTTTATATTAATGATTACTGCTACGATCTCCTGGTTAGTAGCGTGATTGATAGCCTATAGCGTTCCTCGTTAAATGGAATATCCAACACATAAAGAAATTTTTCAATTCGAATCAGTCGTTTTTAAGATTAACGCATTCGACCAAACAAACAAACATACAAACAAACAAACTTTTTAAAGTTATATATTAGTATAGATTGATTGATATTGAACCTTATATAAACACTCCTTAAGTTTTACGATTATTAAAATGAGTTTCTAAAAACAAAAGATAATGAAAATTGCCAACATTATTTTTTCTTCAATCAAGTTTAAATGTGTAGTGTTAATTAAATAAAAATGACGACGCAGACGTTCAATTTATTTGTATTTGTTAAGTCAATAGATTGGCTTCAGTACTATGGTGGAGAGTCTGAAATACACATACAAATAAAATTTAATGAAAATATACTGATGGACGATTAAATTCTACAACTAAGGCACACAGTTGTAAAAATATTGGAAAATTTAATCATATATATAACTTTCGTAGAATGAAATCCAGTTTGGTTAGACTGTATTTTAGCAGATGAAAGCAATAGCTTTAATCAAAACAGTGTCTGAAATGTAATCTACTTCGTAAGGTTTAATATTGTACACAAATTTATTGGCACTTCTGCATCTGAATGATAAGATATCTGGAAAATATTACTTAATTAATATGTAAGAATTCAATCTGATATTGTTTATGCACTCATAATTTAATAAAGAAGGTTATAGATGAACAAGAGGCTCATAAATTTTATGGGCACATAAAAAAATCAGATAATATTAACATCAATTTCATAATTTTAGTTAGGTGTCTTTGTGGCAATATAAAAAAAAATGAAAGGAATTACAGAATAATTCAATTCATTTTTACCAGTATAGTTTCATATTATAATAAAGGTAAAAAACATGAAGCTACTGTCAGACCACCTTTATTTTGTACGTCACAAAAGAACTCATAAAACGGTAAATCACAGATTCAATCTTGATATCAAAGAAGGAAATCTGATCTTATTCATACCGACGTAACAGTTCATTCGACCTCAATAACAAAGAAAAATGCATTACCAGCATGCAAATCTTACCAAGTAACAATTGGCCGCAGCTGCAAAACTCCAACCCACTCTATCTTTATCAAAGAAATAAATGAAAGAAACGGTTTGCAGTTCCACTTTTTATAACCCTAGTCACATTTGCATTGTGCAAATAAGGGTGTCTTTTAAAACGTTGGTGAAAAATATCCCAATGTCTTGAAGTTTTTCAAAGGAATATTTTGGGGCAGCGTTGACGTATAAAGGAAAAAAATGACGTCAAAATTGTCCCTTGGGAAAAGTTTGGTTAAAACCAAACTTAAAAGTTTCTTAAGAAAATGAACGTTGATTTTAGAAAACGACGTTTTACAAATGAAAATGTTAAAACTTGAGTTAGGAATCTTAAATATAAATAGTTCTCATTATTGATATGGATCAAATTAAAGACCTTTGGGAATAAGGGCAGATCAAAAATACTGTTAACCGGCGAGTATGTATGGAAACGTCTATAGTAACAAGTCGAAAGTCATAGTCTCTCTGCCTACCCCAATGGAAAAGAGGCTATGTTGTACAGTAGAAAACAGATATAAATTTTCTGGCAAATGTTTTGGTATTTTTTTTACATTTTTATGAAATTTGTTATGGTAAATGAGTGTAATTATGAAACCATACAAAATCTCGTAAAATCCTAAAATTAATTTTATGAAACAAAATTATCCCTGATAATTTTTTTTAAAGCAATTATTTGCTATATATCTCCAAGAATACTTTATTAAAGTTTATGAGAAAATTATCCCTATACTTATATCTTTTGCCCACTGTACGTGTGGAGTAACCTATGCATCTACCAGAAATAACATGATGTGTAAAATTTGTAGTCAAACTTTTGAAGAACGAGAATATAGAACTGACTTGAGAAATGTTTGGAATCATGGCAGTAACGTCTTTGTCGTCTGACGTTTATACGTTTTCTACCCTCAATCCGGGTGGAAAGGAAAATAAAAACAAAAAAGTGTAGAACTGAGACAAAAATGTGGTAAATGAGTATTTGAAGAACAGTTGAAGGCACGTTGCTAGATTATTCAACGGTTTATATGGATGGATATACCAAGAATACTTTTTTTAGAAAAGTGAATTGTTTAAACCTTTGACTATAGTATATAAGAGACTATAAATCTAATGCCTCTGGAATGCGTCAGGCGTCACTATATCAAATGTGGTAGTATCTAGTTGTACAAATTAATAATATCTGAAGATTAAAAAGTAGCTACAATTAAAAATTATGATGGTATTAGATGTGAAGACAAATGTGACATCTGGCTGATAAATTAGCTTATAGTTTTTATGTTATTTCCTATTATAATGTATTTAGCTAGCAAATTACATTGATTCTTCGGCATTTTGGTACATTTTCTATCCTTGAAATAAAACACATGCTTGTTTTTCGCGTCGCCGGCATTCTGAGTTATGCAATTACTCTATTTGGCAAATGGAAACATGTGAAAAATAGGAACGCTTTTTCTTATAAAACGTACAAAATATATTTCTCTTCAAGTTGTACCTAAAACAAGAAATAGGCTGTTTCTTGCTCGAAGGCAATGGGTGATTTTGTATTCTATGCTATTAGATTTTCAAATACTTATAATATGTATATTGGTTTTATAAAAAATAGTACCCGGACTAGCAACTTGTAGAACGATAATAAAGGAGGGGAGGAGGATCCCACCGCACACCCTCGATTCGTCAATCCAAAAGCACAATGGTCAAGGATAACCTCTACTAATTATAACGGAGGAATGACGAACCGAACTCCTCCGCGTTCCGCTCCGCCTTTTTATAACACTATGTCCCCACTACCCCCACTCGTCACCGAGGCTTTACGTGATCTGTGTTGCCTGTTCGAAAATAAATTGAGTAATGGAGAAGTGTGAAAATCGGTCTGTTCGCTCAACAATGTATCCCCTTGATGTTTAATAATTTCTAATTGTTCTAAAACGCACAGTTTAAAACTTTTTTGACAAGAATGTAAAACTTACAACTTACAACAGACTTAAACTACGTATTATTATTATCTAAGTTATGACCCGGTGTCCAACAGATGTTTCGTAAAATGTGATTTTTCGGTATGGCAATTACGAAAAGCTGCTAAGTGTTCTTTATATCTAGTTTCAAATGAGCGACCCGTTTGACCTATATATATGTTTTTACAACGATCGCAATTTAATTTATAAATACCCGATTTTTTATGACGATCTATACTATCTTTGGCATAACATAAACTTTTTAAAAAAATTTGGGATCTATAGGCTGAATAAATATTATTTTCTTTAAGTACCCTCGCCTCATGCTGAGTAATATTGCTAAAATAGGGTAGACTCAAAGTAAACTTTTTGCTCTCTCTTGTCGACTAAGTGATTGTCACCTTGTAAAGCGGAACATTGCAAAAGTTTTGACAACCTGGAGGGTAAGGTTTCCTTTTACCTATCCTACATCCCTTTCCTTGAGGAGTTCGGTTCGTCATTCCTCCGTTACAATTAGTAGAGGTTATCCTTGACCATTGTGCATTAGGATTGACAAATCGAGGGTGTGTGGTGGGATCCTCCTCCCCTCCTTTATTATCGTTCTACGATGGATTTCCGCCATGTAATGCCCGATTCAATTAGTTATAGCAACTTGTAATCAAAAAACTGATTCTGATTGATAAAAGCGTTAAGATCAATATGATTTAAACTCTCTTCTGTATAAATCTTACTATAAATCCAGGAACCTCTCCCCTTCTTTTAGAATAGTACATAATGATTTGGATGAAATATTTACATTTTTAATGATCATAAACTGAAATTATTTTTAAACTTTCGCGTTGTATACTCATGTTTTTTAAACTACTCGGGAATTCACGCGAAACAAAATCCAGTCCAGCCGCGACCACGGACGCTGCAACGCGTTCGAATCGTCTTTTAGGGTAAGTAGAATTTTGTTTCGCGTGAAGTGCCGAGAAGTATATAAAACATGATCATAAACTGAATATAAATTGATACGAAGTGAAACATAAAATGTTGGTTATACGAGTATATATCGTATTCTTATAAGCAACCAAAAGCAATCGTGAAGAGGAAGTTATGCACTGCAATCGGCAGTAAACTTAACCTCTTATTTAACTGTATTCAAATAAATGTTTAAATGTTATTACTTTACAAATATTGATTTCTAATGTCATAACTCTCTGGTTGAACTTTAGAACAGTAATCGTAACAATGTAATATACACACACACACATTGTCACGCCTTTATCCCCGAAGGGATAGGCAGAGGCATACTATACGCCCACATTTCACCGGATTTACGTTGGGCCCACGTAACAGGTGTTGAAATTTCTCAAGGCTCCCATAAGGCCTTCAACTGGACTTAACGACTGCCATGCTACTGGCAACCGGGACCAACGGCTTAACGTGCCTTCCGAAGCACGGAAACGCTCGCAAATGTAAATGCCACAAAGTGGTCACCCATCCGAAGACCAGCCATAGCGAAAATTGTTTAACGCAGTGATCGTTTACAGAACACTTTGTCCACAGGGCCACGAGCGCCTCCATGTAATGTAATATATTTAAACGAAAATATATGTTTGCAGTCTTTAAATAACAAATAAATAATAAATAAATTATTATTTATTTATTATTTTTGAGTTTGCAGTCTTTAGGTATTGGAATATACATATACAACGATTTTGCTGATTTGTAAGAAAAGATATCGATTTTCTGGACATTGTCATCTATCAATCATATAATCTACTACTCACTCCAACGTTAAAGCGACTAGAGCACTCCTTTTTTTTTGTTGACACCCAAAATCAAAACCTTTTTAAACTGTGTTGTCTATGGTTTGAATGAATAAAATTGCACACCAGTATAATTGTTGATAAAATGTCCGTCTTATGCAGGCGTGATAACTACATAAGTCAATGTCAAAATTAAAAGTAAACTCAGTATAAACATTGACGGGTAATAGAATGTCTTAGAAAATCTGCTTACCATTATCGCCGCAATAGATTTTCGACTACTATGGTATATATGGGGACGCTTCCTACGGTATGACATCAAGTACGCTGACTGGACATTGGGATCCTTCTTTATATAAAAAAATAAAAAATATTTAATTTATCTTCATTTTTTTCCCATTTGTTTCCAAATTCTATCTGAATTTGGAGCCAGTCCACTATAAGTGTACTGTCAAACAACACATCTAATACTGTGCTTCGCAAAATGTTCTAATTAAAGGAATTTGGTCTATCCCGGCTGTCAAGGAAAAAAAACATCTAAGAATAAGCGTAGATGAACGAAGCAGAATGAATACCTTTGTCACTTTAAAATTGTTGGATAATGAAATGCAATTGGTATTACTCTCAAATGATGATAATGACATAATTATGTTGCCATTTAAATCAAAATTAATATTGGCAAATAATAATTAAAGATAAACTTTTGTTGTTCTGTTAATAAAAATAGTAATATTATTGCAACAAGAATTATAAATCTATACTAATATTATAAAGCTGTAGAGTTTGTTTCTTTAGTTAAACGCGCTAATCCTCCGGTCCGGTCACAAGGAACTTGTGACCGGACCGATTTTAAAAATTATTTTTGCGTTAGATAGGAAGGCTATAGACTATATATCATCACACTACTACCCTGGAGAGCGGAGTAGTTGTCATAAATGTCGAAAATTCAGTCAATTTTTTATGCATTAATGTAGAATTTTTTATCGCTGCTATACTATACTATCTTCACGCTGTATCCCTGACGGGGTAGTATAAGAGGACAGATTGCCCGGCTTCGCGATCCATGCATACTTCTTTCGCTTCTTGTAGATTCATCAATCGTTTCATACACGCACGTCTGGGTATCCGAGTATTTTTTTACTTTTCCGTTTTTGAGCAATCTTCTTACGTGGTCTTCATATGTAAGTCTCGGCCTACCCTGACTCCTTCTACCCTCTATTTTCGCACAATATTTATTCTTTGTCAATCGTTCCTCATTAATTCGTTGGACGTGTCCAAACCAACGGAGCCCGCCCTTTTCCAGCTTAACGCTGACACTTTCATTCAAACCTGCTATATTGCGTTTCACTTCGTTACGTATACGGTCGGCCAAAGTTACGCCCCACAATTTTCGAAGTGATCTCCACAGCATTCAATTTACTTACTTTACTACTTTCACACTCCTTTTTCATATTAGTCACTAATGTCTGAAGTTTGGCTTCTGATGAGGCCATGAGATTTCAAATTCACACCCTTATTACAATCTTTCAGCTTCGGCAGGCAACTGTCCACATACACTATAAACAGGCAGGTGGACATGACACAACCCTGTTTGACGGCTGTTTAGTTGTCGAAAAGAGGTAAGACATCCCCCTACTCGCACGTAAACCTTACAATCCCTATAAAGTGACTGTATTGCCCGCAGTAGGGAGCCGTCCACACCATATCCAGGCAGCAAATCCCACAGAGTTTCTCTCACAAAGTTCTTAAATGCTTATTTAATAACGCGTTATTAAATTTCTCTAGATCCACAAAAGCACAGAAAACCTACTGCCTAGCAGCCAGAAACTTCTCCGCGGTCATGCGGAGAGAAAACACTTGATCCATGTAATCTCTTTCACTTCGGAATCCGCATTGAGCGTCCCATAAATACCTTTCAGGTTTTTCTTGCATTCTTGCCGTTATAACCTTTGCACACCTTACTAGCTAAGCTGACCAAGCTGATCGCGCTATAGCCTTTCCCTTTGTAAATAGGTACTACAACTGCTATTCCCCAGTCATCTGAGACCTCACACGTCCGCCAGCACAAGTTGCATAACAGACTTAGGGTGTCCCAAACGCGAGACCCACCGTCCTTGGTCATCTCAGCAGTAATTCAGTCTTTTCCCGCACCCTTACCACATTCTTATTATCGCATTTTCAATTTCTTTCATACTAATGACTTCAATGACATCGGTATCCGGAGCATCGAAGTGAGCTCCACTTCCCGATGTGGCATCTCTGTCTTTTCTTACATATATCTTTCCATAATATTCACTTCATCTCTGCAGGGCGTCTGTTCGGACGTCATTGTTGACACTAAGCCCTTTATTCATACTACAGATTGCAATTCCGAGTCTTGCCTCTTTCCAGAAGAGCTTGGCGTTATCCTGGAAATTGGATGACAACCTTTTATCCGCTTTCATCGCGCACCTTTTACGAGCTTCTTCTATCAATGCCTCCGTTTTAACTTTTTGCAGCTTGTATCTCGTTTCAGGTCGGCTCAGGTTCAGGACACTCGGTACGATGACGCCAAACCGGGAACAGACCCCTAATCCTAGTTATAACTTGGTTATGGTCTGATCCCAGCTCAACGCCTCGATAAACCCTTGTGTCCGTCACCTGTTTACGGAGCTGACTATCCATTAGGAACAGATCTATCATGCTTCTCTTTGATTTACATCTCCTTTTAAACATATAAATTTGTTTGTGGTTGAACATTGTGTTTGCCACAATCAAATCCTTTTCCTTACAAAATGCCAGTATAAGCTTGCCAGGATCGTACACCCTTTTATCCCCATATTCCCGAATACCGACTCAAAACCATCGCGAGCGGTACCCACCCATCCATTCAAGTCTCCACATACTGTAATTCTTTAATTTCCTTCTATCACATTTAGATTTCTCATACTCTCCCAGAAGTCTTCTAGGTCACTTGCGTTCGAAGAAGATACTGGCGCGTAAGCGGCTACCAGGTAAATCGTCGACAAACCAAGTTTTAAACGGATCCAGAGGATTCTAAGACCTACCAATTTGTACTGATACATACCGGAGACTAATCGCGAGGACTACAGAATTCCAACCCTTCGATTGCCATGCTCCCTCTTTGGTACTCCAGACCATAGCGCGAGCACCCCACCCGGGAGCTCCAAGACATCGTTGCCCTTGCGCTTGATATCTTTCAAGCACACTACGTCTAACTTTCTCTCATTCATAACATCCATGAACTCATTCATCTTATCTGCCATTCCTCCTCTAATATTCCACGCAGCTACCCTGCACTCCGTCCTCCACTTTACAATTTATAAGCGACGGGATTAAATAGGTGCGACGGAAGTTCAAAGTACGTCACGGGCGAAGCCTAGGGATTCACTTAGTTTTTATTAAAGTAAAAAAGACAACTTTGTTCAGGACGGGGATTGAACCCTTGATCTTTGCCTAACCAGGGCAATGTACAAAACTACTCGAAATGTATTTATATAGATTTGTATCGGACAAATTGAAATTCTTCACTATATTCAAATTGTCATTTAAGACTATGACCAGAGTCATCTATCAAGCTACTTAACAACTCTGAAGTCAATGGACAATGTTACAACCATTTTTAAACATTGATAAGATGGACTCCACTCAATCTATGGATAATTTTTTGTAGCATTTAGTATGTTACATAATTTTACTAAACTGAAAAAAGACAACTTGGTTACAAGAATTATGATAACGATTTAATAAAAACTAACGCTTAGCTTTCAAATTTTGTAACTTTTATGGCCTACTTTTCAGCTTCTGTACATTATTTGCATAGGTCATAATTCCGCCCAGCTCTCTTAAAGTTAACACTGTTGTACTTTTAAATGATGATTTTTTGTGGAACATTGTTTAAGAAGCAAAAAAAGGCAAAACATTTATAGCTCCTTTAAATGTGATGCAATAGAATATTGATGAGGTTTACACTCGGCTCAAGACAATATACTCGTCTGTTGGGATAGCGTCTCAGGTTAAATATGTACATATTTGGCTATCGTATACTAACTGTACTGCCTAATGGGGCATGTTTTAAATTGATATATTGACTCTACACTGGTCAATTCGATGGATCATGAGTAAAAAAAAGATAATGTACCTTTCTGTTATAAAATTATGATACAACAAAGAATAAATAAATAATGAAGTAATCCTCCGGTGTTTTCTGCGCAATTTAAGCAGTAATGGCGGCCTGGTGTTACATCTCACCAAAACAGTCATGCCTATTGAGTACCCGCTTCTGTTAGCAGCAAAGTCTACTCTAGCCAATCTTCTGTGACAGATATTTCTTTTTCGACTTTGGCATCCTTTGCACTTTGATTGGTGAAGTCACTCATTTCTCTCTTCCAAAATCACCTGATGACTTAACACCGTGTGGAACCTCTTTATGAACGTAAGACCAGCTTTCGCAGCATTGGAATGTTATTAACTAATAGGTTCTTCCCCCTTACTGGTATCCACACCTAATGTTTGAATATAACTTCTACTAGGAATTAAGTTAATTTTTTTTTTCTTTCGAAAAAAATTGTGTTTCTTCACAGCAGGAATACTTTCCAAAAAGTTGTATATATATCAATGTATCTTTTTCTGAGAATCATAATTCACTAACTGTCGGAGAGATGAATATATTTAAATATATTATATTTATAAAGATTTTCGTAATTCTTATCCGTGTCGTTAAATTATATGTAAATGAATAATATAGAATTATATGATATCAACACTACAAAGACATGAGGATAGTACAAATATAATGATAAAATGTTACAGGCTATTACAAACTGACATTCGTAGATTATTTGATTTACCTTTACATAAATTAAACAAGTTAATTTATTACTAGTGTATAATGTAGTAGTTACGACATTTCTATAAATATGATGATGATGATTTACTATAAACTGGCATGTGCTTCCCATACGTTCATATTTCACTAGTTGTATTTTATATAGTGGTTGGTGAGCCTATTGCCATGATGAAAGGAACAGGCACACATTGAGAGTACCTGCTGTTGTAATTTTTCAACCCGCCCATAAGGCAACTTGGTAAAATGAATACCATGTTAGCTTACCTTCCAAAGCACGGAAACACTCGTCTATTAAAATGCAACAAAAGACAACCAATCAATCAGGACCAACAATGGCGTAAGATACTTAACACTGTAATTGTTTACGGAACACTGAAGCGCACTTAGCGGAGTTTACAGCGCTTTATAAAATTAACTAAAATTTATTTTATTTCCGTCCTTCGGTATGCACGTTAAGCCATTGGTCCCGGCTGCCAGTAACATGACAGTCGTTAAACAAAGTTAAAGGCCTTGAAAGATTGCTTGAAAATTTTCAATAGCAGGTCGCCACAACTTGCGCTTGTCCATTATCAAAACGGCAACACGGCTTACCGCCTGTTACGAGGCACAAAAATAGCTACGATGATATATGGGCGTCAAGTATGCCTCTACTATCTCTTTATGGATAAAAGCGTGACAAGTATAAGTATTATTCTATTTACAGAAAAGGTATACATAAATATACTTTAAATGGGTATTATTTTAACCACAGTAGTCATTTAAGTGCAAATTATTGCTTTAAAAACGTTTTATAAGATTACATTAGATATTTATGCTATGCTACGGAATTAGAATTTTACAAGGATCTTCCAAGTATAGTTTGGGAATACTAACGACCAAATTTAAGTTCGCCAAATACAATGGAAAGATTTAACACCTTGAGAAAGTTATGATGTAAGGACAAAGGGGGTTGAGGTGTAATGTATATTTTGACTACATTTTAATCTATGGATAAATAAACGCAAGGTTTGAAGCTAATCACGTCCGCATTCACTTAACTGTGATTCTTGTAAACTAAGATCTATTTATTTATTTTATTTCTATTTATTCTTTAATGCGCATAACCTGCAACGTCCGCTAAACGTTCGCGCTGCCAGAGCAGCCCGTTTTTCGTAATTAACCTATGACCTAATTAACTAAAATCGTGATATCTTGGAAACTATAATATCTAGACAAAAATTTTAAACTACTGAAAAATCGTAAAATATATATAGATAAAACTTATAGCTTTAATAATTTGGAATTTTAATCATAATTAACTGATACATTGGTATAAACACGAAAAAGTCGGTTAAAAAATAAATAAATGTTATTTTTCAGAAATTTTCCACTTACACGAAAAACTAATATAAAACACCATTATTTTTTTTACATAATCAAATTCCTGGAATTATAACGATAAAAACGACACTAATAACTTATAGGTAATTATTCTAACTAAAACTTAACTTAATATAAACAAAAGAATAAATCACAAAAACATAAAAAATGGCGGATAAATGGCCATTTTTATATTAGCCGGCAATGTTTATATCGCTTTTACTTTGAATTTTGTTTTTTTTTTTAATATTTATTTAATGGCCTGGTTTCTAAGCCAAATCTTATTTTTTATATCATATTTCTTCAATCTTATCTTCTAATTAGTCCTGTCCAGTCGATGTCGTGTCCTCAGGCTACGTCCTGGTCCTTGCCCTCAGTATAATGGTGATTCTTATACTAAGGTTGTCAGTGGACGTTTCGCGGCAAGATAGAAAATAGCATTTCACTGCATATATATCATTGTCTTTCACTATAGCACGTTAACACAACTTTTATGTCCAAGAAACACCACTCCCGCACATAAAACAAGATAAATGCACTAGTTTTAGAAAATAATATAAAGCAAGCGTCCGCACTTGTCACTCTTCCCGCCAAAAGTACCTTTGAATTTTGATATTGTGTCATGTAGATATTAAACCTCTGAAACACGGGCTTTTTATCCACGATGCTAATGGTATGAAATGTATGAAATTTATTCATTCAAACCATAGACAACATTGTTAAAAAAGGTTTTGAAAGGAGGTCAGTACAAAAAAGAAAAAACCAAAAAAGTCAGCTTGAACGTTAGCGGGTAAAATAAAATATAGTACAAATACAATGCTGTGCAAAATCGGGCTCTAAACTAAAAAAAGTTACACTGAGTTCTCAGGCAATTCGAGGTCGCATGATGCACGGTCTAACTTACAGTCGACTCTGGGAAATAGTGATCTTTCTCGTAGAACATAAAAAAATGTAGTCAAAACTGGACGATTTTTACAATTAGCTCAAGGTAACTAAGATATTCCTTTTGCTGTAATTAACATTGATAGGTAAAGGCATGCAGTGCATAGTTCTTTTACCTTCTATATCGTACAAATTTTATCCGAAAAACAACCAGTTGAAAATGTTATTTTTAAACTTTCGCGGTGTATACTCTTGTTTTATATACTACTCGGGTATATAAAACATTACCAGTTGACAAATAATACTCCAACGCTTAATCTTTTTGATGAAAAATAAAATGTGGTGTCGTGGGACACCAGGTAGGAACGAAGTTAACAAGTTCACGATTCAATTAATGATACAAAAAGTCACCGTTTGTACTAGGATTCAAACTCGGGCCTCTTGCGTCTCAGCCGAGCAGCATACCTCCCAAACCACACAGCTACGTTACTGCAACTTCCAAATTAGTGTTCACTTCATAGAGGTAAATAGACAGTTTGAAAATCGACACAATTTGCAAAACAAACGACTGGCGCGCCTGCGCACGTCTCATTTAACGCTTTTATTAGACGGAATTTTTCTTACCGTTTTTTTCTTACGGTTTTACTATCACATATTTTTCAGTTCGGTCGCGCAGCAAAATCCCTATCTCCTCCAAGCCTGCCGTAAGGAACTTCGTTCCAAAAATTATACCAATTTTTACCAAATAAAATATAATTTTACTGTACAAAGTTCAGTTTTAAGAACTGTAATAGTTTATCTAAAGTGTCGCGTAAGTTTTACTATTGTTTTTTTTTTTTTTTTTAGTATTAATTTATTCGGCTCCATAAAACTTATTTGTTAACTTACATGGTACTTAACATTAATAAAATTTTATATAATTCTTACTGTAACTTGACTTTGTCAAAAGAGTTCAAGTGAATACATTACAATGTAAATCTTAGCTACGAGTACTTATCTGAACTAGGATGAACCTGTGTCTCAGAAGATCGCTTGACTGACTTGAATGTAAACGTGAATCTATTGGTTTCCAAAATAAAATAGAAAATTACCACATATTTAAATATACAAACAGTATATTAGCTTATAATTTCTAATATTTTTTCCGTGTCATCATAATTGAGTTTACGCAAGTAATCAGACAGTCTTGTTGTACAATTTCTATGACTATTATTATAAATATTCAGTAACGCGTTAAACTTATTATAAAGAAATGGACCTAAGAATACGTAAAATCGATTGACATATGCATGTCTAGTTTGAATACTGTTACAGACCACGTCCTTCCTTCTTCTATCTGGCGGTATCATAGTGAGAGGCAATTCAGCGTGTTTTTTTAGTACAAGTTGAAGTATAAACAACTGTCGCACTGTTAAAACTTCACATTCCTTATACAGTTGATGTGTTGGGAATAAATAGGGGCGGAATGTGGAAACCTTTAGTAGTGCTCTTTGTGCATGTTCCAGAGGAAGTAAAATCACCTTTGCTGCTCCACCCCAGGAGGTGATACAATATAATAATATGGGCTGGCACAAAGCATAGTACACTTGTCTGATTAGAGAATAGTCAGCAATATTGAGCAAATTCTTAAATATATAAATTAATTTACGCACTCTGTTACATAGCAAATCAATATGTTTACGGAAATTTAAATTACAGTCTAGAGTAATGCCTAGATATTTTACATCGTCTGTTATATCTAAATAGGGCAAGTGCATGTTATGTCAGCAAACTTGTTGCAATTATGCGCATATATGTTTAGGTTAGTATTGTGATTTTTATTGTTCCTCATTCTGAAAATAATGTACTTAGTTTTATTTGTATGCAGGGTTAGTAAGTTTTCTTGAAGCCAATTAAATACTATATCAAAACCTTTCTGAGCGACTTTATAGACATCCTCGCGTGATTCAGCTAAGAAAAGCAATGCAGTGTCGTCTGCATATGACATTATAATCCCCTCTTCTAGTGTAAGGTTGCATAAGTCATTTATATAGATAAGAAACAGGGTCGGTGATAAAATACTGCCTTGCGGCAATCCATAACAGGTATTTTTCAATTGAGCGCTTGTTCACTGGCCGATTTTTACACATTGATATCGATCACTAAGAAAATCTGAAATAAGTTTTAGTTGAATTCCTCTTATCCCCAGTGCTTCAACTACTTAAATTAAAATCTTTTTTACGTCTTTTACTTTTTTTTTACTTGGGCTTAAGTTAAAATATTGTAGCCAGACTAGTTTTAACTGAATTGTGTGAGGTCTTATCTTAATTTAGAGAAACAAAGGAAGTTGCTACACGAAAACGTTCTAGATTCTGAAACAATATAATAAAGCTTCAGTGTTAACACTTAAGGAATGAGAGAAACTAAGTGCCAATAATAGGTTATCTTTTCCCCATTGCATTTATGTCTCTGAACTTTACATTTTCAATAATTGTTAAGTTGATTAAGTATCAATCTAACATTGTAACAAACATTACAATAAATTAGTGATTACACGAATAATACTGGCATTTAAAGGTAGATGTATTATTCATATTCATATAATATAAATAGTTAATATATAAATAGTTATTATCGAGATAAAAACATGTACTTTTTCAACTATTTTTGATACAGAACAGTGAAATTTAGTATGTACAACTTTTTTCAGAAATAGTTACTTTATCTACGTCTGTGCTTTTCATCCGACGGTCTAAGCAATTTTTACGCGCTAAACATAAAAAAGTAATAGTTATAATGGCACAAAAAAATCAGCTCAAATTATTTAAATATTATTGCCTTGTCACGTTTAAATCGCATTGCTTACTCCTGCCCTACACCGTACGGTGCTTTTACATCTTATGTGTGTGGTATACCCTCTAAGGGACCCTGATCAATCTTGATCGCTTTTTTCCTATAGAGCGGCGAGCGCTGGAACATGGCACTGGAACACGTCGCCATAGCATACACTCATGTCCAGAGGTGACCCTCTATCTATCCTTCTAGCCCAAATTGTCATCTCCATGCTCATTGTAACCAAAGCCCACGTTAATCGAATAAATAACAGATATGTATATAGTAATGCACTTAATTCGGAAAGTATTTTTGAAGTTACCGTTGTCAATTAGAAAATAAACAGCCATAAATTACATAATCTACAATTTTTCCAACATTATACTGCGGGAAAGTTTACATATTGTTTCACAAAATCCAAGAATGGAGTGCAAAAATCTTGTATTTTGTAACAGATACGTAGCTTACTTAAGTGGTCCATATCTCAGTCGGTGACAGCGGCACGCTACATGGAGCAACTTAGTGTAAAATGTTAACTCTCACTGAAATATCCACCGAATTACTATAATTATTTGTAGTGAAATTCACTTTACAAGGGAATAGGAGTCACTTTATATTTATACCATACAAAAATAAATATAGGTAGTATTTGCTGTAGGGTTTTAAATCCTTTGCGGGACATAGACAAAGGTTACCTTGTCAAGTTTTACAATAAAATAAATCAACCAATACCTACTTGGTTTGACGACGGACCTGTTGATTGCAGATCTTGACTAGCTGACTCGAGCTACTAAGGCCCGTATTTTAAAAGTTGTCTTAATAATCAGTCAAGTTTGAACTATGATTACATGAAATTAGTTTCTAGACAAGATCAAACTTAGGCATCGATCTTATTATACTGCCTCTGTGGCGCGGTGGGAGTGCATCGGACTGCTACGCAAGAGGTCGTGGGTTCGATTCCCACCCAGGATAAAACTTTGTGTGATGAGCACGATGGTTTATTCTGTGTCTGGGTGTTATTTATCTATAATATGTATGTATTTAGAAATGTATAAGTATGTTTATCAGTTATCCCATAGTACAAGCTCAGCTTAGTTTGGAATCAGATGGCGTTGTGTGGGTTGTCCCAAAAATATTATTATTATTATTGTCTCTTCTTTTCTAAAAAGAAGATACCCTTCTTTTTTTTTCTTGAAGATACTAGGGCTTTTGGTAGGCTTACATGGAGACATAGGTCCAACACGCAGTGGCCCTTTGAGAATTTTAATCTAATAGAGAATGGGACCCCCACTGCAAATAGTCCACGCCCGCCTTATGTAGAAGAACGGTAATGGATCACCTCCAATGGGAGTTAAACTATTGTGAAATGTGCTAACTAAGAAATGGGCTATTGGGTTGGGTGTCAAATAGATTGGGTGATAAAAGCTATTGATGAAAACGGCGTCTGCCTTTTTAATATATTATTATTAAACTACTGGCAGACGGTGGCTCGCCAACTCACTAGATGGGCCCCCCTATACAATCACCGTAGGCATGATAAGCCTGTAAGACGACAGAGGGCAACACCGGTGTGAGCGGCTTGGGGTGTCGAGCGGTGCGGCGCCGGTTTCACCTTCGCGGGACAGGTCCGGAGCGGGCTTCCCCGTAATTATGCCCTTGAAAATGACACTTCCACCCCCGAGCATATAGCTCTGGCTCCCTCCCTCTGACCGGCCAATTAAGGCAAGCCAAAGTTGAGATTTGCTGCACTCCCGGGAGTAGCACTCTCACTGCTCTCCCGTTAGGCCATTAAATCCTAACCGGTGCAGAAGGGCAACAAAACTCTGAGGAATCGGGACCGATGTGTAGTCACGCACATTCAGCTCGCCACAAGCTGCCCTGCGGATGTGAGCTTTTCAATAACTTTCTGATAGATTTTTTGTGGATATCAGAAAGTGGATGACTCAAAAAGCGAATCTACTATGCCCTCATAGGGTTGCGTTAATCCTATAAAAAGATAACGACTGTCCTCGAGGGGTTTATTATTATTATAGAACGTGACTTAAGTATTTTTCACTTGAAACTTATCTCAAGTACTGATCGTCGATCGATCGTGAAGTTTTCACATGTTCGACATTATTATCAGAGTTATTTTTTTTGTTTTTGCGTGGAAAGCATTTACGCACCGTCATCCCTGCTGCCCCAACAGCAACAACAACAGCAGCAACCTACTTCCGAGGACAGTTCATTAGATCGATATAACAATTTTGTTGGATCAGCGTAACTGAGAAGAAGATAATTGTAAATTTCCGGTATATGTTGTTTTATTTTCGTCAGCAGGGTATCCCTATTTACAGAATTGAATGCATTTTTGACATCAATTTTGAGCAACACGTCAGGCTGTCTTTAAGTTAGGAAAGAGCGTAGGGCATGGACGGCTGCTTCACACCTTCCTTTTACACCGAAGCCTAACTGTACGGGTTCAAATTCCGAATTTATTTTTGTAAAATATGTCGTACAGCAATTTTGGAGGCCAGACGTCGTAGTGTTGATCCAACAGCAATTGGTCTCACCCCTCCGTCCTTTTTGGTGAGGGCAATGAGGTTCGCGCAGAAAAGGATGGGAACAATTTCTGGACTGACATTACCGGAATACATAAAATTGATTAATTTAGTGATCGAATTTACAAGTTGCTCGCCTGCATCACCCATTACATTATTATCTGTATCACACAGTTTATTCTATTGAAAATCATACTATTATACTGTATATATTTGTGAATTTGAATATATGTAATAGAATATTGCATTCTGTAGCTATGTAAACGCATTAAAAAGCTTGTGGCTTGCCTTTAATTAAATAATATTCATGTAATATTAATATAAAAATATTTTTCTTGTTTTAAATGCTATAACGGAACGTTAATTTATTGAGTTGTCAAACAAGCTCGTCTCAAGTACACAAAAATCACGCCTGACAAAATCTACACTTGAGAGAAAATTCGGATATGAACATCAATCTGAAATCACTCGAATTTGAATCGGCGAATTTCGTCCAAATGATGTTCAATAATAAAATCTCTATCTGTAAACAGTTTTAAGAATGGATTCATGACTGAGAACCCTTTAAAAAAATGGGCCTAAGAGGTCATGGCGATCAATCGGACTGCAGGCTGGCAGGCAGGCAGAACCAAAAGAAATAACCCTATAGTTTGTTACAAGTGTGTTATAAGTGAGGACGTATTTGTGACATTACAAACAAGCTGTAGTAAATCATTCTTACAAGTACAGATAAATTTCAAAGTAATTTTGCCTTGTCCCCTCTTAACAAGAGTGATAGGCCTAAATCATCATAAATGTCATGTTTTAGGTAATTATGGATAACATAGTTATATATTAACGTAATTAAAGACAATAATCAATGAACAGGTGAAATCTACAGGAACAGGAACACTTCCATCAAAGGGCGCCTCCAACCTCCAACCTCTACCAGTTTTTCCTGTTGTCCTGGCTGGAGGTTGATCAGTGTGTTGCTCAATTTCTTACGGGATATGGTAACTTTAGGAGCAAATTACATTCGTTTAAGCTGGTTGAGTCACCGTTCTGTCAGTGTTCAACTGCTGACGCCAAATATGATCAGACCGCTCATCAAATAATTTGGGAGTGTAGCATTTGGCAAAATCAGCGATATAATATGCTTAATTGTTTACAAGTAACGTCGGGAGTAGTTTACTATGCGGATCTCGTGGCATCGAGGGTAAATTTTCGTGCTTTTAAACGTTACTGCCATACATATTACTGGAATCAAACATAGCTTACATAGGACCCGTAATATACTATTACCGTGGTGCTTCCTTATTTCTATAGGATTTACACCTAGTTGCTTTCCAGGTCTCCGGCTTTGCAAAGGAGGGAAGAGGCATTACGTTCTTTTCTTACTTCCTCACATTATCTTCTGATTAATTTCGTTGCGGGTTCCAAGACATGCTAACTTCTCCTGGGACATCACCGAAATCGAGCTCGGTGTAACTTTTCTGGTGTTTTGGTCATTGCTGTAGATCCTGGTTTACAGGAGTCACAATAATGGGAATGTGGGTGGGATTAGTCCCAATAAAAAAAAGTTGAAACCTACTAAATATTACAATAGAAAATTATAATTATCACTAGAAAAATCATGGTGTAACATTTCTGAGTTTGAAGCAAACTTGTCATCTAGCGGCATCCTAATCAGTTGTAATAATAGTTTCTACGCTTACCTTCTCTGTTGAAATGAGAGTATATTATATTCATTTCTACTTTTTATATCAAGCGTGTTTGTAACGTAAGAGTGATTTACGGATGTACAGTTCACTTTAAAAGTAACAGTGACAAATGCAGTACATTATATTGACTTATGTAAAATTAAATTGTTTTAAAACTGTGATACTTTACCTAACGAATGAAACAGAAAATTTTGTACAAAGTCTAAAATTAACTCAGATTAAAAAAAATAAATAAATATTGCGGTACACTTTTTACACAACGCCATGTATCCCAATTAAGCTATTGTACTATGGGATCTAGATAACTGATATACATACTTATATATTTCTAAATACATACATATCATACATGGGAAACACCCAAACTCCGAATCCAACATTTGTGGATCACAAAAATATTTGTTCCGACCCGGGAACCGAACCCGGGACCTCAGTCCGGCAGTCGCATACACTACCACTGCGCCACCAAGGCAGTCAATGATGTTATATTTATTCATAATAAAAAGATTTAATACATTTTAACTTTTATATATTACAAGAAATGTTTCAATGTCCAAACAACACATATTACAGTAACTGAGAAAAACAAAGTATTCATTCAACGTTACTGTTTAGCTTTTATAGTATAGTTCGTTTTATTTGGACTCTACAGTCAATATTAGCATACATAACATTGAAACGTTAATCTAAATGCCTATTCGGTACGGTAGCATCCCTTGCATATACTGCAAACGTAACCAGTGCATCGTCCCAGGAAATTGATTGATACCATGTTAGACCACTGACCGCAGTCACTGATTCATTTGTGCACCTGCCGTTATACATAGATAAGCATCGTGTACTGTGACACAGTGTATTAGGAACTGTATCATCTATTGTAGATACATTCATGAACTGTATACACGTACATGGTATGAATGTATGTATTGCTGGTAGTTACAATAATTGCTTTAAACAGAAATTGTATTATAATCCTCTTGTATTTTAAAATATATGGAATGATAATGTTGGGTTTTGTAAATGATAGAATACTACTAAATTTTCTTCGTTTAGTAATAGTTGCAATCGATAACTTGTCAAAAAATAAAACTCATGGTAAACCAATCATCAACCATGGGTATAAACAATTTTCTTATTGTATCTGTGTGAGTTTTTTCTCCTGTACAGGTTACATTAAAACTAATTTTATGAAAATGTCATTCATGTTGATTGTAGTACGATTTTTAGTCCTTGGCTACTTTGATCGAGGCTATAAAAAAGAAATGGCTGTACCGTAATTAATCAACGGATTTGAATCACATATTGAAAAATGGTACAAAATTGTTCATTCTAGTTCATCTCCTAACGTAAACATAAACTAAGTTTCGGTATTGAATTGCTATTTTATAGTAATCACTGATGCAGCAGCTAATAAGTAATCAATTGCAACATCTATATTTAGCAACAAAATTACCCATTTTTATGTAAACATAATTAGATCCCACACGAATAGTGACCATTTAACACAATATAAACGCAATAGTGTTTAATTAGAATAACTCTGTACAATTTAAACAATTCGGAATAGTTCAGGCCACTTGACCACTACCTATTCTGCAAGTAGTCAAGTGGTACGGTATCATAAAATCAATAGTACAAGTCGACCACTAGCTATGCCAAAAAGTAGTAAACTCGCCCACGTGCCACTTATTTTATCGCACCAGGCTACGCAATTTTTTCATTCTCCGAGTGCCGTCAACGTAATCCACTACAAACATTTTCTTAACATGTTGTACTATCCATATTTATTTAACTGAATTCGGGGACCTTTAAGGAGTCTACTGTTGTTTTAGACTCTAATGTAATTATTCTGGCTATCTATTTTCATGTATATTTCTATAATATCACATGCTATAACTTGCTATAAGCAAAATTAAATATGGAACATTTGCAAAATCAAAGTAAAGTAATGCCTTCAAAAGCAAACAAAACCACACGCAGAATAAGATAAAGCAATCTTTAGAATTTGTTGTAAATATTGTTCCATTTACTGTGTTAATATTACCGTCCATTAGCAATGTGAAAAGGGTCACAGATGCTCTCGAAGAAGAATAGTCTTAAATTTTTCATTAAATTTTCCCAAATATCCAAACCAAGATAAAAGTTCTCTGTCATACATACTTAAGTACTTATGGATATTTTTAGATAAAAGCTTTGGAGGTAACCGGTAGCAATGCTCGAACAATTATGACGATGACCGTCTCATGTATAATCGAATAGATAATGTAAAACTACATATGAATAGATTGATAACAATGTTACATTTAAAGAACAGTAAACAACTTATGAGCAAAATGATGATGCCACATGTTTTTTTTTCGGTTATAGAATAAGACAGTTATGTTCATGCTCTAATCATGGACATACAAATATAGTATACCGAACCATATTATATTATGCTATAGAGCAGAATTTTGCTCAATAAAGCTGTTGCACCTTCTTATTAACTACAACCTCTGTAGTCTCGCTTATTTCTTGCTAGAATGAATTACGGATTTAATAATGCTAACGCTGAAAACTTATTTAACGGATTTTTCCCTCAGGCTTGGTAAACTAGAAAAAATATTGTTGTAAGCCCAGAGGAAGTAGATATAAAAGGCATAATAGGAAGAGAGATCAATGAATTAGATATGATTTTGGAGATTAACATGTAGAAAGGTATTAACAATATCGAACGGCTTACTAGTTTCAATCATGCGTATTGCTGAGTTACTAATAGTATAAGTTTAGCGAAACAAATTACAAGAAAAGTCCAAGCCGATGCTTTTATGCGTTTTTTAGTGCTACTGTAAAGTACCAGTAGCTGATGATGAAAATGATATATTAACGTTTTCAATTAAGATTATTCCTAAACTAACTAAACTAACTATCTTCACGCTGTATCCCTGACGGGGTAGTCAGAGAGGACAGATCGCCAGGCTTCGCGATCCATGCATACTTCTTTCGCTTCTTCGAGATTCATCAATCGCTTCATACACGCACGTCTGGGTATCCGAGTACTTTTGACCTTTCCGTTTTTGAGCAATCTGCTCACGTGGTCTTCATATGAAAGTCTCGGCCTTCCCTGACTCCTTCTACCCTCTACTTTTGAACAATATATATTCTTCGTCAATCGTTCCTCACTCATTTGTTGGACGTGTCCAAACCAACGGAGCACGCCCTTTTTAAGCTTAACGCTGACACTTTCATTCAAACCTGCCATATTGCGTATCACTTCGTTACGTATTCGGTCGGCCAAGGTAACGCCGCACAATTTTCGAAGTGATCGCATCTCCACAGCATTCAATTTACTTTCATGCATCTGCTGACATACCCAGGTTTCACTACCGTAAAGCAAAGTTGGCACTAGCACTGCGTTATGAATCGCCATTCGTGCTTCTTTTACGATGCTTTGTCGCTTTACTAACTGGGACAAAGCACCGTTAACTTTGTTTCCGGCAGCTACTCGCCGTTCTACATCCGAATCACATCTTCCATCCGCGCTAAACATACTTCCTAAATACACAATTTCATTCACTTGCTCTAGACGTTCCTGGTTTACTCTAATCTCGCATTTAGTTCTTACGTCACCTCTTTCAAATACTAGAACCTTAGTTTTACTTGCATTCAAGCGGAGACCCTTAATTTCACACCCCTCTTTCATATTAGTGACTAATGCCTGTAGGTCGGCTTCTGATGAGGCCATGAGCACCGCATCATCAGCGTACAGCAGACAGTTTACTGTAAAGTCACCCAAATTCACACCCATATTAAAATCTTTCAACTTCTGTAGGCAGCTGTCCAGATACACTATGAACAGCCAGGCGGACATGACACATCCCTGTTTGACGCCTGTACAGACATCAAAAAGAGGTGACACATCCCCCCCTACTCGCACGCAAGCCTTACAGTCCCTATAAAGCGACTGTATTGCCCGCAGTAGCGAGCCGTCCACACCATATCCTGGCAGCAAGTCCCACAGCGTTTCTCTCACAACGTTATCAAATGCTTTCTCTAGATCCACAAAAAACGCAGAAAACCTTCTGGCTAAGAGCCAGAAACTTTTCCGCGATCATGCGGAGAGAAAACACTTGATCCATGCAACCTCTTCCACGTCGGAATCCGCATTGAGCCTCCCATAAATACCTTTCAGACTTTTCTTGCATTCGTGCCGTTATAACCTTTGCATACACCTTACTAGTTAAGCTGACCAAGCTGATCGCCCTGTAGCTGGAGCAGTTTAGGCGCGAGCCTTTCCCTTTGTAAATAGGTACTACAACTGCTACTCGCCAGTCATCTGGGACCTCACCCGTCCGCCAGCACAAGTTGCATAACAGACATAGTGTGTCCCAGACACGCGACCCACCGTACTTGATCATCTCAGCAGTAACTCTGTCTTTTCCCGCAGCCTTACCACATTTCATACTTCTTATCGCTTGTTCTATTTCTTTCATACTAATGACTTCAATGTCATCGGGATCCGGAGCATCGAAGTGAGCTCCACTTCCCGACGTGGCATCTCTGTCTTTTCTTGCATACATCTTTCCATAATATTCACTCCATCTCTGCAGGACGTCACTTTGGTCTGTTAGGACGTCATTGTTAACACTAAGCACTTTATTCATACTGCAGATTGCCGAACAACTCCGGGTCTTGCCTACCTCTTTCCAGAAGAGCTTGGCATTATCCCGGAAATTGGACGACAACCTTTCATCCGCTTTCATTCTGCACCTTTCACGAGCTTCTTCTATCAGTGCCTTAAGAAGAAAATGCAATATTAAAAAAAACCAACAATGGTTATTATAAGTTTGTTTAACAGTCCTTAAATTAATAGTAGTGTAGTCTAATTATTCATTCATCAAATACAAAACTAGAGTTTAAACTGGTACATTAGTAATCTGCTTATAAATAAACCAAACAATGACGTGAAATGGACGCTTTTAATAATAAAATCTTTCATCCAACAAAATTATAGAGTGGAGGACTTAAAATGTGACATTTACAGAACATAACCCGAAAACAAGCCTACAGTTCATGAAAGTGATTGTTATAATTGCCAGGGGCAAATTATGTGATTTTACCCCTAAAATGTTACACCACATATATCTAAAGTACGGTAAAATACACTCTCATGACATATATCTAGAGTTCGAAATAAAAAGTTTAAAAATTGATAAAGGAGAACAAATTTTACATTTTGCTGGAATTATTCACAAGTATTGTGTGATTCTCATATATGACGTTTGTTTCTCAATGCTTCGCTAGCCACAATGCCTTAACGTTTGCTAAATATAATTATTAATATGGGTGTTGAGTAAAATTTTGTCAGTTTAAATGAAGGTTCTTTTGATATCAATACTACAAAACATGCTTTATCCTTATTTCACTGTTCAAGGTGTAACAGTTAATGTAGAAAAGTAAAATAAAGGAGAATATAAATTTCATGAAATACTCATCAGTTGACAAAGAACGTCAATCAAATATTTGTTACCGAAACATCAATGGTGGATTGATCGAATAGTGATTTGGTGTGTCATTATAAATAATGATGTCGTTCGAATTTTGTTATACAATCTATTTAGGTCTCTTTAGATAGTGTATGTACTATAGCTTATATTTTGAACACGTCTCATATAATATTTAAGGGTGGATAAAATACGTGAATTATAAATTCTAGAAGAGAAGTGTTGTAGTCGTTAAGCATCTTACTAGGTCAGTTCTGAGATAGTTGATCGTTTGTAACATTGCCTTTTACGAGCGTTTTCGTGCTTTGATAGGCATTTGAAGTCGGTGGTCCCGATTGCAAGTAAATAATAGTTGTTAACTAACTAAAAAACTAACTATCTTCACGCTGTATCCCTGACGGGGTAGTCAGAGAGGACAGATCGCCAGGCTTCGCGATCCATGCATACTTCTTTCGCTTCTTCGAGATTCATCAATCGCTTCATACACGCACGTCTGGGTATCCGAGTACTTTTGACCTTTCCGTAATAATAGTTGTTACGTGAAGGTAAAAGCCTCATAGGATAAAAGTGAAGGTAAAAGCCTCATAGCCTTTTCATGTTTATTTCAATACGGCAACCACTCACCACCTATAACGTTGGGCAAAACAAAACTATAATGTGTCATGTAAATTTACTCAGCAATAAGAACACCGTTAGTAGTGTTACCACCATTATTAGTAGAAGAGGTATTTCAGTGTACTTGTAGTTATAATGTGAGAATTGTATGCAGTCTTAAAATTTATAAATTCATTCGATATTAAAGTATTGTTAGCATTCCCTTGAGGAAATCAGCAACAGACTAATGAAAGTAAAATTATACTGATTTTAGAATAAACATTACCGACAGAACTGTTTATTTTCATTAAATATTGAATATTTGCTTACAGTTTAGATTGCATTAATTCTATTCAAAAATGTTTGCTTTTTGATTCTACCATGGTGTTACTACAAATCATCATTTTTATAAAATTAATACCCTTAGGGTGGAAGACCTGAATCCTGACGAGATAGTTAAACCTCAACCATAGTCAGAATTCAGCCATAACTGTGCTTTTTCGCTACAAAAGTTCTTTAAAATAATTTTAACGACTCATGACCAAATTCACATCCAAATTTAGGTATAATACTAACTGTGCCCCCGGCATTGCCCGTGACAAACCCTTGTAGTCCACACGTCTAAACCAATTGTTGTTTTCAAAAATTGGATAGAAGTTAAATATATTTAATGTACCTACAGAATTTAATCAGTTACAGTTTTATCAAAAGTAAAGTCAATCATGAGTACTTTCTTACCAGCAGAATCATACTAATATTACAAACACGAAAGTTTGTAAGTATGGATGTTTGTTACTCTTTCACGCAAAATTTACCTACTGACTGTATTTGACGAAACTTTACAATAATGTAGCTTACACATCAGAACAACACATAGACTACTTTTTATCCCGGGAACAAGTTCCTGTGGAAAACGGGAACGGGAAAGCTTCACCAGGCGTGCTGAGCCGCGGGCGTCTTTGCAGTCTATTGCAGAATCCGGATTTGTTGTGACGATTAATGACCGTGCTACGAAATGGGAATGTCTCAACTTGATAGTAACATTACTAAAGATAATCTAGAAGCAATCCCGTTTAAAATACCATTTTTCAACACTGCAATATTTTACCATTTTTAAATCTTTTTTAATTTGCAACCTTTCACAGAGCATTCATTATTCATAAGCACATGATGTGAATAGAGTATTTTAAAATATTCTTTTCAATTCTGGATAGTTCTTATTTTATTTTTAATGTGCAAGTAAGTATGTAACTTTAAATACGTAAACGAATTTTGTGCGATATTTTACAAATGTAGAGTATACACTCATGTATTTATTGTACAATGAATGATCTATTGAATAAAATGAAGCATATTTTATTTAGAAATTCGTCTGTGATTAGTTAAAGACTAAATGAACAAGATTTATCTTACGAAACATCAACTGAGGTATCCCGCTATTTGTATCGATAATCGAAACGACCCTAATTTCCTCTCCGACATTTGACATCAATGTCGATACGAACAAAAGGCTAAGCAACATGTGAGTGGTATACACCCAGACATCAAAAGACCCTTATGCGTTTTAGAATAAAGTACAAGTTAAATTAATAAAAATGTCTGGACGCTTTTAGTTCAAACTGAGTTGCAGGGTGAAACTAATCACTATAATTGAATTTTCTCCTACTGGTTCGCTCCGAGCCTCGAATTCAGCTAATTCTATTTATTACTTTAATCGCTAACTAACGCCCTTATTGCCACTATGGGTGTAATTGCCATTTAACTAATGATTATAATCTTTTTGCTATATTACTATAAAATCATCAGCTAAGTCGTAGTCCCGTTAGCTTAAATCTTTAATCTTAGGGTGGCGTTTCCATTTTCCTGCTATAACTTATCGATTTTCAAACAGTTTTTAGCAGTCCTTGTCATGTTGACCACTTTATTTTCAATAAATAATGGTATTATCATTAAATTCATATACGAATCAAGTTTCTTGAATAAAAACACTTTTACTGTTCCACTTAATACGTTAAGTTTGATTAAGTTGTATATTTCTTAAGTACTTACTAAGATAAACTAATAAAAAGATAAAACTAATAAATTGACACTGCTTTTTTTCGTATTATTAAAGTTATAATACGTACGTCTCTTTTAATCTTCTCTGCCAGTATTTTTCTCAAAATTTAATAAAAATCGCTGAGACGCGCTTCTTCAAAATTGTAGGCAAAATTAATTTCAGTCTTGTTTTAATATCTTACGGGAACGAAAGGCTTAATAAACTTGTAAACCACATTTTGAGTATAAAAAAGTATAAAGAATTTATCAGATTTTCTGCAATAAGAACATGATAATTATTTTCTTTTGTCAAAATATTACGAAATGTTATGGTTGGATATAACTTTTTTTATTTTATGTGAACTAGTGAAGGCTTTTACTACTTCGTGATGGCGGTCACCAACATTACGAGTAATTATTATTGTTGGCTGGATAAAAACGAATGGCACATGGCGTACACAGAGAGAATACCTTTGCGAAAACGAAAAAGGTGTGATAATAATATGTCAACTCTAAAAGATATCGAAGCTCTCGTGGTTCCGCGGACTTAGTGTTCTGTAAACTATCACTGTGTTAAGCAACTTTCGCTATGGCTGGTCACGGATGGGTGACCACTTGGTGGCATTTACATATGCTAGCGTTTCCGCGCTTCGGAAGGCACGTTAAGCCGTTGGTCCCGGTTGCCTGTAACAATGCAGTCGTTAAGTCAAGTTAAAGGCCTAATGGGCGGCTTGAAAAATTTCAACAGCAGGTAGTCACAACCTGTGTCTGTCTATTTCAACTCTTCGGGGATAAGGCGGGATAGATAATTAAATAATATAATAATTATAATAAAGCCTTTTATTCAGATCCACTTAAAATAGTTTTTTTTTTTTAAACTACTATTTCGTAAGAACTAACATGAAAATTGAGAGAATTATTTCCGTATTTGCTGTTTGCTTGTTTTCTGCAGGTCTGTTTGCCAATCGGCAAAGGCCTCCTCCAACCTTTTCCATTCAAATCTTTCCTGGGCCACTCTGTTTCATATCACTCCTGCCACTAATCTGATGTCATCATCCCACCTTTTCAGTGGTCTGCCTCTCTTCCTTTTACCGTCCCTGGGGTACCATCTTGTCACTTTCTTACTCCATTTGTCATAGCCTCTGATCATGTGACCTGCCCATCTCCATTTGAGTCTTCTAATTGTCAGTGTTACATCTTTGGTTTTTGTTCTGTTTCTGAGGGCATGGTTTCTGAATCTGTCTGATTTCTTGATATTTAGCATACTCCTCTCCATAGCGTATTGGCAGGTTGAGAGTTTACATGTCATTTCCTGAGCTAAAATCCATGATTGGAGATTCAGTGTAGTTAATTTTGATGTTGTCCAACTGTAACGTGGCTTTGATTCCATTTGTCATCACTCTGGTTTTTTCTGGATTCAGTTTTAACCCTACTTTTCTACTTTCTAAGGCAAGATCTTTTATCTTTTTATGTATAGCTTCAGGTGTTTTGGCGAATAGCACTATGTCATCAGCGAATCTTAAGTGCGTGAGCAATGAACCATCTACGTTGATTCCTAAGTTTTCCCAATTGTGTCGTCTCAAAATTGATTAAAGTACTGCTGAAAATAGTTTTGGAGATAGGAGGTCTCCCTGTCTAACGCCCCTTTTCACTTGAAATGGCTTGTCCTTCTTTTCTAGCTGAATTCTTGCTGTACTATTAATACTTTACTGTACTATTATTGTATAATATAATATATATAAATATATATATTATATTATATTTATATATATTGCAACGCTGCAATTTTCTGGGAGGGGAAAAATGTAAGGTCTAGGAGATGACTATCACCAGGACTGGAGGAGTCCTGGCTTAAAAGGAAAAGAAAAAGGAGAAAAGGGTAAAGTTAATTTAATATAAGTTAAAAATGTTAAAAAATAAAACCAGGGAAAGCCGGAGATAAATTAAGGTCTTGATTCTTCCTTTAACAGAGCCGGTTAACAGCACACGCCGCTAAGAAAGGGCCTCAATTCCCCTCAAGGCCTCCACGTCGCCGACCTCGGAGCCCTGCCTGCCTGCCTGCCGATAAATCCTGGCAGGCAGAGGGCTGAAAATAACGAGCCGTCGGCGTCACATGCCACTTCAGACAATCACTTTATTATTTTCATCAGCACTTCCTGACAAGGTGAGCAACAAAACTAAACTCATCTGACAGCCCCGGTTCCCTTCTTTTACAGAACATTTCAAAATTTTAACAAGTTTAGAATAAACATAATTTAAGAATATAAATTTATAACAAGGTCTAATATCTATACAACCTAACCTACTGGCAGCTCTAACAATAAATTAAAAATAAAATCTAGGCTTGTCATTAACTGACATTAAAAATTACAAAAGGTAAACAAACATTATGAGAGAACTAGAAAATCTAAGTATTTCGAAATGTAAAGGCCTAGGAATGCTATAGATAATGGCCCTGCAGATAAATTGAGAGAACGAAATAATAAAAGATTTAACGTAAGTAAACAATCATACATTACAATATATACCTATTGCTGTATATGTTTCTTATTAGTCGAATGTATTTGTGTGCAATTCCTTGATTCTTTAATGCTTCCCATATATTATTATGTAGTAGATAGTCGAATGCTTTGTCAATGAATGCAATATAGTAAGTGAACTGGTATTCGTGGTACTTCTCCAGAACCTATCCTTCTCCAGAACTATATGAATATGATCGATCGTCGAATAGTCTTTGCGAAATCCTGCCTGTTCAATTGGTTGGTGTTCATCTAGTGTTCTTTCAATCCGTTTTAAAATTATCTTAGCAAATATTTTATAGATGTTGGACATAAGACTAATAGGGCGATAGTTACCAATGTCATATTTGTCTCCTTTTTTATATAGTAGGATGATGTTAGATTCTGTCCATTGGTGGGGAATTATTTCAGTGTCCAAGATATTGTTGAATACATTTGTAAGGACTGGTATTAAAGCTTCTTTGCATTTTCTTAGGATTTCATTATTTATACCATCGGGTCCTGGTGATTTGTCTGCTTTTTGGGTATCTATAGCTTTTTCAACTTCAGCTTCGAGGATACTCGGAATGTCCACGATTTCGTTCAAATCGATTTTGCGTTCTGTTATGTTACTTTCATATAGTTTCTTGTAATATGATGTAGCTATTTCTAATGTGTCTACTCTATTGTGTTTCCATTCTCCGCTATCGCTTTTCATTTTAACTATCCAATCCATAGAACTTAGTTCTTTGTTTGCTTTTTTGATTCCTCCCGTTTTGCTCATATATTTTTCTATAATTTCCATTTTGCTTTGTTTTCGATCCTTTCTTATACTTTCTTTGATTTTTTTACTTATTTCCGATAAATGTTTCCTTCTATCTTGAGCATCTCTTGCGCTAATTAAGTGATTTCTTTTCTCAAGGAGATTGATGTTATTGAGAGTTAGCCATTTTTTCGGTTCGGATTTGTTGTTTACATTAATTTTTACCTGATTTTTAATGGTATTTTCCATCCAATCATATTTTTCTTGTATTTCCATTTCTTTTGTTTTAGCTTGGAAGTCTGTGAATTTTTTTCCTAAAGCAGTGGTTATTTGTTCTAGCTGAAGCTTTCTAAGAATTGCATTCCTTGGGCTTTGTCTAGGTCGAGGTATTTTTGGTTGTTTGGCTACCAGTTCTGCTCTAATTAGTTTATGGTTAGTATTAAAGTTTAATTTGTTGATTACTTTATTTATTATTTATTTATTTTTTTATTTATTTATTTATTTTCTTACATACGCATACTATTACAGAGAAACCCCCAAAGCGATAGTGTAGCAATCTTCTATCCAGTACTATACATCCACAATAATTATACTCTATATACCACAAAATAATAAATACAATTTAAAAACAATAACAATAATAAATAAATATCCATCACGCCTTATCCCCGAAGGGGTGGCAGAGGCATATTGTATGCCCACTTTTCACCGTGTGGATTCCTGTCCCACGTAATAGGTGGTGAGCCCATTGCCGTGTTGAAATAGACAGACGCAAGTTGTGGCTACCTGCTGCTGAAGTTTTCAAGCCGCCCATAAGGCCTTCAACCAGGCTTAACGACTGCCATTTTACTGGCAACCGGGACCAACGGCTTAACGTGCCTTCCGAAGCACGGAAACGCTCGCAAAATGTAAATGCCACAAAGTGGTCACCCATCCGAGGACCAGCCATAGTGAAAGTTGCGTAACTCAGTGATCGTTTACAGAACACTGAGACCGCTAGGCCACGAGCGATAAAAAAAAAAGTAATAAATAAAAATCTTAGTAAATAAATTGATTAATATTCTATAACTATATTCAATTGATGATTTATACAATTTATGAATCAAACTTTATAACACACCACAGATAATGTGATTTTTGTGAACTCGCTCAGAGAACAAAAAAACACATAAAGTTTTTCAGCTACTAAATTGTGTGTGCAGGGCTCGCACTAAGGGAAAGTTGTCCAGCAGCTTGGTTCTTCCACGCGGTACCGCGAATAATTTCGGTCGTCGGCGACGCTGCACTTACCCATCTGGCACACTTAGACCTATGCCAAGCAACACGCCCGGATTGCTATTGTAGCCTCGGAACACTTTAAGTACGTAGGTTGTTAGCGCCAGATCCCTCCTTACTTCCAGCTTATTGTACCCCACCATACCCAACACAAACAATGTAGGATACATCAAGGGATAGAAAGGATACACGCCATACCATCGGATGTATAAATATTGTATAAATTTATTTTGTATGCGCTCCAACATCAACTGTATTTAGCCTCATATGGGGCCCATATTGTTGCATTAAACTCCAACTGGGTTCTTATGAGAGTGTCATATAATGCTACAATCATCATCATCATCATCCGAGCGTCTGTCCCAGTTGCGTCTCGCGACGCCCGGGGTCCGCTTTCCTACATTTTCTCCTCCACTTCGCACGGTCGTCGGCATCCCCTGTAGTGAGACCATTGGCACGCATGTCATCCCTTACGACGTCAAGCCAGCACTTCTTGGGTCTTCCCCTCTTACCGGGACCCGGCGGGGCTGACATGGCCAGACATTTGTTACCTACGTAGCCCGGCGGTTGCCGCAAGACGTGACCATACCTGCAATGTCACGGACGTGAAGGCTGCCGCGGATGCGAGAGTTCCTCACGCGGTCCATCCGCGTGACTCCACACATCCACCGCAGTATCTTTATTTCCGTGACACGCAGCTCCTGCTTGTGTCGCTCCAATATCGGCCACGTCTCACTGCCATGTAAAAGGACAGGTCTAATGATGGTTTTGTAGACCTGTCCCTTCAACCGGATCGGCATTTTAGGATCACAAATGACACCGGTCATCTCCCGCCATTTGGCCCAGGCGGCAGCAATGCGTAACTTGACATCGCAATCGATGTCACTGAACGTGTGAAAAACAGATCCCACGTATTTAACCTGGTCCGTGCGCTCGACCAAATCACCGCCTATGCGGACGGATGTGGGATCTGTCGAGTTTAGTGCCAAGTACTCGGTCTTCGCCACATTTAGTTTCAGACCGCCATTCTCAAGCGTCTCCTTCCACGCCTTTACACGTCGCACCAATCTGCCCCTGTCCGCGTCTGCCAGCGCAATATCGTCAGCATACATGAGCAACCAACTCATATAATGCTACAATAGCCTTTACATTTTTGAAACCCGACGCTCTGCGAAGCACATATCCCAGCCGCTTGTATGCCTTTTTGCAAACTGTAATAATGTGTTCACGAAATGTCAACTGATCATTCATACAAACACCCGAGTCCTGCATCGACTGTAAAATTAGTGCAGTAATTATTTCTATTCGTCATTATGAAATCTATTTGGTTTTTCGTTTTGCCATCAGGTGAGATCCAAGTCCACAGGTTCTTCTTCTTTTTGATGAACATAGTGTTTAAGATGGTGAGGTTGTTTCCTAGTGCAAAATTCGTGATAAGTTCTCCATTTCTACTTCTGATTTTATTGCTGTACGTGAGTACAGTACCTATTATCTTGTTTTCTCCTCGGCGCCTTTCTCCGATTTGTCCATTACAGTCCCCCATGACTATAAGGCTTTTATGACCGTGCTCTTGAATAGCTTTGTTTAAATCATTGTAGAATGCATGTAATGTTTCTAGATTTGCTTGTTCGGCCGGCGAATATATTTGTACAATTGACTAGAGATCTTTATATCCAGGCACCTTCAAATTCATTATTGCAATACGTTCAGATATACCTATGAATCCTTCTATATACACTGTTATTTGTTTTTTAACTATAAATCCAACCCCATGATGACCTGGAGTTTCGCCCATATAGTAAAGTATGTAGTCAAGATTTGAAATTATATTTTCTCGCATTCTTCTCACTTCACTTAGGCCGACGATGTCCCATTTTATGTGTTTTAACGCATACATTAGTTCTGTAAGATTATCTCCATTTTTAAGGGTAAGTACATTGAGGGATGCAATGTAGAATTTAGCTGTTTGATGTTTATGGTTTATGTTATCGGTTATTGTTGGAGGGTTGTGGTCTCTTTCCCCCACGATCACCAGTCGGCTTGGGGGATGTGGATGCTTTTGCTTTGATTCATTGCCAGTTTCTTCGGTTGGTTTCAGTTTACGTTTGCCGAATCCTAACTGCTATTGCTTTTTTGTAGTTGATACATCAGAAAGAGAGCTGGATCTAGAACGATTAAATAATAATAACTAAAAAAAAAGTAAATGCACCCAAAGGGGACTTCCACAGAGTAAAAAACGGTGCTCGCTTCCTCTCACTCGTACCTAATAGAAACGAAAGTAACAATAATACCGCGTGCAAAGTTTACGCCAAACTGTATGCGAAAACACATACACGACCTGTCAGTTGCGTACTAATTGTCTGTGGGACCTGATGAAATTTTCCGTCTTCGATAATGGCAGCGCCGCCGGTCTGTGCACGTGTGCCCGAGTCTTTTTGGCAATATTCTCACCAACTGTCCATAAATCTTGATTGTCTTTTTACGGATCCCGGACGTGCCCCCAAAATTGTGGGATCTGATGAAACTTTTAACTATTAAAAGAAAACACAAGCGAACGTGTGCATAGGTCGTACGTACTGCCTTATTTTCCCTATTTGTCGTTCCCCTTTCACCTATCATTCTCATATATTTAGAACATTAGGCTTTCTTTCTATCTCGCTCTCACACTATACCATCCTCTCTTTTCAATAACATTAATATATATAACATAACACTCTTTCTCACATATATATAGTAATTCATGTAATCGTATGAAAAAAGGTGATGCCTCCTGACACGTTTGGTTGTATAAAATAGATAGTGTAAGGTTTTCCAAGTAGAAAGCGCGCAAGTGGCATTGATTCCTTGTTATGTGGAGATTTCTATTGTTGAAGTCATCTATTTGAAAACATAAGTAGACTTGACTAGACTTCAAATAAAATTTAAGAGTATTATTTTAAGAATATTTTCACAAACTTCAATAAAGGAGGAGGTAATATGTTTGATTGTATTTTATGTCAAAATACGTTATTTTTCGTACAATTTCTCCGGCTGTCTCTCAATACTCATCTTAACTTGTCTTTCCAGCTTTACTGAAATGGTACTTAATCAATTAATTTATAAAATCAGCCTATAGCAGTCCACTGCTGGACGTAGGCCTCTCCCAATTCACGCCACATCACACGGTCCTGCGCCGTCCACATCCAGTCCCTCCCTGCGACTGTTTCCAGGTCATCGGTCCATCTAGTACTTAATATATGCATACATACATATTGTCACGCCTTTATCCCCGAAGGAGTAGGCAGATGCATACTATACGCCCACATTTCACCATATGCATTTTTGTCCCACGTAACAGCCTATTGCCGTGTTGCAATGGACGGGCGCAGGCTGTGGCGACCTGCTGTTGAAATTTTCCAAGTTTCATAAGGCCCTAAACAAGGCTTAACGACTGTCATTTTACTGGCAACCGGGACCAACCGCTTAATGTACCTTCCGAAGCACGGAAACGCTCGCAAATGCATATTTCACAAAGTGGTTACCCATCCAAGGACCACCTATAGCGAATGTTGCTTTGCCTAGTGATAGTTTACAGAACACCGAGTCAGTGGGGCTACGAGCGCTTCCGCACGATTACTTAATAATAAATACATATTCTAAACTAGTCAGCGGTTACCAAATGCAGAACATTTTAAATACTCTAGAATAAACCATTTATCTTACTACTGACTATGACAAGCACCTATATATCCTAATATTTGAACAAGGAACGATGAAAGCACTCGGTAAAGATCGAAACACTCTTTGATTTATCCCGTCTCATCCCCACGGTATTGTAGAAATAGAACAGCTGTTAAGAGGGCTGCTACCAAGTTGTATCGTTATATTAAAAAAATATGTAGGTAATCACATTTCATTCCATAAATATGAAGAAAGTCATACAGGCGATCCTGAATTTAATATAAGGTCAATTGAATGAATGAGTGAGGAAGAATATATATTTCGGTTGACGAATAATATATATTCTGCGAAAGTAGAAGGAGACATAGGGTATGCCTGCTGAAATTGTAGTTTTATAATTTAAAGCTCCAGCATGTGAAATTATAGGAATTTTTTATTAAAAATTTGAACAGGAATATTGGAAAATTGCCAACTACCTATATTGTGTCTCTGTACCTATACCTATTGGTACTCTTAATTCTGTGCCTATTTTATACTATATCACATTTACCACATGAGCTCTACGTGTAATTTACAACTGTCAATTCTATGTAATTAGCAATTAGCAATCCTTACTCTAAACTTAGATGACGATAAGTACCGTAGATTGAAAGGTTTGTATTTTGATAAAATAATAAATTAGCTTCATTAAAATACCTAAATTCTCAGGTATATCCGAACTAAATTAAACAGATAGTACATCTAAAATTGTACCAACGATAGACGAAAATCTGGCGCTACTTAATATTTTATTCATGAATGTATACATAGATATCTTTATGTATAAATAAGTATATGATGTATGTATACTATTCTAATCTTGAACAACTACGAACCTGGGCCGCAATTCTCATGCCTTCGAAACAGTCTCGATTTCGAGATAAATCTCGAATTCGAACTTTATTCGAGTTTTATTGACGTTTAGCTATTCTGCAAATCTCGAACTCGACTTTTCTCGAAGGGAAGCCACTCGAGTTGCTTCGAATGGTTGGTAGCAGTCGAGACGCAGATTTCGAAGTCGAATCACTATAATCTTTGGACATTTCTTAAGTGACCGACCCTAAATTAGCATTATATTAAATTTTACATTTAATAAATATCAAAATTAGTGATGAATTAATAGTTTAATACGTGCAAAACATATTGCAACTCGCTTCAATTTCAAACACGTCGTCGCCGATGTTTCAGCAATGTGGAAATTTCAGCAATTTGATATAAGCAATTTTTAAAATATACATTAAGTAACATTTATAATTAGTCCAGTCATTACGTCGGAAAAATCGGGTTAGAAATGCAAATGAACCGAGAAAGCCAAATTTTGGATATTACGTGGGGGGAGGATAGAAAAGCTTAAGTTCAAATTGTCGACCAAAATAACCTGATGGGTTTTCCGCCATCTTGAAAAAAGTTATATTCAGTTTTGTCATCATAACTCGGTTCCCCGTTGAGATACTATTTTTTTTTTTTAATTTTTTTTTAATTTTTACAATTTTATTATTATTATTCTTATTTTTTTTACTTTTTTCAAGATGGCGGAATTCCCATCAGGTTATTTTGGTCGACAATTTGAACTTAAGCTATTCTAGGCCCCCCCCCCCCACGTTTTATCAAAGATTTGGCTTTCTCGGTTAATTTGCATTTCCAAATGTATATAATGACTGGACTATATGCAGTTTTCAATATTTTTTCCTTTCATGATTACTATAACATACGTAATTATTCTTTAAACGTGTAAAATAAGCTTAAAAACCTTTTAGAACATTTTGTAAGAGTAGTCTTGTTGTAAACGTTTTAAAACCGGATGAAACGTGTCGAACGGAACGCATCGTAATGTGACATGGTTCTTAAATGGCAACATTTCATACAATAATCTCGAACTTTAGTTCGAATAGTGGTGAGAATAAGACATTCGAAAAAACCATCTCGATTTACGAGATTTTATGGTCGAAAAAGGATTCGAAGAGTGAACTCGAATTCGAGATTATTTCGAAGAAAACGAGAATTGCCTCCCTGACTTTTGTCAACGAATTGACTCCCTTAAATACCGCAACGCTAAAATAATTTTCTTCAGAGTGTACGACACTGCAATAGTAAAAAACAGTTAACATTATTGCTTATTTTATTTATTTATTATTATTATTTATTTATTTATCAACATGTGAATGTCAAGGCTATCCAACTGCTAGACTCCACGGACATAGTAAGAAGATTAAAAAGGACTAAACCATTTGAGTTAGTATAGTTAGAGTTAATAATAGTGCAGTGCAGTGAGTGCTACAAGAGTAAGTGAGTGCCCAAAGAACAATGAAGAAAGCGACATTCTACTGCAATAGAGACAATAAGAAATGTGCCAATGGACACATTCTTAACATTTAAGTATTTAGCAAATTAAGTTCAAACTAAGTAATATGTAACATATATTATTACAACATAAAAAGAATTATAAATATTTATTGCACCTAATTTATAAGTCATCAATCAATCCATGTCTAATTACCGATTTAACATGTTGGTTAGCACGTTACGTTACGTATAGCATTTACACGAACATACGCTGAAACATGTATAAATCCGACAAAGGCAAAGTAAGACACCCAATTTTCTCTAAAGCCGAAGTCCACTAGAGATCAATGTTGTAATCAATAGAATTTTCAACAAACAAATGTCTTTTGTGCGGTACTCTATACTAACTGGACTCCCTTGCTATGTTATTTAGCTAATGGAGTTACTGTGAAACATTGCTTTAGAAGATATTTTTGTCTGCCTCGATGGCGCAGCGGTAGTGTATGCGACTGCCGCGACTGACGCCCGTGTTCTATTTCCGGGTCGGAAAAAGTATTTGTGTGATCCACAAATGTTTATTTTAGAGTTTGGGTGTTTCCTATATAAAATATATGTATTTGGAAATATATAAGCATGTTTATCAGTCGTCTAGATCCTATAACACAAGCTTAAATTAGCTTAGTATGGGCTAGACGGCGCTGTGTAAAAAAAATAAGAGAAAGAAGTTTAAAAATATAAAAATAAATATCCATCACGCCTTATCCCCGAAGGGGTGGCAGAGGCATATTATATGCCCACTTTTCACCGTGTGGATTCCTGTCCCACGTAATAGGTGGTGAGCCCATTGCCGTGTTGAAATAGACAGACGCAGGTTGTGACTACCTGCTGTTGAACTTTTTCAAGCCGCCCATAAGGCCTTCAACCAGGCTTAACGACTGCCATTTTACTGGCAACTGGGACCAACGGCTTAACGTGTCTTCCGAAGCACGGAAACGCTCGCAAATGTAAAAGCCACAAAGTGGTCACCCATCCGAGGACCAGCCATAGTGAAAGTTGCGTAACTCAGTGATCGTTTACAGAACATTGAGACCGCGGGCCACGAGCGCTTCTCGAGAAAGAAGTTTCACTTATGATAAAGAAGTTTCACTTATGATAAAGAAGTTTCACTTCAAAACAACATGGCGCGTATCCGAAAAACGTGACGATTTTTTTAAAGCGATAATATTTCTCTCAACGTTGATAAAGAAGTTTCACTTCAAAAAAATGTCCCACAACATTTATTTATACTGATTTTAATTTCGTGGAATGTATGAACTTAAAATAGTGGTAGTAGTGCCTAAACCACAAAACAACGTGAGTAACATTACTCACGCTCATCATAATGCTTAAATTTCTTCAACATTAAATTGTAGTGTAGTCGGATTACTAAATTATTTTCAACAATTATATCATTTTTTTGTAAGAGCCATCAAAAAAAATCAAGTACATTCAAAACTGTTATCTTGATATTTGCTTTAAAAAAATTGCAAGTAATCTTCTAACTTAATTTATTGGACCTGACAAAATATCAAGTCTAGAAAATCATAAACCAACTGGTAGGACGCAAATAGAATATTAATGAGAAAGGTAATAAAACAGTAACGCAACGGAGGATAAGAGATTTTATGAACGTCTCAGGAATTAATATACTCGTTCTTCATTGACAGACTTATAAAAGAAAAAATGTTATGGTTAAACTTAATTCCATTTATAAGCAAATTATAATAGAGTTCCACGATTTTGTTTGCTGAATATCCGGCAATCGTCCAAGACCGGCCTCCATGACCGGAGGCCTGAGGGCGGCAGCCACCACCTCTGATAGAAGACGCGCCCTGGACAGTGGCGTGGTGTCAGAGCTAAACTCACGCTCAAAGAACGTAGGGTTCAGGTGTTAATCCACTTAGAGCCTAAGAAACTAGAAAACAGTCGAACCCGCCTGAGACGCGACGGCGGTAGCGGACAAAATCTTTTGGAAACACAGGGACTATTCTTTCGAGGGCTCACCCTAGACGCCCGGCCATAGTCAGATGGAAGGGCAACATGTGGTTTTAGTCGGTATAAGTCTAGCTTAGCATCAATGAGGATTTCCACACCAAAAAAGAAATTATCCGTTAAACCTAGAACAATTTTTAAGGATTAAATTTATGCCCTGTTGATTTTCACCAAGTAATAAAAAAAAATAATTATGGGTCGTTTTTATTTTACACTGCGGCGTATAGCCTAAACTAATATAAACTTATAGTATAGGACATGCCCAAACTCCGCCGACACAAACCATGACAATGTTTCTAAGACCAATTTGTTGATCTGATGATGCAAATAGCTGATGATCTACATCCACTTAAGTAAATCTCATGTTAAATTACAAGGTAGTTACGGTCTGTTTCTTTTCATTTCCACACCTCAATAGGATTTCAGAGCTTATGTAACATTTGTGGTTGCAAGCATCCATAGACTATGCTGGCTGCTCTTCTTCGGGTGGGCCGTAAGTCACCTGGCACCTTCGTTCCTAATAAAAAATACTAAGAACTACATAAAACTACACTACCAAGTTTAGTTGGAAACATTATTCTTTCTGCTTAATTTGCTCAGTGATAATATTGTCACTTTCACCCTTCAAAATGCTAATTCAATACTATACTGCTTCTAAAAGCTAAATCTAGTAGGCGAAACGCATGTCGACATAATATTGACATTTAAAAAAAGGAATATTGCGAAATAAATAATTGAAAACGAAAATAACTATAGCATCCATAACACGTTGTCAAAAACTATCTACGTATTAAATATTTTCCCGGTCAAAAGTCTCGTGGGACAAGACAACTGCTCCGCGCTGAACATAGTGCCGCATTTGGTACTAAGCTTTTACAAACTGCATTCTCTTTTATTTTTTTTGATTTCGTTCACTTTTTTTCCAAAGCTTTTAACTTTTATTGCTGTTTCAGAACAGGAGTAGTTTTAAGGTGAACATTATTGATATTGTAGGAAAGCTTTTCACATTGGTACTAAAATAATAAAAAAATAGCGTACAAGGATGATCGTGATTTTGGTAAATAATACTAATAAATTTATTGTGGAACACTTCTAAATGCAGTACCATCAAAATTTTTATTAATGTGAAAAACGACAACTTGGTTCCAGATGGGGATTGAACCCGTGACCTTTGCCTAACACAAGCTAATATTAGCTTACTTTGGGCTAGATAGCGCTATGTGAAAAGTTTCCCACGTTGTTTAAACCCGTGTTTAGTTTTATTTATTTAATGTTCAAGCCACTGAACTACCCGAACCGTACCGAAACAAGTTAAAATTGTTCACCATATTTTTTAATCGTCATTTAAGAATAATGACCAGATAATACACATAGAACTCTCATACCACGCCGCCGCCATCTTAGGTTATCTTTTCAGCTTACAGGGTTTAAAAATAATATAAAAAAAACTGCTTACAACGTGTCTGCAAAACTTGTTAATGGCATCGAACATAGGACCCGAAATAGAATATTTTCGTGGTGCTTCTCATTTTATCATTTAAGGCCTTCAACTTGGATTAACGACTGCCATGGTACTGGCAACCGAGATCAACGGTTTAACGTGCTGTCCGAAGTTCGAAAACGCTCCTAAACAGAAATGCCACAAAATAGTAATCCGAGGACCAGCCATAGAGATAGTTGCTTAACGCAGTGATCGTTTTCCTAACACTGAATTAGCGAGGCTACGAGCAATTTACTGCTTACAGGCAAAATTCTACATACAAGATATACATTAACTAAATTATTTAAATAAAACATTCTAATACAGCATACTACACGCGTCACTGACTTGTCGATATCATGACAGAACATGTTAAAGTAAAACGCCACACTCGATAACGTAAAACAAAAGCAGATTTGTCCACGCATTCGTTTAATCCTTGATTAATCCAGAATTAATCCAACCGCACAGATGCAAGTGACGAGGGTCGACAGCGTGATAATTACGATTATATACGAAATAATCTTTATTTTCTACGACTTTAAAAACATTCTCAAGCGGCATCGCGATTCTCAATTTTCCGATATATATCGAAAGGACTTCTTGACAGGTATTGTATGGAATTAACTCGCGTAGATGTAGAAATCTTTTAGAGATTATTATATTGTCATGTGTACCAAATATCTATCATATAGCTGTAAGTTATTTTAAGCTGGTGCTTAAAGTTATTTCAACTTTAATTTATGTCTGTAAGAATGGTTGTAAAAAATTGGAAAAACGGGATTTTGAATTGTGCAGCTATAACGACTTCGATGATTCAGTTTTTTGTTTGATAGGGTATGCAAAAGAATTAAAATAATACTATTCGAACAGTAACATCATCATTCTATTAACATTTCATATTTACTTTTCCATGCAATTTAAACCAATCTAATCATTACACCGGGTTAAAACTGCAGTTTATCGTTTTCATATAAATATGTTATTTCGAGTCTTATTCGCGACGTATATTATTAGGTACAAAGCATACCTTTCCGACGTTTAGATACGATTACACTAACCGTGGTCACGGGTGGACTTAAGGCTTGGTATTCCTGCCGAGGCCACGCTTTTGAGTTTTTTAAAACAATGCGATACGTAGAAGAAACCGTTTTTGATTCTGAAAAAGAGATATAATTATGTTAGTCAAGGATTTAAGCTAGTCAAAATGGCTTTCTGTTATAAAATCTAATACACTTCACTTGATAGAAAAACATCCCAAAGTTGCCCCCTATCTAAATGTTTTTTCAAAACCAAATCTTAACTACAGATAATTTCAATGAAATTTTTATACACAACTATAGCTACTATATATTTATAGACATAATGGCTTACTATGACTATATACAGTAATTTTTATAGAACAAATGTTTAAATAATATCAGATTCGCGACGCGGAGGCCTGATCAGTCGCGCGCTGGCGCTTACTGAGGTAGGACCTGTGTTAGGTTTTTTCGTTGCGCTCCCCTTGCTATTTTTTTGCAATGGCACAGTATATTTATGAAAGCAGTAAGCATTCCATCATCATCCGAGCGTCTGTCCCAGTTGCATCTCGCGACACCCGGAGTTAGCTTTATATAGTGTTTATATATGAGAGTTATATACGCAATGGACTCACCACCCATTACGTGTACCATTACATTACACATGGTGAAAAGTGGGCATATATAATAATATGCCTCTGCCACCCTTTTGGGCATAAGGCGTGATAGATAAATAAAATATATGAGAGTTATAATATAAAATAAAATACCTACACTTCACAGAAGCGTTAGAATTATCCCTGTAAGTAGTATAAAATCGAACCCGGTACCCACAGGTTAGAAGACAGTTATATAACCAACTGAGCCAGTGGGCCGGTCAATGTATGTTTACCTTTAAACAAATTTGATCAATAGATTCTGAAGCTTAAACATACCGACTGCCACTGGCTGAAGTAATCAGTGCAGTTGTTATATTGAAGCTTCGCTTCGCATAAATTATTAAAATTGCATCCAAAACCTTTGTTTTATGCTTTCAGTATTAATTATTTAAGTATATATATAAATTTATTAGCCACCACTTTAGCCCCGAAGGTGTGGCAGAGGCATATTGTGGTGAGCCCAATGCCTGTGTTCAAATGGACAGGCTCAGATTATAGCGACTCGCTGTTGTAATTTTTAAGTCGCTCAAAAGTTAATCACTTGACTTAACGAGTGTCGATTGCAACGTTAACGTGTCCTTCGAAGCACGAAAACGCTGGTAAATGAAAACGCTTCAAAGCGGTCATCCATCCAAAATCCGAGAGAGTTTCTTAAATCAGTGATCTTTTACAGAAACCGAGTTAGTAGGGCTACGAGCGCTATTTATATGTTTTTACTTTATGTTAGTAGCCTTAAACAATGTATGACATTTCATGTAACTAATAATTAATTAATTAATAATAATATTGAGCAGATTGCTCAAAAACGGAAAGGTCAAAAGTACTCGGATACCCAGACGTGCGTGTATGAAGCGATTGATGAATCTCGAAGAAGCGAAAGAAGTATGCATGGATCGCGAAGCCTGGCGATCTGTCCTCTCTGACTACCCCGTCAGGGATACAGCGTGAAGATAGTTAGTTAGTTTGTTAGTTAATAATAATATAGCAATTAATTCAAATAATATAATTTAAATTTAAGGTAAACTAAGTTTGGTCGACTGTTCTCACATAAATCCAAAGGAACAATGTACCTAGTCAGGTCATAAATTCTGTCACATGGTTAATATAAAATAATTGAAACAAGTTTATTCATTATGTAACCATTTATATACCAAAATGAACTTAACAAAACATAGATTCTACTGACAATAAAGTTTATTTAAAGTGACCTCCGTGATTTTGAACAAAGGCCTTCAATCTGCGCGGCCAGTCGTCTATCGCAGCACGAACGAGGTCCATGTCAATATCGGCGGCTGCCTTAATCAAGGATGTCTTGAGTGACTCCAAATTGGGATGAGGCTTTGAGAACGCCTTTCCTCCAAGTGTTGCCATATCTTGTAATCTAACGGACTCAAATCTGGACTGGAGGAGGGCCAGACTTCGTGCCGGATGAAGTTGATTTCACGCGCCGCCAGCCAGTCTTGTATGCTCTTCGCTCTATGAGCTGACGCCGAATCTTGTTGGAACACCCAGTGCCTGTTATTGAACATGGTATGAGAAACAGGTCCACAAGGTTCGTCAGGACTGTATTTTGATACACAACTGCATTCGTTTTTACACTTTTCTCACAAAAATGTACCTCTGTTAAGCCCCAATAAGAAACTCCCAACCATACCATAAGCGAGGGTGGAAAATGACCTCGTTGGACACGCGGAATACGGTTGCTCGCTTCTTCACTACTGTGTGCGTACACCTTATCATTTTGTTTTTCATCCGAAAAAAGAATTTCCCGATATTTTTTTACAGCGTACCGCTTCAACAAAGCGCGGCATCTCTTCAGTCTCAGGTCCATTAGACGAGCATTTAAAAGATGTCCTGTTTTTCTTCGATATGACCGAAGCCCTAGGTCTTCATTTAACACCCTTTCACCGTGGTTCTGCTTAACCCCATCTGATGGGCCAACAGTTTCTGCTTACGTTTGGTATTTCTTTGAATTCGCGCCTTCACGGCTTTTATCACTGCTGGAGTCCTAACAGACCGAGGGCGACCACTTCTTGACCTGTCATCTACGTTAGAGTCTTCATTGTATCGTTTGATGGTACGATAAACGAATCTTTTGGTTATATTCAAATTTTTCAGTATGTAAAAAATTTGAAATGGCGCGTAACCGCAACGATGCAACGCAATAACTGCAACACGGTCTTCTTTAAGCGTCCACTTCATATTTAAAAATGAGTAAAATTCTAAAAAGTATACATTTTTATTTTCATGAACAATTCGAAATTCGAATTCAATAATTTTTTTTGTGGCCAGCATTCTAAAAGAAAAGTTTTTACTGTGTGACAATACTTATGACCTGACTAGGTAAGTATAATTTTAATGTTGTAAGCCATACCTACATTTTAAAAGAGCATCCATTGACTTTTTTGCTAGATTCTTCTTCTTAAAGTGTAGGCTGCACTTAGAACTGGCAACTAGAATAGCTCTAATTTTGATATAATTTTAAACACAACATTGATTTTGTTATTTGGTTTTATATACATTCATTACTATTTAATTGGTCAAACATCATGTAACTCAAACTAATGTAATTAATGGCGGTTAGAAAAAAGTGGCCATGAGTTTTATTGCCAGGTTCTTCCTCAGCCTCTACCTATTGCTTTGCGAATCTGGCAGTAAATGTTGATGCAATAATCTTAGTGTTACATTGTGACCTACATGAATAAAGATTTTTCATTCATTCAATTAATAATCCCAACATTTCAACGTGAAGGTTTATTGCGCTTTAGTGGATCTGGAGAAAGCATTTGATAAAGTTGTGAAAGAAACTCTGTGGTACTCGTCCGTGTGGCCTGGGTGGCCGTCTACACCATATCCGGGCAGAATATGGTGTGGACGGCCAGCTGCTGCTGGCGATACAGTATCTTTATACGGACTGTAAAGCTTGCGTGCGACCAAGGGGGAGGTTCGCCTGGCGCCTCTTTTTGACTTCTGTTCGGGCGTCAAACGGGCCGTCGACGGTCCGCCTAGCTTTTCATAGTGTATCTGGATAGTTGTGCAAAAGTGTAGCTGCAAAAGTTAAAATATTATGATGTGTTGTAAAGTTGGAAATTTTACAGTACATTGTCTGTTGTATGCTGATGATGCGGTGATGGTCTCATCAGAAGCCGACCTTTAGGCATTAGTCACTTAGGCAGTTAACCTAAGAATCGGGTATTTGAAAAAGAAAAAGTAAGAATTAGAAGCAAGATTTGGGTAAACCGGCAACGTTTAGAGCAATTTAATGAAATTGTGCACTTAAGGAGAATGTTTAGCGCAGACGGAAGATATGTTCTGAAGAACAACGGTGACTAGCTGCCGAAGACAGGAACATAACATTATGATTTTTTGATTTTAATATTATTTAAAAAAAGAGTATAATGAATACGGGACAATTTATTTGGTACTTGTACATAAAACCTAAATTTGTTATTAAATATATCATCATAAACTCCGAGTAGTATTATAAACGCGAAAGTTTGTAAGTTTGGATGTTTGTTACTTGCACGTAAAACTACTGAATGGAATTTAAATAAACTTTACCTTTCTTTTTTCTGTTTTCTGTTATCTGCAATCAGTTCTACTATAAGCAGATTGTGTGAGGGTAATTAGGTGAGTGAGTGTGCTCTCCAGTGGGCACATCTCCTCGTTTATTTCCAAAAGCTTTCCACATTTCAAGAGCCAAAATTATTTCTACGCACTACGCATGTTTGAAGTAAAAATTTAAATTATCGTTATTACATTGAAGTGAACGTAACAGAGAGTGTGTGGTTTGCAAAAATACCTATTTCAATGTAGACGAGTCCCTACACTCGCTAAGTTGAATAATTCAAAAATTCACGACGCCCACTCGTTAAAAAAAGTAAAGTAAACGCCCCTCTGTGCATTCAGAAAAAAGTACAGTCTAACGAGTACCTAGTTCATTATTTTGTTTGTACGTAAACTGATTGTTCTTTTGATTTGAAATTAGGGTACTTACATAACGGGTTGCATTGTTGTTCGTACTTAAGTTAAAGTTGTTGGAATAGGCAGCAGAAAGGGTTAACTTAGTTAGGGTTAATGACATACCCAAAAACTGCACAGCAACTATCATGTCAATTTCAAAATAATAAGTCTACTTGGTGCTCACACAATAACAAATTCAAATTACAATCACATCTTCCATCCGCGCTAAACATACTTCCTAAATACACAATTTCATTCACTTGCTCTAGACGTTCCTGGTTTACCCTAATCTCGCATTTAGTTCTTACGTCACCTCTTTCAAATACTAGAACCTTAGTTTTACTTGCATTCAAGCGGAGACCCTTACTTTCACACCCCTCTTTCATATTAGTGACTAATACCTGTAGGTCGGCTTCTGATGAGGCCATGAGCACCGCATCATCAGCGTACAGCAGACAGTTTACTGTAAAGTCACCCAAATTCACACCCATATTAAAATCTTTCAACTTCTGCAGGCAACTGTCCAGATACACTATGAACAGCCAGGCGGACATGACACATCCCTGTTTGACGCCTGTGCAGACATCAAAAAGAGGTGTCACATCCCCCCCTACTCGCACACAAGCCTTACAGTCCCTATAAAGCGACTGTATTGCCCGCAGTAGCGAGCCGTCCACACCATATCCTGGCAGCAAGTCCCACAGCGTTTCTCTCACAACGTTATCAAATGCTTTCTGTAGATCCACAAAAGCGCAGAAAACCTTCTGGCTAAGAGCCAGAAACTTTTCCGCGATCATGCGGAGAGAAAACACTTGATCCATGCAACCTCTTAAACGTCGGAATCCGCATTGAGCCTCCCATAAATACCTTTCAGACTTTTCTTGCATTCGTGCCGTTATAACCTTTGCATACACCTTACTAGCTAAGCTGACCAAGCTGATCGCCCTGTAGCTGGAGCAGTTTACGCGCGAGCCTTTCCCTTTGTAAATAGGTACTACAACTGCTACTCGCCAGTCATCTGAGACCTCACCCGTCCACCAGCACAAGTTGCATAACAGACATAGTGTGTCCCAGACACGCGACCCGCCGTACTTGATCATCTCAGCAGTAACTCTGTCTTTTCCCGCAGCCTTACCACATTTCATACTTCTTATCGCTTGTTCTATTTCTTTCATACTAATGACTTCAGTGACATCGGGATCCGGAGCATCGAAGTGAGCTCCACTTCCCGATGTGGCATCTCTGTCTTTTCTTGCATACATCTTTCCATAATATTCACTCCATCTCTGCAGGACGTCACTTTGGTCTGTTAGGACGTCATTGTTAAGACTAATCACTTTATTCGTACTGCAGATTGCCGAACAACTCCGGGTCTTGCCTACCTCTTACCAGAAGAGCTTGGCATTATCCCGGAAATTGGACGACAACCTTTTATCCGCTTTCATTCTGCACCTTTTACGAGCTTCTTCTATCAGTGCCTTCATGTTAACTTTCTGCAGCTTGTATCTCTCTTTCATATTAAAATCATTCCGCGAGGCTAAGTAGTCTAGCCATGCTTTCTTCTTCATTCGAACAGCTTCTTTCACTTCCTCATTCCACCATGCATCACGCTTATTACTACTGCCTCTTTTCGTTTCTCCACACACTTCCACAGCGGCATTTATCATACTGTCCCTAAGGTTCTGCCATACACTTTCCACATTCTCACTGCTTACATTGACGTCGCCAAGCTTTTCGGCTACCCTTTCATTATATTTATCCCTAATGGATGCATCCTGCAGCTTCCAGCTTTTGATGCTATAAGTCGGCTCAGGTTCAGGACACTCGGTACGATGACGCCAACCCGCGAACAGACCCCTAATCCTAGTTATGACTAGGTAGTGGTCTGATCCCAGCTCAGCGCCCCGATAAACCCTTGTGTCCATCACCTGTTTACGGAGCCGACTATCCATTAGGAATAGATCTATCATGCTTCTCTTTGACTTACATCTCCTCGTATACATATGAATTTGTTTGTGGTTGAACATTGTGTTCGCCACAAACAAATCCTTTTCCTTACAAAATGCCAGTATTAGCTTGCCAGCGTCGTTCACCCTTTTATCCCCGTACTTCCCGAGTACCGACTCAAAACCATCGCGAGCGGTACCCACCCATCCATTCAAGTCTCCACATACTATAAGTCTTTAATTTCCTTCTATCACATTTAGAGCTTCTCTCATACTCTCCCAGAAGTCCTCTAGCTTACTCGCGTTCGACGAAGATACTGGCGCGTAAGCAGCTACCAGGAAAATCTTCGTCAAACCAAGTTTTACACGGATCCAGAGGATTCTAGGACCTACCAGTTTGTACTCATACATACCGGAGGCCAATCGCGAGGACAGCAAAATTCCAACCCCCCGACTGCCATGCTCGCTCTCTGGTACTCCAGACCAAAGCGCGAGCATCCCACCCGGGAGCTCCAAGACTTCGCTGCCCTTGCGCTTGGTCTCTGTCAAGCACACTGCATCTAACTTTCTCTCATTCATAACATCCATCAACTCATTCATCTTATCTGTCATTCCTCCCCTAACATTCCACGCAGCTACCCTGCACTTCATCCTCCACTTCCCGCCTTGTCGGGCCGCGCGTGTAGGGTGGCGGTCCCCTACGCCGCTCTGGCACACACTTTTCGTACCAGCGGGGACGAACTGGTGCGCGTCGCCTCGGGGGCACGCCCTAGCAGTAATCGCCCTGGTGGCACTCGTGTTGAATTGCAGCCGTAGCTGGCAGGGATGGCGACGTGCACGCTTCTACTCTTCTAATAAAGGATTAGAGTTAAATAATTCTATATTCCTACAATATGTGGTCAAGGTATGTAACTTTCTATTTATATTGTATCTAATGTTGTTTTCAATTTGTGTAAAAGATTTGCTATATGGCAGTGTAGACAGTATAACCTGTTTAACTTGTAATTTTGACAACTGTTCATAAAACTTTATGATAGTTTTAGTGTTTAAATTATCTCTTCTGCCAAAAAGTATCACTATTGTTGTTTGTGGACAATGTGTACTGGTTATTAATTATTTGAGAGTAGGATGCCCCAGGAAATGAAAGGGTCATGACCGAATTACCCAGATGTTGAACTATATGATAACCTAAGCTCTTGCCTATTTCATCACAATAAACAACAGTCGTTCCAACGTTTAAAGGTTGTGTAATTTTTGTTACAGGGCTATTATAGCAAGTGTTATTTGTGTTTACAATGATATTGTCACATATACCGCCCACAGAGTCAACAATTGAAGAAGTTGACTCGGCCTGGGATGATATTGACAAGGAATACTTGTCACAGCAATGAAAAATATAATCTTTGTTCATTGCTGTGACAAGACTCCACCAAGCTATTCAATGCCTTAATGTACTCCCCAATTTATTTCTGTGATGTTTTGTATTTTAAAGTTATTGACTCTAAGGAATAATTTAAACACATAAAGCTTCGCAGTAAAGCCAAAAGTGTCAATATGACTGAAAAGTTGCATTTGAAGATTAATCCTAGAAATAATATTGCACGCCTCATAAGCGAAGCGTTGAGGTGGGTACTACTGTCACTTTGCGCATAATATCTGATTTTTCAAACTTAAAATGTCTCTATTTATCATATATTGCACTTGTAAAATAATATATACACACACATATCAAGAAAAAACCCTATTTTTAACACTCATGATATTTTTGATACCATTTTTGTTATTTAAACTAGTTAAAAAGCTGTTTAAAAAAGTTCCGTCTTGGACGTCCGTTTGTCTGTATGTTACGGATATTTTCTTGTTAACACGATAACGACCGAAATACTTTACTAATCGAGTCTTTTTTTTTTCTTACGCTTCAGTATAATTGGGAATAGAACCCTTTCAATTCGATGTGGTTTAATTGTTATTATCTTTACTTTATTTATTTCATAACCCCTACGCGATAATTCATAGCAAAGTTTGTAAGCTTGTAATTCTATTTTTTTCTAAAATATAATAAAAGGCGTGCACTTTTGGGTTATCCAAATTTTTTATTCTTCTACGCCATCAGTGCCAGAAGTAGTAAAAGAAAATGTAATTAAATCTTTGTCTGTGCTGATAGGTAATAACAATTATAGGAGAGAAGTTCTTATTAACTCCCGACAGTCTCATAAAGTAATAAGATGAAAGTATTTCATCTGAATTGTATGCTTCATACTCAGACCCATTAAACGGATAGATTACTTTAAGGTAGAAGTTTTTTTATGATAAAACATTAAATTTCGTTGGGAACATATATTTTATGGAATTAAACAAATAAATAAATTATTTGTAATATTTTTCAAACAACGCCCTCTTGCGCAAATTAAGCTTATACAGGGTCATTTGTAAAACACCAGCAATCTGATAGGACTAGGTAGCTAACATCATAAAAACATGTTCTACGAATATTTTTTCTATATTTTTTTATTTTTTTTTATTGAACTGTTATTTAATGTACTGATTGAATTACAGTAGTATACACAACTCGGGTAAATCACAAGGGGTGGGGGTGGACCGGACATAACTCCTTTGACCTTGACCTTTTCCAACCGTATTGATGTGCGCACTTGCATCGTTCATCGAGGTATGCAGTACGTGACGAAAAAGAGATACAGGAGTCTTTTTAAGCGAATCCAAGAGCGAAAACTTATGATGAAGCTCGAAGTTTTAATATACGATAGTACTTGCTGTGTAACGTATTGCCAAAAGTGGTAGAACAAACGTTGTTGGTTGGGTGACCTTGGCTATCTACTCCTAGCAGGTTGCTGGAGTTTTACAAATAACCCTGTATAAGCTTTTTATGGGATTTTGACAACTGATAAACATAATTATTTGTAAATACGTGTACATATGTATTATGCATAATAATAATAAAATTGTGGGACATTTTTTATACATCGTCATCTAGCCCAAAGTAAGCTAATATAACTTGTGTTATGGGATCTAAACGACTGATAGACTTACTAATATATTTCTAAATACATGCATATTATACATAAGAACACCCAAACTCCGAAACAAACATTTGTGGACACACAAATATGTTTAGACCCGGGAATCGAACCCGGGACCTCAGTCGCGGCAGTCGCATACACTACCACTGCGCCACCAAGGCAGTAGAAATAGTGAATACCGAAACCATAGTCATCATCCTCTAGCCCTTGTCTTAATTTACTTGGGGTCAGCACTGCATGTCTTCCTCTTCCATTCATCCCTGTTATTCGTCGTCTGATCATTCACTCCTTTCATATTCATATCACTCCTTACACAGTCCATTAATTTTTTCTTTGGCCTTCCTCTAGCTCTCCATCCATCAACTTTCATAGTCATGGTTCTTTTAGTGACATGACTTTCATCCCTTCTCATCACATGCCCATACCAAAACAGACGGTTGCCTCTCATTTTTTCAGTCACAAGCGCCACTCTCAAACTACCTCTAATATACTCATTTTGTATTTTAATACCGAAATGATAGTATATACCAAAAATTCCGAAACAAGCATTTGTGCTTGACACAAATTTTTGTTCCAACCCAGGATTCGATCCAAAACCTCAGCGCGACAGATGCACACACTACCGCTTACAGATACAATGGCAATCACGGTTTTATGTATTAATTTCCATCTTAATCACTGTAATTTGGATGAATATCTCATTCAAATCAGCACATCACAGTCCACTGCATGACGTAGACCTCTTCCAATTATTTCAGAAGGGTTATCCACCTTACTGTACCACGATTGGCTTAGGATACTTACAAAGTATTTTTCGAGTTCGCATTCTCTTCGCCATGAACCACTTACAAGGAAAGCTGGCTTGGGCCCTGAAGAACTCCAAAGGGCCCCATCGCACCTATGTACCGTATACATCCATGAACGTACGTATTACCTATTTGAATTAAATAGTCAGTAGTTTAGTTTGGTATTTTTTTTCCGACTTACTGAAAAAAAATACCAAATAAAATGAAAAAAAAAATTGTGTTCAACAAAAAAGTAGAGAGTATATTTAAAAAGCCTGACCTAAATAATCAGGGCAGTTCGACAATATTTTAAATAGGTATGTGATTCTGTACAGCGAGAGCTGACATTTCATAAAAGTAAAACGACGCCAGTATTCCCATTAATTCTCTCACGGTCCATTAAAATGAAATTTTATTCAAAACGACAAGCTGGTACACAATCGTCCCTTTATTCTCTGATATTCGAAGAGCCATAAATATTTGCGTCCAATCTGTGAGACGAGATGGAAAAGAAATATGATGCTAATGAAAACGTCGTGGCGTGGTAGGTTGCCTTGGAAGATGTTCTGTTATGAATTCTAATGAATAAAGTATGGACGCTGAATCTGTAACCATGAAAAAACTTGTTTTTGACTTTGGTCAATACTTTTCGTTCTATAAATAAGTCAATGAGCTGTAAGATAAAAGCCAGACTGTCACGTATTACTGAGTTTCCATGGTGATCTAACACTGAAAATACTTCACTGAACCCAATTAATGATTGGAAGCAAATACCAGTAAAGGTTGCAAGTCGCAAACATAACGTTCTATTATCATTAGGCAAGTGTGGTATACTATTACTTGAAAATAATATTCAGGTGTCTAGTCAAATAAACAATCAAATTTCCTCGTTGTCAATCGATCAGGAGGGGCATGACTATCTTATGTTTACAGACTCGTGGTACTCACTTGAGAACTCCTTTGCGCCATCTGCCGTAGGTTCTTTTCTTCTCTTCTTAGTTGGTTCTTCTTCTTTCTGGGTTTTAAAAACTACTCATTAAAATATTTATTACTCACTGCAATGAGATCTTTGCGTTGAGAATCTCAAGGTAAAACCTTGTACGAACTCGTCTGGAGAGTAAGTAAAAGTAATGCTTTACTGTACCCCAAGAATATAAATAAACAGATTAGTTTATAATGTACGGGTGATACAATTGGCGGGCTTGTCGCACAGTGGCAATTTCTTACAGGCAACCGTGGGATGGACACTATAAGATAAGGATTTAGATATGGGGCAGTATGATGCATATACATAAAGAACAAATAAAATAAAATTATAATAATAATATAGTATAAAATATACAAAATTCATAGCATATATACCAAAATACATACTTAGATATACTATTATACACAAACAACATGCACATTTACATACATACAATATACATGCATACACAATGATGTTAGGGAATTTTCAAGCATACCCAATCCCTCGCAGATAATAATCATTCAATTGCTTTTTAAAAGAAGCCAAACTTTGTGCGCGTCTAATAGGGGTGCCCTTTCGATCGCATAATTTTTTTCAGCATAATGTAGTTTGGCATTACAGTTTCAGCATAAAGTTTTCTCGCATAAATTATGATAAGCAGACTGTTATAAACGCATAATGGTTTTATTAGCATAACATTGACTTACTCTAATAATGGAGGTATAGATAACCGTTTAAATCATAAATGAATAATAATTTGACTAAGAATATTTAAGAAATGATAAGACACGATTGTAAATAATCATCTCACTCATAGCCAAGTTTTTAAGCTGTAACATGTAAAACGATATTTTAAGTGTTACGAGTATTTTTTTTAGACTAATCTTGAGCAAAGTCGAAAATAGGTACGACGACGAGCGAAGCGAGGAGGAGTGTTAGGTCACTTGTGACCACAATAGAATCGCTCGTTTTAATCTACCTATTTTCTTTTTGTTTTTTTTATATATTCTATATATAAGTGTTGAAATTTTGAACTTCAGTATAGTGACTATCGACATTTTTAATCAGTGGGTATTTCAATTTTAGACAGTTCAAGCTTAGATATAAAAAGAAAAATATGTACTCGTTAACATTATGGTATTCTATATGTATGGCTTGTAATCTTTATGCAAGAGTGAGTGATATGCCAATAAATGTTATGATTAGTAATCGTTATTGTAAAAAAGTTATGCGTAAACATTTTATGCGGGTATATCATTATTATAAAAAAGTTATGGGAAAATAAAGTATGCCTAATGATTTATTTTGTTTGAAGGTTCTGCGAAACGAAGAGTATGCCAAAAAATGTTATGCAGTATTAAGTTATTCCTCTAAAATGTATGCAACCCAATATGGACCCGTCTAATAGTACCGGTAGAGCATTCCATAACCTGAACGCTTGGACAGAAAAAGACTTGTCCATATAATTTGTGGCATTCCACAATTTTTGGCATTTTAAACTGTAAATTCACTGACGATCTTAAAAATCTAGAAATAACGTCATTCAAAAAAGTAAAGCGTTGTTTCAGGTAGGAAGGTGAAAAAGGGTTAAAGAGTACCGTGTATAATAAGGAGAGGATATGAGCATTCCGGCGAAAGCGTATAGGTAACCACTTGAGTCGTTGTCGAAATTCAGAAACATGGTCATTTTTGCGTAATCCAAATATGAGTCTTATACAAAAATTTTGGAGCCTCTCAAGTTTGTTTAGTTGGTCTTCGGTGAGATCAAGATAGCTGACGTCTGCGTAATCGAGGATGGAAAACAGTAGCGATTGTACAATTGCAATCTTTGTCGCTATAGGGAGAAAATTTCTTAACCTACGCAAGGAACCCCCAGCGGCAAACATTTTGCGACTTAGTTCTTGTAATTGGGGACCCCCAGATAAGCAAGAGTCAAAATAAATTCCGAGGTTTCTTACTTTACCACTATAACAAATATCTGCTCCATTGAGTCCAATTTTTGGCAGGAGTAGCAAATCAATTTTTGCCATCATTCTAGCACTGCCAATAACGATGACCTGTGTCTTACTCGGATTCACCGTCAGGCCAAACGATATACTCCAGTTGCAAATGGTGCTCAAGTCAGCATTCATATTGCATTGAGATGGCTTCATTCGACTTGTCATATGAAGCTTGCGAATAAATCTGGAGATCATAGAGGTGGTAGGATGAAGATAAGTTATTTGTGATTGAGTTAATAAGAACTGCGAAGAGTAGAGGAGAGAGAACGCCACCCTGTGGTACGCCAGCAGATGTATTACACCATGACGAGATAGTTATATTTTATATACTACTCGGGACTTCACGCGAAACAATTTTGTACTTACATTCACCGACGTTTCGAGCGCGTTGCAGCGCCCGTGGTCGCGGCTGGGCTGATGGTGAGCTTCGCTACTTTGGCTAACGTAAAGTATGTGCGAACACCAAAGGACGTCATCCCTCTGCAAACACCAGGACCGCAGCTGCAATCCACTTTGTAGACACAAATTGGATTGCAGCTGCGGTCGTTCATATATAGGCCAAACAAAACGAACCATCGCAGAAAGGGAGTATAATGGGGGGTAGCTACAAACAAAAGTAACTCCATGCATACTCTCGGCCCTCACCATTAGTCCAGCCGCGACCACGGGCGCTGCAACGCGCTCGAAACGTCGGTGAATGTAAGTACAAAATTGTTTCGCGTGAAGTCCCGAGTAGTATATAAAATATGAGTATAAACCGCGAAAGTTTAAAAATAACATCAGTCAATCACTGTTGGAGATATGTTAAGGGAGGTCAGTTTACCAAGTAAAATATCGAAGTCCACCGCGTTGAAGGCGTTGCTAAAGTCCAGCAGTGCTAGAACCGTTAGCTAATATGAGTCAGTGTAGTGCTAGTGCTGTGACCAGTTCGAAAGCCAGATTGAAGGGGATTTAAAAGTTTATTTTTTGATAGAAAACTAGTCATTTGGGTGTGAACAAGTCGTTCCAGAACCTTAGAAAGAAATGGTAGAATAGAGATTGGACGTAAATCAGAAAAGGAGGAAGGATTGTTCTTTTCAGCAATAGGAGTAACCTGAGCATTTTTCCAAGTTATCGGAAAGACATTGTAAGATATAGAAAAATTTAATATATGACAGATCACAGGAAGAATTTCTTCAATAATAGGAATAATCATATTACGGCTAAGACAATCAGAACCCACCGCGTTAGAACTAATCGACATAATACTCTTTTCAACATTACAAGCAGAGAATTAACTAAACAAAAACGGAGAACAATTGGGAGGGGATACAGTTGAAAGATTATTAAGCGTAGTTTGTTTAGTAAGTCCATCAAAATTTGACGAGGCAGAAAAATGCAGATTGAGGGAATTTCAATTAATTTTTTTTGGAATGGTCTCTTGACGAGGTTTCCCAGCTCCCAATGATCGCAGAAACTTCCAGACCTTTGCTGGGTCACCATTTTCAACAGAGCTGTGGATATGTTGGTGTTGGGCATACCTACACATCTTGCTGCAGTGTTTCCTGATTAGTACGTACTTTTCCCAATTAATGACTGTAGGACATCTTTTATACTTCGACTTGGCTTGAGCTTTTTTGGAAATAAGTATTTTGAGATCCGGAGTTAACCAAGGTGAAGGTAAATGTTTCATTTTAATTTTTCTAACTGGAGCATGTTTATCGTAAAGTGATATTTAATGTGAATAAGTCCACTTTTTTATCAATACAATTTGATTGGAGTAGATGACTCCAATCAATATTACGAGCATCCTTGCGCAGGGCATCATGATCTATACCACCAAAGTTGCGTTGTAGCAGGATTTTTGGCTTAGGTTTAGGTAGACGGAGATGATAGGAAAGAAAAAGCAGGTCATGATAAGAAAACTCGTCTGCACTACGCTGGCCATGTTTGGCTATTCTATTTGGAGTAGAAACAACTATCAGGTCCAGAAGCGAAGGGAGAATAGAATAGTTACAAGACTGGATGATAGATTTGAAAGTAGAACAGCGTGAGTCATTTTTAACGAGACAAGTATTAAAATCACCCATAAGGATTGTATGGTCTTAGTTGGGAATGAAGTTTTCTAGTAGGAGTTCAAAGGAAGAGAAGTAATTTATATAAGAAGAAGGACCGTAATACACCAAGGAGTGCTATGAGAGAGTTCAACCTCAACGAAAAGATGCTCACCAGCTAGTGGTTGAAGTGGCTGTGGTGATGAACTTACAATGGTATAGGAGAATTGTGAGCGTAGGTAAATAGCCACGCCACCATAACCATCCGGTCCGCGATCATTACGGATGAGACTGAACCCTGATAGATCATTGGCAGATGAGGGTAAACACGGCTTCAACCATGTTTCTGAGACTAGTATGGTATGTATATGTACACATTCAAAAGACGTTAGCATATCTGTGAAGTGAGCCGGAATACTTTGGGCATTAAAGTGAATTACATTGAAATTGTCCGCAACGTCAGAGAACTGATCCGCAAGAAAATTTGCAAGTGAAGGTGCCGTCTGGAAACTGGAGTTACTGTTTGCAGAAAAATAATCATCACTATCACTTTCTGTTTTATATTCTAATAAAGACATTATAATAAATATTAAAGTATACAATAAATAAATAACTAAATATATTTAATAATAATAAGTATATAAAATATGGTTCAGTACAATGGCTTACAAAGCGTATGAGCTTTTTAAATGCTCAGTTACTAAAACCCATCTGCCGGTTGCGAGTTTACAAAATATAAATATCAAACTAAAAAGAAAATAAAAGTTCTGATTAAAAATTTAGCAGTCTAATTAGTCGTAGTTTTTTTATTTATATTTGACACGTCAATATGGCGGTGCCCACCTGATGGAAAGCATAGATAGGGTCCTGTAGCGACCCTCAGGTTAACGGCCCAGGAATATACCTTTTTACATTTCTCTTAAGGCAAAGAGTTCCATCTGCAGACAGATCTAAGTAAAAACAAAATATCTATATATAACTAAAAAAAACTAACTATCTTCACGCTGTATCCCTGACGGGGTAGTCAGAGAGGACAGATCGCCAGGCTTCGCGATCCATGCATACTTCTTTCGCTTCGTCGAGATTCATCAATCGCTTCATACACTCACGTCTGGGTATCCGAGTACTTTTGACCTTTCCGTTTTTGAGCAATCTGCTCACGTGGTCTTCATATGTAAGTCTCGGCCTTCCCTGACTCCTTCTACCCTCTACTTTTGAACAATATATATTCTTCGTCAATCGTTCCTCACTCATTCGTTGGACGTGTCCAAACCAACGGAGCACGCCCTTTTCCAGCTTAACGCTGACACTTTCAGTCAAACCTGCCATATTGCGTATCACTTCGTTACGTATTCGGTCGGCCAAGGTAACGCCGCACAATTTTCGAAGTGATCGCATCTCCACAGCATTCAATTTACTTTCATGTATCTGCTGACATACCCAGGTTTCACTACCGTAAAGCAAAGTTGGCACTAGCACTGCGTTATGAATCGCCATTCGTGCTTCTTATAATTCTTATAATATATTCTTATAATTCTTTCTTCTTCATTCTTCTTCTTGTTTCTTCTTCTTATAACTATATATAATCGATATAATCGATCAATAAAATTTCAATCAGCTTTTTAACACCGATATTCTATTACCAAAGTTAATAAATGATACATGAATTATTTTCCGGTATAAAACTAAAAAGCCAGCAATTTTTAAATGCACGCTAACACAATTTAAAGTTTACCACATAAATAACAGAGATACTTACCGTTTCTCCAGAGGCGTAGGTCAAGGCGCGTTTCCGACATAACATTGCTAACAGCGCCGTATCACCGCACGCGATCTACCGTTGAATGTTGCCAACTTATTCTAACTTTGTTATTTTCACGTTACATGTATATTTTACCAAGACGTGTCATGACGCCTTGGTAAAATATATATTAAGCTTTTGGAAAATTGAAGTGACAAGGCTATTTGTGAGAAGTTTATAAACTAAGTGCAATAGTATCGAAGAGACAAAAATACCCGAACCGCCTGAACCAATTATCTTTGATTTTTAGGTTTTGTTCCCACGCTGATTTGCAAAATAAGTAAAAAGTTGAGTGCTGTGGAGATGCGATCATTTCGAAACTTGTGTGGCGTAACCTTGGCCAACTGGATACGTAAAGAAGTGATACGCAATATGGCAACTTTGAATGAAAGTGTTAGCGTTAAGCAGGAAAAGGGCGTGCTCCGTTGGTTGGACCTGTCCAATGAGGAACGATTGAGTAAGAATATATATTATGCGAAAGTAGAGGGTAGAAAGAAGGAGTCAGGGTAGGCCGAGACTTATATAGTACCACGTAAGCAGATTGCTGAAAAACGGAAAAGTCAAAAGTACTCTGACACTCAAACGCGCATGTATGAAGCGATTAATGAATCTACAGGAAGGGAAATATGCATGAATCGCGAAGCCTGGTGACCTGTCCTCTCTGACTACTCCGTCAAAAACTTAGTTATCACGAAACTCTTTATAGGCCTTAACTTGCGTTTTTAAAGACTATTATTAATACTATCAAGTCCAATGTTATATTTATAAACACTTGAGTAAGGCACTTACAATCTTTGTTTTAAAGGGTCTTTGACTCGAAACCGTTTCTTCATCTAAAATAATTGAAGGTAAGACTGGAATGGAAAATAAATAATGGTATTTATATTCAATTTCATGAATTATTGCTAGCGGCCACGTCACGTGACCAGTCAGTCCATTCTCAGGTTAGTTTTAGTTTACAAACGAATTAGGTAATATTAAAAAGTTTCGTACTTGGTCTAGAACAAAACGTTGGGTAAAAAAAGTCCAAATATTTATTTTCAGACCACAAGTAACAATACTAAGTAATTATTTTTAATTTCCAATATGCAAGCTTCATGAATCTATATATATAAAAATGAATCCCTAATTCCCTTTGGTCACGCCATCACGCGTGAACGCCTGGACCGATTTGAAAAATCTGTATTGGATAGCTCATTTATTGAGGAAGGTTCTAAGTTATATATCAACACTAGACAGGTGAGCAAAGCAGTAAAGTAAAGAAATGTCAACAAATCAGGGAAAATTTCATACATTTTTGGAAATGTAATAAGCGACCGGATTAAATGGGTGCCACGGGGTTTGAAGTATATCACAGACGAAACCGTGCGGGTCAGCTAGTCTTATAAATATATGCTAATTCCTTTTTTGTTGTGTTCCTGATTGTAAGGAGGAGGTTCTTATGAAAGAAAAAATTAAGAAAATTAGAAAATTTACCACAATATTAAATTTTCTATTGATTTAAAATGTAATCTTAGCGCTTTTGACAATATAAACTTTTTTAATATAATTTTATGGCGTTTGACTTAACAATGACAGATTGTGTGCTGTTAATATCGTCAAAGACATGTAAAAATTAGTGAATTCTTTAGGTACTTCTTATGACTACACTACACTAAGAAAGAAATATCTGATATTCGCATAGGAAGGGGACAAAACATTCTAAACTATTAGAAGTAGATTATAATGAAATTAGATGAAACTATGCAATAGATACCTTGAATGAGCACCAAGAAAGGAATTCCTGCTATTCCCACGAGAATGAGAACTGCTTAACTTAGAAACATACAATTTGGTGAATTTATTCTTTATATAACAACCAAAAAAGGAATGTCCGATTGTCAAGTGTATCCTGGACAATAAAGTTTCAGCTGCTTTACAATTGTATTATAGATATATCTTACCACTCTCTTTCGTACTCTCTGTTTCTCTCTCTTACTGTACGTGTGTATGTCACTGAATTCTTCCTAAACGGGCCGATTTGATAGAATTTTTTTGTATGCGTTTGGGTGACGCCCTGAACGGTTTAGATTCACAAATCAAAAAAAGGCGCTGAAGTCGGTATACTAGTACAGATTTGTAATTTTTAAAGAATGAGATTAATCAAGTTGTATTATGAAATATACCTATGTAGGCACATGAAAAAATGCTAATAAGTTAATATTAACACATATAGAGATCATTCGTGTAATTTGTGGTGAGTCAAAAATAGTATATGAAGGAAATAGTGTTGTTGAAATTAAATTGGTTTCTTCACAAAGAGTTACAATACTTGACTTGTATGAAAGTTCAGAAGATCAAATCAACATCATGTTAAGTAAAAAAAAAAATAATAATAAAAAAGTACAAAAAAATAAAAATCATCATGTACAAGTGTAACTGCGCTCACTAAGTTACACTTGGACATGATGATTTTTATTTTTATGTACTTTTTATTTTTATTTTTTTTGAGTGTTTGAGTGTTTTTATGCTGTTGAGTTGAACGGTGGGCGTTTGGTACAAAGACTAATTGTACTCTTATATAAAGTACATATGTCATTTATATCGTTTTTGACTAAGCTTTTTTTATATATTTCCTGCGTTTTACTTATTATGGCATCCAAAACGATGAGCACTTCTTTTCACTTTCATAAGGTAACCCTCAAATATTTTGTGGCGTTATAATTTCCATCGTTATAAAATTCTGAATTATTTTCTCTGTATAATGACAAAAATTTAAATCTGGTACTATTTTTATACTTTATCTTTTTAGAAATATACTAGAAGTGCACTCTGGCTTTGCCCATACATTCGATCCGGACGTTTGTGAATTTCCCAAAATCGTTGTCGGCGTTGAACCAAACTAACAAACTCTTCAGCTTTATATATTAGTATATAGATTATTTTGCACTGGACTTGATCCGAACTTTCTAGTCCTCTAAACTAAACGATGCAGAATAACCATAAGTTTTCTAGATTTTTATTGGAATGAAAAATGTGATCATTTCTTTTAAGATTTCATTATGTGTAAGATATAATGAAAGAATTCATTATATCTTACACATAATGACCCCAAAGGATTCGTCAGTGACATACTTCGACCTTCCACTGCTCCTATTTAATCCCGTGGTTTATAAATTCTACAATACTGTATTAAAATATGCCCGATTTGTCGACATTTTTGATTACTGCTTCGCTCTTCACTGTAGTAGCTTCTCACAGGAACTTGTTCCCGGCATAAAAAGTAGCCTATATGTTATTCTGAGCTGTGAGCTATATTATTGTAAAGTTTCATTAAAATTCATTCAGTAGATTTTGCGTGAAAGAGTAAAAAACATACTAACAAACTTTCGCGTTTATAATATTAGTAGGAATTATAGATAAATATTGCATAAGTTGCCGGTTAATACTGATGACGTAACTTATGTGTACACTAGGAGTGTATAACGTCAGCCAAGTAGTCTGGGGTAAGCCGACTTAATTAAACCTGAACATTACATGCACGAGGGTTGTTATTTTGCGACACTATCTTAGGTAACTTAGTGTAACGACAATGGTTTTGTCTTTGTTGTTTTAATTAGCTGTAGCTGTGTAATAATGAACTATTATATACATTAATTAGCTGCTGCATAATTACACTTCATTACTACTTCCTTTTTAATCCCCACGCAAATAATAGGGTGTTATAATTTTGATTACTATGTTTAGGTGCTAAATTTAAGTTAAAATTGGAAAATAAATTCAGTCTGGAGCTGGACTCAAATCAATTTTCTGGTTGAATGACCAGATATTTTTACCAATTACACCACCGAGACCTACGTGAAAGTGACGAATTAATCCACCTCTTTACGTCTTAAGGTGACAATTTTTCCAATTTAAATTAAGGATATAGTTAGCATACTAAATTATTTTGACAAAACTGATTTAATTATGTTTATGTGCTTTTTAAAACGGGTGAATCAACTTAGATGTGATTTTTGTCAAAAAATAGATTTTTAAATACGTTTTTTTTCAAAATTTGTTAAGTTATTAACTTATCATAGGGTCTACATGATAATATTATGAACATGATAAAATACGAAGTAGGTATTGTTACAAAAAAAAGACATGTTGAGTATTTTTTATTTACTGCATACTGTATTTATGTACCTAAAGTACACAAAACACATTAATGAATCTTTAAAAATGACTTTATTTTGAACAAAATTATAAAAGAGAATGTATTGTTCATTATTGTTTAAAATGATTGCATTTAAAACAATAATTGATTGTACAGATTGGTTATGGATGGCAACGTTACTAGCTCGTGCACTCAGGATAAACAAAGTCTCAAAAAATTCAACATAATTATAAAAACGTCTCAAAGTTCACAATTTTGTTTGTTCACGCTCCAAGTCAACCAGAAATGCTGTCGATGAAAATAATAGTGAGTTGCGAACTACTTCAGAGCCTATACAGCGACATACGTTTAGTTTTCAATGGTCGTTTACCATCATTTCTTATGATAATAATTGCATGGTTAAACCGGATCCTGAACCCCATCCTTAAACCGAATCGAACCTGGTACAAGCGAAAAAATACCATCCCGTAGTTTTATCATACCGATCGGAAGGCTTCATCAAAGGGATAATTTTAAGACGGAAGACCGTGTATCATAGTTTTGCAAGTTTTACTTAAAAGGGGCTAATTAGGAGCTGGAGCTGGTTGTTGCAGTGAATCCTTCTATGGGGTTACCCGGAATTCCTGGCCATAGACAGATCTGGAAGGCTAACGTGTGGTTTTAGTTGGTAAGGGTCTGCCAAGGCATCCGTGAGGCAAACGAAAAAAAAATTGATGATAGTATGTATCTAGAGTTGTGTTAAAGGTGTGGTGCCATTATCCAATCTAACAGCACAAATTTTCTATGTATAACGACAATAATTTCAATCAGTGAGCTGTCTTTTTGCTGTGCCCTCAGGCTTCACCCATATAGAATATTTCGATCAACGTGGCACACATTCAATCCAGACGTTTGTTAATTTTACAATAACGTTGTGAATGACATTAGTGCGTTCAACCAAAGGAACAAACTCTTCTGCTTTAGTTATTTTGAACTGGACTATCATCCTAGTACTGAACCATTAACCAATCTAACACCACAAATCCAAAGTTTCGTCAACTAAGCTAGTTTCTTTACAATTCACATTTTTTTCGAAGAAAACAATACAGCACTTCTAATATTGCATATTCGGTGAAAAGATAAAAACTCCTAACAACAGATGTAGTGCAGCAATAAAAGAAGTGATTAATGTACCATGAAGACAATGCTCGTCTACTCTACAAGATGAACGAATACTTGAGATTAATGTGGAATGTTCGTTGCTGAATGTGTATTTATTATTGATATAACTAAAATTTCGCAATCTATACAAAGGTTGCTGTAAAGATGCTGAAAGTCGTGCATCTAAAAATAGTTCTTGCCAAGAATCTTATTGCAATATGAACGTATCAGACAAATATTTTTTTAAACAGTATTATACTTATAAATAAAATGTAGCTACTCTGATATTACTCGTATACCTCTAGTATTATTAGCAAGATAAATCTGACACCCGTAACATACCTCAAAGTCCCGTTGTACCCCTTGTTAGTTTGGTAATAGGTAATTTCATACAAAATTGATCCCTAAAGAAGAGAACTTTGGAAAATTCTATATGTGTTAATTTATTCTTAATCACACGCAGGTACAACGAAATTTAGTGTTGCTGTCTATGAAAATGAAAATTTCTCATAATGTGTAATATAAGTAGGTACGTAATTTAATTTTTCTAATTAATAGACAAACAAATTTTGTACCGAGCAAAAAAGTTTTCGTTAGAATACCAGTGTTAATATTCTTGATGTACTAGATGTAAGGTTCTTGATGTACGCGGATGATACCAAAATATACATGACTTTTATTGGGACTAATCCCACCCACATTCCCATTACTGTGACTCCTGTAAACCAGGATCTACAGCAATGACCAAAAACCAGAAAAGTTACACCGAGCTCGATCTCGGTGATGTCCCAGGAGAAGTTAGCATGTCTTGGAACCCGCAACGAAATTAATCAGAAGATAATGTGAGGAAGTAAGAAAAGAACGTAATGCCTCTTCCCTCCTTTGCAAAGCGGGAGACCTGGAAAGCAACTAGGTGTAAATCCTATAGAAATAGGGAAGCACCACGGTAATAGTATATTACGAGTCCTATGTGAGCTATGTTTGATTCCAGTAATATGTATGGCAGAAACGTTTAAAAGCACGAAAATTTACCCTCGATGCCACGAGATGCCCATAGTAAACTACTCCCGATGTTACTTGTAAACAATTAAGCATATTATATCGCTCATTTTGCCAAATGCTACACTCCCAAAGTATATGATGGGCGGTCTGATCATATTTGGCGTCAGCAGTTGAACACTGACAACCAGCTTAAACGAATGTAAATTGCTCCTAAAGTTACCATGTCCCGTGAGAAATTGAGCAACACAGTGATCAACCTCTAGAAAGGACATTCCCAGGCGTTCACGAACGTCTGCGAAAAACTGGTAGAGGTGGCGCCCTTTGATGGAAGTGTTCCAACGCAGCTGCCATTCGTCTAAAAGTTCTTCACGTACATTATCACGATACAGTCTGGCAATTCTATGGCGATCTCTTTCTAACAAAAGCCTATCATCCATGCCATCCTTAGCCGAGTAGTATAAAGCCGCGCGTCTCTAAATTTCGAGATCAACCGGGAGTGCCTCCGTGCTAACCGTCCTGTAGGCCTTGCATAAAAATATCAATGCACGGCGTTGACTTTGCAGTAACTTTAAACGTGCAGCACCAATAGTAGCCTTATCTGCCCATACCGGCGCCCCGTAACACATACAGCCTAGATAAGTGGCCCCGTAAACGATTTTTAGTGTTTTGAACGAAAGTCCCCATGTAACAATAGATATTCTCGACAACGCATAGAAGCTATTTTTAGCCTTTTCACCTACAGTTTTTATATGCTCAACGAATGCAAAATTTCTCTCTAAAATCAATCCTAAATAGCAAACCGAAGTTTTATTTTTAATGTAAAAGTTATTGAATTTAATGCCCGGTGGTACTTTCAAACTTCCTTTCAAAAGCAACTGAAATGTTTTGTTGGGTGCAAAAAATAACCTGTTTCGTACGCCCCACTCCGCAACGACGCGCAAACACGTGTGGGTCAAGCTCTCGAGTCCCGCACGAGTATTCGACTGAACGAGCAACATACCATCATCGGCGTATCCTGTAATTGAACAGCCCTCCGGTAATGGGCAATGGGCTCACCACCTATTACGTGAGACAGGAATCCACACGGTGAAAAGAGGGCATATAATATGCCTCTGCCACCCCTTCGGGGATAAGGCGTGATGGATATTTATTTTATTTTAATTTTAAAATCTTATCTAAGTAATTTGGTGAGAAAATGACTGGCTCGAGTTGATTTCGACAATCGAGAATGTCAACCGGGTTGCATTGCCTTGTCGAATACTTCCCTAAGGCAGTGACCATGCTAGTCTGCATGGCTTTTGTGATACGCCGCATGTGTGTACATACGGACGGCTGACACCGAGGGACGGGTCAACGTCGCGTCGTATTGTTGCTGTCTTAGAGTAAGGTTGCTCCTATTGTAGTTTTGCTCATTAAAATTGGCCCTTGCATGCAAAACATGTTGAACTGTTAAAGTTGAAAAAATAATTCGGAAGCTAAACATAAGTACCAAATATAATTAGCACGAAATAAATCAGGAGTGACTTCGCGATTTAAATAATGGCATCGTATTTTATCTATTTCATGCCCAAACCGAAACAAAAGCGTATCCGGATTCCGCACGTTCAAAACTTTTAATTCATTTACTTTAATCCCGTAAAATGCGAAAATATACTTCTGCTACCAACAAAATTTGTGAATTCATTCACACGTACGCAATATTAAAAATGGCCGCAATAAATTCGCGTATTACTAAACTTTTTCGCTGGCAAAGTTAGATGAATAGTATGTCTACGTTTCATATAGAAGTTCAAGTTGTATTCATTACTTCATTTTTATTAAAGTTACTAGTTGACGCCCGCGGCTTCGCCCGCGTAGAGAAGTCTTCCCGTTCCCGTTTCGCAAATGAACTTATTCCCGGGATAAAAAGTAGCCTATGTGTTATTCTGATGTATAAGCTATGTTATTGTAAAGTTTTATAAAAATCTACTCAGTAGTTTTTACGTGAAAAAGTAACAAACATTCATCCAAACTTTTGCATTTATAATAATAAAATATGAAATTGCCGTTTTAATGTAATAGGTTTTTTGAATTGACATAGAATCTTCATGGTTTGAGGTTTTCGAATGAAACCTTTTCCACATAGTTCCTATGATGTTCCTTTTATTTAAAAAATGTGAAACCTTTGAATATCGACTTTCAATTGTTTTGGTTATTCAACTTAGACAAGAAAGATGGATACTGAGAAAATTCGAGTGATTTTTGATTACGAGTTCCGACGCGGAAGTAACGCGGCAGAAACAGCCCGCAATATCAATGTTGCATTTGGTGAGGGGTCTGCTAATGTGACGATTTAATACGTCACGCGAGTGTTCCTCACCTCTATGAATTTACTTATATCGTAAGTATAACTTGATCTCTATGTACAAAATAGCTTTAAATATTACTAAATAATCTGTGGATAGACAGACAGACAAAACTACAAGAGTTTTTGTCTATTATGGAACCCTAGAAACGATGAGAATATTTCAATGAAACAGATGGCTGGCAATAATTGCCACTCTGAAACTTTCCTCGAAGTTTAACTTAAGTACCATTCCCGATGCAGGCATCCATAATTAACGGGGTTTCAGTAAGTTTGATTCCGATGTAACTTACACACTGCTCAAAATACCGATTGTGATTCGATACTAAGTTGAATTTACCAACTCAAAAGAAAAATAGAAGCGGATCGCAATTATAATATAGCTTTGAATACTTCCATATAAAAACTCAATATGAGAAAGAATTCAAAGTGTAAAAGGCCCGACCAAGAACTTCAAGACCCAAGCAATCTCACTTACTAGTAGTGCACCTGAGGACTTTATGGAATAGGGAGATTAGACGACTTCCGACAATGCCGGAAATATAAAGCCAAAACAAGCTGCTCATATCAGGCAATAAAAGTATCCGGGTAAAATTTGGAAGCAACTGGAAATCTATGTGTACTAAATTTAAATTTAAAATTTAAATTGGAAAAAAAATTCTGTTCGAGCTAGATTCGAACCAGCGTCTTCTGGTTCAACTCATCAGACTCGTTAATCGACTACACCATCGTAACCTGCTCGAAACTGACGAATTAATCTGTTTACGCCTTAAGGCGATGGTGGTGAAATTCCCTTGGGAAAAATAAATCAATATTGGTATGGATATATAAAATACTCTTTAGAAGGCTATAGACTACTATTTGCCTCGGGAAATTTCCACGGAAATAATGTAGCTATTTCCACGGAAACGTTTTTGCCACCCTTGCGAATGACCAACATAGAAACCTGAAAAACCTAGCACTCAATATGAAGCAGAAAATGTGAAAGAATTCAATCGTTCTTCTAACAAGCAAACAAGCCAGGACAGTAAAACCGATACCTATCTAATATTAAAACTAAGTTGTGTTTGCAATGAATAAAAGTTCGGCAGGAGGCGTGAAATTTTGAACGGCATTAAGATTCATGTCACGGAGTTGCCACTTTGGAATAAATGTCACTCTTACTAGCAACAGTAACAGTGTTACAAGTTATAAAGTTCACTAAGTCAATTATGCCAAATGGTACAAAAATATCAGGGGGCTGAAGTTGACTACGAAAAGCTATACACAAAAAAATGAAGCCATCTTTAAACAACAACAATAAAACGAAAAATAAACTGTTTAACTACCTCGTTACATACAAAACACCACGCGACCGTAGCCTCGAGCCAAAGCTAGGACTTTTATATATTTAGAAAACATTTTGACAACACGGCGTTTTCTATATATAATACACTAGATGACCCCCACAGCTTATAGCGGTTGACGGGCATGGCATGGTGGTGCGAACTAGGTAGCAACATATAGGGAGAGAGTATGGACCAACCTGGAGCAGAGAAATACCAGAATTTATAAAACGAGGGCGCCAGGCATCTTTCCATCAAACGAATGATGCAATTAAAAAAAACTCATGGTATCTACTTATTAATTATATTTATTTAAACTATGTCCATATGTAGACATGAATATAAATATATGAAAGTAAAAAGAAATGGCTTAGTCATGCATAGTGGGATCCATATATATATGGTCACTTAAAAATAAGTTTATATTTAGTACAAATAAATATTTAAACCAAAGTATGGAAATGGGCGTGGCCTAAAATGACAAATATTAAAGCAGTTGTCAGATGCCTTAAAAATATCTAAATTATATACCGACATACATTTAAACTATTTCTTAGTTTAGTTAAACACACAACACCACTTCCTATCACCATCATCATCATACACTACAACATAACAAGGTAAAAATAAAGTTTCACATTAATATTCCTTTGTGATAATAAAAAGATTATAAAATATGAGTAACTGGAACGTCACATCGGTAGTCCTGTATATTAAAGTAGTTGAAAGCTACATATGTAAAAGAAAAATGAATATTTAAAGTTAAAAGTTATTCCTTTCAACCTATCAACATCAGACGGCCTTTACCGGGTTATTATACATAGAAACTAATTAAAAATTACTACTTAACTGGATATAAGTTTGAAGAACATCCAAGTCCTTCACATCTCTTCCTATTCTAGAAGTCCAGGTAGTAGGTAACCAGAGTAGAGAGAAATATCCTCTTTGCACATTGTCTCAGCTTACTTTAAGTCTTCTTACAGACATTCAGGAGTAAAAAATGTAGAATGCAGAGAACGTGAAACACGTTAAACTCAATTATTATGTAGATATAAAATAAAGAACCAAAACGAAAAAGAACATGAACGAAAAACCCCTGTAACAACAGAAAAGTTACAGACATTAGTAATTTGTAATAAAAATCACTTTCACCCTCAACATTCTGTTAAGGAATGCAGTCTAAGAGATTATATAGTTTTATAGAAGCGCTCGTGGCCCCGCGGTCTCAATGTTCTGTAAACGATCACTGAGTTACGCAACTTTCACTATGGCTGGTCCTCGGATGGGTGACCACTTTGTGGCTTTTACATTTGCGAGCGTTTCCGTGCTTCGGAAGGCACGTTAAGCCGTTGGTCCCGGTTGCCAGTAAAATGGCAGTCGTTAAGCCTGGTTGAAGGCCTTATGGGCGGCTTGAAAAAGTTCAACAGCAGGTAGCCACAACCTGCGTCTGTCTATTTCAACACGGCAATGGGCTCACCACCTATTACGTGGGACAGGAATCCACATGGTGAAAAGTGGGCATATAATATGCCTCTGCCACCCCTTCGGGGATAAGGCGTGATAGATATTTATTTATTTTAACTTTCCACTTATTTCAGTGGGGTTTTAACTAGATCCTTCTATCATCAATCTTTTTCATATTATTTGCTAAGTCTCTAGAAAAGCAGACTGAAATACAAAGTACAACCATCGTAAGAATATATTATTCGCAAAGGCCAAGTAATCTTACCGATTACAAAGAAACAAATATAAACAAATATTCTCACCTCAGCACAAATTATTATGTCTACATATTTGCTAAAAAGACTTCGGATATCAATCCGAACCAAATCACCATGACAGGCACATTCTCACCACGCCATATCGTCGCAAAAATGGACGAGCTCCTTTCTTTTTTTTCGCTCGATTACGGCGGCCAAGTCATACGGCCATACAGCCTTGACAAAACTTTAACAAAATAAACAAAACCAACATGAAAACCTTACTATTCCTGTTTGTCACACCTCACGCAATACATTATGGGTGGATGTGAGTCAGGACAGCCAATCTATCTAAGGTCAATGTCCAGCACCAAACTGAAAGACACCATAGACGCACGCGTTAATTTTAGAACGCGCCATAAGAGTCGAAACTTTTGTGACAGTTTTGACAACGTCAAACTCATGTCGTTCCGAACAAACACAAACAATGTGAAATATTATAAACTTTTAAATAATTAGACAAATGACTTTAGAGTTATAACTAAAGTATTGTGAAAAGTGAGTTTGTTTCCACAAAAGGGATGTATATAAAAATAAGGTTAGTAAATCAAATCCCCTGAATATGTAACCGACACTCAGAAGTGTTACAAGCTACGCCCGTGGAATATTTCGACCTCCCGTCGCACCTATTTAATCCCGTCGCTTACAAATTCTACAATGATGCATAAAAAATTGCCCGATTTGACGACATTTATGACTACTGCTCTGCTCGCCGGTGTAGTAGCGTAATGATATATAGCCTATATCCGACCAGTAGTTCCTTAGATTAGCGCGTTCAACCGAACAAACAAACTCTTCAGCATTATAATATTAGTATAGATAGAAAACGCCGAAATTTCGAAACAAACATTTGCGAATCATATAAATATTTGTTCTTAGTGACCCATAATTCGAACCCGAGACCCCATCATGCTAGTCGGATATAATAACCAGCGCGCCACCGAACCAATAATAAAATATTTAAGCTTCATAACTCCATTGAAAGCTATTCCGACAAATTTCACAATAACCCTACAATAGGCAAAAGTATTGGAAAACGAATTGAATCGCTTGAAGTGTATTAATCCTACGTTTAAAAGCAGTACAAAGCGTTTTGTCCTATTTACGAGTAGAGCTGAAAAATAAAAAAAAGTCTTTGCAATAAATTTATAAGTAGGTACGGACACAGAAATATATAAATTAGTCATTTTTTATATGTCTGTGTCCGTACCTACTTATAAATTTATTGCAAAGACTTTTTTTTATTTTTCAACGGACGTAGTGTTCTGTAAACGATCACTGCGTTAAGCAACTTTCACCATGGCTGATCCTCGGATGGGTGACCACTTTGTGGCATTTATATTTGCGAGCGTTTCCGTGCTTCGGAAGGCACGTTAAGCCGTTGGTCCCGGTTGCCAGTAACATGGCAGTCGTTAAGCCAGTTGAATGCCTTATTGGCGGCTTGAAAAATTTCAACAGCAGGTCGCCTCAACCTGCACCTGTCCATTTCAACACGGCGATGGGCTCACCACCTGTAACGTGGGACAAAAAGCAAAGCATACGGTGAAACGTGGGCGTATAGTACGCCTCTGCCTACACCTTCGGGGATAAAGGCGTGAAAGTATGTTATGTACTCATTTATGTGTTTTGGTACGACTTATATATGGGACAAAAACGCATACGGTGAAATGTGAGCCTATAGTATGCCCCTGCGAACCCTGGGGTAAAGGCATGACTGATAAGCATAGTGACTTATCTATATTTTAATAAAATTACCGTGTGACTTACTCATATTTGAACGCCCTGCTGAAAACTTTGCCTACACACTTGAAATCTTTAAAATAAACTGTTCTGATAAAGCGGCATCCCTAAAAAAAAGCATTTTTGAAAGTTTCACCCTATTAGTAGTTAGTCATTTTCAAAGATAGCAATTTCATATTCCTGCTCCTGATTAAATACAAGTAAACAAGTTTTTCTCACTCATTAATTAACCTACGACATACGAGTCCCGAGAGATCGAGATCCCATAGCACAAGCTAAATAAGCTTAAATTGGGATGAATCGTCAGGTACAGTGCAGAAATTTACCAAAACCTGTTCTTCATATTCGGTAACGTGACAAGAAATTCTTTGCTTAGAATTGAAATATATACTAATATTATAAATAGGTAAAATTGGTGAGTTTTTGAGGTTGTAAGGAGCAATCTCTGAATCTAAAGAAACGATTTTGAAAATTCTTTCACTGTTACAGGTTCAGATCTTCAGTGCTAAAGTTTACTTTTAACTAGGGAACATGTTTCTGTAGGATTCGGGAACGTAAAATTTATTGCCCGCAGGTTGATAAGCAAGCATTAGCTAGACAGAAATATTCTGTAATCTGTAAAATAACTCTAAAAATTTCTCTGTATCAATCATCATTCAATGTTCAGTACAATAAACATTCGATGAACGTTACCTTTGTCATATTTTTTCTAATAAAGTGGAAAAAGACAATTTGATTCGAGACAGGGATTGAACCTGTGACCTTTGCCTAACCAGGGCAATGTTCTAGCCACCTGAACTACCCGAACCGTATCGAATCAAGTTGAAATTCTCCACCATAATTATATCGTCATTTTAAGAGTATGACCAGAGCCATCTATCGAGCTAATGAACAACTCGATACCAATGAACAGTGTTACAACTATTTTAAACATTGATGCAATGGACTCCACTCAGTATATTGATAAATTTTATTAAAGCAATTATTTGCTAAATTTATCATATTTTTTTTTTAATAAAGTGGAAAAGGACAATTTGATTCGAGACAGGGATTGAACCTGTGACCTTTGCCTAACCAGGGAAATGTTCAACATTGAACATTGAACATTGCCCTGGTTAGGCAAAGGTCACAGGTTCAATCCCTGTCTCGAATCAAATTGTCTTTTTCCACTTTATTAAAAAATTTATGATAAATTTAGCAAATAATTGCTTTAAAAAATATTATCATAAGTTACCTTTGTCATTGCCAGTTGCTTGTGACTTGAACTAGAGAGTGCTAAAACACGAGTAATGTGTTTAGGTCTTTCTTCTCCACTTGACTGTGCTAATATTTCTACAAATTCTTCTTTGTATTTACCAAACTAAGTAAAATTAGAAGAACGTTTTGCTCCTAAAGTATCGAAAGTTTATGAGCTACATGAAATGACGCCAAACATAAAACTGTAGAGATAAAATCACGGTGGTTAGCACGCATCTAGTTAAGTTTATGTCCGAGGCTTTGGATATTTGCTCTTTAACTACGATTTTACTTGAAATAGTAAAATCTTATCGTCGTTCAGAAGCGCTCGTGGCCCTGCGGGCTCAGTGTTCTGTAAATGATCATTGCGTTAAGCAACTTTCTCAATGGCTGGTCCTCGGAGGTTGACCAGTTTGTGATATTTACATTTGCGAGCGTTTCCGTGCTTCGAAAGGCACATTAAGCCGTAGGTCCCGGTTGCCAGTAAAATGGCAGTCGTTAAGCCCAGTTGAGGGCCTAATCACTTTCAACTCGGCAATGGGCTCACCACCTGTTACATGACACATACGTGCATAGGGTGAAATGTGGGCGTATAGTATGCCTCTGCCTACCCCTTCGGGGATAAAGGCGTGCCAATATGTCTATGTGTCTATGTCTATGTTAACGACAAAGGATTTAGATCCAATGATGCTGCTTGTTGCAGCAATGTTGCTTTTAAATTATTAAAACTTATGCACTTAAAACTGGTAGTGAATTCCCATGGCATTAACTTCGCCTTTGTACGTGACTGTGCAGAAAAGCAAAGCTAAGGATATTTATCTCTTCCATAGTAATGATTTAATTCACATCTACTTAAAATGCTCTCAATACGAAGATCAATACGAACGTAATGAAACATAGTAATAGTTCCTAATTCGGAAATCACCCTGAACAAAAAACTGCCGAAGCAAAAGGGCCTTGGACTAACTTCGCACTCAGTATTGTTGTCTACTTAAAAAGCTTTCGGGATTACTTAAAAAGTTAAAGAAAAGGAATTCAGTTGAATTAATTATCAACGCTTAGATATAGCTTATGTTTCTTTTTTGATGTGACGTGGCTTACGGTTTTCATTTTGGTTATAATTGTATAAGTTGGATATTTTTTTAAAGCAATTAGTATGCTAACATTCACATATTTTTATTTTAAATAAAAAATACAACCTGGTTCAAGACGGGGATTGAACCCGTGACCTTTGCTTAACAGAGCAATGTACTAGTCACTGAACTACCCGAACCTTACAGAAACAAGTTGAAATTCTGCACTATTTAAGAGTATTTTTAAGAGTATGAACAGAGCCATCTATCATGCTGCATAACGACTCTGATACCAATGAACAGTGTGACAACCGTTTTTAAACATTGATGCGATGGACTCCACTCAATCTATAAATAATTTTTTTAAAGCAATTATTATGCTAACTTGCACATATTTTTTTACTAAAGCGAAAAAAAAACAACCTTCAAGATAAGTTTATTTTTACTTTAATAAATATTTATTGGATAAGTTTATGACTAGCTTAGGAGGGTATAATCAAAAAAATATGAGACTTCAGAAGTTATATTATATAATCAGATTGACAAGACCATGAAGTTGGTATGTCACATACCAACTTCATGGTCATTTTGTACATTTCATTATGTACATTGCATTTTTGTCAGTATCTTTTCTGTGAAATGACTTAACAAATTCCACGTAATACTTCATTTTACCTGTAATTAGAATTAATTCAAAATTAAGACGTATTTCCGTTCTCATTACCCACAGCTTCTTGTTCCCGGATAAAAAGTAACCCATATGTTATTTTGATGTGTAAGCAATATAAATGTACAGTTCCATCAAAATCTATTCAGTAGATTTTACGTTAAAGAGTAACAAACCTACATCCATACATTCTTACAAACTTTAACTTAGGATTCACATAGTTTTTTTCAAATAATATTAGATTTCTATAGATTGACAAGCTAAATTATGCCAATTACTGTTATTGTCATATATTATTTTGTACAATACTTCATAGTTCAACAGGTTAGATTTTTAATACCTATTAGCAGTCACTTTTAGGAGGGCTCTGGTGCAAAATGGTTAAATGCTACTTTCACATTTCAACCGCCACTTTATACATGTCACATAGTGAAAGAGCTATAGAATTACATCGACTCTCAGACTTCTGCATCACGCTATGAAAGTTTTCACTACCAATCTTATATCGTGCAATGAAAGTTCTAACACTGATAATGTTTACTACAGCACAACATCAATTTTTTGACCCCAATCCGCCATGCGTGATCATCTTGCCTGATCAGAGGATCCGCCCTTTGTGCCGGAGTAACATCGCCATGTATGTATGTATGTATGCTAATCGCCAAAGCATATATTTTCACTTTTAATGAATAAGTAAATACGTGCCCAAATTTTTATGCAAAAACATTCTACTAATATTATTAAGGTGTGACAATATGTATGTATGTAATATCATAAACGTGACAGCACAGTCTATTAAGTCCATACCCTGTGGCGAAAGAAGTTTGTACTAGTTAGAATGTATGGATTAAGGTTTGTTACTCTTTCACGCAAAAACTACTAAAAGGATTTGTATGAAACTTTATAATAATATAAATAAATAAATAAATATCCATCACGCCTTATCCCCGAAGGGGTGGCAGAGGCATATTATATGCCCACTTTTCACCGTGTCTCACCTGTCCCACGTAATAGGTGGTGAGCCCATTGCCGCGTTGAAATAGACAGACGCAGGTTGTGGCTACCTGCTGTTGAAATTTTTCATGCCGCCCATAAGGCATTCATCCAGGCTTAACGACTGCCATTTTACTGGCAACCGGGACCAACGGCTTAACGTGCCTTCCGAAGCACGGAAACGCACAAAGTGGTCACCCATCCGAGGACCAGCCATAGTGAAAGTTGCGTAACGCAGTGATCGTTTACAGAACACTGAGACCGCGGGGCCACGAGCGCTTCACAATATACAAGCTACAATAATATAGCTTACACATTACAGTAGCACATCAACTACTTAAACAACATGAAACGGGAACGTGGACATTGCACCACGCGGGCAGAGCCACTGGTCTCAACTTATATCCAGATCAACTCAACGTGGTTAACCTACAACCACAAACTGAAAATTTCCATCAATTATTTTAATTAGTGCGTTAATTATTTCATCATTACAACTCGCTTTAAAATCCGATTACGTAAATACTGTTCAATTAAAATTTTAATTTAGGCATGTACCGCCAAGTGTAAATCAAAGCTTATTTAGTAAAGAGGCAATAAATTTTAATTGAAATATCTCTAGATTGGAAGTTAACTAAACCAATTAAAAGTTTTAGAATATACATAGATATTACAATGTCTTTGCATCTTCTATTTTTTTACTATATATTCGTACATCTTAATCTTAATAATATTATAAATGCGAAAAGTTGTATGGATGTTTGTTACTCTTTCACGTAAAAACTACTGAATAGATTTTAATGAAACTTTACAATAATGTTTGCAATAGAGTATGTTACAATAATGTAGCATCAGAATAACACATTGGTTACATTTTATCCCGGGAACAAGTTCCTGTGGGAAACAGGAACGGGAAAACATCTCTACACGGGCGAAGCTGCAAGCGTCAACTAGTATCAAATACATTCCGTCATCAATTTAGATCAGTGCCTAAGATCATGCTAATAAAATGGTGAAGCAATAAAAGATCAAGACTGAACGATCAAGCAACCCTGGCCCATTAGACATTGTAATTCCAAGACTAGTCTATCATAGAAACGTAAACGTAGAGAAGGGCGAACGTAGAAACACAATGTGACAGGCCCCAGGCGGAACCTGCCTTTGCTAAGGTAAAGTTAACCCGCACAGGAACTCTGGCTTCCATCTGAGTTCCGTCTCGTATTTGCTGCAGTAAAAGAGACGGTTAAGATGCTTTCACATACATCATCTTCTTGCAGATCAAGACGTTGGTGTTCTAAACTATTCTGACCATGACAAAGGTCAACAGTGAGAAGCGCCGCTTTAATAATGATTTACACACAAAACAAAGTATCAAATTTGAAACTGTTACTTGCTTGTTTACATATCTACCTACATTATTTGATGGTGAACAGCTACAGGACGTGTCGTACACACAATATGTTACCAAACAACGATGTAACACGACGAGACCGTATTTGAGTTTGAAAGTTAGTACATTGTATGTACCTTGTGAAGTGGGGAAATTGTCAAATGATTCATGATTATGTGGTTTAAAGGAAGCGGATCTATGAGTTGCCTCAGACGTAGTATAATGTTATATATATACTGCGAAACAACATTCTAATACCTCGTCAGGTCATAAATTCTGTCACATGTTTAATATAAAATAATTGAAACAAGTTTATTCATTATGTAACTATTTATATACCAAAATGAACTTAACAAAACAAAGTTTCTTATGACAATAAAGTTTATTCAAAATTACCTCCGTGATTTTGAATACAGGCCTTCAATCTGCGCGGCCAGTCGTCTATCGCAGCACGAACGAGGTCCATGTCAATATCGGCGGCTGCCTTAATCAAGGATGTCTTGAGTGACTCCAAATTGGGATGAGGCTTTGAGCACGCCATTTCCTCCAAGTGTTGCCATATCTTGTAATGTAACGGACTCAAATCTGGACTGGAGGAGGGCCAGTATTCGTGCCGGATGAAGTCGATTTCACGCGCCGCCAGCCAGTCTTGTGTGCCCTTCGCTCTATGAGCTGGCGCCGAATCTTGTTGGAATACCCAGTGCCTGTTATTGAACACGGTATGAGAAACGGGTTCCACAAGGTTCGTCAGGACTGTATTTTGATACACAACTGCATTCGTTTTTACACCTTTCTCACAAAAATGTACCTCTGTTAAGCTCCAATAAGAAACTCCCAACCATACCATGAGCGAGGGTGGAAAATGACCTCGTTGGACACGCGGAATACGGTTGCTCGCTTCTTCACTGCTGTGTGCGTACACCTTATCATTTTGTTTGTAGTAGCTCTCTTCAACGGTAAATTTATTTCATCCGAAAAAAGAATTTCCCTATATTTTTTTCCCGCGTACCGCTTCAACAAAGCGCGGCATCTCTTCAGTCTCAGGTCCATTAGACGAGCATTTAAACGATGTCCTGTTTTTCTTCGATATGACCGAAGCCCTAAGTCTTCATTTAACACCCTTTTCACCGTGGTTCTGCTTAACCCCATCTGAAGGGCCAACAGTTTCTGCTTACGTTTGGGATTTCTTTGAATTCGCGCCTTCACAACTTTTATCACTGCTGGAGTCCTAACAGAACGAGGGCGACCACTTCTTGACCGGTCATCTACACTAAAGTCTTCATTGTATCGTTTGATGGTACGATAAACGATTCTTTTGGCTATATTAAAATTTTTCAGTATGTCAAAAATTTGAATTGGCGCGTAACCGCAACGATGCAACGCAATAACTGCAACACGGTCTTCTTTAAGCGCCCACTCCATATTTAAAAATGAGTAAAATTCTAAAAAGTAAACATTTTTATTTTCATGAACAATTCGAAATTCGAATTCAATAAACATTTTTGTGGCCAGCATTCTACAAGAAATGTTTTTACTGTGTGACAATACTTATGACCTGACTAGGTATAGGGCTCATTTTAAGATGACTTTTTCTTAGCTTATTATATTGCGTTAAGTGTTTTGTATATTTTTTACCGGGCCTCTGAATTTTTTTTGATGAATTGAGATGTATCCAATGCAAAAAAACTGCTTTGCAACCATTGCGCAAAGTCAAAGGAAAAAAAAATGTCGACATTTTGTTTAGATGTGCAAAATCGAGAAGTCACTCTCGCATCGCTTATGAACCCTGCTGCAAGATGCTGCAGAATCTGGACTTATCTGAGAGAGGACCAGTTTCACAGATCTGGTATTGCTCCTCTTCGCTACAGATCTCAGCGTTCTTCGGCTGAGCGACGGGTTCCCACTCCAGGTTTAACCACAATCAGGAGTAGCCTTAAAAACAGTTCAGAGGCGAGACGTGGACCCGGAAAATTCCTAGTTCAATTATTTATCGATACTTGAATAATTTCGGTACGGCCTGCTATGGGTTGCACAAGTAGTATAGTGAATAGTACTACTAAATCAAATTAAATAATATGACTAACTAACTAACTATCTTCACGCTGTATCCCTGACGGGGTAGTCAGAGAGGACAGATCGCCAGATTTCGCGATCCATGCATACTTCTTTCGCTTCTTCAAGATTCATCAATCGCTTCATACACGCACGTCTGGGTTTCCGAGTACTTTTGACCGTTTTTGAGCAATCTGCTCATGTGGCTACACTGACTTCTTCTACCTTCTACTTTCGCACAATATATATTATTCGTCAATCGTTCCTCACTCATTTGTTGGACGTGTCCAAACCAATAAAATAATATGAAAAACTGCTAAATGCTTTTTATTCATTTAACATATTTCATAGTAAGTAACATTTATTGATTAGGATCTACACAATCGATATTCAAATAAAAATAATGTTAGTTTTATTCTGCAATAATTACGGGTTCAATTCCTGACTGGAGTACAAGTTTTATTTTAAATCTATGAATGCAGTTTTTATTTTCACTAAAATCGATGATTGGTTCCTAGATCAGATCTTTCTATGTCTTATAGTTTCAGAGTTGCCCATACTGACCGTTTTAAATGGGCCACTCTGTACATAGTTTTTTAAAATAAAAAAAAATCTGAAAACAGTACTAAATACCTCATTATATTGAACTCTTCATCACGAAAGCAGCACTCGTAGCCCGCTCATTAAACGTCGAACGTTTATTTTGGAAATGAACTCTGACATTCCTAATTAATTCATGCTGACGCTTCGTACCTTATTTGTAATATTATATTAACAATTATAAAATAAAATAATGAGTGAGCAACAATTGACGAAGAATATATATTGTGCGAAAATAGATGGTAGAAGGAGTCAGACAGACATATGAATACTTCGTGAGCAGACTGCTCAAAGACGGAAAAGTCAAAAGTACTCGGATACCCAGACGTGCATGCTGCAGGAAGCGAAAGAAGTATGCATGGATCGCGAAGCCAGGCGATCTGTCCTCTCTGACTACCCCGTCAGGGATACAGCGTGAAGATAGTTAGTTTGTTAGTTTAGTTATTAATTAAAAGACTAAGCAGTTGTAGTACTTTCAAATAGTCTAATAGTATTGTCGTGTTTATCTAGGCTTTCGTCGCCAAGAAAATCATATTTTGCCAGTACCTTTATTAGTAAACAGTTTAATTTATTATTTAACTTAGGTATTTGTTGTGCTATATTACGTGTACAACCCGCAAGAATTTATTTACATGATGTTCTTTCATGACTGTAGTGGTCAGAGAACCGACAGAGCTTTGGGCAATTGCATCACCGATCGCATCAAGAGATGTTACACTCTTGCTGCAGATCTTGTTATATTGAAATTTTAGTGCAAATAAGGCAATGCAATTTTTTTGTCTGATCAAAGACCATGAGGGTGTAATGAGTCCTGGCGTGAGGCAGGAGGAATATTAAGTTCCTTCCTAACGATAATCATGGTAGAAACTCGAAGAATTTTCCACTTTGTTGTCTTCTAAATAATCATTCCTCTAAAAATAAAACCTTGAAAGATTTAATAAAAAAATTTAGGTGAAAAAAAATACATAGGTAAAAGGTTAGGTATTAAAAATTTTCTATTAAAATAGCATTATTTTATTGCTAGTGCCTAGTGATCTAAGTTTTTGTAGACGACGTTGTTCCAATGGTCCTGTATATTTGTTGGCACAATCTGCTAACGAGTTACAGGTCACTATGTAATTACAACATCCACTAATGATGATCGCTGGGGGATACTAAAGAGTATGTAAACATAAAAGTTTATTTTCTGTTTCTAGCAGTTAAATCATGTATTTTTATGAGCTATCGTAGTTAATTTGTATTAATGTAGCATTTTTAGATTTCTCTTTATTTAGCAATTACAAATTTCTGAAATTCTGACCAATCTCAATTGCCAATATTGTTCATTTATTAACAACTACCAAAAATTACATTTTTACAATTTACTTCAACAATATTTCATCCTCTCGAAAACACAATTTATCTTCTGTATAAATAAAGAAGGCCTCGCCGCGCCCACTGTTCCGCTTGCACGTGATGAAGTCTCCAGCCAAAGGTTGCCTGTAATAAATTGCTGTTATTCGATAAGTGGCGCCTTTATCGAATAACAGCAATTACTATAGCAATTAGTAAAACCTTTTTAGTATTACATTATCTATAAGTTTAAAATGTGTTACAATAAAGAATAAATTAATTAATCAATCTAATCTAAGTTATAGCTGAGTGTAAACATTCTGGTCTTGGACATTGCTGTAAGTGATAATTTTTTGCACATATTGTGTGTCTTCAAAAACATTATAGCATTGAGGTTGAGAAGTAACTTTGTGTTTTGATACCGAGAATATAAATTAAATATCGGGAATTTCAATAAAAACATACCAAAATCCCAATAAATCTTTGTAATACTGATTCCAGAAGATTCCAATTTCGTTACATATATTAATTTGCTGTCATTTGCTATAGTATTTTCTGATTTACAAACGTTTGTAAGTAAAAACATATTTTGAGACAATAGTGTACCTAATTTTTTTAAATACCTAAATCATAACCAAAACGTATCATAAATTCCAATATGTCTTAATTACAAACGCGCTCAATAAAATAACTCGCACGTAGTGCTAGGATACTACAAAATACTACAATCACAAAAATAATCTAACAACATTACTGTCCTTATAATTTCATATTATTCTACGAACAATGCAATCACAAAATTACGCAAGAACACGCAGACTGATGCAAATTATATGAATGTAGACAGCATTTCAAAGTATTTACAAGTTCACGAGATAAGGCTATCTTCCGCGACCCACTTTACTTTGCAGGGTTGACAGAAACCTTACATCTATTGTCGCGGGATAAAGGTCAAGATTACGGTTTTTGGTTATTACTTATTGCTTTATCAAATAAACTAAAACAGATTTTTTTACTGTTGATTACACAGTTGCTTTAAACACAGCAATATCTAGCCCAAACTAAGTTATAAGCTTGCCAAGGGATTTAGACAACTGACAAATTCACTTTTATATTTCTAACTACATACATATTATACATAAAAAACACCCAAACTCCTAAACAAACATTTGTGGATCACACAAATATTTGTTCCGATCCGGAAATTGAACCCAAGACCTCAGTAGGTCAGTCCTGTACACTACCACTTAAGCAACCGAGGCGGTCAGTCATTTCAATATTATACAGAACTACGTATACCTTATGGTCTAATTCTTATTCTAAGAAAATACCTAACCTCTTACGAATAACAACCAATGTATCAACACAATTGAGTATTTATGAAAAATTTTAATGACCTTCAAATGTTTGAATGATCTATTAGTTTTATTGCATTTGTCTTTTTTTCTTTTCGTATTAGTGTATTCCCAATTGCTACTCAACATTTCCTGGATTTTGAGCGCAAAGCCTGACAAATTACAACTAAGATATAGAGTGGAGCTACCCTTAGGATTAAATTTGTCCAGTTTGTGGCAAGTAGAACAATCTGGATTTTTCTTGTTCATTTTGTTCTATCGTAGAACTAACAGTAGAACTAGATAGATTTATCCAATACGGGGGAGGGTCGGATATGGCGAAACGATAAAGGTTCATTGCTGTCTACGGAACCACAAAAAAAAATACTAGGAACAGTAATTTCTAATACACTGTTAAAGTAAGGAGAGGGTTACGGTGATCAAACTTAAATACTAAAAGTCACCTTAAATTGAACTTATTAATTTGACACTATATAAAAGGTCATTAATTTTGTGTCAGAAGTTTTACTCAAGATGTCATAGTACAGAGCCACCGACCGTTTTTTAAATACTCTCATCAACGTAGTCTATTATTACTGCTGCTAAAGGAAAAAATAATACTCCTCACCTTGATGGCCTCCAAAGATATTTTTACGCCCCACCTGTGCTCTTTAGAAATCTCTTTTTGCGCATTACGAAATGTACGTCGGTAATTTCCACCTTCATTTCGTCTACATTATACGGCTTCCTATGACAAATAGCCTGTCAGCTCTTTAGAGAATCACAAGTATACATTGACTAAAATAGAGAAAACTGCAATACGTTTTAGTCAATATAAATAATAATTTCGTTGCTTGTATTGAAAACTTTCTTCTCCAACCAAAGGTTGCATGTTGCCTGTAAGATTTGTTTTTAGCGATAAGCTCACGCTTTGTACATTTATGAGACTGTAATCTCTATATATGAGTGTTTATTGATGTTCAATAAAGTTTATTCTATTCTATTTTACAACTTACAAGAAACTTACAACAAGAAAACAGAAATGCTCGTAGCCCCGCTTGGTCAGTGTTCTGTAAACGATTACTACGTTAAGGATTTAATGACCCGATTAGTCATTATTATTTTTATACGAGGAGAGATCCGCTTACAAACTACCCACTGCTGGCTAGCAAAGAGCTTGTGTGGGGGTCGCCCAGCACCTAATCGTGGTGGCACTGGGAATACCCACTAAAACTCCTCGGCTACCTTTCTGCCCTAATGGAGGTGTTTTGGGACCTGTTAAACTGACCAAAACACCTCTGGGCTGCCTGGCCTTGCCGGGGTACCGCGCCGGTGGAGGATTATTTAGGTGTGCTCAGATAATACCCAGACGAGGTGGCCTGTGCAATGCACACGTCAACGCCACCTGACGTGTGCAGGTCGCTCTTAGGGCTGTAGAAGACCAGCGGTCACAATCGCCCAAGCATAGCTGGAACTATACTATACAGCGCAAGTGATATACCGCCGAGCACCACGTTTAGTTCGCGAAGGTTGTTTTGCCAGGCGGGGCATACAGCTATCGTGTGCTCGGCTGTATCGTCAGGGGCGCCGCAGTGGTGACACATCGGAGTCTCCTCACGACGCGCGACACGGTGCAAAAAGTGTAGTGAATAACTTGTTTTGGTACGGTTCGGGTCGTGGCTAGAACATTGCCTGGTTAGACAAAGGTCACGGGTTCCTGGTCCTGAACCGAATGTTATTTTTTTCACTTTAATAAAAAGTTCATAATATTATTGCAAGGAAAAATCTTCGTTGTTGCTTTATGACGTTCAAATGTAGATGCATAATATTCACCACATAGTCTGGCCGTCTCGCCGTTGTAACTTTTAGTGATATAACATGTTTGGTAATATAATAGAGAAATTGTAAGAACATCATATCATATTTGTTTTTTTACAGGTCTACTACTATCTTGTCGGTAGTGTAAGTATATGAAACGGTCTTCATTGTAAACAAACCACTGTTATCCGAAACACAGTTTTTAACCTACTTAAGATATTAGAGTTGTAAAACACAAATGAATAATTGTACTTACAAACTAGCCAATCAACTTCCTATGCTAGCGTAAAGTAATACAAGGAAAAATGATAATAAACACATTAAAAAAAATTGCAAGACTACTGTTACACAGTTACATACATTTTCTCAGCGTAAGCAAAAATCAAATACTGCAAAAACATTTTAGCTATTGCTTGTATTGTTTAATCTTATTTTAGCTGCAATAGGAACCTTACAGTCCAATACATAAAAAAAAATCAATCTCTTTCATAGTAGATAATTCTACTCTACATAATGAAATGCGTTTCACAAACAGAAAATATACCCATCTGGTGCGATTTAATGAAATGGACGCCAGATATCTGCGAGCATTCTTCGCTAATTGCTCCGATCCGAGTGCCTCAGTATGCCACGGCACGTAAAACGAGACAAAAGAAATATAACTATGAATATTGATATCAAAGCGCAGGTACATTCAATCATTCCGAATTCATTTCATAACAATACATTTTATTTATTAAAGGTAGTACGTTGATTGAAAATAATAAAATATGTTCTACTTTATCTAAAGTCCATACTTACCTGAATTTGATAATCAATGTATAAAACTCTACAAAAAATTTGCTATCTTCTCAGTTGTTCTCAACTACGTAGGAGGAGGATAGGATATGGATAATATACAATACGGCTACAATTTTTTATTCGAACTTTGAATTTGAATCCTCTGTCCTTTGGAATTGTCATTTTATCAATTCAATATTGGGAGGGTGATTAACCTTGGAGGACTTATTGGAGCATTTAATACCAATATAGTAAGCTGTATAGATTTAAGGGGCTCCATCAAGACCTTCGGGGTCCAAGTGACCTCTCCTGCTAGCGGTGCACCTGCTAACCAACGGACAAAGCATCGTTGGGAGCACCAACAAGTGCGAAAGCGAAAAGCGAAATACCAGTTAACTCTAGGCTCCAAATACGAGTAGGGTTGGAGTAAGATGGAGTAAAGAAGACTGACCTTATTGAAAACACCTCGCTGAACAGACACGGCTTTGTGTGATAAATTGATTATATGCTAAAAGACTAATTTGATTAATTGATGATTGATGTTCTAAGACACATGAACTTCTTCAGGGCCTTTACCGAGTTTGAACTTCGTGAAACTTTTCTGGTCTAGATCATTGCTATACATTTTGGTTTACAGGAGTCTCAGTAATGGGAATGTGGTTGGGATTAGTTCCGTAATTAATATATATAATGTATAAGGTGTTTATTGTATGACTAGCTGACCCGCGCAACTTCGTTTGTGCCACATAAGAGAAACAAACATAGAGAGATAAGTTAAAGAGGGTGGCGCGTATTCTATTCTTAGGAAACAACTTTTGAAGTATTCTCTTCTAACAACAAAGCACTGAATCGGAAAACTTGTTGATGATTTTTTTTTGTTTGGGACTAATCCCACCCACATTCCCATTACTGTGACTCTTGTAAACCAGGATCTACAGCAATGACCAAAGCATCAGAAAAGTTACACCGAGCTCGATCTCGGTGATGTCCCAGGAGAAGTTAGCATGTCTTGGAACCCGCAACGAAATTAATCAGAAGATAATGTGAGGAAAGAACGTAATGTCTCTTCCCTCCTTTGCAAAGCGGGAGACCTGGAAAGCAACTAGGTGTAAATCCTATAGAAATAGGAAAGCACCACGGTAATAGTATATTACGGGTCCTATGTGAGCTATGTTTGATTCCAGTAATATGTATGGCAGAAACGTTTAAAAGCACGAAAATTTACCCTCGATGCCACGAGATCCGCATAGTAAACTACTCCCGACGTTACTTGTAAACAATTAAGCATATTATATCGCTCATTTTGCCAAATGCTACACTCCCAAAGTATATGATGGGCGGTCTGATCATATTTGACGTCAGCAGTTGAACACTGACAGAACGGTGACTCAACCAGCTTAAACGAATATAATTTGCTCCTAAAGTTACCATGTCCCATGAGAAATTGAGCAACACAGTGATCAACCTCCAGAAAGGACATTCCCAGGCGTTCACGAACGTCTGGGAAAAACTGGTAGAGGTGGCGCCCTTTGATGGAAGTGTTCCAACGCAGCTGCCATTCGTCTAAAAGTTCTTCACGTACATTATCACGATACAGTCTGGCAATTCTATGGCGATCTCTTTCTAACAAAAACTTATTATCCATGCCATCCTTAGCCGAACTGTAAAAAGCCGCGCGTCTCTGAATTTCGAGATCAACCGGGAGGACCCTGCCATCACCGGCAGAGCCTCCCTGCTATCTAAATATCAATGCAAGGCGTTGACTTTGCAGTAACTTTAAAAGTGCAGCACCAATAGTAGCCTTATCTGCCCATACCGGCGCCCCGTAACACATACAGCCTAGATAAGTGGCCCCGTAAACGACCTTCAGTGTTTTGAACGAAAGTCCCCATGTAGCAGTAGATATTCTCGACAACGCATAAAAGCTATTTTTAGCCTTTTCACCTACAGTTTTTATGTGCTCAACGAATGCAAAATTTCTCTCTAAAATCAATCCTAAATAGCAAACCGAAGTTTTATTTTTAATGTAAAAGTTATTGAATTTAATGCGCGGTGGTACTTTCAAACTTCCTTTTAAAAGCAACTGAAATGTTTTGTTGGGTGCAAAAAATAACCTGTTATGTACGCCACACTCCGCAACGACGCTCAAACACGTGTGGGCCAAGCTCTCGTGTCCCGCACGAGTATTCGACTGAACGAGCAACATACCGTCATCGGCGTATCCTGTCATTGAACAGCCCTCCGGTTCCACAAGTGTAAGCCTAGCACAGACCCCTGAGGACAGCCTATTGTTATTGTTTTGGTAGCAGAATAATGACCTAGTTTTAAAGTTGTTGTATCTTGTGAAAAATATGAATAAATAAGTAAGAGTAAATATTTATATAGCAACCGCGAGACTTTAATTTCATTAATAGCATTGGCCACCAAGCGTTATTGAAAGCCCCGGAAATATCTAGGAAGATGACCAGCACATATTGAGAAACCGATGCAGTGACGGTCTTACGCACTGATATCGCTGCGTCAATAGTAGATTTTCCTACTGTAAATCCAAATTGATATTCGTGAAATTTAATACCGCCCGGCAGGAGCCGGGGTACTATGAGACGCTCTAAAAGCTTTCCCAAGGAGGGCAACAATGTGATCGGTCGGTACGACTTAGGGTCATCTGGCGGCTTGTCGCCTTTTTTAGGAATAATCCGAATATAGCCACATCGCCAAATACGGGGGAACACTCCCTCGTAAATACACCGGTTAAAAACATTTAATATTACTTCACCCGACAGCTTGCAAGTCTCTTTTATCATTTTGTTAGATATTTTATCGTCACCCGACGCCTTACCTATGGACAACGACCTAACAATTTCGAGGAACTCATCAGAAGTTGGTAGATCTGACTGGGGTGAGCCATACTCACCCCAGTCAGATCTACCAACTTCTGATGAGTCACCATTGGCTCAAGAGCCCACTGTCTTATCTGTCGGTGATAATCACTATCGTTCTCCGAGCAGTCGTCGGGTATAAGAGAATCCAAGAGGTAATCCGCGATTTCCTTCAGACCTATAGTTTGCGAGTTGTTAATTTTGATATTTCGTACATAGGCAAGATCAACAGAACGGTTAGCCCTAAACACATGGTATATAAGCGACCACGGACCCTCAGCTTCCAGCCCATGCACTAGTTAACGTAGCAAATTACCTTTTGATTTTTCAACAGCTGCCCTGTAAAAGGACCTGGCAACTCTAAGAGCAAGTAAAGCGGTAATGTATTCCACACCGTCACTAATTTTATGCTTTTTAAAATAATTTAATTTTCTACGAGCTCTCCGGAAACGCCTTCGAAGCTCAGCTAAACGATCACTCCACCAATCGCATCTCCGAGTGTTGTTAATAGATCCACGACCAATGGCCACGGCGGCACAGTAGGTAAAAGTTTCTGACATTAACGAAGCACTCTCTTCGACAGACAGGTTACCACGACCAAAATCTTTTGCGTGAGCCGCAAACAGAGAACCAAAGAGCTCCCAGTTTGTGCCCCTACTTTTATTTTTGAAATTACAAGTAGTACTTTGCGCATCTCGTGCATCACCGGGTCAGAGCTTGTAAACGATTAGAAGATGGTCACTACAGGACGCATCCGGGAGGACACGCCATTTGGATATCGAGACGTCGCCGCGTGAAAGCGTGACGTCAATAGAAGACTCACCCATATGGCCACAAAAAAGTAGGTGGTGCATTGGCACAATTGTGTATAGATAAATTCATTTCTTGGTCTTCCATAGACCCAGGAACATCTTTAACTAGGATTCGCGGTTTACGACCCTTAGGTTTTTCTAAGCGCAAGCCCGCCGATTTGATTGCGTCCACTGACTCCAACTTCTTGAGTTGGCTTTCGCTCGCAACACGAAGTATAATGGGTGTGCCACAAGGCTCGATACATGGGCCATTCTTGTTCCTCATTTATATTAATGATTTACCATTTTATGTAGGGGACAGGAATAGGATTGTTTTGTTTGCAGATGATACCTCAGTGATTTTTAAAATTAGAAGACAATTAGATAATTATGACGATGTAAACAATGCAATCACGAGAGTAGTTCATTGGTTCAGCTCAAATACTCTGTGTCTAAATGAAAACAAAACTAAATGTATTAAATTTACTCTACCAAATGTAAAACAAGTTACGGCCAATGTTCAACTTAATGGACAAGTGTTAGAGTTTGTGGAATCAACTGTGTTCCTTGGTATAACTATTGATGCCAATTTGCAGTGGGGCCCGCACATAGAAAAGACGGCCTCTAGGTTAAGTTCGGCTGCATACGCTGTAAAAAAGATCAGGACTCTAACAGATGTAGATACGGCTAGAATGGTTTACTTCAGCTATTTTCATAGTTTTATGTCTTACGGCACGTGTAAATATAATGCACGGCAGATGTAAATAACATTTTTGTTCTTCAAAAGCGGGCTTTACGCGCTATATATAATTTGGGCCCCAGAGTCTCCCTCCGAGAAAAATTCAAAGAAGTAAATATTCTAACCGTAGCATCACAATACATTTTTGCCAATCTTATGTATGTCCAGAAAAATCTATCACAGTTTACTAAACTCTATGATATACATAATATAAATACTAGACATAAAAACAATCTTTTAGTTTACCACAGTCGGCTGCATAAGATTGGCGATTCTTTTCAGGGTAACTGTATACGCTTTTACAATAAGCTTCCCTGTGACCTGAGAAATTTACCATTAAATATATTTAAAAAGTTTATTAAAAGAAAGCTTTGTGAAAAAGGTTATTACTCTATTCAAGACTATTCCCGCGGTCTCAGTGTTCGGTAAACGATCACTGAGGTACGCAACTTTCACTATGGCTGGTCGTCGGATGGGTGACCACTTTGTGGCATTTACATTTGCGAGCGTTTCCGTGCTTCGGAAGGCACGTTAAGCCGTTGGTCCCGGTTGCCAGTAAAATGGCAGTCGTTAAGCCTGGTTGAAAGCCTTATAGGCGGCTTAAAAAAATTTCAACAGCAGGTAGCCACAACCTGCGTCTGTCTATTTCAACACGGCAATGGGCTCACCACCTATTACGTGGGACAGGAATCTACACGGTGAAAAGTGGGCATATAATATGCCTCTGCCACCCCTTCGGGGATAAGGCGTGATGGATATTTATTAAGACTACTTACAGGACAGGGATGCCTGGAAATGATCTGCTGGCAAATAAAATATTATAGTCATAATATATTAAATTGTAAATAGGCCATCAAAAAAAAAGCCTTCCTAAGTTTCTTGCCGGTTCTTCTCAGGTGGGTCGCGTTCCGAACCGGTGGTCACTTTAAATATACAATTTTTTTCTTTAGTTTTAGTGTATGACGTAAATTAATCCGTTCTGTTGTTACTTAAGTTCAATGACTCAAATTCATACGTACAATAGTTTAATGAAATTTCAATGAAATGTATACGTATGAGAATGGGTTGTAGTCATAAATTATAACACAATCAGCAATAAACCGTAAAAATCTGAAATGTGAATTTACAGTCGTTCCAAGTGTTCCAATTACAAATAGCAGTATTAAATTTTTCTCAAAAAACTTATGTTCCCGAGGAAAGGTAAATGTGGTTTGTGATTCCAGTCACGTATTTAGGTACTAGTAGCGAGTTGATTTCATAAAACGAGCTCTGAACTTTTTGGAATTACGATATTATATACAGGTTAGTTAAGGGTATATATATATATAAATAAAAGCAAAATCACTGACTGACTCATTGATCACGAAATCTCTAAAACTACCAAAGCTATGAAACTCAAAATTCTTAAGTTTCCGCTAAGAAGGGATTTTACGAAATTCTACCCCTAAGGAAGTAAATAAGCGATAAACGGAAGTTCGTCATTTTTAAAGTTAGAAACATAAATTTATGAACACCTGTTTTTGGTTATAAATAAATGGGCACGTGTATCGCGGTTTGGCAAAATTTTACCTATGAGGGGATAAACAAGAATTGAAAGTTTATATGGGAAATTCTTCATTTTCAAACATAGCAACACCAAATATCTAATACCTGCTTTTGTATAAAAATATAAAATTACGCGTTAAGGAATTTTGATAAATTCTACCCTTAAGGAGGTAAAACAGCAGTTTTAATAATGGACTCATTAATCACGAAACCTATAAAACTATTATATCTACGAAGCCATAATTTCGCATAGGGGTTCCTTTTAAAATGTAGTGCTCTTTAAGAAAGGATTTTATTGCGAAGTTCTACCTCTAAGAACGTAAATAAGCGATAAACGGTTGTATGGAAGTTCGTCATTTTCAAAGTTAGAAACGTGAATTTACGTACACCTGTTTTTGGTTATAAATAAATGGGCGCGTTTATCACGGTTGCGAAAATTTTTACCTATTAGGAAGAAGAAGAAGGCAGAAGCGCTCGTGGCCCCGCGGTCTCAGTGTTCTGGAAACGATCACTGAGTTACGCAACTTTCACTATGGCTGGTCCTTGGATGGGTGACCACTTTGTGGCATTTATATTTGCGAGCGTTTCCGTGCTTCGGAAGGCACGTTAAACCGTTGGTCCCGGTTGCCAATAAAATGGCAGTCGTTAAGCCTGGTTGAAGGGTTTATGGGCGGCTTGAAAACCTTCAACAGCAGGTCGCCACAACCTGCAACTGTCTATTTAAACACGGCAATGGGCTCACCACCTATTACGTGGGACAGGAATCCACACGGTGAAAAGTGGGCATATAATATGCCTCTGCCACCCCTTCGGGGATAAGGCGTGATGGATATTTATTTATATTTATTTATTAGGAGGTAAAACAGGGTTTGTACTAACTAACTCTCTCTACCCAGACGTGCGTGTATGAAGCGATTGATGAATCTCGAAGAAGCGAAAGAAGTATGCGTGGATCGCGAAGCCTGGCGATCTGTCCTCTCTGACTACCCCGTCAGGGATACAGCGTGAAGATAGTTAGTTAGTTTTTTTTTTTTTAGACTCATTGATCACGAAGTCTATGAAGCTAACGGAACTATGAAGCCCAACCTTCGCATGGGGGTTCCTATTAACACGTAGGTCCCGCTTATGGAAGGTTTTCTTAAAATTCTACCCCTAAGAACTTAAATAAGTGATAAACGGTTGTATGGAAAATTGTCATTTTCAAAGTTAGTAACATGAACTTATGTACACCTGTTTAAGAAGAATTTCATGAGGCTAAAAGCTCCTGTATTACCAGCGAGTTCTGTGTTCCCACGGGAACCGAATATACGGGAAAACCACGCACAGCCTAAGCATTAAACATAGAAACCTGAAATTTGGTAATGTAAACTTTAAGTCTTTGCAAAAGAAAATAAAACAGTATTCCCGATTTAGGAACTGCGCAGGTGAAACCACACACAGCCTAAACTATCAAACATAGGTACATACCTGAAATTTAGTGAGAGTACTCATTAGGCCTACCTTGAATCAGCACTAAGAAAAGAATACCCGGTATTCCCACGGGAACGGAACTATGTGGGTAAAACCATACACAGCCTAAAATTTGGTGAATATATTTTTACGTACCTACGTTAGGTGAGCACCAAGAAAGGAATTCTCGGTATTCCCAGAGGAATGTAATCCTATTAATAGATATTATAAATGTACATTTGTGAAAAATTAAAAAAAAAGTTTATTATTTAATCACATTTAGATGAAAATCTGCATGTAGATAGAACATTTCCTGATTTATTATCCGGGAAAACATCTTTTTCCCGCGAGATACCCTTTTTGTGCACTAACGAAACTTTACCTGAGCGGAGCCGCGGATATTAACTATTGGAGATATTTGAAAATTATTTTTGTTTGACATTCTAAAATCAACCATCAAGCCGAGTATACTGCATCAATTTTGGCATGATACAAGTTTAAATAGTGATAATCAGCGCGGTTCCTTTGCGAAAGAGGATGAATTGTGTGTAAAATGTATATTCTGTTCCCGCAGTTTCGTCCGCGTGTATATTATTCAGTTTTTACTCATCAACTTTCACTCTTCCCTCTCGCTCTTGTTGAGCAAGCGGGTCTGTGCGATCGCTCCGTAATTTTAATATTTTTTCTTTGGTTTAACTTTGTATTCCCAGCTCGTGAATTGGTTTATGTGATATTTTAGTAATCGTGTTTCGGTAACACGTAAGTGAAACTTGGTTTTATTGTCGTTAATCGCGAAAATATTGCTATACATTCATCAACCGGTAAGTTTTTTTGATTTTCATTCTAAAGTGTGGGTATCAGTGAATTAAGTTGCGCCGATAATTTTATTGTTTACACTTTATTTAGACACTTTTTTTTTATTTGTTGCCGTATTATTAGTGTTAAAAAATAATGCCCTTCCGAGATGAACCTCCCGATAGAGGGGGAAGTAAACGCGTATGTGCTACTATGAGGTCGCCACCGACAAAGCGACTTTTTAGTGAAATGTCTCCGGTTTTTCAAACACCCGAAGATGTAAACAAACGGGTACAATCAGTTAAATTGGTCAATAGTGACTTGTCGGAATACCATAATCAAGGCGAATATTGCACGTTAGTCGAGCAGGCAAACAGTTATATTGCTACAATAAATAATATAATCAACGATCAGGGATCGCGAATCACTTTGTCTAATAAAACTTCTATCATGGATTTAAACCAGCGCTTGACCGGCATTATTTCTATTCTGGCATTAAAATCGTCATGCAACGAAACTAAGGTGGCAAATATGGCCAAAGAACTGCATGCACTTAAATGTCAGCAACCAAAAATGTCATATGCGGATAAACTAAGGTTACGTTTGCCAGCTAAATCGGCCCCCGCCCCAGCAGCAGTGAAGGCTCTTCCAGCCCGACCCTGTGTTGTGGCTTACCCGCGCCTGATCGTTCAACCGAGTTCACAACGGCGTCCGCTACTAAACAGGCACTTGTGAAAGCTATTAACCTCAGTGACGATGGCTTCCAAATTGTAGGCATTAAAAAAACCGCGAAATCGGGTGTAAAAATAAAATAAAATAAAAATGTCTTTATTTTGCATAGACCATTTCAACGGCGCTTACAAAATGTCATACACTAAAACTAAAGAAAAAAATTGTATATTTAAAGTGACCACCGGTTCGGAACGCGACCCACCTGAGAAGAACCGGCAAGAAACTTAGGAAGGCTTTTTTTTTGATGGCCTATTTACAATTTAATATATTATGACTATAATATTTTATTTGCCAGCAGATCATTTCCAGGCATCCCTGTCCTGTAAGTAGTCTTAATAAATATCCATCACGCCTTATCCCCGAAGGGGTGGCAGAGGCATATTATATGCCCACTTTTCACCGTGTAGATTCCTGTCCCACGTAATAGGTGGTGAGCCCATTGCCGTGTTGAAATAGACAGACGCAGGTTGTGGCTACCTGCGTCTGTCTATTGGCATATGACATTTTTGGTTGCTGACATTTAAGTGCATGCAGTTCTTTGGCCATATTTGCCACCTTAGTTTCGTTGCATGACGATTTTAATGCCAGAATAGAAATAATGCCGGTCAAGCGCTGGTTTAAATCCATGATAGAAGTTTTATTAGACAAAGTGATTCGCGATCCCTGATCGTTGATTATATTATTTATTGTAGCAATATAACTGTTTGCCTGCTCGACTAACGTGCAATATTCGCCTTGATTATGGTATTCCGACAAGTCACTATTGACCAATTTAACTGATTGTACCCGTTTGTTTACATCTTCGGGTGTTTGAAAAACCGGAGACATTTCACTAAAAAGTCGCTTTGTCGGTGGCGACCTCATAGTAGCACATACGCGTTTACTTCCCCCTCTATCGGGAGGTTCATCTCGGAAGGGCATTATTTTTTAACACTAATAATACGGCAACAAATAAAAAAAAAGTGTCTAAATAAAGTGTAAACAATAAAATTATCGGCGCAACTTAATTCACTGATACCCACACTTTAGAATGAAAATCAAAAAAACTTACCGGTTGATGAATGTATAGCAATATTTTCGCGATTAACGACAATAAAACCAAGTTTCACTTACGTGTTACCGAAACACGATTACTAAAATATCACATAAACCAATTCACGAGCTGGGAATACAAAGTTAAACCAAAGAAAAAATATTAAAATTACGGAGCGATCGCACAGACCCGCTTGCTCAACAAGAGCGAGAGGGAAGAGTGAAAGTTGATGAGTAAAAACTGAATAATATACACGCGGACGAAACTGCGGGAACAGAATATACATTTTACACACAATTCATCCTCTTTCGCAAAGGAACCGCGCTGATTATCACTATTTAAACTTGTATCATGCCAAAATTGATGCAGTATACTCGGCTTGATGGTTGATTTTAGAATGTCAAACAAAAATAATTTTCAAATATCTCCAATAGTTAATATCCGCGGCTCCGCTCAGGTAAAGTTTCGTTAGTGCACAAAAAGGGTATCTCGCGGGAAAAAGATGTTTTCCCGGATAATAAATCAGGAAATGTTCTATCTACATGCAGATTTTCATCTAAATGTGATTAAATAATAAACTTTTTTTTTAATTTTTCACAAATGTACATTTATAATATCTATTAATAGGATTACATTCCTCTGGGAATACCGAGAATTCCTTTCTTGGTGCTCACCTAACGTAGGTACGTAAAAATATATTCACCAAATTTTAGGCTGTGTATGGTTTTACCCACATAGTTCCGTTCCCGTGGGAATACCGGGTATTCTTTTCTTAGTGCTGATTCAAGGTAGGCCTAATGAGTACTCTCACTAAATTTCAGGTATGTACCTATGTTTGATAGTTTAGGCTGTGTGTGGTTTCACCTGCGCAGTTCCTAAATCGGGAATACTGTTTTATTTTCTTTTGCAAAGACTTAAAGTTTACATTACCAAATTTCAGGTTTCTATGTTTAATGCTTAGGCTGTGCGTGGTTTTCCCGTATATTCGGTTCCCGTGGGAACACAGAACTCGCTGGTAATACAGGAGCTTTTAGCCTCATGAAATTCTTCTTAAACAGGTGTACATAAGTTCATGTTACTAACTTTGAAAATGACAATTTTCCATACAACCGTTTATCACTTATTTAAGTTCTTAGGGGTAGAATTTTAAGAAAACCTTCCATAAGCGGGACCTACGTGTTAATAGGAACCCCCATGCGAAGGTTGGGCTTCATAGTTCCGTTAGCTTCATAGACTTCGTGATCAATGAGTCTAAAAAAAAAAAAACTAACTAACTATCTTCACGCTGTATCCCTGACGGGGTAGTCAGAGAGGACAGATCGCCAGGCTTCGCGATCCACGCATACTTCTTTCGCTTCTTCGAGATTCATCAATCGCTTCATACACGCACGTCTGGGTAGAGAGAGTTAGTTAGTACAAACCCTGTTTTACCTCCTAATAAATAAATATAAATAAATATCCATCACGCCTTATCCCCGAAGGGGTGGCAGAGGCATATTATATGCCCACTTTTCACCGTGTGGATTCCTGTCCCACGTAATAGGTGGTGAGCCCATTGCCGTGTTTAAATAGACAGTTGCAGGTTGTGGCGACCTGCTGTTGAAGGTTTTCAAGCCGCCCATAAACCCTTCAACCAGGCTTAACGACTGCCATTTTATTGGCAACCGGGACCAACGGTTTAACGTGCCTTCCGAAGCACGGAAACGCTCGCAAATATAAATGCCACAAAGTGGTCACCCATCCAAGGACCAGCCATAGTGAAAGTTGCGTAACTCAGTGATCGTTTCCAGAACACTGAGACCGCGGGGCCACGAGCGCTTCTGCCTTCTTCTTCTCCCTAATAGGTAAAAATTTTCGCAACCGTGATAAACGCGCCCATTTATTTATAACCAAAAACAGGTGTACGTAAATTCACGTTTCTAACTTTGAAAATGACGAACTTCCATACAACCGTTTATCGCTTATTTACGTTCTTAGAGGTAGAACTTCGCAATAAAATCCTTTCTTAAAGAGCACTACATTTTAAAAGGAACCCCTATGCGAAATTATGGCTTCGTAGATATAATAGTTTTATAGGTTTCGTGATTAATGAGTCCATTATTAAAACTGCTGTTTTACCTCCTTAAGGGTAGAATTTATCAAAATTCCTTAACGCGTAATTTTATATTTTTATACAAAAGCAGGTATTAGATATTTGGTGTTGCTATGTTTGAAAATGAAGAATTTCCCATATAAACTTTCAATTCTTGTTTATCCCCTCATAGGTAAAATTTTGCCAAACCGCGATACACGTGCCCATTTATTTATAACCAAAAACAGGTGTTCATAAATTTATGTTTCTAACTTTAAAAATGACGAACTTCCGTTTATCGCTTATTTACTTCCTTAGGGGTAGAATTTCGTAAAATCCCTTCTTAGCGGAAACTTAAGAATTTTGAGTTTCATAGCTTTGGTAGTTTTAGAGATTTCGTGATCAATGAGTCAGTCAGTGATTTTGCTTTTATTTATATATATATATATATACCCTTAACTAACCTGTATATAATATCGTAATTCCAAAAAGTTCAGAGCTCGTTTTATGAAATCAACTCGCTACTAGTACCTAAATACGTGACTGGAATCACAAACCACATTTACCTTTCCTCGGGAACATTAGATTTTTGAGAAAAATTTAATACTGCTATTTGTAATTGGAACACTTGGAACGACTGTAAATTCACATTTCAGATTTTTACGGTTTATTGCTGATTGTGTTATAATTTATGACTACAACCCATTCTCATACGTATACATTTCATTGAAATTTCATTAAACTATTGTACGTATGAATTTGAGTCATTGAACTTAAGTAACAACAGAACGGATTAATTTACCTTTACACCACAGAGTGCATGTTAGAATATGAAGTGCCATCCTTTGTTTATATCTACCTATCTTTATGCTGTATACCTCACGGGGTAGTCAGACAAGATAGATCGCCAGGGTCCACGATCCATGCATACTTTTTTTGTTTCTTGCAAATTCATTAATCGGACACCTCAGTAGCTAAGCAAACTGATCGCCCTATAACTTGAGTAGTTCAGGCGACAGCTTTTCCCTTTATAAATAGGTACCATACGCATAGCAGATATAGTATGTCCCAGAAGCGCATATTATCGTACTTGACCATCTCAGTGGTAACTCAGTCTTTTACCACATGATCGCACTGGTCCAGCCTGGCCCAGCAGGTGCACCGCCAACACGCGGGGTTGATTGTGCTCTTGAGGTTATAGTGGGGCCTCTTACACCCATTGCACCCAAGATACATCAATGATAAATACATGTTAATAATGTAGTTTAAGGAATAATATACCTTACGTCATCACCAACATTCTACAGTCATATAATATATATCATACTGTTGATATAAACGTTTATGTTAATAACAATATCTATACATTGTCTGCCTTAAATCCGTATTTGTCGTTACCTCACTTGAAAACTTGTGGAGTTTATCGCTATTTTACAAATGCAATTAAATTGCAGACTAATGATAAAATTAACTCAAAGCTGACTGGGCAGCTTAAGAAGCTTCATGAAATATTAACTTGGAATGACTTTACTACCTTAAAATATGTGTTTTTTACTACCAAGTTATTATAACTTTTATGTTTTAATAGTATTAAAGACCAACTGCTACTTTGTAAAATGAGCTCCAAATATAACTTAGCAGTACTATGTCAATTTACATAAAAAAGTTCTATACTGCGTTATACCAAAAGTATAATGGCAAGTGTTTTGAAGAACTTTTCCACTTAATTTCTCTTTGAGGTCTGATAAACACTTTTGGGCCAGAGGTGTCACCCTTATACCGTATCTTGATTCATTTAATCATTCATTCTCATCATCCGATTCATCATTCATTCTTATTTAGATCATCTCATTTAGATCTTTTCTCTCTTGTGTCATAAAAATGTGGAAATCTACAAGCACATGTGTTTTCTCTTCTCACAACTCTGGGTTATTAGAATAGAGCATAAAACGGCATACCTATCATATGACTGTAAAGTTAAGAAGCTATTGTCTTTTCTCTTATGAATATGATAATAAAATCGTTGGATGTGGACATCGAGAAACAAGAATCAATCACATTGTTTTTGTCAAGTTTAGTTGCCTCTTAGGCAGAAGTGTTAAGCTATTGGCAGCGCAAAAATTATTTACCAAACATTTTTGACTTCAAGTAACGATAAATGAAATGAGAATAAATTGAGAAGGAAAAGTCAAATCAATCTTCTGTACCAACACCCGGCCAGCGTAGTACAGTAACATTATATACCTTCTCAATATCAAATTCAGAAAGAACAACATCCAGCTGTGGATAGCGCTAAACAATGTAACTTTTTAATATGTGTCACTACACATTTTAAATACACAATCTATACTAATATTATAATCGTGAATGTAAGTTTGTTTGTTACGTATTCACGCGAAAGCTACTTAACCGATTATCATGAAACTTTGTACACATGACCAAGGAGGTATTAAAAATAACATAGGATACTTTTAAAAAGAAAAAAAAATCGTTGTGTGTACACATATTCTTAGAGGTATTAGAAGTAACATAGTAATACATACATACATATTGTCACGCCTTTGTCCCTGACAGCCCTGTCAGGGACAAAGGCGTGACAATATGTCCTTGGATGGGTGACAACTTTGTGGAATTGCCGTGAAAAAAAGTGCCTACCCAGGAAGAGGCATACTATTAGACTGCCTCTATGGCGCGGTGTTAGTGCCGGATGCTACGCAAGAGGTCGTGAATTCGATTCCCACCCAGGATAAAACTTTGTTTGTTGAGCACGATGGTTTATTCTGTGTCTGAGTGTTATTTATCTATAATATGATCGCGTATTTAGAAATATATAAGTAAGTTTATCAGTTATCTAGATCCCATAACACAAGCTAATATTAGCTTACTTTGCTAGATAGCGCTGTGTGAACAGTGTCCCACAATATTTATTTATTTATTATTTATATGCCCACATTTTTCCGTATGCATTTTTGTCCCACGTAACAGATGGTGAGCCCAAAGCTGTGTTGAAAATGGACAGGCGCAGGCTGTGGCGACCTGCTCTTGAAATTTTTTAAGCCGCCCATAAGGCCTTTTACCAGGCTTAACGACTGCCATTTTACTGGCAACCGGGACCAAGGGCTTAACGTGCCTTCCGAAGCACGGAAACGCTCGCAAATGTAAATTCCACAAAGTTGTCACCCATCCAAGGACAACCTATAGCGAATAATGCTTAACGCAGTGATCGTTTACAAAACACTGAGTCAGCGGGGCACGAGCGCTTCTAGAAGTAACATAGAATACTTTAAAATAAATATCTAATGTGGCGCTAACGAAGTTGCGCGGGTCAACTAGTAAACATATAAATCCAAGGCTGGCTTGAACTACATAGCTCCATAGCACATTACACGCCAATTGAAATCATCGGTATTCCATCCCACCACATTGCATTTCCACATAATTCTATCACTTATAATGACATAAATATTACTCTATTCTTTTCCTATTCCTTCGATATCGATATCATTCCGACCACCTAATATTCCACAGTAACTCTCTGTTCGAAGATATCTATAGTCAATTTAATTCTAGACTACAAACACAAATTCCATTATATTGGCTATCCATTCGTAACTGTCACCTACTTTCTTTCTACAAAGAAGTGATTTCTCAAGCTTAAGAGTAAGATATCGGGTTTCCCAAGATTGCTGTGTGATCTTTGAAGTCGAAGAGGGTTCTGATTTACTGGTCCCCGAGGAAGCCGAGAACACGGAGCTGAGATAAATAATAACACCCCTATCATATTTTTATAACACTTTTTGTATTACAGTTTTAAGTAAAAAAGAAGATTGTATACTTGATAGCGTGTAGATACTTTACAGCGAATGTAATGGAGATAAATGTTTATTAGTTTCTTCTTGTAAAGACATTTTATATTTGCGAAGGATGGCTTATACAATCGTATGGTAAGTTATATACATCTTAGAAAGAAAGAAAATGTTTTTACTCTGTGACAAGCAAAAAGTATTAGGGGAGACCAGGTATGAAAGTAACACGGGAAGAACGTAACAAACAAAGTTTTGAAAAAAACTACCTTAGCTACACTGATGGATGTATCACTGGTAGGTGCCATTTGACACCGCCCTTAGCCTCAATTGAGTTCACGGCGTTGTACCGATTGCTTGTGGACGTAGCGAATCGATGCTGCAAAAAGTAAGCTCAAAGTAAGTTTTGATCTTATTTTTTCATGTGTTTGTTTTTTTATTAAGAAAACTATTAGGTATATACATATAAGAAAAAGTCAAAGAAAACTTGAGAAGAAAACAGACGCAGCAGCTTTTAGGAAATAACTACAGATAGTGATGATTCAGACAGCAAAGACTGATTGTATTAAGTATGGGAAAAATGGGTGCAATGCCTAGAGTGCCAACAGCGGGCTCATGTACACTGCACCAATGAAAAAAGTTATGTGTGCGCCATTATTGATTATCCGATTGAAATCTCATTTTTGAACCATATTGATTAGGTAGGTACTTAAGAAGATTGCTGTTTCATAGAAATTATTAATATTTTTGATTTATTTATGCGCTCGTGGCCCCGCGTACGTAGTGTTCTGTAAACGATCACCGCGTTAAGCAATTTTCACTATGACTGGTCCTCGGATGGGTGACCACTTTGTGGCATTTATATTTGCAAGCGTTTCCGTGCTTCGAAAGGCACGTTAAGCCGTTGATCCCGGTTGCCAGTAACATGGCAGTCGTTAAGCCAGTTGAATGCCTTATGGGCGGCTTGAAAAATTTCAGCAGCAGGTCGCCATAATCTGCACCTGTCCATTTCAACACGGCAATGGGCTCACCACCTATTACGTGGGACAGGTAAATCCACACGGTGAAAAGTGGGCATATAATATGCCTCTGCCACCCCTTCGGGGATAAGCCGTGATGGATATTTTAAAGTAGGTACATGCACCTGTCCATTTCAACACGGCAATGGGCTCACCATCTGTTACGTGAGACAAGAAGCAAAGCATACAGTGAAAAGTGGGCGTATTGTACGCCTTTCGGGGATAAAGGCGTGAAAGTATGTTATGTTATTAATGTAAAACCTAAAAGGATAATTAAATATAAATATGTGTATGAACATAATTTAGTTGTTATTTCCAATGTTACAATTATCCCCTTGCACTGTTACAACCAGCCCTAGGGGTAGGGATGGTTGTAACAGATTCCACATTTTGGATTTGTTAGTATTTGCTAAAATATGTGGTACCAGTCGCATTGAAGCTAGGCTTAAAATGAAGTTGAAAAACCAATCTATTATATGCACTCATTTAAATTTAAAAATTGCAAGAGGTTTGAGAGTTAAGACAAAAAATGTTAAAAATGTTACTTTCATCCCTGGTCTCCCCTACGTATAAAAACGGACATACAAACTAATTAAACACATTAGATTAATGAAGGCCTTAATGATGAAAATCATAATGGAAGAAAGCAGCAGATAGCAAATGCATTTGATAACTTATAATTATTGTCTTTATAACATCAGTCAAACAACATTATTTATTAATAAATACTGGTAATTACTATTCACGTAATTAATTAATAATTATTTATTGTAATTAATTAATCAATAATAAATTAATTAATAATAATAAATAGGGGATGAAGAGTAGAATCGTGCACGTCGCCATCCCTGCCAGCTACGGCTGCAATTCTACTCCAACACGAGCACCGCAAGGACGAATAATGCTAGGGCGTGCCCCCGAGGCGACGCGCACCAGTTCGTCCCCGCTGGTGCGAAAAGTGTGTGCCAGAGCGGTGTAGGGGACCGCCACCCTACACGCGCGGCCCGACATGGCGGGAAGTGGAGGAAGGAGTGCAGGGTAGCTGCGTGGAATATTAGGGGAGGAATGGCAGATAAGATGAATGAGTTGATGGATGTTATGAATGAGAGAAAGTTAGATGTAGTGTGCTTGACAGAGACCAAGCGCAAGGGCAGCGAAGGCGTGGAGCTCCCGGGTGGGGTGCTCGCGCTATGGTGAGCACCAGAGAGCGAGCATGGCAGTCGGGGGGTTGGAATTTTGTTGTCCTCGCGATTGGCCTCCTGTATGTATGACTACAAACTGGTAGGTCCTAGAATCCTCTGGATCGGTCTAAAACTTAGTTTGACAAAGATTTTCCTGGTAGCTGCTTACGCGCCAGTATCTTCGTCGATCGCGAGTGAGCTAGAGGACTTCTGGGAGAGTATGAGAGAAGCTCTAAATATGATAGAAGGAAATGAAAAACTTGGAGACTTGAATGGATGAGTGGGTACCGCTCGCGATGGTTTTGAGTCGGTACTCGGGAAGTATGGGGATAAAAGGGTGAATGACGCTGGCAAGCTTACACTGGCATTTTGTAAGGAAAAGGATTTGTTTGTGGCGAACACAATGTTCAACCACAAACAAATTCATATGTATACGAGGAGATGTAAGTCAAAGAGAAGCATGATAGATCTATTCCTAATGGATAGTCGGCTCCGTAAACAGGTGATGGACACAAGGATTTATCGAGGCGCTATACTAGGATCAGACCACTACCTAGTAATAACCACGATAAGGGGTCTTTTCGCGGGTTGGCGTCATCGCACCGAGTGTCCTGAACCTGAGCCAACTTATAGCATCAAAAGCTGGAAGCTGCAGGATGCATCCATCAGGGATAAATATAAAGAAAGGGTAGCCGAAAAGCTTGGCGACGTCAATGTTAGTAGTGAGAATGTGGAAAGAGTATGGCAGAACCTTAGGGATAGTATGGTAAATGCCGCTGTGGAAGTGTGTGGAGAAACGAGAAGAGGCAGTAGTAATAAGCGTGACGCATGGTGGAATGAGGAAGTGAAACAAGCAGTTCGAATGAAGAAGAAAGCATGGTTAGACTACTTAGCCTCGTGGAATGATTTTAATATGAAAGACAGATACAAGCTGCAAAAGTTAACACGAAGGCACTGATAGAAGAAGCTCGTGAAAGGTGCAGAATGAAAGCGGATGAAAGATTGTCGTCCAATTTCCGGGATAATGCCAAGCTCTTCTGGAAAGAGGTAGGCAAGACCCGGAGTTGTTCGGCAATCTGCAGTATGTATAAAGTGCTTAGTGTTAACAATGACGTCCTAACAGTCCAAACTGACGTCCTGCAGAGATGGAGTGAATATTATGGAAAGATGTATGCAAGAAAAGACAGAGATGCCACATCGGGAAGTGGAGCTCACTTCGATGCTCCGGATCCCGATGTCATGTTAGTATGAAAGAAATTGAACAAGCGATACGAAGTATGAAATGTGGTAAGGCTGAGGGAAAAGACAGAGTTACTGCTGAGATGATCAAAAAAGGGGGTGGCGCGTCTGGGACACTCTATGTCTGTTATGCAACTTGTGCTGGCGGACGGGTGAGGTCCCAGATGACTGGCGAATAGCAGTTGTAGTACCTATCTATAAAGAGAAAGGCTCGCGCCTAAACTGCTCTAGCTACAGGGCGATCAGCTTGGTCAGCTTAGCTAGTAAGGTGTATGCAAAGATTATAACGGCAAGAATGCAAGAAAAGTCTGAAAGCTATTTAAATTGGGCTTAATGCGGATTCCGACGTGGAAGAGGTTGCATGGATCAAGTGTTTTCTCTCCGCATGATCGTGAAGAAGTTTCTGGCTATTAGCCAGAGGGCTTATTGGCGCTTTTGTAGATCTGGAGAAAGCATTTGATAACGTTGTGAGTGAAACTCTGTGGGATTTGCTGCCCGGATATGGTGTGGACGGCTCGCTGCTGCGGGCAATATAAGACTGTAAGGCTTGCGTGCGAGTATGGGGGGATGTGTCACCTCTTTTTGTATCTGGACAGTTGCCTGCAGAAGTTGAAAGATTGTGATATGGGTGTGAATTTGCGTGACTTTTCAGAAAACTGTCTGCTGTACGCTGATGATGCGGTGCTCATGGCCTCATCAGAAGCTGCCCTACAGGCATTAGTCACTAATATGAAAGAGGAGTGTGAAAGTAAGGGTCTTCGCTTGAAATGAAAGAGATGACGTTAGAACTAAATACGAGATTAGGGTAAACCAGGAACGTCTAGAGCAAGTGAATGAAATTGTGTATTTTGTGAGTATTTTTAGCGCAGATGGAAGATGTGATTCGGATGTAGAACGGCGAGTAGCTGCCGGAAACAGAGTTAACGGTGCTTTGTCCCAATTAGTAAAGCGACAAAGCATCGTAAAAGAAGCACGACTGGCGATTCATAACGCAGTGCTAGTGCCAACTTTGCTTTACGGTAGCGAAACCTAGGTATGTCAGCAGATGCATGAAAGTAAATTGAATGCTGTGGAGATGCGATCACTTCGAAAATTGTGCGGCGTTACCTTGGCCGACCGAATACGTAACGAAGTGATACGCAATATGGCAGCTTTGAATGAAAGTGTCAGCGTTAAGCTGGAAAAGGGCGTGCTCCGTTGGTTTGGACACGTCCAACGAATGAGTGAGGAACGATTGACGAAGAATATATATTGTGCGAAAGCAGAGGGTAGAAGAGGTCAGGGTAGGCCGAGACTTACATATGAAGACCACGTGAGCAGATTGCTCAAAAACGGAAAGGTCAAAAGTACTCGGATACCCAGACGTGCGTGTATAAAACGATTGATGAATCTTGAAGAAACGAAAGAAGTATGCATGGATCGCGAAGCCTGGCGATCTGTCCTCCTGACTACCCCGTCAGGGATACAGCGTGAAGATAGTTAAGTTAAGTTAAGTTAAGTTAATAATAATAAATAATTAATAATAATAATTAATTGAAATTGATAATGCGGATTCCGATGTGGAAGAGGTTGCATGGATCAAGTGTTTTCTCTCCGCATGATCGTGAAGAAGTTTCTGGCTATTAGCCAGAGGGTTTAATTAACCCCTCGAGGACAGTCGTTATCTGTTATAGGATTATCGCAACCCTATGAGGGCATAATAGATTCGCTTTTTGAGTAATCCACTTTCTGATATCAACAAAAAATGTATCAGAAAGTTATTGAAAAGCTTACATCCGCAGGGCAGCTTGTGGCGAGCTGAATGTGCGTGGCTACACATCGGTCCCGATTCCTCAGAGTTTTGTTGCCCTTCTGCACCGGTTAGGATTTAATGGCCTAACGGGAGAGCAGTGAGAGTGCTTCTCCCGGGAGTGCAGCAAATCTCAACTCTGGCTTGCCTTAATTGGCCGGTCTGAGGGAGGGAGCCAGAGCTATATGTTTGGGGGTAGAAGTGTCATTTTCAAAGCGCGCTCCGGGCCTGTCCCGCGAAGGTGAAACCGACGCCGCACCGCTAGACACCCCAAGCCGCTCACACCGGTGTTGCCCTCTGTCGCCTTAAAGGCTTATCATGCCTATGGTGATTGTATAGGAGGCCCATCTAGTGAGTTGACGAGTCACCGTCTGCCAATGGTTTAATAATAATATATTAAAAAGGCAGACGCCGTTTTCATCAATAGCTTAAATCACCCAATCCATTTAACACCCAACCCAATAGCCCATTTCATAGTTAGCACATTTCACAATAGTTTAACTCCCATTGGAGGTGATCCATTACCGTTCTTCTACATAAGGCGGGCGTGGACTATCTGCAGTGAGGGTCCCATTCCCTATTAGATTAAAATTCTCAAAGGGCCTCTGCGTGTTGGACCTATGTCTCCATGTAAGCCTACCAAAAGCCCGGGTATCTTCAAGAAAAAAAAAGAAGATACCTGAGAAAAGAAGAGACATAATTAATTAATTAATATTATTATTTAATTAATTATATATATTAATTATTGTAATAAATTATTGTAATTACTATTTATTTATTACTATTGGTAATTATTATTCACGCTATATCCCTGACTACCCCGTCAGGGATATAGCTATAGATAGGATGGAGGAGGATTTAGATAGTTAGTTTTTTTTTTTTAGTTTTGTAATTACTACATATTTACTCATAAGTTTTTTCTATGCTGAATATGTAGAAAATGTTAAAAGAGAGTACATGTTTTATATTTTAAATGCAAGGCTGTATTACAAAATTGCACCGCTGACAATGTTAAAAATAGATGAGACGTCCATATAAAATCCCTCATAATGTGGTCCGGGAGACAAAAACCCGTGGGAAATGGTTGAATTAAATGTACACCCGGAACGTAAAGCTGGGACTTATTGGGGCCATAAATATGCAGAGAGTGGCGGAGCGGGAAACTGAATTATTAATGTGCCCTGTTATTTTTCCTCTATATAGTAGTGTTTAATGTTGGTTAGTGTAAAACTGACTGACGTAGAATGACGGTGGTATGAATTTCATTATTTTAAAGATTTTGTCAGAGTATATTTTAGAACAACGGTCAAGAAATGTTTTCAGTTTCACACCTTCAATGTTGCAGAACCATTGCAACCTTTATTTGAGCCACTGCTATGTGTTATATAACATACTAGTTGACGTCCGCGGCTTCGCCCGCGTAGAGAAGTTTTCCCGTTCCCATTTCCAACAGGAACTTGTTCCCATGATAAAAAGTAGCCTATGTGTTATTCTGATGTATAAGCTATATTATTGTAAAGTTTCATTAAAATTCATTCAGTAGTTTATACGTGAAAGAGTTACAGACATCCATACAAACTTTCACGTTTATAATATTATTAATATAATCGATGTACGGGCAAACGTGACGAAAGCATAAAGGTTTCTTGTTTATAACAAATGAAAGATAAGCCTGCCTATAGAGTGACATGCTAACTCTATGCCTTTTTTATATCGTTTTTTATCTAAATAATAAAGATATTAGAATCTATAATCGCCATGCTCGTGGCCATACTACTGCAGACCTCATTATGTTTACGCACAATTTAAAATGGAGCCAACCAGTAATGAATATCGCAGCAGAGATAAATGGATTTGGTGCCGATAGAACCGCTAGTCATTAACCACATTTTATTTATATAGTAGGTACTTTTATAGAACTTATTATATTTGTACTTAAATTATAAAGAGGAATAAAACTCTACAGCGTGAATTAATGATATTTGCATTAGTAATCGTACTTGCATGATTTTTTTTTGGTAATATACTACACATACCTTTAAAAATTAAATGAAAATCTAGTTTACTTCATTAAAAAATATAAAAATTCTTTGAATTGTCATTATTTTTGCCCAAACGCGCAGTACTGGGAAACACTGCCAAAATCACAATAGGAAAAGGTTATAACAGGACAACGTGAGGCTGAGGATGGCGTGAGGATAGTTTATGATATTTACTTACTTAATTCTACGGACACACAGTCAATATAAAACATTGGAACTTGTACAACAAATAAAGTATCATAGATATTACAGGCAAGTTCCAAAAATATTATTAACATTATTTGCATTATCCGACCGGTATTAAATAACACTGCAAAAGTTGAAAAATAATCATTTATGCATTCAATTATATAAAATACAAAATCATAAATAACTTACATACCTATATAATTAAACTAATTGCCGCGCTCATCAAAATAACACCCGGGATTAATTTATGAGACACTTATTTATTATTAAACTTTCGACCTCCAATATACCAGAGCCTCAGTTCTGCTAATTAACACGGAGCGAGCCACTGTCATTCTACAAAAAATACATTTACTTTATGAAATAATCGAATTACCGATAAATTACCGAAGTTAATAACATTTTATTGCTATTTTCAATCTTAAAAAATGACATCTATTTTGACAATTTTTTAGTATTTCTTAAAATAAATAAATTTTATTGTAATGTATTATGTGTGTACATAAACTGTTAAATAAATAAGTAAATGCCAATTTTTTAACTTACGTTAGCGTAAAATAGCAAAATTAAGTCCTGTCCACTATTATATGCCAGTAACCATTAGACCAACGCCAGTAAATTAGGTTAATACAATTTTTACTGCTAAACTAAGTACAACTGTTTTGTATAGCTAGTAGACCATGCATCATTATAGCGATGCCACGTACGACGGCGTATAATTTATGCAGTACACCATTTGTGTTCAGAGTAAGTCACTGCTACTGCTTCTGCATCATAAACGATGATTATTCAAGCGTTAATGGAGATTATGTGTTATCATTTGCCATGGTCACATGTTGATTTGATAAATTAATGGAATTGAGCACTTGAAATATTTTTATGTAGATACTTTTATCGTCACTAAACGTTACTGTAGGAAGTCATCGTCGTAGGCATAGTTAGTTTTTGTGTATCTGAAAATTTTGTTGATTAATCAACTGTCAACCTTAGTACCTAATACATATCTAAAATGAACATGCAAACTGAACATTTTTGGAGTTGACCATCTTGTGTAAAGAAAATTATTTTGTTTAAGCTCCAAAATGTGAAAACATTTAATCTTTACAGACGCTAAATTAAGAGACACTTAGCACAAACCATCCTAAGTAAGAATTCACTGCAAAAATGAGAACGCAACGAAAGTAGGTACAGCAAGCGAAGCGCTTTCGGCTCTTATTAAAAATTCGGTTTGAAAACTTTCTCTAGTTAATAGAATTTTAACCGCGGCAATGATTAACTTACGGTCCGCCTTGCCTTTTTTAGTTTCTGAATAGTTGCCGTGGAATTCTTTTAATCAATTTAGTGATGAATAGCTGCAATTAGATTCGCAAGAAATGGGTAGATAAAAGTAATTATATGGCATGTTTATCTAAAGTAAAATATATTGGATTCTTTTACTATATTGAAGATCAAAATCATATAACTCAAAATGTAACCTCCTTAATCCTCAAACTAATCTTTAAAGTTTTGTGAGCTAAAAATTTATTTTCATTAATATTAAACTTTTGTTAGTCGGAATGAAACATTGTTAGTGATTTATTTTAGCAACTTACTTATGATAATTCTCTAATATCACCCTCATTCCATGAATCTGATTTGTAGTTACTTACTCTAGGTTTCTCCACTCTTAATTTTTATCACACCCTTATTTCTATTAAAGTTTAACACGTACATAACAAGAAAATACGACTGCAAAAAAGTAAGTCTTTTACTGCCTTCTTACGACTGCAGTGATGCAATGGTAAATATATACGACTGCTGCGCTGAGGTCTCAGGTTCGATTCCCAAACAAATGTTAGCGTGATTCAGAATTTTTTGTTTTGTAGTTTGACTGTTATTTATAATAATAATAATAAATTTTATAAAATCAGATTACAAGGATCCATTATTTGTTAGTGAAATTGAGAACTTAAAATTATGTTAGTATCTATTATTACATTAATGTCGCTTCATAATACATGCACGTCACAACACAAAATAAAATGATAAAATAAAAATAATAAATTAATCAAAATCATCCCAATTAAATATCAAATACATAATTTATCAATTCATACATTCATTTAATGGCACCAATCATTATTTTCACCCAGTATGCCTGGATTGGACAGTCGAATTTATGTTAGGCAGGTAGAAATTGACACTAAAAAGAATAAAGTCGCAAAGCACGATGTAGTGCTTTTGGAATCTATATTTATACTCTATACTTATATATAAATCTGAAGAGTTTGTTTGTTTTGTTGAACCGCTAATCTCAGGTACCACTGGGTCGAATTGAAAAAATCATTATGTGTTAGATAGCCCATTTATAGAGGAAGACTATACGTAACTACCCAGGAGAGCGGAATAGTTATCAAAAACGTCAACTAATCGGGCAATTTTTCATACATTCTTGTCTCGTAGTATTAAATGACTGAATTAAATAGGCGCGACGGGAGTTCAAAGTATGTCACGGGCGAAGCTGTGAGGGTCAGTTCGTAATTTTTTTATTAGTGTATTTTCAAAATATCGTTTGATGATCTTTAAAAAGATCCGGGTTGTGACTAAATGTGACCTTATAATAAATGTATTTATTGCAAACAAAAACTTTGCATTCTTTTCTGCTTCATTAATTTCTTCTCTGATCAAATTTAATTTATTTTCATGATTAACACAAGAAAGCGTCACTGTTGTGTAATAAACGATTATAGATATAATCTTAATGGGCCGTTCAACACTTAAAGTTTCCTACTGCAGTTGCTTCGTTTTAATTCTAATTACTGTTTAACAATATAATTATTGTCGCTCTTTTAAATTGTTGGAGTTTTTGTTACTAAAATGACATCTAAGGTTTACTTGATAGTAGTTTTTTATGCTGGATATTCCTTTTGGAGTAAGTATTAGAACTTAACTTCACGCAGTATCCCTGACGGAGTAGTCAGAGAGGAGAGATCGCCAGGCTTCGCAATTCATGCATACTTTATTCGCTTTTTGCAGATTTATTAATCGTTTCATACATGCACATCTGGATATCCGAGTATTTTTGACTTTGCCATTTTTGAGCAATGTGCTCACATGGTTCTCATATGTCCGTCTCGGCCTACCTTGACTCCATCTACCGTCTACTTTTGCCCAAGTTATATTCTTGCATGTCCTATTCCAGCCTAACGCTGACACTTTCATTCAAACCTGCCATATTAAGAAGTATAAGAAGTTGGTAATAATCTCCGCTGTTAGTATTGATTTGAATTGAGAAGTGACCGTGTACTTTTTATATAAATAAAATAACACGGTGAAAAGTGGGCATATAATATGCCTCTGCCACCCCTTCGGGGATAAGGCGTGATGGATATTTATTTATTTTACTTATTATATTAGTCTGAAATTTCCATGAAACACCCAAAACATAAAATTTCAATAACAATTTAAACAAAAACAAATAATAAATAGTGTGAAAAGTGAAATGTTGGCGTATAGTATGGCCTCTGTCTACCCGTTGGGGGACAAACGCGTGACGTGAAAACTTTTACCTCCTGCGTAACAGTATGGACCGAATTCAATCCCTAAACTCTTAAAAGCTATTCATATCAAGTGTTTCCAATTTACGGTTCATGAGAGTCCGGATACATCTTAGCTCTCGATAGACATTTAATTCGATATTAAATAATGAAATAACCTATATAAGATACTAAATCGAATGACCTTTATAGTGAATTAGATCGAATTGTGAAGATGGTACTCCATACATACAAGTACATTGCCACTTAAACGCACTTGACACTAGTCATGTCGATGACTATGGATTCCGGAGTTTATCCCTCGAAGTGACACCAAGTATAGCTATGCTTATGGTAAGACAAGGTTATGCAGCTGCGTATAGAGCGAGCTCACTCCATACCTCGCAGATTAACCTTAAGGGCATGGGACTAGTCCGTTTTTTTTTTCGTGTCAATGTACTCATGGATGCTATGCCGGACTCCTACAGACTAAAACTACATGTTTCCCTTCTTTCTCTCTATGACCAGGAGTCCCAGATGAGCCCTCGGAAGGATAACCCCAGGGCTCCCGACAGAGTTTGTCCTCCACCACAGGCTTGTTCGGTGGGGGTTGGGGTGTTATCCTGCCTCTTTGGCGGGTTCAGAGTCTCCAGAAGCTCTTTGAGTGTCTAATTTTTGGCACGCTTTATGGCCTTCTGGCGATTTCTTTGGCCCCCTTGTAACCCTCGTGTAGATTCCTCTCTCGCATCATGGGTCTGCTATTAGTAAGTGTAAGTGCACCTTAGGTTCTGTTTGGTACAATGCACTTTGTTGTAGATTTTACTGCCTGATATATTTAATTGTTTTGATTTGGGTTTCTGCTGTATAATAATAGTATGAAAAAAGTATGCTCATAAGAGGTCTAGATACGATAGCGCAAGCTTATACTAGCTTATAAAAACCAACAATATTATTTAATACTAAAAAGCTATGTATAAAGTTAAATTACATCATATTTTACGAAACACAACTCTGAAAAGCCATTGCTGGTAGTCATTACTCACAAGTTACAAAATAAAACCAAAAAAAAAACTATTATCCAGCAAGAAGCGCCGTATAACCACTTGAATCGTGTTTATTTATTTTTATTTATCCACAGTAAACTAAGATAAAAGAAAATATATTGGGCTATCAAATCCGCTGTTTTCGGAAATGTCTACTGTATTAAATAAATATTAACACGAGGTAGAGAATAATGGGATTACCATGACTGCCTCTGACATGAAAACTCTTCGCGTAAAAGCAACGACAACCCCCACAACTTATGGGAGAAGCATGAAAATGGTAGCTAATATCTAAATGTAATTAAATTAAAAACGAGTTTCGTAATTAGTTTCGTAAGATGTTATGTGCGGGCGGTGGTTTAACACAGGTTTTAAATATCTGTGTAAAGTTTAGTTGTAGTAAAACGAATAAAACATTGGAAAAGTTGCACTTTCAAGTGCTAAGACAGAAGTAGTAAGTTTTTTTTGGATACTTGTTTAGGTAATATACTTAAAATACATTTGAATTTATAATAACATACAGATTGGTTACAATTATTAGACGGATGTAAAAAGCATTCACCATGATCTTTGGATCTCAATTTATTGGGACTAATCTCACCCGCATTCCCATTACTGTGACTCCTGTAAACAAGGATCTACAGCAATGACCAAGATCAGAAAAGTTATACCGAGCTCGACCTCGGTAAAGTCCCAGGAGAAGTCAGTGTCTTGGAACCCGCATATATAGGTAACATAAAAGGAGCAATGAGACCAAAAAATACACTAAAACGTCGAGGGTGTACAAATTGCATTTAGGCATATAAAGTCTGAGAGTAGCATTATCGTAAATCGTTGACGGCAATGTCGTCCCTACTTTGCAAAGCGGGAGACCTGAAAAGGCAACTAAGTGTACATCCTATAGAAAAAAGGACGCACTACGGTAATAGTACATCACGGTTCTTATATGATTCTTGTTTGATTCCAGTAATAAGTATGGCAAAAACGTTCAGAAGCACAAAAATTCGCATAGTAAACTACTCCCGATGTCATTTGTAAACTACTTAACATATTATATAAATAAAAATAAATAAATATCCATCACGCCTTATCCCCGAAGGGGTGGCAGAGGCATATTATATGCCCACTTTTCACCGTGTGGATTCCTGTCCCACGTAATAGGTGGTGAGCCCATTGCCGTGTTGAAATAGACAGATGCAGGTTGTGGCTACCTGCTGTTGAAATTTTTCAAGCCGCCCATAAGGCCTTCAACCAGGCTTAACGACTGCCATTTTACTGTCAACCGGGACCAACGGCTTAACGTGCCTTCCGAAGCACGGAAACGCTCGCAAATGTAAATGCCACAAAGTGGTCACCCATCCGACGACCAGCCATAGTGAAAGTTGCGTACCTCAGTGATCGTTTACCGAACACTGAGACCGCGGGGCCACGAGCGCTTTATATTATATCGCTCGATATATCGACTTTGAAGGATTTTATAAGCGCAATTGTTGTAACAATGTTAAAATACTTGAACAATTACGTGACTCTTTTTTATTCGTTAGTAAATAAACAAATATTAAAAAAAAATTACAGTTATTTTTTTTTTCTAAATAACTTTTTGACTTTAATAATATAAATCAAGTTATATATTCAACTAGCTGACCCGCACAACTTCGTTTGCGCCATATAAGAGAAACAAACAAAAAAAGAAGCTTTAGTTAAAGAGGGTGGCGCGTAGGCTATTCGTATGAAACAACTTCTGAAGTATTCGCTTATTTACAACAAAAAATTGAATGAAATCGGAATACTTGTTGATGAGTTATTTACAACTGAATAATATACACGCGGGTGAAACTGCTTGAACTGAATATCCTGTGCGAGACATTTCCTGAATTAATACATGTCGGGGAAAACCTTTTTGTGTATTAAGGACTTCACGTGAGCACGGGCATCAACTTTTTTCATCAAAATGTGATTAAATAACAAACGTGCAAATAATTTAGAAATCTTTACAAACTTTTACATTTTTAATATTAGTAAGATAACATTCCCGTAGGAATACAGCGAGTTCTTTCTTGGTGATCATCTAACGTAGGTACGTAAAGACTACGTTCACCAAATATTAGGTTGTGTATGGTTTTACCCACGTAGTCCCCGTGGGAATACCGGGTATTCCTTTCTTAGTGCTGATTTAAGGTAACTTATAAATACTTTCACCAAATTTCAGGTATGTACCTATGTTTGATAGTTTAGACTGTGTGTGGCTTCATCCACGTAGTTCCCGTTTCCATGGAAATATCGGGAATGCCGATTTTATTGCTTTTCCAAAGACTTAAAGTATACATTCACCAAATTACAGGTTTCCATGTTTAATATTTAGGCTGTGCGTGGTTTACTGACATAGCTTCAGTTCCCGTGGGAACACAGAACTCGCTGGTAATACAGGCCTCAAAAGATTCTTCTAAATCAGGTGTAGGTACGAAATTACATGTTACTAACTCTGAAAATTACAATCTTCTATACAACCTTTTATTTACGTCCTTAGGGATGAAAATTCGCAAATCTCCTTCATAGGGGGCACCTACGTGTTAAAATAAACTCCAATGCGAATTTTGGACGTTATAGCTCCGTTAGCTTCATGGACTTGACGTGATTCATGAGTCAGTTAATACAACCCCTGTTTACCTCCTTATAGGTGAAATTTAGCGAATCCGCGATACACGTGCCCATTTATTTGTGACTAAAAACAGGTGTACATAAATTCGTGTTTCTAACTTTGAAAATGACAAACTTCCGTACAACCGTTAATCGCTTATTTACTTCCCTAGGGGTAGAAATTCGCAATATCCCTGCTTAGCGGAAACCTACGTGTTAAAAAGAATCTCCATATGAACCAAAACCAAAAGATTCGTTTATCGTACCATCAAACGATACAATGAAGACTCTAGTGTAGATGGCAGGTCAAGAAGTGGTCGCAGCAGTAGTGATAAAAGCTGTGAAGGCGCGAATTCAAAGAAATCCCAAACGTAAGCAGAAACTGTCGGCCCTTCAGATGGGGTTAAGCAGAACCACGGTGAAAAGGGTGTTAAATGAAGACTTACGGCTTCGGTCATATCGAAGAAAAACAGGACATCGTTTAAATGCTCGTCTAATGAACCTGAGACTGAAGAGATGCCGCGCTTTGTTGAAGCGGTACGCGGGAAAAAAATATCGGGAAATTCTTTTATCGGATGAAAAAAATTTTACCGTAGAAGAGAGCTACAACAAACAAAATGATAAGGTGTACGCACACAGTAGTGAAGAAGCGAGCAACCGTATTCCGCGTGTCCAACGAGGTCATTTTCCACCCTCGCTCATGGTATGGTTGGGAGTTTCTTATTGGGGCTTAACAGAGGTACATTTTTGTGAGAAAGGTGTAAAAACGAATGCAGTTGTGTATCAAAATACAGTCCTGACGAACCTGTTTCTCATTCCATGTTCCATAACAGGCACTGGGTATTCCAACAAGATTCGGCGCCAGCTCATAGAGCGAAGAGCACACAAGACTGGCTGGCGGCGCGTGAAATCGACTTCATCCGGCACGAAGACTGGCCCTCCTCCAGTCCAGATTTGAGTCCGTTAGATTACAAGATATGGCAACACTTGGAGGAAAAGGCGTGCTGAAAGCCTCATCCCAATTTGGAGTCACTTAAGACATCCTTGATTAAGGCAGCCGCCGATATTGACATGGACCTCGTTCGTGCTGCGATAGACGACTGGCCGCGCAGATTGAAGGCCTGTATTCAAAATCACGGAGGTCATTTTGAATAAACTTTATTGTCATAAGAATCTATGTTTTGTTAAGTTCATTTTGGTATATAAATGGTTACATAATGAATAAACTTGTTTCAATTATTTTATATCAAACATGTGACAGAATTTATGACCTGACTAGGTATATAGATGTATCTCTACGTACAACTCTTGTGTAAACGGGGCCAATATAATGTAGGGACTTACAGAGGTGACGGTAAATGCAAGTTTTCACTTCTAACTTTAAATAAAATCTACCTAATGAGGCAATCAAAATAGACACCAGATTCCTCTTTGAATGCAACCAGGACAATGAGAGAGATAATTATTAACCCGTTGACTGCCACACAATACCAACCAATTGTCATGTAAACGTTTGTCGGTAATTATGGCCAACATGGCGCTTAATCGTTAACATTAATGCATGTTAATAGACTACTGTTAATTAGCCATTACGAAAAAAATCAAGTATACACTAGTAAATTGTTTGATATTTTTCAGAAATGTCCCTAAAGATTTGAATGAAATTTGGCATTTAGACTTTAGTTTTCTTGTCTTTTCAGCCTTTTTTTTATATTTTAGTAATAAACAGAATTATTAAAATTCCCCATTTCATTTTTATCAATTGTTGTTTCAGCTTCGAGAAGTTATTTGAGCTAAATTAATAAAACCTGCTAATTGAAATAGGCTAGAATTTTTTAATCTCATTATTATACAAAATTTTCTACGAGTTTCAGTGGTCAATAACTTTTGAAACTTTAACATCACACACCCCTAATATACAAGTAAAAAACATCGTCTACCTAAATTATGGCAAGTGAACAAAGTAGAAACTAAACTCCAACGCGAAGCTTTCATAATGCAGGATAAACTGCTCAAAGTTTAAACCACCTCACCTATCGCTACTACGCAAAGTGAATATTTTAAGGGCAGTGAGCAGCTGCATGCTGTGATAAAATCGTATAATATACCCATATATCAAATATTTAGGTTTAAGTTTCCAAAATAGGGTAAATAAAAATCAGTTGTTTTAAGCAGTGAGATATTGGTGCTAATTCTGTTGTTGAGACGACTAAACTAATTTTTTCTAAAATTTCCTTATTTTTATTAGGATATTGCCGTTGTAACGTGAAAAATGTACATAGACAGTCGAATGTAAATACATGCCGAATAACTTGGTGATTGAACTGCCTATGTCCCACTAAAATTAGACTTTTCACTAAAATTAGACTATTCACAAAAAAATTGTGTGACGTTAAATTTTTATCTGATATCACTAAAATTCATTTTATGTGATAAAATTCAACAAATAGTGAAAAATGTACATATACAGTTCAATCACTAAGTTAGTCGGCATCTAAATACATGTTTTGTTGAATTTTATCATATAAATGCAATTTTAGTGATGTCAAATAAATTTAGTGCTGTTTATGATATCATCAAGTTTAGTTCGACATAATAACAGAATAGCATTTGGTAATCTCTCAGTAAAAATCGCGCTCGTGGCCCTGCGGTCTCAGTGTTCTGTAAACGATCACTGAGTTACGCAACTTTCACTATGGCTGGTCCCCGGATGGGTGAACACTTTGTGGCATTTACATTTGCGAGCGTTTCCGTGCTTCGGTACGTTAGGTACGTTAAGCCGTTGGTCCCGGTTGCCAGTAAAATGGCAGTCGTTAAGCCTGGTTGAATGCCTTATGGGCGGCATGAAAAATTTCAACAGCAGGTAGCCACAACCTGCGTCTGTCTATTTCGACACGGCAATGGGCTCACCACCTATTACGTGGGACAGGTAAATCCACACGGGGAAAAGTGGGCATGCCTCTGCCACCCCTTCGGAGATAAGGCGTGATGGACATTTATTTAAAAAAAAAAATTTAGAGAAATTTAGTTTAGAGGTTTCAACAACAGAATTAGCAATGTTATCATTATTAAACTTAAGTTTAGACACTAATTGATGCCATTTTTTTAAATGTTTGCTGATTTCTAGCGTTTCTTATAAGTTACAATTAATTATAAAATGGCTTAGCGAAACTTATGAGCTATTCATTCATTATAAAATCTCCATTCATTTCAAAGTGTTATATAAACACTTTTATACACATATATACACTTTTGACACATGTGCTAAGCTTAGCTTTGGGAGAGGTTGTGTCTTGTAAAACTATGATATACTAAAATGATTAATTGACTTACTATAACTACATTTTATGTTGATGCAATGCTACAAAAATACTTTTAGAATAATGATAACTGCCCGATATTTTAGTATCAAGGCTATGAGATTTGTTGCTAAAAATAAACATGCTAGGCTTTATATGAAGTCCTGAATATTATGGATACCGATGTCAGAGAGTAACAGAAAGGTAGTAGTTAAGTAGAACAAAAAATTGTTTAATAATTTATAGCATTAAGCTTCAGCAACGCTGGGAGGATGATTTATCTTTTAGGCCTTATCCCCGAAGGGGTAGTAAAGGTATATTATGCCCACTTTTCACCATGTATATTCCTGCCCCACGCAATAGGTGGAGAGCGCATTGCCGTGTCGAAATAGACAAACGCAGGTAGTGGCTACCTGCTATTGAGATTTTTCGCCGAATTGATGATGATTGTTGCTATTAACGTTATCCCGAAAAAAAATAATAGGTATCATGAAAGGAGCAATGAGACACTAAAACGTCTAGCGTGTACAAATTGCCTTCAGGCGTATTAAGTCTGAGAGTAGCATTATCGTAAATCTGTGACGGCAATGTCATCTTTTACTATAAGCTAGTCGTTGTAAAACGACCATTTTTACAGAAGCTAGTCGTAAAAAATCATAACCAAATTATAATTTTAACTCTATATGGCGGGTAGAGTACTATCTTTTTCATCTATACTAATATAACCTCATAAGCTGTTTGATAGTTTATTTCTTCGGTCTATGATATAATTCTAAAATGGGTCTAAAACAATATCACAGTGAATAGCTGATCGTGTTTATTTCTGTTTACTATAACTTCGAAATTTCAATACTTTTTCAAAATATTTATTGTGAGTTTAATGAAAAAATATTAATATTTTATTTACCATATATTTAGCAGTCTAAATTTGCTTTAACAGCTTACAGCTTCGCCCGCGTTGTGAAGTTTCCTCGTAATCGTTTTTCCCAGTGTTATAGTAAGCTAGTATTATCATATATCATAGTATGCCATCACGGACTTTGCTGTAGATATATTTATGTTACTCAATTCCCCAGCATATTATTTTGTTTTATCTCAAAGGGTTTAGGCAGCGTTTTTGTTGAAAGCTCCCAGACGGCTATTTTTTTTCCGACACCTCCAGTAAAAATTGACACATTTTAGACAACGTATCCAAAAATTTAACAAATTATATACTAAAACAACTCTCGAGGACCACTTTCTCTATTGGTGAAAATATTATGAAAATCAGTGCAGTAGTATTTAAGTTTATCACAAACAGACAGATAGACGCCTCGGATTTTGTTTTATTAAATGTAGCGATTTCTTTCTTCCGCAAAGGTGGGCTCACAGACTACTGACATTACATGGAAAGAAACAAATAAGACATGTAGGTATAATAATCTATACATATAATAAAATCGTAACAATGTAAAAACTGTACATTGAATATTTTTACAAAAAAATGCTTGCTGTGTGTTCACCGAAGGATACCAAAGTCAAAAAAGTAGTTTTTAGAATTTTTGTCTGTCTGTTTGTCTGTGTCTGCGGTACCTATGTTCGGGATAAACTCTGAAACTATTCATTGGATTTCATTCAATTTTTGCACAAACATTAACAATAGGTCGGGCCTACACATAGGGTATATATTATCACGCTACATAATCTAGGAGCTTGGCAGAACTCTATTAGCTGTAAATGCATGTTCGGGATAAACTCTGAAACTACTGATTGGATTTCATTCAAATTATGCACAAACATAAACAATAGATTCGGCCTACACATAGGTAATATATTATTACGCTACATTACCTAGGAGCTTGGCAGAACTCAATTAGCTGTAAATGCATGTTCGGGATAAACTCTGAAACTACAGATTAGATTTCATTCATTTTGCACAAACATAAACAATAGGTTCGGCCTACACATAGGCTATATATTATTACGCTACATTTCCTAGGAGCTTGGCAGAACACAATTAGCTGTAAATTAATGTTTCGGATAAACTCAGAAATTACTAAATGGATTTTATTCAAATTTTGTACAAATATTAACAGTAGGCCGGGTCTACATATAGGCTATAAATTTAATACGCTACATAACCTAGGAGATCGGCAGATAACAAATAGGTGTATATGCATGTCCGGAATAAACTCAGTAGTATATAGCTGAATGGGTTTAATTCAAATTTTGCACAAATATTGACAATAGGTCGGGTCAACACAATTATAGGCTATATATTATCACGCTGCATAACCTAGGGGTTCGGCAGAGAATGATTAGATACATGTGTATATCTGGGCAAACACAAAAACTGCTGAATAAAAATGTGCAAGAATATTAACAAGAGTTCGGCTCTATAAATAGGCTTATATAATCACGCTATAAAACCAGAGCTCGGCAGAGAACAAATAAATTCTGCATGTAAATCCGTGCTAAACGCAAAACTACTGAATACATTTAATTAATATCTTCATCAATAAAAACACAGCGTTGGGTCTACTTATAGGCTATATATTATCACGCTACATGACTTAGGGGCTTAGCAGAAAACATTTAGATACATATTTATGTACGAGATAAACGCAAAAACTACTTAATAGATTTGTTTAATATCGTTCATGAAGAATAGCCAGACGTTGGGTCTATATATAGGTTACAAATTATCACGCTATTTAATCTAGAGGCTCAACAGAGAACTATTAGGGTAATAAATATATATCTAAGCGATAAACGCGAACACCACTTAATAAATTTTGTTTAAATCTTTCATGAATGTCAACAAGAGATTGGATCTACACAGGGGCTACATATTATCACACGATAACAGATAAGCTATACCTACCAGTATCATATGTGTAGCAGCATGTATGTAGTTAGCGATAATTATGTCCTCCATCGAATCTCTCAGAGGTCAAGCGTGTTAACACCTCAAAGCAAAGACATTTTATTTAAACCGTCCTGGAAAACGTTGATGGAGGCTAGCCTCACGGAAGCTATGAATCTTGAATTAGGTAAGGAGATTCTACACGCAGCACTAGAAGTGTTTTCCAAGACGCAGTTTATTACTACGTAAAGTACTAACTATACTTGCTCAACCTTATGCATGATGTGGTATTCACATTATGATTGTTCTGAGGTAAGGGGAAGCCTTGAGCCACCGCAGTGAACAATAACTTTCTTAGCTGCATTTGATAGAATCTACCATAGTGAGAAGAAAAATAAAAAACACGTGCTCAAGGATTGCCCTCATATAAAAAAATGGGATGAATATACGATGTCTTATAAGAAAAGTAGTGGAAACATTTACAGAAATTTATTAGAACTTTATGAACAATAATTTATTGATTGGTGTGTCAAAGTTTTGTTCCATAAACGATTTCCGGAAAACGCTATCCGTAGTGACCCGAGGAATCAGGTCCGAAACAGTTTTTATTATAATTACAAGTTCATATGCTGTACTTGAACATCAATTTGATAGCCCAGCTGGGCAACAATTCGCAAGCTCATAATTTCTTAGTTCTTCTAAGTCTTTGCGAAGGCACTCTACCAGAGGCCCTACTTTGGTAGAGTACGTTTATAGATAGCTGTAGGTGTAGCTTTTTCTCTCGAAAATTGGTAGAATTACAGTTGTTTACAGACAATTGTAGCCGGTCAAATTAATGACACAAAATCAATCCGTAGTTTCTCTTTTCTTTTGCAAAAGAGTAAAAAGTGAACTTCTAGCGTACACCACCAACTGAAGGTATCGATTATGCTTCTTCTAAATCAGTCTACTTCGAAATTGTGTAACGGGACTTATATTACGATATACAACTAAACTTCAAAAATTCCGATGAGTTGTGGCATCGGCGAATCAGTGATTTTACCGTTTCCCGTCATTCTTCACAATTACCCCTTTCTAATTTAAGCGCGTGCAGTTGCTGTGTGCATAAGCTTTACAAAGGTACTTAGCAAGACACAGGGGCAGATACTACAATATCAGCTTCGAGTTTCGACCTCAGGTTTATACATACTTACATATTGTCACGCCTTTAGCCCGAAGGGGTAGGCCGAGGCATACTATACACCCACATTTAATCAAACAAAATTTGCATCTAATCAAACTTTGAAAAAGTGGTGTTCAGTTATTCCCACAATTGTACGTCGGTTTCTTTCGCGCCACCAGTCTGGCTTATAGGATGGTATTTTTTGGCTACTGTGAGCAATTATACGAACATAGTTTATGAAGAAGTTTTATAAACATTACTTTTGTTGGTATACGAAGGTGTAGTTTAATAGGTATATTTTTTTAGTTCTAAACTACCCGAACCGTACCGAAACAATTTGTAATTCTTCTCTTTATTGTAATCATCAATTAGAGTATGTCCAGAGCCATCTATTGAGCAACATAGCAACTCTGATATCAATAAATAGTGTTACAACTATTTTAAAACATTGATGCGATGGAGTCCACTCAATCAATAGATATTTTTTAAAGCAATTAGTATGCTAACTTTCATGTAATTGTAATTATTTTTGCCAACAAAAAGTGAAAAAGTACAACTTAGTTCAGCACGGGGATTTAGTCAGTGGTGCAACATAACCTTTTTCACCTGTGCTATGTGAGGTACTCTGTTTCTTCCGTCCGATTTTAACTATTTGTACACATAAGATATAGTTCAAAACACTACTGAGGGACTCGGTAGAGAGTAATACAAATTTTGCGTCTATCACAATTTGCAACAGCTAGTAGCTAGTATGTAATATAATAATTAGACAGGGATCCAAATATGTATACATAATATAATATTAATAAATACAATATAAAATACAATATATAATAATTAATATTAATAATAATATTATATTTATGCTTCTATTTATTACGAGAATAGACGCAGTTGTGTTTTTGTTGCCTGAAGCTTTGACCAATGCGGCATAATTTACCAACACGTATTTTCTGCGCCAACCCGACATCTAGATATTATTATTACCAGGTTGTGTTTAGTCGAACACACGTAGTCTTTATCTTAGTGTTTTCCCAGTTACTTAGAAGCCCTACCTGATTTTGATCCACTTATATTTGACTGCTAGGAGCTAGCTACTGCTCGGCATTGTTGGGAGCGAATGTTGTCTGACCTCCCAACCCCATAAGGCCATCAGCAACCCTCGTTGCCTCGTCCATTATTCAGCAGGACCTGGTGGGGGCCAAGACTACTAATTCAATCGCGTCAGAAGAAAAAAGAAATTGTCGCTCAATAGGGAGTCGACAGAAAAAAATTACAATTTTCGTGGTCTTATTACAATTGCGCTCCAATAGAATTCAATCGGCCGACTGATGGAATATTAATAACACGTGTAACACCTGTAAGTAGCTCTTAATTTGCATTTTTGGTAGTCTATATTAATTTTTTGATAGCTTAAAACGGCTATTTTGTTTCCATTCTGCAACTTGAGAAGTGTAATTGTGTATATAATAGCTTTAGTAGACTACCTAGTTTTGAAATAATCGCAATAGAACCGCTTTAAAACAGAGTAAGAACGGCTTTTTAATAAAAAAAAGAATACTCGGCCCACTGGTGTGGTCGCTCGGGCTCCAGGAATCTTGGTGGATCCCGGACACCCGACCTCACGAAAACACTGAAAATACTATTTTACCTTCTCCTGTACTTAAACACTCTCCAATTACAACTGCAGTGAAATATTCTGGTTATAATATATACTTGATATGGGGTCCCCACAGCTTCGCCCGTGGAATATTTTGCCTCGTGCGATGCACCTATTTAATCCCGTCGCTTATAAATTCTACAATGATGCATAAAAATTTGCCCGATTTGTCGATATTTATGACTACTGCTATGCTCCCCAGTGTAGTGGCGTAGTGATATATAGCCTATAGCCTTTCTCGATTAATGGGCTATCTAACACAAAAATAATTTTCAAATCCGGCCAGTAGTTCCCGAGAGTAGCGCGTTCAACCAAACAAACAAACAAACTCTTCAGCTTTATAATATTAAGTATAGATTATACGCAACGTCAACTGCACATTTTATGATCACTGATAATTTATCATCTCTAAGTTCCACAGATTTAGGAAATGTATGCGACTGATATAAATCATTGGACGATTTTGGCGCCCAAGATGCTTGCTGAAGATTTAGAGACTATAAAATATGAACATTGCCAAAATGTAAACGGATGATTCCAAAAGCATAAGTGTGCTATATTTTGTGTAATAGTATGACATAGGTTTAGTACCATTAATGGTTTTGATTATTATTACTACTGACATAAATATGTAGTAGTCCCTTTCCCTTTATAGATATATATCTTAAACCTTTATAATAAAACATTTCTTTATAATGACTACTAGTTGACGCCCGCGTAGAGAAGTTTTCCCGATCCCGTTTCCCACAGGAACTTGTTCCCGGGATAAAAAGAAGCATATGTGTTATTCTGATGTATAAGCTATATTATTGTAAAGTTTCATTAAAATCTATTAAATAGTTTTTACGTGAAAGAGTAACAAACATTCATTATTCCAAAGTTTCGTGTTAATAACATTAGTAGGATATGGCGTCACGGTAGCGTTATGGCGTCTGCCAGTGTTAAAGTGTCGGATCGCATCCAATATTTGAACTTTGGGTGTTATCTATGTATAATAACAGTTGTTTAGATCCTATGACACATATTTATTATTAGCTTAATTTGGGATAGATGGCGGTGTGAAAAAAGAAAAAAACATTTGTCAACTCCACGCGTAATTACCTTTAGTTAAAATTGTCTGAGCTGAGAATATAAAGCATGTCTTCTCTCATAATTTACAGTTTGTTCAACTCACTTACATCCTATTTTTCGTTAACGCTTATTTATATTATAATTAATATTTATAAGCAATTACGTCAGAGCTCAGACTCATGTTTTACCTACTTATTTCCTGTTTGTTCAACTTACATACTGACAACATTATTTTAAGACAGCTTTCGTCCCTAGGCCTTTCTGAACAATGATTTATCGACTCCCGGGGACGTATATTTACTTCATACTTAGTAAACTTTCTTATCTGGTAATATCTTATTGGAAAAATGTACGCTGTGCATATTTATGGCTAAGAAATAATTCTAGGGTAAACTCTCGCTCCATATAAAATAAACATAACATATGCTATTTATGGAAGCAGCATAAGGACGGTGTCGTATTTTAGTCTAAGACCACATATAAGTCAGGACAAAGCTCCCCATTCGGCACCACAAAATAAATATTTGAGAGACTTATATATATGAAGACCACGTGAGTAGAGTAAGAAAGTACTCGGATACCCAGACGTGAATGAGAATCTGCAGGAAGTGAAAAAATTATGCCTGGATCGCAAAGCCTGCCGATTTGTCCTCTCTGACTATCCCAAGGATACAGCGTAAAGATAGTTAGTTTGTTAGTGAATAAATATTTTACGGTAATTACCTAAGTAGGTCTTACTCAATGCTGTCTAGCCCAAATTAATCTAAGTTTTGAGATCTAGCCCAACGAATCATCGTCCTCTTGCTCTTGTCCCAATTTACTTGGGGTCAGCGCACTATGTCTTCTTCTTCCATGAATCCCTGTTATTCGTCATCTGATCATTCACTCCTTTCATATTCATATCACTACTTACACAGTCTATCAATTTTTTCTTTGACCATCCTTTAGCTCTTCATCCATTAACTTTCATATTCATGGTTCTTTTAGTAACATGACTTTCATCCCTTCTCATCACATGCCCATACCAAGACAGACGGTTCCCTCTCATTTTTTTCAGTTACAGGCGCCACTCTCAAACTCCCTCTTATATACTCATTTCGTATTTTATCAATTTTTTTCACACCACACATCCACCTTATCATTATCATTTCAGTTACATGCACTCTTCTTTCATCCAACTTCGTAACGGCCCAACATTCTGATCTAGCCCAACGAAAAACATATTTAATTAACTTTAACGATTACTTTCTTACAGTAAAGACATTAAAACTTACAATCAAACATTTGGAAAAATCACAAATATTTGTTCCAACTCGAAGTCGAAACCCAAGATCTGAATAAGCAACGGTAGTCACATACTACGACCCATAGCAAATGATAATGACAAATTATAATGTCAATAATAATTATTGTAAGGATATTTCCTAAATCTATTTTTCTATTTGGGTATTAGGATAAAGTGTTTGAAGGTGTAAGGGGTCACTTGCTGACCAGGTCGAGGCAGCGACGGAGGTGCTCTGAAGGGATTGGGCAATCAGACGGCAGTCGCTCCTAATGATGCCGAAAATGAAAAGTCAAAATGATGGCTGCTTTAAGCTGCCAAATAAAAGCGAAATCCATGCTCTAATTCCAGATAGGGCTTGGAAGACTAGATATCTTATTAATTTTATAAATGCGAAAGATTGTGTGGAGATTTGTTACTCTTTCTCGTAAAAACTACTGAATAGATTTTAATAGAACTTAACAATTATGTAGCTTATACATCAGAATAACACATGGCTACTTTTTATCCCGGGAACAAGTTCCTGTGGGAAACGGGAACGGAAAAACTTCTCTACGGCGTCAACTAATATACTATAAAAAAATTGTATGTGAGTACACAGGTAAGAAGTGAAACTGCTTTACGACATTTTTTACAGCTATACAACTTTTTTCACACTTCGATTAAGTAGTTTCACTTATGATAAATAAGTTTCATTTCAAAACAACATGGCGTGTAAACGAAAAACGTGACGATGATTTTTTTTACAGCTATAACAGCTTAAAAATTTCTCGCAACGTTGATAAAGAAGTTTCCCTTCAATGAAGTAGAAAATATACTAAGACTGACTCAACAAAAGAAAGGTGAAACTCGTACTCGGATGCATGGATCGCGAAGACTGGTGATCTTTTCTCTCCCACTACCCCGTCAAGGATACAATGTGAAGATAGTTAGTGAAGAAAATATAGGTATATGAAGCAAGCAGTGAAGTATTAGTAGTATTAGTCTATTGCCCTTGTATTCTCAGATTTTGATTCCACGACGAATCGACATAAGCTCTGTCTTCACAAGAAATTTAGCTTAGCTGAAGGAATAAAGGGAAACGCGGATATAACTTGACAAAAAATATTTTAAGCGCTCGTAGCCCCGCTAGCTCAATACTATGTAAACGATTACTGCGTTGAGCAACTTCCTCTATGGCTGGTCTTCGGATGGGTGACCGCTTTGTGGCATTTCCATTTACAATAGTTTCCGTGCTTCGGACGGCATGTTAAGTTGGTTCTGGTTGCCAATAACATGGCAGCCGTTAAGCCAAGTGTATGGTCTTTTTGGGCGGCTTAATAAATTTCAACAGCTGGTTGCCACAACCTGCGCTTGTTCACCACCTGATTTAGTTTGGCCATAAATAAATACACACGGTGAAATGTGAGCTTGTAATATACTTCTGCAACCCCACCGGGCGTAAAAGGCGTGACTGATAGCGATGTTGACAAGATTTTAAATATAGATTATAAAAACATTATTATTTACTCTTCAATGAGCTTCGCAAGTTAAGATTACCGTAAAATAAAAGCACTCTATTTATTTCACGCGAATAGGCTGCCAGGTTAAATTTGCATACTAAAGATATTTATGAAAATCGGTGTGCGGTGTATTGTGTATTTTTTTTCTTTTGGGCATAAATCAAAAGTTCGGTGGATTTGAATAGGATTTCTATATAGTTAGATACAATAAAAACTCTTCTATGGCTACATAGATTAAAGCGGTAAAGAAAACTTGGAAATATTTTTATTGACGTGAGATGATGCCGCCTATTGTTGTCAAATGATGGGGTAATCAAGGCAATATCCAACGATAGAAGTTTCTGGTGATAATTCAAACAAACTTATCTTTTCTTATTAAGGTCACATAATAGTAATACTTAGAAATGTCAATAAGAGATATATAATATAAATATTTAAATGTATCGCCAGATTTTCAAAGCTACAGGTACAGTCTGTCACTAAGTCTGTCTGTTTATATCTATTACTTCAGAAACACCTATAATTCGAATGACAGGATGCTGTAGAATATATATTGTGCGAAAGTAGAGGGCAGAAGGAGTCAAGGTAGACCGAGACTTACTTATGAAGACCACGTGAGCGGATTGCTCAAGAACGGAAGAGTCAAAAGTACTCAGATACCCAGACGTGCATGTATGAAGCGTTTAATGAATCTACAGAAAGCGAAAGAAGTATGCATGGATCTCGATGCCTGGCGATTTGTCCTCTCTGACTACTCCGTCAGGGATACAGCGTGAAGATACTTAGGTTTTTTTTTGAAGTGAACACTTCTTTAGCGGCGTTGGGTATAAAATTTTAAACTCGCGTCAGGGTCACGTGTCCTGATCGAAAAAGCGTAAGATGAGATGCGTAAGATGAAATGCGTAAGATGATTTTTGAAGTGAAAACTTCTTTAGCGGCGTTGGGTATAAAATCTTAAACTCGCGTCAGGGTCGCGTGTCCTGATCGAAAAAGCGTAAGATTTTTTATCATCATCATCTTTACGTCGATCCCGGTCAATTTTTGAAGGAAATACTTCTTTTAGCGCGGTACGCATATTTTTAGATGAGATAAAATCTCTGGACTCGCGACCATAATCATCATCATCATCTAACGTTGATTCCGGTCATCTACAGGTCTTATTAAATAATGCTGTGTAATCAATTAGGACTCTTTCAGTGTTGAATTATTTTTTATCATCATCATCTTTACGTCGATCCCGGTCAATTATTGAAGGAAAAACTTCTTTTAGCGCGGTACGCATATTTTTACATGAGATAAAATCTCTGGACTCGCGACCATAATCATCATCATCATCAAACGTTGATTCCGGTCATCTACAGGTCTTATTAAATAATGCTGTGTAATCAATTAGGACTCTTTCAGTGTAGAATTATTTTTTATCATCATCATCTTTACGTCGATCCCGGTCAATTTTTGAAGGAAAAACTTCTTTTAGCGCGGTACGCATATTATTAGATGAGATAAAATCTCTGGACTCGCGACCATTATCATCATCATCATCTAACGTTGATTCCGGTCATCTACAGGTCTTATTAAATAATGCTGTATAATCAATTAGGAGTCTTTCAGTGTAGATTTATTTTTCATCATCATCATCATTAACGTCGATCCCGGTCAATTTTTGAAGGAAAAACTTCTTTTAGCGCGGTACGCAATTTTTTAGATGAGATAAATCTCTGGACTCGCTACACCCCGTTACGATACGCAGCTATAGTGTGTGCATATATGCATGTACAAACGCGTCTAGATAAATAAATTATTAATAAATTGAGTTTTCACTTCTGTCGGCACTCCCGGAGTGGTTAGGTTTTTTTTTTTAAGGCAGCTGTAGATAGTCGACAGTATCCAGTTAATAGTGTGCCGAAACTTTCCAGAGATGCGAGCACTAGGTTTTTTAAGCAGAGACGAATTTGAGTCTTGTCCCAGACAAGACTTCCACATCATCTGTCCCTCTCGATGGACTGAATCACCTTGTTGAGAATTCCTGATTTAAGCAAAGGTATGCTAAGCAGCCCTTAAAGTAGTTTTAAAAGTGTTCAGATTGTCTATCAGCAGTAGTGATTTGTGTTCTGAATAGAAGGTATAGCAAAAAATTATAATAAAACTTAAACAACGAAATTCTATTCAATGATTCATTTTACACGAAGCCCATGTATTTATTGAGACAGACATTGAGGTCTGCAATTACATATAACAAAAAGAAAATATCAAAAGTATATATTTTCCTTCCAAAAATATAACTAACGGGCCCTCTCACCTGTAATAAACCTTTCACACACCATTCTTCTAAAGAAAAACTCACCAACGTATGAATATCTCGGACAAAAACGTCCATTACTTATTTCCCTCGTTCTCTTAATGACGTCATTATCTCTAGAGGCCTTGTACGTGGTCACGTTCCTCCTTAATTCTGACTGTGACACCGCTGAGTGACGCTGGCAATGATAAATGGTATAAAAGTTATCACAGTTTTATATGACAGAAAAAAGAACAATTGGGATGGCGTAAACCAAATATTAATACAACAGTATTGACACATTTATACGTAATGAAACTGTGTTTGTCCAACTTACACCTTAAAATTTGGTGCTTATACAGTAAATCTATAATGAGTGTTAAAGGCTAGTCTATATTTTGACAAAATTTTGCGATATTTTGAAAAATCGCCTACAACACACTATGAAAGAATTGTGAATTATCCACATGTTCATTATGAGTTGCATTATTAGTTGATGAAAAAAAAGTTATTGGGGTTTAGTTATGTTCAGCTGGGTCAACATATACATACATATTGTCACGCCTCCAGCCCCGAAGGGGTAGGCAGAGGCATATTAAACGCCCACATTTCTGTCCCACGTAACAGGTGGTGAGCCCATTGCCGTGTTGAAATGAAAAGGCGCAGGCTGCGGCGACTTGCTATTGAATTTTTTTTAAGCCGCCCATAAGGCCTTCAACTTGGCTTAACGACTGTCATTTTATTGGCAACCGGGACCAACGGCTTAACGTGCCTTCCTAAGCACGGAACAGGGGTGAAATTGAATAAAATGTGTTTATTTTAGATATAAAATTTTAAAGAAATTTTGAACCCGTTGCCTTTTTAGTGAGGTGGTAACAAAAAGGCTAAAAGGTCTTATGTGCTAGACACTAATTAGCACGACCAATTAAAGTCCTGGTAGTCTCGGACTGGACCTACCTACATACTGTAGTTTTATTTAATATTAGTGATCAAAAGTAAATTTAAATCTATTTGATTAACTCATAGATAGTTGCTTGACTTTTAGGCACAAAGAGAGAAAAAGGTCAGCACTCACACACACACACATCGTCAACAGTTTGACTATAGTCAAAACGACATAGTAAACTGCTGAAATTCCTTTCTTCATTACATTTACACAAAAAGAAACCAAGAAATTTTTCTGTCAAAGACAGACAATCGTATTGTCTCTTCTGCAAAGGGCGTACTTTACGGGAAAGAGCTATGCAGACGCTTTTATACAACAGGTGAATAATACGATATTGAAATCACAATACACAATAACTCTAGAGAAACGTATGGGGTGACAGATTTGTTTGAACGACTGGACGGACGAAATCGGATTTAATAGGTATGTTGTTGCTCTTTTGATAAATTTTAGTGAGTTATGACTGGGAAAGCGGAGTATTTGTTAAAACAAGTTAAAAGGGCAACACGGTCTGTAAGTCGTGAAGCCTAGTAGCTGATGAGGGTTGAATTAGCCACAGAAAGATTTTTTTTAATAATATAAATGTATATAATTATTTTCTGCTAGTAATTTTATAATAATATATTAAAATGGCAGACGCCGTTATCATCAATCGCTCAAGTAACTTAATCCATTTTAACCTCAACTCCATAGCCTATTTCATAGTTAGCACATTTTACCATAGTTTGACTACCACTGGAGATGGTTCATTATCGTTCTTCTACATGAGGCGGGCGTGGACTGTCTGCAGTTGGGGTCCCATTTCCTATTAGATTAAAATTCTCAAAGAGCCTCTGCATGTTGGACCTACCAAAAACCCGGGTATCGTCATGAGAAAAAAAAGAAGATACCCGTGTAAAGAAAAGATATGTATATAAGCCCCTTTAGGACAGTCGTTATATTTTCGTGTAATTTAGGCAACACAGGACAACTCCGAAACAAACATTTGTGGATCACTAAAATATATCGGCATAGACGTCCGTAGAGAGCTCAATCTCAAAACGTATATAGAGAGCTGTATTGGGATAGCCCCGCAGAAGCTGGGAGTTCTAAATAAGGTGAGGCGATTCTTACGCCCCACCAGAGATGTATTCTGTACAAGACGCAGATTCGTCCATGCGTTGAATACTGATCTCACCTTTGGCATGACTCCGCGCGGTACTTGCTGGACGCGCTAGACGCTATGCAGAGACGTGCTATTCGCGTTATAGATTGTCCCGAGGTATAGCCTAAAACCGCTAGCGCAGCGTAGAACAATAGCTACATTGGCTGCGTTTTACCGAATCTACCACGGCTAGTGAAGAGCTCTTTAACCTAATCCTACCCTCTTTTCTCTTTCTTTATAAATGAACAATGCGAGCCGGGCAGAGGTATCACTCTCATACTATGGAGTAAATTTTTGCCAGAACTGAGACCACAGAATAACAGAATAGAAATATGGAATGCTCTGCCAGCGCACGTGTTTCTCTGCTCTTATAATCCAGTGTTCTTCAAGCAGAACATGAAGAGGTACTTACGTATACGTAGGCGCTGGCCTACCATTTACATTACTGAGGCATACTGTTAATATCCTAGTACTATGATCGTAGCTTAATTACCTTATGCAAAATGGGATACACCCAAAGGATACTTTAAAAGGCCGCCTACTTTCTAGATAATAATAAATGGGAAACACACAAAAGATACTTCAAAAGGCCACCGACTTACTAGATAATACATAATATTAGAAAAAAAGGGCCAAGCATAAATTTGGGAAGCTTAGACTTAAAACTAAATGGTACATGTACCGAAAGTGCTTCAACCTTTTAATATTTCATAGAGTGGAATAATTCTTAAGTATCAGATTCTTTTTGCAGAAAAGAGTCATATTTTCCTCACTGGGTTCAAATTTTGAACATAGTTGTATTTTTTTTCATTATATAATCTATTTGGAAAAACTACGTAGACACCAATTACAGTACTCTAAAATTAATTTCATCAAATAGTTTTTTTTATTTATGAATGATTTTATCAACGAACTACATTGAAATACTGGTATATCTACTAACAGGGGACATCGGTAGTACAGAGATAAAGACTGCAGGCATTCACTGTGACCTAAGCTTAAACTTAACTATGTTTACGCTTCATCCCCGACGGGGTAGTCAGAGAAGAAAGATAGCCAGACTCCACGATCCATGCATATACTTCTATTACTGCATTCATCACGCACTCCGTCCTCCACTTCCCTCCGCATCGGTCGTCAATATAAATAATTTTACAACTAAAAACGCAACTAATTAATATGACTGGTTGCCTGAAATATTAAAAAGTCTTGGTATTCTTAATAAAAAATAAACAATTTTAAATACAAATGTATCAAGAACATCAAGATACTTAATAACGGATTCTAAAAAATGCGACTTAAAGTTGAATATGCTTCGAAGACTCTTATTTCATCCATTCTTTTGTGAGACTATCGAATCCATCATTTGTTTTGTTTACGTACCATTGACGTACGAAGCTCATCAGTCTTTATAAACGAGTGATTTTTTTTCAACAATCTGATGAAAAAATGTATGGTTAGTCGCATTGCGGGCAATTTATGTAGGTGGGCACATCAAGGTAAAGACTTATTGTGCGACGCGACTTCCATGGAATATATAATATTTTTATACGTTTTGTGTTTCTAAATTTCCCGTGAGATGGTTTACTCCATATATCAAAATAATTTTGTGTTACTTAAATGTTTCGTGTTAGAAGTAAATTTAGGTAAGTAGTGTATATTGTTGGACAATAAAAGAGGACAATGGTAAATAGACTTTTTAACAATCAAACATCACCCGAAATGTACGTGTATGTTCATTTACAGCTACCGTCTTTATTCCCAAATTAGTAACATTTTACTTAGGTCGCGATGGCAAATTTCGATGACCAACACCTAAAACTAGCCTGGTACGAACTATAAATAAGATCATTAGCTTCGGATAGACTAACTTTTAAACTTTCGCAGTCTAATCAAAACTCTGAGAGAAATCAAGGTACATAAGCATGATTATAAGCAAAGCATACGGTGAAACGTGGGCGTATAGTACGCCTCTGCCTACCCCTTCGGGTATAAAGGCGAGAAAGTATGTTTTTATGTTTTTAAGCATGATTGCGTTAATAACTGTATTTCCTGATGTATAATTTATTTTAAATTAACTTAATTTTCTGATGGATAATTGAGAACAAAACAAAAGTTGAAAATATTACTATGAATAATCATACTGTTAGGTGGACGGAAGAGAAACTCCAATGTCAAAAAAAGTCTAATTGCGGATATCTATTATATGACAACACTATATAATGCCAGACCCGTCGCAATTTGTAAAAAAATATCAGAAAGATTATATTTATAAATAAATAGGTATCAGTACCACTTAAATCAATACCAAAACCTTTATTGATATTAGAATTCCGTGCAGATGGAATCAAAACAATACCTTGACTTAGGTATTTGAAAAATTAGATCATACATCAATAACTTTTTTAATTTATTGTGACACTTAGTGCGCCAGTTTAATCACAGGACACGAGCATTAGAATTCATTACTTGATTTTTTTATACTACTGAGGTGGCAGACAAGCATACGGCCCACCTGATAGAAAGTGGTCACCGTAGCCTATGGACATTTGCAACACCAGAGGCGCAGCACTCGCGCTATCGACCCTTTATAAACCTTCTAAGACTCCATTTGAAGAACCCCATACTGTAGAAGTTCGGGAATACCCAGGCAGGGTATTCCCGAACTTCTACAGAATTCCAGAACCTAAGCGTACGCGGAATAAAGCCTCTATCGCGCTCCGGACGCAAAGTGTGAGAGTGAACACCCTGTCTATGGCGAGCGGTGCGATGATAAAAGGTAGCCGTGGGCATTATGTCAAACAACTCCTCAGAACACAGACCGTTGTACAGGCGATAGAACACGCATAAGGAGGCAAAGTCTCTCCTGTTACTCTTAGTTACGACTTAGTAAATGTTTGGTAACACTATATTGGAAACTGATCTTGCAACATGCACGTCTAGCATCTAGTGTCGATCCAAATTAAAAGAGAATGAAGGGATCTTCCGTTAAAAAACTTGTTGTCTGGAAAATGAACATCATGACTGTTGCCCTCTCAGTATACATACCGTTACATAAGGTGTCTAGAAAAAAGTAAAACTAAAGGCTAAATCGCACTCCAGAATAACACCAAAACAAGTCAGATTTGTGAAAAGTGGAGGAAAAATCAAACAATTATTCACACTGATTTGATAAGTACATTATAATTCTTCCTTAAATAATACCACTTGTACTGTTCCACAACATTTACTTTGAAAACCTAACCAATTTCGCCCCACGCCTTTCTAAAATGTACACAATATGACCACTTGGTCATATTGTTGTGGAACAGTGTAGGTGGTGTTATTTAATATGTGTAGCAAGTTCCACCAAGTGCCATAAATCAACAATATCAATAATTAAAGTATTGTACTTACTCCTTTAATATCTTGTGCGTCGCTTAAACCATATACATAATGCATATTGTTTTGAATCGGTGAGAGGACTAGTGATTATTAATCTGCAGTATGTATACAATACTGCTCTTTTGGCACATGCTAAAGAAGATTTGTAGGATCTATTGACTTGTCTGCCATTAATAAAGATAAGATGAAAGTTACGGCAGTCGATCGGCAGAAAAAACAAAATAGGTAGCTAAAAATACAAGCTGTAAATACCATTTTAACTCTAGACAACTAAGATAAGATCAAAAGATAAATGATCTAACACAGGTCAATAGTAGAACGGGTGCGTAAAATTTGAAGGTACAGGCGGAAAATTCGAAATCGATGGTCCACCCATGAGCTTTTACTCGTATATCATCAAAGCGTAATATTAATGTCATTATTACAGACAGTATCTTAAATTGTCTGATTTGATTTATTATTTAAGTTAAGACTTTCATTGCCTTGCTTGGGATTATGTAATGATAAATCATTTAGAACTACAACTAATGCAGTTGTCCTACGAGGTGTTTCTCTCGTTCTCGGTCCAGCATGGAGTCATCATGGATAACTTTATAATCTTAAGTCTTAATAATCTATCTCTAACCTTTTAATGCTATTTCTCTTTGAAATAAAATAGAGAGAAAGCAAATACAAAGAGATTGAAGTTTATCAGCTTAAATTTCAGACTTAAAAGGTCTGGAGTGCTGCACTCTAATTATCAGTGAACAGGACTTAGCCTTTTGTTCACTGTTATTAAGTAAAATGTTTTGTCGTAATTAGAATAATTTGAGACGTTCGAAGCTGTATTTTTTTCAGTTTCTATGATGTAAATAAACAGTGGGCAAAGGATATAATTATATAGAGCACTTATTGGATAGATATTTTTTCAGAAAATCCTCTATTTTTTTATGCGGTTTTGTATGGTTACATATATATATTAGAGACATTTTCTTGTAACTGATTGCCTGCCCTTAATAACTCGTCTCAAAAATAAATACTGTACATTAATGCTACTAAAAATTATTGCACGCCTCATAAGCGAAGCGTTGAGGTGGGTACTACTGTCACTTCGCGCAAAACATCAGATTTTTCAAACTTAAAATGTCTCTATTTATCATATATTGCACTTGTAAAATAATATATACACACACTTATCAAGAAAAAACACTATTTTTAACACTCATGATATTATTGATGCCATTTTTGTTCTTTAAACTAGTTAAAAAACTGTTTAAAAAAGTTCCGTCTTGGACGTCCGTGTGTCTGTATGTTACGGATTATTTTCTTGTTAACACGATAACGACCGAAATACTTTACTAATCGAGTCTTCTTTTCTCTAACGCTTCAGTATAATTAGGAATAGAACCCTTTCAATTGTCACGGTCTGATTCGATGTGGTTTAATTGTTATTATCTTTTTTTCAATATTTTCGAATATGATCGTATACCAGCGTCATCTATGGTAAGAGTTGTGTACCGTCTAATACACATTCTCGTAAAGTTGTTAACAATTGCGAATATAGATGTCGCTGTGCACAACAATAAAAAGGAACGACTTTAGTTTTTATTTTTAATTTTTAACTATTTTTTTTTTATAATATAATAAAAGCGTGTGAGGCGTGCACTTTTGGATTATCCAAACTTTTTTTACTTTTATAATTATTGTTTCATTATACTTTAAACTAACAATTTAGAATATTCCACAACTAGGTGACCCCCACAGCTTCGCCCGTGCAATACTTCGAACTCCCGTCACTTATAAATTCTACAATAAAGCATAAAAATTGCCCGGTTTGTCGACATTTATGGTTACTGCTCCTCTCTCTAATGTAGTGCATGATGATATATAGCATAGGTATAGCCTTCCTCGATAAATGGGCTTCCAACACAAAAATATTTTTTAAATCCTACCATTAGTTCCTGAGATTAGCGCGTTCAATTGTTTGTAGAATGCGCTAATCTCAGGAACTCTCCATAAATAAACTCTTCAGCTTTATATATCAGTATAGATATAAATTAAGATAACTCCCAAAATTTGCCCATGGGATAGTTCAAACTCCAGTTGCACCCCACACCCCTAATCTATGTCCCTTATCATACAATTTTTGTTTTTTCGTGTGGAAATCCTCTTGGATGCTATGCCGGGCTTTTACCGACTAAAACCATACGTATCCCTTTTATCTGCCTATAGCCGGGAGACCCGGGTGAGCCCTCGGAAGGATAACCCCAGGGCTCCCGACAGATTTCTTTCGCTACCGCGGCCTCGTTCAGGGGGTTCGAGTGTTATCTTGCTTCTTTAGGGGGATTGGAAGTTACAACCCATGTACCCTCTTATAGGTGAAATTGTACGAAACCGAGATACACGTGCCCATTTATTTGTAACCAAAAACAGGTGTACGTAACTTCATGTAACTAACTTCGAAAAAGATAATCTTCCATATAACCGTTTACCTATTATTTACGTCCTTAGCGGTAGAATTTCACAAAATCTCTTCTTACTACGTGTTAAAAGAAACCCTGTAAGAAGTTTGGTCTTCATAGCTCCGGTAGTTTCCGAGATTTCGTAATTTTGCTTTTATAATATAGATTTGTAATTTACAATGTTTGAAAACAGTTAAGTATCATTTTATTAATACGCAAAAAGAATTTTAATAATATTATAAATGCGAAAGTTTGTATGGATGTTTGTTACTCTTTCACGTAAAAACTACTGAATGGATTTTAATGAAACTTCACAATAATATAGCTTATACATCAGAATAACACATTGGCTACTTTTTATTCTGGGAACAAGTTCCTGTGGGAAACGGGGAAAACTTCGCGGGCGAAGCCGCGGGCGTCAACTAGTTATTTATAAAACAAAGTAACCTACTATTAGTCGTGGTTGATTACAGTTTTGTAATCAACCACGACTCTTGTCCTCCGACCACTTTTTAAGCAGTGTATTTTTTTAATACTTTATTATTTATTTCATTAACAAAGCATTACATATTATTGTATATTCGTTGCCGAGATCATTTTTTAAGTAAATAAATACTTGTGCCAGGAGATCACCCCCACAACATTTTTGTGACAGCAACATTTTTTCGCACATCAGAGATTTATATTTAACCTTTACATGAGATGTCGAATAACCATCATCTTCCTGAGGTTTAAGTTTCATTTGCTTTTAACGTAGTTCATTACATTTTATATTCAAACTCCAAATGTGCCAAATAACTCATCCTGAGATCAACGAACCTACAATTTACCCTACACCAAAATTTGTCGATTACATTTCCAAAGTGGAAAACTCTCAGAAGTTTCCCAATCTAATCAGAAAACGCATAAAATAAAATTAAACTTGCGTGAGTCAGTTAATATTTTAGTTTTTACAATCAAAATATTCAAACTATTACTTATTTGGATTTAGACTGTGAAATAGTTTTATAGTAGTTTCGTCTTTTAGTTCTAGTCTTTATTATAAACTTTTAACCTACCTTGTTAATTTTGCACATTGCTAATAAAGGATAATTTTAATATAAATAAAGATTTTAAAATTATGCTTTATAAAACACGTAAACAATTGATTATTGGGTTTTTAAGTTTAAAGTATTTAGGTATTATTTAGACGTGACTAAAAATATATGTATCGATATCCCAGTTTTGTTATTTAATTTATAAAATCAAACCTAGTATATGACAGTATCTAAATCGAACCATTATCCTAAACCAAATTATTTTATCATTATTTTAACATTATCCTATAAAAATATTTTCACATAAAGAGTAATCAAATTAATGTTTCTGTCGATCTTATAGTGCCGTGGTGTTAGGTTAGAAGACATAAAGGATGACAAGAATCTTCTACAGGTTTATTGGTAATATATCATTTACCTCTTACTAATCACTTCACTACATCTCATTAAAGAACATTTTTCTATGATTTTCAATTAATATTTTTGAATTGAAAACTTCGCCGTTACGAGGCGCAGCTATAGTGTGTGCATATATGCATGTACTGTACATATAACTAGATTTTTTTTTGATTGTTAATTGGTAGATTCAATACCTTGCTACTAAACAATATAAACATGATCAACGTTAGATGATCTAACGTTGATCCCTGTCATCTACAGGTCTTATTAAATAATATTTTATATTCAATTAAGAATCTTTCAGTGAAGAATTTTTTTTCTTTTAGCGTATTACGCATATATTTACATGAGATAAAATCTCTGGAGTCGCGACACAGTTACCAGATGCAGCTATAGTGTGAGCATATGTGCATGTACATATAGCAGACCGCAAACGCGTCTAGATAAATAAATTATTTATAAATTTAGTTTTCTCTTCTGTATGCACTCCCTGAGTGCAACCCGTATTGTTTTTATACCACTGAGCTATATGCTTACTGCCCACCTGATGAAAAATGGTCACCGCGTAGCCTATGTATGTTTGCAACACTAGCACTGTAGCACTCGCGTTGCCGAACCTAATATATTACACAAAATTACATATTATAACATTTGTTAAAATCATAATCCTAACGCGGTCTAAAAGCAAATATACAAATTGTAATTAAATGATCATTTAAACGTAGAGCGCGGCAAAAGAAAATTTATATTCTTCAATTATTCGTCATTAAAATACACAGCGAGAAAAAAAAGTGCTCGTGGTCCCGCGGACTCAGTGTTATGTAAACGATCACTGCTTTAAGCAACTTTCGCTATAGCTGATCACAGATGGGTGACCGCTTTGTGGCATTTACATTTGCGAGCGTTTCTGTGCTTCGGAAGGCACGTTAATCCGTTGGTTCCGGTTGCCAGTAACATGGCAGTCGTTAAGTCAAGTAGAAACCTTATGGGCGGCTTGAAAATTTTCAACAGCATGTGCAACCTGCGTCTGTCTATTTCAACACGGCAATGGTCTCACCACATATTACGTAGGACAGGAGAACGCACATAGTGAAAAGTGGGCATATAATATGCCTCTGCCACCCCTTCGGGGATAAGGCGTGATAGATAAATAAAAAAAAATGCCAGAAAATAAATATTCGCAGAATAAAAGTACTTGAGTGTTTAATATACAGCAGTGACCTGTAAAAGGGAATGAGTATGATACATAGAACTTCATAAGGGTGTAACCCACCAAGATCTATGGGCCAAAAGCGACCCCACCTGCTATCTAATGACCTCAGTAGCAGCAGTAAGCAGGTTGCTTTCAGATGACAATGGATTACTAGGCTCTGAAAATCTTGTTGGGACACTTTTTTGTATTATGTTTTAATTTATTCCCTATCGCTTTAGGCTTTTCCCTTGCTTAACTCATCCGTGAATATATTTTTGAATTTTATCTATACTAATCCTCCAGATAGGGAATGAATTTGTTTTTTTCTATATTTGATCCGTGAAATAAGGAAAGAATTAGGGATTTATTTGAAAAGTCTTGTCTACATCCATCCACTTCTACATTCACTAAGATCCCGTATTAAATTTTCCTTTCAATATATTTGAAACTTTTATTCCCATACTATTCACGCATGATGCGACTTGTACAACATATCAGTTGATATTAACATAAAATTTATCTTTAGAAATACTATTTCGATAACACTATCCATCCGTATGTAAATTTTGCCAAATCGCATGTATTTTACATTCTCTCGCATAACTTCTTTGATATTCACACGAAATGTCTGTATTGTGTCTCGTATCGTACAATTGAGCTGAATGCCTTGACTAGAATTTACATGAGCCGATTTGTAAGCCAGAACACATTCGCAAGCCAGATAACTATCGACCTCTCGTATTACAGACATGCTTGACAGTTGGTTAGTTGAAGACTGATTTTATTGATTTTTATACCGTAACCAGCAGAGCCTCCAGGCTTCGGTCGTGACATACTTCGAACTTCTATTGCACTCCACATGTCTAACCCATGTCTCTTATCAGTTTTCAAATATTTTGACACAAATTTTCATTACCTTGTTTTCCCAGTTGTTTCCAAACCCTATCTGTACATGTAGCCTGAGTTCCACGTTTTTTTAACTGCTAAATGATAGCTTCATTTAGCTTTTAATTTTCAGCATTGTTGGGAGCACTCACGGATTGGTGCCCGCTTTGTGGTATTTCCATTTACGAGAGTTTCCGAGCTACAGAAAGCACGTTAAGTAGTAGTCCCGGTTGCCAGTAACATGGCAGTTGTAAAGCCAAGTTATAGCCAAAATATCAACAGCAGGTCGCCACAACCTGCGCTTGTCCATTTCAACATGGCAAAGGGTTCACCACTTTAATTTATGCATGTTATGTGGGACAAAAATGCTCATAGAGAAATATGGACATATAATTAGCCTCTGTCACCCTTTCAAGGATAAAGGTGTGACTATTAAACAATTTATTGTAAGTTGTTATGTCGCTTTCAGCGATAAGGCCGCCTATTGTTTTGTCATCCATAGTTCATAAGTCTTAACAAAATCGTATGTTATGGTGTACAATAAAGAGATATCTATCAATCTATCTCCATATCACTTTTAACAAGATATAACTCGTTACTACAAATATTATAGTCACAAGTTATATCTTGTTTTATTGTCTTGTTTACTTTATTCGACATTTCTTTAATTATGTTTTGGTAATGCTGACTCTCGATAGAATTTTTTTAATAAATAATAATTAAATAAATATCCATCACGCCTTATCCTCGAAGGGGTGGCAGAGGCATATTATATGCCCACTTTTCACCGTGTGGATTCCTGTCCCACGTAATAGGTGGTGAGCCCATTGCCGTGTTGAAATTTTTTAAGCCGCCTATAAGGCCTTCAACCAGGCTTAACGACTGCCATTTTACTGGCAACCGGGACCAACGGCTTAACGTGCCTTCCGAAGCACGGAAACGCTCGTAAATGTAAATGCCACAAAGTGGTCACCCATCCGACGACCAGCCATAGTGAAAGTTGCGTACCTCAGTGATCGTTTACCGAACAATGAGACCGCGGGGCCACGAGCGCTTCAATTTTAAATTTTTTAAACTTTTTAAAGTTTTTCAATTGTTGACACCTATTCAAGATCAAAATAGGAATATATTGGTAGGTTAAGTAAATTAATAGGTAATACTTGAAACGAAATAAAAGGCGATTGTAAACTTTAAAAAAGTTATTAAACTAAAAATGTAATACCATGTACTAAAATGTAAACCACAGAATGAAAAGGACATACTATAGTGCTATAAAATGAATTTTCCGGTGATATTGAACACGTGGCCCATTGCCCTGGAACGGTTGAACGTTCATATCACGCGCCACAACGCTGCGACCGCCATGTTACACCCGTTGCTGACCTATTCTAGTATCCATTCAATACCGACATCTTACAATATAAAATATTGATTGACAATGCTGCAGCTCTGTTTACAAATTTACTCGTGGTGCCCCATAATGGTATAAATATATTATATCTTTTGCCTTGGATACTGGCCATGGTACCCCGGAAACAAGTTTCTGTGGGAAACGGGAACGGGAAAAATTCTCTACACGGGTGAAGCCGCAGGCGTCAACTAGTACTATCTATTTTAGAGCTTTGTGTGTCGCATAATTGTAGGTTACGTCTAGCTACGATCTGTCTTTTTATGGTTTCTCCAACTGTGCTATCTGAAGTAACTACGCACAATCATGTACCATTTTTACATAAATACATTATATTCACGCCTTTTGCATGATTTTAAACCGTGTCCTTTCCCAATCCAGGGGCATACTTTAGTCCACTAAGCTACCGACCCACGTTCGAAATTAATGCTTATAAATCTTAGGGCTACACGGCGACGTAGGTATTCTTAGACGTCATTGTGGAATATTTTATAGGTTACGATTGTAGGTCGGTAGCACTCGGATTTTCTCGCGGTTTTCACCAACTACTATGGCACCTCAATAGGAAGGTTTATGAATAGCTAGCCAATGCCCGCGGTTCCACTACGTGGTGTAGTATTCTGCACCTCTCCACAGGAATTAGTTCCCGGAATAAAAAACATAAGTCTGTACCCACGGCGTCAGTTATCTTTCTACCAAATATCGGTCAAACAAAGACCCTGATGAATTTAACCACGAGACAACGTTCAAAAATTATCAATCACACCTTATTCCCGAAGGGGTGGTAGAAAGAGAACCGCGGAGAAGCGCTCGTGGCCCCGCGGTCTCAGTGTTCGGTAAACGATCACAGAGGTACGCAACTTTCACTATGGCTGGTCGTCGGATGGGTGACCACTTTGTGGCATTTACATTTGCGAGTGTTTCCGTGCTTCGGAAGTCACGTTAAGCCGTTGGTCCCGGTTGCCAGTAAAATGGCAGTCGTTAAGCCTGGTTGAAGGCCTTATAGGCGGCTTAAAAAAAATTCAACAGCAGGTAGCCACAGCCTGCGTCTGTCTATTTCAACACGGCAATGGGCTCACCACCTATTACGTGGGACAGGAATCCACACGGTGAAAAGTGGGCATATAATATGCCTCTGCCACCCCTTCGGGGATAAGGCGTGATGGGTGGTAGAAAGACATTTTATACGCCTATTCTCACCATGTAAATTCCTGTCCTTATAATTATAATAATATTATCAATGTTTTGTTTTGTTAAATTATTATAATATTATGACTTAAAATCTATTGAATATAATATCGAGTAACGCCATAATAACACCCCAATCTTTCATGCAGAACCATTCCACTGACAAAATGTGTGCAACCGACAAAATACTGGCGGGTGCAAGTTTTACTCATTACCGCCTAATGCTACAAGTAAATACTGTTGCAATGGTGCAGTACAATGTTTGTGGTTTTGTTGCACATTTTTAAATTCCAGAGTAGACCAGGCGTGCCTGTGTTGGTGGAACTTACCATTTTCTGTTCAATACCTTTTATAATCTTTTACAACTCTTGGGTAGTGAAATACTGTGTCCGTTTTTAATAATAAATTTTGTACTGTTTTTCAACGCATTGATTGAGATCGATCGTAATAAATTCTTTATATAAACGCACTTGCTCTTCTCACTCTCTAGTACAGTCTTCAATTACGCGATCACACCCACACCATTTAGTTAAAACAATAGCACGTGGAGTACGTACCAGATTAGGTTGCAATTTTGCGACGATGCTGTACATTGAAGATTTTTATTAATTATATCGCTATATTTTTCGTGATAACATTCATTGTATTAACTTGTTTCATTTTCTTGATATCACCATAAAAGGATACATATGTTATTCTAGTTCCACAATTTGGCATTGTATTTTTGTATTGTTATTTTTAAACTTTTGTGGTTTATACTCATATTACTAAGGGAGCAGCAACTCGCTCGAAAAGTCGGTGAATGTAAGTACAAAATTGTTTCGCGTGAAGTCCTTAATAGTATATAAAATATTGTATTATATTGTAAAAGTAGAAGCACAGAGACGCTTGCACAATGAAAATGGAAATAAAACAAAATATTCATTTAAGGACTAAATGTATCTTTCGTATTTGTAACAATCGTTTATAAAACACTGAAGAATTGGGACTACGATCGCTTTACTTACCAACACATTTCTCTAAAATAGTACAAAATAAATACTACAATATTAACATGATTTTTTGGAATCGTACATTATAATTTTATTACAAGTTATACAAAAAAATTAAAGGATCTATTTTAATTGAACACCAATATCCAAGTCAATTATTATAAAATTAATTGAAGTATTTATTTCAAAATTTAAATGAACAGTTTATATCTGTGAGTAAGTGAATAAATTAATGAACAATTATTGATTATTGGAGTATTGGCGTATCTCTTACGCTCTGCTGCTTTTGTTAAATATTGGCGTCAAAATAATAGTAAATAAAGATGAAAATATTTTTGATAAATTTATCAAATAAGTATTGATATACTGAAAATTAAATAAATATCCATCACGCCTTATCCCCGAAGGGATGGCAGAGGCATATTATATGCCCACTTTTCACCGTGTGGATTCCTGTCCCACATAATAGGTGGTGAGCCTATTGTATTAACTTGTTTCATTTTTAATGAAGTTAAGTATTGTGTAAATATTATTTTTGTCATTTATTTTTGTTCTCAGTGATAAATTTGCTGAACAGATGACACTGAAAAATTACCTACCTAAACTCAAGAATGAATTTTAAAAATTTTTATAGTTAAAAAAGTTATAAACATTTTATTGTATTATTATGTAAATTAATGTCAATAATTTATTGCTGTGAGTATATAAAATGTAATAAATTCGAGTTCATTCGCTTTATATTGTGCAATCATATTGCTATAAGACCAATATAGGTATGTATATAGGTTAACTGGTAAAGACTTATATACTGTAGTATGTATACTCTGTAAAGGTGGTAAAAAGGATAAAAGTGAAGAAATTCATAAAGTTTCAGTGCGGTCTGGTTGCCTAGTAGGCAGACTGTGAGTTGAGTTGTCGTTTTCACATTAAAAATCAACCATAAGAAATAAAAATTGTCATTGTCAGTTTTTTTAAATAACTTTTTTGTACGCACGACAGAAACGACGTTCGTTACGGTTTAAAAATTAATAAATCCATTGTATTGTAAATATATAAAATAAATAACTAATCTAGAGAATTTAAACCTAGTAAACCATTGAACTTCTCCGGCGGGAAATCAAACCCGGGTCTCCCATGACAGGATACTGACCACTATACTACAAATATTTAATAACTGTATGTGTAAAAGTGAATTTGTATCTACATTAAATGACACTCACACATACACACAGCACTTCGTTACGCGACGATTTCTATAACATCGCACTACCCATAATCCGCGTTTTGGAACTTAGTTTCAAATTACTTACCATGCGCGAGTGCTGCACCTCTGGCGTTGCAAACGTCCATAGGCTACGGTGACTACTTTCCATCAGGCGGGCCGTATGCTTGTCTGCCACCTCAGTGGTATAAAAAATGGACAGACCCATGATCTTATTATTTTCATTTAGGTGGCTTCCTGTGCCCATAAATATGAAGTGACTTAAGTTTATAAATAAAGCTCACACCAGTAATAGCTATTACAAAACAATTCGATTTTCCTAAATAACAAATGTACAAATAACCAACAGAACGTCAGCAATATTTTGTAATGGAGTATTTCAAAGGTAAGGCGGAAAACAATAAGCTCCAGATTGCATGAGCTAGCCGTCGATTTAGCTAAGGTTCAATGTCTTCTTGCATGGACCCACTTCAAAATTATTATATTTTATACTGAACATATTACTAACTTTTAACGTTACGAATAACATTATTGGAGGGGAAACAATATATTAGCACAGTATAAAGAGAGAAAACTTATGATCTTTCGGCTGTGATATTAGTGAAAGTTGAAGCGCTCGTGGCCTCGCGGTCTTAGTGTTCTGTAAACGATCACTGAGTTACGCAACTTTTACTATGGCTGGTCCTCGGATGGGTGACCACTTTGTGGCATTTACATTTGCGAGCGTTTCCGTGCTTCGGAAGGCACGTTAAGAAGTTGGTCCCGGTTGCCAGTAAAATGGCAGTCATTAAGCCTGGTTGAAGGCCTTATGGGCGGCTTGAAAATTTCAACAGCAGGTAGCCACAACCTGCGTCTGTCTATTTCAACACGGCAATGGGCTCACCACCTATTACGTGGGACAGGAATCCATACGTTGAAAAGTGAGCATATAATATGCCTCTGCCACCCCTTCGGGGATAAGGTGTGATGGATATTTATTTTATTTTAAATGTATCCCAATTTTAATATATTATAACCTAAAAAAAATGATAGTCAAAATGTACATATTAGCTACGGTAATCACTTCCAATCAGTTGGGCCAAACTATTGTTGGCCACAAAAAATTAATAAATAAATTTATTTATTTTGTATAGAGCGTTTTAATGGCGCTTACAAGATATCATATACTAGACCTAAAGATAAATTTAATATTTTTAACGTGACCACCGATTAAGATCGCAGCCCACCAGAGAAGCTTTTCTGATGGCCTATTTACAAATTAATATTATTTTACGAAGCCAGCATATCATTTCTGCGTAATAGTTTTTTTCATACATTATTCTTATTCATATATCACTTCGATAATTGTGCGGCGTAACTTTGGCCGACCGAATACGTAACGAAGTGATACGCAATATGGCAGGTTTGAATGAAAGTGTCAGCGTTAAACTGGAACAGGGCGTGCTCCGTTGGTTTGAACACGTCTAATGAATGAATGAGGAACAATTGACGAAGAATGTATATTGTGCGAAAGTAGAGGGTAGAAGAAGTCAGGGTACGCCGAGACTTACATATGAAGACCACGTGAGCAGATTGCTCAAAAACGGAATAGTCAAAAGTACTCGGATACTGAAGCAATTGATGAATCTGCGAGAAGCGAAAGTAGTATGCATGAATCGTGAAGCATGGCGATCTGTCCTCTCTGACTACTCCGTCAGGGATACAGCATGAAGATAGTTAATTAGTTATATGTGTTATAGATATATCAAGAAACTTTCTGTTTTTCCTATTTCATATTAGTATTATGAATAAAAAATGTGTGAGTACTTATGTACACACGTTAGAAATTATACTTCTTTAGTCTAATAACATTTCATCACATATACCACAACTTTTTGTTTGTAACGAGAATGAAAAACTAGTAAAAAAGATAATGAAAACTACTTTGAATGTAATTAAAAGTGGTCATGGAAACACTTATTAGCTAATTTCAAGGTGCTTTTACGTTTGCATAGAGACACTTATCAGTTAACTTCATGGTGTACGTTTTTAGTGACGGTCTGCGGGCGCATTGTAAAAATTTACTCTCATCATTTTTCACTAACGCGCCAAAAGAAATATAACTTCAAAAATACTCATGTGTATATCCCATGACTTCCGCACCCTACATTGATTAGTAGCCTGCGGTCTCCTTTTATTTCTTCCCTTTAGGAGCTAGGTGCAGCATTTGGCTTAAAATAATAATTGGTGTTGGGAACGCAGCTACTGTCTGACCAGCCAACCCCGTAAAGGCATCGGCGTCATTGTCTCGTGCTTTAGTCAGCAGCTGTACACCATGTGCTCAATTTTTCGTTCAGTAATTAAAAAAAAACATTAAACATTATCGTTTCTTTCAGCATTACATTAGCATCCATTGAATCTTAAATTATATTAGATTTTTTTTTAAATAATGCCTTACATTCTTATATTTATAAGACATAAATGACATTAGTTCCGTAATACCAAAACCGTCGTATTATATTACCAATATGATCTTGATGATACAACATCACGATCAAATAAATTACTTGGGGCATTACATCCATGAGTAAGGTTGTATCAACACATATATATTATACTCTCACGTATGAGCTCCTGAACGATAAATTCTATCCGCTCTGCGTATTTGTTATAAAACATTCTACCTGGAAACATTATTTGAAGTGCTTATCTGATGCAAATAATATGTATTCGTTTTTTGTACATCTTTTTTTTACAAGCTTTCTATTAAGTATCTATCAATGTATGTATGTTTGTTAGGTTGGATTCTTGCAATACAATTTAGAAGCAGATGTTTCCAACTGAGCGACCTGAGATGTTGTATACATGTTTATTTTGAATGACAATTCAAGGTTACGTATGTGACGTCACTCTAAGCCCAACATGGTGGAACGCACAAGTGGACTAGTAACTACTTGTAAAAACTGTCTCTGAAATTATTTTATTTATAATTAATTTATTAGTACGGGTGACACTTATTACACGGGTCGCTCCAATATCCCCCCGTCTGCAGTGAAAGAAAGTCTTGTGTCTGAAATTGAGGCTACTCTTGCAAGAGTGTCCGATTGGGGTAGGCAAAATCTTGTCCAATTTAATCCTACCAAGACTCAAGTTTGTGCATTCACCGCTAAAAAAGCCCCATTTACTGTAGCGCCGCAATTCCAGGGCACACTTCTTTCCATCTCCAATAGTATTGGGATCGTTGGTGTTGAGATCTCTAGTGACGTCCAATACAGTAGTCATTTAGAGGACAAGGCGAAGCTGGCGTCCAAAAAGCTCGGAGTGCTCAACAGGGCGCGGCAGTACTTTACTGCAGAGCAAACACTGCTCCTCTATAAGTCACAAGTGCGGCCGCACATGGACTACTGCTGTCACCTTTGGGCTGGTGCACCTGAATACCAGCTTCGACCTTTCGACTCGGTAGAACGGCGTGCTATGAGGATTGTCAACGATCCTCTACTAGCGGGCGGCGTCGAACCCCTTCGCGACAGGAGAGACTTTGCCTCCTTATGCGTGTTCCATCGCCTGTACAACGGTCTGTGCTCTGAGAAATTGTTTGACATGATGCCCACGGCTACCTTCCATCATCGCACCGCTCGCCATAGATAGGGTGTTCACCCTCACACTTTGCGTCCGGAGCGCTCACATACGGTTAGATCCGATAGAGGCTTTATTTCGCGTACGCTTAGGTTGTGGAATGAGCTCCCTGCCTGGGTTTTCTCGAACGTCTACGGTATGGGGTTCTTCATAAGGGGTCTTAGAAGGTTTTTAGAGTCGGCAGCGCGAGTGCTGCACCTCTGGTGTTGCAAACGTCCATAGGCTACGGTGAACACTTTCCACCAGGTGGGCCGTATGCTTGGCTGCCACCGCGGTATAATAAAATAAAAAAATTATAGTTATTATTTTATTTTTTTTATTTTTTTATTTTGACTGTCCCTGTTGCGTGGTGAGAGTGTACCCGACTGCTATCCGGTCGTGGGTTCGATTCCTACCCAGGATAAATAAATAAATAAATAAATATTGTGGGAAACTTTTCACACAGCGGCGCCATCTAGCCCAAATTAAGCTAATATAAGCTTGTGTTATGGGATCTAGATAACTGATAAACATACTTATATATTTCTAAATACACACATATTATAGATAAAAGTTTGTGTGGTGAGTACGATGGTTTATTCTGTGGCTGGGTGTTATTTTTCTATAATATGCATATATTTAGAAATATATAATTATGTTTATCAGTGATCTGGTTACCATAGTACAAGTGCTTAGTTTGGAATCAGATGGCGTTGAGTGAGTTGTCCCAGTGACTTTTTATTTGGTTATCGAAATTATTGTACGAGTATTTGAAAGCACATAACAAACTGAAAAAGCGCATTAGTTTTTCACTGATACTTAAGTGGAAATCACGATGTCCCCGCCAAAGATGTCGATGGCCACTTAATATGATTAATTGTCTCAAAGTTTGTTGGCTGAGACACTTTATAATATCCTTTGTTGGAGATGAGTCGTGACATAACTGGGGGAGCTAACAATGTTTGAGACGGACGAAATTATTCTATTAAGAAGTTTTTGATGGGTGAGATTTTCTATCATATTTCACAACGCTTTCTTTGTTGGGGGTTTAAGTAACTTCTGTGTGATATTAAACTTATGTCGTTAATAGTTCCAAAGATAAAGACATCATGTCTAATGGCGAATCTTGGCACTAAAATTGATTATTATTTTGAACCACTCTGACGTCAATATTGAGTGGTTCGTTTATATTTTAGTGTTAATCAGGTAATTATAAAAATATATAACTTTTTTTTATACCACTGACAAGCATACGGCCCATTTGATGAAAAGTAGTCACCGTAGCCTATGTACGTTTGCAACACCCGAGGTGCAGCATTCGCGTAGCCTTTCAGTTAAAAACCTTCTAAAACCCCTTTTGAAGAACCCCATACTGTAGATGTTTGGGAAAACCCAGGCAGGGAGTTCATTCCACAATCTAAGCGTACGCGGAATAAAAGATTCTATCGGACCTAACCGTATGCGAACGGTCCGGACGCAAAGTGACCATAAACTGCTTATTTTAGGGCCGTATTCCAGAACGTTTATCAACGCTCAAGATACACTTGAGAGTAGATTTTATAAGGCAAAATCTAGTCTCAAGCGTTCATCGAGTATTGAGTAACGTTCTGGAATACGGACCTTAGACTATGGCTTGCGTATTGGAATATCATATTAACAAACAATGCTATCTTCATTACTCAATCTAACGAGCCAGTAATAATTTTGCTAGTGTAGTTTTTCTTACTGTCCAACGTTTGCCAGCCGAGTTAATACAAGGTTTTGTTTTGAGTATACCTTCTTTACGTCATGACCTCATATCTTGTTAGTCAGCAGGTGCATCACTGGTATTGCCCCGAAAATTTTGCTAGTGCATCATCACACGCGTACCTAGGTATCGTACGCATATTCGTAAACTGTACAATAATTCTAATACATCCTAAGCAAATGATATAAGATAAGTCATTTAATTGTGCCGTTAATTAAATTTGCTTCGTTGAAATTTAGTTAACCTCAACCAATGAATAAGGTAGGTTACTAAGTAAACCTCGTTTGATAAATCAGTGAACTCAGATACTAGCGACTTTAGTTTGACGAATCCTTGTATTCCGTAATATTGTGATGTTCCTTAATTTGCATCAAAGCGCTTGAACGCTTTCCGAGTAGTTTATAATATGGCTTTGTTTAGGTTATGTGCTCCGTGAGATACAACAATTTTAGGTCACACTTCACAATAGATCTATGTATTCGTTTTAAAACTTGAATAAATCTATGTAAGATAGGTGAATTCAAAATACAAATGGTTATGAACGGTTCTGTGCCTCCTGTGATAAGTGATACAAGTGCAAAAAATTACATTTTACAGGAGAGCAAAAATAGGATTTAAAAAAAATTCTAGTTCGTGATGTAAGTGGGCTATAGCAGATATGAATACCTCTTTTTAAAAGTAAAATAATCACTTTCACGTTTGCACATTTTTGTGGTAAATACTATAGGTTTTGATAATTCTTGAAAAACTTGTGAGTTGTTTGCAATTTTTACGCCGCTAAATACTATTATACAACGATATAAAGCGATACATTAATTCTAGCGTACGCCAAACAAAGGTAGATTCAACAAATTGCAACAAAGAAATGACAATTCAAATTTTAATTTGATTACCCCTTACGAATCAGATTGTTGGTGACATTAAGTCGATGTTTGTTTCGTCTTCTCAATTTTTCTCCATACTTTATAATTTTAGATAAAACTATAATTTTCTCAAGTTAAATGTAGTTATGGTTTTCTTGCGTAAATTAGTAGATTAGCCAAAGAGATGTCACAGGTATTTCATTAAAATAAAAGTCATAATTTTCATTTACCTTAATCACTTGAACGGCCCGATTTTTTGATGACATGATTTTCCTAAACAAATTTTGGCTTAATTAATTAACTATCTTAGAAACTATAAAAGCTAGGAGAAAAATTTTAACTACTTAAAAATAGTAAAAATGAAACTGGGTATAGCAAAATACCCCGATCACAAAAAAAAAACAATACTGACTTAAATATAAACTACTTCAGCTTACTTAACCAAGTAACATAAATGAACTCACGAAAACTGACGCTCATTAGGCGACAAGTTAACGACAATTATCTAAAGCGGCACACTCACGGTTATAATTTCAGAGCAAATCCATTTTGTATGCACAAAGTTGGAAGTTTGTTAGCGTTGGCATTAAGACACGGGTGTTTTTAAGTGCTGTGTGTATGCAAGATTTACTATTCGTTTTAGGTAAACTATGTAACACCTTTGTTAATGAGAACTAAGGGGATGGGTAAATTAGTTCTAGAGTAAACTTTTGTAATTTACTATTTCAAGTTTTTTAAATGCTCATTGTATTTTTTTTTACGCGTCATCATTCACATCATCATCTCGATCTTTGGGGGCCATCCTACCCACTAAACCCCACGGTGTTCCGCCTTCTTCCCAACCGAATCGTAGTGTTTGATATTGATGTTCAATAAAGTTTGTTCTATTGTCCATTTATTACTATTTTTTCTATTTTATGTTGTTGATAACGTCGTAAGGGTAGAAGGAGTCAGGGTAGGCCGAGACTTACATATGAAGACCACATGAGCAGTTTATTCAAAAACGGAAAAGTCAAAAGTACTCGGTTACCCAGACGTGCATGTATGAAGCGCTTAATTAATCTAGAGGAAGCGAAAGAAGTATGTATGGATTGCGAACCCTGGAGATCTGTTCTCTCTGACTACAGGGATACAGCGTGAAGATAGTTACCTAATATTACATACAGTCTATTTAGTTATTAGCTTATGTACGCAAAAGGTAAAAAGAGATAAGAATAAAATTTACAAAATTGTACCTATATATATGTACAATTTTAATGAAATCTCTTCGATAGACTTGAAAGTGGCGATATTGTGAAGAAAAGAATGTGTTTGTATTCTGTGCCGACTCTACAAAATAAACTTTTTGAAATATATCTTCTAATTACAGAATTTTGAGCTTGTGCAGTTTTATAATAAGTAATTGTTGTATGTAGAAGTTTAGATTTTTCTCCCATATTATCTTACTTTTATTGCCGGATCTAGCAACCTACTTTGAGAATTATCTTCTCTGTAGATACTAGCAAGTGGCAATTCCAATTTAGAACAGCAAGCACATGCAGTTAATGACAAGTATTCCTTGGGGTTTGTGGACGTATCGTACTGTGTAAACATTTTACATTTGTGAAACGAAACCTTTGCTCAACGGTCCATGTGTTTACACACACTTGTTTTTATATGAACAAGGTAATCATTAATGCGACCCTGTATTTTGTGGGAGTTACGTAAAATTCATATTTAGGTATGATTATACTGTATTTTTTTTGTATCTCATTATATTTTAAATATTAAAAGTGCTTAATGCTTCATATTTTTGCCAGTGTGGGAACAGAATGGAGTACAAATATCACCCGGGATATTACCCGAAGATATTGTAAAAGGTGACGGAAACATTCGTCAAAGTTTCCATTATGTCTTTGTAATTGTTTTACTGATGTCCACATCTATTGACTACAACTCTCAATTGTAGGTATTTCGAAGAAAACTTCAAAGTTGCCTTAAAAGCCGCTGTGGCAAGGGCGCTATTATTAGCAGTTGTAGGCAACGAATAAGGACATTACTAGTGTCATGCACAGTTACAATATTCACTTTATTAGTGGGTAGATTCTTGAGTGGCAACCCCGTAATGGAAATCGCAGTGTGGTAAACAGGCGTTCAGCCGAAAAGAAGAACTGATCACCTACCGACGTAATACGAAAACGAGATCTGTCAATAATGGTGGAATCCCAGTGCCATCCATAAATCACGTCGTTTATTAATTTTACAATAATGTATAAAAAGCTGCCCGATTTGTTGACCATCATGATTATTGCTCTGCCTTTCTGGGTAATAGATAGACAGACGGATAATTCTTAATTGCACACCATTACAATCAGTACTTTAATGACTTAAAAACTACAAGTGATCGTAGCGTGATAACATATAAAAATAAAATAATAAAATAAATAAATATTGTGGGACATTTTTTTATACAGCGACGTCTAGCCCCAAGTAAGCTAATATAAGCTTGTGTTATGGGATCTAGACGACTGATAAACATACAATTTATATATTTCTAAAACGTACATACCTATTATACATGGGAAACACCCAAACTCCAAAACAAACATTTGTGGATCACATAAATATTTCTATAAAATATATATTTCTTTACCGAAGTGATACGCAATATGGCAGGTTTGAATGAAAGCGTCAGCGTTAAGCTGGCAAAGTGCGTGCTCCGTTGGTCACACGTCCAACGAATGAGTGAGGAACGATTGACGAAGAATATATATTGTTCAAAAGTAGAGGGTAGAAGGAGTCAGGGTAGGCCGAGACTTACATATGAAGACCACGTGAGCAAATTGCTCAAAAACGGAAAGGTCAAAAGTACTCGGATACCCAGATGTGCGTGTATAAAGCGATTGGTGAATCTCGAAGAAGCGAAAGAAGTATGCATGGATCGCGAAGCCTGGCGATCTGTCCTCTCTGACTACCCCGTCAGGGATACAGCGTGAAGATAGTTAGTTAGTTAGTTAGTATAAATATTTCTTCCTACCCGGGAATCGAAACCTGGCGGCAGTCGCACTGCGCCACCAAGGCATAATATTAGTTTGAATTATTACTAATAGTGGTAAATTCACATTGAAAAAATAAATATTCATTTGATTTAACAAACTGCTTATAGAAAGAGAAGCATTTTACAACCTAGTTACTCGTAGAATAGCTCAATACAGAAAGGTAGTTATTGAGTTCCTAAACACAATAGTAGGGAGGAATATCAATTTCGCAATACACTTCAGCGTGTTTTACGGCACAACGATCACGAATTTGAAAGAGTGAAAACCCATGCTATTCCATTCAATACTTTTTTATGGGAACGGTATTTTCTGTTTTAGATACTCGCTTGGATGCGTAGCGTTATTGTTTTTGAATAACTGTTACATAATTTAGACGTCATTCATATTTTACTGTCTCGTGGAAGCATTTTTAACCCCACACGTGTTATAAGTTCGGTGAGTATTTTTTTTTATTTCTAGCACAGCATACAGGTCATGCAAGTTTAAGCAAGGTTTTACACGCAAAAGAAAAAATTCACTGCAATCCCGCTACATGTTACTTCAATACTCAACTAATGTTCTTAAAACTATTAAAATCGATTTCTAATAATCTTTTGTATCAAAACGTCGAAATTTATTTTTGTTACTCTGTCATGGCTGTTTACCTACGTAAGTATTTGCCTTTAACGTTTCTGAACGAAACATTTGTAAAATCTGTGATGTTTGCAAAAAGCTAATTAATTTAATTTTAATTACATTTATTCTAATATTGTAATTTTAATTTTGTTAATTTTGTTCTAATTTTAATTATTTACTCGCAATTGTGATAAAAAACATTGTATGTTTCACGAGCGGTACGAGAATTCCAATGCTCAATTCAGACAGAGCCTCGATCGCAATTTCTTACTTACCGCCCTTAATACACAATGTACAATTAAAGGTGTCCGTGCTTACAAAATAACTGTTAAATTCCTTAATTTTGTGAGTATGTCTAAAATGTTGACCTTTGATCACTATCCGATTTCGGCTACACGTATTTAAGTAGAATGATAAATATATTAATAATTTATTATTGTATTTGTTTATTTTTCATCAGATTTATAGTGATTTTATTTTATTATTTGAGTAATTTTCAGCAAGCCCTTTCATTTAATACCAATAATGTAGCGTGCATTGATAATAACTAGTCCACCATCTTGAGTGTTCCAATATGTTAGATAGTAAGTGACTTACACGGCTTCGCCCTCCAATGTAGTGGCGTGATGATATATAGCCTTCCTCTATAAATGGGCTATCCAACACAATAAGAATTTTTCAAATCCGACCAGTGGTTCCTGAGATTAGCGCGTTCAACGAAATAAACAAACAATCTCTTCAGCTTTATATATTAGTATACAATTAGAAAGACGTCAAATAGCTAACCATGCATTATCGTCCAAACTAAACGTGTATACTAATTTTTATCTTAACCGATTGAAGATATCAACTTTAAAATTAAGTCGCAACATTTCACCAGAAACATCCATACTTTACAAGTTAATTAAATGCTTATAGCTTATAACTTTCCTGAATAATAAACGCTATGTAATGAAAAAATAATTTTCAAATATAATGATTTGCGCAGATTAACTTCTTTTAGAAAACGTAGGTACTCTACCGTCTATAGAGGTAGACTTTATAGAGGAGACACTAATATATGGTGAATATTATAAATAAAATCCATACAAACATTTATATTATACACTAATAAGAGTTATATACGTATAATATAAATATATACGTATTTAAACACTAGTGTGTTTTATACGTAAAATGTAAAACAACATATCTTCGTGTTTATATCACACTGTATTAATGAACTTCACGTTAACGACGCTTAGCAATTAGTTTGAACAGCGGCATTATACGGAGTATATTATGTTAACAAAGCTTATCTACTGGACAACAACACTGTTATCGGAGCTTCCTTTTCACGTTAGCGTCTTAGGGTTGCGGGTACATCGTTGGGTAAATATATAGTCTCCTTAACACTTTATGTATATTTAGCTGTATATATTTTCACCAAAAACAAATATTTTTCAAATATGAGCTGTGGTTTGATGTCATCATCATCATACGAGCGTCTGTCCCAGTTGCTTCCGTGGTGTCTGCTTTTTCTTCTCCACATCGCACGGTCGTCGGTATCCCCTGTAGTGAGATTGTTGGGCTATTGGCAATTTTTTCGTTAACCCTACACTGTGGGAAAGACAGAAAGTTTTGTTAGTGGTTGTTTGAATAGATATTATTTTTGTTTTCATTGGATAGGTTTATGGTATATTGTAAAGATTATTAGTCTTTCAAAACTATTGTAGGTATTCAATTTTTTTAAATTAAGGGTTCGTTGTAAGATATTAAGTTTTAAACTGCAAATTTTTGGAATCAACTATATAGAAATTAGAATTCAGATTTTCATCAAAGTCTTTTGTATGGTACTGGTATGTGTTTGGTACTGTAAGTTATTCTACATTAATTTTTTAAGTGATATTCTAGAATGATGGGAGCAAATGATGAAGATAATAGTGTTCTTACATGATACCTATATGCTCCCGTATCTTACAAGACTATTTGTGACGATCCCAAGCGCCATATAACGATGTAATTCACTGGCCAACCCCTCTTCTCACTACTAACTGTCAGCGTTAAAGACTTCCTGCACGCGATAGACAAAAGCTGTTACCTTATCTTTTACTATTAACAGTCTACTAAATCAGTTTTAAACTTTCAATATTACAGATTGGTTTTGATAAATAACTCATTAAATAATAATGTCTGTTACTACATTTTTGTATTGATGAATTTAATTATCAAATCAGCATATCGCTGCTGGACGTATTCCTCTCCCAATTATCACACTTTAGATCGGAAGAGTGTTTAGTACTTTGTACTGACCAGACTGGTTGCTGCAGGGTTCTGTTTCGAGATTTTGTTCTCCTCACCATAACCACACCAGTTAGTCAGTAGGTAAACAGCAGGTGCGGCTGGCTTGTGGCCTGTGGCTGAGGGCACTCTATATGTGTACATTAATCTAGAACTATTAGATTTCTTATAGATATAAGCATAATTGTAATGTATTACAAGTACATAAACCTTTAAATAAATAATTAAATAACTATTTTACAGGCAAATCTATTTATAAATAAATGAATCCCTATTTCCCTTGGTCACACCATCACGTGTCAACGGCTGGACTGATTTGAATTTTTTTTTTGTATTGGATAGAGCATTTATTGAGGAAGCTATATATCATGACGCCACTACATAGGAGAGCGGAGCAGTAATCATAAGTGTCAACAAATCAGGAAAACTTTCATACATTTTTGGAAAATTAATAAGCGTCGGGATTATATGGATTGGAAGTATGTCACGGACGGAGCCGGGCAAGACAGATAGTACTGTGTTTAGTTAAGTTTTTAAAATGAATTCACAATAAATAGGTGTAGTACTTAACTTACTTTCCTGTTTAAATATGATCATTAGGGAATAGTTGTATCACTCTAGAATGGTGTAATTTAGCTTTAAGTAAATATGTAGAATGTTTCATTCTATATGCATTCTATATTTATCATCTACATTAAATACAATGTTTATCATCTACATTCAATAACTTATAAACAAAACTCAATAACCCGATAAAAACTAAGCTTCGTATAATAAAACGTAGTATAGTAAAGGTTCCAAACAATATTCAGCGATTATGTTCGCAAGCAAAATCAAAACTAGTTTAGCCTTTTTAAAGCAGTTTAGGTGGAAAGGTAGTGAAAGTAAAGTCAAAGTCCCGTAGTTCTGGACATAAAGAATCAAATTTTGTTGCAAACATATTAGATTCACAAGAATACACTGAATAGATTTATTTATCTATCACGCCTATCCCCGAAGGGTGGCTGAGGCATATATATTATATGCCCCCTTTGACCGTGTATGTTCCTGTCCCACGTAATAGGTCGTGGGTTCATTGCCATGTTGAAATAGACAGGCGCAGGTTGTTGCTACCTGATGTTGAAATATTTAAGGCGCCCATAAGGCCTTCAACTTGGCTTAATGACTGCCATTTTATTAGCAACCGGGACCAACGGCTTAACGTGCCTTCCGAAGCACGGAACTGGGTTGGGTCTAAAGGGCCGAGTAAATTTAGTAAATTTAATAGATTAAATTCAATAATACAAACAGTGTCTTCAAAAATATTAAGATAGAGATATAGAACAACTAACCATCCGACTTAAACGGTACTGCAATTTACAATCATCAAAAGCGAGAAACTTCATAATAATTAACGACATTTCTATTTGGTCGATATAAGATTGCCTTCAGATAACAGCGTCTTTGAACATTACATAGTGAGGTATTATTAATATTCATGAGATCGAATTGAATTTGGTTGGTGTAAATATCTCTGTCTTAAAGTTCTTGCTATTGTCATAATGTAATAATGTTAGCGCAGTCAATACTTGTGTTGTAGTTTTAGTTGATTACATAATTCACATTACGTTATTTAATATACCTCAAGAAATTGACATCAAATTCCATGAAATATGTGAACATTTCATTGAAATTATCCCTTTAGATCAATCAATACTTAATATTAATGACTATCTCCATACAGGGTTACATACCGAAAAACCAAACAAAGAGAATGGACGAGTTCAAAACTATACAGTTTAGTAGTTGAAAACGGAAACCAAAAATGACAAAAAAAAAGAGTAAACTGACTAAAGCCCTAGCCTTAATGCAGAGCACTCTCATCTCCATTCATTTTCATGTCATTCCTCGAGGCTTAGCTTAAATATATTCTGCCACTTTTCTCAAAATTTCGCCTAAACTCCTAGACCGTGCAGCTTATGTTAATATAGTGTCTACATAATTAACTGATGGAATATTTTACGTGTGGTTATATTGTAGTAATAAGCTCTTCACTTCTTTAATCATTTTGTGACAGATTACTATTTATGTATAGTTTCTTTGTCACGATTATAATAATATTTTTTTTACTTTATAGTTAAAACCATGTCTTTTTTCTGTCTATGTGCTTTGTTGTAAATAATAAAATGTATATGTTAGAATTAATATAGCCTGAAAAATATTGAGCAAGAGAAGAACTGTAATAATAGATTGTTACTTTTTCTAATTCATGGTCAAATAAGAAACAATTATGGATACTTTAATTCAGTTCACGCTTATTACCTCCGTGAACGGCTATCACTATGTTTTATTTCAGTTAAACAATTGTGGCATGAAACCTTGAATTATCTTCTGCGACTAAAATATTTGTACAACATAAATTTGTCATGATTTCAATTTGCGTACACGTCTTACGTCTGAAAAGACATACATAGATTTGTACGCAAATGTCGTCTAGTATGTAAAAAATGGCTGAGATCTGCTAAAATATTGCAAATATATCGTATCAATTTTTGATCTGTGTTAATAAATATTGAAGCTCACTAATAAGATACATAAATAATATATTTTTCTACACTCATGTAGCTAACGTCGCATAAGAAAAAGAATTCAAGATGGCAGTACGACCCTTTTCGACAAAAGCCAGTTTACCTGGAAACATTACTAATTCATTTAAGACTTATTTAGATTAGGCCCAAACTGTTTTGATCGACCTCAGGACAGACTATTCAATTATAATAAGATCTCATATATATTCCGAAATACTGTGTAAGATAAAAAATAAATAAAATTAGTAAATATTGTTGGGACAACTCACACAACGCCATCTGATTCCAAACTAAGCAGAGCTTGTACTATGGTAATCAGATAACTGATAAACATACTTATATATTTCTAAATACATACAATTATAGATAGATAGATACAGAAGAAACCAACGTGTTCACCACACAAAGTTTTATCCTGGGTGGGAATCGAACCCACGACCTCTTGCGTAGCAGTCGGATGCACTCCCACCGCGCCACAGAGGCAGTCAAGATTGATGCAGTAAATGTTCGGAAAAATTCTGACTTACCAAAGAATCTATTTTCACATCGTCAGTGGAACGGGCCACTTTGCAGATTACTAAAAACATTTTTTTTAAACTCCAGTTCGACAGCTGCTGAGCGAGCCCGTTTACTAGCAGTGGAAACGTGAGAGTCGGGTCTGTGGCTACAAGCTCTTCCTTTGTCTAACAATGGGACCTTGTTAGACGATACTACCTTTCGCATTGCTCCTTGCCTTCGTTTGGGTGCGTTATGTGTTTCTCTGCGCCTGTGGCATTGTTGAGCAGTCGTTGATCGCCTTGGATATCATGGCTTGTCTTGCTACAGGAGTGCTGGGGGCCGAGTCTGCAATTTTAATCGTATCGAAATATAATCGAATTTGTCGCTCAATAGAAAGCTACCGATACAACTTTAACAATTTTTCGTAGTCTACTATTATAATCGTACTGCTATTGTTCGGCCGATAGAATTCTACTAGCACGTACCGCGCCAATGGCCGCTAGTCAGTTGCATTTTTGATACTCTACTAACATTTTGAAAGCTAAAAACAGAGATTCTGGGTCTATTATACTGCTTGTCAACAGTAGACTCGGCCCCCTGGGCGAATACCATGGCACGCGAACCTTAACGACTGAATCCGACGTGCTCTTTGACGCCGTACAGCGGTGCCAGCTAAACTTGAACTGAATGGTATGACGCGCGTCGGCGGCAAGAGACTGGACGGAATGTCTTTGTTGCAGTGGGGAATAAGTAGGTGTTTAGTGTGGGATTGTTGCAATGAATGGCGGTGTTGTTTGTGTTAGTGTCAAATTTCCATATTAAGCTGCAATAAGGAATCCACTACCTTATTAGAGCAAGGACACGGGACTTGACTTCAACAAAGGACTGGACATAATTAAAACTAAGAGCTAAGAAAATACATAACTATACTTAAGACAAGGATGTATGGACTGAAGTTTCCTTTGCCTTCCCAAGACGTGCGAAAACATACAACAAGAATAAACAACAAAGAAGAAAACATTATTCATGTAAATTTATCCAACAAAAATCTTAAGCTAATTCCATGTCTAATGCCACTATACTTTTTACGAACTTATCTATTAGCTTTGGAAGTCTGGAAGTCTTATCGGAGGTAAATCTACTGTATCGACTACACACAAATGTCGTTAATTCAGAGTGCCTTTATCTACAAGTGTCTTACGTAAACCCTAACTTCGTACTTTAATGACTTGATTTTCTCTCTCTCGTAAAAGCAGTATCACTTAACATTTTCTTCGAAATCTGATTCCTACTTACTTGGTTTTATGTGCTGTTTCGTGAAGTTGTTTTCTTTGATTATTCGTCTTAAGAATGTTTACCAAAATGTAGGATCGAAATATTTTAAGGACGAAGCTCTAAATTAGTTCATTTTTTATTACATTTAATAGACGTTTTGTATAGATTTACTTCTATACTAATATAATCAAGATGTATGATTTGAAAGTTTATTTGTAATGTATAATATCAGAAACTACTAGGCCGATTTTAAAAATTCTTTCACCGTTATAAGGCTACATCCTTCGTGAGTAACATTTTAAAAATCCAATATAACCAATATTTGATTTTAAAAAATTAAGGGTTCCGTACGAAATTTTGAATTGAAAAACTTCACCACTCGGGTGAAGCTGCGGACATCAGCTAGTATGAAGATACATACGCATACATACTGTCACGCCTTTATCCCCAAAGGGGTAGGCAAAGGCATACTATACGCCCATATTTTACCATATGCATTTGTCCCACATAACAGGTGGTGAGCTCATTGCCGTGTTTAAATGGACAAGAGCTGGTTGTGGCGACCTGCTGATGAAATTTTTCAAGCCGCCCAGGCTAGGCCAGGCCAGGCTTAATGACTGCTATTTCTGGCAAATGGGACCAGCGATTTAACGTGCCTTCCGAAGCACGGAAACGCTCGCAAATGTAAATCCTACAAAGTGGTTACCCATCCAAGGACCACCTATAGCGCATGTTGCTTCACGCAGTGATCGCTTACAGAACACTGTACAACTCAATAATATAAGAGAAAGAGATTGTTTGTTTGTTTGTTTGTACGTACTATTTTAAGAAATACTGATTCGAAATTAGTAAACGTGTATATAGTTTTACACAGCGTTATCTAGCTCAAAGTAAGCTTGAGGTATGGGATCTAGACAACTGATAAACATACCTATATGGACACACTATAGCTGCGTCACGTAACGGCGTCGCAAGTCCATACATTTTTATGGCCACTAAAAATAATATACGTACCGCGCTAAAAGAATATTTCACTTCAAAAATTATGTTAAGTTAGCATACTAATTGCTTGAAAAATTTATCCATTAAAAACTTTATTATAATCAGCAATCAAAAAGTCTATCCAGCATAACATTTTATAACTAGTGCTACGTACCAGTTTTAATTTACTATTTTAAAGCGTAAAGATATAGGTACCTACAAACGAAACATTTAGATTAGCTGCCTGTATATTCAAACATCCTCATAAACCCAACTACGAACATTGTTTTATAAATTTTCAGCGGTTTGTGAATGAAACGAAACTTTTCAAATGTTGTTTTGTGGCTTAACGTTTTCAGTATTCTCTGAATTACTTTTCAGTTACAGTTTAAACCGCAAACGGGGCAGTCAAGCTGAAATTTTTCACCGCAGACTAAACTTTGAAAAGTACTTGACTTTTGTATTGAAAATCAATGTTTCACTGTGTACATAGAATGAGGTTTGGACGAATGAATTGAAAATAGTTTTTACCCTTTGAAGTTCTTAAATTGTTTACGCGATTACAAATTAATTTCGATTCTGTTAGGAGTCAGTTATCCTGATTCAATTTAATTTTGTTTACTAATATAGTTGAAGCCATACTTTGAAGCATAGAAACAGTCCGAAGCATTTTGTGGCAATATTATTGCTCCTGATTAAGTTACTAGAATTGGGAGATATTTCTTACCATGTATTATCATTTTTATTTCTGTTATTTTCTTTAATCAGTTTTGTTAAATGAAAACTTTTTTATTAAATCTTTATTAGATTATAGGCATACTCCCATCTCTTTACAAACGGACGTTCGGAGACAGCTTGAAGTGGGCATAGGCTAATCTCCTCCTAGAGATTGTGGAGGGGCAGCACATCTAACCGCTGCGGAGAGCCTCATATTGGGGCATACCCGTAGCCGAGATGAGAAGAAGGCGGCACATCGCGGGGTTTAGAGGGTAAGTCGGCCACCAAAGGCCAGGAGTAGAGGGATGATGGCGCTTAAATGCATTCCCCGCGTCTAAAAGTAATAGGCATACTAGGTGACAATAATAATCTGAGGCATAATTATTAAATCCTATTGCAGTAAGGGCCTCCGCGTATCCGCAACCGGCGACTTAGTAGCTTTGTGGAAGCCAGATGCGGCGACCGAGCGTGACACCGTATCGACACAGTCTCAAAGTCGCCGGTTGCGGATACTAAAAAAAGCCAGTACGGAACTGAACTGAACTGGTACGAATTGACTCGTTTATCGTGATGGGTGAATGGGCGACAACTGAATTAACTATTATTGTGTGTCGCGAACTGGAACGCAGACTTAATGATGAAGAGAAATATGTGACGTTCATTTATTGTTTAAATAGTTATATTTTTATTTTCAATTTGCTTTGATATTCTTTTTTTGTCCCAATCGGTGTATAAATAAGCAAATTAATTGGTCATTCATCCGGTTTTCCTAATTTTTGCCTTAATTTGGAAACAGATTTCACACACCTTCGAAGTTATTTGAAACGCTCATAGCGCCACCAATTCGGTGGCGCTAAATGATCAATACGTTAAGCATCTAGTCATCTCTACTATGGTCGCTCCTGAGACGGGTGATCTGTTTGTGGCAATTTGATTTACTGGCATTTCCGTGTTGGTCCCGGCTAGTAACATAGTAGAAGTTAAGTCAAGTTGAAGGCTTCATACGAGTATGTACGTAGCCACAGCTTGTCGCTGTCCTTTTCAACACGGCAGCGTTGAACACGGTAGCGTGTAACACTTCTGGCATTCAGGTATTGCACATTCAATCAGCTGTACTATATAGATAAGCATATAGTACAGCTGATGGAACGTGCAATACCTGAATGCCAGAAGTGTTACACGCTACCGTGTTCAACGCTGCCGTGTAGTATAAAAAGTTATTTCCTAATAGTTTCTTAGAAAGCTTGAACCATAGTTACATGGTAATATGTAACTATGGTTCAAGTAACGATGTAACTGCTCCCGATTTTACATTATCAATGTAATTATTGCATACTCTTTGTGTTAGAAGGACAATGAATATCCCATTTTTACACATTATAAAAATGCTGTTATTCAATTCAGTGATAGTATCTACTGTAACAAGGCTCTTTTTATCATAAGTTTACTGAAATACTCGAAATACTCACACGGCAATAGGCTCACCATCTGTTACGTAGGACAAAAATGCATATGGTGAAATGTATATGTTCTTATCACGGTTCCTTCCGTGGAATGCATTGATGATGACGATGGCATTTCATTACCTCCAAACTATATACCTCCAAAGTCCAAACTCTTAAAGTAACAGTACCTTATTACTTCTGAATACAAAATCACCGTCAAATTTCTAGGCAACATTTTCACTTTACCAAGGTCAAAAGGAACACGAATTACGCGAACGAACTAGCCGACTGGCAGAGTATTAGCGCTGTCTATCTTGTGGCGGAAGTTGTTCAGAGTAATTGAGAGAAACATGTTATTTAATGGAGGTCAGTGTTTGTAAGTATGGCTATTTATTTGATGCGTAAGAATAAAATAGCTTCTCTACTATTTGTTGAGGGCAGGACTAGTATCAATTATTTTGTGAACCTAAATGAATAAGAATGGAGGTTGAGACAGAAAAATAATCAAGGTGAAGACGCGTTTAAATAAATAAATATTGTGGGACATTTTCCACACAGCGCTATCTAGCCCAAACTAAGTTTATGCTATAGGATCTAGACAACTGATAGACTTACTTATATATTTCTAAATACATACATATTATACATAGGATACACACAAACTCCGAAACAAACATTTGTGGATCACACAAATATTTATTCCAAAAATAAATACTTATTTTCGGGAATCAAACCCGGCGCAACCTCAGAAACTCAAACCACTTCAAACCTTTCTGAATAATGCAACACCAAGTAATGTAATTCTGGCACTTGGGACTTGGGACTACTCATGGTCCCGCGGACTCTAAACTCGGTTGCGTAACTCAGTGTTCTGTAAACGGTCACTGAGTTACGCAACTTTCACTATCATTTTATTTCAGGACATAATAGACCCATATAAAGACAATTTACAATCTTAAAATAGCATTAATATTAACTGAATTATTAATTAACAAGTATATACATGAAATTTAATTTATGGTATAAATATTATAAAACTGAAGAGTTTGTTTGTTTGTTTGGTTGAACGCGCTAATCTCAGAAACTACTGGTCGGATTTGAATAATTCTTTTAGTGTTAGATAGCCCATTTATCGAGGAAGGCTATAGGCTATATATCATTACGCTACTACACTGGGGAGCAGAGCAGTAGTCATAAAGATCGACAAATCGGGCAAATTTTTATACACTATTGTAGAATTTATAAGCGACGGTGCAATAGGTGCGACGGGAGGTCGAAATATTCCACGGGCGAAGCTGTGGGGGTCATCTAGCTTATAGTATATAATTAAAATAGACGATATGTAAATATAATAATAGTAAAATAAGTAAAACATTAAGCATCATAAATATAATAACAAATTCAAACTTAATTTAGCATTCAAATAATTAAAATTAGATTTGGTACATTATGAAATAACAATAAATAACAATCAATCAAAATAAAACATCAATTAATATATGGCTATATGATTAAGTTATAAACTATGGCTGGTCCTCGGATGGGTGACCACTTGTGGCATTTACATTTGCGAGCGTTTCAGTGCTTCGGAAAGCACGTTAAGCTGTTGGTCCCGGTTGCCAGTAACATGGCAGTTGTTAAGTCAAGTTGAAGACCTTATGGGCAACCTACGTCTGTCTATTTCAACACGGTAATGGGCTCACCGCCTATACTCCTATACTCCGACAGCAATACTCATGGTGTAAAGTGGGCATACAATATGTATGCCTCTGCCACCCCTTCGGGGATAAGGCGTGATAGATTTAATCAGTTATATGTCGCTAACTCACTCACAGTATAGCTCCAGTGACCCAGTCATATTAAACTTACTACGAACCCGGAGTAAATAAAGCAACTTAATATAAACAAATGGAATTTTGAGCTATAAACAAAATTGCATTATTATTTCTCATAGCGTGACCAATAAAATGTGCCCCTTATTTTTGGGCTATAAAATTGTTGGTGCATGAGACTGACAGCGAAAGAGAGCGTAACTGTGGCGTGGAATATTTACGGAGATAGTAAACGTGGTTTGTTTTTTAACATTCTGCTATTTTTATCATTACTTTAAAAATGGCAAATAATATATTAAAATAAATAAATATCCATCACGCCTTATCCCCGAAGGGGTGGCAGAGGCATATTATATGCCCACTTTTCACCGTGTGGATTCCTGTCCTACGTAATAGGTGGTGAGCCCATTGCCGTGTTGAAATAGACAGACGCAAGTTGTGGCTACCTGCTGCTGAAGTTTTCAAGCCGCCCATATTATATTAAGAAAGAAAAAGGATCTATATTTAGGAGTTTGATAACATAAAAAGTAATTTAGTGACTTGTTGTGATATCTCTTTATTTTTCATCTCCCCAGTAGCTTTTAAACTCTAGGGTCCGCATTTTAGTCGTCACTAGCATCGGCTACCCGGACACAGCGGACCCCGGGCGTCGCGAGACGCAACTGGGACAGACGCTCGGATGATGATGATGACTAGCATCGGCTACTATTTAACTTTTTATTTTCCTTCCTCCCAATAGACTATGGCCCCGCGCTACAGCTTTATCCGGTAGTACGTAGTACTGTTACTTATTCCGTGCTGGTAGTCAGCAGGTTAAGGTTGGCTCAGGTTTCGAAGGTCTTTATAAAGCAACTGTACCCCTAATAGTTTCTCAACAATAAATAAAAATAAATAAATTTTGTAAAATAAATAAAAATAAATACTTTTTGTAAAATAATTAAATTTTATTTTTATTTATTGTAAAGCAACATAGATTTCTGCGTATTAGTCACTACTAGGTTTCCACTAATCCCAAGGTGAAATGAAGGGCACTTTTCGGATCAAACTAATAACTGAGTTGACTGAGATCATATTTCGTATCATTCGTATCATTCATAATTAGAGCTGTAGCTTAGTTTTGGATTAACTGATGGTCATTAAACAGATGATTAAACGTCTTGTTTTTGAGGAAAGATTATCACTTAAATAAGGATATACTGTCCAATTCTTGTATATTTACTCAAAATGAAACTTAATACTTACTGACACACAAAAAACCCTTTATACTGTATGTTATTTTGTATAAAATAGTAATATTTTGGGAAACTATGTGGTTCCCAAAGTGGCAGTGTGCCAGCCAAAGCCACATAATGTCCCGATCAAACCATAGAGAGCGATTATCGGAAAACAAAATCTGCACTCGAGTGAAATGCTTTTTGCACACACCAATTTACGATCTGACCATTAATTTTTAAATCATACCCAGAGAAATTCCACGTTTGTACATTAAATTTATAAACCTGGATTTATTTTTAGGCATATATTAATGATCTATACAGATAAATAAAACTGAAGTGTATATTCGTAATTCCAAATTAGCAACTCTTCAGTAAATGCATATGAAGAGTATTTACATAAAAAAGGTAATTACATATCTATACTAATATATAAACCTGAAGAGTTTGTTTGTTTGGTTGATTGCGTTAATAGCAGGAACTACTGGTTCTAGCATCTCACGCTGCAAGTCAAAGTTCTAGTAAGCGTCAACAATGACTATGCGTAAAACTCTTCGATGCCGCAGAAGATGCATTAGGCTCCACCGATCAGAATGATGTCCGTCTTCTATTAGTGTGAGCTTGGAGTGGATAACGTTCCGGGCCAGATGTTGCTTTATCAGACACTGGTTCAACGACCCGATGCGAAGTTTTCTTACTAGTACTCTTCTATAAATTTATAGAAGAATTGATCCCAAACAACAAGTAGAAGTCTCCAGGGACTGACGCCGGATCGAAGAATTCAAATCGAAAGACAAAAGAAAGAGTAAGAAAAGATCAAAGAAAGAACGACCAAACTATCTTAAATCACACGGGAGAACCGTGTGGTTTTAGATAGTTTGAGACCGGCGTGGCCATTCCAAAAAAGTGTAAATATTAATATGGAATCAAGATTACATGGCACGTCGTGTGGAACAGGCATAAAAACCTTTTCCAATTAAGTTCTTTCTTTCGTCATTCACAGTTTGATGGACTACGCTATTAACAAATCATAATTAGAGTATGTATGAAACAAGTTATACATTAGTAAATGCAATACACTATTTTCCTATAGCGGCGTTGCATATATTTTTATTTCGACCAAGAGTAGTTTATGCCCGTCTTTAAAGTTCGAGTTTCATTATGATAATTTGTGTAAACTGAATGTTTGTGGTTTTGTGAAAAGGTTATATGACTAGAGTGAGTTTCCTTCATCCCATTTTTAGATCAGGTTTAATATCTTTAATGAGCGAATTAAGGGACACTTTTAAATAAATAATCCAGAACTTTTTAATAAAAATTAATCACCAAGACAAACTCATGAAATCTCAATAATAAGCAGTCAAATTGTAAAGTTGTAGCATAGCTCCGTAATTTTTTATAGTTCTTGCTAAAAGTGCGAGAAACGTTACTTAAGAAGCAATCTTAAGTGAGAGAATTCAGAGTTATTTAAAAAGATTTTTAAAAATATCTACTCCTAAGTAAGTAAAATAAGGCATAACCAGTTGTATGGAAATTCGTTTGTTTTCAAAGTTAGAAATATACTATTATTATAATATATAATTATTATACTATTATTATAGTATTATTTGGTTCGTAATATATGTATACGTGTATTGCAGGTTAGTCCAATGTTACCAGAATAGGGTAAATAGGAGTTGTAAGTTTATATAAGAAATTTTCATTTTCAAAGATAGTAGCACCAAATTTCATATACCTATTTCTGATTAAAAATAAATAAATGTGATTTATAAGCTTTCAAAATTTTACTCTTAGTGCAGAAATTTTACTCTCAGTGAAGCAGTGAAGCTTTACTCTTCGTGGCCCCGCTAACTCAGTGTTCTGTAAACGATCACTGCGTTAAGCAACTTTCACTATAGGTGGTCCTTGAATGGGTGACCCCTTCGTGGAATTTACATTTGCAAGCGTTTCCGTGCTTCGGAAGGCACGTTAAGTCATTGGTCCAGGTTGTCAGTAAAATAACAGTCGGTGAGCCTGGTTAAAGGCCTTATGGGCGGCTTTAAAAATTTCCACAGCAGGTCGCCACAGATGCTCACCACCCGTTACGTGGGACAAAAATGCATACGGTGAAATGTGGGCGTATAGTATGCATCTGCCTACTCTATTGGGAATAAAGGCGTGACAATATGTATGTATGTATGTATGTACTCTTAGTGCTGTAAAATAGGGGAAATGAATAATTTGTCCTTCACTTCACCTTATGAATTCCATTTTATTTGGTAGCTGAAGAGGTCCTTTTTCCTGTTCCGTACTCATAAAAATAAGGAAAACCTTATATACTCCCAATGTATCATGAAAATAAATATAAGTAAATCCCTCTTCACACGAAGATCGTAATGATATCTAGTCTCACCGCCAGAACTTCAAATAGTCTACCTTTTTAGTATTTTTAGTATTTTTAGTATGCATCTGCCTACTCTATTGGGAATAAAGGCGTGACAATATGTATGTATGTATGTACTCTTAGTGCTGTAAAATAGGGGAAATGAATAATTTGTCATTCACTTCACCTTATGAATTCCATTTTATTTGGTAGCTGAAGAGGTCATTTTTCCTGTTCCGTACTCATAAAAATAAGGAAAACCTTATATACTCCCAATGTATCATGAAAATAAATATAAGTAAATCCCTCTTCACACGAAGATCGTAATGATATCTAGTCTCACCGCCAGAACTTCAAATAGTCTACCTTTTTTTTCCTCCCCGCGCTATAAATCGTTTTGAATCGAGGTAATATATCTTGAGGTTTGCTTACTACGTGTGGTAGATTCTAAAATATGTGTAAAGAAAATTTGCCCTTATGCGAACCAATGTAAATATATTGGAATAATCGGTGGCTGTGAATTTTTTTTTGAGTTTGATTTAAGGCATTGACAATTCTCAACGTTTAAAAAAATCTTCACTATCTTCACGCTGTATCTCTGACGGGGTAGTCAGAGAGGACAGATTGCCAGTCATCGCGATCCATGCATACTTCTTTCGCAGATTTCCTGTAGATTCATTAATCGCGTCATACATGCACGTCCAGACGTGCATGTATGACGCGATTAAGTTTGATTAAGGCTCAAAAGTACTCGGATACCCAGGTATCCGAGTACTTTTGACCCTTCCGTTTTTGAGCAATGTGCTCACGTGGTCTTCATATGTAAGTCTCGGCCTACCCTGACTCCTTCTGCCCTCTACTGTCACACAATATATATTCTTCGTCAATCGTTCCTTACTCATTCGTTTACAGTGTAATTAATAGCATAATTGTCAAGATTTTAGTTGGTAGCAGATGGTAGATAGCCTTTCCAAGATCTTTGGTGACCAAGCGCCGTCACCTGCAAGTGGTATACCTGCTGACTAACAGAAGAGGCACCGATGTGTTGGGAGGTCAGGTGTCCCGGTTGTCAGTAAAATAACAGTCGGTGAGCCTGGTTAAAGGCCCTATGGGCGGCTTGAAAAATTTCCACAGCAGGTCGCCACAGGTGCTCACCACCTGTTACGTGGGACAAAAATGCATACGGTGAAATGTGGGCGTATAGTATGCATCTGCCTACTCTATTTGGAATAAAGGCGTGATAATATGTATGTATGTATGTACTCTTAGTGCTGTAAAATAGGGGATCGAAGGTTGAATAAAAGTCTTTTGAAAAATAATAAGAAGCAAGGGTTAGAGGTATGGGGTGCAACGGGTGTTCGAAGTATGACACGGGCGAATTCTAGGATCACAGATAGTAGATAATACAAACGGAAATGAATAATTTGTCCTTCACTTCACCTTATGAATTCCATTTTATTTGGTAGCTGAAGAGGTCATTTTTCCTGTTCCGTACGCATAAAAATAAGGAAAACCTTATATACTCCCAATGTATCATGAAAATAAATATAAGTAAATCCCTCTTCACACGAAGATCGTAATGATATCTAGTCTCACCGCCAGAACTTCAAATAGTCTCCCTTTTTTTCTCCCCGCGCTATAAATCGTTTTGAATCGAGGTAATATATCTTGAGGTTTGCTTACTACGTGTGGTAGATTCTAAAATATGTGTAAAGAAAATTTGCCGTTATGCGAACCAATGTAATTATATTGGAATAATCGGTGGCTGCGATTTTTTTTTTGTGTTTGTTATAAGGCATTGACAATTCTCAACGTTTAAAAAAAACTTCACTATCTTCACGCTGTATCTCTGACGGGGTAGTCAGAGAGGACAGATCGCCAGTCATCGCGATCCATGCATACTTCTTTCGCTTCCTGTAGATTCATTAATCGCGTCATACATGCACGTCTGGGTATCCGAGTACTTTTGACCCTTCCTTTTTTGAGCAATGTGCTCACGTGGTCTTCATATGTAGGTCTCGGCCTACCCTGACTCCTTCTGCCCTCTAATGTCACACAATATATATTCTTCGTCAATCGTTCCTTACTCATTCGTTTACAGTGTAATTAATAGCATAATGGTCAAGATTTTAGTTGGTAGCATATGGTAGATAGCCTTTCCAAAATCTTTGGTGACCAAGCGCCGTCACCTACAAGTGGTATATCTGCTGACTCACAGAAGAGGCACCGACGTGTTGGGAGATCAGGTGGCAGTCGCTTCCAACAATGCCGAAAATGAAAAGCCAAATGATAGTTAGATTTTTTTATTTATTTTTTTAGTAATAGCACTTGTACTTTTCCACAAAATGTACTTTTTAACCTGACCGGTTTGGCATTTTCAAAGGTTGTTAATCTTTCAAGTCAACTCGTGCTGACTCAGTGTTTTGTTAACGAGCACTGCTTTAAGCAACTTTCGCTATGGCTGGTCATGGATGGGTGACCACTTTGTGGCATTTGCATTTGCGAGCGTTTACGTGCGTCGGAAAGCACGTTGATCTGTGGTAGCCAAGGCACATGGCAGTCATTACGTCGATGTGAAGGCCTTATGGGCGGCTTGAAAATTTTCAACGGCAGGTGCAAACTTTGTCTGTCTATTTCAACACGGTAATGGGCTCTTACCACCTATTACGTGGGATTGAAATACACACCGTGAAAAGTGGATGAATAATATGCCTCAGCAACACCTTCGGGGTTAAGGCGTGATTGATAAACAAAGCCTTTCATTTGATACCTATATTCTAGTAGTGCATTAAATACAACTAGTCCGCCATCTTTGGTGTTCCGCCATGTTGGATTTTCAATAATGTCACACAGTTAACCATGCATTTTCATTCAAACTAAACTTGTATATAAATTTCAGCCTAATCAGAAGAAAATATCTGCTTCAAAATTGTGTTGCAAGACTCTACCTGAACATACATACATTGCACGTTAATAAAAAGTTTGTAAAAAAATATGTTTCATCATAATACTCAAGGTGTATACGGTAATAAGATCGATATCCTTAAAAACTTAATCTAATACAAGCTATAGCTTGATCCTCGGTCCCAAGAAATGTACTCCGTTGATGGGTCTGACATTGATGTAGGTACACGTATTTATTACTGATACTCGCGACTTCGTACATATAAAGTGTCTACTTGAGGAACTTTATCAAAATAATTTAGGCATCTAAACTGTAATCTGTATCTACTGTTTATACTGTTGATTGATGGCACTTGTTGGAACTTGAATTAAAAAAATTTACTGTTCCATTTATTTACTTCATAAAACCTAACGGTATCACCATTTTTTATATTATTAAATGTGAGGCTAACACATATTGTATATTTAAATATATAAATAATTGGAACAGTAGGTATTTTATTTGTTTTGTTACAAGTTTTTTCATTCAAAATGAGTATCCTATGTACTTTACCATTATAACGTACGTCACTATAATCATAACCCAATTGATAGTTTTTATAAGGCCTTTACCATCCCTAGTAATGCCACTCATCTCCGTTCAATCTAATTTATCACCGTTCCTCACGTTGAATTAGGTATTCAGACTGGTTGATAATGTGTAAATAACATTATCAGACACTTATTCCTCACTCTTTGGGATATATTCTAAGCATTTAACATCTCTCTTGTACTTTTTTTTACGGATTTTTCACTCAAGTTCTTTGTGATCTCATACAGCCACTCAATAGAGGCTCATATTCGTCTGCAAGACATTCTTTTTTATACCCACCTTAGTCTACCCGATTCACTATCCTAGGAGTGCCTATATCTTTGTTTCACGCGAAGCTCTCGCTAAGGAGCCTGAGATCCACTTTCCGACAATTTTATTTACAAATCATTCAGTTTTCAGTATTAAATAGCACTGAAAGTTTCTGCACCATGTCAAACTTGAAAATTCATTTTCTATAAATATTATTAATGAACAAAATATTTACCTTTACGATTTACTATGATAAAGATGCCATACCAAAAGGAGTAAACGTATTGAGGAGCTCACTAATAGATATCCCTAGTAAATATACGGCCACACTACCTATGGATTGTTGATTTAAGTTTCTGCTATCGAGGCATTTTTTATTAATAACTTGAAAACTGATTGTATATTTTTTCCTTTTTCAAGTGAAACATTTCAGAAAAACATTATAATTGTAAAAAACATAGTCACATTTTTCAGTTACGCGCCATGTTTTTTTAAGTGAAACATCTTTATTATAAGTGAAACTTCTTCTATGTTCTCTGTTTTTCTTCTGTATGAGAGAATTTTTTTTGCTGTTAAAAAATTTCATACACAAACATTTTTTTTTTACACTAACAAGTATCCACCATTTTGCTAGTTCATTAAGCATCTGTACATACCAATATAGCATGTAAAAATCACTATTTAGTTATATAGCCGCCATTTGTATTCCCATGTATTTTAATGAAAATATTCCTTTGCATTCTTTTCTATTTAGGCAGCTATTGTGGATTATACATACAAATTTAAATTATAAGAATACAGTCCAATTTTTAGGACCGGGTTTCATCAAAAGGTGCAGCAGCAGATGAAGATTTATAACAATAAAAGAATTGAAGACATTCCGACTATAATATGTTTATGTATAACTAGCTGACCCCCGAAAACATTTTTCAAGTCGGACAAGTAATTCATGAGATAAGTATTTTCAACCAAAGAAACAGACAAACATAAAAACTCTTCAGCTTTATATATTGTATAAAGATATGTTTCTTTTTTTACTTTTACATTAGCATTTTTATATTTACAGTTGTCTGTAACTTTAATAAAATCATTTCTTATTATAATCTATAAATTCAAATATTTTTAATAAAAACAATTAGACACAAATTTTACAAGTCTCGCAAGTGTGACGATATCTTAAGACATTTGAGTTCGACGAGGGTCGGCATTCATGAAGAGTAAGCCGCCCTAAGGGATTGAGTGCTACTTAGATTATGCCTAGATGGGTCACATGCTCAAGGTTAGTACCTTAATGGCATCCACTTTAAGATAGGTCAATATATCTTTGACCAAATTAATAACTTTGAATACAGTCTGGTACAGATAAACGAAATACTACAGTAAGGTTTAGAACGTGTAGAAGAGCAACTTATAGTTGTTTGTCAATTCTGGCTTATCATGACTGTTTGAGCAGCAAGCGATGCGAGGGTCGACAAATTTAGTATTTTATAACTTAATACTTTGCCCACTTTAGATCAAATGGGCCTATGCTTTACCTTTATGGTATAAAATAAACTATTTTTTAGAGTTACTGCTGAGACGATCAAGTACGGTGGGTCGCGTGTCTGGGACACACTATGTCTGTTATGCAACTTGTGCTGGCGGACGGGTGAGGTCCCGGATGACTGGCGTGTAGCAGTTGTAGTACCTATTTACAAAGGGAAAGGCTCGCGCCTAAACTGCTCCAGCTACAGGGCGATCAGCTTGGTCAGCTTAGCTAGTAAGGTGTATGCAAAGGTTATAACGGCACGAATACAAGAAAAGTCTGAAAGGTATTTATGAGAGGCTCAATGCGGATTTTGACGTGGAAGAGGTTGCATGGATCAAGTGTTTTCTCTCCGCATGATCGCGGAAATGTTTCTGGCTGTTAGCCAGAAGGTTTTCTGCGCTTTTGTGGATCTAGAGAAAGCATTTGATAACGTTGTGAGAGAAACGCTGTGGGACTTGCTGCCCGGATATGGTGTGGACGGCTCGCTACTGCGGGCAATACAGTCGCTTTATAGGGACTGTAAGGCTTGCGTGCGAGTAGGGGGGGGGGGGGGGTGTCACCTCTTTTTGATGTCTGTACAGGCGTCAAACAGGGATGTGTCATGTCCGCCTGGCTGTTCATAGTGTATCTGGACAGTTGCCTGCAGAAGTTGAAAGATTTTAATATGGGTGTGAATATGGGTGACTTTACAGTAAACTGTCTGCTGTACGCTGATGATGCGGTGCTCATGGCCTCATCAGAAGCCGACCTTCAGGCATTAGTCACTAATATGAAAGAGGAGTGTGAAAGTAAGGGTCTTCGCTTGAATGCAAGTAAAACTAAGGTTCTAGTATTTGAAAGAGGTGACGTAAGAACTAAATGCGAGATTAGGGTAAACCAGGAACGTCTAGAGCAAGTGAATGAAATTGTGTATTTAGGAAGTATGTTTAGCGTGGATGGAAGATGTGATTCGGATGTAGAACGGCGAGTAGCTGCCGGAAACAAAGTTAACGGTGCTTTGTCCCAGTTAGTAAAGCGACAAAGCATCGTAAAAGAAGCACGCATGGCGATTCATAACGCAGTGCTAGTGCCAACTTTGCTTTACGGTAGTGAAACCTGGGTATGTCAGCAGATGCATGAAAGTAAATTGAATGCTGTGGAGATGCAATTACTTTGAAAATTGTGCGGCGTTACCTTGGCCGACCGAATACGTAACGAAGTGATACGCAATATGGCAGGTTTGAATGAAAGTGTCAGCTTTAAGCTGGAAAAGGGCGTGCTCCGTTAGTTTGGACACGTCCAACGAATGAGTGAGGAACGATTGACGAAGAATATATATTGTTCAAAAGTAGAGGGTAGAAGGGTCAGGGTAGGCCGAGACTTACATATGAAGACCACGTGAGCAGATTGCTCAAAAATAGAAAGGTCAAAAGCACTCGGATACCCAGACGTGCGTGTATGAAGCGATTGATGAATCTCGAAAAAGCGAAAGAAGTATGCATGGATCGCGAAGCCTGGCGATCTGTCCTCTCTGACTACCCCGTCAGGGATACAGCGTGAAGATAGTTAGTTTTATTTTTTAACTAACCAGGCATTGCGATCCATGCATACTTCTTTGGCTTCCTGTAGATTCAATAATCTCTTCATACATGCACTACTATCTAGTTTCCAAATTTTATAAGTTTGTGCAAGTAACCGGTGATGTACGTTATTGACAGCACAGAACAAATTACAAGCTTCTTATCAATTTGCAATGTAAATAGGTACTTTTTACGTATGGAAATCCCCTCGGATGATATGCCGAAATCGAACCAACTAAAACCACATGATCCTTGCCTGTCTAACCATTGACGGGCGTACCAAGTATCTCCTTGGACAGAGGTCCAGTAGTCGCCACAACCTGCGCCTGTCCTTTTCAACACGGCAATGGGCTCTGTTACGTGGGACAAAAATGCATACGGTGATATGTGGGAGCATAGTATGCCTCTGCCAACCCCTTCGGGGATAAAGGCGTGACAACATGTATGTATGTATGTAATGTTTGTTAGGAAAGACGTCTCGGTGACGCAAGTTTAAAAAAAAGTGTGTGTATATGTTGACAGTTAACTACGTAGTTTTTTTATTACAAGTTATATTTGGAATCATATTATATTGTCTCTTTTCTGTGGACTTGTACCAATGTATCGTCTGTGTACCTATTACAATATTTTTTTAGGTTAGTCTTTGCGCGGGAATTTTGGTCAATGGCGGATACTTGCTGTATATTTTTTTACAAAACTGGTGCATTGACCTTGTTTTATGTGTAAAAATTATAGTTTCCTATACATAAAAGTTGTGTACCTTGTTTTTTGTGTAAACGTGCTATAGTGAAAGACAGGGATATATATACGCCTTTGCTAGATGCGGAGGCGGGTGCCCAACTTGATGTAGCATACTTCGATTTTAAAAAAGCCTTCGATAGCGTTGAAAATGACATCCTTTTAACGAAGTTTGCGACGGCCGGATTTACCCCAGACCTGTTGCATTTTTTTGCTAATTATCTTGGCGCCAGAGAGCAGTATGTGGAGTATGTAGGATATGTCTCAAAGTCGTATTGTACCTACACTGGCGTGAGCCAGGGTAGCAATTTGGGACCATTAGAGTTTCTCATTATGATAAATGATATCCCAGATGTGGTTAAATATGCGAAGTGCTTGTTGTTTGCAGACGATCTAAAATTATTCTATGAGCAAGATTGTGTGCATCTGCAACAAGACATAAGCCGCGTAGTAGAATGGAGTATAAAAAACCAGTTATTTTTTAATATTTCTAAATGTAACATAATGTCTTACACACGGGCAACGGTACCACTACATTACGGGTACTCCATTGAAGGTCAAACTATCCCACACGTTGCCCGGATACGAGACCTTGGGGTGATGTTTTCTACCGAGTTATCTTTTAGGTCACATATAGTTGACATATGTGCAAAGGCATTTAAGAACTTAGAAGTCATAATTAGAGAAACAAAAGATTTCCAAAATACCGTAGCAGTGCAATCACTGTATAATGCCTTAGTGAGGAGTAGATTGGAGACTAGTGCTGCTATATGGAATCCCTATGAGGCCAAGTATGTGTCCATGATAGAAAAGATCCAGAATAAATTCACAAGGTATTTATTCTTGAAGCAGTATGGGATATACCCATACTATCCACTTATGTACCCAAGTCTCTTTGTTCTAGGGATGGTTGGCTACTATAATCTGGAGTTGAGACGAAACTTGACTCTAGCTAAGTATGTGTTATTAGTTTTTCGTGGCAAATTATATAATGCTCAAATATTGGAGACAATCAGATTGCTCGTGCCCAACACCAGGCTGCGACGCGGCCCAAGGGGAAACACATTTGACGTTCCAGTACCTCAGAAAAACTTGTTAAAATTTGCCCCGCTTGTACGAGCATTAATTATTTTAAACTGTGTTTCACAAAATAACAGATATTTTCATGTGTACATTGGCGGAATTCGTAAAGGTGACAGTGCATAGTCTGGAATTTCATAATTATTAAGTCATTTTATGTAGTACATTATTGTATTGGGTTTAGCCTGTAAGAATAATGTATGTTATGGAAATAATAAATAAATATTGCAGTAAAATGCTATTTTACATCTTGTCGCGCCAATTACACTGAAAGCCTCAATAACGCTCTACCACGTTAATGGCGCAAGGACATATGGCCAAGGACTGGACTTGACATCGACAAAGGACTGGACAGGACTAAATTAAAACACAAGATTTAAGAAATATGGTATAAATAAGATTTGGGTAAAAGGTCTTAGTTTATTACGCCATAAAATATTTCCAAAAAAAAATATCCTCCGTAACACATTTGAATTCATAATTTCAATGAAAATAAATATCGTATCTTTACAAAACACCAATATGAGCTGTGAAATATTAATCGGTTTTCCTAGTAAAATATTTTCAAACCCCTTCAAATACACGAGATTTAGAATAGTATAATTTATTTTTATATAGTTACGGGTTTTAAGAAGAGTTCGCTGTATATTTTAATAAATTGATGAAGGGTGTTGAGTGAAGAATTGGGAACAAAGTTTGACAGCTTTTGTATAGATATCGACCAAAAGACTGTCTGATGAACATTAATCAATCAATCAATCACTAATTAAATGAATTTATGGAAATTACAGCTTTGTGATGCCGACGTAAATGAATGAGGTTCATTGTATTTTGAGAAAAGTAAACGGAGTATTGTATTATTTAGTACGTTTGAATTAAATATTTGGTGTTAATTTTATTATGTAAAATACGACCGTCGAGTGATCACGTTTTGTGAAATGAATTATTTTACTACGTAACATACATGTCCAACCAAGGAACTCCAAATATTCCTTGCTATATTTAGGTAACTTTTCAGAGTCACAAATATGCATTTAATAAAATTCTAAACAAGAGTTGTGGAAGATACGTCTGCTGGCTAATATATTGAATATTGTGGGACACTTTTCACACAGCGCCATCTAGCCAAAAGTAAGCTAATAGAAGCTTGTGATATGGGATCTAAATAACTGATAAACATACTTGTATATTTCTAAATACATACATATTATAGGAAACACACAAACTACGAAACACACATTTGTATTAGGATCGGGATCACACATATATTTGTTTCGACCCGGGAATTAAATCCGGGACCTCAAGCGCGGCAGTAGCATACACTACCACCGCGTGCTCAAAAACATTAGCTAAGGCTCCTTCGCTATTTTAAGGGTGCTTGGATTTCACATGTTAGTCGCTTCAAACAATGTCGCTGAAAGCAATAGTAAATGACACTAACACGCTAAGATGTTAATAGTTTGTATAATCTTTAATCTGACTGTGTTTTGTAAGATCATATTTTATAAATGATAAAAATCCATGCCATTAAGTTTCTCTATAAACACACATACACATATAAAATACAAATAGAAAAGTATTAAACTACTTTATTGTATGTTTTCAATTACTATAATAAGGTTTTCATTATAATTATATAAACGAAAACTATTTTTCATGACAAATGGAATAAATTATTCAACAGCGCCTTTATCCTACTAATATTCTAAACGTGAAAGTTTGTAATAATGTATGGATGTGGGGTTGTAACTCTTCCAAGCTTTCAACTTCTGAATGGAGTCATAAAAAAATTCACAATAATATAGCTTACACATCAGAATAAAACATGGGCAATTTTTAATCCTGGGATTACGTTTTGGAAACGGGAACGGAAAACTTGTTATATTTTTATTGAAATTTGTTTAATATGACTCGAAGATTAAGCTATCGAGTTTTTAGTAGAATAAAAATATGAAGTTGAATTTAAAGAAATGCGTTCGTCATACATTATGTAGAGCTAGCTTATATTGGTAGTAAACCTCCTTACGCTGCGGCTAAACGTTGACAATAAAATTCTTCATGCAATCTGCTATAAAAGTGTTTGCTACTAAAGATATGGGGTTTCATTACTATTCTCACGGTTTTGTTTTCTCAAATTTAATCAAGTTTTACTGCACATGTTTTATTTTTTTAGAATTTAATTTAAACCTTCATTCTTGGAAATAAAAGATATAAGGAGTTTAGCTGATTATGTTTTTTTTTAAACTATTTGGCTGTTTTTTTTTGTATTTCGTTCAAATTGTCACCTTTATATAGATAAAAAGTATTTTTTTTTTTAATTTAACTTTTTTTAATTAATGGGTTGAATACCCTATTTTATCAGTTTTGTGAATATATTATTGTAAAATTTAAAGTCAAGCCTTCACATTATAGCTTTACTAATAAACATAGAACAATATTCATTATTGATGTAATCAACGGTGAAAAGCTAGTACAAATGCATCTATTTCCCTCGGCACTAATGGGTGGTGATCAAACGGTAAAGCGGGGTAATGATAGGTACTGTTTGTGCTACTTTGATGCTTTATGTACTATCAGTTAAGTTTTTCACTTTGTTTGCTTTGCCAGACAAATGTGCATAAAACTGTATTTGATATGATAGATTTATAGATTTGTGTTATGATAAATTCTTTGGTCATTAGAAATTATGAATACTATTGCTTTATTACTTTTTTTCCGCATATTTGATAAATTTTGTAAAGTGTTATGTTTCTACAAACGATTTCAAAAATCTTTTCACCCTATCTATGCAAAATAGACAAGATTATAAAAGTATCCAAGTAAACACATTTCAGTAGGTACAGCGCATGGATTCTTGTTTCTTGCCAGAAGTTGTTGACAAATAAAACAATGAGCTATTTACCCCTTAGTTCCCTTTAAGACTATTAAAATTTAATGTTTTATATGCCTAAGGGTATGTTGCTTATTGTTTCCTTTTTTGCTTGTACGCGAATGGAATGTCATATTTCCAATATTTCAGTTACTCTAATCAACAAGAGCTTTTTTAACAAACATTTGTTTTATGTAATCTTATGCATAATGTGTATATAATTAGAAAAAAAACGTGTTAAATAAGGACTTAATTATTATTTTATAATTGTTAGCATTAATTAAAAACAAAGGGTGTCCACCCTGATTTAAATGTCAGAAAGTTACAATCGAGGACCACTTAAGCAGTTTGCTCAAAAACGAAAAGGTCAAAGTACTCGAATACCCAGACGTGCATGTATGAAAAGATTAATGAATCTGCAGGAATCGAATGAAGTATGAATGGATCACGAATCCTGGGGGCCGAGTTTGCTATTTATATCGTGTCGAAATCGTCGCTCAATAGAAAGTCACCGGTACAATTTTGACAGTTTTTCGTAGTCTTGCAATCGTACTCCATTAGACTTCTATCGGTCGGCCAATAGAATTGTACTAACATGTACCGCGCCAATGGATGCTGGTAAGTTGCAATTTTGATAGTCTACTAACATTTTGACAGCTAAAAACAGCGATTCTGGTTTTAGTCTACGGCTTGTCAATAGTAGACTCGGCCCCCTGGATATCTACACCGTCAGGGGATACAGCGTGAAGATAATTACTTACTTTAGCTAGTTAAATTCCAGTCTAGTTCTAAAATGATACCTCAGTATGAATCGATATTTTACAGATGAGTCTCAAATAAACCGCATTTTTACACCACATTGTGTGAAAAATGTTCGCTTGTTAACACTCGCCGTCGCCGCACCGTTATTTATAGAAGCCAGGGCTTAAAAAGATAACTGTGGTAATGAGAACTGAAGCACTTTGTACTGCAGTCCAGACTTTATTTTACATTGCAACGCGAATGTGAATAGGTATTCACTTTTACTTTTTCTGTGACACTTTCCCGATGAAAATGAACATATCTACGAATTCATAATTGTTATAGCCGTTACGAAAATAATAAAGATGATATGATGAGATGATATGACGGCATACTATACGCCCACATTTTACCATATATACATTTTTGTCCCGTGTAACGGGTGGTGAGACAAGTCTCCGTGTTGACATAGACAGACGCAGGTTTTGGCTACACGCTGTTGAAACTTTTCAAGCCGACAATAAGGACTTCAACCCAGCCCAGACAACTAGGACCAATGGCTTAACGTGATTTTTAAAGCACAAAAATGTTTGAAAAGTCACAATGCGGTCACCTATCTGAGGTCTAACCTTAAGTGCTTACTAAGTACTTCTTCTATTAATTAACTACCGAATTTCTCATACTTTGTATTCTAATTTTAAATTCGCTATTTACAAACCAACTTAATCGAAGTACCTTAAAACATTTTCTTCGCAATTTGGAGTAGTAATTCGTCTGTCTGCTATTAGGCACTTACGGTGTAGTTTTGCTACTTAGTTTGATTTAATGGCACACAACTCACAACATTATTTACGGCATACGATTTTCCATATTGAGTGTAGGGTTGGAAATTGACTGTAAAAAAAAATGAGTGGAGAAAGTCAGCTTCGTTTAAGTTTTGTTAGAAGTTCGATCACAGTTTTCTCCTTACTCATAACTACTACTGACCTTTGGGTCAGGAGAACCTCATACATCAAACAGTACTTGTGCCTATATTAGTGAAGTTTCTTCGATCCCGTTGGCCACAGGAACTTATTCTCGAGACAATAGGTAGCTTATGCTCTATTCTGATGCTATATAACTGTAAAGTTGCATTAAAATTCATTCGCTCAATCCTACCAATGTTATAAAATGTGAAAGTTTGACTTTTACGTTTATTTTACATTGATGGGATTTCAGTACAAAGCACAAAATAAGGCAGAATGACAATTTGTGTTGTTTTTCATCGTTTTTTTTTTGTTAATTATGATTTGTCACCCCATCTGTGTATGACGTTGAACACAATGTTATGTAACAATATAGAAAACCAACATGCATACTTAATTCCTTTGCGCTCTATATTTTATGTAGCATTAGCAACTTACCTTCATAAACACTATTATGACAGCCATTAAAAATCAACTACAAAAACACAGTGAAACAACAGCTCAAAATTTAACGTGACATAAACGGTAGACAACAGGTGTTATGTGATAATGACTAAACAGCTTTTGAATTTGTAATGAAGGTACTGAGTACAGGGTGGCGGATGCTATAGGGCCTTTGTGACGTCATAGAGTACGCTAGAGGCAAAATAACAAATTGAATTGCAGCATTATATTGCAACGTATAATTAACGCTTTCGCTGTACACTTTTTGTCAAAACTTTTATGCTTTTCATTTTCCAGATTTGGCCATTTTTTGATTAAGCATTGAAATGGGTTAAAACCTTATTGTATTTTGTTATGGATAAGTTTTGAAATAGGTTTTTATCTGCAGCTAAAACTCGTAGTGGATTTTAAAATATAAATGTTTTGTGACTATGGAAAGTCGGATGTTTTTTACCGGCAACGACGGGTCGTGGATGCCACTCCGATATATTTATTAATTTATCCATCCCCGAAGGGGTCGCAGATGCATATTATATGCCCACTTTTCACCATGTGTATTCCTGTCCCACGTAATAGGTGGTGAGCCCATTGCCGTGATATAATTTTCTATTATTCTAGTGTTCATACATACAAAATGACTTATACTAGGAACAACAATGAGGTCTTCATTGAGAGGACATCAACAAACATACACATCGTACGTCATCTCATGTAACTTTACCATTTTAACTAACGGCCATTGCTCGTTGCAATTGGTCATAAGTTGCTTATATAGTAAAGGTAAAAAAGCTTTTCTAGAAATTGTATTTTGTACAGTGTTGTTTTAATTATTATCAATCACGCCTTATCACCGATGGGGTGGTAGAAGCACATTATAGGCCAACATTTTACCGTGCGCATTCCTTTTTCACGTAATAGGTGGTGAACTCAATGCCGTAATGAAATAGACAGACGCAGGTTATAGCTACCGCCGTTGAAACTTTTCAAGCCGCCCATTAGACCTTTAACTTGGCATAACGACTGCCATATTACTGGCAACCAGGACCAACGGCTTAGCATGTCAAAGCACGGAATCGTTCGTGAATGGAAATACCAAAAAGCGGTCATCTATCTGTAACCAGTCATAGTCAAAGTTGCTTAACGCAGTGATCTTTTACAGAACACTGAATCAACCGGGCCACGAGCGCTTCAAGCGGTATTTTAAATGGGAATTAGAAGATTATAGCAGCTATAGCTAATAATCTTTAGATTGTTATGTAGAAGGCTACGGTGGCAATCAGGTACGTCATACGCTACATTACCGCCAAGATATTATTATAAAGACCAGACAATTGAAGTCGGCCTCGTCTACCGAGGGCTCTGTAAAAATACGTAGCAACAAAAACCCGCGGTGAGCCATAACTTTTTTTAAGTTAACTTAAAAGTTTTATTTTATCACAGCTTCAAGGGGCCGTAGACTTAAGACATATATACATATTGTCACGCCTTTATCCCTGAAGGTAGGCAGAGGCATACAATACAACCACATTTCACCGTATGCATTTTTGTCCCATGTAACAGGTGGTAAGCCCATTGCCGTGTTGAAATGGACAGGCGCAGGCTGTGGCGACCTACTGTTGAATATTTTCAAGCCCTTCAACATTTTTAAGGCCTTCAACCAAGCTTAACGACTGCCATTTTACTGGCAACCGAGACCAACGGCTTAACGTGCCTTCCTAAGCACGTAAACGCTCTCAAATTTAAATTCCACAAAGTGGTCAACTATCCAAGGACCACCTATAGCGAATGTTGTTTAACGCAGAGATCGTTGACAGAACACTGAGTCAGCAGGGCCACGAGACTTAAGAATATGGTTTTAATTTCAACTCAATACATTTACGCGTTTCCGAGATAGAGGGTCTTGACAGTCATACAGACATGGGCAAGGATAGTCGGACAACAAAGTGTTCCGTTTTTCCCCTTTAAAGTACGGAACCCTTAAAAAAGTAATTTCTCTCTAGCCGTACTAATAACAATATAAAGATATTATACATTTTATACAAAACAAAGAGCAAGAATCCAATTCATCGCTGTATATTGTCAATGAGACTACTTTACTGAAGGAACAAAAACTATTCCTCGTAATATGGAATGTGCTATAAAAGGCGATAGGAAAGTCATTGCCGATCTCAAAGCGTCCCTTGGGCTATTTAGAATACAATGTCGTCGTTCCTGGCCCTTTCAAATTATACATAGTTATGTCACAATGCTAGTCCGTAATACGTCCTAAATGTGTTTGGCTTTCCTATAAATTTATATTTATGTCTGACTTGCGGAAGCCCGCGGGTATCATCCACGTGCAATCATAAATATAAAACTTTTTCGTAAAACCCTCCATAGTGTGGTGAAAAACACGATAAATTTAAAATATTAATGGTGACGTGACTGTAGAAATGTCAAAAGAAAACTTTATCTTAGATATAATCTTGGCATAAATTGTAGCCTAAGTTACTCTTTATAACATTAGCTATCTGTCAGTGAAAGTCCTTTTAAAATTGGTCAAGCCGTGTTAGAGATTACTCGAAACAAACAGGAGATAAACTTTAAAAATAGCTATTTTATGTATTTACTGCCTATGCATTTGGTAAAAAAACTGTTAGTTTGGAGTTACAGACTGACACTTTAATTTTATTTATCTGTAGATGAGTTGTAGAAATCTACCATGGTTATAATACCTAGTAAGAATGGTTCTACAAATATGATTATTTATATGTGTATGTTATTAATGTTATTAGTGGGTGGTTGCGTTAAGATTGATAGTGTACCTACTGGAGTTTGATTATAAACGGGGTAAGCAAAATCATGTGTGTTGAGTATGTATTTGTATGCGTGGTTATATAATAGCAATGTTGTGCCCTGTAGGTGAGAATAACATAACATGGTTCAGTAGCTGCCAGGAGCATAGCAAGTGGAATGCCACAGTATCTGCTTATCACCGATGGAGGCAGGCCTGATTTAAGTGTGTATATCAGTTGTCTAGATTCTATAATACAAGATTATAGCTTTGTTTTGTCTAGATGGCACTATGCAAAAAGTGTCCCACAATATTAAATAAAAACAGTAAAAACATATATCGTTTTGTTGGTCGTTTAAGCTATCACTTAAAAGTAAACCGTATGCACATTGATTAATATTTATTCGTTATTAATACATAAAACATTTCGCACTTTATGGTTTGTAACGCATCACTATGCTAAAACTGAAATACTAAAGTTGTTTGGACAAGGTAAATTTTCGTCAAAATATAAAAGCACGTCTGACAGTTCGGTAAACAGCATTAACATGTCCCGTCAACAGACATTTAATAGCCATTACATTGAAAAGTCTGACTAAATATCAATTCAGTTGAATGTCAAAAAATGTTATCAAATGCATGTCAAAGTAAGTGTGATTGTGTTACATTGTTTGTATTCTATAAACTTTCTTTTGCTTTTACTTATCCACTTTACTATTTGTATAGGCAGTTAAAATTGTTTAAGCGCCTATAAAGCCTACAACTTGGCTTAACGACTACCATGTTACTAGCAGCCATGGACCAACGGCTTAATTTACCTTTCGAAGCACGGAAACTATTGTAATTGGAAATGCTAAAAAATGGTCATCCATCCGAAGACTGACTACAGCATAGAATGTTTAACAACGCTTGTTCTAAAACTTTTGACAATTCGTTACGAAGCTACTATCATATTCAACCTTCGAACTCCGTCATAGGTACTCGATGTTAGATTTGTCTTAAAGAACTCCTGGGTATCTTCTTTGTCACCTACTGCAAGCTCTGATGGATAATGGATGCGCGCGCATTATTGCGGCTGACATAGGTCGAGGTCGAAAGAGTCAACCTACCTTCATCCCCTGTGATTTCCACGAGTTGTATAGTAATATAATTCAATCGAGCAGTACATTAAAAGAAAGTTAAATTTGTAAAGAAAAATTTAGTTAAAAAATATTGATTTGTCGGCGACATCAACAGTCTTCCTTATAAGAATTCTCCTTGAGCTGATAAATACGTTCCACGTCAAGAAATTATCAGCAAAAGTAAATACGGGATCGAAGAGGTCGTAAAAACTGTGTAATTGGTAAAATATGAGCGTACAATATATTTCTACATAGTTAACGGTGAAATTATACCGACGTCTTTTATTACAAAACATAGTCATTACTTTTTTAAAAAGCTTTAACCCTAAGCTATTATTTGCAACTAAAATTCCACTGTGTAAGGCAGAATATCGTTATATCTTTAGCTTAGTATTAAGTATATCTATGTATGTGTATGTGTGATATATGAGGTAAATGTACACAAAAAATGACAAATAAACTGACCTATAAATATGAAGTGCTACATCACCCATCCGCCTGAAGACCACAAACGATATATAAGTCCGATCACGTACAATGCCACTTATCGCGAGTCGGTGTCGTAAAATAAATTGGAGGCAAGACGATAGGGACTAGCACCGGACACTGCTCAGCCAATGCGATGATGTGAAGAAAACGTGACGGAACCTCCCTAACAAGTTTTATCAGCTATGTGTGTCAATTGAAATTTAAATGTCACACAAAATACAAATGTTGCAAAGTTTTTTTCAGTGAGAACTAGAATTGAACTCGCGACACTTACCGTTACTATTACCGACGCCTCTATATGAAACTATGTTCATATATTGTGTATGTACCTACATAGATAAATATGCATGTTGTCATTTTATAAGATGAGAAAAAGAATCATTGAACTCGCTACACTATTACTGATATCGACAACATCCTGTATAGTATTCATGGCCCCGTTTATTATAGTTTTCACTTCTGCCGCCCCGAGTGCCACTATATTTTTTAATATTTAGGTCGTCAAATTGATTCTGCTCGCATAATGAAAAGGGATAGTAAAGCTTTCTCATAGTACAGTTTTCTTATGGCAGTTTTCTCTCTTTATACTGTGGTCATAGTCTTCAGTGGTTGAAAGCCACACAGTCGAAAAAAACTACACTGTGTGAACATAGAAAGTGGCACAGACAATGGCCCTCTAGTAGATAAGACCTAGGATAAGTAATTTAACGTTCCCTTTAAAGAAACCGAGAATGTAAGAGAAGGAAAACGTGTGATAAAGCTTAAATTTCTATAGTATGGTAGAGAAACTATTTTTTTAATCGTTTGGTTTGGGTGAGATGTCCTCCTACTATATAAAAGTGGCAGTTCGGTCCGAATATATTGTTCGGGATCATATAGGAGGAACTTAAGGTCAAAGTTTCTTTAGAATTCTCACCGTGGTATATTCGGTAAAATGCAGCCAAAGAAGAATCTACTGTACCAGTGGCTCAAGGATTTTCTATTCTAAGTTTTTAACTGAAAATTCAACTGTATGTACATGAAAATATGTAACTAAATATCTACTTCAGTTCTATCAAAACTAGAGAAATCTTTAGCGGTCGATCATAAAACTTAAATAAGATTTATTACTAATTGATTGAATGCCTCGGTGGCGCAGTGGTAGTGTATGTGACTGCCGCGCTGAGGTCCCGGATTTGATTCTCGGGTCAGACCAAATATTTGTGTAATCCACAAACGTGTGTTTCGGAGTTTGGGTATTTCCTATTTATAATATGTATGTATTTAGAAGTATATAAGTATGTTTATCAGTTGTCTTGATCATATGCCATGCCACAAGTGAAAAGTGTTCCATAGTATTTATTTATTTCTTAATTCCAGGCTCATGTAGGGACGTAGGATAACAAACATTTTAGGAATTTATCCCAAAAATCGCACATTGATACGATTTTCAAAATAAAATGAGCCTAAAAAGCTGAACAAGCAAAATTTGATTCACGATGAATTGCAAAGAATCTGAGAATCAAGCCCATTCTAACTGTCGCTGTCGCAAGGGCTCTTCACTGAAGGGTCGAGAGCGTGATCAATCGCTTTGTCGGGCCTACCTTACTTGCTCCTACTGTTCACTGCTCAGACCCGACTCCTTATTACCAACTTAAGGAAAATGAAATATTACGGTACGATAGAGAATTATTATTGAAGATTTTAACTTTGATAATTTCAATTTAGTTATTGGCAAAACTATTCTATAATCTCATTTATTTCAAAAATAAAAGAATACTATTATTTTCAAATACATTATACATTCCACATCTTTTTGAAATCAGCAAATTATTCAAAGTAAGGTGCCCTTCTCTGCAAAGGACTGCATTACAATAGAAAACCTGTATTACAATAGAACCCAATGCTTATGGAATAATATAAAAGTATTCTCCAGACATACATTAGCATTATTCTTGGAATTACAATCTACGATCAGAATCTAATCCAGTAGTGTGAGAGCCAATAAGAATTTCAAATTAAGCCCGGCCACGTTGGTCCGTTTGTGTGAACGCCTAACTTTTAGCTTAGCCAACAATGGATCGGTTCAAAATTACTCAAGAGTCACGCCAAAACTGAATTAAAGCTGATAAAGTGAAAAAGCATATAATGTTAGTCGACTTTTCCTCTAACTGAAATCGATACGTGACACGGCGAATGAATTTTAAAATTGAATAACTTTCAAACTAAGGCTGTTATTGAAATCCGATGTAGAGAAACTAGTTTAATGATGTTATGCTGTTGAGTTATTTATCTTAAGTTTAACTCTATTTGAGAAGCTAGATTATTACCGTATTCGAAGCTCTCCATGAATCTTTCTGATTTTGACGGTCAAAGTCAGAAAGAGTTCAATAAGAGCTTATTTTTTTCAAAGTCAGATATACGACTGCTCACAAAACTCGTGGTTGGAAGAGAAATTACACACATGTGCCGGGAAATAGTTATAAGTTTCTATGACACGGAAGAGAAAATAGTGGTCAGGTAAATAGACAGTTGAAGGTTTTTGTTGGCTTTATGTGGGTGGTTAAAGTTACAAGTTGTATTATTATCCATGTAATAGGTGGTGAGGATATACCCGTGTTGATACACGAGCAAATTGTAGCTGCCCACTGTTCAAACTTTATAAACCATAGACTTTCATGTTTGCTTAACGACTTCCATGTCAGCAAACGCGACCAAAGGCTTCACGCACCTTCCGAAACACAATCAATGTTTCAATCAAAGCAAATCAACACTGGGAAAATTCTATATAATGTAGTATTTGCATCAATGGAATACATCTTCCTCGAGGGATATCCAAATGATCTGGTTTTCAATATCCAAAACGACCATTAATTTCCCAAAAGAACGCATTGTTAATTATGATGGGTTATTTCAAATTGCCACGCGAGGGACTCCATTTCGAGCATGAACATTTTCTTCCAATATGTTCTATTTCATTTCCCATAATCTTGTAAGTATATAATATATGTGGGTATTATACAAAATTTATAATATAGTATATTAGTAAGTCAAAGATAATACATAGTATGTAAATGAGAGAGAGAACTTGTCAAATGTTTCTAAATCGTAAACTGCACATAAACTTTGAAATAGAGGCTAGTAGACTATTAAAATTGCATCTTACCAGGTCTTCAATTCATCCATTTATTATTGCAGTATAATTGATTATATCTGCATTTTAACCTGTTCTCGGAGTCTAATGCAATTTTAACAGTTACAGACTGTTCTAAACATATAGGTATAATATTTAAAACCTTTAAAAAAGTCATATATAAAAAGAAAAATATTCAATCAAGCATTACAAACAAATTTCACTGTGTGAACATGCATGCTTAAATTCTCTCATCAATTCTACGGCAAGCATCCTTGAGACATATTGTCTTCAACCACTGATAGATGCTTCTACACGACGTTTCCCGGCATAAATTACACCGCAACTAGAACACATTGAGTGTTGAGCATTTATCAATATAAGTGACATCCGATTATCGTTTGTACAGTTGGCATAGTCTTGATGGGACTTAATATACTAATTCCATCGTTATTAAAGCTTATCCCAGTTTACTATTCCCGTTTATTATGAGCTTAAAACTTTGTTAAGTAAGGTTTATTTATGATAAACAGGAATTTCAAAATACGTAGTGGATTGAGCTTTATTTACAAAGTCGCTAATGACAGTTTTGATGTATTTTATAGATGTTTTAAATTTATGAAGTGAATAGAAAGTCATTTAAAAACATTAAATCTGATCTATTCTGTTGGTAAAGTGTTGGACGCAAAAGTATTAATGTATAATGAAACAAAACTAAAGTTACATTATTTAATAATAAGATACACACATGTAAACTCCTGCCTTAGTTCAAACACAACTAGCACGATATTCGATAAGTGGAATACAGTAATTTTGGAAATATATCAATCAATTAAACAATAGTACCATTCTTACAATAGAAAAAAAATCATTTTATTTAGGTTCTTACATACATATTGGAAGCGCTCGTTGCCCCCATTGCTCAACAAATTATCACTGCAATAATTGTTTTTCGCATCTGTGCATCTTGGATTGAATCGTTTGCAGCATTTCTATTTACGAGTGTATCCGTGATTAAGTAAGCACGTTAATTCGTTAATTCGGCCAGCCAGTAACATGTCATTATTATTATTTTCCAGTAGGGACGCCGGCACCGCCGAGCGAGCGATCCGACCGCGTATTCTGCCGCCTACTTCGCTCAAGGCCAGTAACATGTTAGACGTTAAGCAAAATTTAAGGTCTTTTTGAATAATGTCAACAATGGTGACCACAACCTATTCTTGTCAGTTTCATTCATAACGCCAATTTGCTCATAGATATCATCGGACCCGATGGAGTCCCCATCGAAGCCTGGAAGGCGATGGGTCCTCGCGGTGTGTCTTAGTAAACCTTTTTAACCGCATACTCCTCAGCGGGCAGATCCCAAACCAATGGAGACTGAGTATTATTACTCCAGTCTTCAAAGGTAAGGGGTCAGTGCAGGAGTGCGGGAGCTACCGCGGTATTAAGGTGATGTCCCACACCATGAAGATCTTCGAGAGGATTATAGACTCTCGGATCCGGCAGGAGTGCACTCTCTCGGAGTGTCAATATGGGTTTCGCCCTGGTTATGGGACCACGGACCCTGTTTTTGCGCTGAGGGTTGTCGCAGAGAAATACAGGTCGAAGAACACACCTCTGCACTGTTTGTTTCAAGACATGCAGAAGGCCTTTGACTGTGTTCCTCGTGCGATGATCTGGTGGGCACTACGGTCCAAAGGGGTTCCAGAGGTCTATATTGACACTATCCGGGACATGTACTGTGACTCCGATTCAATGGTTCGGACTGCTGTTGGCGACACGAAACCCTTCCCCATCACCGTCGGGGTACACCAGGGTTCGGTCCTTAGTCCGCTTCTGTTCAGTGTAATTTTAGACGAATTGTCGGACAGCATCAGAAACCCACATGAGCAGCCTCCATGGTTGCTCATGTATGCTGACGATATTGCGCTGGCAGACGCGGACAGGGGCAGATTGGTGCGACGTGTAAAGGCGTGGAAGGAGACGCTTGAGAACGGCGGTCTGAAACTAAATGTGACGAAGACCGAGTACTTGGCACTAAACTCGACAGATCCCACATCCGTCCGCATAGGCGGTGATTTGGTCGAGCGCACGGACCAGGTTAAATAAATACCTGGGATCTGTTTTTCACACGTCCAGTGACATCGATTGCGATGTCAAGTCACGCATTGCTGCCGCGTGGGCCAAATGGCGGGAGATGACCGGTGTCATTTGTGACCCTAAAATGCCGATCCGGTTGAAGGGACAGGTCTACAAAACTATTATTAGACCTGTCCTTTTGCATGGCAGTGAGACGTGGCCGATATTGGAGCGACACAAGCAGGAGCTGCGTGTCACGGAAATGAAGATGCTGCGAAGGATGTGTGGGGTCACGCGGATGGACCCCGTGAGAAACTCTCGCATCCGCGGCAGCCTTCACGTCCGTGACATTGCAGACAAGTTGTAAGAGTGTCGCCTTCGTTGGTATGGTCACGTCTTGCGGCAACCGCCGGGCTACGTAGGTAACAAATGTCTGGCCATGTCGGCCCCGCCGGGTCCCGGTAAGAGGGGAAGACCCAAGAAGTGTTGGCTTGACGTCGTAAGGGATGACATGCGTGCCAATGGTCTCACTACAGGGGATGCCGATGACCGTGCGAAGTGGAGGAGAAAATGTAGGAAAGCGGACCCCGGGCGTCGCGAGACGCAACTGGGACAGACGCTCGGATGATGATGGGGCTCATAGATATCTTAACTTTAGTTCAGATATCTATGCTCACTAACTATTATGTGGTCCCATCAGTCTATATCGGCTTTACCTTTCTGTGATTCTAAATGTATTTTAGTATGTTCCTATATTTTTTAAATGCTCACCTCTGTTCCTATAGATACATCTTTTTCAGTAAATTTCACTCAGTGCGTACCAATTATTCAAATTCGAAACTTACTTCAAGCGCCATCTATCGAAATACGTCGAAATTAAAACCTAAGCCAAGAACAGTCTGGTTCTGGTATACGACATTCAGAATGGATATAAATAATAACGTTAGAATTGTTCCTTTTCGTTGATGAAGCAGCTATGACTAATCTGTATGTAGTTATTAGTAGTAAGAATTATTTACTTACAAATACCACCACTTTAAGACATTTTTATTTTGTTTTCTACAGCAAAATATGTAGTCAAAATTTCAAAACCTTTAAATTAAAAAGAAAGAAATGTCATTAACATTGTTTTTGCTGTCTAGCTCGCATAGCACAAGCTTATTATTACCTTGATGAGATCTATCTACAACTGAAAAACTATTTAATTTCAGACACAAAATTAATTGATGAATATGAAAGTACATATAATATAAATTTTTTGTTTATCTGTAGCTGCACTAATTTTAGCAGGACTTCCACAGGCACATAGCTAATGTTATAAACAGTAATTTAAGCTAGATTTTATCCCTGTATTTTCGCGGGTGAAAACGCGGGGCATCCGTTAAACTCTAGACATCAATAAAACTAACTATCTTCACGCTGTATCCCTAAAAGTCAATAAAACAGTAATGGTTAATTCCTCAGATTTCACAGATGCTACTTTACATCGCTAACAGCGCTGCCATCTACTGAAAATAGGCGTGAAATAATGTTTTTGTTATAAATGCAATAATTATTTAATGAAAATGGTACAATGGTACCTAATATATATAATTATTCCCTGATGCAATATATAATTGCCATAAATTATTTTATCGGGCTGAAACTTTAAAACAAAACGATGAAAAGTGACTAATAAATCAGTTTTAAAACTTTTTTTAATAATCTTAAAAATAATTTTTAATAATTTGCTTAATTTTTTATAATCTTAAAAAATATAAAAAATGATATCACCTGTCTTGGAATGTTCTCCCAGAGCACTTGTTTCCCTTCTCTTTCAACCCTGGGTTCTTCAAGCGAAGAGTGAAGAGGCACATCATTGGGCCGCTACTGTGTCGCCTTGACTTTCCATCAGCAGCGCGGAGTCACTTTGGTCAACTAAAAATTAAAAAAAAACTTTGTGTAGTGAAATGTACAATATTAACAGTACATAGAGATTGTTGAGGTGAGTAAGCTTAATTCAATAGGTAATGAATTTTCTTCCACAAACCGCTTGCTAAGTTATAGAGGAGAGAGTGCGATTAATGGGCAAATAAATATCGCTCCGGCCCATAATGTTGAATTTGCTAAATGTTTAATTTTCAAAATGTTGAATTCCCAAAATGTTGAATCCCAAAATGTTGAAACCCAAAAAATTAGTACTTACTTTGAAAAATGTACGATTATTGAGAAACGTATCAAATATCAGTAATTTTTTTAATAAATGTATTAGTGAAACTACACCTAAAGGTGTAAAATTCTAAAGAGATGAATTATGAATCTCTGCTTTAGGTCCCGGAATTACACTTTCCGAATCATGGAACTTGATGTAATTTGAAGGACTTATACATAAATAGTCAGGACTATATCTTTGAGAGGTTAAGCAGTGGCATACGATACAAGGAACAAGCCCGTGATGTCCTGCTGTTCATTTTTTTAAGCTGCTCATAAGGACTTCAACTGGACCTAACGACTACAATGTTACTGGTAACCGGGACCAACAGCTTAACACGCCTTCCGAAGCACAAAAACACTCGTAGATGGAATTTATTTTTATTTTCATAACTTTATTACTATATAGCGGTTACCCATCCGAGGATAAGCCATAGCCGAAATTGCTTAACGCAGTGATTGTTTACAGAAAATTGAGATACGGGCGTTTTCATGAACGTCTATTCATTGTAACATAATTGTGTATAATGAAAATTTAACCTTTTTTCTCTAATTACTATTTTTTTTTCTTTACACAAATATCATACGAACTATGTATGTGAGACTGTTCCTTGAACTTCAGATAAATTATCTCTCTCTATATCCATTCCTGAGATATTCTTGCTTATTGTTTTCTTAACAAAGGGGCGGTGGTGTCAGCAGCAATTGATCACGTACCCACCCTTCCCTACGTCAGTCCGATAATCTTGAAGGTCGTATGCTCTGTGAGTTATAGTGACTAAATTAGTAACATGAATTTAAAAAAAAGGAAATAAATATGATAATGTTTATTGACTGCTCTTGTGTAATCGTCACGTAAAATGTAGGTACATATTTAAAATCAATCATGATGCTTCAATAGTTGTAAAAATGACAAAAAAATTATAAAATTTATAAATAAAAAATAAATTAACCATTCTCTATTAATACCTACTATATTCTGATAAATAAAGAAATGTCAAAATCTATTGCTATAGGAATATTACAGAAAACGTGATATGGTTGAGTCGCAGAAATACATCAGACTACTAACTAAATCATAGAGACTACAAATTGATAAATTATTAGGAGTATTCGTCCGTACGAATACTAAAAATAACATTTAATTTTAAGAAACCATATATTTTAATTTTTTATTATAAGGAAATGACTCGTTGTTAAGGATATTAGCCGACCGCAAGATGAACGAAGCCAATACACTGGAGCATGGAGGACGCCATCTTAACTACTTTACTCTCGCTTACCGCGGCACGTTGTTAACGCACATGGCATACATCAATACGGATTTTTTTAATAATATATACACTTTGTACAAGTAGAGGTTAAACGTACCTATTATAGCTTATTTTTATTGTAAAATATCGTAAGGATATTAAATAACCAGTACAATTACCTATCAAGAAGAATTAGAGTACACCCAAACCCAGATACAGCAACGCCATAGTTGCCACACTCGTGAATCGGCCCTTTTAAATCGTAATGTCGGATACCTCGTAACTTCTTCATTTATAAACCAATTTCTGAAATTACGAAAATTTTCAACTATTGTATTGCAGGTTCTTAACATATGTCCAGCAATAAACTTCTTATCTTTTACATTAGTATTGATTCAGAATAAGTGCACTGCACTTATAAGTGAATCACTGAAAATTCCTGTTACCCTCTTTTGAAATATATTTGTCATACTATTGTACTATGAAAATATATTTCATATAAAAGTCGTATAAAAATCACATTAATTAATCATAATTTGAACTATTATCATGAAGTCTAGACACATTGGTCTGTCAATCTATTGCTTGTATCCTTCGAGCAAACTTTTTCCTTAGACCTTTACAACTTTCAAGATTCCGAAATTGGTAAGTAATATCTTTCAAAATTTTAATTAGAATCTTTTCTACGAATCTGTTTTATTGTACCGCAACTTTTTCTACGATAAAATGGAAGTAAATGCTTAAATTATTCATTTTAAAAGGACACTTTGTTAGTGAAGTATAAATTGTCTTATTTTATTATTTGTTCTCATTTTATCTGTTTATTTCTTTTTTTTGAATGTTCAATCCTATTGAAATAAGCAAGCGTTAGCAAGGTTATTGAAAAGTTGAGTACATGGATTTTTATACTTCAATAGACTTTCTATTCGAAAACAATATTATTAAACCACTTGATGTAAGTGATTACAAATAAAAATATTCATTAGTATTTAAGATTAAGATACTATAATATTAATGTTAAGTTCGGTTTAAAAGTTTGTAAAAAAAATTTCACTATAAACTATTTCAGATAAACATGATATTACGCAAGGAGAAACAGTATCTACATATGATCTTGGTGTACATTTGGGTATAATTAATCCCCAGAAATATAGTCATGAATCTTTCAAGAAAGACGAAGAGAACATTTTCAAGGACTTGTACAATGAGTATATTTCATTGATTGGTAATAATACAATTAATTACCAAGAATTGGTCATTATGAACTACTACGGCATATTATCCGATACTCAAGAATCATTTTTTGAAAGAAAAATTGTAAAACGCAGTACAGCAACCAATAAGAAAAATTTTATGAATACCGTGAAGACAGGTGACATTTTGATTACTGGGCGAGGCAGTGGAGGTTTAATTGGCCATGCAGCGATCATGACCTCTGATTACTGGGTCCTAGAGGTTCTGGTTGGGCAACTGGAATACCAAGTAATAACCGTCAAATTGGTAAAGATAAATGGTTTGATGAGCATGCATCAGACTGGACTACGGTTTATCGTTGCCCTGATAATACAGTAGCCCGACAAGCAGCCTCATGGGCGGATCGTAATTATTATAATCCTAGTGGTGGTGCTACTAAAACGATACACATTAAGTATCTGATTACTTCAAATCTACACAGTACTAATCCAAGCTACTGTTCAAAACTTATGATTCAGGGTTATTACTTTGGAACTGGAAGCAAGAAAGTGATCAACAATCTGCCACAGATGGGAGGGGTCATTGTTCCCTCAACTATACCTACGTACTTTCTTAATCCATATCCATTGACTAACAAAGGAAAATTTTAATACACATGTTTTCATCACTTGCGAAATTCTCATATAACTCCATAACAGTCTGTTAAAGTAGGCCTTTGCGAAATCCACCTACATTCTAAAGGCTCATTATTACAACTCCTATAAACAATAGGGGCTGTCACTGAACCTCTGCGAGCCGATCGGTCGTTCATGTCACAATAACATTAAAATCCAGTTTTTCTATGCGATATTATACAGCAAGTGCCCCTCTACGTCTAGGGACAGCAATAGGTTCTCCAAAAAAGGTAGATAAGCTGTTATTTTACAACCACTGTAAAACATAAACGTATATATACATCTGTAACAAAATGCTAAGGTAAAAAACCGACCCATCAGTGCCCTTAGATTTAGTAATTTAAGCCTAAATATAGTTAATACTGCTAATTATATGCAAATTACTAGTTGTAGTGGCAGTAGCTTTGCGCCTGGGCTGTAGGGTGTGTGTGAATGCGGTACCTGCGGTTCCATGGTGGAATCAGATGGTCATCACGCTTTGAGTTGTCGGCGGTGCACTGGAAGGTTTCCGCGACACCAACGATATTATTCGCAGGGCCCTTATCTCAGCGAAAGTCCCTTGCGTGCTTGAGCCTCCAGGTCTGAGTAGGTCGGACGGCAAGAGGCCAGATGGGCTGACTTTGATTCCCTGGACCAACGGCAGGTGCCTAATATGGGATGCAACTTGCGTCAGCACGGTCGCTGCCAGCCACCTTAGTCGCACCGTTCACTCCCCGTCTGCCGCAGCGGAAGACGCGAGTTTAAAAAAGAGGCTTAAATACGCCGATTTGGAGGCACTATACCAATTTGTGCCGGAGGCGGTTGAGACCCTGGGGTGCTGGTGCAAGGACGCTATAGTGTTTATAAAAGAAAGTGGACAGAGGCTCATAGAATTTACTGGTGACTCTCGATCCGGATCGTTCTTGGTGCAGAGGCTGGCCATCGCAGTCCAGCGTGGAAACGCAGTGAGTGTACGCCGGGTACGATTCGGGGCGGGGTTTTTGATTAGTTTTTAATGTGTTTTATATTATTTTATTTTAAATTTATGTAATTAAAATAAATATTAAAAAAAATATATTACAAATATAACACCCCTTTTTCCGTAAAGCGGTAAGCTCCGTTTTGATTATTTTCCTAAACCCTCATAAATACATACCTATATAAACGTATAAACTAGTAAGTACATACGTAACTTTAAGAATGTAGTGTAGAAAACAATTTTCATGACTGTACTAGACTATTTACCAAAATCATTAAAAACTTCTTATCTATCCGGTCATCTATACTAAAGCTGAAGAGTTTGTTTGTTTGGTTGAACGCGTTAGTCTCAAGAACTACTGGTCGGATTTGAAAAATATTTTTGTATTAGATAGCCCATTTATCGAGGAAGGCTATAGGCTATATATCATTGCGCTACTACACTGGAGAGCAGAGCAGTAGTCATAAATGTCGACAAATCGGGCAAATTTTTATGCATCATTGTAAAATTTATAAGCGACGGGATTATATAGGTGCGACGGGAGGTCTAAATATACCACGGGCGAAGCTGTGGGGGTCATCTAGTTACCTATATAATGACTGCACAACATCAAATATTTGTTTACCTAGTGGTAGTTACAACTATTACGTCAGAGTAAAAAGAGACTCTTTCAATATGCATGTCAAAATCTTGATCAATTTCCAATGTACCAGGAAACCCCTTTAAAGTAAAAAAAAATATTTGGAATAAGTCTCCAAACGTTCTTTTCCAACAATACAATCCAGGACATTCCATCCTTCCAAGGATTTACACGGGGCGCTGGATAGTATAGAGACCATTGTTTCTACTTTGAGTATAGCATGACATCCGTGGAGAATTCTACACGTTATCAATAAAGACTACCTAAATAACTTAAATCCTGGGCATGGAAGGCATATCATCTTAGGCCCCAGGATGGCAACGCACTTGCAGTGTTAACCTTAATATTGCAAGTGTCTATAGGCGACGGTAACCACTTAACACCAGGTGGGCCGTAAGCTTGTTTGCCATATCGTAGTATAAAAAAAAATAAAAATCTATTTCTAACATAGTGAGTAGGTACCTGGCTAGTCATATTATATTAACTCAGACGATTAGACGGCTATAGTAGCGAACCAGTAATTACTGAGCGATCAGCCGCCGTCAATTAGCGAGTATGGATCAGCACTCGGCCTGATTAATGAAACATGACACGTAGTCTGGGTGAAAACGATAAAAGATTTTGCTGTAGTTCATTCTTTCTTTAGAATCTATAGTATTAAAGAAAATGTAATGAAGTTGTGTCTGTACGTTGAAAATATTTCAAAATGCGTTAAGTTTTAGGTTTTATTCTGTTTGACATTGACCCGCAATATTTTATAGTCTTTTCGGCGTTTGTATTGATTTCATACACATAGACATACTGTCAATCCTTTATCCCTGAAGGGGTAGACAGAGGCATACTATACGCCCACATTTCACCGTATGCATTTTTGTCCCACGTCACAGGTGGTAAGTCCATAGCGGTGTTGAAATAGACAGGCGCAGGTTGTGACGACCTGCTGTTGAAATTTTTCAATCCGCCCATTAGGCCTTTAACTGGACTTAACGACTGTCATGTTACAGGCAACCGGGACCAACGGCTTAACGTGCCTTCCGAAGCACGGAAACGCTCGCAAACGTAAATGCCACAAAGTGGTCACCCATTCGAGGACCAGCCATAGTGAAAGTTGCTTAACGCAGTGATCGTTTACAGAACACTGAGTCAGCAGGGCCACAAGCGCTTTTTTAAATCAAGTGTATTTTTTATACTTAATTTGATTTCTTTAATATATCAACTAGATTGGATAGTGATAAAATCATTCTATAGAAGCTGCTACTTAATGAATTATCTACGAACTTTTATCTCGAAGGCTTCGCTCTGAACGTGAACGGGAATAAAATCCGGGAAACACGGAACTGCACTTCATTCTATTTTATATTCGACTTTTCTATTCACCCATTAAATAATTTCTAGAATTTACACTTCAATTTCAAGTATGCACCCAAACATTTCGTTAAAAATGCATCGTTTTAAAAGGTTAAGAGGCAATGTTACAGAGAACAATCTCATTTTCTAACAAACATATTTGAAGTCAGATTAAGTATCATGTTTTTGCTTTAGTTGAACTCTGATCAGTTTGGTGTTACAAGTAAACTATTACCTTTGCGTATGCAAGATTCTTTCGGTTTAAATTGAAGCGAAACTTTGTCTTCTTTATCTTCTGTAGTAAAAGAGAAACAGGGCTCTTTCAGCCGCTATCCATCACCCCCTTTGTGTACAGCATCTTCCTGCAAAAGTAGAAAAAGGAATAGGCACTTAAACCAGTCTACTAGTGCATGAAGCGCTATGCTACATACATTAAGAATTTTAAATGCAGCCTAATTCCAAATGATAGCAAGGGTTCAACAAAATTAGCAATGTATTTGTATTACCAGTTGTATCTGGCACAATATTCCTAGGGTACCGTGGGTTATTAAAACTTTCCGTAGTAATATCTATCAGGATGACATAGATCTGGAATTTATTTATGAAATCGATATTTACTGATAAACTTACAGCTATCTTTGTCGATTTTAAACAGTTAATACATTTTTACTTGACATAAATAGATAAATTAATTAATTCTGCTAGATTCTTAAAAATCTAACTAAAATAATATTATTTTTTAATATATTTAAATAGCACCAATAAGTAATGTTTTTAGTGGCAATGATTTTCACATGAGGATTGAACGCATTGTGACTTCCCAAATCTTAAGTCTAAATCGGTATCTTTGCTGTAGACTTCAACTGTCCACAGACAGTTGAAGTCCAGTTGACTAACGAATAACAGTTGTGGTGTCTCATAAGAAAATGCTTCAGTTATAGGGGATTAGCTTGGTTAACTTAGCTAGTAAGGTTGCATACCTTAAGCTAATAACGGCAAGATTGCAAAAATTCATTAGAATATCTATTGGAGGTTGAATATAGATTCCGACGTAAAAGACGTGGTATAGTTCTTCTCTCCACATGTTAGTTTTTGACGGTTAACCGGAAAGGTTTTTGCACTTTGGTGGATCTGGCAAAAGCATTCGATAACATTGTGAGATAATTTTTAGTCTCGTACTGTACTCTTACCTACCATCGATGTCTCATTTGCTTGGTGAGACGCTTATCCAACTAAGCTACCGAAGACACTCGAAACTCACGAATTTTATTTAAGATACAAGAAGACAAGTTAAAACTCGCCAGTTCGAGTTCAGTTCGAGGCTGGAAATAATTCACTCTAAATTTATGATACATATATATAATACTTATATACACTTTAAATGTATACGAATTACAGTAATACAATTTATTTTTCTAATGTTAAGACAGGTGACATCATAAATCGAAAGATTTATAGGTGCAATTCCATAATTTTGTACCGTGTAACTTTCCTACCTACCTACGTAATCTTAAACGGTAGAGATGGCATCAGTTTCGAATGTCCTTGATAGCTTAGTTGGAAAAGCGTCATAGAGCGATTAAAATATTTTAAATATCTATTTTAACGCAGTATTGCTGACGGGGTAGTCAGTCAGTCACCTCTCTGACTACCCCGTCAGCAAGTATGCATGGATCCCAAAGCCTGGCGATCTGTCCTCACAGATCGCCAGGCTTTGGGATCCATGCATACTTCTTTCGCTTCTTGCAGATTCATCAATCGCTTCATATACTCAAGTTTGGGTATAGTACTTTTGACTTTTCCGTATTTGAGCAATCTGCTTACATTGTCTTCATATGTAAGTCTCGGCCTACTCTGACTCCTTCTACCCTCTTTTTTCAAACCTTCTTCTTCGTCAATCGTTCCCCACGGGGTTCTAAACCAACGGAGCACGCCCTTTTCCAGCTAAACGCTGACACTTTCATTCAAACCTGCCATATTACGTATCACTTCATGATGTATTCCGTCGGCCAAAGTTACGCCGCTCAATTTTCGAAGTGATCGCATCTCCACAGCATATAATATTTTATGTGAGCCAATTCTAGTATTTTATATACTCTATTTGAAAACACAAACCTTTACTAGAGACGATTTCGTAGATAGTTGATTAAATAACAGCTTTAATAGAATGATAAACCGTAAACAATCGCTTTAAAATGAAATAAACAAAATTGATTCTATTTATTCCCTCCTTTAAAAAAAATCTCCCAAATCAAACGTGTGAATGCTTGTATTATTCAGTAGGTAAATTTACAAGACATGCCTGACCGGATAGTCGACCTTACCGCCTCAATGTATAGTAAGCTCTGAATTTGATTTCTTACCATTTCAGCAGGATCTTTAAGAAGTATATTTTATAGAATATGAAATCGAAAAAAAGACGACATCATTATAACTGATAACAAGTGCCATCGTAGAGAAATATTACGCCAATATTACAGGAACCATTATGAACGGCGCGAACCAAGGAGCAGACAAAACGAATCCCTTGAAATGTTGATTTTACCTTTGACTGTCGCCCGGCATTCAAAAATTTACTTTAATTTTTTGTAATAAAGCTCAGAATCCATCGGCAGTCATAGTAATTTTAACGGTAGTTAACGCATATCACGCATTTGGAATGCCGGCTCTACCCAGGTGGAAGCTGCGTGATCGATTGCCTCTTTGTCACGTCGCCTGTAAAGCTTTTATCACTGAAAACATTTCTTCTGATAGGTTTGTCTTTATTGATGAAATTTTATTCTCTTCTCATAACGAGACAGCAATATTTTTTACAGCATATCGTAGCGTTGCAATGTGTAGCTTGTAAAGGACCGCACCAATATCGCCGAGGCTAAAGAATCTCTCTTACTAGCGGTGCACCTGCTGACTAACGAACGAGGCAACGGCGTACGGGAATGAGAGGTCAGAATGCAGTCGCTCCCACAGATATAGTACACAGTAAGCAGACCCAACGTTAACGAAAAATAGCGTAGCAACACACACATAAACAGGTAACATTGCTGAGTTTTTTCTGGTGATTTCTTTATAATGAAACTTCATCACTCTATGCACAATACCTATTTGTATACTTTTTGTATACTTTTGTTACATTTTACAATTATTTTATGTAATATTTTCACTTCAACACATAAATCTTTAATTTAAAGATAACAGCGGCTGTTGTCAATACAAGTTTGTAGCTTATTTGTAGTAGAAAAATTGGCTAAGCGCTGTCAATGTGTAAGTTAGATGTAGCTACACGAGAATAACAAAGATAGCTTAATACAATAAATGGCAAGAGTGAAAAGGATAAAGTATTGCTACATAAGCAAAGGAATATGTTTGGTCTGATAACTCTGGTTCGTCTGTGGTTGCTCCCAACTATGGCGAAAATTTAAAGCCAAAAGGTAGCTCCTACAGTCAAGTGAAAGTAGACACTAAGCTCCAAATCCAGGTAAGATTCGAAAACAACTGGAAAAACACCATAAATAAAATCTTATTTACCACCTACGCCTCATTTTGTAAAACGAAGTTTTGGCCTGTGATGAACGAAGTTATCATGTTTTTAATAACTCACTTTCTTATTTGTCTATTGTGTTGAAATTATGTACCTAATTTATTTTAAACTACCATCTCAAAGGGATGGAAGACAATGCATAAAATGTAAAAAAAGAAAAAGGAAAAGGATAGTTAAGAATACGAAAAATACGATAACCAAGAGAACAATATATCAAAAATAAAAAAATAAAGAAGAAAAATCAAGTGCACTTTAAATTTTATACCGACATTATAAAAACATGATATATTAAAAATACAATGTAATCATAATTTAAAGTTTTAAAATTGGGAATTTGTTTTCTGTCTGTTCTAGAAATGACAGATATCTCTCAATTCGAGACTTCGGTATCAAAAATAACAGTAAGTAATAGGTTGATAAGAAATTACTTTCTCACAAATAATCGGACGTAGAAAACATGTCGTCGATTAGACAATATTGAAAGTCGAACATTACGAACAAACCTTCGCTTAACCTATTTGCAAAGTAAGGAAACTGTGATGAGATCGTCACAACTTGTTCACAACTTCCTCCCTCACCGTCTTGTGTACCCTGTAAGTTACCTACCTTTCTTTAATAGACATCGTTTAGTAAATCACTTCCCATCCCTTTAATTACGCATTCCTATCTTTCTTTTAAACTTTGCTCGTATTTTGGAGATGGCGTGTGAAGAGTTTCGACCTTGGAAGTTTCGGTATTTGTTTACGAGTATAAGTTAGTCGAACAGTTTGGGTGTATCAACATCAAGTGTAGTGGTAAAGTGAATTAGCCTGTACACATCTCTATTATTATATGCTTTAGCTTTTTCTCATAGTTCAATGTTAACATTCTGGGTGGCTAGAACATTGCCCTGGTTAGGCAAATGTCACGGGTTCAATCCCCGTCTCGAATCGAATTGTCTTTTTCCACTTTATTAGAAAATTTAGAAGCAGCTATTGTAATATCATTGCTAGAAGTTTTAATCAGTGAGCCAAACGATCAAACGTTAATTACGAATTTAAATAAGTACGTACCATAAACGATCGCCACAGAAACCAGCTACCTACGAGTGTTACTCGCGAAGTTAAATTGTATTTACAAAGCTGTCGGCTATTTATTCTCAACATAAAGTCCTCGAAATATTTGTATAATTCAATTTTAAGTGAGTTGTGTTTAACATCCATTATTCAAGTTAGTCCAAATTATTACTTTAATTGGTTTGATTACAATTATTGATTACTTTTGTTGTTACTAACTTTTAAGACCCCATGCTATACGGAATAGCCACGTATGTACGGTAAGCAACTAAATTGCTAAATAATAAAACACAAATAATGTAGCTTTCTAACGGTAAAAGAATTTTTAAAATCAACCCAGTATTTTCTGAGCCTATTCATTACAAACAAACTTACAAATATTTCCTCTTTATAATATTAGTACCTATTGACGATAATAAATAAAATAAATAAATAAATAATTTAATAGAGTAACAATAGAGACGAAAGTAATACCTAACAATATCGCGTGACAAGTTTACGTTAGGCTGTAAGCAAAAGTCACATATGTGGCATTACAGTTGCTTACCATTCGTCTTTAGTAATTAGTGTAAACGTATGAGAATAGGGGACGCCTCCTGACACAAAAGTACATATTAAGTAAGGCATCTTTATTAGATCGCAAGTGACATTGATTCCTTGCTCTACGTCATCAATAAGTCGCCAATCGACTCTTAATCGCTTTCTGTGCAACTGACTTAATGAAAATATGAAACCTCATCATTCACGTTAAATAAAGTTTGCGACTAAATAATACAAACAATGGTACAAGTTATACGTTGACATACATTAGTATCAGAGGAGCCAGACTTAGTTTTAACAAATCCACAAACAGACAGTTTCACAACTTCGTTATACATAACAAGCGCAGCAGTGCAATAGCAACGACATCTTGCCACTAAACTATTCCTCGGAAAGCTGCAGTAAGGCTGTAACAAGCTGTTGATAAATTAAGTTGTCGAGTTGCTACAGGGTCAGATTTGGAACTTGTGTAATATTCTCATAAATTCTTAATAAAGTGAAAAAAGACAAATCAATTCGAGACGGGGATTGAATCCGTGACCTTTGCCTAACCAGGGCTATGTTCTAGCCACTGAACTACCCGAACCGTATCGAATCAAGTTGAAATTCTTCACTATATTTTAAACGTCATTTAAGAGTAAGTATGACGATCATTTATGTGTAATATTATTAAATAATGTTTGGTGCTTGTGCAAGTCGCCTCGATTTTTAACTGGTCTTATTGGACTGGAATTTTGGTTTGATTTAGGGTGTAAACAAACTTCAAGGTCTCCAGATTGCAAGATCACAGATCTTACACCTTGAAGTGAGGCTCTTGCTCCGACATGGTTCAAAAAGAGATCAGAGACGTATCACTGAACTCTTTGGTGTATTTATGGCAAATTTCGAAGTGATTGTCGTAACAACCACTTCGAAATTTGCCATAAATACTAAAAATAACATAAAAAAAAACCTATAGATGCTACCCTTAAATACTTTCAGTTTGACATGTAATCAGCTCACGTGATTCCTCAAAGAGTCTAAAAAAATATCTCTGGATCCCTTGTATATTTATAGTTACGTTACGATATTTTTTTAGAAATAAAAAATAAGCGCTCGTGGCCCCGCGGACGTAGTGTTCTGTAAACGATCACTACGTTAAGCAACTTTCACTATGGCTGGTCCTCGGATGGGTGACCACTTTGTGGTATTTATATTTGCGAGCGTTTCCGTGCTTCGGAAGGCACGTTAAGTCGTTGGTCCCGGTTGCCAGTAACTTGGCAGTCGTTAAGCCAGTTGAATGCCTTAAAAATGAAAGGGCGGCTTGAAAATTATCAACAGCAGGTCGCCACAACCTGCACCTGTCCATTTTCAACACGGCAATGGGCTCACCACCTGTTACGTGGGACATAAAGCAAAGCATACGGTGAAACGTGGGCGTATAGCACGCCTCTGCCTACCCCTTCGGGGATAAAGGCGTGAAAGTATGTTATGTTTTTTTTTAATATTAATATTTATTTAGGACAATAATGCATACGGTGAAATGTGGGCGTATAGTATGCCTATGCCTACCCTTCGGGAATAAAGGCCTGGCAATTTGTATGCATGTATATATTTTATCAGTATCATATGATATACACAAGAGTCATTGGAGCATCACCGTCGTTTGTTTTGTTGAACCGGCAAATGGCGTAGGTATAGTAAAGAGGCTCAATCCTAACATAAGCAGTTTAGGATAGCTGGAAAGACTTAGCGAGAATATTAGCAATACCAACAGTTTTGGCACGCGAGTGCATTATTAAAATATATTAGTCCATTAAATAATTTAAAAAGTTAATAAAAAAAACTTGGTGAAAAAGGTTATTACTCTGTTAAAGACTATTAGCAGGACAGGGACGCCTGGAAATGATCTGCTGGCAAAGTGAAATAATATTAAATTGTAAATAGGACATCAAAAAAAAGCCTTCTTAAGTTTCTTGCCGGTTCGTCTCAGGTGGGCCGCGTTCCGAACTGGTGGTCACTTTAAATAGTTTAAATAGTGTATGACTTTTTGTAAGCGCGAGTTATTCGGGATCAGATCCTTATTACTTACTTCTCTTTCAGATTTAAGTGATACATTACCAATTGCATAAATTTTATAAACCACTCGAGACCTTATGCGATATAATTATTTACTTACTTACACCGTTCTGAACGCGGTGCAGAGCTTGTAGTTCGTAAATCCTAACGCACACAATTAAGTTTCAAGTTGAGCGTGAAAAAGAGCAATGACTTTAATCTTTTGAAAACAAAAGATATCTTAAGGCCGCTTTCAATTGTCTTATCAGCTATGAAATTAACCTTGATTGAGTCTTTGAATGAAACCATGACTTTATCGCCATCTCGTAGTAGATGTCATTTTTAATAATAAAATAATACAATCTAAGACAAGGGAAATTTAATTTGTAGGGTAAATTCCCGTTTCTTACTAAGTTGCATTTTCTTACGTTATAAGAAAAATTTAGATTAGAAAAATTTAGTATACTTAAATATAAAATTTGTATGCGTATTATGGTAAGTAAGCTACTATTTTTTTTCTATCTATCTATGAAATCTAAATACCTACTTAAATTAAAACTGAATTGATGTTTTAATTTAAGTAGGTATTTAGATTTCATTCGTGCCCATCATCCGGCCCTGTATCGCAACGGAGCTTGTTATCCATATCGGGGAAATCCACAAAGATACACTTGGAAAAATTACAATTACTGCAATGAAAAGTAGATCTAATATTTGAGCTGCTTTTGCGGATATTTGCTTTTGCTCCTTTTGTGTACTCGTAGGTACATAAAAGATATTACTCTTTTATTAGATTTTTAAATGAACATTATTTACATGAGATCAAAATGCCAAGAATTTTGTATATTGTAGATGGATTTTAAGCAACAGTCTTAGCAGTCCAATCAAAGTGGAACTCATGCTCCAAAATCCAATTACAGGTTTTTAGTAACTATGAATACACATTTTTATACCACTGAGGTGACAGACAAGCATACGGGCCACCTGATGGAAAGTGATCACCATAACCTATGGAAGTTTGCAACACCTCGCACTGCCCCGCCTTGTGAAAACCTAAGACCCCTTTTAAAGAAACCTATACGCAGACGTTTGGGAAAATCTAGGCAGGGAGTTCTTTCCACAATCTCAGCGTACGTGGTATATAGCCCCCTACCTTACCTAATCGTATGCGAGCGGTCCGATAAAGTACTAAACCTAAGTAAAAAAAATTAAATTAAATGAAAAATATAAGCAAAATAAAGTAAAATTAGACTAAGATAAAGTAAAATTAGTGGTCCACCAATGAAGCAAACTTCGTGTATAAAAATTACATAAATTTAAGTAACAAATAAATAAAATCATAAGGCATGTTTTCATAAATTACTCCATTGTTTTTAAGGATAACAGATAACAGCACAAGAAAGCAAGTGACTTACATTGAAACAATCTAACCTACCGACTTTGTTATTTAGTAAGATATCACTAAAGAGGCTTACAGCCCGCTTACAGAGACACACATGACGTGATAACAATGTAAGTAACTGGTTTCAACGTCGAAAGATAATTGACCTTCTTGGGTATTGGTCCGAACTGTCGGTTCTCCCCGTGATATATATGAGTAAATATAAATATATCTTTTTATACTACTGAGTTGGCAGACAAGCACCACAAGGCCTTTCTGGTCGATAGTCTAGTTACAGCTGTTTTTGGACGGATACAACACTAGAGCTGGTACGGTACATTCATGTGTTTAATCCCCCAAAGGTCTTGCTGGACTTAAGTTGACTAAAACCACACGCTCATCCGTCTAGCGCCGTATCCCCGGCGGTAGACGGATAGGTAGCTTTTATAGCGATTTTAAAGGGGGAAGGAGAAGGAAAATTTCGACAGAATTTAGTTACCACAAAGTTCTAAATAAAAGAGATTAACCTTAACGCTAAAGGTAGGATAATAATAGCTGATGATTAATTAATCTACTTTTTAAAATAGAAAAAAAAAAGATTCTTAAACAACAACAAACAAACACAAATATGCAGTAACGTAACAAAATCAAACAGGAAAATTATTATATAAATTATAATAATATTATAACATCACTCACCTTATCATAATGTGCCAATACCAGAAAATTTACACACACAACAGTATTTTATCATTATACCAACTTCAAACATAAACAAACATATAAAATAATAAAAATAATATGAACCTAATGTTAGAGAGATATAGTTTTAAATCGGAAAACAAAATGAAGATACAGAATATATTTACCTACTACATGCTTGCCAGTAATTTAAAGAGAAATTCGCGCAGGTTATTCCCTCCCCATACTATACTGGTGTTTTGAAATAAATGTTACACGTGAATGAAGTAAAACCTGTTTTGTAATATACATTTCTGAGTCGATATTCTTAACAACATAGCTACACAAATCTTATACAGCAATGTATTTTGTTACATTGCTAATATTCTGTTTAGTTTTAATGTATTCATTTTGTAGTAGTGGAGAAGTTAGTAGTGTGCGTTCCTAAGTTAGTATATAATGATGCATCCAGGATTTTTGCCACAGATTCAGAATGGTTACAAACATGAAAGCTTGTTTTGTATTCGCTGTCTTCTGCGTCACTTTAGTGGTTGTCTCATCGGCTCCACAACTTAGAGATGAAGGTACTTATTTAGATTTTTTGTTTTCAGTATCAGACATTGTTTTAAGGAATATCCTAACTCAAATTATCTTTTGCTATACCTATCTTTATCTTATATTTTCTCGTATGATTACACCAAAACTTACACTTAAGCCCGAGGTTCATTGTTGTAATTGACTGAGGAGGCGAGCGAGGCGAGCCGAAGAAAGACCCCGTTGTAAATCCACTGGTATGGGAAAAATGCTATCGATGTCCGACCGTTAGTCCGTCCATTCAGTATACAGGTCATTTTTTTCATTAGATATGCATGCAACTTGGCATGGACAGTCCTTGATATAGCTAAAAACTTTTGTCACGGGTTTTTTAGATTGGGGGGGAAATGGAAGCAGGGTAGGCAAAATGGTCCCGTAGTGGTTGGCAAGAGCGCTCAAAACGGTATGGGTTGATAATTATAGGCTTAAAGTGTGCTGCTGAGCCAACCGTCCCCGTGGCGTTATGGTCTGCAGACCCGGCTACCATGCGGGAGGTCCGAGTTCCAATCCTGGTAGGGGATTTTATTTTTATTGTCTTAATTAAATTTACTTCTTTTTCTGTGTACTTTTTAATGCAATGAAAAGAAGCAATGGCAGGGGAGGGTGCGCAATAAATCACCCAACAAGCGCCGCATGTTACCTCAATAGTACCTCATGGGTGCGCAACAAGAAAGCCATGCATGCTCTCTAATAATAATAATTAACACATTAACCAAAAATGTTTAGTCTTTTACCTCAATTTACTCCGAAGTATACGGTTTACAGAACCACTAGGTTTTAGATTTTTTTCGGATTGTTTGAAAGTACTGTGCACTACTTAAAGTGCGCTCGAAGTTCCTGGGAAAGGTCATAATCCGGTACTGGGACTTCCCACGGTGTCTTTCTATCAACCTGCCATTGTGGTACAACTTGCGTGTACTGGGGCCACCTGCAACCTGCTGACCAAGGGACGATACTCTGGCACAGTTATCCCCACTGGATTGGACAGTGGCATAAAACAATGTCGAAAATCAAAAGCCAAACCATAACTGAGTCAATAAGTAAATGGGTGCAAATGCAAGTTGAGTTTGGAAGCAACTCAGAAGACGCCAAAATTAAAAAATCTTTGCTATAGCGTTACTACTAATTAAAAGGAAATACTTTATACTCCATCATACTATATACATAATTATGTGTGTGTACTTAAACGCGTAGTGAACTTACCTTCTTTATATTCCATTCCCTTCAATACCTTTATGGGCGGGTCAAATGTTGTAAAGCTGTCTGATATTCTATATGTTGACAAAAGTCGCTGTTGTAGTCACTAAAAATGGCATTTACTTTGAGAAGAACCGCTATTTTTTAAAATAAATGTCATTGTTTTAGAGTAAAACTAAAATTTTTTTGAGTGAAAGTGGAATTACAGTAGCTTGAGTGAACATATAAATTGAGGCTTTATTAGCCTTTGGCATAGGCAGAAATCTTGTATCGACAGTGACTGTGATCGTGATGAAGAGGTGACCCCTATATACTGCCACTAATATGTTAATATATTTGCAGATTCCCATACTCTGGAAAAAAGAGACACAATCCATGTACAGTGGCCAGTTTCTTGTGTATTCTATGAATGCATCGCAAACTGCAAAAGAAAGGGACACCGCAATGGAGGAACCTGTAGCGTTTTGACTGGATGCACGTGCTTACGATAGATTTTACTACTTTTTTTTATTTTTTATATTAACTTTAAGTTTCCTTAAAAATAAATAAAAATAGTCGTTAATTTTATTTTTATTACTATTATAACGTTTTTTTTTAAACACCTTAATTACCTTTATTACTAGTGAAAACTAGTATCTATAGCAGTGTAAACGGCCGAAGCGACCTCAACTGTTAGTGGTGCACCTGCTGACTAATGGACACGGCAATAACAAAGGCGCCATCACGGGGATGGAAGATCAGATGGCAGTCGCTCCCAACCATGCCGTTTATCAAAATCCAAAGATACAACGATTGGATGCTCATAGTAATCCAATAAAATTTAACCTCTGACTCCAAATCTAGTTAAAAAAGAGAGACAGCAATACAACAAATACGATACAATACGATACGATACGAACGATAAAATTTTATACTCTCGGGTTTTGCACTAGATTACACTACTACACTGCACTGGTGAAGTTGAGTAGCCTTTGATAATGCCTTAAAGCTTTCAATTGGTATCTTAGCTGACCTCCAGGCGCCGAAAAAGAATGTATTTCAACCCACATGTCCAAAAATCTGTTCGGTGGAACATCGGTAGAGTATGACAGTCGTACTGAGGTCTGTTTCCAACCATCATCATTATCCAAGCGCCTGTCCCATTTGCGTCTCGCGACTCCCGGGGTCCGGTTTCCTACAATTACGACGTCAAGCCAGCTGAGTTCCGTTTCCAATCCCCGGTCGAAACAAATATTTTTTTATATTATAATCTTTGTTTGACTGTTTCCTATTTTTTTACATGTGCTTACACACATATATTGATTTGTCACACAATACAACACTGCGTCTCTAAAGTTGGTCATTGCTGCATAAGGCCTGGTTTCGATTATTGCATTGCGTAGGTGGAGGTGCTTTAGATAGTCCTATTAGATAGTGTTAAAAGGAAGGGCATAGAGTACGACTAGCAATGTGTTCTAACTTTATTTAGGCACTGTATGTAATTTTGAATACCATGTTATAACAAATACATATAATGAGAGAATGAATAAGCTCCGTGGAAACACTTACCGTCGTTTATTTAACCAACTGCTATTAATTATGAGTGTTTAAACAACAGATTGAACCTCTAATTACCATGTCTCAAAGGTACTACTAACCAGACGAAAACTCAATGAAACTCTTTATGTAAAGTAGATTTTATAATACGCAAAAAATCGTTATGTTCAATGTAAGCACCAAAGTATATCTTTACTATTACTTGGTCTAGACACAAATAATATAAGGGATCCATAAACAATCTAACCCTTTTTATACTGTTCATAGATGATGACATTTATACAATTGTATAAAAAGGAATCCAAGTTATCCTGGTTATGTAAAACTATTGTAACAGCATGAATGTCTTACTGAATAAGAACAATAGAATTTTTCGTAACGATTATTAATATAGATATAATACATATCTATATTAATAATCGTATGGGCTAGTCTAGATTATACCTTTTCGTCTGAAAATATAAATATAGTAAAACCTGGGATAATCTTCAGTGTATAACAAGCTGCAAAAATGAAAACTAGCTTTCTTTTTACTGTGACTTTTATTATATTGTTTGTCACGTGTGCAACTGTGTCAAATAGAAACATACATACACGTAAATATAAAAATACTAATGTACTCGTAGCTCTTAATTTTAATTTTGCTCGTCTTTTAGTGCTTTGAAACAAATCATGTTAGTTTTATAGAGTCTAGTCATAACTATTTCTGGTCCTCCTTTGAAGCGCTCGTGGCCCCACTAACCCAGTGTTTTGTAAACGATCAGTGCGTTAAGTAACTTTAGCTATGCTGGTCCTTGGATGGGTGCCCACTATGTGGTATTTACATTTGCGAGCATTTCCGGGCTTCGGAAGGCGCGTTAGGCCGTTGGTCCCGGTCGTCAGTAAAATGGCAGTCGTTAAGCCAAGTTGCAAGCCTTATCAGCGGCTTGAAAAATTTCAACAGCAGGTCTCCATTTTAAAACGGCAATGGGCTCACCATCTGTTACGTGAGACAAATATGCATACGGTGAAATGTGGCGGTATAGTATTTTTTTTAAATAGTATTCGTTTACCTCTTTGACGATAATTTCACATAAATTTCACATAAATTCTCAAATAAAATTCTCACATAAATTCAAAGGAACTATGTAAGTGTAATTTTAATGAACACAACATTTATTTTGTTCTTTTTTTTTTGTTGTATAATTTTATTACTGTATAATTGGTCAAATATCATGTTAATCAAACTGTGTCAAATGGCGGTTAGAAAAGAGTGGCCATGAGTTATATTGCCAGGTTCTTCCTCTGGCTCTACCTATTGCTTTGCGAATCTGGCAGTAAATGTAAATGTAGAAGCCGTAATCTTGACGTTCATAAGTGTTACTTTGTGACCTACATGAATAAAGATTTTTTTTATTTTGATTTTGATTTTGATAAAGGTAAATATATATGTATGTATGCATTTCTGGTCCTCTCAGTGTCATTCAGATGACATCGTTTTGTATTTTATGTTTCATCTGGAATCTGCACTATTAGAGAAATTTCTATATGTATCGAAGTAATAAGCTTTAATTGCGGATTTTTCTGGCATGATGGCCTCTTTTTTCATAATCCCTCTATAATCGCCTGCGCCAGAGCCCGTCCATTACTGAACCGATGCACTTGGATGAATTGGGAGCTTGTGTTTCTTTTCGTTATATTTTTATACCAGTCGCAAAACAGGATTGTTTTACTTTGACTTTAGTAGGATTTAATGAATCTACCTGTGTTTTTGGTTTCTAAACTAAAGTAATCAACAAAGCTAAAATTTTTGTACTATAGACCTGTTCAAGAGTTTGATAAAGCTGACCTTACCATCACTTGACGCATGGATGAACTATTGATCTGCTGTATTTAAATTTGCTATTGAATTGACCTTATTATTTATGAAGTCATCTTGTTTCATTTCAGAACTCTTTTTTCTACACAAATCCACAGACCGAATTCCGACACTGCAAGAACTTTGCGTATTCCACAACTGTGACTTCAAGTGCAAATTAAGAGGACATATTACTGGAGGCTATTGCAACGCGACAGGATGCAAATGTCTTTAGTAATAACTAGCAAACTGAGTACCGCAGTGGAATAAAAATTTATGGCAAATAAAGTATCTTAACAATTATTGTTAAAAAGCTTTTTCCTTTATGCATGTTAGTAATCAACTATGAAATGTAAAACGATACAGCGTTTTACATTTCTTGTAGTCTTTGATTTTAAAAAAAAGAAGATAACCAATATAATTTGAAATGAATAGTAAGATAAGATAAGATAAGATAAGATAAAAATACTAAACTAAACTACTTTCTCGCTGTATCACTGACGGGGTAGTCAGAGAGAATAGCTCATCAGGCTTCGTGATCCATGCATACTTATTTCGCTACTTCAAGATTCATCAATCGCTTTATACACGCACGTCTGGGTAACGGAGTACTCTTGACTTTTCCGTTTTTGAGCAATCTGCTCACGTGGTCTTCATATGTAAGTCTCGGCCTACCCTGACTCCTTCTACCCTCTACTTTCGCACAATAAATATTCTTCGTCAATTGTTCCTCACTCCTTCGTTGGACGTGTCCAAACCAACGAAGCACCCCATTTTCTAGCTTAACGCTGACACTTTCATTCAAACCTGCCATATTGTGTATCACTTCGTTACGTATTCGGTCGGCCAAAGTTACGCCGCACAATTTGTGAAGTGATCGCATCTCCACAGTATTCAATTTACTTTCATGCGTCTGCTGACATACCCGGATTTCGCTACCGTAAAGCAAGTGGCACTAGATACGATAATTTATTTCCAAATAAAAAGGTACAGTGCAACAAGCAATAAAGAACCTTATGTGATAATAATATAAAAGTAAAAGTAGCTTAAATTTTATAACAAATATAAAATAATCTGTTGCAGCTTATAATAACCCTGCCTCTTAAACTAGTGTGACCTGTATCAGGCAGTGATCGCCGCCAATATATTTCTTAAGATTATTTGTTCATTTAGAGTGGAGTGTTACGCTTCATTTGTAGAGATTAGTAAGAGTGTGAAAGAAATTTAAAATGCGTGTACGTGAATGTATGGAAGAACTTGGTATGCCAGACTAGCGAATGGATTTTTACACCTATAACACAGTTTTTGTGAACTTCTTTTCCGCTCACTTCCAAAGTCGGGACAGTGACCCTAAGAGCTTTTTGGAGTCAAATTTCAGGATGATGGCAAACTTTCTACTTGAGAAATGTCTAAACGGTCTTTAATTTTAAATTTCAGACTTCTAGGTAGCATTTTGACAGTCTTTTAATGAAAATGTAATTAATATAAACCTTAATGCCCTAGAGAACCATACAACTTCAGCCATCTAGGTCCACCCCGTGGTGTACATTAATATCAAAAGTAAAAACTCTCTCCATTTCAATAACTCAAAAAACACTCATAGAAAATACTTCGCAGGCATACATCATTAAAAAGAAACCCAACTTGCAAGTATCTAGTTCAAGCAAAATTCGCCTAAGGCAAGAACTTCGTAAGCTTTCCTACATTTACGTATAAGGAAAAAAACTTTCTACCCTTGTCTTCGTAGGAAAAATTTATATTCGACTTGGTTAATTTATTTACTTGCCACGTAACAAACTTAATACTTAAGGCAAAAAAAAACACTGCGGTCAAATATAGGAGTGCTGATTGTATCGTCCTAGTTAGTAGAAGCTTCAAAACCACAAGATATATGTTTTGCTTTATTCACTGTTTAAACAAACCACACATAAAATAATTGAAGTCATGTTGTCATCAATACATACTTATTTATAAATTCGTGTTAGGACAACAAGACAAGAAATAAGTTATTCCTGTTAATGAGTAGTATTTGTCTTACAAACACAGTGGGAGTCCACCATGAGTCAGTCGCTGTTATTGGGACTTGAAAGTGGGATCATGAATCCAATGGTAGTAGGACTACGAGCACGGCGAGACAAAATTGTTGGGTCCACGAGGTAAATTCCTTCACGCTCCGCTTGGAAAATCCGGGGTTCTAAAGAACCTACAGAATTACAAATCAAATCATAATCAAAATGTCTATTGTGTCTAACAGATAATAACGAGTCTAACGATAAATGAGAAATATTTCAAAAATAAATCAATAGTAAGAACTGTTAGGTATATAATGGTCGCCTATCGAATTTTGTAACTTCATTACCAGAAACCTTAGTCACTTTGCTGTAAGTAATTTTAACATCTCTCAGTTTCTGAATCCGTGGATAAATTTGAGTTACGTAAACAGAAGTCCCACAATGTAAACTACTTAGAGATGAAGTCTCCCAAATTTAATTAATTTCGTTTGCACAGAACGGGGGCTATTTAGAAAGTCCTTCGGGAAGTGGAACTTGAGTGGCTGTCCTTTAGTTTAGACAACCATTTCTAATTTTAGTTTGAATTAATGGTGGTACCATTGATAAGTCACTAAAGGATCTAATAAATGAAGAATCGATGATTTCATGGACGTCATTACTTCAATTTTAATAGGAACTTTTAAGATTGTAAATCTAATAAATCAGTCATATTTAACAGTAATAAGTTATCTTACAAACATGTTTCCAGCAACATAGTCATTCTCTAAAGCTTAAATCACGGTATTCGCGACAGCTTTAATATTAAATGCATGTATTCTGGAAAATGTATATATATGTAGTATATAAATTTAGTCCCGAATCCAGAGACTTTTGTATTTTATTGTCTTTGTACTATCCCATTGTAATTTTTTATTTTGCCAAGTCTATCTTTAACTAATCACTGTGTTTAATTTTGTGGTGAATCCGATGAATCTTATTAGATTTAGGATGTGGCTGAGTCTGGATGTAAAATTTAATGAGAATATAGAATTTTCGCAATCAGTTAAGGCGGCTTCTAGTAATCTGTAAACATACACATAAAAATATATAGATAGATTCATAACATCTTTCTATTTTACAGTCAGCTAATATCTTTCAGTTATTAATAAAGTAGGTGTTGGTGTGCGCGTTAATGTACGCACTACCACGCGCATTCTCAAACTACGATAAGTAGTTAGTAAGTTTTATATGGCAATGAGATGTATAGCGTTCTCTGCTCAAAAACCGCAGTGGTATAAGTAAGGAGCATTTTATGTACCTACATTATTTAAGTTCAGTTATTTTAATCAATAAAAAAGAGGTGCATACCAGGTAAAGATAATTACACCTGCTTGAACTTTTTGTGAAGCGAGCATCATTATCAAATTCGTGTCAAAGTACAAATTCGTGTCAAAGACAGAAGTCCATAATAATCAACAAAAATGGAAGAAAGAATAGAATAATTCTATTCCGGTTGAAGGGACAGGTCTACAAAACCATTTTTAGACCTGTCCTTTTACATGGCAGTGAGACGTGGCCGATATTGGAGCGACACAAGCAGGAGCTGCGTGTCATGGAAATGAAGACGCTGCGGTGGATGTGTGGAGTCACGCGGATGGACCGCGTGAGAAACTTTCGCATCCGCGGCAGCCTTCACGTCCGTGACATTGCAGACAAGTTGCAAGAGTGTCGACTTCGTTGGTATGGTCACGTCTTGCGGCAACCGCCGGGCTACGTAGGTAACCAATGTCTGGCCATGTCAGCCCCGCCGGGTCCCGGTAAGAGGGGAAGACCCAAGAAGTGCTGGCTTGACGTCGTAAGGGATGACATGCGTGCCAATGGTCTCACTACAGGGGATGCCGAAGACCGTGCGAAGTGGAGGAGAAAATGTAGGAAGGCGTCGCGATACGCAACTGGGACAGACGCTCGGATGATGATGAGAATAGAATAATTCTAGTATAGGTGTTTGTGTCTATTAAGTTGCGAACTTGCGAATCAAATATCATTGACGATATTTATACAATTTTGAAGCAATATTGTTTTCATGCGCTATATTATATCCATTACTATAACTTGTTGGTTTTAGTTTCTTTAGATGCCATATCAAGTATTCAATACTACGCGCCTATTCCATCGGCATGTAAAATGTTTAAGAACAGTATAAATAAAATTAACAATAATGATTCATATTTTTGTGAGACTTCTACTGTATTTGTTGATTTTGATAACTCTTGAATCAGTGATGGTGTTCTTTAATGAATTTAAAAAATCAGTTGTAGAAATAAATGGAGGTACGATGAAGTTTGGTTTGTATTTGTCCTTAACAGACATTACATTTTGTATATTACAATTTGTTGGTGTAACCCTTAACCAATAAAACGGGAAATCCATTACTATCTACCTAATCAACGGGTGTACTTCCGAAAAGCACATACCGCCGATCGACCTAACATTTGGTATACTAACGTATTTTGATCTCTTGATCACGAAAATTGGCGCAAACGCCATTTTGAATAAGAAAAACGGAGGAGAACCTCTTTTCGCCGATAGACGAATAGCTTGCAATTTTATTGATATTTATTAATCATACATAGCTAGTATTCGCTCCAGTGTGCACCTCTAGGTTAAGTTATGTTAGAACAGTGACCATTAACGCGCGATGTCGAGCAAGCGTAGCGAGCGGGCCGCGGCAGCGGCCGCCGAGCGCCACGTCCCCTGTGTATTTATCACGAATATCATAACGAAAATGCGCCAATTTACGTTATGATATTTGTGATTAGGAGGTCAAAATACGTCATTACACAAAATTTCAGATTGTTCGGCGGTATGCGCTTTTCGGAAGTTTATCCTAATCAACTGTTTGCTTTCTACATAAAATCGGTTAATATGATACTCACACTTTATAAAAACTACATACTACCCAAAATTGCAACCGATTTATTGAGGGAGGAGGGCTGTTGGTGCTAATCCAATGGTTTGGATGTAATTTACAGTTTTTTTTTTAACCAAAGTCTTCCATTAGTTGCATTTGGCATATTATGCGGCTTTGACATTTTTATGTATTCTATCAGGGACACTTAAGTACGGTTTAGGTTTAGTGGTAAGATAGTCACAGTATGTATATAATTTTATATTTAACGCCCTCGTTTAACATAACGACAAACATCAAAATCTCTACACTACTTTGCCCAAAACTAGGCGATGAAAAAACTGTATATATGCCCAGCAACAAAAACAAACTCTTGAGTACTGGGTATATAATTACTGTGACATCATTTGTTTTAAACTAACACGCGTTGAACACATACTTTTGTATTGAACAGGATTTCGCGCGGCACTATATTACAACTAAAAGGTTAGTATACCTTCTTTACTCCTCGACGTTTCGACAGGGTTGCACCTGTCGTGGTCCCAAGGCAACTGATGCACTTAGGCTGGAGCGACCGCTATGCACCAAATTTTTAATGTACCCTCATGAAAAACTTTCGGTATATATAGTGCCGCGCGAAATCCCGTTCAATACAAAAGTACTGTGGCATCAATATTAGCTGCAGTTTGACGTCTGTTCCCTAAAATAGGTCCTCAATATTGTTTAAACGACACCACCATTTTTTTTAACAATATTGAGGAATATTTCTTGAAACAATATTTACTGATACTTGTAATATTTAGGCACTTGTATGAATAACTATTATTTAAGTAACTTTTATGATAACTTTCACATAATTTTTTGCAATTGTAGAAATTGCAACATCCATAACGCTATTTTGTAAATATAAAAATTTGGAAAACCCAAAAGTGCACGCCTCACACGCTTTTATTATATTATAAAAAATATAGAATTACAAGCTTACAAACTTTGCTATGAATTATCGCGTAGGGGTTATGAAATAAATAAAGTAAAGATAATAACAATTAAACCACATGGAATCAGACCGTGAAAAGTGAAAGGTTTCTATTCCTAATTAGACTAAGTATTTCGGTCGTTATCGTGTTAACAAGAAAATAATCCGTAACATACGGAATTTTTTTAAACAGTTTTTTAACTAGTTTAAATAACAAAAATGGCATCAAAAATATCATGAGTATTAAAAATAGTGTTTTTTCTTGATATGTGTGTGTATATATTATTTTACAAGTGCACTATTTGATAAATAGAGACATTTTAAGTTTGAAAAATCAGATGTGTTGCGCGAAGTGACAGTAGTACCCACTTCAACGCTTCGCTTATGAGGCGTGCAATTAGACTGATAGTAAAGTTATCAGTCAAATTATGTACAAAAATATTACAAAGATTAGTAGATATGATGATATGGAATGGCTCCTTGCCAGTCTGATCTACAGTAGTAGGTTAGATGGTGGAATCGAAACATGTTAGTTCTTATAAATATTGTAAAAATTTTTACTAATTTAAAAATAATGCATTGTACTATTAAGTAATACTAATGATCCTGACGATTAAATGAAATCATTGTTCCAGATAAAAGTGAAGATATATCTAGAGAAACATCGACAGCTTACAATCTAGGTGTAAATATGGGAATAATCAATAAAAAAATATGTACTTTTGAAGAAAACTTTCTCAAAGAATTATACAAGTCATACAACGTACTGAATTGAACATGGACTTATTTGGAATGGCTTGTTATGAACCGTTTTGGAATTCTGCCTGATACTCACGAATCTTTGTTACAGGTAAAAAGTATGAACTATGTGGTCAAAAATAAAAGAGTTTTTATACAAACTGTACAGATGGGGGACATATTACTTTCTGCCAGAGGCACCGGTGGTTTTATAGGTCATGCAGCTATCATGTCATCTAAAAATAAAGTGCTTGAAATGCCTGGAGGCTATGGCTGGCCTAAAGGTATAAAAAACAATAATAGACAAATTAGTAAAGATAAGTGGTTTGATGAACATGCCTCAGGTTGGATTACTGTATACCGTTGTCCTGATAGTCTAGTAGCCAAACAGGCAGCCATGTGGGCAGAGAATGTATACTATAACCCATTTGGTGGCATGGAAAAAAATATACATATAACGTACATGATTACGCCAGACATTTTGAAAATGAACCCTAGTTACTGTTCGAAACTTGTTATCCAAGCGTATTATTTTGGAACTAATAAGAATGTCATCAAAGACTTGACCACATTTACTAAAGTTATTGTACCTGTAACATTACCTTTATATTTTATGGATCCATATATGAACTTAATAATAAAGGAAAATTTTAAAACTACAAATAAAATCAAGATTGATTTAATTATGACTTGGTCATCCCAATAATCATCTCGTTAGCTAATTTTACAGTAGTCTCCTTTTATTTGAGTGTATTTCTAGTTACATCAGCCTATCTGACTTTATAGTCTGGTGTCCACTGTCATTCGGCTGCTAGAAGCAATTATCGTTTGGTTTTTAAGTCAGTCAGTCAGGTTAGTCAACATGTTCACCGCTAATTTGTGAGATCACTTGGGCCCTGGAGATCTTGGGATCCTATTAGTACCATAGTGTATTGATCGTAAATGGCTTAGGTATAAGGTATACCTAATATAGTAAAATCTTTAGCATTTTCCATACAGTTCCTCTCTTAAGGTGTATAAAGGTGCAAAGATAATGAATAAAAACTACACAATGTGTTTTTTATAGCCTCTCATTAATTAAAGTGACTTTCAGTTGCAATCATTCTTAGCGATGCTCAAATCCTCATAGAACTATAGGACCTATTACCTAAAATTGTATAAAATACAACTAAAATGCTGCAGGTGCACATAAGTAGGTACATCAAACATCTTGTGTACGCAGCTGAGGCAGTAACGTTGTCGTACGCAAATTGTTCTCAGAAACTAAAAGCAAGGCTATGGATATACTCGTATTACTGTGCTATCTTGTGTCATCTATTCAGATCACTTGAGACTTTGTAACCACTCTGGAATTCGGTACATATAAAGATGTTTTTCTTTTTTTTTTTCCGTATGGAAATCCTCATGGATGCTATATCGGACTCTTACCGACGTAAAGAGGTAGAACCACACGTATGCCTTCCATCTGTCTATAGCCCGGAGACCCGGGTGAGCCCTCGGAAGGATAGCCCCAGGGCTCCCGACAGACTTTATCCGCTTCCGCGGCCTCGTTCCGGGGGGGGGGGGGGGGTCTAGTGTTATCTTGCTTCTTTGGGGGATCAGGTTTTATACCACTTCCTTGAGAGGGTGAAGGGCGTACGTGCAACTCTCACACCACGTCACCGACCGGGACCTGCTTCTGTAAGGACGGCGAGCAGCCCACCCGCCGTCCTCAGGCCCTCGGTCATGGAGGACGATAGTCGTGGCCGAAGACAAGTCTGCGGCGTCCTTCAAAATCAAAATCAATTAGACTGATAGTAAAGTTATCAGTCAAATTATGTACAAAAATATTACAAAGATTAGTAGATATGATGATATGGAATGGCTCCTTGCCAGTCTGATCTACAGTAGTAGGTTAGATGGTGGAATCGAAACATGTTAGTTCTTATAAATATTGTAAAAATTTTTACTAATTTAAAAATAATGCATTGTACTATTAAGTAATACTAATGATCCTGACGATTAAATGAAATCATTGTTCCAGATAAAAGTGAAGATATATCTAGAGAAACATCGACAGCTTACAATCTAGGTGTAAATATGGGAATAATCAATAAAAAAATATGTAATTTTGAAGAAAACTTTCTCAAAGAATTATACAAGTCATACAACGTACTGAATTGAACATGGACTTATTTGGAATGGCTTGTTATGAACCGTTTTGGAATTCTGCCTGATACTCACGAATCTTTGTTACAGGTAAAAAGTATGAACTATGTGGTCAAAAATAAAAGAGTTTTTATACAAACTGTACAGATGGGGGACATATTACTTTCTGCCAGAGGCACCGGTGGTTTTATAGGTCATGCAGCTATCATGTCATCTAAAAATAAAGTGCTTGAAATGCCTGGAGGCTATGGCTGGCCTAAAGGTATAAAAAACAATAATAGACAAATTAGTAAAGATAAGTGGTTTGATGAACATGCCTCAGGTTGGATTACTGTATACCGTTGTCCTGATAGTCTAGTAGCCAAACAGGCAGCCATGTGGGCAGAGAATGTATACTATAACCCATTTGGTGGCATGGAAAAAAATATACATATAACGTACATGATTACGCCAGACATTTTGAAAATGAACCCTAGTTACTGTTCGAAACTTGTTATCCAAGCGTATTATTTTGGAACTAATAAGAATGTCATTAAAGACTTGACCACATTTACTAAAGTTATTGTACCTGTAACATTACCTTTATATTTTATGGATCCATATATGAACTTAATAATAAAGGAAAATTTTAAAACTACAAATAAAATCAAGATTGATTTAATTATGACTTGGTCATCCCAATAATCATCTCGTTAGCTAATTTTACAGTAGTCTCCTTTTATTTGAGTGTATTTCTAGTTACATCAGCCTATCTGACTTTATAGTCTGGTGTCCACTGTCATTCGGCTGCTAGAAGCAATTATCGTTTGGTTTTTAAGTCAGTCAGTCAGGTTAGTCAACATGTTCACCGCTAATTTGTGAGATCACTTGGGCCCTGGAGATCTTGGGATCCTATTAGTACCATAGTGTATTGATCGTAAATGGCTTAGGTATAAGGTATACCTAATATAGTAAAATCTTTAGCATTTTCCATACAGTTCCTCTCTTAAGGTGTATAAAGGTGCAAAGATAATGAATAAAAACTACACAATGTGTTTTTTATAGCCTCTCATTAATTAAAGTGACTTTCAGTTGCAATCATTCTTAGCGATGCTCAAATCCTCATAGAACTATAGGACCTATTACCTAAAATTGTATAAAATACAACTAAAATGCTGCAGGTGCACATAAGTAGGTACATCAAACATCTTGTGTACGCAGCTGAGGCAGTAACGTTGTCGTACGCAAATTGTTCTCAGAAACTAAAAGCAAGGCTATGGATATACTCGTATTACTGTGCTATCTTGTGTCATCTATTCAGATCACTTGAGACTTTGTAACCACTCTGGAATTCGGTACATATAAAGATGTTTTTCTTTTTTTTTTTCCGTATGGAAATCCTCATGGATGCTATATCGGACTCTTACCGACGTAAAGAGGTAGAACCACACGTATGCCTTCCATCTGTCTATAGCCCGGAGACCCGGGTGAGCCCTCGGAAGGATAGCCCCAGGGCTCCCGACAGACTTTATCCGCTTCCGCGGCCTCGTTCCGGGGGGGGGGGTCTAGTGTTATCTTGCTTCTTTGGGGGATCAGGTTTTATACCACTTCCTTGAGAGGGTGAAGGGCGTACGTGCAACTCTCACACCACGTCACCGACCGGGACCTGCTTCTGTAAGGACGGCGAGCAGCCCACCCGCCGTCCTCAGGCCCTCGGTCATGGAGGACGATAGTCGTGGCCGAAGACAAGTCTGCGGCGTCCTTCAAAATCAAAATCATAAAATCGATATCAAAAATCTTTATTCATGTAGGTCACAAAGTAACACTTATGAACGTCAAGATTACTGCTTCTACATTTACATTTACTGCCAGATTCGCAAAGCAATAGGTAGAGCCAGAGGAAGAACCTGGCAATAAAACTCATGGCCACTCTTTTCTAACCGCCATTTGACACAGTTTGATTAACATGATATTTGACCAATTATACAGTAAAGAAATTATACAACAAAGAAAAACAAAAAAACTGTTGTGTTCATTAAAATTACACTTACATAGTTCCTTTGAATTTATGTGAGAACAGTCGACTTAGAGTTTGCCTTAAATTTAAATAATATTATTATTTGTAACAATTGCTATAACAGCTATGAGCTGACCAGTCCCAACAGACGGCACCCGTTCACGGGTATGACGCATATATCAGCCATCGCCCTATTCAACCGTATTGTAGGGAACAAGGCGACCTGATACATACGCCACCACTGCCAGGACACTTAGGCGAGCATGACATACCCAAAAACTACACAGCAACTATCATGTCAATTTCAAAATTATAAATAAGTCTACATAGTGCTCACACAATAACAAAGTCAAATTACATATAATTATGTATATTAGTTATTACCGGGACTAAACGCAGCCACCTTTAGTTGCCTGGCGTTTCAAATTATTCATACTGGAGAATGTAAATAAAAATAATGTAAAAAAAAATACAACATATATATGCAGATTCAAGACAAGTAGATAATATAACACAAGATTCATTCGAATCCTAAATAGCTCGAGCAAAGAGCAAGCAACTCATTTCCATTTATTTTTATCATTCAAATAATCATTAATTGTGTAATAAGCCCTTTTCAAGAGGTGCGTCCTAATTTCCGCCTTAAATTTATGTAACGGCAGGTTCATAATGTCTAAAGGAATTTTATTATATAGGCGTACGCCAATTCCTGCAAAAGAGTCGTGAACCTTTTGTAAACGATGATGCGTTCCAATTAATTTATGCTTATTTCTAGTATGTATCGAATGTATGTCACTGTGTCTATTGTATAAATGTATGTTCTGTTTAACTAACATGATATTTGCAAATATATACTGTGATGCAACCGTTAAAATGCCAATTTCTTTAAATTTCTCTCTAAGAGACACTCTAGCACTCAATTTATTAATTGCACGTATAGCTCTCTTCTGGAGTACAAAAATTACTTGTAGGTCAGCTGCTTTACTGCTTTTAATTGTTCCTCGTCTACCAGACTTGTGAACTCCAGGACGCTATGCTCCGCGGGGTGAGGCATCTCCAAAGCCGAGGTCATTCGTTCGACCTCCCTGTCTCCCAACCATGACTGGTTTATCCCTCTCTTGGCCTCATATAATTAGGCCACCTCGTGAACTCTGAGGTCCAGAGGGAGCAGCCTAGCCAAGATCAGCGCCGAGTTCAGGGAGACCGTACGATAGGCCTTGCAGAGCTTTTGGGCGAAGCCGCGCTGTACCACGTTCAGCTGCTTTCGGAAACCAAGCTTCGCCGCCGTCGCGTGCTTTGGCCTCGAGGCGTAGCAGGTTCTGCTGTCCGCTCGGTGGTCTGCCGTTTTGCCCTCCGCAACATACTTGAAGCAGGGTGGTGGGGCAACACAAGAACTGGCCTTGTGGCTGGGTTGACTTCAGCGGAAGCACCGGTTTCCCACGGTAACTTCCGCTGTGCACTGCACTCCCACATGCCCTACGACCAGGCACCTGTAACACCTGGTCTCCCTTCAGCTCCGCGCCTCTCTTCCGCCTTCAGGAAGCCCCCGATGAGGAGGCCTCGTCCGTCCGCAATTTTTTGTGTTGTGTGTGTGTGTGTGTTTTGTGGAGCGGGATGCATACTGTGGGGTGCTCCAGGTGCCCCACAGGTTTTAACGACTTCGCTGTCGAGTTTTAGGGACTTGTCCTTGTCGCGGGCCAGCCAATTAAGGCAAGTCTCTCGGCCCCCAGGACCACCGCGTATCAACTGGTGCCACCAGTTGGGTCGCTGCGAATGATCTCAGGGGTTACGAGACGCGGGGGTATGGCTAGTCCTCCCCAACACCGACGCTGACACGAATGCCTGTAGGCTCCTGCATAAGCAGAAAGTCTACACGTCCTGCGGTTTCTCCGCTCAGTACGCTCTGCCCAAAGCAGAGTGTAGACGGAATAACCTGAAGTGGCCATTATGACCCCCTCCTTGGTGGACTATTGGGCGTGGGCGACGACGTGCGCATCAAAAGAAGCGCACATCGTCGTCCACGTGACCAGGGTGTACCACGTGGAGGTTTTCCTACCCCACACCCCAAAGTATAGATGCTAATACATACCTGATAACATTTATATTTATAGTCCGTGTTTGTTGGTGTTAATAATATTGTAATGTTTACCTTTACTTATGGTATAAGTTTACACGTAAGTGCTATGCTGAAGAAGGGTTAAAAAATACACAGTCGGTGGTAACATATCACTTAATGTTGTCAATTTGGGGGTCAAAATAAGGCTAGTAGTTATATCTGAACTGATCTCTTCTGCTTCGTCTAAGTGCATTCCCTGTTACTTGCAAACTCTAACTGGGTTTAGAGCCTGGGGTTGACTTTCAATTGGTACTAGGAGCATTGCTCTTCCTGTGCCCTTTAGTTTTCCTTTTTTATTTTCGGCATTCCTAGGGGCGACGGCTATTTGATCGCGCCTGTGTCTTTCGTTGCCTCGTCCGTTTATCAGCTGTTGCATACTGCTAGCAGGTGAGGTAGCTTAGGCCCCGAAGATCTTAATGGAGCTCTTGACTCCAAATCCATCTAGATATTGTAATATTATCAAGATATCTGTAAATAAAATCAAACTCGCTCGTTAAAAATCGTACACGAGGCATTGATTCCAGTTCTTTTTTTTCTCCCGGGTTGTGGAAAAATGAAATAGAAACCTAGGAAAAACAGGAGATGGGTATGATAATATCGTTGGTACTTAATTACATAGACTCATAGTATTTTCTCTAAAAAACAGAATCTCACAGACGCATGTGGTTTATTTTATATATAAGTACATTGGTTCTAGTTTCACCAGAGAACCGCAATTCGAGGCCTAAAGTTTACTTTACTCAATTTATAGAAATAATCAATAATGTTATAATATGGTTATTTTTTTTACTCCGTAGTAGATAGCTACCGCAGGAACTGTAGCTCATTTATAAAAGAAAACCTATGGATATAGTATAACTCATGACAACTTGAGATCCTGAGTTGCATTATTAATTGATTCTTAGATGAGAAAATTTAAAAATTGTGGAGTCTACGTTATAAAGACTATTACAAGTAGCCTTTTTTTTTTTTGTTTAATTACACGCATCTTTGCCATGGGCAAAGCTATTTTATCTTAGTACATTAACTAGCTAAGCTATCATTATGCAAGCCCCGCAGGGCATAATTTAACTTATGTCTATTTCAAAAACTCATTCAGTCTTCTCGTTACATTCCAGTTCTTCTTGTATTCTTCTCGCACTTTCATACTATCCCGCTCTTTCACTCTGTTTCTGTAATTATATCTTATATTATCTTCTTTTATTCCGGCCCCAATAGGCATACTCGTCACGCTTTTATACGTCCTCCAGCATTTATACAAATCCTTTCATACTTTTGGGATAAGGTGGTGTGTGGGGGTTTTTCTTTATTTGACCATTTTATTATACATATAATTCCTTATTTTCTAATACAATATATTTCTTAAACTAGTTCCATTTACTTATTTAGAATGTAACAGGGCAATATACTTATATCTATATTGTAACTCATTCTTATATTCTATTTCAAATATTTACTATTTTTACAATTTTTTCACTATATTTTAGGAATTGCTCTCTGTGTTGGGTTAACAATTTTGCCAAATTTTTAAGAGTTACAGCCATTTGCGTCTTGATCTCTAAATCGATTCTGTCCGCTAAGTGAATCGGATAGTCTACTAATAAGTGGACCACGTTTTCACCAACACCGGGTTCGCAGGCACACGATGGGTCCGCCTTACACTTGAAGCGAGCTAAGTATTCAGCGAACCCACCGTGCCCTGTTAAAAGCTGGGTTGTAGTGCCGGCAATCGTCATCTTGCGGACGATACTGTACGCCGCCACTGCGCAAAAGACAACCTTGGTTACGGAGGCGGTCTCGCCCTCCCTGTACCTCTTGTTCGACTCGTCAAGCGTGCCCCGCCTTAGAGCACGCCTGACGAATGAAACAGGCCACAGGCCGTAATCCGGTGCTCTCTTCAGCGTCAGAGCCGCTTCCTTCGCGAGCACATCTGCTCGCTCATTGCCCTCCAGCCCTGCGTGGGTCCAGAATAAGGAGATTTCCTTACCCTGGGCCAATCCGCGCTGAATTGCGGCCCTGGTCTCCACTGCCAAGGGATGGAGGGCATGACGGTTTACTACCGTCAAGAGAGCGGCTCTGCTATCACTGAAGATGCCGAACGTGGACGCACCACGCCTGAGTACCTCACTGGCCGCTTTGCACAGCGCCAAGAACTCGGCCTGGTAGACGGTGCAGTAGGGCGTTTGAGGGCCTTAGTCTCGGTCTCGCTATTCCAAAAGGATAACGCAGCACGACTCGGCCCTCAATCTTGCTCCCATCGGTGAATATTCTTACATCGAATTTATTGACTGCTTTTAATTGTTCCTCGTCTACCAGACTTGTGAACTCCAGGACGCTATGCTCCGCGGGGTGAGGCATCTCCAAAGCCGAGGTCATTCGTTCGACCTCCCTGTCTCCCAACCATGACCGGTTTACCCCTCTCTTGGCCTCATATAATGAGGCCACCTCGTGAACTCTGAGGTCCAGAGGGAGCAGCCCAGCCAAGATCAGCGCCGAGTTCAGGGAGACCGTACGATAGGCCTTGCAGAGCTTTTGGGCGAAGCGGCGCTGTACCACGTTCAGCTGCTTTCGGAAACCAAGCTTCGCCGCCGTCGCGTGCCAAGCACTGGCCGCGTACAATATCGTCGGCTCCACGGCCGCCACGTAGATCGTCCGGATCACCTCGGGGTGTAACCCCCAGCTGATCCGGGCCATCCTCGCTAGCTTCCTGTAGATGCCGATCGCCTTTCTGCATGTGTTAGAAACGTGTGTTTTGAATGTGAGTTTGTGGTCGATTGTGAGCCCCAGGATTTTAATCTCGTTGGACATGCCAATGTCTAACCCGCCCATGCTAAGGCGCGGGGCATCGTACTTTAGTCTGCGCGTATTACCATTGCGCACGTCTTGTGCGGTGCGAATTTTAATTTGTTTCCGATGCCCCACTCCCGCACACGTGCGAGAGAGGCATTGGCATGTCCCTCTATCTCCAGACCGGTATAACCATCGAACACTAAAACCACATCGTCCGCGAAAGCCTGAACGTAGACGTCCCTGTGCTCCAACTCTTTCAAAAGCGGATTCAGAATCAAGTTCCACAGTAAGGGACCGCCTATCGATCCTTGGACGCAACCTTTCTCCGTGGAGCATCTACACTCCGCGCCCGCATACCTTACCCTTACACTTCTCTAGCTAAGGTAGCTGCCGATCACCCTCCTCAAATTTGCCGGACACTTTTCCTCAGCCAGTCGTACCTTTATGACAGGCCACCAGGCGCTATCGAAGGCCCCCTCTATGTCCAGAGACAACATAGTGACTATTTTCTTTTCATGAAGTCTAGCCCCTATGTGCCTCATAAGGTCATAGAGGGCGTCTTCGGGTTCGGTGTACGAGGTTTTACCCGGCTTCTTCAGCACCACCACCACGGCTTCCTTCCATATTTTAGGAAAGTAGCCGTGATGGAGGCACTGATTCAGCAGCTTCAAAAAGTGCAAGGGGTCGGCCCTAATGGCGTGGGTGCAGATATCGGCTGTAAAGCCATCCGCTCCCGGAGCTTTCTTGGGGTTAAATCTGTGAAGCGCATCGATCAGTTCGCCCACCGTAAAAGGTGGGTCATTGCCATCATGATCCTCTCCATCTTCTACCTTTTCGGCGGTCTCGCGTATCTGACGATGCACCTCATTATCCTCCTCCAGCTGGTCTCTCGGGTAAAAGACCCGAGCGAGGAGTTCCGCCGAGCCCCCTGCGTCCAGATGGGTTCCGTTAAGGATTAGTAGTAGGTCTTCTTCCCTTACCGTGGCCCTCCCTATCATTCTATAAACCCCCTCCCAGACTCCCTCCCTGTCCTGCTTTCCGCAGAAAGTCTTCCAGCCTTCAATCTGTGCCATTCTTACTTCCGTTTCATACTTCTCCTTGCATTCTAGGTACCGCGCAACGACCAAATCTCTCCTGTCTGGTGCCGCATTTCTGATTCGGCGTCTTTTGGTGTTGACCTCCTTTTTTAAGTTAGCTAAATGTTCTGTCCACCACGGCATAGCCATCAGCTGTTCCGCTTTTTTTGCCGGTATATTTTCATTGCATGCTTTTGTAATAGCATTGGAGAACGCGCTCACCTCGGCCTCCAATTCCTGCGTATTTTTAATGGGGTTCACCGGGGTTCCAAGGTGCTGAACCACGCTGGCCCGAAAGTTCGTCCAATTTGCCTTTTTCGTATTGTAGAGGCGCGTGGTTCTCTTTATTTGCGTCCCTTTTGCCTTTTCCAAGCTGATGTTGAAGGCTATGCCGTTGTGGTCAGAACTAACCAGGTTAGTGTCAACCCTCCAGGCGCCGACCAGGCCGAGCGTGTCGCCCGTGCAGGCAGTGACATCGACGCTGCTGTGGTACCTCTTTCCACCCCGCACAGTATCGAAGGTCGGAATATTTCCACTGTTCAGGACATGAAGGTTCATCTGTTCGAGAGCGTCTCTGAAGTCGCTACCTCTCTGGTTTTCGAATGGGTGCCCCCACCAGGTGCTCTTTGCGTTGGCGTCGCCTCCAATGAGAAGTCCCCGGGGTTCCGACGTATGCTCGATCTTCTTAAGGTGCTCTAGGTAGGGCCCCAATGGGACTTGGGGTTCAAAGTAGAAGGACACCAGCCTGATCTTCCAGACACTGGTTTGGATCCCCACCACCACGATGTTATCGGTGGTGAGTTGTGGGTACGGTATGACGTCCACCGTTGGGTCAAAAACAACGATGGCCGCCTTTATCGTCTCATCTCCCTGCACACCGTTCTGGAAGACCCTGACGCCCTGGTATGCCTTCATCCTTCTTATCCCACCCACGTAGGGCTCCTGCACCAGTGCGAAGGCAACCTTACGCTTCGAAGCCTCGAGCATTAACTCGTCAGTTGCCAGTTTCTTCTTCATAAGGTTCGCCTGCAACACTCTGTAGGGGGCAGCATTCACCGGGGTGCCTTCAGCAATACTGTGTGGACGCTCTCGCTATTTTGTCCCACCTCATTCGTACCGGGCATGCATCGCTGAATATGTTATGCCTTGTGCTGCCCAGACCCTCTCTTTGGCAATTCTGGCAGTTGGGTTCTGCACCCACTGCTCTCTCTGGACATTTGAGTTTCATGTGGAGCCCACCGCAATGACTGCAAGTGGGCTCAGATGTTTTGCAGAATTTTATGCTGTGCCCGTCCCCAAGCACAGAGAGCACTGCGTCAGGGGAGTTTGATTTGCAACTATTATCGGTTGCAGATCAACCTGCAGGCGCCCTATACCCAGGGCACGGGACCAAATTGCCGGAGAGACCCTGAGCACCACATGGCATATGTGAGGGTTTCTTGCACCCCTACGGTACTGCACGGTCATACGATCCTGTTCCGGATCAAGGTCTCTAAAAACATCACGATTTCGTGACCTGATCACCTTCAGGAGATGTTCGTCTTTGTGGATTTTCAGTACGCCGTACAGCACCAATAATGGGTCCCGGTTTTTGACCTGCTCGATGCAGAGGCCCTTCTCTTTCTCCCCAATTCTCTTTTGCGCTCGCTTTCTTTCTTAAATATAAATAAAATAAATATCCATCACGCCTTATCCCCGAAGGGGTGGCAGAGGCATATTATATGCCCACTTTTCACCGTGTGGATTCCTGTCCCACGTAATAGGTGGTGAGCCCATTGCCGTGTTGAAATAGACAGACGCAGGTTGTGGCTACCTGCGGTTGAATTTTTTTAAGCCGCCTATAAGGCCTTCAACCAGGCTTAACGACTGCCATTTTACTGGCAACCGGAACCAACGGCTTAACGTGCCTTCCGAAGCACGAAAACGCTCGCAAATTTAAATGCCACAAAGTGGTCACCCATCCGACGACCAGCCATAGTGAAAGTTGCGTACCTCAGTGATCGTTTACCAAACACTGAGACCGCGGGGCCACGAGCGCTTTCTTTCTTCATCTGTCTTATATCCTATTATTACGCTTCTATCCTTCGTCTTTCGTAACTTTTCTACTGTAATCCATCCTTCATCTTCACTTGCTACTCTTCTAAGTCTTTCCATCACCTCATCCCCAGTCTTTTTTTTATCCGTTGACATGACGATTACGGAGTGGAGCGCCGTTTGCTCTACAGGCTGTTGTTTGCTCCGACTCGCAACCACTCCCGCATACGTCATGACACCCTTACTTTCTCTCTCTTTTTCTCTCTCATTTTGTTGTTCAATCTTTTCTTTCAGATCTATCATAACCTTATTACTCTGTTTGATCATACTTTCATTCCTGTCTAACTTTCTTTCTCTCTCTGTCTCTCTTTCGTCTTGTTTCTCTATTTTCTCTTTTAATTCTTTCATAATTCTACCATTCTCTCTTAACAGTCTTTCATTCCCTTCAATCTTTCTCACTATGTTGTCTGTGGACGCTATACTTCCACTGTCAACCTCTATCACTCTCCCTGGCTCTTCCTTTTTCATTTTCTTTCTTTCATCCTCGTATGCGTTCATTATTTTGAGCAACAGGTCCGCGTTTTCATCTACCTCTTTCCTTATCTCTCGCTTGAGATTGCGTGCCTCCCCTACTTGTCTCTTAATGTTTTCAAGACACTTTATAGCTCTAGAGTGCCTATTATGAGCTGTTGGGACTGATGGTGACAGTTGTGTTCCCGGTGTCTCCCTTGTTTTCGCCTGTAGTGGCTGCGACTGCGGTAAGGGTCTTATTTTACTTGCATCGCGTTGCTCCAGCTCATCAATACTACGCCTAACTGGCTTTGTAGGCCGTCTTTCTTCTGGAGGGCTTCTTAAATTTGTAGTACTTTTTTCTGGGGTGGGGACAGTTATTATGTCTTTAATTTGAGATGGTCCCGCCTCAGTCTTTGGTGAGGTAGTTGTTCTTTTGACGGGTGTCCTGTGTCCAAACATTTTTAGAGATGCGTGTGTGTAGCTAATTTAATAATGAGTTTAATATGTATAAATATATATATATGGTATGATTATAGCAAATTTAAATTTCAATTAAATTCAGGTTTTATATTTATTTGCGGGTTGTGCCTCGAGTGACCGACCAAGGCACCGTCCTGAAGGCGAGCTAAGAGATGTGTCTACGTGCGCTTGTATAGTGTGTCTGACTGTGTAGTGTATGTAAGTGTAGATGAATGTTACCCAGGGTATGTGTGTTTCTGCGTGTTATGTGTTTCGTTGCAGCTACAACCCGCTGTACTCCACGCTTGCTTGGCGAATCGTGATAAACACGAATTAAATTTTTTAAAATTGAAAATTCTTAGATCCTTATTCTAGTTTAGACGTAGAGCTATTTCTACGACCTAGTCTTTTGTAGCACTGCTACAGTCTGTCTAATTCTAAATGCCAATAGGGCTATAGGTCACTAAATCTAGGTTTTGCCAATAGGGGCTTTAATCTAAAGATGTATAAAAATATTTACAGTGTCTTAATCTAATCTGGCCAATAAGGCACAAGTCTTATTGAGTAAGAGTAAAAGTAAGAGTACTTAGACCTAAATTATTTCACCAATTTGGAAGCTGCGGTTCCCCTTTTTGATGCTCTACCCACTTCAGGAGCTTTACAGGTTCAGGGGAAGGTGAAAACCACCGTACCCCAGTACTAAATTTTGAAAAATTTAAATTTATCCCCCCGAAACTCTACACACTCTACCTAGAGTCGTGTAGAGTGGCCCAGTTTGTAGCCCTCGTCGAGCCCTTTCCAATGAACCAAAACACGTTGCCGCTAGCCCAAGGGGTTCCAGAGAAACAGGGGCACAAAGTTATCCAAGATGGCCGCCTGTGTTTTCAAAAACCCCCGTATCTCCCGAACCACCAGGCCGATTACGCTCGTGCTTGGCTTAATCTTAGAGAACGCGACGAGATCTACCCTCTGGTAGCCTTTTTGGACCAAAAATTTATTAAAACTCCAAACCCCACCAAACCCCCCTGCTCGGGTAGGGCAGAGGCCGCCAAGACGCCCAAAGAAAACCACACCCCTCTGCGACGCCCCGTTCCGAAGCTACAGGCGATCAAAGTTTTCCAAGATGGCGGCGGAGCTGTCAAAGTCGAACTTCGATCGCCCGTATCTCCGGCCCTAGACGTCGCAGAGCGGCCAAGTTTGGGTTTGCTCTGTTCGTCCTGGCCCCCTCTACCCTCCCAGATGGTTTTCAGCTTCCCGAAAATTTTCAGCTCCAAATCTCCTGAATTTCAGGAGGCGGTTAGAGCAATTCCCCCCAATGCCTAAACAAAAAACCACAACTTCCTATGACACCCGGTTGCGGAGTTATGGGGTTCCGAAGTTTTCCAAGATGGCTGCCGAGCTGTCAAATCAAAAGTTTGAAGTGCCGAATCTCGGCAACCATATGTCCCAGAAACTTCGGATTTTCTTGGACAGGCTTGGCGTCTCCTCAGGTAGAGGTAGTTAGGTATACGACAGTGATCTCAGTATGTGGAAATATTTACTTGTCTGATCCGCAAATGTTGATTTAGGAGTGGTTGGGTAGGTTGATGTTTTCTATGTATAATAAATTGTAATGAAAAACAAATAAGTTTGTTAATTTAGTTGTCACAGCGCAAGTTTATACTTAAATTTCACAAAAAAAAATTATTTAGGTATATCTAATTGGACAAGTTTGTTAGGGTATCATTGTATTACGGTACTCGTACTTGAAGAGGGCTGCAGGATTACAGATTATGAATTATAATCTAATAAATAAAAAAAGTACAAAAATGAAACAATGGATAGCTGCTTTAAATTTATTTACTTATTCTATAATCTAGAAATTATTTTGAAAAACAATTGGTATACTGACTGGAATTAGGCTATACCAAAGATTCATAGTGAAAAAAATTTCAGCCTCGAGCAATACTCGAACTTCTCCTTTTACTTTTTCTTCATCTTAAGTTCAATTATGAACTTAAAACGTAATAGGTGGAATAATTCGTCAGTTTCGAGTGTCCTCTGTAGCGTAGTTGGTTAAGCAGTTTCCTCGGCAAGGAAGAAATCGCTAATTCGAGTAACAAACAAGGCTGAAACTTTTTCCACTTTTATGTTATTACATTCTTATTTATTTACTAAATGTCAATTACAGCTTTACATAGACATTTTGACCGTATGCAAAAGCCGTTACTTTTTCCTTTCATTTGACAAAGTATATCACAATCTAGTCTACAGGATCTCTTATGTTTCATTGCTGCTAAAGTACCTGAAAATAACAAAAAATGTTATTAATAAGAATTAAAAATATTAAATGTGAGTAGAAGTGACATTTACATTAGTCACTTCTAATTTTAGAAGTCCTGTACCAAGATATTAAGGGGAATCACTAATTTAATCCTACTAATATTATAAACGTGAAAGTTTGTAATAATGACTATTTATGCTGTTGATTGATGGCACTTGGTGGAACTTACTAAACATCTTAAATAAAAACACCAATCATCACGGATGTCAATGACATCTGAGATGCACAAAATATGTGCTTACCTTGAAAATGACGTAATGCGAAACCGGTCAGGTTTAAAGTGTAAATAAGTGGAACAGTACAAGTGCTTTTATTCAAGATTTGTTGATATAAGTTTGTATCTCTTTAATGCAAAACCTATGTAATGGGTTATGATGAAGCTTTATAATAATATAGCTTACACATCAGAATAACACACAGGCTACTTTTATCTCGGGAACAAGTTCCTGCGGGAAACGTGAATTGGAAAACTTCCCGCGCGTCTACTAGTAGCAAATGAAACAGTATCCTTTCGTGCAAATGGTCTACCCGGTCTAACGAGATCTTCGGGGATTAAGTCAACATAACAAACAAGTGGTGCAACTACTGACAAACGAACGAAGTCATGACGAACAGAAGGAAAACTTGAAACAATCCCTGTACCCACTTGTCTGTCCAGCAAGATGTAGAAAGATCAATCACCCTCCCTAAATGATGGTATACAGACCGTGTGAAACAGAGAATCGAAAAATCTAAAGTACAGTCGTGATCACAAGGGATCTCGTCAATGTATGATCTCCAAGGGTCCAGCTATCTCACCTGCTGAATAACAGACGAGACAATGACGTACGCGACCCTACAAGGGTTGGAAGGTCAGACGGTAGGTGCTCCTAACAATACTCAATCAACAGCGAAATGATGATAGTCAAATAAAATCGGATCCTGGTATGGTTTGGAAGCAATTGGAAATAGGTAAAGATAGAAGAAGAACGTACAGTACTAAACTGCGATAAGATGATTTGTTTGATAAATTGATTGACTTCCTCTTCCCTCTCGCTCTTGTTGAGCAAGCGGGTCTGTGCGATCGCTCCGTAATTTTAATCATTTTTCTTTGGTTTAACTTTGTATTCCCAGCTCGTGAATTGGTTTATGTGATATTTTAGTAATTGTGTTTCGGTAACACGTAAGTGAAACTTGGTTTTATTGTCGTTAATCGCGTAAATATTGCTATTTATCAATCGGTAAGTTTTTTTTTATTTTCATTCTAAAGTGTGGGTATCAGTGAATTAAGTTGCGCCGATAATTTTATTGTTTACACTTTATTTAGACACTTTTTTTTATTTGTGCTGTATAATTAGTGTTAAAAAATAATGGCCTTCCGAGATGAACCTCCCGATAGAGGGGGAGGTAAACGCGTATGTGCTACTATAAGGTCGCCACCGACAAAGCGACTTTTTAGTGAAATGTCTCCGGTTTTTTAAACATCCGAAGATGTAAACAAACGGGTACAATCAGTTAAATTGGTCAATAGTGATTTGTCGGAATACCATAATCAAGGCGAATATTGCACGTTAGTCGAGCAGGCAAACAGTTATATTGCTACAATAAATAATATAATCAACGATCAGGGATCGCGAATCACTTTGTCTAATAAAACTTCAATCATGGATTCAAACCAGCGCTTGACCGGCATTATTTCTATTCTGGCATTAAAATCGTCATGCAACGAAACTAAGGTGGCAAATATGGCCAAAGAACTGCAAGCACTTAAATGTCAGCAACCAAAAATGTCATATGCGGATAAACTAAGGTTATGTTTGCCAGCTAAATCGGCCCCCGCCCCAACAGCAGTGAAGGCTGTTCCAGCCCGACCCTGTGTGGTGGCTTACCCCGCGTCTGATCGTTCAACCGAGTTCACAACGGCATCTGCGACTAAACAGGCACTTATGAAAGCTATCAAGCCCAGTGATGATGGCTTCCAAATTGTAGGCAAAAACCGCGAAATCGGGTGTAGTACTTCGTGTTGCGAGCGAAAGCCAACTCAAGAAGTTGGAGTCAGTGGACAGTCGCTTAGAAAAACCCAAGGGTCGTAAACCGCGAATCCTAGTTAAAGATGTTCCTGGGTCTATGGAAGACCATGACTTTATTAGAGCCTTATATCGCCAAAACATTATGGACGAATTAAAAATTAGCGAGGAGGACTTTATTAAGAATTCCAAAATAGTTCGTAGGCGTCGTTTAGTTAACGGTCGTTCGTGGGTAGGTTCGGAGCTGGAGCCGGAGATCCGGAATCATTTGGTGGCCACGAAGGATAAATTATTTATTAATTAGGCCACTTGTAGATTTATCGATGACCTCGAGGTAGTGCGTTGTATGAACTGTCAACATTACGGTCATGTTCACAAATTTTGTACCAGCAAGTCACCCAGCTGTGCTAATTGCGGCGAGGAAAATGAAACACGAGCATGTCCACATAAAGACAGTCCTGATTTAAACCCATCTGTATAACCAGCAAAAGGTTTAAAAAGCCCCATGACCACCGTTGCGGCTCTCGGGAGTGTCATACCTATAAGCATAGGCTACAGTAGCTCATTCTGAGCACAAACTACCTGTAGTTGTTTCATTTAATAAAAATAAAAAAAATATTGGAACAAGAAAATTCTAATTATAGGACAGCTTAATTTACACAACGATAGGGCAGCCACGGCGGAACTGGACCGCCTAGTAATAGAGAACAAATTAGACATTGTCCTCTTACAGGAACAATATCAGAGCGCCCACCTGCGTAACAGAGTGGTACAATTACATGCCAAGGCACGAGCTGGGATTTATGTTTCTAGTACAAATTTTACTGTAACATCTATGAGCAACTTCATGACATCTCATTGTGCTGTTGCTGAGGTTACTTCCTCGGCCTATAGGGTGTTTGTTGTGAGCTGCTACTTTCAATATTCACATCATATCGATCCTCACTTACACCATCTTCGTCACGTCCTGCAGTCTCTTGCGGGTCAAAGAATAATCATAGGCGTTGATGTCAATGCCTCTTCTACATTATGGTATGGCAAACTACGTGTATTCGATAGGGACCGGCGCTGTGACGTCGAAGAATTCATTGCAGAAATGAATTTATATATACACAATTGTCGTGACGTCTCGATATCCGAATGGCGTGTCCTCCCGGATTCGTCCTGTAGTGACCATCGTCTAATCGTTTACAAGCTCTTACCAGGTGAAGCACGAGAGGCGCAAAGTACTACTTGTAATTTCAAATATAAAAGTAGGGGCGCAAACTAGGAGCTCTTTGGTTCTCTGTTTGCGGCTCACGCTAAAGATTTTGGTCGTGGTAACCTGTCTGTCGAAGAGAGTGCTTCGTTAATGTCAGAAACTTTTACCTACTGTGCCGACGTGGCCATTGGTCGTGGATCTATTAACAACACTCGGAGATGCGATTGGTGGAGTGATCGTTTAGCTGAGCTTCGAAGGCGTAAATTATTTTAAAAAGCATAAAATTAGTGCCGGTGCGGAATACAATATCGCTTTACTTGCTGTTAGAGTTGCCAGGTCCCATTACAGGGCGGCTGTTGAAAAATCAAAGGGTAATGTGCTACGTAAACTAGTGCATGGGCTGGAAGCTGAGAGTCCGTGGTCGCCTATATACCATGAGTTTTGGGCTAACCGTTCTGTTGATCTTACCTATGTACGAAATATCGAAATTAACAACTCGCATACTATAGGTCTGAAGAAAACCGCGGATTACCTCCTGGATTCTCTTATACCCGACGACTGCTCGGAGAACGATAGTGATTATCACCGACAGATAAGACAGTGGGCTCTTGAGCCACCATACTCACGCCAGTCAGACCTACCAACTTCTGATGAGTTCCTCAATATTGTTAGGTCGTTGTCCATAGGTAAGGCGTCGGGTGACGATAAAATATCTAACAAAATGATAAAGGAGGCTTGCAAGCTGTCGGGTGAAGTAATATTAAATGTTTTTAACCGGTGTATTTACGAGGGAGTGTTCCCCCGTATTTGGCGATGTGGCTATATTCGGATTATTCCAAAAAAAGGTGACAAGCCGCCAGATGACCCTAAGTCGTACCGACCGATCACATTGTTGCCCTCCTTGGGAAAGCTTTTAGAGCGTCTCATAGTACCCCGGCTCCTGCCGGGTGGTATTAAATTTCACGAAAATCAATTTGGATTTACAGTAGGCAAATCTACTATTGACGCAGCGATATCAGTGCGAAAGACTATCACTTCATCGGTTTCTCAATATGTGCTGGCCATCTTCCTAGATATTTCCGGGGCTTTCGATAACGCTTAGTGGCCAATGCTTTTAATGAAATTAAAGTCTCTTTTTTCAGTTTACCATTACCGGAGGGCTGTTCAATGACAGGTTACGCCGATGACGGTATGTTGCTCGTTCAGTTGAATACTCGTGCGGGACTCGATAGCTTGGCCCACACGTGTTTGCGCGTCGTTGCGGAGTGGGGCGTACGAAACAGGTTATTTTTTTGCACCCAACAAAACATTTCAGTTGCTTTTAAAAGGAAGTTTGAAAGTACCACCTGTATGTGTTACGGGGCGCCGGTATGGACAGATAAGGCTACTATTGGTGCTGCACGTTTAAAGTTACTGCAAAGTCAACGCCTTGCATTGATATTTTTATGCAAGGCCTAGAGGACGGTTAGCACGGAGGCTCTGCCGGTGATGGCAGGGGTCCTCCCTGTTGATCTCGAAATTCAGAGACGCGCAGTTTTATACTATTCGGCTAAGGATGGCATGGATGATAGGTTTTGTTAGAAGGAGATCGCCATAGAATTGCCAGACTGTATCGTGATAATGTACGTGAAGAACTTATAGACGAATGGCAGCTGCGTTGGAACACTTCCATCAAAGGGCGCCACCTCTACCAGTTTTTCCAAGACGTTCGTGAACGCCTGGGAATGTCCTGGCTGGAGGTTGATCAGTGTGTTGCTCAATTTCTCACGGGACATGGTAACTTTAGGAGCAAATTACATTCGCTTATGCTGGTTGAGTCACCGTTCTGTCTGTGTTCAACTGCTGACGCCAAATATGATCAGACCGCCCATCATATACTTTGGGAGTGTAGCATTTGGCAAAATGAGCGATATAATATGCTTATTTGTTTACAAGTAACATCGGGAGTAGTTTACTATGCGGATCTCGTGGCATCGAGGGTAAATTTTCGTGCTTTTAAACGTTTCTGCCATACATATTACTGGAATCAAACATAGCTCACATAGGACTCGTAATATACTATTACCGTGGTGCTTCCCTATTTCTATAGGATTTACACCTAGTTGCTTTCCAGGTCTCCCGCTTTGCAAAGGAGGGAAGAGGCATTACGTTCTTTTCTTACTTCATCACATTATATTCTGATTAATTTCGTTGCGGGTTCCAAGACATGCTAACTTCTCCTGGGACATCATCGAGATCGAGCTCGGTGTAACTTTTCTGGTGTTTTGGTCGTTGCTGTAGATCCTGGTTTACAGGAGTCACAGTAATGGGAATGTGGGAGGGATTAGTCCCAATTAAAAAAAAATATTGACTGTACATCGTTCAATTCACAATACCTTTCGGTTTACATCATGTTTTTCGAAAACAAAATGTGATAAGAAGTAATCTGTTGTAAAACTCTTGCAATATTAATACCTTTTAATTCAAGGACACCTTGTCTACACAGGTGAATGACTTTGCTGATAAGAGGGTTTGTTCCGAACTAATCGTTGTTGTTAATGTGAATATACATTTATATTCTCACCTAATATTATCAATGAAGGTAAGCAAAAAAAATTTGTATATTAATATGTCTGTTCTGGTTCTGATGGCGAATGGGAAAAGTAAGGCAAAAGTAAGTTTACCATGTGGTTTTAGCCGGTAGGAGTCTAGCACGGCATCTTTAAGTATATCCAAATAAAAAAAAACTGTGCCGATGTCGCTTCACACAACATGATATAATAGATTTGTAAGAAATTTCTTACATATTATTATACTGGATTGCAGCTGCGGTCGTTCATATATAGGCCAAACAAAACGAACCATCGCAGAAAGGGTCAAAGAACACATCGCAGCTGTGAAAAACCGTCAGTTCAACAAATCGGCGATAGCGGAACATCTCGAGTCGGGTAGTAATCACTGGATCGAACTCCATCAACCCAAAGTCCTCTCCACTGATCGCCATTATTATCCTCGTGTTGTGCGTGAAGCTATTGAAATTAGAAGATACAATAATTTCAATAGGGAAGATGGATTCAAGCTATCCGGGATGTGGAATTCAGTGATGAAAAAACTTGACCGTTGAAAACCTGTGCCAAACAAAACTGACGTAGTGAGTGAAGTGTGTCGCCGGCCTTATCCTGCATTATAATAATAATGGAGGGTAGCTACAAACAAAAGTAACTCCATGCATACTCTCGGCCTTCACCATCAGTCCAGCCGCGACCACGGGCGCTGCAACGCGCTCGAAACGTCGGTGAATGTAAGTACAAAATTGTTTCGCGTGAAGTCCCGAGTAGTATATAAAATATATTATTATACTATTAGAGCAAATAGTCTATCACTATTCAGTACAAATTCCAAAAATAATCGACACTGCTGATAAGATGCCTACTCTGTAAATGTAGTTTATATACATATATATTATATACTAGGTGACCGGGCTTTGCCCATGACATACTTCGAACTCCCGTCGTACCTATATAATCCCGTCGCTTATAAATTCTACAATAACGCATTAAAGTTTGCCCTATATGTCGAAATTTATGACTACTGCTCAGGAAAATAGCGTGATGATATAACCTGTAGCCTTCCTCGATAAATGGGCTATCTAACGCAAAAATATTTTTTCCAATCCGACCCGTACTTTCTGAAATTAGCGCGTTCAACCAAACAAACAAACAAACTCTTTAGCTTTATAATATTAGTATAGATAAATAGAAAGTATAAATTTACTACATTTTAGACAGTTCTCCATTTCAACTGCTTCTTTTGAATTACAATATATTTTAACTACAGGATATCTACAATTGTTTTTGTACATTCAAGCATCCTTTATGAGATCTTCAAAGAAAAGAAGAACAGTAAACATCAAAAAGGCACCGACATTCTGACAGATTCATTACTGTTTTGTCGTAATATTAAGAAAGAGCTAGGTGTTAATGAGACTTGATATTAATCACTCTTATCTTAATTGCTGTCATCGTTTTTATTAGAAAAGCACCCTTTTCAACTCTCATGACAATAAATAATTATATCCATACAATATCTATAATTAATATAAGCTGAAAAAACTACTAGTCCGAATTGTAAAATTCTTTTTGTTTTGGATTGCCACTTTATCAAGGACTATATCATTACGCTACTACCCTGAAGCTCAAGGAATAATAAAATGTATATTTATTTCCACTGCTCAGCTCGTAAATCGTAAAATTTTTCACACATTACTTTAGTAGTGTGAAGTAGTGTGAGTTTAGTAATACGTGGGTTCAAAATATGTCGCGAGCGAAGTCGCGGGGTCAGTATTATAAATTAAAACAAGTATTATGAGTGTATACAGTAAGTAATAGTATTATTTAAATCATTATTGAGTTAAGCATCTTACGCTATTCTGAGATGGGTGACTGCTTGTACAGGCTTTGCCTAGCTTTTGAAGGTACATTAACCCATTGGTGCATGCTGCCTAAAACATGATAGTTTTTCAATAGAACATTGCCACAACCTACCAGAACGTTTCAACACGGCAATACCTACTACGGACAAAATACAAATGGAGGGCGAATAGCAATGCGTCTATCTATGTCTCCAGGGAATATTTAAGCTTTAGTAGCTTAGTTTGAGCTACAAGCGCATAAAAAAAAAAGAAAAAAATATCATGACTATATTATGTTTTTACATACTTAACCATTATTACTATAAGTTGTTTTCAAGTAATAGCAAATACGTACCGAAGTTATACGCAGTATGGCAGGTTTGAATGAAAGTGTCAGCGTTAAGCTGGAAAAGAGCGTGTTCCGTAGGTTTGGGCACGTCCAACGATTGAGTGAGGAACAATTCACGAAGAATATATATTATGCGAAAGTAGAGGGTAGAAGGAATCAGTGTAGACCGAAACTTACCAAAGTCAAAGGTAGTCGGATACATGTATGAAGCGATTAATGAATCTGCAAGAAGCGAAAGAAGTATGCATGGATTGCAAAGCCTAACGATCTGTCCTCTCTGACTACCCCTACAGGGTTACAACGTGAAGATAGTTAATTAGTTAAGTCATAGCAAACTTTATTTGTAGTTCATTTCGTTTTTAAAAACTAAAAGTAATTATATGACATACTATTTACCAACGAATGCAACATAATTGATTCAAATGCCTTTTAGAATTAGGAGATACCCTAGTATAGCCCACTGGCTATTGTATCCTCATGTCACGTATCTATTTAGTATTTTCTGCTATATTACTATAAACAATTACGAAAATAACATGTTTTTATGATTGAATCACTAATAACACAATGTTAAAGTGCTCACACTTGTTTATTGTTTATTCAAGGCTAGAACTATGCAATCTATTAGACGTAGGTATCATTGCTTCTGTGTGATATTTATAGAGGTGATTATTTCCTCTGTGTTTACTACTCAATGATTTATTTATGTATTGGTTACACTAAAGAGTTGGCACACTATAACGGTGTAAGAAAACATAGGTGCTCGATGCTGAGGCCGTCATGCCCCGGGGATTTTCCTCTGGACATTGATGTGAAAATAGAAGAAAATTATAAGTAGCAAAGAAAGTTTAACAAAAGGAAAAAAATTGAAATTAATAAGCCGGTCAAGCACGAGTCGAACTCGTGCGCCGAGGGTTCCGCAAAAAGCACAGTACCTTATTTGGAGTATTTACTAATTAAGCTAGAGCCCCAAATTGTATGAGCGCCGATTCAACTCAGAGGTCTATGTTAATTGGTTATTCTATGTATGTATGGGGACACCCTCTCGTTCGCACCCGATCGCCGCGCAGCGCCTTGTCGCAGTCAGTGTTACGTTGTGACGTCATAATGAGCGCGCCTAATCTCGGAAATTCATAAAAGGGCTATAACTTCTCGGCGTTATAACTTCGAAAATACTGCATGTATTGAAGTGAAATAAAAACTCATGTAATGTACATGGACTACGCTCCAATTTTAGCTGTATTTGATAGTAATATTTTGACCCTTTTGTGTTCTCCATTATACCGAGGAACACAGTTGATTCCACCAACTAACAATTGTCCATTCTGTTAAACATTGGCCGCAACTTTTTTTACATTTGATAGAATAAATTTAATACATTTATTTACATTTACAATTAAGCAAACATTATTTGAGCTGAACCAATGAACCACTTTTGTGATTGCATTGTTTATATCGTCATAGATAGGTATCTCAACATGGCAGTCGTTAAGCCAAGATGACGGCTTTATGGGTTAGAAAAATTTCAACTGCAGGCAGCTACTATAATAGCAGATAACAAGAAATTGCGTAACCTATTATTTACGTTATAGTCTATGTTCTTACTAGTTTTGTTATATAATATGATATTCTAGCGCTCGTGGCCCCGAGGTCTCAGTGTTCGGTAAACGATCACTGAGGTACCCATCTTTCACTATGGCTGGTCGTCGGATGGGTGACCACTTTGTGGCATTTACATTTGCGAGCGTTTCCGTGCTTCGGAAGGCACGTTAAGCCGTTGCTCCAGGTTGCCAGTAAAATGGCAGTCGTTAAGCCTGGTTGAAGGCTTATAGGAGGCTTAAAAAATATCAACAGCAGGTAGCCACAACCTGCGTCTGTTTATTTCAACACAGCAATGGGCTCACCACCATTACGTGGGACAGGAATCCACACGGTGAATAGTGGGCATATAATATGCCTCTGCCACCCCTTCGGGGATAAGGCGTGATGGATATTTATTTTATATTCTAAATAATTATTAAAACAATTAATTATTATTAATTATTTAAACTCATGTAATGTACATGAGTATATATATATATATATTGTTCAAAAGTAGAGGGTAGAAGGAGTCAGGGAAGGCCGAGACTTTCATATGAAGACCACGTGAGCAGATTGCTCAAAAACGGAAAGGTCAAAAGTACTCGGATACCCAGACGTGCGTGTATGAAACGATTGATGAATCTCGAAGAAGCGAAAGAAGCATGCATGGATCGCGAAGCCTGGCGATCTGTCCTCTCTGACTACCCCGTCAGGGATACAGCGTGAAGATAGTTCGTTCGTTCGTTCGTTCGTTAAATAATTATTAATAACCTTGTTCTTTACAGTATGTTAATGTAGTACATACTCTGATTACAATTACTTGAATGTAAGCTATATTGATTTTTATTCGTTACTACTTAGAGCTAAAATCGCATAACGGTTCTCCGTCTGCATGAGCAACGCTTTGTTGTAAAATTATGAGTAATGCAAGTCGATGTGATTATCTTCGGTGAAGTACCGACTGACCATTAATTTAAAAAATGCCATGGCCCCTATGGCACTTTTTAAATAATTTATATTATCTTCAGTCAAAAACATGTGTGTGTAAAGTCAGAATGTGATAACTCTGGTAAACAATATTGAATCTACTTTAATATTGTTAATTGACTACCGCACTGCAAGTTGTGTGTAATATAGTAGCGTGTATTTATTTTTTCTTGATAAATCAGTGGTTTGTCATAGTAATGCGGTTTTCAGATAGAAATATTTATAAATATGATCTGTATATATAGATTTTTTTATATTGAGCCTTTTATTTTACCTATTTTCTTTTATTTATCCGCCAAATGACACACACGCCAATCGCGAGTAATACCTTTTACTTATTAATATCTATACTAATATTATAAAGCTGAAGAGTTTGTTTGTTTGGTTGAACGTGCTCATATCAAAAACTACTATATGGATTTTAAAAAATCTTTTTTGTATTATATAGCCCATTTATCGAGGTAGGCTATAGGCTATATATCATCACGTTACTACCCCGAGGAGCGGAGCAGTAATCATAAATGTTGACAAATCAGGAAATTTTTTGTGCATTATTGTAGAATTTATAAGCGACGGGATTAAATTGGTGCGACAGGAGTTCCAAATTTATGTTCAATATATTCACAACGCAGTGCTAGTACTAACGCTGCTTTTTGGTAGTTTTGGGTATGTCAGAAGATGTATAAAAGTAACTTAAATGCTGTTGAGATGAGATCACTACAAAAATTGTGTGAAGTATAGTTGACCGACCGAATACGTAACGTACGTAATATGGCAGGTTTGAATGAAAGCGGTGGCGTTATGTTGAAAAAGGGAGTGCTCTGTGGGTTAGGTCACGTCCAACGAATGAGTGGTAAAGTTGAGGGTAGAAGGAGTTAGGGTAGACAGGGACTTACATCTGAAGACCACGTAAGCAGGTTGCTCAAAAACAGAAAGGTAAAAAAAACTCGGATACCCAGACGTGCATGTCTGAAACGAAGGAAGCGAAAGAAGTATGAAATAAAACAAGTAATAAACCATATTAAATAATATTGTAAAAAAAATAAAGTACTTTTTTATGTATATTAATTATAATAAATTAACTGAAGCTCTATTATTTATAAATTTATAAGTAGGTATCTATGCCCCAAAAATGACATGTACTTTTATTTCTTCAACGCGCAAAAAATAGTTTTTTTTCTTCATTCGGTAGTCTTCGTTCCTAAATTAACATAGTTTCTTCGTTCGTCTCTATTTTGAAATCTTAGAAACTTTAAGAAGAAATTGTTTAAATTATTCCTATCGCGCTTTGTAAAATTTTGAACGACTGAGCGTGCCGCCAAGCATCTTTACCGATTTGCAGGGGCGCCTTTTATGTTGGAAAAAATCTGACATGCTTAATAGCTTACCTACCTCAATCCCTGAGAGCCTGAAATTTTTAATTTGTACACTGGTTAATTCTGTACTGCAATACAATATTAAAGACATAATTGCTTTAAAAATTACTTACCCAGATACAACTTTGCACACGCTCTACAAAGACTGTGGGAAAAGCCGCTTTAAAAAATAATTATTAACCTTATATTACAATTTTGCAGAAAGCGCTCGCCTTTATCAGTAGGAGAATGAGAATCCCGTGCCTGACTTCAGGTCTTCCGTCACCCAATAAAGGTGTTATTGCTACTGTGGAGTTGATATTCTTGGGCAACACAGTATATCCTGCAGTAGGAGTGCAAATCCAATGTCTTCTAATGACATTATTCGTCGAGCTCTTGTCATTACCAGCGTACCAACTGTACTAGATATTATATTTTAAAGCATGATGATGGCAAGAACCCGACGGGATGTCCATAGAAGATGGGAAGGCCTTTGATGTGCAATGTCTCCTTATCATCTTCCTCGCTCGGTGAGCTGCGCTTGTGCTACTGTTGCATCTGACGAAATTCGCGTACGACGCAATTGAAATAAGTTTATTGGTGATTATATTTTTGAGTTGGTTAAAGTCAAGGTACTGGGTTCGTGTGGCCCAAGTGCACGATTTCTATAGACAGAAACTACAAAACTATTGATCAATACTTCTCTTGGCAACAAGGCTGAGCGTTCTCGTACAAATAAGGATTGCCATACAACGTGATAGTGCGACTATGGGAGTTTTACCAGCGAAGATTACTGGTAAAATTTGGATGAGTTCGGGATAAGAACGGAGGTTGAGTGAGAGAGTTCTTTAACATTTTGACTGGAAATTGTCAGTCTTGTATACTTTTTGCCATCTATTTTCATCCTCTCATTCCCCCTCTACTTTTCAGTAAATATTTTAGCAATTGGTAGCCATCCAGGCTCTCCTTCATCTTAGTGCAAAGTTCAAGCAGCACCCAAATTTTCTACTTAGTTCTGATTGTCGAATAGTGAGAGGCACCTTTGTTAAATGACTTCTGAGATGGTCGAGCCCATATATATATATCAATTATACTAAAGTTACATAATAATTAAGTATACTCGACCGATATTTTTATATATCACTGAGGTGGCAGACAATCATACGGCCCACCTGATGGAAAGTGGTCATCGTAGCCTATTAGTACTATTTGTAGCACTGATAAGTAATTTCTTTGTAAATATTAAATGAATGGAATGACACCGCTGTCGTCAAAATCGATAAAAATGTAGTTTTTAAAAAGATAAGAACACAGATCTTAGTTTGTACCTAACATCCCTAAGATTTGCATTAAAATGACATTTTTTGGTTTATCACAAGAATTTAGGTAGGTTATCCCTACCTACCCTATACTTGTATATGCGATATTTATAGACTTCACTAATCTAGTAGTCGACATTAATTAATTTAAAAACCAGTTTTACCGCCGATTAAATTCTTACCTTGAGTGCTTAAATGTAATATCACGAATACAACTAAAAACAAAGTAACACATTTTATTTTCATATTGTATCAGGATCACTTGTTAAAACTATAAAAATAATTCACCAAACATGCATTGCACACAATGCAAAACAACTGTTTATCAATAATACTCTGTGCGATACAGGTTCATCCTGATAATGAGAGACGCATAACCTCTATCGAACGATGCTAAGTTCATACTAGTAATAGCGCCATCTATGAAAATACTAATGAACTATAAAGTAGAAAATTGGTTGATATTTTTGTATATTTTTTGTCACAATTTTTGAAAGGGATGATTAAGGACAGATGCATTGTTCATTAGGTCACGAGGCCATATCTTACTAATATTATAAACGCAAAATTTTGTAAGAATGTATGGATGTAGGTTTATTACTCTTTCACGCAAAAACTACTGAATAGAAATTGATTAAGGTTTAAAATAGTATAGCTCAAAGCACACATCAGGATAGCACATAGGCTATTCTTTGGCCCGGGAACAAGTTCCTATGAGAAATGGGAACCGTAAAAATTTTCCACGCGTTCGGAGTCGCGGGCGTAAACTAATCGCATATATATATATATATACGATATTTTTATAAGACTCGGCGGTAAGGGTAGGTACTGTAACTGTTATAGGTAGTTACAGGAAATCATCCTTATTTTTTAAGATGCTACGCAACTACATTCACAGATTTTAGAAATATGTTGCCGTTACCTAAAAAAAAATGCCAAAATACAACAAAAAAAATTGTTCATCCAATATCATGTGGTGATCAAAAAGTCTATTTGATCCATTTGACCGTTTAATACGAGTATAAGTACATATTAGTAATGACAGAAACCGCCGTTTTTCATACATTTCGGGAACGGCCTGGCCACGACACGAGATAGTGACAAACGGTTTGCGGCATTCGATTCAGTACACCATGAATACGTGTATTATAATTTATGTATATAATTATTATAATGTATTATAATATTATAATTTATTAAGATAAATTTTAAAGTAAAATTTTGAAGAAAAATTGTAGGGAAAATATTTAAAGAAAGATATTTAAGTTAAATTTTAAAGTTAAGTTTGAAAGTTAAATTTTAAAGTTAAATTTTAAAGATAAATTTTAAAGATAAGTTTTAAAGTTAAATATTAAATTAAAATTTTAAATATAAGTTTAAAGTTAAATTTTAAAGTTAAATTTGTACTTTCTGTTTTGAAACTGGTTTCGGTTTAGAAGTCGTCTGATACCTTTGCTACGATAGCTAAGGGTGCGTTACTTGTATTATTTTTTTTAGTTCACATGTTAGTTTAAGATCAATCTGCGTATGAAGTCGATGTTTTGACTTATCGTAGTTACCGTGGTCAAATTTTTGTTGGTCTTAAAGTGTCTGCCGATCATTACGATTTTAGGGTCGGCAGCGCGAGTGCTGCCTCTCTGGTGTTGCAAAGGTCCAAGGCTACGGTGACCACTTTCCATCAGGTGGGCCGTATGCTTTTCTGCCAGCTCAGTCGTATAAAAAAAATAAGAAATAAGTTAAACAAAAGAATATATATTTGAATTGATTTATGGTGATTCTTTACAGTATGTACGAAAAAATATTTTGGCGATTTTTGTCATTTCTACTACTCATAAAATAAATACTCCTATAGAATTTTTTGATCCTTACATGAAACAGGATCGAATGGCACCAAAAACGGCCACTGATTTACAAAATCTGTAAATGCAAATAAAAATATTTTTTTAAAATATGGATGGTCTTCTAAGAACATTTTCCTGTAACCATAACGCCCAAAAAGCCCACACTGTATGTGCTTTTTTTATTTCGTATAAATCGGTTTCCTAGATTTCACATTATATCCTTGAAAAAGATAGTTAATCGTTATGCAAATACAAATTGTACATATTGAATCAGATTAAGGGGACGTTTTCATTTGTTGGCAATATACATACTAATATTCAACTCATTTTTAGAAAACATTTATGGTCTAGACATGAACCTTTATCCATTACGTACTGCGCAGTCTATAAGATTTGCAAAAAAATGCCTATACAGGGTCATTTGTAAAACACTAGCAACCTCCTAGCAGGTTGGTAGCTAGGTAGCTAACATCATAAAAACATGTTTTACGAATACTTTTTCAAATTTTTATTTTTTATTTTTTTTATTAACTTTAATTTAATGTACTGATTGAATTACAGTAATATACAACTCGTGAAAATTATAAGGGATGGGGATGGACCGGTCATAACTCCTTTGACCTTGACCTTATTCAATCGCATTGATGCGTACACATCCATCGTTAATCGAAGCATGCAGTACGTGACAAACAAGAGACCAAGGAGTTCTTTTAAGCGAATGCAAGAGCGAAAACTTATGACGAAGCTCGAAATTTCAATGTACGATAGTACTCGCTGGGTAACGAATTGCCAAAAGTGGTAAAACAAACGTTGTGGGTTATGACCTTGGCTGTCTACTCCTAGGAGGTTGCTGGTGTTTTACAAATGACCGTGTATAATATATTTGGGCATCCTGAATTACTTACAATTTCATAAGTATTAAGTAACTGTTTAATTGCCAGACTATTTGAATGTTAAATCAGTGTCTTGAAAACGATCACTGCGTTAAGCAACTTTCGCTATGACTGGTCACGGGTGGGTGACCAATTTGTGGTACTTACATTTACGAGCGTTTCTGTGCTATAAGGCACGTTAAGCTATCTTTAAATTAATTAGGAAACCGTGGAAATAAGCTAGTTTATTAAATTCGTTACAACCATGACTAAGATCATCAAAAGTTGTTTACCAAACCTATACCTACTATGAGTAATGTACTTATCTATGCAAAGTCCCGAGTTCTCGACGGCCTATAAAAAGTTGAACTGGAACGGAACTGTAGTTATTTCAGTATTACCCAGGCAAGTATAAGTTGAACGCGATGTGTTCGAAAATTATATTTTTCATAGCCATTCTAAGCGTAGTCCACGCCGCGGTGATAATAATTTACGACGGTAAGTCAATTGTTAGTAAAATATTTTAAAACCTCAATTTTAAAAGGCCCAACTTCTACTCGTATTTATATATTTGTCAGTCCTCGAATAAGTCAATTCTGTGTTGTAGTAAACTGAGCTAGTAGTATTTTGAACGTACCCATTTCGAGTACAAAAAAAATGGAATAAACTGAAAAAAAGTAAATAATAAAATAATGAAACATTTCGAGTCTTATGAAACATGTAATAATGTACTTATTAATAATTTTCTAACAGATGAAGCACACGAAGTAAATGGAGATAGATGCAATAACCAAGAATGCAACCAAAGATGTCGGAGAATCGGTTTTCCTGGAGGAACCTGTGAGAATGGTCGATGCAAGTGTGATGTTTTTCGGGCATCAGAAGATAAAGGTATAATTAATTTTATTTAGCGCTCATATATATCATATCATATATAGCTAAGAAGCGCTCGTGGCCCCGCTGACTCAGTATCAGTATTCTGTAGACGATCACTGCGTTAAGCAACTTTCACTATGGCTGGTCACGGATGGGTGACCACTATGTGGCATTTACATTTGCGAGCGTTACCGTGCTTTCGAAGCCCCGTTAAGCCGTTGGTCCCGGTTGCCAGTAACATGGCAGTCGTCAAGCCAAGTTGAAGGCCTGCTGGGCGGCTTGAAAAATTTCAACAGGAGGTAGACACAACCTGCGTCTGTCTATTTCAACTAGGCAATGGGCTCACCACCTATTTAATGGGACAGGAATACACACTGTGAAAAGTGGGCGTATAATATGTATCTGTCACTCCTTCAGGGATAAGACGTGGTTAATAAACAAACAATTAAACTAATTAATATTTTACTCGTTGAAGAATCATACAATGTGATCATTTCAAGGGTATGATTGAAGGGTCATAATCATGCTGTGTAATTGTGGGATCATTTTTTTTAAATGACGTCGTTTAACCCAATGTAAGCTAATATAAGCTTGTGGTATGAATCTAGACAACTGACAAACATACTTATGTATTTCTAAAATATAGTTTATATATAGTTTTTATTTACTTGATGTTTCCGGAAGAAATAATTTCCACTGTAAAAGTTGTGTGTAATTTTTTTTTTGCTAAATTATCTATGCTAATACTATAATTCTGAAGAGTTTGTTTGCTTGTAAACGCTTATCTCAGTAACTACTGGTTTCATTAAAAATATTTTTATGTTGGATAGCCTAATTATCGAGAAAATTCAATTACGGTCATAGCGGTACTATCCAGGAGAGCAAAGCAATAAAAATAGCAAAAAAAAAAAGACCAAAATCGGGTATATTTCATACATTATTGAAAAATTATTAAACAACGGCGAGTCTATACCTCCGTCCAGACTCGCCAATGTCTACACTCGTTGGAAACCATTGTACATACATACCGAGGGCCTGAGGACGGCGGGTGGGCTGTTCGCCGTTCTTACAGAAGCAGGCCCTAAACGGTGGCGTGATAAGCACGCCTTTCACCCCCTCAACGAAGAGGGATGGCACCCGAACCCTCCCCAAAGAAACAGTACAGCAAACGAACCCCTGTAAGGAAGCGGAATAAAACCAGAACCTCGAAGACTAGGCTGCGTTGGTGGGTAAAGTCTGTTAGAAGCCCTGGGGCTATCCTTCTTAGGGCTCACCTGGGACTTCTGGCCATAGGCAGATGGGAGGGCAACGTGTGGTTTTAGTCGTCAGTTGTCCGGCATAGCATTCATAAGGAGTTGCATACTTAAAAAATGTAAACTAATATTGCAAATTAATATATTTTTAATAGACGAACAGCAGAGTATTGAGGATTCTCAAAATAGTTCAGTGGTAAGTAGCTGCAACAATCAAGAGTGTAACCAGAGATGCCATAGAATCGGTTTTCCTGGAGGATTCTGTGTGAAAGGTCGTTGCAAATGTGATCTCATTCAAATGTCTGAAGGTACATTTAATTTCACTTATTAGTTTTTATCCGCGACTGCGTTTTTGGTGTAGCTATAGTAGTTTACAAGATATCTCGAGTTTTGTCGATAAGGTCAATGATTAATTAGGGAAATTATGTTACTCTCAAATTGGGAAGTTAGAGTGGTTGTAACACAGAACATATTGTATTATAGGGGGTTATAATAACAAAAATACAAACTTGAAAGCGCAAAACAGACCGCGCCAAACTACGTTTAGTTTCCATTTATATAATTATAAGCATGCGGTTCACGAAAGGTGACCACAAATGAAGGCCGTAAATACCTTATAATGTTAATGCCTAATAACAATATTAGTAATGATGTTAATAATAATAATGTTAATAATCCGTACAATAATATTAATGTCTAAAGCCAAATTTATATAATATAATTTATATTATAAAATTATTGATATAAAAGTGTCGTGAAATCCACAGTATTTCTGTGGTTATGGCTTTGCTATAATCGAAGCTTTAATTTACGTTGGAAAATGTTGCCCTACAGATATTATTGAATAAAATTATAAACGAATTAGAAAAAGGTTGTCTCGTAACTAAAGGCGCAGTTGTCATTTTTCGGAACCGATCTGTGCCTAGAAGACTAATATTACACCTAATACACTCGTCCGCAAAAAGAAAGGGTCACCTCAGATTTTACAAATAGTTTATAACCACACATGCTATCTCTTCGAATTAAAAAGAATCTGAAAGTAATTTTAAGAACTCGTAAAATGAATCACAGTTTATTAAAAATAACCTTTTATTTTTTTGAAAGTAAAAACATAAGCGGTATTGGGGTATATTCTCCCACTCTTCAATAAGGGCCTGTTCTAAGGCTGCAAGTGTCAGAGGTGGTGGATTTCGCTTCCTGACTAGCCTTCCGAGCTCGTCCCATGCATGCACTATGGGATTCGTGTCAGGACTCCTCGCTAGCCAAGCTATGAGATCGATACCGACTTCTTGAATGTTGTATGAGGGTGAGCATTATTGTGCATAAGAAGTGAATTATCGCCCATATTTGTAAGGAAAGGACCTGCATGTTTATTCAGGATTTCCATTATGTACCTTTTCGCAGTATTATAACTTATTTGTCTCAGTTTACTATTTATTTTAACGTGAATACCATTCATAAAGAAATTTAATGATTTTTCTTGTATGGCAGACAAGTTACAGACAAATAATCATCATGAAGGTAGTCCCGCATTAAATAGCTGTATGGACCTAGAGTGTGACCAGAAGTGTCGGCGATTTGGAATGCATGGAGGGTCCTGTGTACAGGGTCATTGCATGTGTGATATTACTCGCGTTTCAGAAGGTATGCCTACTTTATAATATACCTTCATCGTTAACACGATTATAATTTAAATTTTAATAAATTTATTGACCTAAATGGCAGTAAATGTAAATGTAGAAGCAATAATCTGGACATTCATAAGTGTTACTTTGTGACCTACATGAATAAAGATTTTTCATGTCATTTCATTTCATTTCATTCCATTTCGTTGTTTTTACCACGGCACCTGTAATATATCAGACAGTAGCTGTACCATTATAAGTGATGCTAGCAAAAGCTTCGCAGATCTTAGTGAGGTCTTACACCCAGGCTTATTTCAAAAAGACACTTCTGAGTAATTGTATCTTCGACAGTGTTGATTGCATACTTGTGTACATTTGGTTATTTGGACAAATTGAATTTAATAATAATAATAGAGATATATTGTATAATAAAAATATGTAGAATAAAATAAATAAATATAAATAAATATCCATCACGCCTTATCCCCGAAGGGGTAGGCAGAGGCATACATATTGTATGCCCACTTTTCACCGTGTGGATTCCTGTCCCACGTAATAGGTGGTGAGCCCATTGCCGTGTTGATATGGACAGGCGCAGGCTGTGGCAACCTGCTTTTAAAAGTTTTTAAGCCACCCATAAGGCCTTCAACTTGGCTTAACGACTGCCATTTTACTGGCAACCGGGACCAACGGCTTTATGTGCCTTCCAAAGCACGGAACTGAGGCGGGTCTAAAGGGCCGAATAAATTTAATAAAATGTGTCTGTTTTAGATGTTAAATTTGGAAGATATTTTGAACCCGTTGCCGTTTTAGTGAGGTAGTAACAAAAAGGCTAAAATGTCTTATGTGCTAGACACTAATTATCACGATCAATTAAGGTCCTGGTAGTCTCGGACTATTATTCTGTACGTTTATTGGATTAAAATCAATCAGACGTAATTTACGGCAATCTTGATTTTAATCGATATAGCTTTAGATATTGCTCAACTGGGAACAGAAATTGCAAACTGATAAAATAAAAATAACCCAACTAACACACTTGGCTCTTCTATACATATTGGTGCTATTTGTATAAGGAACTCGCAATCTTAATTTATAGGATAATCTCTTGTTTCCGATATAGTTATTGATGAAACTGAAGAATCTGTATCAACTTTGGGCAGAGTTTTACAAGGTAAATACTACATTAGTCCTTCCTTGCTCCTTTTTCGTTAGTTCTATCAAAGCATTTATCTTACAACTTACTTATAGCTCTTGCAGCTAAGTTCTATTACGTTAATTATATATTTATTATTCCATTCCAAGTAACAAATAAATAGCAAAGTCACGAACTACTAATTCCATGAAAGATACGTAAATGTATTTATTACTTTTATAGCAAAAGACATTCAGAAACTTAATGATTTGAAAAGCAGTGCTGCCCTACTAACTTGCAATAATCAAGAATGTGATCAGCGTTGTCGCAGATACGGTTTCCCTGGAGGCGTGTGTGTCAAAGATCGTTGCAATTGTGATATGCTACGGATGTCAGAAGGTAATACTGTAATTTAAATTAACAAATAGTAATAAAAGAGAGTTATTTTCCCTTTTCATTCGCAATAGTTGCCTGCCGCTGTGGCGCGGTGGGAGTGTATCCGACTGCTACGCAAGAGGTCCCGGGTGCGATTCCCGGGTCGGAGCAAATATTAGTGCGATCCACAAATGAGTGTTTCGGAGTTTGGGTGTTTCCCTATGTATATATGTATGGATTTAGAAATATATAAGTAGGTTTATCAGTTATCTAGATCCCATAACACAAGCTAATATTAGCTTACTTTGGGCTAGATGGCGCGGTGAAAAGTGTCCCACAATATTTATTTATTTATTAAAGTTCGTCTTTACTCAAACCGTTACAACTCATTAGAAACTTTATCAATCATTCAGATTTTGGTCGGTAATGTCTATTCAAAAGCATCAAAGGTATTATAAGTGCCTAGCTCGGTGGCTATGATATTGAGGTATCAGCGAAGGCAGAGTCTTTTCTGAATATTGTTTTGTTAACTAATCATGGGCATAATTTGTAATGGAGTGTGAGCAGTCATAAAACAGTACCGCTTACCTAGAACTAACTAACAATTTTCACGCTGTATCCCTGACGGGGTAGTCAGAGAGGACAGATCGCTAGCATACTTCTTTCGCTTCCTGCAGATTCATTAATCGCTTCATACATGCACGTATGGGTATCCGAGTACATTTGACTTTTTCATTTTTGGGCAATCTGCCCACGTGGTTTTCATATATAAGCTTCGGCCTACCCTAACTCCTTCTACACGCTACTTTCGAACAATATACGAGTATATTATTCGTTAATCATTCTTCACTCATTCGTTGGACGTGTCCAAACCAACAGAGCATGCCCATTTCCAGCTTAACGCTGGCACTTTCATTCCAAGCAGCCATATTGTGTATCACTTCGTTAAGTATTCGGTCGGCCAGGGTTACGCCGCACCGTTTTCGAAGTGATCGCATTTCTACAGCATTCAACTTACTTTTATGCATCTTCTGACAAACCCAGGTTTCGCTACCAGTGGATTTGACCTGTTTTATTTTTTTTGAGCTACGAGTATAAATTATGTCAACACGTGTTTCGCCTACAAACGAGGCATTATCAAGACTTTTTGGCATCAAAACATCCTCTTGCTCATATATTTCCTACTATTTAGTGAATAATTGATTTTACAGACAAAACTAACCTGTGAATAGCATAAAAATCTCGATATTCTAAATACATCATTCGGTGCCATTTTTAGAACCCCTTAGAATTGGGTGCCTTTATCTTTAAAATATTATATATGTTACTATTTATAATAGAAAGACAGAGAAAATGTTACAAAGTAGTATGTGGGGCAGTCCCTGCGAATTATAATACTGATAAAGGCCAGGTTGTAGATTTTTGGCAATCAATATTTTATTCATCATGATGTACATACCAATATATATACCAACCAAATTACCAACTTTGATAGAGGTGTTACATACATACTGGTCATTTATTGATATTTAAAAATAGCACAATCACATAATAGTATTCTTGATAATACCTGTTGAGTGCAGCGTATTTTACTTTATTTGAAAATGTATTTAGTTTGTTACCGTAAATACCTAATAAAAATGCTCTTGTATTAAATCCCATAACACTGACGCCTGTTTTAAATATTGAATTTAATTACTTAGAGTTATTTGTAAATGAATCTGCAAGAAGCGAAAGAAGAATAAATCGTGAAGCCTGGTGATCTTTCCTCTCTGACTACCCATCATAGATACAGCGTGAAGATAGTTAGTTAGAGTTATTTCGATGCTGAGTGTTAGGGGTGTCTCACCATAGTCATCGAATTTCAATCATTTGCTAGTGATAGATAAATACGAACACAAGGTTCTAGCGCAGCATTATGCGTTAAATGTAGGTTTTCAATACCCCTGGCAAAAGTAAATTAGATGAAAAAAATGTGATACGTATATGATGATGTATCTACAACTAAAAGATATTTTATATGGTTGCAGATAATGAAATATTGAAACAGGCTACTTGTTACCAATACCAATGCAATGATCAATGTATTCGTATTGGTTATGCTGGAGGGCTGTGCAGGAAGAACAAATGCAAATGTTTCTAATCATGGTGTTTCTCTTAAACTACTCTCCTTATACAGAGAAAAACTAAAATAGGGTAAATTTTACGTTAGTTTCGATATTATAAAAAATCAAAGTTACTTTGTTTTATAAACTTTCTTTAAACTTGCAATGTATGTCTGTGGAATCATGCAATTCAATGTTGAGCTATTGAGACTGAGATAATTTTCAAGCTATGTAATGTTGAAAATAATTTTATATAAAAATTTAAACTTCGCGCCATCTAGCGGTGAGTAAAGTACAATAGTAGTCATAGCGTGTGGTTATTAGAGTTCGCTATTATTCGCTATTATTCCCCCAATTTATTAGGAGTCCACTGACTGTACTACGCTGATTTTAAATCCTACTGATACATATTTAAGGAGGCAAATAAAGAGAGCGCAATTAGTGTAATTTTTATGAAATACTTAAGTACGACATAATTTCTATTATTTATTCATTAAGTAATCAGTTAATTATAATAGTAATTTACAAAAATATTATAAGGAATTTAAGCGTAAATAATGTGTCATAATAAATTCATCGACGTTTTTTTCTTATCCTTGAAGTTCCGTTAGAATCTAAAAATAAAAAAATACGAGTTTACATAATTATTATTTATATTATAATAAAAAGGTGAAAATGTTCGTTTTTGCTCTAGTCTCAGGAACTTTTACTTATTCCGATTTTTTTTTTATTTAAGTGACCCGTTTAGGCCAAGGGAGCAGAGTAGTAGTTATAAATTTCATATCACCAAATCGGTGATAGACTTCTATACATTATAATGAATCAATAAAATGATGAGCTACAACTGGTATATTCATCCCTGGACTGTCCATAGAGTGCAAAGATGCTTAACGCGGTGATCGTTTACATACCACTAAGCAAGCGACTAGCTTCGCTTCGCTTGCTCAGTGGTATAGCTCGTTTCTCTTTTGTGTGCGTCAAAGCAACTTAATTTCTTTAACTTTACTTTAAACAAACTTCAAACTAATTTAACTCCTACATGTAGTTAAATGGTCTAAAGTCTATGTCTATTTTATACATAAATCACCACATATTATAAAACTAACAACATAATTTTTTTATTGAATATTTTTTATTTATTTAAACATGGTCACAAATAAATTGGGTGACTTTACAGTAAATTGTCTACTGTACACTGATGATGGTGCTCATGACCTCATCAGAAGCTGACCTTCAGGCATTAGTCACTAATATGAAAGAGGAGTGGGAAAGTAAGGGTCTTCGTTTGAATGCAAGTAAAACGAAGGTTCTAGTATTTGAAAAAGATTATGTAAGAACTAAATGCAAGATTTGAGTAAGCCAGGAACGTCTAGAGCAAGTAAATGAAATTGTGTTTTTAGTATGTTTAGCGCAGACGGAAGATGTGATTCGGATGTAGAACGGCGAGTAGCTGCCGGGAACAAAATTAACGGTGCTTTGTCCCAATTGGTAAAGCGAAAAAGCATCGTATAAGAAGCACGACTCCCGATTCATAACGCAGTGCTAGTGCTAACGTTGCTTTACGGTAGCGAAACCTGAGTGTGTCAGCAGATGCATGAAAGTAAATTGAATGCTCTGAAGATACGATCGCTTCGAAAACTGTGCGGCGTAACTTTGGCCGACCGAAAACGTAATGAAGTGATAGGCAAAATGGCCCGTTCGAATGGAAGTGTCAGCGTTAAGCTGGAAAAGGGCGTACTCAGTTGGTTTGGACACTTCCAACGAATGGGTGAGGAACGATTGACGAAGAATATATATTGTGCGAAAGTTGAAGGTAAAAGGAGTCAGGGCAGGCCGAGCTTACATATGAAGACTACTTGAGCAGATTGCACATATACGGAAAGTCAAATGTACTCGGATACCCAGACGTGCATGTATGAAGCTATTGATGAATCTGCAAGAAACGATAGAAGTATGCATGGATCGTAAAGTCTGGTCTGTCCTCTCTGACTACCCGATCGGGGATACAGCGTGAGGATAGTTAGTTAGTTATATATTTTAAAACAAAGTCCTCCGCCGCGTCTGTCTGTTTGTCTGTTAGCGATAAACTCAAAAAATGGATAGAGTGGTTCTCGAGCAATGTTTTAATAAATAATTTATTATTTTTTTGTATACATTCATTAAATATAAAACGAAATTTGTTGGAGGTGTCGGCATAAAAAAAATTACCACCTGGGAGCTTACAACGAAAACGCTGCCTAAACCTTTCGAGATTTAAATAAATAATGTATGGTTTAATTGTGTATCCTGTCCAGGTGCACAGAATTTACTTGGGGTCGGCGCAGTATGACTAAGTTCCATACTGCAAAATGTTTTAACTTGGTTTTTATGGTCGGCCGCCAGCCTGACATCAACCCTCCTTGGGAATATGTCTATCTCTTAAGGATAACAGCTTACTATTACACTGTGGGAAACGGATACGGGAAAACTTCACCACGCGGGCTAACCTGTGGGTATCAGCTAGTAAATAATAAAATATGCTTTCCAGACACATGTATGTTATATCAGTACTTAAATGAATAATAAATGTAGTATTTGAACTTAATTATAAAAAAACAATGATAGCTTAAATACTTTACCGTTATAGTGCCAATAACCAATGCCACGTCCAGGAGAACTAGAAGATATTTAAGGTTCAGTGGTGGTAGTTATTGCATCTGAAAACCAAGTATCTTGTTAATACACCTACCTATATCGCTTCGATGTGATTAATTGAAATTTTTATGATGCGATAGAAAAATATAGACCTTTACTTGTTTATCAATATGTCATGAAAAGTCGTGCTTCTTGGAATTATTGCAATAATTTATAATAACATAATCAAATTTAAAAAAAAAAAAAAACAAAGAAAACGTAGACAGTTGTGGATTTAGAACTTGCCACCGTCAACGTTTCCTTTTGTTCCCTAGTCTTTAAGTTTATGTGTCCAAATGCATTAAGTACTCCAAAAACAGAAGGCATTGTTGATCGTTCCGTTTGAACACCATTTTGCCGTTAATGCTTGATATTCGTATGTTGAAACTACAGGACTCGAAACCAAATGGTAATATCCTAGTGAACTTTCACTTTAGTGAAAGTGAAAGATGCCGAATGTTATCCAACATCGTAGGATTGGTTCAATAATGAATTCATTCGACACTTACGTTTCATTTTGTGTTCAGACGTTTCATTCAAAGTGAAAGGTGACGAATAAAAGTCGAAAGTGAACGAAAAATTAACGGTCTGATATCACCTTAGGAAATCAAGTTTAACACATCTGTCAAAATTCTAACGCTGTAGTCAATAAAAAAGATACAAACTCCTGCTATGGAGATTATAAAGTACCATTTTGTAATTTTCGTTAGTAATCGACTTGAAAAAAGAAGACAATTATATACTGCCTACAATATTAAAGAATGTGCAACATTGTTATAGATAAAATGCAACACTCACCTTCACACCTGCACTCTCCGTTTGCGTTACAGCTACCTCCAGGTTTTCCGACCTTTTGACAGATCCGTGTACATTTTCTCGGCTTACATCTTCGTCGAGTAATGTTCTCTTCAATTAGAGAAGCAATTTCTAGAAAACAGAATCAACTTCAAAAACGATAACTATAGAAAAATAATATATCCATCACGCCTTATCCCCGAAGGGGTGGCAGAGGCATATTATATGCCCACTTTTCACTGTGTGGATTCCTTTCCCACGTAATAGGTGGTGAGCCCATTGCCGAAAAATACAATAAAAAACATACAGAAGAATAAAATACATACGCAGAGAGTAAAAGTAAAGTTTAGAGTCAGATTCTGATGTGGAAAGTGATTATTATGTTAGTTCATGCATCAAGTATCTCGTTAATATAATAATAATTATAAGATTTTCGTGAAAAAGATAAACATAATAATTTATGCGTCTGAAAGTTATTTATAATTACCTTCGGAATCTTCTAATTGATAGCATTCGCAGTTTCCATTATTGATGGTGCCGCTTAAAAAGTTAAGGCCCCGGCAGAAAAGCTCACAAGTCAACTGGTTAGATAGTCTTAATTCTGGTAAAAATGTCAAGGCTTCATCTAAAATATAAGATTATTTCATTATTCATAATATACCAAAACGTGCATGTTTGAAACGATTAATGAATCTGCAGGACGTTAAAGAAGCATGCATAGATCGCAAAGTCTAGCGATCTGTACATTCTGACCTTCCTGCGAAGTCTAGTGAAGAGAACGCATTAAAAATACAATATCCGCAGCAAATGTTGCTTGTAACGTACCTACGTGTATTTGCGGAACTACAACTACCTTCGCTGGGATGATCACGTTTTGCGTCTACGTAGACTGGATGGTTTGACGTCATAAAGATTGAAATGCTTGAGAATTGCTGAAGATTGTAGTAGAAAAAGTGATTACTTACCGGGGTCATCACCATTGATCCTAATTACTGAAGCATTGATAGCACATAATGTCGCAATTAAAAATACAATTCTCAAATACATGTTGACTCTGATTTACTTAATCGGTCAGTTTAACAAACTTATTGAACTGCAGTTTACGTTCTACCTTTTATACGACTATGGTTTTGAAATCATCGTTGTTAGTAATCTTTGATAAATAATTATGGTAAATAAGCAATAGTGTGGAAAGATAATGTATTTTAATGGGTTCGTACGTTAATGTTATCTATTAAATTGTATCTTATAGAATAACAAATAATTGTACTATTTAACATATTATGAAATTTGATATAGGTCTCTATTTATCGCTGATCTTGCATATATGGTTTACTACTTAAAGAATCTTCTACCTTTTGCTTATCTCTGCACCAACAGTTTACTGCTACAGTCTACCTTAGACATTAAATTAGTGTGCATAACATTTAAATACAAGAAAGCAAATTTATGCTATATAATTTTAGTAAAAATTGATTATGTACAGAATAATAAATAATCACTGCCAAACCTCATACAAATAACTAATAATTTAGTTACGTTGATCGACTACTAGCTGATGCACGCAGTTTCGCCCGCGTGCTGAATTTTTCCTATTCAAGATTTCGTACGGAACAATAAAATTAGTTAGGGTTCCGTATGTTACAATCAAAGAATGTAGCTTACTAATGGTGAAAGAATTTTTGAATAGGCTCAGTAGTTTCTGAACCTATTCATTACAAACAAACTTACAAATCTCTCCTCTTTATAATATTAGTATAGATGATATAAATCTACAATAATAATATTCACGGCAATGGGCACACACGTCAAATTGTATTATTAGTATTTTTGTCCCAAGCGCGGTTGTGAGACCATTGCGATGTTGCAATAAAAAGGCGCAGATTGTGGCGACTTGTTTTTGTTTTTTTTTGATTGCCATGTTACTGGCACCCGGTACCAACGGCTTAAGGCCATTACTTTGCCCGTTGACCTTGAAGATTTGATCCCTGTACTAGTATTTGTTTTTTGGCGCCACCTACCGTCCAACTATCGTACTACAAAAAAAAACGAACTGAAGATTATACAAGAACACAGATGTGTCGCAGAGTTGTCATCGTTTTTGCTTATTTCATTTGCTCTCTGAGAGCTCTAATAAATTTTGTTCCTCTGGTTTTTGTAGTCTTGTCTTTTTCTAGTCTATCAAAGTTTATATTTTATATTTATTTGTCTACATCATAATTTATTTTTAACTACACGATGAAATATGCCTGCTGACATAGCTTTCATTCTAATAAATGATACATTATGAAGGTCTGATGATGACCAGGTAAGTGGATATTGGTTCTCAGTAACGGAAATAATTAGGATGACCTAGCTTTCAACATTTATCTAATTGAGCACTGGTGATACTACATGGTACATTCTGTAGGTCTGATGATGACCAGGTAAGTCCTTATTGGTTCTCAGTAACAGAAATAGTAAGGATGACCTAGTTTTCAACATTTATCTAATTGAGCACTGGTGATACTACATGGTACATTCTGAAGGTCTGATGATGACCAGGTAAGTGGATATTGGTTCTCAGTTACGGAAATAATTAGGATGACCTAGCTTTCAACATTTATCTAATTAAGCACTCGTGATACTACATGGTACCTTCTGAAGGTCTGATGATGACCAGGTAAGTGCTTATTGGTTCTCAGTAACGGAAATAGTTAGGTAAGTCCTTATTGGTTCTCAGTAACAGAAATAGTAAGGATGACCTAGTTTTCAACATTTATCTAATTGAGCACTGGTGATACTACATGGTACATTCTGAAGGTCTCATGATGACCAGGTAAGTGGATATTGGTTCTCAGTTACGGAAATAATTAGGATGACCTAGCTTTCAACATTTATCTAATTAAGCACTCGTGATACTACATGGTACCTTCTGAAGGTCTGATGATGACCAGGTAAGTGCTTATTGGTTCTCAGTAACGGAAATAGTTAGGATGACCTAGCTTTCAACATTTATCTAATTGAGCACTCGTGATACTACATGGTACATTCTGAAGGTCTGATGATGACCAGCTGAGTGGATATTGGTTCTCAGTAACGCAAACAATTAGGATGACCTAGCTTTCAACATTTATCTAATTGAGCACAAGTGATACTACATGGTACATTCTGAAGGTCTGATGATGACCAGGTAAGTGCTTATTGGTTCTCAGTAACAGAAATAGTAAGGATGACCTAGCTTTCAACATTTATCTAATTGAGCACTGGTGATACTACATGGTACATTCTGAAGGTCTGATGATGACCAGGTAAGTGGATAATGGTTTTCAGTAACAGAAATAGTAAGGATGACCTAGCTTTCAACATTTATCTAATTGAGCACTAGTGCTACTACATGATACATTCTGAAGGTCTGATGATGACCAGGTACGTGCTTATTGGATCTCAGTAACAGAAATAGTTAGGGTTATTAGCAAAATAAACAATAAGCTATAAATAATCACCTTTATTTTCTTTATCACTGTCAAGCAATTATTACAATTATAATTATTAATTAATTGTATAATAATGACAAAATCTCAAACTCTTCCCGTTAAAAGTCATTGAAATTTAAATATCGTGAACAGGTCGTTTGGTCATTTATTGGAATAAGTGTTGGTAAAGGTGGTGCATGTAGGCTTTCTTCTTGAAGTACGCACATATTTTCGTCTTCTGGTTTTTGTAAGTTATGCACCTTTTCCGGTCTTCCTTGTTCTTTATTGCCTGTAAAATATATGGCGGATTTCTAATTGCCATAATTTTCGACTGTGCCGCGGATCCAAAAGTTCCGGCAAAATACAATTTAAATAAAATGTACATAATTTTATTTTCAATTTATTTTCAAAAAAATCATCGTCTCTAATTATTGTTTCTGTTTTCAGAGGCTTTGACTATTTAAACCATACTCCAAATAAACATTTTGCTTTCCGAGTCACATGCAATTGCCCTTGAACTTGGTAATACCAATTGTGGGTTTTATTAACCTGCAAAATGCTCAAGTTATCTTTAACCCAAAAATTTACTTTTTTTTTCGCTATGGCTTCGTCCAGTCCTATCTTGTGCGCTGAGATGGGACATTTCACCTCTACTATCGCGTCTTCTCCAATAAGCCCATCTGGAGTAGCTCCTAAATATAGAATCTCGGGATCTATAAAAAGTCCGCATGGTCTAATTTCAACATCGTATTGCTGACCTAATGCTCATGATGCGTTTTTTTGTGATTAGTTTTCTGAAACTTATAGGATATTTCGTATCAGTGGTTAGGTTGTCTAATTTGTTGTACAAGTTTCTTAAAAGGTGGTTCCTACATTCTACCTTTTCAACTGTAAATTGAGGATAAGGACTTGCTTCTAAAATTTTCTCATACGTGCTAGAGTCTCCGTCAGAAATGAGGCGACCATAAATCAGACCTTACATTTCCATAGATGCTTTAAACCCTTCCACAATTATTGTTGACTCCATGGCAGTCGATGATCCCGTAAAATTTTTAAAGCACTGGTGAGTTCTTGGGTTTTGATTTTTATTAAGGTCTTGCGTACATATGCTACAGTATTTATTTTTAATGCCAAGAAACAAAATCTTTTTTGTGTCTTCCAATTATGGCAGCAGCTCCTGACATTGCTGAGTAGTTCTTTTTGTAAGACCTCTTACTCCAGCATCCGTCTACAACCACATCTATAATAGGTATCCCATCTTTGCTGACGGTACCTTTTTCTAAAGCAATTCTTTTTTCTTCTTCAGCAGCATCATTCATGGATTTGCTAAGTGCTTTGTCTCAGGCATTGGAAGCAATGTCGTGGCTTTTTTGGTATACAGGTTCAGACATCACGGGCAAGTCAAATGCTGATAACAGTTCCTCTAATTGCGAATACCCTATACCAACTGAAACGGCGCCCGCGACCGCTGCTGTATTAATATCTAAGTCGCCAGTGACATTACAAAGAGAAAACTTCTCTTTACACATCAAACATTCTACTGTAAACTTAGAAGCAAGTCCAACACGTTTCTCTCCTATAAGTTTCAAACTTTGTATACCACAGTTAAAAGCACCATGGCCGCGTATTTCTTGTATTTTGGAAAAGAAGTAAGCCATATCTATAATTCGTCTTCCAGATATATTTTTTGTTTCTGTTTGTGATTCTTGTTCTTCAATAATCAAATCTGGTAAATCTTCTTCATCTTCTTCAACCTAAAACAAACATTTTAACAATACAGTGTCAAATTAAATTAGCTAGGGAAACTATCGAACATATACCGCAGTGTAAGCAAACACAATGAGTTACTGGCATAATTTGCTCTGCCCCCTCATCAACTGCCATACTAGACAGATCGTGTGTATCTGTTAATGGCTGAAGTTCCTGATTTTGTGATTCGGAGGTTTGCTGATTTCTGAAAAATAAAAACTTAAATGAGCTAAAGTAATATTTTTGTGCTATTATAGTTTGGTGATAATAGCCACATTTACACCGCAAAAAAAACTAAAAGGTTTAACTAGGTTTTTTTTAAACAAGATTATTTTTCCGGTGACCTTAGTTTCCATGACCTCTTTCAAATGGATCCAAACACGCTAGTACTACGTAGCACCGTCACTGAGATCCTATACCCACCTTCGTAGTCCACCATCAGTTAGGTGAAATCATTAGTCACCAAGGTCACCATGATACCTTTCGAATGAGTCCAAACACGCTGGTTCTACGTAGCGTCGGCAATGGGTTCGTATACCCACCTTTGTAGTCCACCATCAGGTAGGTGACATCATCAGTCACCAAGGTCTCCATCCTCCGTCTTACCAATAGTTTTGGAGAGCTCGGCCACGCTTCACCTTACTTTTATTCTTATATTTAGGCATAGTCAGGCTTACTCTATGATCGGTTGAAAAAACAAAACAAAATTACAAACTACTTTAAAAATATTTACAAACTTAATTACTAATGTTGTTTTACGAAATTATTATATTAGTACTATTGAAAACAAGATTTCATTCATAAAACATTCAAAACGTGGACTTTTAGATTTTATTTTAAAAAATAACGCGCGTATAGTCCACCCGTCACAAGAGTCATCGCGACACTGAAGTAACGCTTCCCGAGTACGCGTCACAGGCCTTAGCGGGGGGGCTTCAAGCGGGGTGCTGGTGATGTTTCGGGTTTTTATTAATAATTTAAAAATATTAAAAGAAATAAGAAAAAAAAACAATACAAATTGTGAAATACGTCAGTACATATTTTTTGATACAAAATTCTTTTTGATACAAAAGGTTACTTCCTGCCAAGCAGTCTTGAGGATGCCTAGTGTGTAGGCGAAACACGTGTCGACTAAATGGCACCTTGTAAAGCGGAGTATTGCACAATTTTGACAACCTGGAGGGTAAGGTTTTCTTTTACCTATTCTACATTCCTTTCCTTGAGGGGTACGGTTCGTCATTCCTCCGTTACAATTAGTAGAGCTTATCCTTGACCATTGTGCGTTAGGATTGATGAATTGAGCGTGTGTGGTGGGGTCCTCCATCCCTCCTTTATTATCGTTCTAATAGAATGTCGTATAATAACAATTTTTAATATATCTCCAATTGCTGATGCCCACGGCTGCGGTCACGAGAGGTTTGGTTAGTGCACAAAAAGGGTTTCTAGTAGGAAAAAGATGTTTTCGCGGGATAAACAGTAGGCACCCTATGTACTAATTCAGGAAATGTACTTTATATATATATATGCCGATTTTCATCTAAATGTGATTTAATAACAAACGTCCAAATAATATAGATATCTTCACAAACTTTCACACAGTAGGATTACATTCCCGTGGAAATACTGGAAATCCTTTTCCACCAGACAAATTTTAATATGTATGTCTAATAGTTTAGACTATGGTGGTTTTGCATGCGAAATGCAAAATTTGGGCTTCATAGCGCCGGTAGTTTCAGAGATTTCGTGATCAATGAGTCAGTCAGTGATTTTGTCTTTTACATACATATACATACATATTATCACGCCTGTTTCCCATCGGGGTAGGCAGAGAATATGGTTTTCCACTTGCTACGATCCTGACATACCACTTTCGCTTCTTCTACTTTCATTAGTGTTTTCGTACACGCTCGCCGGTTACGGGTACTCTTGACCTGGCCTTTTTACAAAAGGTCTTCGATTTGATTGACATACGTACGCCAAGGTCTACCCCTACCAGTTTGCCCATTCACTCTCGTCACATAAATCTGCTTCGTCAGTCTACGTTCATCCATCCTCTCCACGTATCCGAACCATCTAAGCATCCCTTTTTCTATCTTAGTCACTACATCTTCTGTCATACCGCAATGTTCCCTTATCGCGCTGTTCCTTTCTTTATCCATCAACTTCACTCCAGCTATACTTCGCAGACTTCTCATTTCCACTGCATTTATTTTACTTTTATGCGTTTTCTGCTATACCCAACATTCACTGCCATACATAAGTGTGGAGACCAGCACACCTCTATGTCCAGCCAGTCGTGCCTTCTTCGAGACGTTCTGACTGCTCATAAAGGCGTACATGGCTCCATTCACTTTATTCCCTGCCAATACTCTTCGCTCAATGTCATAGTCATACATTCCATCTCTCGCAAATCTTGTACCTAGATATACAAACTCTTTTACTTGTTCTACTCTTTCTCCTTCCACAACAATTGAGCAATCCGTCATACTTGCCTCTCTTTCAAAAACCATTACTTTCGACTTGTTTACATTCACTTTCATTCCTTTGTTTTTTAACGCATCATACATAATGTTACCCATCAACTGCAACTCCTCGGCCGATGATGCTAGTATTACCTAATCATCGGCATATAGGAGGCACTTGACGGTCAGTTCATCCATTTTTATACCATACCTACTCTCTTGCAGTTCTTTCAGGCAGCTGTCCATGTATAGGTTAAACAGCAACGGCGACGCTACACAACCCTGTCTCACACCTTTTTCAATGTGAAAAAAGTCTGTGCAAGCTCCGTTGATTCTGACACAAGCACTGGAGCCCTCATGGAGAGATTTCAGTGCTCGTATCAAGTGGCTGTTTACTGCATACCTGGCCAGTATTGACCACAGTTTATTCCTCACCACTCTATCATAGGCCTTTTCCAAGTCTACAAATACGCTATAGAGCTTTTGACTTTTCGCCAAAAGCTTTTCTGCTACGCATCGTAAGGAAAAGACCTGATCCGTACATCCTCTTCCGTTCATAAATCCTGCTTGTACATCCCACATTTTTCCTTCAGTTTCATTTATCACTCTTTTTATCTTGTCTTTTATATCTATTAATTAATAAATAGATAGATATAGAAAACTTCGTATAAAAACAAACTCAGTATGGCAAAATAAAACTGGTTTAAGCCCCGGCCGAGTGCATTTTTCATAACATAAAAGATTCGTATTGCTGAAAATATTTAATAAAATTGAACTTATTGCTAAACAAAATTATAAATGTGAAACGTTAATGAAAACTATTTAAAGTAATATTTCTTTTAATCACAACCTAAACACATTTAACTAAATCACAGATTAAAAGTAAAATACTATAAATTTATCGCCGCGTCGGCGTCGCGTCTACGCGTTGCCCGTGCTGCGCAAACACGTTGTACAGCTGCCTTTCTTTGCCGACGACACCATGCCGGCTCCCGCCTCACGACGATTTTCAGACTGCGGCACTATTTCCCCTAAAAGTAAATAAATCATTTACTTGGAATTATATTTTAATTATATTTGGTGTTTTGTCCCAGTTAGTAAAGCGACAAAGCATCGTAAAAGAAGCACGCATGGCGATTCATAACGCAGTGCTAGTGCCAACTTTGCTTTACGGTAGCGAAACCTGGGTATGTCAGCAGATGCATGAAAGTAAATTGAATGCTGTGGAGATGCGATCACTTCGAAAATTGTGCGGCGTTACCTTGGCCGACCGAATACGTAACGAAGTGATACGCAATATGGCAGGTATAAATGAAAGTGTCAGCGTTAAGCTGGAAAAGGGCGTGCTCCGTTGGTTTGGACACGTCCAACGAATGAGTGAGGAACGATTGACGAAGAATATATATTGTTCAAAAGTAGAGGGTAGAAGGAGTCAGGGTAGGCCGAGACTTACATATGAAGACTACGTGAGGAGATTGCTCAAAAACGGAAAGGTCAAAAGTACTCTGATACCCAGACATGCGTGTATGAAGCGATTAATGAATCTCGAAGAAGCGAAAGAAGTATGTATGGATCGCGAAGCCTGGCGATCTGTCCTCTCTGACTACCCCGTCAGGGATACAGCGTGAAGATAGTTAGTTAGTTTAGTTTATATTTTATACCTTGCTGAAATAATATACAGGCCAATGGATATTTATTTATTTAATGAAACTTTATGCACAACTATACTACATTGACGGACTTAATGCCTAAGGCATTCTGTACGAGGCAACCCAATGACGTATAAGACAGTAAGCAGACCCAACGTTAGCGAAAAATAGCGTATCCTATTACACACACATAGACAGGTAGCTTAGCTTAGTATTTCTGGTGATTTCTTGATAATAAAGCTTCATCGCTCTATGCACAACACCTTGTAAATTTTTGTTTACTTTTGTGACATTTTACAATAGTTTTATGTAATATTTTCACTTCGACATATAAATCTTTGATTTAAAGCTTACAGTGGCGGTTGTCATTACAAGTTGGTAGCTTAGTTGTAGTAGAAAAATTGGCTACGCGCTGTTCGCTGTCAATGTGTGAGTTAGATGTAGCTACACAGGAATTGGTTGCGCCGGTTTACGATTCAAAAGTAGCCGCGTTATTTTTTCTATGTTGCATCGCCGATCTCCATTTGTTTTTAATTAATTAGTTGTCGACACTCCCACCCCGCTTCCCTTTCTTCCATTTCTCTTTCGCACCTACCTTGTCTCGCATAAAAGAAGAGCGAGACAGCTGTATTACGCGCCATCTAAAACTCCACCGCAGCGCTGACAGGCAGCGAGGACGGATTGAAAATTAGTTCTTCGATGGCCGCGCGCGCGTTCGCACAAACCTTGCGCAATAATTGTGTTTTCCATGGATAAATAGTGTTTTCGTGCAATGGAACCAGGGATCCAAGTCAGGGACGTCCCCGGCAGCCTCCACCTCAGCATCTCGCAGCAAGCAGCAAGGTAGTGTGCCTATTCCCGTTTTTCCATTTCTTTTTCGTCGACAACCGCGTGTAAATTTCATTTTTGTCTCTCCCCGCAGTACACTTCGAATTTATTTATCTCGCCCTCTCCACCAGGAATAACAAAGATAGCTTTAAACAACAAATGGCAAGAGTGAAAAGGACGAAGTATTGCTCCATAAGCAAAGAGCATATTTCTTTGCTTATGGAGCAATACTTCGTCATTTGGTCTGCTTACTTTTGTACGTCTATGGAGTCAATCAACCACATGATTGATATGTCACATTTAGGGAAAGTACTTTGAATATTGTAGATGGAACATTTTACTGAAAGAAGACATTATTTGAATTTGAAAAACAAATTAAACTGCATTCATAGATATATAAACAATTACATGGTTGAACTGGCAATCGAACTCGTTACACGAGAAAAATAATCACCTGTAGTTTATCATACCGATCGAAAGGCTTCATCATAAGGATTATTTTTTGCTACATATCATTTATTGTTAATAATCATTCTTATCCCAGAATTATGTAATATGCCCACTTTTCACCATGTGTATTCCTGTACCACGTAATAGGTGGTGAGCCCATTGCCGTGTTTAAATAGAGAGACGCAGGTTGTGGCTACCTGAAATATTCAAAGAAACTTTGAATATTTCTAAATACATAAATACATAATATATTATACATAGGAAACACCCAAACTCCGAAACAAATATTTATGGATCTCACAAAAGTTTTTTTCTGACCCAGGAATCGAACCCTGGAGTTCAGCGCTGCAGTCACATATACTATTCTTTTATAGATTTTCAATCTTGCTGCGTCTAATCCACTGATGGGAAATCAAAAATATTTTCTTCCGGTAGGTAATTGCCCAATATGACTAACTTAGCTTTTAACATAAATTAAAAATGTATAATTTTAAAAGTATGTTTTATTACCTTGCATTATTTTGATAAAAGCACTATATATGCCTCGGCCGGAATGGTGGCAATTGCCTGTTGCGTATTAGTAAGGTCCTCGCCTACGGTTTGGCCCTCAAACTCATACTCGACCTGCAATTGCCTATTTCCCGGCCTTTGCAATAATGTACTACTGTTCATCGCAATGCGGCTGGCTGATTATAAAGTAATATTTGAAAAATGTGTTCCATTTTCAAACTTCTAGTCTTTTGTTTCTGTGATTGTAGGATGTTTGCATTGTATTGTGATTTTTTACATAACAATGGCGTATCAAAATAGCATTCCCCCAATATGTATGTTTGTATGGTTTTCGGTGTTTGTAAAACCAATGGAACTATTATAAGTTAATGCTTCGGGATCTAGACAATTGATAAAAATACTTATATACTTCTAAATACATTAAACACTAGCTATTGCCCGCGGCTTCGGTGGTGATTTACACTCGCAATGAGGAAGCACTACAAAAGTTAAAAGAAAAGTGGCTATCTCTCTGGTAGTTAACATAGGCTGACGATTGCAGTCAGTTGTATGTGTCGATTTGCCAAGAAGGTGGGTGGAACCTGGGTGCAGCTCAGCGGGAGCTTCAGTGTTAACCTTCGCTGCCAAAGACGGAAACTACTACAGCTTCTTGCAATTTATTTGCCTTCATAGACGACTGACGATCTTTATGCCCGCCTAACTTGCCTAACAAAAGTCGTGGACGGACGGATCCCTATATCATACTATTTATGACTATTTTTTGGTCTTATCCCAGCTCAACGCCTCGATAAGCCCCTCAATCATATGTTTGCTGAGCCACTATACATTAGGAGTTTATCTGTGATTATTTTTTCTTACACTTCCTCGTGTTCATATGAATTTGTTTTAAATAAATCTTTTTACTTATGACGTAGTACTCTGCGTAGTTCGAGTACCGGCGATTCTTTGCACGCTTTGTGGGAGCATGGACAATTACACCACTATGTGTGGAGTCGCTATACAATACATACATAATAAGAAATAGCCTGTTTCAGAAGTATTTATGTTATATTTATTGATTTTACTGCCACAATTTTTTTTTTATATTGTTTATCAGTCAGTATATTGTTTATGAGTGAAGTGCTTGTGGCCCCGCTAAATCAGTGTTCTGTAAATAATCATTGCGTTAAGCTACTTTCACTATGGCTGGTCCTCGGATGGCTGGCTGCTTTGTGGAATTTACATTTACGAGCGTTTCCGTCCCTAGTTTCCGTTCTTCTCAAGGCATGTTGATCCGTGGATACCACTTGAACGTCACATGGTAGTCGATAAACCAGGTTGAAGGAAAAAAAAATTCAACTGCAGGTTGCCACAACCTGCGCCTGTTTATTTTTAACACGGCCATGGGTTCACCACAATTTACGTGTGAGAAAAATGAATACGGTGAAATGTGGGCATATAGTATGCCTCTGCCTACCTAGGTTATTTTATTATACTTATTTATTAATGATAATTGTTAGTTGCGCAGTCACCTTAAAGTAATACAGAAGACCGGCGATTTGAAGCCGATAGTCTGGTGACTTTGTAATTATCATATATAGAAAACCCATACAACAAAGTTTTCTAAATCAGATAAAAACAAGAACACAAACTTACCATATAAGCACCAACACGGACAAATCTAAGGGGGTAAAATAAAAATAATAGGATTATACCGATTATACGTATTTATATTTTATAATAAACTTATTAAATTAACATTTAGAAAATAAACATTTTGAATGGTACCGTTCTTCATGGCCATATTACCGTTATAACAAACACGTAGGTATTTTGTAATTAGAAGAAATTGAAAGCATGTCGTAATCTGAAAATAAAGATTTATTCATTGCATATGGTTACACCAAAAGAATGAAAGAGCACTATTTTTCGTTCTGAGACTCTGTCAATTCGGAATTGTAAAGTCAGAGGATAGACTCATAATAAATTAGACCCCATGAACTTAGAGTATAGTGTGGGTGTGATTAGTTTGAGATAATAAAACGGTGATAATTAAAACTACAGTTAATTATCCACTCAAACGTTCACTATCCGTTCGCGCTGCCAGAGCAGCGCATTTTTTGTAATTAACCTATGACCTAATTAACTAAAATCGTGATATCTTGGAAACTATAATATCTAGACAAAAAATTTTAACTACTGAAAAATCGTTAAATATATAAATATAAAACTTATAGCTATAATAATTTGGAATTTTAATCATAATTAACTGATATATTGGTATAAACACGAAAAAGTCGGTAAAAAAATAAATAAACGTTATTTTTCAAAAATTTGCCACTCACACGAAAAACTAATATAAAACACTATTATTTTTTTTACATAATTAAATTCTTGGAATTATAACGATTAAAACGATATATGACACTAATAACTTATAATTATTCTAAAAAAAACTAAAAATTTGTTAACCCATTAAATAATAACGCAAAACTAAAAAAATGGCGGGAAAATGGCCGCCGGCAATGTTTATACCCCATTTACTTTGAATTTTGATATTGTGACATATAGATATTAAACCTCTAATACACGGGCTTTTTATCCACGATTCTAATGGTATAAAATTCATTCATTAAAACCACAGACAACATTTTTTTAAAAATTTTTGAAATGAGGTCAGTTTTAAAAAAGAAAAGGCAAAAAAAGTCAGCTGCTTTAGCAGCTTGAACGTTTGAGTAGTTATTCAATTCCTCCATGGGTGCCTGTTCCAGAAACATTCATCACACGCAGGCATCGAACCGCAGGCATTAGATAGTAGGCATTTTAGAGTGACTTTTCTAATAAAATATATCCGTCGAGCGAACCTCCATCAGATTTAGCAAAGTAAATAGCCATTCTAAGCAGCTCGTATGTCAAGTTACATTTATAGTAACTACCGTAAAATTAAGTGAGTACCTTTATTGTATGGTACCACCGCCGCGCCGCCGCCGTTGCCGCTACCGCCATCGCTATCTGTAAATGTGTTTTAATAGTTATTTTTGCAATATTCCACTTTTTTAGAATGTCGTACGATGTTTCGCCTACACATGAGGCATTATCAAGACTGTTTGGCAGCCAAACAGTCTAAAAATAACATTTAAAACAAAATAATTATAGTTTTTTTTAAAATGGATTACCGCCATGTAACGCCCGATTCAATTAGTTAAATAATTTAGTTAATATCATAATGTATCCCTTGCTAAAATAGTATGGTTTTGGGGATAATCTTGCACAACCCGTGTAACCGAAATTAATCCAATATAAGCTTGTGCTACAAGATCTAGGCAACTGATAAAAATACTTATATACACATTATAAATAGAAAGCACCCAAACTTTAAAACGCTCGTGGCCCAGCGGACTCAGTGTTTAGTGCGTTAAGCAACTTTCGCTATGGCTGGTCCTCTTCACTTTGCGGCATTTATATCTGCGAGCGTTTCTGTGCTTCAGAAGGCACGTTAAGCCACAACCTGCGCCTGTCATTGCCTTCATTTTCTTCCGGTAGGTAATTGCCCAATATGACTAACTTAGCTTTTAACATAAATTAAAAATGTATAATTTTAAAAGTATGTTTTATTACCTTGCATTATTTTGATAAAAGCACTATATATGCCTCGGCCGGAATGGTGGCAATTGCCTGTTGCGTATTAGTAAGGTCCTCGCCTACGGTTTGGCCCTCAAACTCATACTCGACCTGCAATTGCCTATTTCCCGGCCTTTGCAATAATGTACTACTGTTCATCGCAATGCGGCTGGCTGATTATAAAGTAATATTTGAAAAATGTGTTCCATTTTCAAACTTCTAGTCTTTTGTTTCTGTGATTGTAGGATGTTTGCATTGTATTGTGATTTTTTACATAACAATGGCGTATCAAAATAGCATTCCCCCAATATGTATGTTTGTATGGTTTTCGGTGTTTGTAAAACCAATGGAACTATTATAAGTTAATGCTTCGGGATCTAGACAATTGATAAAAATACTTATATACTTCTAAATACATTAAACACTAGCTATTGCCCGCGGCTTCGGTGGTGATTTACACTCGCAATGAGGAAGCACTACAAAAGTTAAAAGAAAAGTGGCTATCTCTCTGGTAGTTAACATAGGCTGACGATTGCAGTCAGTTGTATGTGTCGATTTGCCAAGAAGGTGGGTGGAACCTGGGTGCAGCTCAGCGGGAGCTTCAGTGTTAACCTTCGCTGCCAAAGACGGAAACTACTACAGCTTCTTGCAATTTATTTGCCTTCATAGACGACTGACGATCTTTATGCCCGCCTAACTTGCCTAACAAAAGTCGTGGACGGACGGATCCCTATATCATACTATTTATGACTATTTTTTGGTCTTATCCCAGCTCAACGCCTCGATAAGCCCCTCAATCATATGTTTGCTGAGCCACTATACATTAGGAGTTTATCTGTGATTATTTTTTCTTACACTTCCTCGTGTTCATATGAATTTGTTTTAAATAAATCTTTTTACTTATGACGTAGTACTCTGCGTAGTTCGAGTACCGGCGATTCTTTGCACGCTTTGTGGGAGCATGGACAATTACACCACTATGTGTGGAGTCGCTATACAATACATACATAATAAGAAATAGCCTGTTTCAGAAGTATTTATGTTATATTTATTGATTTTACTGCCACAATTTTTTTTTTATATTGTTTATCAGTCAGTATATTGTTTATGAGTGAAGTGCTTGTGGCCCCGCTAAATCAGTGTTCTGTAAATAATCATTGCGTTAAGCTACTTTCACTATGGCTGGTCCTCGGATGGCTGGCTGCTTTGTGGAATTTACATTTACGAGCGTTTCCGTCCCTAGTTTCCGTTCTTCTCAAGGCATGTTGATCCGTGGATACCACTTGAACGTCACATGGTAGTCGATAAACCAGGTTGAAGGAAAAAAAATTTCAACTGCAGGTCGCCACAACCTGCGCCTGTTTATTTTTAACACGGCCATGGGTTCACCACAATTTACGTGTGAGAAAAATGAATACGGTGAAATGTGGGCATATAGTATGCCTCTGCCTACCTAGGTTATTTTATTATACTTATTTATTAATGATAATTGTTAGTTGCGCAGTCACCTTAAAGTAATACAGAAGACCGGCGATTTGAAGCCGATAGTCTGGTGACTTTGTAATTATCATATATAGAAAACCCATACAACAAAGTTTTCTAAATCAGATAAAAACAAGAACACAAACTTACCATATAAGCACCAACACGGACAAATCTAAGGGGGTAAAATAAAAATAATAGGATTATACCGATTATACGTATTTATATTTTATAATAAACTTATTAAATTAACATTTAGAAAATAAACATTTTGAATGGTACCGTTCTTCATGGCCATATTACCGTTATAACAAACACGTAGGTATTTTGTAATTAGAAGAAATTGAAAGCATGTCGTAATCTGAAAATAAAGATTTATTCATTGCATATGGTTACACCAAAAGAATGAAAGAGCACTATTTTTCGTTCTGAGACTCTGTCAATTCGGAATTGTAAAGTCAGAGGATAGACTCATAATAAATTAGACCCCATGAACTTAGAGTATAGTGTGGGTGTGATTAGTTTGAGATAATAAAACGGTGATAATTAAAACTACAGTTAATTATTCAATTCCTCCATGGGTGCCTGTTCCAGAAACATTCATCACACGCAGGCATCGAACCGCAGGCATTAGATAGTAGGCATTTTAGAGTGACTTTTCTAATAAAATATATCCGTCGAGCGAACCTCCATCAGATTTAGCAAAGTAAATAGCCATTCTAAGCAGCTCGTATGTCAAGTTACATTTATAGTAACTACCGTAAAATTAAGTGAGTACCTTTATTGTATGGTACCACCGCCGCGCCGCCGCCGTTGCCGCTACCGCCATCGCTATCTGTAAATGTGTTTTAATAGTTATTTTTGCAATATTCCACTTTTTTAGAATGTCGTACGATGTTTCGCCTACACATGAGGCATTATCAAGACTGTTTGGCAGCCAAACAGTCTAAAAATAACATTTAAAACAAAATAATTATAGTTTTTTTTAAAATGGATTACCGCCATGTAACGCCCGATTCAATTAGTTAAATAATTTAGTTAATATCATAATGTATCCCTTGCTAAAATAGTATGGTTTTGGGGATAATCTTGCACAACCCGTGTAACCGAAATTAATCCAATATAAGCTTGTGCTACAAGATCTAGGCAACTGATAAAAATACTTATATACACATTATAAATAGAAAGCACCCAAACTTTAAAACGCTCGTGGCCCAGCGGACTAAGTGTTTAGTGCGTTAAGCAACTTTCGCTATGGCTGGTCCTCTTCACTTTGCGGCATTTATATCTGCGAGCGTTTCTGTGCTTCAGAAGGCACGTTAAGCCACAACCCGCGCCTGTCCATTTCAACACGGCAATAGACTCACTTACCACCTGTTACGTGGGACAAAAGTGCATACGGTGAAATGTGGGCATAGATTATGCCTCTGCCTACCCCTTCGGGGATAAAGGCGTGACATTGTGTCTGTGTCTATGTCATGTTTAACTTCAATATAAAAATTTGCAGATTATTATATTTTTTCTACCCGAGATCTCAGCACTGCAGTCGCATACAGCATTGCACCACCGAAGACGTGCTCACGTGATTTCGCACAATATATATTATTTGTCAATTATTCCCTACTCATGAGTTGAAAGTGTCTAAGTCAACGCGGAGCAGGCCGTTTTCTAGCTTAGCGCTGACATTTTCATACAAAGTTGCCATGGTGCGTATCAATTCGTTACTTATTCAGTCTGCCAACTTTACACCGCATTTCCACAGCATTCAATTTACTTTCATGCATGTTCTGACTTACCTTGGTGAAACCTGGGTATGTCAGAAGTATGTATACCTACCGAAAAGCAAAGTTGGCTAGCACTGCATTAAGAATCACGAGTCGTGCTTCTTTTACGATGCTTTGTCGCTTTGCCAATTGGGACAAAGCACGTAAACTCTGTTTCCGGCAGCTACTCGCCGCTATACATTCGAATCACATCACCCCTCCGCGCTATACATCCTCCCTAAATTCACAATTTCATTCACTTGCTCCAGACGTTCCTGGGTTACCCAAATCTTGCACTTAGTTCTTACGACTTCTCTTTCAAATACTAGAACCATAGACCTTTACTTTCACGGTCCTCTTTCATGTTAGCGACTAATGACTGAAGGTCGACTTCTTAGAGAAAACAATTGATCCATGCAACCTTTTCCACGTCGGAATCCGCATTGAGCCTCACACAAAAAAATACCTTTCAGACTTTTCTTTCATTCTAGCCGTTATAACCTTTGTAATAATAATTATAAAATTTTACTTCGGAGTTAAGAAGTACGGCATGTGCACAAAAAAGGCGAGCAAGTTCGTTCCAATTTCTGACAATACCGGATGCATTTTTTCAGGTTACAGAATGATCGAGAAACGTTTTCTTCATTCAATGATGTATCTGTAAAATAGATAACAAATATTTTAATAAAATGTTAACTAATGTGAGGTGGAAAAGCTTCCGGATGTAGCCGAAATAATTGTCAATCCATGTCGACAACGATAATCCCGTAATCTTCTTAATATATAAAAGGAAAAGATGTAGATTTTTTTTAAATAAAACCCCTAAGTGTGTAAAATAGGGGCTGAATGTTTGTATGGCAATCCGCCATTTTGAAACAAATATGCATAAAAAAATGTATTTGATCTTTCGATTATAATTTAAGATAGATGTGTTTCAGGAATTTATAAAACCCCTAAGGGGGTAAATAAGGGCTGAAAGTTTGTATGTCGATGAAATTAAGATAGACGTGTTTCACTTTTTTTTTTTCAAATTCTACCCTTAAGGGTGTGTTAATTTGGGATGAAAGTTTACATGGAAATCCCTCATTCTTAAACTATTATACACATTTAAAAAATGTATATGAGCAATCGCTTGGAAATAAAGATATATAGGTAGTATTTCAGGATTTTCCGTAATTCTAAAAGAGAGGATGAAAGTTGCATGCAAATCCGTCATTTGATTTGCGTTTGGGCGCATTTGGGCGCACATGCTGACTAACGAAAGAGGCAAAGGTGCCCTTACGGGGTTGCAGGCGCCCTTGCAACAATCGCTACTAACAATGCTAGAAAAAAAAGCCAAACAATAGCTGCTCCTAGCAATAAAAAAAGTGAACCCTAGGCTCCAAATACAGATAGGGTTTGGAAGTAAATACACTAACATAAGAAGGAGAATTTAGCACTAGAGGGTCGAAGTTCTGTACATTAGAGATATCATAAAAAAAATATTTTGTATTCTACTCGTATATACGATTCTGAAGACAAAACAGTAATTTATTTATTTTTTGACTGGCAGTCTGTTTGATATGCTAATGAGCATGCATCACACTGAAACTATTGAATCGATTAAAATGAAACTTGCCATTTTACTCCGAGAAAGGCTTTAGGGTACTATTGATCTAGATATTATTTGTTGTTACTTTGAGAGAGGGGATGAAAGACTGTGTCATCATCATCATCAGGTGCCTCTCCATCACTGGAGGTTGGCCGTCAACTTAGCGAACTCTCCTACATTATGCGCCAAGCGAAATAGCTGTTCAACGCTGGCAATACTCGTCCACTCCCTGATATTCTTCAGCCAAGATTTCTTTCGTCTTCCAGCGCGTCGCTTCCCTTCAATTTTGCCCATCATAATTAGTTGGAGAAGTTGGTACTTCTCGTGTCTCAGTACATGGCCGAAATATGCAACCTTTTTCTCTTGATGGTCTGCAATAGCTCTCGGTTCTTACCGACGCGCTGAAGAACCTTAGCATTAGAAACCTTCTTTGTCCAGCTACATACACGGAGAATTCTACGGTAGCACCACCTCTCGAACGCTTCCAGCTTTTTTTGGGTTTCGACTTTTATGGTCCAAGCCTCGCTACCATACAGCACCACCGGCCAGACATAACAATGGAGCATTCTCACCCGGAGCCCTATAGACAGCTCACGACTGCACAAAACCCTCTCCATTGTCTTTAAGGTCGCTCTGGCGATTTAAATCCGGGTTCTGATCTCCTGATCACTGTCCCATTTTTCCTTCACCCAAGCGCCAAGGTATTTGTACATCCGCACCCGCTCAAGATCCACTCCAGCAACACGCACTCTGGGGTTCAAATTTTTGTCTCTAGATATTATCAAAATTTTGGTCTTAGACACGTTCACGCTAAATCCCGCTTCCATGCTACACTCATTGACTCTATTCAATAGCTCCTGCATGTCGCTTTCTGTCGAGGCTATCAATACAGTGTCGTCAGCGTATCTTAAATTGTTGATATTTTTCCCCGTTTATCTTCACCCCGACAGTTATGTTATCAAGCGCCGCCGACATTACCGACTCAGAGTATAAGTTGAACAGCGTAGGAGACATAATACAACCCTGTCTGACACCACGGCAAATCTCAACCTCACTCGTCTCCGGCTGGTCCACTCTGACAGTTGCCCTCTGATTCCAATTTAAGTACTTAATAATTCTTACATCCTTGCCATCCAAACCAATGTCCATCAAGCGCTCCATCAGGATGTCGTGTCTCACGCGATCAACCGCCTTTTCGTAGAGACTGTGTATTCAATTGCAACTCATCAACGCATAGTCATTATTATTTGTTTTGTTAGAAGGGGGCTACTTTAAGATTATTTTTATAAATATTTCAATACCACCTGATGCATGCCCCGCATCTCAGCCTGCTATATTAATTTTACATCTACTCGTTTCCATAGCGAATAGTAATCTATCTTTAAAAATAGACATAGACTTTGTGTAGACAATAAGGAACAATATTGATGTATAATGTTTTGTAACATTTCTCAGGGTTTAGGCTTGTTTTATCGAACATAACAATGAATATATATAACAATGAATATCGAACAATTATCGTAATATTTTAACCAAATCTTGACAAATTTAGGAATCTACGTCCTAATGAATGACTATGTACAAGTCAAAACTTGCATGGTAATCATTATCAGTAGTTTTTAAGTTTATCAAGAAAGACAGACGCGGCAAACGACTTTGTTTTACATAAATTTTGTGAATTTTATAGTTTAGAAGATGAGATTAGAGACATTTCAAGTGATTTTGTGAGTTTGTGACGTTGTAGGGGTAATCTAAAGATCTATTACCTACTAACATAGGAGCGTGAAATTTTGTAAATGTTTTTGTTTTCAGATATTTTGAATGAGCACTAGTAAAGGAATTCCCGGTATTCTCACGGGAACTGGAACGACACGGCCTAAAACAGGCACAGGCATTAGACATAGAAACTTAAAATTTGGTGAAAGTATTCTTTAGGTACCTTATAAGAGCACCAGGAAAACAATGCCCGGTATTCCAACGACAATGTAATCCTACTATTATTATAAATGTAACAGTTTGTGAAGATTTTTATATGTTTGGATGTCTGTTACTTAATCATATTTAGATGAAATTCGGCAAATCGATAGAACTTTTTCTGGAATATCTTTGAAGCTTATCTTATTGATATGGGAAACACTGTATGTGTAATAACCAAATTCCACGCGAGTGGAGCCGCGGCCATCAGTTAGTATCAAATAAGTAGCTGATGCCCGCAGCTTTGTCCGGGTGGTGAAGTTTTCCCGTAGGTACCTGTATCCTTAGTGTTATATTATGCTAGTATTATAGTAGTGACCCCTAAAAGATAGACGTATGCCATTGCGGACTTTTCTGGCAGGCAGCGATTTCGTTGACAGCTTATTTTTTTCGACATCTTCAACAAATATCGTTATGTTTTAGCCAATGTAGACAGAAAATTTACAATTTGTAAACCTAAATCTTCCTCGAGAACTACTCTATCCATTGCACAGTGAAGGACTTGTTTTAAAACTTAGTTGAATGTTCAGGGACAGCTAATTCCAAGGACCCCGGTGATCACAAGGATCTAGAATATGTGTCATAAAGGAACATAAACCGTTCTTTTACATAAGTAAGGGGTACAGGGATTAAACAAAACGCTGTAAAGAGATCAGCGATAGATTTCTCATGCATTCGTCAGCATCTCATGATCCGGAACACTGTGCATTGATATGGACTATATTAAAGTTCCTGGGAACATCGCAGAACTGGCCCTCTATTGTGTCCCGCTAGAAGGGGTTGGCTAATGAAACTGTCATTAAAGCTACTGGCTGATAAAAAAGTACCGTCATCAGAACTGCTTTTTAAGTATAATTTAAAAATAAATAAAATAGTGTTATAAAGTTAGTTATTGTTACTACAATTTAATTTTCAGTTTGAAAATAATACAGCTCCTTTATTAGAAGCTGCTTGTTATAATATAACCCTCAGGGCTGCAATTCTGATATTGTAGTTAGGGTCAACAACTATCACTCTAAAAGAATGCCATTTTCTTTTTGAATTTATTTAATTTTTTTTTTTTTTGCCAATTCCTTCCTTTTCCTTATTCCTTATTCCTTTTCCTTCCTTATTATTTATTCCTCTAACCAGCGCGTGTAAGCTAACCTTTCCAAAATGAACTTAGCTAAGCTAAGCTTATTTGGGGTTCTGGTATGTTCCTCTATGCCATATAACAATCAAATTAAAAAAATATCAATGCTACCTTGTGTATAGTCTAAGGGGTTACAGGCACAGCTTCCATTGATGATGACACCACTTGAGAAGCCAAGGCTGGTGCAATACAACTCACATGCTTGCAATTTAGAATCTTCGAGTTCCTGTTCAACCAATGTATTTGGTTCATCTGAAAATAGTATTATGGTGAATCTTGAAGAAGCGAAAGAAGTATGCATGGATCGCGAAGCCTGGCGATCTGTCCTCTCTTACTACCCCGTCAGGGATACAGCGTGAAGATAGTTAGTTAGTTAGTTTAGTTAATATAAAACATAGATTGTGTTATCAGGCACAATATTATGTATTTATAATGTATGTATATATTTAAGCGCTCGTGGCCCCGCGGTCTCAGTGTTCTGTAAATGATCATTGAGTTACGCAACTTTCACTATGGCTGGTCCTCGGATGGCTGACCACTTTGTGGCATTTACATTTGCGAGCGTTTCCGTGCTTCGGAAGGCACGTTAAGCCGTTGGTCCCGGTTGCCAGTAAAATAGCAGACGTTAAGCCTGGTTGAAAGCCTTATGGGAAGCTTGAAAAATTTCAACAGCAGGTAGCCACAACCTGCGTCTGTCTATTTCAACACGGCAATGGGCTCACCACTTATTACGTGGGACAGGAATCCACACAGTGAAAAGTGGGCATATAATATGCCTCTGCCACCCCTTCGGGGATAAGGCGTGATGGATATTTATTTATTTATTATTTATTTTATTTATGTATATATTTAAGAAGTAATCATTCAATGATTCAATCTAAGATGTATTTAACATTCTTTTAGTCTTATTCCTGGTCATGGTTAACATCAATTAATTTATTTATTTATTTATTTGCACAAAAATAGTACAATGGCGGACTTAATGCCAAAGGCATTCTCTACCAGTCAACCATAAGGTGGTGCAGAGCAAAAAACAAGGTAGGCGCATTTATGTCAGATTAGCAATATATTTAATATAATGTTTTAAGCCAACAATATTTTCTTTGAAAATACAATTCAATTACATATATACCATAAAATAAATACAATTACATATATAAACACACATATATAAACACACATAAATATACATACATAAATAACTACACACATACATAAAATATACATATAGATTTATGAACAATTTTCCACTTCTGAAAAAAGCAACTGTCGCACTCTGGCCTTAAATATATTGAGATTATTTGACAGTCTGACCTCAACAGGAAGCGCGCTCCAAAGGAGAACAGACTGGACAAAAAACGAAGAACCTAAGAAACCAGTGGTATGAGAAGGACACAGAAGAAGTAGATTATTTGAGGAACGAAGATTTTTTTCATGATAAGTCGATAAGAATTGGAAAGAAGAAGTTAAGTAAGTAGGAGAAGTAGGAGAATTAAGAATGTTAAAGAGAGTAGTAAGTGAGCGTAACTTACGGCGATGACGGATATGTAACCTCTTAAGTTGGGAACGGAATGAAGACGCATGGTCATATTTACGTAGATTAAACACGAATCGAGTGCAGTTATTGAGAAGGCGGTCATATTTATTGAGAAGGTCTGCATTCAGATCATAGTAACACACATCACCATAGTCGATCTGAGGAAATATTACGGTTTGAGCCAGGGTGGCCTTTGTATTTTTAGGTAGAAAATTCTTCAAACGATACAGGGCTCGAAGTGTGCCAGTAACTTTCTGGCTAACGTGTGCAGCCTGTGCTCTCCAGTCGAGGTTCGTGTCAATTATGAGGCCAAGATTTTTAACAGATGAGCTGTAAGGTATAATTGTGCCATTAAACATTACAGCTCGTAAAGTGGCAGCATCCAGCTTGCTTGTCACCCATTTACTCCCCACAATGATGGCCTGGCACTTGGATGGGTTTACCGTTAATCCGAACCTATTCGACCAATCTCTGAGATAGTCCAGATCTGCATTTACAATACTTACTGCCGATGTTATATCATCCGCAGGAGCGTGTGTGTATAACTGCAAGTCGTCAGTGTACAGATGATACGTACATTGAAACTTATATGTAATGAGATTAAAAAATATTAAAAATAACAAGGGAGAGAGAATACCGCCTTGAGGAACACCAGAATCAGTAATTCACCAACTTGATAAAGTCTCATCAATGCGAACTGACTGCTGACGTCCCCGAAGATAAGAAGCAAAGAATCACAATGCTTTCGAAGACATTTTAAGGTGTGAAAGGATAGCTAAAAGGATATCGTGATTCACCGTATTAAAGGCATTCAAAAAATCAACCAAGACAAGCACTGTACTGCACTGTGCCTTAGTGTCTTCCATACCAGCCCTGATGTCACCAGTAAACCTTTAAAAGTGCGGGTGAAGCACTGTGATTTGGTCTAAATCCCGACTGCAATGGGCTTAATATTTTGTTTTTATATATGAATAATGTGAGTTGTTTCTGAACAAGCACTTTCGAAAGAAACTAATTATATTTTTACACTATTTATCTTTGATCCACAGTTTTCTCAAAAAAAATTTCAAAGTCCAGTTTTAAACAGATAATTCTTAAATCATAACAACTATGTAAGTGCTAATGCGTGGTAATAGAAAAAAAATTCAATTAACCCTATAGAATTTTCCCGAATTCAACGAAGAAAATACAGAGAATATCCGAATCCAACAAAGAAAATACATGAAGTGATATAAGTAATTATAATATAAAAACCATCTACGTACCACTGACACCACGGACCTTAACCATTGAGCAGTGAGCGATACAAAGAGAAGCAAGCAAAATTATAGTTTTCGCAAACATTTTTAATTTTCGTCAAATTCGGTAAAATTCGTCAATAAAAATACTATTCTTGAATAACCGCAGTAACAACTACGTTCAACCTTTTTATAGTAACGCTGTGGCTTAAATTTATCCTTTTATTTCCTGTTGCATTATTATCTACGATAATATCAAAAGTAATCAATTTGATTCGCCCATAATCTCCAAAATAATAAGGTTATGATAATGCAAGCATTTGTAATGCCAATTTGTGCATCAAATTGAAAAATATTTAATTTGACCTATATTATTTTATAATCATTTAGTGAAAAATAATAAATGGTATGTGTGGGTCTAATCCATTCCCCATTAACATTGCTGTTACTCTTGTAAGAAAGGATCTACAGCAATGACCAAGATAATAAATGTTCAACCAAGTTTGACGAGTCTTTAAATTGTCTAGAAACCCGCATTAAAAATAATTAGAAGATAATTAATGCAGGAAACAAATAGCTTCCCTCCGTTACAAAGCGAAATATCAGGAACCAGTTTTTTTTCAGGTTCTTCGAAAAAGTGTCTTAGAAGGTTTTTACAGGGTCGGTAGCATAGAAAGTTTATATAGTTGTGAAAAATAAAGCGAACGTAGAATAAACTGATAATGGTGATCCTAAAAGCTTCATAAAAACTAACAAATATGGAACACAGAAAGGGTGCCCGTCACCAAGTGGCCAGTTGGGCGGGGTCCCCCGACCTTCCACCCATGGCCAGATACTATTCGGGGGCGCGCATGTAATTGGCACGTCGACGCCCCCGAACCGGACGGCGGGCGGAAGCGTCTGTCTCGTACGCTCCCGCACCCGCAACTCCTCACGTTTCGCCGCCATCACCTCGCTAGCAAACGAGTAATCTTGGTCAATGCAGTGACCGTGCTGTGGCCAGGACTAAAGTCTGATTGGTAAGGATTTAGTAGATCATTTCTGGTAAGATATAAGCTTATCTGAGTATGAACGAGCCGTTCTAAGATTTTGGACAAGAAAGGTAATATAGAGATGGGACGATATTCGGACAAGGAATTAGGATTAGATTTTTTAGGCAACGATATAATATGGGCCTCTTTCCAAACTTTGGGGAACACGCTACAAGAAAGGGAATAATTCAGTAAATGACTAATTATAGGGAGGATTTGGTCCAGAATCGGCAGTATCATGTTTCGACTTATGCTATAACTGCCCACAGCATTTGAGTTTACCGACAATATACATCTCTTAACATCACAATCAGATAATTGATTAAATGAGAACGGTGGATAGTTAGGAGTTGGAAGCGTTGAAAGTGAAAGTAAAGCAATATCTTTATTGGTCTGATCAAATTTAGACAAAGATGTGAAATGTTGATTTAGCAACTCAATATAAATTTGCGTATGAAAAGAATCATGTTGTGCCTTTCCAACTCCTAGGGTTTTAAGAAACTTCCATATCTTTAAAGAATCGCCGTTTTCGATTGAATTATGAATATGTTGTCGTTGTGCTTTTCTACACACCTTACTGCAGAGATTTCGTATTGCGATATATTTTTCATGATTACTATTAGTAGGGCGAGTTTTGTATCGACATTTAGCTGCCGCCTTCTTTTAAGTATTTGAATTATATTCAGAAAAATCATATAATTTTAGGCAAACCTTTCAGGAATATGTTAAAAATTATTCAAAGATATTTAAACAAACGTGTTATCTTGCTAAGTCAAACTTCATTAAAAATAAAATTTCTAATTCTGTGAATAAAATAAAAATGACTTGGAACATCATTAACTCTGAATGCGGTAGATCTTTGGTGACTGAAAGGGATTTCCACTTAAAGTGAAAAGTGAAAGGTGAAAAGTGAAAAATCTTTATTCATGTAGGTCACAAAGTAACACTTATAAACGTCAAGATTATTGCTTCTACATTTACATTTACTGCCAGATTCGCAACGCAATAGGTAGAGCCTGAGGAAGAACCTGGCAATAAAACTCATGGCCACTCTTTTCTAACTGCCAGTAATTATATTAGTTTTATTTACATGATATTTGAACAAATTATATAGTAATGAGTCTTTACAAAAGAAACCAAATCAAATCAAACTGAGAGCGTTTCTAGTAGCCAGTTTTAAAAGTAGCCCACCCTTATGAGGAAGACTCCGGCAAGAAACTAAATGGCTGCTATTTTAAAATGCAGGTATGGCTTACAATATTAAACTTACATTGCTCCTTTGGAATTACGTGAGAACAGTCGACTAAACTTAATTTGCCTTAAATATAAATAGTTTTATTTGTAATAATTGCTATAACAGCTATATGCTGACCAGTCCCAACAGACGGCACCCGTAATAAAAGTAAATGCTTACCATGTTACAGGGGACCTGGAAGTGGCGACGGAGTTTGAACAATTTTTCAAAAATGTACCTTTATTGACAACAAAATCTCTCCAAGCGTCTTCCAGTTCCGCTGAACATTTATTAGAAGAATCTGTTCTTTGTAGCAGGGATGCATTTGTATTCACAGATATTTGCGCTCAGGACATTGTAAAGACATTTAAATGTATCGAAATTAAGAAAACCGCGGACATTTGGGGATTATCAGTCAAAACTGCATCATGTATAATTGAGGTCATTGCGCCCCATCTAGCAACTGTGTTTAATGACTGTGTTTCTAGTGGTACATTTCCTGATTTAATGAAACACAGCAAAGTCGTTCCCTTGTTCAAGGCTGGCAGCGCTACAGACCCGTCTAATTTCCGACCAGTGTCGGTGCTGCCAACTTTGAGCAAAGTATTTGAAAAAATAATCTTGAATCAAATGCTATCCCATTTAAATGTTCATAAAATATTTCATGCGAATCAATTTGGGTTTACGAAAGGGCGCTCAACTTCCGATGCTGGTGTTGAGTTACTAAAATGTATTCATGAAGCCTGGGAAGACAAGCACGATGCATTAGGTATATTTTGCGATCTATCAAAGGCTTTTGATTGCGTTCAACATGAAACGCTGTGCAAAAAATTACACCACTATGGAATAAGAGGCAAAGCTCTCGACCTTCTGTCTTCATATTTGAACAATAGAATACAGAGGGTCGATATTAATGGTACACGTTCTGTAGGATCCATGGTCACTATGGGTGTGCTGCAAGGCTCGATACTTGGGCCATTCTTGTTCCTCATTTATATTAATGATTTACCATTTTATGTAGGGGACAGGAATAGGATTGTTTTGTTTGCAGATGACACCTCATTAATTTTTAAAATTAAAAGAAAATTAGTTAACTATGACGATGTAAACAATGCAATTGCAAGAGTAGTTCATTGGTTCAGCTCAAATAATCTTTGCCTTAATGAAAATAAAACTAAATGTATAAAATTTACTCTACCAAATGTAAAACAAGTTGCGGCCAATGTTTAACTGAATGGACAAGTGTTAGAGTTTGTAGAATCAACTGTGTTCCTCGGTATAACTATTGATGCCAATTTGCAGTGGGACCCACACATAGAAAAGACAGCCTCTAGGTTAAGTTCGGATGCATACACTGTAAAAAAGATCAGGACTCTAACAGATTTGGAAACGGCTAGAATGGTTTACTTCAGCTATTTTCATAGTATTACGTCTTACGGTATTCTCCTTTAGGGGAGTGCTGCAGATTTAAATATTATTTTTGTTCTACAAAAGCGGGCTGTACGCGCTATTTATAATTTGGGCCCCAGAGATTCTCTCCGAGAAAATTTCAAAGAAGTAAATATTCTAACCGTACCATCACAATACATTTTTGCCAATCTTATGTATGTTCAGAAAAATCTATCACAATTTTCTAAACTCTGTGATAAACATAATATAAACACTAGAAATAAAAATAATCTTTCAGTCCACCACAGTCGACTACATAAGATTGGCGATTCTTTTCAGGGTAACTGTATACGCTTTTAGAACAAGCTTCCCTGTGACCTGAGAAATTTACCATTAAATAAATTTAAAAAGTTAATTAAATACAAGCTTTGTGAAAAAGGTTATTACTCCGTTAAAGACTATTTGCAGGACAGGGACGCCTGGAAATGATCTGCTGGCAAAGTGAAACAATATTAAATTGTAAATAGGCCATCAAAAAAAAAGCCTTCCTAAGTTTCTTGCCGGTTCTTCTCAGGTGGACCGCGTTCCGAACCGGTGGTCGCTTTAAATATTTTAAATAGTGTATGACATTTTGTAAGCGCCGTTAAAATGGTCTATGCAAAATAAAGTTTTTTTTTTTTTAGGAAGTAGTAGCAGTTTGTGTTTAAATGATTTGTTTAAATGATTCCTTAGAGTCAATAACTTTAAAATACAAAACATCACAGAAAGAAATTGGGGAATACATTAAGGCATTGAATAGCTTGGTGGAGTCTTGTCACAGCAATAAACAAAGATTCTATTCACTTGAAAAATTATATAGTCAAACACCTGACTGTGAAAAATCCCTACCATGTTCTTCCTTGTCAATATCATCCCAGGCCGAGTCAACTTCTTCAATGGTTGACTCTGTGGGCAGTATATGTGACAATATTATTGTAAACACAAACAACACTTGCTGTAATAGCCCTGTAACAAAAATTACACAACCTTTAAACGTTGGATAGACTGTTGTTTATTGTGATGAAATAGGCAAGAGTTTAGGTTATCATTTAGTTCAACATCTGGGTAATTCGGTCATGACCCTTTTATTTCCTGGGGCATCCTACTCTCAAATAATTAATAAGGTATTAACCAGTACATATTGCCCACAAACAACAATAGTGATTGGTTGAGCGGGCGAGATATATAAATTCAAAGTGGACTGTACTTGCGGGGAAAGACTAAAATGAAATTTACACGCGATTGTCGACGGGAAAAGTAATGGAAAAACAGGAATATGCACACTATCTTGCTGCTTGCTGCGAGATGCTGAGGTGGAGGTTGCCGGGGGCGTCCCTGGACTTGAATTCCTGGTTTCCTTGCACGAAAACACTATTTATTCATGGAAAATACAATTATTGCGATAGTTGGGTGCGATGCGGCCGCGCGCGCGCGTGTTGTAGGACATACTGCCAGCCCTCAAACGTGGCCGCCGACGTGAGGATAGCGGAGCGCGCGTAGGTACTTGCGCGCTCGTAAAACAACTGTCTCGCTCCTCCTTTATAGGTGCGTGTGCGAGACAAGGTAGGTGCGAAAGATAAATGGAATAAAGGGGAGCGGGGGGAGTGTCGACAAATAATTAATTAAAAACAAATGCAGATCAGCGATGAAACATAGAAAAAATAACGCGGCTATTCTTTTATCATACACCGGCGCAACCATTTTCCCCCGGCTTGAAGGGTTACCTTCGAAAAAGGAACAACTGACTATACAGTTGCCACTAAGCTTTAGCTGCTAAATAAACAAATGCTATCGAACTAAACTAAACTGAACCTAATCGAACAAGCTAAATTTGTTATTGAAGTTACTGTTGATTAGGCAAACGACAAAGACGAATAACTGGTCGCAAGTACGAACCAGTTGCGGTTTTAACGCGAACTATACGGGTGATCCCATTTGACCCAGGGAAAACTTCTTCTACTACCCCAAGAGGCCAATGTAATGGAGGCATATTTTCAGTTAAAATAACTACGACAGTACCGACAGTAATAGGGTTCGATGGAGTATTCCATTTCTGACGTGACTGTAGCGTATGCAAATAGTCTGTCCTCCTACGCTTCCAAAAGGATTGAACGAGTTTATCCAATAATGCATGACGCGAGAGAAGATAAAGTCGATCTTCCTCTATTTCAAAAGCGGGTAAGTATTTTAACGGTGTAACACTCAAAAAGTGCGCTGGAGTCAGTGCAAGTGGCTCCGAGGGATCACTAGACAAGGTTCTACAAAGAGGACGCGTATTCACTACGGCCTCGACTTGAGTGAGCACGGTGCTCAGCTCTTCCAACGTAAAGAGTTTGGAACGCAAAAAATTATGTAGTTCGGAAAGGTTACGACGAGCTCCGACGTAATTCGTACCGTTGTCCGAATACATTCGAGATACGGAACCCCGACGCGAAAATCTTTTAAATGCAGCCATGAAGCATGGCGTGCTCAAATCACCAGCTAATTCTATACGAACGGCGCGAGTCGTCATACAAACAAAAAGACAAACATAAGCTTTCGTGGAGAGTATACCACGACCACGAGAAACTGTTACCCTGAAGGGGCCAGCGTAATCTGTACCCGTGTGTACGAGCTTTAGCAGCCCGAACAACACGACAAGGACGATGATCGGCCATTTCGGGCGCGATTGACTTCGGGCGAAGTTTGAAACACGGAACACATCTATGAACTATCGAACGAATCAAATTGCGTGCGGAGAGAATCCAGTATTTCTGGCGCAGAATTGACATTAATAAATATGGACCAGAGTGACATTTCACCCTATGGTGATATTCAACTAAAAGATCAACGATATATCGCGGGAGAACTATAGGATGCATTTGATCGTACTCTAATGTGGACTGGCTCAAACGACCACCAACTCGAATGAGGCCATCCTTCAAAAAAGGTTTCAAATGCTGAAAAGCGCGACTACAAGGCTTATTCAATTCCAAATTTCTAATTTCAGACGAAAAATAAAATCTCTGAAGTTCACGAAGCACGATTAACTTAGCCTTGTTTAAGTTAAAGGCGGTAACATGCTCGCGACGAGGAAGGATTTTCAAAAATCTACAAATAAAAACAACACTACGTAAAAAAAACGACCACGACGAAACACGGCTAGCCAACTCTAAGATAGGCGACCTTTCGAACGGCGCGGTAGCAACCAAAGAGGCTTTCTTTTCCTCTGGCGGCGTGGACACAGTAGCGGGGTTGAAAGGGCTAACAGGCCATTCATCAGGTGGGGCTGGGCACCAGGAAGAGCCATGGAACCACAACGGATGATCCAAAATCTGTGCAGGTGTTAACCCACGAGACAAACAATCGGCAGGGTTGTCCGTACCTAAGACGTGATAAAAGTTTTGCGGCGCCAATTCCGACTGAATTTTTGCCACCGTATTTGCGACAAATGTATCCCAGCGATGGGGCGAAGAATGTGTCCAACACAAAGCGACGGTCGTGTCCGAGAATGCGAAAATTCTATCTATATTAATTCGTTGAAATCGGCGATCTGATTCGCGAACACCAATACAAAGCATTTGTCTAATGTCGGCTGAAAGCGCGACAACGAATAAGCGAAAATTAACTATAATTTCGAACAAATTAATTTGGAGATTTTGACCACTGAGCAAAATATCGTTTCCCAAAACATTCGAAATAGTTTTGGCGCTGCCATCTAAAACAACGCGCAACCCGGCGGTTAGTTTATCCTCGCGGACAACTCCATGGCGCGGTATGGCATACGAAGGAGCGTGCTTCGTCTCTTCGGTTTCGGGAGGCGCGGGTGTAATGAAACCTTTATCCAAATATTCTATTATTACGCCATCGTAAGCCTCCTTCAACTTTGGAGATGTCTGCATTTTCCGTTCTAAACAAAAGAAGCGTATTTCGGCTGACTGAAACGAATCTCCAAGCGAATTAACATCACCCATAAAGGGGAGTGCGACAACATAACGACCATCACTATCGCGAGTAGTCGTGCGTCTATAAAACTCTTCACAAAGTTTATCATCCGGGCCGACAATAAGAGGGACGTTCGCCTCTTCTATCTCACAGAATTTACGGACAGCGGAGTCCAGCGGCTCGACGGTGCAACAATATGACACTGTCGAGTTACAATCAAAATAAGCGGGTGCGGAACCAACAATAACAAACCCAAGTACCGTCTCTAAGGCGAGCGGCGCGGTGTGCGGGAAAATCGAAGCGCCAACTAACAAATCAATATCTCCTGGAACGGCGTAAGTATCATCGGCCAATGGCAAATCTTTAAAATTAGTCAAAAATGAGGTATTGACTGCGACAGTCGGTAAAAATTCGGTAACCTTATCGACAACTAGCGAATCCATCGAAAAACTAACATTAAAATCAAAACGTGAGTGGAATTTAATCCCTACAGAACCCTGAACGGCTTTAGTGGAACCCCCAATACCTTTCACAACATTACAGGCGGGGCGGTTATTTATATGTAAACCAAGACGACTACAACAATTTTTACTAATAAAATTACTTTGAGAAGCACTATCTAAAAGTGCGCGAACACTATGTCCCCTACCATGCGAATCGTAAACAAAAACTCGAGCGGTTGCCAGAAGTACCGTAGTAGGGCTTGTGCGCAAACTTGATAGCGAGCACAAAGCGACATCGTTCGTGGCAGTGGCGCCGCTGCCGCTAGGCGTGGACGGCGACGAAAACACGCGAGAGCACTCCCCATCGCGATTCAACGGCGCGGGCGGCCGTGACGTCACAGCGGACGGACGGTTAGGCACTGAGTTCGCGCAGCTGGAATCGACGGGCGAACTTCCAGACATGGCGTTATTGTTTTCGAAGTGTAATAATGAATGGTGTCTACCATTACACTTGCGACAAAAATGATTCGAATTACAGGATGAAACACGATGTTTCTTACTGAGACAATTGATACATAAATTACGAGAACGAACAAATTTATAGCGAACGCTTGGAGTGAGTTTATTGAACTCCGAACAGTTATAAAGTTGGTCATGGTGACCTTGACACAAAGAACAATTTTTCGAATGCAACACTTGCGATTGCGAAGTTGTGGGTTCAAAATTAACAAAAGAATGCGTGGACTTCGTGGGCTTACTACGATTAGTCGGACTATTTTTCGCTACTCCGTGGTTTAACGAAATTCGTTGCAAAATTCGAATATGTTGACGAACGAAAGTTTCTAAATCGTCGAACTTAGGTATTTGATGGCCACGTCTATCCATTTCAAATAAGCGAACGGTTTCGGAATCTAATTTCTTTAAACCGATATACAAAAACAAAAAGTCGCAGAGGTCATTGACCTTGACATTCTTTAGGGCGCGAACAGCTGATCCAAAAATATCTAAGAATTTTTCTAAGTCGTGTTCATTACACGATGAGCTATTTTTCAAATTAAATATTTGATCCAAATAAGCGGTTGTTACTAAGCGTTTGTCTTCGTATTTGAACTTCAAAGTATTCAAAATCAAACTATAATTTTCGGCGCAAAGCGTTATACCGGCGTAAACGGTTTTTGCTTTCCCGGTTAGTTTACTAATATGAAAGAGGGGTGTGAAAGTAAGGGTCTTCGCTTGAATGCAAGTAAAACTAAGGTTCTAGTATCTGAAAGAGGTGACGTAAGAACTAAATGCGAGATTAGGTTAAACCAGGAACGTCTAGAGCAAGTGAATGAAATTGTGTATTTAGGAAGTATGTTTGGCGCGGATGGAAGATGTGATTCGGATGTAGAATGGCGAGTAGCTGCCGGAAACAGAGTTAACGGTGCGTTGTCCCAGTTAGTAAAGCGACAAAGCATCGTAAAAGAAGCACGAATGGCGATTCATAACGCAGTGCTAGTGCCAACTTTGATTTACGGTAGTGAAACCTGGGTATGTCAGCAGATGCATGAAAGTAAATTGAATGCTGTGGAGATGCGATCACTTTGAAAATTGTGCGGTGTTACCTTGGCCGACCGAATACGTAACGAAGTGATACGCAATATGGCAGGTTTGAATAAAAGTGTCAGCATTAAGCTGGAAAAGGGCGTGCTCCGTTGGTTTGGACACGTCCAACAAATGAGTGAGGAACGATTGACGAAGAATATATATTGTTCAAAAGAAGAGGGTAAAAAGAGTCAGGGTAGGCCGAGACTTACATATGAAGACCACGTGAGCAGATTGCTCAAAAACGAAAAGGTCAAAAGTACTCGGATACCCAGACGTGCGTGTATAAAACGATTGATGAATCTCGAAGAAGCGAAAGAAGTATGCATGGATCGCGAAGCCTGGCGATCTGTCCTCTCTGACTACCCCGTCAGGGATTCATCGTGAAGATAGTTAGTTTAGTTAGTTAGTTAGTTAGTTTACTAACTAAGTAATGTAATTTTTCGTAATCCGATAACGAATTATTATTATGGATCGTATTTTCGAAACTAGCGAAAAAATGGGCCATTCTTTCTTTTCATCACCTCTTTTGCAACACGCTTATACCTTTTGTACTCCTCTTTTGACATTTTTAGGTCCACATCCGTTGCCTTCTGCATTCTTCGATTGACTTTTGTAGTCAACCAGTCCAACCATGCTTTCTTCTTATCAGACAACGCCTTTCGGACTTCTGCACACATTCTCTTTCTCTTACACCCTTGGCTTCTCTTGCTTACCCCACACACTTCCACCGCAACTTCCACTAGACCATTCTCGAATTAGACTTCCATACTTCTTCGATCTCATATACGTCATCAGAATTTTCAAATTTCTTGCTCAGCTTACACTTAAATTCCTCTTTTATACCTATCCCTTGCAAATTCTCGACTTTTATGCGTTCTAGTACACTAACAGGTGCATGCACACGATGCCGCCACCGCTGAAATAGACCTCTTACTCGACTAACAACCAAGAAGTGGTCTGTGTCAATCCCGGCACCGCGGTATGCCCGAGTGTCTAACACTTTCTTTCTCATCCTTGCATCTACAATCACATAATCAATCATGCTTCTCTGGCTTCCTTCTTGTCTCGTAAACAAATGGATATCCTTGTGGTTGAACATGGTGTTGGTTACCACAAGGTTCCTCTCCAAACATACCTCAAGCAAACTTTCTCCATTTTCATTCACTCGTTCGTCACCATACTTTCCCAATACACTTTCATAACCATCACGCTTCACACCAACCCAACCATTAAAATCACCTAACATTACTATTCTTTCACTCCGTTTTCATTTACTCAGTATATCGCTCACACTCTTCCAAAATGCCTGCCTCTCACTTTGGTCCTTTGAAGATCGGCGCCACCGCGCATCTTGCGGAGCATAAACTCCTAAAACAAAGATGCGGGTAAGCCCAACCTTCAGCCTCAACCAAAGGAGTCTTGGGCTCACACATTCATATTCTGTCACACATTCATTCATTCTCGCGGATAGTAACACACCTACACCCTGGCACGCTGTACTGGTCGGGGCTACACCTGACCAGTAGGCCGTATAGGGTCCATGTGTAGTGGTGTCACATCCTTTCCTCTTTGTTTCATTCACACACAGAATATCAATTCGTCTCTCTCGCATCATCTCGCATACCTCCTCAATTTTATCTTTTAATCCTCCTCTTATATTCAGTGTAGCAAAGCGGCTATCCATAGCCAACTTTTCACCTCGATGGGAAACGGGACGTGACGGGTGGCGAACCGCAACGCCGCCATTTTTGGGTTTTAAAATTTTGATACACCATAGCATTCCCACGAGTGGCAAGGGAAAACAAAAGTCCACCTAGACAGAGCCCCGCTTGTCCTAGTAAGGCTAGCCTCGTTCTGGGGTCGCCCGGTCCCAGGGCATAAGGCACGTTAATGCTAGGCTCGCCCCTAGCCACGCAGCACATAGGCACGGCAACCTTGGCTTGGCGGAGAGAGGATGAGGATTTATGGAAAGGAAAATGACGATGTAGGAGAGGGGCTTGGATAGGGTAAATATAATATACCTTCTATATCAAAGAGGCCACAATAGATAAATAAATAAATTTAATAAAAAAGGTGTCTATTTTAGATGTTAAATTTGGAAAAAAATAAAATGTCAACGCATTGCCTTTTTAATGAGGTGGTAGTAAAAAAGCTAAAATGTCTTATGTGCTAGACACTAATTAGCACGACCAATTAAAGAAATCTGTAAAAAAAAAACCGTATGGGCGGTAATTTAGGTCGGTCCCGTTTTAGTAAATCAAAACCGGCTGGTCCGGGTTTCGAATCGGTGCTGGCATCGGGATCGGGCACTTGCAATGACTTAGCGACACGTTTTATGCGACAAATTAAATCTTCGAAAGATGACATGGCGTCATAACTTAATAAGAAATCGGGATTTAATTTTAATTCAAGCAATTTAATTTTATCGAGAACATTTTCGAAATCTAAGCGCAAAGTATCTACGGTTTCGATCGAGGATAAAAACAATTCTTTTATTGATTCATCTGCGATCCTCGATGAATAATCACAAATTGATTGCATACGCTTAAAAAGGCTATCCTTCTTAGCGTGTAATAGTTTTAACTCCGGAATCTCTTTCGGAGGCATTGTTAAAACAAAACAACTATAGCTACCAACAGAGCAAAACTAACGAACGATCAAAATGGCAGCGGTGGTAAGCAGCGAGACGCGACGCGAACGAGCGTAGGTACCTACATGCGCGCGCGGCCTAGGTACCTGCTCGCGTGGTCTACCTGTTACTATGCGGTGCAGTCGAAATTACCAACTATTTAGTACCTACCTATGCGATAAATAGTAGGTAAGTATGCGTTTATTCCCTAATGGAATAAAAAACTATTATCTAAGCGTTTATTCCCTATAGAATAAAATTATTACCTAATCTATGCGTTTATTCCGTGGTAGAATAAAAAACTATAACCTATACCTATGCGTTTACTCCGAATGGAGTAAAAACTATAACCTATACCTATGCGTTTATTCCGTGGTGGAATAAAAACTATAACCTATACCTATGCGTTTACCCCCTATGGGATAAAAACTATTGCGTTTCCATTAGCAAACTACTGAAGCGGGTGGATCAAAATCCGGATCGTTGGGACCAGAAATGGTTGAGCGGGCGAGATAAATAAATTCTGCAACTGTGCATCAACAACAAGGGAGATACTAAGTAACTTTCCATCAGATCATCTTGGTCAAAAAGCAGCATTTCCTATGAATGTCACTTCTAAAGGGAATAAAATTGTATGTAGGCCAATGAGTGCGTATCGACTTAAACAATTTAATGTTAATGTTTCAGCAAAAGTCACTAATATTGACTTTTATCAGAAAGATCCAAACGGTTTATATGACTCCTTATTTAATACAATTAAAGCTGAGTACAATAACATATTTAAATTAAAAACATTTTATAAAAACAAAAGCTTGCAATTTTGTGAGTGGGCAACTACAGGAATTTATAAAAGTAGGGCTAAGTTATACGAACTATATGGTATGAAGCAATTTAATTTTGATGCTGCCTTTATTCAATATGTTAAAATTTATTCTAAAACCTTCAAAAAGGCCTGTGCTGCTGCCAAGTCGTTACATATAAGTAATAAAATTAAAGAGTCAAAAAATAAGAAAAAAATGACTTGGAATGTAATCAAAACTGAAACCGGTCGATCACTACCTCGTGATAATAACATTGAGTTAAATATGAATAACAAAGTGATTAATAATACATTAGATGTAGCACAAACTTTTAACAACTATTTTATAGATATACCCGCGAAAACAACTAGCTCCTTAAATTCTTGTCCAATAAAAGCTCAACGTATGCTTGGGGGCAGCGTGGATCAGTGTAGTGTCTTATTTATCTGTAAATATGTTAACCCCAACGATATCATTAAAGTATTCAAAGACTTAACTCAAAAAAAACAGCTGACTTGTGGGGTATTTCTGTAAAATTGATACAGTCTATTATTGTTAATATATCAACACATCTAGCTGAAATATTTAATAAGTGTGTTGATAAAGGAGTGTTTCCGGATTTAATGAAACTCAGTAAAGTAATACCTCTATTTAAATCTGGTTTCAAAACCGACCCTGGTAATTTCAGACCAATTTCAATATTACCTGGCATTAGCAAAATTTTTGAAAAAAATATGTTGCAATAATTACAAGCTCATTTTAATTCAAATATGCTATTACATAAAGAGAGCTATGGGTTCACAAGGGGCCGTTCTACCATTCATGCAGGTGTGACACTTCTAAATCATATATATAGCGCCTGGGAGAATAGACAAGATGCTATTGGTGTATTCTGCGATCTTTCCAAAGCATTTGATTGCGTTGACCATAAAACACTATTGCGAAAACTATTTTATTATGGTATCAAAGACTCTGCACTGGACCTTGTTGCCTCCTACCTAAACGATCGAATACAACATGTTGATGTCAATGGAATTAGCTCCTCTGGAGCATCTGTAGCTATGGGCGTACCGCAGGGATCAATTCTAGGTCCGTTTCTATTTTTAATTTATATTAACGATCTGCCATTCTATATACAGAACTTGTGCGACATTGTTCTATTTGCTGATGATACGTCACTTATTTTTAAAGTTGATCGCACGCTTACTGATTTTAACGGCGTTAATAGTTCACTTTCCCAAGTTGTAGATTGGTTTACGACAAATAATTTGCTAGTAAACGCTAAGAAGACAAAATGTATCAGATTCAGCATGCCTAATGTCAGGAAATGAGGTACAAATATAACATTGAACGGTGATACTCTTAATCTTGTAGAATCAAATGTATTTTTGGGGATCACTTTAGATAGTAAACTGCAGTGGAACGCCCAAATAACGTGTCTTGCAGGTAAACTCAGCTCGGCAGCCTTTGCCGTGGGAAAAGTCAGGCAGCTCACTGATGTGGAAACTGCCAGGCTAGTATACTTTAGTAATTTTCATAGTGTTTTGTCTAACGGCATTTTGCTGTGGGGCAAAGCCGCTGATATACAAGTAATTTTTGTAGTCCAGAAGAGAGCTATACGTGCCATATATAAATTGAGTGCTAGAGTGTCTCTTAGAGAGAAATTTAAAGAAATTGGCATTTTAAAGGTTGCATCACAGTATATATTTGCAAATATCATGTTAGTTAAACAGAACAGTCATTTTTACGGTAGACACAGTGACATACATTCGATAAATACTAGAAATAAGCATAAATTAATTGGAACGCATCATCGTTTACAAAAGGTTCATGACTCTTTTGCAGGAATTGGCGTACGCCTATATAATAAAATTCCTTTAGACATTATGAACCTGCCGTTACATAAATTTAAGGAGGAAATTAAGACGCACCTCTTGAAAAGGGCTTATTACAGAATTATTGATTATTTAAATGATAAAAATAAATGGAAATGAGTTGCTTGCTCTTCGCTCGAGCTTTTTAGGATTCAAATGAATCTTGTGTAATTTTGTACTTGTCTTGAATCTGCATATGTATATGTTGTATTTTTACATTTCTACATTGTGAATAATTTGAAACGTCAGACTACGAGTACTAAAGGCTTCTAAATTGGCTGCGTTTAGTTTCGGTAATAAGAAAAAAGACCCTGAGGGCAACCTGTTAAGCGAAGACCTCGCGGTAAAGGAGAGATGGCGCTCGTACTTCCACGAGCTGCTTAATAAACAGCACAAAGAGGTGCAGCCTCCGGACCTCCCTCCAAATCAGGTACTAGTGCCACCGGTAACGCCTGGAGAAGTCCTGACTGCGCTTCGCCGCATGAAGAATCGGAAAGCTGTCAAACCCGATGGAGTCCCCATCGAAGCCTGGAAGGCGATGGGTCCTCGCGGTGTGGGCATCTTAGTAAAGCTTTTTAACCGCATACTCCTCAGCGGGCAGATCCCAAACCAATGGAGACTGAGTATTATTACTCCAGTCTTCAAAGGTAAGGGGTCAGTGCAGGAGTGCGGGAGCTACCGCGGTATTAAGGTGATGTCCCACACCATGAAGATCTTCGAGAGGATTATAGACTCTCGGATCCGGCAGGAGTGTACTCTCTCGGAGTGTCAATATGGGTTTCGCCCTGGTTATGGGACCACAGATCCTGTTTTTGCCCTGAGGGTTGTCGCAGAGAAATACAGGTCGAAGAACACCCCTCTGCACTGTTTGTTTCTAGACATGCAGAAGGCCTTCGACTGTGTTCCTCGTGCGATGATCTGGTGGGCACTGCGGTCCAAAGGGGTTCCAGAGGTCTATATTGACACTATCCGGGACATGTACTGTGACTCCAATTCAATGGTTCGGACTGATGTTGGCGACACGAAACCCTTCCCCATCACCGTCGGGGTACACCAGGGTTCGGTCCTTAGTCCGCTTCTGTTCAGTGTAATATTAGACGAATTGTCGGACAGCATAAGAAACCCACATGAGCAGCCTCCATGGTTGTTCATGTATGCTGACGATATTGCGCTGGCAGACGCGGACAGGGGCAGATTGGTGCGACGTGTAAAGGCGTGGAAGGAGACGCTTAAGAACGGCGGTCTGAAACTAAATGTGGCGAAGACCGAGTACTTGGCACTAAACTCGACAGATCCCACATCCGTCCGCATAGGCGGTGATTTGGTCGAGCGCACGGACCAGGTTAAATACTTGGGATCTGTTTTTCACACGTCCAGTGACATCGATTGCGATGTCAAGTCACGCATTGCTGCCGCGTGGGCCAAATGGCGGGAGATGACCGGTGTCATTTGTGACCCTAAAATGCCGATCCGGTTGAAGGGACAGGTCTACAAAACCATTATTAGACCTGTCGTTTTACGACGTGGCCGACGTTTTTAGACGTGGCCGATATTGGAGCGACACAAGCAGGAGCTGCGTGTCACGGAAATGAAGATGCTGCGGTGGATGTGTGGGGTCACGCGGATGGACCGCGTGAGAAACTCTCGCATCTGCGGCAGCCTTCACGTCCGTGACATTGCAGACAAGTTGCAAGAGTGTCGCCTTCGTTGGTATGGTCACGTCTTGTGGCAACCGCCGGGCTACGTAGGTAACAAATGACTGGCCATGTCAGCCCCGCCGGGTCCCGGTAAGAGGGGAAGACCCAAGAAGTGCTGGATTGACGTCGTAAGGGATGACATGCGTGCCAATGGTCTTACTACAGGGGATGCCGAAGACCGTGCGAAGTGGAGGAGAAAATGTAGGAAAGCGGACCCCGGGCGCCGCGAGACGCAACTGGGACAGACGCTCGGATGATGATGATGAGTTTCGGTAATAACTAATATACAAATATGTAATTTGAATTTGTTATTGTGTGAGCACCAAGTATTTATTATTTTGAAATTGACATGATAGTTGCTGTGCAGTTTTTGGGTATGTCATGCGCGCCTAAGTGTCCTGGCAGTGGTGGCGTATGTATCGGGTCGCCTTATTCCCTATAATACGGTTGAGTAGGGCGATGGCTGATATATACGTCATACCCGTGAACGGGTGCCGTCTGTTAGGACTGGTCAGCTCATAGCTGTAATAGCAATTATTACAAATAATATTAAATTTAAGGCAAACTAAGTTTAGTCGACTGTTCTCACATAAATCCAAAGGAACAATGTAAGTGTAATTTTGATGTTGTAAGCCACATCTACATTTTAAAAGAGCATCCATTGACTTTCTTGCTAGATTCTTTTTAAAGTGTAGGCTGCCCTTAGAACTGGCAACTAGAATAGCTCTAATTTTGATATGATTTTAAACATAACATTGATTTTGTTTTTGTTTTGTAAAAGTTCATTACTATATTATTGGTCAAACATCATGTCATCATCAAACTAATGTAATTACTGGCTGTTAAAAAAGAGTGGCCATGAGTTTTATTGCCAAGTTCTTCCTAAGGCTCTACCTATTGATTTGCGAATCTGGCAGTAAATGTAAATGTAGAAGCAACAATCTTGACGTTCATAAGTGTTACTTTGTGACCTACATGAATAAAGATATTTCATTCATTCATTCATTTCAGTCTTGCAAACGTCCATAAGCTACGGTGACCATTTTCCATGAGGTGGGCCGTATGCTTGTCTGACATCTTAATTGTATAAAAAAACTATTCGGCTAATGGGAAAAATGCTTACCTGCGGGTTTTTGTACCAATGGCAAGAGTAAGAGATGTTTAAAAGAATTTTCATTAAAAAAAACTGTTATTGTGTAAATAAAGTGAGTAAATTTTAAATAATTTCGTGAATGTGAGTGCATTTTTCATAACATAAAAGATTCGTATTGCTGAAAACATTTAAAAACATCGAACTTATATCTAAACAAAATTATAGACGTGAAACGCTAATGAAATGTATTTAAAGTAACCTTTCTTCCACTAATCCTTACCTAAACACATTACCTAAATCACAGATTAAAAGTTAAATACTATAAATCAAAACGCCGCGCCGGCGTCGCGTCCACCCGTTGCCCGTGCTGCGCAAACACATTGTACAGCTGCCTTTCTTCGCCGACGCTGCTTCAACGCCTAACCGACGCAGCATCGGCTCCCGCTTAACGACGATTTTCAGAAGGTGGGCACTATGGAGGGTTGCCTAAAAGTTATTAAATCATTTACTTAAAATTATATTGTATACCTTGCTGAAATAATATACAGGGTGACCCTTGGATATTTATTTATTTATTTATTTAAACTTTATGCACAAATATACATTGGCGGACTTAATGCCTAAGGCATTTTCTTCCGGTAAATCACATGATATGCCACATTTAGGGAAAGTCTCGCAGTGATTTAACCTCAGGTCTACTCTGCGAGCCGGTTTTAAGGTGAGGCGGAACACCGCGGGGTTTAATGGGTAGGACGGCCCCTCTCTCACGGGCCGGGAGCCTCACACACCGTCCATGTTGCCCCCACAGCAGGGATGACGGTGCGTAAAGGCATTCCCCGCAAAAACAAAAAAAAACATTTGGGGAAAGTACTTTGAATATTGCAGATGAAACATTTTAATGAAAGAAGACATTATTTGAATTTAAAAAAAAAACATTTAAAACTGCATTCATAGATAATTCAATAATTACATGGTTGAACCGCGTATCGAACACGCTTTAACCTTGTAATTATTAAGTAATAATAACTTTTCGAAATACCAATCGAAAGTCTTCATCATAAGGATTATTTTTTGATAATGAACATAGTGTCAGAAATAAAAGAAATACCATGAATTTTAACTTTTGATGTGAAATTTTGGTTCATTAAATTGAAAAACTGACATTGCCGTAGGAAAATACAACTGACAATATCGTAAGTAACTATCTATAAAATATTATAAAATATTAAAGGAAAAATCACTGACTGACTCATTGATCACGAAATCTCTGAAATTACCGGAGCTATGAAGCCCAAACTTCGCATTTCGCGTGCAAAACCACACACAGCCTAAACTATTAGACATACATATTAGATGTATCTACGTTAGATTAGCATTTCCGGTATTTCCACGGGAATGTAATCCTATTAATATTATAAGTGTGAAAGTTTGTGAAGATATCTTTATTATTTTATTATTTGTTAAACTCTGATAGTTTCAGAGTTTAACAAACGTCCAAAGCTATGAAGGGATTTTGTTTTTGTTTTGTATTGTATCGCGGTTGCACAAAAGTTTACCTTTGAGGAGGTAAAACAGAGGATGTATTACTGACTCATTAATCACGAAATCCATAGAGCTAACGGAGCTATGAAGTCCAAACATTGAAACAAAACAACATGAAGTACAAACACGTTTACATTGGGGTTTCTTTTAACACGTAGGTGCCCCCTATGAAGGAGTTTAGCGAATTTTTACCCCTAAGGACGTAAATAAAGGATACTCGGTTGTATGGACGATTGTCATTTTCAAAATAAGTAACATTAACTTACCTACCTACACCTGTTTTAGAAAAATCTCTTAAGGCGTGTATTACCAGGGAGTTCTGTGATCCCACGGGAACCAAATTTATGTCAGTAAGCCACGTACAGCGTGAACATTAAACATGTAAACCTGAAATTTGGTGAATGTTTACTTTAAGTCATTGGATAAGCAATAAAAACGGGATTCCCGATAATTCCATGATAACGGGAACTACGCGGATGTAGCCACACACAGTCTAAACTATCAAACATTGGTACATATCTGAAATTTGGTGAATGTGAATAACCTTAAAAATATGATACATAACTAAAATATATTTTTAAAAGAGGTCCCTTTAGGCAAGGTTCCGAAAATACTGGCAGCGTTCCCCCTTTGAATAGCTAGACTAATTCTTTGTCCGAGATAGCTGCCAGCTCCTCGGTTTCCTGTGAAGTCGACTAACCTTTTGGCAAATTCCTTAAGAAGGCTTATAGCGCTAGGACCCCACGGACCAAGAGTCTCGACACCGAATGGGACATAATCATATTCGGAGCCAAGACCCCTGTATTTGAATGCTTTAGCTTTTTCAGCCGCTTCACAAGCAGCACCAGCTCTGTTGTTGGTTCCATGTAGATGGTAAGGGGCCAGCGTGTCTGAACAGGTTGCATTCCATACCAGCACCCGGCCCATCTTCCATGGAATCAAACTCACTACCTACTCACTACCGTCCGGTCTCTTGCCATCGTCTCTTGCAATACCAGTTGGCTCAAGTAGACTTGGCACGTTGACGGTGGCAAGTGACTGGCGTAAGATATCGTTAAGTGCGGCATGTCTCGAGAAGCGGCCCGCACTCTTTTGGCATGACAGTCCGTGATGTCCTAACTTGTCGACATCACTGCCACAGGGACATTTATGAGGAGCGCAGACCGGACCTCCAAGCCGTAGACAGGTTCCGATTCGGAGCGTGTCAGGCTCCAGAAAAGTTCCTGTATTTGACGAAGGGTACGCGTGAAGCCAGTAGCCAGCCTCATGCGCACCCGCAGCCAAAAGCCTAGCACGTGCATTGTACTACAGCTCAAAAGATTGTCATAAGTCAATTTGTAGTTTATGTCGTCCCAGCTCCTCTGTGAATTTGGAGAAACTGGAAAATTTTGACCTGGGCAAGCAATTAAAAAGCGTTTTTAGCTTCTTTCAAACCAGCAATCTCAAAGTTTGAAGGGGGTGCCCTTAAAATGAGATTTGCTGAACTAGAAACTAGAAACAAAGGACAGAAGATAGAAAGGCTGGTAAAGTGACACTGGAAATTTGTCGAATCCCTAAACCACCAAACGGATTGGTAGGGATGCTGGGGCCAAGAATGCTCGTTCAGCTGCATATTAAGAATCGATTCTAAGCTAATTTTGATTAAGTCGTCTACTTGTGTCAAAAGATCTGGGTGATTCCAAAAGGAGCAGCAACGGAGCACATAAGTAAATTTTGGGACAAAAAGACTGAATTTTAAGATGCAAAGTGCATAATGTGGACTAATTTCAAGGAGACGGTCAGCAGAATTTTGAAATTTAGTTGTTGAATTATTAATATATTCAGAAATAGATTCATTAAAGATTGGAGAGCCTAAAAGGTAAAGTGATTTACTGTTAACTATTTTAATATTTGGAGCCATAATATTGAATTTTTGTTTAACGTCATTGAAATTTAAGTCGCGGTTATTTATAAAAAGTTCGCATTTGCTAAAATTAAGCTCCAAATTTATATGATTAAAAATAGGTCCGAAAACACAGTATCCACATCTCCTAGGGTTCCGTCGTCCAAATACCAAACGTTGAATTTAGAATTAAAATTTTTGATTATCGGATTTATAGCCAAACTAAAAATTGCAGGCCGAAGGGGTTCACCCTGTTGACAACCTACTTCCGAGGACAGTTCATTAGATCGATATAACAATTTTGTCGGGTCAGCGTAACTGAGAAGAAGATAATTGTAAATTTCCTGTATATGTTGTTTTATTTCCGTCAGCAGGGTATCCCTATTTACCGAATTGAACGCATTTTTGACATCAATTTTGAGCAACAAGTCAGGCTGTCCGTAAACTAGGAAAGAGCGTAGGGCATGGACGGCTGCCTCACACCCTCCTTTTACACCGAAACCTAACTGTACGGGTTGAAATTCCGAATTTAATTTTGGTAAAATATGTCGAACAGCAATTTTAGAGGCCAGACGTCGTAGTGTTGATCCAATAGCAATTGGTCTCACCCCTCCGTCCTTTTTGGTGAGGGCAATGAGGTTCGCGCCGAAAAGTATGGGAACAATTTCTGGATAAAACATTACGGAATACATTTGATTAATTTAGTGATTGAATTTACAAGTTGCTCGCCTGCGTCACCCACAGAATGCGATATTAAGTCTTTCAAATGTTGGGATTAGATTCCATCCAAACCTGCAGCCGAACCTGGTTTAAAAGATAAAATGGCATCCTTTACATTTTTGTTTTGAATTTGAAGGCATGCTTGCCCTGCTGTTGGTGGGTCGAGAAAATATGGGTTTACTGGAGCTGCAGGATGTTTTGACCGCAAGGCCTGAAGGGTGTCAGGAGTATCTGGTGATAGCACGTCGTTTGAGAACAAAAGGCGAGCGGCACCTTTGAGACCTCCGTCACAGATTTTGTTTTCGATGAGTTTTTTTTGCGATTATGAAGGGCATCATGTTTAATTAGAGGTACGGGAGAAGGCGACGAGCTTACAGCACGGTTATTTTTAATCTTTTGTGTCAAGGATAAATTCGGTTCAACAGTTTTTATAATATTTAGTGTGCTGTATGAAAATAAAAATAGGTTCTGTCAGTCTTGAGTACAATTGCTTATGTAACATCGGATTAATTGTGACAAATGTGTAGCAACGGTTATTCGAGCTCCTCGAGGGATTCTTTTAACTATGGGTATACTTTTTTTCAAATGACTTAGATATGTGTGAAAAGGAGTTGGATCGTTGGCTACCAAAGTAGGCGCACTCGGAATAATGGGATGGATGTCTAAAGGGGAACTGTTTTGGCTAAAACATTTTCTGTGTGTTTTTGTAGTGTGTATGTTAAGGCCTTTTAAAGATTTGAATGATTTATTGCACTGTGTACATGTATGGGTCGCGTTCGACGTGCTATCACAAGATTGGTTCACGGACTGCATTCACAATAGTTAAATAGATTCACAAAAAAGAACAACTTAAAACAAATTTAAAAACACAATAAAGAAATTTAAAATGTGCACTAAAAACATAAAAAAGTCAAAGTCAAAATATGAAAGCTGCTTGTTTTGGTAACAACACGCATGGGTTGTTACGTAGGTGTCACAGGATGGTCTTGCAATTGGACGCTGCAGTGGAACCTTGACCTAGCGACGGCATGCGTCAATGTCATGCGACAACCGATAGCGGCCTTAGCAACCGCGTCTGAGCCTGCTTGTCACTGTTGATATTATAGTGACAGCAAAAATACATATTATTTATTACATACCAATACATACACGACGAGACACGTACCTAGTACTTAACAGACATAGCAATAAAATGATCCTTTAACATCCTCCGGAACGATAGCAGGGATTGTGCTCGTCTTGTGGAAACAGGCAAAGCGTTCAACAGGCGGACCGCTTGTACCGTAAAGGATTTTGTGGAATGAAATCCATGAAATTTGTGGAATGCTGAGGCATTCCCAGTTTCGAATTCTCTGATGACCTTAAAAATTTAGTATGTGCGTCATGAAGGAACTCGAAACGTTCTTTAAGATATCGAGGTGTAAAAGGATTGAACACTATACTGTATAATAAGCAGAGAACGTGAGTATTCCGTCGAAGACGAATTGGGAGCCACTTAAACGTTTTCCTATATTCGGACACGTGATTATATTTGCGTAGGCTAAACATAAATATTATACAAACATTTTGAAGACGCTCAAGCCTGTCAAGTTGCTCCTCAGTGAGATTAAGATAGCTGACATCTGCGTAATCAAGTATTGGGAGTAAAAGAGATTGTTCGAGCGCAATCTTAGTGGCTGTAGGGAGAAAATTACGTAATCTGCGCAATGATCCTACAGATGCAAATATTTTGCGTCCAACTTCTTGTTGCTTAGTTGCTTATCCCAGCACAAAGTCCTATCGATGTGTATTCCGATGTTCCGATTCGATGTGTGTTTTAGGAATAGTATTTTCTTTAGGTTTTCCAACTCCTATACTTTTCAAAAATCTCCATACTTTAGATGGATCACCATTATCAAGTGATGCATGAATATACTGGCGTTGTGCATTTCTACACACCTTATTGCAGTGATTACGTATTGCGACATATCTTTCAAAATTAGAAGCCGTCGGTCTACACTTATATTTGCATTTCGCTGCAGCTTTCTTTGCCATTAATTCCTTAATAGCATCAGTGAGCCAATGAGCAGGCAGATGTTTTATTTTTACGGCACGCGCTGGTGCGTGTGAATCAAATAATTTTACTATTTGATTATTAAGCATATTGACTTTTTCATCAATGCATTCTAAAGTAAACAAAGGATCCCAGTCAACTTCATTAGCGTCATCACGAAGGCTACTGAGGTCCATACCACTAAAATTGCGCTGCCACATAATTTTACTATTTGCCTTAGGAGGACGAAGTTTGTAGGAAAGGAAAGGTAGGTCATGGTAAGAAAAGGCGTCAGCATTACATTGACCATGTCTAATAACATGCTGCCTGGATGTGACTAGGATAAGGTCTAAGAGAGATGGTATTCGACCAGGAAAGTGATGAGTAGTGTTTAGAGGAAGAATGGAAAGATTGCATGATTGAGTTAAGCGATGTTGATTAGATTATATTATATGATTAATGAAGAACTGCGGGAGTCATTTTTTATGAGGCAGGTATTAAAATCACCCAGAATTATTGTGTGACTGTAAGAGAGAGTTAAATTTTCTAAAAGACGTTCGAATGATGTGAAATAGTTTATATGTAACGAAGGGCAGTAATAAACACCTAGTAAAACTTTTGAATGATTAAGATCCACTTCCAAAAAGAGATGCTCGCCAGCACTCGGGGGTGGTGGCTGTGCTGACACATCAATGATGTGAAAAGGAATTTGTGTACGTATATATATATAGCAACACCACCACCAACCCCGTCGCCTCCACGATCATTTCCTATCAATTGGAAACCTGGGAGTGTATAAGTGGAAGATGAGTGAAATGTCCTAAACCAGGATTCTGAAACAAGAATTGCATGTATGTTCTTACAGTCAAAAGTTGCCAGCATCTCAGGTAAATGGGCGGGAATACTCTGGGCATTGAAATGGACTACATTGAAACTTTCAGGTACATCAGAAAAATAATAAATCTGTGTATCAACGAGTGATGAAACGCTGTCGAAACTACTATTGAGGCTAGATGCTGTATGAAAACTTTCAGCATCACTATCTGTCATAGATCGTAGATCATATTTATGTAGAAATATATATTAACAGGTAGGTATAATATAAATATCAGATGAAGTGTGAGAAGAAAAATAAGTTTGAAAACAATAAAAGCTATCAACAATATCTAAGTCTGACCGTCTATCCCCCCGCCAGTTGAGTGTCCGAGTTAAAAGCAATGTAGGTACCTACTACAGTAAAAACTTAGTTTAAGAGTAAAAGATTTTGGAAAAGAATTTTACTTTTTAAATTCAACCACAACCTAGAACCAGAATTGAGCACTTTATATAAAAACGAAACGAATCTAGTGATATTTTGGCTATGGCACAATCTGACAACTGACATTCACAATATATTGACGTTGACACTTGGATGCCGTCGTGTTTTTAATTTATAAACGTTTGTTTACTTGTTTAAAGTAATACAGTACAAAAATAACAAAAAAAAAAGTATTATAGCCCTAACACACGACCAAATTTGGTCTGCCGGACCTCGACAGATTTGATCCGCCGAGTCTGCCGACCAAATCTGTTGTCGCAACAGACGACCGGATCAGACCGCACCGGACGACCAGACGACCAGACAGGGTGTTCAGATTAGGGGCTTTTTCCCTATTCTAGGGTAAAATTACTTTTTTTAAAAACTTTTGTGGAAATGAAAAGTTTCTAATGAAGTATATTATTTTATATGCATTTAGTGAAAAGCTGCAAATTTGAAATTACACACACACACATTTCAATTTTACTTATCTATGTAGATAACTGGTATGCAGTATTCCTCTACATAGAGTAAATAAACACTGCGTTATGTATTAACGTAGCTCTTTTTTCTTTCTGGCAAAAAATGTATGAAAAAGTAATTTTTTGGGAAAGGTAAAATCGGTACTGGGGACATTTTTGACAAAGTAACTAAGATGGCAACATTGGGAAAAAAATTATGAAAAAGTGTCTATTTGGAGAAAAATTAAATTAAATCTGGGGAAATTTACGCCACAGTAGCTAGAACGACAACATTGATCATATCCGATGCGGATCTAGGCGGACTCAATTAATAATAATTATGTCCGCCGGACTGCTCTACAGACGGTAAGATTTGGTCGGGCGGCCAATCAAATCCGCTGTCTGGTCGGATCAAATCCGGTCGTGTGTTAGGGCTTTTAGGGCTTTAAAAGAGCTAACACACGACCAAATTTGGTCTGCCGGACCTCGACAGATTTGATCCGCCGAGTCTGCCGACCAAATCTGTTGTCGCAACAGACGACCGGATCAGACCGCACCGGACGACCAGACGACCAGACAGGGTGTTCAGATTAGGGGCTTTTTCCCTTATCTAGAGTAAAATTACTTTTTTTAAGGAACTTTTGTGGAAATGAAAAGTTTCTAATAAAGTATATTTTTTATACGCATTTAGTGAAAAGCTGCAAATTTGAAATTACACACACACACATTTCAATTTTACTTATCTATGTAGATAACTGGTATGCATAGGATTCCTCTACATAGAGTAAATAAACACTACGTTATGTATTAACGTAGTTCTTTTTTCTTTATGGCAAAAAATGTATGAAAAAGTAATTTTTGGGGAAAGGTAAAATCGGTACTGGGGACATTTTTGACAAAGTAACTAAGATGGCAACATTGGGAAAAAAATTATGAAAAAGTGTCTATTTGGAGAAAAATTAAATTAAATCTGGGGAAATTTACGACAAAGTAGCTAGAACGACAACATTGATCATATCCGATGCGGATCGAGGCGGACTCAATTAATAATAATTATGTCCACCGGACTGCTCTACAGACGGTAAGATTTGGTCGGGCAGCCAATCAAATCCGCTGTCTGGTCGGATCAAATCCGGTCGTGTGTTAGGGCTTTTACAGTACCGCCAAGAGAAGTAGTATTACAGTATTGCTAACTAAAAGAGTAGCATTAAAAGCAGCAAAAACAATAGCAAAGAGTGACAATAGCTTCTAAATAGCTAATACTGCATCCAGGTTATGATAATTGAAGAAAATACAGTGATAACAAAAGTGAAGGGTAAAATATTGTTATGATCACTGCAGCGCCACCTATAAATAAACACAGAAATTGCCTACTTTTTGGAAGCAACAACACGTCGAGACTTGCTATTCATGTTTTTCGGGACCTCAGCTGGTTTGTCATTGGAGTCACTGATATTATCTGACAGATCCTGCAGCGAAGTTATGCGATGACGCGTTCCCTTCGAGTCAATCAAATGAATGTATCCCTCTCTTGTCCAATTTTTGTTGACGCCAAACCTTTCACGGGCTGCCAGAAAGGCCTCATGGAGCCTTAGTAAGGAATTCGGAGAGTGTGACACCAGAACCCTTCAAGACCGTTTTCGTGAACCTTATCGTGATCTTATCTCGTACTTGTACACTGTCAAATTTGACCAAAATAGGCCTAGGTTTATGGGCACTAGATGGGCGGCCCATCCTGTGACACCTTCTGACATCACCAGCAACAAAAGTGCTCATCCCGAGTTGCTGTTTAACAGCGTTAACAATTACAGCAGTTGTTTCCTCCGACTTATCTTCTGCTATACCATGAAACAACAGTATTTTACGCCGTCCATGCATCTCAAGGGTATCCACTTGGTTGACAAGCCGGACCACCTGGCGCTGAAGTAAGTTCACAGCCTCCAACATGAAAGTCCTGAACAGCACAAAATCAGCCGCAATAGCTGATGTACCAGCAGAAGGTGACACAGTGGAGGCCTGCTGCAGTCTTGATTCAAACTTTGCAAGACCATCAAGGAATGTCAACTTGAGACTGGCTATAGACTCTTTCATGTTGCCTTCCATAGTGCTGTTGCATTTGGTACAAATTGTTGGAAATCACTCACACTGGTAGGTGAACTAGTCTAATTATTATTAATGTAAATTAACTACAAAATATATACTTGTAAATATTTATTATTGAAAATTAAAAATCGAGCAATTTCAAATGATACTTGATTTCACGACTACCCAAACTTGATTTCACTACTACTACTCAAACATCTCAAACTTACAATATAAGCACCAACAGGGACAAATCTAGGGGGTAAAATAAAAATAATAGGATTATACCGATTATACTTATTTATATTTAATATTAAACTTAATTAATTAACATTTAGAATATAAACATTTTTAATGGTACCGTTCTTCATGGCCAAATTACCGTTACGAGTATAACAAACACGTAGGTATTTTTTTATTAGAAGAAATTGAAAGCATGTCGTAATCTAAAAATAAAGATATATTCATTGCATATGGTTACACCAGAAGAAAGAAAGAGCACTATTTTACGTTCTCAGACTCTGTCAGTGGCATCCACTCGGGATTGTTAAGTCAGAGGATAGGCTCTCATAATAAATAGGACCCCTTGAATTTCAAAGTATAATGTGGGTGTGATTAGTTTGAGATGATAAAACGGTGATAATTAAAACTACAGTTAATTATTCAATTCATCCTTGAGTGCCTGTTCCAGAAACATTCATCACAAAACAGGCTTGAAATTCACCACGCGGGTGGAACCGCAGGCATTAGATAGTGGGCTACTTAGAGTGACTTTTCTAATAAGATATATCCCTTAACCAATCTCCATCGAAATTAGCATAAATAAATAGTCAGTTATGGCAGCTCGTATATCAAGTTACATTTACTAGTATAGTAACTACCGTAAAATTTTAAGTGAGTACCTATATTGTTTGGTACCACCGCCGCGCCGTTGCCACTACCGACATCGCTATCTGTAAACAAATAATTTTGTTAAAATAGTAATGGATCCCCTTCTAAAAAAGTATGATTTTGGGGATATCTCGCACAACCCGTGTAACCAAAATGAATCCAATATGAGCTTGTGCTACAAGATCTAGGCAACTAATAAAAATACTTATATACCTCTAAATATGTACACATTATACATAGAAAGCACCCAAACTTTAAAACGCTCGTGGCCCCGCGGACTCAGTGTTCACTGCGTTAAGCAACTTTCGTTATGGCTGGTCCTCTTCACTTTGCGGCATTTATATTTGCGAGCGTTTCTGTGCTTCAGAAGGTACGTTAAGCCACAACCTACGCCTGTCCATTTCAACACGGCCATGGGCTCACTCACCACCTTTTACGTGGGACAAAAGTGCATACGGTGAAATGTGGGCATAGAGTATGCCTCTGCCTACCCTTTCGGGGATAAAGGCGTGACATTATGTCTATGTTTATGTCATGTTAAACTTCAATACAAAAATTTGCAGATTATTATATTTTTTCTACCCGAAATTTCAGCACTGCAGTCGCATACAGCATTGCACCACCGAAGCCGTGGCAATTTAATGAGTGCGGAACCTTTTATCAGTTGGCTACGTATGCGTGTATGCCACCAATAGAGAAAAAAATAATCGAATTTCTAATCTAATAAGGTTTCTAGTAATAATTAACTAAACTATCTTCACGCTGTATCCTTGACGGGGTATTCAGAGAGATCAGATCGCCAGGCTTCGCAATCCATGCATACTTCTTTCACTTCCTGCAGATTTATTAATTGCTTCATACATGCCCATCTGGGTATCCGAGTACTTTGACATTTCCGGTTTTTTAACATTTTGCTCACGTAGTTTCGCACAATATATATTATTCGTCAATTATTCCCCACTCATGATTTGAAAGTGTCTAAACCAACGCGGAACAGGCCGTTTTCTAGCTTAGCGCTGACATTTTCATACAAAGTTGCCACTTTGCGTATCAATTCGTTATGTATTCATTCTGCCAACTTTAAACCGCATTTCCACAGCATTCAATTTACTTTCATGCATGTTCTGACTTAACCTGGTGAAACCTGGGTATGTCAGAAGTATGTATACCTACCGAAAAGCAAAGTTGGCTAGCACTGCATTATGAATCGCGAGTCGTGCTTCTTTTACGATGCTTTGTCGCTTTACCAATTGGGACAAAGCACGAAACTCTATTTCCGGCAGCTACTCGCCGTTCTACATCCGTATCACATCTCCCCTCCACTAAAAATCTTTCCTAAATAAACAATTTCATTTACTTGCTCCATACATTCCTGGTTTACCCAAATCTGGCACTTAGTTCTTACGACTTCTCTTTCGAATACTAGAACCATAGTTTTACTTGCATTCATGCGAAGACCTTTAATTTCACGCTCCTCTTTCATGTTAGCGACTAATGTAATAATAAAAACCTGAAGGTCGACTTCTTGAAGAAAACATTTGATCCATGCAACCTTTTCCACGTCGGAATCCGCATTGAGCCTCACACAAAAATACCTTTCAGACTTTTCTTTTATTCTAGCCGTTATAACCTTTGTAATAGTAATTATAAAATTTTACTTCTGAATTAAGTACTGGTGCAATTGCACGAAACAGGCAGGCAAGTTTGTCCCGCTTTCTGACAATGCCGTCTGCATTTTTTCAGGTTACAGAATGATCGAGAAATGTTTTCTTCATTCAATGAGGTATCTGTAAAATAGATAACAAATCTTTTAATAAAATGTTTACAATTAAAATGTGAGGTGTAAAAGCTTCCGGATGTAGCCGAAATAATTGTCAATCCATGTCGATAACGATAATCCCGTAATCTTTTTAATATATTTTAATTTTATTTATTATTTTATTATATTATTTTTGGGGAGCTTACGGCTAATTTTACAGTACATTTACAAATTTGTATAATTACATGCCAATTACAAGCTTCCACACGTGGGAAATATAAAAGGAAAATATGTAGATATTTTAAAATAAAACCCCTAAGTGTGTAAAATAGGGCTGAATGTTTGTATGGAAATCCACCATTTTGAAACAAATATGCATACAAATTTGTATTTGATCTTTCGTTTATAATTTAAGATGTTTCAGGAATTTATAAAACCCCTAAGGGGGTAAATAAGGGCTGAAACTTTGTATGACGATAAAATTAAGATAGACGTGTTTCACATGTTTTTTTCAAATTCTACCCTCTAGTGTGTATTAATTGGGGATGAAAGTTTACATGGAAATCCCTCATTCTTAAACTAATATACACATTTAAAAATGTATATGAGCTATCGCTTGGAAATAAAGATATATAGGTAGTATTTCAGGATTTTGCGAAATTCTAAAAGAGAGGATGAAAGTTGCATGCAAATCCGTCATTTAGTCAAACTTATTACTGGTCGATTAATCTTCGGGGCTTAAGCGACCTCACCTGCTAGCGGCGCACATGCTGACTAACGGAAGAGGCAAAGGTGCCCTTACAGGGCTGCAGGCACCATTGCGACAATCGCTACTGTCAATGCTAGAATAAAAAAATGCCGAACAATAGCTGCTCCTACCAGTCAAAAAAGTGAACCCTAGGCTCCAAATACAGATAGGGTTTGGAAGTAAATACACTAACATAAGAAGGAGAATTTAGCAATAGAGGGTCGAAGTTCTGTACATTAGAGATATCATAAAAAAATATTTTGCATTCTACTCGTATATACGATTCTGAAGACAGAACAGTAATTTATTTATTTTTTGACTGGCAGTCTGTTTGATATGCTAATGAGCATCACACTGAAACTATTGAATCGATTAAAATAAAACTTGCCATTTTACTCTGAGAAAGGCTTTAGGGTACTATTGATCTAGATATTATTCGTGGTTACTTTGAGAGAGGGGATGAAAGACTGTGTATTCAATTGCAACTCATCAACGCATAGTCATTATTATTTGTTTTGTTATGAGGGGGCTACTTTAAGATTATTTTTATAAATATTTCAATACCACCTGAGGCATGCCCCGCATCTCAGCCTGCTATATTAATTTTACATCTACTCGTTTCCACAGCGAATAGTAATCTATCTTTAAAAATTGACACAGACTTTGTGTAGACAATACGAAACAATATTGATGTATAATGTTTTGTAATATTTTCCAGGGTTTAGGCTTGTTTTTGATTAAAGCCCTCAATCGGCTTAATTATTTCCGATATATCGAACAATTATCGTAATATTTTAACCAAATCTTGACAAATTTAGGTATATACTAAATCTTCCTAATGAATCACTATGTCTAATATAGTGTATAAGTCAAAACTTGCATGGTAACAATTGTCAGTAGTTTTTAGATTATCAAGAACGACAGACGCGGCAAACGACTTTGTTTTACATAAATTTAGTGAATTTTATAGTTTAGAAGATGAGATTAGAGACATCTCAAGTGATTTTGTGAATTTGTGACGTTGTAGGGGGTAATCTAAAGATCTATTACCTACTAACATAGGAGCGTGAAACTTTGTGAATGTTTTTCAGATATTTTGAATGAGCACTAGGAAAGGAATTCCCGGTATTCTCACGGGAACTGGAACGACACGGCTTAAAACAGGCACAGGCATTAGACATAGAAACTTAAAATTTGGTGACAGTATTCTATAGGTACCTTATATGAGCACCAGGAAAACAATGCCCGGTATTCCCACGAGAATGTAATCCTACTACTATTATAAATGTAACAGTTTGTAAAGATTTTTATATGTTTGGATGTCTGTTACTTAATCATATTTAGATGAAATTCGGGGTATAAGAACCTAAATCTTCCTCGAGAACTACTCTATCCCTTAGACAGTGAAGGACTTGTTTTAAAACTTAGTTGAATGTTCAGGGACAGCTAATTACAAGGACTCCGATAATCACAAGCATCTAGAATATGTGTCGTTAAGGAACATAAACCGTTCTATTACATAAGTAGGGGTACACAGGGGTACATCAGAGTCACTGGAATTAGAGGTTCCTAGACATTCCACATCGTTTTACGACAAATCCTTCACTGTACAGGCTGTACGGTTGTGGAATGGGCTACCTTTAAACTTAAGGCGAGCGCAGTCGTTGACTTTTTTTAAGAAACTAATAAAAGAGCACTACTTGGCGTCGTAGTATCTGTGTATGTACGCATAATATTTGTGTGGATGTGAATTTATTCATGTTTGTGTATGTATTTATGTATGTGTATGTATTTATGTATGTGTATGTATTTATGTATGTGTATGTATGTGATGTAAGTTCTTAGTAAGTTTTTAGGTAAACTACATTATAATTATTAGTTAATCGTCTTTCTTTATTAAAAACACCAATTGCTACCCATTTCCCTTAAGGTCCTTGACAACTTCTCCATCCAAAGGTTGCCTGTAAGAGATTGCTCTTTAGCGATAAGGCCGCCCTTTGTACATTTATGAAACTGTAATCTCTTTATGTGAGTGTTTTATATTTGTGTACAATAAAGTTTATTCTATTATATTCTATTCTACAGGGATTAGACAAAACACTGTATAGAAGCGAGAGAATTCTGGTCAGCATCTCATGATCCGGAACACTCTGTGCATTGATATGGAATATATTAAAGTTCCGGAACATCGCAGAACTGGCCCTCTAATGTGTCCGCTAGAGAGGGTTGGCTAAAAGACACTGTCATTAAAGCTACTGGCTGATAGAGAACTACCGTCATCAGAACTGCTTTTTAAGTAAAACATAAAAATACTCGTAAATAAAATTGTGTTATAAAGTTAGTTATTGTTACACAGCTCTACAATTTATTTTTCAGATTGAATATAATACAGCTCCTTTATTTGAAGCTGCTTGTTATAATATTACCCTCAGGGCTTCAATTCTAATATTTTAGTTAGGGTCAACCACTATCACTCTAAAGGAATGCCATTTTCTTTTTGAATTTATTTAAATTAATGATTTTTTTGCCAATTCCGTTCCCACCACTCTAACCAGCGCGTGCATAAGCCAACCTTTCCAAAATGAACTTAGAACAGGCCTACAACTAGTGGTGGAGTGTGATAAGCTTATTTGGGGTTCTATATGACATATAACAATTAAATTTAAAAAATATCAATGCTACCTAGTGTATCTTCTAAGGGGTTACAAACACAGCCTCCATTGATGATTTCACTTGAAAAGCCACAGCTGGCGCAATACAACTCGCATGCTTTCAACTTAGGATCTTCGAGATCCTGCTCAAACAATGTATTTGGTTCATCTGAAAATAGTATTATGGTAATTTATGAATATAAAACATAGATAAGAGGTTAAGGTTATGTATTTAAGAAGTAATCATTCATTGATTCAATCTAAGATGTATTTTACATTCAATGCAGTTAACAAATTAATTATATTTTTACACTATTTACATTCTACAGTTTTTCTCAGCAAAAAATCCAAAGTCCAGCTCTAAACAGATAATTATTAAATCATAATAACAAAATTAAAAAAAAATGATTGTGCTAAGTTATGTTTTGCAGAGTCAGTCAGTCAATCGGCATAAATAAATTTTACTTTTGTATAAGGCGTGGAATAGAAAAAAGTTTCAATTAAAAAATACAAAAAATTACAGTAAAAAATACAGAGAATTTCCGAATACAACAATGAAAAAACATGAAGTGATATAAGTAATTATATTATTAATGAAACGATGAAAATAATCCTAAAAACCATCTACGTACCATTGAGACCACGGACCTTTAACATTAAGCAGTGGACGATGCAAAGAGAAGCAAGCAAAATTATAATTTTCGCACACATTTTTATAACGTAGGATACAGTCAATAGAATACTATTCTAGAATAACCGCAGTAACAACTACATTCAACCTTTTTATAGTAACGCTGTGGCCTAAATTATTCCTATTATTTTCTATTGGATTATTATCTACGATAAAAGTGTGCGAAAATATCTAATATCAAACTAATCAAATCTATTTGCACCTAATCTTAAAAAAACAAGGTTATGATAGAGTAGCTGTTAGTAATGTAGCTGTTAGTAATGCCAATATGTGCAACAAGTTGGATTTGATATCCCATACATTGTATATTCATTTAGCAACAAATAATAAAACTTACAATAAATTAGTCATAAAATGTATTACACCCTATTGTCATTATTGTAAACCAGGATATACAGCAATGATCAAGATAAGAAAAGTTCAACCGACCTGACTGACCGCATCAAAATTAACTAGAAGAGAAATTGAGGAAGATGGAATAAAATAACTTCCCTCCTTTGCAAAGCGAGAGGACCAGAAATGCAACTATACATCTTAAAGAATAGAGAAGCAGCATTGTAATAATTGGTATATTTCTAGTCCTATGTGAGCTATGTTTGATTCTAATAAATAAATAATGGTAGACCTATGAAATTGCCGTTCTGCAGTACTGACCATTTCAAACAAAATCATTTTTGTTTGGCTAAGAATTCTAATTTCAAATTACTTTTAATTTAAAAACATTGAATTCTTTTTCCAAAAGTAGTCATTTGTTTATTGATTAGTGTTACATTTTCATCGAATTTCAATTTTTTACGTCATTATGGATACGTAATAATTCGAGTAATTATGGAATATGGATACCGTCGTGGCAGCAACGCGGCACAAGCGGCACGCAACATCAACGACGTTTACGGAGCTAACACTACATACCAAAGCACCACCTATTATTTTCTTATTATTAAGTATCTTGGGCATATTATCACTGACGATCTTAGAGACAATGAGGACATTGAGAAGGAGCGGAGGGCATTATCAATTAGAGCCAATATAATAGTCCGTAGGTTTACACGCTGTTCTTTGCCTGTAAAAATCACGAGCTTACTGTACAACATTGTACACGTGCAGTTTGTGGGCAGATTACAATAAAAAGAAATACAGTGACCTGCGTGTCCTGTATAACAACGCGTTCAGAATGTTGTTGGGACTGCCCCGCTTCTGTAGTGTTTCGGGCATGTTCGCAGAGGCGCGTGTTGCTTGTTTTCATGCGACAATGCAGTCGCGTGCAGCTTCTTTAGTGCGACGAGTGCGGGCCAGCTCCAACAGCATTCTGAAGATGATTGCAGACAGGTTGGACTGCCCTTTTCTCAGGAATTGTTGCGAGACACGTCTAATGCCAGTCCCCGAAAGACAATATTGATTTTTAAATGATTTTTTTATGGGCGGCTTGAAAATTTCAACAGCAGGTAGCCACAACTTGCGTCTGTCTATTTCAACACGGCAATGGGCTCACCACCTATTACGTGGGACAGGAATCCACACGGTGAAAAGTGGGCATATAATATGCCTCTGCCACCCCTTCGGGGATAAGGCATGATGGATATATATATAAATGAATTTTTTGTATTATATGATGTTTGTGTGTGATTTTTTTTTTATTAATGACATAATGTAATTTCATTTTGACTATTATCTATTGTTATTTACTTATTATTTTATTGTGTTTTTTTTATTGTGATTGATTTGCTATATATAAATGTATGGGTTTTTATATATTTATATATTATTTTTATATTCGTTTGCTCGCTTCCGTTCCGGAAATTTCGACCTGAAAAATAAACCTCGCAATCGTCCGAAGACTTTGGTCCACAATAAACGAATTAAAGGCGATTGTGGAAGCTGATGACACACAATCTACGGCTGAATTAGCAGCAACTTTCGACGTTAGCGTCAAAACAATATTGGTCCATTTGCGTCAAATTGATCGCCAGCGCGAAGTACGCGTCGCCTTGCACTGCTCAACAGACACACAAATGAAGGAATTTAAACCTGCGATAAAAAATGGATTCTGTTTGATAACCGCAAGCGCTCAGCAAGTTGGTTGGTGACTTACCCCTAGAAAAATGATGGTCACTGTTTGGTGGTCTAGCGCCGGTGTGATTCATCACAGCTTCTTACCTAACGGGGTGAGCATTACTGCAGATGTGTACTGTAAAGATCTGAACACAATGATGGAGAAGCTGGCACATCTCGAACCAGCATTGGTCAATTGCTCGTCTCCGCTGCACGACAACGCGCGACCTTATACTGCACAGCTGACGGCCTCCAAGTTGCAAGAACTGGGATTGGAAGCTCTGCGTCATCCGCCCTAATCACGAAACCTTGCGCCTATAGACTACTACTTTTTCCAGAATAAGGATAACTTCTTGGCGGGAAAAAAATTCAATACTCGAGAGGCAGTATAAAATGCCTTTGAAGAATTTGTTGCCTCCCGTCCAGCTGATTTATTTAAGTTGGCAAAGATGCATTGATTGCATGGGTGATTACTTCGATTAATACAAATAAAAAATACATGTAAAAATTCGTTTAAATATTTTCATACAAAACGGCAATATTATAGGTAAAGACCCGGTCTTATTCATAATAAAACGCTTATCGAAGCCATAAAACGTATTTAAAGCCTAATAAACCTTCTATAAAATTCTTATTCATAATGAACCCATGAACCTCATATAACTAAAATAGCTTTATATGACAAAAGGTTGCCAATTGATGGAAAAAACATGACTTTTAATTAAAAACCCCGTGCTAGGTGTTAAAAAATCAATCACCGTTCATGTCATAGTTGTCAAATTTGTTGTCAATAATTTTTTTAAATATTGTGAGCGCGGAAATGTATGAGCTTTTTAATACAAATTAATGTTAAATATTGCAGATAAAACGATAGGCTAGTATTTTTTATTGTTTCAATAATGGTGCCGCCAAAATATAAGCGCCAAAGAATTGAATATAAGTTACAAGAAGACAAGGTTGGTGTCAATAATTTCATAAGATTTTTTGTACGCTGCAGGTTGCTTTTTTTGTTTAGATATACCTAATTTATTATTGATTTAAATAATTTTAAAGTATTTATTTGGTAGTTTACAGTTATTAAAAATAAATATATTGGCACAAAACTAATTATTCTGCTTACATAGCGGAGCAACGAAATAATGGAAAGGATATGTTCTACCTAACTTATATAGGCACCGGTTTCATTTGTTGTATTATTTTCTTGTACGTATTTCAGTTTACGACGCCAGCTGAAAAAATAGTGCATATTGAAATTGGGTGCCATAAAGAACTGTACTCCATTCAAATGGTTAATGAAACCCTACGGCAGCAAAATTTAGTATTAAAAGTGACTTTGATGAAGAAAAAAGTCTAATCTTATCAAAATAAAAATTATATGTAATCACTGATGTAATTTTATTTTACATTTACATTTATTAGCGTCTCCGTGCTTCGGAAGGCACGTTAAGCCATTGGTCACGGTTGCCAGTAACATGGTAGTCGTTAAACCATGTTCGAGTCCTTATGGGCAGGTTGAAAAATTTCAACAGCAGGTAGCCACAACCTGCGTCTGTCTATTTCAACACGGCAATGGGCTCACCACCTATTACGTGGGACAGGAATCCACACGGTGAAAAGTGGGCATGTAATATGCCTCTGCCACCCCTTGGGGGATAAGGCGTGATGGATGATGGATATTTTGATACTATGGGGGAACTCTAGCGAGATTCAAAGAGCTTTTATAGTGCAGGAAAAATGTATCAGATCTATTTTCGGCCTATAACAATCAGAAGTCTAGAAAAAAAGTTACAAAACATTATTTGATTGGTTATGTGAGAGATTTTTTTATTCTGTTGATGAATATGTTCAATATAAGGGACAATAACTTATTGACAATATAAAAAAAAAAAGTTGACATCACTAATTTTATATTCTGACTATATTTTAATTTTAAATAATTTTGAATTAGGTATTGTTATTTTGGGATTTGTTATAATGTAATTGATTAAAATTTTGACATAATTAGTTAATTTATAGATATTTTTGACATAAATTTATATATGTTTTGTCCTAATATGCTCTGACTGTAATGTAAAACTCTTTTAATATAAAATATAATTTGCACAACTTCTAAGGTTGAATATGGTGAAACAACCATCATGTAATGTAACTACTAACAAATTAATGTACCCATGTTCTTGCAAATAAAGCTTCATTCATTCATTCATTCGAAATTAAATTCCCACAGCGGGAGGTCCGGCGAAAGCTTCAGACCCTCGACGTTCATAAGTCGACTGCGACAGACGGTTTACCCGCGGTGGTACTTAAGCAGTGTGGACCCGAATCGTGTCCGGTACTTACACGTCTTTTCACGCTTTCATATTCTAACACAAACACAGAACTAAGAACACGACCTGCTGTTGCTGTCAGTGACCGGCAGTACGGTTTCCGTCACGGTCGCTCGACTGGCGATCTTCTTGTGTACCTCACACACCGCTGGGCGACGGCTATCGAGAGTAAGGGAGAGGCTCTAACAGGGAGTCTCGATATCTCTAAGGCCTTTGATCGGGACTGGCACCGTGGTCTTCTATCGAAATTGCCCTCGGATCGACTGCCCGGGGACTTTGCGAATGGGTATCCAGCTTTTTGACCGGTATAACTATCAGAGCCGTCGTTGACGGCTGCTGTTCGGACTACAGGGCCATAAATGCTTGGGTTCCGCAGGGCTCAGTGTTGTCACCCACTCTGTTTTTACTGCATATCCATTGCATATTTACTGCATATGCAGATGATAATACGGGTGACACTCATTACACGGGTCGCTCCATTATCCCCCGGTCTGCTGTAGAAGAAAGACGTGAACAACTTGTGTCTGAAATTTTTTTGTAATAAATTGTGGTAGACAAAATCTGTCCAGTTTAACTTTACCAAGACCCAAGCTTGTGCATTCACCGCTAACGCCTAAAGCCTCATTAACTGTAACGCCGCAATTCCAGGGCTGTTCCTTGGTGTTGAGATTTCTAGTGAAGTCCAATACCGTAGTTATTTAAATAAAATAAATAAAAGTAAATATTTTTGGGACAACTAACACAACGCCATCTGATTTCAAACTAAGCAGAGTTTGTACTATGGTAACCAGATAACTGATAAACATACTCATATATTTCTAAATACATAAAAATTATAGATAAATAACACCCATTAAAATTTAAAGGGCAAGGCGAAGCTGGCCTCCAAAAAGCTCGGCGTGCTAAACAGGGCGCGATAGTACTTTACTGCGGAGCAAACACTGCTGCTCTATAAGTCGCAAGTGCGGCCTCACATGGAGTACCTTTGGGCTGGTGCCCCTGAATACCAACTTCGACCTTTTGACGCCTTTTGAAAGGCGTGCTATGACGATTCTCAACGATCGTCTACTAGCAGGCAGTGTTGAGCTCCTTTGTGATAGGAGAGACTTCGCCTCCTTATGTGTGTTCTATCACCTGTACAACGGTTTGTGCTCTGAGGAATTGTTTGATATGATGCCCACGTCTACCTTCTATAATCGCACCGCTCGCCATAGACAGAATAATTACCCCTACATTTTGCGTTCAGAGTGCTCACATACGGTCAGGTCCGTTAGAGGCTTTATTCCGCGTACGCTTAGATTGTGGAATGAACTCCCTGTCTGGGTTTTCCGAACGTCTACAGTATGGGGTTCTTCAAAAGGGGTCTTAGAAGGTTTTACAGCGCGAGTGCTGCGCATCTGGTGTTGCAAACGTCCATAGGCTACGGTGAAAACTTTCCATCAGGTGGGCGGTATGCTTGTCTGCCACCTCAGTGGTATAAAACAATAGGAAAATTAGCATGATCGCGTTAATACCTGTGTGCAACGTGTAAGTTTAAAAGTTAGCATACATTTCTTTTCTTATATTTATTTATTTATATATGTTGTGCGAAAGTAGAGGGTAGAAAGAGTCAGGGTAAACAGAGATTATGAAGACCACATGAGCAAATTGCTCAAAAACGGAAAAGTCAAAAGTACTCGGATACCCAGACGTGCATGTATGAAGTGATTAATTAATCTGTTGGAGCGAAAGTAGTATGCTTGGATCACGTAGCCTGGCAATCTGTCCCTTGTGAATACCCCGTCAGGGATACAACGTAAACATAATTTAGTTTATGTTTATGTGTGAGATAACCTAATGCTGCAAGGGTAAAGCCATGGGTGTTTTCTACTAATTTTTGTTTACTAGCAGGAAAGATATTACTACACTGATATACCTTTCTACCACCCATGGTCATTCCTGCCTTATGGCGTACGGAGCAGATCGCAGGAAAGCGTCCATTGAGGTTTGCTTGTGAACATTCTTCGCGGGCGCTTTCCTTGACTCCCTACAAATCGTTGCCGTCGCCAGCTCGATTCTCCCTCAACGGTGCAGACATTCTACTATAAAACTTCCTTTGCCCCTTGTGAGGCTTATGAAACATAAACAGAGAAATGAAGACACAGAGAAAGACGAGCAGTCTTTCTGAAGTGATTTCTTAAAAAATATCATCTATCTTCATAAATACACCAAGATTCTCTGCTAGGCACGAGGTTCCTATGGATCACAGGGTCCGTGTAACACTCGTAATTCAGCAATGATATATGGAGATACTTTATAAGGAGTATATAATCTTATTGCCATACTTACATTACGCAATATACACATCTGCTGCGTTCACTATGTTAGGAGAAAAGGGAAGAGCGCAGCCATTAAGGAATAGTGATATACCTAACCAATTATGGTTATGCTTGAGATCACTAACTGATGAACTAACAGTCTTCATTTTAGTATTTTTCCGGTTGTTTCCAACCCTAATCTGTATTTTGATTTTATTGACATACTTTCAACACCCGTGGTACTCATTAATCCTGTCGTTTATAAATTTTACCATAATACTAGGTAAACCGTGACATACTTCGATCTCCAGTCGCAAGCCCGTCGTTTATAAATTCTACAATAATGCATTAAAATTTGCCTGGCTTGTCGACATTTATGATTACTGCTCTAGTAGTAGCGTGATGATATATAGCCTTCCTCGATAAATGGGCTAACCAACACAAAAACATTTTTTCTAATACAACCAGTAGTTCCTGAGATTTGCGCGTTCAATCAAATAAACAAACAAACTCTACAGCTTTATAATATTAGTATAGATTTGAAAATTATTTATTATGTAACATTATATTGTAAAAAAATTTTCCTATTTGTTGATATTTATCATTAGTGCTCCGTTCTTTTGCGTAGTACCGTGATTATATAATAGCCTTCCTCGATAAATAGGTTATCAACACAAAAAGCAGTAGTTTTGAGATTAACGCGTTCAACCACCAAACAAACAAAGTCTTCATCTTTATTATTTTAGTATAGATATATAGAGAGCAGCTGCAAGACTTTTCATTTTTGGTTTTGTAGGGAGCGACTTCTGACCTTTCATCCTGGCATCCCCGTAAGTGTCGTTGCCTACGTCGGTCAGCGGCTAAGTGCTCACTAGCGAGTAAATAGCATGGTTTTGCATATACCTAGTAATATTTATGTTTATCTTGTAATGCGCTCTTAATACAATAAACATCATAAGTTATTTAAATGTTTTGAATGTTTAGGCAGGTGTCATCACAAATCGAATGATTATAGATGCAATTCTGTACATTCGTACCGTGCAACTTTGCTAAGTGCTGGTCGATGGCGCCTTACGTCGCCTTAAGGCGTAAAAAGGTGGATTAACTAGTCAGCTTCGAGCAGGTCACGATAATGTAGTTGGTAAACGTGTCTGGTGCGTAGAACCAGAAGACGCTGGTTCGAGTCCATTTCGTGACTGAAAAAATGTACCACGTTTAAATTTAAGTTTAGAAAAAGTTAGCATACTATTTAATTGCTTTTCAAAATTATTTCTAATCATAAGTCGAGACTACCAGGACTTTAGATGGTCGTGCTAATTAGTGTCTAGCACATAAGACCTTTTAGCCTTTTTGTTACCACCTCACTAAAAAGGCAACGGGTTCAAAATTTCTTCCAAATTTAACATCTAAAATAGACACATTTTATTAATTTTTTTGGCCCTTTAGACCCACCCCAGTTCCGTGCTTCGGAAGGCACGTTAAGCCATTGGTCCCGGTTGCCAATAAAATGGCAGTCGTTAAGTCAAGTTGAAGGCCTTATGGGCGGCTTAAAAAAATTCAACAGCCGGTCGCCACAGCCTGCGCCTGTCCATTTCAACACGACAATGGGCTGACCACCTGTTACGTGGGACAAAAATGTGGGCATACGGTGAAATGTGTGTGTTTATTATGCCTCTGCTACCTTCAGGGAAAAAGGCGTGACAATATGTATGTATGTAGTTACGTTATTTTTGAAAATATCGTAAAGATATTGAACAACGTATTTTTTTATTATTAGCATTGATTAGATGATACCTAATCGTTAATCGTTATAAATGTTTTTAAGACAGCATACTATTGACACACATTGATTATACTTTCAATGACCTACTTATTGTTGTTATCGATACAATAATATAATCGATATAATTTATTAATCAATATCAATATTATTGTAATTAAAGATGTAGGTACTTACTGAATTCGTAAGTTATTTTGAGGTATTTATCTATATCTCCCAGTCTGTTTTAAAAAGGCATAAGAGTGGAACAGCGCGAATGAACTCCTCATAGACAATAGGATCTATGGAATTTGTTGTAGCAAACGTCCATAGGCTACAATAACCACTTCCGATGAGGGCCTCAGTTCTATTTCATTATTTTTTTATTATTCACTGTATAAATATTTCTCCCACATGGTGAGCCGACTCATCATCATCCGAGCGTCTGTCCCAGTTGCGTCTCGCGACGCCCGGGGTCCGCTTTCCTACGTTTTCTCCTCCACTTCGCACGGTCGTCGGCATCCCCTGTAGTGAGACCATTGGCACGCATGTCATCCCTTACGACGTCAAGCCAGCACTTCTTGGGTCTTCTTGGATCATCGCACGAGGAACACAGTCGAAGGCTTTCTGCATGTCTAGAAACATACAGTGCAGAGGCGTGTTCTTCGACCTGTATTTCCCTGCGACAACCCTCAGGGCAAAAACAGGGTCCGTGGTTTGGGATCTGTCCGCTGAGGAGTATTCGGTTAATAAGGTTTACTAAGATGCCCACACCGCGAGGACCCATTGCCTTCCAGGCTTTGATGGGGACTCCATCGGGTCCGACAGCTTTCCGATTCTTCATGCGACGAAGCGCAGTCAGGACTTCTTTAGGCGTTACCGGTGGCACTTGTCCCTGATTTGGAGGGAGTTCTGGAGGCTGTACCTCTTTGTGCTGTTTATTAAGCAGCTCGTGGAAATACGAGCGCCATCTCTCCTTTACCGCGAGGTCTTCGCTTAACATGTTGCCCTCAGGGTCTTTTACACAGCGACACTTGGATATATCCTGTGCCGCTTTGACCCTCGAGCGCGCCAGCTTATAGATGAGCTTCTGCCCCTCAGACGATTCCAGCTTATCATACAGAGGTTGAAAGTGGTCTCGTCTGGCTATGGCTACAGCTCTCTTTGTGGCGCGCTTGGCAGCCCTGTACGCGTGGCGGTCTTCGGGAGATCCGTTGCGGGTGCCGTATCCAAAACCACCATGAACACGCTCAAACTCCTCACACCTCTCACCCACATGACCGTTTAAGTCGCCGCCCAAAACGATTCCCTGTGACATCGGAATGCTCCGAAGCACTCCCTCGAGTTGGCCCCAAAACGACATCGCTACAACCAGCCCGTGGCGCGTAGGCACTTATCAGGTGGGTAATAATCCCATCGATAAGCACCCTCACAATCATAAGCCGGTCGCTACAGCGTTTCAAGATGCCGCTCTGCAAGCCCCTCGGAGAGCACCACGGCCACCGCGTTCTCCCCACCAGGTGCACCTGTGTAATACAGCTTGTAGCCCTTATGCTACGGCTACGCTTTTCTACTTTTTGTTGTCTGCTTTGGATTCGAATCACTGGTATTAGGTAATTAAATAATCGTAATATGGTAATGGATTCCGCTTAACAATAGATTCAGTGCCTATTAAGTGGGACAAAATATAAGTGGTGAAATATATAGGTGTATAGTATGCATTTCATTACGCCTCGAATCTGCTCCCTCCTCTTCAGAGAACAAAACGTAACTATATATTAGTATTTTATATACTACTCGGGACTTCACGCAAGACAATTTTGTACTTACATTCACCGACGTTTCGAGCGCGTTGCAGCGCCCGTGGTCGCGGCTGGACTGATGGTGAGGGCCAAGAGTATGCATGGAGTTACTTTTGTTTGTAGCTACCCTCCATTATTATTATAATGCAGGATAAGGCCGGTGACACATTTCACTCACTACCGAAAAATTGTTTCGCGTGAAGTCCCAAGTAGTATATAAAATATGAGTATAAACCGCGAAAGTTTAAAAATAATATATATTAGTATTATATTAGTAGTATGTATTAGCACAGTATAAAGAGTGTACGTCTTTCGGCTGTGGTATTAGTTTGAGAATATAAATTCTACATTGATCCCAACGTTCCAATAAGGTCCATTAATTTAATTAATAAAGATCTCTACACACACGCGTGCTTTCTAAAAGTTTGATTTGGCGAAAATAATTTGAAACCGAATTGATTTTGATAAAACATGTGTAAGAAATAGTGCCATAAAACTTTCTTTAAAGCTTGAACAACATGTGTGAGGGTTCCTTTAAATTAAAAAATTACAGCGGTCAAACTTATAGTAGCGTTAATGTTTACAAGGAATTTCATACCGACTGATATCGTAACAAATATATTCTTCTGAAATGAAACAAAATTTATAAGCTCTGCATAGAACAAACAAATGAATAATATAATGAACATTAACACATTAACATAACAATAATAGTACTTTACTATTACCTATTACATTTGACCGTTAGTCAATCTAGTAGCGGTGGATCCAAAAGTTATAGCTTGTAAAAGTTGTAAAAAAAAACCTAACCACTCCGGGAGTGCCGACAGAAGTGAAAACTCAATTTATTAATAATTTATTTATCTAGACGCGTTGGTACATGCATATATGCACACACTATATCTGCGTATCGTAACGGGGTGTAGCGAGTCCAGAGATTTATCTCATCTAAAAAATTGCGTACCGCACTAAAAGAAGTTTTTCCTTCAAAAATTGACCGGGATCGACGTTAATGATGATGATAATGAAAAATAAATCTACACTGAAAGACTCCTAATTGATTACACAGCATTATTTAATAAGACCTGTAGATGACCGGAATCAACGTTAGATGATGATGATGATAATGGTCGCGAGTCCAGAGATTTTATCTCATCTAAAAATAAGCGTACCGCGCTAAAAGAATATTCACTTCAAAAATTGACCGGGATGGACGTTAATGATGATGATGAAAAAAAAATTCTACTCTGAAAGAGTCTTAATTGATTACACAATATTATTTAATAAGACCTGTAGATGACCGGGTTCAACATTAGATGATGATGATGATTATAGTCGCAAATCCAGAGATTTTATCTCCTCTAAAAATATGTGTACCACGCTAAGAGGCGTTTTCACTTAAAAACTCCATCCGTCTTACGCTTTTTCGATCAGGTCACGTGTCCTGACGCGAGTTTAAGATTTTATACCCATTACAGAAAAAGTGCTCAACGCCGCTAAAGAAGTTTTCACTTCAAAAATTGCGTACCGCGCTAAAAGAAGTTTTTCCTTCAAAAATTGACCGGGATCGACGTAAAGATGATGATGATGAAAAATAAATCTACACTGAAAGAGTCCTAATTGATTACACAGCATTATTTAATAAGACCTGTAGATGACCGGAATCAACGTTAGATGATGATTATGGTCGCGAGTCCAGAGATTTTATCTCATACCGCGCCAAAAGAAGTTTTTCCTTCGAAAATTGACCGGGATCGACGTAAAGATGATGATGATGAAAAATAAATCTACACTGAAAGAGTCCTAATTGATTACACAGCATTATTTAATAAGACCTGTAGATGACCGGAATCAACGTTAGATGATGATGATGATTATGGTCGCGAGTCCAGAGATTTTATCTCATCTAAAAATATGCGTACCGCGCTAAAAGAATATTCACTTCAAAAATTGACCGGGATGGACGTTAATGATGATGATAAATCTTACGCTTTTTCGATCAGGTCACGTGTCCTGACGCGAGTTTAAGATTTTATACCCATTACAGAAAAAGTGCTCAACGCCGCTAAAGAAGATTTCACTTCAAAAAATTTGCTGCGAGTAATTTACACACATGTCAAAATTTATAGGGTAATTATTGAGATTATTTTAACTATAAAATAACCGTCGGAAATTTGGACACATGATGAGATTGTGACCGGCGTTACAAGATTACTCGATTCACCCAACTGTTTAACATGTGGCACAATTGACGATGTCCAACATTTGCTGTTGGAGTGTGAACGGAATCACAGTGCTAGGGAAAAAATAATTTCGGAATACAATATTAATTTAGAAAATATAGGTTCATTCCACATTATTTTATCTGCACCTCATTCAGAGGTTGCAAGGAGAGTCCTTGAAATCTGTAAAAAGGCATGTAGTAAAGCAAAATGGTTGTACTTAACGTTTAAGTAAATTGCAAGTTATGAATTTTGTTGCAATAGGACTGACATATCCTAGGATAAAAGTCCTGTAAAAAAATAAAGGTTAAAAAAAAATAACCGTCAGATTATTGACGATATTGATATATTATAAGACCCCTCTTCACTACAGCTGACGGTTATTTTTTTTTCATACGTCTGTGACGTATATGAACCCTATTAAAAATGTTCAAGTATAAAGTAATTTTAAACCTTATAAAATTTTCATCTTTTTTTACATAATATTATCGTGAGCTACATTAATAACGGTGGTAAAACCGTCAGTCAGCGGCATAAACATGCCGCCCAGTGAGTACATCTGAGCGAATAAATAAAATAAAATAAGTACATTACTAAATTAATATTGTAGGACATTTGTTTTATATTAATCCCAAAGTAAGCTAATATAAGATTGTGGGCTGGGATACATTTGATAAATATGCTCATATATTTCTAAATAAATACATGTCGGCGCGACTACGACAATTTATAAATATTGATAGGAAAGCTTTATCTATTTGAATGACTAAACTTAATTGTAATATGCTTGATGAAAAGCAAAAAGTTTCTCCTTACAAAATCGGTTATCTTTGAATTCTGAGCCGGAAGTCCGGTGTGGTATTTTATTAATTCACAAGTTATCTAGTAACGAATTATTATCTATAAAATTACCATCACAATAAATTTAGGATTAAACTATGAAACAATTCATAAAGTAATGTTTTTAATAATTAATAATTAGATTTGTTGTAAGAATAAGTTGTTGTCATATCAATTTATGAACTTCTACTTTAGTGATACTTTCACTAAACTATTTATAAACTTATTCATTGTGAATTATGTGTCATTAATTAAAATAAAATTATTCGAATATCCACATGAATTCTATTATATGAAATGATATTGTACAGTCTTTACAAAATCAACGACTTCCGTGCCTATGTTTGATCCAAGAATCGTATTTGTTGGTTTTGTAGAGGCTAGAGAACTGTAACATCGTCCATTTTGTTGGGGCGTTTGTCAATGATGGTCGAGGAACAAATAAGCTAAGTACCTAGGGTTTCTATACTCAATTTTGTAAAACTATTATTTAGTTTCTTTCAAGATAAACTGCAGATATTGTGGCAAAGCTAAATAAAAAACAAAATTAAAGTCATTGTATAGTGATTTTTGTGTTTCAATGAATATAAGCACCGGTAATGAGAGGATTAACATCAGCGAGGCTGATGTTACTCTATCTGCTAACTATTCGGCTGTACCTCCTCTGTCGTACATATTAAACATAGAAAACACCCATCTTCGACACAGACATTTGTGGATCACACAAATATTTGTTCCGACTCGAGAAATCGAGCCTGAGACCTCAGTAGGGTAGTCGCATACACTACCACTTACGCCACCGAAGCAGTCAAAAGAAATATAAAATTAGGGTAGGTATTGAACCTCAGACGATTGCTTATGTGTAACTCATAGATATCTTAACTAAAGAGATATGGCGAACGCAGCGTTTACTATACGAACCTGTGTCGCCAAGTTTCGCCCACCCCTCCCTACACTACTACATACGAGTCGTAATACAAATATTAATTTGCACACTAATATGCATCACACACATCAATAATTGACTGAAGTGCATGTTCTACTACATTAAAGAAGTCAATTATTAAACATTCAAATCGAAATGATGAACCCTCGTTCTGGAAACGGAAACAGCGCCGCGCGCTTGTTTCATATTTCTTTAGTCAAGATATCTATGGTGTAACTACTGCGCTATACCGTACTTAAGTCAAACTATAGGAACCAGGATAGTTTGAAATTCGGCTTAGTATACGTAGGCACAGGAATTACTATGATAGTTTGAAGTCCTCTTTTCAGTGATAATTTCATCCAATTTCAGTTTTTAAGAAAAAATAATTTTGCGTATTCGAATAAAAGGAAATTTGTCTTCAAAGTCAAAGTGGATGTTAAGTACCTTCTCACTCGAGGTCGACCCTTTGTATAACTCCTTACAATTAACTTGAAGGACAACGGCCTCAGACTCAGTTGATTGTTATCTCTGAACTCTGGAGTGGCCTTGAAGATCAAAGATTACATAATATGTGTACAGTAAGTTTGTCCTTAACGTTATTTCTTTTAGTTTTATAATCTCAACTTACTAACTACTAACATGCGATACTCAGACGTTGCCGCATGCATGAAACGGTTAATGAATCTGCAAGAAGCGAAAGAAGTAGGTATGCATATACCTACATAGTCTAACTAGACTACTAAACTTGTGTATTCGTCACTGATTACCCCGTCAGGAAGACAGCGTGAGTATTATGTATTCAGAAAGATATAAGTATGTTTATCAATTGCCTAGATACCATATTGAAAAGTTAAATTAGCTTACTTTGGGCGAGATAGCGCGGTAAAAAAAAATAATGTTCCACAATATTTGTTTATGTAGCAATTGTGTCTTTTCTACAGAAAGTGAGTTCTGACTGAACATTGAAGTAGGTATGCATAGATTGCGAAACTTGACGATCAGTCCTCAATAATTACCCTGTCAGAAATACATCGTGAAGTAATATGTATTCAGAGAGATAGATATAAGTATGTTTATTAATTGTCTAAATCACAAATTAAAATTTGTATAGTTTGGGCTAGATAGCGCCGTATAAAAAAGAATGTCTCACAATATTTATTTATGTCTTTTCTGAGGAAAGTGACTTCTGACTGAACATCAATATTCATGTGGAACCTGCGACATTTCTATTTCGAGAAAACACCCTGATTTCTTTGCTACATATGTAGGTAACTGTAAATAAATTCTTACCTATGTAACATTGTTTCTTAGATAATTAGTTAACAGCTATTGAATACCGGAGAAAGACCTACTGCCGATTACAGAACTGTATTGCTTGCCTCAAAAAAAGGTCAAGAACACTATGGCCTGATCTGATTAATTATCTGTGCCATAATACTGAACCTTTTAACTCGTTTTCGAGATATGAGGGAACATCACACGTACATAAGAAATTCATACTGTGCTTGCCTTCTGCAAACAATACAATTAACTTAATTAAACTACTTAGCGTATTAGATCTGGCAATAAAGTAATGCGTTAGTTATTAGAAATTAGTAGTAAACTGTCTAAATCATGGCTATTAAGTCACGATTTAGACAGTTTTACGATAATAATTTATTATATTCTAATTGCCTACTCAATTCTGAACAAAGTACTTTCTTAATACATCTAAGAGTGTGGCAACATCGGGGGCTTCAAAATAGTAATCCTAACAAAAAAATAAACGCTCATAACCCTGTAGTATCGTATTAACTTTTCTTTACATTCCCCTTTGCTAAATGAAACATGATCTTTGCATACATTTGTAATAATAACAGTAATGCTTTTGGATAAATTTTCACACATCCCAAAATAAACTAATTTAAGCTTGTAATATTCATTTGTTAACTTAAACATAATTAACATATTGTAAACATTTTTCACAGATATTACTGATGTGTTATTGTAACTTTGTTTAAGTTCCATTTCATAAAAGATTCATTGCAAAAGAATGATATAGTACGATGCCAGTGCATTTCTCATTAACATTCAGTATTCATAACATCTCTATATTATTCACATTATCTACAAACAGAGCAAGTTCTTCTGAACAAACTTAATTAACTCAGTTGCAATGTCTTCGGAATTTAGGCTCTTTCATTAAAACTTAAATTAATATGCGTCACGTGCCACTGTTTTGAGGTTGTGAAGAAACTTTTCATTATTTGGCTTCGGGAATACAGTTTACTTTTGTTTGAGATTTATTGAGTCACCGGAGGCAATAAACACCATCTCACCAAGTATGCAAATGAAGGTATTCTCTATATTTTGCGAAACATGTGCCAACAATTTAATTTTAAATATAATCGTATATACGAGTACTCGTAAGTATAAGACTAGCGGATGCCCACGGTTTCGTGAAATTTAGTTAGGAATCTCAGCAAAATAGTTTGATTTGTAGACACGCTGTATCCCTGACGGAGTAGTCAGAGAGGACAGATCGCTAGGCTTCGCGATCCATGCATACTTATTTCACTTCTTAAAGATTCATCAATCGCTTTATACACGCACGTCTGGGTATCCGAGTACTTTTGACCTTTCCGTTTTTGAGCAATCTGCTCACGTGGTCCTCATATGTAAGTTTCGGCCTACCCTGACACCTTCAACCCTCTACTTTCGCACAATATACATTCTTCGTCAATCGTTCCTCACTCATTCGTTGGACGTGTCCAAACCAACGGAGCACGCCCTTTTCCAGCTTAACGCTGACACTTTCATTCAAACCTGCCATATTAAGTATCACTTCGTTACGTATTCGGTCGGCCAAAGTTACGTCGCACAATTTTTGAAGTGATCGCATCTCCACAGCATTCAATTTACTTTTATGCATCTGCTGTCATACCCAGGTTTCGCTACCATAAAGCGAAGTTGGCACTAGCACTGCGTTACGAATAGCCAGTCGTGCTTCTTTTACGATGCTTTGTCGCTTTAATAATTGGGACAAAGCACCGTTAACTTTGTTTCCGGCAGCTACTCGCCGTGGTTTGTAGACACACTAATATAATGTTGTTTGCATGAGCAAAAAGTTTTTATTTGTGAAATTGCAAAGCGTATTAAAATATCGATTAGTAACAAAATGTTATTTTTAAAAGTTATATTTATGTATAAATAATAAAGAGGCTATTGGTAGAGGTTTTGCTGTGTACAAATTGAAATGTTTTATTTAGTGTACATTATACAGTAAAAACTAAATATAAAGCAGTACTTACCCGTACTACTGGTAGTAACAAGCGAATTATTTTTGGCCGTGGTACTACTATTCTGCCAGGTAGTACTATGGGAGATTTTACATTACCCCTGGTACTACATATTAATATTATTTTATACTAACTTTTAAACTATCGCGCTTCGTACTATACTTAATTGTATTAGTTATTACCGGGACTTAACGCGATTATTTTTCATACCTTTTGTTGCTTCAATCTATGAATGCAGTTTTTATTTTAACTAAAATCAATGACATGGTATGTCTTATAATTTCAGAGTTAACCACACTAACAGGTTGTACATTTAAAACGGTTGATTTTACAACGTTTAAACCCTTTTTACATTTAAAACGGTTAAAAACGGCGATAAAGACCAACCTGTATACGAAGTCAGGTTATCCGTGAACTAGCAGAATAATTTACTGACACATATTTGGACAAAGTAAACTATGCAAGCTTGTGTAAGCACCAGATAGTTCAGGTATGCACCTACGTTTGTAGGAAACTCCTCCCGCCCAATGCGGGAATTAGAACGAACAGCAAATATTAGGTAATGAATGTTGTGATGTAGATCTACGAGTAGGTATATTTGTTTAAAAAATTTGGGAATTTAGCTCATAAATGTTTTTATGTAACTAAACCACTAATCACGTAATTTCTATTAAAATATTATTTTTCAATTAGAAAATGTGATTTACAACGCCGTGCCAGTGCGTAGCTTTTCGGTGGTGAAACCTGGATATGTTAGAAATGCATGAAAGTATATAGAACCATTAGTTGATTGGCAGAATTATCATGTCACATCAATGTCACATTTAATGTCTGCCTAACTATATTTTTGGTATCCTATCTGAGTTCCCGTAAGATGTTAATTTGACTGATTGACCATAAGAACATTAATTTTTTATACCATTATTCCGAAAATTCTTCATTCCATCATTCCATCATTCTATCATGACGTCACAACTACATTCCATACATAATACGCCTCTGCCACCCCTTTGGCGTGATAGATAAATAATAATAATTATTATTTTTGTTTTTAACCTCTTTATTTTGCAATATTTCGCTTTTTAAATGTCGTATGATGTCGGCAAGTGTTTCGCCTACACAGCTTGGTAGAAAAAATTTTGTTTGTTGCCAATCAGTCTATAAAAAGCGAAATATTCCAAAATAAAAGGTTAAAAAAGTAATTTTTTTTCTAAAATCAACTTCCACCATGTAACGCCTGATTCAATAAGTTATTTATTCCAGCGATTCAAAAAAATATATTTACAAAATTTATTTTTTTATTCAGAGAGTTAAAAAAGTAATTGTATTTCTAAAATCAACTTCCACCATGTAACGCCTGATTCAATAAGTTATTTATTCCAGCGATTCAAAAAAATATATATACAAAATTTATTTTTTTATTCAGAGAGATATCAAAAACGTAATATGATATCTAAGGATTTCTATAATAATCTATATTTTTAAATTACGAGTAACTCACTCATCTAACAACGCCCATCCGACACCCTTACATTACATTACATTGACAGCCTCTGTGGCGCGGTGGGAGTGTATCCGACTGTTACGCATAGTTTTATCCTGGGTGGGACCCAGGATAAATCTTTGTGTGATGAGCACAATGGTTTTTTCTGTGTCTGGGTGTTATTTATCTAAAATATGTATGTATTTAGAAATATATAAGTATGTTAATCAGTTATCTGGTTACCATAGTACAAGCTCTGCTTAGTTTGGAATCAGATAGCGTTGTGTGAGTTGTCCCAATGATATTTATTATTATTATTAATTATAATATCGATATGTTTCGATTCACAATATTTCGAATAAATATTTGTGTGATTCGCAACTTTAGGTGTTTCCTATGTATAATATGTATGGATTTTGAAATATATTAATATGTTTATCCATTGTCTAGATCGCATAGTACAAGCTAATTTTTTTTTATATATCTATAAAAATATCTTATTGCTTAATTTAAGAAATATGTCCTAAAATATCATCCTTCAGCAATCATTGTCAAACGCCAATATCTGTCCAATAATTAAATCCGTGTTGAAACGGTTAATCTAATACGGTAATAAAATTGTTGTTATTTATTTAATGAAGTATTATTATCAAGTTTTTAAAGCATACTACCGATTACCGCCAAAGGTGCTATGGTGGGTCCTAGAGACGACGAAGGCCTTGAGCTCCTTAGCAGACTGCAGATGTGACGACAAAGGCTGGAGAATGTTGGTCTTAAAATGAGCAAGTCCAAGACAGAGTATCTGTCTTTCGATTTTTGAGATTTTGGCGGTCTCTTCAGTTCAGTCGCCAAATATATTGACTGTAGTATTATATGGATCAAATTGTTTGGCCGTTAAGAAGCTGTATGAAAGAGGAGTGCATGAAACTGAAATGAGAATGTTAAGGTGGATGTGTGGCTAGAATGGATAAAATACGTAATGACTATATTAGAGGGAGTTTAAGAGAGGCGCCTGTGACTTAAAAAATGAAAGGGAACCGTGTGTCTTGGTATAGGCATGTGATCAGAAGAAATGAAAGTCGTGTCACTAAAAAAACTATGATTATGAAAGTTGAAGGGTGGAGAGCCAGAAAAAGGCTAAAGAAAAAATGTATGGACTATGTTGGATAGATAGAAATATGAATATGAAAGGAGTGAATGATCAGATGACAAGTAACAGGGATGAATGGATAAAGAAGACATACTACGCTGACCCCAAGTAAATTGGGACACGGGAAAGAGAATGTATATTATAAGAGTGAAAGTTTGTGAGTTTGTTACTTCTACACGGTAAAATATATTATGGAGGTAGCTAATACATACAACCTGGACTAATACAAAGCCTACATTTTATTTCTACAACAGGTTCCTTTAGGAACTCGATTCCTAAAATATAAATTTTTTAACTGAATCCTCTAGTAGGAAAAACAAAATTTTGCGACACATAACATAACTTCTCATACATTGTCATCTAGCCCAAATTAAGCTAATACTAGTAATACTATGCTAAAGGACCTAGGAAATTGATAAACAACATACTTACATACATACTAAATACATTCATAATATACCCAGCCGACCCGAAACTTAAATTTGTGAGGCACCAAATATAACCAAGTTTGTACCCGCAAAAATTAATATATATATTATATATACTGCCCTAATGCTAATACAAATATATTTCAAATATCTACTTTGCGCCTAGAAACATCGTTACTGCACGTTATACAAAAATGTGTATAGTAAACTTGCCGAGACCGCAATTAAGTGGGAAAATAATTAATATACCGTGCACCATGCCGTGGATCGAGATTCCACCTGGCTAGACTTAAATTACGACGAAGAAATCTGTAGAGATTTACTCTTATAAAATTGTTTTATAGTTAAACACTTCAACTATGTTTTTTCAAAACTGTATTAACATTTTCATCTTCAAAACAAGTATACTAGGTATTACGGTATAGAGAGTCCACAGTTGGTTTTGCTTCAGAGTCCAATGTTTGTTCTACATATGGTAGTTTGTCGATGAATGATTCACTGATATAAATATCATACATTTCATTCAATTTTTTCCAGTTTTTTTTTTGACTGATATATGTAGGTACATGAACTAGAAGTAATTTAATCCAACAATAAAAATACTTGTACTAAAAGTCTCTGAGGTTTTGAACCCAAATAGGTTTTGAATCTATAAAGAATAATTAAACCAAGAAATACACAGAAAAATCTAACCAAAAAATATTTTTAGGCACACAAACGTGAACATAACATAAACCAAATATTTTCTTGAAAAGCTCCCCAACGAACTTTTTTTTTAAATTTTGTAATAATACATATAGATTACTATGCTGAACTTTTCTTGGCAAACAATTCATAATATTATGCTGATTAATTGGCATCATTATTATTCCAAAACTTATTCCAAACTGCCAAAGTTAGTAGAAAATGCCATTCTTAAAATTACACTGAATAAACCTAGGCAAATTACGCACGCCACCAATAATGCTTATCGTTATAATAATGTTAGAGAGAGATGTTAAAAGAAATTATAAGCTATTACAAATAATTCGTCTTGTTATGTAATCGGATTTAGGAGAACGGGAGGAGGAACGCAACATACACTCAATACACTCTTTGTCCGTCATTTTTAGCGCCCAATTACACTACCACTTACGCCCTCGATGGCGCGCTAACGTCCCGGGTTCTATTCCCGGGTCGGTACAATTATTTGTGTGATCCGCAAATGTTTCTTTCGAGATGTTTGTATTTAGAAATATATAAGTATGTTTATCGGTCGTCTAACTTAACTTACTGGTCTGTGTCCACTGGTACGGGAAAATGCTATCGATATCCAACCGTTCGTCCGTTTGTCCGTCCATTCAGTCTACAGGTCGCAGTTTTCATCGGATTTGCATGCAACTTGGCATGGACGATCCTTGATATAGCCAAAAACTTTTAGCGAGGGGGTCTTTCGATCGGGGGGGGGGGGGTAGCCTTTCTCCTTTATTTAGTATTAGCTTACTTTCGGCTAGACGGCGTTGTGTAAAACCTGTCTCACAACAGTCAGAGGTAACCTCGACTATAAAAAAATACATTTTTGTTTGTTTTTAATTCTCTCCATCTTAGTCTATATTCAGTAGCTTTCAACCTCTACTTGGATTTGGAGCCTGGGGTCTATTTTTATTTGGCTACTAGGACTAGCTATCGTTTTTTTATGTCCTGGTTACTAAGACCTTTTAGCCAAATCTTATTTATTTCACATTTCTTCAATCGTCTTATTATTTATCTATCACGCCTTATCCCCGAAATGGGTGGCAGAGACATACATAATATTATATGCCTACTTTTCACCATGTGTATTCCTGTCCCACGTAAAAGGGGGTGAGCCCATTGCCGTGTTGAAATAGACAGACGCAGGTTGTGGCTACCTGCTGATGAATTTTTCAAGCCGCCCATAAGGCCTTCAACTTGACTTAACGACTACCATGTTACTGGCAACCGAGACCAACGGCTTAACGTGCCTTCTGAAGCACGGACTTCCTCTTATTGTCTAAAATGTCCCCGTCCTCTACGTTTTAGTCAAGTCTAGTCTTAAGTCAAGGTAAGTCTCACCCCATTAACGTAGTAAAAGCCTTAATGAGGCTTTCAGTGTATTTTCGCGACAATATGTATAATAGCATTTCACTGCGTTTCACTGTATTTCAGTATAGCACGTGTACACAAATTTTATGTCTAAGAAACTACAATTTTTACACATTTGGCTAAATCTTATTTATTTCATATTTCTTCATCATCATCATCATCATCATCATCCGAGCGTGTGTCCCAGTTGCGTCTCGCGACGCCCGGGGTCCGCTTTCCAAATTCTTAATAATATATAATATTTCATATTTCTTCAATCGCCTTATTATCTAAAATGTCCCCGTCCTCTGCATCTTAGTCAGGTCTAGTCTTAAGTCAAGGTCTTTGGTTGAACTATAATTTTTACACATAAAACAAGATTAATGCACAGAAAATAATGTACAGAAAGCGTCAGCGGTAGCCGAGAACTTCTCGCGCAAACTCCAAGCTATCATTTGGTTTTTGATGTTCGGCATTGTCTGACAGGCTCATAGAGGCGCCTAAGTCGTTCTCCTGTCCGTTAATCAGCAGGTGCACCGCTATCGGGTGAGGTAACTTGTTGGGCCCCAGAGATCTTATTATTTCCTCAACTATTTGTAACGAAAGAATTACGAGTCTAAAGGGAAAGAAAGAAAAAAAGGTGTTGTAGAACAGGTAACAGGTGACACGTGCGGACAGGTGGCGCACACCACGCGCATTAGCACACGCGTCTAGCTTGCTTTAAAATCTGTTGTATATAATTTGAGCCTTCACGTCAATAAATCTCAAATTTGCATGTATCGAAGTCCACTCGTGTAAGCCACGGGCCCACCTCGCACTCACCCTGCATCCACTTCAAATACACCTGCGCCCGCTATCTCGAAGGCACCAAGAATTAAAAGAAATAGCTCAGGGCAGGCCTCGAGCCTGCTTATAGTACACTAGATGACTCCCACAGCTTCGCCCGTGGAATATTTCAACCTCACGGCGCACCTATTTAATCCCGTCGCTATATAAATTCTACAATGATGCATAAAAATTTGCCCGATTTGTCGACATTTATGACTACTGCTCTGCTCCCCAGTGGAGTAGCGTAATAATATATAGCCTATAGCCTTCCTCGATAAATGGGCTATCTGACACAAAAATATTTTTTCAGATCCGATCAGTAGCTCCTGAGATTAGCGCGTTCAACCGAACAAACAAACAAACAAAATCTTCAGCTTTATAATATTAGTATAGATAAGCAGGCAATGGCGTGCGTTGAGTTTGCGTCGGTGATCTGAACATGGCCTGAGGCTAGATTGTTGGTAATGTGAATAATAAAAATAATTACTCTACAACATCACATTAAGTCCAAAATGACAACTATGTTAAGCATCTTACTATACGTTTTTTTGTTTTTGAAATGGATGACCATTTGTGGCATTTCAATTTACGAGCGTTTCCGTCCTTTGGAAGGGACGTTAAACTGTTAGTCCCGGCTGACAGTACTTAATTTGGGAGTGGTGGCCACAACTTGCGCCTGACCATTTTAACAAGGCAATTAGACTCCCCATACACCATATGGGCGTATAGTATAATCTCTGCATACCTCTTCGGAAAAAGAGAGTGACTATATGAATGCAAGAAATTTCAGTACTACTATTTTTTTTAAATACTTAGAGGTCTACCTTTTCCTTAATCACTAGCAGTTGTAGAACGCTATGATTGGCAAAAATAAGTAATCTAGACTGCGAAAATGTATTCTGGTAACGTGTATATGCTACTGTATGGACACACTGCTGACGCAGGAGTTTTATATACCGAGGCTCAAGCACTCGTTATGCGCAGCAGTTGTCTCCCCGCACGCTATGGGTTAGGTCATATATAATTGTGTAGATTTTATGTATTAATATTATGTACTGGTACCTGAGAATTATGATATTTATCAAGAAGATGACCTGCATATTATTTTCTGCCAACATAAGAAGAATCCACATATGTAACCCCTACATTGGTGACCCCTACAATTAGTGACCACAGACAATGGACACGGAGCCTACTGTACAACGTGGTGTGTAAGCACGCGTCACTATCGCAGCAACGTGACCGGCGGATGCGACTCATGGCGACCAAGAATGTACCTGGAGGTGAGTCCATGGGAGACGACTCGCCCTGTTCATCGTGAGTAACAGGGCCACCATCAGCATAACCCAGTGACCTAACCTAAGATGTAAGAAACTTTTCGAGTGATTATCTGCCAACAAGAGTGAATATCAAGTGAGTACTCATTATGGCTGCATTGTGGACACACTGCTGACGCAGGAGTTTTATATACCGAGGCTCAAGCACTCGTTATGCGCAGCAGTCGTCTCCCCGCACGCTATGGGTTAGGTCATATATAATTGTATAGATTTTATATATTAATATTGTGTACTGGAATTATTAACCTGAGAATTATGATATTTATCAAGAAGATGACCTGCATATTATTTCCTGCCAACGTAAGAAGAACCTATATATTCACCCCTACGCTACTAAACTGATAGAAAAGAAACACAAATAATGAAGACTCCATTGCTTTTGGTATAAAATTAAAAAGCTATCTCCCGGGCGTCATGATTCATTTTGTTTACATCGTTTTATAAGCGTTAACTAGTTCACTAAACCGGCAAAGTGTGTGGTCATATTACATCAATCAAAAATGTTTGCTGTTTGCGTTTTCCCAAAATTATCTACAACCTCTTTTAAGGGCGTGCAAGCGAACATAATGTCATCTTTACCTCGTAATATTTTACCTATTTTTTTTAATATACGCCAGGTAATTCCAATAAGTTTGCCAAACAATCTGGCAATCTATCTGAAGAAAATTGGTTATAACTAATGGCCAACCGAAAGTTGAATTTTGACTTCTGCCGGGTCGTTCCCAGTTTCAGTTTTGGCTGTACTTTCGGCTGAAAACCTCGATACAACGCGTGTTCTCACCTCTTTTAAAACGTGATAGGGAGCTTATTTTACAAACTTCTGTTCATCTTAGTGTATTCCTAGTTACTTTCAAACCTGGATTTGGAGCCTCGAGTCTACTTTTATTTGGCTGCAGGGAGCAGTTTTGGTTCAACTTTTAGGGTTGTATTCCAGAACTTTTCTCAATACTCAAGAAACACTAGAGAGTAGTATTTATAAGGCAAAAACTAGCTTCGAGCGTCGATTGAGTATGGAGAAACGTTATGGAATACGGCCCTTATTGGTATGCATTATTGGGAACGACTGCCGTCGGACCTCCCAACTCCGTAAGGGAGCCTGCGTGTTGTTGCATCGTTCGTAGTCAGAAGGAGAAGTAGCTTGGACCCGAAATCCCGAGGCCCCCAACTAGGATCTTTGGGGTTCTACACACTTTTAGTGCACGGTCTGTAGGACCCTATCCTTATTCTATTTTATAGTAGTCGAAAGGAAATAAATTTCAAATCTCGTTTATATCAACATTACGAGGAGATAGAGAGCTATTAGGTAGAACATGAATAGTTTTTCGTCATTAAACTTGATTTGATTACATGGTTAAATAGGGGTTTCCAATTAAAGCTCACCCGTATGAAGGTGGTAGTTTAATATGTTTTGGAACCTACGATGCAATACTACCAATACAAAATTAACAACAAGTTACAAATTTTTAAATAAATATTATGTATTAACATACATTGCAATGTAACGTGGGAGGCAAAAACAACTACTGGTTTTGTACGATAACACCATCTAGTGACAATCGACTGAACTTCTTATACGAGTGCTGACAGTCCAAATCCAAAATAGAACCATTGACTAAGGTCATTAACGTAGGCCTGTCTACCTCAAATTACTTATTCTGGTCGTGATCATCTTTTAATTATTTATCTATTACGCCTTATCCTCGAAGGGGTGGCAGAGGCATACATATTGTATCATCTTTTAATAACAGAAATATACTCACAGTACGGAAGCAATCAGACGAGCCATAATAATAATAATTCAATAATAATAATGCTATATAATTCTCTACGACATCGACTACATAGTTTAGATAGGGGAATACCATTGCGGGCACTATCAAATACTGTATGAATTCTGTCTCTGGATATCCGAACTTACAAAATCGTCATATACATATGATCATTTGGAAAATTCGAAAAATATCTGGGTCTGATAACGCCTGGTAAGATAACCAATTCAACGTCCCAGTTTTGTGATGACCTAGTTTTTCCTAATTAAATTAACCTATGACTTAATTAACTAAAATCGAGATATCTTCGAAACTATAAAAGCTAGAGCAAAAATTTAAGGCACTTAAACATAGTAAAAACTATATATTACATATTTATCTATCAAGCTTATCCCCGAAGGGGTAGCATTATATTATATGCCCACTTTTGAAGTATGCCACCATACGTATTCCTGTCTCACGTAATATGTGGTGAGCCCATTGCCGTGTTGAAATAGACAGACGCAGATTGTGGCTACCTGCTGTTAAAATTTTTCAAGCCAATAAGGCCTTCAATTTGACTTAACGACTGCCATGTTACTGGCAACCGGGACCAACGGCATAACATGCCTTCCGAAGCACGGAAACGCTCGCAAATGTAAATGCCACAAAGTGGTCACCCACCCGTGACCAGCCACAGCGAAATTAGCTTAACGCAGTGACCGTTTACAGTATCCGCTGACATGTCACAATCACTTCTCATCTATACATGTATATACTTATATGTATATAATATACATACACCTGTGCATATATATGTCTGTATGTTGTATATTGCGAGAGCTCAAACATAATCTGTATTTTATCCGCAAACAGTAAATTTTACCAAACCCATTCTGGTTATTTATGAACAAATAGTAATCGAAAAGGTATTCGGTAGCTGCATCACCAGGGCAATCTATAGTTGCTTTTTACATCACGTTTATACAAATAGCTTTGTTTATTGTAAGTGTATTAACATTATTAGTATTCAGTACTAAAATTATAAAAGTGAAAGTTTGTGAGTATAAATAAATATAAATAATGTGGGACACTTTTAACACAGCGCCATCTAGCCCAAACTAAGCTTTAAGCTTATGCTATAATATCTAAACAACTGATAAACATACTTATATATTTCTAAATACATACATATTATTAGGGCGATGTGGTCGCAAAGCGACAAAGCCCTTTCAATAAAAAAAAAAACATACATATTATTCATAGAAAACACCCAAACTCCGAAACAAACATTTGTGAAGCACTCAAATATTTGTTCCGACCCGGAAATCAAACCCGGGACCTCAGCGCCACAGTCGCATACACTACTACTTACGCCACCGAAGTAGTTGATATTGTTTATTACGTCTACAAACTTAAACGGCTGGAGAAATTTGGATAAAAATTGGTGTAAAAATTGGTTGAAAACCTAAGCTAGTTTTTATTCTGCGAACTGGTTGCTGTGCTGAACGGGTACGGGAAAACCCTTCCACGCAGAAGGAGCTGCGGGTATGCTCTAGTTTACAAAAGTGTTTCTTCATGGTGCCAGATATTATTTCAACCAATCACTTCAGGTCCTGAGGTGTTACCGAATATTCAATCAATCAAGCAATAAAATCAACCTATCGGGAGTCCATAGTCCTGGGGGCCAAGTCTACTAATTCAATCGCGTCAGAAAAGAATAGAAATCGTCGCTTAATAGAAAGCCACCGGTTCAATTTTTCACAGATTCGTACTCTAATAGACTTCTATAGGTCGGCTAATAGAATTCTACTAACACGTACCGCGCCATTAGCCGCTAATCAGTTGCATTTTTGATAGTCTACTAACATTTTGACAGCTTCAAACAGCGATTCTGGTTCAATTCTACGGCTTGTCGATAGTAGACTCGGTCCCCTGGACGTTGGCCTCTCTTAAATAATTTGGAAGGGTGATTGGCCTTACAGCTCAAATTGTCCACACAGGTTGACAATTGGCACAAGATTTAGTTTCGAGATTTTCTATTCTTTGCAATGAACTCGTGCGTTAGTTAGAAGGTACGCTACTTGCAGGATAGGCCGACTTGAGCACCAAAGATAAGCAGCCCTTGTCGATTATTCATGCCTAAATTAAATGAGATCATTCTGCGCACTGTGCTTAAGGAAAGATTTTTGGCCTTGACATAACGGCGGCGCGGCAGAATATGAAGAAGTTGGACTATAAGTAATTTTAGATGTATATGCTCATAACTCGTAGCCTCGCTTACTCTGTGTTCTATATACGATCATTGCGTTAAGCAACTTTCGCTATGGCTGGTCACGGATGGTTGACCGCTTTGTGGTATTTCTATTTACAAGCGTTTACATTCTTCGGAAGCGGTTGCCAGTAACATAGCAGTCGTGGCTCGAAAATTTTTAACAGCACGTCGCCACAACCTGCGCTTGTCCATTCCAACTCGGCAATGGGCTCACCACCTGTTACGTGAGTCGAAAATGCACACGGTGAAAGGTGTGCGTATACTCGTAATATGCCTCTGCCACCCCTTAAAGGCGTGATTAATTGATATGATCATAACTAAGATTTGATGAAAATTTCGATCGTATTACAAAGATACTTTCTAGATAACGCCCACCTTTATTCATGACACATAATAATGAACAAAGGAAAGCGTCCTTAATGATCTTCGAGTCCCGAAGTTATGTGGAATATTCCATATCAGTTGAACGATCACCAATACGTCTCGCAATATCGAAATACCTCTGCCGTGGCACGCGTTCAATAGTTCTGTATTAATATCGGGTTTAATTTATTAGTTTCGGTGGACTTATATCCTTATAATTGCTTAAATATGGATTCAATACTTTAGTTATTATAATTCTCGTAAGAGTTTCAGTCGCGTCCCATGTTTTGATTAGCTTTTCTTATACCAATAAGACGGGTTCAAATAGGAAAATGAAATAGAAGTCTTACAAGGTATAATACAGTTCTTATTTAAAAACAAATTAAAACAAAAACTGGATTTTGCGTAAAAACACTTACCTGTTGTCGATGTCGATCATAATTATAGGTCAGTTATCAGAGATCATGATAAGTGTTTTTACGCAAAATCCAGTTTCAATGTGAGTGAGATTTAATAAAATAAAATAAAAATTGTTTATTTTGCTAGACTATTTTTTAGGCGCTTATAAAATGTCATACACTAGAACTAAATATAAATTTAATATTATTAATGTGACCACCGAATCAGAACGCGGTCCACCGAAGAAGAACCGGCAAGAAACGTAGTACGGCCTTTTTGATGGCCTATTTACAGATTAATATTATTTCACGAAGCCAGCTAATTATTTTTTTATTAGGGGATGAAGAGTAGAAGCGTGCACGTCGCCATCCCTGCCAGCTACGGCTGCAATTCTACTGCAACACGAGTGCCACCAGGGCGAATACTGCTAGGGCGTGCCCCCGAGGCGACGCGCACCAGTTCGTCCCCGCTGGTTTTGTGTGTGCCAGAGCGGCGTAGGGGACCGCCACCCACACGCGCGGCCCGACACGGCGGGAAGTGGAGGATGGAGTGCAGGGTAGCTGCGTGGAATGTTAGGGGAGGAATGACAGATAAGATGAATGAGTTGATGGATGTTATGAATGAGAGAAAGTTAGATGCAGTGTGCTTGACAGAGACCAAGCGCAAGGGCAGCGAAGTCTTGGAGCTCCCGGGTGGGATGCTCGCGCTTTGGTCTGGAGTACCAGAGAGCGAGCATGGCAGTCGGGGGGTTGGAATTTTGCTGTCCTCGCGATTGGCCTCCGGTATGTATGAGTACAAACTGGTAGGTCCTAGAATCCTCTGGATCCGTGTAAAAATTGATTTGACGAAGATTTTTCTGGTAGCTGCTTACGCGCCAGTATCTTCGTCGAACGCGAGTGAGCTAGAGGACTTCTGGGAGAGTATGAGAGAAGCTCTAAATGTGATAGAAGGAAATGAAAGACTTATAGTATGTGGAGACATGAATGGATGGGTGGGTACCGCTCGCGATGGTTTTGAGTCGGTACTCGGGAAGTATGGGGATAAAAGGGTGAACGACGCTGGCAAGCTAATACTGGCATTTTGTAAGGAAAAGGATTTGTTTGTGGCGAACACAATGTTCAACCACAAACAAATTCACATGTATACGAGGAGATGTAAGTCAAAGAGAAGCATGATAGATCTATTCCTAATGGATAGTCGGCTCCGTAAACAGGTGATAGACACAAGGGTTTATCGAGGCGCTGAGCTGGGATCAGACCACTACCAAGTCATAACTAGGATTAGGCATCAAAAGCTGGAAGCTGCAGGATTAGGGATAAATATAATGAAAGTAGCCGAAAAGCTTGGCGACGTCAATGTAAGCAGTGAGAATGTGGAAAGTGTATGGCAGAACCTTAGGGACAGTATGACAAATGCCGCTGTGGAAGTGTGTGGAGAAACGAAAAGAGGCAGTAGTAATAAGCGTGATGCATGGTGGAATGAAGAAGTGAAAGAAGCAGTTCGAATGAAGAAGAAAGCATGGCTAGACTACTTAGCCTCGCGGAATGATTTTAATATGAAAGAGAGATACAAGCTGCAGAAAGTTAACACGAAGGCACTGATAGAAGAAGCTCGTGAATGGTGCAGAATGAAAGCGGATGAAAGGTTGTCGTCCAATTTCCGGGATAATGCCAAGCTCTTCTGGAAAGAGGTAGGCAAGACCCGGAGTTGTTCGGCAATCTGCAGTATGAATAAAGTGCTTAGTGTTAACAATGACGTCCTAACAGAACAAAGTGACGTCCTGCAGAGATGGAGTGAATATTATGGAAAGATGTATGCAAGAAAAGACAGAGATGCCACATCGGGAAGTGGAGCTCACTTCGATGCTCCAGATCCCGATGTCATTGAAGTCATTAGTATGAAAGAAATAGAACAAGCGATAAGAAGTATGAAATGTGGTAAGGCTGCGGGAAAAGACAGAGTTACTGCTGAGATGATCAAGTACGGTGGGTCGCGTGTCTGGGACACACTATGTCTGTTATGCAACTTGTGCTGGCGGACAGGTGAGGTCCCGGATGACTGGCGAGTAGCAGTTGTAGTACCTATTTACAAAGGGAAAGGCTCGCGCCTAAACTGCTCCAGCTACAGGGCGATCAGCTTGGTCAGCTTAGCTAGTAAGGTGTATGCAAAGGTTATAACTGCACGAATGCAAGAAAAGTCTGAAAGGTATTTATGGGAGGCTCAATGCGGATTCCGACGTGGAAGAGGTTGCATGGATCAAGTGTTTTCTCTCCGCATGATCGCGGAAAAGTTTCTGGCTCTTAGCCAGAAGGTTTTCTGCGCTTTTGTGGATCTAGAGAAAGCATTTGATAACGTTGTGAGAGAAACGCTGTGGGACTTGCTGCCAGGATATGGTGTGGACGGCTCGCTACTGCGGGCAATACAGTCGCTTTATAGGGACTGTAAGGCTTGCGTGCGAGTAGAGGGGGATGTGTCACCTCTTTTTGATGTCTGTACAGGCGTCAAACAGGGTTGTGTCATGTCCGCCTGGCTGTTCATAGTGTATCTGGACAGTTGCCTGCAGAAGTTGAAAGATTTTAATATGGGTGTGAATTTGGGTGACTTTACAGTAAACTGTCTGCTGTACGCTGATGATGCGGTGCTCATGGCCCCATCAGAAGCCGACCTACAGACATTAGTCACTAATATGAAAGAGGGATGTGAAAGTAAGGGTCTCCGCTTGAATGCAAGTAAAACTAAGGTTCTAGTATTTGAAAGAGGCGACGTAAGAACTAAATGCGAGATTTGGGTAAACCAGGAACGTCTAGAGCAAGTGAATGAAATTGTGTATTTAGGAAGTATGTTTAGCGCGGATGGAAGATGTGATTAGGATGTAGAACGGCGAGTAGCTGCCGGAAACAAAGTTAACGGTGCTTTGTCCCAGTTAGTAAAGCGACAAAGCATCATAAAGGAAGCACGACTGGCGATTCATAACGCAGTGCTAGTGCCAACTTTGCTTTACGGTAGTGAAACCTGGGTATGTCAGCAGATGCATGAAAGTAAATTGAATGCTGTGGAGATGCATGAATACGTAACGAAGAGATACGCAATATGGCAGGTTTGAATGAAAGTGTCAGCGTTAAGCTGGAAAAGGGCGTGCTCCGTTGGTTTGGACACGTCCAACGAATGAGTGAGGAACGATTGACGAAGAATATATATTGTTCAAAAGTAGAGGGTAGAAGGAGTCAGGGAAGGCCGAGACTTACATATGAAGACCACGTGAGCAGATTGCTCAAAAACGGAAAGGTCAAAAGTACTTGGATACCCAGACGTGCGTGTATGAAGCGATTGATGAATCTCGAAGAAGCGAAAGAAGTATGCATGGATCGCGAAGCCTGGCGATCTGTCCTCTCTGACTACCCCGTCAGGGATACAGCGTGAAGATAGTTAGTTAGTTAGTTAGCTAATTATTTCTCCCTGTCCTGTAAATAGTCTTTAACCTCGTAATAGCCTTTTTTACAAAGTTATTTTTTTTATTAACCTCTTAAATTTATTTAATGGCAAATATCTAAGGTCAAGGGAAGCTTGTTGTAAAAGCGTATACAGCACTTGGACTTTGTACTAAAGTTATTGTTACTGGGTGTAGGATACTTGGTTGTATGTTATGTTGCTACTCTACTCGTAGGTTACTGGTACAATAAATGTTAGCTATATGTTGTATCCTACAAATTGCCTTGCTTTCAATTGTAGCCTGCCTTGCTGCTATACTCACACTTTCAGTTCCAGTAGGCTGTTGCTTGTTCTTGGACTCATACGAAGTCGAAGGTTAAGTGAGTAATATTTATGGTTAGTGAACCGGGTATATTTCGCGTGAAATAGAAAACATGAGTTGACCACACCCTTGACGTTATTGCATCATCCTATTACGTAATCGAGAATGTGTCCCCACCACACAACATATAATAATAATACTTATTATTATATATTGTGTGGAACATATAATAAACAGAACATATAATAATATTATTATATGTTCTGTGGTTCCCACAGTTGCTTTTTACCCAAAAAAAATAGTTTTTATAAAACAATTATAATAACAACTTGGAGTGCAGAAGGCATACAGGAATGCGCAGTGTAAGCACATTAAGGCCCGTATTCCAGAACGTTTCTCAATACTCGATCGACGCTTGAGACTAGATTTTGCCTTATAAAATCTACTCTCAAGTGTTTCTTGAGTGTTGATAAACGTTCTGGAATACGGACCTTAGTCGGACATTTTTTTATAATTACGTGAGGATCTCGATTGGGGCTGTAATGTACTTATAGTTTTACGCAATTTATCTAAATATTCGTGATGACAACTTATTTGTTCTCCTTGTTGGAAAAAATCTGACGGTAATCTTAGGAATTGCCGTAGACCATTTCTGAGGTACTTAATCCTGTATCCGATCTCAGAGCAGTTCTAGTAATTCGTCTGTCCAATCTGAATAGTTTATCATGCGGGCTGCTAAAGCATTTTTTAGCAAGCGATGCCATCTCTCTATTCGCCTATTGCCCTGTGGATGGTAGACAGTTGTATGGAATTTTTTTACCTAAGATTTTCATTAAAGAGCTAAAAAGGTCACTCTCAAATTGTCTGCCCTGGTCAGTGGTGATTCTCAGCGGGCAACCAAATCTGCTAATCCAATAATTGACAACAACTTTGGAGACTGTGTCAGTTGATATATCTGAAACCGGGATTGCTTCTGGCCATTGCCTGCAGCGATCTATAATATATAAGCAATATCTGTAACCTTGACGTGACATCGGTAATTTACCTACTATGTCCGTATGTGTGTGTGCCTCGGTTGCATAAGTGGTAGTCTCGGGTACGAATCGCGAATCGCAACAAATATTTGCGTGGTCCGTAAATGTTTGTTTCCGAGTTTACGATAAAAAGTTTATCAGTAGTCTATATCATATAGAACAAGCTTAAATATTAGCTTTAATTGGGCTTGATGGCGTGTGAACCAAAATAAAAAATAGAAAATTAAAAATTAGACTTTCCCATCTCATTGTGAGATACGATAGTGCACAGAAACTCATAGGTCTAAAATTGATAAAATTGTTAATAAATCTCATCATCATCATCATCCGAGCGTATGTCCCAGTTGCGTCTCGCGACGCCCGGGGTCCGCTTTCCTACATTTTCTCCTCCACTTCGCACGGTCGTCGGCATCCCCTGTAGTGAGACCATTGGCACGCATGTCATCCCTTACGACGTCAAGCCAGCACTTCTTGGGTCTTCCCCTCTTACCGGGACCCGGCGGGGCTGACATGGCCAGACATTTGTTACCTACGTAACCCGGCGGTTGCCGCAAGACGTGACCATACCAACGAAGGCGACACTCTTGCAACTTGTCTGCAATGTCACGGACGTGAAGGCTGCCGCGGATGCGAGAGTTCTTCACGCGGTAGCAGCAATCTGCCCCTCTCCGCGTCTGCCAGCGCAATATCGTCAGCATACATGAGCAACCATGGAGGCTGCTCATGCGAGTTCCTGATGCTGTTCGACAATTCGTCTAATATTACACTGAACAGAAGCGGACTAAGGACCGAACCCTGGTGTACCCCGACGGTGATGGGGAAGGGTTTCGTGTCGCCAACAGCAGTCCGAACCATTGAATCGGAGTCACAGTACATGTCCCGGATAGTGTCAATATAGACCTCTTGAACCCCTTTGGACCGCAGTGCCCACCAGATCATCGCACGAGGAACACAGTCGAAGGCCTTCTGCATGTCTAGAAACAAACAGTGCAGAGGCGTGTTCTTCGACCTGTATTTCTCTGCGACAACCCTCAGGGCAAAAACAGGGTCCGTGGTCCCATGACCAGGGCGAAACCCATATTGACACCCCGAGAGAGTACACGATCGAGTCAAAGATCTTCATGGTGTGGGACATCACCTTTATTCTATGTTGTTTAATAACACGTTATTGTAGCTGTAAATCTTCCATGTACATTAAATAAATAAATAAATAAATACCACGGTAGCTCCCACACTCCTGCACTGATCCCTTACCTTTGAAGACTGGAGTAATAATACTCAGTCTCCATTGATTTGGGATCTGCCCGCTGAGGAGTATGCGGTTAAAAAGGTTTGCTAAGATGCCCACACCGCGAGGACCCATCGCCTTCCAGGCTTCGATGAGGACTCCATCGGGTCCGACAGCTTTCCGATTCTTCATGCGGCGAAGCGCAGTCAGAACTTCTCCAGGCGTTACCGGTGGCACTAGTCCCTGATTCGGAGGGAGGTCCGGAGGCTGCACCTCTTTGTGCTGTTTATTAAGCAGCTCGTGGAAGTACGAGCGCCATCTCTCCTTTACCGCGAGGTCTTCGCTTAATAGGTTGCCCTCAGGGTCTTTTACACAGCGACACTTGGATATATCCTGTGCCGCTTTGACCCTGGAGCGCGCCAGCTTATAGATGAGCTTCTGCCCCTCAGACGATTCCAGCTTATCATACAGAGGTTGTAAGTGGTCTCGTCTGGCTCTGGCTACAGCTCTCTTTGTGGCGCGCTTGGCAGCCCTGTACGCGTCGCGGTCTTCGGGAGATCCGGTCGCTTGCCACTTTTTAAAGAGGGCTTTCTTCTCCCTAGTCTCCCTCTGGACTGCGTCGTTCCACCACCAAGTTTCTTTGTCACATTTGCGTCCACCCTTAGACTCACCGAGCACCACCTTCGCCGCTCCAAGGATGGCCGCCTGAACTTTGTCCCAGTAATCTCGAACTGGCCCGCCTTCAGTGTCGGTGCAGTTGTCACCGACAGCTGAGACGAACTACTGGGACTTAGTTTCATCAAGCAGCCACCATCTGATGCGGCGCTGGCACAGCTCGATGCGTTTGCCTTTGGGCTTCACGCAGAGGTCTATGACAAGGAGACGGTGTTGTGCAATAAGATTCTCTCGGGGTATGACCTTGCAGTTGGCCACCTTGCCGATGCTGTGTCGCCTAGTGAGTAGGAAATCGATCTAAGTTGTACGCCTCCCGCTCTTGTAGGTGATGAGATGTTCGGATTTCTTTTTGAAATACGTATTCACAATGGCCAGATCGGCAGCCGCACACGTTCTGAGGATAGTTTCTCCTTCAGCGTTGCGGGTGCCGTATCCAAAACCACCATGGACACGCTCAAACTCCTCCCACCCCGTTCTCCCCACCAGGCGCACCCGTGTAGTACAGCTTGTAGCCTTTCTGCAAAGGCCGGGCTTTGTTGCCCTTCCACCGAGTCTCCTGCAGGAACGCCACGTCCACCCTCCGCCTGGAGAATACTACGGCCAACTCTACCACACGCCCAGTCAGCGTGCCAATGTTCCACGATGCGAAGCGGATACGGGTTGGGGCTAACTTCTTTAGCCGTGCTGGCCCGACACACGGCAGCCCTAGCCCACTTGCCACAGGAGTCGGGCGGGGCTCCTGCCCGCCGTTTTGCGGCGGCGCCCTATCCCTAGCAGCTTTCCTATTGTACTTTTCCATTTTTGTTTCAGCGGGTGGCTTTTATGGGATCGACGCCCTCAGACCTCCCAACCCCAGAGGGGAAAGCCAGCGCCAGAGCCTCATCTGTTAATCAGCAGGTGCACGCACTAACACGGGAGGTTGACTTGGGCCCCGAAGATCTTGGTGGGGCCCCTTACACCCAGAATTGTTAATAAAACAAAATTGTTAATAAATCTAAGGAACGTAAAATTCTCAATTTACACTAAAATTTAATTAACATTACAGATTGAAGAAAATGTTAATACTTTGTGAATGAAATGAACACTTTGAATATAAATTCAATCAGAACTCAGAGTATTGCTACTTCCGACTGAGAAAACGTTTAAATCACATCTGGCTGTTCATAATTACTGATAGAACTTTTAGTTTCAAAAGTGTGAAACGAATTAAGGGGTTAAAGGTTTACATAGTTCCTACTTATAGCCTATAATAATAGCGTATCTTCTATTATATCTTTGTATTTAAAGTAAAAATGCACACGAGTCTAGTAATCTTGAACTATTTTTAGTAACTTACATTAAAGTCAAAAATATTATATTCCTTTGTATATCCAAGTGTATTTTAACCTTAGGATCTAAGCTACTAAACCGATTGATAAGTTTAAAATAGTGAGAAATGCTGAACAGAAATGGCATATTTTTTCTTTTAAAAAAATGTAAGAATATCTATATACATAAGTCTACTGTAAGTCGTTAGTCGACTCTAAGTACTGAACAGGTATTAGTTTTCATTAATACCGCTAGGCTTAGCTTAAATATCTCCAGTAAAGACGTGCAGGTACAGCTATCGGAAATTACTATGTTAATCTCTTTTTGCACGCATCCGCTATTAGAACTATAGCTAAATTTCACGTAGGTGCTACGTTAAGTAGCGACTTGATTTAATATTCACAAAACCATTAACCTAAATAAGGCTCTTATTTATCGGTGAATTCTTGTTTTTTTTTTCTAAATTGTATAAACTCGGGCCTAATAATTTCAAAAATGTATATCCTTCTAATATTATAAACGCGAAAGTTTGTAAGTCGATTTTTGTAAATGGATGTTTGTTGCTCTTTCACGCAAAATCTACTGAATGGATTTTGATAAATCTTTACAATAATATAGCTTACATATCAGAATAACACATACTACTTTTTATCCCGGGAACAAGTTTCTACTGTACCTTGATTTTTTTCTTTATATACTAGAATGACATTTCTGTATGTCATTATTTCTTTTTAATGTTGCAAGTTTGCAACCGTAGTGCATTACTTAGTCGATTTAGTTTATGAATCGAATGACTCGACTTGTAGGAAAGGATTATAAATACTATTTTATTAATATTAATACTACAATAATGTTGTAAATATTTCTTAACTATTATTTTTGCTCTGTGAAACTCTGTGGGACTTGCTGCCCGAATATGGTGTAGACGGCTCGCTACTGCGGGCAATACAGTCGCTTTATAGGGACTGTAAGGCTTGTGTGCGTTTAGGGGGGGATGGTTCACCCCTTTTTGACGTTGGTACAAACGTCAAACAGGGTTGTGTCATGTCCGCTTGACTGTTCATAGTGTATCTAAACAGTTGCCTGCAGAAGTTGAAAGATTGTTATATGGGTGTGAATTTGGGTGACTTAACAGTAAATTGTCTGCTGTGCGCTGATGGCCTCATCAGAAGCCGACCTTCAGGCATTAGTCAGTCACTAGTATTTGTAAGAGATGGCGTAAAAACTAAATGCAAGACTTGGGTAAACCAGGAACGTCTAGAGCATGTGAATGAAATTATGTATTTAGGGATTATGATTATGGAGGGTTTGGTGCGGACGGAAGATGTGTTTGGATGTAGAACGGCAAGTAACTGCCGGAAACAAAATTAACGTTGCTTTGTCTCATTTTGTAATGCGACAAAGCATCGTTAAAGAAGCACGACTAGCGATTCATAACGCAGTGCTAGTGCCAACTTTGCTTTTCGGTAGCGAAACGTGGGTATTTATCACAAACAATTTTCGAAGTGATCGAAAATGACAAGGGGTCGACCGAATACGTAACTACGTGATGCGCAATTTGGCAGGTTTGAATGAAAATGTCAGCGTTAAGCTGGAAAAGGGCGGTCTCCGTTGGTTTGGACACGTCCAACGAATGAGTGAGGAACGATTGACGAAGAAGATATATTGTGCGAAAGTAGAGGGTAGAAGGAGTCAGGGTAGGCCGAGACTTACATATGAAAACCACGTGAGCAGATTGTTTAAAAATGGAAAGTATTTGGATACCCAGACGTGCATGCATTAAGCGATTGATTAATCTGCAAGAAGCGAAAGAATTATGCATGGATCGCTAAGCCTGGCGATCTGTCCTCTCTGACTACCCCGTCAGGGATATAGCGTGAAGATAGTTATTATTTTTGCTCTTGGATGTCGATAGCACTGCGGGAGCAAGCACGTCATGCTCGCAAAAGGGGCTTAGAGGGAGCGAGTAGTACTCTCCAAACCGATCCGCAGTTTGTCGTCGTAAACTAATTTAATACGTTATTAGGTGACAAACGAAACAAACGCCATTGTGCTCAAAAAAACTAATGTAGTTTTGGGAATTGGTGTTTCCACTGTTTAATATGTTAAAAGATATGAAAGAGAATGTGTTGCTGACTTCGCCGTAACGATCTGGCCATTGACTGTCTTTTAAAGACAAGTTCGACGTGTTCACATTTTCTGCCATTCAACGCAAAGCGCACAGTTTTTAAAACGTCGTTTATAAACTTCTAGTCAGAGTAAAATCCGATCTGTTGCTGATCCATAGCGTACCTTTTTTCCTGTGCGTCACAAACAAGCAACTTAGATGAACGAAGTCGCGTATCTAAACACATTTATACGCAAAATCCGAATAAAACAGCATGACTTAAATTAATTTATTCAATTTTTTTTTATTTAATACTCCATGAATTAGCATAGACACAATTTCAAACTAATCAACTATCCACCTATTATTTTTGGCTCGACACTCATCATCTTTTTATTGCGATAAAGCGGCAACACTCCAAATGTCATTCTAGTCTATAAAGGAAGAAATCAGAGTATAGACTATAGCTAGCCTTCACCACGCGTGCGGATATATAAGAAATCTATAGAAAATGCTTTTAAACTTCGTGCACAATAACTTTCTTTTAATAATAATTAATACTATGTCTCAACACATACTTCAGCGGCCTCTGTAAATAGGTAGGTACCTACGGAATAATACTACACGAATCAAGACAATAATAATATGTGCATTGCGTAACCTCAAAACTTATAATAATAGGTATAGTGTTGTGTGCATAACAGACTCCCGGAAAACAAACATGGATTAATCCTGGCAGGAAATAATTAATGAGTTTATTTTATAGCCTTCTGTGGCCTTAACAGTAACTTGCCAATGTTCCGTATATAGATTGCTATTTTCGATTGACTTAGGGTTTGATCGGTAGACTTGCATGGGAAGTCAGTTCAGGCAGAATCTAAATCTATACTTATATATAAAGCTGAAGAGTTTGTTTGTTTTTTTGGTTGAATGCGCTAATCTCAGGAGCTACGGGTCGGATTTGAAAAAATCTTTTAATAAAAAAAATTTTCTCTTTAAAAAAAAAAAGAAAAAAAAAATATCCATCACGCCTTATCCCCGAAGGGGTGGCAGAGGCATATTATATGCCCACTTTTCACCGTGTGGATTCCTGTCACACGTAATAGGTGGTGAGCCCATTGCCGTGTTTAAATAGACAGACGCAGGTTGTGGCGAACTGCTGTTGAAGGTTTTCACGCCGCCCATAAGGCCTTCAACCAGGCTTAACGACTGCCATTTTACTAGCAACCGGGACCAACGGTTTAACGTGCCTTCCGAAGCACGGAAACGCTCGCAAATATAAATGCCACAAAGTGGTCACCCATCCAAGGACCAGCCATAGTGAAAGTTGCGTAACTCAGTGATCGTTTACAGAACACTGAGACCGCGGGGCCGCGAACACAAAAAGATTTTTTCAAGTCCGACCAGTAGCTCCATTTATCGAGGAAGGCTATAGGCTATATATCATTACGCTACTACATTGGGGAGCAGAACAGTAGTCATAAATGTCAACTAATCGGGCAATTTTTATGCATCATTGTAGAATTTATAAGCGACGGGATTAAATATGTGCGACGGGAAGTCAAAATATTCTACGGGCGAAGCTGTAGGGGATCTAGTACTAACATATAAAGTTGAAGATTTTTTGTTGTATGCGCTAATCTCAAGAACTACTAGTCCAAATGGAAAAATTCTTGTTGTGTTGGATAGTTCATTTATCGAGGGAGGCCATAGGCTATGTAACATCACGCTATTACGCAAGAGAGCGGAGTAGCAATCATAAATATCAACAAATCGGGTAAATTTTCATACAATTTTGTAAAAGTAAAAAGCGACGGGATTAAATTGATGCGACGGGGATTCAAAGTATGTCACGGGGGAAGTCATGGGGTTCAGCTAGTAGAATATAATAGTACAAACTTTATTATACACCAATGCTAAATTTTCTTTTAAAACGATATATTTTGAGTGCTTTTTTTCACAGCGCTATCTAGCCTAATGTTAGCTTGTGCTGTGGGATCTAGGTAACTGATAAACATACTTATATTTTTCTAAATACAGACATAGCAAACATCTAAACTTACAAAACAAAGATTTTTGGATCACGCAAATAATTGTTCCGATCCGGGAATAGAACACGAAACCTCACCTAGATTTTAATTTTATAAATATACGAGTACAGAGGGCGCCCTATCACTAAAAATCAATCTCTTGCAACCTTTTAACCTCTGAAGATACCGACAACAAAATTAAGCACCTACTTTTAATAATGTACTAGCGGATATCCCAGGTTTTACCCTCGTAGTGCCCGTTCTCGTGGAAATACGGAGATAAAATGTAGCCTACGTTACTCTTTATAACATCAACAGTCTGCGAGTAAAATTTCCGTTAAACACATGTCCATTTCTTTATAATCTGGAATACGTATATGAAATTTTATGACACAATGGCCTTCTGGCAGCTGGCACCCCTCGTGTTCCTGGGTGCCTTCAAGTGCCCGCTCGATCGCTCTCCACCCCCCCTCTGTTCTCAAAGGGACGTTTGGGGACGGCTAAACGCGAGCGCAAGCCAATCTCCTCCGGGAGATCGTGGGGGGAAGCACATCTGGCCACCCGGGAGACCCTTATTTTGGGGTATTCCCTTAGCTGGGTCGCAGTGAATAGCCCTCAGGCCTATCCTGCGACCCGGTTGGGGAGAAGGTGAAACACCGCGGGATTAAGTGGATAAGGAGTACACACCATTCCTGCTGCCCCTGCAGTAGGAATGATGGCGCGTAAACGCATTTACTGCGACAAAAAATTGAAATTTTATTTCTATAAATCTTAAAAATTATGAACTTTCATACAACCATTCATAACTTATTTTACCCCTTAGAGACGAAATTTTAAAAAACCTTTGATAATGAGCCTATATATTATTAGAGTAGCTTACTCTAAAATGTTTAAGTTTATAGGTCTTAGGGCTTCGGCTGGGCGTTGATTATAAGAATGATTCACCTAGCAATTTGATGAATAAAGCATGAGGCTTTATTAATCAAATTGCTAGGTGAATCCCATATTTTTATAGCTAAAATTTAGCAAAATCGCGATATATGTGTCCATTGATTTCTAATCAGAAATAAGTGTAGGTTTCATGACTCTAACTTTGAATATGACGAACTTTCATACAACCGTTTATCCATTACTAGCTGTCCCGCCCGGCTTCGCCCGTGACATACTTCGAACCCCGTGGCACCCATTTAATCCCGTTGTTTAATAATTTCACATCCACAATAATGTTTGAACCTTAGATTATATAAACACCATAATCTAAGGTATGAACATTTTCCAAATTCATTGATTACTTCTCCGCTCTCCAGTACCTAGGTACCTACCTACCCGCACGGCCCGGTCGAATTAAATTAATTTCTTTGCGCCTAATTTTGTATTTGTGATAACTCGTAAGATATTCATTTAATTTGCAAGGTGTAAAGGGACAAAATAATCTTCATGAAATGCTGAAGCCAACTAACGTAGTAAAAATGATAAGGATTAATAGCATATTTGTGTAAATAGCCTTCAAATTACCGCTTAATAATTGCTGTTTTTTTTAAGTATTAAAATGAATATAGTATGTTATTCTTAAGAGATATCTTATCTTCTTCGTAGATCTTTTTTGTAGACCTTTATTAGATACACAATTGCACCGTACATTATTTTGTTATATCTCAAAGGGTTTAGGCAGCGTTTATGTTGAAAGCTCCCAGACGGCTTATTTTTTCCGACATCCCCAACAAATATCGTTATAATTTGGTCAATATATACAAAAACTTAACAAATTATACATAAAAACCTTCTATGAGAATCACTCTAACTATTAAAAAAAACCGTATCGTAATCCGTTGCGTAGTTTTAAAGATCTAAGCATACATAGGGACAGACAGCGAAAAGCGACTTTGTTTTATAATAAGTAGTGATTTTACCCCCTTATGGTTGGAATTTTGAAAAATCCTTTCTCAGTGGGTGTCTACATTATAAAGTGTCTACAATATACTATCCTCCAAATTTCTGGTTTCTAGGTGTAAAAAAAACGTTCTCAAACACTATAGAGTAGAAATTATTTAAATTATTTTAAGCAAATGTTTTTTCCCATACAGTGTAGTTTTAAGGGGAAGCAACAGGAAAAATCAAGGCATAAACTAGTTTCTCTGTCTCTACAGAGCCTATGTTTATATTAAGTTATCTCATTTGGCATAACAGGAAAACCGCGGAACTGATTGGTATTTATCAAGGAAAATCCAACTTTAAATTATAATCCGTAAGGTATATTTTTGAATGTGTAGTAGTTAACGTTTTAATTTTTTATAAACATACATATAAAATCCATTTATAAAGTCATGGTGTGTTACTTAATAGTGTTCATATTTAGTTGGCTGGTTCTTGCTGTTTGGTCGTGTGCACAGACGATATTTAAAGAAATGAAGGTTTTGGTTGTAGTATTAGCTTTGGCTATAGTTGCCCAACTGGCAAATGCTGGTTATGCATACTCCTTGAATGATTTGATTCAATCATATCAGAAACAGCGAGAATTGGGTAAGTGAAAATTGAATTTATTAGTCCGATTCCCGTAATTTTAAGTGACTAGTTGTATTATTATAAATGCAATGTGTTACCAAAAGAATTCCATATTTAAACTACTTAAAAATACCTTGACATGCCATAGAGTTACTGTACTAACATGGTATTTTATGTAAGGTCCAGGAGCAACTGCATCAAGATGTTTTATTTGAATTTGGATGCGAACTCGTATATTATGGATATTGGGATCAGTAAGTCAAAATAGTAGTCAGGGAGCTTGTTCTTAAAACCTTTGATATGTTGCCCATAAACGTCCACTTTAATCGCCATTACAAACTAGGCCAGTATAGAATTAAATCTGCTTAAAACATGGTTTGGTTTTATTTTTTTCTGTAAGGCTGATTACTAATTACGCCTTCTTCTCCTATTAGTACCTCGAGTGGCAATAGGACCTCTTCTGTAAATGAGCAAATACAGAAACCAAAGCTGGTTTGATATTTTTTTCTTTTTACTATTTTTACCCCTCTTGGGGAAATCTCATCTAATTGTTTAGTCCCGGTTGCATCCCAGTTATTTAATCTTGAACTTCTGATTATGTTATTTCTCTTACTTGACGTAGTAAGTCTGTACTCCAACTTGACTAATTTCATTATTTTTTTTGGAAAATACAAACTCGATACGTGTCTAGAAACTTAGGGCCGGCAACGTTAATAGGTATATGACCTAAGGTTTTATAAACGTGGTAAGTTACTTTAGAATTAAAAAAATCACGGGTAGCATTTGGGAGTGCCGCCAGAAGTGAAAACTAAATTTAATAATAATTTATTTACCTAGACGCGTTCGCGGTCTACTATATGTACATTAATATATGCACCACTATAGCTGCGTCTCGTAACGGTGTCGCGAGTCCACAGATTTTATCTCATCTAAAATATACGCACCGCGCTTAAAATAAACTGATAGTGACAGATGGAGGAGGCTTACTATATCACAACGATCGTAGAATTGGGATAAGAAGGAGACGAAGATAAAAAGTGTGCACAAATTTTTCTCATACCTTTCTTGAGATATTATATTATGTAAGGAACGCCTGGGCCGATTTTTATGATCCTTGTTAGGCGAATTTTTCTCTACTCCAAATAGTAAAAAAAACAGAAATGACAATTTCTGGCATTTCTTCATTCTCAAGGCGTACATGGTTAAATGTTAGCTTAAATAATGTTTTAACTTTGTTTCAGAAACCAATAGTATAGAAGAGGCAACTGAAGCTCTATACATTCCAATGCGGTTGAGGGATTGTACCAACCCAGCTTGTGACGCCATTTGTAAAGCGCTTGGGTTCAATCATGGGAACTGTGTGTCTGCTACTACATGCCACTGTTACAACTAAATAGTTTTTATATAAGTTTTAAATTAAAACGCATCTGTCAGTAATTTTTATAAAACATATTGTTTTTTTAATTTTTTTTTTCAATATAAGTCAGTCTTAAATAAAATCTTTTTTTTTTGCTTTTTTATAAACCCGACTACGAAACTAACTTAAGGCGTGGGTTGTCTGGATCTAGGGTAAATCTTTATTAAGCACTACTTGTGCAACACGGTTTTTCTTCCATGACATTCTTCGTCAATCAATTCTCGTCAGTTCAGTTTACTCCCAATTTATATATTTGTCTACAGTAACTTGGGATTCATTGATATTTACACTCAGTAACAAGAAGTGGAATCTCTTATTGCGTTTTTTCAAAGAATGTAAATTAACTAGTACAAAGGCCTTTTTTAAACGTTACCACTTTAAATTTCCAATAAGATCTTTTTATGTGCTTTTGTTCATTTTATATCCGACTAGCTGGCTCGCGCGGCTTTGCCCGTAACAATCTTTAAACTCCCGTCAGTTTATCAGTCACGCCTTTATCCCCGTCGCACCCATTTAATCCCGTCGTTTATTCGGTACTTTTAGAATATCCTATGAAAATTTGCCCGATTTGTTGACATTAGTGATTACTGCTCCTCTTTCCAGGTAAGTAGCGTGATGATATATAGCCTTCTGTATACTGAACCAAACTATAAGATATCGCAAAAACATAATTGAAGCAGAGTAGGTCCCAGATACCGATTTGGCTGAACGGGAAAACTTAGAGAAGTTTTCCCGTTCCTGTGTCCCACAGGAACTTGTTCCCGGGATAAAAAGTAGCCTATGTCCGTCTCCTGGCTCTAAGCTACCTCCTCACCAATTTTCAGCCAAATCGGTATCTGGGACCTACTCTGCTTCAATTATGTTTTATAAAAGCCGCGAGCGTCAACTAGTTTTGAATAAAATCACTTGTACTTTTCCACAAAATTTACTTTTTAACGGGACCAGTTTGAAATAGGAAATTTTGTGGAAAAGTACAAGTGTTTTTGTTTTTGTATACTGAAGGTTGAGCTATCTGATAACATAGAATTTCTATGATAAGATAATATTCTAGAGGGTATAAAAATTAAGCTCACAGGCACTTTTATTGTATGGCTTGCTTGATCATTTGCAAATAAACAAATAACGCTGCGAGTATGAAGCTCTTAGTAATTACTTTTGCGATAGTTCTTGTCGCTGAGTTTGCTTATGCTGCTGCTGATAAACCTGACTTCAATGACCTGACAGAAGTGGAAAAAGGAGAAGAAAACCCTGTTAAAGAACTGCAATATCTGGGTAAGCAACAACTGCAAGAGCAATATTTATCAGTCGTCTAGAGCTATAAAGATATAGCTCTGTATCAGTCTGTATCAGTACAATTATTCTGAGTTTCTAATAGTTCCTATATTTGTAAACTTTTCCTTTCTAAATACTTACAAACATAATTTAAAACAAATTACTGCCTCGGTGGTGCGGTGGTAGTGTATGTGACTGCCGCGACTGAGGTCCCGGGTTCGATTCCTGGGCCGGAAAAAATATTTGTGTGATCCACAAATGTTCGTTTCCTATAAATAATATGTATGTATTTAGAAAAATATATAAGTATGTTTATCAGCCATCTAGATCCCATAACACAAGTTTATATTAGCTTACTTTGGGCTATACGGCGGTGTGTAAAAAAATGTCCCACAATATTTATTTATTGTATTAAAATAAATATAAATATTGTGGGACACTTTTTACACAGCGCCATCATTCAAGGAGTCACCCAAAATCGAATACAAATGGAGATGATTTTCCATTCTCCTCGCTTTAGTGATTTAATAACAACACTATGAGGATGAGATGATTTTCTTATCCTAATACTGTTCTATCATACTGTTTTGTTTCAGACAACGACGTCGACGGTGTCGCCGAGACTGAAGACCTTCCAAACATGGTGAGAAGGTGCAATAACACACACTGCAATAATATATGCAGAAGACTGGGCTTTAAACGTGGTGAATGTATCTCTGCCACCACCTGCCGTTGTTATAGAAATAGATAGACGGTTGTTATAAAGCTGTTGTTGCGTGTGTGTTCGTACAAAGCTAAAATTAATAAATATTTGATTTTGGAATACACTACAAATAATTCTTTTCATACTCAAGTTGCATGTATTGAATTTAAGTACCCAAATTCATTACCTAGCTCCTTTTACCGTTTTATTTTTACTTTTACATTCGTAATTTATGGGTAGGGACTTGTACCTACTTATGATGTAATTTTTCTCTTTCAATTTAAGTGCTTAATTTGTTAAATTCAAAATATTAAATGACTAAAAATGCATATTTCAATTATGATTGTTTTATTTACACATTGACCCAGGAAAATTTTGTTGTCTCAGCGTATTCTCAGATATATTTTTGAGCTTCACAGATGGAGGAAGCAAAATATATATTATACTTAAATTCGACTAATCGGTGTTCTTTGTCACTCAAATCACTCTTAAGATTAGACGATTGTTTCCCGTAGTCAAAAATCATTGCCGCTGCTGGACGAAGGTCCTAATGTTCGGTTTCTACGCGGCCGTACAAGTTGGTACAAGGTTTAATTTTGAGTTCTCCTTCTCTTTGCCATGACCTCGTCCTTTAACCAGCACGTGTATCTCTTGCAGATGAGGTTGGCTTAAGCCCGGAATATTGCGGTAGTGCCCCATCGCACCCAATATTGGGCACAGTGAAAGTTTTGCGGAACTTATAAATAAAACAATTTATAGGCTAAATTAGTACAATACTGCAAATGCCGGAAATAGGCAAATGCAACTCAAGTATGAGTGGGAAGATTTACTAATACTCGTACGAGACAGGCAATTGCCATTTTCGCTGAGGCATATATAGTGATTTTCTCAAAAGAATGCAGGAAAATAAAACATACTAACTAATATTAAAACTTACATTAGTCATATTGGGGCATTCACTAAAGAAAACGTTACTGATTTCCCTACAGTAGATTTTACGCGGCAAGAGAGAAAATCTTACTGTCTTTCACTTTTGACTGCCTCGATCCATAAATGTTTGTTTCGGAGTTTGGGTGTTTCCTATGTAAAATATGTGCATGTATTTAGAAAAAAATAAGTTTATATTTTTAACATTTCTTTATTTAATTTTTATCGTTTATATATAATTTTGTTTTCTCAATAGTAGCCATTCCATATAACTACAACAAAGATTTTGAATAGTAAAATATTTTTTCATGATATGGATCGATTAGGGCAGTAGAATTATTACCAGAATTCACTTAAAACTATAATTATTTTTGTTTTATATTTGGTTTTGTTTTTAAAAGTTTTTACTGCCAAACAGTTTAATTTTTTGGTAACGCGGGGAATGCCTTTATGCACTTACATGTGTGGGGCTCCCGGCCCGTGAGTGATGGGCCGTCCTAACCACTAAACGCCGCGGTGTTACGCCTCACCTTAAAACCGACTCGCAGGGTAGGCCTGAGGTTAAATCACTGCGAGCCGGCAAGGGGCACCCCAGAGTGGAGGGGTTCGTCTCGGAGCGGCCGATATGCGACCACCCTGGAGCTCCCTAAGGAGCTGAAGAACTTGCCTGCACCTCCACCGCTCTCGAGCGCCCCTCTGTAAGCAGAGGAGGTGAGAGCGGCCGGTACAGTGGTACAAAGTGAGCACCCCCTGGAACACAGAAAGGGTGCCCGTTGCCAAGTGGCCAGTTGGGCGGAGTCCCCCGACCTTAGCCCACGGCCAGACACAACTCGGGGGCGTGCATGTAATCTGCACGTCGTCGCCCCGAGCGTACGGGACTGACGCTCCCGCACCCGCAAAGCTTCTCGTTTGGCCACCATCACCTAACTAGCAAACGAGGCGATGGCGGCCCAGCACTGTTGGCTGCCAACTATGGCTCGCACCGCGGCCGGCAGCGACAAGTCGACACCAATTGTGCCCGTGAAGGCGATAGGCGGCCCGTCCTACGCCGGGCACACGGCGAGTGTGTACTGTCAAATACGGCGAGGTAGCGTTAATTTTCACAAGGAATTTGATACCGGGTGATATTCATAACACTAATAGTTCTTTATCAATACATTACAATTTTGACCGTCAGTTAGTCTGGTAGTGGTGAAACCAAAAGTTATAATTTGCCAATTAAGCTAGACTTTCAAATAGTATTAGCGCCAATACAACTCAAAGGTCTATGTTAAGTGGTATAAACTATTTATGTATGGGGAACTTGAAGTGCCGCCGTAGCCGCATCGGTGACGGACACGTTGAGCGAGCGCGCGCCCGTCGGGGTCGGCACCCTCTGTAGTGAGACCATTGGCACGCATGTCACCCCTAACGACGTCAAGCCAGTACTTCTTGGGTCTTCCCCTCTTATCGGGACCCGACGGGGCTGACATGGCCAGATATTTGTTTCCCACTAGCCCAGTGGTTGCCACAAGACGTGATTATACCAACGAAAGCGACACTCTTGCAACTAGTCTACAATGTCACGGACGTAAAGGCTGCCGCGATGCGAGAGTTCCTCACGTGATCCATCCACGTGACTCCACACATCTACCGCAGCATATTCATTTCCCTGAGATGCAGCTCCTGCTTGTGTCGCTCCAATATTGGCCACGTCTCACTGCCATGTAAAAGGACAGGTCTAATGATGGTTTTGTAGACCATTCTCTTCAACCGGATGGGCATCTTTCCTCATCATCATCTCATCATCTCCCGCCATTTAAATTATTAGTGGCAGCAATGCGTGACTTGACATCGCAATCGATGTCACTGGACGTGTGCAATACAGATCCCAGGTATTTAACCTGGTCCGCCTATACGCCGGACGGATGTGAGAACTGTCGAGTTTAGTACTTGGTCTTCGCCACATTTAATTTCAGACCGCCGTTCTCAAGCGTCTACTTCCACGTCAACCATGGAGGCTGCTCATGCGAGTTCCTGATGCTGTCCGACAATTCGTCTAATATCACACTGAACAGAAGCGGACTAAGGACCAAACCCTGGTGTACCCCGACGGTGATCGAGAAGGGTTTCGTGTCGCCAACAGCAGTCCGAACCATGGAATCGGAGTCGCGATACATGTTCCGTGTAGTGTCAATATAGACCTCTGAAACCTCTTTGGCACTCTGCCGTAGGTTTATGTGACAGAGGATGACATGTGTGTTAATGCTAGAACGTGAACAGTAATTTTTTTTATATGAGTCGTTTTGTAAAAGACTGTTTCATCAATTGAATGATGTTTAAAAAAAAACAAACAATGTCATAAAATTATGAATATATTAAATGGAGGAAAAATAATGATGCAGCTGCGTTATCCAGCCAAAAACAAGGATTGTACACTTTTACGTAAACACCAATGCATTAGTCTCGGCTTATGTCCTGGGGGACGAGTCTGCTATTTGCATCGTGTCGAAATAGAATCGAAATCGTCGCTCAATAGAAAGCCGCCGGTACAATTTTGTAAATTTTTCGTAGTCTACTATTACAATCGTACTCCAATAGACTTCTATGGGTAGGCCGATAGAATTCTAGTAACACGTACCGCGCCAGTGGCCGCTAGTCAGTTGCAATTTTGATAGTTTACTAACATTTTGACAACTAAAAACAGCTATTCTGGTTCTATTCTACGGCTCGTCGATAGTAAACTCGGCCCCCTGGTAGTAACATCGGAAGCCATTTTTTTTAATTTACTATTTTTTTAGCATTATCTATGATGACTACTTTACATTATTTTGACTACTTCGTTTCCGGTATTTTTGTTATTGTATGATAAACTATAGTTGTTTATACCTACAGCACGATTCATACTTTGAAGTTATCAATTTGATAACATAGTAGGGTATAAATATTAAGCTCACAGGCATAATTATTGTATAGCTTCCTTGATCATTTGCAAATAAACAAACAACTTTGCTAATATGAAGTTCTTAGTCATTACGTTCGCGATAGTTCTCGTCGCGCAGTTTGCTAATGCTGCTGCTTTTGATTTCAATGACCTGACAGAAGTGCAAGAAGGAGAAGAATATCCAATTAAAGAACTGCAATATTTTAGTGAGTAACCGCTGATCCTTATAACTCTTTACCAACACAGTTATTCTGCGTTTTTGTGTATTTCTGTCCCACGTTATAGGTGGTGAGCCCGTTGCCGTGTTGAAATAGACAGACGCAGGTTGTGGCTACCTGCTGTTGAAATTTTTAAGCCGCCCATAAAGCCTTCAACTTGACTTAACGACTGCCATGTTAATGGCAACCGTTATGTTGTGTGCTATGCTTCTAAATACTTACAAACATAATTATTATACCTACTCAAAGAATCACTCTAAATCGGATATAAAGTGAGTAACTTAATCCTCTTTCTACTCGCTTTTACGATTACAACACTGACTTGATATTCTTATCCTAATACTGTATTTTTTTCAAACTTATCCTCAAATCATAAATTTATTGTCCCCTTTTTATTTTCAGAAAACATCTATATTGACACTGAGACTGAAGACCTCCCAAACATGATGAGAAGGTGCAATAGCGTAAGCTGCAATAATGCTTGCAGAAGACGTGGCTATAGACGTGGTGAATGTATCTCTGCCTACACCTGTCGTTGTTATAGATAGGCGGTTCTTATAAAGCACTGAAAACCAATAAACATGTAATTCTGGAAGACACTACGAATAATCTTTACATATATATACTAATTAGTTGCATGTATAAAAATACGTGTACCTAAATTTATTAGTTCTTATTACCGTTTTTTTTTACATACGTAATTTATGGGGAATGGGTAAATATAAATTTACCAAATATCGATTAATTACAGAAATTACAGATTGTTTCTTTAAATTACAGTGAATATGTGAAAATTTTTGAAATATTAAATGAAACAATTATAAACATTTAGCTTTTAGTAATTTTTCTTCCAGAGTGCACTCTGTTAGATATCTTTTGAAGCTTTACTGGAAATCTGATGTAGGAAGCTAATATCTTTTATAGCATACATTTGATATATTGGTAGTCTTTGTTGACACAAATCACTCTTATTACTAGATGACTCTTTAAGACTTCCAATTTTAGCTTCCCACGTACACGTACAGGTTGGCTCAAGGTTTCATTTCGAATTCTCCTACTCTTCGCTATGACCTCGTCCATTAGCACGCAGGTACATCACATGCTGGTGAGGCTGACTTACGCCCCGACGATATTGGTAGGACCCCATTGCACCCTATTCTGTAGTAAACAAGGAACCCTTACAGTTTCACCATATCCATCGTTCCATTCTTAGTTCAACCCTAGAAAGTACAAGAAAGCTGAAGTTGTATGTTATATTTTTACTGCTACCTATGATCCGCACGCTATCCCCGGATATTTCTAGAGTCCATCCTTAGGAGCCTATGGTCAGATTTCCTACTATTCTCCATATCCTTCGCAGGGTCTTCGTCATCCTTTGTAGTGAGTCCAACAGCGCACATGTCATTTTCTACCTAGCGTTTCGGGCGTTTCGGGGCTGCCTCTCGCTCTGTGATCAGGCGAAGGTGGCATGACGAAGCACTTGTTCTGTATGTCTCATTTAGATCTTCTGTGGTGATGCGTCGGTGGCGCGTGGTAGTGTATGCGACTGCCGCGGCTGAGGATTCCCAGGTCGGAAAAAATATTTGTGTGATCCCCAAATGTTTGTTTCGGTGTTTGGGTGTTTGCTATGTATAATATCGATGTATTTAGAAATATATTAGTCTGTTTATCAGTCGTCTAGAACCCATAACACAAGCTTATATTAGTTAATTTTTTTTTAGTTTATTATAAAAAATAAAACACACCACGTGGTTTTAGTCGATTTAATATTCCTTCCCACTTTACTACTAACTCCGATAACCCGACGAGAAGTCTTGTCTCTCAACGCAATCGATGTCACTGGACCTATGAAATACAGATCCCAGGTAATTAACCTGATCCGTACGCTCGACCACGAATGTGGGATCTATAGAGTTTAAAGCCAAGTACTGGGTTTTCGTTACTTTAAGTTCCAATCCACCCGTTCTGAAACGTCTCCTTCCACGCTTTCACACGTCGTAATACCAGCCTGATTCGGATTGCTCCAAGTCGAGGTGTAAAACGTATGAATGGTCAAAACTACTACTGCTACTAAACATTGCCAACTCATGTCAAATCATTGACCCCTTATGACGTAATACAATATGAAACAAATAAACAGACTCTCCCATATACGAGTATATAATTTAAACAGTATGAAAACTTGAACATATAGTAAACTATTGAAATCACATTTCATTATTTTTAATTATCTTTAATACTCAATTTGAAAATTCGACATTTTCTTCCACACGTTATATTACAGTACATAACGACTCGATAAAAACAATGTCTTGAAGTAGTTTTGGGCTCAATGTGTAGTCTTTATGAAACAGCGACAGACGGTGGGTGACATACATACAGCGACTCGGAAGCCAAGTGCTCTGCAGATGTTGTTGCAACTTGCGTTATTGCATCTTTTCGACATTGGCGGAATATCCTCGAACGCTGCTTCTTTATTGTTGTACTCTGAAATAAAGAAGAAACAAATATATCCTTATATAGTATAAAGCATCATCAGTTTAAGTACAAAACTTTACTTTGATTTGATGAAATAAAACCATTACCTGTATCAAGGCTCAAATTAGGATCTTCTGCCTCATCATTGTTCGCAGCAGCCGGAATCGCCGGCGCCTTCGTGGTTTGTGTATTGTTTCCTAGTACAACATAGTAGAAATTGAAATGGAATTTTATTTGGAAATAATTGATACATCAGTCCTATATCGTAACATTAAATAAATATGAAACTTGTATTCATTCCAAAGTTTACAAAATAACATATAAAATAAATTAATAATAATATAACCATAAGTAACTCTTAGCAAAAGTCTAAGTAATAGTAATCAAGGTTTATCTGATTTAAACAAAATATTTATTGTATGCTCAAATTAAATTGCTTCATAAAAAGGCTTATAAAGGTAAAAATAAAGGCTTTAAATGTTTAATTTTTAACTCCAATTTTTGTTTAAATGCAAATAATTTGTCGCCCTCTAAACAAATATGCAATATTACCCTTTTTAGTGCATTCACAGCGTCCATTGACACAGGTGCCATTATCAAACCCCTTGAGGCGACACACACTGCTGCAAACCCATAGTCTACACTTATTTGTGACACGTGGAGATTCCAAGTCTGAATCATAATTTTCTGCTAAAAAATGAAAATAATCAATTACGTTGACAGTAAAATTAAATGTACTCAATGGTAGAGTAAATTTCAAAGAAATGATAATAATTACCTTCAAAATCTTTGTTCAAAATATGTTCCGATTGTTGTGACTCGTCATTAAGTCCGCCAGGAGCGGTGAATGATTCTATAAAATCATAAAGAAATATCAATAAATATAAAATATCCATCACGCCTTATCCCCGAAGGGGTGGCAGAGGCATATTATATGCCCACTTTTCACCGTGTGGATTCCTGTCCCACGTAATAGGTGGTGAGCCCATTGCCGTGTTGAAATAGACAGACGCAGGTTGTGGCTACCTGCTGTTGAAATTTTCAAGCCGCCCATAAGCCCTTAAAGCAGGCTTAACGACTGCCATTTTACTGGCAACCGGGACCAACGGCTTAACGTGCCTTCCGAAGCACGGAAACGCTCGCAAATGTAAATACCACAAAATTGGTCACCCATCCGAGGACCAGCCATAGTGAAAGTTGCGTAACTCAGTGATCGTTTACAGAACACTGAGACCGCGGGGCCACGAGCGCTTCAATAAAGTAAGGTATTCAATAAATATAGGGACAGTAAATGTCTCTGCAAAACCTCAAAAGCAATAGGTACTAAAAAGGTATTGAAATACTATTAAGATTGCAAAGATTGCAAAGCACGGAGTAAAGAGGAAAGATTTGTAAGTTTGTTTGTAATGAATAGGATCAGAAACTACTGCGCCGTTATTAAAAATTCTTTCTTCATTAGAAAACTTCATTCTTCCTGAGTAACATAGGCTATATTGGACTTTCGAAAAGTTTAGGGTTCCGTACGAACTCTTGAATTAGAAAACTTCACCACGTGGGCGAACTGCGGACTTCAGCTAGTATTACTCGTAAATAAATAGACTTTACCACGGTTTACGGCTAAGTCCGATAGGTGCTTATATCTGCGCACGTTTAGTTTAATTGTAGAACGAGCTCTAGTTTTGTCTAATGTCTTCTCTAGGTTATTCAAAAGGGAGCAGGAAGGTTTTTATAGGGTCAGCAGCGAGAGTGTAACATTTCCGGTATCGCAAACGTCCATGCTTATCTCCGTTTAAGGAGGACCATGTGCTCGTTTACCACTTTTGTGGTATAAAATAAACCTCCTTCTCGTTACATAGAGTATATAATCTATAAGATGAGGAGGGAGACTAATTTCATGTGTGTACTCTAGAACATAATTACCCTGTGACATTAATATTAGAAAACTTTAACTTTATCGATCATGGATTTATCCCAACGAGCAAATTCGAAGGAGAACCCGGGTCACCGACATAGCCGAAAGAATCGCCCGATTTAAGTGGCAGTGGGTGGGTCAAATTGCACGTAGAGATGACTGCCTATCGGGCCGAAAGGTTCTAGAATGGCGGCTGCGTACTGGAAAACGAAGAGTGGGTAAACCTACCGCAAGGTGGTCAGACGACTTGGTGAAGTTTGTGGGAGCTTGATGGATGCGGAAGGCACATGACCGAATGTTGTGGCGATATTTGGGGAAGGCCTATGTCCAGCAGTGGGCATGGAATGGGCCGAGGTGATGATGATGATGATGTCTTTATCCTCTGTGGCAGAGGCATACTAAACGCCACACATTTCACCGCATATTTATCAAAGCATTTTGTCCCATGTGGTGAGTACATCCCCGTGTTGGAACGTCGCATGTTGTTCAAGTCGCCCATAAATAAGGCCTTCAACTTGGCTTAACGACTGCCATGCCATAACATGCCATTTAGCGATTAAAATAATAAATATCTTCATTTGTACGACGATAACACTTGCAACGTCCATTGACACAGCCACCTCCAGGGAAATTGAGTCTGCGACATCTCTGGTTGCAGTCTAGAGGATTACATTGCCTCGATGAAAGGACTTCTTCAAAAAGCGGGGCAAAATCTACAAATAATTTAAGAAAGATATATAGAGCTAGTTTCTAGGAAAAATAAGGACTTATATAAAATGAAATTAATTTTGAAAAAATTGTGATTACCTTCCGATTTACGATAACTGTCACACTTGCAACGACCGTTCACGCAAATCCCTCCTTTAAATTTAAGTCTTCTACATCTCTGGTGGCATTCTTGATTGTTACAGCTGCGTAAAGCAGTAGTAGCCTCTTCGAATTCACCAAGATTCTGCATTTCACCTGTGAACACTCATTAAGGTTAATAAAGTGACATATATAAATTTTAAAGTACAATAAAACGACAAAGTAACCTGTCGATTTATGTAACTCTGTATGTTTATCGCCGTCAAAATAGCTTTTGCTTTTTAACGTTAAACTGACATTAATGAGGCGTTCCAATAATATTTCTTATAATATGACTATTAAGAAAAAAATAAAACTTGATTCTTATTTCACCCAAGTACGGGCTCGCCCCACAGCCTCACAAAAGAACAAGTTCAGAGTTGGTTATTATAAAAACTGCCCTTCACGCTACGATCATCTCCAACATCGCATTATTTCATGACAATGAATTCATAATTTCTTTGTTTATAAACCCCTCGCATATCTATTCAAAATCAGTGCTAGTTAAGCATTTAATTTGATTTTATATCAATAAAATACTAACAAGGTACTTACCATCGCTGGTGTCAGTGCTAATCACTGCAGCGTTGATTAGACATAGAGTAAACAGAATAATTATAACTTTCCCACACATCTTTACTTCCTCTATCTAGCTATTCAAAATGAAAACTCTGAACTGACTATACCTTACGGTTCCTTTTCAGCATTTATATAGTCACTTAGTTTCGTAATAGGGGCTTTAGCGGTCTTTGCCACCTAATCATAGCTCAGGTTTAACCTAGAACCTTACGTTGATAAAGTGGGCATATAACTAACTAAACACGGTGAAAAGTGGGCATATAATATGCCTCTGCCACCCCTTCGGGGATAAGGCGTGATGGATATTTATTATTATTATTTAGTAAACAACTTCAATAACAATAACTGATATAAACTTGCATGATTAATGTAAGACTCATCATACATGTATGAGCAGCAAAGGTAAATTCCAGAGTGTTTACACTGTTGATTTATGGCACTTGGTAAAACTTGCTACACAACTTGTACTGTTCCACTTATTTATTATTTGTAATAATAAATAAGTGGATATATAAAATTATAATTAATAAGGCTCCCAACGGCTCCTCATAGCCAGCATCCGGCATCTGGGGCGGATCGGTCGACATTGCTTGCTGTGTCGCAACCGGAGGCTGGGCTGCAGGGTGTGTGAACCCCATAGATGCATCTGTGGTTCCTTGGTGGAGGCTGACGGCCATCCCGCGTTGAGTTGTCGTCTTAGTGCAGGTTGGTTCCCTCGGCATCATGCCCTTAATGATTTAATACGGAAAGCTCTGGTTTCGGCAGAAGTGCCCTGTGTTCTTGAGCCACCTGGTCTGTCCAGATCGGATGGCAAGAGACTGGACTTGGTATGGGATGCGACTTGCGTGAGCACTGTGGCTGCGAGTCACCTGGGCCGAATAGCACTTTCCTCGGCTGCGGCCGAGGACACGGCCAGTAAAAAACATAAAAAGTACGCGGCCTTGGAGACACGCTACATTGTGGTCCACTTGCGTTCGAGACAATGGGCAGTTGGGGCATAGAGGCTAAAACATTGGTGGCGGATATAGGACGAAAAAAATAAGGGAGAGAACTGGTGACTCTCGCTTCGGCTTGTACCTGGTGCAAATGGTTAGCTATTGCCATCCAGCGCGGAAATGCGGCCAGTGTTCTGAGCACTTTTGCACCGGATACAATCCGGGGTAGGTTATTTCAACAACTAACTAAGGTTCAATCCCTGTTTCGAATCGAATTGTCTTTTTCCACTTTATTAAAAAATTATGAGAAATTTAGCAAATAATTGCTTTAAAAATTTATCAATATACTGAGTAGAGTCCATTGCATCAATGTTTAAAAATAGTTGTAACACTGTTCATTGGTATCGAGTTGTTCATTAGATCGATAGATGGCTCTGGTCATACTCTTAAAATGACGATATAAATATGGTGGAGAATTTCAACTTGATTCGATACTGTTCGGGTAGTTCAGGTGGCTAGAACATTGCCCTGGTTAGGCAAAGGTCACAGGTTCTATCCCTGTTTCGAATCGAATTGTCTTTTTCCACTTTATTAAAAATTTATGAGAAATTTAGCAAATAATTGCTTTAAAAATTTATCAATATATAATACGTTTTCATAACATTATGAAAAGGTTGGTTGAAGACGAACTATCAGAGAAGAAACAAGAGTTGTAGGCTTTTTCGTAAACACCAGTGCAATAGTACCAGCTAGAAACATTCTTCTATCCTGGTCGTAACATTCAAAGCCATTTCGTTAGAATTTCGAGTCAACCTGACCTACAAATTGTTTTCTATTTACTAGATGTTTAGCATTATCTATGACGACCACTTTACATTATAATGACCAGGTACTTCCTTTCCGGTGTTGTTTTTGGTGTATGATAAAATACAAGTAGTGCTATAAATTTGATAATATATAATTTCTATGATAAGATATAATTCTAGAGGGTATAAATATTAAGCTCGTAGGCACTTCTGTTGTATAGCTTGCTTGATCATTTGCAAATAAACAAATAACTCCGCTAATATGAAGCTCTTAGTCATTACATTCGCAATAGTTCTTGTCGCGCAGTTTGCTAATGCTGCTGCTGATAAATCTGACTTAAATGAGCTGACATCAGTGCAAGAAGGAGAAGAAAATCCAGTTGGAGGATTGCCATATCTTGGTGAGTAACTGATCCATTTAGTTCTATACCAGTACAGTTATTCTAAGTTTGTAATAGTTCCTATTTTGTACACTATTACCCTTTGAGTACTAACACTGATATTTATTATACCTACTCAAAGAATCATTCAAAATCGTGTATGAATCGAGTTACTTTATCATCTTCCTCTTCGCTTTAAATATTAAAACATCAGGATGAGATCTAAAACTGTTCTTTCAGACTTATCTTCGAAGCATAAAAAAATTGTCACTTTTTTTTTTTCAGAGAAGATCGATAGTGACACCGAGACTGAGGACCTCCCCAACATGATGAGAAGGTGCAATAACGCAAGCTGCAATAATGCTTGCAGAAGACTTGGCTTTAATCGTGGTGTATGTATCACTGCCATCACCTGTCGTTGTTATAGATAGAAAGTCATTGTCAAGCAAAATACTGAAAATCAATGAATATATAATTATGGAATACACTACGCATAGTTTAGTTACATGTATAAAAAATTAATTAAGTACCCAAGTTCCTTTTACCGGTTCTTTTAAACTTTTATATACCTACGCAATTTATACTAGTGGATAGGTTGGTGGACATTTAATGTAATGCTTAGATTTCAAATATAACTATGCAAAATTCAAATCAATTTCAGTGATCATTTGTGAAAGTTTGAATATAATAAATTACAATATAATTCATTTTTAGTTTTGATTGCTTTTCTTCCAGAAGGACCCGGGAAAATTATGATGTATCAGCGTATCGCTCTGTCAGATATATTTTACAGTTTTACGGAAATCTGATGTAGGAAGCTATTTTATATTCCTTTCCAAAGTTATGGAACGCCAAGTTCATAACCAAATTAACTCCTTCCTTAATAAAAACAATCTATTAAACAACTACCAATCAGGCTTTCGTCCTGGACACAGCACGACCACAGCCCTTGTCAATGTCATGGATGACATAAGAATGGGTATGGAGAATGGAAAACACACGGTGCTGTCTCTGCTCGATTTCAGCAATGCTTTTAATACCGTGGATTTCGATATTTTGCTGGCCATCCTCCGCTCTCTTAATATATCTCCAACAGTGATAAATTGGTTTCAAAGTTACCTGTCTGGCCGCCGACAGCGTATTCAAATAGATGGCATTATTTCATCTTGGAGTAATGTATCAGCTGGAGTGCCGCATGGTGGCGTTTTATCTCCTCTACTTTTCGCAGTATTCATCAACCTTATCTCCTCTAAACTTCTTTCATCCTACCATCTTTATGCTGGTGATTTACAAATTTATACACATGCTCCTCTTGCCCAGCTTTCTGACGCTGTTAACCTTATAAATACAGACCTGGCACATATAGCTGACTGGAGCATGAACTATGGACTTACAGTAAATCCATCGAAGAGCCAGGTTATAATTATGGTAGCCCCGTGCTTATTCTAAAACTTAACTGTATACAAATCCCTGAAATTGTTTTCAATGGTACTATTATTGAGTTTTGTGACAAAGTGAGAAACTTAGGGGTGTACTTCGATAAAACGATGTCTTGGGATTTTCAGCTCCGGGAGGTAAGTCGTAAGATTTTTGCCTCTGGCAGTGCCCTTAGGAGATTGCGTAGCTTTTTGTCCATTGACACTAAGACTGCGCTGGCTCAATCTCTTCTTCTGCCAATCCTCGACTACGCTGATGCCAGCTATCTAGATCTCACCGAGGAACAACTTAAGAAGCTTGAGCGTCTTCAGAATTTTTGCATTAGCTTCATATTTGGCTTGCGCAAATATGATCACATTACTGAATTTCGCACGAAACTCAAGTGGCTTCCCATTAGACTTCGCCGTAATGCTCATATCTTATTTCTTTTATACAATATCTTGTTTGATTTTTTTTAAAGCAATTATTTGCTAAATTTCTCATAAATTTTTAATAAAGTGGAAAAAGTCAATTTGATTCAAGACAGGGATTGAACCTGTGACCTTTGCCTAACCAGGGCAATGTTCTAGCCACCTGAACTACCTGAACCGTATCGAATCAAGTTGAAATTCTCCACCATATTTATATCGTCATTTTAAGAGTATGACCAGAGCCATCTATCGAGCTAATGAACAACTCGATACCAATGAACAGTGTTACAACTATTTTTAAACATTGATGCAATGGACTCCACTCAGTATATTGATATTTTTTTTTAAAGCAATTATTTACTAAATTTCTCATAAATTTTTAATAAAGTGGAAAAAGACAATTTGATTCGAGACAGGGATTGAACCTGTGACCTTTGCCTAACCAGGGCAATGTTCTAGCCACCTGAACCACCTGAACCGTATCGAATCATGTTGAAATTCTCCACCATATTAATATCGTCATTTTAAGAGTATGACCAGAGCCATCTATCGAGCTAATGAACAACTCGATACCAATGAACAGTGTTACAACTATTTTTAAACATTGATGCAATGGAATCCACTCAGTATATTGATATTTTTTTTTTTTTAAATCAATTATTTGCTAAATTTCTCATAAATTTTTAATAAAGTGGAAAAAGACAATTTGATTCGAGACAGGGATTGAACCTGTGAGCTTTGCCGAACCAGGGCAATGTTCTAGCCACCTGAACTACCTGAACCGTATCAAATCAAGTTGAAATTCTCCACCATATTTATATCGTCATTTTAAGAGTATGACCAGAGCCATCTATCGAGCTAATGAACAACTCGATACCAATGAACAGTGTTAAAACTATTTGTTGTAACACTGTTACAACAAATAGTTGTAACACTGTTACTGTATTTGTATTTCTTGTACTTGTATTTCTTGTTTAATCCCTGTACTCCCACTTATTTTAAAGAACGCTTTGAGTTCTTGGGTGATGCGCGTTCGAGATTCCTAAGATCGTCAGAGAATTTGCGTCTTAGAATGCCAATGCATTCTACAAGATTTTTTGACAAATCGTTTACAGTTCAGGCTTCTCGTTTGTGGAATGCTTTGCCTGTTTCTGTGCGTCGCGCGCAATTTCTTAATAATTTTAAGAATTCACTTTATAATTACTACCTATCACTATAACTTCTAACACTTACTTTACTCATCTAACTGACCAAGATGAAACTATTTATTTCCCTTTGGAGTTATTTGTAGTTTATCTGAGCTATCTATCTTATATAAATTATATGTGAAAGTATGTATGCATATTTCATTATGTATGTATGTACGTATATATTATATTGTATTTATCTATAGATTTATGTGTATATATATAAATATTTATTTATTTATGTATTTATGTGTACCAACTGTAAGTATAGTTATGCATAATTATGTACAAAAATTAATTAATATCTTCCTGATTCTGTGCACCAATGAACTGCCTATAGAAGCAAATCCATAGCACCATGTCCATTTTAGGTTGTCTGGAAGAAATCGCGCTTTGCGATAAGACCGCCGATTGTACCCTATAGTTTAAGTTATATAGTAGAATAAATTGTAATTTCCTATTGTAAGTTTATGGTGTACAATAAAGAGTATTGTATTGTATGAAATTGTAGTACTGCTGTTTTGAATGAGTTTTATCAACAATAAACATATTGATAGTGAGTATGTAATTTAGGTTTACGACATATTCTACTTCCGTTCTGAATATGCAAGTAGAGTTAGTCAGCAAACATAACTAGGACAGGCCCTAGCGAGATAGATCGACGCCTTAGAAAGGACAAGTGGCCAGACATACTAATTTTCATTTCATTACTAATTTTCAGTACTAATTGTATTTTTTTCACGCGTTCGTTTGCCACTAAACAAGTCTCGTGTAAATCTTAAAGTTCTACAGGACGCTGCGGGAGATAAATAAATGGGGTAGATACTTTTATCAGTTTATTTCTCAACGGTTCAAAAGTTTATATAAATTTAGGGTCAAGGGTATGCTGATGAGAGCACGGGTGACAACTATTATAGGTACAGTACAGACATCCTCTATGTTAACCAAAGCTAAACCTTATATTAAATACTACTTTATTTGCAGATTGGAATTGGTCATCGTAGCCAGTGAAAGTTTGAAAGATCAGTGATATTACAACCACGCTTTATCCCCGAAGGGGTGGCAGAGGCATATTGTACGCCCTTTTTTTACACTCAGTTACACTTTCACTTTGTTACACTCGCTCTGACGCCAAGGATAGAATGTCTTGAACCTGTCTTAACTACTACCATGTTTCTGTTATTTAGACAGCATAACTTCCAATTTGGGAGTAAAAAGTCTTACTATGTTAAAGTTTCTTTGTCTCAAGATAGTATAGTAGAGATTATTTTATCCGATATTCCCTGCCCGGTGCACTCTTCGAACATTCTCTTGATCAAAGAAGAAGAAAAGTCGTAAGATTTTTAAAGATATTTAATTATGTCTTTAATGAAAAATAACAAAATTATCCAGAGAAATCCTTTTGAAGGTAGAGAATTTAAAGAGAATATTCCTTAAAAAAATTATTTCAAAAATCATACTTACAGATTTTCACATATTTTCTTTGATCAAACGTTCTGATAGTCACGCGGTTTCAAAGTCGAGGAAGAACTTTATGTTGACAAGTGTTATTGACATATTATTATATTCGAAGATAAGTGAACATCTTGATAAAGTAATAAAGTAGTTAGTCATCAATTAATAGTAATAACCATGTCTCATACCTATCCCAGTACCGCAGCAGTACCGAAAGTTATTTAACAAACGTATGATTATAGTAAAAGATCCGAGGGTGTAAGAGGTCCCACCAAAATTTCCAAGACCCTAGCGACCTCGCCTGCTTGCTGTGTCTGTGTACGCTGAATAGCGGATAAGGCAACGAAGCAGGCGCCCTTACGTGGTTCGGAGGCAGTCGCTTCCAATAATAAAAATAAAATAAAATAAATATCCATCACGATATTTATATACATAGACAGGTGCAGGTTGTAACGGCGACGAAAAGAAAAAACGAAGAAACGGGTATCAGGAAAATTTAATATATCAATAGGCACAATTCTTTTTGTGTTCTTTTTTTTATACCACTGAGGTATAAGACAGGCTTGCCTGATGAAAAGTAGTCTTGATACCATTTTGACGTTTCAAACACCAGAGGTGCGGCACTTGCGCTGCCCGCCCTGTAAAACCCTTCTAAGATCCATTCAGAAGAACCCCATACTGTAGACGTTCGAGAAAACCCAGCCAGGGAGTTGAGCACGCCGAGCTTTTTGAACGCCAGCTTCGCCTTATCCTCTAAATGACTACGGTTTTGGACGTCACTAGAGATCTCAACACCAAGGATCCCAATTATTGGAGATGGAGAGAGATTCATGGAGATGGAAACACAATTACACATACATATTTACTTCAACCCATTGTTCTAATAATCAGGTGGTCGGGGAATAACTGTATTTAGATACAATGTTATTGACATACATCCAAAGATAGGGAATATCTTGATAATAAGTAGTTTTAATAGATTAATCGTAAACCCTGTCTTTCCCACCACTCCCTGAAGGTACTATCTCCACTTTCCTAAAGATACTTATAAGAGAGCATAAGGAGCCTCATAAAGACCTCTGAGACCCATGCGACCTCAGCTGCTAGCGGTGCACCTGCTGAATAAAAACTGTCCCAATGGATTTTAATGAAGTTGTAAACGATTTAATTTATACATCAGAATTAGACATAGACTTCTATTCATTTCGTATACAGGTTCCTTTGGGAAATGGGTATCGGGAAAACTATATAACACGAACAAAGCCGTAGACCTTATCTCGTATATTCATATAGGTGTAATATGAATCATTCTTTAATCAACTAGAAAGTTCGATGAAAAGATAGTATCTAAAAGAGTATAAATAGTAAACTCGAAGACACTTTCATTACATAGCTTGATCGTAGTCGCAACACTAATCACTAATTAGTTCTGCCAATATGAAGACTTTGGTTGTCGTTGTTGCTGTAACCCTTGTGGCGCAGTCCATCTGTGCTGTCAATACTAACAGCGGAGAGGAACAATCGCATCCTGGTGAGTAATTACTTTATTTATTCACTAGATGACCCCCACAGCTTCGCCCGTGGAATATTTCGACCTCCCGTCGCAACTATTTAATCCCGTCGCTTATAAATTCTACAATGATATATAAAAATTTGCCTGATTTTTCGACATTTATGACTACTGCTCTGCTCTCGAGTGTAGTAGCGTAATTATATATAGCCTATGGTCTTCCTCGATAAATGGGCTATCTAACACAATAAGATATTTTCAAATCCGACTAGTACTTCCTGAGTTTAGCGCGTTCAACCGAAAAAACATACAAACAAACTCTTCAGCTTTATAATATTAGTATAGACTTGCCATTTATAAAATAAAATAAAAATGTCTTTGTCTTTGCATAGACCATTTTAACGGCGCTTACAAAATGTCTTACACTAAATCTAAATATAAATTTTAAAATTTTTAAAGTGACCACCGCACCGGTTCCTGTACTTTAGAAAATCCGGCAAGAAACTTATATTTATTACTTACACATACTGCAAAAGCTAATAAATTACAATTATTAGAGAAGACTTCTGCTCTCTCTCCCTTTCTCACTCTCTACCTAGCCACTGAATAAAAGCAATAAGTGGTAATTTTCCCCAGCGTGTAGTAATGTATATTAATGAAGTCACGTATACAATAACTAACAATTCGTTTGCCATTCAAGAATTAAACTAAAAGTTCAACAATTAGGGTTATTTTACAATACAATCTTAACAAAATACATATTAATACAACAATCTTCTCTTTGTTTCAGTAGTCAACAATATTGAACCGGAGTTTCAAGATATTCCAACAATGTTGAGAAGTTGCAATAACGCAAGTTGCAACAACATCTGCAGGGCACTTGGCTTTCGAGTCGGTGTATGTATCTCACCCACCGTCTGTCGCTGTTCCAGTTAGAATAATCATACCCGATCATTTTGTACTTTTTATCGTTATTAGGTAGGTATTGTCTGCCGCCTCATTGGTATAAACAAGAAATAATTGTTTATTATTATTATTTTTTGTAATTATAATTTGTACATCGAATATATTTAATAAAAAAACTCAAAAAAGCAAAATCTTTACTTATTAAAAATAATTTACTATATTATATTTATATAATTTTTATTTATTTTATTTATTATATATTTATTTATTACTAGCTACCGGCCCGGCTTCGTCCGTGTCATACTTCCAACCACGTGGCACCAATTTAATCCCGTCGCTTATTACTTTTTCAATTTTTTTTGAAAGTTTTCCCTATTTGTTGACATTTAATTACTGCTCCGTTCTCCTGTGTAGTGGCGTGATTATACGAGTATATAGCTTAGAACCTTCCTCAATAAATGGGCTATCCAATACAAAAATAATTTTTCTAATCGGTCCAGCTGTCCACGCGTGATGGCGTGACAAAGGGAAATAGTGATTCATTTTTATATAGATTTTATTTATTATATATTTATTTATTACTAGCTGACCTGCCCGGCTTCGTCCGTGACATACTTGCAACCCCGTGGCACCCATTTAATCCCGACGCTTAATACTTTTCCAAAAATGTATGAAAGTTTTCCCGATTTGTTGACATTTATGTTTACTGCTCCGCTCTCCTGTGTAGTGGCGTGATTATATATAGCTAAGAACCTTCCCCAATAAATGGGCTATCCAATAAAATAAGAATTTTTCAAATCGGTCCAGCCGTTCACGCGTGTTGGCGTGACCAAGGGAAATAGTGATTCATTTTTTTATATATATAGATATAGATTTATACTGCCTCTGTGACGCGGTGGGAGTGCATCCTACTGTTACGCAAAAGGTCGTGGGTTCGATTCCTACCCAGGATAAAACTTTGTGTGATGAGCACGATAGTTTATTCTGTGTCTGGATGTTGTTTATCTATTATATGTATGTACTTAGAAATATATAAGTATATTTTTATTAGTTATCCAGATCCCATAACACAAGCTAATATTAGCTTACTTTGGGCTAGATGGCGCTGTGTGAAAAAGTGTCCCACAATATTTATTTATATTAATACTCCACATGTCCACGATCTCGTGGGTCAAATCCAAATACTTAGTTTATTTTTCTATTATTATTATTTATTATTAATTTACTGTAGTCATAAGGAGTAAAGTTAGAAGACTGAGTTAGGTGCTGCCGTCCCTTTCGCACTCTCTGGCTGTTACTCTCTGTGTCTCTGGTGACGCTAAGTTTACCACCCGGTGAGACCACCCGGTGAACCAGGCACATAGGGAACAAATATCTGACCATACCCAAGAAACGCATCACAACAGTATTAGAGAGATGTCATTTCAATTTCTGTTTAAAAAACAATGACATATCTTTCAATTAAGAAAGAGAGAACGAGATGAAGAGGTGGAAAATAAATATCAGTTCTCACAGCCAGAGAAATCGAAACATGGCGATGATGAGTGTGATGTTTCTAAATCATGATTGTGGTAGCGCCTCATATCTATCCCCTTAAGTTCCGAAATATGTGAAATGATAAAGTCTGAAAAATATATTAGCATATCAAAATCAGTCTTCACAAAGTGTGACAGTACCAGTGCAGGGGATTCTCCTGCACCTGCAGCTTATCCCCATACATCCACTCTTTTTCATCGTAGTGTATTCTAATTGCTTCCTAACCCTACATGAATTTCTAGCCACTTTTATGTGACTGCTTGGAGCAACTATCCTTTGAATGCCGTCTGACTCGTCGAACGTCGTCGTAGCTTCGTCCGTTAATCAGCAGGAGCACCGCTAGCAGATGATGTAGCTTGAGCTCCGGAGATATTGGTGTGGTACCTTACAACCTATATATATTTGACATGAGGTAGCTTTTCCGATTGACTCGACGTTCAACATATTACAACATGCAGATTTTGCCAGGCGGCCCAGTTTCACCCACAAAGACCCTAGTACTGCAGCGTGACTGGAAATAGTATATTCTTTTGACGCCTCGTGTGAAGGTGCAACACTTGTCGACTTAATGTCACTGAGTAAAGCGGACATCCGGCTGGTAAGGGTACCTGCTACATATCTTCCATCTTTCCCGAGTTCGATTTGTCTTTCCTCGTTTCCCTTACCTCTTTAGTGATGCGCTGATCTGATCCGATCTTTTCAAAGATCGGATCGCGGGAATACGATCCAAACAATTTTCGAATCTGATCAAACCATACGATTCAATCGCGGATCGATTCAACTCTATCAAATATCGGATCGCTGTCCGTACATTGTTGAATGCACACAATATAATGTTGTGTTAATATTGGGTGTTCAATCAAAGAGCCTTCTGGATATTTAGTTTATGTTACAAATATGGTACTTTACATCTAATTGGCATTTGTTCGGCACCGGCGGCGGGTAGAAAGATGACTCAAAATATATATGATAAGCTCGCGTTTAATGTACGATAAGCTCTACAAATAATGTTGGTAAGCGAATTTAAAATGTATATGGCTACCAATAGTACGAATATCAATTGAAATTTAGACTGTTTACACTGGTGATTGATGGCACTTGGTGGAACTTGCTACACATCTTGAACTAAAACACTTGTACTGTTCCACTTATTTATTACTTAAACCTGACCGGTTTCGCCTTACGGCATTTTCAAAGGTTAGCACATATTATTTGTATTTCGGAAATACAAATAATATGTACATGTATTAGCTCATGTCAATCATTGATTCCTTATGAAGTATTACATTATGAAACAAAAAAACAGACTCTCCCATATTTATAATTTAAACAGTATGAAAACCTGAACATAAACAAAGTATTGTAATCAAATATCATTTTTAATTATTTTTAATATTCAATTTAAAAATTTGATGTACGTATTATGTAGTTACAAAAAAATATTGAAAAATTGTTAGCCATTGGCGAACAGAGTAACCCGAAACTCGCATTTTCCGAAAACTTCGTATTATATTACATCATATCGTTATGTACTATTACGATATGATAAAAATAATGTCCTTAAGTGGTCTTGGGCTCGATGATTATCGTCTATCTGGAACAACGACAGACGGTGGGTGAGATACATACACCGACTCGGAAGCCAAGTGCTCTGCAGATGTTGTTGCAACTTGCGTTATTGCAACTTTTCGACATTGGCGGAATATCCTCGAACGCTGCTTCTTTATTGTTGTACTCTGAAATAAAGAAGAAACAAATAAATCCTTACATAGTATAAAGCAACATCAGTTTAAGTACAAAACTTTACTTTGATTTGATAAAATAAAACCATTACCTGTATCAAGGCTCAAATTAGGATCTTCTGCTTCATCATTGTTAGCAGCAGCCGGACTCTCCGGCGCCTTCGTGGTTTGAGTATTGTTTCCTAGTACAACATAGTAGAAATTGAAATGGAGTTTTATTTATAAACTTTATGTATCAGTACTATTTTGTAACATAATACTATATTGTAACATATATAATCGGAGGGTAGTTGACGTAAAGGCGTAAATAATTTGCTTAGAGTTTAATATATAATATTTAAGTGATTTATTAATGAATTAATTTATTATTATAATTTTTTATACATTAATTGTGATGGTGAAATTGTACAAGTAATAATCAACACCTGCCAGAAAGTGTTATATTAATTCTGTAATACTTCACAAATTTATAACAACATCTTTGTTTCATCATGTCTGTTGAGATGTAACAGTCATCATTGGCGCAGCTGACGGAGTCTTTTAATGCCAGGATGGCTAATTTTGAGGCAGATCTGCCGAAAACACATAATGCTCCTGCAGTCACAACATCGGCACTGGCTACAGAGTTTGGTTTATTTAAGATGTTTGTGAAAGACACTTTAAATACACTACAGCGTCAAATTGAAGTGTTAGCATTCCAGGTAGATTCAATGGAGATGCGCACACGAAGAAAAATGCTTCTTTTTCATGGTGTGCAGGAACAGCCAAAGGAACAGCTTGCAGAACGGGTGGTAAATATGGTCAGGGAGCACTTGAACCTGCCTGACATTACAACTAATGACATCAGACGATGTCATAGAATGGGTCGATCAGTGGGTAATGGTAAATCCAGGACCATCATAATTAAGTTTCACACTGTTGCTTGCAGGGATCGAATTTGGTTTGCTAAAACAAAATTTAAGGGTACAGATTTTGTGGTATCAGAGTTTCTTACGAAACAAAGACATTTAGTATTTACAGCAGCCAGAGAACGTTTTGGTATGGCTCAGTGTTGGACCCGGGAAGGCATAGTTTATATTAATGCAAATGGTACAAGGCATCGGGTGGCATCACTTGCTGAGTTTAACAAAATACCTGGCCCAGCTGATGAACAGAGGTCTGACAAGCCTACGGCATCTGGAAAAACTGCAGTTAAGTCCAAACGCACTATACACAAGAAGTAGATTTATTAGTTTTATTTATGCTTTATAATCAGTATGTCATGTTATTCTTCTTTGCATAATTTCTTTTTCTAAGTTCAATGGTCCGGGCTAACTGTCGGTATCGCTTCGATACATATATATATATATATATATATATATATATATTTTGTTTTTAATTATCGCATGAATGTTCAAATTATAATGCTTATTTATTTGTAATTGGGGCGGTATTGTTAGTTGAATATGCTCAACATACTTTAGATTAACCTGATATAATGCTTGTCACTTGAGTATGTAGTTGCTCTATTGAATATGTACTTGTAGATGTTTTTTTCTTTTTGTGAGAGATTAATTTAACATCATTTCAGTAAAATAAATAGAACTACATTTTCGCTGAATGAAACAGAACCAGCCAAGCAGATCAATTGTCATTGTCATTACGTTATGTTCTATTTTATTTATTTATTATTATTTTATGGCCTGGTTACTAAGACTTTTTAGCCAAGTCTTATTTTTTGTATCGTATTTCTTCAATATTATCTTCTAATTTGGTCCTGTCCAGTCTTTGTCGATGTCGAGTCCTCAATCCTAGGTCCTGGTCCTTGCCTTCAGTATAATGGTGGTTCTTATACTGAGGTTTTTCAGTGGACTTTAGGCGAAAAGATAGCAAAGAGCATTTCACTGCATTTATTAATGTCTAGTTATCTTAGTATTTGTCCATGTCAAGTCCAATCCTAAATTCCTGTGTTCTCTCTCTACCCCAGTAATGCAATGGAATCCTTACTGTAACTTTTAGGAGATTTGGCACTTACACAAAGAACACCGTTGTTCACTACAGCATATCATTGTTCTCTACTTATACGCATTTTCGTACCCTCTATGTATTATAAAGACAAAATACGAATTGTTCACTAATTTTGGAAAATGATATACGACAACTGTGCACTATGTGTACAGTGTATATTGGCGCAATGAGTCCATTTGTTAACATCAAATATCAACTATGTCAAATTCTTTTGAATGCTCTAATAGGAGGGCAAATGAGTTATGTCCATATAGCTGTATTAAAATTTATTTTTTTAATAAATCTAGTCTCTGTTACCTAGATTAAGTACCTATAGTTAGTATCTGCAATGTTTTTGTTGAAATTTGAGCTGATTTCTTTGCTTTGTGTAGTTTAGTGCTATAATAGTGTCTATTTGGACTAGTACCACTTCAGCACACTTAATAAGTAGCCTACTTACCTAGCTTATTTGTTTTGTCTCTTTAAATTCTATTATAGTGACAGTGTAAGCCCGGACTCATTCGTATTTGCATGCTAGTTAATTTATATAGTGTAGTATTTTAGTGTAATACAATATATGTATAAAACAGTAATGGCACAACTGGCGGGTGTATTTTTCCCCTACGCATAGCTTGGTTGGTAACCAACTAGGTAAAAATATATTGTTATTTATAGACACCATATTATATATATATTTTTTATTTTTTATATATTTTTTTTTTATATATACATATATATAATTAGTATTTGTAGGTTACTGTAGTATTTATAATGTTAGACAGCGATGACAGTGATCATTTTACATCAGCTAGTAGCAACAGTGATGATGATGACAGTTTTGTGAGTCTTCCTTCACTGTCTGAAAGTCTTGGTGCACTTTTTTCTGACGTTCCCAAGTATTTTAATGTCGTTCATCTTAACACCCAGAGCCTTCCGGCACATTTTCCCGATATGCTGGCCAGCTTCGACTCTAAGCACTTACATGCAATTTTAGTTTCTGAGACTTGGCTAAGATCATTTCTTCCCTCGACCATGTATCAAATCCCAGGGTTTAAACTCATAAGAAATGATCGAGGCGTTGATACTGTTGGTGGTGGTGTTGCAATTTATCTGCGAGATTATTTTTCGCACAGAGTGCTCAGTGTTTCACCGCAGCCGCCACTTCCAAATGCCGGGGAACATATCTTTATAGAGCTGGAGTTGAACCACACTAAGATTCTCTTAGGTGTATACTACAGTGCTTCATTGCATGTGAATTATTTTGAGTCTTTTGAAGATATACTCGTTAACCTATTGCCTTCCTATCCACATACTATCATCATGGGTGACTTTAACACCTGTCTTTTAAAACAGGATTCTCGAAGTGCTTCTCTAACCGCTATTACGCATTCTACCAATCTTTCTATTCTTCCTCTTAATGCTACTCATCACGTTCCTGGTTGTAGACCCTCTCTTCTTGTCCTTATCCTAGTATCTTCAGCAAATCATGTTGTTAAACATGGTCAACTTGCTGCAAATGCTTTTTCATGTCATGATTTGCTCTTCCTCTCCTATAAAGTCCGTCCGCCAAGGGCAAGATCTAAATTTATCATGCAACGTAATTTTGGTGGTATGAACTTGGATGCACTGCGTGGGGATGCTGATGATATAGACTGGTCTTTACTGTTGGCTTCAGACTCTATGGACAGTAAAATATATATTTTTAGTAATACCATCATGCAGCTATATGACAAACATGCACCAATAAAGCGAATGAAGATAAAACATGCACCTGCTCCTTGGCTTACTGACAAAATTAGAAACCTCATGCAGAGAAAAGTTGCTGCCAAAAGAAAGGTAAACGCGAAGCCTAGCGACATGAATCGTGAAAAATATATTTTAATCCGAAATCGCTGCAATAAAGAGTGTAGAGATGCTCAACGCCAATACATTCATAAGTCTGTTCAAAACGGAGATCCAGCTAAGGTCTGGAAGTTTCTTAAAACTCTGGGAGTTGGAAAAGCACAACATAGTGCCATTCCAAAGGATTTTAACATTGATTTACTTAATCAACATTTTGCTGCCTCGTCCAGCTTTAATGCGAACATAAAGGCAAATACTTTAAGATTTCTTTCATCTATTCCAATGCCCAATTATTCACCATTTGTATTGAATCAATTTTCGGCTTGTGATGTTAAGAAAAGCATTCTAGGAATCACATTCAATGCAGTTGGAAGTGACTGTATTAGCAGGAACATGATCCTTCCTATTCTGGACCAAATTCTTCCAACAATCTGCCACATCCTTAATTATTCTGTACTTAGTAGTACCTTTCCAACAGATTGGAAAGATGCTCAAATCATTCCCCTACCTAAAAAACCTAATCCTGTGTCTTATTCTGATTTTCGCCCTATATCTATTCTCCCTTTCTTGTCTAAGGTTCTTGAGCGCCTTGTTCACAACCAACTCTGCTCATTTCTTACCAACAATAAATTACTTAACCCTTATCAATCTGGGTTCCGTTCTGGTCATAGCACAACCACAGCTCTGGTGAATATCACAGATGACATTAGATCTGGGATGGAGGGTGGAAAGCTGACTGTACTAGCACTACTCGATTTTTCGAATGCTTTCAATACGGTAGATTTTGATGTTCTGCTGGGAATTCTAGGCACGCTTAACATATCTCCACCGATAATCGATTGGTTTCGTAGTTACCTGTGTGGTCGCCGACAATGTATAAGTATAGAGGATGCTCGCTCGTTTTGGTGTAATACATCGGTCGGGGTACCCCAGGGTGGCGTTCTGTCTCCATTACTATTCGCAATTTTTATAAATTCTATCTCCGATCAACTTCTCTCTCACTATCATCTTTATGCAGACGATCTTCAGATTTACTATCAAGCATCGCTAGATCAATTGACAGAGGCCATAAATTGTATCAACAGGGATCTAGGCCGTATTTCTGATTGGAGTAATCGTTATGGACTTACATTAAATCCAATAAAGACTCAAATCATAATTATAGGTAGTCCCAGGAGAATCTGTCAAATACAATGGCCGCAACTGCCTCAAATTATGTTAGATGGTACAACGATACCAATTAACAGGACAGTTAAGAATCTTGGTATTCTTCTGGACGCTGAATGGTCCTGGGGGCCACAGTTGCATGAGGTAAGTCGGAAATTATTTGCTTCAGCAGGGTCATTGAGACGATTGCGTAATTTTCTGCCTACTGCCACCAAAATTGCGCTTGCAAATTCTATCCTGCTTCCTATCCTGGACTATGCTGATGCCAGCTACTTAGATCTCACAGAAAATCAGTACAATAAACTTGAGTGTCTCCAGAATTTTTGCATACGGTTCATATTTGGTTTGCGAAAATATGACCATGTTTCCGAATTTCGTCAACAACTCAAGTGGTTACCAATACGACTTCGCCGGGATGCTCATATCCTTTCATTGCTGTATAATGTGATGTTTAACCCTTCGGCACCTTTCTATCTTAAGGAAAGATTCGAGTTTCTCCGTGACTCGCATTCGAAGTGCTTGAGATCATCAGGAAATTTGACGCTAAAGGTGCCCATGCATTCAACATCGTTCTTTGATGATTCCTTCACTGTGCAGGCGATACGCCTATGGAATGCATTGCCGGTTGAAATTAGACGTGCTCAAACGCTGTCCGGTTTTAAATGTAAGGTAAAAGATCATTACCTTAAAATAAACAATAAATTTATCTAGCTATCCGTTATGTCTTTACTACATATTTATTCGCTTTCATTAATATTTTTATTGTATTTGTAAGTACTTATATGTATTGTATGTATGAATATTTGTATGTATACATGTATATGGGTGTAATAGATTTATATATTTATGTATATTTATTTTCTTTAGCAGTAAGCATTATTTTGTCACTATCGCTATGCCTAGTACGCCATAAACTATCATTTTAGATAATTTCTAAAACCCAAATTCTTCCTATGGTTGTCTGGAAGAGATCGCTATAAGCGATAAGACCGCCCATTGTACATAGATTTAATTTAGTAGTATATTTCTTATAAGACTTGATATGGAGTACAATAAAGTGTTTTCTATTCTATTCTATTCTATATTGTTATCCTATAAACAAATATGCAATATTACCCTGTTTAGTGCATTCACAGCGTCCATTGACACAGGTGCCATTATCAAACCCCTTGAGGCGACACACACGGCTGCAAACCCATAGTCTACACTTATTTGTGGCACGTGAAGATTTTTGAGAAGATTCCAAGTCTGAATAATAATTTTCTGCTAAAAAATGAAAATAATCAATTACCTTGACAATAAAATTAAATGTACTCAATGGTAGAGTTAATTTCAAAGAAATGATTTTAATTACCTTCAAAATCTTTGTTCAAAATCTGTTCCGATTGTTGTCACTCGTCATTAAGTCCGTCAGGAGCAGTGAACGTTTCTATAAAATTATAAAGAAATATCAATAAATATAGGGACAGTAAATGCATAACGGTGTCTATCCTCAAAAGCAATAGGTACTAAAAACGTATTGAAATACTTTTAAGATTGCAATGATAGCAAAGCGGAATAAAGAGGAAAGATTTGTAAGTTTGTTTGTAATGAATAGGATCAGAAACTACTGGACCGTTATTAAAAATTCTTTCTTCATTAGAAAACTTCATTCTTCCTGAGTAACATATATACTATATTGGATATTCGAAAAGTTTAGGGTTCCGTACGAACTCTCGAATTAGAAAACTTCACCACGCGGGCGAACTGCGGGCTTCAGCTAGTATTACTCGTATATAAATAGACTTTACGACAGTTTACGGCTAAGTCCGACAGGAGCTTATATCTGCGCACGTTAATTTTAATTGTAAAACAAACTCTAGTTTTCCCTAATGACTTCTAGGTACTTTAAAAGGGAGCAGGAAGGATTTTATAGGGTCGGTAGCGCGAGTGAACATTTCCGGTATTGCTGGTCCGATCTATTAGGACCATATGCTCGTTTACCACTTTGGTAAAAGAAATCCTTCTTCTCTTCGCATAGAGTATATACATAGTCTATAAGATGAGAAGAGATACTAATTTCATGTGTTAACCCCAGTATACAGTGTTTTTTTTAACTGGGACAGTATGGGAAAATCCAAAACCATAGAAGATACAGGGAAACGGCCTTAGGAACCATTTATTCTATTTTGTGAAAAAAAATTTGACTTACTAATTTTTTTGGTCAAGCGTGAATAGTTCATAGAAAATAGACACGTCGAAATAAAATATTTTTGATGCAAATCGACTCAATTTCATATAGGGAATAATTCATTGTATTAGAAGAAAAATCTGAGCAGCAGAAGTTAGTCAAATTTAATAAAATGTTTCTCATACAACAGGTCAGGTCAAAGTTCCCATCTACTGCATCACAGTTGTTCACGTACAAAAAAAGTTCCACATTAAAAAATGCGAATTTATTTGCACTGTAGACTTGGGACTGGACCTTAAGACTTTTATTATTCAAATGAATAACAAAATTCAAAATTCGAACGAACGTTGTTATTATTGTTACTTTCATTTACCAACAAGACGGTGCACCAAGTTCAACGGTACAACAAGTTAACGGTTTTTATATGTTTTTCTGGTTGTTGGATGGGTACATATGGTCCTATTAAATGGCCACCACGTTCATACGATATGATGCCGATGGACTTTTTTATATCACCATCATCATCCGAGCGTCTGTCCCAGTTGCGTCTCGCGACGCCCGGGGTCCGCTTTCCTACATTTTCTCCTCCACTTCGCACGGTCGTCGGCATCCCCTGTGGTGAGACCATTGGCACGCATGTCATCCCTTACGACGTCAAGCCAGCACTTCTTGGGTCTTCCCCTCTTACCGGGACCCGGCGGGGCTGACATGGCCAGACATTTGTTACCTACGTAGCCCGGCGGTTGCCGCAAGACGTGACCATACCAACGAAGGCGACACTCTTGCAACTTGTCTGCAATGTCACGGACGTGAAGGCTGCCGCGGATGCGAGAGTTCCTCACGCGGTCCATCCGCGTGACTCCACACATCCACCGCAGCATCTTCATTTCCGTGACACGCAGCTCCTGCTTGTGTCGCTCCAATATCGGCCACGTCTCACTGCCATGTAAAAGGACAGGTCTAATAATGGTTTTGTAGACATGTCCCTTCAACCGGATCGGCATTTTAGGGTCACAAATGACACCGGTCATCTCCCGCCATTTGGCCCACGCGGCAGCAATTCGTGACTTGACATCGCAATCGATGTCACTGGACGTGTGAAAAACAGATCCCAAGTATTTAACCTGGTCCGTGCGCTCGACCAAATCACCGCCTATGCGGACGGATGTGGAATCTGTCGAGTTTAGTGCCAAGTACTCGGTCTGGATGGACTTTTTTATATGGGGCCACCTTAAGGGTCGAGTTTATGAATCTCGATACAATACTGTACAAGAATTAGAAGAGGCAGTTCTTTACCACTTAACGTTAATCACATGTCCTTGGGTAAGGCAAAAGAGATTCAGTAAGAGGGAGGTCATATTGAACATATAATGCCTTGATAGTTTATTGAAGTTGGTAAAAATTAGTATTAACAAACGTACAAAAATGGTATGAGAAACATTTTATTAAATTTGACTAACTTATGCTGTACAGATTTTTTTCTTGCAATATAATGATATATTCCCTATATGAAATTGAGACGATTCACATCAAAAAATTTTTTTTTCCAATTGTCTCTTTTCTATGTACTACTCACGCTTGACCAAAAAACTTAGCTAGTAAATTTTTTTTGGGATAAATGGTTCCTATGGCCGTTTCCCTGTATCTTCATAGTTTTGGATTTTCCTATAGTGTCCCAGTTAAAAAAACACACTGTATAATGAAATGTTCGTAAAGTGGTCAGACGACATGGTGAAGTTTGTGGTGTATGATGATAATGATGATGTCTTTATCCCCTAAAAGGTGGCAGATGCATACTATACGCCAAACATTTCACCGTATATATATATATATATATATACATATTTATCAAAGCATTTTGTACCATGTACCCGTGTCGGAAAGTCGCATGTTGTGGCGACCTATAGTTTAAATTTTTGAAGCAGCCCGTAAATAAGACCTTCAACTTGACTAATCGACTGCAACGCCTTAACATGCCATTTACCGATTAAAATCATAAATACCTTCATTTGTACGACGATAACACTTGCAACGTCCAGGGAAATTGAGTCTGCGACATCTCTGGTTGCAGTCTTGAGGATTACATTGCCTCGATGAAAGTACTTCTTCAACAAGCGGAGCAAAATCTACAAATAATTTATGGAAGATGGATAGAGCTTGTTTCTAGCAAAAATAAGGACATATGTGAAAAATATATTTAAATGGTTTGAACGGTAATGAAAATAATCTAAAGAAAAATGTGATTACCTTCAGATTGACGATAACTATCACACTTGCAACGGCCGTTCACGCAAATCCCTCCTTTAAATTTAAGTCTTCTACATCTCTGGTGGCATTCTTGATTGTTACAGCTGCGTATAGCAATAGCCTCTTCGAATTCATCAAGATTCTGCATTTCACCTGTGAACACTCATTATGGTTCATAAAGTGACATATATACATTTTAAAGTACAATAAAACGACAGGGTAACGTTTTATGTAACTCTGTATGTTTATCGCCGTTAAAATATGTTTTGCTTTTAAACCTTAAACTGACATTAACGAGACGACCAATAATATTTGTTATAATATTACTTTTAAGAAAAAAAGAAAACTTGATTCTTATGTCACCCAAGTACGGGCTCGCCTCACAGCCTCACAAAAGAACAAGTCCAGAGTTGGTTATTATAAAACTGCCCTTCACGCTCCGATCATCTTTAACATAGCATTATTTCAAGATAATGAATGCATAATTTCTTTGTTTATAAACTTCTCTCAGTTCTATTCTAAATCAGTGCTAGTTTAGCATTTAATTTGATTTTAGTAATACGTGAACTAACATTTTCGGGATTAGAAAGCACGTATATTAATAAAATACTAGCAAGGTAAAAAATTTATGGTGAGTCATAATTTCTTTGTTTATAAACTCCTCGCATATCTATTCAAAATCAGTGCTAGTTAAGCATTTAATTTGATTTTAGTAATACGTGAACGAACATTTTCGGGATTAGAAAGCACGTATATCAATAAAATGCTAGCAAGGTAAAAATTTTATGGTGAGTCATAATTTCTTTGTTTATAAACTCCTCGCATATCTATTCAAAATCAGTGCTAGTTAAGCATTTAATTTGATTTTAGTAATACGTGAACGAACATTTTCGGGATTAGAAAGCACGTATATCAATAAAATACTAGCAAGGTAAAAAATTTATGGTGATTCATAATTTCTTTGTTTATAAACTCCTCGCATATCTATTCAAAATCAGTGCTAGTTAAGCATTTAATTTGATTTTAGTAATACGTGAACGAACATTTTCGGGATTAGAAAGCACGTATATCAATAAAATACTAGCAAGGTACTTACCATCGCTAGTATCAGTGTTAATCACTGAAGCGTTGATGAGAAATACAGTAGAGAGAATAATTATAATTTTCCCACACATCTTTACTTCCTCTATCCAGCTATTCAAAATGAAAACTCTGAGCTGACTATACCTTACGGTTCCTTTTCAGCATTTACATAGTCACTTAGTTTCGTAATAGGGGCTTTAACGGTCTTTGCCACCTAATCACAGGTCAGGTTTAACCTAGAACCTTACTTTGATAAAGAAAATGTAGATGACACACATTAAACGAAAAAAAAAATAATAAATATCCATCACGCCTTATCCCCGAAGGGGTGGCAGAGGCATATTATATGCCCACTTTTCACCGTGTGGATTCCTGTCCCACGTAATAGGTGGTGAGCCCATTGCCGTGTTGAAATAGACAGACGAAAAACGAAAAACAAAAACTATAAAACTAAATATATAAAGTAATAATAATGCATTATTTATATCCCACAATAACATTGTACTTACAACATAGACAGCACAAAATATAACATTAGCACAATTAATCGTGGGAGTCAGGAACTCAAACTAGGATACCCTGTGCTATGAGTACCTGGCCCACCCCTCCTATATGTAATATTTTATATTAAACAACTTCAATAACAATAACTGATATGAACTTGTATGATTAATGGAAGACTCACCATAAAAGGTAAATTCCAGAACTTTAGATCTTTTGATTAGACGTAGTTTTATTAAATTTCTTCGCCCTTTTCATACGATTTTTATCCAAATCTGCATAGAGTGATGAGGGTTAGCCGAATAAATATATTAAAAGTAGGAAATTTTGTACTGAAGGCATTAAATCAACCGTAACTTCGAAATCATATCGTGTCAACTCGCTCCTTCTGATATTCCCACTTAATCGGGATGGTCGTGCAACTTAAATCTCAGATTATTTAGCAACTACAGTTTTTGTCACAGAAGATTAGCTGCACCTTTTAGAAGTTAGGAGGTGATGACAAATTTCTATAAAAGTGCGAATACACTCTGACGTAGGTTTATCTGGCGTACGATGACATGCGTGTTAAATGTGTTTATGCTAGGGACGCTGACTATAAAATTTCTTAAATGAGTCGTTTCTTTATGAACGACTGCTTTTTTTAAGACAATGAAATAGGACTTATTACTTTCGAGGTCATTAAGCATGTAATTAATAAGTGAGTAAAACCGTTTAGATAGTAATAACAAAAATGATATTGGTTTTTCATTTATTTATTTATCAGCAACGCCATCGCTCCTCGCACGATGCTTAATGCAATGATCATTTACACAACACTGAGGATACAAGGCTTTTCATTTAATAATAATAATAATTTTATTTCAGACATAAAAGGTTCATAGTTTGTTAGCATAGTTACTTAGACTATGTTAGTAATAAATTATAAAAAACAAAATTTGAAATAAAAATGAATTGAAATTACACTAAAATAAAAATGAAAATATTATCAAAACCTAGTCTAAATCTAAAATGAAAATTACATTACAACAATACATTATTAAAATAAAATTAACATTCCGAAATTACGATATCAATAAACTAATTAAATAATAAAAAAAACATTCCATCAATAATTACGTAAAATAAAATTTAAATTTGAAAATGTCAAATTATTTTAAAACGAGGATATTAAATAAATTTTACTATTTAACAATTTTATTATTTTAAATGTCATTAAAGATATTTAATTATTATAATTAAAATATATGTCTAATTTCTTTTTTCGTTCGTTTTAGTTCTATTAAGTATATTTTTACTTAATGAAAAGATAAATTAATTTTGATATAAATAAATATTATAATTTAAATAAAAGAGGTACCAGTGGCATGCATGCATAAATTACAACTTGGGATTCATTGATATTTACACTCAGTAACAAGAAGTGGAACCTCTTATTGCGTCTTTTCAAAGTAGTAGTAATTTATATTCTTTGAAAAGACTACTAGTAATAGAGTATAGATATACAAAGGCCCTTTTGTTAGTATTTAATCTTGTGTGCAAAGAGAGCGTCGTTGTTCTATTAACGGCTCACTGTTTTCCTTATCAAATAGTTTACTACAATGACTGATAGACTAGCAAACCCGCGAAAGTTTAATTGCGTCATATAAGTGAAATAAAGGATTTTCATAAAATTTTTCGTTGCTGCTCCTCTGTGAATGAATCGTCGTAGCGTGATTTTGTCAGGAGTTGTTGAAATTTTAAAACGCAAATACATATTATGTTAATGCAAATAACCAATACCTGTCTACATTTTTCTTTAAACTTTTTGTTTAAATTAGCAAACACTCGTAAAGAGCTCGTGGCCTACTTACTCACTGTTCTACAAAAGATTGCTGCGTTAAGCAAGTTTCGCGATGGCTGGTCACGGATGGGTGAACACTTTGTGGTATTTACATTTGGGATCGTTTCCGTGCTTTAGAAGGCACGTTAGGCTGTTGTTGGTCCCGGTTGCAGTCATTAAGCCAAGTTGAATGCCTTGGGCGGCTTGAAACATTTCCACAACCTCAATCAATCAATCAAATCAGCCCATATCAGTCCACTGCTGGAGGTAGGCTTCTCCCAATTTACGCCACAACGGTCCTGTGCCTTCCGCATCCAGTCCCTCCCTGTAACCTTTTTCAGGTCAGCCACAACCTGCGTCTGTCTATTTCAACACGGCAATGGGTTCGAATCCAGTTCGAGACTAAAAAATGTTTCCACTTTAAATTTCACATAAGATCTTTTTATGTACTTTTATTCATTAATTTACACACTAAGTAACAGTAATAACAGTTGAAGGATATATAGGTACAATGGTACTGCTTATTTCTATGAGAAATAGCTCCCAGCAGACTCAATTTTCTTCATTTTACGTAGGTCACACTATAAATTTTGCGTAACTTAAAAAACTACATGTTATCACCAAAATATTATGTTTATTGCTTTTCGAAATACTCTCCCTTCCATTTTTTAAAACAGGAGGACCGCAGATCTGAACGCATGTTTTCTACGTGCTGATTGAACGCTATCACTGCCTCTTCGGAGTTGGTAAAGATGAAACCTCTCATCAAATCTTTGATTATGGGGAAAATACAAAAATTACAGGGTGCTAGGTCGGGGCTTTGCGCAGGATGGGTAACGAGTTGTACTTTTTAGGAAGCTAAAAATAACTTTGTTTTGCAGGCCGTGTGTGAAGAAGCGTTGCCATGTTATAGGAGAACGCGGCTTTTTGGTTTTCTTTCGCGAACTTTTTCTAACACCCAGGGTAAACAAATGGTACAATACCACTCGGCATTAACACTCTTTTGATCTTCAAGTAGAATTGTACAGATGGGACCCGTAGCTGAGAAAAAAAACGCGATCATTTTTATACCAACGTTTCTCGCCTGCCTCACTTTTGTTGGCCTGTTCTCATTTTCAAACACCCATTCACAAGATTGCCGAGTTCAAAACAATACATCCACGTTTCGTCTCCTGTGACAATGTCATAAACAGCTTTAGAATGTTCGTGGTCGTACTTCAGTAGCAACTGTAGGCACCATTCCATGCGAGCCCGCTTCTGCTTCGCTGTCGGTTCATGTGGGATCCAACGACAACAAAGTTTCCGAACTTTCTATTCTTTGTGTAAAATTTTCAGAATTTGGCTCATACCAATCCCCAATAGTCCTCGAATTGTCTTATAGGTAATCCGTGGGTTCTCTTCAATTAGCCGCTTAACAGTGGCCACATTATTTTAGTTGACGGCAGTTGAAGGCCGCGCTTCACGAAATTCGCCATGTAATTAGCATTAGCATAAAGAAACTCGAGCTCTTTCAAATTTAGAAAACCATCGCCTCACGGTGCTCAAACAAGGTGCTTCTTTCCGAAAAGCATTTAGAAGACGAGCGGCACAGACTTGCGGAGAGAGAGAACTTTTAAAATCGTAAAAATCATCGCTTTAAAATCTTTTTGACTTAATTCCTTTTTCGTATATATACTAACTTTTATATATATATATATATATATATATATATATAAAAGTTAGTATTGGCACATCGCACATTGCACATCTAGCTAATCGGAACGTTTTTTATCACACATCGACGTTCTACGTACGAAACGAAAAAGGAATTAAGTCAAAAAGATTTTAAAGCGATGATTTTTACGATTTTAAAAGTTCTCTCTCTCCGCAAGTCTGTGCCGCTCGTCTTCTAAATGCTTTTCGGAAAGAAGCACCTTGTTTGAGCACCGTGAGGCGATGGTTTTCTAAATTTGAAAGAGCTCGAGTTTCTTTATGCTAATGCTAATTACATGGCGAATTTCGTGAAGCGCGGCCTTCAACTGCCGTCAACTAAAATAATGTGGCCACTGTTAAGCGGCTAATTGAAGAGAACCCACGGATTACCTATAAGACAATTCGAGGACTATTGGGGATTGGTATGAGCCAAATTCTGAAAATTTTACACAAAGAATAGAAAGTTCGGAAACTTTGTTGTCGTTGGATCCCACATGAACCGACAGCGAAGCAGAAGCGGGCTCGCATGGAATGGTGCCTACAGTTGCTACTGAAGTACGACCACGAACATTCTAAAGCTGTTTATGACATTGTCACAGGAGACGAAACGTGGATGTATTGTTTTGAACTCGGCAATCTTGTGAATGGGTGTTTGAAAATGAGAACAGGCCAACAAAAGTGAGGCAGGCGAGAAACGTTGGTATAAAAATGATCGCGTTTTTTTTCTCAGCTACGGGTCCCATCTGTACAATTCTACTTGAAGATCAAAAGAGTGTTAATGCCGAGTGGTATTGTACCATTTGTTTACCCTGGGTGTTAGAAAAAGTTCGCGAAAGAAAACCAAAAAGCCGCGTTCTCCTATAACATGGCAACGCTTCTTCACACACGGCCTGCAAAACAAAGTTATTTTTAGCTTCCTAAAAAGTACAACTCGTTACCCATCCTGCGCAAAGCCCCGACCTAGCACCCTGTAATTTTTGTATTTTCCCCATAATCAAAGATTTGATGAGAGGTTTCATCTTTACCAACTCCGAAGAGGCAGTGATAGCGTTCAATCAGCACGTAGAAAACATGCGTTCAGATCTGCGGTCCTCCTGTTTTAAAAAATGGAAGGGAGAGTATTTCGAAAAGCAATAAACATAATATTTTGGTGATAACATGTAGTTTTTTAAGTTACGCAAAATTTATAGTGTGACCTACGTAAAATGAAGAAAATTGAGTCTGCTGGGAGCTATTTCTCATAGAAATAAGCAGTACCATTGTACCTATATATCCTTCAACTGTTATTACTGTTACTTAGTGTGTAAATTAATGAATAAAAGTACATAAAAAGATCTTATGTGAAATTTAAAGTGGAAACATTTTTTAGTCTCGAACTGGATTCGAACCCATTGCCGTGTTGAAATAGACAGACGCAGGTTGTGGCTGACCTGAAAAAGGTTACAGGGAGGGACTGGATGCGGAAGGCACAGGACCGTTGTGGCGTAAATTGGGAGAAGCCTACCTCCAGCAGTGGACTGATATGGGCTGATTTGATTGATTGATTGAGGTTGTGGAAATGTTTCAAGCCGCCCAAGGCATTCAACTTGGCTTAATGACTGCAACCGGGACCAACAACAGCCTAACGTGCCTTCTAAAGCACGGAAACGATCCCAAATGTAAATACCACAAAGTGTTCACCCATCCGTGACCAGCCATCGCGAAACTTGCTTAACGCAGCAATCTTTTGTAGAACAGTGAGTAAGTAGGCCACGAGCTCTTTACGAGTGTTTGCTAATTTAAACAAAAAGTTTAAAGAAAAATGTAGACAGGTATTGGTTATTTGCATTAACATAATATGTATTTGCGTTTTAAAATTTCAACAACTCCTGACAAAATCACGCTACGACGATTCATTCACAGAGGAGCAGCAACGAAAAATTTTATGAAAATCCTTTATTTCACTTATATGACGCAATTAAACTTTCGCGGGTTTGCTAGTCTATCAGTCATTGTAGTAAACTATTTGATAAGGAAAACAGTGAGCCGTTAATAGAACAACGACGCTCTCTTTGCACACAAGATTAAATACTAACAAAAGGGCCTTTGTATATCTATACTCTATTACTAGTAGTCTTTTCAAAGAATATAAATTACTACTACTTTGAAAAGACGCAATAAGAGGTTCCACTTCTTGTTACTGAGTGTAAATATCAATGAATCCCAAGTTGTAATTTATGCATGCATGCCACTGGTACCTCTTTTATTTAAATTATAATATTTATTTATATCAAAATTAATTTATCTTTTCATTAAGTAAAAATATACTTAATAGAACTAAAACGAACGAAAAAAGAAATTAGACATATATTTTAATTATAATAATTAAATATCTTTAATGACATTTAAAATAATAAAATTGTTAAATAGTAAAATTTATTTAATATCCTCGTTTTAAAATAATTTGACATTTTCAAATTTAAATTTTATTTTACGTAATTATTGATGGAATGTTTTTTTTATTATTTAATTAGTTTATTGATATGGTAATTTCGGAATGTTAATTTTATTTTAATAATGTATTGTTGTAATGTAATTTTCATTTTAGATTTAGACTAGGTTTTGATAATATTTTCATTTTTATTTTAGTGTAATTTCAATTCATTTTTATTTCAAATTTTGTTTTTTATAATTTATTACTAACATAGTCTAAGTAACTATGCTAACAAACTATGAACCTTTTATGTCTGAAATAAAATTATTATTATTATTAAATGAAAAGCCTTGTATCCTCAGTGTTGTGTAAATGATCATTGCATTAAGCATCGTGCGAGGAGCGATGGCGTTGCTGATAAATAAATAAATGAAAAACCAATATCATTTTTGTTATTACTATCTAAACGGTTTTACTCACTTATTAATTACATGCTTAATGACCTCGAAAGTAATAAGTCCTATTTCATTGTCTTAAAAAAAGCAGTCGTTCATAAAGAAACGACTCATTTAAGAAATTTTATAGTCAGCGTCCCTAGCATAAACACATTTAACACGCATGTCATCGTACGCCAGATAAACCTACGTCAGAGTGTATTCGCACTTTTATAGAAATTTGTCATCACCTCCTAACTTCTAAAAGGTGCAGCTAATCTTCTGTGACAAAAACTGTAGTTGCTAAATAATCTGAGATTTAAGTTGCACGACCATCCCGATTAAGTGGGAATATCAGAAGGAGCGAGTTGACACGATATGATTTCGAAGTTACGGTTGATTTAATGCCTTCAGTACAAAATTTCCTACTTTTAATATATTTATTCGGCTAACCCTCATCACTCTATGCAGATTTGGATAAAAATCGTATGAAAAGGGCGAAGAAATTTAATAAAACTACGTCTAATCAAAAGATCTAAAGTTCTGGAATTTACCTTTTATGGTGAGTCTTCCATTAATCATACAAGTTCATATCAGTTATTGTTATTGAAGTTGTTTAATATATATATTACATATAGGAGGGGTGGGCCAGGTACTCATAGCACAGGGTATCCTAGTTTGAGTTCCTGACTCCCACGATTAATTGTGCTAATGTTATATTTTGTGCTGTCTATGTTGTAAGTACAATGTTATTGTGGGATATAAATAATGCATTATTATTACTTTATATATTTAGTTTTATAGTTTTTGTTTTTCGTTTTTCGTCTGTCTATTTCAACACGGCAATGGGCTCACCACCTATTACGTGGGACAGGAATCCACACGGTGAAAAGTGGGCATATAATATGCCTCTGCCACCCCTTCGGGGATAAGGCGTGATGGATATTTATTATTTTTTTTTTCGTTTAATGTGTGTCATCTACATTTTCTTTATCAAAGTAAGGTTCTAGGTTAAACCTGACCTGTGATTAGGTGGCAAAGACCGTTAAAGCCCCTATTACGAAACTAAGTGACTATGTAAATGCTGAAAAGGAACCGTAAGGTATAGTCAGCTCAGAGTTTTCATTTTGAATAGCTGGATAGAGGAAGTAAAGATGTGTGGGAAAATTATAAATTCTCTCTACTGTATTTCTCATCAACGCTTCAGTGATTAACACTGATACTAGCGATGGTAAGTACCTTGCTAGTATTTTATTGATATACGTGCTTTCTAATCCCGAAAATGTTCGTTCACGTATTACTAAAATCAAATTAAATGCTTAACTAGCACTGATTTTGAATAGATATGCGAGGAGTTTATAAACAAAGAAATTATGAATCACCATAAATTTTTTACCTTGCTAGTATTTTATTGATATACGTGCTTTCTAATCCCGAAAATGTTCGTTCACGTATTACTAAAATCAAATTAAATGCTTAACTAGCACTGATTTTGAATAGATATGCGAGGAGTTTATAAACAAAGAAATTATGACTCACCATAAAATTTTTACCTTGCTAGCATTTTATTGATATACGTGCTTTCTAATCCCGAAAATGTTCGTTCACGTATTACTAAAATCAAATTAAATGCTTAACTAGCACTGATTTTGAATAGATATGCGAGGAGTTTATAAACAAAGAAATTATGACTCACCATAAATTTTTTACCTTGCTAGTATTTTATTAATATACGTGCTTTCTAATCCCGAAAATGTTAGTTCACGTATTACTAAAATCAAATTAAATGCTAAACTAGCACTGATTTAGAATAGAACTGAGAGAAGTTTATAAACAAAGAAATTATGCATTCATTATCTTGAAATAATGCTATGTTAAAGATGATCGGAGCGTGAAGGGCAGTTTTATAATAACCAACTCTGGACTTGTTCTTTTGTGAGGCTGTGAGGCGAGCCCGTACTTGGGTGACATAAGAATCAAGTTTTCTTTTTTTCTTAAAAGTAATAATATAACAAATATTATTGGTCGTCTCGTTAATGTCAGTTTAAGGTTTAAAAGCAAAACATATTTTAATATATATATATATCATTACGCTACTACTCTGGGGAGCAGAGCAGTAGTCATAAATGTCGACAAATCGGGCAAATTTTCATGCATCATTGTAGAATTTATAAGCGACGCGACGGGATTAAATAGGTGCGACAGGAGGTCGAAATATTCCACGGACAAAGCTGTGCGGGTCATCTAGTATCCGATATGAGAGAATCCGGTGTGAAAAATATCCGGCACACCTAAAAGAAGTATACCTTTTAAAGTACAACAACGAACAACCTTACATCTCTTAAAACCCTTTTCCATACACTGCATGGGATAAAATATATTTTCATAGATTTTTTTTACACATACGAATGTTTACTATTTATTTACAGTATTGAAAAATAACTAGCCATTTGCAAACAGTGATAATCAAAACTCATATTATCTAAAAAGTTCGTATTATTAAACAGTACAAAATAATACTTTTCAAAAAAATGTCCTAAAATGGTTTTGGGGTTGATGTTTATCTGGAACAACGACAGACGGTGGGTGAGATACATGCACCGACTTGAAAGTCAAGTGCTCAGCAGATTTTGTTGCAACTTGCGTATTGCAGGCATATCCTCGAACGCTGCTTCTTTTTTGTTGTATTCTGAAACAAAGAAACAAATATAAAAAAATAACTATCTTCACGATGTATCCCTGACGGGAAAGTCAGAGAGGACAGATCGCCAGGCTTCGCGACCCATGCATACTTCTTTCGCTTCTTCAAGATTCATCAATCGCTTCATACACGCACGTCTGGGTATCCGAGTACTTTTGACCTTTCCGTTTTTGAGCAATCTGCTAACTTGGTCTTCATATGTAAGTCTCGACCTACCCTTTTGACTGCCTCTGTGGCGCAGTGGGAGTATATCCGACTGCTACGCAAGAGGTCCCTGGTTCGATTCCCGGGTCGGAACAAATATTTGTGTGATCCGCAAATGTGTATTTCGGAGTTTAGGTGTTTCCTATATATAATATGTATATATTTAGAAATATATAAGTATGTTTATCAGTTATCTAGATCCTATAACACAAGCTAATATAAGCTTACTTTGGGCTAGATGGCGCTGTGTGAAAAGTGTCTCATAATTTAAACCCTGAATTCTTCTAGCCTCTACTTTCGCACAATATATATTCTTCGTCAATCGTTCCTCACTCATTCGTTGGACGTGACCAAACCAACGGAGCATGCCCTTTTCCAGCTTAACACTGACACTTTCATTCAAACCTGCCATATTGCGTATCGCGTTACGTATTCGGTCGGCCAAAGTAACGCCGCACAATTTTCGAAGTGATCACATCTCAACAGCATAACAAATATATATAAACTATAAAAGAGAATTACTAAAAGTATTAAGCTTTTATTTGACTTGAATAAAAAGAACTGAGAGAACGAGCCTCTTTAGCTAGATTTATAAAAGTTTCAAGCCAGCTCGCACATTGTTTAGTTCAAAAGAGTATATGAAATAACACGTAACACTCAAAATCTGTTGAGCTGTTTAAAAGTTGTGGGGGTTGAAAGTGGGAAGAGTATCGAATGTCTGCAAAATATATTCGAGTGGGGTCTCAAATGAAAGCGCATTTGCAAGTGCACATTACATAATAATATGTTCAATGATAATCGATTGATCTGTGAAAAAGCTCTAGAGTAAAAGTGGGGAAACATACCCAATGTCTGCAAATATAGAGGGGGGGCGGTGTATTTTTTTTAAAAGAAACTATGTATTTCCATCTTAACAATATCTACATTTTAATAATGTATGTAATGTACCTATTAAAGGTATTAAATAAAAAATATTATTGTAAAATTTTAACCTGTTTCCATAAAATGATGAAAACGTTGGATGGCGAGAATTTTATAGATAAGAAACAAAAGTTAAAGTACAGCACAATAGTACCGGCTAAAGTCCTGGTAGCAACATCCGAAGTTATTTCATTAGAATCTCGAATTTCTCTTTCCTACATTTTTTTTTAAATTTACTCGGTCTTCAGCATTATCTAAGACGACAACCTTACATTATATTGACGAGGCGCCGGGCGCCTATATATAACTTGAAATTCCATGAATGTATTCTTTAGGTACACTAGACGAGTACTACGAAAGGATTTCCCCGTATTCCCCCGGGAACGGTACGTACGCGGGTAAACCTCACACAGCCAAACAATTAAACAGATAGAAATGATTTTCAGCGTTATGTAAAATGATGACCACCACCTATCAAAATGAAACTGACGTTTCTCACATCTGTCATCATTCATCTATTAATCAATCATTCAGTTATTCGATTATTCATCGAATGATAACCACACGAAGAGCACCAGCGTTCTGTATTACGTGAGAGTGAATATAATTCACTCTAAACACATGACATCATATTTTAATGGAGTGCTTTAGGGACGCGCCGTCAAATATTTGATTACATGTTATAATATTAGGACAATAAATAGAAAATAGAAGTAAGACCGAATGTGCTAAAATTAGATTATTGGTGACGCTCTTAGGCGCCATCATAATCTATTGAATTAACTTTAGGTGCACACACCTGTTAGGATTCCGTACCTTAAAAATAAAAAAACGGAACCCTTATAAGATCACTTTGTTGTTTTTCCCTCTGTCTGTCTAGACCCTTTAGTCGGGAACGCGTTAAGTGAAATTAAAACTACTCAGGACTACGGTCCCTTGAAGCTGAGGAAAAAATCAAACTTCTAAGTTAAGGTTTATGACGCAAAAACGTTTTTAAGAGAACCCTCGGTAGGCGAGTCCGACTCGTACTTGTCAGGTATTATTTTCTAATCTTGTTTGTAAACGTTAGTTGATTTTTACATTCTACGCACTGACTTCTATACATACGTTCTACGCCACCGTCGTAATTAAGATTTAAACGTGTTTCATTTTATTATTTTCATTTGTTATTACCGAATTTATAGCAGGTCGCCACAGCCTGCACCTGTCCATTTCAACACGGTAATGGGCTCACCACCTGTACGTGGGACAAAAATCCACGGTGTAATAAGGGCATTTATTATGTAAAGACATGACAATATGTATGTATGTTCTTACCGATATACATGTTGATTTAATTTTTTTATGATGAACTTGCTTTCAAATAAAAAAGAAGTCATCGAAATCGGTTTACCCAGAACAAAGTTATGGGGTACACATAAAAAAATACAGACGAATTGAATACCTCCTCCTTTTTTGAAGTCAGTAAATTGAATGCTGTGGAGATGCGATCACTTCGAACATTGTGCGGCGTAACTTTGGCCGACCAAATACGTAATATGGCAGGTTTGAATGAAAGTGTCAGCGTTAAGCTGGAAAACGGCGTGCCCTGTTGGTTTGGACACGTCCAACGAATGTGTGAGGAACGATTGACGAAGAATATATATTGTGCGAAGGTAGAGGGTAAAAGTAGTCAGGGTAGGCTGAGACTTACATATGAAGACCACGTGAGCAGATTGCTCAAAAATGGAAAAGTTAAAAGTAGGATACCCAGACATGTGTATATGAAGCGATTGATGAATCTTGAAGTAGCGAAAGAAGTATGCATGGATCGCGAAGCCTGGCGATCTGTCCTCTCTGACTACCCCGTCAGGGCGAAGATAGTTTTTTTTTTAGTTTGTAATATATAACATAATTATTGATAAAATGAAATTTACACATAATAAATCTGACTTTATTAGCCTGGAACGCTCTGGAGAAGTTGGTGCAGTGCACCTGTTTCTCTTACAATCCCGGGTTCTTCACAGTCATGTAGACTAAGAGAGTGCCCCTCAATTCGCTAGATGTCGTCATGGCTTTCCATCATGCGGGCGTTGTCATTTCAGCGAGCTAAATATTATGAAAAAAACAACTTTAATAACAATATTAAATTTGTTGTGAATTTGCTATATATATTGTAAGACCGACCATACTATGTAAGAAACCAATGTGTGGGTTGCTGCAGGAAAGATAGATTTTAGGGCTTTGGATTTGACGTGGAAATTTGTTTTTCATTTCATCGTGTCGAAATTGGATCATTTTTCCTATGCTTTTTTCCTCCTTTGCATAGAGTAGAAGTATTTGCAGTGATGACGTAACTCCGAAATCAAATTGTGTCGACTTAGCCTTCTTATATTCACCACATAACCGGATGGTCATGTAACTTTAATACTCAGCTGATTTAGCAACTACAGTTTTGGCCACAGTAGTTTTAGCTGCACCTGTTAGGAGTTAGAAGGTAAACCGTATTTCGTTTTAATGAGTCGTTTTGTGAAGACTGTTTCATCAAACAAATAATGTTTTTAAAAAAAACAAACAATGTCATAAAATTATGAATAAATTACAGCTGACAGATGCAGCAGCGTCAAAAAACAATGACTGTAGGCTTTTACGTAAACACCAATGCATTAGTCTCGGCTCTTTTCCTAGGGGCCGAGTCTGCTATTTCAATTGTGTCGAAATAAAATCGAAATCGTCATTCAATAGAAAGCCGCTGGTACAATTTTGTCAATTTTTCGTAGTCTACTATTACAATCGTACTCAAATAGACTTCTATGGGTAGGCAGATAGAATTCTAGTAACACGTACCGCGCCAGTGGCCGCTAGTCAGTTGCATTTTTGATAGTCTACTAACATTTTGACAACTAAAAACAACTATTCTGGTTCTATTCTACGGTTTGGTATCCTGGACATCCTGGAAAGACGCTCAAATTATTCCCTTACCTAAAAATTCTAACCCCTCATCCTTCTTTGAATATCGCCCCATTGCTATACTCCCATTCCTTTCCAAAGTTATGGAGTGTTAAGTCCATAACCAAATTAGCTCCTCCTTTAATAAAAATAACCTCCTCAATAGCTATCAATCAGGCTTTCGTCCTGGGCACAGTACCACGACAGCTCTTATCAAAGTCACAGATGACATGATGTATGGAAAATGGGAAACTTACGGTGCTTTTTCTGCTGGATTTCAGCAATGCTTTTAACACCGTGGATTTTGATGTATTGATGGCCATCCTCCGCTCTCTTAATATATCTCCAACAGTGATAAATTGGTTTCACAGTTACCTGTCTGGACGCCGACAGCGTATTCAAATAGAAGATACGATGTCTTCTTAGAGTAATGTATCAGCTGGGGTGCCGCAGGGTGGCGTTTTATCTCCCTTAATTTTCGCAGCATTCATTAACCTTATCTCCTCTAAACTTCTTTCATTATACCACCTTTATGCAGATTTCTGATGCTATTAATTTTATAAATAGAGTCCTGGCTCATATAGCTGACTGGAGCCTTAAGTATGGACTCACAGTAAATCCATCAAAGAGTCAAGTTATTTTTGTTGGTAGTCCCGGGCTTATTCCAAAACTTAACTGCATAAAACTACCTGAAATTGTTTTCAATGGTACCGTTATTCTATTCAGTGACAAGGTACGGAACTTGGGCGTGTACTTCGATAAAACAATGTCTTGGGATCCGCAGGTCCGGGAGGTTAGTCGTAAGATTTTTGATTCTGGTGGTGCCCTAAGGAGACTACGTAACTTCCATTGCCACTAAAACTGCACTGGCTCAATCTCTACTGCTGCCAATCCTCGACTACGCCGATGCCAGCTATCTAAATCTAACGAAGGAACAACATAATAAACTTGACCGTCTCCAGAATTTCTGCATTAGATTCATATTTGGTTTGCGCAAATATGATCATATTTCTAAATTTCGCACGAAACTCAAGTGGCTTCCTATTAGACTTCGCCGTAATGCGCATATCCTTTTTCTTTTATATAATATTTTGTTTAATCCCTGTTCTCCCACTTATCTTAAAGAACGCTTCGCGTTTTTAGGTGATACGCATTCGAGGTTCCTGTGATCATCGGAAAACTTGCGCCTTAAAATGCCAATGCAATCTACAATATTTCTAGATAAATCTTTTACAGTACAGGCAATTCGCTTGTGGAATACTTTGCCTGTAACTGTGCGACGTGCACAATCCCTTTGTGATTTCGAAAAATTGGTTATAAATTACTATCTATCACTGTAACTCCTCTAATACTTCTTACCTTACTCATTTAACACTTCTAACATTATAAGACGTTTGTCGGTTAGTTTATTTGACCTATTTATTTATTGAGAGTGTATTAAGTAGATTATAATGTTGGAGTATGTATGTGTGTACCCATTTATGTATGTGTATTGTATATATTAAGCGGTATGTATGTATCTATGTATGTTTAAAATTATGAAGATACGAGTATTTATACCTATTTATTTAATACCTATGTGTAGTTATTATAAGAATTAAGTTTAGTCGTGTGTACTCATCATATTAATTTTGTGCACCAATGAACTACCTATAGACACAAATTCATTGAACGATGTCCATTTTAGGTTGTCTGGAAGAAATCGCGCCTTGCGATAAGACCGCCGATTGTACCCTGTAATCTGAAGTTCATAATTTTAATATTCTGTAATTTTCTACTTTAAGTTTACACATACATACATACATACATATTATCACGCCTGTTTCCCATCGGAGTAGGCAGAGACTATGGCTTTCCACTTGCTACGATCCTGACATACAGCTTTCACTTCTTCAACTTTCATGAGTGTTTTCATACACGCTCGCCGGTTAAGGGTACTCTTGACCTGGCCTTTTCCAAAAGATCGCCTATTTGATTGACATAGGTACGCCGAGGTCGACCCCTACCAGTTTGCCCATTCACTCTCGCCACATATATCTGCTTCGTCAGTCTATTTTCATCCATCCTCTCCACGTGTCCGAACCATCTAAGCATCCCTTTTTCTATCTTAGTCACTACATCTTCTGTCATACCGCAATGTTCCCTTATCACGCTGTTCCTTTCTTTATCCATCAACTTCACTCCAGCTATACTTCGCAGACTTCTCATTTCCACAGCACTGATTTTACTTTTATGCGTCTTCTGCCATACCCAACTTTCACTGCCATACATAAGTGTGGGGACCAGTACTCCTCTATGTACAACCAGTCTTGCCTTCTTAGACACATTCTGACTGCTCATAAAGGCGTACATGGCTCCATTTACTTTATTTCCTGCCAAAACTCTTCGCTCAATGTCATAGTCACACTTTCCATCTCTCGTAAATTTTGTACTCAGATATACAAACTCATTCACTTGTTCTACTCTTTCTCCTTCCACAAGAATTGGGCAATCTGTCGTACTTACCTCTCTTTCAATAACCATTACTTTCGATTTGTTTACATTCACTTTCATTCCTTTGTTTTTTAACGAATCATGCATAATGTTTACCATCAACTGCAACTTCTCCGCCGATGATGCTAGTATTACCTCATCATCGGCGTAAAGGAGGCACTTGACGGTCAGTTCATCCATTTTTATACCATACGTACCGTAAAACGTGGCAACTTGACCAAACCTGTGGTAACTTTACCACATCATAGGTGTTTGACATAAACACAAATAACTTTTCATTATCTGTAGATAGATACTTCGTCGTAATGGTGATAGTTTTTTGTATTTTTGTAACTAACAACACAGATAGTTTCTTCAATAGGGCTGCATTAAGTCGGCTATAGTGATAACGTATTTTGGTAATAGGTGTAAAATTGTGGTCTCAGAGGCTAAACTATATGTTGTAGGTTAGTGAAATTTTGATATTATGTGTAAAAAGCGGTTGGCATTTCTGTTACAAGATCAGCTAATTGTTATTTCTTCGCTTTATTTAAATATCACTTGGGGTATTGTTAATAAGGTTAGGTAAAGTTACCACTGGGTGGGTCTTGGCAACTTTACCTGTAGCTAGGGTTGTCTCAAAAATCAAACATTTATATTTATAACTAGTTGCCGCCCGCGGCTTCGCCAGCGTATAAAAGTTTTCCCGTTCCCGTTTCCCACAGGAACTTGTTCCCGGGATAAAAAGTAGCCTATGTGTTATTCTGATATATAAGCTATATTATTGTAAAGTTTCATTAAAATCTATTCAGTAGTTTTTCCGTGAAAGAGTAACAAACATCCATACAAACTTTCGCATTTATAATAGATATTATTAAGATTTTCTTTAGTCATAAATAATAGTTTTTGATATAATTTCGAAGGTATTGTAAAATAATCTTAACGAGATTGCTTGTAGTACATAATATTAAATTAACCTTAAATACCTTTTTATTTTATCCAGTTTTACTTCATGCATGTGCATTGTTTTAGAACAAAAAAAAAACCAAAAATAGAAAAAAACGCTAGGTCGTATAAAAAATATAATGATGAAATGACGGCCCTGGCTATTGAAATTCTTAAAATAAACAAAACATCTTCTTATGAGGCCGACTAAAAATTTAAAATGCTACGTAGGACTATAAAAATAAAGATAAAATATCTCCATTCAGAGAAAATCCTGGACCACCGTTAAAATGAACATCAGACGAAAAATTGTACTTCAATAAAAGCCTTATTGTGATCTTTGATTACGGTTCTCCTCTATCACAACTAGACTTCAGAATAGCCGTTAATGAATATTTGCAAAAAATAAGAGGACTGATACATTTGGCGATTCGCCTGGAGAATGGTGAAAAAAGAACTTTGTTGAGCGACATCGAGACCAACAGAGACAGAGTTCAAGAGCGGAATATAACATTAAAAGAGCACGAGCGGAAAATAAAGTAAATAAAAATTTAACAATTGAATTTTTGTATTTTCACAACCCTACGCAATAAAACTTTTTGTATGTAAATTACAAAAACTTCAGTGGCAACTATACCTACGGTAATTTTTGGGTCTCCTTCATTGAATTATTTTCTTATTATTTTTTTGATAGTAAAGATAATCTTTGATACAATCATCTTTACCTAAATTAGTATTAAATATGCAATAGTTTATAAAAAAATATACAAGAAAAAAATGTAGGTAAATTTACCAATTTCATGTCAATTTTACCTGTGTTGTTTATTCTTCTCTATAGCTTTAATTAATAAGTTTTAGATAGCGACTTATACAGAAAAGGGTACCCAATAGTGTATTACGTATATAAAAATTGATTTCTTATTCATGCAACATTTAGTTTAAAAATAGAAGAAAATTTTGTGAAAAAATATGGTCAAGTTGCCACGTTTTACGGTACTTTCTTGCAGTTCTTTCAGGCAGCTGTCCATGTATAGGTTAAACAGCAACGGCGACGCTACACAACCCTGTCTCACACCTTTTTCAATGTGAAAAAAGTCTGTGCAAGCTTCGTTGATCCTGACACAAGCACTGGAGCCCTCATACAGAGATTTCAGTGCTCGTATCAAGTGGCTGTTTTCTCCATACCTGGCCAGTATTGACCACAGTTCATTCCTCACCACTCTATCATAGGCCTTTTCCAAGTCTACAAATATGCAATAGACTTTTTGACTTTTCGCCAAAAGCTTTTCTGCTTCGCATCGTAAGGAAAAGACCTGATCCGTGCATCCCCTTCCAGTCATAAATCTTGCTTGTACATCCCACATTTTTCCTTCAGTTTCATTCATCACTCTTTTTATCAAAATTTTTGCATACAATTTGCCGACGATGCTGAGCAAGCTTATGCCGCGGTAGTTTTTGCACTCTTGCTGTGACCCTTTTCCCTTATAAAGCGGCACGATGACAGCCTTACACATTCCTCCAACAAAGGTTGAAAAGGCAGTACAGCTGGCAAGCTACCACGCCTTGTCCCGCTTTCAGCATCTCGACAGAGATCCTATCAAGTCCAGCGGCCTTTCCCACTTTCATGCTATTCAATGTTTCCACTATTTCTTTCATACTTATGACTTCTTCCTTGCCAATTTCATTTATTTCCCAGAAACTAGTATGTACTTGCATATCTTCTTTTTCAAACAAACTCTCAAAATATTGCTTTCATCTTTTTAACACATATTCTTCTCCTTTCACAAGACCACCATCATGGTTTCTGATATGGTTGAGATGCGATGTCGTCTGTTGTCCCCTCACTGTTCTTATGGACTTCCAAAAGAATTTCATATTCTGTTGGAAGTCATCAGATAACCTTTTATCAAATTCATTTCTGACATTCTCTTTCTTTCTTTTCATCACCTCTTTTGCAACACGCTTATACCTTTTGTACTCCTTTTTCGCCATTTTTAGGTCCACATCCGTTGCCTTCTGCATTCTTTGATTGACTTTTGTTGTCAGCCAATCCAACCATGCTTTCTTCTTATCAGAGAATGCCTTTCGGACTTCTACACTCATTCTCTTTCCCTTACATCCTTGGCTTCTCTTTTTTACGCCACACACTTCAATCGCCACTTATTTTAAGTTTATGTTGTACAATAAAGTATATTGTATTGTAATGTATTGTATTTGTCAAAAGTAGACGGCCCCGTGGTAGTAACATCCGAAGCCTTTTTTGTTTATTTACTTTTAGCATTATCTATAATGACTACTTTACATTATTTTGACTACTTCGTTTCCGGTATTTTTGTTATTGTATGATAAACTATAGTTGTTTATACCTACAGCATGATTCATACTTTGAAGTTATAAATTTGATAACATAGTAGGGTATAAATATTAAGCTCACGGGCATAATTATTGTATAGCTTCCTTGATCATTTGCAATTAAACAAACAACTATGCTAATATGAAGCTCTTAGTCATCACGTTTGCGATAGTTTTTGTCGCGCAGTTTGTTAATGCTGCGGCTTTTGATTTCAATGTCCTGACAGAAGTGAATATCCAATTAAAGAACTGCAAACTGCACGTTATAGGTGGTGAGCAAATTGCCGTGTTGAAATAGACAGACGCAGGTTGTGAATACCTGTTGTTGAAATTATTAAGCCGCCCATAAAGCCTTTAACTTGACTTAACGACTGCCATGTTACTTGCAACCGTTATGTTAATAATTATGTTTCTAAATACTTACAAACATAATTATTATACAAACTCAAAGAATCACTCAAAATCGTATATAAAGGGAGTTACTTAATCCTCTTTTTACTCGCTTTAACTATTACAACACTGAATTGATATTCTTATCATAATACTGTATTTTTTTCAAACTTTTCCTCAAAACATAAATTTATGGTCACCTTTTTTCTTCAGAAAACATCTATACTGACACTGAGACTGAAGACCTCCCAAACATGATGAGAAGATGCAATAGCGCAAGCTGCAATAATGCCTACAGAAGACGTGGCTATACACATCGTGAATGTATCTCTGCCTACACCTGTCGTTGTTATAGATAGGCGGTTGTTATAAAGCGAAGCACTGAAAATCAATGAACATGTAATTCTGGAAGACACTACGAATAGTCTTTGCATATATATACTATTATATTTTTAAGAGTGGGGACAAAAATTGTATAAGCAACTACCGTCCAATATCTGTGCTCCCGGCTTTATCTAAAATATTGGAAAAAGTATTAAATACCCATCTCACAAAATTTCTAGAACAACACAACATCTTAGCACCAAATCAATTTGGTTTTCGCAGCGGAAAATCCCCAGAGGACGCAGTATCGTCACTTGTCGGTCATATTGTAGATAAATTGGACAAACGAAATAAATGTATAGGTATCTTCTTAGATTTAACTAAAGCTTTTGATACGGTTTCTACTTCAAGGCTATTGAGTAGAATGTAGAGCGTGGGAGTACGAGGGCATGCACTAAAAATGTTCAAAGACTACTTGTCGGACAGAACCCAGTGTGTGAAAATTGATTCTTACATTAGCAATGAGGCATCTGTGAATTTTGGCGTGCCACAAGGCTCCATCCTCGGCCCTTCCCTTTTTATAATTTACATAAACGCTCTCTGTAACCTGTCACTTAAAAATTGTGCTATAGTTAGTTTTGCCGATGACACTGCCCTACTTATTCATGGTAGTGACTGGCAAACCACGTTTTCTCTCTCTGAACATGCCCTCCATCATGTGACACAATGATTATCAGAGAACCTGTTAACCCTTAACCTTTCTAAAACAACCTAACTTACCTTTTCTGTCTCTTCGTGCGGTCTTTCATCTCTGAACAATCTCCAACTTAAAACGCATTGTTGTGCACCGCCACCACTCTCTGGTCCAGAATGCCACTGTCCTGTGCTATTAAAATCCAGTAACACCAAATATCTGGGCGTTCACATCGATGATAAGTTAAACTGGCAACTTCACCTGCAAATGTTAAAGTCACGCGTGCGTAAACTTATAACCATCTTTAAGAAGTTACGAAATTCTGCAGATCTCGATACACTAAAAACGGTTTATTTTGCCCTATGCCAGTCTATTTTGGGCTACTGTATCACTGTGTGGGGAGGTGCACCTAAAACCTACTTTCTGACACTGGAACGAGCACAAAGAGCTGTGCTAAAAGTTATGATGCGCAAACCATTTAGGTACCCAACATCCACCTTATATGAAGAATGTCAAATACTCACAGTGCGCCAAGTCTACGTGCTTCAAACGGTCTTGAGGAAACATAGACAACTACCGTACACTACAATAGTAGATAAACGACGTAAATATCAAGTATGCGCACCTAACAAATATAGAACCGCTTTTGCCGGAAGACATTATCAGGTGATGGGGGGTCATCTAAACAATATCATAAATAAAAATTGTAACATATATCCGCTACAGAAGTCTCTGTGCAGATCATCGGTCATAGAATGGATCCAACGTAAATCGTACACAGATACTGAAGAGCTTCTTACTTTATCAATATTGTAGGTATTATTAGGTCTGCGGGTGACTATGTGTATATTGATTTATATGTATTGCGAATATATTATATCTTTGTAGGTTTATATTTATGCGAACGTATTAATGTGCCTAGTTGTACGAATATACAAAAGGTCTGCTGCGTGTGCAATTATGCAATATATGCGCCAGTGACCTGGTATCAGGGTTTTGCACGGTGTTTATTAAGGGACCTGTGGGTGAGCTGAGGCGAGGCTTAGTAATGTTGAAAGTAATATATTATAATTATGGTTTTAAACATTATAACTACAATTATGGTTTAAACTGATTTTGTTTGTTAACTATTATAAGTCTACGTAAACCTTTAGCTGTAAGTATAATATGCGAGCGCCCCGGTACCCATAACACAAGTTGAATCTTTTCATGGGTGCCGGAGTTCAACCTGCGTCAATGTTATTATAGAATATTTACTGTTTAGCTGTAAGTTGTGTGGTCTTGTTATGGAACAAATAAATCATTTATTATTATTATTTATTATTACTTAGTTGCATGTATAAAATTACATGTACCTAAATTTATTAGTTCTTTTTACTGTTATTATTTTACATACGTAATTTATGGGGAGGTACTTATAATATAATTCTTAGATTTTATACATACATTTACCAAATATCGATCAATTACAGAAATAACATATTGTTTTTTTTTAAATTATAGTGAATTTGTGAATATTTTTGGAATATTAAATGAAAAATTAATAAACATTTTAGTTTTGAGCGATTTCTCTTCCAGAGTGCTATCAAACTTTAGGGGAAATCTGACGTAGGAAGCTAAGATCTTTTATAGGATACATTCGAAATATTGGTAGTCTTTGTCGACTTAAATCACTCTTAAAACTAGATGACTCTCTCTCTCCCGTAGTTAACAATCAATCAAATCAGAGTCAACTGCTGGACAAAGTCCTCTCCCAATTTCAGTTTTCCACGCAGTCGTACAGGTTGGTTCAAGTTTTCATTTCGAATTCTCCTTCTCTTCGCTATGACCTCGTCCTATAGCCAGCAGGTGCATCACATGCTGGTGAGGCTGACTGAATAAGGTGCGATGGAGTCCCACCAATATTGTCAGGGTAAGCTGACAATATTGGTGGGACATCTCACTTTATTTTGTAGTAAACAAGGAACCCTTATAGTTTCACCATATTTATCGCTCCATTCTTAGTTCAACCCTAGAAAGTACAAGAAAGCTGAAGTTGTATGTTATATTTTTACTGCTACCTATGATCCGCACGTTAACCCCGGATATTTCTGGAGTCCAGCCTTAGGAGCCCATGGTTAGATTTTCTACTCTTCTCCTTATCTTTTGCAGGGTCTTCATCATTTTTGTGGTTAATCTAACAGCGCACATGTCATTTTCTACCTAGCGGCGTTTTGGGGCTGCCTCTCGTTCTGCGATCATGCGAAGGTGGCATGACGAGGCACTTGTTTCGCACGTATCATTTAGTTCTTCGTAAACATACATGGCCTTATCAGCGAAGGCGACACTCTTTCACCTTGATAACTATAAGTTAGATGCAAGAATTATTTTTCTCCAGTGCTTTCCATTGCTATATTTGTTTCATTTATTTTTAACGTTTTCTTTTATTTTAAAAGTGGCCATGCTATATGGACAGACGTACATTATGGCGATCAGCTCTTGAAATGTTTCAGCCTTCCGACTGCCACGTTCCTAAGCAACCAGGACCAACGGTTATCGTACGTTCCAAAGTACGACAACGCTCGTGAAAGGAAATGCCACAAAGTAGTCACCTATCATCCACACTGAGTTAGGGTGGAATCTAATTACAAACATTTTTAATAATATAACATATATTCCTTATGTAGAGACTAGTTCAAATTAAAAATTGTAGAGTATGTAGAGTAGAGGTGCAGAATCATAACCTTATCTCTAAGAACAGTACGAAAGTGGAAACCGAGCTCCCAAGCAAAAGCTTTGAATGCAACCGGGATCAATGCTCGTAAAATGACTTATTATTTCTGTATTACTACTATACGGCAATGAATTGTATGGTCTGCTGCAAAGATAGCAGGCACTGCACGCGCAGGCTAAAGATTATAGATTTTCTCTATTTATATTATGCTGCACGAGTGCATCCATGGTAGCCTTAACGTTAGTGATATTACATACACATACATACGCCTGTGTCCCATCGGGGTAGTCAGAGACTATGGCTTTCCACTTGCTACGATCCTGGCATACAACTTTCGCTTCTTCCACTTTCATAATTGTTTTCAGACACACACGCCGGTTAAGGGTACTCTTGACCTGACCTTTTTCCAAAATGTCTTCTATTTGATTGCATATGTACGTCGAGGTCGCCCCTTACCGGTTTGCCCATTCACTCTCTTCTGATAAATCTGTTTCGTTAGTCTACTTGTATCCATCCTCTCCACGTATCCGAACCATCTAAGCATACCTTTTTCTATCTTAGTCTGGTTGAGCGGGCGAGATAAATAAATTCAAAATGGACAGTATTTGCGGGGAAAGACTAAAATGAAATTTATACGCGATTGTCGACGGGAAAAGTAATGGAAAAACAGGAATGGGCACACTACCTTGCTGCTTGTTGCGAGATGCTGAGGTGGAGGCTGCCGGGGGCGTCCCTGGACTTGAATTCCTGGTTTCCTTGCACGAAAACACTATTTATCCATGGAAAATACAATTATTGCGATAGTTGGTGCGGGATTATTGCGAAAGGTTTGATGCGGGCGCGCGCGAGCCATTGTAGGAACCGACTGCCCGCCCTCAAACGTGGCCGCTGCCCGTGAGGCTAGCGGCGCGGGCGTAGGTACTTGCGCGCGCGTAATACAGCTGTCTCGCTCCTCCTTTATGACTTTATGACTTTTCACAAGGTAGGTGCGAAAGAGAAATGGAATAAAGGGAAAGGGGGAGTATCGACAACTAATTAATTAAAAGAAATGTAGATCGGAGGGTCTTCATCATCTTTTGTGGTTAATCTAACAGCGCGCATGTCATTTTCTACCTAGCGGCGTTTTGGGGCTGCCTCTCGTTCTGCGATCATGCGAAGGTGGCATGACGAGGCACTTGTTTCGCACGTATCATTTAGTTCTTCGTAAACATACATGGCCTTATCAGCGAAGGCGACACTCTTTCACCTTGATAACTATAAGTTAGATGCAAGAATTATTTTTCTCCAGTGCTTTCCATTGCTATATTTGTTTCATTTATTTTTAACGTTTTCTTTTATTTTAAAAGTGGCCATGCTATATGGACAGACGTACATTATGGCGATCAGCTCTTGAAATGTTTCAGCCTTCCCACTGCCACGTTCCTAAGCAACCAGGACCAACGGTTATCGTACGTTCCAAAGTACGACAACGCTCGTGAAAGGAAATGCCACAAAGTAGTCACCTATCATCCACACTAAGTTAGGGTGGAATCTAATTACAAACATTTTTAATAATATAACATATATTCCTTATGTAGAGACTAGTTCAAATTAAAAATTGTAGAGTATGTAGAGTAGAGGTGCAGAATCATAACCTTATCTCTAAGAACAGTACGAAAGTGGAAACCGAGCTCCCAAGCAAAAGCTTTGAATGCAACCGGGATCAATGCTCGTAAAATGACTTATTATTTCTGTATTACTACTATACGGCAATGAATTGTATGGTCTGCTGCAAAGATAGCAGGCACTGCACGCGCAGGCTAAAGATTATAGATTTTCTCTATTTATACTATGCTGCACGAGTGCATCCATGGTAGCCTTAACGTTAGTGATATTACATACACATACATACGCCTGTGTCCCATCGGGGTAGTCAGAGACTATGGCTTTCCACTTGCTACGATCCTGGCATACAACTTTCGCTTCTTCCACTTTCATAATTGTTTTCAGACACACACGCCGGTTAAGGGTACTCTTGACCTGACCTTTTTCCAAAATGTCTTCTATTTGATTGCATATGTACGTCGAGGTCGCCCCTTACCGGTTTGCCCATTCACTCTCTTCTGATAAATCTGTTTCGTTAGTCTACTTGTATCCATCCTCTCCACGTATCCGAACCATCTAAGCATACCTTTTTCTATCTTAGTCTGGTTGAGCGGGCGAGATAAATAAATTCAAAATGGACAGTATTTGCGGGGAAAGACTAAAATGAAATTTATACGCGATTGTCGACGGGAATAGTAATGGAAAAACAGGAATGGGCACACTACCTTGCTGCTTGTTGCGGGATGCTGAGGTGGAGGCTGCCGGGGGCGTCCCTGGACTTGAATTCCTGGTTTCCTTGCACGAAAACACTATTTATCCATGGAAAATACAATTATTGCGATAGTTGGTGCGGGATTATTGCGAAAGGTTTGATGCGGGCGCGCGCGAGCCATTGTAGGAACCGACTGCCCGCCCTCAAACGTGGCCGCTGCCCGTGAGGCTAGCGGCGCGGGCGTAGGTACTTTCGCGCGCGTAATACAGCTGTCTCGCTCCTCCTTTATGACTTTATGACTTTTCACAAGGTAGGTGCGAAAGAGAAATGGAATAAAGGGAAAGGGGGAGTATCGACAACTAATTAATTAAAAGAAATGTAGATCAGCGATGCAACATAGAAAAAATAACGCGGTTACTCTTTTATCGCATGCCGAACCATTTCCCCCCGGCTTGAAAGGTTACCGGTTAGGTCGAAAAAGGAACAACTGACTATACAGTTGCCACTAAGCTTTAGCTGCTAACTAAACAAAATGCTATCGAACTAAACTAAACTAAACCTAATCGAACAAGCTAAATTTCTTATTGAAGTTACTGTTGATTAGGCAAAGGACAAAGACGAATAACTGGTCGCAAGTTCGAACCAGTTGCGGTTTTAACGCGAAATATACGGGTGATCCCATTTGACCCAGGGAAAACTTCTTCTACTACCCCAAGAGGCCAATGTAATGGAGGCATATTTTCAGTTAAAATAACTACGACAGTACCGACAGTAATAGGGTTCTATTCTATTTTCATAGTATTATGTCTTACGGTATTCTCCTTTGGGGAGTGCTGCAGAATTAAATATTATTTTTGTTCTACAAAAGCGGGCTGTACGCGCTATTTATAATTTGGGCCCCAGAGTTTCTCTCCGAGAAAAATTCAAAGAAGTGAATATTCTAACCGTACCATCACAATACATTTTTGCCAATCTTATGTATGTCCAGAAAAATCTATCACAGTTTTCTAAACTCTGTGATAAACATAATATAAACACTAGAAATAAAAATAATCTTTTAGTCCACCACAGTCGACTACATAAGATTGGCGATTCTTTCCAGGGTAACTGTATACGCTTTTACAACAAGCTTCCCTGTGACCTGAGAAATTTACCATTAAATAAATTTAAAAAGTTTATTAAAAACAAGCTTTGTGAAAAAGGTTTTTACTCCGTTACAGACTGCAGGACAGGGACGCCTGGAAATGATCTGCTGGCAAAGTGAAATAATATTAAATTGTAAATAGGCAATCAAAAAAAAAGCCTTCCTAAGTTTCTTGCCGGTTCTTCTCAGGTGGGCCGCGTTCCGAACCGGTCGCTTTAAATATTTTAAATAGTGTATGACATTTTGTAAGCGCCGTTAAAATGGTCTATGCAAAATAAAGATATTTATATTTTTTTTTATTATTTTAATTAAATTATGCTTATTTCTAGTATTTATCGAATGTATGTCACTGTGTCTATTGTATAAATGTATGTTCTGTTTAACTAACATGATATTTGCAAATATATACTGTGATGCAACCGTTAAAATGCCAATTTCTTTAAATTTCTCTCTAAGAGACACTCTAGCACTCAATTTATATATTGCACGTATAGCTCTCTTCTGGAGTACAAAAATTACTTGTAGATCAGCTGCTTTACCCCACAGCAAAATGCCGTAAGACATGACACTATAAAAATAACTAAAGTATACTAGCCTGGCAGTTTCTACATCAGTGAGCTGCCTGACTTTACTAACGGCAAAGGCTGCCGAGCTGAGTTTACCTGCAAGACACGTTATTTGGGCGTTCCACTGCAGTTTGCTATCTAAAGTGATCCCCAAAAATACAGTTGATTCTACAATATTAAGGGTATCACCGTTCAATGTTATATTTGTACCGCAATTCCTGACATTAGGCATGCTAAATCTGATACATTTTGTCTTCTTAGCGTTTAGTAGCAAATTATTGGTCGTAAACCAATCTACAACTTGGGCAAGTGAACTATTAACGCTGTTAAAATCAGTAAGCGTACGATCTACTTTAAAAATAAGTGACGTATCATCAGCAAATAGAACAATGTCGCACAAGTTCTGTATATAGAATGGCAGATCGTTAATATAAATTAAAAATAGAAACGGACCTAGAATTGATCCCTGCGGTACGCCCATAGCTACAGATGCTCCAGAGGAGCGAATTTCATTAACATCAACATGTTGTATCCGATCATTTAAGTAGGAGGCAACAAGATCCAGTGCAGAGTCTTTGATACCATAATAAAAGAGTTTTCGCAATAGTGTTTTATGTTCAACGCAATCAAATGCTTTGGAGAGATCGCAGAATACACCAATAGCATCTTGTCTATTCTCCCAGAAGCACTGCCAAGCACTGGAGCCCTCATAGAGAGATTTCAGTGCTCGTATCAAGTGACTGCTTACTCCATACTTGGCCAGTGTTGTTTATAGGTCATGCCTCACCACTCGGTCATAGGCCTTTTCCAAGTCTACAAATATGCAATACACCTTTTGACACTTCGCCAAAAATTTTTCGGCTAGGCATCGTAAAGAAAAAACCTGATCCGTGCATCCCATTCCTTTCATAAATCCTGCTTGTACATTCTATTTATACAATTTTCGACTTTTATGCGCTCTAGTTCACACACACGATGCCGCCATCGTTGAAATATACCTCTTACTCAGCTGACAACCAAGAAGTGATCCGTATCCATCTCGGCACCGCGGTATGCCCGGGTGTCTAACACTTTCTTTCTTAGTCTTGCATCTACAATCAGACAATCAATTATACTTCTCTGGTTTCCCTCTTGTCTAGAATACAAGTATACAAATGGATCTGTTTAAGTGATATTGAGGGCAAAGGAATCATCTAAATACGGGGGAATACGCTTTCATCGTTAATAGCTCCAAATATTGTAGAGTATTTATTTATTGATCACAAACAATTTTAACATTGTATAGGATACATACATACCCTAATTTAAACATTCATAAGCTGTTGTCACAAGACTAAAACATAAATATATAAACAACAGTCTCTAAAATACAAACTAAAAGCTATCATCATCATTCATAATCAATATAATATATTGTCACGCCTTTACCCCCGAAGGGGTAGACAGAGGCACACTGTGCGCCCACATTTCACCATATGCACTTTTGTCCCACGTAATAGAATAGTGAGCACATTGCCGTGTTGAAATGGACAGGCGCAGGTTGTGGCGACCTGCTGTTGAATTTTTTCAAGCCGCCCATAAGGTTTAACAACTGCCATGTTACTGGCAACCGGGACCAACGGCTTAACATGCCTTCTAAATGTAAATGCCACAAAGTGGTCACCCATTTGAGGACCAGCCATAGTGAAAATTGCTTAACGCAGTGATCGTTTACAGAACACTGAGACCGCGGGGCCACGAGCGCATCAAAATACAAAGTAAACCTAAAAATAATAAAATATTTAAAGTGTCATAAGGTAAAAATTCAAGACGACATAACATAATTTAACAAATATATGTCAAAAATTTTAAATTATAATAATATGTTATGTAAATGTAATTTTTTTTTTATTTGTCTAAAAAATTTAGGGACATTCATTAACTTAAATTTAGAATAAATAACAAATCATTATCCCCTCAATTTAAAATGTCATTAGTGATCAGTCCCAAGTGAGTCATAAAGTGTACTCAAATGTCATAGATAAAAACTACCTTCGATCAAAAAGCTTTTAATTCCCCTTTTAAGATTTTAATTTGCCTTATGTACAGTGATATAGTCAGCTGAAGTGAAAGTACGTTAAATAGTTGTCTGAAAAATTTAGGGACATTCACTAACTTAAATTTAGCATAAATAACAAATCATCAATTATCCCCTCAAATTATAATGTCATTTGTGATCAGTCCCAAGTGAGTCATAAAGTAAACTTAAATTTCATAGATTCAATAAAAACTACCTTTGATCAAAAAGCTTTTAATTCCCCTTTTAAGATTTTAATTTCCCTTTTGTACAGTGACATATTTAGATGTGGTGAAAGTCTGCTAAATAGTTTTACCGACATATAAAACGTGCCATGCATCACTATTTCAAGTGTAGGGCTAGATGTAGACTGAAAATCCTTTTATCCGGTGTTTTCTCTAATTTGTCTCTCTTGTTATGTTTCATGGTCATTATTGTACTTTTTAAAATATACTAATATAACAAGAACATACAAGCTTAAAATAGTTATTATTTTAAGATTATGAAATGACTCCCGCTTTTTAATAGTGCGCATCGCTCTTTTATTTGTAAAATGTACGGGACGACTTGAAGATCGCATAGTACAATGATACCTACGTATCTATAGACTAGTACGTACAGTACTTGTGGTTTCGATTTGTTTTGTTTACATGATTTATTATATAGTCTTTTTGTTGATTTTATATTTTTTATAGATGTGTAATAACGTAGTAAATAAGAAAATACATAGTTTATATACTTTTAATTAGATTTTAAGGTAGAAATCGACAAAAATGTGCCGCGGCTCTCGTTACGGTAAAGTTTCGAAGTAGCTTAGTAAAAATTTGTAAATATTGTGTAATTACTATTGGTTAAAATGTAGACATTCTGATTGGACTTGTATTTTTGTCCAATAATAAATAATGCGAAAATTGAATAAATACACGACCCATTTTGGGTATCGACACAGTCAACCGGCAACAGTAACCAGGAACAGTCCTCAGGAACAGAACAGTCCACTACAGAAGAAATCCTCAAGAATCCTGAAGAAATCCTGGACCAGAAGAATAGTTCTAGCAAAAAATTCACTGTGGCAGATTGTGTGGCAAGAATAAACGGTCAAGCACGATCTGGCATTGCGGTTTTCATTTAGTACTTCAACAACCCCAGTCCCACCAAACACTAAAGCGGGGTAAATAGTGCTCCTCACGGTGCCCTGCTGTACATTTTGGTCCTGGTCGAGCCGGATTGTGAAGTACTGAAGATTCCAAGATGCCAGTAACCAGATCGGAGGGAAGAAGCCGCAAGCACGTGGAACAGACGCCGTCATCCTCGGGGGACACTGCCGCTTCCTCGAGGACCGGAGCAACAGTCACAGGGACCACCACCACGGGAGTCACAGAACAGACAAGATTATTAACCCCCATGGCATTGGAGTCCACATCAAGCCCGGTTGAAGCCATCACCACGCCGCCGCCATGCGTCGCTTCGGTCCTCACAGACGCCGCCGCCGCCGCCACCCGGTCTGCCGCCGCCAGAACTATCGCCGCCGTCTCGACTGTCACCAACGCCGCCCTGCTCTCCGCCCATACAGAAGAACCAACTGCGGAAAGGAGGGTGCCGGCAACGTACAGAACAGAAGCACCTTTATATATGGAACAGAATAAAGGAGCACCCGGTCTGCCGGGCCCAAGCAGACAACAGGACCACCTCGCCACCAGCCGAAAAGGGGGTAAGGGGGGGTCAACTCGCAGCAAGAACAAGACTTACAGAATTGCAAAAGCAAAAGAAGAGCTCCTGCGACTACAAGTTGAACTAGCAACAGCGCGGATAGCCACGATGGAAGCCGAGGACTCCGAGGATGAAGAGGACAACGAGACCTCATCGAGCAGCAGAACAGAAGCCAACGAACGTGTCGACCACTGGTTGAAGACCCATGAACAACCACCCAAGCCTACGGTCACTAACGAAACGGACCACCCAGCCAAGACTCCCGTAGTCTCAAGACAAGACGCAGAGAAGCAAGAAGAGGAACCGTACTCACAGCCAAGGCATCCACCGACGGTTGCCCAGCCTGACTTCGCAGGACTAGCCGCAGCAATCACCAGCGCTGTCAAAGCCGCACAGCGCCCGAAGTTTATAGAGCTGCCCTTCTTCAGCGGGTCACATCAAGAGTGGTTACCCTTCCGTGCTGCCTACTACGAGACGGAGCACATGTTCTCAGCGGTCGAGAATACCAACAGACTACGGAGAAACCTTAAAGGGAAGGCAAAAGAAGCGGTCGAGGGCCTACTTATCACCAGCGCTCACCCATCCGAAATAGTGAAAACCCTGGAGTCAAGATTTGGAAGACCAGAATACATAGCAATAATGGAGATGGAAGCACTTCGAGGTCTACCACGATTAACAGAATCAGCACGTGACATCTGCATCTTCGCCACGAAGGTCTCCAACATAGTAGCAACATTGAAGACACTGGGCTGCATCAACTACATGTACAACCCGGAAGTCTCGAAGACCGTAGTCGACAAACTCACACCTACGCTGCGATACAGATTCTACGACTTCGCTACAACTCTGCCAAGGGACGAACCAGATTTAATGAAAATAGAAAAGTTCCTGAAGAAAGAAGCCGAGCTATGCGGACCGTATGCACTACCTGAACAGATAGTACCGCATACTCCACTACAGAAGAGGTCGCAGAAGATACACAATGATACAGAAAAAACAGGTGATTCAAGATGTCCTATATGCCAAGAAAAGGGACATGCCTCAACAGACTGCGAACAGTTCAAGTCCGCTAATGAAAACGGAAGATGGGATATGGCAAAGACCAAGCGTCTCTGCTTCCGGTGCCTTCATTACAGAAACAAGACGCATCACTGTCGAGTCAAGCCGTGTGGTGTCAACAGCTGCAAGTACTTTCATCACAAGATGCTGCACTACAACAGAACTACAGATAGGCCGACAATGAACAAACAGAATGAAGACACAACAGAAGCCATCAACTCAGCCTGGACTCATAGAAAGAAACAGTCATTTCTGAAGGTCATACCAATACAGATCGAAGGACCCAAAGAAACAGTCGACACCGTCGCCTTGTTGGACGATGGGTCAACAGTCACTTTGATAGACAGCAACATCGCCGACCGCATCGGAGCAAGAGGGCCTACGGAAACTCTCAAGATAGAAGCCATCAACGAGTTGAAGACAACAGAAACAGCCTCAAGAAGGGTCAACATTCAACTTAGGGGCCGTAATGGATACGAAGAAAGAATACAAGCACGCACCATCACAAACTTACAAGTCTCGTCTCAGCAAGTTCCAGTGAGTCTGCTCAAAGGATGCCGACATTTAGAAGACATCAGAGGGCAGCTCACTTATGAAGAAGTAAAACCGAGAGTGCTGATAGGTCAAGACAACTGGCATCTCCTACTGACATCGGAAACAAGGAAAGGTGGAAAGGACCAACCAGTGGCTTCACTCACACCACTGGGTTGGGTTCTGCACGGAACCTATAGTAACACCTTTGGGAGAACCATGAACGTCGTATCGCACATCACAGAAAAAGCCGAAGACAGCCTTGAAGATTTAGTAGGACAGTACTTCGAGATGGACGCGCTGAGTCTGAACCCTAAGAAGCCCAAGTCAGATCCAGAAGTCAAGGCCCTGCAAATCCTAGAGAAGACCACGAAGAAAACAGAAACAGGCAAATATGAAACCGGTCTACTCTGGCGTAAGGAAGATATAAACTTTCCCGATAACTACGACAACTCGTTGAAGCGTCTCCTCAGTATAGAAAAGAAAATAGATAGAGAACCCGAGCTCAAGAGAAAATACACAGAACAGATGGAAGCTCTCATCTCTAAAGGATACGCTGAACTCGCTCCGAAGAATACAGTTCCTGGCAAGACATGGTTCTTGCCTCACTTCGCCGTCGTGAACCCAATGAAACCGGACAAACTACGAGTAGTCCATGACGCTGCAGCCAAGACGAAGGGCGTATCTCTGAACGACATGCTGCTTAAAGGCCCAGACCTTCTACAGTCGCTACCCGGTGTCATCATGCGTTTTCGTCAACATCCGATCGCCGTGACAGCAGACATCAAAGAAATGTTCATGCAAGTCAAGATACGAAAGGAAGACAGAGACACACTGCGGTACCTATGGCGCGGCAGCCGACGAGATAACCAACCACCAGATGAATACAGAATGACCTCATTGATCTTCGGCGCTTCAAGTTCCTCCATCAACAGCGATTTACATCAATAACCTGAACGCTAAAGAGTATGAGCACAGTCACCCTGAGGCAGCAGCAGCGATCATCGAAAAGCACTACGTCGACGACTACTTGGACAGCTTCAAGACGATACAGGACGCCACACGTATCACGACGGGCGTAAGAGAAGTACACACAAAGGCCGGCTTTGAGCTCAAACAGTGGAAGTCGAACTCAACGGCTCTGCTCGAAGAACTCGGCGAATGTCAACATACAGAAGATCTGGAACTTTACAAACCAGACGAAGCAACAGAAAGAGTGCTGGGTGTTATTTGGAAGCTCGATACAGATGAACTCAGTTTCAACCTCAGCCTCACCCGCATCCCATCGAAACTTCTCGAAGGAAAAATACCAACTAAAAGAGAAGCTTTGAAGATAGTAATGTCTTTATTTCTCTTGCGTCACCCGTCACCATAAGAGCGAATCAACTGCTACAGGAAGTATGGCGCAGAGGGACAGCTTGGGACACCGAGATTGACAACGACTTAGTCGAAGAATGGAAAAATTGGATGGCTCATCTGAACAGTCTACGTAACGTTTCAATCCCACGACAGTATCTTAGCTACAGTGACACTACTTCGCTACAGCTTCACGTATTTACCGATGCCAGCGAGTCAGCATACTCCGCAGTCCTATTCTGGAGAACGGAGAATGCCAGCGGCGAAGTCAACCTGTCGCTAGTTATGGCCAAAGCGAAAGTAGCACCGTTGAAGTTAACATCGATCCCAAGACTAGAACTACAAGCAGCCGTTATGGGGACAAGACTTGCAGAAACAGTAATAGTAGAGCACGAGAGGAAGCCTGACTGCAAGGTGTTCTGGACAGACAGCAAAACAGTGCTCACCTGGATACGAACCGATTCAAGGTCGTATAAACCCTACGTTGCTCATCGGCTAGCAGCTATAGAAGAGAGCTCCAAAGTCAACGAATGGCGCCTGGTGCCTACCAAGAAGAACGTGGCAGATGATGCCACTTGCGACGTCCCAGCTGATTTCGGAAAGAACCATCGCTGGTACAAGGGCCCCGACTTCCTCTACGAGACAGAAGATCTTTGGCCTACTGAACCACAGACAGCGGAGCAACAGATATCTACTAATGAAGAGAAAACTCATCACATCAAACTGAAGACAGAAAAGAAGCTCGCAAATAGCCTACCAGATGTCTCTCGTTTCTCAAACTGGGATAGACTTCGGTATACAACAGCAAGAGTCCTACAGTTCATTCGACTTTGCAGACCACATAAACAGGTAGTCTGCTACAAGAGGGCCAAGAAAAATACAGAGGAGGATTTAACATGGAAGAAAACAGTCAAACCCTCCGTCACTCAGACTGAATGGAAGAAAACAGCGTCATCACAAAATAAACAGTTCCTCCGAACCTCCGCAGAAGACCTCAGATTGGCCGAACAATTATTAATGCGTGCCTCACAAGAAGACTCATTCGCCGTCGAAATAGAAAATCTTAAGAATGAAAAACCGATCGACAAGGAGAGTCGTCTTCGACAGTTGAGCGTCGTGTATGAAAGCGGAGTCATCAGATTGAGAAGCCGTATCCAAGCCGTTCAAGGCATCACAGAAGAACTTAAAAGCCCTATGATCCTTGACGGTGCACACCCAACAGTCAAACTCTGGGTACAGGCAGTACATCGTCAGCTACATCACTCTGGAGTCGAAGCAACAGTGAACGAGTGCAGAAAGCAATATTGGGTGCTAAGAATAAGACCCATTACTCGCACTCTACTCCGAAGCTGCCTGTTCTGCCGAATGAAGACTCAAACACCGCCTCACCCGAGAACAGGAAACCTGCCGGCGTGTCGCCCAGCTCACCACAAGCGACCCTTCACATACACAGGGGTTGATTACTTTGGTCCCCTCACAGTGACCGTCGGAAAAGTCACCAGAAGAGATACGTGTCAATATTCACTTGTCTCACCACCCGAGCCATACATTGGGAAGTCGCTGCCTCGCTCAACACGGACTCTGCAGTGATGGCCCTAAGAAGAATGATGGCACGCCGTGGTTGCCCTACAGAAATCTGGTCAGACAACGGCACCAACCTAAAGGGAGCGGACAAAGAAATTCGCCGTGGCATCGACGAAGCAACGCAGGCAGAAGCAGCCAAGAAGACAATCTCATGGCGCTACATCCCCCCTGGAGCCCCATTTATGGGGGGGGCTTGGGAACGAATGGTCCGCTCAGTGAAGACGGCCTTAACAGCAACGTTACATGAACGCTTTCCTACAGAAGAAGTACTCGTCACGCTATTAACAGAAGTCGAGTACACAGTCAACAGTCGCCCACTGACACATGTATCAGTAAACGAAGAGGATCCAGAAGCCCTGACGCTCAATCACTTCCTACTGGGGGGCCAAGGGCGAGTACCGCAGCCTGGGTCATTCACCGATCAAGACACAGTATCAAGGTCAAGCTGGCGGGCTTCACAACGCCTAGCAGACCTCTTTTGGACACGCTGGTTACGAGAGTATCTCCCTGAGCTTCAACACCGGCGGGAGCCCCACGGACGAGGACAGCCAGTACAGAACAACGATCTCGTACAGATAGTCGACGCAAACCTTCCTCGCAACGTGTGGATACGAGGCCGAGTTATCGCCACGTACCCTGGACCGGACAACATCGTGCAGACAGTGGACATCGCGACCAAAGGAGGCGTCCTGCGGCGGCCGGTGAAGAAGCTGATAGTACTACCCGTGTCAACAGACGTCGCGCCCGTACTCGAAGATAATGCAACATAGTTGCACGGCGGGAGAGATGTACGGGACGACTTGAAGATCGCATAGTACAATGATACCTACATATCTATAGACTAGTACGTACAGTACTTGTGGTTTCGATTTGTTTTGTTTACATGATTTATTATATAGTCTTTTTGTTGATTTTATATTTTTTATAGATGTGTAATAACGTAGTAAATAAGAAAATACATAGTTTATATACTTTTAATTAGATTTTAAGGTAGAAATCGACAAAAATGTGCCGCGGCTCTCGTTACGGTAAAGTTTCGAAGTAGCTTAGTAAAAATTTGTAAATATTGTGTAATTACTATTGGTTAAAATGTAGACATTCTGATTGGACTTGTTGTTGTTGATTTTTGTCCAATAATAAATAATGCGAAAATTGAATAAATACACGACCCATTTTGGGTATCGACACAGTCAACCGGCAACAGTAACCAGGAACAGTCCTCAGGAACAGAACAGTCCACTACAGAAGAAATCCTCAAGAATCCTGAAGAAATCCTGGACCAGAAGAATAGTTCTAGCAAGAATTCACTGTGGCAGATTGTGTGGCAAGAATAAACGGTCAAGCACGATCTGGCATTGCGGTTTTCATTTAGTACTTCACCAACCCCAGTCCCACCGAACACTACAGCGGGGTAAATAGTGCTCCTCACGGTGCCCTGCTGTACATAAAATGATGGCCTTTTTTGTATTGTACTCATAACTGGCGCCCCAGAACAGAATGCTATACCATGACTTAGACTAAACCAGTTCCAGCATTTAACTGCAGGTAGTCGGAGGCCTCACCGTCGCATTGGACCTGAATACGGCGCTCATACAGACAGCTGGCGAGCCATGTGCATAGTGGAGGTGGCATGCCATATGCCGAGAGCTTGGAAAGGAGTGATGCGTGCCAGAGTCTATCAAAGGCCTTGGCGATGTCAAGGCTGATGGCCAAGGGTGCGCCAAGCTTATCCATAGCCTCACCCCAAAGGTGTGTGACGTATGCCAAAACATCACCCGTTGACCGTTTTGGCCTAAATCCGTATGGCGAGTCGTTTATTAGATACATAAAGTAAACTATTGAAATCACATTTGATTTTAAATTATCTTTAATATTCAATTTGATAATTCGACATTTCCTTCGACACGTTATATTACAGTACATGACGATTCGATAAAAACAATGTCTTGAAGTAGTTTTGGGCTCAATGTGTAGTCTATCTTAAACAGCTACAGACGGTGGGTGACATACATACACCGACTCGAAAGCCAAGTGCCCTACAAATGTTGGTGCAACTTGCGTAAGTGCAACTTTTAGACATTGGGGGAATATCCTCGAACGCTGCTTCTTTATTGTTGTACTCTGAAATAAAGAAGAAACATATATATCCTTACATAGTATAAAGCAAAATCAGTTTAAGTACAAAACTTTGATTTGATGAAATAAAACCACTACCTGCATCAAAGCTCAAATTAGGATCTTCTGCTTCATCATTGTTAGCAGCAGCCGGAATCGCCGGCGCCTTCGTGGTTTGTGTATTGTTACCTAGTACAACATAGTAGAAATTAAAATGGAATTTTATTCGTAAACTTTATGTATCAGTACTATTTTGTAACACTTAATTAATATTCTCATCAATCACTTAAATTAATATGAAACTTGGATTCATTGCAAAGTATATAAAATAACATATAGAAAGAACAATAAGTAATAAACTGAAAAATCATAATTTTTTACCGCTCAAACTCCAATTAATATTTGAATGAAAATAATTTGTTGTCCTAAAAACAAATATGCAATATTACCCTTTTTAGTGCATTCACAGCTTCCATTGACACAGGTGCCATTATCAAACCCCTTGAAGCGACAAACACGGCTGCAAACCCATGGTCTACACTTATTTGTGGCACGTGAAGATTCCAAGTCTAAATCATAATTTTCTGTTAAAAAATAAAATTAAATGTACTGTAAATGTAGAATAGAATAAAAAAATTGTTCTGATAAATGTCAAAGAAATGAGAATAGTCACCTTCAAAATCTTTGTTAAAAATCTTTTCCGATTGTTGAGACTCATCACTAAGTCCCTCAGGAGCAGTAAAAGTTTCTATAAAAATAAAAAAAAATTAAATAAATATTACGGACAGTAAACGCATAACGGTGTCTAGCCTCAAAAGCAATAGGTACTAAAAGCGGGGTGAAATACCTAATATTGCAAAGATTGCCAAGCATGAAGTAAAGAGGAAAGATTTGTAAGTATTTTTGTAATGAATAGGCTCAGAAACTACAGGGCAGATTATAAAAATTCTTTCTCCATTAGAAAGCTTCATTCTTCATGAGTAACATAGGCTTGTATTGAATTTTCAAAAAGTTTACTCGTATAGGATGGAGGATTCACTACGCGGGCGAACTGCGAGCTTCAGCTAGTATAATATATAGAGGATTACGGCTAAGTCCGACAGGAGCTTATATCTTCGCACGTTTAGTTTAATTGTAGAACGAGCTCTAGTTCCAATCCCCGAGTTGGACAGTCGCATGTTGTGACCTGATGTTGAAATTTTAATTTAATTTTTAAGCCGCCCTTAAATAAGGCCTTTAACTTGGCTTAAGGACTGCCATGCTATAACATGCCATTTAGCGATTAAAATCATAAGTACCTTCATATGTACGACGATAACACTTGCAAAGTCCATTGACACATCCACCGCCAGGGAAATTGAGTCTGCGACATCTCTGGTTGCAGTCTTGAGGATTACATTGCCTCGATGAAAGAACTTCTTCAACAAGCGGAGCAAAATCTACAAACAATTAAAGGAAGATGGATAGAGCTAGTTTCTAGGAAAAATAAGGAATAATATGTAATGAAAATAGTTTAGAGAAAAAATGTGATTACCTTCAGATTTACAATAACTGTCACACTTGCAACGACCGTTCACGCAAATCCCTCCTTTAAATTTAAGACGTCGACATCTCTGGTTGCATTCTTGATTGTTACAACTGCGTAAAGCAGTAGTAGCCTCTACGAATTCATCAAGATTTTGCATTTCACCTGTGAACACTCATCATCACTACATATTATAAAACAAAGTCGCTTTTCGCTGTCTGTCCCTATGTATGCTTAGATCTTTAAAACTACGAAACGAATTACGATGTGTTTTTTTTTAATGGTTAGTGTGATTCTTATAGGAGGTTTTTAAGTATAATTTATTAAGTTTTTGTATACATTGACCAAACTATAACGATATTTGTTGGGGATGTCGGAAAAATAAGCCGTCTGGGAGTTTTCAACAAAAACGCTGCCTAAATCCTTTGAGATAGAACAAAATAATGTATGGTGCAATTGTGTATCTAATGTAGTTCTACAAAAAAGTTCGAGACGATATATGTCTATCTCATAAGAATAACATACTATATCCATTTTAATACTTTAAAAATCCATCAATTATAAAGCAGTTTTTTGAAGGCTATTTACACAAATATGCTAATAATCCTTATCATTTTTAGTACGTTTGTTGGCTTCAGCATTTCACGAAGATTATTTCGTCCCTTTAAACCTTGCAAATTAAATTATTATAATTATTACTTTAAAGTTAAAAAGAATTATTGATAGTAAGAATTATAAATTAAAAAAATATAGAATTACGGCTCTTAAATATAGAATTGCTCCACATTCTTACAAAAGAACAAGTCTAGAGTTGTTTTTTATAAAACTGCCCCTTCACGCTACAATCATTTTCAACATAGCATTATGTAAAGACAATAAATGCAGTATTGCAAAATTTCTTGTTTATAAACTACTCTCAGTTCTATTCAAAACCAATGCTAATAAAGCATTTAATTTGATTTTAATGATACGTGAACGAAAATTTTCGGGATTAGAGAATATCAATAAAATACTAGCAAGGTACTTACCATCGCTGTTGTCAGGGTTAATCACTGAAGCGTTGATGAGACATACAGTAGAAAGAATAATTATAATTTTCCCACACATCTTTACTTCCTCTATCCAGCTATTCAAAATGAAAACTCTGAACTGACTATACCTTACGGTTCCTTTTCAGCATTTATATAGTCACTTAGTTTCGTAATAGGGGCTTTAACGGTCTTTGCCACCTAATCATAGGTCAGGTTTAACCTAGAACCTTACTTTGATAAAGAAAATGTAGATGACACACATTAAACGATAAACTGTGATAATAAATAGATAAAGTGAAATTGTAATATATAGTAAACAACTTCAATAACAATAACTGATATGAACTTGTATGATTAATGTAAGACTCACCATAAAAGGTAAGTAATAAATAAATAAATATCCATCACGCCTTATCCCCGAAGGTAAGGTATCACCATAAAAGGTAAATTCCAGAACTTTGGATCTTTTGATTTGACGTGGTTTTATTAAATTTCTTCGCCCTTTTCATTGATTTTTATCCAAAACTGCATGTGATGAGGGTTAGCCGAATAGATATATTAAAAGTAGGAAATGTTGTACTAAGGGCATTAACTCAACCGTAACTTCGAAATCATATTGTGTCGAGTCGCTCCGCCTCAAATTCCCACTTAATCGGATGGTCGTGCAATTTTAATCCTCAGATTATTTAGCTACTACAGTTTTTGACACACAAGATTAGCTGCGCCTTTTAGGAGTTAAAAGGTAATGACAAATTTTGATAAAAGTGCGTATGCACTCTGCCGTAGGTTTATGTGGCGGACGATGACACGCATGTTAAAGGTGTTTATGCTAGAGACCGTGACAATAAAATTTCTTAAATAAGTCGTATATTTGTGATCGACTGATTTTTTAAGACATTGAAATAGGACTTATAACTTTCAAGGGCAAGCATGTTATTAATAAGTGAGTAAAACCGTTTAGATAGAAATAACTAAAAGGATATATTCTGTCCGAGACTGCCATGACTTTAATTGGTCGTGCTAATTAGTGTCTAGCACATAAGACCTTTTAACCCTTTTGTTACCACCTCACTAATAAGGCAATGGGTTCAAAATTTCTTCCAAGTTTAACATCTAAAAAATTTACACATTTAATTTTACTTAAATTTGTTCGACCCTTTAGACCCACCCCAGTTCCGTGCTTTGGAAGGCACGTTAAGCCGTTGGTCCCGGTTGCCAGTGAAATGGCAGTCGTTAAGCCAAGTTGAAGGCTTTATGGGTGGCTTAAAAAAATTCAACAGCAGGTCGCCACAGCCTGCGCCTGTCCATTTCAACACGGCAATGGTCTCACCACCTGTTACGTTACAAAAATGCATACGGTGAACGGTGGGCGTTTATCATGCCTCTGCCTATCTATGCCTCTCGGGGATAAAGGCGTGACAATATGTATGTTTGTATGTAACTAAAAGGATATTGGTTTTTCATTTATTTATTTATCAGCCACGCCATCTCTCCTTGCACGATACTTAATGCAATGATCATTTACACAACACTGAGGATACAAGGCTTTTTATTTAAATGTTTTTTTTTATAAATAGGTATATAACCCGTTTTCATAAAATTATGTAAAAGTTGGTTGAAGAGAAACTATCAGAGAAGAAACAAGAGTTGTAGGCTTCTTCGTAAACACCAGTGCAATAGTACCAGCTAAAGTCCTGGTTTTAACATTCGAAGCCATTTCGTTAGAATTTTGAGTTTACCTTACCTACAAATTGTTTGAAAATTAATATGTATAATAATCGATAGTGACTTCAGCATTATTTATAACAACTTAACATTATATTCACCAGGTACTTCCTTTCCGGTGTTTTTGTTGTTGTACGATAAACTACAACTTGTGCTATAAATTTGATAATATATAATTTATATGATAAGATAGAATTCTAGAGGGTATAAATATTAAGCTCGTACGCACTTTTGATGTATAGCTTGCTTGATCATTTGCAAATAAACAAATAACTCCGCTAATATGAAGCTCTTAGTCATTACATTCGCAATAGTTCTTGTGGCGCAGTTTGCTAATGCTGCTGCTGATAAATCTGACTTAAATGAGCTGACATCAGTGCAAGAAGGAGAAAAAAATCCAGTCGGAGAATTGCCATATCTTGGTGAGTAACTGATCCTTTTAGTTTTATGCAGTACAATGATTTAAAATTTGTAATACTTCTTTTGTACACTATTACCTTCTGAGTACTAACATATAATAATTTTACCTCCTCAAAGAATCATCCAAAATTTTGTATGAATCTTGTTACTTATTTATCTTCCTCTTCGCTTTAAATATTATAACATCAGGTTGAGATCTAAAACTTATCAGACTTATCTTCGAAACATAAAAATATTCTGAAGCGCTCGTGGCCCCGCGGTCTCAGTGTTCGGTAAACGATCACTGAGGTACGCAACTTTCACTATGGCTAGTCGTCGGATGGGTGACCACTTTGTGGCATTTACATTTGCGAGCGTTTCCGTGCTTCGGAAGGCACGTTAAGCCGTTGGTCCCGGTTGCCAGTAAAATGGCAGTCGTTAAGCCTGGTTGAAGGCCTTATAGGCGGCTTAAAAAATTTCAACAGCAGGTAGCCACAACCTGCTTCTGTCTATTTCAACACGGCAATGGGCTCACCACCTATTACGTGGGACAGGAATCCACACGGTGAAAAGTGGGCATATAATATGCTTCTGCCACCCCTTCGGGGATAAGGCGTGATGGATATTTATTTATTTTTATTTATAAAAATATTCGCTTGTGGCCCCGCGGACTCAGTGTTCTGTAAACGATCACTGCGTTAACTTTCGCTATGGCTGGACACGGATGGGTCACCACTCTGTGGCGCGTTTACATTTGCGAGCGTATCCGTGCTTCGGAAGGCACGTTAAGCCGTTAGTCCCGGTTGCCCGTCACATGGCAGAGGTTAAGTCAAGTTGAAGGCCTTATAGGAGACTTGAAAATTTTCAACAGCAGGTAGCCACAACCTGCGTCTGTCTATTTCAACACGGCAACGGGCTCACCACCTATTGCGTGGGACAGGAATACACACGGTGTAAGGTGGGCATATAATAGGCCTCTGCCACTACCGACAGAAGATAAGGCGTGATAGATAAATAAACATAAAAACATTATTTCTTTTTTTTTTAGAAAATATCGATAGTGACACCGAGACTGAAGACCTCCCAAAAATGATGAGAAGTTGCAACAACGCAAGCTGCAATAATGCTTGCAGAAGACTTGGCTTTAATCGTGGTGTATGTATCACTGCCATCACCTGTCGTTGTTATAGATAGACGGTCGTCGTAAAGCAAAATACAAAAAATCGATGAATACATAATTCAGGAATACACTACGCACACTTCAGTTATATGTATAAAAACGTACCTAAGTACCCAAATTTAGTTATATGTATAAAAATTTTGTTATATGTATAAAAATAGTTATATGTATAAAAATTTAGTTATATGTATAAAAATTTATAAAATTTGTTATATGCATAAAAGTTATATTTATATATTTCGTTATATGTATAAAAAATTACCGCAAAATCTACATTCGAGGTGGAGCTCACAAACATTCGTGGACTCCATGCAAACCTCGATGCCGTCCACCACCACCTCGAGACGGCTCGGCCAGCTGTGATGTCGCTCACGGAGACACAAATACGCCGCCCTGACGATTCGTCTTATCTGTGTTACCCTGGCTATATCATTGAAGAGCACTTTCGAGATAAAGCCGGGGTGTGCGTTTTCGTTAGGGCGGATGTTTGCTGTCGCCTGTTGCGCTGCCTTGAGAACCCCTCCTATTCTGTCCTCTGGCTGCACGTGGATCATGGCTCCACGAGTCAGATCTGCGTGTGCGTATACCGTTCCCACACAGGGGATGCTGAGACAGTAAGGCTATTTCAGTACCTCAGCGAGGGTGCCGATGATGCGCAGGTGCGGTTCCCGAAAGCTGATCTGGTGTTTCTGGGAGACTTAAATGGCCACCATACTGAGTGGTTGGGGTCCCTCAAGACCGATCACGCAGGTCGAGCTGCCCACACATTCGCTCTCTCTCATGGTCTGACCCAGATGGTACGCGAGATAACGCGGATACCAGACCGGTCAGATCACACTCCCGCTCTGTTGGACCTACTGCTGAAGAGTCGCCCAGCCCTGTATAGTGTGTAGGTGGGCGCCCCGCTGGGTACCTCCGATAATTGTATGGTACATGCCAACATGCAGGTGCCACCTCCTGCACGTGCAGTAGAAGTGACACGGCGACTATGGCATTACTCGTCTGCAGACTGGTGTAAACCTTAAGGTTGTACAGGACCCTACGGGAGTTAAATAAAAGTAGAAGTAGTTAGAAAATAGTATACATTTCCCGATAGGGCCAAAAGTAGTATAGTCAGGGTCGCGGGTGTTGAATTTAGATAGGCAACCGTCAAGGTGGACTCTGCCGCGAGAGGCAGCGGAACCTGGACTTATCTGAGGGAGGGCCAGGTGATCTTTCACGGGTCGGATGTTGTTCCTCTCGCAGTCGTAGGGTTCTCCGGCTGGGCGACGGCTTCCACACCGACCAGAAGGAGCCTCGGAGCAGCGCTCGGCCAACAAGTAGTAGGTATAGTGGTGAACCGTAAAGGTTCAACCGTAACAAAGGACCCTGGAAGACAGAAGCCTGGAATAAGAACCTCAGCCGGAAACCTAAAAGGCTTCCAGCCTCTCCTCAGGCCCAGGTTGGCTGGAGAGGCGGGAAGTCTTACATACAGGTTGTAGGTGGGGTACATAGAATGAAATTTAATAAGGGTTGGTTGGCACACTTGTGAAAATTATAGTTTTATACGTATTCCTACCCACTTATAGCTATAGCTGAAAATTAGCGATTGTAATAGATTTAGAATTTATAAAAATAGCTATTAATTGCGGTAATACATACGCTGAATAGGAAATAGGTAAGAACACTATAGATAGAAATTAGATTTAAACACTCCTTCCTGCAGGAACAAAAGTTAGTAAGGATGATTGATTATAATTAGAACTTACCGGGATATTCCGGGTCCAATATTTTTACAAATATTTTATAGTTTTATAGTTTTTACAAATAGTTAATAGATTAAATTATGTGACTGTTTTTCTTAATTTGTTAAGCAGGTTATGTTTAAAATATGTGTAATATTTACTGAAATATTGTTTTGTGAAATAAAAACGTTAAATCTATTTACTTTGAATTATTTTATTAAAAACACCTTTCTTTGTTATACTCAAATGATTTTTTACTGTTAAAGTACAGTTACTGAAAAATGTTGTTGTCATATTTCCGGAAACTAATTATTATAAATATTAATTATATATATATTGGTAATTTACTTGTACAGTATTTTTTGCCCTTTAATATTATTAGCACTCGGATACCCAGACGTGCGTGTATGAAGCGATTGATGAATCTCGAAGAAGCGAAAGAAGTATGTATGGATCGCGAAGCCTGGCGATCTGTCCTCTCTGACTACCCCGTCAGGGATACAGCGTGAAGATAGTTAGTTAGTTAGTTAGTTAATATTACTACAATAACTTGGTTATGATATATTATGATCACTTGTTGCTATACAAAATAACGTTATAAAAGTCCGCAGTATGCTAGTACGTATCGTATACGTATAAAAAATTACCACGGTGTAAGGGGCCCCACCAAGATCTTCGGGGCCCAAGTCAACCTCCCGTGCTAGTGCGTGCACCTGCTGATTAACGGACGAGGCTCTGGCGCTGGCTTTCCCCTCTGGGGTTGGGAGGTCTGAGGGCGTCGCTCCCATAAAAGCCACCCGCCGAAACAAAAATGGAAAAGGACTATAGGAATGCTGCTAGGGATAGGGCGCCGCCGCAAAACGGCGCGCAGGAGCCCCGCCCGACTCCTGTGGCAAGTGGGCTAGGGCTGCCGTGTGTCGGGCCAGCACGGCTAAAGAAGTTAGCCCCAACCCGTATCCGCTTTGCATCGTCGAACACTGGCACGCTGACTGGGCGTGCGGTAGAGTTGGCCGAAGTACTCTCCAGGCGGAGGGTAGACGTGGCGTTCCTGCAGGAGACTCGGTGGAAGGGCAACAGAGCCCGGCCTTTGCAGAAAGGCTACAAGCTGTACTACACGGGTGCGCCTGGTGGGGAGAACGGGGTGGCCGTGGTGCTCTCCGAGGGGCTGCAGAGCGGCATCTTGGAGGTGAAACGCTGTAGCGACCGGCTTATGATCGTGAGGGTGCTTATCGATGGGATTATTACCCACCTGATAAGTGCCTACGCGCCACAGGCCGGTTGTAGCGATGCAGATGAGATGTCGTTTTGGGGCCAACTCGAGGGAGTGCTTCGGGGCATTCCGTTGTCACAGGGAATCGTTTTGGGCGACGACCTAAACGGTCATGTGGGTGAGAGTTGTGAGGAGTTTGAGCGTGTCCATGGTGGTTTTGGATACGGCACCCGCAACGCTGAAGGAGAAACTATCCTCAGAACGTGTGCGGCTGCCGATCTGGCCATTGTGAACACGTATTTCAAAAAGAAATACGAACATCTCATCACCTACAAGAGCGGGAGGCGTACAACTCAGATCGATTTCCTACTCACTAGGCGACACAGCATCGGCAAGGTGGCCAACTGCAAGGTCATACCCGGTGAGAGTCTTACTGCACAACACCGTCTCCTTGTCATCGACCTCTGCGTGAAGCCCAAAGGCAAACGCATCGAGCGGTGCCAGCGCCGCATCAGATGGTGGCTGCTTGATGAAACTAGGTCCCAGGAGTTCGTCTCAGCTGTCGGTGACAAGTGCACCGACACTGAAGGCGAACCAGTTCAAGATTGCTGGGACAAAGTTCAGGCGGCCATCCTTGGAGCGGCGAAGGTGGTGCTCGGTGAGTCTAAGGGTGGACGCAAATGTGACAAGAAAACTTGGTGGTGGAACGACGCAGTCCAGAGGGAGACTAGGGAGAAGAAAGCCCTCTTTAAGAAGTGGCAAGCGACCGGATCTCCTGAAGACCGCGACGCGTACAGGGCTGCCAAGCGCGCCACAAGCCAGAGCCAGACGTGACCACTTACAACCTCTGTATGATAAGCTGGAATCGTCTGAGGGGCAGAAGCTCATCTATAAGCTGGCGCGCTCCAGGGTCAAAGCGGCACAGGATATATCCAAGTGTCGCTGTGTAAAAGACCTTGAGGGCAACCTGTTAAGCGAAGACCTCGCGGTAAAGGAGAGATGGCGCTCGTACTTCCACGAGCTGCTTAATAAACAGCACAAAGAGGTGCAGCCTCCAAACTTCCCTCTGAATCAGGGACTAGTGCCACCGGTAACGCCTGGAGAAGTCCTGACTGCGCTTCGCCGCATGAAGAATCGGAAAGCTGTCGGACCCGATGGAGTCCCCATCGAAGCCTGGAAGGCGATGGGTCCTCGCGGTGTGGGCATCTTAGTAAACCTTTTTAACCGCATACTCCTCAGCGGGCAGATCCCAAACCAATGGAGACTGAGTATTATTACTCCAGTCTTCAAAGGTAAGGGGTCTGTGCAGGAGTGCGGGAGCTACCGCGGTATTAAGGTGATGTCCCACACCATGAAGATCTTCGAGAGGATTATAGACTTTCGGATCCGGCAGGAGTGCACTCTCTCGGAGTGTCAATATGGGTTTCGCCCTGGTTATGGGACCACGGACCCTGTTTTTGCCCTGAGGGTTGTCGCAGAGAAATACAGGTCGAAGAACACGCCTCTGCACTGTTTGTTTCTAGACATGCAGAAGGCCTTCGACTGTGTTCCTCGTGCGATGATCTGGTGGGCACTGCGGTCCAAAGGGGTTCCAGAGGTCTATATTGACACTATCCGGGACAAGTACTGTGACTCCGATTCAATGGTTCGGACTGCTGTTGGCGACACGAAACCCTTCCCCATCACCGTCGGGGTACACCAGGGTTCGGTCCTTAGTCCGCTTCTGTTCAGTGTAATATTAGACGAATTGTCGGACAGCATCAGACACCCACATGAGCAGCCTCCATGGTTGCTCATGTATGCTGACGATATTGCGCTGGCAGACGCGGACAGGGGCAGATTGGTGCGACGTGTAAAGGCGTGGAAGGAGACGCTTGAGAACGGCGGTCTGAAACTAAATGTAGCGAAGACCGAGTACTTGGCACTAAACTCGACAGATCCCACATCCATAGGCGGTGATTTGGTCGAGCGCACGGACCAGGTTAAATACCTGGGATCTGTTTTTCACACGTCCAGTGACATCGATTGCGATGTCAAGTCACGCATTGCTGCCGCGTGGGCCAAATGGCGGGAGATGACCGGTGTCATTTGTGACCCTAAAATGCCGATCCGGTTGAAGAGACAGGTCTAAAAAACCATTATTAGACCTGTCCTTTTACATGGCAGTGAGACGTGGCCGATATTGGAGCGACACAAGCAGGAGCTGCGTGTCACGGAAATGAAGATGCTGCGGTGGATGTGTGGGGTCACGCGGATGGACCGCGTGAGAAACTCTCGCATCCGCGGCAGCCTTCACGTCCGTGACATTGCAGACAAGTTGCAAGAGTGTCGCCTTCGTTGGTATGGTCACGTCTTGCGGCAACCGCCGGGCTACGTAGGTAACAAATGTCTGGCCATGTCAGCCCCGCCGGGTCCCGGTAAGAGGGGAAGACCCAAGAAGTGCTGGCTTGACGTCGTAAGGGATGACATGCGTGCCAATGGTCTCACTACAGGGGATGCCGAAGACCGTGCGAAGTGGAGGAGAAAATGTAGGAAAGCGGACCCCGGGCGTCGCGAGACGCAACTGGGACAGACGCTCGGATGATTTGATTTGAGACCAGATTTAGGAATACTAAAAAAACGTGGTCCTTCAATAGACTTTACTGAAATAATACCAATTAATTTTAGTCAATCATAAAATTAATTTTTACGTTTGTACGTCCAGTTCCATCATCATCATCCAAGACGCTTCTCACGATACCTGAAGTCCACTTTTCTACTCCTGTTTATTAAAAATTTTATTCATACATTTTATTGCTGAACATTTCCACTTTGCACGATCTTCGGCATCCCATGCAGAGACTATTTTCACACATACCTTACGATATCAAGACAGTGCTTCTTGGGTGTTCCCCTCTTACCGGGGCAAGGAGAGGACGGCATGGCCAAAAATTTGTTCCCCACAATGCCCAGCGCTTGCCGTTGCGCATTGTTACGGACATGAAGACTGCGGTTGAGGTAGTTCTTACGCGGTCCAGCCGCATGATTCCACACATACTCCCCAGCATTTTCATTCCGTAATTTGCAGCTTCTGCTTGTGTTGCTTCAATAATGATTACACCCTACTGGCATGGCTATGTAACATGCCTAATGATGCTTTATTAGACCTGTCCCTTCAACCTTACTGGCATTTTAGGGCTCCAAATGACATCCTCCCTTAACCGCCACTTAGCCCATGAGGTAGCAATGCGTGATGTGACGTGTGAAATACAGATCCCAGGTACCCTACCTACCATGTATACCATGCCCTAGACCAGATGGAGTCTATGGAGTTTGAATCTGTGGAGTTTATCGCCAAGTATTAAGTTTAAAACCACCACTCTCAAGCATCTCCGTCCACGTTTTCACCACACGTTGCACCAAACTGCCCTCGTCCGCGTCAGCCAGCGCTGTATCGTTAGAATACATAGTCAGCCATGGATGCTGCATATTTAAATCTCTTAAACAGAAATGGACTAAGTGGAACGCTCTGTGCTCTGGTGTACTGCGTCCATGTGGGAAAGAGTGTTAAAGCCGCGTGCCAAAGCGATCAGTACAGAATAGTGGTGCAAGCGCCTAGAACCTTTGGACATTAGTGCCCACCAGATCATCGTTCCAAGAACACAGTCGAAGGCATTCTTTACGTTCCACGAACAGAAAGTGCAGACTCTTCTTCCTGTACGAGTATTTCTTTGCCTCTTTGTCCTGTATTTCTCCAGTAATGAGAACACGGGTCCTGTTTTTGTTCTAATGATAGGATCCTTAGAACAAAAACAGGGTCCGTAGTTTTATGACCAGGATGAAACCCATATTGATACTCCTAGAGAGTACACTTCTTCTAGATACGGAGATTAATAATCATCTCTAAATCTTCATGCCACGGTAGCTACCTCATTTCTACACCGACCGCTTTCCATTTGAAGACTGGAGTAATAATACTCAGCCTTCATTGGCTGAGAATCTCCTCGGCGAAGAGTACGTGCTTTAACTTGTTATAATCGATAGAGTCTTCATCGACTCCGATAGCTTTTCAAATCATCATGCAGCGAAGATCAGTCTGGACTTCTGCGTACTTTTAAAGTTGGCATTAGTCCCTGATTCGGAGACTGCACCTCTTAATATTGCTTATTCAGTAGGTCGTGAAAGACCAAGTGCCATCGCTCTTTCATCACGAGTTCTTAGCATAGCAGGTTACCATTAGGATTGTTTACACAGCAGCACTTGAAAATATTCGACTAATCCGGATACTGGTATTTCCCATGTTTCTGCACGCTACCGAGACCTGAACGCTGCAAGAAATTGAGGAAAAGAAAATATAAGCACTGTAAATGAGGTGCTGAAGGAAAATACTTGAAGTGACGTGCACAGAGTTTGGCACTGAGAGCTTAACAAGCACAGTCCAGGCTCAAAATCTTCAGTTCTTTGGACATGTATCATGATGTGACAACACCTGCATAGTGCTCCTTGTCGTACAGGGGAAGGATGAAGGCACAAAGCAGCATAGCAAGTCGCCCATGTGATGGACCGACCAGATAAAATCAGCAGTAAGCGGCCCAATGCACGAATGCACTCGTATCACGATTTACAGGGAACGATGGCGCGGTAGTGAAGCGGATTACGGCTGAACAAAACCTGACTACGTGCCGCTGTGACTGTGAAGCACGCCAACTTATAGATAAGGTTCTGTCTCTCAGACAATTCTAACTTGTCCTACGTTATTTTGTCACCAACAACTGAGGAAAACGTTTGGGGTATGGCTTTATCTTATGCGGTGCTGGTACTGCTCGACATTTTTGCCTTTGGATTGACTCTTTCTACTTCTCTCTGACCTACAGTTGCCTACTTTGCCCACCCTTTGTCGCAATAATAAGCACTAAACCAACGTGTTGCCAACTCAAATTCGCGACTGTAAACAATAACAGACATTGCCGCGGCAGCGAAAGCTTACACGTGCTGAGGGCGTGGTTTACTATCTATTGCCAAAAAAGATAGAAATGTCTAAATGCTATAAAGAGAAGATAGAAATGTCTTGTACCTATTACCTATCACACGACGACTAAAAAACAATAAAGTTCAAAGTCGACCGCGAAGTGTTCGAAATTGAAATGTTTAGGTATGTACATATTACAGATATTATGTTAATGATTTTCTACGTAAAAGTGTATGTTACTTTCTATTACCGATTTATGTTCTATAAATTTAATACGAAATAAATATCACATCTTATAAAATGATATTATAGTGATTCATGATGATGATGATGAATCACTATAAAATTTTCACCAAAACAAACTGGTAATAGCAACTTACCCAATATCGAAAAGAAAAACACTTTTGTATCAATGTATAATGCAGTTTTTCTGGTTATTCCTGTGTTGACCTGTTTCCGTACAATAAAGTGGTAATTGCAAATATCTTCTGAAAAAAAAATTCTGAAAAAAATTACAGACATGTGTCCCTACCCATAGATGCCGAATTTCGCATAACAATAAAAAGTCCATAATAGCACATTACCGACTTATTGTTCGGGGGGGTCGGTATATGTAATTTGATGCGCTCACAATGGCCTTCAGGCGGCTGGCACCCCTCGTGTTCCTGGGTGCCTTCAAGTGCCCGCTCGATCGCTCTCCACCCCCCTCTGTTCTCAGAGGGACGTTTGGAGACGGCTCGAAGCGGGCACAAGTTAATTTCTTCCGGGAGATAGGGCATTCCTATAGCCGGGTCGTAGTGAATAGCCCTCAGGCCTATACTGCGACCCGGTTGGGTAGAAGGTGGAACACCGCGGAGTTTAGTGAGTAGGATGGCCCCCAAAGAACCGGGAGTCCTACACACCATCCCTGCTGCCCCTGCAGTCGGAATCACGGCTCGTAAACGCATTCACCGCGACAAATAAAATGTAATTTTATGTCTGTAATCTTAAAAATTATGACCTGTTATACAACCGTGTTCATTCCTTATTTTACCCCCTTAGAGGTGGAGTTTTGAAAAATCCTTTCATAAAAATCGTTTACATTATAGTAGTAGCTTACTCTAAAAAAAATTAAGTTTATAGGTCCATGGGCTTGGCGTTGAATATAAGAATGATTCACCAAGCAATTTGATTAAAAAAGACAACCTCTAGTTTTTATCTTTATAGCTAAAATTCTGCAAAACCGCGATATGCGTGTCCATTTATTTGTAATCAGGAATAACTGTAGGTTTCATGTCTTTAACTTTGATTATGACGAACTTTCATACAACCGTTTATTCATTATTTTAGCCCCTTACTGGGTGGAAATTTGAAAAATCCTTTCTTAGTGGGTGTCTACATTATAAAGTGACTATAGTAAAATATCCTCAAAATTTCAAGTTCTTGGTGCAAAAAAAATGTTGTCAAACACTATAGTATAAAAATGATTTTAATTATTTTAAGTAAATGTTTTTTCGCGTAATTTTAGGGTAGCAACAGGTAAAAGCAAGGCATAAACTAGTTAATCTGTCCCTACCTAGCCTATGTCTATACCTATTAAGCTATTTCGTTTGGCATAACAGGAAAACCGCGGAACAAATTGGTATTTATCAAGGAAAATCTAACTTTAAAGTATAAGCGGTAAGGTATATTTTTGAATGTGTAGTAGCTAGTCAATGTTTAAATTTTTTATAAACAAACATATAAAAACCATTTATAAAAGTCATGGTGTGTTACTTAATAGTGTTCATATTTACTTAGCTGGTTCTTGCTGTTTGGTCGTGTCCACAGACGATAATTAATTTAAAGAAATGAAGGTTTTGGTTGTAGTATTAGCTTTGGCTATAGTTGCCCAACTGGCAAATGCTGGTTATGCATACTCCTTGAATGATTTGTATCAATCATATCAGAAACAGCAAGAATTGGCTAAGTGAAAATTGAATTTATTAGTCAAATTCTTGCAATTTTAAGTGTCTAGTTGTATTATTATCAATGTAATGTGTTACCAGAAGGATTTAAACTACTGAGAAATATAAATAACTAGTTGACGCCCGCGTAGAGAAGTTTTCCCGTTCCCGTTTCCCACAGGAACTTGTTCCCGGGATAAAAAGTAGCCTATGTATTATTCTGGTGTATAAGCTATATTATGGTTTTTCACTAAAATCCCTTCAGTAGTTTGTACGTGAAAGAGTAACAAACATCCATACAAACTTTCGCATTTATAATACTATTAAGATTAAGATGGCATAGAGTTACCGTACTAACACGGAATACAAGGAGTTGGGCAACAGCATCAAGATAATTTAGTGCTTTACCTTATTTTGAATTTGGAAGCCTGAATTTGTATATATATGGATATTGAGCTTGTTCTTAAAACCTTTAATATGTAGCCCATAAACGTCCACCTTAATCGCCATTCCAAACTATAGCCCGCATAGAAATCAATCCGGCAAAATCTTTTAAATCGAAAAATAATTCTCTTCATTTTTTTTTTGGTGTGGCTGGTGGCGATTACTGTTTACGCTTCCTTCTCCTATTAGTACGTACCTCGTGTGGCAATAGGACCTCTTCTGTAAATGAACAAATGCAGAAACTCTAAAGCTGGGTTGACCAATATTTTTACTAAAAACCTCATCTAAAGGTTTAGTCCCGATTGCGTCCCAGTTATTTAATCTAGAGCTTCTGCTTTTGTTATTCCTCTTACTTGACGTAGTAAGTCTGTACACCAACTTGATTAATGTCATTTTTTTTTGGGTAAAAACTTGATACGTGTCTAGAAACTTAGGGCTGGCAACTTTAGTAGATATAGGACCTAAGGTGTTACAAACGTGGTACCTAAGTTACTTTAGAATAAAAAAAATCAAGGGTTGCGCTTGGGAGTGCCGACAGAAGTGCAAACTAAATTTATTTATAATTTATTTATCTAGACAGTTCGCGGTCTACTATATGTACTTTAATAATGCACCACTATAGCTGCGTCTCGTAACGGTGTCGCGAGTCCAGAGATTTTATCTCATCTAAAAATATACGCACCGCGCTTAAAATAAACTGATAGTGACAGATGGAGGAGGCTTACTCTATCACAACGATCGTAGAATTGGGATAAGAAGGAGACGAAGATAAAAAGTGTGCACAAATTTTTCTCATACATTTCTTGAGTTATTATATAATGTAAGGAACGCCTGGGCCGATTTTTATGATCCTTGTTAGGCGAATTTTTCTCTACTCCAAATAGTAAAAAAAAACAGAAATGACAATGTGTTTTCTTATAAATAAATAAATAATATATTATAAATAATTCTTATAAATAAATAATATTCTTATAAATAAATTAGCACGGATAATATAATATAATTCTTAAATAAATATCCATCACGCCTTATCCCCGAAGGGGTGGCAGAGGCATATTATATGCCCACTTTTCACCGTGTGGATTCCTGTCCCACGTAATAGGTGGTGAGCCCATTGCCGTGTTGAAATAGACAGACGCAGGTTGTGGCTACCTGCAGTTGAAATTTTCAAGCCGCCCATAAGGCCTTCAAGCAGGCTTAACGACTGCCATTTTACTGGCAACCGGGACCAACGGCTTAACGTGCCTTCCGAAGCGCGGAAACGCTCGCAAATGTAAATACCACAAAGTGGTCACCCATCCGAGGACCAGCCATAGTGAAAGTTGCGTAACTCAGTGATCGTTTACAGAACACTGAGACCGCGGGGCCACGAGCGCTTCAATAAGGTAAGGTATTCAATAAATATAGGGACAGTAAATGTCTCTGCAAAACCTCAAAAGCAATAGGTACTAAAAAGGTATTGAAATACTTTTAAGATTGCAAAGATTGCAAAGCACGGAGTAAAGAGGAAAGATTTGTAAGTTTGTTTGTAATGAATAGGATCAGAAACTACTGCGCCGTTATTAAAAATTCTTTCTTCATTAAAAAACTTCATTCTTCCTGAGTAACATAGGCTATATTGGATTTTCGAAAAGTTTAGGGTTCCGTACGAACTCTTGAATTAGAAAACTTCACCACGCGGGCGAACTGCGGACTTCAGCTAGTATTACTCGTAAATAAATAGACTTTACCACGGTTTACGGCTAAGTCCGACAGGTGCTTATATCTGCGCACGTTTAGTTTAATTGTAAAACGAGCTCTAGTTTTGTCTAATGTCTTCTCTAGGTTCTTCAAAAGGGAGCAGGAAGGTTTTTATAGGGTCAGCAGCGCGAGTGTAACACTTCCGGTATCGCAAACGTCCATGCTTATCTCCGTTTTAGGAGGACCATGTGCTCGTTTACCACTTTTGTGGTATAAAATAATACCTCCTTCTCGTTACATAGAGTATATAATCTATAAGATGAGGAGGGAGACTAATTTCATGTGTGTACTCTAGAACATAATTACCCTGTGACATTAATATTAGAAAACTTTAACTTTATCGATCATGGATTTATCCCAACGAGCAAATTCGAAGGAGAACCCGGGTCACCGACATAGCCGAAAGAATCGCCCGATTTAAGTGGCAGTGGGTGGGTCAAATTGCACGTAGAGATGACTGCCTATCGGGCCGAAAGGTTCTAGAATGGCGGCTGCGTACTGGAAAACGAAGAGTGTAAACCTACCGCAAGGTGGTCAGACGACTTGGTGAAGTTTGTGGGAGCTTGATGGATGCGGAAGGCACATGACTGAACGTTGTGGCGATATTTGGGGAAGGCCTATGTCCAGCAGTGGGCATGGAATGGGCCGAGGTGATGATGATGATGATGTCTTTATCCTCTAAAAGGTGGCAGAGGCATACTAAACGCCACACATTTCACCGCATATTTATCAAAGCATTTTGTCCCATGTGGTGAGTACATCCCCGTGTTGGAACGTCGCATGTTGTTCAAATCGCCCATAAATAAGGCCTTCAACTTGGCTTAACGACTGCCATGCCATAACATGCCATTTAGCGATTAAAATAATAAATACCTTCATTTGTACGACGATAACACTTGCAACGTCCATTGACACAGCCACCTCCAGGGAAATTGAGTCTGCGACATCTCTGGTTACAGTCTAGAGGATTACATTGCCTCGATGAAAGGACTTCTTCAAAAAGCGGGGCAAAATCTACAAATAATTTAAGAAAGATAGATAGAGCTAGTTTCTAGGAAAAATAAGGACTTATATAAAATGAAATAAATTTTGAAAAAAAATGTGATTACCTTCCGATTTACGATAACTGTCACACTTGCAACGACCGTTTACGCAAATCCCTCCTTTAAATTTTAGTCTTCTACATCTCTGGTGGCATTCTTGATTGTTACAGCTGCGTAAAGCAGTAGTAGCCTCTTCGAATTCACCAAGATTCTGCATTTCACCTGTGAAAACTCATTAATGTTAATAAAGTGACATATATAAATTTTAAAGTACAATAATACGACAAAGTAACCTGTCGTTTTATGTAACTCTGTATGTTTATCGCCGTCAAAATAGCTTTTGCTTTTTAACGTTAAACTGACATTAATGAGGCGTTGCAATAATATTTTTTATAATATGACTATTAAATATCCATCACGCCTTATCCCCGAAGGGGTGGCAGAGGCATATTATATGCCCACTTTTCACCGTGTGGATTTTTCTGTCCCACGTAATAGGTGGTGAGCCCATTGCCGTGTTGAAATAGACAGACGCAGGTTGTGGCTACCTGCTGTTGAAATTTTTCAAGCCGCCCATAAGGCATTCAACCAGGCTTAACGACTGCCATTTTACTGGCAACCGGGACCAACGGCTTAACGTGCCTTCCGAAGCACGGAAACGCTCGCAAATGTAAATGCCACAAAGTGGTCACCCATCCGAGGACCAGCCATAGTGAAAGTTGCGTAACTCAGTGATCGTTTACAGAACACTGAGACCGCGGGGCCACGAGCGCTTCGAAATAATAATATGACTATTAAGAAAAAAATAAAACTTGATTCTTATTTCACCCAAGTACGGACTCGCCCCACAGCCTCACAAAAGAACAAGTCCAGAGTTGGTTATTATAAAAACTGCCCTTCACGCTACGATCATCTCCAACATCGCATTATTTCATGACAATGAATGCATAATTTCTTTGTTTATAAACCCCTCACATATCTATTCAAAATCAGTGTTAGTTAAGCATTTAATTTGATTTTAGTGATACGTGAACGAATATTTTCCGGATTAGAAAGCACGAATATCAATAAAATACTAGCAAGGTACTTACCATCGCTGGTATCAGTGTTAATCACTGAAGCGTTGATTAGACATAGAGTAAAAAGAATAATTATAACTTTCCCACACATCTTTAAATCCTCTATCCAGCTATTCAAAATGAAAACTCTGAACTGACTATACGTTACGGTTCCTTTTCAGCATTTATATATTCACTTAGTTTCGTAATAGGGGCTTTAACGGTCTTTGCCACCTAATCATAGGTCAGGTTTAACCTAGAACCTTACTTTGATAAAGAAAATGTAGATGACACACATTAAATGATAAACTATAATAATAAATAGATAAAGTGAAATTGTAATATATAGTAAACAACTTCAATAACAATAACTGATATGAACTTGCATGATTAATGTAAGACTCATCATACATGTATGAGCAGCAAAGGTAAATTCCAGAGTGTTTACACTGTTGATTTATGGCACTTGGTAAAACTTGCTACACATCTTGAACAAAAACACTTGTACTGTTCCACTTATTTATTATTTATAATAATAAATAAGTGGATATTTAAAATTATAATTAATAAGGCTCCCAACGGCTCCTCATAGCCAGCATCCGGCATCTGGGGCGGATCGGTCGACATTGCTTGCTGTGTCGCAACCGGAGGCTGGGCTGCAGGGTGTGTGAACCCCATAGATGCATTTGTGGTTCCTTGGTGGAGGCTGACGGCCATCCCGCGTTGAGTTGTCGTCTTAGTGCAGGTTGGTTCCCTCGGCATCATGCCCTTAATGATTTAATACGGAGAGCTCTGGTTTCGGCAGAAGTGCCCTGTGTTCTTGAGCCACCTGGTCTGTCCAGATCGGATGGCAAGAGACCGGACTTGGTATGGGACGCGACTTGCGTGAGCACTGTGGCTGCGAGTCACCTGGGCCGAACAGCACTTTCCTCGGCTGCGGCCGAGGACACGGCCAGTAAAAAACATAAAAAGTACGCGGCTTTGGAGACACGCTACATTGTGGTCAGAGAACTGGTGACTCTCGCTTCGGCTTGTACCTGGTGCAAATGGTTAGCTATTGCCATCCAGCGCGGAAATGCGGCCAGTGTTCTGAGCACTTTTGCACCGGTTACAATCCGGGGTAGGTTATTTCAACAACTAACTAAGGTTCAATCCCTGTTTCGAATCGAATTGTCTTTTTCCACTTTATTAAAAATTTATGAGAAATTTAGCAAAAAATTGCTTTAAAAATTTATCAATATACTGAATAGAGTCCATTGCATCAATGTTTAAAAATAGTTGTAACACTGTTCATTGGTATCGAGTTGTTCATTAGCTCGATAGATGGCTCTGGTTAATGGCTCTTAAAATGACGATATAAATATGGTGGAGAATTTCAACTTGATTCGATACGGTTCGGGTAGTTCAGGTGGCTAGAACATTGCCCTGGTTAGGCAAAGGTCACAGGTTCTATCCCTGTTTCGAATCGAATTGTCTTTTTCCACATTATTAAAAATTTATGAGAAATTTAGCAAATAATTGCTTTAAAAATTTATCAATATAAATACGTTTTCATAAAATTATGAAAAGGTTGGTTGAAGACGAACTATCAGAGAAGAAACAAGAGTTGTAGGCTTTTTCGTAAACACCAGTGCAATAGTACCAGCTAGAAACATTCTTCTATCCTGGTCGTAATATTCAAAGCCATTTCGTTAGAATTTCGAGTCAACCTGACCTACAAATTGTTTTCTATTTACTAGATGTTCAGCATTATCTATGATGACCACTTTACATTATAATGACCAGGTACTTCCTTTCCGGTGTTGTTTTTGGTGTATGATAAAATACAAGTTGTGCTATAAATTTGATAATATATAATTTCTATGATAAGATATAATTCTAGAGGGTATAAATATTAAGCTCTTAGGCACTTCTGTTGTATAGCTTGCTTGATCATTTGCAAATAAACAAATAAATCCGCTAATATGAAGCTCTTAGTCATTACATTCGCAATAGTTCTTGTGGCGCAGTTTGCTAATGCTGCTGCTGATAAATCTGACTTAAATGAGCTGACATCAGTGCAAGAAGGAGAAGAAAATCCAGTTGGAGAATTGCCATATCTTGGTGAGTGTGATGTATGAACTGATCCATTTAGTTCTATACCAGTACAGTTATTCTAAGTTTGTAATAGTTCTTATTTTTGTACATTATTACCCTTTGAGTACTAACACTGATATTTATTATACCTACTCAAAGAATCATTCAAAATCGTGTATGAATAGAGTTACTTTATCATCTTCTTTTTCGCTTTAAATGTTATAACATCAGGATGAGATCTAAAACTGTTCTTTCAGACTTATCTTCGAATTATAAAAAAATTGTCACTTTTTTTTTTTTCAGAAAACATCGATAGTGACACCGAGACTGAGGACCTCCCCAACATGATGAGAAGGTGCAATAACGCAAGCTGCTATAATGCTTGCAGAAGACTTGGCTTTAATCGTGGTGTATGTATCACTGCCATCACCTGTCGTTGTTATAGATAGAAAGTCATTGTCAAGCAAAATACTGAAAATCAATGAATATATAATTATGGAATACACTACGCATACTTTAGTTACATGTATAAAAAAATAATTAAGTACTCAAGTTCCTTTTACCGGTTCTTTTAAACTTTTACATACCTACGCAATTTATACTAGTGGAAAGGTTGGTGGACCAGAGGAACCCGGGAAAATTATGATGTATCAGCGTATCGCTCTGTCAGATATATTTTGGAGCTTTACGGTGTTAAGGTACCCTTTGTTAAGGACTACTTTGTTAGGAGACGTTTCTTTATTGTTGCTAGTGTCGTTTTGTCATCGGTATTTTCCGCAAAAAGTATTTTGATGAATATGTAGTATGGTCAGTGTCCATGTGACGAAATAAAAGTCAAAGTACTTACGATTAGTCCAGTGAAATATCGTCACACACAATTTTTAACACAACATACCACATATACAGAAGGAGAAATATATAGTTATAGTTTATAGCACAAGAATAGAAGTAAGAAACGAAGGGTGAACCAACAGATATTATAATTAGTTTATAAGAAAAGCACATTAATTACTCATATATATGGAGGGTAACTGAACGGCCGAACTGGCTAGTAACGAATGCACCGCAATATTTCTACGTAAGGAATACGTCATTCAGCGCGGCTGCACTAAACAAAAGGCTTAGAAATGCGTGTACGTTTCCACTGCACTATGAACAACCGGCACGATATATTTAAGATAGTATTTGTTTATAAAGTAAATAATGTAGTAAAATAATAATTTATGTTGTATGTATATTGTATATATAATGTATTTATTATAAATGTATATGTGTATATATACAAAGTTGTGTGTAAATAGTATTTGAATATGTAAATATGTGTACACACATATGACATTACTTTATATAATGTGTATATATGTAAATACTAGTCTTATTACGGTAAATAAATATATAATTGCCATAGGTACACCACATCATCCCCCTCCAGAGACCGTCAAGGGCGGTAAAAATCTGGGAACTTAACTCGACGACCAGAACGACTCTGATAATTTTGGTTTTTATCAGATGGTATATCGTTTGGGTCAATATCGTCAGAAAATATGTAGGCAGGTTTTATGCGATCAATAGATACGGTGACGGGTTTACCTTTGATTTCTAATGTAAAAACTTTATCACCTCTATTAAGTACCTTATATGGACCTTGGTAAGCTGGTTGTAAAGAACCACGTAACGCATCGTCCCGTAGAAAAACGTTATTTGTGGTTGCCAGATCTTTGAATATAAATATTTTATTTTTGCTATGGCGTGAAGCTGGTACAGATTGCAACTTTTTAGCAAAGGAGCGTATCCTAGCAATAAAATCAACGGGATCAGTTGTACCACCGTCACTGGATGTGAAAAATTCACCTGGCAAGCGAAGTGGCTCGCCGTAAACTAACTCGGCTGACGACGCCTGGAGATCACCCTTGAAGGCACTTTTAATACCGAGCAATACCTACGGTAACGATTCGGTCCACTTTTCACTTGCATGACACACGATAGAGCATTTTAATTGCCTGTGAAAACGTTCGACCAAGCCATTACAGCATGGTCGGTATACTGTTGTTCGCTTGTGTTGGAATCCTACCATTTTCGATAATTGTTCAAACAGAGTCGATTCAAATTGTCGTCCTCTGTCTGTGACAATTATAACAGGACAACCAAATCGGGATATCCAATTTGCTACTAACGCTTTGGCTACTGGTTCGGCAGTAACATCCACGATAGGAATGGCCTCAGGCTATCTCGTAAAGCGGTCCACTACTGTCAAAAAATACTTGACAGTAGTGGACCGCTTTACGAGACACCTTTTCCAATTTTAAAGATGATCCGTTTTGTATAAGCTGCTGTAATTCACTATATGAAGCTTGGGCCTCTACCAGATGTTCAAGATTAACGGGAGTTTCTAGTTCATCTACGCGAGATAAGGGATCGGCTACGACATTGTCCTTGCCGGATATATGCCTTATATCAGTAGTGAACTGGGCAATGAAATCTAAATGGCGGAATTGCCTAGGTGAACAGTTGCGTTTTCGGTCATGGAATGCGAAGCTAAGGGGTTTGTGGTCAGTATAAATGACAAAATGCCTTGCTTCGAGCATATGACGGAAGTATTTAATCGCCTCATAAATGGCTAGCAATTCTCTGTCATAAGGAGAATATTTAGTTTGAGAAAGACTTAGCTTACGGGAGAAAAATGCTAAAGGCTGCCAGCAATCATTGTCTAGCTGTTGTATAACCGCACCAATAGCTGTGTCTGATGCATCCGTAACAAGTGCAAGTTTGGCGTTGCTATCGGGGTGAGCTAGCAAATCAGCACTGGCTAAGCTTTCTTTGCACTTCTCAAAAGCTGTCAAAGTATCTCCACTTATGATGACTTTGTGAGAGCCTTTCACGTTGCCAACTAAAAGCTTATGGAGAGGTGCTTGAATTTGAGCTGATTTAGGCAAGAAGCGCCGATAAAAGTTTATCATGCCCAAGAAGCGCCTGAGTTGGCGAACGTCTATAGGGAGAGGAAAATTTTGAATGGCTTCGACTTTAGTGTCAAGTGGTTTCGTGCCTTTAGCCGAAATGCTGTAACCCAAGAAGGTTACTTCCGAGGCACCGAAAACACACTTGGACGTATTTACTACCATACCAAAATCTCTCATCCTAGTGAACAACTTACGCAGATGCTGCTAATAAATAAAAAAATATAAATATAAAAATAAAATAAACAAAATGAATAAAATAATAGAATTAGTTTATTCATTTTGTGAAAATACAAGAAAATCGTCCAAAAATGAGTAGCAAAAGTCCAGTCCTCTGGTCATTTCATCGACGAATCTTTGAAACGTTTGCCCAGCATTACGGAGACCATATCCCATAAAAGGAAACTCGTACAGTCCAAAAGGCGTAGTAATGGCCGTTTTTGGAATGTCGTCCGCATTGACTGGTATTTGGTTGAACGCTTTCAAAAGGTCAATTGTGCTAAAGACTCTGTAACCTGAAATGCTGTGGGCAAAATCGTGCATATGCTTTATAGGGTACCTGTCCGGTATAGTCCTCGCGTTGAGCATCCTATAATCTCCGCAGGGTCGCCAGCTATTATTCTTCTTTGGTGTTAAATGAAGAGGTGATGACCAATGACTGTCTGACGGTCTGGCAGTGCCGTTGGCCAACATTAGCTGGAACTCCTGTTGAGCAATTTTTAATTTATCTGGCGCTAGGCGCCTAGGGGTACAAGCAACTGGAGGGCCTGGAGTCGTGCGAATATAATGTACTGTATTGTGCGGTATAGTGCGTTGTGTACCGGCTGGTCTAGTGATTTCAGGGAACTCTTGTAAGATTCTATGATACTTCGAATCACCAGTTACAGATTACAGATTACCTTTACAGATGATATAGAAGAGTCTAAACGATTCAAAGCAGAAGTAGAAACATTTGATTACGACAGTCAACGATTAAAGAGTAAAATGACAAGAAATCTATACCAATTATTGGCTTGTTAACATCGGCCACAACAAAACGCCACTTAAAGTCTTTACGTAACCCAAGGTTAAGGTTGAGGTCCAAGACGCCATACGTACGAATTGCGGTACCATTGGCCGCACACAGTTGATAATTCGTTGGAGCACGACGATCACGCAGCAGACAGCGAGCAGAGGTCACTTCCAGTATCGACCAGAAACTGGGTCTTCGACGCTTTATCGGTGACAAACAGGCGACCAGTAGAAGTTGGGCAATCGTCTGTCGCCATTACTGACCACCCGGAGCGTTTCCCGCCTTATAATCACACGGCTTAATACAGGAGTGAGCTTTGGCACCAAATTTGTTGTGGTACCAACACATAGGAAACTTCCGATAGTTAGAATTCGAACGAGTTTGCGATCGGCTACGTTCACGACTCCTGTTACGATGACGCTGCCTTGGCCGACTATCTCTGAGTCGAGTAGTAAGATCCTTCATGGCCAGCTTAAGTTGCGCGATTTCACACGCCAGCTCGTTAACAGTTGGTCTAGACGCTGAAGTGGCAGCTACGCTAGTTGATGGTTCTGCTATATCCTGGACACGGTCTGCAAGTTCCGCTAGTGCCTCTAAAGTAGCCTGAGGCTGCGATGCGAGAAGGGGCTGAATATTTGAAGGGAGCCTGCTGCTCCAGATAGTGCGCAAGAAGTCTTTAGGCACATTCGGACCAGCTAAACCCTGAAGGTGACGTAAAAATTGCGAGGGCTTTCGATCACCGAGCTCCTCGTGCATCAGGAGTTGTTTCACCTTGCGCTCTTTTGAAGCTGAAAGTCGCTTCACCAACTCGGTCTTCAGCTTTTCGTAACGATTTTGAGCAGGTGGAGATATTATTATGTCTTTTACTTCTTTAGAAACATGCGGCTCCAGATGTCCAACAACATAATAAAATTTCGTGACGTCACCGCTCACGTTAGCTTTACCAAATTGTGCTTCGATTTGACTTCGACCACAAATCTGGCTCTTCAGGCTAAAAAGGAGGTAATTTGACGGACACGCGGAAAATGTCGTGTATGTCCGTGGAAACGCGCTTCGAACAATGTGCTTTCTCAGTTTCATCAGGACTTGAGCGAACTGAATTAGTTTTACTGGATTCACTATCACTCATTTTAACGGTTCACGGGGTCACCAGTGTAGTATGGTCAGTGTCCAGGTGACGAAATAACAGTCAAAGTACTTACGATTAGTCCAGTGTAATATCGTCACACACAAATTTTAACACAACATACCACATATACAGAAGGAGAAATATATAGTTATAGTTTATAGCACAATAATAGAAGTAAGAAACGAAGGGTGAACCAACAGATATTATAATTAGTTTATAAGAAAAGCACATTAATTACTCATATATATCGAGGCTAACTGAACGGCCGAACTGGCTAGTAACGAATGCACCGCAATATTTCTACGTAAGGAATACGTCATTCAGCGCGGCTGCACTAAACAAAAGGCTTAGGAATGCGTGTACGTTTCCACTGCACTATGAGCAACCGGCACGATATATTTAAGATAGTATTTGTTTATAAAGTAAATAATGTAGTAAAATAATAATTTATGTTGTATGTATATTGTATATATAATGTATTTATTATATATGTATATGTGTATATATACAAAGTTGTGTGTAAATAGTATTTGAATATGTAAATATGTGTACACACATATGACATTTATTTATATAATGTGTATATATGTAAATACTAGTTTTATTACGGTAAATAAATATATAATTGCCATAGGTACGCCACAAATAATTTCTGTATTTCATGAAATTAAGTGAAATAAAACTATAATTATGTCATAGTTTGTAGATAACAAAATTCTAATTTATTTTAACAGCTAATAATGAAAACTTTATATAAGAGTGGTCAGTATCTTTGATTCCTTTGCCTAAAAAAGCATCTGATATGACATGGTAGTGACAGGACAGGGTTTGTTAGGTTATTACTTATTTTGATACTACTTTAAGGTTTTTAATAAAGTGGAAAAAGACAATTCGATTCGAGACAGGGATTGAACCTGTGACATTTGCCTAACCAGGGCAATGTTCTAGCCACCTGAACTACCCGAACCGTATCGAATCAAGTTGAAATTCTCCACCATATTTTAGTCGTCATTTTAAGAGTTTGACTGGTTCAATCCCTGTGGTTTTGATGGTTCAATCCCTGTCTCGAATGGAATTGTCTTTTTCCACTTTATAAAAAAATTATGAGATTTTTAGCAAAATAATTCCTTTAAAAATTAGGTTTACTTTAGGTTACTTTTACTTTGATCTTGCTAACTTACACCTTTCATTCGATTTGTGTTTCTTCCTTCATCAAATATTATACTAACTAAAATGGCTGAGAAACGTAAAAGAGTTTTCTCTCGAAGAAAAGGACAAATTTATAAAGATTTTACTAACCTACAAGGATACTATTTTAAATAAGAAGACCGATGGATACAGTCTATACAACCTATGACTTTTGGGAAGCGAGCAATTCTACAATATTTTTCTTTTACATAGTTTTGTTCTGCATGTATGTTAGGCAGCTTAATAAATTCTTGTAATGTAACAATGGCTTCAGAAACTCTTTTTATGATCCTGCTACATGTCGCAACACTGATGCCACCCATATCTGCCACAGCCATTAAGTGGTTACCTGTGGCTAAAAATCTTAACGCATATAACAGTTGACCTATTGGGGACACAGATTTATTTCTGTAAACAAAAAAGAAAGTAGCCAATTACATACCTATATACATAAAGTACACTATTCAAATTGTACCTACCATACAAAGTAGCTCGATGCGAGTTACCAAAGACAGAGAGAAGTGGGCTTTTTTGAGGAGGCCTTCACCCGAGGACGGGTTCTAAATTTTACCACTGTCTCTATTGCGTCGAAAACTTTGAAAAAGTCATTTAATTCGGTTTCCATTGTAGCTTACAATCAGCTTCTTTTTATATTTATAACTGTCACTTAACATTTAGGGGACCGGAAATTGGCTCCCAATCTTAAAGGAGTCCCTTAAGAGTTTAGGTGTCCCCTAAGTGATGGTGAAAACGAAGTGAGTGTTAAGTGTCACCTAAAATATCATAAGTGACACCTTAAAGTTACGGGTTGATGGTGAAAACGGGCATTATTCCCGTGTATCTATTATATCTTTTTAAACAATACGAAGCCGTATCAGTGCGGCAACACTTTTTTATCCTGTCGATAGCTATAAGTCAAATGCAAGTATTCCTTTTCTCAAGTGTCTTCCAGACGAAGATTGCCATAATTGTTGTCCTTATTTTAAACTTTACTTTTTTTTTTGTTATCTTAAAAGTGGCCATGCTATTTCTATACAGACGCACATTGTGGCAACCTGCTGTTTGCCTTCAACTTGGCTTATCAACTTCATGTTGCTAAGCAACCAGGACCAGCAGTTTAACGTACTTTCAAAGTTCGGCAACGCTCTTTAATCAAAATGACACAAAGTCATCACTCATCATCCACACTGATTTAGCGCGGCTACGATCACTTGTAAATATTAAAAATAACTTATAATAATCAAATATTTATTATGTAGAGAGTAGTTCAACTTAAAAATTCTAGAGTATGTAGAGTAGACGTATTAGAATTTCAGCCTAATGTCTTAGAATAGTACGAAAGTAGACACAGTGCTCCTTAGAAAGGGCTTCGAATGCATCATTCAGAAGATGACAGTTATTAATTCTGTATGGTGGCAGCCATAACATTGGGCAAAGAAATCATCTAAATATGGGAGAATAAGCTTTCACTATAAATAGTTCCATCAAATAGGAGAGTTATGTACAATACTGGCCTTGCAAAGTGGAGGAAGATAGTAGGGAAGACGCTCCTGGACTCCGAAGCGGGGGTACCAGATGCTATAAAGACTCATCAATTACACGTCATACAGAAGCTAAGGCTGCTTTTCAAACGGCTGGACTTATTTAGACAAACCATCTCGTGTCGATACTTCTTGCTTATGAAGTCGCGGTCATCACTCAACAGTCACAGGGCAAAGAAATTTCTTAATCCTTCTGTTAACTTTGTCTCTAGTTGTTTAATTTTTACGTCGTTTCCGATATACGTAGATCGAACGTGGCATAGCAGCATTGGCTAGGTGGCAGCAAACTTACGATTGAAAGTGGTCACCTTATAACGGTTGACGGGCTTGGTAGGGGTGGTGCGCACTAGGTAGCAACAACACACCTACGTACACCCATCAGGTACGGTTGGTAATCCCTGGAGATGTGTAAGTAACACTATCTCAAAGAATCACCGGTGCACCAGCTAGCAGAGCATGTGTATAGGGAGTGAGTATGGACCAACCTGGAGCAGAGAAACACCAGAATTTATAAAAAGAGGGCGCCAGGTATCTCTCCATCAAACGAATGATGCAATTAAAAAACCTCATGTTATCAACTTATTAATTATAACCTAACCTAACCTTTGAAAATGCCGTAAGGCGAAACTGGTCAGGTTTAAGTAATAAATAAGTGGAACAGTACAAGTGTTTTAGTTCAAGATGTGTAGCAAGTTCCACCAAGTGCCATCAATCACCAGTGTAAACAGTCTAAATTTCAATTGATATTCGTACTATTGGTAGCCATATACATTTTAAATTCGCTTACCAACATTATTTGTAGAGCTTATCGTACATTAAACGCGAGCTTATCATTTATATTTTGAGTCATCTTTCTACCCGCCGCCGGTGCCGAACAAACGCCTATTAAGATCGCCAAGAAGAGTACCATATTTGTAACATAAACTAAATATTCAGACGGCTCTTTGATTGAACACCCAATATTAACACAACATTATATTGTGTGCATTCAACAATGTACGGACAGCGATCCGATATTTGATAGAGTTGAATCGATCCGCGATTGAATTGGTTTTGATCAGATTCGAAAATTGTTTGGATCGTATTCCCGCGATCCGATCTTTGAAAAGATCGGATCAGATCAGCGCATCACTAAAGAGGTAAGGGAAACGAGGAAAGTCAAATCGAACTCGGGAAAGATGGAAGATATGTAGCAGGTACCCTTACCAGCCGGATGTCCGCTTTACTAAGTGACATTAAGTCGACAAGTGTTGCACCTTCTGCAAAATCTGCATGTTGTAATATGTTGAACGTCGAATCAATCGGAATCATGTCAAATATATATAAATAGGTTGTAAGGTACCACACCAATATCTCCGGAGCTCAAGCTATATCATCTGCTAGCGGTGCTCCTGCTGATTAACGGACGAAGCTACGACTGGGGCTTCCTTACGGAGTTGGGAGGTCAGACGGCATTCAAAGGATAGTTGCTCCAAGCAGTCACAAAAAAGTGGCTAGAAATTCATGTAGGGTTGGGAAGCAATTGGAATACACTACGATGAAAAAGAGTGGATGTATGCGGACAAGCTGCAGGTGCAGGAGAATCTCCTGCACTGGTACTGTCACACTTTGTGAAGACTGATTTTGATATGCTTATATATTTTTCAGACTTTATCATTTCACATATTTCGGAACTTAAGGGGATAGATATGGGGCGCTACCACAATCATGATTTAGAAACATTACACTCATCATCGCCATGAATCGATTTCTCTGGCTGTGAGAACTGATATTTATTTTCCACCTCTTCATCTCGTTCTCTCTTTCTTAATTGAAAGATATGTCATTGTTTTTAAAACATAAATTGAAATGACATCTCTCTAATACTGTTGTGATGCGTTTCTTGGGTATGGTCAGATATTTGTTCCCTATGTGCCTGGTTCACCGGGTGGTCTCACCGGGTGGTAAACGTAGCGTCACCAGAGACACAGATAGTAACAGCCAGAGAGTGCGAAAGGGACGGCAGCACCTAACTCAGTCTTCTAACTTTACTCCTTATGACAACAGTAAATTAATAATAAATAATAATAATAGAAAAACAAACTAAGTATTTGGATTTGGCCCACGAGACCGTGGACATGTGGAGTATTAATATAAATAAATATTGTGGGACACTTTTTCACACAGCGCCATCTAGCCCAAAGTTAGCTAATATTAGCTTGTGTTATGGGATCTGGATTACTAATAAAAATATACTTATATATTTCTAAGTACATACATATAATAGATAAGCAACACCCAGACACAGAATAAACTATTGTGCTCATCACACAAAGTTTTATCATGGGTAGGAATCGAACCCACGACCTCTTGCGTAACAGTAGGATACACTCCCACCGCGCCACAGAGGCAGTATAAATCTATATCTATATATATAAAAAAATGAATCACTATTTCCCTTGGTCACGCCAACACGCGTGAACAGCTAGACCGATTTGAAAAATTCTTATTTTATTGGATAACCCATTTATTGAGGAAGTTTCTTAGCTATATATAATCACGCCACTACACAGGAGAGCGGAGCAGTAATCATAAATTTCAACAAATCGGGAAAATTTTCATACATTTTGGAAAAGTATTAAGCGTCGGGATTAAATGGGTGCCACGGGGTTGAAAGTATGTCACGGACGAAGCCGGGCAGGTCAGCTAGTAATAAATAAATATATAATAAATAAAATCTATATATAAAAATGAATCCCTATTTCCCTTTGTCACGCCATCACGCGTGAACAGATGGACCGATTTAAAAAAATATTTTTGTATTGGATAGCCCATTTATTGAGGAATGTTCTAAGCTATATACTCGTATAATCACGCCACTACACAGGAGAGCGGAGCAGTAATCATAAATGTCAACAAATAGGGAAGACTTTCAAAAAAAATTGGAAAAGTAATAAGCGACGGGATTACATTGGTGCCACGTGGTTGGAAGTATGACACGGACGAAGCCGGGCCGGTAGCTAGTAATAAATAAATATATAATAAATAAAATAAATAAAAATTATATAAATATAATATAGTAAATTATTTTTAATAAGTAAAGATTTTGTTTTTTGAGTTTTTTATTAAATATTTTCGATGTACAAATTATAATTACAAAAAATACATTTTATGAAACAATTATTTTTTGTTTATACCAATTAGGCGGTAGACAATACCTACCTAATAACGTTGAAAGTACAAAATGATGGGGTATGAATTATGATATACATGTTTATAATTTTATCTATCGACTAGTCTATCTGGAACAGCGACAGACGGTGGGTGAGATACATACACCGAATCGGAAGCCAAGTGCCCTGCAGATGTTGTTGCAATTTGCGTTAATGCAACTTCTCAACATTGTTGGAATATCTTGAAACTCCGGTTCAATAATGTTGACTACTGAAACAAAGAGAAGATTGTTGTATTAATATGTATTTTGTTAAGATTGTATTGTAAAATAGCCCTAATTTTTGAACTTTTAGTTTAATTCTTTAATGGCAAACGAACTGTTAGTTAGTGTTTACGTGACTTTAGCGTTCTAACAAGAAGAGATCCTGTCAGATGATTTTTATTTTGTTCTGTTCATTAATATACATTACTACACGCTGGGGAAATTTACTACTTATTGCTTTTATTCAGTGGCTAGGTAGAGAGTAAGAAAGGGAAAGAAAGCAGAAGTCTTCTCTAATATTTGTAATTTAGTAGCTTTTGCAGTATGTGTAAGTAATAAATATAAGTTTCTTGTCGGATTTTCTAAAGTACCCGCTTTCGGAACCTGTGGTCACTTGAAAAATTTTAAATTTATATTTAGATTTAGTGTAAGACATTTTGTAAGCGCCGTTAAAATGGTCTATGCAAAGACAAAGACATTTCTATTTTATTTTATAAATGGCAAGTCTATACTAATATTATAAAGCTGAAGAGTTTGTTTGTTTGTTTGTTCGGTTGAACGCGCTAATCTCAGGAAGTACTAGTCGGATTTGAAAAAAATCTTATTGTGTTAGATAGCCCATTTATCGAGGAAGACCATAGGCTATATATCATTACGCTACTACACTCGAGAGCAGAGCAGTAGTCATAAATATCGATAAATCGGGCATCATTGTTGACATTATAAGCGACGGGATTAAAAAGTGCGACGGGAGGTCGAAATATTCCACGGGCGAAGCTGTGGGGGTCATCTATTGAATAAATAAAGTAATTACTCACCAGGATGCGATTGTTCCTCTCCGCTGTTAGTATTGACAGCACAAATGGACTGCGCCACGAGGATTACAGCAACAACGACAACCAAAGTCTTCATATTGGCAGAACTAATTAGTATTGCGACTACGATCAAGCTATGTAATGAAAGTGTCTTCGAGTTTACTATTTATACTCTTTTAGATACTATCTTATCATCGAACTTTCTAGTTGATTAAAGAATGATTCATATTACACCTATATGAATGTACTAGGTAAGGTCTGCGTCTTAGTATGTGTGATATAGTTTTCCCGATACCCATTTCCCAAAGGAACCTGTATACGAAATGAATAGAAGCCTATGTCTAATTCTGATGTATAAATTAAATCGTTGTAAAACTTCATTAAAGTCCATTGAGACAGTTTTTATTCAGCAGGTGCACCGCTAGCAGCTGAGGTCGCATGGGTCTCAGAGGTCTTGGTGAGGCTCCTTATGCTCTCTTTTAAGTAACTTTAGGAAAGTGGAGATAGCACCTTCAGGAAGTGGGGGGAAAGACATGGTTTACGATTAATCTATGTATAACTATTTATTATCAAGATATTCCCTATGTTGGATGTATGTCAATAACATTTTATCTAAATACAGTTATTCCCCGACCACCGAATTATTCGAACAATAGGTTGAAGTAAATATGTATGTGTAATTGTGTTTCCATCTCCATGAATCTTCAATAATTGGGATCCTTGGTGTTCAGATCTCTAGTGACGTCCTAAATCGTAGTCATTTAGAGGATAAGGCGAAGCTGGCGATCAAAAAGCTCGGCGTGCTCAACTCCCTGGCTGGGTTTTCTCGAACGTCCACAGTATGGGGTTCTTCTGAATGGATCTTAGATAAGTGAACATCTTGATAAAGTAATAAAGTAGTTAGTCATCAATTAATAGTAAACCATGTCTCATACCCATCCCATCTACTGTCTTTATTTACCGAAAGTTATTTAACAAACGTATGATTATAGTAAAAGTTCCGAGGGTGTAAGAGGTCCCACCAAAATCTCCAAAACCCTAGCGACCTCGCCTGCTAGCTGTCTCTGTGTACGCTGAATAGCGGATGAGGCAACGAAGCAGGCGCCCTTACGTGGTTCGGAGGCAGTCGCTCCCAATAATGCCGAAAAGGTAACGGCTAACTATAGCTCTAGCGAACGGCTCTTATCGGACCAATAAAGTAAACCCATACTCCTCCAGATAGGAAACCAGGAATAAACTAAGATAACGAAAAAGATCATAATATGTGAGTAATGCCTATATCCCCAAAGGGGATATTAAATGCCCATATTTCATCGTAAACATTTACGTCCCACGTAAAAGATGGTGAGCTTATTACCTTGTTAAAATAGACAGGTGCAGGTTGTAACGGCGACAAAAAGAAAGAACGAAGAAACGGGTATCAGGAAAACTTAATATATCAAAAATCATACAATAGGCACAATTCTTTTTGTGTTCTTCTTTTTATACCACTGAGGTATAAGACAAGCTTACGGCCCACCTGACGAAAAGTAGTCTTGATACCATATTGACGTTTCAAACACCAGAGGTGCGGCACTTGCGCTGCCCGCCCTGTAAAAACCTTCTAAGATCCATTCAGAAGAACCCCATACTGTGGACGTTCGAGAAAACCCAGCCATGGAGTTGAGCACGCCGAGCTTTTTGATCGCCAGCTTCGCCTTATCCTCTAAATGACTACGATTTAGGACGTCACTAGAGATCTGAACACCAAGGATCCCAATTATTGAAGATTCATGGAGATGGAAACACAATTACACATACATATTTACTTCAACCTATTGTTCGAATAATTCGATGGTCGGGGAATAACTGTATTTAGATAAAATGTTATTGACATACATCCAAAGATAGGGAATATCTTGATAATAAATAGTTATACATAGATTAATCGTAAACCATGTCTTTCCCCCCACTTCCTGAAGGTACTATCTCCACTTTCCTAAAGTTACTTAAAAGAGAGCATAAGGAGCCTTACCAAGACCTCTGAGACCCATGCGACCTCAGCTGCTAGCGGTGCACCTGCTGAATAAAAACTGTCTCAATGGATTTTAATGAAGTTTTACAACGATTTAATTTATACATCAGAATTAGACATAGGCTTCTATTAATTTCGTATACAGGTTCCTTTGGGAAATGGGTATCGGGAAAACTATATCACACATACTAAGACGCAGACCTTACCTAGTACATTCATATAGGTGTAATATGAATCATTCTTTAATCAACTAGAAAGTTCGATGATAAGATAGTATCTAAAAGAGTATAAATAGTAAACTCGAAGACACTTTCATTACATAGCTTGATCGTAGTCGCAATACTAATTAGTTCTGCCAATATGAAGACTTTGGTTGTCGTTGTTGCTGTAATCCTCGTGGCGCAGTCCATTTGTGCTGTCAATACTAACAGCGGAGAGGAACAATCGCATCCTGGTGAGTAATTACTTTATTTATTCAATAGATGACCCCCACAGCTTCGCCCGTGGAATATTTCGACCTCCCGTCGCACTTTTTAATCCCGTCGCTTATAATGTCAACAATGATGCCCGATTTTTCGACATTTATGACTACTGCTCTGCTCTCGAGTGTAGTAGCGTAATGATGTATAGCCTATGGTCTTCCTCGATAAATGGGCTATCTAACACAATAAGATTTTTTCAAATCCGACTAGTACTTCCTGAGATTAGCGCGTTCAACCGAACAAACAAACAAACAAACTCTTCAGCTTTATAATATTAGTATAGACTTGCCATTTATAAAATAAAATAGAAATGTCTTTGTCTTTGCATAGACCATTTTAACGGCGCTTACAAAATGTCTTACACTAAATCTAAATATAAATTTAAAATTTTTAATGTGACCACAGATTCCGAAAGCGGGTACTTTAGAAAATCCGACAAGAAACTTATATCTATTACTTACACATACTGCAAAAGCTACTAAATTACAAATATTAGAGAAGACTTCTGCTTTCTTTCCCTTTCTTACTCTCTACCTAGCCACTGAATAAAAGCAATAAGTAGTAAATTTCCCCAGCGTGTAGTAATGTATATTAATGAACAGAACAAAATAAAAATCATCTGACAGGATCTCTTCTTGTTAGAACGCTAAAGTCACGTAAACACTAACTAACAATTCGTTTGCCATTAAAGAATTAAACTAAAAGTTCAACAATTAGGGCTATTTTACAATACAATCTTAACAAGATACATATTAATACAACAATCTTCTATTTGTTTCAGTAGTCAACAATATTGAACCGGAGTTTCAAGATATTCCAACAATGTTGAGAAGTTGCAATAACGCAAGTTGCAACAACATCTGCAGGGCACTTGGCTTCCGAGTCGGTGTATGTATCTCACCTACCGTCTGTCGCTGTTCCAGATAGACTAGTCGATAGATAAAATTATAAACATGTATATCATAATTCATACCCCATCATTTTGTGCTTTCAACGTTATTAGGTAGGTATTGTCTACCGCCTAATTGGTATAAACAAAAAATAATTGTTTCATAAAATGTATTTTTTGTAATTATAATTTGTACATCGAATTATATTTAATAAAAAAAACTCATAAAAGCAAAATCTTTACTTATTAAAAATAATTTACTATATTATTTTTATTTATTTTATTTATTATATATTTCTCTCCTGTGTAGTAGTACATGTACATGGGCCTTATACAGCCTACTGGTCAGGTGTAGCCCCGACCAGTACAGCGTGTCAGGGTGTGGGTGTGTTAATATCCGCGAGAATGAATGAATGTGTGACAGAATATGAATGTGTGAGCCCAAGACTCCTTTGGTTGAGGCTGAAGGTTGGTCTCACCCGCATCTTTGTTGTAGGAGTTTATGCTATGTGGCGCCGATCTTCAGGGGACCAAAGTGAGAGGCAGGCATTTTGGGAGAGTGTGAGCGATATACTGAGTAAATGCAAACGGAATGAAAGAATAGTAATGTTAGGTGATTTTAATGGTTGGGTTGGTGTGAAGCGTGATGGTTATTAAAGTGTATTGGGAAAGTATGGTGATGAACGAGTGAATGAAAATGTAGAAAGTTTGCTTGAGGCTAGTTTGGAGAGGAACCTTGTGGTAACCAACACCATGTTCAACCACAAGGATATCCATTTGTTTACGAGACAAGAAGGAAGCCAGAGAAGCATGATTGATTATGTGATTGTAGATGCAAGGATGAGAAAGAAAGTGTTAGACACTCGGGCATACCGCGGTGCCGGGATTGACACAGACCACTTCTTGGTTGTTAGTCGAGTAAGAGGTCTATTTCAGCGGTGGCGGCATTGTGTGCATGCACCTGTTAGTGTACTAGAACGCATAAAAGTCGAGAATTTGCAAGGGATAGGCATAAAAGAGGAATTTAAGTGAAAGCTGAGCAAGAAATTTGAAAATTCTGATGACGTATATGAGATCGAAGAAGTATGGAAGTCATTTAAGGAAGGTCTAGTGGAAGTTGCGGTGGAAGTGTGTGGGGTAAGCAAGAGAAGCCAAGGGTGTAAGAGAAAGAGAATGTGTGCAGAAGTCCGAAAGGCGTTGTCTGATAAGAAGAAAGCATGGTTGGACTGGTTGACTACAAAAGTCAATCAAAGAATGCAGAAGGCAACGGATGTGGACCTAAAAATGGCAAAAGAGGAGTACAAAAGGTATAAGCGTGTTGCAAAAGAGGTGATGAAAAGAAAGAAAGAGAATGACATAGATGAATTTGATAAAAGGTTATCTGATGACTTCCAACAGAATATAAAATTCTTTTGGAAGTCTAAAGAACAGTGAGGGGTCAACAGACGACATCGCATCTCAACCATATCAGAAACCACGATGGTAGTCTTGTGAAAGGAGCAGAATGTGTGTAAAAAAGATGGATGCAATATTTTGAAAGCTTGTTTGAAAAAGAGGATATCCAAGTACAGACTAGTATCTGGGAAAAGAATGAAATTGGTAAGGAAGAAGTCATAAGTATGGAAGAAATAGTGGAAGCATTGAATAGCATGAAAGTGGGAAAAGCTGCGGGACTTGATAGGATCTCTGTCGAGATGCTGAAAGCGGGACAAGGCGTGGTAGCTTGCCAGCTGTACTGCCTTTTCAACCTTTGTTGGAGGAATGGCAGCTTACCAAGAGATTGGTGTAAGGCTGTCATCGTGCCGCTTTATAAGGGAAAAGGGTCACAGCAAGAGTGCAAGAACTACCGCGGCATAAGCTTGCTCAGCATCGTCGGCAAATTGTATGCAAAAGTTTTGATAAAAAGAGTGATGAATGAAACTGAAGGAAAAATGTGGGATGTACAAGCAGGATTTATGAAAGGAAGGGGATGCACGGATCAGGTCTTTTCCTTACGATGCGTAGTAGAAAAGCTTTTGGCGAAAAGTCAAAAAGTCTATTGCTTATTTGTAGACTTGGAAAAGGCCTATGATAGAGTGGTGAGGAATGAACTGTGGTCAACACTGGCCAGGTATGGAGTAAACAGCCACTTGATACGAGCACTGAAATCTCTCTATGAGGGCTCCAGTGCTTGTGTCAGGATCAACGGAGCTTGCACAGACTTTTTTCACATTGAAAAATGTGTGAGACAGGGTTGTGTAGCGTCGCCGTTGCTGTTTAACCTATACATGGACAGCTACCTGAAAGAACTGCAAGAGAGTACGTATGGTATAAAAATGGATGAACTGACCGTCAAGTGCCTCCTATACGCCGATGATCAGGTAATACTAGCAACATCGGCGGAGGAGTTGCAGTTGATTGTAAACATTATGCATGATTCGTTAATAAACAAAGGAATGAAAGTGAATGTAAACAAGTCGAAAGTAATGGTTTTTGAAAGAGAGGTAAGTACGACGGATTGCTCAATTCTTGTGGCAGGAGAAAAGGTTGGAACAAGTGAAAGAGTTTGTATATCTGGGTACAAAATTTACGAGAGATGGAAAGTGTGACTATGACATTGAGCGAAGAGTTTTGGCAGCAAATAAAGTGAATGGAGCCATGTACGCCTTTATGAGCAGTCAGAACGTGTCTAAGAAGGCAAGACTGGCTGTACATAGAGGAGTGCTGGTCCCCACACTTATGTATGTATGGCAGTGAAAGTTGGGTATGGCAGAAGACGCATAAAAGTAAAATTAATGCCGTGGAAATGAGAAGTCTGCGAAGTATAGCTGGAGTGAAGTTGATGGATAAAGAAAGGAACAGCGTGATAAGGAAACATTGCGGTATGACAGAAGAGGTAGTGACTAAGATAGAAAAAGGGATGCTTAGATGGTTCGGACACGTGGAGAGGATGGATGAAAATAGACTGACGAAGCAGATACATGTGGCGAGAGTGAATGGGCAAACTGGTAGGGGTCTACCTCGGCGCACATATGTCAATCAAATCGACGATCTTTTGGAAAAAGGCCAGGTCAGGAGTACCCTTAACCGGCGAGCGTGTATGAAAACACTCATGAAAGTAGAAGAAGCGAAAGCTGTATGTCAGGATCATAGAATGTGGAAAGCCATAGTCTCTGCCTACCCCGATGGGAAACAGGCGTGATAATATGTATGTATGTATATGTAGTAGCGTGATGATATACAACTGAGAACCTTCCTCAATAAATGGGCTATCCAATACAAAAAGATTTTTTTAAATCGGTCCAGCCGTTCACGCGTGATGGCGTGACCAAGGGAAATAGGGATTCATTTTTATTATATAGATTTATACGGCCTCTGTGGCGCGGTGGGAGTGCATCCGACTGTTACGCAAGAGGTCGTGGGTTTTCCTTCCTTTTTTTCCTACCCAGGATAAAACTTTGTGTGATGAGCACGATGGTTTATTCTGTGTCTGTGTATTATTTATCTAAACTATGTATTTATTTAGAAATCTATAAATATGTTTATCAGTTTTCTGGTTACCATAGCACAAGCTCTGCTTAGTTTGGAATCAGATGGCGTTGTGTGAGTTGTCCCAGCGATATTTATTATTATTATTCTTTATTTTAATACATGATATAAAAATTATATTGATATAAAAAGTGCATTTTAAAATATAAAACATAGTATCCCACCGGCATCGGGTACAGGGACCAAGCTACCGGTGGTTAGGGTTTCAGAGACAGAAACCTCCTCACAATACGTGCAGTATTAAGAAGTACTGCCTTCTGTATCAAGCCCTTGACCCAGCTGCCTAACGCGAGCCTCTTAAGGTGTTGGTCGAGGCTCTTGGCTATTAGTCCGTGCACAGAGATTACTATGGGAACAAAAATAGCTGAGCCAATACTGCACATGTCCACGATCTCGTGGGCCTAAGCTATCTATCTTATATAAATTATATGTGAAAGTATGTATGCATATTTCATTATGTATGTATGTACGTATATATTATATTGTATTTATCTATAGATTTATGTGTATATATATAAATATTTATTTATTTATGTATTTATGTGTACCAACTGTAAGTATAGTTATGCATAATTATGTACAAAAATTAATTAATATCTTCCTGATTCTGTGCACCAATGAACTGCCTATAGAAGCAAATCCATAGCACCATGTCCATTTTAGGTTGTCTGGAAGAAATCGCGCTTTGCGATAAGACCGCCGATTGTACCCTATAGTTTAAGTTATATAGTAGAATAAATTGTAATTTCCTATTGTAAGTTTATGGTGTACAATAAAGAGTATTGTATTGTATGAAATTGTAGTACTGCTGTTTTGAATGAGTTTTATCAACAATAAACATATTGATAGTGAGTATGTAATTTAGGTTTACGACATATTCTACTTCCGTTCTGAATATGCAAGTAGAGTTAGTCAGCAAACATAACTAGGACAGGCCCTAGCGAGATAGATCGACGCCTTAGAAAGGACAAGTGGCCAGACATACTAATTTTCATTTCATTACTAATTTTCAGTACTAATTGTATTTTTTTCACGCGTTCGTTTGCCACTAAACAAGTCTCGTGTAAATCTTAAAGTTCTACAGGACGCTGCGGGAGATAAATAAATGGGGTAGATACTTTTATCAGTTTATTTCTCAACGGTTCAAAAGTTTATATAAATTTAGGGTCAAGGGTATGCTGATGAGAGCACGGGTGACAACTATTATAGGTACAGTACAGACATCCTCTATGTTAACCAAAGCTAAACCTTATATTAAATACTACTTTATTTGCAGATTGGAATTGGTCATCGTAGCCAGTGAAAGTTTGAAAGATCAGTGATATTACAACCACGCTTTATCCCCGAAGGGGTGGCAGAGGCATATTGTACGCCCTTTTTTTACACTCAGTTACACTTTCACTTTGTTACACTCGCTCTGACGCCAAGGATAGAATGTCTTGAACCTGTCTTAACTACTACCATGTTTCTGTTATTTAGACAGCATAACTTCCAATTTGGGAGTAAAAAGTCTTACTATGTTAAAGTTTCTTTGTCTCAAGATAGTATAGTAGAGATTATTTTATCCGATATTCCCTGCCCGGTGCACTCTTCGAACATTCTCTTGATCAAAGAAGAAGAAAAGTCGTAAGATTTTTAAAGATATTTAATTATGTCTTTAATGAAAAATAACAAAATTATCCAGAGAAATACTTTTGAAGGTAGAGAATTTAAAGAGAATATTCCTTAAAAAAAGTATTTCAAAAATCATACTTACAGATTTTCACATATTTTCTTTGATCAAACGTTCTGATAGTCACGCGGTTTCAAAGTCGAGGAAGAACTTTATGTTGACAAGTGTTATTGACATATTATTATATTCGAAGATAAGTGAACATCTTGATAAAGTAATAAAGTAGTTAGTCATCAATTAATAGTAATAACCATGTCTCATACCTATCCCAGTACCGCAGCAGTACCGAAAGTTATTTAACAAACGTATGATTATAGTAAAAGATCCGAGGGTGTAAGAGGTCCCACCAAAATTTCCAAGACCCTAGCGACCTCGCCTGCTTGCTGTGTCTGTGTACGCTGAATAGCGGATAAGGCAACGAAGCAGGCGCCCTTACGTGGTTCGGAGGCAGTCGCTTCCAATAATAAAAATAAAATAAAATAAATATCCATCACGATATTTATATACATAGACAGGTGCAGGTTGTAACGGCGACGAAAAGAAAAAACGAAGAAACGGGTATCAGGAAAATTTAATATATCAATAGGCACAATTCTTTTTGTGTTCTTTTTTTTATACCACTGAGGTATAAGACAGGCTTGCCTGATGAAAAGTAGTCTTGATACCATTTTGACGTTTCAAACACCAGAGGTGCGGCACTTGCGCTGCCCGCCCTGTAAAACCCTTCTAAGATCCATTCAGAAGAACCCCATACTGTAGACGTTCGAGAAAACCCAGCCAGGGAGTTGAGCACGCCGAGCTTTTTGAACGCCAGCTTCGCCTTATCCTTAAATGACTACGGTTTTGGACGTCACTAGAGATCTCAACACCAAGGATCCCAATTATTGGAGATGGAGAGAGATTCATGGAGATGGAAACACAATTACACATACATATTTACTTCAACCCATTGTTCTAATAATCAGGGAATAACTGTATTTAGATACAATGTTATTGACATACATCCAAAGATAGGGAATATCTTGATAATAAGTAGTTTTAATAGATTAATCGTAAACCCTGTCTTTCCCACCACTCCCTGAAGGTACTATCTCCACTTTCCTAAAGTTACTTATAAGAGAGCATAAGGAGCCTCATAAAGACCTCTGAGACCCATGCGACCTCAGCTGCTAGCGGTGCACCTGCTGAATAAAAACTGTCCCAATGGATTTTAATGAAGTTGTAAACGATTTAATTTATACATCAGAATTAGACATAGACTTCTATTCATTTCGTATACAGGTTCCTTTGGGAAATGGGTATCGGGAAAACTATATAACACGAACAAAGCCGTAGACCTTATCTCGTATATTCATATAGGTGTAATATGAATCATTCTTTAATCAACTAGAAAGTTCGATGAAAAGATAGTATCTAAAAGAGTATAAATAGTAAACTCGAAGACACTTTCATTACATAGCTTGATCGTAGTCGCAACACTAATCACTAATTAGTTCTGCCAATATGAAGACTTTGGTTGTCGTTGTTGCTGTAATCCTTGTGGCGCAGTCCATCTGTGCTGTCAATACTAACAGCGGAGAGGAACAATCGCATCCTGGTGAGTAATTACTTTATTTATTCACTAGATGACCCCCACAGCTTCGCCCGTGGAATATTTCGACCTCCCGTCGCAACTATTTAATCCCGTCGCTTATAAATTCTACAATGATATATAAAAAATTGCCTGATTTTTCGACATTTATGACTACTGCTCTGCTCTCGAGTGTAGTAGCGTAATTATATATAGCCTATGGTCTTCCTCGATAAATGGGCTATCTAACACAATAAGATATTTTCAAATCCGACTAGTACTTCCTGAGTTTAGCGCGTTCAACCGAAAAAACATACAAACAAACTCTTCAGCTTTATAATATTAGTATAGACTTGCCATTTATAAAATAAAATAAAAATGTCTTTGTCTTTGCATAGACCATTTTAACGGCGCTTACAAAATGTCTTACACTAAATCTAAATATAAATTTTAAAATTTTTAAAGTGACCGCCGCACCGTTTCCTGTACTTTAGAAAATCCGGCAAGAAACTTATATTTATTACTTACACATACTGCAAAAGCTAATAAATTACAATTATTAGAGAAGACTTCTGCTCTCTCTCCCTTTCTCACTCTCTACCTAGCCACTGAATAAAAGCAATAAGTGGTAATTTTCCCCAGCGTGTAGTAATGTATATTAATGAAGTCACGTATACAATAACTAACAATTCGTTTGCCATTCAAGAATTAAACTAAAAGTTCAACAATTAGGGTTATTTTACAATACAATCTTAACAAAATACATATTAATACAACAATCTTCTCTTTGTTTCAGTAGTCAACAATATTGAACCGGAGTTTCAAGATATTCCAACAATGTTGAGAAGTTGCAATAACGCAAGTTGCAACAACATCTGCAGGGCACTTGGCTTTCGAGTCGGTGTATGTATCTCACCCACCGTCTGTCGCTGTTCCAGTTAGAATAATCATACCCGATCATTTTGTACTTTTTATCGTTATTAGGTAGGTATTGTCTGCCGCCTCATTGGTATAAACAAGAAATAATTGTTTCATAAAATGTATTTTTTGTAATTATAATTTGTACATCGAATATATTTAATAAAAAAACTCAAAAAAGCAAAATCTTTACTTATTAAAAATAATTTACTATATTATATTTATATAATTTTTATTTATTTTATTTATTATATATTTATTTATTACTAGCTACCGGCCCGGCTTCGTCCGTGTCATACTTCCAACCACGTGGCACCAATTTAATCCCGTCGCTTATTACTTATTCAATTTTTTTTGAAAGTTTTCCCTATTTGTTGACATTTAATTACTGCTCCGTTCTCCTGTGTAGTGGCGTGATTATACGAGTATATAGCTTAGAACCTTCCTCAATAAATGGGCTATCCAATACAAAAATAATTTTTCTAATCGGTCCAGCTGTCCACGCGTGATGGCGTGACAAAGGGAAATAGTGATTCATTTTTATATAGATTTTATTTATTATATATTTATTTATTACTAGCTGACCTGCCCGGCTTCGTCCGTGACATACTTGCAACCCCGTGGCACCCATTTAATCCCGACGCTTAATACTTTTCCAAAAATGTATGAAAGTTTTCCCGATTTGTTGACATTTATGTTTACTGCTCCGCTCTCCTGTGTAGTGGCGTGATTATATGAACTAAGAACCTTCCTCAATAAATGGGCTATCCAATAAAATAAGAATTTTTCAAATCGGTCCAGCCGTTCACGCGTGTTGGCGTGACCAAGGGAAATAGTGATTCATTTTTTTATATATATAGATATAGATTTATACTGCCTCTGTGGCGCGGTGTGAGTGAATCCTACTGTTACGCAAAAGGTCGTGGGTTCGATTCCTACCCAGGATAAAACTTTGTGTGATGAGCACGATAGTTTATTCTGTGTCTGGGTGTTGTTTATCTATTATATGTATGTACTTAGAAATATATAAGTATATTTTTATTAGTTATCCAGATCCCATAACACAAGCTAATATTAGCTTACTTTGGGCTAGATGGCGCTGTGTGAAAAAGTGTCCCACAATATTTATTTATATTAATACTCCACATGTCCACGATCTCGTGGGTCAAATCCAAATACTTAGTTTATTTTTCTATTAATAATATTTATTATTAATTTACTGTAGTCATAAGGAGTAAAGTTAGAAGACTGAGTTAGGTGCTGCCGTCCCTTTCGCACTCTCTGGCTGTTACTCTCTGTGTCTCTGGTGACGCTAAGTTTACCACCCGGTGAGACCACCCGGTGAACCAGGCACATAGGGAACAAATATCTGACCATACCCAAGAAACGCATCACAACAGTATTAGAGAGATGTCATTTCAATTTCTGTTTAAAAAACAATGACATATCTTTCAATTACAAAAGAGAGAACGAGATGAAGAGGTGGAAAATAAATATCAGTTCTCACAGCCAGAGAAATCGAAACATGGCGATGATGAGTGTGATGTTTCTAAATCATGATTGTGGTAGCGCCTCATATCTATCCCCTTAAGTTCCGAAATATGTGAAATGATAAAGTCTGAAAAATATATTAGCATATCAAAATCAGTCTTCACAAAGTGTGACAGTACCAGTGCAGGGGATTCTCCTGCACCTGCAGCTTATCCCCATACATCCACTCTTTTTCATCGTGTATTCTAATTGCTTCCTAACCCTACATGAATTTCTAGCCACTTTTATGTGACTGCTTGGAGCAACTATCCTTTGAATGCCGTCTGACCTCCCAACTCCGTAAGGAAGCCCCAGTCGTAGCTTCGTCCGTTAATCAGCAGGAGCACCGCTAGCAGATGATGTAGCTTGAGCTCCGGAGATATTGGTGTGGTACCTTACAACCTATATATATTTGACATGAGGTAGCTTTTCCGATTGACTCGACGTTCAACATATTACAACATGCAGATTTTGCCAGGCGGCCCAGTTTCACCCACAAAGACCCTAGTACTGCAGCGTGACTGGAAATAGTATATTCTTTTGACGCCTCGTGTGAAGGTGCAACACTTGTCGACTTAATGTCACTGAGTAAAGCGGACATCCGGCTGGTAAGGGTACCTGCTACATATCTTCCATCTTTCCCGAGTTCGATTTGTCTTTCCTCGTTTCCCTTACCTCTTTAGTGATGCGCTGATCTGATCCGATCTTTTCAAAGATCGGATCGCGGGAATACGATCCAAACAATTTTCGAATCTGATCAAACCATACGATTCAATCGCGGATCGATTCAACTCTATCAAATTATCGGATCGCTGTCCGTACATTGTTGAATGCACACAATATAATGTTGTGTTAATATTGGGTGTTCAATCAAAGAGCCTTCTGGATATTTAGTTTATGTTACAAATATGGTACTTTACATCTAATTGGCATTTGTTCGGCACCGGCGGCGGGTAGAAAGATGACTCAAAATATATATGATAAGCTCGCGTTTAATGTACGATAAGCTCTACAAATAATGTTGGTAAGCGAATTTAAAATGTATATGGCTACCAATAGTACGAATGTCAATTGAAATTTAGACTGTTTACACTGGTGATTGATGGCACTTGGTGGAACTTGCTACACATCTTGAACTAAAACACTTGTACTGTTCCACTTATTTATTACTTAAACCTGACCGGTTTCGCCTTACGGCATTTTCAAAGGTTAGCACATATTATTTGTATTTCGGAAATACAAATTATATAATAGTATTTCGGAAGTACATGTATTAGCTCATGTCAATCATTGATTCCTTATGAAGTATTACATTATGAAACAAAAAAACAGACTCTCCCATATTTATAATTTAAACAATATGAAAACCTGAACACAAAGTATTGTAATCAAATATCATTTTTAATTTTTTTTAATATTCAATTTAAAAATTTGATGTACGTATTATGTAGTTACAAATATTGAAAAATTGTTAGCCATTGGCGAACAGAGTAACCCGAAACTCGCATTTTCCGAAAACTTCGTATTATATTACATCATATCGTTATGTACTATTACGATATGATAAAAATAATGTCCTTAAGTGGTCTTGGGCTCGATGATTATCGTCTATCTGGAACAACGACAGACGGTGGGTGAGATACATACACCGACTCGGAAGCCAAGTGCTCTGCAGATGTTGTTGCAACTTGCGTTATTGCAACTTTTCGACATTGGCGGAATATCCTCGAACGCTGCTTCTTTATTGTTGTACTCTGAAATAAAGAAGAAACAAATATATCCTTACATAGTATAAAGCAACATCAGTTTAAGTACAAAACTTTACTTTGATTTGATAAAATAAAACCATTACCTGTATCAAGGCTCAAATTAGGATCTTCTGCTTCATCATTGTTAGCAGCAGCCGGACTCTCCGGCGCCTTCGTGGTTTGAGTATTGTTTCCTAGTACAACATAGTAGAAATTGAAATGGAGTTTTATTTATAAACTTTATGTATCAGTACTATTTTGTAACATAATACTATATTGTAACATATATTGTTATCCTATAAACAAATATGCAATATTACCCTGTTTAGTGCATTCACAGCGTCCATTGACACAGGTGCCATTATCAAACCCCTTGAGGCGACACACACGGCTGCAAACCCATAGTCTACACTTATTTGTGGCACGTGAAGATTTTTGAGAAGATTCCAAGTCTGAATAATAATTTTCTGCTAAAAAATGAAAATAATCAATTACCTTGACAATAAAATTAAATGTACTCAATGGTAGAGTTAATTTCAAAGAAATGATTTTAATTACCTTCAAAATCTTTGTTCAAAGTCTGTTCCGATTGTTGTGACTCGTCATTAAGTCCGTCAGGAGCAGTGAACGTTTCTATAAAATTATAAAGAAATATCAATAAATATAGGGACAGTAAATGCATAACGGTGTCTATCCTCAAAAGCAATAGGTACTAAAAACGTATTGAAATACTTTTAAGATTGCAATGATAGCAAAGCGGAATAAAGAGGAAAGATTTGTAAGTTTGTTTGTAATGAATAGGATCAGAAACTACTGGACCGTTATTAAAAATTCTTTCTTCATTAGAAAACTTCATTCTTCCTGAGTAACATATATACTATATTGGATATTCGAAAAGTTTAGGGTTCCGTACGAACTCTCGAATTAGAAAACTTCACCACGCGGGCGAACTGCGGGCTTCAGCTAGTATTACTCGTATATAAATAGACTTTACCACAGTTTACGGCTAAGTCCGACAGGAGCTTATATCTGCGCACGTTAATTTTAATTGTAAAACAAACTCTAGTTTTCCCTAATGACTTCTAGGTACTTTAAAAGGGAGCAGGAAGGATTTTATAGGGTCGGTAGCGCGAGTGAACATTTCCGGTATTGCTGGTCCGATCTATTAGGACCATATGCTCGTTTACCACTTTGGTAAAAGAAATCCTTCTTCTCTTCGCATAGAGTATATACATAGTCTATAAGATGAGAAGAGATACTAATTTCATGTGTTAACCCCAGTATACAGTGTTTTTTTTAACTGGGACAGTATGGGAAAATCCAAAACCATAGAAGATACAGGGAAACGGCCTTAGGAACCATTTATTCTATTTTGTGAAAAAAAATTTGACTTACTAATTTTTTTGGTCAAGCGTGAATAGTTCATAGAAAATAGACACGTCGAAATAAAATATTTTTGATGCAAATCGACTCAATTTCATATAGGGAATAATTCATTGTATTAGAAGAAAAATCTGAGCAGCAGAAGTTAGTCAAATTTAATAAAATGTTTCTCATACAACAGGTCAGGTCAAAGTTCCCATCTACTGCATCACAGTTGTTCACGTACAAAAAAAGTTCCACATTAAAAAATGCGAATTTATTTGCACTGTAGACTTGGGACTGGACCTTAAGACTTTTATTATTCAAATGAATAACAAAATTCAAAATTCGAACGAACGTTGTTATTATTGTTACTTTCATTTACCAACAAGACGGTGCACCAAGTTCAACGGTACAACAAGTTAACGGTTTTTATATGTTTTTCTGGTTGTTGGATGGGTACATATGGTCCTATTAAATGGCCACCACGTTCATACGATATGATGCCGATGGACTTTTTTATATCACCATCATCATCCGAGCGTCTGTCCCAGTTGCGTCTCGCGACGCCCGGGGTCCGCTTTCCTACATTTTCTCCTCCACTTCGCACGGTCGTCGGCATCCCCTGTGGTGAGACCATTGGCACGCATGTCATCCCTTACGACGTCAAGCCAGCACTTCTTGGGTCTTCCCCTCTTACCGGGACCCGGCGGGGCTGACATGGCCAGACATTTGTTACCTACGTAGCCCGGCGGTTGCCGCAAGACGTGACCATACCAACGAAGGCGACACTCTTGCAACTTGTCTGCAATGTCACGGACGTGAAGGCTGCCGCGGATGCGAGAGTTCCTCACGCGGTCCATCCGCGTGACTCCACACATCCACCGCAGCATCTTCATTTCCGTGACACGCAGCTCCTGCTTGTGTCGCTCCAATATCGGCCACGTCTCACTGCCATGTAAAAGGACAGGTCTAATAATGGTTTTGTAGACATGTCCCTTCAACCGGATCGGCATTTTAGGGTCACAAATGACACCGGTCATCTCCCGCCATTTGGCCCACGCGGCAGCAATTCGTGACTTGACATCGCAATCGATGTCACTGGACGTGTGAAAAACAGATCCCAAGTATTTAACCTGGTCCGTGCGCTCGACCAAATCACCGCCTATGCGGACGGATGTGGAATCTGTCGAGTTTAGTGCCAAGTACTCGGTCTGGATGGACTTTTTTATACGGGGCCACCTTAAGGGTCGAGTTTATGAATCTCGATACAATACTGTACAAGAATTAGAAGAGGCAGTCCTTTACCACTTAACGTTAATCACATGTCCTTGCGTAAGGCAAAAGAGATTCAGTAAGAGGGAGGTCATATTGAACATATAATGCCTTGATAGTTTATTGAAGTTGGTAAAAATTAGTATTAACAAACGTACAAAAATGGTATGAGAAACATTTTATTAAATTTGACTAACTTATGCTGTACAGATTTTTTTCTTGCAATATAATGATATATTCCCTATATGAAATTGAGACGATTCACATCAAAAAAATTTTTTTTCCAATTGTCTCTTTTCTATGTACTACTCACGCTTGACCAAAAAACTTAGCTAGTAAATTTTTTTTGGGATAAATGGTTCCTATGGCCGTTTCCCTGTATCTTCATAGTTTTGGATTTTCCTATAGTGTCCCAGTTAAAAAAACACACTGTATAATGAAATGTTCGTAAAGTGGTCAGACGACATGGTGAAGTTTGTGGTGTATGATGATAATGATGATGTCTTTATCCCCTAAAAGGTGGCAGATGCATACTATACGCCAAACATTTCACCGTATATATATATATATATATATATATATACATATTTATCAAAGCATTTTGTACCATGTACCCGTGTCGGAAAGTCGCATGTTGTGGCGACCTATAGTTTAAATTTTTGAAGCAGCCCGTAAATAAGACCTTCAACTTGACTAATCGACTGCAACGCCTTAACATGCCATTTACCGATTAAAATCATAAATACCTTCATTTGTACGACGATAACACTTGCAACGTCCAGGGAAATTGAGTCTGCGACATCTCTGGTTGCAGTCTTGAGGATTACATTGCCTCGATGAAAGTACTTCTTCAACAAGCGGAGCAAAATCTACAAATAATTTATGGAAGATGGATAGAGCTTGTTTCTAGCAAAAATAAGGACATATGTGAAAAATATATTTAAATGGTTTGAACGGTAATGAAAATAATCTAAAGAAAAATGTGATTACCTTCAGATTGACGATAACTATCACACTTGCAACGGCCGTTCACGCAAATCCCTCCTTTAAATTTAAGTCTTCTACATCTCTGGTGGCATTCTTGATTGTTACAGCTGCGTATAGCAATAGCCTCTTCGAATTCATCAAGATTCTGCATTTCACCTGTGAACACTCATTATGGTTCATAAAGTGACATATATACATTTTAAAGTACAATAAAACGACAGGGTAACGTTTTATGTAACTCTGTATGTTTATCGCCGTTAAAATATGTTTTGCTTTTAAACCTTAAACTGACATTAACGAGACGACCAATAATATTTGTTATAATATTACTTTTAAGAAAAAAAGAAAACTTGATTCTTATGTCACCCAAGTACGGGCTCGCCTCACAGCCTCACAAAAGAACAAGTCCAGAGTTGGTTATTATAAAACTGCCCTTCACGCTCCGATCATCTTTAACATAGCATTATTTCAAGATAATGAATGCATAATTTCTTTGTTTATAAACTTCTCTCAGTTCTATTCTAAATCAGTGCTAGTTTAGCATTTAATTTGATTTTAGTAATACGTGAACTAACATTTTCGGGATTAGAAAGCACGTATATTAATAAAATACTAGCAAGGTAAAAAATTTATGGTGAGTCATAATTTCTTTGTTTATAAACTCCTCGCATATCTATTCAAAATCAGTGCTAGTTAAGCATTTAATTTGATTTTAGTAATACGTGAACGAACATTTTCGGGATTAGAAAGCACGTATATCAATAAAATGCTAGCAAGGTAAAAATTTTATGGTGAGTCATAATTTCTTTGTTTATAAACTCCTCGCATATCTATTCAAAATCAGTGCTAGTTAAGCATTTAATTTGATTTTAGTAATACGTGAACGAACATTTTCGGGATTAGAAAGCACGTATATCAATAAAATACTAGCAAGGTAAAAAAATTATGGTGATTCATAATATCTTTGTTTATAAACTCCTCGCATATCTATTCAAAATCAGTGCTAGTTAAGCATTTAATTTGATTTTAGTAATACGTGAACGAACATTTTCGGGATTAGAAAGCACGTATATCAATAAAATACTAGCAAGGTACTTACCATCGCTAGTATCAGTGTTAATCACTGAAGCGTTGATGAGAAATACAGTAGAGAGAATAATTATAATTTTCCCACACATCTTTACTTCCTCTATCCAGCTATTCAAAATGAAAACTCTGAGCTGACTATACCTTACGGTTCCTTTTCAGCATTTACATAGTCACTTAGTTTCGTAATAGGGGCTTTAACGGTCTTTGCCACCTAATCACAGGTCAGGTTTAACCTAGAACCTTACTTTGATAAAGAAAATGTAGATGACACACATTAAACGAAAAAAAAATTAATAAATATCCATCACGCCTTATCCCCGAAGGGGTGGCAGAGGCATATTATATGCCCACTTTTCACCGTGTGGATTCCTGTCCCACGTAATAGGTGGTGAGCCCATTGCCGTGTTGAAATAGACAGACGAAAAACGAAAAACAAAAACTATAAAACTAAATATATAAAGTAATAATAATGCATTATTTATATCCCACAATAACATTGTACTTACAACATAGACAGCACAAAATATAACATTAGCACAATTAATCGTGGGAGTCAGGAACTCAAACTAGGATACCCTGTGCTATGAGTACCTGGCCCACCCCTCCTATATGTAATAAATATATTAAACAACTTCAATAACAATAACTGATATGAACTTGTATGATTAATGGAAGACTCACCATAAAAGGTAAATTCCAGAACTTTAGATCTTTTGATTAGACGTAGTTTTATTAAATTTCTTCGCCCTTTTCATACGATTTTTATCCAAATCTGCATAGAGTGATGAGGGTTAGCCGAATAAATATATTAAAAGTAGGAAATTTTGTACTGAAGGCATTAAATCAACCGTAACTTCGAAATCATATCGTGTCAACTCGCTCCTTCTGATATTCCCACTTAATCGGGATGGTCGTGCAACTTAAATCTCAGATTATTTAGCAACTACAGTTTTTGTCACAGAAGATTAGCTGCACCTTTTAGAAGTTAGGAGGTGATGACAAATTTCTATAAAAGTGCGAATACACTCTGACGTAGGTTTATCTGGCGTACGATGACATGCGTGTTAAATGTGTTTATGCTAGGGACGCTGACTATAAAATTTCTTAAATGAGTCGTTTCTTTATGAACGACTGCTTTTTTTAAGACAATGAAATAGGACTTATTACTTTCGAGGTCATTAAGCATGTAATTAATAAGTGAGTAAAACCGTTTAGATAGTAATAACAAAAATGATATTGGTTTTTCATTTATTTATTTATCAGCAACGCCATCGCTCCTCGCACGATGCTTAATGCAATGATCATTTACACAACACTGAGGATACAAGGCTTTTCATTTAATAATAATAATAATTTTATTTCAGACATAAAAGGTTCATAGTTTGTTAGCATAGTTACTTAGACTATGTTAGTAATAAATTATAAAAAACAAAATTTGAAATAAAAATGAATTGAAATTACACTAAAATAAAAATGAAAATATTATCAAAACCTAGTCTAAATCTAAAATGAAAATTACATTACAACAATACATTATTAAAATAAAGTTAACATTCCGAAATTACCATATCAATAAACTAATTAAATAATAAAAAAAACATTCCATCAATAATTACGTAAAATAAAATTTAAATTTGAAAATGTCAAATTATTTTAAAACGAGGATATTAAATAAATTTTACTATTTAACAATTTTATTATTTTAAATGTCATTAAAGATATTTAATTATTATAATTAAAATATATGTCTAATTTCTTTTTTCGTTCGTTTTAGTTCTATTAAGTATATTTTTACTTAATGAAAAGATAAATTAATTTTGATATAAATAAATATTATAATTTAAATAAAAGAGGTACCAGTGGCATGCATGCATAAATTACAACTTGGGATTCATTGATATTTACACTCAGTAACAAGAAGTGGAACCTCTTATTGCGTCTTTTCAAAGTAGTAGTAATTTATATTCTTTGAAAAGACTACTAGTAATAGAGTATAGATATACAAAGGCCCTTTTGTTAGTATTTAATCTGGTGTGCAAAGAGAGCGTCGTTGTTCTATTAACGGCTCACTGTTTTCCTTATCAAATAGTTTACTACAATGACTGATAGACTAGCAAACCCGCGAAAGTTTAATTGCGTCATATAAGTGAAATAAAGGATTTTCATAAAATTTTTCGTTGCTGCTCCTCTCTGAATCGTCGTAGCGTGATTTTGTCAGGAGTTGTTGAAATTTTAAAACGCAAATACATATTATGTTAATGCAAATAACCAATACCTGTCTACATTTTTCTTTAAACTTTTTGTTTAAATTAGCAAACACTCGTAAAGAGCTCGTGGCCTACTTACTCACTGTTCTACAAAAGATTGCTGCGTTAAGCAAGTTTCGCGATGGCTGGTCACGGATGGGTGAACACTTTGTGGTATTTACATTTGGGATCGTTTCCGTGCTTTAGAAGGCACGTTAGGCTGTTGTTGGTCCCGGTTGCAGTCATTAAGCCAAGTTGAATGCCTTGGGCGGCTTGAAACATTTCCACAACCTCAATCAATCAATCAAATCAGCCCATATCAGTCCACTGCTGGAGGTAGGCTTCTCCCAATTTACGCCACAACGGTCCTGTGCCTTCCGCATCCAGTCCCTCCCTGTAACCTTTTTCAGGTCAGCCACAACCTGCGTCTGTCTATTTCAACACGGCAATGGGTTCGAATCCAGTTCGAGACTAAAAAATGTTTCCACTTTAAATTTCACATAAGATCTTTTTATGTACTTTTATTCATTAATTTACACACTAAGTAACAGTAATAACAGTTGAAGGAGATATAGGTACAATGGTACTGCTTATTTCTATGAGAAATAGCTCCCAGCAGACTCAATTTTCTTCATTTTACGTAGGTCACACTATAAATTTTGCGTAACTTAAAAAACTACATGTTATCACCAAAATATTATGTTTATTGCTTTTCGAAATACTCTCCCTTCCATTTTTTAAAACAGGAGGACCGCAGATCTGAACGCATGTTTTCTACGTGCTGATTGAACGCTATCACTGCCTCTTCGGAGTTGGTAAAGATGAAACCTCTCATCAAATCTTTGATTATGGGGAAAATACAAAAATTACAGGGTGCTAGGTCGGGGCTTTGCGCAGGATGGGTAACGAGTTGTACTTTTTAGGAAGCTAAAAATAACTTTGTTTTGCAGGCCGTGTGTGAAGAAGCGTTGCCATGTTATAGGAGAACGCGGCTTTTTGGTTTTCTTTCGCGAACTTTTTCTAACACCCAGGGTAAACAAATGGTACAATACCACTCGGCATTAACACTCTTTTGATCTTCAAGTAGAATTGTACAGATGGGACCCGTAGCTGAGAAAAAAAACGCGATCATTTTTATACCAACGTTTCTCGCCTGCCTCACTTTTGTTGGCCTGTTCTCATTTTCAAACGCATCCACGTTTCGTCTCCTGTGACAATGTCATAAACAGCTTTAGAATGTTCGTGGTCGTACTTCAGTAGCAACTGTAGGCACCATTCCATGCGAGCCCGCTTCTGCTTCGCTGTCGGTTCATGTGGGATCCAACGACAACAAAGTTTCCGAACTTTCTATTCTTTGTGTAAAATTTTCAGAATTTGGCTCATACCAATCCCCAATAGTCCTCGAATTGTCTTATAGGTAATCCGTGGGTTCTCTTCAATTAGCCGCTTAACAGTGGCCACATTATTTTAGTTGACGGCAGTTGAAGGCCGCGCTTCACGAAATTCGCCATGTAATTAGCATTAGCATAAAGAAACTCGAGCTCTTTCAAATTTAGAAAACCATCGCCTCACGGTGCTCAAACAAGGTGCTTCTTTCCGAAAAGCATTTAGAAGACGAGCGGCACAGACTTGCGGAGAGAGAGAACTTTTAAAATCGTAAAAATCATCGCTTTAAAATCTTTTTGACTTAATTCCTTTTTCGTTTCGTACGTAGAACGTCGATGTGTGATAAAAAACGTTCCGATTAGCTAGATGTGCAATGTGCGATGTGCCAATACTAACTTTTATATATATATATATATATATATATATCATTACGCTACTACACTGGGGAGCAGAGCAGTAGTCATAAATGTCGACAAATCGGGCAAATTTTCATGCATCATTGTAGAATTTATAAGCGACGCGACGGGATTAAATAGGTGCGACAGGAGGTCGAAATATTCCACGGACGAAGCTGTGCGGGTCATCTAGTATCCGATATGAGAGAATCCGGTGTGAAAAATATCCGGCACACCTAAAAGAAGTATACCTTTTAAAGTACAACAACGAACAACCTTACATCTCTTAAAACCCTTTTCCATACACTGCATGGGATAAAATATATTTTCATAGATTTTTTTTACACATACGAATGTTTACTATTTATTTACAATATTGAAAAATAACTAGCCATTTGCAAACAGTGATAATCAAAACTCATATTATCTAAAAAGTTCGTATTATTAAACAGTACAAAATAATACTTTTCAAAAAAATGTCCTAAAATGGTTTTGGGGTTGATGTTTATCTGGAACAACGACAGACGGTGGGTGAGATACATGCACCGACTTGAAAGTCAAGTGCACAGCAGATTTTGTTGCAACTTGCGTATTGCAGGCATATCCTCGAACGCTGCTTCTTTTTTGTTGTATTCTGAAACAAAGAAACAAATATAAAAAAATAACTATCTTCACGATGTATCCCTGACGGGAAAGTCAGAGAGGACAGATCGCCAGGCTTCGCGACCCATGCATACTTCTTTCGCTTCTTCAAGATTCATCAATCGCTTCATACACGCACGTCTGGGTATCCGAGTACTTTTGACCTTTCCGTTTTTGAGCAATCTGCTAACTTGGTCTTCATATGTAAGTCTCGACCTACCCTTTTGACTGCCTCTGTGGCGCAGTGGGAGTATATCCGACTGCTACGCAAGAGGTCCCTGGTTCGATTCCCGGGTCGGAACAAATATTTGTGTGATCCGCAAATGTGTATTTCGGAGTTTAGGTGTTTCCTATATATAATATGTATATATTTAGAAATATATAAGTATGTTTATCAGTTATCTAGATCCTATAACACAAGCTAATATAAGCTTACTTTGGGCTAGATGGCGCTGTGTGAAAAGTGTCCCATAATTTAAACCCTGAATTCTTCTAGCCTCTACTTTCGCACAATATATATTCTTCGTCAATCGTTCCTCACTCATTCGTTGGACGTGACCAAACCAACGGAGCATGCCCTTTTCCAGCTTAACACTGACACTTTCATTCAAACCTGCCATATTGCGTATCGCGTTACGTATTCGGTCGGCCAAAGTAACGCCGCACAATTTTCGAAGTGATCACATCTCAACAGCATAACAAATATATATAAACTATAAAAGAGAATTACTAAAAGTATTAAGCTTTTATTTGACTTGAATAAAAAGAACTGAGAGAACGAGCCTCTTTAGCTAGATTTATAAAAGTTTCAAGCCAGCTCGCACATTGTTTAGTTCAAAAGAGTATATGAAATAACACGTAACACTCAAAATCTGTTGAACTGTTTAAAAGTTGTGGGGGTTGAAAGTGGGAAGAGTATCGAATGTCTGCAAAATATATTCGAGTGGGGTCTCAAATGAAAGCGCATTTGCAAGTGCACATTACATAATAATATGTTCAATGATAATCGATTGATCTGTGAAAAAGCTCTAGAGTAAAAGTGGGGAAACATACCCAATGTCTGCAAATATAGAGGGGGGGCGGTGTATTTTTTTTAAAAGAAACTATGTATTTCCATCTTAACAATATCTACATTTTAATAATGTATGTAATGTACCTATTAAAGGTATTAAATAAAAAATATTATTGTAAAATTTTAACCTGTTTCCATAAAATGATGAAAACGTTGGATGGCGAGAATTTAATAGATAAGAAACAAAAGTTAAAGTACAGCACAATAGTACCGGCTAAAGTCCTGGTAGCAACATCCGAAGTTATTTCATTAGAATCTCGAATTTCTCTTTCCTACATTTTTTTTTAAATTTACTCGGTCTTCAGCATTATCTAAGACGACAACCTTACATTATATTGACGAGGCGCCGGGCGCCTATATATAACTTGAAATTCCATGAATGTATTCTTTAGGTACACTAGACGAGTACTACGAAAGGATTTCCCCGTATTCCCCCGGGAACGGTACGTACGCGGGTAAACCTCACACAGCCAAACAATTAAACAGATAGAAATGATTTTCAGCGTTATGTAAAATGATGACCACCACCTATCAAAATGAAACTGACGTTTCTCACATCTGTCATCATTCATCTATTAATCAATCATTCAGTTATTCGATTATTCATCGAATGATAACCACACGAAGAGCACCAGCGTTCTGTATTACGTGAGAGTGAATATAATTCACTCTAAACACATGACATCATATTTTAATGGAGTGCTTTAGGGACGCGCCGTCAAATATTTGATTACATGTTATAATATTAGGACAATAAATAGAAAATAGAAGTAAGACCGAATGTGCTAAAATTAGATTATTGGTGACGCTCTTAGGCGCCATCATAATCTATTGAATTAACTTTAGGTGCACACACCTGTTAGGATTCCGTACCTTAAAAATAAAAAAACGGAACCCTTATAAGATCACTTTGTTGTTTTTCCCCTCTGTCTGTCTAGACCCTTTAGTCGGGAACGCGTTAAGTGATATTAAAACTACTCAGGACTACGGTCCCTTGAAGCTGAGGAAAAAATCAAACTTCTAAGTTAAGGTTTATGACGCAAAAACGTTTTTAAGAGAACCCTCGGTAGGCGAGTCCGACTCGTACTTGTCAGGTATTATTTTCTAATCTTGTTTGTAAACGTTAGTTGATTTTTACATTCTACGCACTGACTTCTATACATACGTTCTACGCCACCGTCGTAATTAAGATTTAAACGTGTTTCATTTTATTATTTTCATTTGTTATTACCGAATTTATAGCAGGTCGCCACAGCCTGCACCTGTCCATTTCAACACGGTAATGGGCTCACCACCTGTACGTGGGACAAAAATCCACGGTGTAATAAGGGCATTTATTATGTAAAGACGTGACAATATGTATGTATGTTCTTACCGATATACATGTTGATTTAATTTTTTTATGATGAACTTGCTTTCAAATAAAAAAGAAGTCATCGAAATCGGTTTACCCAGAACAAAGTTATGGGGTACACATAAAAAAATACAGACGAATTGAATACCTCCTCCTTTTTTGAAGTCAGTAAATTGAATGCTGTGGAGATGCGATCACTTCGAACATTGTGCGGCGTAACTTTGGCCGACCAAATACGTAATATGGCAGGTTTGAATGAAAGTGTCAGCGTTAAGCTGGAAAACGGCGTGCCCTGTTGGTTTGGACACGTCCAACGAATGTGTGAGGAACGATTGACGAAGAATATATATTGTGCGAAGGTAGAGGGTAAAAGTAGTCAGGGTAGGCTGAGACTTACATATGAAGACCACGTGAGCAGATTGCTCAAAAATGGAAAAGTTAAAAGTAGGATACCCAGACATGTGTATATGAAGCGATTGATGAATCTTGAAGTAGCGAAAGAAGTATGCATGGATCGCGAAGCCTGGCGATCTGTCCTCTCTGACTACCCCGTCAGGGCGAAGATAGTTTTTTTTTTTAGTTTGTAATATATAACATAATTATTGATAAAATGAAATTTACACATGATAAATCTGACTTTATTAGCCTGGAACGCTCTGGAGAAGTTGGTGCAGTGCACCTGTTTCTCTTACAATCCCGGGTTCTTCAAGCGGAGCGTGAAGAGGCACAGTCATGTAGACTAAGAGAGTGCCCCTCAATTCGCTAGATGTCGTCATGGCTTTCCATCATGCGGGCGTTGTCATTTCAGCGAGCTAAATATTATGAAAAAAACAACTTTAATAACAATATTAAATTTGTTGTGAATTTGCTATATACATTGTAAGACCGACCATACTATGTAAGAAACCAATGTGTGGGTTGCTGCAGGAAAGATAGATTTTAGGGCTTTGGATTTGACGTGGAAATTTGTTTTTCATTTCATCGTGTCGAAATTGGATCATTTTTCCTATGCTTTTTTCCTCCTTTGCATAGAGTAGAAGTATTTGCAGTGATGACGTAACTCCGAAATCAAATTGTGTCGACTTAGCCTTCTTATATTCACCACATAACCGGATGGTCATGTAACTTTAATACTCAGCTGATTTAGCAACTACAGTTTTGGCCACAGTAGTTTTAGCTGCACCTGTTAGGAGTTAGAAGGTAAACCGTATTTCGTTTTAATGAGTCGTTTTGTGAAGACTGTTTCATCAAACAAATAATGTTTAAAAAAAAAAACAAACAATGTCATAAAATTATGAATAAATTACAGCTGACAGATGCAGCAGCGTCAAAAAACAATGACTGTAGGCTTTTACGTAAACACCAATGCATTAGTCTCGGCTCTTTTCCTAGGGGCCGAGTCTGCTATTTCAATTGTGTCGAAATAAAATCGAAATCGTCATTCAATAGAAAGCCGCCGGTACAATTTTGTCAATTTTTCGTAGTCTACTATTACAATCGTACTCAAATAGACTTCTATGGGTAGGCAGATAGAATTCTAGTAACACGTACCGCGCCAGTGGCCGCTAGTCAGTTGCATTTTTGATAGTCTACTAACATTTTGACAGCACTGCTTTTAACACCGTGGATTTTGATGTATTGCTGGCCATCCTCCGCTCTCTTAATATATCTCCAACAGTGATAAATTGGTTTCACAGTTACCTGTCTGGACGCCGACAGCGTATTCAAATAGAAAATACGATGTCTTCTTAGAGTAATGTATCAGCTGGGGTGCCGCAGGGTGGCGTAATTTTATAAATAGAGTCCTGGCTCATATAGCTGACTGGAGCCTTAAGTATGGACTCACAGTAAATCCATCAAAGAGTCAAGTTATTTTTGTTGGTAGTCCCGGGCTTATTCCAAAACTTAACTGCATAAAACTACCTGAAATTGTTTTCAATGGTACCGTTATTCCATTCAGTGACAAGGTACGGAGCTTGGGCGTGTACTTCGATAAAACAATGTCTTGGGATCCGCAGGTCCGGGAGGTTAGTCGTAAGATTTTCGCTTCCGGTGGTGCCCTAAGGAGATTACGTAACTTCCATTGCCACAAAAACTGCACTGGCTCAATCTCTACTGCTGCCAATCCTCGACTACGCCGATGCCAGCTATCTAAATCTAACGAAGGAACAACATAATAAACTTGACCGTCTCCAGAATTTCTGCATTAGATTCATATTTGGTTTGCGCAAATATGATCATATTTCTAAATTTCGCACGAAACTCAAGTGGCTTCCTATTAGACTTCGCCGTAATGCGCATATCCTTTTTCTTTTATATAATATTTTGTTTAATCCCTGTTCTCCCACTTATCTTAAAGAACGCTTCGCGTTTTTAGGTGATACGCATTCGAGGTTCCTGTGATCATCGGAAAACTTGCGCCTTAAAATGCCAATGCAATCTACAATATTTCTAGATAAATCTTTTACAGTACAGGCAATTCGCTTGTGGAATGCTTTGCCTGTAACTGTGCGACGTGCACAATCCCTTTGTGATTTCGAAAAATTGGTTATAAATTACTATCTATTACTGTAACTCCTCTAATACTTCTTACCTTACTCATTTATCTGCTTCGTCAGTCTATTTTCATCCATCCTCTCCACGTGTCCGAACCATCTAAGCATCCCTTTTTCTATCTTAGTCACTACATCTTCTGTCATACCGCAATGTTCCCTTATCACGCTGTTCCTTTCTTTATCCATCAACTTCACTCCAGCTATACTTCGCAGACTTCTCATTTCCACAGCACTGATTTTACTTTTATGCGTCTTCTGCCATACCCAACTTTCACTGCCATACATAAGTGTGGGGACCAGTACTCCTCTATGTACAGCCAGTCTTGCCTTCTTAGACACATTCTGACTGCTCATAAAGGCGTACATGGCTCCATTTACTTTATTTCCTGCCAAAACTCTTCGCTCAATGTCATAGTCACACTTTCCATCTCTCGTAAATTTTGTACTCAGATATACAAACTCATTCACTTGTTCTACTCTTTCTCCTTCCACAAGAATTGGGCAATCTGTCGTACTTACCTCTCTTTCAATAACCATTACTTTCGATTTGTTTACATTCACTTTCATTCCTTTGTTTTTTAACGAATCATGCATAATGTTTACCATCAACTGCAACTTCTCCGCCGATGATACTAGTATTACCTCATCATCGGCGTAAAGGAGGCACTTGACGGTCAGTTCATCCATTTTTATACCATACGTACCGTAAAACGTGGCAACTTGACCAAACCTGTGGTAACTTTACCACATCATAGGTGTTTGACATAAACACAAATAACTTTTCATTATCTGTAGATAGATACTTCGTCGTAATGGTGATAGTTTTTTGTATTTTTGTAACTAACAACACAGATAGTTTCTTCAATAGGGCTGCATTAAGTCGGCTATAGTGATAACGTATTTTGGTAATAGGTGTAAAATTGTGGTCTCAGAGGCTAAACTATATGTTGTAGGTTAGTGAAATTTTGATATTATGTGTAAAAAGCGGTTGGCATTTCTGTTACAAGATCAGCTAATTGTTATTTCTTCGCTTTATTTAAATACCACTGGGTGGGTCTTGGCAACTTTACCTGTAGCTTGGGTTGTCTCAAAAATCAAACATTTATATTTATAACTAGTTGCCGCCCGCGGCTTCGCCAGCGTAGAAAAGTTTTCCCGTTCCCGTTTCCCACAGGAACTTGTTCCCGGGATAAAAAGTAGCCTATGTGTTATTCTGATATATAAGCTATATTATTGTAAAGTTTCATTAAAATCTATTTAGTAGTTTTTCCGTGAAAGAGTAACAAACATCCATACAAACTTTCGCATTTATAATAGATATTATTAAGATTTTCTTTAGTCATAAATAATAGTTTTTGATATAATTTCGAAGGTATTGTAAAATAATCTTAACGAGATTGCTTGTAGTACATAATATTAAATTAACCTTAAATACCTTTTTATTTTATCCAGTTTTACTTCATGCATGTGCATTGTTTTAGAACAAAAAAAAACCAAAAATAGAAAAAAACGCTAGGTCGTATAAAAAATATAATGATGAAATGACGGCCCTGGCTATTGAAATTCTTAAAATAAACAAAACATCTTCTTATGAGGCCGACTAAAAATTTAAAATGCTACGTAGGACTATAAAAATAAAGATAAAATATCTCCATTCAGAGAAAATCCTGGACCACCGCTAAAATGAACATCAGACGAAAAATTGTACTTCAATAAAAGCCTTATTGTGATCTTTGATTACGGTTCTCCTCTATCACAACTAGACTTCAGAATAGCCGTTAATGAATATTTGCAAAAAATAAGAGGACTGATACATTTGGCGATTCGCCTGGAGAATGGTGAAAAAAGAACTTTGTTGAGCGACATCGAGACCAACAGAGACAGAGTTCAAGAGCGGAATATAACATTAAAAGAGCACGAGCGGAAAATAAAGTAAATAAAAATTTAACAATTGAATTTTTGTATTTTCACAACCCTACGCAATAAAACTTTTTGTATGTAAATTACAAAAACTTCAGTGGCAACTATACCTACGGTCATTTTTGGGTCTCCTTCATTGAATTATTTCCTTATTATTTTTTTGATAGTAAAGATAATCTTTGATACAATCATCTTTACCTAAATTAGTATTAAATATGCAATAGTTTATAAAAAAATATACAAGAAAAAAATGTAGGTAAATTTACCAATTTCGTGTCAATTTTACCTGTGTTGTTTATTCTTCTCTATAGCTTTAATTAATAAGTTTTAGATAGCGACTTATACAGAAAAGGGTACCCAATAGTGTATTACGTATATAAAAATTGATTTCTTATTCATGCAACATTTAGTTTAAAAATAGAAGAAAAATTTGTGAAAAAATATGGTCAAGTTGCCACGTTTTACGGTACTTTCTTGCAGTTCTTTCAGGCAGCTGTCCATGTATAGGTTAAACAGCAACGGCGACGCTACACAACCCTGTCTCACACCTTTTTCAATGTGAAAAAAGTCTGTGCAAGCTCCGTTGATCCTGACACAAGCACTGGAGCCCTCATACAGAGATTTCAGTGCTCGTATCAAGTGGCTGTTTTCTCCATACCTGGCCAGTATTGACCACAGTTCATTCCTCACCACTCTATCATAGGCCTTTTCCAAGTCTACAAATATGCAATAGACTTTTTGACTTTTCGCCAAAAGCTTTTCTGCTTCGCATCGTAAGGAAAAGACCTGATCCGTGCATCCCCTTCCTGTCATAAATCTTGCTTGTACATCCCACATTTTTCCTTCAGTTTCATTCATCACTCTTTTTATCAAAATTTTTGCTGAGCAAGCTTATGCCGCGGTAGTTTTTGCACTCTTGCTGTGACCCTTTTCCCTTATAAAGCGGCACGATGACAGCCTTACACATTCCTCCAACAAAGGTTGAAAAGGCAGTACAGCTGGCAAGCTACCACGCCTTGTCCCGCTTTCAGCATCTCGACAGAGATCCTATCAAGTCCCGCGGCCTTTCCCACTTTCATGCTATTCAATGTTTCCACTATTTCTTTCATACCTATGACTTCTTCCTTGCCAATTTCATTTATTTCCCAGAAACTAGTATGTACTTGCATATCTTCTTTTTCAAACAAACTCTCAAAATATTGCTTCCATCTTTTTAACACATATTCTTCTCCTTTCACAAGACCACCATCATGGTTTCTGATATGGTTGAGATGCGATGTCGTCTGTTGACCCCTCACTGTTCTTATGGACTTCCAAAAGAATTTCATATTCTGTTGGAAGTCATCAGATAACCTTTTATCAAATTCATTTCTGTCATTCTCTTTCTTTCTTTTCATCACCTCTTTTGCAACACGCTTATACCTTTTGTACTCCTTTTTCGCCATTTTTAGGTCCACATCCGTTGCCTTCTGCATTCTTTGATTGACTTTTGTTGTCAGCCAATCCAACCATGCTTTCTTCTTATCAGAGAATGCCTTTCGGACTTCTACACTCATTCTCTTTCCCTTACATCCTTGGCTTCTCTTTTTTACGCCACACACTTCAATCGCAACTTATTTTAAGTTTATGTATTTGTCAAAAGTAGACGGCCCCGTGGTAGTAACATCCGAAGCCTTTTTTGTTTATTTACTTTTAGCATTATCTATAATGACTACTTTACATTATTTTGACTACTTCGTTTCCGGTATTTTTGTTATTGTATGATAAACTATAGTTATTTATACCTACAGCATGATTCATACTTTAAAGTTATAAATTTGATAACATAGTAGGGTATAAATATTAAGCTCACGGGCATAATTATTGTATAGCTTCCTTGATCATTTGCAATTAAACAAACAACTTTGCTAATATGATGCTCTTAGTCATCACGTTTGCGATAGTTCTTGTCGCGCAGTTTGTTAATGCTGCGGCTTTTGATTTCAATGACCTGACAGAAGTGAATATCCAATTAAAGAACTGCAAACTGCACGTTATAGGTGGTGAGCCCATTGCCGTGTTGAAATAGACAGACGCAGGTTGTGGCTACCTGCTGTTGAAATTATTAAGCCGCCCATAAAGCCTTTAACTTGACTTAACGACTGCCATGTTACTTGCAACCGTTATGCTAATAATTATGTTTCTAAATACTTACTAACATAATTATTATACAAACTCAAAGAATCACTCAAAATCGTATATAAAGGGAGTTACTTAACCCTCTTTCTACTCGCTTTAACTATTACAACACTGAATTGATATTCTTATCATAATACTGTATTTTTTTCAAACTTTTCCTCAAAACATAAATTTATGGTCACCTTTTTTCTTCAGAAAACATCTATACTGACACTGAGACTGAAGACCTCCCAAACATGATGAGAAGATGCAATAGCGCAAGCTGCAATAATGCCTACAGAAGACGTGGCTATACACATGGTGAATGTATCTCTGCCTACACCTGTCGTTGTTATAGATAGGCGGTTGTTATAAAGCGAGGCACTGAAAATCAATGAACATGTAATTCTGGAAGACACTACGAATAGTCTTTGCATATATATACTATTATTTTTTTAAGAGTGGGGACAAAAATTGTATAAGCAACTACCGTCCAATATCTGTGCTCCCGGCTTTATCTAAAATATTGGAAAAAGTATTAAATACCCGTCTCACAAAATTTCTAGAACAACACAACATCTTAGCACCAAGTCAATTTGGTTTTCGCAGCGGAAAATCCCCAGAGGACGCAGTATCGTCACTTGTCGATCATATTGTAGATAAATTGGACAAACGAAATAAATGTATAGGTATCTTCTTAGATTTAACTAAAGCCTTTGATACGGTTTCTACTTCACGGCTATTGAGTAGAATGGAGAGCGTGGGAGTACGAGGGCATGCACTAAAAATGTTCATAGACTACTTGTCTGAAAGAACCCAGTGTGTGAAAATTGATTCTTACATTAGCAATGAGGCATCTGTGAATTTTGGCGTGCCACAAGGCTCCATCCTCGGCCCTTCCCTTTTTATAATTTACATAAACGCTCTCTGTAACCTGTCACTTAAAAATTGTGCTATAGTTAGTTTTGCCGATGACACTGCCCTACTTATTCATGGTAGTGACTGGCAAACCACGTTTTCTCTCTCTGAACATGCCCTCCATCATGTGACACAATGGTTATCAGAGAACCTGTTAACCCTTAACCTTTCTAAAACAACCTACCTTACCTTTTCTGTCTCTTCGTGCGGTCTTTCATCTCTGAACAATCTCCAACTTAAAACGCATTGTTGTGCACCGCCACCACTCTCTGGTCCAGAATGCCACTGTCCTGTGCTATTAAAATCCAGTAACACCAAATATCTGGGCGTTCACATCGATGATAAGTTAAACTGGCAACTTCACCTGCAAATGTTAAAGTCACGCGTGCGTAAACTTATAACCATCTTTAAGAAGTTACGAAATTCTGCAGATCTCAATACACTAAAAACGGTTTATTTTGCCCTATGCCAGTCTATTTTGGGCTACTGTATCACTGTGTGGGGAGGTGCACCTAAAACCTACTTTCTGACACTGGAACGAGCACAAAGAGCTGTGCTAAAAGTTATGATGCGCAAACCATTTAGGTACCCAACATCCACCTTATATGAAGAATGTCAAATACTCACAGTGCGCCAAGTCTACGTGCTTCAAACGGTCTTGAGGAAACATAGACAACTACCGTACACTACAATAGTAGATAAACGACGTAAATATCAAGTATGCGCACCTAAGAAATATAGAACCGCTTTTGCCGGAAGACATTATCAGGTGATGGGGGGTCATCTTTACAATATCATAAATAAAAATTGTAACATATATCCGCTACAGAAGTCTCTGTGCAGATCATCGGTCATAGAATGGATCCAACGTAAATCGTACACAGATACTGAAGAGCTTCTTACTTTATCAATATTGTAGGTATTATTAGGTCTGCGGGTGACTATGTGTATATTGATTTATATGTATTGCGAATATATTATATCTTTGTAGGTTTATATTTATGCGAACGTATGAATGTGCCTAGTTGTACGAATATACAAAAGGCCCTGATGCCCGGTCTGCTGCGTGTGCAATTATGCAATATATGCGCCAGTGACCTGGTATCAGGGTTTTGCACGGTGTTTATTAAGGGATCTGTGGGTGAGCTGAGGCGAGGCTTAGTAATGTTGAAAGTAATATATTTTAATTATGGTTTTAAACATTATAACTACAATTATGGTTTAAACTGATTTTCTTTGTTACCTATTATAAGTCCACGTAAACCTTTAGCTGTAAGTATAATATGCGAGCGCCCCGGTACCCATAACACAAGTTGAATCTTATCATGGGTGCCGGAGTTCAACCTGCGTCAATGTTATTATAGAATATTTACTGTTTAGCTGTAAGTTGTGTGGTCTTGTTATGGAACAAATAAATCATTTATTATTATTATTTATTATTACTTAGTTGCATGTATAAAATTACATGTACCTAAATTTATTAGTTCTTTTTACTGTTATTATTTTACATACGTAATTTATGGGGAGGTACTTATAATATAATTCTTAGATTTTATACATTTACCAAAATATATAAAATCTAAGAATTATAAATTTTCCAAATATCGATCAATTACAGAAATAACATATTGTTTTTTTAAATTATAGTGAATTTATGAATATTTTTGGAATATTAAATGAAAAATTAATAAACATTTTAGTTTTGAGCGATTTCTCTTCCAGAGTGCTATCAAAAGTTTCAAAAGATATCTGTTAGATATCTTTTGAGACTTTAGGGGAAATCTGACGTAGGAAGCTAAGATCTTTTATAGGATACATTCGAAATATTGGTAGTCTTTGTCAACTTAAATCACTCTTAAAACTAGATGACTCTCTCTCTCCCGTAGTCAACAATCAATCAAATCAGAGTCAACTGCTGGACAAAGTCCTCTCCCAATTTCAGTTTTCCACGCAGTCGTACAGGTTGGTTCAAGTTTTCATTTCGAATTCTCCTTCTCTTCGCTATGACCTCGTCCTATAGCCAGCAGGTGCATCACTTGCTGGTGAGGCTGACTGAATAAGGTGCGATGGAGTCCCACCAATATTGTCAGGGTAAGCTGACAATATTGGTGGGACATCTCACTTTATTTTGTAGTAAACAAGGAACCCTTATAGTTTCACCATATTCATCGTTCCATTCTTAGTTCAACCCTAGAAAGTACAAGAAAGCTGAAGTTGTATGTTATATTTTTACTGCTACCTATGATCCGCACATTAACCCCGGATATTTCTGGAGTCCAGCCTTAGGAGCCCATGGTTAGATTTTCTACTCTTCTCCTTATCTTTTGCAGGGTCTTCATCATCTTTTGTGGTTAATCTAACAGCGCGCATGTCATTTTCTACCTAGCGGCGTTTTGGGGCTGCCTCTCGTTCTGCGATCATGCGAAGGTGGCATGACGAGGCACTTGTTTCGCACGTATCATTTAGTTCTTCGTAAACATACATGGCCTTATCAGCGAAGTCGACACTCTTTCACCTTGATAACTATAAGTTAGATGCAAGAATTCTTTTTCTCCAGTGCTTTCCATTGCTATATTTGTTTCATTTATTTTTAACGTTTTCTTTTATTTTAAAAGTGGCCATGCTATATGGACAGACGTACATTATGGCGATCAGCTCTTGAAATGTTTTAGCCTTCCGACTGCCACGTTCCTAAGCAACCAGGACCAACGGTTATCGTACGTTCCAAAGTACGACAACGCTCGTGAAAGGAAATGCCACAAAGTAGTCACCTATCATCCACACTGAGTTAGGGTGGAATCTAATTACAAACATTTTTAATAATAAAACATATATTCCTTATGTAGAGACTAGTTCAAATTAAAAATTGTAGAGTATGTAGAGTAGAGGTGCAGAATCATAACCTTATCTCTAAGAACAGTACGAAAGTGGAAACCGAGCTCCCAAGCAAAAGCTTTGAATGCAACCGGGATCAATGCTCGGAAAATGACTTATTATTTCTGTATTACTACTATACGGCAATGAATTGTATGGTCTGCTGCAAAGAAAGCAGGCACTGCACGCGCAGGCTAAAGATTATAGATTTTCTCTATTTATACTATGCTGCACGAGTGCATCCATGGTAGCCTTAACGTTAGTGATATTACATACACATACATACATATCGTCACGCCTGTGTCCCATCGGGGTAGGCAGAGACTATGGCTTTCCACTTGCTACGATCTTGGCATACAACTTTCGCTTCTTCCATTTTCATAATTGTTTTCAGACACACACGCCGGTTAAGGGTACTCTTGACCTGACCTTTTTCCAAAATGTCTTCTATTTGATTGCATATGTACGTCGAGGTCGCCCCTTACCAGTTTGCCCATTCACTCTCTTCTGATAAATCTGTTTCGTTAGTCTACTTTTATCCATCCTCTCCACGTATCCGAACCATCTAAGCATACCTTTTTCTATCTTAGTCTGGTTGAGCGGGCGAGATAAATAAATTCAAAATGGACAGTATTTGCGGGGAAAGACTAAAATGAAATTTACACGCGATTGTCGACGGGAAAAGTAATGGAAAAACAGGAATGGGCACACTACCTTGCTGCTTGTTGTGAGATGCTGAGGTGGAGGCTGCCGGGGGCGTCCCTGGACTTGAATTCCTGGTTTCCTTGCACGAAAACACTATTTATCCATGGAAAATACAATTATTGCGATAGTTGGTGCGGGATTATTGCGAAAGGTTTGATGCGGGCGCGCGCGAGCCATTGTAGGAACCGACTGCCCGCCCTCATACGTGGCCGCTGCCCGTGAGGCTAGCGGCGCGGGCGTAGGTACTTGCGCGCGCGTAATACAGCTGTCTCGCTCCTCCTTTATGACTTTATGACTTTTCACAAGGTAGGTGCGAAAGAGAAATGGAATAAAGGGAAAGGGGGGTATCGACAACTAATTAATTAAAAGAAATGTAGATCAGCGATGCAACATAGAAAAAATAACGCGGTTACTCTTTTATCGCATGCCGAACCATTTCCCCCCGGCTTGAAAGGTTACCTTCGAAAAAGGAACAACTGACTATACAGTTGCCACTAAGCTTTAGCTGCTAACTAAACAAAATGCTATCGAACTAAACTAAACTAAACCTAATCGAACAAGCTAAATTTCTTATTGAAGTTACTGTTGATTAGGCAAAGGACAAAGACGAATAACTGGTCGCAAGTTCGAACCAGTTGCGGTTTTAACGCGAAATATACGGGTGATCCCATTTGACCCAGGGAAAACTTCTTCTACTACCCCAAGAGGCCAATGTAATGGAGGCATATTTTCAGTTAAAATAACTACGACAGTACCGACAGTAATAGGGTTCTATTCTATTTTCATAGTATATTGTCTTACGGTATTCTCCTTTGGGGAGTGCTGCAGATTTAAATATTATTTTTGTTCTACAAAAGCGGGCTGTACGCGCTATTTATAATTTGGGCCCCAGAGTTTCTCTCCGAGAAAAATTCAAAGAAGTGAATATTCTAACCGTACCATCACAATACATTTTTGCCAATCTTATGTATGTCCAGAAAAATCTATCACAGTTTTCTAAACTCTGTTATAAACATAATATAAACACTAGAAATAAAAATAATCTTTTAGTCCACCACAGTCGACTACATAAGATTGGCGATTCTTTCCAGGGTATCTGTATACGCTTTTACAACAAGCTTCCCTGTGACCTGAGAAATTTACCATTAAATAAATTTAAAAAGTTTATTAAAAACAAGCTTTGTGAAAAAGGTTTTTACTCCGTTACAGACTGCAGGACAGGGACGCCTGGAAATGATCTGCTGGCAAAGTGAAATAATATTAAATTGTAAATAGGCCATCAAAAAAAAAGCCTTCCTAAGTTTCTTGCCGGTTCTTCTCAGGTGGGCCGCGTTCCGAACCGGTGGTCGCTTTAAATATTTTAAATAGTGTATGACATTTTGTAAGCGCCGTTAAAATGGTCTATGCAAAATAAAGATATTTTGCATAGACCATTTTAACTTTTTTTTTATTTTAATTAAATTATGCTTATTTCTAGTATTTATCGAATGTATGTCACTGTGTCTATTGTATAAATGTATGTTCTGTTTAACTAACATGATATTTGCAAATATATACTGTGATGCAACCGTTAAAATGCCAATTTCTTTAAATTTCTCTCTAAGAGACACTCTAGCACTCAATTTATATATTGCACGTATAGCTCTCTTCTGGAGTACAAAAATTACTTGTAGATCAGCTGCTTTACCCCACAGCAAAATGCCGTAAGACATGACACTATAAAAATAACTAAAGTATACTAGCCTGGCAGTTTCTACATCAGTGAGCTGCCTGACTTTACTAACGGCAAAGGCTGCCGAGCTGAGTTTACCTGCAAGACACGTTATTTGGGCGTTCCACTGCAGTTTGCTATCTAAAGTGATCCCCAAAAATACAGTTGATTCTACAATATTAAGGGTATCACCGTTCAATGTTATATTTGTACCGCAATTCCTGACATTAGGCATGCTAAATCTGATACATTTTGTCTTCTTAGCGTTTAGTAGCAAATTATTGGTCGTAAACCAATCTACAACTTGGGCAAGTGAACTATTAACGCTGTTAAAATCAGTAAGCGTACGATCTACTTTAAAAATAAGTGACGTATCATCAGCAAATAGAACAATGTCGCACAAGTTCTGTATATAGAATGGCAGATCGTTAATATAAATTAAAAATAGAAACGGACCTAGAATTGATCCCTGCGGTACGCCCATAGCTACAGATGCTCCAGAGGAGCGAATTTCATTAACATCAACATGTTGTATCCGATCATTTAAGTAGGAGGCAACAAGATCCAGTGCAGAGTCTTTGATACCATAATAAAAGAGTTTTCGCTATAGTGTTTTATGTTCAACGCAATCAAATGCTTTGGAGAGATCGCAGAATACACCAATAGCATCTTGTCTATTCTCCCAGAAGCGCTGCCAAGCACTGGAGCCCTCATAGAGAGATTTCAGTGCTCGTATCAAGTGACTGCTTACTCCATACTTGGCCAGTGTTGTTCATAGGTCATGCCTCACCACTCGGTCATAGGCCTTTTCCAAGTCTACAAATATGCAATACACCTTTTGACACTTCGCCAAAAATTTTTCGGCTAGGCATCGTAAAGAAAAAACCTGATCCGTGCATCCCATTCCTTTCATAAATCCTGCTTGTACATTCTATTCATACAATTTTCGACTTTTATGCGCTCTAATACACTTACAGGTTCACACACACGATGCCGCCAAATCGATCGAATCGAATCGTTGAAATATACCTCTTACTCAGCTGACAACCAAGAAGTGATCTGTATCCATCTCGGCACCGCGGTATGCCCGGGTGTCTAACACTTTCTTTCTTAGTCTTGCATCTACAATCAGACAATCAATTATACTTCTCTGGTTTCCCTCTTGTCTAGAATACAAGTATACAAATGGATCTGTTTAAGTGATATTGAGGGCAAAGGAATCATCTAAATACGGGGGAATACGCTTTCACCGTTAATAGCTCCAAATATTGTAGAGTATTTATTTATTGATCACAAACAATTTTAACATTGTATAGGATACATACATACCCTAATTTAAACATTCATAAGCTGTTGTCACAAGACTAAAACATAAATATATATACAACAGTCTCTAAAATACAAACTAAAAGCTATCATCATCATTCATAATATATATAATATATTGTCACGCCTTTACCCCCGAAGGGGTAGACAGAGGCACACTGTGCGCCCACATTTCACCATATGCACTTTTGTCCCACGTAATAGAATAGTGAGCACATTGCCGTGTTGAAATGGACAGGCGCAGGTTGTGGCGACCTGCTGTTGAATTTTTTCAAGCCGCCCATAAGGTTTAACAACTGCCATGTTACTGGCAACCGGGACCAACGGCTTAACATGCCTTCTAAATGTAAATGCCACAAAGTGGTCACCCATTTGAGGACCAGCCATAGTGAAAATTGCTTAACGCAGTGATCGTTTACAGAACACTGAGTCCGCGGGGCCACGAGCGCTTCAAAATACAAAGTAAACCTAAAAATAATAAAACATTTAAAGTGTCATAAGGTAAAAATTCAAGACGACATAACATAATTTAACAAATATATGTCAAAAATTTTAAATTATAATAATATGTTATGTAAATGTAATTTTTTTTTTATTTGTCTAAAAAATTTAGGGACATTCATTAACTTAAATTTAGAATAAATAACAAATCATTATCCCCTCAATTTAAAATGTCATTAGTGATCAGTCCCAAGTGAGTCATAAAGTGTACTTAAATGTCATAGATAAAAACTACCTTCGATCAAAAAGCTTTTAATTCCCCTTTTAAGATTTTAATTTGCCTTATGTACAGTGATATAGTCAGCTGAAGTGAAAGTACGTTAAATATTTGTCTGAAAAATTTAGGGACATTCACTAACTTAAATTTAGCATAAATAACAAATCATCAATTATCCCCTCAAATTATAATGTCATTTGTGATCAGTCCCAAGTGAGTCATAAAGTAAACTTAAATTTCATAGATTCAATAAAAACTACCTTTGATCAAAAAGCTTTTAATTCCCCTTTTAAGATTTTAATTTCCCTTTTGTACAGTGATATATTTAGATGTGGTGAAAGTCTGCTAAATAGTTTTACCGACATATAAAACGTGCCATGCATCACTATTTCAAGTGTAGGGCTAGATGTAGACTGAAAATCCTTTTATCCGGTGTTTTCTCTAATTTGTCTCTCTTGTTATGTTTCATGGTCATTATTGTACTTTTTAAAATATACTAATATAACAAGAACATACAAGCTTAAAATAGTTATTATTTTAAGATTATGAAATGACTCCCGCTTTTTAATAGTGCGCATCGCTCTTTTATTTGTAAAATGATGGCCTTTTTTGTATTGTACTCATAACTGGCGCCCCAGAACAGAATGCTATACCATGACTTAGACTAAACCAGTTCCAGCATTTAACTGCAGGTAGTCGGAGGCCTCACCGTCGCATTGGACCTGAATACGGCGCTCATACAGACAGCTGGCGAGCCATGTGCATAGTGGAGGTGGCATGCCATATGCCGAGAGCTTGGAAAGGAGTGATGCGTGCCAGAGTCTATCAAAGGCCTTGGCAATGTCAAGGCTGATGGCCAAGGGTGCGCCAAGCTTATCCATAGCCTCACCCCAAAGGTGTGTGACGTATGCCAAAACATCACCCGTTGACCGTTTTGGCCTAAATCCGTATGGCGAGTCGTTTATTAGATACACAAAGTAAACTATTGAAATCACATTTGATTTTAAATTATCTTTAATATTCAATTTGATAATTCGACATTTCCTTCGACACGTTATATTACAGTACATGACGATTCGATAAAAACAATGTCTTGAAGTAGTTTTGGGCTCAATGTGTAGTCTATCTTAAACAGCTACAGACGGTGGGTGACATACATACACCGACTCGAAAGCCAAGTGCCCTACAAATGTTGGTGCAACTTGCGTAAGTGCAACTTTTAGACATTGGGGGAATATCCTCGAACGCTGCTTCTTTATTGTTGTACTCTGAAATAAAGAAGAAACATATATATCCTTACATAGTATAAAGCAAAATCAGTTTAAGTACAAAACTTTGATTTGATGAAATAAAACCACTACCTGCATCAAAGCTCAAATTAGGATCTTCTGCTTCATCATTGTTAGCAGCAGCCGGAATCGCCGGCGCCTTCGTGGTTTGTGTATTGTTACCTAGTACAACATAGAAGAAATTAAAATGGAATTTTATTCGTAAACTTTATGTATCAGTACTATTTTGTAACACTTAATTAATATTCTCATCAATCACTTAAATTAATATGAAACTTGGATTCATTGCAAAGTATATAAAATAACATATAGAAAGAACAATAAGTAATAAACTGAAAAATCATAATTTTTTACTCTAATTAAATTGCTTCTGATGATGAAGGCTTGACCGCTCAAACTCCAATTAATATTTGAATGAAAATAATTTGTTGTCCTAAAAACAAATATGCAATATTACCCTTTTTAGTGCATTCACAGCTTCCATTGACACAGGTGCCATTATCAAACCCCTTGAAGCGACAAACACGGCTGCAAACCCATGGTCTACACTTATTTGTGGCACGTGAAGATTCCAAGTCTAAATCATAATTTTCTGTTAAAAAATAAAATTAAATGTACTCAATGGTAGAATAGAATAAAAAATTTGTTCTGATAAATGTCAAAGAAATGAGAATAGTCACCTTCAAAATCTTTGTTAAAAATCTTTTCCGATTGTTGAGACTCATCACTAAGTCCCTCAGGAGCAGTAAAAGTTTCTATAAAAATAAAAAAATTTAAATAAATATTACGGACAGTAAACGCATAACGGTGTCTAGCCTCAAAAGCAATAGGTACTAAAAGCGGGGTGAAATACCTAATATTGCAAAGATTGCCAAGCATGAAGTAAAGAGGAAAGATTTGTAAGTATTTTTGTAATGAATAGGCTCAGAAACTACAGGGCAGATTATAAAAATTCTTTCTCCATTAGAAAGCTTCATTCTTCATGAGTAACAACACAACAGGCTTGTATTGAATTTTCAAAAAGTTTACTCGTATAGGATGGAGGATTCACTACGCGGGCGAACTGCGAGCTTCAGCTAGTATAATATATAGAGGATTACGGCTAAGTCCGACAGGAGCTTATATCTTCGCACGTTTAGTTTAATTGTAGAACGAGCTCTAGTTCCAATCCCCGAGTTGGACAGTCGCATGTTGTGACAACCTGATGTTGAAATTTTAATTTAATTTTTAAGCCGCCCTTAAATAAGGCCTTTAACTTGGCTTAAGGACTGCCATGCTATAACATGCCATTTAGCGATTAAAATCATAAATACCTTCATATGTACGACGATAACACTTGCAAAGTCCATTGACACAGCCACCGCCAGGGAAATTGAGTCTGCGACATCTCTGGTTGCAGTCTTGAGGATTACATTGCCTCGATGAAAGAACTTCTTCAACAAGCGGAGCAAAATCTACAAACAATTAAAGGAAGATGGATAGAGCTAGTTTCTAGGAAAAATAAGGAATAATATGTAATGAAAATAGTTTAGAGAAAAAATGTGATTACCTTCAGATTTACGATAACTGTCACACTTGCAACGACCGTTCACGCAAATCCCTCCTTTAAATTTAAGACGTCGACATCTCTGGTTGCATTCTTGATTGTTACAACTGCGTAAAGCAGTAGTAGCCTCTACGAATTCATCAAGATTTTGCATTTCACCTGTGAACACTCATCATCACTACATATTATAAAACAAAGTCGCTTTTCGCTGTCTGTCCCTATGTATGCTTAGATCTTTATAACTACGAAACGAATTACGATGTGTTTTTTTTTAATGGTTAGTGTGATTCTTATAGGAGGTTTTTAAGTATAATTTATTAAGTTTTTGTATACATTGACCAAACTATTACGATATTTGTTGGGGATGTCGGAAAAATAAGCCGTCTGGGAGTTTTCAACAAAAACGCTGCCTAAATCCTTTAAGATAGAACAAAATAATGTATGGTGCAATTGTGTATCTAATGTAGTTCTACAAAAAAGTTCGAGACGATATATGTCTATCTCATAAGAATAACATACTATATCCATTTTAATACTTTAAAAATCCATCAATTATAAAGCAGTTTTTTGAAGGCTATTTACACAAATATGCTAATAATCCTTATCATTTTTAGTACGTTTGTTGGCTTCAGCATTTCACGAAGATTATTTCGTCCCTTTAAACCTTGCAAATTAAATTATTATAATTATTACTTTAAAGTTAAAAAGAATTATTGATAGTAAGAATTATAAATTAAAAAAATATAGAATTACGGCTCTTAAATATAGAATTGCTCCACATTCTTACAAAAGAACAAGTCTAGAGTTGTTTTTTATAAAACTGCCCCTTCACGCTACAATCATTTTCAACATAGCATTATGTAAAGACAATAAATGCAGTATTGCAAAATTTCTTGTTTATAAACTACTCTCAGTTCTATTCAAAACCAATGCTAATAAAGCATTTAATTTGATTTTAATGATACGTGAACGAAAATTTTCGGGATTAGAGAATATCAATAAAATACTAGCAAGGTACTTACCATCGCTGTTGTCAGGGTTAATCACTGAAGCGTTGATGAGACATACAGTAGAAAGAATAATTATAATTTTCCCACACATCTTTACTTCCTCTATCCAGCTATTCAAAATGAAAACTCTGAACTGACTATACCTTACGGTTCCTTTTCAGCATTTATATAGTCACTTAGTTTCGTAATAGGGGCTTTAACGGTCTTTGCCACCTAATCATAGGTCAGGTTTAACCTAGAACCTTACTTTGATAAAGAAAATGTAGATGACACACATTAAACGATAAACTGTGATAATAAATAGATAAAGTGAAATTGTAATATATAGTAAACAACTTCAATAACAATAACTGATATGAACTTGTATGATTAATGTAAGACTCACCATAAAAGGTAAGTAATAAATAAATAAATATCCATCACGCCTTATCCCCGAAGGTAAGGTATCACCATAAAAGGTAAATTCCAGAACTTTGGATCTTTTGATTTGACGTGGTTTTATTAAATTTCTTCGCCCTTTTCATTGATTTTTATCCAAAACTGCATGTGATGAGGGTTAGCCGAATAGATATATTAAAAGTAGGAAATGTTGTACTAAGGGCATTAACTCAACCGTAACTTCGAAATCATATTGTGTCGAGTCGCTCCGCCTCAAATTCCCACTTAATCGGATGGTCGTGCAATTTTAATCCTCAGATTATTTAGCTACTACAGTTTTTGACACACAAGATTAGCTGCGCCTTTTAGGAGTTAAAAGGTAATGACAAATTTTGATAAAAGTGCGTATGCACTCTGTCGTAGGTTTATGTGGCGGACGATGACACGCATGTTAAAGGTGTTTATGCTAGAGACCGTGACAATAAAATTTCTTAAATAAGTCGTATATTTGTGATCGACTGATTTTTTAAGACATTGAAATAGGACTTATAACTTTCAAGGGCAAGCATGTTATTAATAAGTGAGTAAAACCGTTTAGATAGAAATAACTAAAAGGATATATTCTGTCCGAGACTACCATGACTTTAATTGGTCGTGCTAATTAGTGTCTAGCACATAAGACCTTTTAACCCTTTTGTTACCACCTCACTAATAAGGCAATGGGTTCAAAATTTCTTCCAAGTTTAACATCTAAAAAATTTACACATTTATTTTACTTAAATTTATTCGACCCTTAAGACCCACCCCAGTTCCGTGCTTTAGAAGGCTCGTTAAGCCGTTGGTCCCGGTTGCCAGTGAAATGGCAGTCGTTAAGCCAAGTTGAAGGCTTTATAGGTGGCTTAAAAAAAATCAACAGCAGGTCGCCACAGCCTGCGCCTGTCCATTTCAACACGGCAATGGTCTCACCACCTGTTACGTTACAAAAATGCATACGGTGAACGGTGGGCGTTTATCATGCCTCTGCCTATCTATGCCTTTCGGGGATAAAGGCGTGACAATATGTATGTTTGTATGTAACTAAAAGGATATTGGTTTTTCATTTATTTATTTATCAGCCACGCCATCTCTCCTTGCACGATACTTAATGCAATGATCATTTACACAACACTGAGGATACAAGGCTTTTTATTTAAATGTTTTTTTTTATAAATAGGTATATAACCCGTTTTCATAAAATTATGTAAAAGTTGGTTGAAGAGAAACTATCAGAGAAGAAACAAAAGTTGTAGGCTTCTTCGTAAACACCAGTGCAATAGTACCAGCTAAAGTCCTGGTTTTAACATTCGAAGCCATTTCGTTAGAATTTTGAGTTTACCTTACCTACAAATTGTTTGAAAATTAATATGTATAATAATCGATAGTGACTTCAGCATTATTTATAACAACTTAACATTATATTCACCAGGTACTTCCTTTCCGGTGTTTTTGTTGTTGTACGATAAACTACAACTTGTGCTATAAATTTGATAATATATAATTTATATGATAAGATAGAATTCTAGAGGGTATAAATATTATGCTCGTACGCACTTTTGATGTATAGCTTGCTTGATCATTTGCAAATAAACAAATAACTCGCTAATATGAAGCTCTTAGTCATTACATTCGCAATAGTTCTTGTGGCGCAGTTTGCTAATGCTGCTGCTGATAAATCTGACTTAAATGAGCTGACATCAGTGCAAGAAGGAGAAGAAAATCCAGTCGGAGAATTGCCATATCTTGGTGAGTAACTGATCCTTTTAGTTTTATGCCAGTACAATGATTTAAAATTTGTAATACTTCTTTTGTACACTATTACCTTCTGAGTACTAACACACATAATAATTTTACCTCCTCAAAGAATCATCCAAAATTTTGTATGAATCTTGTTACTTATTTATCTTCCTCTTCGCTTTAAATATTATAACATCAGGTTGAGATCTAAAACTGTTCTTTCAGACTTATCTTCGAAACATAAAAATATTCGCTTGTGGCCCCGCGGACTCAGTGTTCTGTAAACGATCACTGCGTTAACTTTCGCTATGGCTGGACACGGATGGGTCACCACTCTGTGGCGCGTTTACATTTGCGAGCGTTTCCGTGCTTTGGAAGGCACGTTAAGCCGTTAGTCCCGGTTGCCCGTCACATGGCAGAGGTTAAGTCAAGTTGAAGGCCTTATAGGAGACTTGAAAATTTTCAACAGCAGGTAGCCACAACCTGCGTCTGTCTATTTCAACACGGCAATGGGCTCACCACCTATTGCGTGGGACAGGAATACACACGGTGTAAGGTGGGCATATAATAGGCCTCTGCCACTACCGACAGAAGATAAGGCGTGATAGATAAATAAACATAAAAACATTATTTCTTTTTTTTTTAGAAAATATCGATAGTGACACCGAGACTGAAGACCTCCCAAACATGATGAGAAGGTGCAATAACGCAAGCTGCAATAATGCTTGCAGAAGACTTGGCTTTAATCGTGGTGTATGTATCACTGCCATCACCTGTCGTTGTTATAGATAGACGGTCTTTGTAAAGCAAAATACAAAAAATCGATGAATACATAATTCAGGAATACACTACGCACACTTCAGTTATATGTATAAAAACGTACCTAAGTACCCAAATTTAGTTATATGTATAAAAATTTTGTTATATGTATAAAAATAGTTATATGTATAAAAATTTAGTTATATGTATAAAAATTTATAAAATTAGTTATATGCATAAAAGTTATATTTATATATTTAGTTATATGTATAAAAAATTACCGCAAAATCTACATTCGAGGTGGAGCTCACAAACATTCGTGGACTCCATGCAAACCTCGATGCCGTCCACCACCACCTCGAGACGGCTCGGCCAGCTGTGATGTTCCTCACGGAGACACAAATACGCCGCCCTGACGATTCGTCTTAACTGTGTTACCCTGGCTATATCATTGAAGAGCACTTTCGAGATAAAGCCGGGGTGTGCGTTTTCGTTAGGGCGGATGTTTGCTGTCGCCTGTTGCGCTGCCTTGAGAACCCCTCCTATTCTGTCCTCTGGCTGCACGTGGATCATGGCTCCACGAGTCAGATCTGCGTGTGTGTTTACCGTTCCCACACAGGGCATGTTGAGACAGTGAGGCTATTTTAGTACCTCAGCGAGGGTGCCGATGATGCGCAGGTGCGGTTCCCGAAAGCTGATCTGGTGTTTCTAGGAGACTTCAATGGCCACCATACTGAGTGGTTGGGGTCCCTCAAGACCGATCACGCAGGTCGAGCTGCCCACACATTCGCTCTCTCTCATGGTCTGACCCAGATGGTACGCGAGATAACGCGGATACCAGACCGGTCAGATCACACTCCCGCTCTGTTGGACCTACTGATGAAGAGTCGCCCAGCCCTGTATAGTGTGTCGGTGGGCGCCCCGCTGGGTACCTCCGATAATTGTATGGTACATGCCAACATGCAGGTGCCACCTCCTGCACGTGCAGTAGAAGTGACACGGCGACTATGGCATTACTCGTCTGCAGACTGGTGTAAACCTTAAGGTTGTACAGGACCCTACGGGAGTTAAATAAAAGTAGAAGTAGTTAGAAAATAGTATATATTTCCCGATAGGGCCAAAAGTAGTATAGTCAGGGTCGCGGGTGTTGAATTTAGATAGGCAACCGTCAAGGTGGACTCTGCCGCGAGAGGCAGCGGAACCTGGACTTATCTGAGGGAGGGCCAGGTGATCTTCCACGGGTCGGATGTTGTTCCTCTCGCAGTCGTAGGGTTCTCCGGCTAGGCGACGGCTTCCACTCCCGGTCTAGGTGCGACCAGAAGGAGCCTCGGAGCAGCGCTCGGCCAACAAGTAGTAGGTATAGTGGTGAACCGTAAAGGTTCAACCGTAACAAAGGACCCTGGAAGACAGAAGCCTGGGATAAGAACCTCAGCCGGAAACCTAAAAGGCTTCCAGCCTTTCCTCAGGCCCAGGTTGGCTGGAGAGGCGGGAAGTCTTACATACAGGTTGTAGGTGGGGTACATAGAATGAAATTTAATAAGGGTTGGTTGGCACACTTGTGAAAATTATAGTTTTATACGTATTCCTACCCACTTATTAGCTATAGCTGAAAATTAGCGATTGTAATAGATTTAGAATTTATAAAAATAGCTATTAATTGCGGTAATACATACGCTGAATAGGAAATAGGTAAGAACACTATAGATAGAAATTAGATTTAAACACTCCTTCCTGCAGGAACAAAAGTTAGTAAGGATGATTGATTATAATTAGAACTTACCGGGATATTCCGGGTCCAATATTTTTACAAATATTTTATAGTTTTATAGTTTTTACAAATAGTTAATACATTAAATTATGTGACTGTTTTTCTTAATTTGTTAAGCAGGTTATGTTTAAAATATGTGTAATATTTACTGAAATATTGTTTTGTGAAATAAAAACGTTAAATCTATTTACTTTGAATTATTTTATTAAAAACACCTTTCTTTGTTATACTCAAATGATTTTTTACTGTTAAAGTACAGTTACTGAAAAATGTTGTTGTCATATTTCCGGAAACAACCCTGTAATTTACTTGTACAGTATTTTTTGCCCTTTAATATTATTAGCACTCGGATACCCAGACGTGCGTGTATGAAGCGACTGATGAATCTCGAAGAAGCGAAAGAAGTATGTATGGATCGCGAAGCCTGGCGATCTGTCCTCTCTGACTACCCCGTCAGGGATACAGCGTGAAGATAGTTAGTTAGTTAGTTAATATTACTACAATAACTTGGTTATGATATATTATGATCACTTGTTGCTATACAAAATAACGTTATAAAAGTCCGCAGTATGCTAGTACGTATCGTATACGTATAAAAAATTACCACGGTGTAAGGGGCCCCACCAAGATCTTCGGGGCCCAAGTCAACCTCCCGTGCTAGTGCGTGCACCTGCTGATTAACGGACGAGGCTCTGGCGCTGGCTTTCCCCTCTGGGGTTGGGAGGTCTGAGGGCGTCGCTCCCATAAAAGCCACCCGCCGAAACAAAAATGGAAAAGGACTATAGGAATGCTGCTAGGGATAGGGCGCCGCCGCAAAACGGCGCGCAGGAGCCCCGCCCGACTCCTGTGGCAAGTGGGCTAGGGCTGCCGTGTGTCGGGCCAGCACGGCTAAAGAAGTTAGCCCCAACCCGTATCCGCTTTGCATCGTGGAACATTGGCACGCTGACTGGGCGTGCGGTAGAGTTGGCCGAAGTACTCTCCAGGCGGAGGGTAGACGTGGCGTTCCTGCAGGAGACTCGGTGGAAGGGCAACAGAGCCCGGCCTTTGCAGAAAGGCTACAAGCTGTACTACACGGGTGCGCCTGGTGGGGAGAACGGGGTGGCCGTGGTGCTCTCCGAGGGGCTGCAGAGCGGCATCTTGGAGGTGAAACGCTGTAGCGACCGGCTTATGATCGTGAGGGTGCTTATCGATGGGATTATTACCCACCTGATAAGTGCCTACGCGCCACAGGCCGGTTGTAGCGATGCCGATGAGATGTCGTTTTGGGGCCAACTCGAGGGAGTGCTTCGGGGCATTCCGTTGTCACAGGGAATCGTTTTGGGTGACGACCTAAACGGTCATGTGGGTGAGAGTTGTGAGGAGTTTGAGCGTGTCCATGGTGGTTTTGGATACGGCACCCGCAACGCTGAAGGAGAAACTATCCTCAGGACGTGTGCGGCTGCCGATCTGGCCATTGTGAACACGTATTTCAAAAAGAAATACGAACATCTCATCACCTACAAGAGCGGGAGGCGTACAACTCAGATCGATTTCCTACTCACTAGGCGACACAGCATCGGCAAGGTGGCCAACTGCAAGGTCATACCCGGTGAGAGTCTTACTGCACAACACCGTCTCCTTGTCATGGACCTCTGCGTGAAGCCCAAAGGCAAACGCATCGAGCGGTGCCAGCGCCGCATCAGATGGTGGCTGCTTGATGAAACTAGGTCCCAGGAGTTCGTCTCAGCTGTCGGTGACAAGTGCACCGACACTGAAGGCGAACCAGTTCAAGATTGCTGGGACAAAGTTCAGGCGGCCATCCTTGGAGCGGCGAAGGTGGTGCTCGGTGAGTCTAAGGGTGGACGCAAATGTGACAAGAAAACTTGGTGGTGGAACGACGCAGTCCAGAGGGAGACTAGGGAGAAGAAAGCCCTCTTTAAAAAGTGGCAAGCGACCGAATCTCCTGAAGACCGCGACGCGTACAGGGCTGCCAAGCGCGCCAAGAGAACTGTAGCCAGAGCCAGACGTGACCACTTACAACCTCTGTATGATAAGCTGGAATCGTCTGAGGGGCAGAAGCTCATCTATAAGCTGGCGCGCTCCAGGGTCAAAGCGGCACAGGATATATCCAAAGTGTGTCGCTGTGTAAAAGACCTTGAGGGCAACCTGTTAAGCGAAGACCTCGCGGTAAAGGAGAGATGGCGCTCGTACTTCCACGAGCTGCTTAATAAACAGCACAAAGAGGTGCACCTCCCTCCGAATCAGGGACTAGTGCCACCGGTAACGCCTGGAGAAGTCCTGACTGAGCTTCGCCGCATGAAAAATCGGAAAGCTGTCGGACCCGATGGAGTCCCCATCGAAGCCTGGAAGGCGATGGGTCCTCGCGGTGTGGGCATCTTAGTAAACCTTTTTAACCGCATACTCCTCAGCGGGCAGATCCCAAACCAATGGAGACTGAGTATTATTACTCCAGTCTTCAAAGGTAAGGGGTCAGTGCAGGAGTGCGGGAGCTACCGCGGTATTAAGGTGATGTCCCACATGGTGTGGGACATCACCTTCGAGAGGATTATAGACTCTCGGATCCGGCAGGAGTGCACTCTCTCGGAGTGTCAATATGGGTTTCGCCCTGGTTATGGGACCACGGACCCTGTTTTTGCCCTGAGGGTTGTCGCAGAGAAATACAGGTCGAAGAACACGCCTCTGCACTGTTTGTTTCTAGACATGCAGAAGTCCTTCGACTGTGTTCCTCGTGCGATGATCTGGTGGGCACTGCGGTCCAAAGGGGTTCCAGAGGTCTATATTGACACTATCCGGGACAAGTACTGTGACTCCGATTCAATGGTTCGGACTGCTGTTGGCGACACGAAACCCTTCCCCATCACCGTCGGGGTACACCAGGGTTCGGTCCTTAGTCCGCTTCTGTTCAGTGTAATATTAGATGAATTGTCGGACAGCATCAGACACCCACATGAGCAGCCTCCATGGTTGCTCATGTATGCTGACGATATTGCGCTGGCAGACGCGGACAGGGGCAGATTGGTGCGACGTGTAAAGGCGTGGAAGGAGAAGCTTGAGAACGGCGGTCTGAAACTAAATGTGGCGAAGACCGAGTACTTGGCACTAAACTCGACAGATCCCACATCCGTCCGCATAGGCGGTGATTTGGTCGAGCGCACGGACCAGGTTAAATACCTGGGATCTGTTTTTCACACGTCCAGTGACATCGATTGCGATGTCAAGTCACGCATTGCTGCCGCGTGGGCCAAATGGCGGGAGATGACCGGTGTCATTTGTGACCCTAAAATGCCGATCCGGTTGAAGAGACAGGTCTACTAAACCATTATTAGACCTGTCCTTTTACATGGCAGTGAGACGTGGCCGATATTGGAGCGACACAAGCAGGAGCTGCGTGTCACGGAAATGAAGATGCTGCGGTGGATGTGTGGGGTCACGCGGATGGGCCGCGTGAGAAACTCTCGCATCCGCGGCAGCCTTCACGTCCGTGACATTGCAGACAAGTTGCAAGAGTGTCGTCTTCGTTGGTATGGTCACGTCTTGCGGCAACCGCCGGGCTACGTAGGTAACAAATGTCTGGCCATGTCAGCCCCGCCGGGTCCCGGTAAGAGGGGAAGACCCAAGAAGTGCTGGCTTGACGTCGTAAGGGATGACATGCGTGCCAATGGTCTCACTACAGGGGATGCCGAAGACCGTGCGAAGTGGAGGAGAAAATGTAGGAAAGCGGACCCCGGGCGTCGCGAGACGCAACTGGGACAGACGCTCGGATGATGATGATGACGATACGTACTAGCATTCTGCGGACTTTTATAACGTTATTTTGTATAGCAACAAGTGATCATAATATATCATAACCAAGTTATTGTAGTAATATTAAAAGGCAAAAAATACTGTACAAGTAAATTACAGGGTTGTTTCCGGAAATATGACAACAACATTTTTCAGTAACTGTACTTTAACAGCAAAAAATCATTTGGGTAAACAAAGAAAGGTGTTTTTAATAAAATAATTCAAAATAAATAGATTTAACGATTTTATTTCACAAAACAATATTTCAGTAAATATTACACATATTTTAAACATAACCTGCTTAACAAATTAAGAAAAACAGTCACATAATTTAATCTATACGAGGATGAAGTCGGAGCGAGAGCTATGCCAGCAAAATTGCTCTATAGCCTCTAAGGCTAGACCTAGACCGAAACCTAGACCCTAAGATATACGGGTGAATTTCACCTTAATCAATTTACAACAAAATTTACCTAATTGCAGTTGCGAAATTTTATTTCGATATTTAAGTAATTATTTGATACATAAAATATGACTAATTAGATGTACCATAACATGGTATAATAGGGATCAAAAAATATTTATTGGTTATAGAAAATATAAGCATTTGAAAATTTCAAACACCACCGAAATTGCATTTTACCCATCGTAATTGAAAACCACTTCATGGGAATTAACTAATGGCACCAGATTTAGGAATACTAAAAAAACGTGGTCCTTCAATAGACTTTACTGAAATAATACCAATTAATTTTAGTCAATCATAAAATTATTTTTTACGTTTGTACGTCCAGTTCCATCATCATCATCCAAGACGCTTCTCACGATACCTGAAGTCCACTTTTCTACTCCTGTTTATTAAAAATTTTATTCATACATTTTATTGCTGAACATTTCCACTTTGCACGATCTTCGGCATCCCATGCAGAGACTATTTTCACACATACCTTACGATATCAAGACAGTGCTTCTTGGGTGTTCCCCTCTTACCGGGGCAAGGAGAGGACGGCATGGCCAAAAATTTGTTCCCCACAATGCCCAGCGCTTGCCGTAAGACCTATCTGCATTGTTACGGACATGAAGACTGCGGTTGAGGTAGTTCTTACGCGGTCCAGCCGCATGATTCCACACATACTCCCCAGCATTTTCATTCCGTAATTTGCAGCTTCTGCTTGTGTTGCTTCAATAATGATTACACCCTACTGGCATGGCTATGTAACATGCCTAATGATGCTTTATTAGACCTGTCCCTTCAACCTTACTGGCATTTTAGGGCTCAAAATGACATCCTCCCTTAACCGCCACTTAGCCCATGAGGTAGCAATGCGTGACGTGACGTGTGAAATACAGATCCCAGGTACCCTACCTACCATGTATACCATGCCCTAGACCAGATGGAGTCTATGGAGTTTGAATCTGTGGAGTTTATCGCCAAGTATTAAGTTTAAAACCACCACTCTCAAGCATCTCCGTCCACGTTTTCACCACACGTTGCACCAAACTGCCCTCGTCCGCGTCAGCCAGCGCTGTATCGTTAGAATACAAAGTCAGCCATGGATGCTGCATATTTAAATCTCTTAAACAGAAATGGACTAAGTGGAATGCTCTGTGCTCTGGTGTACTGCGTCCATGTGGGAAAGAGTGTTAAAGCCGCGTGCCAAAGCGATCAGTACAGAATAGTGGTGCAAGCGCCTAGAACCTTTGGACATCAGTGCCCACCAGATCATCGTTCCAAGAACACAGTCGAAGGCATTATTTACGTTCCACGAACAGAAAGTGCAGACTCTTCTTCCTGTACGAGTATTTCTTTGCCTCTTTGTCCTGTATTTCTCCAGTAATGAGAACACGGGTCCTGTTTTTGTTCTAATGATAGGATCCTTAGAACAAAAACAGGGTCCGTAGTTTTATTACCAGGATGAAACCCATATTGATACTCCTAGAGAGTACACTTCTTCTAGATACGAAGATTAATAATCATCTCTAAATCTTCATGCCACGGTAGCTACCTCATTTCTACACCGACCGCTTTCCATTTGAAGACTGGAGTAATAATACTCAGCCTTCATTGGCTGAGAATCTCCTCGGCGAAGAGTACGTGCTTTAACTTGTTATAATCGATAGAGTCTTCATCGACTCCGATAGCTTTTCAAATCATCATGCAGCGAAGATCAGTCTGGACTTCTGCGTACTTTTAAAGTTGGCATTAGTCCCTGATTCGGAGACTGCACCTCTTAATATTGCTTATTCAGTAGGTCGTGAAAGACCAAGTGCCATCGCTCTTTCATCACGAGTTCTTAGCATAGCAGGTTACCATTAGGATTGTTTACACAGCAGCACTTGAAAATATTCGACTAATCCGGATACTGGTATTTCCCATGTTTCTGCAAGCTACCGAGACCTGAACGCTGCAAGAAATTGAGGAAAAGAAAATAGAAGCACTGTAAATGAGGTGCTGAAGGAAAATACTTGAAGTGACGTGCACAGAGTTTGGCACTGAGAGCTTAACAAGCACAGTCCAGGCTCAAAATCTTCAGTTCTTTGGACATGTATCATGATGTGACAACACCTGCATAGTGCTCCTTGTCGTACAGGGGAAGGATGAAGGCACAAAGCAGCATAGCAAGTCGCCCATGTGATGGACCGACCAGATAAAATCAGCAGTAAGCGGCCCAATGCACGAATGCACTCGTATCACGATTTACAGGGAACGATGGCGCGGTAGTGAAGCGGATTACGGCTGAACAAAACCTGACTACGTGCCGCTGTGACTGTGAAGAACGCCAACTTATAGATAAGGTTCTGTCTCTCAGACAATTCTAACTTGTCCTACGTTATTTTGTCACCAACAACTGAGGAAAACGTTTGGGGTATGGCTTTATCTTATGCGGTGCTGGTACTGCTCGACATTTTTGCCTTTGGATTGACTCTTTCTACTTCTCTCTGACCTACAGTTGCCTACTTTGCCCACCCTTTGTCGCAATAAAAGCACTAAACCAATGTGTTGCCAACTCAAATTCGCGACTGTAAACAATAACAGACATTGCCGCGGCAGCGAAAGCTTACACGTGCTGAGGGCGTGGTTTACTATCTATTGCCAAAAAAGATAGAAATGTCTAAATGCTATAAAGAGAAGATAGAAATGTCTTGTACCTATTACCTATCACACGACGACTAAAAAACAATAAAGTTCAAAGTCGACCGCGAAGTGTTCGAAATTGAAATGTTTAGGTATGTACATATTACAGATATTATGTTAATGATTTTCTACCTAAAAGTGTATGTTACTTTCTATTACCGATTTATGTTCTATAAATTTAATACGAAATAAATATCACATCTTATAAAATGATATTATAGTGATTCATGATGATGATGATGAATCACTATAAAATTTTCACCAAAATAAACTGGTAATAGCAACTTACCCAATATCGAAAAGAAAAACACTTTTGTATCAATGTATAATGCAGTTTTTCTGGTTATTCCTGTGTTGACCTGTTTCCGTACAATAAAGTGGTAATTACAAATATCTTCTGAAAAAAAAATTCTGAAAAAAATTACAGACATGTGTCCCTACCCATAGATGCCGAATTTCGCATAACAATAAAAAGTCCATAATAGCACATTACCGACTTATTGTTCGGGGGGGTCGGTATATGTAATTTGATGCGCTCACAATGGCCTTCAGGCGGCTGGCACCCCTCGTGTTCCTGGGTGCCTTCAAGTGCCCGCTCGATCGCTCTCCACCCCCCTCTGTTCTCAGAGGGACGTTTGGAGACGGCTCGAAGCGGGCACAAGTTAATTTCTTCCGGGAGATAGGGCATTCCTTTAGCCGGGTCGTAGTGAATAGCCCTCAGGCCTATACTGCGACCCGGTTGGGTAGAAGGTGGAACACCGCGGAGTTTAGTGAGTAGGATGGCCCCCAAAGAACCGGGAGTCCTACACACCATCCCTGCTGCCCCTGCAGTTGGAATCACGGCTCGTAAACGCATTCACCGCGACAAAAAAAATGTAATTTTATGTCTGTAATCTTAAAAATTATGACCTGCTATACAACCGTGTTCATTCCTTATTTTACCCCCTTAGAGGTGGAGTTTCGAAAAATCCTTTCATAAAAATCGTTTACATTATAAGTATATATATATAAAAAAATTAAGTTTATAGGTCCATGGGCTTGGCGTTGAATATAAGAATGATTCACCAAGCAATTTGATTAAAAAAAGACAACCTCTAGTTTTTATCTTTATAGCTAAAATTCTGCAAAACCGCGATATGTGTGTCCATTTATTTGTAATCAGGAATAACTGTAGGTTTCATGTCTCTAACTTTGATTATGACGAACTTTCATACAACCGTTTATTCATTATTTTACCCCCTTACTAGGTGGAATTTTGAAAAATCCTTTCTTAGTGGGTGTCTACATTATAAAGTGACTATAGTAAAATATCCTCAAAATTTCAAGTTCTTGGTGCAAAAAAAATGTTGTCAAACACTATAGAATAAAAATTATTTTAATTATTTTAAGTAAATGTTTTTTCCCGTAGTTTTAAGGGGAAGCAACAGGTAAAAGCAAGGCATAAACTAGTTAATCGTCCCTACCTAGCCTATGTCTATATTAAGCTATCTCGTTTGGCATAACAGGAAAACCGCGGAACAAATTGGTATTTATCAAGGAAAATCTAACTTTAAAGTATAAGCGGTAAGGTATATTTTTGAATGTGTAGTAGCTAGTCAATGTTTTAATTTTTTATAAACAAATATATAAAAACCATTTATAAAAGTCATGGTGTGTTACTTAATAGTGTTTATATTTACTTAGCTGGTTCTTGCTGTTTGGTCGTGTCCACAGACGATAATTAATTTAAAGAAATGAAGGTTTTGGTTGTAGTATTAGCTTTGGCTATAGTTGCCCAACTGGCAAATGCTGGTTATGCATACTCCTTGAATGATTTGTATCAATCATATCAGAAACAGCAAGAATTAGGTAAGTGAAAATTGAATTTATTAGTCAAATTCTTGCAATTTTAAGTGTCTAGTTGTATTATTATCAATGTAATGTGTTACCACAAGGATTTCAAATTTAAACTACTGAGAAATATAAATAACTAGTTGACGCCCGCGTAGAGAAGTTTTCCCGTTCCCGTTTCCCACAGGAACTTGTTCCCGGGATAAAAAGTAGCCTATGTGTTATTCTGGTGTATAAGCTATATTATTGTTTTTCACTAAAATCCCTTCAGTAGTTTGTACGTGAAAGAGTAACAAACATCCATACAAACTTTCGCATTTATAATACTATTAAGATTAAGATGGCATAGAGTTACCGTACTAACACGGAATACAAGGAGTTGGGCAACAGCATCAAGATAATTTAGTGCTTCACCTTATTTTGAATTTGGAAGCCTGAATTTGTATATATATGGATATTGAGTTTGTTCTTAAAACCTTTAATATGTAGCCCATAAACGTCCACCTTAATCGCCATTCCAAACTATAGCCCGCATAGAATTAAATCCGGTAAAATCTTTTAAATCAAAAATATTTTTTTTAATAATTTTTTATCTATTTCACGCGAATAATCATCTCGGAAAGAAGTCCGAGTGGGTGTGGGAGTTCTCCATGGGTAACGAGAAAATTTGACCACGCGAAAGGAGCCGCGGATTTTAACTAGTATGATCATATAGGTGTAATATGAATCACTATTTAATCATCTAGAAAGTTCGTTGATAGGATTGGAGCAGTTATAGTTTAACTGCCGTCTGATTTCCCATGTCCGTAAGGTCGTCTTCGTAGTTAACTCGTCCGTTAATCAGCAGGAGTACCGATCGCACAGTCGCTTGAGATCCAAAGATATTCGTGCGGCCTCTTACACACTATAGATATAATTATATATCCAACGTGAAGAAGCTAGTAATTTGACGTTCAACACATTGCAATACGCAGTTCTTGCCAGGCGTCACAGTTTCACCAGCATAAAGACCCTACCGCTTCATCGTGACTGGAATTAGGATCATATTCTTTTACCCCAGTCGTCTTCGTCTAAGCCCATCCCATATTGAATTTTCAGGTAGTCTTGAGGATGCCTCAGGTGAAGACGCAACACTTGTCGACTTAATGTTACTTTGTAAAGTGAACATCTGGCGGGTAAGTGTACCTACTATATATGTCCATATGTAACTTTACTCCGATGACCCGACGAAGAGTTTCGTCTCTCAACGCCATCGATGTCACTGGACATGTGAAATACAGATCCCAATTCATGCCAAAAAAGTGCAGGCCGCTTCTCGAGACATGCCGCACTAAACGATATGATTCGCCGGTCTCTTGCCACTGTCAACGTGCCAAGTCTACTTGAGCCGACTGGTATTGCAAGAGACGATGGCAAGAGACCGGACGGTATGAGTTTGATTCCATGGAAGATGGGCCGGGTGCTGGTATGGGATGCAACCTGTTCAGACACGCTGGCCCCTTCCCATCTACATGGAACCAATAACAGAGCTGGTGCGGCTTGTGAAGCGGCTAAAAAAGCTAAAGCATGCAAATACAGGGGTCTAGGCTCCGAATATGATTTTGTCCCATTCGGTGTCGAGACCCTTGGTCCGTGGGGTCCTAGGGCTACAAGGCTTTTTAAAGAAATAGCAAAAAGGTTAGCGGACATCACAGAAGACCGAAGAGAAGGCAGCTACCTCGGACAAAGAATTAGTCTAGCTATTCAAAGGGGGAACGCTGCCACTATCTTCGGAACCTTGCCTAAAGGGACTCCTTATATTAATATATATTTTAAATTATCATATTTTTAAGGTTATTTAATAATTTGTTGTAAATGTAGATTTTTTTTCATTTTTATAATAGACTACATAATGACACGAGTAGTGCTGTAACGATCCCAGTTAATTAACCTGCGAACCTATGCGAACGAATATGGGATCTGTAGAGTTGAAGGCCAAGTACTGGGTTTTCGCCACATTAAGTTTCATGATGATAACACCTGATGTTCATAATGTCGAAATGACTTTGATTTGCAAACATATACAAGAAACATTGTACGATGACAATGTAATTCTCATTATATTTTAAACCGCGACTCAGAGCAATCCTCGGAACCCATAATAATAGGTACCAATTATTATCTGTCCTGAGGGGCAATCCGACTCGTATAGGTTAGAAGACCGCCTTAGCCTTCGTGTATAAGAAATAATTCAAACAAAATGTCAACGTAAAATTCTATTCGATACGGATTGGTCCGATTAAGTCGATGTGTAAAACATGTTTATGATCACCGCTACTAAATCATAAGGCATTGCCCATGGCACTCTCAAGCCTTATTGTTATCTCTACTTTGCAACTCATGTCAAATCATTGATTGCTTACGACATTTTAGAACTAAACACACTTAACCGAATATAAAATTAAAAAAGTATGGAATTTTGTACATAAAGGAAACCATTGAAATCACATATATTTTGAATTATCTTTAATATAAAATTTTATATTCGACGTTATACAAATTGGCAAAACCCAAGAATCACATTTAACAAAAAGTTCGTATTATAAACAATACATAACGATACGTTACAATCTATGCCCTGAAGTGGTTTTGGGCTCAATGTGTAGTCTATCCGGAACAACGACAGACGGTGGGTGAGATACATACACCGATTCGGAAGCCAAGTGCTCTGCAGATGTTGTTGCGTTATTGCAACTACTCAACAGTGTTGGAATATCCTCGAACGCTTCTTCTTCATTGTTGTACTCTAAACCAAGAAAGAAACAAATATATATATTGGAACGAAGTTCCTTATGGCAGGCTTGGAGGAGATAGGGATTTTGCTGCGCGACCAAACTGAAAAATATGTGATAGTAAAATCGTAAGAAAAATTCCATAAGAAAAATTCCGTGGAATGATACCGTTAAATGAGAAGTGCGCAGGCGCGAAAGTCGTATACACAAGCGAGTAGTGTATAATACCTTTCTCTTTCTCCCTCTTTCAGTGAGCGTGGGGTGAGGGTGAGAGTGAGGATGAGGGTGAGGGGTGAGGGTGAGGAGTGAGGGTGAGGGTTAGGGGGAGGGTGAGGGTGAGGGTGAGGGTGAGGGTGAGGGTGAGGGTGAGGGTGAGGGTGAGGGTGAGGGTGAGGGTGAGGGTGAGGGTGAGGGTGAGGGTGAGGGTGAGGGTGAGGGTGAGGGTGAGGGTGAGGGTGAGGGTGAGGGTGAGGGTGAGGGTGAGGGTGAGGGTGAGGGTGAGGGTGAGGGTGAGGGTGAGGGTGAGGGTGAGGGTGAGGGTGAGGGTGAGGGTGAGGGTGAGGGTGAGGGTGAGGGTGAGGGTGAGGGTGAGGGTGAGGGTGAGGGTGAGGGTGAGGGTGAGGGTGAGGGTGAGGGTGAGGGTGAGGGTGAGGGTGTGGGTGAGGGTGGGGGTGAGGGTGAGGGTGAGGGTGAGGGTGAGGGTGAGGGTGAGGGTGAGGGTGAGGGTGAGGGTGAGGGTGAGGGTGAGGGTGAGGGTGAGGGTGAGGGTGAGGGTGAGGGTGAGGGTGAGGGTGAGGGTGAGGGTGAGGGTGAGAGAGAGGCTGGTTTTTTTATTTATTTACTTTTTTTTTTCCTATATTAGTTTTTTCGAAAGTTCGAACTTCGTTCCTACCTGGTGTCCCACGACACCACATTTTTTTTATCCATATTTTAGTGTAGATCGTAATTACTTCGAGTACAAAACTTTACTTTGACTTGATCAAATGAAACATCTGCATCAAAGCTGAAATTAGGATCTTCTACTTCATTAACGTTAGGAACATCATCAGCCGGCCTCGACGTGGTGGTTTGTGTATTGTCTCCTGTGTACAACATAGAAGAAATTGAATTGAAATTATATTCGTAAATTTTATGTATAAGTAGTTTTGTAACATTGAATTAATATGAAACTTGGATGCATTGGAAAGTATATTAAATAACAAAAAAAGAATTTTTGTATGTATTCAAAAGTAATTGTTATCAAAGTCAAAGAAATCAGCTTGAGTCCGACTTAAAAAAGTATCCTCATTGTATGATCACATTAAATTGCTTTAGCGAATAAGGGCTAAAACCCTTCCTGCAATAATTGTTTGGATGTAATTAATTAGTTATTATAAATAAAAATGCAATATTACCCTTTTTAGTGCACTTACAGTGTCCATTGACACAGGTGCCATTATCAAACCCCTTGAGGCGACACACACGGCTGCAAACCTATGGTCTACACATATTTGTGGTACGTGAAGATTCTAAGTCTGAATCATATATTTCTGCATAATACATATAATAATATATGGATTAATATATATAATACATATAATAATTAAAAATAACAAAATGGATATAATCAATAATATTCAGTAATTAAAGGCATAACGGTAAAAACTGAATACTTGCAGATATATTATATATTTTATATTATATTATTATATATTCCTTCCATACTTCGATTGCCGTATTTGTTTACTTATTTTTTTACAAACATACATTTTGCGCATTTTGCATTTTGCGCAGGCTGTGCCGACCTGCTATTGAAGTTTTTCAAACCGCCCATAAGGCCTTGGCTATACTCAAGTTGGCTCAACGTTGGAGAGGAATCTTGTGGTAACTAACACCATATTTAACTACAAACAGATTCATTTGTATACTAGACAAGAGGGAAACCAGAGAAGTATGATTGATATTGTGATTGTAAATGCAAGACTAAGAAAGAAAGTCTTAGACACCCGGGCATACCGCGGTGCCGGGATTGATACAGATCACTTCTTGGTTATCAGCCGAGGAAGAGGTCTGTTTCAACGGTGGCGGCATCGTGTGTGTGAACCTGTAAGTGTACTAGAGCGCATAAAAGTCGAAAATTTGCAAGAGATGAGCATAAAAGAAGGATTCGTGAGTAACTTGAGTAAGAAATTTAAAAATTTAGATGAAGTATGTGAAATTGAAGAATTATGGAAGACGCTTAAGGAAGGTCTAGTGGAAGTTGCGGTGGAAGTGTGTGGGGTAAATAAAAGAAGCCAAGGATGTAAGGTGAAGAGAATGTGTGCAGAAGTCATGAAAGCATTTTCCGTCAAGAAGAAGGCATGGTTGGACTGGCTGACTTCAAAGGTGAATCAAAGAATGCAGAGGGCAACGGCTGAGGATGTAAAAATGGCAAAGAGTGAATTTAAAAGATAAATAAAGAGAGAAAGAGAATGATAGGCATAAATTTAATAGTAGGTAGTAATTTTTTCTAAAAAAAAGAAGAATGTGTGCTAAAAAGATGGAAAGATTATTTTGAAAGCTTATATGAAAAAGAGGATATGGAAGCACAAACGAGTTCTTGGGAAAGGAATGAACTAAGCAACGAAAGCATCATAAGTATGGAAGAATTTGTGGAAGCATTGAGTAGTATGAAATTGGGTAAGGCTGCTGGATTGGTAGGATTTCTGTCGAGATGCTGAAAGCGGGACATGGCGTGGTAGCTGGCCAGCTGTACCGCCTTTTTAATCTTTGCTGGAGTAGTGGCAGCGTGCCAGGAGATTGGTGCAAGGCTGTCATCGTGCCGCTTTATAAAGGAAAAGGGTCACAGCAAGAGTGCAAATACTACCGCGGCATAAGCTTGCTCAGCATAATCGGCAAATTGTATGCAAAAGTTTTGATAAAAAAGAGTGATGAATGAAACTGAAGGGAAAATGTGGAATGTACAAGCAGGATTTATGAAAGGAAGAGGATGCACGGATCAGGCCTTTTCCTTGCGATGCATAGCCTAAAAATTTTTGGCGAAATGTCAAAAGGTCTATTGCATATTTGTAGACTTGGAAAAGGCCTATGACCATGAAGGTGAGGCATGAACTATGGACAACACTGGCCAAGTATGGAGTAAGCAGTCACTTGATACGAGCACTGAAATCTCTCTATGAGGGCTCCAGTGCTTGTGTCAGGATCAACGGAGCTTGCACAGACATTTTTAAAATTGAAAAAGGTGTGAGACAGGGTTGTGTAGCGTCACCGGCGCTGTTAAACCTATACATAGACAGTTGTTTGAAAGAACTGCAAGAGAGTGCGTATGGTTTAAAAATGAATGAACTGACTGTCAAATGCCTCCTATACGCTGATGACCAGGTAATACTGGCATCATCGGCGGAGGAGTTGCAGTTGATGGTTAACATTATGCCTGATACGCTAAAAAGCAAAGGAAAGAAAGTGAATGTAAATAAGACAAAAGTAATGGTTTTTAAAAGAGAGGAAAGTATGACGGATTGCTCGATTTTTGTGGAAGGAAAACGAGTGGAACAGGTGAAAGAATTTGTATATTTAGGTTCAAAATTTGTGAGAGATGGAAAGTTTGATTGTAACATTGAACGAAGAGTTTTTGGCTGGAAATTAAGTCAATGGAGCCATGCACGCCTTTATCAGCAGTCAGAACGTATCTGAGAAGGCAAGACTGGCTGTGCATAGAGGAGTACTTGTTCCTACACTCATGAATGGCAGTGAAAGTTGGGTGTGGCAGAAGAAGCATAGAAGTAAAATGAATGCAGTGGAAATGACAAGTCTGCGGAGTATAGCTGGAGTGAAATTGATGGACAAAGAAAGGAACAGTGTGATAAGGGAATATTGCGGTATGGTAGAAGAAGTAGTGACTAAGATAGAAAAAGGTATGCTTAGATGGTTCGGACACGTGGAGAGGATGGATGAAAGTAGACTAACGAAACAGATTTATCAGAAGAGAGTGAATGGGCAAACTGGTTTGGGGCGACCTCGACGTACATATATGAATCAAATAGAAGACGTTTTGGAAAAAGGTCAGGCCAAGAGGCGTGTGTGTATGAAAACATTTATGAAAGTGGAAGAAGCGAAAGTTGTATGCCAGAATCGTAGCAAGTGGAATGCCATAGTCTCTGCCTACCCCGATGGGAGACAGGCGTGACGATATGTATGTATGTATGTATTTAATTGACCTGGGTAAATTGTTCTGTCAGATATCTTCATGAGCTTTACGAAAATCTGATGTAGGAGGCTAATATCTTTTATACGATAAATTCGACAACTCGGAGGTGTTTCTAGGCTCAAATCACTCTTGAAACTATATGACTCTTTTAGACTCTCTCCCGTTGGCAACAATTTATCAAATCAGCCTTTCACTGTCCACTGCTGGATGAAGGCCTTTCCCAATTTTCGTTTTCCACGCGTCTGTACAGGTTTGTACAAGGTTTCATTTCGAATTCTTCTTCTCCACGCCATGACCTCGTTAGTTAACCAGCAGGTGTATCTCTTGCAGGCGAGGATGGCTTACGCCCCGCAGAAATTTATTCAGTACTAAACAAAGAACCCTTATAGTTTTTCTAACTAACTAACTATCTTCACGCTGTATCCCTGACGGGTTAGTCAGAGAGGACAGATCGCCAGGCTTCGCGATCCATGCATACTTCTTTCGCTTCTTCGAGATTCATCAATCGCTTCATACACGCACGTCTGGGTATCCGAGTACTTTTGACCTTTCCGTTTTTGAGCAATCTGCTCACGTGGTCTTCATATGTAAGTCGCGGCCTACCCTGACTCCTTCTACCCTCTACTTTTGAACAATATATATTCTTCGTCAATCGTTCCTCACTCATTCGTTGGACGTGTCCAAACCAACGGAGCACGCCCTTTTCCAGCTTAACGCTGACACTTTCATTCAAACCTGCCAAATTGCGTATCACTTCGTTACGTATTCGGCCAGCCAAGGTAACGCCGCACAACTTTCGAAGTGATCGCATCTCCACAGCATTCAATTTACTTTCATGCATCTGCTGACATACCCAGGTTTCACTACCGTAAAGCAAAGTTGGCACTAGCACTGCGTTATGAATCGCCAGTCGTGTTTCTTTTACGATGCTTTGTCGCTTTACTAACTGGGACAAAGCACCGTTAACTTTGTTTCCGGCAGCTACTCGCCGTTCCACATCCGAATCACATCTTCCATCCGCGCTAAACATACTTCCTAAATACACAATTTCATTCACTTGCTCTAGACGTTCCTGGTTTACCCTAATCTCGCATTTAGTTCTTACGTCACCTCTTTCAAATACTAGAACCTTAGTTTTACTTGCATTCAAGCGGAAGTTACCTTAGTTTTACTATATCCGTTATACCATTCTGCCAGTAGCTTAGTTCACAACTAGAAGGTAAAAGCATATTTCTGAAAATTAACTCCGGTTACTTTTAGAGTCCACCTTTAGAATTCTTCGGTCAGATTTCCTACACATCTCCCTATCCTTCGCAAGGTCTTCAACATCCTTTGTAATGAGTCCAACAACGCGCATGTCATTTTCTACCCCACGGCGTTTTGGGTCTACCTGGCGAAGGTGGCATTACGAGGCACTTGATACATGACTGGTTCAGCCGAGGCGACACTCTGGAGAAAAGGAATACTTGCAGATGCAAGTATTCCTTCCAGACTTCGATTGCCGTATTAGTTTACTTTATGTTAATACTTTTAAAAGGAAACTCCGTGAATACTATCTCTCTACACTGTAAATTTATTTTATTTATACTTATTTTGTAATAAAATATATATTTATTTTGTATTTGTTTATAATTTATTTGTATTTATTTGTATTGTTTTGTATTTATATGTTGTTATATATCATATAATTTTATGTAGATACACTCTTTTGTATGTGTTTGATTTTAGTTCTGTCTTTGCTCTCTTACTTACACACTTTTTATTGTTATTTTCGTACTTCTTCACGTTCTCCTGTCGCCGGTCTGCTGGGAGATATTTCTTATGGAAATAAGCAGTATCATTGTACCTATATCTCCTTCAACTGTTGTTACTGTAACTTAGTGTGTACATAAATAAATAATAAATATTGCATTTTGCGCTGGCTGTGGCGAGCTGCTGTTGTAATTTTTCAAGCCGCCTATAAATCCTTCTACTTTGCAGAACGACTACCATGTTACTATCAGCCGGAACCTAATGTTCTCATCATGCCGGTAACAATATTATTTTTCTACTACGGCCTGCTGCATAGATATAGGTAGGAGAGACTGTGCGAGCAAGCAGGACATCTGTGTCAATGGAGCCTTAAAGTTTTTTTTTATACCGCTGAGGTGGCAGACAAGAGGTGCTGCTGCACGAGCGCGGTCGTCGCTGCAAAAACCGTCTAAGACCCCTTTTGATGAACCCCTTACCGTCCATAGAAATCGTTGGGAAATAAACTTCTCAGAAACTTCATCGTATAACTTTAAGAAGAACTACAAAAACTACAAAAACAAATTGATTATCTTAGTAGCCATCGAGTAATTACTTTAATAAAGTGTAGTCGGTACTGTTAATTTTGCATTTGTTTTATCAACGATAAACATTATGATAGGGGTATGTCGGATGGATCGTCGACTTAGAAAAGACGAGTGGGCCAGACGGTTAACACATAATTGTGATAATAATTGTATTTTCTCACGCTTTTAAGCTTACAACACAACAAGTCTTGTAAACCTTAAGATTTCAGGGAAGATAAATTAAAGGTAAGGATTTTACCAGACTATTTCCAAATAGGGAAATAATGGAAGTACGGGTGATAACTAAACGGATCGCGCCAACATCAGGTGCACAGTGGAAGAAAGTCGATATAAATCGGTAGAACTATATATTATTTGCCACTTGTAAAGTATAGTTCCTTTTGTGTGTTTCACATATGTTCTTGACTATGACAATGATTACGGTACAGTCATCTACCACGTTAACCAGAGATTAACCTTATTTTATATCCTACTAAAGTCGCTTCAACCCAACGGTCTAATTATCAGATGCGTTTATCGGGAAATAACTTTGGCCTATGTCCGTCTCCTGGCTCTAAGCTCCCGCCCCACCAATTTTCAGCCAAATCGGTACAGCCGTTGTTGATTTATAAATAGTGTAACTAACACGACTTTCTTTTATATATATAGACTAATTGACGCCCGCGGCTTCGCTCGCGTATAGAAGTTTTCCCGTTCCCGTTTCCCACAGGAACTTGTTCCCGGGATAAAAAGTAGCCTATGACCGTCTCCTGGATCTAGGCTACCTCCTCACCAATTTTCAGCCAAATCGGTACAGTAGTTGTTGAGTTATAAATAGTGTAACTAACACGACTTTCTTTTATATATATAGATGTTATTGACATACATTCAAAGATAAGTGAACATTTTGATAAAGACAAGTAGTTATACATCGATTAATAATAAACCATGTCTTTGCCCCCACCCCCTGTACTTACTCCATTTACCTAAAGTTTCTTATTTACTAAACGAGTTATCTCCGAGGCCCAAGCACCTCACAAGCTAACTGTGTATGTGCTGAATAACGGACGAGGCAACGGCACAGGCGACCATACGGTACTCGTTCCCAAAAATGGCTAAAGTCAATTAGGATAACAATCAGCATTCGACTGCCTCTGTGGCGTGGTGGGAGTGCGTCAGACTGCTACGCAAGAGGTTGTGGGTTCGATTCCCACCATTGATAAAACTTTGTGTGATGAGCACGATGGTTTATTCTGTCTGGGTTGTATGTTATGTCTGGATGTTATTTATCTATAATATATATGTATTTAGAAATATATAAGTATGTTTATCAGTTAACTGATTACTATAGTACAAGCTCTGCTTAGTTTGAAATCAGATGGCGTTGTGTGAGTTGTCCCAACGATATTTATCTTAATATATAAAAGGCAAAATCCAGATTCACTGGTGACAATTAACGCCCTTGGACCTAGATACCTGAAATTTTGCACAGAGGTTTCTTCTATGATGTAGGCAAGAATTAAGGCCAAGCTCTGCTTAGTTTGAAATCAGATGGCGTTGTGTGAGTTGCCTCAACGATATTTTTTTATTTACATTGATTATTAGTTGCGCTTAGCAGCCAAATATAAGTAAACGCCAGGCTCCTAATCCAGATAGGAATTAGAAGCAACTAGGAATACAGTAAGATAAATAAGGAGATTTATAACCTAAACAAAGAGTTAACCATGCAAATATTAATCTGTTGATAGCACTGAACATAGGGTCATAGTTCAAATGAGAAAATATACAGTAGACTTAGAGAACTCCTGATAATTGGCCAAAATAATTGGTTCTCAAATCAGCTGTTCGTTTTAAACTGACTTTAAAGAAGTTATATATATCACACTAATCCTACTTTTACTATAAAAGTTTGTAAGTTTGGATGTTTGTACCTTTCACGCAAAATCTACTGAATGGATTTTGATGAAACTATCTTCAAACTGATTTAACTACTAAAGGCTACTTTTTATCCCGAGAACAAGTTCCTGTGGGAAACGGGAACGGAAAACTTTACCATGCGTGACGCGGGTGTCAACTACTATTATATACAATGAAAGTTTGTTTGGATCTGGTTATCTATTTCACGCTAAAATCATCTCGGAAAGAAGTACGAGTGGGTGTGGGAGTTCTCGTATAGGTTAGAAGACCGCCTTAGCCTTTGTGCATGAGAAATAATTCAAACAAAATTTCAACCAAAAAATCTATTCGATGCATATTGGTCCGATTGAGTCGATGTGTAAAACAGGTCCATGGTTACCGCTACTACCATAAGGCATTGCCCATGGCACTCTCAAGCCCTTTGCAACTCATGTCAAATCATTGATTGCTTACGAGATTATAGAAAGAAACACACTTACCCGTATATAAAATTAAAAAGGTATGGAATTTTGTACATAAAGCAAACCATTGGAATCACATATATTTTTAATTATCTTTATTCAATTTCATATTCGACGTTATACAAATTGGTAAAACCCAAGACTCATATTTAACAAAAAGTTCGTATTATAAAACAGCACATAACGATACGTTACAATCTATGCCTTGACGTGGTTTTGGGCTCAATGTGTAGTCTATCTGGAACAGCGACAGACGGTGGGTGAGATACATACACCGATTTGAAAGCCAAGTGCTCTGCAGATGTTGTTGCAACTTGCGTTATTGCAACTTTTTGACATTAACGGAATATCCTCGAACGCTGCTTGTTTATTGTTGTACTCTGAAACAAGAAAGAAACAAATATATATATTTAACCATATTTAAATAAAATAAAATAAAATAAATATACATCACGCCTTATCCCCGAAGGGGTGGCAGAGGCATATTATATGCCCACTTTTCACCGTGTGGATTCCTGTTCCACGTAATAGGTGGTGAGCCCATTGCCGTGTTTAAATAGACATATTTTAGTGTAGATCGAAATTACTAAAACTTTATTTGACTTGATAAAATCATACAATTACCTGCATCAAAGCTCAAATTAGGATCTTCTACTTCATTAGCGTTAGGAACATCATCAGCCGGCCTCGACGTCGTGGTTTGTGTATTGTCTCCTGTGTACAACATAGAAGAAATTAAATTGAAATTATATTCGTAAATTTTATGTATAAGTAAATTTTTATTAAAGTGGAAAAAGACAATTTGATTCGAGACAGGGATTGAACCTGTGACCTTTGCCTAACCAGGGCAATGTTCTAGCCACCTGAACTACCCGAACCGTATCGAAGTTGAAATTCTCCACCTTATTTATATCGTCATTTTAAGAGTATGACCAGAGCCATCTATCGAGCTAATGAACAACTCGATACCAATGAACAGTGTTACAACTATTTTTAAACATTGATGCAATGGACTCCACTCAGTATATTGATAATTTTTTTAAAGCAATTATTTGCTAAATTTCTCATAAATTTTTCACTTTAATAAAAATTTATGAGAAATTTAGCAAATAATTGCTTTAAAAAAATTATCAATTATGTATAAGTAGTTTTGTAACAATGAATTAATATGAAACTTGCATGCATTGGAAAGTATACTAAATAACAAGAAAGGAATTTTTGTTTGTATTCAAAAGTAATTGTTATCAAAGTCAAAGAAATAGAGATTAGCTTGAGTGTGACTTAAAAAAAGCATCCTCATTGTATGCTCACATTCAATTGCTTAAGCGAATAAGGACTAAAGCCTTCCTACAATAGTTTGTTTGGATGCAATTAATAAGTCATTATAAAGAAATATGTAATATTACCCTTTTTAGTGCACTCACAGCGTCCATTGACACAGGTGCCATTATCAAGCCCCTTGAGGCGACACACACCGCTGCAAACCCATGGTCTACACATATTTGTGGCAAGTGAAGATTGTAAGTCTGAATCATATATTTCTGCAACATAATGGATATAATCAATAATATTCAGTAATATTAAAAGTCGTCAATCGTTGATTTTTCTTAAACACAAAATTATTCTATTAAATATCACAGAAACGATAATAATTACCTTCAAAATTGTTCAAGATCTGTTCCGATTGCTGAGTCTCATCATTAAGTCCATCAGGAGCATTAAACGTTTCTTAAAGATAAAATTAGTAAAAAAATATTATAAAATATTAGCTTAAAAAGGAGAAGCTACTAAAAGAGTGGTAAAATTTACTTTAGAGTGCAAAGCACGAAATACATACATATAATTTAATGAGCCCAACTACATCCTCGTATATGACTAGGTCTGATAGACTTTTACGTGCGCACGCTAGGTTGTGGATAGAGCTATATGCTCAAGTTTTTCCAAACATATACAACATGAGGTTCTTCAAAAGTGAGCAGAAACGTTTTAATGGGGTCAACAGCGCAAGTATAACACTTTTGGTATGGCATGGCAAACGTCCGTGTAACATCGGGACTGATAAGTAAGTAATCGTAAGCCACTTTAGTGGAATTAAAGAAATCCCCTTTTTCGTAATACAGAGTAGTCCATAAGATAAGAGGACGTTTTCTTTTTTATGTGTCTCTGAACACAATTAAATTAAGAATATGTCAATCATATGCCGCCATATTTGAGCGATTTAAATTATAGATACCTTCATATGCACGACGATCACACTTGCAACGTCCATTGACACAAGCTCCTCCAGGGAACTTAAGTCTCCGACATCTCTGGTTACATTCTTGAGGATTACATTGCCGCGGTGAAAGGACTTCTTCAACAAGCGGAGCAAAAACTACAAAATAATATGAAAAACAGGCGGGTAAAACTAGTTTCTGGGAAAACTAAGGGCTTATAAGTCAAATATTAAAATTTAAGAGATTTGAATGTGAACTCTAAAAATACTTTAAAGACAAAAGTGATTAGGCACCTTCAGGTTTACGGAAATTATCACACTTGCAACGGCCGTTCACGCAAATCCCTCCTTTAAATTTAAGCCTTCGACATCTCTGGTCGCATTCTTGATTGTTACAGCTGCGCACATGAGTTGCGTCTTCATATTCATCAAAACTCTGCATTTCACCTGCGAACACTCATCATGTATATCAAAGTGGCATTTATAAACTAAAATTTCCAATAAAATTCCCGTGAGATTTTGCTTTACTCTGCATGTTTATCGCCATTAAATACTGCTCCTGCTCTTTAACCCCCCAACCGAAAACGCGATGACATTTTTTAAGAACATTTATTCTAATTAAAACTTTAAAAGAAGTATTATTCTTTTTGTCAGGATATTTTCAATTGATAATGTAGCGGCCGGTGTCGAACCCCTTCGCGACAGGAGAGACTTTGCCTCCTTGTGCATGTTCTATCGCCTGTAGAACGGTCTGTGCTCTGAGGAGTTGTTTGATATGATGCCCACGGCTACTTTCTATCATGGCACCGCTCACCATAGACAGGGTGTTCACCCTCACACTTTGCGTCCGGAGTGCACGCATATGGTTAGGTCCGATAGAGGCTTTTTTTCGCGTACGGTTAGATTGTAAAATGAACTCCCTGCCTGGGTTTTCCCGAACGTCTAAACTACGGGGTTCTTTAAAAGAAGTTTTAGAAAGTTTATAAAGGGTCGGAAGCGCTAGTGCTGCACCTCTGGTGTTGTACTCGTCCGTACGCTACGGTGACCATTTTCCATCAGGTAGGCTTATCTGCCACCTCAGAGGAATAAAAAAATGTAACTCAAGAGCAGGCTCCACAGTCGTATAAAAGGACAAGTTTTGTGTTCATTTTATAAATCTGCCCCATTACGCTACGATTATCTTCAACAAAGATTAAATATAATATCAATGCAATGAATGCATACTTTCTTTGTTTATAAACTCCCTGCAGTTCTATTCAAAATCAGTTTTGGTTAAGCACTTAAATCTATTAAGGTGATACGTGAACGCAAATTTTCGGGATTATGAAGCACGAATATCAAATACTAGCAAGGTACTTACCATCGCTGGTGTCAGTGTTAATCACCGAAGCGTTGATGAGACATACAGTAGAAAGAATAATTATAATTTTTCCACACATCTTTACTTTCTCTATCTAGCTGTTTACAAGAAAACACTGAACCAACTATACCTTACAAATCCTTTTCAGTCTTTATATAGTAACTTAGTGTTGTAATCGGGGCTTCACCGTTATTCACCACCTAATCATTATCATAGCTTAACCTAGAACCTTCCTTTGATAATAAATGTAGATGACACACATTGAAAGGTAAGGTACATTATTATTGATAAAATTAAATTACAATAGATGAACATCTTCATCTCCAAGCGTTCAGTAACACTAAATGCAGGCCTAGTCTTAGACTGTCTAGATCTAGGCCTTTCCGGTTATGTTTGTTGTATGATAAAATCTAGGTTGTTTATACAGCTCATGACCCATACTTTAAAGTTATCAATTTAATAACATAGAATTTCTATGATAAGATAGCATTCTAGAGGGTATAAATATTAAGCTAGCAGGCACTTTTATTGTATAGCTTGCTGGATCATTTGCAAATAAACAAATAACTCCGCAAATATGAAACTCTTAGTCATCACATTCGCGATAGTTCTCGTCGCGCAGTTTGCTAATGCTGCTGCCGATAAATCTGACTTTAATGACTTGACAGAAGTGCAAGAAAGAGAAGATTATCCAGTTGAAGAACTGCAACATCTTGGTGAGTAACTGATCCTTATAGCTCTATATCAGAATAGTTATTCTGAGTTTCTCATAAATTATATTTTTGTTCACTTTACTGAATACTTACAAATATAATTATTACACCTCCTCAAAGAATCAGTGAAAATTGGATACAAAGCAAGCAATCTTTTGATTTAATTTGCCTATTCTAACATTGTTTTTTTCATAATGAACCTCAAAACATTACAATATTTTTTCTTTTTTTTTTTTCAAAAAACGTCGATAGTGACACCGAGACTGAAGACCTCCCAAACATGATGAGAAGGTGCAATACCGCAAGCTGTAATAATTTATGCAGAAGGCTTGGCTTTAGAGTTGGTGTATGTATCGCTGCCACCACCTGTCAATGTCGTAGATAAACGGTTGTTATAAAAGGAAGTACTAAAAACCAATGAATACGTAATTCTGGAATATACTACGCATGTGTCTTTGCATACTGTAGTTGCATGTATAAATATTTAACTAAGTACCCAAATTTATTAAATTCACCATTGTTTTTAATTTTTATGTATAGGAAGAGTAAGTACTTATAATGTAATGCTTAGATTTTAAATATAAGTCAATTTCAGTAATTATATGTTAATATTTTAAAAATCATTAAATGATAATATAATTTATATTTTAACTTGTTGTATACTTTAATTGACCTGGGTAAATTGTTCTGTCAGATTTCTTCATTAGTTTTACGGAAATCTGATGTAGGAGGTTAATATCTTTTTTACGATAAATTTGACAACTCGGATATGTTTCTTGGTTCAAATCACTCTTGAAACTATATGATTCTTTAAGACTCTCTCCCGCACCGTCCACTGCTGGATGTAGGCCTTTCCCAATTTTCGTTTTCCACGCGGCCGTACAGGTTTGTACAAGGTTTCATTTCGAATTCTCCTTCTCTACACCATGACCTCGTTAGTTAACCAGCAGGTGTATCACTTGCAGGTGAGGATGGCTTACGCCCAGAAGATCTGTATTCTGTACTAAACAAAGAACTCTAATAGTTTTACTATATCCGTTATTCCATTCTGCCAGTAGCTTAGTTCACAACTAGAAGGTAAAAGCAAGCTGAAATTGTGTGTTATTGAGTCCACCCTTTGAATCCTTCGGTCAGATTTCCTACACATCTCCCTATCCTTCGCAAGGTCTTCAACATCCTTTGTAATGAGTCCAACAACGCGCATGTCATTTTCTACTCCACGACGTTTTGAGTGTACCTGGCGAAGGTGGCATTACGAGGCACTTGATACATGACTGTTTCAGCCGAGGCGACACTCTGGAGAAAAGGAATACTTGCAGATGCAAGTATTCCTTCCAGACTTCGATTGCCGTATTTGTTTACTTAATGTATGTAATGTAAAAGGAAACTCCGTGAATACTATATCTCTACACTGTAAATTTATTTAATTTATAATTATTTTGTAATAAAATATATATTTATTTTGTATTTGTTTATATATGTAAGTAAATTTATTTGTATTTATTTGTATTGTTTTGTATGTTGTTTTATATGTTGTTATATATCATATAATTTTATGTAAATACACTCTTTTGTGTGTGTGTGATTTTATTTCTGTCTTTGCTTTCTTACTTACACACTTTTTATTGTTATTTTCGTACTTCTTCACGTTCTCCTGTCGCCGGTCTGCTGGGAGATATTTCTTATAGAAATAAGCAGTGTCATTGTACCTATATCTCCTTCAACTGTTATTACTGTAACTTAGTGTGTACATAAATAAATAAATAAATATTGCATTTTCCGCTGGCTGTGGCGACCTGCTGTTGTAATTTTTCAAGCCGCCCGTCAGAACAGAACCATTAAAGCCATTCTTGGAAGGGTGCCCTTTCGATCGCATAATTTTTTTCAGCATAATGTAGTATGGCATAACAGTTTCAGTATAAAGTTTTCTCGCATAAATTATGATAAGCAGAGTGTTATAAACGCATAATGTATTTATTGGCATAACATTAACTTACTCTAATTTTTTTATCATAATTTTAATTAGCATAAATGTAAAGGGTATAATTGTTATACGCCTAAAGATAATTTATCATAAAATACAAAACGCATTATGGAGGTATGGATAATCGTTTAAATCATAAATGAATAATAATTTGACTAAGAATATTTAAGAATATATATATATAATATATATTTATTTTATATATTATTGAATTATATAATAAACAATCATCTCACTCATAGCCAAGTTTTTAAGCTGAAACATATAAAACGATATTTTAAGAGTTATTTTTTTTTAGACTAGTCTTGAGCAAAGTCGTAAACAGGTTCGACGACGAGCGAAGCGAGGAGGAGCGTTAGGTTACTTGTGACCACAACGCGCGAGCCGAGCGACCGAAGCGAGCGGTCCGCGGCAGCGGCCGGCGATGCGCCAGAATAGAATTGCTCGTTTTAATCTACCTACTTTCTTTTTGTATTTTATTTATATATTCTATATATAAGTGTTGAAATTTTGAACTTCAGTATAGTGACTATCGACATTTTCAATCAGTGGTTTTTACAATCACGTAAAAAAAAATATAAAAAGTAAACATTTTATGCGGGTATATCATTATTATAAAAAAGTCATGGGAAAATAAAGTATGCCTAATGATTTATTCTGTTTGAACGTTATGCGAAACGAAGAGTATGCCAAAAAACGTTATGCAGTTTTAAGTTATGCCTCTAAAATTTATGCAACCCAATACGGACCCTTCTTGGAAGGGGTAGACAGGTACTAACTGTACACCAACATTTCATCAGTAGTACATTTATATCACGCATATGGTGAGTCTAGTGCCGTGTTGAATTGGATGTTGCAGATTGTGGCTGATTTTTCAAGCCGCCTATAAACCCTTCTACTTTGCAGAACGACTACCATGTTACTATCAGCCAGAACCTAATGTTCTCATCATGCCGGTAACAATATTATTTTCTACTACGGCCTGCTGCATAGATATAGGTAGGAGGGACTGTGCGAGCAAGCAGGACATCTGTGTCAACGAAGCCTTAAAGTTTTTTTTATACCGCTGAGGTGACAGACAAGCATGCCGACCGAAACTTCTCACGCTTTTAAGCTTACAACACAACAAGTCTTGTAAACCTTAAGATTTCAGGGAAGATAAATTAAAGGTAAGGCTTTTTACCTGATTATTTCCAAATAGGGAAATAATGGGAGTACGGGTGATAACTAAACGGATCGCGCCAACATCAGGTGCACAGTGGAAGATAGTCGAAATCGGTAGAACTATATATTATTTGCCACTTGTAAAGTATAGTTCCTTTTGTGTGTATCACATATGTTCTTGACTATGGCAATGATTACGGTACAGTCATCTACCACGTTAACCAGAGATTAAACTTATTTTATATCTTACTAAAGTCGCTTCAACCCAACGGTCTAATTATCAGATGCGTTTATCGGGAAAGAACTTTGGCCTATGTCCGTCTCCTGGCTCTAAGCTACCTCCCCACCAATTTTCAGCCAAATTGGTACAGCCGTTGTTGATTTATAAATAGTGTAACTAACACGACTTTCATTTATATATATAGACTAGTTGACGCCCGCGGCTTCGCTCGCGTAGAGAAGTTTTCCCGTTCCCGTTTCCCACAGGAACTTGTTCCCGGGATAAAAAGTAGCCTATGACCGTCTCCTGGCTACCTCCTCACCAATTTTCAGCCAAATCGGTACAGCCGTTGTTGAGTTATAAATAGTGTAACTAACATGACTTTCTTTTATATATCTAGATGTTATTGACATACATTCAAAGATAAGTGAACATCTTGATAAAGACAAGTAGTTATACATCGATTAATAACATACCATGTCTTTGCCCCCACCCCCTGTACTTACTCCATTTACCTAAAGTTTCTTATTTACTCAACGAGTCATAATTAAAGATGGCTTAAGGTCCACACCGAAATCTCCTAGGTCCAAGCCACCTCACCAGCTAACTGTGTGTGTGCTGAATAATGGACGAGGCAAAGGCACCGGCGCCCATACGGTACTCGTTCGCAATAATGGCAAAAGTCAATTAGGATAACAATCAGCATTCGATTGCCTCTGTGGCGGGTGGGAGTGCGTCAGACTGCTACGCAAGAGGTTGTGGGTTCGATTCCCACCATTGATAAAAGTTTGTGTGATGAGCACAATGGTTTATTCTGTACGGGTTGTCTGTTATGTCTGGATGTTATTTATCTATAATATGTATGTATTTAGAAATATATAAGTATGTTTATCAGTTATCTGATTACTATAGTACAAGCTCTGCTTAGTTTGAAATCAGATGGCGTTGTGTGAGTTGTCCCAACGATATTTATCTTAATATATAAAAGGCAAAATCCAGATTCACTGGTGACAATTAACGCCCTTCGACCTAGATACCTGAAATTTTGCACAGAGGTTTCTTCTATGATGTAGGCAAGAATTAAGGCCAAGCTCTACTTAGTTTGAAATCAGATGGCGTTGTGTGAGTTGCCTCAACGATATTTATTTATTTACATTGATTATTAGTTGCGCTTAGCAGCCAAATATAAGTGAACGCCAGGCTCCTAATCCAGATAGGAATTAGAAGCACCTAGGAATACAGTAAGATAAATAAGGAGATTTATTACCTAAACAAAGAGTTAACCATGCAAATATTAATCTGTTGATAGCACTGAACATAGGGTCATAGTTCAAATGAGAAAATATACAGTAGACTTAGAGAACTCCTGATAATTGGCTAAAAATAATTGGTTCTCAAATCAGATGTTCGCTTTAAACTGACTTTAAAGAAGCTATATATATATATATATATATATCACACTAATCCTACTTTTACTATAAAAGTTTGTAAGTATGGATGTTTGTACCTTTCACGCAAAATCTACTGAATGGATTTTGATGAAACTACGAGTTCAAACTGATTTAACTACTAAAGGCTACTTTTTATCCCGAGAACAAGTTCCTGTGGGAAACGGGAACGGAAAACTTTACCATGCGTGCCGCGGGTGTCAACTACTATTGTATACAATGAAAGTTTGTTTGGATCTGGTTATCTATTTCACGCGAAAATCATCTCGGAAAGAAGTTCGAGTGGGTGTGGGAGTTCTCCATGGGTGTCGAGAAAATTTTACCACGCGAAAGGAGCCGCGGATTTTAACTAGTATGATCATAGAGGTGTAATATGAATCACTATTTAATCATCTGGAAAGTTCGTTGAAAGGATGTAGTGTGCTTGACAGAGACCAAGCGCAAGGGCAGCGAAATCTTGGAGCTCCCGGGTGGGGTGCTCGCGCTATGGTCTGGAGTACCAGAGAGCGAGCGTGGCAGTCGCGGGGTTGGACTTTTGTTGTCCACGCGATTGGCCTCCGGTATGTATGAGTACAAACTGGTAGATCCCAGAATCCTCTAGATCCGTCTAAAACTTGGTTTGACGAAGATTTTTCTGGTAGCTGCTTACGCGCCAGTATCTTCGTCGAACGCGAGTGAGCTAGAGGACTTCTGGGAGAGTATGAGAGAAGCTCTAAATGTGATAGAAGGAAATGAAAGACTTATAGTATGTGGAGACTTGAATGGATGGGTGGGTACCACTCGCGATGGTTTTGAGTCGGTACTCGGGAAGTATGGGGATAAAAGGGTAAACGACGCTGGCAAGCTTATACTGGCATTTTGTAAGGATAAGGATTTGTTTGTGGCGAACACAATGTTCAACCACAAACAAATTCATATGTATACGAGGAGATGTAAGACAAAGAGAAGCATGATAGATCTATTCTTAATGGATAGTCGGCTCCGTAAACTGGTGATGGACACAAGGGTTTATCGAGGCGCTGAGCTGGGCTCTGACCACTACCTAGTCATAAATAGGATTAGGGGTCTGTTCGCGGGTTGGCGTCATCGCACCGAGTGTCCTGAACCTGAGCCGACTTATAGTATCAAAAGCTGGAAGTTGCAGGATGCATCCATTAGGGATAAATAATATAAATAAAGGGTAGCCGAAAAGCTTGGCGACGTCAATGTTAGTAGTGAGAATGTGGAAAGTGTATGGCAGAACCTTAGGGATAGTATGGTAAATGCCGCTGTGGAAGTGTGTGGAGAAACGAAAAGAGGCAGTAGTAATAAGTGTGATGCATGGTGGAATGAGGAAGTGAAAGAAGCAGTTCGAATAAAGAAGAAAGCATTGTTAGACTACTTAGCCTCGCGGAATGATTTTAATATGAAAGAGAGATACAAGCTGCAAAAAGTTAACACGAAGGCACTGATAGAAGAAGCTCGTGAAAGGTGAAGAAATAAGCGGATGAAAAGTTGTCGTCCAATTTCCGGGATAATGCCAAGCTCTTCTGGAAAGAAGTAGGCAAGACCCGGAGTTGTTCGACAATCTGCAGTATGAATAAAGTGCTTAGTGTTAACAATGACGTCCTAACAGACCAAACTGACGTCCTGCAGAGATGGAGTGAATATTATGGAAAGATGTATGCAAGAAAAGACGGAGATGCCACTTTGGGAAGTAGAGCTCACTTCGATGCTCTGGATCCCGATGTCATTGAAGTCTTTAGTATGAAAGAAATTGAACAAGCGATAAGAAGTATGAAATGTGGTAAGGCTGCGGGAAAAGACAGAGTTACTGCTGAGATGATCACGTACGGTGGGTCGCGCGTCTGGGACACATTATGTCTGTTATGCAACTTGTGCTGGCGGACGGGTGAGGTCCCAGATGACTGGCGAATAGCAGTTGTAGTACCTATTTACAAAGTGAAAGGCTCGAGTCTAAACTGCTCCAGCTACAGGGCGATTAGCTTGGTCAGCTTAGCTAGTAAAGTGTATGCAAAGGTTATAACGGCAAGAATGCAAGAAAAGTCTGAAAGGTATTTATGGGAGGCTCAATGCGGATTCCGGCGTGGAAGAGGTTGCATGGATCAAGTGTTTTCTCTCCGCATGATCGCGGAGAAGTTTCTGGCTATTAGCCAGAAGGTTTTCTGCGCTTTTGTGGATCTGGAGAAAGCATTTGATAACGTTGTGAGGGAAACTTTGTGGGATTTGCTGCCCGGATATGGTGTGAACGGCTCGCTACTGCGGGCAATACAGTCGCTTTATAGAGACTGTAAGGCTTGCGTGCGAGTAGGGGGGGATGTGTCACCTCTTTTTGATATCGGTACAGGCGTTAAACAGGGTTGTGTCATGTCCGCCTGGCTGTTCATAGTGTATCTGGACAGTTGCCTGCAGAAGTTGAAAGATTGTGATATGGGTGTAAATTTGGGTGACTTTAAAGTAAACTGTCTGCTGTACGCTGATGATGCGGTGCTCATGGCCTCATCAGGAGCCGACCTTCAGGCATTAGTCACTAATATGAAAGAGAAAAGAGGAGTATGAAAGTAAGGGTCTTCGCTTGAATGCAAGTAAAATTAAGGTTCTAGTATTTGAAAGAGATGACGTAAGAACCAAATGCGAGATTAGGGTAAACCAGGAACGACTAGAGCAATTGAATGAAATTGTGTATTTAGGGAGTATTTTTAGCGCGTATGGAAGATGTGATTCGGATGTAGAACGGCGAGTAGCTGCCGGAAACAAAGTTAACGGTGCTTTGTCCCAGTTAGTAAAGCGACAAAGCATCGTAAAAGAAGCACGACTGGCGATTCATAACGCAGTGCTAGTGCCAGCTTTGCTTTACGGTAGCGAAACCTGGGCATGTCAGCATATGCATGAAAGTAAATTGAATGCTGTGGAGATGCGACCACTTCGAAAATTGTGCGGCGTTACTTTGGCCTACCGAATACGTAACGATGTGATACGCAATATGGCAGGTTTGAATTAAAGTGTCAGCGTTAAGCTGGAAAAGGGCGGGCTCCGTTGTTTTGGACACGTCCAACGAATGAGTGAGGAATGATTGACGGAGAATATATATTGTGCGAAAGTAGAGGGTAGAAGAAGTCAGGGTAGGCCGAGACTTACTTATGAAGACCACGTGAGCAGATTGCTCAAAAACGGAAAGGTCAAAAGTACTCGGATACCCAGACGTGCGTGTAGGAAGCGATTGATGAATCTTGAAGAAGCGAAAGAAGTATGCATGGATCGCGAAGCCTGGCGATCTGTCCTCTCTCACTATCCCGTCAGGGATACATTGTGAAGATAGTTAGTTAGTTATTTTGTTAAATATAACAGAAACGATAATAATTACCTTCAAAATTGTTCAAGATCTGTTCCGATTGCTGAGTCTCATCATTAAGTCCATCAGGAGCAGTAAACGTTTCTTAAAACTGATTTGACTGCCTCTGTGGCGCGGTGGGAGTTCGATTCCCACCCAGGATAAAACTTTGTGTGATGAGCACGATGGTTTATGTGTCTGGGTGTTATTTATCTATAATATGTATGTATTTAGAAATATATAAGTATGTTTATCAGTTATCTAGATCCCATAACACAAGCTAATATTAGCTTACTTTGGGCTAGATGGCGCTGTGTGAAAAGTGTCCGACAATATTTATATTTATTTATTTAAAAATAAAATTAGTAAAGAAATATTATAAAATTTTAGCTTTAAAAGGAGAAGCTACTGAAAGAGTGGTAAAATACCTTTTAAAGTGTAAAGCACGAAATTCATTTATTATTTAATTTGCCCTACTACATCCTCGTATATGACTAGTTCCGATAGACTTCTACGTGTGCACTAGGTTGTGGAACGAGCTATATGCTCAAGTTTATTCAAACATCTACAACATTCAGTCCGAGACTACCAGGACTTTAATTGGTCGTGGTAATAAGTGTCTAGCACATGAGATCTTTTAGCCTTTTTGTTACCACCACTAAAAAGGGCAACGGGTTAAAAATTTCTTCCAAATTTAACATCTAAAATAGACACATTTTATTTTATTAAGTTTATTCGGCCCTTTAGAAGCACCCCAGTTCCGTGCTTCGGAAGGCACGTTAAGCCGTCGGTCCTGGTTGCTAATAAAATGGCAGTCGTTAGGCCAAGTTGAAGGCCTTATGGGCGGCTTAAAAAATGTCAAGAGCAGGTTGCCACAGCCTGCTTCTGTCCATTTCAACACGGCAATGGTGGTGACACCTGTTACGTGGGACAAAAATGCATACGGTGAAATGTGGGCGTTTATTATGCTTCTGCCTACCCCTTCGGGGATAAAGGCGTGACACTATGTATGTATGTATGTACAACATGGGTATCTTCAAAAGTGAGCAGAAACGTTTTAATGGGGTCGACAGCGCAAGTATAACACTTTTGGTATGGCATGGCAAACGTCCGTGTAACATCGGGACTGATAAGTAAGTAATCATAAGCCACTGTAGTGGAATTAAAGAAATCCCCTTTTTCGTAATACAGAGTAGTCCATAAGATAAGAGGACGTTTTCTTTTATATGTGTCTCTGAACACAATTAAATTAAGAATATGTCAATCATATGCCGCCATATTTGAGCGATTAAAATTATAGATACCTTCATATGCACGACGATCACACTTGCAACGTCCATTGACACAAGCTCCTCCAGGGAACTTAAGTCTCCGACATCTCTGGTTACATTCTTGAGGATTACATTGCCGCGGTGAAAGGACTTCTTCAACAAGCGGAGCAAAAACTACAAAATAATATAAAAAAGGCGGCTAGGGCTTATAAGTTAAATGTAAGTATTTAAGTGATTTGAACTTGAACTCTAAAAACACTTAAAAGAAAAAAGTAATAAGGTACCTTCAGGTTTACGGAAATTATCACACTTGCAACGGACGTTCACGCAAATCCCTCCTTTAAATTTAAGCTTTCGACATCTCAGGTCGCATTCTTGATTGTTACAGCTGCGCACAGGAGTTGCGTCTACATATTCATCAAAACTCTGCATTTCAAATATATAAACTTAAATATCTAATAAAAATTACCGTGAGATTTCGCTTTACACTGCATGTTTATCGCCATTAAATACAGCTCCTGCTCGTTTACCGTCCACCGAAAACGCGATGATATTTTAGATGATAACTCAAGTACGGGCTCTACAGTCATAAAAAAGGACAAGTTTAGTGTTCATTTTATAGATCTGCCCCATTGCGCTACGATTATCTTTAACAAAGATTTATTTCAAGGTAATGAACGCATCTTTCTTTTTTTATATAGTCCTCGCAGTTCTATTTAAAATCAGTGTTGGTTAAGCACTTAAATCTATTAAGGTGATACGTGAACTCAAATTTTCAGGATTAGAAAGCACGAATATCAATAAAATACTAGCAAGGTACTTACCATCGCTGGTATCAGTGTTAATCACCGAAGCGTTGATACATAGAGACATACAGTAGAAAGAATAATTATAATTTTTCCACATATCTTTACTTCCTCTATCTAGCTGTTTACAAGAAAACAATGAACCAACCATAGTAATCGGGGCTTCACCGTTATTCACCACCTAATCATTATCAACGCTTAACCTAGAACCTTCCTTTGATAAAAAAATGTAGATGAAACACATTAAAAGCTAAATTACATTATTATTGATAAAATTTAATTACATAACCAAACAAAAACTTCTAACTTCTTCTCTTCTCCTTCTTTTTCTTCGTCTCCAAGCGTTCGGTAACACTAAAAGCAGCCCTAGTTCACCCCCTAAAGTTTCATATTTCCTGTCCGGTTATGTTTGTTGTATGATAAAATCTAGGTTGTTTATACTCGTACAGCTCATGACCCATACTTTAAAGTTATCAATTTGATAACATAGAATTTCTATGATAAGATAGCATTCTAGAGGGTATAAATATTAAGCTCGCAGGCACTTTTATTGTATAGCCTGTTGGATCATTTGCAAATAAACAAACAACTCCGCAAATATGAAACTCTTAGTAATCACATTCGCGATAGTTCTCGTCGCGCAGTTTGCTAATGCTGCTGCCGATAAATCCGACTTCAACGAGTTGACAGAAGTGCAAGAAAGAGAAGATTATCCAGTTGAAGAACTGCAACATCTTGGTGAGTAACTGATCCTTATAGCTCTATATCAGAATAGTTATTCTGAGTTTCTCAGAAATTATATGTTTGTTCTCTTCACTGAATATTTACAAATACAATTATTATACCTCCTCAAAGAATCAGTGAACATTGGATACAAAGAGAGTTAATCTTTTGATTTGATTTCCCTATTATAACAGTGTTTTTATCATACTGAACCTCAAATCATAAAAATATTATTAATTTTTTTTAGAAAACATCGATGGTGACACCGAGACTGAAGACCTCCCAAACATGATGAGAAGGTGCAATACCGCAGGCTGCAATAATGTATGCAGAAGACTTGGCTTTAGAGTTGGTGTATGTATCTCTGACACCACCTGTCAATGTCGTAGATAGACGGTTGTTATAAAAGGAAGTACTGAAAATCAATGAATACTTAATTCTGGAATATACTACGCATGTGTCTTTGTATACTAGTTGCATGTATAAAAATTTTACTAAGTACCCAAATGGATTAGATTTATCATTTTTTCTAATTTTTATGTAAAGGAAGAGTAAGTACTTATAATGTAACGTTTAGATTTTAAATATAAGTCAATTTCAGTATTTATATGTGAATATTTTAAAAATCATTAAATGATAATATAATTTATATTTTAACTTGTTGTATATTTTAATTGACCTGGGTAAATTGTTGAGTCAGCGTATCGTTCTGTCAGATATCTTTATGAGCTTTACTGAAATCTGATGTAGGAGGCTAATATCTGATGTAGGTGTTTCTTGGCTCAAATCACTCTTGAAACTATATGACTCTTTTAGACTCTCTCCCGTTGTCAACAATTTATCAAATCAGCCTTTCGCTGTCCACTGCTGGATGAAGGCCTTTCCTAATTTTTATTTTCTACGCTGCCGTACAGGTTTGTACAAGGTTTTATTTCGAATTCTCCTTCTCTACGCCATGACCGCGTCAGTAAACCAGCAGGCGTATCACTTACAGGTGAGGATGGCTTACGCCCCGAAGATCTGTATTCTGTACTAAATAACGAACCATTATAGTTTCACTTTATCCGTTATTCCATTCTGCCAGTAGCTTAGTTCACAACTATGTGAATTGTATGTTATATAATTTTTTCTGCTACCTATCCAAACGTTAACCCCGGTTACTTCTAGAGTCCACCCTTAGAATTTTTCTGTCAGATTTCCTACACTTCTCCCTATCCTTCGGTCTTCAACATCCTTTGTAATGAGTCCAATAACGCGCATGTCATTTTCTACCCTACGGCGTTTTGGGTCTGCCTGGCGAAGGTGGCACTTGATACATGACTGTTTCAGCCGAGGCGACACTCTGGAAAAAAAGAAATACTTGCAGATGCAAGTATTCCCTCCATACTTTGATTGCCGCATTTGTTTACAAACATACATAAATACATACATATTGCATTTTGCGTAGGCTGTGCCGACCTGCTGTTGAAGTTTTTCAAACCGCCCATAAGGCGTTGGCTCAACTCAACTTGGCTTAACGAATGTAATTTTAATGGTAACCGTGACCAAGGGCTTATTGTTCCGACGCACGTAAAATGCTCCCAAATGTAAATGCCAAAAAGTGGTAACCCATCCAAGGACCAGCACGCAATTGGAGAGTTTATTGCCGTTCAACAATTGGATAGTGCAGATTGTGGCTGATTTTTCAAGCCGCCTATAAGCCCTTCTACTTTGCATAACGACTACCAAGTTACTATCAGTCAGAACCTAATGTCCTCATCATTGTAATCATCTTTATGACTAACTATATCATAAGGTGCTGAACGCAGTAGATAACCGTTTCCAAAGTTCAGAGCAAACGAGACCACGACCACTTCAACTTAGCACAAGAGTCTCTTTTCATCTCAGTGTGTTCACAGTTGATTCCAAGTCCTGGGGTTCACTTTTATAGGGCTGCTAGGAGCAGCTGTCGTTTGGTTTTTGATTTTTTGCATTGTTAGGAGCGACTGCCATTTGCTACACTTTATCCTGTAAGGGCGCCTGCGTTTTTGCCTGAACCGTTAGTCAGCAGGTACGCTGCTAGTAGGTTTTTTTATACCACTGAGGTGGGCAGACAAGCCCACCTGATGGATAGTGGTCACCGTAGCCTATGGACGTTTGCAACACCAGAGCTGCAGCACTAGCTCTGCCGACTCTTTATAAACCTTCTAAGACCACTTTTGAAGAACCCCATACTGTAGACGAGTATCATAAATATTTTTTATATCACTGAGGTGGCAGACAAGCATGAGGACCGAAAGTGGTTACCGTAGCCTTTGGACGTTTGCAATACCAGGGGGCCGAGTCTACTATTTTCTATACATATTCTATAGCGGTTCTATTGCGATTATTCCTAAACTAGGTGGTCTACTAAAACTGTTAAATATTTCACAATCACACTTCTCAAGGTGCGGAATAGAGACAAAATAGCTGTTTTAACAATCAAAATATTAATATAGACTACCAAAATGCAAATTAGGTGCTACTTACAAGCGCTACACGTGTTAATAACATTCTAACAGCCGGCCGACAGAATTCAATGGGAGCGCAATTGTAATAGTTGACTACGAAAACTGAAAATTTTTTCTTGCGGCTCTCTATTGAGCGACGTTTTCTATTCTCTTCTGACGCGATTGAATTAGTAGACTTGGCCCCCAGAAAGTACCGCGGTTTTTAAAGCGCTGTCGTCGCTTTAAAACCCGTCTAAGACCCCTTTTGTTGAACCTCATATAGTCCATAGAAATCGTTAGAAAAAAACTGCTCAGATGCTTCATCGTATAACTTTGTGTGTAAGAAGAGCTACAAAAACAAATTGACTATATATGATAGCCTGACTTACACACTGTTGTTTTTGTATTTGTTTTATCAATGATATCATTATTATAGGGGGTATGCAATTTAGCTTTACGACATAGTGAACTTCCGTTTTGAAAAAAACAAGTAGATGCATGCAGCAAACATAAAGTAGAACACGCCCATCCAGATGGATTGACGACTTAGAAAAAACGAGTGGGCCAAATAGATGGTTATTGTATTTTCTCACGCTTTGGTACTTACAACACAACAAGTCCCTTGACAACGTTAAGATTTTAAAGAGGAGAAATTAAAGGTGAGGTTTTTTTACTAGATTATTTCTAAACAATGTCAATATGATGAGAGTACGGGTTATAACTAAACGGATCGCGCCAACATCGGGTACACGGTGGAAGAAAGTCGAACGGTTGAACTATATATTATTTGCCACTTGTAAAATATAAGTTTCAATTGTGTGTATCGTACTTATGTTCTTGACTTTGAAAATGATTACGGTACAGTCATCTACCACGTTAACCAGAGATTAACCTTATTTTATATCCTACTAAAGTCGCTTCAACCCAACGGTCTAATTATAACTAACTATCTTCACGCTGTATCCCTGACGGGGTAGTCAGAGAGGACAGATCGCCAGGATTCGCGACCCATGCACACTTCTTTCGCTTCCTTGAGATTCATCAATCGCTTCATACACGCACGTCTGGGTATCCGAGTACTTTTGACCTTTCCGTTTTTTACAACAATATATATTCTTCGTCAATCGTTCCTCACTCATTCGTTGGACGTGTCCAAACCAACGGAGCACGCCCTTTTCCAGCTTAACGCTGACACTTTCATTCAAACCATATTGCGTATCACTTCGTTACGTATTCGGTCGCCCAAGGTACCGCCGCACAATTTTCAAAGTGATCGCATCTCCACAGCATTCAATTTACTTTCATGCATCTGCTGACATACCCAGGTTTCACTACCGTAAAGCAAAGTTGGCACTAGCACTGCGTTATGAATCGCCATTCGTGCTTCTTTTACGATGCTTTGTCGCTTTACTAACTGGGACAAAGCACTGTTAACTTTGTTTCCGGCAGCTACTCGCCGTTCTAAATCCGAATCACATCTTCCATCCGCGCTAAACATACTTCCTAAATACACAATTTCATTCACTTGCTCTAGACGTTCCTGGTTTACCCTAATCTCGCATTTAGTTCTTACGTCACCTCTTTCAAATACTAGAACCTTAGTTTTACTTGCATTCAAGCGAAGACCCTTACTTTCACACTTCTCTTTCATATTAGTGACTAATGCCTGAAGGCTTCTGATGAGGCCATGAGCACCGCATCATCAGCGTACAGCAGACAGTTTGATGACGGTGAAATGTGGGCGTTTATTATGCTTCTGCCTACCCCTTCGGAGATAAAGGCGTGACGCTATGTATGTATGTATGTACAAAATGGGGTTCTTCCAAAGGGAGCAGGAAGGTTTTAATAGGGTCGGCAGCGCAAGTATAACACTATGGAATGGCAAACATCCGTGTTCCATCGGGAGGACTGTACGCTATTAAGCTACTTTAGTGGAATAAAAGAAATCCTCTGTCCTGTCTTACAGAGTAGTCTTTAATATAAGAAAGACGTTTTCTGTTTTAGGTGTCTCTGAACGTAATTAGATACGTACGTAAAAATATCTTAATCAAATGCCGCCATATTTGAGCGATTAAAATCATAGATACCTTCATATGCACGACGATCACACACTTGCAACGTCCATTGACACAAGCACCTCCTGGGAACTTAAGTCTCCAACATCTCTGGTTACAATCTTGAGGATTACATTGCCGCGGTGAAAGGACTTCTTCAACAAGCGGAGCAAAAACTACAAAATAATATAAAAAGGCGGCTAGGTTTTAGGAAAACTAGGGCCTTTAAGTTAAATATAGGTATTTAAGTGATTTGATTTTGAACTCCAAAAACACTTAAAAGAAAAAAAGTAATAAGGTACCTTCAGGTTTACGGAAATTATCACACTTGCAAAGGCCGTTCACGCAAATCCCTCCTTTAAATTTAAGCCTTCGACATCTCTGGTCGCATTCTTGATTGTTACAGCTGCGCACAGGAGTTGCGTCTTCATATTAATCAAAACTCTGCATTTCACCTGCGAACACTCATCATGTATATCAAATATATAAACTTAAATTTCTAATAAAAATTACCGTGAGATTTCGCTTTACTCTGCATGTTTATCGCCATCAAATACAGCTCCTGCTCTTTTACCGTCCACCGAAAACGCGATGATATTTTTAAGAACATTTATTCTAATAAAAACTTAAAAAAATAATTCTTTTTTCAGGATATTTCAATTGATAATGTAGCGGCCTGGGTTTTCCCGAACGTCTGAACTATGGTGTTCTTCAAAAAAGGTCTTAAAAGGTTTATAAAGTGCTGCACACGTCCGTACGCTAAGGTGAACACTTTCCATCAGGTGGGCCGTAGGCTTATCTGCCACCTCAGTGGTATAAAAAAACGTAACTCCAGTACGGGCTCCACAGTCATAAAAAGGACAAGTTTAGTATTCATTTTATAGATCTGCCCCATTGCACTACGATTATCTTTAACAAAGATTTATTTCAAGGTAATGAACGCATCTTTCTTTGTTTATAAAGTCCTCGCAGTTCTATTTAACATCAGTGTTGGTTAAGCACTTAAATCTATTAAGCATCTATTAAGCCCCGCGGTCTCAGTGTTCTGTAAACGATCACTGAGTTACGCAACTTTCACTATGGCTGGTCCTCGGATGGGTGACCACTTTGTGGCATTTACATTCTTCATTTCATTTGCTTCGGAAGGCACGTTAAGCTGTTGGTCCCGGTTGCCAGTAAAATGGCAGTCGTTAAGCCTGGTTGAAGGCCTTATGGGCGGCTTAAAAATTTCAACAGCAGGTAGCCACAACTTGCGTCTGTCTATTTCAACACGGCAATGGGCTCACCACCTATTACGTGGGACAGGAATCCACACGGTGAAAAGTGTTCATATAATATGCCTCTGCCACCCCTTCGGGGATAAGGCGTGATGGATATTTATTTTTTATTTTTATTTATTATTTAAACTATTCGTGAACTCAAATTTTCGGGATTAGAAAGCACGAATACTAATAAAATACTAGCAAGGTACTTACCATCGCTGGTATCAGTGTTAATCACCGAAGCGTTGATGGGACATACAGTAGAAAGAATAATTATAATTTTTCCACACATCTTTACTTCCTCTATCTAGCTGTTTACAAGAAAACAATGAACCAACTATACCTTACAAAACGTACCATAGTAATCGGGGCTTCACCGTTATTCACCACCTAATCATTATCAAAGCTTAACCTTGAACCTTCCTTTGCTAAAAAATTGTAGATGAAACACATTAAAAGCTAAATTACATTATTATTGATAAAATTTAATTACAATAACCAAACAAAAACTTCTAACTTCTTCTCTTCTCCTTCTTTTTCTTTGTCTCCAAGCGTTCGGTAACACCAAAAGCAGCCCTAGTTCACCCCCTAAAGTTTCATATTTCCTTTCCGGTTATGTTTGTTATATGATAAAATCTAGGTTGTTTAAACTCGTACAGCTCATGACCCATACTTTAAAGTTATCAATTTGATAGCATAGAATTTCTATGATAAGATAGCATTCTAGAGGGTATAAATATTAAGCTCGCAGGCACTTTTATTGTATAGCCTGTTGGATCATTTGCAAATAAACAAATAACTCCACAAATATGAAACTCTTAGTCATCACATTCGCGATAGTTCTCGTCGCGCAGTTTGCTAATGCTGCTGCCGATAAATCCGACTTCAATGAGTTGACAGAAGTGCAAGAAAGAGAAGCTTATCCAGTTGAAGAACTGCAACATCTTGGTGAGTAACTGATCCTTATAGCTCTATATCAAAATAGTTATTCTGAGTTTCTCATAAATTATATGTTTGTTCTCTTCACTGAATATTTACAAATACAATGAGGGTTTTTTGAAATGTTCCCCGTGAGATGGCAGCGCTGTAACGTCAGGTCCAACTACCTGTCAAAACACATACACGATTTATATTTTTCGATCATTTTTTTGGTTTATTTATTCTTAAAAACGTTACAAACGGAATATTGTTTTCCAAAATGCCACAGTGTTGTGCAGTGCCTATGTGTGCAAATAAAAAAGGAGGCCTCTCTTTTTGAGCTCAATCTTCAGTTCGGCAACCTTTCTTTGGCCGTAATCCATAATAAAATCAATAACACTTCCAAATACATAAAATTTTACTAAAATAATAATACGTTCGGTAAGATTCTGTGCTATCTGACAGCTGTTTGGACCTGACGCATACGAAGCGCCGCCTGGCGGCAGAAAAAGTATCGAAAACCCTCATTATTATACCTCCTCAAAGTATCAGTGAACATTGGATACAAAGAGAGTTAATCTTTTGATTTGATTTCCCTATTATAACAGTGTCTTTTTCATACTGAACCTCAAAACATAAAAATATTATTAATTTTTTCAGAAAACATCGATGGTGACACCGAGACTGAAGACCTCCCAAACATGATGAGAAGGTGCAATAACGCAGCCTGCAATAATGTGTGCAGAAGACTTGGCTTTAGAGTTGGTGTATGTATCTCTGCCACCACCTGTCAATGTCGTAGATAGACGGTTGTTATAAAAGGAAGTATTGAAAATCAATGAATACATAATTCTGTAATATACTACGCATATTTCTTTGTATACCCTAGTTGCATGTATAAACATTTACCTAAGTACCCCAATTTATTAGTCATTAACCATTTTTTCTAACTTTTACATATATGTAACATATAAAAGTTAAAAATAACGGTTTAGTCTATGGGTATTTCGGATTACATGTATGGGTATCCTTATAATTCTATGTTTAGATTTAAAATACCCAATGTCAATAAATTCCAGTGATTTATTTGTGAAAACTTAAAGAGTATTTAATTATACTATAATTTATATTTTTGTTGATTTTATTTCCACCAGTCACCAGGGAAAGTGTTGTGTCAGCGTATTGTTCTGTCAGATATACGTATTGAGTTTTACGGAAATCTGATGTAGGAAGCTTATATGTACTAATATTATAAAGCTAAAGAGTTAGTTTGTTTGTTTGAATGCGTTAATCGCAGGATTAAATCTTTCGATTTGAAAAATTCTATTTGTATTGAATAGTCCATTTGTCGAGGAAATCTATTTGCTGTATAGCATCATGCTACGACCAATATGTGCCGAACATCAATGAAAAATCGGGGAGAAAATATTCCTTTTGAAAGCTTCCGCTGCGAACGCTGCGTAGACGATTAAAGTTTCGCAAAAAATAAGTATGACAAAATTGTTCGTTCCCCTTTACAAGTTCTAAAATAAAGTCCGCGACAGCACATCTTTTAGAGTTAACTCACTAACTTCACTGTATTGAAATCAAATTTGTTCTTAACATACATACATATTGTCATGCCTTTATCCCCGAAGGGGTAGGCAGAGGCATATTATACGCCGATAGCGATAGATATTTCACCGATAGCATTTTGTCCCAAACCAACCATCGGCTCAGTGCTCAGACCACAGATTAGAATACGTATAACGTACGCTCAGACGCACGGTTGGCGTACTACGGAATGTTAGTACTTATAGCTATATGTTTTTGCTATATCTTATAGTTGGTATCTATACTAATATACAACAAAAAAAAGTGTGAGGCGTACCACTGTGTCTGTGTTTTTTATTACATATTATTATTGGTAAAATGTCCAAATTTAATGTTGAAACTGCAATTGGCGAGTTGTCGAAGAAAGTTTCTGCGATGTCATTGAAGATCTCAACGCAAATGGCACTAATTGAGGCGCAATATAAGAAAATAAAAGAACAACATCTGATAATCGAAAATTGTTCTACCGTCATTAACAATTTTGTGACTGTAATTGAGAATTTATCAACGAAAATTGAAAATGTTGTTTGCTCGAAAGATGGGAGTGGGATGGCAGAACATTAACGGTATTGGCGGAGCAGCGTTCGAGTGAGACAATACTAATTGTACAGAGTCTCCCAGAGACGGCGTCGCCGAACAATTCCAATGTGACTGCGCGCTCACGTCGTGCAGCCGATAGACCTAATAAACCAAAGGGCATAGTCACACAGAATAATAACACTGTTGACAATTATAATGCCTCGTCTCAGTGGCAATATCTGAACGACAAAGCAAGTGAGTCTGATGATGATGGTTGGAAAGTTGTTAACAGGAAGAAGGTTAAATTTACTTCAATCTTAAAGGGAGGCAATTCTCAGATCTCTGAAATCCATATCTGATCTCTGCATCCTAATACTACTGTGGAGGCAATAATAAATCATGTCAAAACCATTTGCTCAACGGATGACATTAAGGTGGAAAAGATTATACCTAGAATCAAAAGAGATTATGCCTCTTTTATGGTGGGGGTACCAGAGTCTGAGTTCGGCAAAATAAATAACGTGGATAGTTGGCCGGTTAATACAAAATTCAATGAGTGGGTGTGGTTTCGTAACTCACAAAGATCCACCAAGAAAATGGGGGAAAACCAATAAGTCCATTCATATTTATTAGCAGAACGTCCGAGGATTACGAACAAAGAGGAAAACATTATATGAAAACTTGTTAGGCTCGAGTTACGACTTATTTGCAATTACTGAGTCTGGAATAAATTGTTCAATTAAAGACAGCGAACTTATTCCACCAGGATTTACAGTACTAAGGTGCGACCAGATGGACGGCCGGAAACACGGGGGGGGGGAGTTTTCGTGGCTGTATCGTCGTGGCTCGACATAAAGTTAGTAAAAATTGAAAATGTGGACTCGGCCTTATTTGAGATAGTTTGTACGACGGTCAGCTATGGAGTGTACCCGCGGTACCCGCTAATGTACCCTAGCTTGTTTGTCCTCGGCAAGGTCGGGTATGACCGACGGAGTGTTAGGCGCGACGTGTCACTGGTGACGTATGTGTGGCGCATCTTGGTCGGCCGGCTATATGAACCCGACGTGCTGGCGCAGCTGCAGTTGTGTGCTCCCGACGGGTGCGTGGGCTCCCGTCGCCGCCCCCCTACTCTCAGATTGCCCCTGGCAAGAACAAACTTACTCAAGTTTGCCCCCTTGTCGCGCGCCATACGGTTCAATAATACCATTGCTGAACACGTAGATATATATATATATCTGCAACCTGCCGACATTTTTAGAGGTCGCGACGAGGTCCATTGTATCAAACTCTATTTGATGAAACAATATTAACTATATTTATTGCCATTATCGAATAATCAATATAAAATATCATTAAATTATTATTATATTTTATGATATTTATTATTCATTATTATTATGGTGAAATTAATAATTAGTGTATTCTAGAGTTGTCATAAATATTGACTATAAAATTATAATAATAAAGTTATATACTATCCATTTTTAAATTGTTATTATATGCAATGAAAGAATTATTTTATTGTTACTATGATGAAATTATTATATAGTGTATTATTGAATTATAATTATTATGAAATTATTAATTACTGGATGATTAATAATCCAAAATGATTAATTATGGAATTGTTAAAATATATATTTTTTATTTTATTTCTTAATAAAATTGTTAAATTATTTAAAGAAAATTATAATGTATATTTGTTACTTACAGTATCGTATTGGTTTTTAAGCTGTAAAGATATTGTAATTGTTATGAAGTGAATAAATAAGTAAATAAAAATAAAATAACGATGAAGAGTTTGTTTGTTTGGTTGAATGCGCTAATCTCTTAGAACTACTGGTTCTAATTAAAAAAAAAACATTTTTGTGTTGGATAGCGCATTTATCAAGTAAGGCAATAGGCTGATACCATCACGCTACTACCCTGGAGAGTGGAGAGATAAATGTCAACATATCAGGCATTTTTTTTATACATTATTGTAAAACCAATAAGCGACGAGATTAAATGCGTGACTGATAAACTGACGGGAGTTCGAAGTATGCCACGGGCGAAGCCACGGGGGTCAGCTAGTCTCTTTTAGCTCTTAGCTCAAATCACATTTTAAACTAAATAACTCTTTAAGAATCTTTCCAATAGTCAAGAATCAATAAAATCAGATCCTTTCACTGTCCACTGCTGCACGAAGGCCTCTCTCAATTTTCGCTTTCCACGCGGCCATACAGGTTAGGCTAGACAATTATAAGAATAAACAAGCAATAAGCTAAAACAGAATCTTTCTTCCAAGGGCTTTACAGGTTCATCCTCTAGTCAGGCAAAAGTAAAGGAACACTTTTAGTCGATTTTATATACCTTCCCACTTTGCTACTAACTCCGATGACCCGAAGAGGGGTTTCGTCTGTTAATGCAATCGATGTCACTGGACATATGAAATACAGATCCCAGGTAATATACACCCAAGTCTGCGACTTCGTTCGTATGATAAAGTTTTCCCGATACCCATTTCCCACAGGAACTCGTTTCCGAAATACCCATAGGTTGTAAGGGGCCACACAAATATCTCCGGATATAACGACTACATCTGCTAGCGCTGCGAAGCAACGACTGAGGCGCCCTTACAGAGTTGGGAGGTCAGACGGCAGTCAAAGGATAGTTGCTCCAAACAGCCACATAAAAGTAGACTCCTAGCTCCAAATTCATGTAGGGTTTGGAAGCAACTTGGAAACTAACAACTTTGCGAAGACTGATTTTGAGCTGCTCATATATCCCTGGCATTATCATTTCACATTTTCATAATTAAAGGGGATAGATATGGGGCGCTTCCATAATTATGACATGAAAACACCACACGATACGACGAGCGTTAGTGTAGCGTCTCTCTCGCTGCGAAAACTGGTATCAATATTATTTTCAGAAAGGCAACCTCTTCTTTTCGTTCTCTCTTAATTGAAAGATATGTCATTGTTGTTTAAACAGTGATTAAAATGACATCTCTAATACTGTAGCACTACGTTCCATGGGTAGGGTCGTATATTTGTTACTCTAAGCATCTGGGTCACCGGGTGGTCTCCGAACTGTCTCCTAAACGTGGCCGTCGTCGCCAGAGACACATAGAGTAACAACCAGAGAACTCTGTCTTCAACTTTACCCCTTAAGACTACAGTAAATTATTCTTAATAAGTTAAGATTTTGCTTTTATGAGCTTTTTTATTAAATTATTCGATGTACAAATTATAATTACAAAAAAAAACATTTTTATTTAACAATTAATTTTTGTTTATTCCAATGAGGCGGCAGACAATACCTACCTAATAACGGTGAAAGTACAAAATGATGGGGTATGAATTATGATATACATGTTTATAATTTTATCTATCGACTAGTCTATCTGGAACAGCGACAGACGGTGGGTGAGATACATACACCGACTCGGAAGCCAAGTGCCCTGCAGATGTTGTTGCAACTTGCGGTATTGCAACTTCTCCACATTGTTGGAATATCTTGAAACTCCTCCTCCGGTTCAATATTATTGACTACTGAAACAAAGAGAAGATTGTTGTATTAATATGTATTTGTTTAAATATCCATTGTGAAATAACCCTAACTGTTGATCTTTTAGTTCAATTCTTGAATGGCAAACGAATTGATAGTTAGAGCATGCGTGATTTTAGCGACCTAACAAGAAGAGATCCTGTCATTGGTGATTTTTATTTTATTCTTTTCTTTACTACAAGCTGGGGAAATATACTACTTATTATTTTTATTCAGTGGCTAGGTCGAGAGTGAGAAAGGGAAAGAGAGCAGAAGTCTTCTCTAATATTTGTAATTTATTAGTTTGGTATAAGTTTCTTGTTGGTTCTTCTCAAGTGAGCCGTGTTCCGAACCGGAGATCACTTTGAAAATATTAAATTAGTATTTAAATTTAGTGTAAGACATTTTGTAAGTGCCGTTAAAATGGTCTATGCAAAGACAAAGATATTTTCATTTTTTTTTTCAGTAGTAACTCACCAGGATACGATTGTTCCTCTCCGCTGTCGGTATTGACAGCACAGATGGACTGCGCCACGAGGATTACAGCAAAAACGACAACCAAAGTCTTCATATTGGCAGAACTAATTAGTATTGCGCCTTCGATCAAGCTATGTAATGAAAGTGTCTTCGAGTTTACTATTTATACTTTTTTAGATACTATGTTATCATCGAACTTTCTAGATGATAAAATAATGATTCATATTTCACCTGTATGAATATACTAGGTAAGGTCGGCGGCTATGTTCGTGTGATATGGTTTTCTCGATACCCATTTCCAAAAGGAACCTGTATACGAGATGAAAAGTAGCCAATGTCTAATTCTGATGTATAAGCTATATCATCGTAAAACTTCATTAAAATCGATTAGGACAGATTTTTTATGCAGCAGGTGCACCGATAGCAGCTGACATCGCTTGAATCTCGGAGGTCTTGATGAGGCTCCTTATGGTCTCTTATAAGTAACTTTAGGAAAATGGAGAAAGTACAGGGGGTGGTGGGAAAGACGTGGTTTACGATTAATCGATTTATCACTACTTATATTTATCAAGATATTCCATATCTTTGGATATATGTCAATAACATTTTATCTAAATACAGTTATTCCCCGACCACCTGATTATAAGTACAATGGGTTGAAGTAAATATGTATGTGTTATTGTGTTTCCATCTCCATGAATCTCTCTCCATCTCCAATAATTGGGATCCTTGGTATTGAGATCTCTAGTGACGTCCAAACCCGTAGTCATTTAGAGGATAAGGCGAAGCTGGCGTTCAAAAAGCTCGGCGTGCTCAATAGGGCGCGGCAGTACTTTACTGCAGTGCAAATGATCTGCTCCTTTATAAGTCGCAAATGCGACACATATATATAGATAAGATACTGCTGTCATCTTTAGACAGGTGCACCTGATTTTGTTTTTGTTTTAATGATGATTGATTTGATCATGATTGAATTAATTGCTTTGATCTATCGCCTTGGTAAAAAGGCGTGCTGTGAGGATTGTTAACGATCCACTACTAGCAGGCCGTGTCGAGCCTCTTCGCGACAGGAGACACTTTGCCTCCTTATTCGTGTTCTATCGCCTTTAGAACTGTCTGTGCTATGAGGAATTGTTTGTTATGATGTACACGGCTACTTTCTATCATCGCACCGCTCGCCATAGACAGAGTGTTCACCCTCAAACTTTGCGTCTGAAGCGTTCGCATACGGTTAGGTCTGATAGGGAAATTCAAATAAGGAATCAACTGCCTAGCTGGGTTTGATCGAACGTCTACAGTATGGGGTTCGTCGGAAGGGGTCTTAAAAGGGTTTTACAGGGTGGGCAGCGCGAGTGCCGCACCTCTGGCGTTTTAAACGTCCGTAGGGTATCATGACCACTTTTCATCGGGTGGGCGGTAAGCTTGTCTGCCACCTCAGTATTATAAAAAACAGAACATTTGTGCGTATTGTATGATTTTTGATATATTAAGTTTTCCTGTTACCCATTTCTTCATTCTTTCTTTTGGTAAATAAAGCCGCTACAACCTGCACCTGTCTATTCTAACAAGATAATTAGCTCACCACCTTTAAATGCTAAAGATGAAATGTGGGCTTATAGTATGCCTCTGCCAACCCTTCGGGGTTATAGGCATTACTGACATATTATGTTCTTTTTCTTTATCTTAGTGTATTTCTGATTGCTTCCAAACTCTGCCTAAAGAAGTATGGAGTTTACTTTTTTTGACTTATCGTTTGCCGTTAGCTTTTCAGCATTATTGGGAGCGACTGACCGCCGTCTGATCCCTCTACGTAAGGGCGCCTGCCTCGTTGCCTCGTCCGTTATTCAGCATACACAGACACAGCTAGCAGTTCAAGTAGCTTGGCTCTCGGAGATTTTGGTGGAACCTCTTAAGCCTCTTTTACTATAATTTTACGTCTGCTAAAAAGTAAGTAGATGGGGTGGGTATGAGACATGGTTTACTATTAATTGATGTTTAACTACTTATATTTATCAAGATATTCACTTATCTTTGGATGTATGTCAATAACATTTATCAAGTTAAAGTTCTTCCCCGAGTTTGAAACCGCGTGACTATCAGAATGAAAATACACACCCGGACACCTAAATCGAGCCAACTTGATTTCTTTGGTTTGGAGTACTGTAACTTATAAAAGATGTATGTAGAAGGAAAATGTTTTGATGCAGTTTTGGAGCTGGTATCATTCATTTAGAGTGCCACTGTTCTAAATTTGACAGTTTATTAAAAAAGTCGAGTTACGTTGAAACAAGTCCATATTTGCTTTTTTCAAGGAAAAAAATCTAATCGATTTTAAATAAAGACATGTTTTATATGAAAAGAAATGTTTATTTAGTAACTTGTATTGCCTCCCAGTGCATTTATGACAGCTCTCATACGGTTTGGCATAGAATTAATCAATGTCGTTATGACATGTTGAGGAATGTCCTCCCATTCTTCCAAAATTACATTTTTGAGCACCTGCATGGTTTGTGGGGCAGGATGATGAGCTCTGTATGCGCCGTTAAGCGACATACAAGAAAAAAAACTAGCTTTAGATTAACAATCTTGGGTTTAATCAACTCAAACAAGTTAGCATTTGCAATGGATTGAGTTTTACATTAAATTAGGTTAAACATTTACTTTTAGTACGCTTGTAGTGCGATATTCGTCTATATATTTATAATTGCGTCTCAACCGCGCAAAGGTTTCTTGGTAATGGTAGGTACTACTCTAGGTACTCCGTCTGAGCCAGGATATAATTTGCAAACTCTGCCCATGCGCCAGCATACAGGAGGCGTCTCTTCTTTGATTAAGACTAGGTCATCGAACTTGTCATCGCGACATTTGACACGCCACTTAGTGCGTTGTTGGAGCTCGGCGACGTACTCAGAAGCCCACCGTTTCCAAAAGTGTTGCCTTGCTTGCTCAAGTTGCTGGTAGCGGTCGAGACGGTGCACGTTGACGTCGACGAGGCTTGCCGTAGGCAGCGCCTTCGCGGACCTACCAAGTAAGAAGTGAGCCGGGGGGAGAGTCTGGAAATCGTTGGGTGAGGGGCTTAGGGGAAATAAAGGTAGACTGTTTAGGATAGCTTCTATCTGAGCGAACACAGTGGCCAGCTCTTCGAATGTGAGGTGAGATTGACCTAACACTCTATGTAGGTGAGCCTTGGCTGACTTGACTCCGGCCTCCGCCAACCCGTTAAACCGAGGAGCGTACGCAGGAGAACAGCGGAACTCAATGCCCCGGCGAGCCGCAAAATCCTCAATAGTTTTAAAATTTGCTTTTAAAAAATGCCGATTCCCTTAGCAGCTCCAACGAAATTACAACCATTATCGCTATAAATGACGCTAGGCATACCTCTGCGAGCTATAAATCTATTTAGGGTTTGTATATAAGCATCCTTAGTAAGGTCACTCACAGCCTCAAGGTGAATTCCTATATCGCATACATACAAAAATACAAAGATAACATTTGGTTATTTTGCAATCTCTGCCCTTGCGGTCAGTTATTAAAAAGAAACCTGCAAAGTCAGTGGCAACACTAAAAAAGGGGAAATCAGTTTCGACCCGTTCCACGGGTAAGTTACCCATTATATTAGACATACTCTGACCCTTGACCCTGGTGCATACCAGGCATTTTCTTACCACACTGCGAGCCAGCTTCCTTCCTCCTAAAGGCCAGTAATGTTCCCGAATAGAGGCTAAGAGGAGTTGGGGACCTGCATGAAATAGACGTAAGTGTTCGCTATGGAAAATTAGCTTAGTAAGATTATGGTCCATATTTAGAACGATGGGATGTTTTTTGTCATAGTTATAGGATGAGTTAATTAAGCGACCTCCCACTCGTAGAGTGCCCAAGTCATCAAGAAAGGGGTTTAGGGATAAAAGAAGACTTTTAGATTTAAGTGGCAGATTAGACTTTAATATATTAATTTCCTTTGAAAATGAGTGATTTTGAGCTACTTGTATAAGATAGGTAAGTGCATCATTGAGCTCTTGAACTTTCAAGTTACCACTACGTTTGTTCTGTTGATTTCTACAGTTATGTACAAACCTTAAAACCATAGCGTATGTTCGCTGTAACAAACTTAATTTGGAAAATCTATCAAAATTAGGTATAGGTGAGACTTCTGAACACCTTGTTACAGACATCACCTTTAATTCGGGTAATTCGACAGCCTGACTGGAGAACGCGGGCCAGGCTGACTCAGGCTGTTTGAGAAACGAGAGCCCAAGCCACCACAGATAGAGAGAGTTCTAATCTAGGAATAGTGCAAGCCTTGATAGGAGCCACGTGTGCCTTGGCGCACAGTAAACGAACCAATGTGTTTCTCTCTTCATCTATGGACCGCAAGTAAATGCAGCTACCATAGACCTGCTGTGAAGCATCACAAAAACAGTGAAGTTCTATATGAATTGGATTAAAAATAACACATCTTGGAATTTGTAAAGACTGTAAATATTCAATTTGATTAATAAATTTATTCCAAACATTCTGGACGTCGAGGGGAACCTGTTTGTCCCACACCAACCCTTTCATCCACAGAGACTGTAGGAGGATTTTAACTTTAATTGTACATATTGAAATTAGCCCAAGAGGGTCAAATATCTTAAAGGTAGTGGATAAAATAGCCCTTTTGGTGCAAGTAGCATTGGAAGCATAATTGATAGGAAAATGTATTTCGTCCAACACAGGGGACCAGCCTACACCTAAAGTGCTACTGGCATTGCTAATAATTAATTTAGAGTCTTCACTACAACTATTAGAAGTGTGCGTTAGGAAGTAAGGCAAATTGGATCTATATTTCCTGAGGGGAAAGCAACCTTTGGCTACCTCTGCGGCTACAGAGCGTTGAATGTACCGCAGTTCATCTTTTGAGTCACTGCTAGTGAGTAAATCATCACAATAGAAATCCCTTTGTATGATTTCTTTAATTTTTGAGTTTTTACACTCTTCATCAAGCTGCCAAATGCATCTAGTGGTCAGAAAGCTTGCACTAGTGAAACCATAGGTAACAGTGTTTAGTCTTTGCGTAGTGTGCGTAGGTGCGTATAGGCTCCTTATCACTGTCGCGCCACAGAATTAGTTGTAGGTTACGATTAGACTCGTGCACATTTACTTGTCTAAACATTTTTTCAAAGTCTCCTGATAAGACATATTTATATTGTCGGAAACGCAGTAGAATATTAAATAGTGAATCTTGGATAGTTGGGCCTACCAATTGGAGCTGATTAAGATGGCCCCAATCGGAATACTCCTGAATAAATTTAGTGTATAGATTTTTGAGCTCTGGGTTTTTCTTGAAGCGAGCTTCTAGACTAAAAAGTCTCTTCTTGGCTGTGTAGTAAGATTCTCCTAGACAATCTGAGTTGTCTCTTAAAGGGAGGTTTTAATTCAGGAGTATTCCGATTGGGGCCATCTTTCAGAGTCAACGGATCCTAGGCCACCTAATTCTTACTTTCTTCCTCACCATCCTGTTATCAAGGAAAGCAGTGAGTCCACTAAACTCAGGGTAGTCTTCAATGCCTCTGAACCCTCTTCGTCAGGCTTATCGATTAATCAGCTCCAATTGGTAGGCCCAACTATCCAAGATTCACTATTTAATATTCTACTGCGTTTCCGACAATATAAATATGTCTTATCAGGAGACTTTGAAAAAATGTTTAGACAAGTAAATGTGCACGAGTCTAATCGTAACCTACAACTAATTCTGTGGCGCGACAGTGATAAGGAGCCTATACGCACCTACGCACACTACGCAAAGACTAAACACTGTTACCTATGGTTTCACTAGTGCAAGCTTTCTGACCACTAGATGCATTTGGCAGCTTGGTGAAGAGTGTAAAAACTCAAAAATTAAAGAAATCATACAAAGGGATTTCTATTGTGATGATTTACTCACTAGCAGTGACTCAAAAGATGAACTGCGGTACATTCAACGCTCTGTAGCCGCAGAGGTAGCCAAAGGTTGCTTTCCCCTCAGGAAATATAGATCCAATTTGCCTTACTTCCTAACGCACACTTCTAATAGTTGTAGTGAAGACTCTAAATTAATTATTAGCAATGCCAGTAGCACTTTAGGTGTAGGCTGGTCCCCTGTGTTGGACGAAATACATTTTCCTATCAATTATGCTTCCAATGCTACTTGCACCAAAAGGGCTATTTTATCCACTACCTTTAAGATATTTGACCCTCTTGGGCTAATTTCAATATGTACAATTAAAGTTAAAATCCTCCTACAGTCTCTGTGGATGAAAGGGTTAGAGTGGGACAAACAGGTTCCCTTCGACGTCCAGAATGTTTGGAATAAATTTATTAATCAAATTGAATATTTACAGTCTTTACAAATTCCAAGATGTGTTATTTTTAATCCAATTCATATAGAACTTCACTGTTTTTGTGATGCTTCACAGCAGGTCTAAGGTAGCTGCATTTACTTGCGGTCCATAGATGAAGAGAGAAACACATTGGTTCGTTTACTGTGCGCCAAGGCACACGTGGCTCCTATCAAGGCTTGCACTATTCCTAGATTAGAACTCTCTCTATCTGTGGTGGCTTGGGCTCTCGTTTCTCAAACAGCCTGAGTCAGCCTGGCCCGCGTTCTCCAGTCAGGCTGTCGAATTACCCGAATTAAAGGTGATGTCTGTAACAAGGTGTTCAGAAGTCTCACCTATACCTAATTTTGATAGATTTTCCAAATTAAGTTTGTTACAGCGAACATACGCTATGGTTTTAAGGTTTGTACATAACTGTAGAAATCAACAGAACAAACGTAGTGGTAACTTGAAAGTTCAAGAGCTCAATGATGCACTTACCTATCTTATACAAGTAGCTCAAAATCACTCATTTTCAAAGGAAATTAATATATTAAAGTCTAATCTGCCACTTAAATCTAAAAGTCTTCTTTTATCCCTAAACCCCTTTCTTGATGACTTGGGCACTCTACGAGTGGGAGGTCGCTTAATTAACTCATCCTATAACTATGACAAAAAACATCCCATCGTTCTAAATATGGACCATAATCTTACTAAGCTTATTTTCCATAGCGAACACTTACGTCTATTTCATGCAGGTCCCCAACTCCTCTTAGCCTCTATTCGGGAACATTACTGGCCTTTAGGAGGAAGGAAGCTGGCTCGCAGTGTGGTAAGAAAATGCCTGGTATGCACCAGGGTCAAGGGTCAGAGTATGTCTAATATAATGGGTAACTTACCCGTGGAACGGGTCGAAACTGATTTCCCCTTTTTTAGTGTTGCCACTGACTTTGCAGGTTTCTTTTTAATAACTGACCGCAAGGGCAGAGATTGCAAAATAACCAAATGTTATCTTTGTATTTTTGTATGTATGCGATATAGGAATTCACCTTGAGGCTGTGAGTGACCTTACTAAGGATGCTTATATACAAACCCTAAATAGATTTATAGCTCGCAGAGGTATGCCTAGCGTCATTTATAGCGATAATGGTTGTAATTTCGTTGGAGCTGCTAAGGGAATCGGCATTTTTTAAAAGCAAATTTTAAAACTATTGAGGATTTTGCGGCTCGCCGGGGCATTGAGTTCCGCTGTTCTCCTGCGTACGCTCCTCGGTTTAACGGGTTGGCGGAGGCCGGAGTCAAGTCAGCCAAGGCTCACCTACATAGAGTGTTAGGTCAATCTCACCTCACATTCGAAGAGCTGGCCACTGTGTTCGCTCAGATAGAAGCTATCCTAAACAGTCTACCTTTATTTCCCCTAAGCCCCTCACCCAACGATTTCCAGACTCTCCCCCCGGCTCACTTCTTACTTGGTAGGTCCGCGAAGGCGCTGCCTACGGCAAGCCTCGTCGACGTCAACGTGCACCGTCTCGACCGCTACCAGCAACTTGAGCAAGCAAGGCAACACTTTTGGAAACGGTGGGCTTCTGAGTACGTCGCCGAGCTCCAACAACGCACTAAGTGGCGTGTCAAATGTCGCGATGACAAGTTCGATGACCTAGTCTTAATCAAAGAAGAGACGCCTCCTGTATGCTGGCGCATGGGCAGAGTTTGCAAATTATATCCTGGCTCAGACGGAGTACCTAGAGTAGTACCTACCATTACCAAGAAACCTTTGCGCGGTTGAGACGCAATTATAAATATATAGACGAATATCGCACTACAAGCGTACTAAAAGTAAATGTTTAACCTAATTTAATGTAAAACTCAATCCATTGCAAATGCTAACTTGTTTGAGTTGATTAAACCCAAGATTGTTAATCTAAAGCTAGTTTTTTTTCTTGTATGTCGCTTAACGGCGCATACAGAGCTCATCATCCTGCCCCACAAACCATGCAGGTGCTCAAAAATGTAATTTTGGAAGAATGGGAGGACATTCCTCAACATGTCATAACGACATTGATTAATTCTATGCCAAACCGTATGAGAGCTGTCATAAATGCACTGGGAGGCAATACAAGTTACTAAATAAACATTTCTTTTCATATAAAACATGTCTTTATTTAAAATCGATTAGATTTTTTTCCTTGAAAAAAGCAAATATGGACTTGTTTCAACGTAACTCGACTTTTTTAATAAACTGTCAAATTTAGAACAGTGGCACTCTAAATGAATGATACCAGCTCCAAAACTGCATCAAAACATTTTCCTTCTACATACATCTTTTATAAGTTACAGTACTCCAAACCAAAGAAATCAAGTTGGCTCGATTTAGGTGTCCGGGTGTGTATTTTCATTCTGATAGTCACGCGGTTTCAAACTCGGGGAAGAACTTTAACTTGATAAATGTTATTGACATACATCCAAAGATAAGTGAATATCTTGATAAATATAAGTAGTTAAACATCAATTAATAGTAAACCATGTCTCATACCCACCCCATCTACTTACTTTTTAGCAGACGTAAAATTATAGTAAAAGAGGCTTAAGAGGTTCCACCAAAATCTCCGAGAGCCAAGCTACTTGAACTGCTAGCTGTGTCTGTGTATGCTGAATAACGGACGAGGCAACGAGGCAGGCGCCCTTACGTAGAGGGATCAGACGGCGGTCAGTCGCTCCCAATAATGCTGAAAAGCTAACGGCAAACGATAAGTCAAAAAAAGTAAACTCCATACTTCTTTAGGCAGAGTTTGGAAGCAATCAGAAATACACTAAGATAAAGAAAAAGAACATAATATGTCAGTAATGCCTATAACCCCGAAGGGTTGGCAGAGGCATACTATAAGCCCACATTTCATCTTTAGCATTTAAAGGTGGTGAGCTAATTATCTTGTTAGAATAGACAGGTGCAGGTTGTAGCGGCTTTATTTACCAAAAGAAAGAATGAAGAAATGGGTAACAGGAAAACTTAATATATCAAAAATCATACAATACGCACAAATGTTCTGTTTTTTATAATACTGAGGTGGCAGACAAGCTTACCGCCCACCCGATGAAAAGTGGTCATGATACCCTACGGACGTTTAAAACGCCAGAGGTGCGGCACTCGCGCTGCCCACCCTGTAAAACCCTTTTAAGACCCCTTCCGACGAACCCCATACTGTAGACGTTCGATCAAACCCAGCTAGGCAGTTGATTCCTTATTTGAATTTCCCTATCAGACCTAACCGTATGCGAACGCTTCAGACGCAAAGTTTGAGGGTGAACACTCTGTCTATGGCGAGCGGTGCGATGATAGAAAGTAGCCGTGTACATCATAACAAACAATTCCTCATAGCACAGACAGTTCTAAAGGCGATAGAACACGAATAAGGAGGCAAAGTGTCTCCTGTCGCGAAGAGGCTCGACACGGCCTGCTAGTAGTGGATCGTTAACAATCCTCACAGCACGCCTTTTTACCAAGGCGATAGATCAAAGCAATTAATTCAATCATGATCAAATCAATCATCATTAAAACAAAAACAAAATCAGGTGCACCTGTCTAAAGATGACAGCAGTATCTTATCTATATATATGTGTCGCATTTGCGACTTATAAAGGAGCAGATCATTTGCACTGCAGTAAAGTACTGCCGCGCCCTATTGAGCACGCCGAGCTTTTTGAACGCCAGCTTCGCCTTATCCTCTAAATGACTACGGGTTTGGACGTCACTAGAGATCTCAATACCAAGGATCCCAACTATTGGAGATGGAGAGAAATTCATGGAGATGGAAACACAATAACACATACATATTTACTTCAACCCATTGTACTTATAATCAGGTGGTCGGGGAATAACTGTATTTAGATAAAATGTTATTGACATATATCCAAAGATATGGAATATCTTGATAAATATAAGTAGTGATAAATCGATTAATCGTAAACCACGTCTTTCCCACCACCCCCTGTACTTTCTCCATTTTCCTAAAGTTACTTATAAGAGACCATAAGGAGCCTCATCAAGACCTCCGAGATTCAAGCGATGTCAGCTGCTATCGGTGCACCTGCTGCATAAAAAATCTGTCCTAATCGATTTTAATGAAGTTTTACGATGATATAGCTTATACATCAGAATTAGACATTGGCTACTTTTCATCTCGTATACAGGTTCCTTTTGGAAATGGGTATCGAGAAAACCATATCACACGAACATAGCCGCCGACCTTACCTAGTATATTCATACAGGTGAAATATGAATCATTATTTTATCATCTAGAAAGTTCGATGATAACATAGTATCTAAAAAAGTATAAATAGTAAACTCGAAGACACTTTCATTACATAGCTTGATCGAAGGCGCAATACTAATTAGTTCTGCCAATATGAAGACTTTGGTTGTCGTTTTTGCTGTAATCCTCGTGGCGCAGTCCATCTGTGCTGTCAATACCGACAGCGGAGAGGAACAATCGTATCCTGGTGAGATACTACTAAAAAAAAAATGAAAATATCTTTGTCTTTGCATAGACCATTTTAACGGCACTTACAAAATGTCTTACACTAAATTTAAATACTAATTTAATATTTTCAAAGTGATCTCCGGTTCGGTACACGGCTCACTTGAGAAGAACCAACAAGAAACTTATACCAAACTAATAAATTACAAATATTAGAGAAGACTTCTGCTCTCTTTCCCTTTCTCACTCTCGACCTAGCCACTGAATAAAAATAATATGTAGTATATTTACCCAGCTTGTAGTAAAGAAAAGAATAAAATAAAAATCACCAGTGACAGGATCTCTTCTTGTTAGGTCGCTAAAATCACGCATGCTCTAACTATCAATTCGTTTGCCATTCAAGAATTGAACTAAAAGATCAACAGTTAGGGTTATTTCACAATGGATATTTAAACAAATACATATTAATACAACAATCTTCTCTTTGTTTCAGTAGTCAATAATATTGAACCGGAGGCGGAGTTTCAAGATATTCCAACAATGTGGAGAAGTTGCAATACCGCAAGTTGCAACAACATCTGCAGGGCACTTGGCTTCCGAGTCGGTGTATGTATCTCACCCACCGTCTGTCGCTGTTCCAGATAGACTAGTCGATAGATAAAATTATAAACATGTATATCATAATTCATACCCCATCATTTTGTACTTTCACCGTTATTAGGCAGGTATTGTCTGCCGCCTCATTGGTATAAACAAAAAATAATTGTTAAATAAAAATGTTTTTTTTGTAATTATAATTTGTACATCGAATAATTTAATAAAAAAGCTCATAAAAACAAAATCTTAACTTATTAAGAATAATTTACTGTAGTCTTAAGGGGTAAAGTTGAAGACAGAGTTCTCTGGTTGTTACTCTATGTGTCTCTGGCGACGACGGCCACGTTTAGGAGACAGTTCGGAGACCACCTGGTGACCCAGATGCATAGAGTAACAAATATACGACCATACCCATGGAACTTAGTGCTACAGTATTAGAGAGATGTCATTTTAATCACTGTTTAAACAACAATGACATATCTTTCAATTAAGAGAGAACGAAAAGAAGAGGTTGCCTTTCTGAAAATAATATTGATACCAGTTTTCGCAGCGAGAGAGACGCTACACTAACGCTCGTCGTATCGTGTGATGTTTTCATGTCATAATTATGGAAGCGCCCCATATCTATCCCCTTTAATTATGAAAATGTGAAATGATAATGCCAGGGATATATGAGCAGCTCAAAATCAGTCTTCGCAAAGTGTGGCGGTACGCAGGGTATTCTACTGCACCTGCAGCTTGTCCGCAATATAAATCCTCTTTTCTTCATCGTAGTGTTGTTGTTAGTTTCCAAGTTGCTTCCAAACCCTACATGAATTTGGAGCTAGGAGTCTACTTTTATGTGGCTGTTTGGAGCAACTATCCTTTGACTGCCGTCTGACCTCCCAACTCTGTAAGGGCGCCTCAGTCGTTGCTTCGCAGCGCTAGCAGATGAAGTCGTTATATCCGGAGATATTTATGTGGCCCCTTACAACCTATGGGTATTTCGGAAACGAGTTCCTGTGGGAAATGGGTATCGGGAAAACTTTATCATACGAACGAAGTCGCAGACTTGGGTGTATATTACTTGGGATCTGTATTTCATATGTCCAGTGACATCGATTGCATTGACAGACGAGACCCCTCTTCGGGTCATCGGAGTTAGTAGCAAAGTGGGAAGGTATATAAAATCGACTAAAAGTGTTCCTTTACTTTTGCCTGACTAGAGGATGAACCTGGAAAGTCCTTGGAAGAAAGATTCTGTTTTAGCTTATTGCTTGTTTATTCTTATAATTGTCTAACCTAACCTGTATGGCAGCGTGGAAAGCGAAAATTGAGAGAGGCCTTCGTGCAGCAGTGGATAGTGAAAGGATCTGATTTTATTGATTCTTGACTATTGGAAAGATTCTTAAAGAGTTATTTAGTTTAAAATGTGATTTGAGCTAAGAGCTAAAAGAGACTAGCTGACCCCCGTGGCTTCGCCCGTTGCATACTTCGAACTCCCGTCAGTTTATCAGTCACGTAAATGCGTGACTGATAAACTGACGGGAGATCTCGTCGCTTATTGGTTTTACAATAATGTATAAAAAAATGCCTGATATGTTGACATTTATCTCTCCGCTCTCCAGGGTAGTAGCGTGATGGTATCAGCCTATTGCCTTACTTGATAAATGCGCTATCCAACACAAAAATGTTTTTTTTTAATTAGAACCAGTAGTTCTAAGAGATTAGCGCATTTAACCAAACAAACAAACTCTTCATCGTTATTTTATTTTTATTTACTTATTTATTCACTTCATATCAATTACAATATCTTTACAGCTTAAAAACCAATACGATACTGTAAGTAACAAATATACATTATAATTTTCTTTAAATAATTTAACAATTTTATTAAGAAATAAAATAAAAAATATATATTTTAACAATTCCATAATTAATCATTTTGGATTATTAATCATCCACTAATTAATAATTTCATAATAATTATAATTCAATAATACACTATATAATAATTTCATCATAGTAACAATAAAATAATTCTTTCATTGCATATAATAACAATTTAAAAATGGATAGTATATAACTTTATTATAATAATTTTATAGTCAATATTTATGACAACTCTAGAATACACTAATTATTAATTTCACCATAATAATAATGAATAATAAATATCATAAAATATAATAATAATTTAATGATATTTTATATTGATTATTCGATAATGGCAATAAATATAGTTTATATTGTTCCATCAAATAGAGTTTGATACAATGGACCTCCTCGCGACCTCTAAAAATGTCGGCAGGTTGCAGATATATATATATATATCTACGTGTTCAGCAATGGTATTATTGAACCGTATGGCGCGCGACAAGGGGGCAAACTTGAGTAAGTTTGTTCTTGCCACGGGCAATCTGAGAGTAGGGGGGCGGCGACGGGAGCCCACGCACCCGTCGGGAGCACACAACTGCAGCTGCGCCAGCACGTCGGGTTCATGTAGCCGGCCGACCAAGATGCGCCACACATACGTCACCAGTGACACGTCGCGCCTAACACTCAGTCGGTCATACCCGACCTTGCCGAGGACAAACAAGCTAGGGTACATTAGCGGGTACCGCGGGTACACTCCATAGCTGACCGTCGCACAAACTATCTCAAATAAGGCCGAGTCCACATTTTCAATTTTTACTAACTTTATGTCGAGCCACGACGATACAGCCACGAAAACTCCCCCGTGTTTCCGGCCGTCCATCTGGTCGCACCTTAGTACTGTAAATCCTGGTGGAATAAGTTCGCTGTCTTTAATTGAACAATTTATTCCAGACTCAGTAATTGCAAATAAGTCGTAACTCGAGCCTAACAAGTTTTCATATAATGTTTTCCTCTTTGTTCGTAATCCTCGGACGTTCTGCTAATAAATATGAATGGACTTATTGGTTTTCCCCCATTTTCTTGGTGGATCTTTGTGAGTTACGAAACCACACCCACTCATTGAATTTTGTATTAACCGGCCAACTATCCACGTTATTTATTTTGCCGAACTCAGACTCTGGTACCCCCACCATAAAAGAGGCATAATCACTTTTGATTCTAGGTATAATCTTTTCCACCTTAATGTCATCCGTTGAGCAAATGGTTTTGACATGGTTTATTATTGCCTCCACAGTAGTATTAGGATGCAGAGACCAGATATGCATATACTTTTTCTGTTCAATAGCTTGGAATTCCGAGATCTGAGAATTGCCTCCCTTTAAGATTGAAGTAAATTTAACCTTCTTCCTGTTAACAACTTTCCAACCATCATCATCAGACTCACATGCTTTGTCGTTCAGATATTGCCACTGAGACGAGGCATTATAATTGTCAACAGTGTTATTATTCTGTGTGACTATGCCCTTAGGTTTATTAGGTCTATCGGCTGCTCGACGTGAGCGCGCAGTCACATTGGAATTGTTCGGCGACGCCGTCTCTGGGAGACTCTGTACAATTAGTATTGTCTCACTCGAACGCTGCTCCGCCAATACCGTTAATGTTCTGCCATCCCACTCCCATCTTTCGAGCAAACAACATTTTCAATTTTCGTTGATAAATTCTCAATTACAGTCACAAAATTGTTAATGACGGTAAAACAATTTTCGATTATCAGATGTTGTTCTTTTATTTTCTTATTTTGCGCCTCAATTAGTGCCATTTGCGTTGTGATCTTCAATGACATCGCAGAAACTTTCTTCGACAACTCGCCAATTGCAGTTTCAACATTAAATTTGGACATTTTACCAATAATAATATGTAATAAAAAACACAGACACAGTGGTACGCCTCACACTTTTTTTTGTTGTATATTAATATAGATACCAACTATAAGATATAGCAAAAACATATAGCTAAAAGTACTAACATTCCGTAGTACGCCAACCGTGCGTCTGAGCGTACGTTATACGTATTCTAATCTGTGGTCTGAGCACTGAGCCGATGGTTGGTTTGGGACAAAATGCTTGATGTGTGCTTGATGAATGACTTTATTTTAGAACTTGTAAAGGGGAACGAACAATTTTGTCATACTTATTTTTTGCGAAACTTTAATCTACGCAGCGTTCGCAGCGGAAGCTTTCAAAAGGAATATTTTCTCCCCGATTTTTCATTGATGTTCGGCACATATTGGTCGTAGCATGATGCTATACAGCAAATAGATTTCCTCGACAAATGGACTATTCAATACAAATAGAATTTTTCAAATCGAAAGAGTAATTCCTGCGATTAACGCATTCAAACAAACAAACTAACTCTTTAGCTTTATAATATTAGTACATATAAGCTTCCTACATCAGATTTCCGTAAAACTCAATACGTATATCTGACAGAACGATACGCTGACACAACACTTTCCCTGGTCACTGGTGGAAATAAAATCAACAAAAATATAAATTATAGTATAATTAAATACTCTTTAAGTTTTCACAAATAAATCACTGAAATTTATTGACATTGGGTATTTTAAATCTAAACATAGAATTATAAGGATACCCATACATGTAATCCGAAATACCCATAGACTAAACCGTTATTTTTAACTTTTATATGTTACATATATGTAAAAGTTAGAAAAAATGGTTAATGACTAAGAAATTGGGGTACTTAGGTAAATGTTTATACATGCAACTAGAGTATACAAAGAAATATGCGTAGTATATTACAGAATTATGTATTCATTGATTTTCAATACTTCCTTTTATAACAACCGTCTATCTACGACATTGACAGGTGGTGGCAGAGATACATACACCAACTCTAAAGCCAAGTCTTCTGCACATATTATTGCAGCCTGCGTTATTGCACCTTCTCATCATGTTTGGGAGGTCTTCAGTCTCGGTGTCACCATCGATGTTTTCTGAAAAAATTAATAAAATTTTTATGTTTTGAGGTTCAGTATGAGAAAGACACTGTAATAATAGGGAAATCAAATCAAAAGATTAACTCTCTTTGTATCCAATGTTCACTGATACTTTGAGGAGGTATAATAATTGTATTTGTAAATATTCAGTGAGGAGAATAAACATATAATTTATGAGAAACTCAGAATAACTATTTTGATATAGAGCTATAAGGATCAGTTACTCACCAAGATGTTGCAGTTCTTCAACTGGATAATCTTCTCTTTCTTGCACTTCTGTCAACTCATTGAAGTCGGATTTATCGGCAGCAGCATTAGCAAACTGCGCGACGAGAACTATCGCGAAAGTGATGACTAAGAGTTTCATATTTGCGGAGTTATTTGTTTATTTGCAAATGATCCAACAGGCTATACAATAAAAGTGCCTGCGAGCTTAATATTTATACCCTCTAGAATGCTATCTTATCATAGAAATTCTATGCTATCAAATTGATAACTTTAAAGTATGGGTCATGAGCTGTACGAGTATAAACAACCTAGATTTTATCATACAACAAACATAACCGGAAAGGAAATATGAAACTTTAGGGGGTGAACTAGGGCTGCTTTTGGTGTTACCGAACGCTTGGAGACAAAGAAAAAGAAGGAGAAGAGAAGAAGTTAGAAGTTTTTGTTTGGTTATTGTAATTAAATTTTATCAATAATAATGTAATTTAGCTTTTAATGTGTTTCATCTACAATTTTTTATCAAAGGAAGGTAAGCTTTGATAATGATTAGGTAGTGAATAACGGTGAAGCCCCGATTACTATGGTACGTTTTGTAAGGTATAGTTGGTTTTCATTCATTGTTTTCGTGTAAACAGCTAGATAGAGGAAGTAAAGATGTGTAGAAAAATTATAATTATTCTTTCTACTGTATGTCCCATCAACGCTTCGGTGATTAACACTGATACCAGCGATGGTAAGTACCTTGCTAGTATTTTATTTATATTCGTGCTTTCTAATCCCGAAAATTTGAGTTCACGAATAGTTTAAATAATAAATAAAAATAAAAAATAAATATCCATCACGCCTTATCCCCGAAGGGGTGGCAGAGGCATATTATATGCCCACTTTTCACCGTGTGGATTCCTGTCCCACGTAATAGTTAATAGTTTAAATAATAAAATAGTATTTTAATAAATAAATATCCATCACGCCTTATCCCCGAAGGGGTGGCAGAGGCATATTATATGCCCACTTTTCACCGTGTGGATTCCTGTCCCACGTAATAGGTGGTGAGCCCATTGCCGTGTTGAAATAGACAGACGCAGGTTGTGGCTACCTGCTGTTGAAATTTTTAAGCCGCCCATAAGGCCTTCAACCAGGCTTAACGACTGCCATTTTACTGGCAACCGGGACCAACAGCTTAACGTGCCTTCCGAAGCACGGAAACGCTCGCAAATGTAAATGCCACAAAGTGGTCACCCATCCGAGGACCAGCCATAGTGAAAGTTGCGTAACTCAGTGATCGTTTACAGAACATTGAGACCGCGGGGCCACGAGCGCTTCAATGTTAAAAAAATTATTATTTTAATAGTTCCTTAATAGATTTAAGTGCTTAACCAACACTGATGTTAAATAGAACTGCGAGGACTTTATAAACAAAGAAAGATGCGTTCATTACCTTGAAATAAATCTTTGTTAAAGATAATCGTAGCCCAATGGGGCAGATCTATAAAATGAACACTAAACTTGTCCTTTTTTATGACTGTGGAGCCCGTACTGGAGTTACGTTTTTTTATACCACTGAGGTGGCAGATAAGCCTACGGCCCACCTGATGGAAAGTGATCACCTTAGCGTACGGACGTGTGCAACACTTTATAAACCTTCTAAGACCTTTTTTGAAGAACCCCATAGTTCAGACGTTCGGGAAAACCCAGGCCGCTACATTATCAATTGAAATATCCTGAAAAAAGAATTATTTTTTTAAGTTTTTATTAGAATAAATGTTCTTAAAAATATCATCGCGTTTTCGGTGGACGGTAAAAGAGCAGGAGCTGTATTTGATGGCGATAAACATGCAGAGCAAAGCGAAATCTCACGGTAATTTTTATTAGAAATTTAAGTTTATATATTTGATATACATGATGAGTGTTCGCAGGTGAAATGCAGAGTTTTGATTAATATGAAGACGCAACTCCTGTGCGCAGCTGTAACAATCAAGAATGCGACCAGAAATGTCGAAGGCTTAAATTTAAAGGAGGGATTTGCGTGAACGGCCGTTGCAAGTGTGATAATTTTCGTAAACCTGAAGGTACCTTATTACTTTTTTTCTTTTAAGTGTTTTTGGAGTTCAAGATCAAATCACTTAAATACTTATATTTAACTTAAAGGCCCTAGTTTTCCTAAAACCTAGCCGCCTTTTTATATTATTTTGTAGTTTTTGCTCCGCTTGTTGAAGAAGTCCTTTCACCGCGGCAATGTAATCCTCAAGATTGTAACCAGAGATGTTGGAGACTTAAGTTCCCAGGAGGTGCTTGTGTCAATGGACGTTGCAAGTGTGTGATCGTCGTGCATATGAAGGTATCTATGATTTTAATCGCTCAAATATGGCGGCATTTGATTAAGATATTTTTACGTACGTATCTAATTACGTTCAGAGACACCTAAAACAGAAAACGTCTAGTGTAAGACGGGACAGAGGATTTCTTTTATTCCACTAAAGTAGCTTAATAGCGTACAGTCCTCCCGATGGAACACGGATGTTTGCCATTCCATAGTGTTATACTTGCGCTGCCGACCCTATTAAAACCTTCCTGCTCCCTTTTGAAGAACCCCATTTTGTACATACATACATACATAGTGTCACGCCTTTATCTCCGAAGGGGTAGGCAGAAGCATAATAAACGCCCACATTTCACCGTCATCAAACTGTCTGTTGACGCTGATGATGCGGTGCTCATGGCCTCATCAGAAGCCGACCTTCAGGCATTAGTCACTAATATGAAAGAGAAGTGTGAAAGTAAGGGTCTTCGCTTGAATGCAAGTAAAACTAAGGTTCTAGTATTTGAAAGAGGTGACGTAAGAACTAAATGCGAGATTAGGGTAAACCAGGAACGTCTAGAGCAAGTGAATGAAATTGTGTATTTAGGAAGTATGTTTAGCGCGGATGGAAAATGTGATTCGGATTTAGAACGGCGAGTAGCTGCCGGAAACAAAGTTAACAGTGCTTTGTCCCAGTTAGTAAAGCGACAAAGCATCGTAAAAGAAGCACGAATGGCGATTCATAACGCAGTGCTAGTGCCAACTTTGCTTTACGGTAGTGAAACCTGGGTATGTCAGCAGATGCATGAAAGTTAATTGAATGCTGTGGAGATGCGATCTATTATCTTGGCCGACCGAATACGTAACGAAGTGATACGCAATATGACAGGTTTGAATGAAAGTGTCAGCGTTAAGCTGGAAAAGGGCGTGCTCCGTTGGTTTGGACACGTCCAACGAATGAGTGAGGAACGATTGACGAAGAATATATATTGTTCAAAAGTAGAGGGTAGAAGGAGTCAGGGTAGGCCGAGACTTACATATGAAAACCACGTGAGCAGATTGCTCAAAACGGAAAGGTCAAAAGTACTCGGATACCCAAACGTGCGTGTATGAAGCGATTGATGAATCGCGAAGAAGCGAAAGAAGTATGCATGGGTCGCGAAGCCTGGCGATCTGTCCTCTCTGACTACCCCGTCAGGGATACAGCGTGAAGATAGTTAGTTATAATTAGACCGTTGGGTTGAAGCGACTTTAGTAGGATATAAAATAAGGTTAATTTCTGGTTAACGTAGATGACTGTACCGTAATCATTTTCATAGTCAAGAACATAAGTACGATACACACAATTGAAACTTATATTTTACAAGTGGCAAATAATATATAGTTCAACCGTTCAACTTTCTTCCACTGTGTACCTGATATTGGCGCGATCCGTTTAGTTATCACCCGTACTATTGGCGCGATCCGTTTAGTTATCACCCGTACTCTCATCATATTGACATTGTTTAGAAATAATCTATTAAAAAGTCTCACCTTTAATTTCTCTTCTTTAAAATCTTAACGTTGACAAGGGACTTGTTGTGTTGTAAGTACCAAAGCGTGAGAAAATACAAATACCATCTATCTGGCCCACTCGTCTTTTCTAAGTCGTCAATCCATCTGGATGGGCGTGTTCTACTTTATGTTTTCTGCATGCATCTACATGTTTTTTTCAAAACGGAAGTTCACTATGTCGTAAACCTAAATTGCATACCCCCTATAATAATGATATCATTGATAAAACAAATACAAAAACAACAGTGAGTAAGTCAGGCTATCATATATAGTCAATTTGTTTTTGTAGCTCTTTTTACACACAAAGTTATACGATGAAGCATCTGAGCAGTTTTTTTCTAACGATTTCTATGGACTATATGAGGTTCAACAAAAGGGGTCTTAGACGGGTTTTAAAGCGACGACAGCGCTTTAAAAACCGCGGTACTTTCTGGGGTCCAAGTCTACTAATTCAATCGCGTCAGAAGAGAATAGAAATCGTCGCTCAATAGAGAGCCGTAAGAAAAAATTGTCAGTTTTCGTAGTCAACTATTACAATTGCGCTCCTATTGAATTCTGTCGGCCGGCTGCTAGAATGTTATTAACACGTGTAGCGCTTGTAAGTAGCTCCTAATTTGCATTTTGGTAGTCTATATTAATATTTTGATTGTTAAAACAGCTATTTTATCTCTATTCCGCAGCTTGAGAAGTGTGATTGTGAAATATTTAACAGTTTTAGTAGACCACCTAGTTTAGGAATAATCGCAATAGAACCGCTATAGAATATGTATAGAAAATAGTAGACTCGGCCCCCTGGTATTGCAAACGTCCAAAGGCTACGGTAACCACTTTCGGTCCTCATGCTTGTCTGCCACCTCAGTGATGTAAAAAATATTTATGATACTCGTCTACAGTATGGGGTTCTTCAAAAGTGGTCTTAGAGGGTTTATAAAGAGTCGGCAGAGCTAGTGCTGCAGCTCTGGTGTTGCAAACGTCCATAGGCTACGGTGACCACTATCCATCAGGTGGGCTTGTCTGCCCACCTCAGTGGTATAAAAAAACCTACTAGCAGCGTACCTGCTGACTAACGGTTCAGGCAAAAACGCAGGCGCCCTTACAGGATAAAGTGTAGCAAATGGCAGTCGCTCCTAACAATGCAAAAAATCAAAAACCAAACGACAGCTGCTCCTAGCAGCCCTATAAAAGTGAACCCCAGGACTTGGAATCAACTGAGAACACACTGAGATGAAAAGAGACTCTTGTGCTAAGTTGAAGTGGTCGTGGTCTCGTTTGCTCTGAACTTTGGAAACGGTTATCTACTGCGTTCAGGACCTTATGCTATAGTTAGTCATAAAGATGATTACAATGATGAGGACATTAGGTTCTGACTGATAGTAACTTGGTAGTCGTTATGCAAAGTAGAAGGGCTTATAGGCGGCTTGAAAAATCAGCCACAATCTGCACTATCCAATTGTTGAACGGCAATAAACTCACCAATTGCGTGCTGGTCCTTGGATGGGTTAACACTTTTTGGCATTTACATTTGGGAGCATTTTACGTGCGTCGGAACAATAAGCCCTTGGTCACGGTTACCATTAAAATTACATTCGTTAAGCCAAGTTGAGTTGAGCCAACGCCTTATGGGCGGTTTGAAAAACTTCAACAGCAGGTCGGCACAGCCTACGCAAAATGCAATATGTATGTATTTATGTATGTTTGTAAACAAATGCGGCAATCAAAGTATGGAGGGAATACTTGCATCTGCAAGTATTTCTTTTTTTCCAGAGTGTCGCCTCGGCTGAAACAGTCATGTATCAAGTGCCACCTTCGCCAGGCAGACCCAAAACGACGTAGGGTAGAAAATGACATGCGCGTTATTGGACTCATTACAAAGGATGTTGAAGACCAAAGAATAGGGAGAAGTGTAGGAAATCTGACCGAAAAATTCTAAGGGTGGACTCTAGAAGTAACCGGGGTTAACGTTTGGATAGGTAGCAGAAAAATTTATAAAACATACAATTCACATAGTTGTGAACTAAGCTACTGGCAGAATGGAATAACGGATAAAGTGAAACTATAATGGTTCGTTATTTAGTACAAAATACAGATCTTCGGGGCGTAAGCCATCCTCACCTGTAAGTGATACGCCTGCTGGTTTACTGACGCGGTCATGGTGTAGAGAAGGCGAATTCGAAAGAAAACCTTGTACAAACCTGTACGGCAGCGTAGAAAATAAAAATTAGGAAAGGCCTTCATCCAGCAGTGGACAGTGAAAGGCTGATTTGATAAATTGTTGACAACGGGAGAGAGTCTAAAAGTATATATATAAATAATAATAGTTTCAAGAGTGATTTGACCCAAGAAACACCTACATCAGATATTAGCCTCCTACATCAGATTTCCGTAAAGCTCATAAAGATATCTGACAGAACGATACGCTGACTCAACAATTTACCCAGGTCAATTAAAGTATACAACAAGTTAAAATATAAATTATATTATCATTTAATGATTTTTAAAATATTTACATATAATTACTGAAATTGACTTATATTTAAAATCTAAACGTTACATTATAAGTACTTACTCTTCCTTTACATAAAATTAGAAAAAATGATAAATCTAATCGATTTGGGTACTTAGTAAAATTTTTATACATGCAACTAGTATATAAAGACACATGCGTAGTATATTCCAGAATTACGTATTCATTGATTTTCAGTACTTCCTTTTATAACAACCGTCTATCTACGACATTGACAGGTGGTGTCAGAGATACATACACCAACTCTAAAGCCAAGTCTTCTGCATACATTATTGCAGCCTGCGGTATTGCACCTTCTCATCATGTTTGGGAGGTCTTCAGTCTCGGTGTCACCATCGATGTTTTCTAAAAAAATTAATAATATTTTTATGATTTGAGGTTCAGTATGAAAAAAACACTGTTATAATAGGGAAATCAAATCAAAAGATTAACTCTCTTTGTATCCAATGTTCACTGATTCTTTGAGGAGGTATAATAATTGTATTTGTAAATATTCAGTGAAGAGAACAAACATATAATTTATGAGAAACTCAGAATAACTATTCTGATATAGAGCTATAAGGATCAGTTACTCACCAAGATGTTGCAGTTCTTCAACTGGATAATCTTCTCTTTCTTGCACTTCTGTCAACTCATTGAAGTCGGATTTATCGGCAGCAGCATTAGCAAACTGCGCGACGAGAACTATCGCGAATGTGATGACTAAGAGTTTCATATTTGCGGATATTTGTTTATTTGCAAATGATCCAGCAAGCTATACAATAAAAGTGCCTGCGAGCTTAATATTTATACCCTCTAGAATGCTATCTTATCATAGAAATTCTATGTTATCAAATTGATAACTTTAAAGTATGGGTCATGAGCTGTACGAGTATAAACAACCTAGATTTTATCATACAACAAACATAACCGGACAGGAAAAATGAAACTTTAGGGGGTGAACTAGGGCTGCTTTTAGTGTTACCGAACGCTTGGAGACGAAGAAAAAGAAGGAGAAGAGAAGAAGTTAGAAGTTTTTGTTTGGTTATGTAATTAAATTTTATCAATAATAATGTAATTTAGCTTTTAATGTGTTTCATCTACAATTTTTTATCAAAGGAAGGTTCTAGGTTAAGCGTTGATAATGATTAGGTGGTGAATAACGGTGAAGCCCCGATTACTATGGTTGGTTCATTGTTTTCTTGTAAACAGCTAGATAGAGAAAGTAAAGATATGTGGAAAAATTATAATTATTCTTTCTACTGTATGTCTCTATGTATCAACGCTTCGGTGATTAACACTGATACCAGCGATGGTAAGTACCTTGCTAGTATTTTATTGATATTCGTGCTTTCTAATCCCGAAAATTTGAGTTCACGTATCACCTTAATAGATTTAAGTGCTTAACCAACACTGATTTTGAATAGAACTGCGAGGACTTTATAAAAAAAGAAAGATGCGTTCATTACCTTGAAATAAATCTTTGTTAAAGATAATCGTAGCGCAATGGGGCAGATCTATAAAATGAACACTAAACTTGTCCCTTTTTTATGACTGTGGAGCCCGTACTTGAGTTATCATCTAAAATATCTTCGCGTTTTCGGTGGACGGTAAAAGAGCAGGAGCTGTATTTAATGGCGATAAACATGCAGTGTAAAGCGAAATCTCACGGTAATTTTTATTAGATATTTAAGTTTATATATTTGATATACATGATGAGTGTTCGCAGGTGAAATGCAGAGTTTTGATGAATATGAAGACGCAACTCCTGTGCGCAGCTGTAACAATCAAGAATGCGACCTGAGATGTCGAAAGCTTAAATTTAAAGGAGGGATTTGCGTGAACGGCCGTTGCAAGTGTGATAATTTCCGTAAACCTGAAGGTACCTTATTACTTTTTTCTTTTAAGTGTTTTTAGAGTTCAAGTTCAAATCACTTAAATACTTACATTTAACTTATAAGCCCTAGCCGCCTTTTTTTATATTATTTTGTAGTTTTTGCTCCGCTTGTTGAAGAAGTCCTTTCACCGCGGCAATGCAATCCTCAAGAATGTAACCAGAGATGTCGGAGACTTAAGTTCCCTGGAGGAGCTTGTGTCAATGGACGTTGCAAGTGTGATCGTCGTGCATATGAAGGTATCTATAATTTTAATCGCTCAAATATGGCGGCATATGATTGACATATTCTTAATTTAATTGTGTTCAGAGACACATAAAAAAGAAAACGTGCTCTTATCTTATGGACTACTCTGTATTACGGAAAAGGTGGATTTCTTTAATTCCACTAAAGTGGCTTACGATTACTTACTTATCAGTCCCGATGTTACACGGACGTTTGCCATGCCATACCAAAAGTGTTATACTTGCGCTGTCGACCCCATTAAAACGTTTCTGCTCACTTTTGAAGAACCTCATGTTGTATATGTTTGGAAAAACTTGAGCATATAGCTCTATCCACAACCTAGCGTGCGCACGTAAAAGTCTATCAGACCTAGTCATATACGAGGATGTAGTTGGGCTCATTGAATTATATGTATTTCGTGCTTTGCACTCTAAAGTAAATTTTATCACTCTTTTAGTAGCTTCTCCTTTTAAAGCTAATATTTTATAATATTTTTTTACTAATTTTATTTTTAAGAAACGTTTAATGCTCCTGATGGACTTAATGATGAGACTCAGCAATCGGAACAGATCTTGAACAATTTTGAAGGTAATTATTATCGTTTCTGTGATATTTAACAAAATAATTTGTTATGCAAATCAACCATTGACGACTTCAACAGGAATCTTCGAACAGGAATCCACACGGTGAAAAGTGGGCATATAATATGCCTCTGCCACCCCTTCGGGGATAAGGCGTGATGTATATTTATTTTATTTTATTTAAATATGGTTAAATATATATATTTGTTTCTTTCTTGTTTCAGAGTACAACAATAAACAAGCAGCGTTCGAGGATATTCCGTTAATGTCAAAAAGTTGCAATAACGCAAGTTGCAACAACATCTGCAGAGCACTTGGCTTTCAAATCGGTGTATGTATCTCACCCACCGTCTGTCGCTGTTCCGATAGACTACACATTGAGCCCAAAACCACGTCAAGGCATAGATTGTAACGTATCGTTATGTGCTGTTTTATAATACGAACTTTTTGTTAAATATGAGTCTTGGGTTTTGCCAATTTCTATAACGTCGAATATGAAATTGAATAAAGATAATTAAAAATATATGTGATTCCAATGGTTTGCTTTATGTACAAAATTCCATACCTTTTTAATTTTATATACGGGTAAGTGTTTCTTTCTATAATCTCGTAAGCAATCAATGATTTGACATGAGTTGCAAAGGGCTTGAAAGTGCCATGGGCAATGCCTTATCATGGACCTGTTTTACACATCGACTCAATCGGACCAATATGCATCGAATAGATTTTTTTGTTAAAATTTTGTTTGAATTATTTCTCATGCACAAAGGCTAAGGCGGTCTTCTAACCTATACGATAACTCCCACACCCACTCGAACTTCTTTCCGAGATGATTTTCGCGTGAAATAGATAACCAGATCCAAACAAACTTTCATTGTATATAATAGTAGTTGACACCCGCGGCACGCATGGTAAAGTTTTCTTTAAGTTAGTTAAATCAGTTTGAAGATAGTTTCATCAAAATCCATTCAGTAGATTTTGCGTGAAAGGTACAAACATCCAAACTTACAAACTTTTATAGTAAAAGTAGGATTCGTGTGATATATATAACTTCTTTAAAGTCAGTTTAAAACGAACAGCCAGCTGATTTGAGAACCAATTATTTTAACCAATTATCAGGAGTTCTCTAAGTCTACTGTATATTTTCTCATTTGAACTATGACCCTATGTTCAGTGCTATCAACAGATTAATATTTGCATGGTTAACTCTTTGTTTAGGTAATAAATCTCCTTATTTATCTTACTGTATTCCTAGTTGCTTCTAATTCCTATCTGGATTAGGAGCCTGGCGTTCACTTATATTTGGCTGCTAAGCGCAACTAATAATCAATGTAAATAAAAAAATATCGTTGAGGCAACTCACACAACGCCATCTGATTTCAAACTAAGCAGAGCTTGGCCTTAATTCTTGCCTACATCATAGAAGAAACCTCTGTGCAAAATTTTAGGTATCTAGGTCCAAGGGCGTTAATTGTCACCAGTGAATCTGGATTTTGCCTTTTATATATTAAGATAAATATCGTTGGGACAACTCACACAACGCCATCTAATTTCAAACTAAGCAGAGCTTGTACTATAGTAATCAGTTAACTGATAAACATACTTATATATTTCTAAATACATACATATTATAGATAAATAACATCCAGACATAACATACAACCCAGACAGAATAAACCATCGTGCTCATCACACAAAGTTTTATCAATGGTGGGAATCGAACCCACAACCTCTTGCGTAGCAGTCTGACGCACTCCCACCACGCCACAGAGGCAGTCGAATGCTGATTGTTATCCTAATTGACTTTAGCCATTATTGGGAACGAGTACCGTATGGTCGCCTGTGCCGTTGCCTCGTCCGTTATTCAGCACATACACAGTTAGCTTGTGAGGTGCTTGGGCCTCGGAGATAACTCGTTTAGTAAATAAGAAACTTTACGTAAATGGAGTAAGTACAGGGGTGGGGGCAAAGACATGGTTTATTATTAATCGATGTATAACTACTTGTCTTTATCAAGATGTTCACTTATCTTTGAATGTATGTCAGTAACATCTATATATATATATATATATAAAAGAAAGTCGTGTTAGTTACACTATTTATAACTCAACAACGGTTGTACCGATTTGGCTGAAAATTGGTGAGGAGGTAGCCTAAAGAGAGACGGACATAGGCCAAAGTTCTTTCCCGATAAACGCATCTGATAATTAGACCGTTGGGTTGAAGCGACTTTAGTAGGATATAAAATAAGGTTAATCTCTGGTTAACGTGGTAGATGACTGTACCGTAATCATTGTCATAGTCAAGAACATATGTGATACACACAAAAGGAACTATACTTTACAAGTGGCAAATAATATATAGTTCTACCGATTTCGACTATCTTCCACTGTGCACCTGATGTTGGCGCGATCCGTTTAGTTATCACCCGTACTCCCATTATTTCCCTATTTGGAAATAATCTGGTAAAAAGCCTTACCTTTAATTTATCTTCCCTGAAATCTTAAGGTTTACAAGACTTGTTGTGTTGTAAGCTTAAAAGCTTGAGAAGTTTCGGTCGGCATGCTTGTCTGTCACCTCAGCGGTATAAAAAAAACTTTAAGGCTTCGTTGACACAGATGTCCTGCTTGCTCGCACAGTCCCTCCTACCTATATCTATGCAGCAGGCCGTAGTAGAAAAATAATATTGTTACCGGCATGATGAGAACATTAGGTTCTGGCTGATAGTAACATGGTAGTCGTTCTGCAAAGTAGAAGGGTTTATAGGCGGCTTGAAAAATCAGCCACAATCTGCAACATCCAATTCAACACGGCACTAGACTCACCAAATGCGTGATATAAATGTACTACTGATGAAATGTTGGTGTACAGTTAGTGCCTGTCTACCCCTTCCAAGAAGGGTCCGTATTGGGTTGCATAAATTTTAGAGGCATAACTTAAAACTGCATAACGTTTTTTGGCATACTCTTCGTTTCGCATAACGTTCAAACAGAATAAATCATTAGGCATACTTTATTTTCCCATGACTTTTTTATAATAATGATATACCCGCATAAAATGTTTACTTTTTATATTTTTTTTTACGTTATTGTAAAAAAAATTACTAATCATAACATTTATTGGCATATCACTTACTCTCGCATAAAGATTACAAGCCATCGCTTCGCTCGTCGTCGAACCTGTTTACGACTTTGCTCAAGACTAGTCTAAAAAAAACTCTTAAAATATCGTTTTATATGTTTCAGCTTAAAAACTTGGCTATGAGTGAGATGATTGTTTATTATATAATTCAATAATATATAAAATAAATATATATTATATATATATTCTTAAATATTCTTAGTCAAATTATTATTCATTTATGATTTAAACGATTATCCATATCTCCATAATGCGTTTTGTATTTTATGATAAATTATCTTTAGGCGTATAACAATTATACCCTTTACATTTATGCTGATTAAAATTATGATAAAAAAATTAGAGTAAGTTAATGTTATGCCAATAAAACCATGATGCGTTTATAACACTCTGCTTATCATAATTTATGCCAGAAAACTTTATACTGAAACTGTTATGCCATACTACATTATGCTGAAAAAAATTATGCGATCGAAAGGGCACCCTTCCAAGAATGGCTTTAATGGTTCTGTTCTGACGGGCGGCTTGAAAAATTACAACAGCAGGTCGCCACAGCCAGCGGAAAATGCAATATTTATTTATTTATTTATGTACACACTAAGTTACAGTAATAACAGTTGAAGGAGATCTAGGTACAATGATACTGCTTATTTCTATAAGAAATATCTCCCAGCAGACCGGCGACAGGAGAACGTGAAGAAGTACGAAAATAACAATAAAAAGTGTGTAAGTAAGAAAGCAAAGACAGAAATAAAATCACACACACACAAAAGAGTGTATTTACATAAAATTATATGATATATAACAACATATAAATACAAAACAATACAAATAAATACAAATAAATTTACTTACATATATAAACAAATACAAAATAAATATATATTTTATTACAAAATAATTATAAATAAAATAAATTTACAGTGTAGAGATATAGTATTCACGGAGTTTCCTTTTAAAAGTATTAACATTATGTAAACAAATACGGCAATCGAAGTCTGGAAGGAATACTTGTATCTGCAAGTATTCCTTTTCTCCAGAGTGTCGCCTCGGCTGAAACAGTCATGTATCAAGTGCCTCGTAATGCCACCTTCGCCAGGTACACTCAAAACGCCGTGGGGTAGAAAATGACATGCGCGTTGTTGGACTCATTACAAAGGATGTTGAAGACCTTGCGAAGGATAGGGAGATGTGTAGGAAATCTGACCGAAGGATTCAAAGGGTGGACTCAATAACACACAATTTCAGCTTGCTTTTACCTTCTAGTTGTGAACTAAGCTACTGGCAGAATGGAATAATGGATATAGTAAAACTATTAGAGTTCTTTGTTTAGTACAGAATACAGATCTTCTGGGCGTAAGCCATCCTCACCTGCAAGTGATACACCTGCTGGTTAACTAACGAGGTCATGGTGTAGAGAAGGAGAATTCGAAATGAAACCTTGTACAAACCTGTACGGCCGCGTGGAAAACGAAAATTGGGAAAGGCCTACATCCAGCAGTGGACGGTGCGGGAGAGAGTCTTAAAGAATCATATAGTTTCAAGAGTGATTTGAACCAAGAAACATATACGAGTTGTCAAATTTATCGTAAAAAAGATATTAACCTCCTACATCAGATTTCCGTAAAACTCATGAAGATATCTGACAGAACAATTTACCCAGGTCAATTAAAGTATACAACAAGTTAAAATATAAATTATATTATCATTTAATGATTTTTAAAATATTAACATATAATTACTGAAATTGACTTATATTTAAAATCTAAGCATTACATTATAAGTACTTACTCTTCCTATACATAAAAATTAGAAACAATGGTGAATTTAATAAATTTGGGTACTTCGTTAAATATTTATACATGCAACTACAGTATGCAAAGACACATGCGTAGTATATTCCAGAATTACGTATTCATTGGTTTTTAGTACTTCCTTTTATAACAACCGTTTATCTACGACATTGACAGGTGGTGGCAGCGATACATACACCAACTCTAAAGCCAAGCCTTCTGCATACATTATTACAGCTTGCGGTATTGCACCTTCTCATCATGTTTGGGAGGTCTTCAGTCTCGGTGTCACTATCGACGTTTTCTGAAAAAAAAAGAAAAAATATTGTAATGTTTTGAAGTTCAGTATGAAAAAAACAATGTTAGAATAGGCAAATTAAATCAAAAGATTGCTTGCTTTGTTTCCAATTTTCACTGATTCTTTGAGGAGGTGTAATAATTATATTTGTAAGTATTCAGTAAAGTGAACAAAAATATAATTTATGAGAAACTCAGAATAACTATCCTGATATAGAGCTATAAGGATCAGTTACTCACCAAGATGTTGCAGTTCTTCAACTGGATAATCTTCTCTTTCTTGCACTTCTGTCAAGTCATTAAAGTCAGATTTATCGGCAGCAGCATTAGCAAACTGCGCGACGAGAACTATCGCGAATGTGATGACTAAGAGTTTCATATTTGCGGAGTTATTTGTTTATTTGCAAATGATCCAGCAAGCTATACAATAAATATGCCTGCGAGCTTAATATTTATACCCTCTAGAATGCTATCTTGTCATAGAAATTCTATGTTATTAAATTGATAACTTTAAAGTATGGGTCATGAGCTGTATAAACAACCTAGATTTTATCATACAACAAACATAACCGGAAAGGCCTAGATCTAGAGAGTCTAAGACTAGGCCTGCATTTAGTGTTACTGAACGCTTGGAGATGAAGATGTTCATCTATTGTAATTTAATTTTATCAATAATAATGTACCTTACCTTTCAATGTGTGTCATCTACATTTATTATCAAAGGAAGGTTCTAGGTTAAGCTATGATAATGATTAGGTGGTGAATAACGGTGAAGCCCCGATTACAACACTAAGTTACTATATAAAGACTGAAAAGGATTTGTAAGGTATAGTTGGTTCAGTGTTTTCTTGTAAACAGCTAGATAGAGGAAGTAAAGATGTGTGGGAAAATTATAATTATTCTTTCTACTGTATGTCTCATCAACGCTTCGGTGATTAACACTGACACCAGCGATGGTAAGTACCTTGCTAGTATTTGATATTCGTGCTTCATAATCCCGAAAATTTGCGTTCACGTATCACCTTAATAGATTTAAGTGCTTAACAAAGTAAAATATTATATTTAATCTTTGTTGAAGATAATCGTAGCTTAATGGGGCAGATCTATAAAATGAACACAAAACTTGTCCTTTTATACGACTGTGGAGCCCGTTCTTGAGTTACATTTTTTTATTCCTCTGAGGTGGCAGATAAGCCTACCTGATGGAAAATGGTCACCGTAGCGTACGGACGAGTGCAACAACAGAGTTGCAGCACTAGCGCTTCCGACCCTTTATAAACTTTCTAACACTTCTTTTAAAGAACCCCATAGTTTAGACGTTCGGGAAAACCCAGGCAGGGAGTTCATTTTACAATCTAACCGTACGCGAAAAAAAGCTTCTATCGGACCTAACCATATGCGTGCACTCCGGACGCAAAGTGTGAGGGTGAACACCCTGTCTATGGTGAGCGGTGCCATGATAGAAAGTAGCCGTGGGCATCATATCAAACAACTCCTCAGAGCACAGACCGTTCTACAGGCGATAGAACATGCACAAGGAGGCAAAGTCTCTCCTGTCGCGAAGGGGTTCGACACCTGCCGCTACATTATCAATTGAAAATATCCTGACAAAAAGAATAATACTTCTTTAATTAGAATAAATGTTCTTAAAAAATGTCATCGCGTTTTCGGTTGGGGGGTTAAAGAGCAGGAGCAGTATTTAACGGCGATAAACATGCAGAGTAAAGCAAAATCTCACGGGAATTTTATTGAAAATTTTAGTTTATATATGCCACTTTGATATACATGATGAGTGTTCGCAGGTGAAATGCAGAGTTTTGATGAATATGAAGACGCAACTCCTGTGCGCAGCTGTAACAATCAAGAATGCGACCAGAGATGTCGAAGGCTTAAATTTAAAGGAGGGATTTGCGTGAACGGCCGTTGCAAGTGTGATAATTTCCGTAAACCTGAAGGTGCCTAATCACTTTTGTCTTTAAAGTATTTTTAGAGTTCACGTTCAAATCTCTTGAATTTTAATATTTGACTTATAAGCCCTTAGTTTGCCCAGAAACTAGTTTTACCCGCCTGTTTTTCATATTATTTTGTAGTTTTTGCTGCGCTTGTTGAAGAAGTCCTTTCACCGCGGCAATGTAATCCTCAAGAATGTAACCAGAGATGTCGGAGACTTAAGTTCCCTGGAGGAGCTTGTGTCAATGGACGTTGCAAGTGTGATCGTCGTGCAAATGAAGGTATCTATAATTTAAATCGCTCAAATATGGCGGCATATGATTGACATATTCTTAATTTAATTGTGTTCAGAGACACATAAAAAAGAAAACGTCCTCTTATCTTATGGACTACTCTGTATTACGAAAAAGGGGATTTCTTTAATTCCACTAAAGTGGCTTACGATTACTTACTTATCAGTCCCGATGTTACACGGACGTTTGCCATGCCATACCAAAAGTGTTATACTTGCGCTGTCGACCCCATTAAAACGTTTCTGCTCACTTTTGAAGAACCTCATGTTGTATATGTTTGGAAAAACTTGAGCATATAGCTCTATCCACAACCTAGCGTGCGCACGTAAAAGTCTATCAGACCTAGTCATATACGAGGATGTAGTTGGGCTCATTAAATTATATGTATTTCGTGCTTTGCACTCTAAAGTAAATTTTACCACTCTTTTAGTAGCTTCTCCTTTTAAAGCTAATATTTTATAATATTTCTTTACTAATTTTATTTTTAAGAAACGTTTAATGCTCCTGATGGACTTAATGATGAGACTCAGCAATCGGAACAGATCTTGAACAATTTTGAAGGTAATTATTATCGTTTCTGTGATATTTAACAGAATAATTTGTTATGCAAATCAACCATTGACGACTTATAATATTACTGAATATTATTGATTATATCCATTATGTTGCAGAAATATATGATTCAGACTCAGAATCTACACTTGCTACAAATATGTGTAGACCATGGGTTTGCAGCGGTGTGTGTCGCCTCAAGGGGCTTGATAATGGCACCTGTGTCAATGGACGCTGTGAGTGCACTAAAAAGGGTAATATTACATATTTCTTTATAATGACTTATTAATTGCATCCAAACAAACTATTGTAGGAATGCTTTAGTCCTTATTCGCTTAAGCAATTGAATGTGAGCATACAATGAGGATGCTTTTTTAAGTCGGACTCAAGCTAATCTCTATTTCTTTGACTTTGATAACTATTACTTTCGAATACATACAAAAATTCCTTTCTTGTTATTTAGTATACTTTCCAATGCATGCAAGTTTCATATTAATTCAATGTTACAAAACTAGTTATACTTAAAATTTACGAATATAATTTCAATTCAATTTCTTCTATGTTGTACACAGGAGACAATACACAAACCACTACGTCGAGTCCGGCTGATGATGTTCCTAACGTTGATGAAGTAGAAGATCCTAATGCAGGTAATTGTTTCATTTTATCAAGTCATAGTAAAGTTTTGTACTTGAAGTAATTTCGATCTACACTAAAATATGGATAAATATTTATATTGGTTTTTTTCTTGTTTCAGAGTACAACAATAAACAAGCAGCGTTCGAGGATATTCCGTCAATGTCAAAAAGTTGCAATAACGCGAGTTGCAACAACATCTGCAGAGCACTTGGCTTCCGAATCGGTGTATGTATCTCACCCACCGTCTGTCGCTGTTCCAGATAGACTACACATTGAGCCCAAAACCACGTCAAGGCATAGATTGTAACGTATCGTTATGTGCTGTTTTATAATACGAACTTTTTGTTAAATATGAGTCTTGGGTTTTGCCAATTTGTATAACGTCAAATATGAAATTGAATAAAGATAATTAAAAATATATGTGATTCCAATGGTTTGCTTTATGTACAAAATTCCATACCTTTTTAATTTTATATACGGGTAAGTGTGTTTCTTTCTATAATCTCGTAAGCAATCAATGATTTGACATGAGTTGCAAAGGGCTTGAGAGTGCCATGGGCAATGCCTTATGGTAGTAGCTATGCAGCAGGCCGTAGTAGAAAAATAATATTGTTACCGGCATGATGAGAACATTAGGTTCTGGCTGATAGTAACATGGTAGTCGTTCTGCAAAGTAGAAGGGTTTATAGGCGGCTTGAAAATCAGCCACAATCTGCAACATCCAATTCAACACGGCACTAGACTCACCAAATGCGTGATATAAATGTACTACTGATGAAATGTTGGTGTACAGTTAGTGCCTGTCTACCCCTTCCAAGAAGGGTCCGTATTGGGTTGCATAAATTTTAGAGGCATAACTTAAAACTGCATAACGTTTTTTGGCAAACTCTTCGTTTCGCATAACGTTCAAACAGAATAAATCATCAGGCATACTTTATTTTCCCATGACTTTTTTATAATAATGATATACCCGCATAAAATGTTTACTTTTTATATTTTTTTTTACGTTATTGTAAAAAAAATTACTAATCATAACATTTATTGGCATATCACTCACTCTCGCATAAAGATTACAAGCCATACATATAGAATACCATAATGTTAACGAGTACATATTTTTATTTTTATATCTAAGCTTGAACTGTCTAAGATTGAAATGCCCACTGATTAAAAATGTCCATAGTCACTATACTGAAGTTCAAAATTTCAACACTTATATATAGAATATATAAATAAAATCGCCGGCCGCTGCCGCGGACCGCTCGCTTCGCTCGCTCGGCTAGCGCGTTGTGGTCACAAGTAACCTAACACTCCTCCTCGCTTCGCTCGTCGTCGAACCTGTTTACGACTTTGCTCAAGACTAGTCTAAAAAAAAACTCTTAAAATATCGTTTTATATGTTTCAGCTTAAAAACTTGGCTATGAGTGAGATGATTGTTTATTATATAATTCAATAATATATAAAATAAATATATATTATATATATATTCTTAAATATTCTTAGTCAAATTATTATTCATTTATGATTTAAACGATTATCCATACCTCCATAATGCGTTTTGTATTTTATGATAAATTATCTTTAGGCGTATAACAATTATACCCTTTACATTTATGCTGATTAAAATTATGATAAAAAAATTAGAGTAAGTTAATGTTATGCCAATAAAACCATGATGCGTTTATAGCACTCTGCTTATCATAATTTATGCGAGAAAACTTTATACTGAAACTGTTATGCCATACTACATTATGCTGAAAAAAATTATGCGATCGAAAGGGCACCCTTCCAAGAATGGCTTTAATTGTTCTGTTCTGACGGGCGGCTTGAAAAATTACAACAGCAGGTCGCCACAGCCAGCGGAAAATGCAATATTTATTTATGTACACATTAAGTTACAGTAATAACAGTTGAAGGAGATCTAGGTACAATGATACTGCTTATTTCTATAAGAAATATCTCCCAGCAGACCGGCGACAGGAGAACGTGAAGAAGTACGAAAATAACAATAAAAAGTGTGTAAGTAAGAAAGCAAAGACAGAAATAAAATCACACACACACAAAAGAGTGTATTTACATAAAATTATATGATATATAACAACATATAAATACAAAACAATACAAATAAATACAAATAAATTTACTTACATATATAAACAAATACAAAATAAATATATATTTTATTACAAAATAATTATTAATAAAATAAATTTACAGTGTAGAGATATAGTATTCACGGAGTTTCCTTTTAAAAGTATTAACATTATGTAAACAAATACGGCAATCGAAGTCTGGAAGGAATACTTGTATCTGCAAGTATTCCTTTTCTCCAGAGTGTCGCCTCGGCTGAAACAGTCATGTATCAAGTGCCTCGTAATGCCACCTTCGCCAGGTACACTCAAAACGCCGTGGGGTAGAAAATGATATGCGCGTTGTTGGACTCATTACAAAGGATGTTGAAGACCTTGCGAAGGATAGGGAGATGTGTAGGAAATCTGACCGAAGGATTCAAAGGGTGGACTCAATAACACACAATTTCAGCTTGCTTTTACCTTCTAGTTGTGAACTAAGCTACTGGCAGAATGGAATAATGGATATAGTAAAACTATTAGAGTTCTTTGTTTAGTACAGAATACAGATCTTCTGGGCGTAAGCCATCCTCACCTGCAAGTGATACACCTGCTGGTTAACTAACGAGGTCATGGTGTAGAAAAGGAGAATTCGAAATGAAACCTTGTACAAACCTGTACGGACGCGTGGAAAACGAAAATTGGGAAAGGCCTACATCCAGCAGTGGACGGTGCGGGAGAGAGTCTTAAAGAATCATATAGTTTCAAGAGTGATTTGAACCAAGAAACATATCCGAGTTGTCAAATTTATCGTAAAAAAGATATTAACCTCCTACATCAGATTTCCGTAAAACTCATGAAGATATCTGACAGAACAATTTACCCAGGTCAATTAAAGTATACAACAAGTTAAAATATAAATTATATTATCATTTAATGATTTTTAAAATATTAACATATAATTACTGAAATTGACTTATATTTAAAATCTAAGCATTACATTATAAGTACTTACTCTTCCTATACATAAAAATTAGAAACAATGGTGAATTTAATAAATTTGGGTACTTCGTTAAATATTTATACATGCAACTACAGTATGCAAAGACACATGCGTAGTATATTCCAGAATTACGTATTCATTGGTTTTTAGTACTTCCTTTTATAACAACCGTTTATCTACGACATTGACAGGTGGTGGCAGCGATACATACACCAACTCTAAAGCCAAGCCTTCTGCATACATTATTACAGCTTGCGGGATTGCACCTTCTCATCATGTTTGGGAGGTCTTCAGTCTCGGTGTCACTATAGATGTTTTCTGAAAAAAAAAACGAAAAAATATTGTAATGTTTTGAGGTTCATTATGAAAAAAACAATGTTAGAATAGGCAAATTAAATCAAAAGATTGCTTGCTTTGTATCCAATTTTCACTGATTCTTTGAGGAGGTGTAATAATTATATATGTAAGTATTCAGTAAAGTGAACAAAAATATAATTTATGAGAAACTCAGAATAACTATCCTGATATAGAGCTATAAGGATCAGTTACTCACCAAGATGTTGCAGTTCTTCAACTGGATAATCCTCTCTTTCTTGCACTTCTGTCAAGTCATTAAAGTCAGATTTATCGGCAGCAGCATTAGCAAACTGCGCGACGAGAACTATCGCGAATGTGATGACTAAGAGTTTCATATTTGCGGAGTTATTTGTTTATTTGCAAATGATCCAGCAAGCTATACAATAAATATGCCTGCGAGCTTAATATTTATACCCTCTAGAATGCTATCTTATCATAGAAATTCTATGTTATTAAATTGATAACTTTAAAGTATGGGTCATGAGCTGTATAAACAACCTAGATTTTATCATACAACAAACATAACCGGAAAGGCCTAGATCTAGAGAGTCTAAGACTAGGCCTGCATTTAGTGTTACTGAACGCTTGGAGATGAAGATGTTCATCTATTATAATTTAATTTTATCAATAATAATGTACCTTACCTTTCAATGTGTGTCATCTACATTTATTATCAAAGGAAGGTTCTAGGTTAAGCTATGATAATGATTAGGTGGTGAATAACGGTGAAGCCCCGATTACAACACTAAGTTACTATATAAAGACTGAAAAGGATTTGTAAGGTATAGTTGGTTCAGTGTTTTCTTGTAAACAGCTAGATAGAGGAAGTAAAGATGTGTGGGAAAATTATAATTATTCTTTCTACTGTATGTCTCATCAACGCTTCGGTGATTAACACTGACACCAGCGATGGTAAGTACCTTGCTAGTATTTGATATTCGTGCTTCATAATCCCGAAAATTTGCGTTCACGTATCACCTTAATAGATTTAAGTGCTTAACCAAAACTGATTTAGAATAGAACTGCAGGGAGTTTATAAACAAAGAAAGTATGCATTCATTGCATTGATATTATATTTAATCTTTGTTGAAGATAATCGTAGCGTAATGGGGCAGATCTATAAAATGAACACAAAACTTGTCCTTTTATACGACTGTGAAGCCCGTTCTTGAGTTACATTTTTTTATTCCTCTGAGGTGGCAGATAAGCCTACCTGATGGAAAATGGTCACCGTAGCGTACGGACGAGTGCAACACCAGAGGTGCAGCACTAGCGCTTCCGACCCTTTATAAACTTTCTAAGACTTCTTTTAAAGAACCCCGTAGTTTAGACGTTCGGGAAAACCCAAGCAGGGAGTTCATTTTACAATCTAACCGTACGCGAAAAAAAGCCTCTATCGGACCTAACCATATGCGTGCACTCCGGACGCAAAGTGTGAGGGTGAACACCCTGTCTATGGTGAGCGGTGCCATGATAGAAAGTAGCCGTGGGCATCATATCAAACAACTCCTCAGAGCACAGACCGTTCTACAGGCGATAGAACATGCACAAGGAGGCAAAGTCTCTCCTGTCGAGAAGGGGTTCGACACCTGCCGCTACATTATCAATTGAAAATATCCTGACAAAAAGAATAATACTTCTTTTAAAGTTTTAATTAGAATAAATGTTCTTAAAAAATGTCATCGCGTTTTCGGTTGGGGGGTTAAAGAGCAGGAGCAGTATTTAACGGCGATAAACATGCAGAGTAAAGCAAAATCTCACGGGAATTTTATTGGAAATTTTAGTTTATATATGCCACTTTGATATACATGATGAGTGTTCGCAGGTGAAATGCAGAGTTTTGATGAATATGAAGACGCAACTCCTGTGCGCAGCTGTAACAATCAAGAATGCGACCAGAGATGTCGAAGGCTTAAATTTAAAGGAGGGATTTGCGTGAACGGCCGTTGCAAGTGTGATAATTTCCGTAAACCTGAAGGTGCCTAATCAATTTTGTCTTTAAAGTATTTTTAGAGTTCACGTTCAAATCTCTTAAATTTTAATATTTGACTTATAAGCCCTTAGTTTTCCCAGAAACTAGTTTTACCCGCCTGTTTTTGATATTATTTTGTAGTTTTTGCTCCGCTTGTTGAAGAAGTCCTTTCACCGCGGCAATGTAATCCTCAAGAATGTAACCAGAGATGTCGGAGACTTAAGTTCCCTGGAGGAGCTTGTGTCAATGGACGTTGCAAGTGTGATCGTCGTGCAAATGAAGGTATCTATAATTTAAATCGCTCAAATATGGCGGCATATGATTGACGTATTCTTAATTTAATTGTGTTCAGAGACACATAAAAAAGAAAACGTCCTCTTATCTTATGGACTACTCTGTATTACGAAAAAGGGGATTTCTTTAATTCCACTAAAGTGGCTTACGATTACTTACTTATCAGTCCCGATGTTACACGGACGTTTGCCATGCCATACCAAAAGCGTTATACTTGCGCTGTCGACCCCATTAAAACGTTTCTGCTCACTTTTGAAGAACCTCATGTTGTATATGTTTGGAAAAACTTGAGCATATAGCTCTATCCACAACCTAGCGTGCGCACGTAAAAGTCTATCAGTCCTAGTCATATACGAGGATGTAGTTGGGCTCATTAAATTATATGTATTTCGAGCTTTGCACTCTAAAGTAAATTTTACCACTCTTTTAGTAGCTTCTCCTTTTAAAGCTAATATTTTATAATATTTCTTTACTAATTTTATTTTTAAGAAACGTTTAATGCTCCTGATGGACTTAATGATGAGACTCAGCAATCGGAACAGATCTTGAACAATTTTGAAGGTAATTATTATCGTTTCTGTGATATTTAACAGAATAATTTGTTATGCAAATCAACCATTGACGACTTTTAATATTACTGAATATTATTGATTATATCCATTATGTTGCAGAAATATATGATTCAGACTTAGAATCTACACTTGCTACAAATATGTGTAGACCATGGGTTTGCAGCGGTGTGTGTCGCCTCAAGGGGCTTGATAATGGCACCTGTGTCAATGGACTCTGTGAGTGCACTAAAAAGGGTAATATTACATATTTCTTTATAATGACTTATTAATTGCATCCAAACAAACTATTGTAGGAAGGCTTTAGTCCTTATTCGCTTAAGCAATTTAATGTGAGCATACAATGAGGATGCTTTTTTAAGTCGGACTCAAGCTAATCTCTATTTCTTTGACTTTGATAACTATTACTTTCGAATACATACAAAAATTCCTTTCTTGTTATTTAGTATACTTTCCAATGCATGCAAGTTTCATATTAATTCAATGTTACAAAACTAGTTATACTTAAAATTTACGAATATAATTTTAATTCAATTTCTTCTATGTTGTACACAGGAGACAATACACAAACCACTACGTCGAGTCCGGCTGATGATGTTCCTAACGTTGATGAAGTAGAAGATCCTAATGCAGGTAATTGTTTCATTTTATCAAGTCATAGTAAAGTTTTGTACTTGAAGTAATTTCGATCTACACTAAAATACGGATAAATATTTATATTGGTTTCTTTCTTGTTTCAGAGTACAACAATAAACAAGCAGCGTTTGAGGATATTCCGTCAATGTCAAAAAGTTGCAATAACGCGAGTTGCAACAACTTCTGCAGAGCACTTCGCTTCCGAATCGGTGTATGTATCTCACCCACCGTCTGTCGCTGTTCCAGATAGACTACACATTGAGCCCAAAACCACGTCAAGGCATAGATTGTAACGTATCGTTATGTGCTGTTTTATAATACGAACTTTTTGTTAAACATGAGTCTTGGGTTTTGCCAATTTGTATAACGTCGAATATGAAATTGAATAAAGATAATTAAAATATATGTGATTCCAATGGTTTGCTTTATGTACAAAATTCCATACCTTTTTAATTTTATATACGGGTAAGTGTGTTTCTTTCTATAATCTCGTAAGCAATCAATGATTTGACATGAGTTGCAAAGGGCTTGAGAGTGCCATGGGCAATGCCTTATGGTAGTAGCGGTAACCATGGACCTGTTTTACACATCGACTCAATCGGACCAATACGCATCGAATAGATTTTTTTGTTGAAATTTTGTTTGAATTATCTCTCATGCACAAAGGCTAAGGCGGTCTTCTAACCTATACGAGAACTCCCACACCCACTCGAACTTCTTTCCGAGATGATTTTCGCGTGAAATAGATAACCAGATCCAAACAAACTTTCATTGTATATAATAGTAGTTGACACCCGCGGCACGCATGGTAAAGTTTTCCGTTCCTGTTTCCCACATAAAAAAAAAATAAAAAATAATAAAAATATCTTTATTTTGCATAGACCATTTTAACGGCGTTTACAAAATGTCATACACTATTTAAAATATTTAAAGCGACCACCGGTTCGGAACGCCGCCCACCTGAGAAGAACCGGCAAGAAACTTAGGAAGGCTTTTTTGATGGCCTATTTACAATTTAATATTATTTCACTTTGCCAGCAGATCATTTCCAGGCGTCCCTGTCCTGCAAATAGTCTGTAATGGGGTAAAAACCTTTTTCACAAAGCTTGTTTTTAATAAACTTTTTAAATTTATTTAAAGGTAAATTTCTCAGGTCACAGGGAAGCTTGTTGTAAAAGCGTATACAGTTACCCTGGAAAGAATCGCCAATCTTATGTAGTCGACTGTGGTGGACTGAAAGATTATTTTTATTTCTAGTGTTTATATTATGTTTATCACAGAGTTTAGAAAACTGTGATAGATTTTTCTGGACATACATAAGATTGGCAAAAATGTATTGTGATGGTACGGTTAGAATATTTACTTCTTTGAATTTTTCTCGGAGAGAAACTCTGGGGCCCAAATTATAAATAGCGCGTACAGCCCGCTTTTGTAGAACAAAAATAATATTTAAATCTGCAGCACGGGGAGTGCTGCAGATTTAAATGGAGAATACCGTAAGACATAATACCATGAAAATAGCTGAAGTAAACCATTCTAGCCGTATCCACATCTGTTAGAGTCCTGATCTTTTTTACAGCGTATGCAGCCGAACTTAATCTAGAGGCTGTCTTTTCTATGTGTGGGCATCACCGCAAATTGGCATCAATAGTTATACCTAGGAACACAGTTGATTCTACAAACTCTAACACTTGTCCATTCAGTTGAACATTGGCCGCAACTTGTTTTACATTTGGTAGAGTAAATTTTATACATTTAGTTTTATTTTCATTAAGGCAAATATTATTTGAGCTGAACCAATGAACTATTCTTGCAATTGCATTGTTTACATCGTCATATTTTTCTAATTGTCTTTTAATTTTAAAAATTAATGAGGTGTCATCTGCAAACAAAACAATCCTATTCCTGTCCCCTACATAAAATGGTAAATCATTAATATAAATGAGTAACAAGAATGGCCCAAGTATCGAGCCTTGCGGCACACCCATTGTAACCATGGATCCTACAGAACGTGTACCATTAATATCGACCCTCTGTATTCTATTGTTCAAATATGAAGACAGAAGGTCGAGAGCTTTGCCTCTTATTCCATAGTGGTGTAATTTTTTGCACAGCGTTTCATGTTGAACGCAATCAAAAGCCTTTGATAGATCGCAAAATATACCTAATGCATCGTGCTTGTCTTCCCAAGCTTCATGAATACATTTTAATAACTCAACACCAGCATCGGAAGTTGAGCGCCCTTTCGTAAACCCAAATTGATTCGCATGGAGTATTTTATGACTATTAAAATGGGATAGCATTTGATTCAAGATTATTTTTTCAAATACTTTGCTCAAAGTTGGCAGCACTGACACTGGTCGGAAATTAGACGGCTCTGTAGCGCTGCCAGCCTTGAACAAGGGAACGACTTTGCTGTGTTTCATTAAATCAGGAAATGTACCACTAGAAACACAGTCATTAAACACAGTTGCTAGATGGGGCGCAATTACCTCTATTATACATGATGCAGTTTTGACCGATAATCCCCAAATGTCCGCGGTTTTCTTAATTTCGATACATTTAAATGTTTTTACAATGTCCTGAGCACAAATATCTGTGAATACAAATGCATCCCTGCAACAAAGAACAGATTCTTCTAATAAAAGTTCAGCGGAACTGGAAGATGCTTGGAGAGATTTTGTTGTCAATATAGGTACATTTTTGAAAAAATGTTCAAACTCCGTAGCCACTTCCAGGTCCCCTGTAACATGGCAACCATTTACTTTTAAGTGGAAATCCCTTTCAGTCACTAAAGATCTACCGCATTCAGAGTTAATGATGTTCCAAGTCATTTTTATTTTATTTACAGCATTAGAAATTTTATTTTTAATGAAGTTTGACTTAGCAAGATGACACGTTTGTTTAAATATCTTTGAATAATTTTTAACATATTCCTGAAAGGTTTGCCTAAAATTATATGATTTTTCTGAATATAATTCAAATAATTTATTTCTACTTTTAAAGATACCTGGTGTTGCCCAGTCACTGAAAACAGGACGACCGATCTGTAGTGTTTTTGAGGTAAAATCTTTGCCAAACTCATCATTAATCAAATTAAATAAGTGTTTATATGACTGGTCTACACAAGTGAAGTTAGGTAGATATGGTAATCTCTTTAATACATTTTCTTTAAAATTATTCAAACGACTTTGGTTAATTGGTACATATTTAATTTGTTTTTTGCTGTTTGTTACTACTTTTAGAAAATTTTATCCTTTGGCCACGATGATCTGACTCCACAGGATCCACAATACCTTTATCTATAGGTTTAATATCAGTAAAAATATTATCAATACATTTTGCACTGGTGGCTGTAATACGAGTGGGTTCTAAGAATGTACTATGCAGATTAAAGGATTTAAATAAATTTTTCATTTTATTTCTCTCTGATGGAGTTAATGATGTATCTAATATATCAACATTAAAATCCCCACAAACTATTATAGATTTCTTAGAACATTGGCATTTGAACAGTGCTTCTTCAAGCTTTTCTTCAAATTTAATGTACGGAGCTTTAGGGGGACTGTATACGCTTAACAAGATGAAATGCTCAAATTCAATACTGGCAATCTCAATAACTCGCTCAATGGAGCGGGCTACTAAGTCTATACGTTCTTTAAATTTTAACTTTTTATTAATTAATATTAAAGAGCCTCCACGTTTAGAATGTTTTCTATTGAACGAGCTAGCAACCTGGTGATTTACGAAGTTCAACAATGTGATTTGATGATCTTTTAACCAGTGCTCTGTAGCACAAAAAATATTAATAGAATTTGCATTAATGTATAGCTCTAACTCTAAATCTTTACCATTTATTAAACCTCTAACATTATGGTGCACCAGGTTTATAAAAACAATATTTTTGTTTATTATTATCATTTAATGATTTTTAAAAATTAAAAAAAGACCATAACATTATAAGTACTTACTCTTCCTATACATAAAAATTAGAAAAAATGGTGAATCTAATAAATTTGGGTACATGGTAAAATTTTTATACATGCAACTACAGTATGCAAAGACACATGCGTAGTATATTCCAGAATTACGTATTCCTTGATTTTCAGAACTTCCTTTTATAACAACCGTTTATCTACGACATTGACAGGTGGTGGCAAAGATACATACACCAACTCTAAAGCCAAGTCTTCTGCATACATTATTACAGCTTGCGTTATTGCACCTTCTCATCATGTTTGGGAGGTCTTCAGTCTCGGTGTCACTATCAATGTTTTCTGAAAAAAGAAATAATATTTTTATGCTTTGAAGTTCAAAATGAAAAAAAACACTGTTAGAATAAGGAAATCAAATCAAAAGATTAACTCCCTTTGTATCCAATTTTCACTGATTCTTTGAGGAGATATATTTGTAAGTATTCAGTGAAGTGAACAAAAATATAATTTGTATGAAATTCAGAATAACTATTCTAATATAGAGCTATAAGGATCAGTTACTCACCAAGATGTTGCAGTTCTTCAACTGGATAATCTTCTCTTTCTTGCACTTCTGTCAAGTCATTAAAGTCAGATTTATCGGCAGCAGCATTAGCAAACTGCGCAACGAGAACTATCGCGAAAGTGATGACTAAGAGTTTCATATTTGCGGAGTTATTTGTTTATTTGCAAATGATCCAGCAAGCTATACAATAAAAGTGCCTGCGAGCTTAATATTTATACCCTCTAGAATGCTATCTTATCATAAAAATTCTATGTTATCAAATTGATAACTTTAAAGTATGGGTCATGAGCTGTATAAACAACCTAGATTTTATCATACAGCAAACCGGAAAGGCCTAGATCTAGAGAGTCTAAGACTAGGCCTGCATTTAGTGTTACTGAACGCTTGGAGATGAAGATGTTCATCTATTGTAATTTAATTTTATCAATAATAATGTAATTTACCTTTCAATGTGTGTCATCTACATTTATTATCAAAGGAAGGTTCTAGGTTAAGCTTTGATAATGATTAGGTGGTGAATAATGGTGAAGCCCCGATTACAACACTAACGGCCGAATACTGAGAAGTCACTCAAATATCTATCGGCAACTTAAATGTTTGAGCAGCTGTTAAATACAAAATTCGCATTCTCAAACATCAACTTTAAGCATGTGTTAAATTTAAGATAACCTCAGGTTAGTTGCGCTCAGACGCCACTCAGTGTAAAATTCGTATACTGGAAAGCCACTTAATAAATTTAGCTGTCAAATGACCTGTCAAACAGATTTGAACGTCCCCTAAATGTAAGAGTAGTCGAGAGGTCTCCTAAATCTGTAACTGAATATATAAAAGTATAAAAATAATGTCTTTTTCTTCGCTATCTTCACTCTCTGACCATGAAAAACCGACCGTCTATCTACGAAACCTAGAGAAGCTAAATACATTCGAAAAATACAAAGATGAAGATTTCTACCTAGCTAAATTTTATAGACAAAAGTAGGAATCGTAAACCATGTCCGGAAGGGGGCAGCTACCCCTCCTGATCTCCCCTGGGTACGCCCATGGAATAAATTATCCAAATATAAAACTGTCTCATTGGAGATATGGAACCGAGCAGGAAACCCTCCTGAAAAAATCGCTTTATGTGATAAGGCCGCCCATTGTACTTTTCCCAAAGCTTACAATCTCAATGTATTGCCTGGGGCATGTTACGTATTGCGTGCGTGAAATTCTCACGTAAAGGCGGTCCACCGTACTTTTAAAATACCTAATACTAGGTGATCCCCACGGCTTCGCTCCTGACATACTTCGAATTCCAGTCGCACCTATTTAATCCCGACGCTTATGTATTCTACAATAATGCATAAAAATTTGCCCGATTTGTCGACATTTATGATTACTGCTCCGCTCTCCAGAGCAGTAGCGTGATGATATATAAAAATGAGCTATCCAATCCAAAGTGTTGAATTGTTTGTGACTAAAGAGACAGACATTTAGTAGAACACTTGTAAAAGTTATTTATTATATAGGTAACAGATCAAAAAAACATCAAAGATGAAAAATATATACTGACTAAACTGTGTTCCTCACACCACACAAGAAAGATAAATAACTTATGACAATATCTCTTCTTATCTTTCCTTTTCTACATTAAGTTTTAGTAGAAGTCTTGAAACGTTTTGTAAAAACAAGCGGAGAAAACAGTAACTATCAACGCAATTTGATGATAGTAATTTTGCCAATATGGTCGTTCTTGGAGATAGCGGTTATTCATGTCGGCCATATTTATTATGCAAATCATTTATTAATTTTTAATACAATTTTTTATGCAAATCAACCATTGACGACATTTAATTTTACTGAATATTTTTGATTATTTCCATTATGTTGCAGAAATATATGATTCAGACTTAGAATCTACACTTGCCACAAATATGTGTAGACCATGGGTTTGCAGCGGTGTGTGTCGCCTCAAGGGGCTTGATAATGGCACCTGTGTCAATGGACGCTGTGAGTGCACTAAAAAGGGTAATATTACATATTTCTTTATAATGACTTATTAATTGCATCCAAACAAACTATTGTAGGAAGGCTTTAGTCCTTATTCGCTTAAGCAATTTAATGTGAGAATACAATGAGGATGCTTTTTTAAGTCGGACTCAAGCTAATCTCTATTTCTTTGACTTTGATAACAATTACTTTCGAATACATACAAAAATTCCTTTCTTGTTATTTAGTATACTTTCCAATGCATGCAAGTTTCATATTAATTCAATGTTGCAAAACTAGTTATACTTAAAATTTACGAATATAATTTCAATTCAATTTCTTCTATGTTGTACACAGGAGACAATACACAAACCACTACGTAGAGTCCGGCTGATGATGTTCCTAAAGTTAATGAAGTAGAAGATCCTAATGCAGGTAATTGTTCCATTTTATCAAGTCATAGTAAAGTTTTGTACTTGAAGTAATTTCGATCTACACTAAAATATGGATAAATATTTATATTGGTTACTTTCTTGTTTCAGAGTACAACAATAAACAAGCAGCGTTCGAGGATATTCCGTCAATGTCAAAAAGTTGCAATAACGCGAGTTGCAACAACATCTGCAGAGCACTTGGCTTCCGAATCGGTGTTTGTATCTCACCCACCGTCTGTCGTTGTTCCGGATAGACTTCACATTGAGCCCAAAACCACTTCAGGGCATTGATTGTAATGTATCGATATGTAAAAAACTATATTTACTACTTACTAGTCGACATTGTACGACATTCTAAATAAGCGAAATATTGCAAAAATAACATTTAAAACAACATAATTATAGTTTTTTAAAATGGATTTCCGCCATGTAGCGCCTGATTCAATTAGTTATTTAAAATTTAGTATCGTTATGTACTGTTTTATAACACGAGCTGTTTGTTAAATGTGATTTATGGGTTTTGCTAATAAGTAGAACGTCGAATATGAAAGTTAATATTAAAGATAATTCAAAATATATGTGATTTCAATGGTTTGCTTTAAGTACAAAATTCCATAACTTTTTAATTTTATAAACGGGTAAGTGTGTTTCTTCTTATAATGTCGTAAACAATCAATGATTTGACATTATTTGCAAAGTAGAGATAACAATAAGGCTTGAGAGTGCCACGGGCAATGCCTTGTGATAGTAGCGGTAACCATGAACATGTTGTACACATCGGCTCAATGGGATCAATCCACATCGGAGAGATTTTTTTGTTGACATTTTGTTTAAATTATTTCTTATACACGAAGGCTAATGAGATCTTCTAACCTATACGAGTCGGATTGCCCCTCAGAACAGATAATAATTGGTACCTATTATTGGTTCCGAGGATTGCTCAGAGTCGCGGTTTAAAATATAATGAGAATTACATAGTCATCGTACAATTTGTATATGTTTGCAAATCAAAGTGATATCGACATTCTGAACATCAGGTGTTATCAAAATCACATAAGACCGGGCGTTCAGAAACTTAATATGGGAAAAACACAGTCCTTGGCCGTTAACATATAATTAAATAAACTCTACAGGTCCTACATTTGTTCAAATAGGTTCTCAGGTTATTTTCCTGGGATCTATATTTCACATGTCCAGCGACATCGATGGCGTTGAAAGACGAAACCCTTCGTCGGGTCATAGGAGTTAGGTTACATATGGACATATGTAGTAGTACCCTTACTCGCCAGATGTTCACTTTACAAAGGTACATTAAGTCGACAAGTGTGGCGCCTTCACACGAGGCATCCTCAAGACTGCCGGAAAATTCAATATGGGATGGGCTTAGACGAAGACGACTGGGGTCAAAGAATGTGATCCTAATTCCTGTCACGATGAAGTGGTAGGGTTTTTATGGTGGTGCAACTGGAAAACCTGGCAAGAACTGCATGTTGCAATGTATTGAACGTCCTGTCACTCAGAAGGACTACTTCATGTTGATTATATAATTATATCTTAAGTGTGTAAGGGGCCGCACCAAAGTTAATGGATCTCAAGCGACTGTGCGACCGGTGCTCCTGCTGATTAACGGACGAGTTAACTACGAAGACGACCTACGAAGAGCTTCTTCAATCTTATCATCGAGCTTCCAGATGATTAAATAATGATTCATATTACACCTAAATGTAGTATTATACTAGTTAAAATCCGCGGCTCCGTTTGCTTGGACAAATTTTCTCGATACCCATTTTTCAAAGGAACTTGTTTCCTGGGTGAAAAGTAGCCCATGTCTAATTCTGATGTGTATCCAATATCATTGTAAAACTTCGTTAAAATCCATTCAAAAGTTTTTGCGTGAAAGAGCACCCATGTACAGATCCAAACAAACATTCATGTAAATAATATTAGTGTGATATATATAGCTCCATTAATGTCAGTTTAAGACGAACAGCTGATTTGAGAACCATTATTTTTCAGTCAATTATCAGGAGGAGTTCTCTAAGTCTACTGTATCTTTACTCATTTGTTACTTAAAAATAAATAAATATTGTGGGACACTTTTTACTCAGTGTCAACTAGCCCAAACTAAGCTATAAGCTTGTACTATGGGATTTCTAAACACATACATATTATACATAGGAAACACCCAAATTCGGAAACAAACATTTGCGGATCACATGACCAATTGTTCCGACCCGGGACGAACCCGGGACCTCAGCGCTGCAGTCGCATGCACTAGCACTGCGCCACCGAGGCACAATGTTCCTATGTTCAGTACTATCAACAACTTAACATTTATAATTTTCTGTTTGGTTAATAAGTCTCCTTCTTTATCTTACTGTATTCCTAGTTGCTTCCTATTCCTACTTGGTCTAGTAGCCTAGCGTTCACTTATACCGCTAAAAGCAACTATTGTAAGACAGATTGACTATTGTCATTATTAGAAACGAGTACCGTATGGACGCCTGTGCCGTTGCCTCGTCCGTTATTCAGCACACACACAGTTAGCTGGTGAGGTAGCTTGGACCTAGGAGATTTCGGTGTGGACCTTAACCCATCTTTTATTATGACTCGTTGAGTAAATAAGAAACTTTAGGTAAATGGAGTAAGTACGGGGGGTGGGGGCAAAGACATGGTTTATTAATAATCGATGTATAACTACTTGTCTTTATCAAGATGTTCACTTATCTTTGAATGTATGTCAAAAACATTTTATCTAAATAAAGTTCTTCCCCGATTATAAAAGCGTCTGACAATTATACCGTTGGTTTACATACATACATACATATTGTCACGCCTTTATCCCCGAAGGGGTAGATAGAGGCATATTAAACGCCCACATTTCACCGTATGCATTTTTGTCCCACGTAACAGGTGGTGAGTCCATTGCCGTGTTGAAATGGACAGGCGCAGGCTGCGACGACCTGCTGTTGAAATTTATTAAGCCGCATTGTTTTAATTATTTTTTAACCGTGGGTTGAAGTAAATATTTATGTGTGTGTGTGTAATGGTGAACATCTGTTAGTACGATTTCGGTACCTAAGTTAATTTAAAGCTAACCCTAAGCTGCCTAACCTAGTTTAAAGCAGAATTCTCATACTTTCAATCGTTTTTACCTTTATGGATAACTTCGATACTTTTATTTTTTCATTAACTACATATTTTAATGTAATAAAGTCTTACAAAATCTCATGTTTGACGACGAGAATGTTTAAAACCTGCACCGGCCAGGGGTATCTTGGATTAACGAATCCTCTACTATCGTGTCTTGAGATAAAGAAAGTTGAAGCTTTTTTTCTCCCAAATTCGAAGATATGGAGTCTAAATAAGAGATATGTGATACAAGTTAAGACAAATTCAAGACATTTTGCTCGGCTTGAAGAACTTCAACAGTAGGTAACTTCAGACTGTTCCTGTCGACAGGGCGAGTGTAACGACTCTTGTGTTACAAACTTCTACTGGTTGCAATGACTAATTTAGAAATGCGACTTTAGTAAGATATTAAATAAGGTTAATCTCTGGTTAACTTTATAGATAACTGTACCATAATTATTTTCATAGTCAAGAACATACACACAAAAGAAACTTATATTTAACAAGTGGCAAATAAATAATGGTTCAGCCGTTCGACTTTCTTCCGCTGCGCACTTGATGTTGGCGTGATCCGCTTAGTTATCAACCGTACTCTCATCATATTGGCCTGTTTGGAAATAATCTGGTAAAAAAGGCTTACCTTTCATTTCTCTTTCCTAAAATTTTAAGGTTTACAAGGGACTTGTTGTGTTGTAAGTACCAAAGCGTGAGAAAATACAATTACCATCTATCTGGCCACTCGTCTTTTCTAAGTCGTCAATCCATCTGGCTGGGCCTGTTCTACTTTATGTTTGCTGCATGCATCTACTCGTATTTTTTTTTCAAAACGGAAGTTAACTATGTCGTAAACCTAAATTACATACCCCCTATAATAATGATATCATTGATAAAACAAAAACAACAGTGAGTAAGTCAGGCTAACATTTATAGTCAATTTGTATTTGTAGCTCTTCTTACACACAAAGTTATACGATGAAGTATCTGAGCAGTTTTTTTCTAACGATTTCTATGGACTATATGAGGTTCAACAAAAAGGTTTTTAAAGCGACGACAGTGCTCTAAAGCCAAATCTACTAATTCAATCGCGTCAGAAGAGAATAGAAATCTTAGGTCATTGGAGAGCCGATAGAAAAAATTGACAGATTTCATAGTCTACTATTACAATTGCGCTCCAATAGAATTCTTTTGGCCGGCCGATAGAATGTTAATAACACGTGTAGCGCCTGTAAGTAATTTACATTTTTGGTAGTCTATATTAGTATTTTTGGTAGTTAATATTTTGATAGCTAAAAACGGCTATTTTGTCTCTATTCTGCAGCTTGAGAAGTGTGATTGTGAAATATTTAATAGTTTTAGTAGACTACCTAGTTTTGGACTCATCGCAATAGAACCGCTATAGAATAGAACTAGAAAGGTTTTATATTGGAATATAGTCGACTCGGCCCCCTGGTATTGCGAACGTCCAAAGGCTACGGTAACCACTTTCGGTCCGCTGGCTTGTCTTCTAGCTCAGTGGTATAAAAAATCTTTATGGTACTCGGTAATGCTGCTATATCACGTCCGTTTCACGTACGTTGCGAAATGACTTCAAAAAGTAAACTATTTGAGACAAAGCAAATAGTTTGAAGGATTAAGAAACGTATTTGTCCTCTGACTGTTGAGAGATGCCCGCGACTTCGTAAGCATAAAGTATAGACTCAAGAAAGTTTATCTAAACAAGTACAGGCGTTGGTAAAGCAGCTTTAGCTTCCTTATGACGACTGATTGATGAGTGTTAATTCTGATAGCGACGTGCGCCCCATTGGGGGAATCCTCTATCCTACATTTTCCCTCCCCTTCTCAAGGTCAGTTATGCACAATCATCATTCATTACATACATATACGTATTACAGCGAGATTTTTCTCGATGTTAACTCTCCTACCTCGTAAAGGTATATACGGTGAAAGCTTATCTCCCCCATGTATTTGGATGATGTCTTTGTCCGCAATATCACCAACCTTAAGGCTTCCGTTGACACAGGTGTCCTGCTTGCTCGCACAGTCCCTCTTACCTATATCTATGTAGCAGGCCGTACGATTCATAGCCGTAGAGGAAAAGTAATAATACAATACAGTACAATACAATACAATACAATATGCTTTATTGTACACCATAAGTAGATAAGTACACAAGACTAAACTTAATTCTTATAATACCTACACATAGGTAATAAATAAATAGGTATAAATATCTTCATAATTCTATACATACATAGCTACATACATACCGCTTAATATATACAATACACATACATAAATAGGTACACACATACATACTCCGACATTATAATCTACTTAATACACTCTCAATAAATAAATAGGTCAAATAAACTAACCGACAAACGGCTTATAAAGTTAGAAGTGTTTAGTGAGTAAGGTAAGAAGTATTAGAGGAGTTACAGTTATAGATAGTAATTTATAACCAATTTTTTAAATTACAAAGAGATTGTGTCGCACAGTTACAGGTAAAGCATTCCACAAGCGAATTGCCTGTACTGTAAAAGATTTATCTAGAAATCTTGTAGAATGCATTGGCATTTTAAGGCGCAAGTTTTCCGATGATCTCAGGAGCCTCGAATGCGTTTCACATAAAACGTGAAGCGTTCTTTAAGATAAGTGGGAGAACAGGGATTAAACAAGATATTATATAAAAGAAAAAGGATATGCGCATTACGGCGAAGTCTAATAGGAAGCCACTTGAGTTTCGTGCGAAATTCAGAAAATGATCATATTTGCGCAAACCAAATATGAATCTAATGCAGAAATTCTGGAGACGCTCAAGTTTATTAAGTTGTTCCTCCGTTAGATTTAGATTGCTGGCATCGGCGTAGTCGAGGATTGGCAGCAGTAGAGATTGAGCCAGTGCAGTTTTTGTGGCAATGGGCTAAATGTTACGTAATCTCATACGACTAACGTCCCGGAGCTGCGGATCCCAAGACATTGTTTTATCGAAGTACACGCCCAAGTTCCGTACCTTGTCACTGAATGGAATAACGGTACAATTGAGAACAATTTCAGAAAGTTCTGTGCAGTTAAGTTTTAAAAATAAGCCCGGGACTACCAACAATAATAACTTGACTCTTTGATGGATTTACTGTGAGTCCACTTAAGGCTCCAGTCAGCTATATGAGCCAGGTCTCTATTTATAAAATTAATAGCATCAGAAATCTGAGCAAGTGGAGCTTGTGTGTAAATTTGTAAATCATCTGCATAAAGGTGGTAGGACGAAAGAAGTTTAGAGGAGATAAGGTTTATGAATGCTGCGAAAAGTAAGGGAGATAAAACGCCACCCTATGGCACCCCAGCTGATACATTACTCCAAGAAGACGTCGTATCTTCTATTTGAATACGATGTCGGCGGCCATACAAGTAACTGTGAAACCAATTTATCACTGTTGGAGATATATTAAGAGAGCGGAGGATGGCCAGCAATACTTCAAAATCCACAGTGTTAAAAGCATTGCTGAAATCCAGCAAAATTATCCAGCAAAATAATCATCATCTTCCGAGCGTTGGTCCCGGTTGCATACGAAGCCCTTGCTAAGAAGCTCGATGTACACTTTCGTAATATTCTTAGACATCAAGCTATAATTCCTGTATAGATCTCTACTCTACATACTCTATAATATTTAACATAATAAATATAACAATGAATTAAAAAATATAAAAATAAATAAATAACTTATATTTATAACTTATTACAAATATAAGTTTTATAATAAGTTATTTTCAATATTTAGAAGCGAACGTAGCCGCGCTAAATTCGTGCTCTGTAAACGATCACTGCTTTAAGCATCTTTCGCTATGCCGACGACGTCGCGAGACGCAACTGGGACAGGCGCTCGGATGATGATGAGGGCTATGGCGGGACTACAGATGGGTGACCGTTCTGTAACATTTTCATTGACGAGCGAGTTTGAAAGGTATGTCAAGTCGTTGGTCATGGTTAGCTTTAACGTGGCAGTAGTTAAGCAAAGTTGAAGGCCGAAATGGGTGACTTGAAACATTTCAACAGCAGGTCATAACAATGTGCGTCTGTCCGTTTTAACACGCTAATCTACAAACCAGATACGTGGGATAAAAAAGCCTACGTTGAAATGTGGGCGTATAGTATGCGTTTGGCACCCTATCAAAATCAGTCAGGATAAAGGCGTGACTTCTCAGAAAAAGTTTTTAAGAAAATAATATTAATGTGGTTAGTTGTGTGTAAAGGGCCAAGATCTTAGGAGCATAAGTGACCTCACCTAGAAGCAGTGCATCTGCTGACTAACTACTGACTAAAGACTGATGCGCCCTTACAGGATTGTGAGGGCAGATGGCAGTCAAAGGATAGTTGCTCCAAGCAGTCACATAAAAATGGCTAGAAATTCATGTAGGGTTTGGAAGCAATTGGGAAACACTACAATGAACACGAGTGGATGTATACGGACAAACAGCAAATGCAGGAAAATCCCCTGCACTGGTACTGTCACACATTGTGAAGACTGATTTTAAGCTGCTTATATATTTTTCAGGCTTTATCAATTCACATATTTCGTAGCTTATGTTTAAGGGGATGAATATGGAGCGCTTCCACAATTAATTCCTAACCATGCAGAAAATCAAAAACCAAACTATAGCTGCTCCTAGCAGCCATATAAAAGTGAGGCCCCAGGCTCCATATTCAGGTAGGACTTGGAATCAACTGTGAACACACTGAGATGAAGAGAGACTTATGTGTTACTTAGTTGAAGTGCTCGAGCACTTCAACCTGATTTTTCAAGGCGCCTATAAGCCCTTTAACATTACATGGTTCTGGCTGATAGTAACTTGGTGGTCATTATGTGAAGTTAAAGGGCTTATAGGCGTCTTGAAAAATCAGGTAACCACAATTTGCACCTGTCCAATTCAACACAGCAATAGACTCACCAATTGCGTGCTGGTTCTTAGATGGGTGACCACTTTATGGCATTTACATTTGGGAGCGTTTTTGTTGTTTCGGAACAATAAGCCCTTGGTCCCGGTTGCCAGTAAAATGACAGTCGCAGAGCCAAGTTGAGTTGAGTCAAGGCCTTATGGGCGGTTTGAAAAACTTCAACAGCAGGTCGGCACAGCCTGCGCAAAATGCAATATGTATGTATTTATGTATGTTTGTAAAAAAAATAAGTAAACAAATACAATCGAATCAAAGGCAATCAAAGTATGGAAGTAATACCTGCATCTGCAAGTATTCCGTTTTTCTAGAGTGGCGCCTCGGCTGAAACAGTCATGTATCAAGTGCCTCGCAATGCCACCTTCGCCAGGCAGACCCAAATCGCCGTGGGGTAGAAAATGACATGCGCGTTGTTGGACTCATTACAAAGGATGTTGAAGACCCTGCGAAGGATAGGGAGAAGTGTAGGAAATCTGACCGAAGGATTCAAAGGGTGGACTCTAGAAGTAACCGGGGTTAACGTTCTGATCATGAGGTAGCAGAAAATATATAACACACAATTTCAGCTTGCTTTTACCTTCTAGTTGTGAACTAAGCTACTGGCAGAATGGAATAACGGATATAGTAAAACTATAAGTGTTCTTTGTTTAGTACAGAATACAGATCTTCGAGGCGTAAGCCATCCTCACCTGCAAGTGATACACCTGCTGGTTAACTAACGAGGTCATGGCGTAGAGAAGGAGAAATCGAAATGAAACCTTGTACAAACCTGTTCAGCCGCGTGGAAAACGAAAATTGGGAAAGGCCTTCATCCAGCAGTGGACAGTGAAAGGCTGATTTGATAAATTGTTGGCAATGGGAGAGAGTCTAAAAGAGTCATATAGTTTCAAGAGTGATTTGAGCCAAGAAACGCCTCCGAGTGGTCGAATATATCGTAAAAAAGATATTAGCCTCCTACATCAGATTTCCGTAAAGCTCATAAAGATATCTGACAGAACAATTTACCCAGGTCAATTAAAGTAAAGTAAAGTAAAAATATCTTTATTTTGCATAGACCATTTTAACGGCGCTTACAAAATGTCATACACTATTTAAAATATTTAAAGCGACCACCGGTTCGGAACGCGGCCCACCTGAGAAGAACCGGCAAGAAACTTAGGAAGGCCTTTTTTTTGATGGCCTATTTACAATTTAATATGATTTCACTTTGCCAGCAGATCATTTCCAGGCGTCCCTGTCCTGCAAATAGTCTGTAACGAAGTAAAAACCTTTTTCACAAAGCTTGTTTTTAATAATCTTTTTAAATTTATTTAATGGTAAATTTCTCAGGTCACAGGGAAGCTTGTTGTTAAAGCGTATACAGTTACCCTGGAAAGAATCACCAATCTTATGTAGTCGACTGTGGTGGACTGAAAGATTATTTTTATTTCTAGTGTTTATATTATGTTTATCACAGAGTTTAGAAAACTGTGATAGATTTTTCTGGACATCCATAAGATTGGCAAAAATGTATTGTGATGGTACGGTTAGAATATTTACTTCTTTGAATTTTTCTCGGAGAGAAACTCTGGGGCCCAATTTATAAATCGCGCGTACAGCCTGCTTTTGTAGAACAAAAATACTATTTAAATCTGCAGCACTCCCCCAAAGGAGAATACCGTAAGACATAATACCATGAAAATAGCTGAAGTAAACCATTCTAGCCGTATCCACATCTGTTAGAGTCCTGATCTTTTTTACAGCGTATGCAGCCGAACTTAATCTAGAGGCTGTCTTTTCTATGTGTGGGCCCCACTGCAAATTGGCATCAATAGTTATACCGAGGAACACAGTTGATTCTACAAACTCTAACACTTGTCCATTCAGTTGAACATTGGCCGCAACTTGTTTTACATTTGGTAGAGTAAATTTTATACATTTAGTTTTATTTTCATTAAGGCAAAGATTATTTGAGCTGAACCAATGAACTACTCTTGCAATTGCAATGTTTACATCGTCATAATTATCTAATTGTCTTTTAATTTTAAAAATTAATGAGGTGTCATCTGCAAACAAAACAATCCTATTCCTGACCCCTACATAAAATGGTAAATCATTAATATAAATGAGGAACAAGAATGGCCCAAGTATCGAGCCTTGCGGCACACCCATTGTAACCATGGATCCTACAGAACGTGTACCATTAATATCGACCCTCTGTATTCTATTGTTCAAATATGAAGACAGAAGGTCAAAGGCTTTGCCTCTTATTCCATAGTGGTGTAATTTTTTGCACAGCGTTTCATGTTGAACGCAATCAAAAGCCTTTGATAGATCGCAAAATATACCTAATGCATCGTGCTTGTCTTCCCAAGCTTCATGAATACATTTTAATAACTCAACACCAGCATCGGAAGTTGAGCGCCCTTTCGTAAACCCAAATTGATTCGCATGAAGTATTTTATGACTATTAAAATGGGATAGCATTTGATTCAAGATTATTTTTTCAAATACTTTGCTCAAAGTTGGCAGCACTGACACTGGTCGGAAATTAGACGGCTCTGTAGCGCTGCCAGCCTTGAACAAGGGAACGACTTTACTGTGTTTTATTAAATCAGGAAATGTACCACTAGAAACACAGTCATTAAACACAGTTGCTAGATGGGGCGCAATTACCTCAATTATACATGATGCAGTTTTGACCGATAATCCCCAAAGGTCCGCGGTTTTCTTAATTTCGATACATTTAAATGTTTTTACAATGTCCTGAGCACAAATATCTGTGAATACAAATGCATCCCTGCAACAAAGAACAGATTCTTCTAATAAATGTTCAGCGGAACTGGAAGACGCTAGGAGAGATTTTGTTGTCAATATAGGTACATTTTTGAAAAAATGTTCAAACTCCGTCGCCACTTCCAGGTCCCCTGTAACATGGCAACCATTTACTTTTAAGTGGAAATCCCTTTCAGTCACTAAAGATCTACCGCATTCAGAGTTAATGATGTTCCAAGTCATTTTTATTTTATTTACTAAAATTAGATATTTTATTTTTAATGAAGTTTGACTTAGCAAGATGACACGTTTGTTTAAATATCTTTGAATAATTTTTACATATTCCTGAAAGGTTTGCCTTAAATTATCTGATTTTTCTGAATATAATTCAAATAATTTATTTCAACTTTTAAAGATCACCAGGTGTTGCCCAGTCACTGAAAACAGGACGACCGATCTGTAGTGTTTTTGAGGTAAAATCTTTGCCAAACTCATCATTAATCAAATTAAATAAGTGTTTATATGACTGGTCTACACAAGTGAAGTTAGGTAGATATGGTAATCTCTTTAATACATTTTCTTTAAAATTATTCAAACGACTTTGGTTAATTGGTACATATTTAATTTGTTTTTTGCTGTTTGTTACTACTTTTAGAAAATTTTATCCATTGGCCACGATGATCTGACTCCACAGGATCCACAATACCTTTATCTATAGGTTTAATATCAGTAAAAATATTATCAATACATTTTGTCCGTTATTCAGCACACACACAGTTAGCTGGTGAGGTAGCTTGGACCTAGGAGATTTCGGTGTGGACCTTAACCCACCTTTTATTATGACTCGTTGAGTAAATAAGAAACTTTAGGTAAATGGAGTAAGTACGGGGGGTGGGGGCAAAGACATGGTTTATTAATAATCGATGTATAACTACTTGTCTTTATCAAGATGTTCACTTATCTTTGAATGTATGTCAAAAACATTTTATCTAAATATAGTTCTTCCCCGATTATAAAAGCGTCTGACAATTATACCGTTGGTTTACATACATACATACATATTGTCACGCCTTTATCCCCGAAGGGGTAGATAGAGGCATATTAAACGCCCACATTTCACCGTATGCATTTTTGTCCCACGTAACAGGTGGTGAGTCCATTGCCGTGTTGAAATGGACAGGCGCAGGCTGCGACGACCTGCTGTTGAAATTTATTAAGCCGCATTGTTTTAATTATTTTTTAACCGTGGGTTGAAGTAAATATTTATGTGTGTGTGTGTAATGGTGAACATCTGTTAGTACGATTTCGGTACCGGTACTTTTTAAAGCAGAATTCTCATACTTTCAATCGTTTTTACCTTTATGGATAACTTCGATACTTTTATTTTTTCATTAACTACATATTTTAATGTAATAAAGTCTTACAAAATCTCATGTTTGACGACGAGAATGTTTAAAACCTGCACCGGCCAGGGGTATCTTGGATTAACGAATCCTCTACTATCGTGTCTTGAGATAAAGAAAGTTGAAGCTTTTTTCTCCCAAATTCGAAGATATGGAGTCTAAATAAGAGATATGTGATACAAGTTAAGACAAATTCAAGACATTTTGCTCGGCTTGAAGAACTTCAACAGTAGGTAACTTCAGACTGTTCCTGTCGACAGGGCGAGTGTAACGACTCTTGTGTTACAAACTTCTACTGGTTGCAATGACTAATTTAGAAATGCGACTTTAGTAAGATATTAAATAAGGTTAATCTCTGGTTAACGTTATAGATAACTGTACCATAATTATTTTCATAGTCAAGAACATACACACAAAAAAAACTTATATTTAACAAGTGGCAAATAAATAATGGTTCAGCCGTTCGACTATCTTCCGCTGCGCACTTAATGTTGGCGTGATCCGCTTAGTTATCAACCGTACTCTCATCATATTGGCTTGTTTGGAAATAATCTGATAAAAAAGCCTTACCTTTCATTTCTCTTTCCTAAAATTTTAAGGTTTACAAGGGACTTGTTGTGTTTTAAGTACCAAAGCGTGAGAAAATACAATTACCATCTATCTGGCCTACTCGTCTTTTCTAAGTCGTCAATCCATCTGGCTGGGCGTGTTCTACTTTATGTTTGCTGCGTGCATCTACTTGTTTTTTTTTTTTCAAAACGGAAGTTAACTATGTCGTAAACCTAAATTACATACCCCCTATAATAATGATATCATTGATAAAACAAAAACAACAGTGAGTAAGTCAGGCTAACATTTATAGTCAATTTGTATTTGTAGCTCTTCTTACACACAAAGTTATACGATGAAGTATCTGAGCAGTTTTTTTCTAACGATTTCTATGGACTATATGAGGTTCAACAAAAGGGTTTTTAAAGCGACGACAGCGCTCTAAAGCCAAATCTACTAATTCAATCGCGTCAGAAGAGAATAGAAATCTTAGGTCATTGGAGAGCCGATAGAAAAAATTGACAGATTTCGTAGTCTACTATTACAATTGCGCTCCAATAGAATTCTTTTGGCCGGCCGATAGAATGTTAATAACACGTGTAGCGCCTGTAAGTAATTTACATTTTTGGTAGTCTATATTAGTATTTTTGGTAGTTAATATTTTGATAGCTAAAAACGGCTATTTTTTCTCTATTCTGCAGCTTGAGAAGTGTGATTGTGAAATATTTAATAGTTTTAGTAGACTACCTAGTTTTGGACTCATCGCAATAGAACCGCTATAGAATAGAACTAGAAAGGTTTTATATTGGAATATAGTCGACTCGGCCCCCTGGTATTGCGAACGTCCAAAGGCTACGGTAACCACTTTCGGTCCGCTGGCTTGTCTTCTAGCTCAGTGGTATAAAAAATCTTTATGGTACTCGGTAATGCTGCTATATCACGTCCGTTTCACGTACGTTGCGAAATGACTTCAAAAAGTAAACTATTTGAGACAAAGCAAATAGTTTGAAGGATTAAGAAATGTATTTGTCCTCTGACTGTTGAGAGATGCCCGCGACTTCGTAAGCATAAAGTATAGACTCAAGAAAGTTTATCTAAACAAGTACAGCCGTTGGCAAAGCAGCTTTAGCTTCCTTATGACGACTGATTGATGAGTGTTAATTCTGATAGCGACGTGCGCCCCATTGGGGGAATCCTCTATCCTACATTTTCCCTCCCCTTCTCAAGGTCAGTTATGCACAATCATCATTCATTACATACATATACGTATTACAGCGAGATTTTTCTCGATGTTAACTCTCCTACCTCGTAAAGGTATATACGGTGAAAGCTTATCTCCCCGTATTTGGATGATGTCTTTGTCCGCAATATCACCAACCTTAAGGCTTCCGTTGACACAGGTGTCCTGCTTGCTCGCACAGTCTCTCTTACCTATATCTATGTAGCAGGCCGTACGATTCATAGCCGTAGAGGAAAAGTAATAATACAATACAATACAATATGCTTTATTGTACACCATAAGTAGATAAGTACACAAGACTAAACTTAATTCTTATAATACCTACACATAGGTAATAAATAAATAGGTATAAATATCTTCATAATTTTATACATACATAGAAACATACATACCGCTCAATATATACAATACACATACATAAATAGGTACACACATACATACTCCGACATTATAATCTACTTAATACACTCTCAATAAATAAATAGGTCAAATAAACTAACCGACAAACGGCTTATAAAGTTAGAATTGTTTAGTGAGTAAGGTAAGAAGTATTAGAGGAGTTACAGTTATAGATAGTAATTTAAAACCAATTTTTTAAATTACAAAGAGATTGTGCATGTCGCACAGTTACAGGTAAAGCATTCCACAAGCGAATTGCCTTTACTGTAAAAGATTTATCTAGAAATCTTGTAGAATGCATTGGCATTTTAAGGCGCAAGTTTTCCGATGATCTCAGCAACCTCGAATGCCTTTCACATAAAAACGTGAAGCGTTCTTTAAGATAAGTGGGAGAACAGGAATTAAACAAGATATTATATAAAAGAAAAAGGATATGCGCATTACGGCGAAGTCTAATAGGAAGCCACTTGAGTTTCGTGCGAAATTCAGAAAATGATCATATTTGCGCAAACCAAATATGAATCTAATGCAGAAATTTTGGAGACGCTCAAGTTTATTAAGTTGTTCCTCCGTTAGATTTAGATAGCTGGCATCGGCGTAGTCGAAGATTGGCAGCAGTAGAGATTGAGCCAGTGCAGTTTTAGTGGCAATGGGCTAAAAGTTACGTAATCTCATACGACTAACGTCCCGGAGCTGCGGATCCCAAGACATTGTTTTATCGAAGTACACGCCCAAGTTCCGTACCTTGTCACTGAATGGAATAACGGTACAATTGAAAACAAATTCAGGTAGTTTTGTGCAGTTAAGTTTTGGAATAAGCTCGGGACTACCAACAATAATAACTTAACTCTTTGATGGATTTACTGTGAGTCCACTTAAGGCTCCAGTCAGCTATATGAGCCAGGTCTCTATTAATAAAATTAATAGCATCATAAATCTGAGCAAGTGGAGCTTGTGTGTAAATTTGTAAATCATCTGCTTAAAGGTGGTAGGACGAAAGAATTTTAGAGGAGATAAGGTTTATGAATGCTGCGAAAAGTAAGGGAGATAAAACGCCACCCTACGGCACCCCAGCTGATACATTACTCCAAGAAGACGTCGTATCTTCTATTTGAATACGCTGTCGGCGGCCATACAGGTAACTGTGAAACCAATTTATCACTGTTGGAGATATATTAAGAGAGCGGAGGATGGCCAGCACTACTTCAAAATCCACGGTGTTAAAAGCATTGCTGAAATCCAGCAAAATAATCATCATCTTCCGAGCGTTGGTCCCGGTTGCATACGAAGCCCTTGCTAAGAAGCTCGATGTACACTTTCGTAATATTCTTAGAGATCAAGCTGTAATTCCTGTATAGATCTCGACTCTACATACTCTATAATATTTAACATAATAAATTTAACAATTCTATCTTCACGCTGTATCCCTGACGGGGTAGTCAGAGAGGACAGATCGCCAGGCTTCGCGATCCATGCATACTTCTTTCGCTTCTTCGAGATTCATCAATCGCTTCATACACGCACGTCTGGGTATCCGAGTACTTTTGACCTTTCCGTTTTTGAGCAATCTGCTCACGTGGTCTTCATATGTAAGTCTCGGCCTTCCCTGACTCCTTCTACCCTCTACTTTTGAACAATATATATTCTTCGTCAATCGTTCCTCACTCATTCGTTGGACGTGTCCAAACCAACGGAGCACGCCCTTTTCCAGCTTAACGCTGACACTTTCATTAAAACCTGCCATATTGCGTATCACTTCGTTACGTATTCGGTCGGCCAAGGTAACGCCGCACAATTTTCGAAGTGATCGCATCTCCACAGCATTCAATTTACTTTCATGCATCTGCTGATATACCCAGGTTTCACTACCGTAAAGCAAAGTTGGCACTAGCACTGCGTTATGAATCGCCATTCGTGCTTCTTTTACGATGCTTTGTCGCTTTACTAACTGGGACAAAGCACCGTTAACTTTGTTTCCGGCAGCTACTCGCCGTTCTACATCCGAATCACATCTTCCATCCGCGCTAAACATACTTCCTAAATACACAATTTCATTCACTTGCTCTAGACGTTCCTGGTTTACCCTAATCTCGCATTTAGTTCTTACGTCACCTCTTTCAAATACTAGAACCTTAGTTTTACTTGCATTCATGCGGAGACCCTTACTTTCACACCCCTCTTTCATATTAGTGACTAATGCCTGTAGGTCGGCTTCTGATGAGGCCATGAGCACCGCATCATCAGCGTACAGCAGACAGTTTACTGTAAAGTCACCCAAATTCACACCTCTTTCCACAAACTAGCGTGCGCACGTAAAAGTCTATCGGACCTAGTCATGTAGACGAAGATGTAGTAAATTATATGTATTTCAGTAGGGCTCATTAAATTATACGTATTTCGTACTTTGCACTCTAAAGTAAATTTTACCACTCTTTCAGTAGCTTCTCCTTATAAAGCTAATATATTTTTAATATTTCTTTACTAATTTTATTTTTAAGAAACGTTTAATGCTCGTGATGTACTAAATGATGAGACTCAGCAATCGGAACAGATCTTGAATAATTTTGACGGTGATTATTATAGTTTCTGTGATATTTAACAGAATAATTTGTTAAGCAAATCAACCATTGACGACGTTTAATTTTACTGAATATTATCGATTATTTCCATTATGTTGCAGAAATATACAATTCAGACTTAGAATATTCACGTACCACAGATATGTGTAGACAATGGTTTTGCAGTCATGTGTGTCGCCTCAAAGGGTTTGATAATGGCACCTGTGTCAATGGACGCTGTGAATGCACTAAAAAGGGTAATATTGCATATTTGTTTATCGGTTAACTAATTAATTGCATCTAAACAACTATTGCTAGAAGGCCTCATTCACAAAAGTCATTTAATGTGAGCATGCAATGAGGATGCTTTTTTAAGTCTATTTCTTTGACTTTTGATAACATTTTTTAAAATAAACAAAATAAATAAAAATATCTTTATTTTGCATAGACCATTTTAACGGCGCTTACAAAATGTCATACACTATTTAAAATATTTAAAGCGACCACCGGTTCGGAACGCGGCCCACCTGAGAAGAACCGGCAAGAAACTTAGGAAGGCTTTTTTTTTTTGATGGCCTATTTATAATTTAATATTATTTCACTTTGCCAGCAGATCATTTCCAGGCGTCCCTGTCCTGCAAATAGTCTGTAACGGAGTAAAAACCTTTTTCACAAAGCTTGTTTTTAATAAACTTTTTAAATTTATTTAATGGTAAATTTCCCAGGTCACAGGGAAGCTTGTTGTAAAAGCGTATACAGTTACCCTGGAAAGAATCGCCAATCTTATGTAGTCGACTGTGGTGGACTGAAAGATTATTTTTATTTCTAGTGTTTATATTATGTTTATCACAGAGTTTAGAAAACTGTGATAGATTTTTCTGGACATACATAAGATTGGCAAAAATACATTGTGATGGTACTGTTAGAATATTTACTTCTTTGAATTTTTCTCGGAGAACATAATACTATGAAAATGGCTGAAGTACCATTCTAGCCGTATCCACATCTGTTAGAGTCCTGATCTTTTTTACAGCGTATGCAGCCGAACTTAATCTAGAGGCTGTCTTTTCTATGTGTGGGCCCCACTGCAAATCGGCATCAATAGTTATACCGAGGAACACAGTTGATTCTACAAACTCTAACACTTGTCCATTCAGTTGAACATTGGCCGCAACTTGTTTTACATTTGGTAGAGTAAATTTTATACATTTAGTTTTATTTTCATTAAGGCAAAGATTATTTGAGCTGAACCAATGAACTACTCTAAAAATTGCATTGTTTACATCGTCATAGTTATCTAATTGTCTTTTAATTTTAAAAATTAATGAGGTGTCATCTGCAAACAAAACAATCCTGTTCCTGTCCCCTACATAAAATGGTAAATCATTAATATAAATGAGGAACAAGAATGGCCCAAGTATCGAGCCTTGCGGCACACCCATTGTAACCATGGATCCTACAGAACGTGTACCATTAATATCGACCCTCTATATTCGATTGTTCAAATATGAAGACGAGAAGAAGAAGAAAGAAGAAGAAGAAAGAAGAAGGTCGAGAGCTTTGCCTCTTATTCCATAGTGGTGTAATTTTTTGCACAGCGTTTCATGTTGAACGCAATCAAAAGCCTTTGATAGATCGCAAAATATACCTAATGCATCGTGCTTGTCTTCCCAAGCTTCATGAATACATTTTAATAACTCAACACCAGCATCGGAAGTTGAGCGCCCTATTTACTTATGAACACATACTAAAATTCCTTTCTTGTTATGTAGTATACTTTCCAATGCATGCAAGTTTCATATTAATTCAATGTTACAAAACTACTGACATAAATTTTCCTACAGAATGGCTTCCTTTGACTATATACAGTGATTTTTATAGAACAAATGTTTAAATAATATCAGATTCGCGAGGCCTGATCAGTCGCGCGCTGGCGCTTACTTACTTACTTTTTTCGTTGCGCTCCCCTTGCTATTTTTTCGCAATGGCACAGTATATTTATGAGAGCAGTAAGCATTCCATCATCATTCGAGCGTCTGTCCCAGTTGCATCTCGCGACGCCCGGAGTTAGCTTTATATAGTGTATATATATGAGAGTTATATACGGCAATGGACTCACCACCCATTACGTGGTACATGAATACAAATACAGGGACAGGAATAAAAGTGGGCATATACTAATATGCCATTGCCACCCTTTCGGGGATAAGGCGTGATAGATTAATAAAATATAAGAGAGTTTTAATATGTGAAAAGTGAAAAATCTTTACTCATGTAGGTCACAAAGTAACACTTATAAACGTCAAGGTTATTGCTTCTACATTTACATTTACTGCCAGATTCGCAACGCAATAGGTAGAGCCTGAGGATGAACCTGGCAATAAAACTGATGGCCACTCTTTTCTAACTGCCAGTAATTACATTAGTTTTATTTACATGATATTTCAACAAATTATATAGTAATGAGTCTTTACAAAAGAAACCAAATCAAATGAAAATGAGAGCGTTTCTAGTTGCCAGTTTTAAAGGTAGCCCACCCTTATGAGGAAGACTCCGGCAAGAAACTAAATGGCTGCCATTTTAAAATGCAGGTATGACTTACAATATTAAACTTACATTGCTCCTTTGGAGTTACGTGAGAACAGTCGACTAAACTTAATTTGCCTTAAATATAAATAGTTTTATTTGTAATAATTGCTATAACAGCTATGAGCTGGCCAGTCCCAACAGACGGCACCCGTTCACGGGTATGACGCATATATCAGCCATCGCCCTACTCAACCGTATTATAGGGAATAAGGCGACCCGATACATGCACCACCACTGCCAGGACACTTAGGCGAGCATGACATACTCAAACTGCACAGCAACCATCATGTCAATTTCAAAATTTATAAAAAAGCTATGTGGACGGTGCTCACACAATAACAAACTCAAATTACATATAATTATATTAGTTAACCTGACGTTTCAGATCACTTATGTTGAACAAATGTACATTATATTTATAACTAACTAACTATCTTCACGCTGTATCCCTGACGGGGTAGTCAGAGAGGACAGATCGCTAGGCTTCGCGATCCATGCATACTTCTTCCGCTTCTTCGAGATTCATCAATCGCTTCATACACGCACGTCTGGGTATCCGAGTACTTTTGACCTTTCCGTTTTTGAGCAATCTGCTCACGTGGTCTTCATATGTAAGTCTCGGCCTTCCCTGACTCCTTCTACCCTCTACTTTTGAACAATATATATTCTTCGTCAATCGTTCCTCACTCATTCGTTGGACGTGTCCAAACCAACGGAGCACGCCCTTTTCCAGCTTAACGCTGACACTTTCATTCAAACCTGCCATATTGCGTATCACTTCGTTACGTATTCGGTCGGCCAAGGTAACGCCGCACAATTTTCGAAGTGATCGCATCTCCACAGCATTCAATTTACATTATATTTATAATGTTTCTTTATTATTATTATTAATTATATTTGTATATTTATGTGTTGACTTAGAGCGACTTACTCCCATGCACTTTTATCATTTATATAGTCTGAAATTTTATAATATGCCTTGTTACACAATTTGGCCTCGACTGTTGTCTTAAACATATGTATTGACAATATTCTAATTTCATCGGGAAGTTTGTTATAGAATCGTATACATTGCCCCATAAAAGAATTGCTGATTATTTCGAGACGAGTAGAATGTAATACAAGATTATCTTTATGCCTAGTGTTTACATTATGTATATCACTTTTTTTAAGAAATGTGTCTATGTTTTTGTGCACATAAAGTAAATTCTCATATATATATATTGTGATATAACGGTAAGAATATTAAGGTCTTTGAATCTTTCTCTTAGAGATACCCTGGGACCAAGCTGGTATATTGCTCTCACAGCTCTCTTCTGTAAAATAAATATCGTATTAATGTCCGCTGAGTCTCCCCAGAGAAAAATTCCGTATGACATAACGCTATGGAAATAACTGAAATAAACTATTCTAGCCATTTCAACATCAGTGAGCCGTCTTATTGTTTTTACTGCATATGCAGCAGAGCTTAATTTGTCTGACAATTTTTCTATATGTGGTCCCCACTGCAACTTTGAATCAATAGTTATACCCAAAAACACAGAAGCCCCAATAGTATCCAACCCTGATCCATTAAGTTGCACATTGGTCGCCACCTGTCTCACATTAGGTGTCAAAAACTTAATTACTTTAGTTTTTTTATCATTTAAAAGAAGATTATTCACGTTAAACCAATGAACAACTTTTGAGAGTGCACTGTTAACATCGTCATAATTAATTAATTGTCTATTAATTTTAAATGTCAAAGAGGTATCATCCGCAAACAGCACAATCTCATGTTTATCCCCAACATAGTAAGGTAAGTCATTAATGTATATCAAAAAAAGAAATGGACCAAGGATTGATCCCTGTTGAACACCCATTACAACTGGAGATCCTGCTGATCGTTTACCGTTTACTTCAACCCTCTGAATTCTATTGCTTAAATAAGAAGTCATAAGGTCGAGAGCTTTATTTCTGATACCGTAGTGGCGTAATTTCTTTACAAGAGTTTCGTGATGAAAGCATTCGAAGGCTTTAGATAAATCGCAAAAAACACCCAATACATCCTGCGAATCCTCCCAAGCCGCATAAATACTTTTAAGTAAAGCAACCCCTGCATCCACCGTTGAGCAACCCTTTGTAAATCCAAACTGTTTCCTGTGTAGTATATTATGTATATTAAAGTGACTAAGCAACTGTCCAAGCATTAGCTTTTCAAATATTTTACTTAGTGTTGGTAGTACGGAAACAGGCCGAAAGTTAGAGGGATCTGCATTAACACCGGCTTTAAATAAAGGAATTACTTTACTATGTTTCATTAGGTCAGGAAATATCCCAGACTTGACACAGCAATTGAACACAGCTGCCAGATGTGGAGCTATTACAGTGATAATATGAGAGACAGTTTTAACAGATAGACCCCACAAATCTTTAGTGTTTTTCATATTAATTGCATTAAAAGTTTTTAAAATATCTCTAGGACTAACAGCTGAAAATTCAAAGTCTGTGCCACATTCCTCCACGCCTTGTTTTAAAAGTTGTTCAGCATCGTTAGAGCAAGACGAGAGAGTTCTTGTAATTGAAAGAGGAATGATAGAAAAATATTTTTTAAATTCAGTTGCAACTTTAAAATCTTCTAAAATATTTACGTTATTAATTTTTAAATGAAAATCATGACTGCGCACTTTGGATTTACTGGTTTCAATATTAATAACATTCCAAGTTTCCTTAATAACATTATTTGAATGTTTGATTTTATTTTTTAAATAAATTGATTTTGCTTTCAGGCAAGTTTGTCTAAATGTTTTTGAGTATTTTTTTACAAACTCTTGAAAATTTGGATTATGATTATAGGACTTCTCTTCGTATAGTTGATACAATTTCTTACGACTATTATAGATTCCTGGAGTTGCCCAGTCACTGAAAGTTAGGCCTTCACTCTTAGATAAGTGCTAAGGAGAAAAAATTGAGCTGAACTCACTATTAATCAAGTTGACTAATGAGTTGTATAAGTGATCCACATTTCCGTGACAGGGCAAAAATTTAACTTTTTTTGTAATATTACATTTAAAATTTTCTATACGGTTCTCACTGAATGGCCTTCACTCTTAGATAAGTGCTTAGGAGTAAAAATTGAGCTGAACTCACCATTAATCAAGTTGACTAATGAGTTGTATAAGTGATCCACATTTCCGTGACAGGGCAAAAATTTAACTTTTTTTGTAATATTACATTTAAAATTTTCTATACGGTTCTCACTGAATGGAGTAATGTAAAAAGACAAATAAATGTGATAACATTTATTTGTCTTTTTACATTACTTTGAGAATTACAAAAGGAAACCAACTGCCCTGTGTGGTCCGAGTCAACCTTATGAATTATAGATGTATGTATTGGTTTCACACTACTAAATATGTTATCAATACATCTTGCAGTAGTGGCCGTTATTCTAGTGGGTTCCTTAAAATTGTGATATAAATTAAATGATTTTGCTAAATTCAGAAAATCTATACTTTCTGAAGACTTATCTAAAACATTTATGTTAAAGTCTCCACATACAACAATTGTTTTATGGCTATTATATATTTTACTTAAGGCTTCCTCCATTATTTCAAAAAGAGACTTAACTGGCGCGCATGGAGGTTTGTACTGACTCAACACAATGAATCGCTCCAATTCAACACATGAAATCTCCACAACTCGCTCAACAGAGAGGCTCACAACATCCAAACTTTCTTTATTTTTAAATATTTTATTAATTAATATTAAAGAGCCACCTCGTTTATATTTCTTTCTATTGAACGAGCTTGCAACCTGGTGATTATTGAAGCTATGAGTGAATTGATGACTTTTTAGCCAGTGCTCATTTAAACATACAATATCAATACTGTTACAATTCATTAACAACTCCAATTCTAGCTCTTTACCTTTTAAACCTTGAATGTTTTGATGCACCAGGTTGAGACACTTCTTCATACTGTTACAATTTAAATTTAAGGCAAACTAAGTTTAGTCGACTGTTCTCACATAAATCCAAAGGAACAATGTAAGTTTAATTTTAATGTTGTAAGCCATACCTACGTTTTAAAAGAGCATCCATTGACTTTCTTGCAAGATTCTTCTTCTTAAAGTTTCCTGCCCTTAGAACTGGCAACTAGAATAGCTCAAATTTTGATATGATTTTAAACACAATATTGATTTTGTTTTATTGTTTTGTATAAATTAATTACTATATAATTGGTCAAACATCATGTAACTCAAACTAATGTTAGCTAGCTAACTGGCGGTTAGAAAAGAGTGGCCATGAGTTTTATTGCCAGGTTCTTCCTCAGGCTCTGCCTATTGCTTTGCGAATCTGGCAGTAAATGTACTCGTAAATGTAGAAGCAATAATCTTGACGTTCATAAGTGTTACTTTGTGACCTACATGAATAAAGATTTTTCATTCATTCATTCAATTAATAATTCCAACATTTTAACGCGAAGGTTTTTTGCGCTTTAGTGGATCTGGAGGAAGCATTTGATAACGCTATGAGAGAAACTCTGTGGTACTCGTCCGTGTGGCCTGGCTGGCCGTCTACACCATATCCGGGCAGGATATGGTGTGGAGGGCGATACAGTCTCTTTATACGGACTGTAAAGTTTGCGTGCGACCAATGGGGATGTTCACCTGGCGCCTCATTTTGACTTCTGTTCGGGCGTCAAACGGGGTTGTGTTATGTCCGCCTGGCTTTTCATGGTGTATCTGGATAGTTGTGCAAAAGTGTGACTGCAAAAGTTAAAAGATTATGAAGTGTTGTAAAATTGTGGAAATTTTACAGTACATTGTCTGTTGTACGCTGATGATGCGGTAGTGATGGTCTCATCAGAAGCCGACCTTTAGGCATTAGTCACTAATATAAAAGCAAAGGTCTTCGCTGCATGTTAAACTAAGAATCGGGTATTTGAAAAAGAAAAAGTAAGAACTAAAAGCAAGATTTGGGTAAACCGGCAACGTTTAGAGCAATTGAATGAAAGTGTACTTAAGGAGAATGTTTAGCGCGGACGGAAGATATGTTCTGAAGAACAACGGTGACTAGCTGCCGAAGACAGAAACATAACATAATGATTTTTTGATTTTAATATTATTTAAAAAACGGGACATTTCATTTGGTATTTGTACATAAAGCCAAAATTTGTTATTAAATATATCATCATAAACTCCTACTAATATTATAAACGCGAAAGTTTGTAAGTATGGTTGTTTGTTACTTGCACGTAAAACTACTGAATGGAATTTAAATAAACTTTACCTTATTTTTTTTCTGTGTTCTGTTATCTGGAATCAGTTCTACTATAAGCAGATTGTGTGAGGGTAATTAGGTGAGTGAGTGTGTTCTCCAGTGGGAACATCTCCTCGTTTATTTCCAATGGGCTCAGTCGTCACTGATTATGTCTTTCCTTTTTAATCTTTTGCTATAACCTCGATGCTTTAGTTGTGAAGCTAGGGGATTGGGGTGATGTCGTAGTCGCCGGTGATAGCCTAGCAAACTGTTTTTAATTTCGTCCTTTACCATAACTATATATTATATATATAATAGCTTATCTATCAGAATAACGCATAGGCTACTTTTTATCCCGGGAACAAGTTCCTTTAGAAAACGGGAACGCAAAATCTTCATCACGCGGGCGGAGCCGCGGGCGTCAACTAATACTAGTTGAAAAATGAATGAATCATAAACCTAAAATAAAATCCAACACAATAACAGAGATGTTCCATTTCGATTGCTACTGCCAATCATTTTTACTGTGGCGTGCCAGCAGAAAATACATGTCGATCTATCTTGGCGGGGGCTGAGGAAGCGTTGTGGTGCCTACGCGACTTGGCCTACCGGCCCTTAACAAATCACCACGCAAGCGAAGCCGCGGCAAAAGGTAGTTCAAAATAAGTGTAGCTATTAGAAATTATGAGTGTTATTGTCACGACTGTTAAGACTGTTAACTTCACTATGTATTGAGACATCGGATCCTGTCAAATACCAGCTCAACTCTTCGATATTATCCTTACTAATATTATAAATGCAAAAGTAACGCTGTCTGTCTGGTCTGTTGCGCTTTCACGCCAAAATACTGAACCGATTTAAATAAAAATTGGTACAGAGATAGTCTAGAGCTAGAGAAAGGACATAGGCTACTTTTATCTCGGGAACATCCAGTGGGAAGCGGGAAGGGGAAAGCTTTATTACGCGCGCATCAACTAGTGCCGGTCGTCCAACTCCGCTTGCTCAGTGTTGTGTAAACGATTCTTACGTTAAGGATCTTACGACGCGGTTAGCTTTGAAATAAGTGACTGCTTGTGGCATTTTATTTACTAGAGTATAGTTGTTAATCGAAGTTGAAGGCCTTCTAATCAGTTTGAAAACTCTAAAGCAGGAAGTCAAAACCTTCGCATGTTCATTCCAACATGGCAATAAGCATAATCTGCAAAAATACATACCTAAATGATGAGATGTAGGTTTCTGTATGTCACTGCCTAGTGTCTACTACAGAGCAAGGAATGTTGCTCGCTCCCTAGCTCGCGCCCTAATAGAGATGAAAGTCTCCGTTTTAAGTCCACTGGTACCGGAAAAATGCTATCGATGTCCGACCGTTCGTCCGTCCATTCAGTCCACAGGTCGCATTTTGCATCGGATTTGCATGCAACTTGGCATGGACAATCCTTGATATAGCCAAAAACTTTTAAGATTTTTCGATCGGGGGGGAAATAGAGGCAGGGCAGGGGAAATGGTGCCGTAGGAGGGGAAACGGTATGGGGTGATATAGGCTTGAAGTGAGCTGCTGAGCCAAGCGTTTCTTATTTTAATTTTAAAACCACTAGGAAAAAAATGTACATGGTACTGTGACGCCCGTCCGAAGTCAACAGTAACAGGAGTACGAGGTGTTGGTTTGCAACTGTCCGGTACTGGAAACACTGCTAGTCCACGCCCACTCCTGAGCTAGGGACGTGGGATGCACAGGTATTTGAAATACAAACAAATAGCACTGAACTGAACCAAAGTGTTTATTTGGGACTATCGCGAGATATTTTGTTACATGGAACTTTAACATACGGTTCACAAACGCGACTGCATATATTATACAATGCAGTATCTAACCCGGATTTTACTGATGGTGATTAGCAGCGTAGTCGTCGCCACGGATCTCAAACATCCAATCTTCTCTGAAGTGACATCAGCCTATCCTCTTTTATTTTCCGTTCTTTATTTAAAAACAATAATTATTTATTAGCCTAATGGCTATCGCTGCGACCAGCCAGCACGCTTGGCCCCATACCGTGACATGCGTCCTCCATACATAATATGGAGACGAATACCCCAATACCTCATGGGTGCGCAACAGGAAAGCCATGCTATCCATCTCTACTAGTAATAATTAACACATTAACCAAAATAATGTTTACACTTTTTTTTTAAATTTACTCCGAAGTCTACGGTTCTCAGAACCACTAGTAATAAATACCAAGTGCCAAGTTTACGACTGACTGTTAGTGATAATTGCATACGTGACCTGTCTGTTGCGATCTATAGTGATTAGTGTGATGGTGACGCCCCATGACCCGCTTGAAATGTATGAAATATATGTATATATAGAGTAAGGATCAGTATATTGGGTTACGGCCGGTCCGACAGTCCGACATCAGAAGGCATGTTAAGCTATTGGTCCTTGAGCCAGTAACATGATAGTCCTTAAGCCATGGATACGTAGGCCTTAACACCACTTATGTTGCAAACTTTAGATCGAAGTTATCTGCAAAATAGCATAATTCCGTATTTCAATAGCCACGTTAAGTCGTTGGTCCTGGGTGCCGATGGCGAGGCATGTAATTGTTCTACTATCTAAAAGGGAAAGTATGCAGGTTTAAAATATTCTCTCCGGTACCGTAGTACAACTGAATAGTCCAATAGGTTGAACAAATTATGCAACTGATTGAACAAATGATGCACCACTTAAACCAGAATATTATATATGCAACCAGGATCTGTGATATATGATGATCTGTTCCTTTCTGAGATACAGCGCAAAATAGTCTAGGATCCTCTTTGAAATGTTTTTACTGGCCACTTAATTATATTGATACTAAGTACACATACATTTTTACATAAAGTTACGCATTCATCACCGAAGGTATAATATACGTCAACATCTCACCATTCAACCGCAGATTGTTATAACCAGCCCCTGTCAATTTCAACACAGCAATTGGCTCACCAGCTATTACGTGGGACAGGAATCCATACGGTGAAAAGTGGGCATACAATATGCCTCTGCCACCCCTTCGGGGATAAGGCGTGATGGATATTTAATTAATAATATTTAATAATTATATAATTGTTATTAAATGTATTATTAATAACTTAACTATCTTCACGCTGTATCCCTGACGGGGTAGTCAGAGAGGTCAGATCGCCAGGCTTCGCGATCCATGCATACTTCTTTCGCTTCTTCGAGATTCATCAATCGTTTCATATAAGCACGTCTGGGTATCCGAGTACTTTTGACCTTTCCGTTTTTGAGCAATCTGCTCACGTGGTCTTCATATGTAAGTCTCGGCCTACCCTGACCTCTTCTACCCTCTGCTTTCGCACAATATATATTTTTCGTCAATCGTTCCTCACTCATTCGTTGGACGTGTCCAAACCAACGGAACACGCCCTTTTCCAGCTTAACGCTGACACTTTCATTCAAACCTGCCATATTGCGTATCACTTCGTTACGTATTCGGTCGGCCAAGGTAACGCCGCACAATTTTCGAAGTGATCGCATCTCTACAGCATTCAATTTACTTTCATGCATCTGCTGACATACCCAGGTTTCGCTACCGTAAAGCAAAGATGGCACTAGCACTGCGTTATGAATCGCCGGTCGTGCATCTTTTACGATGCTTTGTCGCTTTACTAATTGGGACAAAGCACCGTCAACTCTGTTTCCGGCAGCTACTCGCCGTTCTACATCCGAATCACATCTTCCATCCGCGCTAAACATACTCCCTAAATACACAATTTCATTCACTTGCTCTAGACGTTCCTGGTTTACCCTAATCTCGCATTTAGTTCTTACGTCATCTCTTTCAAATACTAGAACCTTAGTCTTACTTGCATTCAAGCGAAGACCCTTACTTTCACACTCCTCTTTCATATTAGTGACTAATGCCTGAAGGTCGGCTTCTGATGAGGCCATGAGCACCGCATCATCAGCGTACAGCAGACAGTTTACTGAAAAGTCACCCAAATTCACACCCATATCACAATCTTTCAACTTCTGCAGGCAACTGTCCAGATACACTATGAACAGCCAGGCGGACATGACACAACCCTGTTTGACGCCTGTACAGAGATCAAAAAGAGGCGTCACATCTCCCCCTACTCGCACGCAAGCCTTACAGTCCTTATAAAGCGACTGTATTGCCCGCAGCAGCGAGCCGTCCACACCATATCCGGGCAGCAAAACCCACAGAGTTTCCCTCACAACGTTATCAAATGCTTTCTCCAGATCCACAAAAGCACAGAAAACCCTCTGGCTAATAGCCAGAAACTTCTCCGCTATCATGCGGAGAGAAAACACTTGATCCATGCAACCTCTTCCACGTCGGAATCCGCATTGAGCCTCCCATAAATACCTTTCAGACTTTTCTTGCATTCTTGCCGTTATAATCTTTGCATACACCTTACTAGCTAAGCTGACCAAACTGATCGCCCTGTAGCTGGAGCAGTTTAGGCGCGAGCCTTTCCCTTTGTAGATAGGTACTACAACTGCTATTCGCCAGTCATATGGGACCTCACCCGTCCGCCAGCACAAGTTGCATAACAGACATAGTGTCCCAGACGCGACCCACCGTACTTGATCATCTCAGCAGTAACTCTGTCTTTTCCCTCAGCCTTACCACATTTCATACTTCTTATCGCTTGTTCAATTTCTTTCATACTAATGACTTCAATGACATCGGGATCCGGAGCATAGAAGTGAGCTCCACTTCCCGATGTGGCATCTCTGTCTTTTCTTGCATACATCTTTCCATAATATTCACTCCATCTCTGCAGGACGTCAGTTTTGTCTGTTAGGACGTCATTGTTAACACTAAGCACTTTATTCATACTGCAGATTGTCGAACAACTCCGGGTCTTGCCTACCTCTTTCCAGAAGAGCCTGGCATTATCCCGGAACTTGGACGACAACCTTTTATCCGCTTTCATTCTGCACCTTTCACGAGCTTCTTCTATCAGTGCCTTCGTGTTAACTTTTTGCAGCTTGTATCTCTCTTTCATATTAAAATCATTCCGCGAGGCTAAGTAGTCTAACCATGCTTTCTTCTTCATTCGAACTGCTTCTTTCACTTTCTCATTCCACCATGCGTCACGCTTATTACTACTGCCTCTTCTCGTTTCTCCACACACTTCTACAGCGGCATTTACCATACTATCCCTAAGGTTCTGCCATACACTTTCCACATTCTCACTACTAACATTGACGTTGCCAAGCTTTTCGGCTACCCTTTCTTTATATTTATCCCTAATGGATGCATCCTGCAGCTTCCAGCTTTTGATGCTATGAGTCGGCTCAGGTTCAGGACACTCGGTGCGATGACGCCAACCCGCGAACAGACCCCTTATCCTAGTAGGTAGTGGTCTGATCCTAGTTCAGCGCCTTGATAAACCCTTGTGTCCATCACCTGTTTACGGAGCCGACTATCCATTAGGAATAGATCTATCATGCTTCTCTTTGACTTACATCTCCTCGTATACATATGAATTTGTTTGTGGTTGAACATTGTGTTCGCCACAAACAAATCCTTTTCCTTACAAAATGCCAGTATAAGCTTGCCAGCGTCATTCACCCTTTTATCCCCATACTTCCCGAGTAGCGACTTAAAACCATCGCGAGCGGTACCCACCCAACCATTCAAGTCTCCACATACTATAAGTTTTTCATTTCCTTCTATCACATTTAGAGCTTCTCTCATACTCTCCCAGAAGTCCTCTAGCTCACTCGCGTTCGACGAAGATACTGGCGCGTAAGCAGCTACCAGGAAAATCTTCGTCAAACCAAGTTTTAGACGGATCCAGAGGATTCTAGGACCTACCAGTTTGTAATCATACATACCGGAGGCCAATCGCGAGGACAACAGAATTCCAACCCCCCGACTGCCATGCTCGCTCTCTGGTACTCCAGACCATAGCGCGAGCACCCCACCCGGGAGCTCCACGACTTCGCTGCCCTTGCGCTTGGTCTCTGTCAAGCACACTACATCTAACTTTCTCTCATTCATCCATCCATCCATCAACTCATTCATCTTATCTGCCATTCCTCCCCTAACATTCCACCCTGCACTCCATCCTCCACTTCCCGCCGTGTCCGTCCGCGCGTGTAGGGTGGCGGTCCCCTACGCCGCTCTGGCTCACACTTTTCGCACCAGCGGGGACGAACTGGTGCGCGTCGCCTCGGGGGCACGCCCTAGCATAATTCGTCCTGGTGGCACTCGTGTTGGAGTAGAATTGCAGCCGTAGCTGGCAGGGATGGCGACGTGCACGCTTCTACTCTTTATTGTATTATTAATATTATTTATTTATCTATTAGCAATGTCTATATAGCCCAAATAGGTCGCTCATTTAATTGTTCCTTTGTGGTTGCTATTTCATATTATTAATTTGTGTCTCACTCTCTTCTGTCACTTGAAGTAATACTAATACTAATACCTACATATATTTGTGGTTCAATTCTAAAACCTTAAATTGCTCTGTATGACTAGAAAGAAACTATTATGTCCTGATTATGTCCAAAATGCCTCTTTTGACGATTGACTGATAATTACCAGAATTGTGTAAGATAGTACACTCAGCGGCACGTAATTTAACCCAAACTTTATTTTTGAGCTTACACAAAATAGAACTTATTTTTTTATAAACTTCCTTTTCGGTTTCAAACCTCATTTAATGCTGGCTGTTTTTAGGCAGTATCATAAAAAACGGCGGGAAACGGTTTCACGGAAAATTATTGCTAAGTACAGGTAAGTTTAATTTGAGTTAAATTAAATTTAATGCTAATAGCGTGAGTTAAATTGAAATTTTAGTGTTTTTAATTGAATTTTTATCATTTTTAGGTTAACAATATGTCGCTTACTCCTGCACAAGTCGCTCAAGCTGTCGTTTTAATCGACGAGGGCCTGACTCAGCGCCAAGTGGCCGCAAGATCAAATGTTGCGCGTTCCGACTTGAAATATGCCGTAAAACGATACCGCGAGACTGGCCTGTACACAAGGAGACCAGGCAGTGGTGGGGTAAGATGCACATCTGCCCGCGATGACCGTTTTGTCGTGTTGCAAGTACAGCGAAATCGCTTCATCACTGCTGTTGAGGTGAGGCAGAGTCTGCAAATGGTTCGAAATGTAAACGTCAGTGAGCGCACGGTTAGAAGAAGATTAGAGGAAGTCGACTTACATGCTTGTAGGCCAGCCAGAGCTCCAAAGAGTATCATCGAGTAACACGCCTTCGATTTGCACGAGAGCACGCTAACTGGAGTTTGGAGGACTGGGGCAACGTTTTGTTTACGGACGAAAGTAGAGTGGCTTTGAGAGCTCCAGATGGTCGAGAACACGTGTATAGGAGACGTGGCGAACGGTTTCTCCCAATAACTACCCGACAGACAGAAAGTTTTCATGGAGGCTCGGTTATGGTATGGGGTGGCATAAGTTCCGACGCTCGCACAGAGTTGGTTATTGTGGAAGGTCAAGAAAATGCAGCACGTTACATCGAAGAGATTCTCCAAGAACACGTTGTGCCATACGTGGACTTCATTGGAGCCGAAAATTTTCTACTAATGCACGATAATGCTCGTGCACACACTGCACAGAGCGTGGAAAACTTCCTTGCAGAAGTTGGCATTCGCAAACTACAGTGGCCAGCTCGAAGCCTGGACATGAACCCAATAGAACATGTCTGGGACATGCTAAAACGTAGGGTCAAAGCTAGCCCTAACCCACCACAGAACCTTCGTGCACTAAAATTAGCCTTGGTGAAATCCCACAAGTGGAGATTAAAAACATAATACACAGCATGCCAGAACGTATGCAGGCAGTTATTAGAACAAGAGGTGGTAATACACGATATTAATTTCTTTCTGGCTCTTATTAAATTTTATTTTTTTATATTTGTTTTAAAATTAAAGAAAAATCTTTAATGTATCATTTTTATTGAATACCCAATCGAACCATGATTTTGCCATGAAAATAAGCTTGGATACAAAAAAAAAGACTGCATAAATCAAAGAATAACGTTAGAAATGAAAACACATAAAAAATATAAAAAATATTATGTCAATTTTGTTTAAATCGGAAAAAAAAGTTTGGGTTAAATTCCGTGCCGCTAAAGTGTATTTGGGGCTTAGTAGGTAATCAGATTAGTATTACAAATGACTCAATAGGTTTCCTTTTAGTTATCTGATTTCCTTTGTGCATCATATTTGATATGGATTCAAAGTGGATTGTTCATGACAATGTAGCTTTAGCCTCGATGATTTACAACGAATACGATAGCAGTGCAACGTCTGCAAGAGTATTAATATCGAGTTGTTTCATACCAGAACTTGGTGGTACGTGTGATACTTTTCTTTTTACTGGTACTGAGTCGAAGCTCCTAAGCGGCGAAGAGTCGAAGTAGAGACGGGAATAGGAGAATTTTATTGACCCGTTGACATTGATATTTTATCTGTATTATAAAATATAGAGCTGAAGAGTTTGTTTGTTTGGTTGAATGCGCTAATCTCAGGAACTACAGATCTGATTTGAAAAAAAAAATTTTGTGATAGAGTAATGATTATTAGGTGCAACGGGAGTTCAAAGTATGTCACAGGCGAAACCGTGGGATTCACCTAGTATATAATAAAATCACAGATCAACCACCCATACCTATATCATCTATCATTCTTCTATGAATAAAAATATCTTTAATATTTTGGACTAACTACGAATAGTTCCTGTTTCCGTGGGAATACAGGAATAAAATGAATAAGTTACTCCTTATAACGTCAGCTATTTGCCAGTAAAAGCCCATTAAAATCGTTCCTGTTGTTTCAGAGATTAGCCGAAACAAACAGACAGACAGAAAGAAGCGAGGAAGTGCTCGTGGCCACGCTAACTCAGTGTTCTGTTAACGATCACTGCGTTAAGCAACTTTAGCTATGGCTGATCGTCGGATAGGTGACCAATTTTTGGAATTTACATTTGCGAGCGGTTCCGTGCTCAGGAGGGCACGTTAATCCGTTGGTCACGATTGCCAGTAACATGACAATCTTTAAGCCAAGTAAAAGGCCTTACGGTCGCGGACGACTTGAAAATGTTCAATAGCAGGATATTTCAACACGGCAATGGGCTCACCACCTGTTAACGTAGGACAAAAACTTCATACGTTAAAAAGTGGCCGTAAAGTATGTCTTCTTTAGGTATCTTAAACAAGCACCAAGGAATGTCCAATATTCACACGGACGATAAAGTGACACCTGCCCAGCGAGCCCATAGAGCATGCATGGGACGAGCTCGGAAGGCTAGTCAGGAAGCGAAACTCACCACCTCTGACACTTGTAGCCAAAACAGGCCCTTATTGAAGAGTGGGAGAATATACCTCAATACCGCTTGAGGAACTTGGTTTGTAATATGCCTGATCGCATACAAACCTTGAAAGAGTCCGAGGAGGAAACACAAGGTATTATAATAATGAGGCGGCCATAAAAAATTACAAAAAGTGAATTATTTGGTTTGAAAGAAGTTCCTTAATCTTTTCATTTTCAAACAAATAAAAGGTTAAATTTAATAAACTGTGGTTTAACAAAGTTGCGCGGATCAGCTAGTAATATTATAATACTCAAACCCATAAAATAGGATTTATCAGTAGAAACTTATAAATCTACTAGCTGACCCTCGCAACTTCGTTAGCGCCACATAAGAGAAAGAAATAGAGTGAGTAAAAGAGAGCTGAACTGACCTCGTTTGGACAAGCGGTGGTTTGACACCCCAAAAATATGTTGATTTAATTATAGAATCTCTTTTCTCCTACACAGAGTTCAAATGGTGCAGGAATTTCAGTTCATGCATGACAGAGCACCTTCTCATAGGCCGTTATTTAACAGAAATAGAAAGTTATTGTTAAAAGGGATGGAACATTTTGTAGCTACTCCAACACGGAGGTGAGCCTGGCGTGGATGTGGGTGTTCCTAACCTCCTACTTCCTCTCCTTCATTACGAACATAACAAGAAAAGTTTTTTTTTTTAATCCGGTGCAAAATTTTTACAGAACCGTTCTTACGGTACCATTAGTGCTTAACGATGAGATATTGGTGGACTATATTAAAGGCATGTTACAAAATAAATAGGTAATTTCATCATAATTCAGTACGATTCCCCTGAACCTCGTGCACTTTCATAAACAACGTTTTCTTGTATGGTTCACTGGAACTTTATCAGTCGAACCGCAAATATACCAAATGTTGTGTCCTAAAAATCAATATGTATCCAACCAGGGCCGGATTAAGCATGCTGGGTAAAATAAGTAATGTAAATCTTAAAGCCCATATTTCCTTTTATTTTCATCAATTATAATAAATAAAGTCTCGTATTAAGGGAGAAAAAAGAATATTGAAATATGTACAAACTATGAGTGAAATGGTAATAGTATTTACATAATTATATTGAACTAGCTCACCCGCGCGGCTTCGCCCGTGACAAACTTCGAACTTCCGTTAGTTTATCAGTCACGCCTTTATTCCGGTCAGTCCCATTCAATCCCGTCGTTTATTACTTTTACAATAATTACTGCTCCGCTTCTCTGCGTATTAGCGAGATGATATAGCCTTTTATCAGTCACGCTTTTATTCCCGTCGCGCCCATTCAATCCCGTCGTTTATTACGTTTACAATAATGTATGAATATTTGCCCGATTTGTTGATTACTGCTCCGCTCTTCGGGGTAGTAGCGTGATGAGATAGCCTTTTATTAGTCACGCCTTTATCCCCGTCACTCCCATTCAATCCCGTCGTTTATTACGTTTACAATAATGTATGAATATTTGCCCGATTTGTTGATTACTGCTCCGCTCCTCGGGGTAGTAGCGTGATGAGATAACCTTTTATTAGTCACGCCTTTATCCCCGTCACTCCCATTTAATCCCGTCGTTTATTATCTACTTTTACAATTGTGTATGAATATTTGTCCGATTTGTTGATTACTGCCCTGCTCTTCAGGGTAGTAGCTTGATGATATAGCCTATAAACTTCCACGATAAATGCGCTATCCAACACATATTAGTATAGTTATTATTATTAGTATATTATTTTAATATTGTTGGGACAACTCACACAACGCCATCTGATTCCACACTAAGCGGAGCTTGTACTATGGTAACCAGGATAACTGATAAACACACTTATATATTTCTAAATACATACATATCATAGATAAATAACACCCAGACACAGAATAAACCATCGTGCTCATCACACAAAGTTTTACCCTGGGTGGGAATCGAACCCACGACCTCTTGCGTATCCACGACCTCTTGCAGTCGGATGCACTCCCACCGCGCCACAGAGGCAGTAGTTACCAAGGAGACGCGCGGACTTCGCAGAGCTCGCTCGCTATTGGCTAGTCGCGACGTCGCGCATGCGTAAATCGCAAATCATCGGCCATACTTTTCACTTGTCATTTTAAGACCAATTTTTTCACAATAAAATGATTATAATAGGTTAACCTTAAAAGATAGGCATATGCTGTCGCGGACTTTATTTTAGAACTTTTAAAGGGGAATAATTATGGAATTCATAGTTTTTGCGTATCTTTAATCGCAGCGTTCGCAACGGAAGCTATCAAAAGAAATATTTTGTCCCCGATTTTGCCACATTTATCATTGCTGTTACGCACCTATTGGTCGTAGCGTGATTCTATATAGCCCATATATAGCCTTCCTCGATCAATGGACTATTCAACACAAAAATAATTATGCAAATCGAACCTTTAGTCCCAGAGATTAGCGCGTTTAACCAAACAAACAAACAAACTCTTCAGATCTTTATAATATTAGTATAGATTAAACAATTAAGTTACGGATTGATGAAGTTGGGTGTAAGGGGCCCCACCAAGATCTTCGGGGCCCAAGTCAACCTCCCGAGCTAGTGCGTGCACCTGCTGATTAACGGACGAGGCTCTGGCGATGGCTTTCCCCTCTGGGGTTGGGAGGTCTAAGGGCGTTGCTCCCATAAGAGCCACCCGCCGAAACAGAAATGGACAGACACAAAAGGATTGCAGCTAGGGATAGTGCGCCGCCGCAAAACGGCGCGCAGGAGCCCCGCCCGACTCCTGTGGCAAGTGGGCTAGGGCTGCCGTGTGTCGGGCCAGCACGGCTAAAGAAGTTAGCCCCAACCCGTATCCGCTTCGCATCGTGGAACATTGGCACGCTGACTGGGCGTGCGGTAGAGTTGGCCGAAGTACTCTCCAGGTGGAGGGTGGACGTGGCGTTCCTGCAGGAGACTCATGGAAGGGCAACAGAGCCCGGCCCTTGCAGAACGGCTACAAGCTGTATTACACGGGTGCGCCTGGTGGGGAGAACGGGGTGGCCGTGGTGCTCTCCGAGGGGCTGCAGAGTGGCATCTTGGAGGTGAAACGCTGTAGCGACCGGCTTATGATCGTGAGGGTGCATATCGATGGGATTATTACCCACCTGATAAGTGCCTACGCGCCACAGGCCGGTTGTAGCGACGCCGATAGGATGTCGTTTTGGGGTCAACTCGAGGGAGTGCTTCGGAGCATTCCGTTGTCACAGGGAATCGTTTTGGGCGGTGACCTAAACGGTTATGTGGGTGAGAGGTGTGAGGAGTTTGAGCGTGTTCATGGTGGTTTTGGATACGGCACCCGCAACGCAGAAGGAGAAACTATCCTCAGAACGTGTGCGGCTGCCGATCTGGCCATTGTAAACACGTATTTCAAAAAGAAATCCGAACATCTCATCACCTACAAGAGCGGGAGGCGTACAACTCAGATCGATTTCCTACTCACTAGGCGACACAGCATCGGCAAGGTGGCCAACTGCAAGGTCATACCCGGAGAGAGTCTTACTGCACAACACCGTCTCCTTGTCATGGACCTCTGCGTGAAGCCTAAGCTCAGATGGTGGCTGCTTGATGAAACTAGGTCCCAGGAGTTCGTCTCAGCTGTCGGTGACAAGTGCACCGACACTGAAGGCGAACCAGTTCAAGATTACCGGGACAAAGTTCAGGCGGCCATCCTTGGAGCGGCGAAGGTGGTGCTCGGTGAGTCTAAGGGTGGACGCAAATGTGACAAGGAAACTTGGTGGTGGAACGACGCAGTCCAGAGGGAGACTAGGGAGAAGAAAGCCCTCTTTAAAAAGTGGCAAGCGACCGGATCTCCTGAAGACCGCGACGCGTACAGGGCTGCCACGCGCGCCACAAATAGAGCTGTAGCCAGAGCACTTACAACCTCTGTATGATAAGCTGGAATCGTCTGAGGGGCAGAAGCTCATCTATAAGCTGGCGCGCTCCAGGGTCAAAGCGGCACAGGATATATACAAGTGTCGCCCTGTAAAGGACCCTGAGGGCAACCTGTTAAGCGAAGACCTCGCGGTAAAGGAGAGATGGCGCTCGTACTTCCACGAGCTGCTTAATAAACAGCACAAAGAGGTGCAGCTTCCGGACCTCCCTCCGAATCAGGGACTAGTGCCACCGGTAACGCCTGGAGAAGTCCTGACTGCGCTTCGCCGCATGAAGAATCGGAAAGCTGTCGGACCCGATGGAGTCCCCATCGAAGCCTGGAAGGCGATGGGTCCTCGCGGTGTGGGCATCTTAGTAAACCTTTTTAACCGCATACTCCACAGCGGGCAGATCCCAAACCAATGGAGACTGAGTATTATTACTCCAGTCTTCAAATGCAAGGGGTCAGTGCAGGAGTGCGGGAGCTACCGCGGTATTAAGGTGATGTCCCACACCATGAAGATCTTCGATAGGATTATAGACTCTCGGATCCGGCAGGAGTGTACCCTCTCGGAGTGTCAATATGGGTTTCGCCCTGGTTATGGTACCACGAACCCTGTTTTTTGCCCTGAGGGTTGTCGCAGGGAAATACAGGTCGAAGAACACGCCTCTGCACTGTCTGTTTTTAAACATGCAGAAGGCCTTCGACTGTTCCTCGTGCGATGATCTGGTGGGCACTGCGGTCCAAAGGGGTTCCAGAGGTCTATATTGACACTATCCGGGACATGTACTGTGACTCCGATTCAATGGTTCGGACTGCTGTTGGCGACACGAAACCCTTCCCGTTTACCGTCGGGGAACACCAGGGTTCGGTCCTTAGTCCGATTCTGTTTAGTGTAATATTAGACGAATTGTCGGACAGCATCAGAAACCCGCATGAGCAGCCTCCATGGTTGCTCATGTATGCTGACGATATTGCGCTGGCAGACGCGAACAGGGGCAGATTGGTGCGACGTGTAAAGGCGTGGAAGGAGACGCTTGAGAACGGCGGTCTGAAACTAAATGTGGCGAAGACCGAGTACTTGGCACTAAACTCGACAGATCCCACATCCGTCCGCATAGGCGGTGATTTGGTCGAGCGCACGGACCAGGTTAAATACCTGGGATCTGTTTTTCACACGTCCAGTGACATCGATTGCGATGTCAAGTCACGCATTGCTGCCGCGTGGGCCAAATGGAGGGAGATGACCGGTGTCATTTGTGACCCTAAAATGCCGATCCGGTTGAAGGGACAGGTCTACAAAACCATTATTAGACCTGTCCTTTTACATGGCAGTGAGACGTGGCCGATATTGGAGCGACACAAGCAGGAGCTGCGTGTCACGGAAATGAAGATGCTGCGGTGGATGTGTGGGGTCACGCGAATGGACCCCGTGAGAAACTCTCGCATCCGCGGCAGCCTTCACGTCCGTGACACTGCAGACAAGTTGCAAGAGTGCCGCCTTCGTTGGTATGGTCACGTCTTGCGGCAACCGCCGGGCTACGTAGGTAACAAATGTCCATGCCCGCCATGTCAGCCCCGCCGGGTCCCGGTAAGAGGGGAAGACCCAAGAAGTGCTGGCTTGACGTCGTAAGGGATGACATGCGTGCCAATGGTCTCACTACAGGGGATGCCGAAGACCGTGCGAAGAGGAGGAGAAAATGTAGGAATGCGGACCCCGGGCGTCGCGAGACGCAACTGGGACAGACGCTCGGATGATGATGAAACAATTAAGTTACGGACAGTTATAAATCCCTATCAAAATCAAGATAGCTGGTTCGATATTGAAGAAAATCGGACTGCCCAATTCCGATGAGTGAAGGACCAGCGACCTTGATTTTAATTGGGATTTCAAATTTATTCATTATACTTATGTATGCAATTGCCTGCCCCACGACATGCATTCTTTTTTCAAACAGTTATGAGATGTTGTTTATGTTAATGAAGACATTGATGTTATTAGTTATTGTCGTTATCCTTTATTTAATATTTTTCATAAACAGTTTTTTCAGGACAAAGAGCATTGAGGAGTCCTAGATATGTCGATAAAAAGATTTATTAACTTACTAATGACTCCGGTGAGCTTTACACCCCTTAGAAACAGGTTTCTGTTTTTTTACTTATTCTGCTATTTGATGAAGAGACAATTTCAACAAATCAAAGATCATAATGAAATAGATTATATATGGTGTAACTAAAACTGCTTTGCTTTATGTGTATAGATTTTCTTGGTGCACTATGCCCTTAGCCGAGGGCCCTTTAGATAAATGCCTACTCTACCTCTCGGGTAATCCGACCCTGTACCTGCAGGTATCTACAAAGAGTATTTGCCTATTTTGAATTATGATGATAAGGGACTTTATATTAAAACCAGTATGGTATATTTTAGACTGACATGTAATTCGTTGTTGTATAAACATTTCACTGGAATAACGGCTATACTTGAGTACCTAAATCACACCCTACCTAGCTTTGGTGGGATATAAATACTACTCGTATAGGATTCAGATCATTATGTGCTTTAATACGTTACGGTTTGTGACTTGATCTTTAGCATCGAATCGTTATATTTCCGAAAAGATGAAGTTCCTGGTTGCAGTTTTCGTCATAGTTCTCTTTGCACAGCTCACAACTGCTACTGTAAAGTTTTCTTTAAATGATCTGATTCAAGCATATGAAGATCAACTCAATACTGGTGAGATAATAAAATATTTTCTACAAGAAACTACATCATCATTATCTAAGGTTATTCTCGATTGCATACGTAGGTTTTGCTTCAGAGTTCTTTCGCTTGCCTGCTGTTAAGTTTCCTTCACCTTTTGCGGAGGGTTGTGAGTGGAGCACTGGGGAATTACCGACAACTTCAAAGACCAAGTCATCCTCCTCTGCTGACTAACTTATGGTGAAGAGAAGGAAAACTTAAAACAAAACCCTATACCAATTCGCTTGACCTATAAGTAGCCTGTACTTATAGGTCAGGCAAATTGGTACAGGGTCACCCTCTGAAAATGATTGGTAGAAGCCTATGTCCAGCAGTAACCTACGATAGGCCGCTAATAATTATATTACCCATTAAATGTATTTTCCTTAAAATTTACAAACTCTTTCGTCGGAGGTGTGGATGGAGCCACGCTATATAGTCACACTTCACCAGCGGCACTTGGCCCCACGTAATAGGTGGTGAGGTTCAATAACCTCAATAATATAAAACTTCGAACTCCCGTCAGTTTATCAGTCACGCTTTTATTCCCAATGCCAAAAGCCAGTCTAATCGCACTTATCACCTCAGGCTTATCATAAGCCTACAAAAATATTGTCAATTTAGTAACATACACGGAAAAAAAGGAATTGTCAAATTAAAGCAAATTGCTTTAATTCAACGCAAATCGTGTTTTCCATAGGAGGAAGACTATATTTACTTAAACATACAATATGATATTGATAAGAAAATTGTATTCACTCAATAAAACCATATTGCTAGATTAAAAAAAAATGTTTTGTTGTTGTAACAATAATAGTTTGCTTGTGCCATGCATTCTTATTGATTTGAAGTGATACTTTAGTTTATTTAGATAAACAAATCTAAAATTTTATTTCAACACACTATATTCTGTTGTTTTAAAAATATGTATATTGTCTTTAAAATAATATACATTAGATTGTTTGGACAATATAAATTTTTGTACACCAACAAAATATTGTTTCAACTTGATACCAGTGGTTCACTTATTGGAACAATATCGATATTGTTTTTCTAACAATACTTATTACATTAGCTTGAAAATAATGCTTTAGTTAGTTTGAGAGTAAACATATTATTCGTTTAACAGTAGATGTTTACTTGCTTTAACAATATACATAATTTGTTGCGGCAGCTAGTTTGAGAATATCGGATTATTGTTTCAAGACTAAGATTTACTTGGTTCTACAAAACAGATTTTTGTTATCATACGCATGGTTTACTAGTTTCAAGAATATTTATTCTCTTTAGGAGAATATACCTAGCTTGTTTTAAAATTATGATTTATTTGAACCAAAAACAGATATTTCCGTTTAATCCTTTGGTTTTACTTGTTTCAGTAATTTTTATTGTCTGTATAAGAATACACGACATGTTGTTTGAACAATATAGTTGAATTAGACCTACAATAATAAAATATTTCGTTTTGAAAATTAGGTTGTGTTAATCTAACAATATATTTACTTCAATTAAAACTCCGGTTGTTTCATTTAAAAATATATATTTATTACTTTAAAAAATAAATTATTACTTCGAAACAGTATTATTGTCCTGTAAATGAAACATAGCTTTAAATTACAAAATTAAATTGTCAGTAGTTTAAGAATAATTTATTTGAACTGATACGACACACGACGTCCGAGTAGGTACCCACGAGCACGTGCGACACGTGCCGTGTTTGCAAGGATTAAATTGGTGAGTTATTGGTTTTTTGAAACTAGATTTATATGTCTAGCTATATTTCATTTACCGGATAGCCAATATATCTTTTAACAATAACCAATACTTAAGACGAGTGGACCGACTCTTAGCATTATTGGGAAATATATTAACCAATGGAATATTGAGACTCAAATAGTCAAAAACAATGCTTGCAAGAATTTGGCGCCATGAGTCAGACCATCCGCTTTAACAAAAACATTACTTACAATGTATCAGGTATACTTAGTAAATTTAATTACAAAAAATACTAGTGTAATATTTAGTTAGATAAGATGGTGCTAGGTTCGTAGGTACGTGGTAATTGAGACAAAATATTCATAAAGAAATAAAGTTACCCATACCAGACACTTCATGAATCATCAAAGGCGTAAGAGAGAAACAATCATTTTTTTCAATAAATGCAAAGTCAGTAGTATTTTCTACTTTAAAAGACTGCAAATGAGAACAGTAACCTAAGATTCTTAAGATGCAACAGAAAAAGTAAATGTTTGCTGATTGAAGTTCGGGTATAATTATTTTGTCAATTTTATAAAATAAAGGTGTATCATTCTCATATTTGTAAACTAATGAATATTGACTATTGTACTTAACGCCATTTATTTCGTACCAAGTATAGCAATAGCATTTGTAGTTATTTAAATGCTCAGGTATAATATTAGAATCGTATGCCTCAATTTTGCCATATTTAACTCTATCTTCGAGGCCAGATTCAGACATAACCCTGTAGGAGTGCTGATATTGACATCTAACACCTAAGGAATACGGCAAATTCTTTCGACTACTAATAGACTGTGCCACTCTTTTCAGATCTCTATGTTTCGCTTCAAATTTAAAAGCACTTATTAGTACAGGTGGTCCGATATTCTCTATTATTGTGCAATAATGAGTTAAAAAATGATATTTGGGTTTCAAAGATTTTCCATACAAAGTTAGATATGATGAATGATGTTCTTCAATCAGTGTACGCAAGTACTCTAACATGTCTCGGCTAATAACTTGTGACATAAGAATGTCTGTTATTTCACGTAATTTCAAATAATTTTCCCAAATCAAGTTATAGACGGGTATAACATCCCCGACCATATACACAAAATTTCTTACCAAACACAACATTTCGCTCGCAGATATAATTATGCAACCATTGTTCAAATGGTTTCGTGTAATTTCTGCCGGAACGTTTTTATCAGAGCTTTGATATGTGAAATATTTAATACGGGAATTGAGAGTTTCTAAAGAAAAATATTGGTCCTTAATTAGTGTATCGATAATGAACGCCATGCTATATCTGTGTACTCCCTCACACAAGTCATGCATGACGTCACACGTTAGGTTTTTATAAACGTGAAAATCATGCAAATCATGCCACACACATTCTTCTTTTAAGCCGAGATGGGATTCTAAGTGATTATAATAATCATTTTCTTTACGTAATGACGATTGTTTTTCTTCACAAAGGTTTATGCAATCATTTTTTGACATTGTGCAAAATCTGCAATAATTATGAGCAGAGAAACTTCCACTAAGTCCAAATACAGAATGAATACCAAGGTTATCACCCGAAAAAGCAATTACCTGAAATTTAACTATTTTGGTGTTGTTGTCAACATGGATTTGAAGACCATTTTCATTCAAAAAATTCAGGTCAGAAATGAATTTTGAAAAAACTGCTCTGTTGCCAAATTCTTCTCTGTCATTGCTATTAAAAATTAATGCGACAAATACATTTTCTAGTCTACTAGAAACATCAGGAGGTAATGTGGCAATTGAAATGTAAATAACACCAATTTTATGGACACCGGCGTGGCTTCCTAAAGGATTCCCAGATTCAAAATCATCAAAGTAAATAATCAGAGGAAGTAATGTATCGGTAACAGTTACTAATTTGGATTTCCATAGAGATCCATTTACAACATTTCTTAAAACGTTACCATTGGAATCATTAGACTCTCGCAATAGTAATAACTGATGATCAGTGATTGTTTTCAATACATTAGGAAGTTCCAAAAAAGTTTTTAAGTTATTTTGCCAAGGCATACTACAAATTGTTCTATTTTTTAAAACCATTTTGACTTGATCTTTTTGTTTAGATACCTCTTGAGATACGCCTACTTCCACATGCGTGGGTTCTACGAAAGTTTTAGACTTCGTGAATATTTTATGCCTTTTGTATTCCGTATGAAAGTCTTTAAATGCATTCATAAACAAAGACAATAAACCAAGAACTTTTATAAAATGTTCATTTGAACTCAATTCATTCGCATTACTAAGATATTGCATAATTGTATCTACTGTTGCTGCTAAAAACGAATCTAGACTAACGATTATGTTTTGTATGGAATCGCGACTTAAATTTAAAATGTTATACAATTTTGCTATTAAAAGTTGAACAGAATGATTAAGCGTGTTTTTGAAGTCGTCTATGAATTTTTCAGCCTTTGTTTGTTGCTTTTCTTGGTGGTCAACAACATGGACATCTGCAGTTTTGTTTGAATTTGTATCAGAAAATTCTGTACTAATACAAGTAAATGTACTTTTAGGTTTTTGTTCCCCTAAAGTATGCTGTGAGCGTAAATGATATTTTAAGGAATGAGCAGTATGATACACTCTACTACACCCTTGAATGGGACATGAAAAAAAATTAGAGATTTTATGAAAAACTTCGAAATGGAATACATATTGTTTGAATTCTGAAAAAGAGTTACCACATTCAGTACAATTAAGTTCCATCTTATCAATTTTATATTTAACTATAGTTATAGATTTAGGTAAGATTCATCACATCGGCAATGTATGGAATCACTTTATCGTGCTGTGTTGTAATTCCATAAACTGAATGTTGAATTAACAAATACAAGTGTTCAGAAGGCGCTGGGTACCTACAATTGAACGTGTGATACAATTTGAACAAAGTGTCAAAAGCTTTCCCTGTAGATGTGAAAGAATATCTAAGTTTATCCACAACTATGAAAGTGCATATTATATTGTCTAATGTTGCACCCTGTACCAGAACATATGGTTGTACTGTTTGTTTTTTCGCAAGTGCCTTTTTTTGCTGTGAGGTAATCGCGTCTTCTATTTCGCTTGGCTTCTGTGAACAAATAATAATAGAAATATGAGAACTTTAGAGTAAATTTATTAAGAGTATGTGTCTTTTATAACTTGACAATGTGTTACCTTGACATGTATCAGCAAGCCTTCAATGGCTTCAGCTGTTGAAAACTTCCATTTTTTCCCAATACGTCCTTTTGGCGGGATTAAGTACCCCAAGAGTGTCATATGCATGGGCAACTTGCTGTCTGAAAAAAAATTAAAGGATAGAAAATGTGTTGACTGATACAAAAATCTTACCATATAAATGATGCCACTACAATTTTCACCACCATCAACAAATAACAATAGGAGTAAAAATCCCAATCGCTACTATTGGCGGTAACTGTAATGTTTACACTACGTTATCTTGTGGCAACCTTTATAGTCTTGGTTGCCACCAGTTCCACCGCCACTCGTGGTAACCGAGACTAAGTGCCCGTCACCGTCAGAAGTAGCAATCGTGTTTCTTTATACATCATCATTGGTAGAAATATTGTGGTAGCAAATGGGAATAAACCTTGAACTCAAAGTACTGGCTTGAGCTGAAAGAGCATCACACCATTTTTTTTAGAAACACCTAATATATATTGTTATGTAACTATCGTAAACTAAATGCGAGATTAGAGTAAACCAGGAACGTCTAGAGCAAGTGAATGAAATTGTGTATTTAGGAAGTGTGTTTAGCGCGGATGGAAGATGTGATTCGGATGTAGAACGGCGAGTAGCTGCCGGAAACAAAGTTAACGGTGCTTTGTCCCAGTTAGTAAAGCGACAAAGCATCGTAAAAGAAGCACGACTGGCTATTCATAACGCATAGTGCCAACTTTGCTTTACGGTAGTGAAACCTGGGTATGTCAGCAGATGCATGAAAGTAAATTGAATGCTTTGGAGATGCGATCACTTCGAAAATTGTGCGGCGTAATTTTGGCCGACCGAATACGTAACGAAGTGATACGCAATATGGCAGGTTTGAATGAAAGTGTCAGCGTTAAGCTGGAAAAGGGCGTGCTCCGTTGGTTTGGACACGTCCAACGAATAAGTGAGGAACGATTGACGAAGAATATATATTGTTCAAAAGTAGAGGGTAGAAGGAGTCAGGGTAGGCCGAGACTTACATATGAAGACCACGTGAGCAGATTGCTCAAAAACGGAAAGGTCAAAAGTACTCGGATACCCAGACGTGCGTGTATGAAGCGATTGATGAATCTCGAAGAAGCGAAAGAAGTATGCATGGATCGCGAAGCCTGGCGATCTGTCCTCTCTGACTACCCCGTCAGGGATACAGCGTGAAGATAGTTAAGTTAAGTTATGTAACTATCGTGCATTCCTTGGCGCAGGGCATTGGCAGTAGTAGTAAAAATATGGTACAGCCGTACCGGTTTGCGCTCGACTTGAGGGGACACGCCCAGATCAGCTCAGATAATAAACTATATTCACAAAGTTGATATTTAAAAGTTATATATGTATTAGTATTCCCTTTCAGCTTCGCTATCCCTATTTTTGAGTTCTCTTTATAGGTTAGGTTGAGAACTTCCACTTCCCATAATATTAATAAACAAACACCATGCTCCAAGACCTCTGTAATGTTAATCAATTACTAGAACATGCAATAAAATAGGATCATACACTGCCCCACCGTTTTCAGTTCGGATAATACCTATAAGAGCACTCACCATCTCACTTACTCAGTAAAGTTTCTGTCTAAACCAAAAAAACAGATGATTTTTGACACTCTGGATACTGCTGTAAACCAATTTAATTCAAAACGAAGACTTCTTTATCTTCGTAATATTATGTATCTAGAAATCTATTATTGGCTGATCTATAGTTAAACATAATATAGACATACCTAGCTCCGAGTCGTTTGAGTCTGTTCCTAAAGCCTCATCAAGCAATTTGCCAACTCCATCTGACAATGAATCTTTTTTGTATGCACGAATCTTGTCAAAAAATAGAGCCCACTTAGTGTAGAAAGCTGTGCCTCTTTCGGGATACATACGGTCAAAGTCTAGATTAATCTGTAACAAAATCAGCTAGTATTAAATCAATGAGGTTATCTGTATACCAAAAATATTTTAAATATCTCACTCAGTAATATTATATTAAAATAAAAAATGTGAATTATGCTAGTGAAAGGTAAACACTAATGTAACTAAAAGGCTCTTAACTAAATTTGTTATGGGGCTAATAAAAAGTCAAAAAATAAAAATAATCTCTTAACTTAAAACAGTGGTGTTTCAAAATGAGTTACTCAATTAATCTTTACAGCACTAGCCTCATATAGGTGGATAAAGTGAAGGGTTTTTCTTATGCTATAGTAGACAGGTATAATCTCTGTCTGCCTCGGTGGCGCAGTGGTAGTGTATGCGACTGCCGCGACTGAGTTCAATTTCCGTGTCGGAAAAAATATTTGTGTAATCCATAAATGTTTGTTTCGGACTTTGGGTGTTTTCTATGTTTAATATGTATGTATTTAAAAATATATAAGTATGTTTATCAGTCGTCTAGATCCCATACCACAAGCTTATATTAGCTTACTTTGGGCTAGACGGAGCTGTGTAAAAAAATGTCCTATAATGTAATTGAATCAAGAGAAACTTACCAATGCTTCACTCCTTAAGTCATTTAGTACTGGCCATTTTGTTAGAAACTCTCTCAGGTTGTCTTGCACGCAAAGTATTCTTTCATCATATGTGTTCATCCATTTCTGCATTACAACATCCCATGGTTCATGATTATTTTTCAGCCAAACAATGTCTTCATTAATACCTGGAATTTACATAATTATAATAGGAGTACTAAAGATAATATAATGTATAAAGGAAATTATAGGGTACATTTAGGTAGATATACTTACACTTATCAACATGACTACTTTTAGATATTTTAGAGCAATGTCCAGACTCGATCGGTGTAGAAACTCTCCTTTTTTCACCAGATTTGTAAAGCAGATTCCGAATCTTGTCTAACAGCTTTCCTTTAGCAAATACTGACTTGCCAGTTTTTGATTGTGATTTAGGTACAGGTCGCACAAAATATGTTCCAATATTTTCAGTTGGGAAGAGAGTAATTATTTTTCCAGCTAATAAATTGTACTCATCATAGGTCAGCTTTCTAAAATTTTAATTATAAAATGATATAACTTGAGAAACACTATTTTAAGAATTCTTGATGTAAGTAACAAGTACAATAATGTAACTATAATAAATATCGTTGGGACAACTCACACAACTGCCATCTGATTCCAAACTAAGCAGAGCTTATACTATGGTAACCAGATAACTGATAAACATTCTTATATGTTTCTAAATACATACATATTATAGATAAATAACACCCAGTCACAGAATAAATCATCATGCTCAATACATAAAGTTATAGCTTGGGTGCGAATCAAACCCACTACCTCTTGCATAGCAGTCAGATACACTCCCACCGTGCAAACACAGGCAGTCAGGCATCTATATTTGAAATTAATGCCAGTTCACTTACTGATTCACAGCATGCGTGTACACATGACGTGCAATTACATCAGTCAGTCTATTTCTTCGGGTTGAATCTAACTTCCCATATGTACTGTAGTAGTTGAGAACAGACTTGCCTAGAGGTGAAGTCAAAAGAAGAGTCTTTAGGTCAAAATCAAAGACTCTTCCTGAGTCTAGAATTTGAAAGACTGATGAATTCAGAATGATACTGTCCACTGAAAGAGTTCTATTTAGATCTTCGGCAGCGACTAATGTTGCAGTGGATTGTTCAGTGCTGGATGCAGTTGTTAGAGTGTCTGCGACACTTTCTAGAAATGTGTCAATATTTTCTTTTAATTCCAGCCGAATTCCTAATATTGGGCAAAGTTCTTTTAACTCTGGTTGTGTTAGTTTAGGAAAGTGTTCTGCACTTATTTTGTTTCCTGAAAAAAAAAAGACATTTCAGGTTTCACTTTTAAAACATACTTTATAATTTTATGTGTTTGTTGTATATTTACACTGAATGTGATAGGTGAGAGGATTTGTCACACTGCTTGCATTTTGCATCCTGTGGGCCAGTCAAATCGAATGTACAAAACATACTCCCTGACCACTTGCCCAGTAAGTGAAGCGCTCGTGGCCCCGCGGTCTCAGTGTTCTGTAAACGATCACTGAGTTACGCAACTTTCACTATGGCTGGTCCTCGGACGGGTGACCACTTTGTGGCATTTACATTTGCGAGCGTTTCCGTGCTTCGGAAGGCACGTTAAGCCGTTGGTCCCGGTTGCCAGTAAAATGGCAGTCGTTAAGCCTGGTTAAAGGCCTTATGGGCGGCTTGAAAAAGTTCAACAGCAGGTAGCCACAACCTGCGTCTGTCTATTTCAACACGGCAATGGGCTCACCACCTATTACGTGGGACAGGAATCCACACGGTGAAAAGTGGGCATATAATATGCCTCTGCCACCCCTTCGGGGATAAGGCGTGATGGATATTTATTTATTTATTTTTATTTACTTGCCCAGTAGAAGGTGGTCAGGGAGGTACTTAAGGACGCGGAAGGGCTACCTGGCCGCCGTCCGCTGATCGCAGCTGGGTAGTTACGCGCTCATCAGTTTTAGCCCTGCCCTGATCGCTGACCCATTGTCCTGACCAACAAATTATGCTAACACAGGCTGCAGGCTGCTTTCGTTTGATCAGACCGCAGGACGCAAAACGCATCCAGTGTGATAAATAATTATAGGTTCCGTTCTAGACCACATCAGGTAGTGGTGAAACGCTAGCCTATCAGAGATTTATAAAAAGAAAATTAACACGCACCACACAAGCTACCTCTCAGTAAATACCAGGCGAGTGAAGCAAATTACTCATTACCTCCTTGCCTTTATGCAATGAATGATAAATGAAGGTACTAGGTATCATCTACCAAGGCTTTCTATACCGGGCCGGAGCGCCTGTTTACAACTAAAGTTTTTGTCTGGGCGCATGAGTGGCTATGTATGTAGTAATTTTACTTACTTCTAAAACTTTCCACAACTTCAAACGGCATTTGCCATTTAGAAAGCAACTCCTGAATGGCTTTCTGACCAACATATTCTTCTGTATCAAGATGTCGATCGCCGAAGCCGGCGTCCATATTTATATATTTTAGATTAGCCCAGCCTACATGAGAATAAAAGAAGTACTTATAGAAAATAAAGTTACCTAGCTAACATTTATCTAGATCTAGTTTCAAAAAACCAATAACTCACCAATTTAATCCTTGCAAACGGCACGTGTCGCACGTGCTCGTGGGTACCTACTCGGACGTCGTGTGTCGTATCAGTCACAGATCATATAATTATTACTCGTGTCAGTGTTGCCGGCAGTCAAACAGTTAAAGTCCAAAATCACAAATTACAAGAAATTACCCCCGTATAGTAAAAGTACTTTTACTTTATATTTATTAATATGAAAAGGTTAGAATAGTGCTTGAATTGAAGTCATTATCTTTCGTAAGTGCCCAAACAGGCACTACGTTACTAAATACGTATAAATAAAAACATTTTTTTTTATTTATATATACCTATTAGGTAAATTTGAACATTTTTATTTATTTTGACTATATTGAACTATTTCCAAAATTTATGGGTGATATTCACAATGACTGATTCAAGCCCAAAAAAATAGGCCTTCTAGCTATATGTTTCACCAACAGGGGTTTAATTCAAAACTAAACTAAAAAACCTAACTATCTTCACGCTGTATCCCTGACGGGGTAGTCAGGGAGGACAGATCGCCAGGCTTTACGATCCATTCATACTTCTTTCGCTTCTCACAGATTCATCAATCGCTTCATAAGGCATGCACGTCTGGGTATCCGAGTACTTTTAACTTTTCCATTTTTGAGCAATCTGCTCACGTGGCCTTCATATGTAAGTCTCGGACTACCCTGACTCCTACCCTCTAATTTCTTCGCACAATATATATTCTTCGTCAATCGTTCCTCACTCATTCGTTGGACTTGTCCAAACCAACAGAGCACGCCCTTTTCCAGCTTAACGCTGACTTATCTTTATTTCAAAGATAAATAAATAAATAAATATTGTGAGACACTTTTCACACAGCGACATCTAGCTCAAAGTAAGCTAAATTGGCACCTTTTGTCAGGGGCGGGTTATTTGAATTTGACAAGTGAATATGTATTGAATTGACGTCTTGTTTATAATGTATTAATAAAAATATATCTTGCTGGAAAAAAAAAGCATCATCAAAGTCAATAGCAATTACATAATTTTTACTTTATTAAATGGTTGGCACTAAACGAAAATAAAATACATACATATTTTACATAGAAAACACCCAAACTCCATAAATCTAAATACTTTTCAAGTTACAATGCTAACTATTGACCTACTTTTTGTCGATTAATACTTTTGTTTTGCACAAATAACTATTAGTTTGATTTTATTTTCTACATTAGCCGACTCATCTTGCCATTACACGAGCTTAATAATTTACGCTTAGGAAATGATTTCAATGAATATTGTCGTAACTAATCATGTAGAAAAATTAAGGTAAAGGGATCACGAAGTTATTTCCATACATTGGTGCCACACGTTAAGTTCCCAGAAATATGGGAAAATTCCCGAAAATGCAAACACTGAAGTCTCGGGAGATTTCTGTGAATTAGCGTCGATGAAATCAAATCAACAATATTATTTATTGAATCAACAATAATCATGTTTTCTTGTGAAACAATTTTCTCTCTCTTCGTTTAAAATAAAATATTGTTGATTGAATATTCGAAATTTTAACGGAAGAACTACAATATTGTCGGGAATAATATTAATAGGTACTTACCTGCGCTAACCGTAACTTACATGTTTTAACTTGTCGAGTTCAGGCACATAATCCTATTAATATTATAAACGCGAAAGTTTGTAAGAATGGATGTTTGTTACTCTTTCACGCAAAAACTACTCAATGGATTTTAATGAAACTTTACAATAATATAGATTATACATCAGAATAACACATAGGCTACTTTTTATCCCGGGAACAAGTTCCAGTAGGAAACGGGAGCGGGATAACTTCTTTACGCGGGCAAAGCCGCGGGCATTAACTAGTAATTAATAGTACATGGCTCCGGCAACTTTCGGGTGCGGCCGAGCCGTGCAGAGCTTTTTTGGGGTTCTGTCAACTTCTGTCGGTTCGGTTAGGTTACGAAACAAAACGGCTACGAAAGTAAATAGGGATTTACTGAGACCTCGCTGTCCGTCTGTATGTCCGATATTACGATAGTACGCAAAAATACTATATTTTCAACAACGAAATCTAACAAACTAATCCTTATTATTAAAAATTATGAACGCGATTTTATATTAACCAGTGCAGTTCAGCGTAGCGCAGGACTTTTAATATAAAACAGATAGTTTAGATCCTAGATTAGCTACTTAATGATACCTACTCCTGGATCATTTCCTCCTTTACTGTTTACTTTTTATCCCAGATAATCCTGGAATATTGGGTCCACGCGGGTAAAACCGCGGGGCACAGCTATTTATAAAACAATAATATATATAATAAGAATGTGTGAAAAAACCTCAAAATATATACATTTTGGCTGAAATATTGAAATTGTTATACTAAGAAATAATCGATCTTTTATCAAACCACTTGTTATTCCTAATAACCATTTAACAGATTCTCGCATTGAAAATGTTTAATCTTCATCTAATAATTTGTCGCGCTATTTATATAATATTCTTGTTTTGAAACAAGTATATGTAAAAATCTATGACAAAATAAAAAATATTTTGGCTGAACATTTGATATTGTTGTTCTAAGAAATAATAGATCTTGTATCAAACCCACTTGTGGTTCCTATTAACCATTTGACACATTCTCGCATTGTAAATGTTTAATCTTCATCTAATAATTTGTCGCGCTATTTATATAATATTCTTGTTTTGAAACAAGTATATGTAAGTCTATGACAAAATAAAAAAACATTTTGGCTGAACAATTGATATTGTTGTTCTAAGAAATAATAGATCTTGTATCAAACCCACTTGTGGTTCCTATTAACCATTTGACACATTCTCGCATTGAAAATGTTTAATCTTCATCTAATAATTTGTCGCACTGTTTATATAATATTCTTGTTTTGAAATAAGTATATGTAAAAATCTATTACAAAATAAAAAAACATTTTGGCTGAACAATTGATATTGTTGTTCTAAGAAAAAATCGATCTTCTATCAAAACCACTTGTTATTCCTAATAACCATTTAACAGATTCTCGCTTTGAAAATGTTTATCTTCGTCTGAGTAGTTGTCAGGCTTCTTGTGAAAAAGTCCATGTTTTAAAATGTAGTAATTGTGAAATTTTGATCGAATCATTTGAAGTGTTTCAGAATAACAACGACATTGTTACTTTGACAATTAATATGTCTTAATGTTACAAAGTTCCCTATATTCTCAATAGGACAATGTAAATCGTCGACTTAACAATATAATAGCGTCCGGTTAACAAATCTAGCATTATTAATACTAGATTAATCGTTATCTTATACTAAAGGTTTCAAAATGTTTACCTGACAATATTTACTTGATTTGAGATAGCAAATCAACAATTCTTTTTTGTATTTTGAAGGAAATGAAAATTGTCAAAGTAACTATATATTGGTAAATTAAGTAAATATTGTCTTGGAATTGCTAACAATATTTTTTTTGTTGATGGGACAATTCCTTTTTTACCGTGTACAATAACAAACCACACCTCGCTGCTGAATTATGTTTACCACCGTCATGTTTAGTATTTACGACATTTGAGTCCAATAACAGTGCGCACCGAACTCACGTAGCGATAACGCACTCATCAGATTTCTTTTTATTTATTTTTGTTATTTATATTTAGCTCTCCAAAATGACGCCGATCGCCTAATGGAAAGTCATGACAACATCTAACGAATTGAGTGGCACTCTCTCAGTCTACATGACTACTGACAGCGTCCCTCAAGTTGGCGGCCCAATGATGTACGGTACATAATTGATGCTTTGTCGCTTTACCAATTGGGACAAAGTACGGGTAACTTTCTACATCCGAATCACATCTTCCACCCGCGCTAAATATTCTTCCTAAATACACAATTTCATTCACTTGCTCTATACGTTATACACAGTAAATATTGTACATGATATCTTTATTTATCACTTATATCATGTAGTTTAAATTAGTCTACACTTACACTTGTATGTGTATATTACATTGTTGGCGCCTGAACTAGGAATACCTGTGTTTCAGGCTTACGTGCAATTTTGTTGTTACGTCTATTTATTATCTAAGTATTGCCTCTTTGCGATGGCCGGACAAACGAATAAATACTTTTTCCCATTTATAATACTAAGTATGTATTTCAGGAAGCAACAATGTAGACGTCGCAAAGGAAGCCTTATACATCCCGACGTCGTTAAAGTCATGTATAAACTCAAATTGTGAGGCCGCTTGCAGAGCTCTGGGCTTCAGACATGGCACTTGTATATCAGATACTACTTGTCGCTGTTACAACTAAATGTTATACAATACCTACTTTTACATAGTTTTTTTATATACGTATAAATCTCAATTATAAATTATATAAACTTGTTTTATTCACTCTAAATATAGTGCTGAGTGACTCAATGGTAGTCAGGTACTTATTATGTTAATAATTTTGTCTTTTGTATGAGCATGGACTGCAAGGATTGTATTTGCAGATGCAATACCACTGCCTACCACTTCGGGGAAATAGACGTGATTGTATGTTACCTATATATGTAGGTACTAGTTCCACAGTTTTCGGGTAAGTTGAAATAATTATAAGTCATAGGTACTATCATAAAATAATTGTCATTTCACAAGAGGAATTATTTAATAACTAACTAACTAACTATCTTCACGCTGTATCCCTGACGGGGTAGTCAGAGAGGACAGATCGCCAGGCTTCGCGATCCATGCATACTTCTTTCGCTTCTTCGAGATTCATCAATCGCTTCATACACGCACGTCTGGGTATCCGAGTACTTTAGACCTTTCCGTTTTCCGCTTTCCGTCTTCAATGTAAGTCTCGGCCTACCCTGACTCCTTCTACCCTCTACTTTTGAACAATATATATTCTTCGTCAATCGTTCCTCACTCATTCGTTGGACGTGTCCAAACCAACGGAGCACGCCCTTTTCCAGCTTAACGCTGACACTTTCATTCAAACCTGCCTTATTGCGTATCACTTCGTTACGTATTCGGTCGGCCAAGGTAACGCTGCACAATTTTCGAAGTGATCGCATCTCCACAGCATTCAATTTACTTTCATGCATCTGCTGATATACCCAGGTTTCACTATCGTAAAGCAAAGTTGGCACTAGCACTGCGTTATGAATCGCCATTCGTGCTTCTTTTACGATGCTTTGTCGCTTTACTAACTGGGACAAAGCACCGTTAACTTTGTTTCCGGCAGCTACTCGCCGTTCTACATCCGAATCACATCTTCCATCCGCGCTAAACATACTTCCTAAATACACAATTTCATTCACTTGCTCTAGAAGTTCCTGGTTTACCCTAATCTCGCATTTAGTTCTTACGTCATCTCTTTCAAATACTAGAACCTTAGTCTTACTTGCATTCAAGCGAAGACCCTTACTTTCACACTCCTCTTTCATATTAGTGACTAATGTCTGAAGGTCGGCTTCTGATGAGGCCATGAGCACCGCATCGTCAGCGTACAGCAGACAGTTTACTGTAAAGTCACCCAAATTCACACCCATATCACAATCTTTCAACTTCTGCAGGCAACTGTCCAGATACACTATGAACAGCCAGGCGGACATGACACATCCCTGTTTGACGCCTATACAGACATCAAAAAGAGGTGACACATCCCCCCCTACTCGCACGCAAGCCATACAGTCCCTATAAAGCGACTGTATTGCCCGCAGTAGCGAGCCGTCCACTCCATATCCGGGCAGCAAGTCCCACAGCGTTTCTCTCCCAACGTTATCAAATGCTTTCTCTAGATCCACAAAAGCGCAGAAAACCTTCTGGCTAACAGCCAGAAACTTTTCCGCGATCATGCGGAGAGAAAACACTTGATCCATGCAACCTCTTGCACGTCGGAATCCGCATTGAGCCTCCCATAAATACCTTTCAGACTTTTCTTGCATTCGTGCCGTTATAACCTTTGCATACACCTTACTAGCTAAGCTGACCAAGATGATCGCCCTGTAGCTGGAGCAGTTTAGGCGCGAGCCTTTCCCTTTGTAAATAGGTACTACAACTGCTACTCGCCAGTCATCTAGGACCTCACCCGTCCGCCAGCACAAGTTGCATAACAGACATAGTGTGTCCCAGACACGCGACCCACCGTACTTGATCATCTCAGCAGTAACTCTGTCTTTTCCCGCAGCCTTACCACATTTCATACTTCTTATCGCTTGTTCTATTTCTTTCATACTAATGACTTCAATGATATCGGGATCCGGAGCATCGAAGTGAGCTCCACTTCCCGATGTGGCATCTCTGTCTTTTCTTGCATACATCTTTCCATAATATTCACTCCATCTCTGCAGGACGTCAGTTTGGTATGTTAGGACGTCATTGTTAACACTGAGCACTTTATTCATACTGCAGATTGCCGAACAACTTCGAGTCTTGCCCACCTCTTTCCAGAAGAGCTTGGCACTATCCCGGAAATTGGACGACAACCTTTCATCCGCTTTCGTTCTGCACCTTTCACGAGCTTCTTCTAATAGTGCCTTCGTGTTAACTTTCTGCAGCTTGTATCTCTCTTTCATATTAAAATCATTCCGCGAGGCTAAGTAGTCTAGCCATGCTTTCTTCTTCATTCGAACAGCTTCTTTCACTTCCTCATTCCACCATGCATCACGCTTATTACTACTGCCTCTTTTCGTTTCTCCACACACCTCCACAGCGGCATTTATCATACTATCCCTAAGGTTCTGCCATACGCTTTCCACATTCTCACTACTTACATTGACGTCGCCAAGCTTTTCGGCTATCCTTTCATTATATTTATCCCTAATGGATGCATCCTGCAGCTTCCAGCTTTTGATGCTATAAGTCGGCTCAGGTTGAGGACACTCGGTACGATGACGCCAACCCGCGAACAGACCCCTAATCCTAGTTATGACTAGGTAGTAGTCTGATCCCAGCTCAGCGCCTCGATAAACCCTTATGTCCATCACCTGTTTACGGAGCCGACTATCCATTAGGAATAGATCTATCATGCTTCTCTTTGACTTACATCTCCTCGTATACATATGAATTTGTTTGTGGTTGAACATTGTGTTCGCCACAAACAAATCCTTATCCTTACAAAATGCCAGTATTAGCTTGCCAGCGTCGTTCACTCTTTTATCCCCATACTTCCCGAGTACCGACTCAAAACCATCGCGAGCGGTACCCACCCATCCATTCAAGTCTCCACATACTATAAGTCTTTAATTTCCTTCTATCACATTTAGAGCTGTACTCATACTCTCCCAGAAGTCCTCTAGCTCACTCGCGTTCGACGAAGATACTGGCGCGTAAGCAGCTACCAGGAAAATCTTTGTCAAACCAAGTTTTACACGGATCCAGAAAATTCTAGGACCTACCAGTTTGTACTCATACATACCGGAGGCCAATCGCGAGGACAACAAAATTCCAACCCCCCGACTGCCATGCTCGCTCTCTGGTACTCCAGACCAAAGCGCGAGCATCCCACCCGGGAGCTCCAAGACTTCGCTGCCCTTGCGCTTGGTCTCTGTCAAGCACACTGCATCTAACTTTCTCTCATTCATCCATCAACTCATTCATCTTATCTGTCATTCCTCCCTTAACATTCCACGCAGCTACCCTGCACTCCATCCTCCACTTCCCGCCGTGTCGGGCCGCGCGTGTAGGGTGGCGGTCCCCTACGCCGCTCTGGCTCACACTTTTCGCACCAGCGGGGACGAACTGGTGCGCGTCGCCTCGGGGGCACGCCCTAGCATCATTCACCCTGGTGGCACTCGTGTTGAAGTAGAATTGCAGCCGTAGCTGGCAGGGATGGCGACGTGCACGCTTCTACTCTTCATTATTTAATGATAGACAAAATCCCTCTTTGGTAATAGAGACAGTAATATAGTATATTGTGGACCATGTTCATTCTATTCGAGATTGTACAGAAAGCTAAAGGATATATATATTATTAAGGCGATTTGTATACTGATTAAGCGGACGATCTCAGAAGGAGTTTGGGAAACTGAATTGTGACCCCTGTTTTTAAAAAGGGTGATCAAACCAATATTGAGGATAACCGATCCATGTCAAATTTATGCCTTACTAGTTGACGCCCGCGGATGCGCACGCGTGGTGAAGATTCCCACAAGAACTTGTTCGCGGTATAAAAAGTAGCATATGTGTTATGCTGATGTGTAAGCTATGGTATTATAAAGTTTCATCAAAATCCATTCAGTAGATTTTGCGTGAAAGAGTAACAAACATCCATACTTACAAACTTTCGCGTTTTTAATATTAGTAGGATTTCTAAAGTACTAGCTGGAGTGTATCGTTCACACTGATGTCTACAAGTTCATAAAGTCTTACATTGGAGAAGAACAGAATGGCTTTGTTGGGACCGATGGACTACGTCTAACCTACTTTTGTAACACGACTTTATTACAAAAGGCATCCTACTAGTACAGACTGACGTGTTATACGGACTATAGCGAATACTTCGACCGCATTGAGGGTGCTTCTGGCGAAGACAATGCTTGCTGGAATACACGGAGACTTGTACAGATGGTTATCTTCTTATATAGAGACAGAACCCAGACTGTTTTACTTCAGGGTTACGCCTCTGGTTGGTATTCTGTCACTTAGGGCGTTCCTCAATGCTCCATTCTCGGTCCTTTGTTGTTTACTCTATGTATAGCGGATATCAAATATTGCTTCCAAAATTACTACATACTACTTTATGCCGACGACACGAAGATATATAAAATCCTGCGAGACGTTTCTGACGCTTAACAATTACAGGATGATCTGCATAGATTTGAAACTTACTGTATTCGTAACAAGCTCCAGTTAAATGTATCCAAGTGCTTTCAATTTTTTTCGTGTGAAAATCCTCATGGATGCTATGCCGGACTGCGGAACTCGGGAGGGAGTTTTCTCCCGCTCCGTTAACTCCGCCTCTTTCGCGAGCATGACATCCTCGCAAAAAGATGCGGCGGCGTCTCATTTGCTCCCGCTGAAAGTGCTTTCAATTAACATTCTCACGGTGTACATCTTGAATACATTATTAATGGTCACAAAATTAGTAAAGTTAAAAGCATACGGGATTTGGGGATTACTCTAGACACTTATAGTTTTTGTTTGATCAACATTTAGGTCTAAAAAGCATCTAAAGCTTTGGGTTTTATAGTTGTTCATTGGTTAAAAAGTTTTTCATTGGTTTAACGTTAATAATGTTCTTATAAATGATAAAAAAAAACTAAAGTAATTAAGTTTTCGACACCTAATATGAGACAGGTAGCGACCAATGTGTGACTGGAATGGAATGGATTAGGGTTGGAAACTGTTGTTACTACTGTGTTTTTTGGGTATAACTATTGACCCAAAATTTAGTTTACCGCAAAAGGCGTTGCAACGAAACTGTCAGTATCGTTTCTGTGCTGATTGTGTTTTGAAAACAAAAAAAAATTAAGGTGAAAAATGAAACATTAATTCGAAACTCAATCACTAACTGAACTAATCTTTTATCTATTTTTGACTTGAGAAACTTGATTAGTAAGTATATGACCCAGGTCATTTCTGCGCTACACGCTATAAGTGCTGATTATCGTTCCACCGCGAATTTGTACTCCAACTTTGGTGTTTAAGCCCCCCCCCCCCCCCCCCCCCTAACAACGTTGTAGTGAGTCTTAACAGTACCGTGTAATGCTCACGACAACTACAAAATGCTATGTCCTCGTACGTGGCCTCAACTACCTCGTTAATGCTTATCGAGGTCGGGGCATACAGTTGTATCGTCAGGTAAGCTTCAGTATTAAATATGCTATCCAAACCGACACACAGCTGACTTCCACAACGCCGCTAACAATGTCCATTCACCATTAAACCGTTACCGCCCTCGGCGGAATACCTTTCATTACATTTACGAAAGTAGAATAGGTCGGCGGAAGCAAGAGTTAGCTTTTCCTCCCGCTTTCTTCGTAGCTCGCACAAACCCAATATGTGCCAGTTAATGCGACCCAGGTCTATCTCGAGTTCGGTGAGGCGCTTGTGCAGCCGTAGAGTATTTCCCCTATAGGTTGTTATGGTCAGTCGTGTTTGGTAGCCGCCCGTAGTCCGAAAATTATTCTCACCCCTTCTTCTGCCATTACCCCGACCTCTACCGTAACCGGTAACAGCTGAAGTGGCGTGAACTGGGGCTTTGTTCGTATTGGGGAGTGTAGTAGGTATTTGGTCTAACTGTACGATACTAGCTGAACAGGTTGGTACAGGGTTGTGTCTCTAATTTTCCTTCTCTTCGCCTTTGTAGTCAGCAGGTGAGGCTGGCTTGTGCCCCAAGGAAAAAGTTAGATCACCATTTGCACCCTATATCCAACTCCAACTCGTTTTATTTCAGACAGTATCCTGTTCTTATCTAACAACAATATAATATATGGTCCTACACGTTTATCTATGTATGTTTGTAAATCATGAATATGATTAACACAGAAAGAGCAGCGTTAGATAGGCTTTCAGCGAGGCCTATGTCCATAAGTGGCCTTCTGATGGCAGAAATTTGATGACGATAAAAGTAAAATTGTTTTCGCAATTTTTCAGTTTTGCCCCACCTCGAATAGTCTCTAGATCCAGGGCTGAGTGGCAGGGGCAACTGACCTACCGAACAGCGCCTTAAGAATTTGTCTTTTTTCAATATCATCATACATTAAATAAAATTTACATACAACAACTTATTACCAGTGTTGTTGTGCAAATGTTGTTGAGCCGTTTATTACATCGTTTTATTTACAATACACCCTTGATTGCTTACTTAGGTATGAGTTTGAGACAAAGCAGTTACAGAACCATGAAAGTATTTATGAATAAGATTATTATAACGGCTAGTAATATTATTATATTACATATAGTTGGTTACCATCAGGTACATAAATCAGTCGGCTAGTGTCGTTGTGTCAGTTCTTATAAAAGGATTTTGAAAAGTCGTCGTTCGTCGCCATGACTCTGCTAAACATCGCTGTGCATTTCGTTTGTACTGTACTAATTGTGCATCCTTCAGACACCATAGGTAAGATAAAAAAAAAATTATATACTTAGCATACTAATTAGAAACAATTTTGAACAGCACAAAAGCAATTACTACATAAATATTGACACGCCTTTATCCCCGAAGGGGTAGGCAGAGACATACTATACGCCCACATTTCACCTTATGCATTTTTGTCCCACGTAACAAGTGGTGAGCCCATTTCCGTGTTGAAATGGACAGGCGCAGGCTGTAGCGACCTGCTGTTGAAATTTTTCAAGCGACCCAGTAGACCTTCAACCAGGCTTAATGACTGCCATTTAACTGGCAACCGGGACCAACGGCTTAATGTGCCTTCCGAAGCACGGAAACGCTCGCAAATGTAAATTCCACAAAGTGGTCACCCAACCAAGTACCGCCTATAGCGAATGTTGCTTAACGCAGTGATCGTTTACAGAACACTGAGCCCTGCTGTGTGGAAAGAATTTTCGATTCAACGTCTTCTGGCTCATCGCACCAGACGCTTTACCAACTAGGCTATCGAGATCCACTCGAAACTGACGAATTAATCCACCTCTTTCTTAAATTTAGGATATAGCCAGCGTACTATAGCTTTCAAATTTATTTCTAATGACAGCATCATCACAATGGCAGGTATCATCACAATTCACAAATCGAATGATTATAGGTGCAATTCTAAATACTTATTTGTACCGTGTAACTTGATTTAGTGCTGGTAGATGGCTCCTTCTTCGCCTTAAGACGGTAGAGGTGTATAAATTCGTCAGTTTCGAGTGCTTTTGGTAGATTAGTAGGATAAAAACGTGGCAATCAGTTCACCCGGCAAATTAGGAGTCGGCTAGGCGGTACATCGGACACAAAACATCTGATATATGGCCGAGGTTCCTACTTTAAAATTTAAACGTAGGCTATTCGGCAAAATAATGTAAGTCGTTGCCACGGGTGCCGGTTACTTTTTAATTTATTATACTTTTGTACCTAAACGCCAAAAACTACACTATAATGACGTATGTTGCTGGGTTCCACATCTAAAGTTCAATAAAATGAGCTGAGAAAGTCCCAGAATAGGGGAATAAGGGTGGTGGGACTAATACCACCCGCATTCCCAGTTCTGTGACTCCTGTAAGTCACGATTTACAGCAATGACCAAGACCAGAAAAGTGAGAAAGAGAAAAGGAGAGAGAATAAAAAGAATAAGACTAGACCGAGCTCGATCTCGGTGAATAAGGGTGTGTTAATATTGATTTATGCTCTATAGGTAGGATATTTTTTCAGCTACCAAATCGCCCAAGAAATGGTGCCACGTAATTGGTCTACTACACCAAAATATTGCTGGCCTGATCAATAAACAAGACAGACTGGAGACATACTTAGCCGAATGTTTTGAACAGAAAAAACAACTTGATATTTTATGTTTTTCCGAAACTTTCATAGATCAGGGAGATGAGATGTATGTTAATTTAACTCACTTTACAATGTCAAGCTGTTATTCGAGGTTAACGGGTAAACGCGGAGGTGTCTGTATTCTCACCCGAAAGTAAATTGATTGTCGGTCTTTACATGTATGCCAACAGTTAAGTTCTGAGAAAACTTTTGAATGCTGTGGAATAGAAATAGGCTCCTTGCAACTGATTGTAGTGTGTCTCTATAGGATCCCAGGTGCGGAGTTGACGATTTTCTTTACGAAGCTTAGAGAGTTATTACATCACTTAAAAAAGAAATCATTGCAAAACATAATTCTAGCGGGTGATCTCAATATTGACACTATGAAGAATACTAGTAAAAGTGAGACTTTAATAGGGATACTGGCCAATTATAATTTAAGTCTCTACATTAAAGAACCCACGAGATTAAATTCTTGTATAGACCACTTAATAAGTAATGTTAAAGGGACAACAGGCAAAGTTATTAAATTGTTTCTGTCTGATCATGATACCGCGCAAATACTAACAATCCCAATAAATAAAAAAAAACCTGAAAAAAGGTACTGGTTTGTTCTAAAACGTGACTATAGTAGTAATAACTTAACTAAATTCAAAGAATGCCTATCGAGCCTATCGTGGAGTGATGTCTATAATACATCGAATTGCAACGTTGCATTCAACCGCTTTCATGAATCACTTGTAATGTTTTATGATCTTTGTTTTCCAACTATCAAGATTAGACTAAACTCTAACTAACTAACTAACTATCTTCACGCTGTATCCCTGACGGGGTAGTCAGAGAGGACAGATCACCAGGCTTCGCGATCCATGCATACTTCTTTCGCTTCTTCGGGATTCATCAAAATAAAATAAAAATAAAATAAAAATATCTTTATTTTGCATAGACCATCCCAACGGCGCTTACAAAATGTCATACACTATCCAAAACCATTTAAAGCGACCACCGGTTCGGAACGCGGCCCACCTGAGAAGAACCGGCAAGAAACTTAGGAAGGCTCTTCTTTTTGATGGCCTATTTACAACTTAATATTACTTCACCCCGCCAGCAGATTCTCTTCCAGGCGTCCCTGTCCCGCAAATAGTCTGTAACGGAGTAAAAACCTTTTTCACAAAGCTTGTTTTTAATAAACTTTTTAAATTTATTTAAAGGTAAATTTCTCAGGTCACAGGGAAGCTTGTTGTAAAAGCGTATACAGTTACCCTGGAAAGAATCGCCAATCTTATGTAGTCGACTGTGGTGGACTGAAAGATTATTTTTATTTCTAGTGTTTATATTATGTTTATCACAGAGTTTAGAAAACTGTGATAGATTTTTCTGGACATACATAAGATTGGCAAAAATGTATTGTGATGGTACGGTTAGAATATTTACTTCTTTGAATTTTTCTCGGAGAGAAACTCTGGGGCCCAAATTATAAATAGCGCGTGCAGCCCGCTTTTGTAAAACAAAAATAATATTTAAATCTGCAGCACTCCTCCAAAGGAGAATACCGTAAGACATAATACTATGAAAATAGCTGAAGTAAACCATTCTAGCCGTATCCACATCTGTTAGAGTCCTGATCTTTTTTACAGCGTATGCAGCCGAACTTAATCTAGAGGCTGTCTTTTCTATGTGTGGGCCCCACTGCAAATTGGCATCAATAGTTATACCTAGGAACACAGTTGATTCTACAAACTCTAACACTTGTCCATTCAGTTGAACATTGGCCGCAACTTGTTTTACATTTGGTAGAGTAAATTTTATACATTTAGTTTTATTTTCATTAAGGCAAAGATTATTTGAGCTGAACCAATGAACTACTCTTGCAATTGCATTGTTTACATCGTCATAGTTATCTAATTGTCTTTTAATTTTAAAAATTAATGAGGTGTCATCTGCAAACAAAACAATCCTATTCCTGTCCCCTACATAAAATGGTAAATCATTAATATAAATGAGGAACAAGAATGGCCCAAGTATCGAGCCTTGCGGCACACCCATTGTAACCATGGATCCAACAGAACGTGTACCATTAATAACGACCCTCTGTATTCTATTGTTCAAATATGAAGACAGAAGGTCGAGAGCTTTGCCTCTTATTCCATAGTGGTGTAATTTTTTGCACAGCTTTCATGTTGAACGCAATCTAAAGCCTTTGATAGATCGCAAAATATACCTAATGCATCGTGCTTGTCTTCCCATGCTTCATGAATACATTTTAATAACTCAACACCAGCATCGGAAGTTGAGCGCCCTTTCGTAAACCCAAATTGATTCGCATGGAGTATTTTATGACTATTAAAATGGGATAGCATTTGATTCAAGATTATTTTTTCATATACTTTGCTCAAAGTTGGCAGCACTGACACTGGTCGGAAATTAGACGGCTCTGTAGCGCTGCCAGCCTTGAACAAGGGAACGACTTTGCTGTGTTTCATTAAATCAGGAAATGTACCACTAGAAACACAGTCATTAAACACAGTTGCTAGATGGGGCGCAATTACCTCAATTATACATGATGCAGTTTTGACCGATAATCCCCAAATGTCCGCGGTTTTCTTAATTTCGATACATTTAAATGTTTTTACAATGTCCTGAGCACAAATATCTGTGAATACAAATGCATCCCTGCAACAAAGAACAGATTCTTCTAATAAAAGTTCAGCGGAACTGGAAGATGCTTGGAGAGATTTTGTTGTCAATATATGTACATTTTTGAAAGTGTTCAAACTCCGTAGCCACTTCCAGGTCCCCTGTAACATGGCAACCATTTACTTTTAAGTGGAAATCCCTTTCAGTCACTAAAGATCTACCGCATTCAGAGTTAATGATGTTCCAAGTCATTTTTATTTTATTTACAGAATTAGAAATTTTATTTTTAATGAAGTTTGACTTAGCAAGATGACACGTTTGTTTAAATATCTTTGAATAATTTTTAACATATTCCTGAAAGGTTTGCCTAAAATTATATGATTTTTCTGAATATAATTCAAATAATTTATTTCTACTTTTAAAGATACCTGGTGTTGCCCAGTGACTGAAAACAGGACGACCACCAATCTGTAGAGTTTTTGAGGTAAAAACTTTGCCAAACTCATCATTAATCAAATTAAATAAGTGTTTATATGACTGGTCTACACAAGTGAAGTTAGGTAGATATGGTAATCTCTTTAATACATTTTCTTTAAAATTATTCAAACGACTTTGGTTAATTGGTACATATTTAATTTGTTTTTTGCTGACTTTGTTACTACTTTTACGAAATTTTATCCATTGGCCACGATGATCTGACTCCACAGGATCCACAATACCTTTATCTATAGGTTTAATATCAGTAAAAATATTATCAATACATTTTGCACTGGTGGCTGTAATACGAGTGGGTTCTAAGAATGTACTATGCAGATTAAAGGATTTAAATAAATTTTTCATTTTATTTCTCTCTGATGGAGTTAATGATGTATCTAATATATCAACATTAAAATCTCCACAAACTATAATAGATTTCTTAGAACATTGGCATTTGAACAGTGCTTCTTCAAGCTTTTCTTCAAATTTAATGTAAGAAGCATCAGGGGGACTGTATACGCTTAACAAGATGAAATGCTCAAACTCAATACTAGCAATCTCAATAACTCGCTCAATGGAGAGGGCTACTAAATCCTTACGTTCTTTAAATTTTAAGTTTTTATTAATTAATATTAAAGAGCCTCCACGTTTAGAATGTTTTCTATTGAACGAGCTAGCAACCTGGTGATTTACGAAGTTCAACAATGTGATTTGATGATCTTTTAACCAGTGCTCTGTAGCACAAAAAATATTAATAGAATTTGCATTAATGTATAGCTCTAACTCTAAATCTTTACCATTTATTAAACCTCTAACATTATGGTGCACCAGGTTTATAAAAACAATATTTTTACTAAGATTATTCTCAGGGGCCAAAGTCAACTGGCCAGATTTATTATCTGTTGTCCTATAAACTAGTTTTTTGGAATTTCATTTTCCAAATGTGAAGTATCAAAACTATCCTGCTCAATAAAAGCAGTTGTACTTGCCAATAATTTGGCATGAAAAAATAAAAAATTAGATAGCAACAGAGCTACCTTTCGTTGTAAAAATTTTGATAGAAAATATCTATCTAATGTCAACAAACTATTATTATTGAAAATTATGTTCCAATCAAACAAATCAATTTTTTTGGAATATGATACCATGGTATGTAGTTTCATATTTAATTTGTATCTTAAGTGATTTTCCTTGTGGCTCATAGCAGTGCTGTATGGCAAGGTGGACAAAATTACTTGTTTTACTTGCAGACTTGATAACTTATCAAAAATTTTTAAAAGTTTGTCACTTTTAATATTGCCTCTTCTGCCAACCAGCACCACTATAGTAGACTGCATGCAGTGTGTACCAGTCAATATAAAATCTATAATTTGAGAGTATGAAGCTCCTGGATATGTATGATTTATTACAGAATGACTTAACTGTGATAAATAATGTCCAAAATTTTTACCTATTTCATCGCAATAGACTATGGTCTTTGCATCACTTATTATTTGCAACTTTTCTATTATACTCGTAGATGCCTCGCAATTACTACTTGAACTTAATATACTATTATCCACACTGCACACAGTTTTAATTGGTGAAAATTCATCATTGCATCTAATTCTTTCACAACTTAAGGGTGAGGAGGGAACATGGCCTGCGGATGTCAATTGGTCATTTTGACAATGACATGAATTTACTAATTTACCTACGGCTAACACCTGTTCCCTACTCTGTTTCTCTGCTGTTTCATATTTATATGAAATTGATTTCAAAGAGTCTTGAAGTCGGTCAATCTGACATTGAAGGGCCTGTGTATCAGTTTTGTACTGTTGTGCAACAGTATCAAGTTCTAACATATACATATTTACCTGGTCAATCAGTTGCAATCTCTGTCTATTAAGTGACATGCTATTTATAAAAAACTTGTATTTATGTATCATTTTTTTAGATTTAGTAATAAACTTTTTAATTTTTAAATATTTCTTTAACTTATTCTTACTACACTTAATAATTTTTAATGATTTAGAACAGCCCCCGGTTTCATCATCAGAAGTGAGGTCTATGACAATGGAAGGGTGAGCTGTAGCAGTATCTAAGCTTGTAGCCATCAGTTCATCGAACAAACTCTGATTAGATTGAACCACTGTGCTCTGTTTCTTGTCTTCAAGTTGCGATATTTTGATTTCCGATCGTTGTAGCTCCTCCTTTAGTATTCTAATTTGGTGCAGAGTTTGTTCATAATGTTCCCTACATGAGTCAAAACTGTCAACTATAAGTTGTAACCTATCCCGATCCTGTAAGGTATCAGTATACAGTGAATGCAACTGTGCCAGTTCTTTTTTGAGTTGTCCGTTCTTACTTAAAATACCTAGCAGTTCTAACTCATTTTCGTCCCTTTCCTTGTTCAGTTTATCGCACTTCTCCCTAAGAATCTGTAATTCTTTCAACGTTAATTGAAGCCTTGTCTCTTGTTGATAAGCCAAGGCCTTACGCGTCATTATCATGTTATTAGTATTCGACATTTTGTTATAATTACGTGCTACAGAATCAGTAATTATTAGCAAAGTAGACTTAGAGCAAAGAAATGCGAAACAAAACGAGGTTATGTTTTATTCATAGAAAATTACAAAATCACACTATTAATGGACATATGAGGATGTAAAAGTAAATAAACTCACAAACCTTGATTGAAAAAACTATTAGTTTTATAAATCTTGCCAAATCCAAGTAATAATTTCAAAATTTGAAAATTTTTCCGATGTTCTAACTGTCACTACACCGGTACAATTTTTAAGTTTATATTTATTTACTTTTAGCACAATAAATGGTGAAAAAGATTATTTAACACTCAATATGGTATTATTTGGCAATGATGAATTGGTTTTTAATTAAAATTATTATTATTTTTGCTATATTACAATATAAAATACGGAGCCAATTCAAATCAGCTGTTATACCTAGGGTTGCCACAAGAAAAAACAATCGCTTCATACACGCACGTCTGGGTATCCGAGTACTTTTGACCTTTCCGTTTTTAAACAATCTGCTCACATGGTCTTCATATGTAAGTCTCGGCCTACCCTGACTCCTTCTACCCTCTACTTTTGAACAATATATATTCTTCGTCAATCGAATGCAATGTGTTCATATTGATCAAAATTGTGAAAATTCCACTGTAGAGTCATTTAAGTCTGAATTTAAAACTAATAGGTTCGGTGTACCGCAGGGCAGTATTATGGGGCCGCTGCTCTTTCTGATTTCCATCAATGATATCCCGAAAGTTATACAACACAAGTGTGTCCTCTTTGCAGATGATATTTCTGTGATAATATCTGAGAAACGTGATCTCGATACTTATAGTGATGTACTAAAATCAACTATTGAGACTGTAACTGATTGGCTGGATGATAACAACTTAACAGTGAATCTAAGCAAAACTAAGTTAGTCCAATTTTACAATTATAAAAATAGCTATGATACAATAAATATTATTTATGATGAAAATACAATACAAGAGGTAAAAGAAATTAAATTTCTAGGTATAACACTTGATAAACACTGTAACTGGAAGGCTCGTATTAAAAACGTTTGTGTCCGAATAAATAGATTTGTGTTTGCCCTAAGAAATATAAAAAATCTGGTCGGAATGGATGCTGCCTTGCATGCCTACCACGGATATATAGGATCTGTACTCAGATATGGAATACTGTTATGGGGTAACTCCACATATATTAATAGAGTTTTTTTATCCCAAAAAAAATGTGTTAGGGCTGTATGTAGTGCCGCACCCCTAGAGTCCTGTAGACCGTTTTTTAAAAGAACCAAAATACTCTCGGTGGTTTGCGTTATATTTTTGAGATTGCAATGTTTGTCAGAGAACACCAAACCTTATTCTCCAAAACTTGCGAACACAAGCATTATATCTCCAGAGACAAAACTAAATTGGTTATTCCAAGATCTAACAGCACCTTTCATCAGAAGAATTGTGGTAGCATGACAATTAAAGTATATAATAAACTGCCCAAAACTTTAAGAGAACTACCGAATAACTTATTCCGAAAACGTGTTATTGAGTGGCTTATGGCAAATTGCTTTTATTCAATGAATGAATTCTGGACATGCAGAGATTAACATTGGCACAGTTTAACTAAGCGGATTATGGGATATATTGAATGAAACAATTATAAATTAATGCTCTTTTTTTCATAATTTAACTAAAGTTAAAGTATAACGTTATTTAATTGACATAATAATATACAATAATTGACATTTAATAATTAATATAGATTCTGAGATGACAAAAATTGTAAACCATTTGGTCTTTTAGAAATTACATGCCGCGCACCGTCCGGCGAAACATGTTGGTACCTATAGACTAAGTATAAGAACATCTAAGTCAGCCATGTTTCTCGTATTAAAGTATATTTCATTTCATTTCATTTCATGGTACATTGATCGCTTTTAATGTTTAAAGAACGTTGTTGGACGTGAGTTAAAAAGCTGCCATGAAGAAAAATTTTATGTCATAGAAACAAAATTGCCCAATTTCTAATGTTTACGGCTATCGATAACATTATATTACTGTTTACTGGGTTTTTGCAAAGGGACCTTTAATGCAAATGCAATATTTCTATCGGAGTGTCAATTTCTGACATTAATATTGTGGTTCTCTCTGAGACCATCGGTATTATTAATGTAAGTTTGTAATCGTTAATAATATAGTAGACATTATCTAGCATGATTTTTTTAATTGCGATATATCTACAATGACTGTGTAGAATATTTATTGGGTACCCAGTCTTTCTTTCTTCCCAACCTTGATTCAGTCTTTTCTATTCAAGCCATTTAGGAAACCTTTAAGGAGGACTCGCAGTCCCTCCAAATTAGTGTTCTGTAAACAATCACTGCGTCAAGCATTTTTCGCTAAGCCTGGTCTTTAAATAGGTGGAACATTTAAGTCGATAAGTCAAGTTGAAGCTTTAAATTCGGCTTGAAAAACTCAAAAACAGATTTCCACAATCTGCTTATGTCCATTTCAACACGGCAACGGTCTCACCACCTGTTACGTAGGACATAAGTGTATACGGTGAAATATTGACGTATAGTATTTTCCTGACTAATTTTATTGACATTTATGTTACAGAAATGTACCGGAATGTAATCACCTCGACACCAGTGGCACCTCAATACATCCCGATGACTCTATACGGTTGCACGGAGTCGACATGTCAAACACTTTGCACACAGTTCGATGATTATTATAACCACGGCTCTTGTATTACTCCGAAGAGTTGCATATGCTACGTATAACATAATCAGAGACCGCCCAACGCGAAATTACAACTTATATTTTTATATAATAAATAATGTACGTGATGGCTCTAATCATTGGTCCTACCTTCTTTCCACCGTTATTGGAAATTCGCTCCATCTAAGTAATCTTATAACAACAGGCTCTCCCCTTATTTATTATGTGAGGCTACATTCAATTGATAAAATGTGGGCGTCTAGTATGTCTCGTTAGTGAAAAATATACTTAATAGTATGTATGTTAGGTACATACATTTCTGTATGGCTACTTAAAAAGTAAACGTTACTGCTACTATCGTTTAAGCAAGAAGCCTACGTGCCCAAAAAACTATCAGATGAGTATGTTACAATGAAACAAATCACAGCTACGAGTATAATAATATACGTAAGGTTTAAAAGATCGTTTTTATGTCGAACAATAAAAATTTGGAATGCTTTGCCAGCGCACGTGTTTCCCCCTTTTATAATCCCGGGTTCTTCAAGCGGAGCGTGAAGAGGCATATCATTGGGCCGCCAACTGGAGAGCCACTGTTATTAGTCCTGGTTTGTATTGCGACAGTGGCTTTCAATTCGCTAGATGTCGCCATGGCTTTCCATCAGGCGGGCGGCGTCACTTTGGCGAGCTAAATATGAAAAAAAATATAAAATATATAGGTACGTTTAACTTTACTAGGTACTGTCAGCTGGTGTCAAGAAACTAGTTGCACCACTTGGACTCTGTCCGTTCTGGTAATCCCTAAATAATCTAACAGTAACTTTGGTACGAGGTAATAAACTCGTCCAATAACATATTTGGCGAATTATTACTTCATACCAAAGTTATTGCCAAATTTGGACGCTTAGTGACCACTTAGTTTTATGCGAATGAGACCGGTTGTAAAATTAGAAAGGCTATAAACCCTTTTCACAAAATAATAAAATAGCGTAATATGACTTGCATAAAATAAAATGGAACATTGCTTTCAAGGTAAATAAAAATTCTTAAGAGGAAAATACTTCAACAAGTACCCTCTACTGCAGGGTGAATTAACAAGTAGCGAAGGTTCGATGTCACTAGAGAGTTGTGTGCGCTGAATACAGTATTATTTATTTATTCGAAATGTATGCACACACAGAAAAAAATATAAAGGAGAAAAGATGATGAAATTTTCAGTAAAGGTATAGACAGTTAAACTAATAATGGAAAAAGCTGCCGACTACAGATGGTCGTTAAATCAAAAAATTTTGACTGTTCGTCAACAAATTTTTAGTACTTATTTAAGACTAGATGACCCCCACAGCTTCGCCCGTGGAATATTTCGACTTCCCGTCGCACCTATTTAATCCCGTCGCTTATAAATTCTACAATAATGCAATAATAATGGGTTCGATTCCCGGGTCGGAACAAATATTTGTGTGATCCACAAATGTGTGTTTCGGAGTTTGGGTGTTTCCTATGTATATTTCTTTTTCTTTTTTTTCAAAAATGTACCTATATTGACAACAAGATCTCTCCAAGCGTCTTCCAGTTCCGCTGAACTTTTATTAGAAGAATCTGTTCTTTGTTGCAGGGATGCATTTGTATTCACAGATATTTGTGCTCAGGACATTGTAAAAACATTTAAATGTATCGAAATTAAGAAAACCGCGGACATTTGGGGATTATCGGTCAAAACTGCATCATGTATAATTGAGGTAATTGCGCCCCATCTAGCAACTGTGTTTAATGACTGTGTTTCTAGTGGTACATTTCCTGATTTAATGAAACACAGCAAAGTCATTCCCTTGTTCAAGGCTGACAGCGCTACAGAGCCGTCTAATTTCCGACCAGTGTCAGTGCTGCCAACTTTGAGCAAAGTATTTGAAAAAATAATCTTGAATCAAATGCTATCCCATTTTAATAGTCATAAAATACTTCATGCGAATCAATTTGGGTTTACGAAAGGGCGCTCAACTTCCGATGCTGGTGTTGAGTTATTAAAATGTATTCATGAAGCTTGGGAAGACAAGCACGATGCATTAGGTATATTTTGCGATCTATCAAAGCCTTTTGATTGCGTTCAACATGAAACGCTGTGCAAAAAATTACACCACTATGGAATAAGAGGCAAAGCTCTCGACCTTCTGTCTTCATATTTGAACAATAGAATATAGAGGGTCGATATTAATGGTACACGTTCTGTAGGATCCATGGTTACAATGGGTGTGCCGCAAGGCTCGATACTTGGGCCATTCTTGTTCCTCATTTATATTAATGATTTAAAATTTTATGTAGGGGAAAGGAATAGGATTGTTTTGTTTGCAGATGACACCTCATTAATTTTTAAAATTAAAAGACAATTAGATAACTATGACGATGTAAACAATGCAATTGTAAGAGTAGTTCATTGGTTCAGCTCAAATAATCTTTGCCTTAATGAAAATAAAACTAAATGTATAAAATTTACTCTACCAAATGTAAAACAAGTTGCGGCCAATGTTCAAATGAATGGACAAGTGTTAGAGTTTGTAGAATCAACTGTGTTCCTCGGTATAACTATTGATGCCAATTTGCAGTGGGGCCCACACGTAGAAAAGACAGCCTCTAGATTAAGTTCGGCTGCATACGCTGTAAAAAAGATCAGGACTCTAACAGATGTGGATACGGCTAGAATGGTTTACTTCAGCTATTTTCATAGTATTATGTCTTACAGTATTCTCCTTTGGGGGAGTGCTGCAGATTTAAATATTATTTTTGTTCTACAAAAGCGGGCTATACGCGCTATTTATAATTTGGGCCCCAGAGTTTCTCTCCGAGAAAAATTCAAAGAAGTAAATATTCTAACCGTACCATCACAATACATTTTTGCCAATCTTATGTTTGTCCAGAAAAATCTATCACAGTTTTCTAAACTCTGTGATAAACATAATATAAACACTAAAAATAAAAATAATCTTTCAGTCCACCACAGTCGACTACATAAGATTGGCGATTCTTTCCAGGGTAACTGTATACGCTTTTACAACAAGCTTCCCTGTGACCTGAGAAATTTACCATTAAATAAATTTAAAAGGTTTATAAATAATATTAAATTGTAAACAGGCCATCAAAAAAAAGCCTTCCTAAGTTTCTTGCCGGTTCTTCTCAGGTGGGCCGCGTTCCGAACCGGTGGTCGCTTTAAATATTTTAAATAGTGTATGACATTTTGTAAGCGCCGTTAAAATGGTCTATGCAAAATAAAGATATGTTTATTTATATTTATTATTATTATAATATGTATTTATTTAGAAATATATAAGTATGTTTATCAGTTATCTAGATCCCATAACACAAGCTAATACTAGCTTACTTTGGGCTAGATGGCGCTGTGTGAAAAGTGTCCCACAATATTTATTTACTTATTTAATGCATAAAAATTTGCCCGATTTGTCGACATTTATGACTACTGCTCTGCTCCCCAGTGTAGTAGCGTAATGATAAATCGCCTATAGCCTTCCTCGATAAATGGGCTATCTAACTAAAAAAGATTTTACAAATCGACCAGTTCCTGAGATTAGCGCGTTTAACCAAACAAACAAACTCTTCAAGTGAAGTGAAGTGAAAAATCTTTATTCATGTAGGTCACAAAGTAACACTTATAAACGTCAAGATTATTGCTTCTACATTTACATTTACTGCCAGATTCGCAACGCAATAGGTAGAGCCTGAGGAAGAACCTGGCAATAAAACTCATGGCCACTCTTTTCTAACTGCCAGTAATTACATTAGTTTTATTTACATGATATTTGAACAAATTATATAGTAATGAGTCTTTACAAAAGAAACCAAATCAAATCAAAATGAGAGCGTTTCTAGTTGCCAGGTTTAAAGGTAGCCCACCCTTATGAGGAAGACTCCGGCAAGAAACTAAATGGCTGCCATTTTAAAATGCAGGTATGGCTTACAATATTAAACTTACATTGCTCCTTTGGAGTTACGTGAGAACAGTCGACTAAACTTAATTTGCCTTAAATATAAATAGTTTTATTTGTAATAATTGCTATAACAGCTATGAGCTGACCAGTCCCAACAGACGGCACCCGTTCACGGGTATGACGCATATATCAGCCATCGCCCTACTCAACCGTATTATAGGGAATAAGGCGACCCGATACATGCACCACCACTGCCAGGACACTTAGGCGAGCATGACATACTCAAACTGCACAGCAACCATCATGTCAATTTCAAAATTTAAAAAAAGCTATGTGGACGGTGCTCACACAATAACAAACTCAAATTACATATAATTATATTAGTTAACCTGACGTTTCAGATCACTTATGTTGAACAAATGTACATTATATTTATAATGTTTCTTTATTATTATTATTAATTATATTTGTATATTTATGTGTGTTGACTTAGAGCGACTTACTGCCATGCATTTTTATCATTTATATAGTCTGAAATTTTATAATATGCCTTGTTACACAATTTGGCCTTGACTGTTGTCTTAAACATATTTATTGACAATATTCTAATTTCATCGGGAAGTTTGTTATAGAATCGTATACATTGCCCCATAAAAGAATTGCTGATTATTTCGAGACGAGTAGAATGTAATACAAGATTATCTTTATGCCTAGTGTTTACATTATGTATATCACATTTTTTAAGAAATGTGTCTATGTTTTTGTGCACATAAAGTAAATTCTCATATATATATTGTGATATAACGGTAAGAATATTAAGGTCTTTGAATCTTTCTCTTAGAGATACCCTGGGACCAAGCCGGTATATTGCTCTACTAAACTATTCTAGCCATTTCAACATCAGTGAGCCGTCTTATTGTTTTTACTGCATATGCAGCAGAGCTTAATTTGTCTGACAATTTTTCTATATGTGGTCCCCACTGCAACTTTGAATCAATAGTTATACCCAAAAACACAGAAGCCCCAATAGTATCCAACCCTGATCCATTAAGTTGCACATTGGTTGCCACCTGTCTCACATTAGGTGTCGAAAACTTAATTACTTTAGTTTTTTTATTATTTAAAAGAAGATTATTCACGTTAAACCAATGAACAACTTTTGAGAGTGCACTGTTAACATCGTCATAATTAATTAATTGTCTATTAATTTTAAATGTCAAAGAGGTATCATCCGCAAACAGCACAATCTCATGTTTATCCCCAACATAGTAAGGTAAGTCATTAATGTATATCAAAAAAAGAAATGGACCAAGGATTGATCCCTGTGGAACACCCATTACAACCGGAGATCCTGCTGATCGTTTACCGTTTACTTCAACCCTCTGAATTCTATTGCTTAAATAAGAAGTCATAAGGTCGAGAGCTTTATTTCTGATACCGTAGTGGCGTAATTTCTTTACAAGAGTTTCGTGATGAACGCAATCGAAGGCTTTAGATAAATCGCAAAAAAACACCTAATGCATCCTGCGAATCCTCCCAAGCCGCATAAATACTTTTGAGTAAAGCAACCCCTGCATCCACCGTTGAGCAACCCTTTGTAAATCCAAACTGTTTCCTGTGTAGTATATTATGTAAATTAAAGTGACTAAGCAACTGTCCAAGCATTAGCTTTTCAAATATTTTACTTAGTGTTGGTAGTACGGAAACAGGCCGAAAGTTAGAGGGATCTGCATTATCACCGGCTTTAAATAAAGGAATTACTTTACTATGTTTCATTAATAACATTATTGGATTATATGATTTTATTTTTAAATAAATTGATTTTGCTTTCAGGCAAGTTTGTCTAAATGTTTTTGAGTATTTTTTTACAAAGTCTTGAAAATTTGGATTATGATTATAGGACTTCTCTTCGTATAGTTGATACAATTTCTTACGATTATTATAGATTCCTGGAGTTGCCCAGTCACTGAAAGTTAGGCCTTCACTCTTAGATAAGTGCTTAGGAGTAAAAATTGAGCTGAATTCACCATTAATCAAGTTGACTAATGAGTTGTATAAGTGATCCACATTTCCGAGACAGGGCAAAAATTTAACTTTTTTTGTAATATTACATTTAAAATTTTATATACGGTTCTCACTGAATGGTATCACATTTATTTGTATCAATACATCTTGCAGTAGTGGCCGTTATTCTAGTGGGTTCCATAAAATTGTGATATAAATAAAATGATTTTGCTAAATTCAGAAAATCTATACTTTCTGAAGACTTTTCTAAAACATTTATGTTAAAGTCTCCACATACAACAATTGTTTTATGGCTATTATATATTTTACTTAAGGCTTCCTCCATTATTTCAAAAAGAGACTTAACTGGCGCGCATGGAGGTTTGTACAGATTCAACACAATGAATCGCTCCAATTCAACACATGAAATCTCCACAACTCGCTCAACAGAGAGGCTCACAACATCCAATCTTTCTTTAAATTTAAATATTTTATTAATTAATATTAAAGAGCCACCTCGTTTATATTTCTTTCTATTGAACGAGCTTGCAACCTGGTGATTATTGAAGCTATGAGTGAATTGATGACTTTTTAGCCAGTGCTCATTTAAACATACAATATCAATACTGTTACAATTCATTAACAACTCCAATTCTAGCTCTTTACGTTTTAAACCTCGAATGTTTTGATGCACCAGGTTGAGACACTTCTTCATACTGTTACAATTCACAGATATGTTTGATGGGTTCATATTTTTATTAGAAACCCTAGTTATACATTTTATTTCTTTAGCCCCAGAATAGGGAGGTACATATGTAGGTACTATGCAAGAAAAATTATCTGTTGTCTTATTACTCAGTTTAAATTAAATAAATTTGAATTGACAGTAGTAAAATTACTGACATTGTGAATGTCATAAAAACATTGCTCAATAGGAGCAACTTGTTTAGCCAAGTTCTTGGCTGATATATTTAATAAATATGATAGCGAAGTAGCTATTTGCCTTATAGAATAATTGGAAAGATAATTATCTTTTGTCAAATAAAATGATTTTCTAACATAGTTGTTAGTATCAATACAATGAAACTTTTTATTATTCATACATAGTGTATGCAAAGTCATATTTAACTTATATCTAGTCATATTTTCCTCCTGTGACAAACTGTTACTATAGGGGAGTGTGAACATTATAATTTTCTTTACATTTAAACAATCCAGTTTATTTATATAGTTTATCAAAGTGGACTTGTTGACCGAGTACTTGGCACTAAACTCGACAGATCCCACATCCGTCCGCATAGGCGGTGATTTGGTCGAGCGCACGGACCAGGTTAAATACTTGGGATCTGTTTTTCACACGTCCAGTGACATCGATTGCGATGTCAAGTCACGCATTGCTGCCGCGTGGGCCAAATGGCGGGAGATGACCGGTGTCATTTGTGACCCTAAAATGCCGATCCGGTTGAAGGGACAGGTCTACAAAACCATTATTAGACCTGTCCTTTTACATGGCAGTGAGACGTGGCCGATATTGGAGCGACACAAGCAGGAGCTGCGTGTCACGGAAATGAAGATGCTGCGGTGGATGTGTGGAGTCACGCGGATGGACCGCGTGAGGAACTCTCGCATCCGCGGCAGCCTTCACGTCCGTGACATTGCAGACAAGTTGCAAGAGTGTCGCCTTCGTTGGTATGGTCACGTCTTGCGGCAACCGCCGGGCTACGTAGGTAACAAATGTCTGGCCATGTCAGCCCCGCCGGGTCCCGGTAAGAGGGGAAGACCCAAGAAGTGCTGGCTTGACGTCGTAAGGGATGACATGCGTGCCAATGGTCTCACCACAGGGGATGCCGACGACCGTGCGAAGTGGAGGAGAAAATGTAGGAAAGCGGACCCCGGGCGTCGCGAGACGCAACTGGGACAGACGCTCGGATGATGATGATGATCAAAGTGGACTTGTTCAAATTCCCCCTATTTCCCAAAAATATCATTAAGGTTTTATTATTATTATATACATACTCAGTAGCTGATTTTAATATGTACTGGTGGGAGGCACCAGGCATACAACAGTTGATTGTGCAATGTCCCATCTTAGTTAATAAATAACCTAATTTTTTTCCAATTTCATCACTAAATATTACTATATTATGCTTGCTTTTGAAATTTTAATTTTTTTTATATAACTTAGTAGCAAGGTGCTTCACTTCTATAGACAGTGACACACTAAAGGAGTCTTTACTATTACTGGATTTATTTTGGAACATAGCCGGAGAATCAGCTTCCAAAGAGGATTGCTCACATAACCGTTCATCGCTTAAAAGCTGACACTCACAAATATGCTTGTTTGATAAAGATTCAAACCGTTCATTATTATAATTACTTAACCGAATTAGTTCATCCATAGCAAGAATGTGCTGCTGGATTTCTAGTCCAGAAAGCTCATATTTATTGGTTATTGAATGGAGTGAATCCTGGAGTTGGCTGATTGTAACTTGTTGAGTATGCACATCCAATGTATGTTTTGAAATAATATTTTTTAACCTTATTGAATGTTTCTTTACTTTCTCTCCAAGTTGCAATCTCTCTCTATTAAACTTTTCATACTTAAAGGAAAACTTGTTTTTTAATTAATTTTTGAGTTTTCTTAATATACTTATTAATTTTAACATATTTCTTTAATTTGTTTACAGTCGGCATATAACAAGCACCAGAAATCATAGAAGCGTCCTCGACTAACAATTCATCATAGAGGGACCGATTCGTTGAAGCAACTAACTTATGTTCAGATTTATCTAATTGTGATTTTAATCTTGATATTTCATTATTTGCTTCGTGAAGCTCTTTTTCTAACCTTGAAAATTGCTGCAACCCAAAGTCATACTCTCTGCGACATTGGTCAAACCCATCTATCACAGATTGCAGCCTATTCTGCTCATCAATGGCATCACTATATTGATTATATAATATAACCAATTGGTTTTTAAGAGATTTTATTTCCTCTGAAGATTGATTTAAAACTATTTCATTATCCTCCAACTCTTTGCTGTACTGGTTACATAATTGTTTGGAGGCCTGTAGTTCCTTCAGTACAATTTGTAACTTTTCCTCTGTCTGGCGAGCCAAGGCCCCACGGGTAGTAATGCCAGCCATTATTGTTTAGATTAAAAAATAAAACAAAAACAATCGTGTAACTAGACAATCGAGGTAGGAGGTCAGGTTAGGTATGTTCACGCATTAACCAGTGCTATGTTCTACTTTTAAAACTGATAAATATAATAATCACTATGTAACTTTGACTAAAAAAACGAAATAAATTAAATTTTACGTAAAATTGAGATCAAATACAGTATTTTTTACCTTACAAATCCGTTGTCAAACTACCGGTAATCTTCACACAATTAGTACTGTACATCCAGCAATTTCACACCAAAAAACACTAAAATAATACGTAATGATACCTAATTACACTTTTTATCTATACATTATATATAGATAAAAAGGTGGCTATTTTAATAAATGGTATTATAAATGTAATTTTATTTAAATAAAATTTGGGACTCAGCTCAGCTCAGCTCAGCTTTATATATTAGAATAGATATCTGCTTCAAAATCAAGTTGCAAGATTACACCCAAACAAGCAGTCATTGCAAGTTAATAAAAAAAAAATGAAGCGCTCGTGGTCCCACGGACTCAGTGTTCTGTAAACGATCACTGCGTTAAGCAACTTTCACTATGGCTGGTTACGGATGGTTGACCACTTTTTGGCATTTATATTTGCGAGCGTTTCCGTGCTTCGAAAGGCACGGTAAGTCGTTGGTCCCGGTTGCGAGTAACATGGCAGTCGTTAAGTAAAGGTGAACGCTTTATTTACTTTACACAACCTGCACCTGTCCATTTCAACACTGCAATGGACTCACCACCTATTACGTGGGACAGGAATACACATGATAACAAGTGAACATTTATAATAGGCGAGATAGTTAAACAAAATAAAAATATATTATAATAATTGCGGTACAATCTATTCACAATTAATTCTTAAATTAAGTTAATAAAGTTCTCATAATATCTTTCCCAGAATACAAATACCGTTAATTTGTTAACACGATGAGCGCAATCAATTGAATAGCCAATCAAAGAATTATTCACAAAGCACTTCACTAGGCGCCATTGAGATATAAACTCCATTAATGGTAAGTATAGACTACGACAAATGTTCCGGCATAAATGACAGACATTAATTTCAGTATTGTTCACACTTGTAATAAAACTTTTGATTCTAAGTAGTGTCTATTTTAAAGTGTACGGAAATTGTTCCCGAGCTTTTTACATACATACATACATATTGTCACGCCTTTATCCCCGAAGGGGTAGGCAGAGGCATATTATACGCCCACATTTCACCGTATGCATTTTTGTCCCACGTAACAGGTGGTGAGCCCATTGCCGTGTTGAAATGGACAGGCGCAGGCTGCGGCGACCTGCTGTTGAAATTTTTAAGACATTAATTTCAGTATTGTTCACACTTGTAATAAAACTTTTGATTCTAAGTAGTGTCTATTTTAAAGTGTACGGAAATTGTTTCCGAGCTTTTTACATACATACATATTGTCACGCCTTTATCCCCGAAGGGGTAGGCAGAGGCATATTATACACCCACATTTCACCGTATGCATTTTTGTCCCACGTAACAGGTGGTGAGCCCATTGCCGTGTTGAAATGGACAGGCGCAGGCTGCGGCGACCTGCTGTTGAAATTTTTTAAGCCGCCCATAAGGCCTTCAACTTGACTTAACGACTGCCGTTTTATTGGCAACCGGGACCAACGGCTTAACGTGCCTTCCGAAGCACGGAACTGCTTCTTCAAATGTTACATGGGACAAAATGCATACGGTGAAATGTGGGCGTATAGTATGCCTCTGCCTACCCTTTCGGGAATAAAGGCGTGACAATATGTATATATGCAAGTTACAGCATTAAGCATTTCGACGCATCTATATTCCTATAAATTTTGTTTACAACATGTCTTTTTATCGTTATTATACAAAGAGTAACAAATATCCAAATTACAAACTTTTGCGTTTATATTAGTAGGATAATCTAAATCTTGAAATATCTGCCCACGAGTACGATGATTGCACAAACAAAGTCTTAAATCAGATTTCACAGCTCAATTATAGAACTTAATTAAACGCTTTTGATGAATCGCGAATTCACGACAATTAATTTTCACTTTTAATAATTTGGGTATTGTCTGCAAATTAATATTGTCACAAAAGCTCTCGCGAATGAGAATTGGATGGCTGTGATGAATGTTGATGTAAGTACGGGTATAATACGAGATGTCACCAGCGACTTCATTCGTGTAATGTGGCATATAGTGTAAGGAAGAACTAAGGATACCTGCGGGATATTATTCTCAGATGCCATCGTCGAGATGATAAAATCTAATCTAGTTCTAAGTCCGGGAGTCTCACTTAGTTGCACAAATATCTTGGAATATCTGTTGTAATTTATTACACTCCCAACTTTAGGGTCTGAAATAAGGCCTACATGCTGGTCAGTGGATGCACCTTGCAGATGAAGTTTACTAGAGCCCTATAGATTGATCTTTACATGAAAAGATGATTATGATATTCGTTGCGTAAAATATCTGGTAAGCATTATTAATTAATCATGCCCTTTAGCATATATATTATCAGGGATATGAAATATAAAGTAAATATCTATACTAATATTATAAAGCTGAAGAGTTTATTTATTTGGTTGAACGCACTAATCTCAGAAACTACTGGACGGATTTAAAAAAACTCTTTTTGTGTTGGATAGCCGATTTATCGAGGAAGGCTATATATCATCACGCTACTTGCCCGTAGAGCGGAGCAGTATATAACCTTACTACCTACAAGGATTACAGTATTGTAAGTTAAGGATGCTTTTTTGTTACTATGCAAAAAGTCAAGCACTTTTTTGTTATTTGGGTGTAATGCCGGCACTTAATAAATTCTTGACAACTAAATGTTGCTGTTGTTTCATTTGGTGTTCATAAAATCTACGAGTAGGTTATGTAGCATACTGAAACGTTTACTTTAACGTTGTAAAATATTATTTTATCTATTGGTGAAAACCGCATGCAAATCCATTTAGTATCTAGTCTTTTAGTTTATCACGAACAGACAAAGTCACGTAGATATTGTAGAGGAATTTGTTTCATCATCACTACATATTATAAAACAAAGTCGCTTTTCGCTGTCTGTCCTATGTATGCTTAGATCTTTAAAACTACGCAACGAATTTCGATGCAGTTTTTTTAAATAGATCGAGTGTTTCTTATAGAAGGTTTTTATGTATAATTTGTTTAGTTTTTGTATATATTGACAAAATTATGACGATATTTGTTGGGATGTCGGAAAAAAATTGCCGTCTGGGAGCTTTCAACGAAAACGCTACCTAAACCCTTTGAGATATAACAAAATAATGTATGGTACAATTATGTATCTTATGTAGGTCTACAAAAAAGTCCGCGATGGTATATGTCTATCTCTTAAGAATAACATACTATATCCATTTTAATACTTTAAAAAACCATCAATTATGAAGCGGTATTTTGAAGGCTATTTACACTAATATGCTATTAATCCTTATCTTTTTTACTACGTTAGTTGGCTTCAGCAGTTCATGTAGATTATTTTGCTCTTTGCATCTTGCAAATAAAATGAATATCTTACGAAATTATCGCAAATTCAAAATAAAGCGCAAATAAATTAATTTCGTGTAACCATACTTCGACCAGGCCGTGCGGACGTAGGTTCTGGAGAGTGGAGAAGTAGGTAATCAATGAATTTGGAAAATGTTCATACCTCATTATTGTGAAATTAATAAACAACGGGATTAAATGGGTGCCACGGGGTTCGAAGTATGTCACGGGCGAAGCCGGGCGGGTCAGCTAGTTATACCTATATTTTGAGGAAAAAACTCAGATGAAATAATTGAATGTACTTTTATTTTAAAGCAAAGATTATCTAGGTAGTTTCGATAACTTAAAATAAAAGGCGCTTATAACCAAATGCGTTTTCTTTTTTAAATCATGAGTACAGGATCTAAACGGAAACGCTAAGCATAAAAGGACAGCAAAAAGGCATTTAACTATTTGCGCCTTTACAATTAAGGGCGTAGTATTTATTTAATTTTTTTTTAATAAGTTAAAAAGGTTTTTTTATAGGCGTCATAGACTATTATCATGGCCATAATTCGCAATTTTTAGTATTTAATTATTTTAATTCAATCAAAGACAGAAAACAATTTCGAATTTGAAATATTGAAATATTAATTTCTCCGTTTTTTACTTTTTGTTAAATGCGCCCTATTAAATATCGGGGTCAGTATTGGCGTTCTTCTTCTTAATATTAGTAAATAAATAAATATAAATATCCATCACGCCTTATCCCCGAAGGGGTGGCAGAGGCATATTATATGCCCACTTTTCACCGTGTGGATTCCTGTCCCACGTAATAGGTGGTGAGCCCATTGCCGTGTTGAAATAGACAGACGCAGGTTGTGGCTACCTGCTGTTGAATTTTTTTAAGCCGCCTATGAGGCTTTCAACCAGGCTTAACGACTGCCATTTTACTGGCAACCGGGACCAACGGCTTAACGTACCTTCCGAAGCACGGAAACGCTCGCCAATGTAAATGCCACAAAGTGGTCACCCATCCGACGACCAGCCATAGTGAAAGTTGCGTACCTCAGTGATCGTTTACCGAACACTGAGACCGCGGGGCCACGAGCGCTTCAATTAAGCGCTTAATATTAGTGTATTCCTAGTTATCTCCAAACCCTACCTGGGTTTGAATCCCTGGGTCTACATTCATTTTGCTGGTAGCATATCTTGTGGCTTTATTTCGGCATTGTTAGTAGCGACTGCCGTCTGACCTCACAACCCCTTCAGGGCGCCTTGTCACTTGGGTCCTTGATAGGGCCTCTTGCACCCACTCCTACGGGTGTAGGGGTGGGTGCAGGATACCCTATCAAGGCATCACCATCATCCATCCAACCCATCACCGGCGTTGAAAAGCTCTCTTTTAAAAAGAATAACAAAATCATTCTGTAATCTCCCAAACCCACCGCGCCGAAACTAATTCAATTCAGTTTTAAGATTATTTACTAACTAGGTGACCTGCATGGCTTCGCCCGTGACATACTTCAAACTGCCGTTGCACTTATTTAGTCCCGTCGGTTATAAATTTTACGATAATGTAAAAAAATTGCCCGGTTTGTCGACATTTATGATTGCTGCTTCGCTCTCCAGGGTAGTAGCTTAATGATATTTTATTATATATCATCACGCTACTACCTGTCGATAAACGAGCTATCCAACACAAAAAGACGTTTTCAAATCCGACCAGTTTTTCCTGAGATTAGCAAACCAAACAAACAAACTCTTTAGCTTTATATATTAGCACTAGCTGACCCGCCCGGCTTCGCCCGTGACATACTTCCAACTCCGTGGCACCCCTTTAATCCCGTTGTTTATTAATTTTACGATAATGTATGAACATTTTCCAGATTACTTGATTACTTCTCCGCTCTCAAATACCTACTACGCCCGTGCCCGCACGGCCCGGTCGAATTTTTGGTATACGAAATTAATTTCTTTGCGCATTTTTTTGATATTGCCATATCGCCTAAGATATTCATTTAATTTGCAAAGTGTAAAAGGACAAAATAATCTTCATAAAATGCTGAAACCAACTAACATATTAAAAATGATAAGGAATAATAATGTATTTGTGTAAATAGCCTTTAAATTATCGCTTTATTATTGCTGTTTTATTAAAGTATTAAAATGGATATCCTTAAGAGATAAACATATACCGTCGCGGACTTTTTTGTAGACCAATATTAGATACACAATTCCAAAATACATTATTTTGTTATATGTTAAAGGGTTTATTTAGGCAGCGTTTTCACTAAAAGCTCCCAGACGGCATAGTTTTTCCGACACCGTCGACATATATCGTTATAATTAAGTTAATGTATACAAAAACTTAACAAAATATACACAAAAACCTTCTCTATGAATCACACTATGTATTTAAAAAAAACTGCATCGAAATTCGTTGCGTAGTTTTAAAGATCTAAGTATACATAGGGACAGACAGCCAAAAACTACTTTGTTTTTCAAGTACCTACGACCGCGCCCGCACGGCCCGGGTCGAATTATTGTTACACGAAATTAATTTATTTGCGCATTTTTGATATTGCCATATCGTCTAAGATATTCAATTAATTTGCAAAGTGTAAAGGGACAAAATAATTTTCATAAAATGCTGAAGCCAACTAACATATTAAAAATGATAAGCATTAATAAAGTTTTTGTATAAATAGCCTATAAATTGCCGTTTTATTATTGCTGTTTTTTTCAAGTATTAAAATGGATATAGTACGGCATCCTTAAGAGATAGACATATATACCGTCGCGGACTTTTTTGTAGACCTATATTGGATACACAATTCCAAAATACATTATTTTGTTATATCTAACTAAATTAACTAACTAACTATCTTCACGCTGTATCCCTGACGGGGTAGTCAGAAAGGACAGATCGCCAGACTTCGCGATCCATACATACTTCTTTCGCTTCTTCGAGATCCATCAATCGCTTCATACACGCACGTCTGGGTATCAGAGTACTTTTGACCTTTCCATTTTTGAGCAATCTGCTCACGTGGTCTTCATATGTAAGTCTCGGCCTACCCTGACCTCTTCTACCCTCTGCTTTCGCACAATATATATTCTTCGTCAATCGTTCCTCACTCATTCGTTGGACGTGTCCAAACCAACGGAGCACGCCCTTTTCCAGCTTAACGCTGACACTTTCATTCAAACCTGCCATATTGCGTATCACTTCGTTACGTATTCGGTCGGCCAAGGTAACGCCGCACAATTTTCGAAGTGATCGCATCTCCAGAGCATTCAATTTACTTTCATGCATCTGCTGACATACCCAGGTTTCACTACCGTAAAGCAAAGTTGGCACTAGCACTGCGTTTTGAATCGCCATTCGTGCTTCTTTTACGATGCTTTGTCGCTTTACTAACTGGGACAAAGCTCTGTTAACTTTGTTTCCGGCAGCTACTCGCCGTTCTAAATCCGAATCACATCTTCCATCCGCGCTCAACATACTTCCTAAATACACAATTTCATTCACTTGCTCTAGACGTTCCTGGTTTACCCTAATCTCGCATTTAGTTCTTACGTCACCTCTTTCAAATACTAGAACCTTAGTTTTACTTGCATTCAAGCGAAGACCCTTACTTTCACACTCCTCTTTCATATTAGTGACTAATGCCTGAAGGTCGGCTTCTGATGAGGCCATGAGCACCGCATCATCAGCGTACAGCAGACAGTTTACTGTAAAGTCACCCAAATTCACACCCATATTAAAATCTTTCAAATTCTGCAGGCAACTGTCCAGATACACTATGAACAGCCAGGCGGACATGACACATCCCTGTTTGTCGCCTGTACAGACATCAAAAAGAGGTGACACATCCCCCCCTACTCGCACGCAAGCCTTACAGTCCCTATAAAGTTATATCTTAAAGTTATATCTTATCGTTAGTTTGTTATATCTCAAAGGGTTTAAGCAGCGTTTTCGTTAAAAACTCCCAGACGGCTCATTTTTTCCGACACCGCCAACATATATCGTTATAATTAAGTTAATGTATACAAAAACTTGACAAAATATACATAAAAACCTTCTATAAGAAACACTCTATCTATTTAAAAAAAACTGCATCGAAATTCGTTGCGTAGTTTTAAAGATCTAAGCATACATAGGGACAGACAGCGAGAAACGACTTTGTTTTATAATATGTAGTGATGATGATGTATAGATTGATTGTCTTGTCATTGTGAAATCCAACCTACATTGATTATATGTGTAGGTATTTATGATTGGATTTGACAATTACAAAACAGATAAAATATTACATAATCCAAAAAAAACTGAATTGAATTATCCACTGAAAACATATGAAAATCCGGGAAAATCACTGATTTATACTACGCATTGCAAGCGATAATATCTCATTCATTTTTGTTATAAAAACACCTACAGAATAAAGAAATAGGTAATCGAGTAAACAGGTAATCTTATGTTGTTCTAAAAGATACCTTAGTTGTAAATAACATAATATTTTTGTTTTGTCGTAGGTACATACGTGCCTAATATGTTTAATATTTAACTTCCTATAGTTATTTTAGATAGACTGCGCCCAAATTATTCAAAGTATTAATAACATCACCTGCCACCACCAGCTGCGGGACACAGGCCTCTTACAATTCATAACACACTGTCCCCCACCTTAAGTATCCTATATTCCTATCCAGTCGGCCAGGGAGCCGAGTCTACTATTTTCCAATAGAAAGCCGTTCTAGTTCTATTCTATAGCGGTTCTATTGCGATTAGTCCAAAACTAGGTAGTCTATAAAAACTATTATATATTTCTCAAGCTGCAGAATAGAGAAAAATAGCTTTTTTTGGCTGTTAAAATATTAATAGGTACAGACTACCAAAAATTAACTTGCGAGTCACTGGCGCGGCACTTGTTAATAAAATTCTACCGGCTTGTATTCTACTCCAATGAGCGCAATTGTAATAGTAGACTACGAAGACTGTCATTTTTTTCTGTCGGCTCTCTGTTGAGTGAAGATTTATATTCTATTCTGACGCGATTGCACTAGTAGACTTAGCCGCCAGGCCTAACCCGATCCCGCGCACTGCTCCCTCGTCGGTCTACCAGGCTTGGGGGTGTCAGATGAGTGAGAAAATCACATCTATGAATTAAAAAACCACTGTCACTATTACTATTTCGGATTTGTTTATAAGAAGCCCCACCCACATCTCCGGGCCCAAGCGACCTTACCTACTAGCTGTGCACCTGCTAATGGATGAGGCAAAGACGCAGCCACTCAGGAGTTGGAAAGTCTGACAGCAGTTGCTGCCCAAAAGTGCCGAAAAACATAAGTCAAACAATAGCTAATCCTAGCGACCAAATAAAATTTAAACCCAGGCTCTAAATTCAGGTATGATTTGAAAGAATGAAGACTACTCGCCATAGATAGGGTGTTCACCCGCACCCTTTGCGTCCGGAGCGCTCGCACACGGTTAGGTCCGATAGAGGCTTTATTCCGCGTACGCTTAGATTGTGGAATGGGCTCCCTGCCTGGGTTTTCCCAAACGACTACAGTATGGGGTTCTTCAAAAGCGGTCTTAGAAGGTTTATAAGGAATTGGCAGGGCGAGTGCTGCAACTCTGGTGTTGCAAACGTCCATAGGCTACGGTGACCACTTTCCATCAGGTGGTACGCTTGTCTCACCTCAGAGGTATAAAAAAAACACTTTTACAGGTAAATTTTGATCACTAACCTATAGTTGGTGTAACTACTTGATTTTTAAATAATTGTGCAGTTTTTAGTTTGTTTTCGAGTTTGGAACCAGAAATCAAAATGAAAATTTTAGCTGCACTTTGCATGGTTCTCTTCGTCCTGCAATTCACGAATGCCGCATCCAGCAAATTTTTCCTCAAAGATTTAAAAGATGATTATGACGATCATGAACAAAATGCTTTTTGTGACGGTAAGTCGGCACGGAAGTCAATAAAAATGATAAATAGCTACGGTGCTGAACCCAAATATGTACCACAAAGCGGTCACCCACTTCATTACATCCATGAATATCGTAGGTAGGCAGAAAACAATACTGTCGTGCTTTTGTTGTGTATTGACTCGTAACAAATAGGTACGGGTATAAATTAAAATTTCATATACGTATAATGTCCAAAAATAAAAATTTCCAATGCGAATAATATCCAAAATAGTATTACATTATAAGGGGCTAACTAGTAGGATAAAATGCCCGCACCCGTGTTTTCGTTGTATAATCGTTTAAACGTCTTTCTTTCACTGACTAAACAATTGACCAACAATTAAATCATAATTTAAACATTACCTAATAACTATAGAAATTTTAATTTTTGAAATTGTAGAATGTTTAAAAACATATTCATTTGAAGCGCTCGTGGCCCCGCTAACTCAGTGTTCTGTAAACGATCACTGCGTTATGCAAGTTACGCTATAGCTGGTCCTTGGATGTGTGAACACTTCGTGGCATTTACATTTGAGAGCGTTTCCGTGCTTCGAAAGGCACGTTAAGTCGTTAGTTCCGGTTGCTAGGAAAAAGACAGTCGTTAAGCCAAGTTGAAAGCCTTATGGGTGGCTTGAAAATTTTCAACAGCATGTCGCCACAGCCTGCACCTGTCCATTTTTCAACACGGCAATGGGCTTGGGACAAATATACATACGGTGAAATGTGGGCACTTAGTCTCCTCTGCCTACCCCTTCGGGATAAAGGCGTGAAAATATGTATGTATGAATTAAATTGTTGGACATTATTATTTTTGGATGTTATTATTTATTGGACATTATTAAACTTACTTGACTGCATGAGGAATAGGTACCTGCATCCACGGCAGCCTTATTTTCGTGATATCGCAGACAAATTGCTGAGACAGTGTTACGGAGATCACCCGATTAGGCACCTACGAGAAGTCTGGCTGACCGTAATAAACTATCTTCACGCTGTATCCCTGACGGGGTAGTCAGAAAGGACGAGTGGTGATGATAAGTGGTTTATAGGCACTACTAGGCATGCTGAAAACCAAAAATCCAGGGGACCAAAATCAAGCCTGAATGATTATAGTGATTAAGGTTGCTTTTCAAACGACGGGATTTATTGATACATTTTTCGGAGAGATTTCTACTAAATGCTTTTAAATTCGGGGGCTTCTAAAGTCCTAGCAAATAAATAAATGAATATTGTTTTCAGTAAATGCAAAAGCTGAGGCGAAAAGGACACCTGATGCGTTATTCATACCAATGGTTCTGAAATCGTGCGAAGATGCTGCTTGTGACACGGCTTGTGTGTCTCTTCACTACAGACTTGGCAGATGCATGACCAGATCTCAATGTCAATGTCTACAATAACCACTTATATTGCACGTTAGACAGTGGCGGAATTGCCGGTACCCGCTCCGGAGCCATAAGAAAAAGAAAAAAAAAAAAAAACACTTATATTACCGATCTAGCATACTCATACTTATCTATGTTATCACAAGGAACTATATTTGATTATTCGAAATTGAGTTTGTTTTCTTTATAAGCGTTTACTTGTAAGTTCCTAATAGAAAAATAAATTTGTTAAATTACGCGCTGTGTGTTGATACTCACGCCAATAATTAAAATTAAATGTATATAGTCTGAAACTGAATCTAAAAGGTAAGTAGGCAGGTGAGGATAGCTGATGAAGTAGTGCGGGACCACTCAATATTATCTCATATATACAATGACCCTTTATACTCGAAATATGTATAATCGGATCGACGATGTATTAAAATCTTAATTTTTATTGATTTATCAAAACCCGCTCGGAGGATTTCGATAAAATTTTCCTTCTGAAAAAAAGGAATTTTCCAAATAGATCGCCTGAATCGATATGGAAAATTCTTTGAGAAATCGATGACCATACATTTTTTTACTGTGTACTGAGTAGATCACACGGCTAAAGTAAAACTTCTTTTACTCCACTGGCTCTCTCTTGCCCCCTATAGTAATAGATATACATTACTTACTATCTTCACTCTTATATCTCCCTCTCAACTTCCGTTCGCCACGCCCGATCACAGTTTTCGTAACGCTCTAGTCACGCATTCACCAGCTTACTTCCCAAGTCAAGCGTGCGTCAAGTTTTACTTCAATATTCCTTTCTCTTCACAAAGTGACGGTAGATAGCGTACGCTTAGTTGGTTAAGCAGCTCGCCGAGAGAAGACGCGGGTTCGAATCGCGAGTGAGGCTGATATTTTTTCAACTTTTGTGTTATTGTTTTCCGCATACCTACTAATAGTTTTTCGAAATCACTTTTAATAGTACTCGCTATATTTCTCCAATCTCACATTTACACTAGTCTTTCGCAAAAATGGCGAACGGTATTGAATATATATATATGTTTTTACCCTTTGTCCTATTGTCATTATTTATGCCTTATGTTCGTACCAACCTTCATTTATTCTACTCAATGCTCAGCTTTCCGCGCAAATAATATACATGCATACATATTGTCACGCCTTTATCCCCGAAAGGGTAGGCAGAGGCATATTGAACGCACACATTTCACCGTATGCATTTTTGTCCCACGTAACAGGTGGTGAGCCTATTGCCCTGTTGAAATGGACAGGCGCAGGCTGTGGTGACCTGCTGTTGAATTTTTTAAGGCATTCAACTTGGCTTAACGACTGTCATTTTATTGGCAACCGGGACCAACGGCTTAACGTGCCTTCCGAAGCACGGAACTGGGGTGGGTCTAAAAGGCCAAATAAATTTAATAAAATAAAATGAGCCTATTTTAGATGTTAAATTTGGAAGAAATTTTGAACCCGTTGCCTTTTTAGTGAGGTGGTAACAAAAAGGCTAAAAAGTCTTATGTGCTAACTTACACTAATTAGCACGACCAATTAAAGTCCTGGTAGTCTCGGACTCCGCGCAAATAACATTTGGTTAAATATCTATGTAAGCTCCAAGTTCTGCAAATGTTTATGTAAACCAATTTCCCGTCAATGAGATTTATAAGATGATGTGACATTTCAGTATTTTGGATTATTAGGGTCCTTCTTTTTTACCACTGTGTTGGCAGAAAAGCATACGGCCCACCTGATGGAAAGTGGTCACCGTAACCCATGGACAACACCAAAAAGAAAGAAGTCCTTAAGTTGCTCTACAAGTATCAATAGCTTTATAGAAGCAATACGTCAGTGTTAATGTGGGATAGGGGGAATGGTAATGTATATAAAATGAAAACAATGTAAAAATACATTTATCAATGTTTAATTTTCTTTCTATGCGAACTGACACTGGGCTCCGTTTCGTACTCAATTTCCACACGCGGTTTCTTCTGGACCAGCTTTGGAGCAATATCCTGCAACACAAAAATAACTTTGTATACACAAGTACCTACTTATTATTACAAATTGTGATCCACATATTTTAGTATCGAAGTTTGGGTATTTCCTATGTATAATATGTATGTATTTAGAAATATATATATATAGTATAAAGCTTGGTATGGGATCTATATAAGTATGTCTATCAGTTATATAGATCCCATACCAAGCTTTTATTAGTTCATATTGGGCTAGATAGAGCTGTATAAAAAAATGTCCTACAATATTTGTTATTACAATTTGCGAAATTACTACAATCCAATGGGATATACGCTGAGAGGCGGTGGTTATGTGTTTGAAAGTTCGATTGAGGTCTTGGGTTGGAATATTAGAGGTCGGAAAAAATATGAAATTTCCACAAATATTCGTTGAAATAATAGTGACTTTGGATGTTTCCAAATGTGTGTTTAGAAATATTCTTGTTTATAAGTTGTCTCGATCTCATAGCCTAAGCTTATTAATAGCTTAAATAGGCTAGATGACGCTGTGCGAAAACAATGTCCCATATTATTTATTTATTGAGCATATGCAGGTAGTCTTTTTTTCATAACAAGATTCTCATCTTTAATCTAATTTATTTAAGTACTCGGATACCCAGACGTGCGTGCATGAAGCGATTAATGAAGCTTGAAGAAGCGAAAGAAGTATGCATGGATCGCGAAGCCTGGCGATCTGTCCTCTCAGACTACCCCGTCAGGGATACAGCGTGAAGATAGATATTTATGATATTGAAGAAAATGACAGTCACGGAATGTCTCTACGTATTCGTTTTTGATGACGCAATTTTGATGATTAAAATTCGACCATTGAAGATAGTACCTACTCAAAAATGCGGCTTTTTTGACCTCTTTCGATGGTTTATTGTACAAATTTGACAACTATTAATGAGATAATCAGTACCCCGTACAAGTTGTAATTGTAAGGTGATACAAAAATAATAATTACCTCAATATCCGAAGTCTCCGATTCGAAATCACTGGCGACGTAAGCATTTTCTTTTTTGCCTGAATCGCTATCCTGTAAAAAATAAATTTTATAATAACCTATTAATGAAACAATACTGTCTACCCAATTTCGCCTCTTCCCACTACTTTCTTCAAATTCGTCTATTTCTTAAACATAACTAAAATATATGGGTGTGTTACTGTGAGTATTGTAGTGTTTTACTACGAAAATTATTATTTCAGACATTTAAACAACATATACAGATAAAGCAAAAAAAAATTCCTATAAAGGAGATGCGGTAACACTTAGAACATTCTGGATCCCTGAAGATGTAGATGGCTCTCATGGAGATTCGAAGATGTAAGGCAGAACAAAATATGTTATAATATATTTTGTTCTGCCTTAGCTCTCACAACTCTTACTTCATCAGTATCCATATCACTGTCTGCTTCAACAAACTCGTCGGTTTGATCTACTGCTTGCTCCAACTGCCGTTCTAACTCTGGCTCCATTTCTCTCTCAACTTCTTCCTCTTCTTCATCTTCTTTTTCACTCTCACTTGATATTTCTTCCGCTTTGAGAGCAGCGTCAAACGCCATTTGAGGGAAGTTGTATATATCATTGTACTGTAACATATAAATGACTTTAAAATAATTTATAAACATTAAAACAAACAAGCCCCCATTAAAGGTCTCATCACAAGATTCATTTCAAAATTTCAAAATCTTATGTACCAAGAACAGCAGCTACTCGTTGAGACTGTTCAAATGAGCCCAAACATGGTATAACACTCTAATTTTCTTAAGAGTTTGTATTCCACAGACTACTTGATACAGCAGCAAGTTCCAGTTTACCGTGTCATGGAAATAAATTTCAAATTAATGATTTACATGTTAAATCGCAACAGCCCTTATTTTCTGTCGGGGTTGGTTCCATATGGAGGTAGTTAAAAAAAACGAATGAGTACAAAGTGGGGGATGCCGTTTGGTGTTGCAGCTAGGTGCATTGCATATATCTAGATTCATTCAGATGAATGATTTGTGGAGATGATCTCCACAAAATTTAATTACATCACTGGATAGCTAAAGGTTCAACTAATTTATTAAGCAAGTAAGGTGGAAGCTTAATTTGCTGCATATCAACTATTCAATTTTTATAACTGTAAATGTTATGAAATACATTTATTAGGTTTGTTTAAAAATTAAATTGTCCTTACGAAACAACACAGGCCATATCTGTTACACGGTCATACCCCATTTTTTCTTGGTTATTAGGTAGGTATAATTATTATTATCAGCATAGAATTTATACTCACAGTGCCTTTCTTGAGTCTCTCAAGTAATTGTTTCTCTATAGCATTGTCTATTCTTGCAGCCACCAAGGCTTTCTCTTCACGTCGACGTTCGCGTCTTTCTATTTTACGTTGTATTGGAATTAGTTCTTTCCTGTAATAGCATTATAAAAATACATAAGAACAGTTAGGAAAAAAAAATGAAATTTAATATGGCAACTCTGTGACGTTTTTACAATGTTGCCACATATATTTTGAAGGAAACTACCACTTCCTGTGGAATAATTAATATTGGCATAGGAGGAACTGTGTAGCTGCAGTCCAATGTTAGCTGCATGTCAGTTTTGAAACAATGAAATCCTCATCAAAATCTGTCAAATTATTGAGCTGTTATGATGCCAGAAAAACACACAGATTCGTGAGTTAAATGTATAAGAACACATTTTTAACAAAATTAAATTCACTTACACTCTTCTTAACTTCAGTTTTCTCATACGTATGAGGTACTGTGTTATTTTGACAAAACGCTGCTTGCATTTCGCTTTGATAAAGCCCGGCCAGTACAAGAGATTTTCATTTATCTGGTATATTGCCTTTTCAAAGTTTCTTGATAGTTTAACTTTCTCCCATTGTTTGGCAGGAAACATAATCCTGAAAATACAAAATTGTATGTATTTGTCTAAGTAATACAAAAAGGGTCATTACAGATTTTTATGGATAATGTCAAACAAAATTATGGCGAAGTGTATCTCCATCATGCTCTGATAATAGCTTTTACATTATTTCTCATAGGTTGACTAAATTTTTCAAACATGCCTTCAATCTGCACTTTTAGCTGACTTAAAAAGGAGGTTCTGCATTATCATAATTTTCTGGAAAACGAATGATGAGGATTAAGACATCAGCGCTTGAATGTTGGAATATTTCTTTATTGTACACCAATCATTACGTAATAGTAAATATTTGTAATTGGCGGCCTTATCGCTGAAAGAAATTTCTTAGAATGTCAGCTAGGAATTTATAAAATCAAATATGTAAATATACTATTCCGGTAGTAGGTATTAAATTAGCAACCAGAAAATCATAATTATGACTTAATTAATAACAGAACAAAGCAAATTTATAATCTGAGCCTGATTTTAATTTGAGAATATTTTGTACACTTAACTATAGTTTTGACAGTAAACCCTACCCGATTGAACCCAGTAGATGGCAGCTGCAATCAGGTTCCTTGGTTTAGGCAGGACATCATCTGCCAAGTCTCTAACGTCTAATAAATAATAATTAGTAAAGAGTAAAGACTCAAACCTTTCAAATGTCTTCATATACAAATATATAATGCCATTTTCTTCCCTAATAGTAGCATATTTAGAGTTAGCAAGAGGACAAGAAGCCCGACTGCATAGACCAGTGAGGTTATATTCATTCCGGCAGAAATGTTGTGTTTTTGTACTGAAATGATTAATTATCGTTAACGGGTTAATTAAATGTAAAATCAATTACATTACGCACTTTTAGTTATACTCACGTTACTTTGTGGGAACAATGTGTTTTGTTGATGATGGCCCATACAACCTAAAAATAATGATATAGTATTAAACAGGCCACAGCACATAAACGTCATTTATTTTCTTGTACTTACGTCATCGTGCTGCATTTTTATTATTGGATTACAGTTAAATAATGACTCTAATACTATACAATAAATTACCAGCACTTAACCTAAATCAAACGGTAAACATCACCAGTTCACCACCGCACTGACATTCTAATTTTTTTAAGTTCCTTGTGACCATCATAGGCTGGAACTTTTGGCGAAAACATTAGCAAACTGTTCCAAAACTATTGTAAAATTCGTGTTATTGTGTTTAATAATGGTGGAGCATTATACATAAAGAGTTCGGAAATGTACATAAGTGTTGGAAAGTGATATATTTGTGAATATTGTTTGTGTCGGTGCCAAATTTCCATAGAAAGCCGCAATAAGGGATCCACTGCCTTATTGGGGCAAGGACCAGGACAAAGGACTAGACATAAATAAATACTAAGAAAATATAAAATACTGAAGACCAGACTGTATGGACCAAGTTTCCTTTCCCTGCCCAAGATGGGCAAAAACCTGCGAAGACAACCAAAAACAACAACAACCATCTTAGGCAGGCAAAGGAAACTTAGTCCATACAGCCTTGTCCTCAGTATTAATATTTTTCTTATTCATTAGTTTCAGTTATGTCTAGTCGTTTGTCGATGTCAAGTCTTCAGTCCTAGCAATAAGGCAGTTGGTCCCTTACTGTTGCTTTCTCTGGAAATTTGGTTCGGCTTGAAAATTATTAACAGCAGGTCGCCCACAGCCGGCGCCTGTCCATTTTAACACGGTAAGGGGCTCACCATTACCACCTGTTACGTACGACATAAATGGATACGATGAAATGTGGGCGTATAGTATGCCTCTGCCTACCCCATCGGGGATAAAGGCGTGACAATATGTATGTATGTGTTTGTTTGGAAAATAGTCTGAAGCTTGAAAATATGAGAATAAACTCTTATTTCTGGTGATTCCGCTTGCCCATTCTAAAAGCAGTATAATTCATGCGGTAAGGGGTTAAAAAGGAAATGTTTACATACAAAAAGGGGAGGGAGATCAATGTACAAGACTGTCGAAACCTTGTCTAGAAAGAAGAATTCATTCTTAAGGCTGGCTGGCTTGCAATCTATCCAATAGCTGCAGCTCAGATAATAAGCGTTGGCTTATATCAATATTTAATTTAATTAACAAGTATATCTTTCACAGGGCTATATGGTCGCAATCGCAAAGCAAAAAGCCCTTGTATAAAAATAACAATAAATATTGCGGTCGGGGAACCCCCTTCAGGAACGATGACGATGAACGATGAAAAAAACTAAATAAAAAAAAACTAGGAATATTTAAATACGTAATGCTTTGCACCTCTTTGCACAAATTTTGTCATGGAAAAAAGCTCTCACGCTCAATATCTGTGCGCTCACTTTCTATATCTGTGCGCTCAACACACCACAGATTTAGAAGCGTATACAGAGAATACTATAGACACACAGTTAGCGTGCTGCAGAAAGGGACAGGTAGAGTAATAACTGGGTTACCATATGCAAAAATGTTCCCCATGTTTTGTATTATTAAAATGTTAAGTATCCACCTACGCTCCGTAGATAAAAAGACATTGTTACAAGACCCACCAAGATAGTGTAGTCCAAATTAAGCTTATATAAGCTTGTGTTATTGGATTTATACAACTGACAAACATACTTGAAAGCAAACATTTAAATATAGGAAACACGTTCTCTTATAACTTACGTTCTCCTATAAAGAGAGAAAACCTGTGAGGCTGTGATATTAGTGTCTGTAAACTCTAGTCTAGTATTGTTTCAGGGTCCACTATTATTTCATTGCTGAGTGCAGCTATCGTTTGGCTTTTAATTTTTGGAATTGTTGTGAGCGACTGCCGTCTGATCTCCCAATCCCTTAAGGGCGCCTGCGTAGTTGTCTTATCCATTAGTCAGTAGTTACACCGCTAGCAGATGAGGGCATATGGAAACGCCTTACATTCACGTAGAAAATACCTGAACTTCTTAACAAACATTTGCGGATCAAACAAATATTTGTCCCTACTGTTGCATACACAACCAACTGCGCCACAGAGGCATGATAGGTTCTAGTTTTCGAGGTTAAATAATACAGTATTTTATTTTTTTATTATGTTTATTTAGTTTTGCAGTAAATTGTAAGCAAGCAGAGACTGTTATAAAATAAAGTTAATCCCGAAAAATTAATTATTTCATAAATTGTTTAAGATTATTGCCAACGGGATTATTGTCATTTCGAGTCATTTTCTTCTTGTTAAATAAAAACTTGTGTTCAAATGTTTGTTACAAATTCTTGTAGTTGGTTTTTGTGACCAATTGGATCGTCCTGTAGCTATTATCCAAATCTGACGCGAATGGTCACTTTAGGAAAGCTGCAAAAAACCAATAATTATTTAACTAAACACAACACAATAAAAAACTAAACAAGTGCTTAAGTATCTTCACATGCAATGCAAGCTGATACACCTGCTGACAAACGCACAAGGTTCGGGCATACAGCATTGGCAGTTAAATATACTTAAAATGCGCAAGAAAATTTAATAAATATTATGAGACAAGAAAATTCTCAGCAGTTCCACAGCTGAGCATATTTATGCTTCATCATCTAGCAATATTTTCGATTGCTGTTAATACTATGAAGCCCAATGTCCACTTACTGTCTTGTACTCAACCCAGATAGCCGGCTAGTTCACTGTTTAGCAAATGTACAAACTAGCATTGAAGCTCTCCTGGCCCCGCTGACTCAAAGTTCTGTAAAACAACTTTCGCTATGGCTGGTCACGGATAGGTGACCACTTTGTGCATTTACATATGTGAGCGTTTCCGTGCTTTGGAAGGCACGTTAAGCCGTTGATCCCGGTTGCCAGTAACATGGCAGTCTTTAAGTCAAGTTAAAGGCCTTATGGGCGGCTCGAAAAATTTCAACAGTAGGTAGCCACAACCTGCATCTGTCTATTTCAACACGGCAATTGACTCACCACCAATTACGTGGGACAGGAATACACACGGTGAAAAGTGGGCGTAATATGCCTCTGCCACCCCTTCAGGAATAAGGTGTGATTGATGAACAAACTAGCATATGGGGTTGACTTAGGCCTAGAACCACTCAAGATATATATTCAAAACTATTAACTAAATGTCAAACTAAAAGGTAAAACTTACAAGTACTACAGATTCAGAACAATCATTGTCTACTTCCATTGTACAAGTCGATGGCAAAGAATTCGCAATCGTTATTGAGGCTGTACACTTTATGAACTGCAATAAGCATTAAAAATTTTTAATAAAGCTTACATCTAAATTATCAGATTTAATAATAAATACATAGAACGTAACAATTGCTTAAAATAAGTACTATTATAGTTTGTCAGTGTATGTTAATATTATCAATATAGGCAATCACCTAGTTATAAAAAATAAATGTAGGCACCTTAGTTGGAACAGCATCTGAATCTAGGTACGACTTGCTAGTTTTCTTTATTATAAAAGCAGTATCAAAATGTTTACTGCATATTTTGGATTTTTTTTCGGTACCCATCCATTACGACCAGTGGCATCTATCCAAATTAAACGTGATCTTGTCTTAGTCGGGAAACTGTAATAAATAATACATGTATATCATAACCATATAAATCATAACATCAAGGTAATACTAAATTATGTAATATTGGAGCAATTTATAAAAATACCGGGAGTATTGTTATCGGATCCTGGCAATACCGAATATAGGTTTGAAATAATATAAATTAACAATTAAGATTGTTTATTCTGTTTACATAAACACATCTTTTACTGTAATGTTTAAGAAAGAATTAAAAGGTTAAAAATAGTAAAAGGTGACGTTTTTTTACAAAGTTTTCAGTCAACTTACCGATGGAAAGACAATCCGAGAATCTTCCTGTAACCATCACTTTTGCAGTCAATAATACTACAACGCACAATTTTAAATATGAATGTGATAAGTTTCTACACTTTTTCCACGGAACACAATACTTTTAATTTGTTAAAATATAATATTTTGATCCGCACAATTCCTAAATGTCAAATTTATTTAGCTCCAAGTTGGAGCCGGCCTTGATAAAACCGGCACGCGAGCTGAGATGCCCATAATGTCATACTATCCTTTTCTTTCCCCAGTGTAGCATGTATTTGCTTTTCTTTCTTGTGGGAATGAAAAGGAATTATACCGCAGTCTATAGTATTCTCTGTCTACGTTTAGAATGTATATTTCTAGTTATGCATGTTAAATTTTATTTTAAAAGAAAGGCACTTTGTTCTTGACAGGCGTCCCCCAACCCACTTTTTATTCACCCCATTTTACTGTAAACGTAAGGTACTAGGTAAGGTCATAAATACAACACATTGAATATTGGGTCAACTTGGAACAAACGGTTTTCGGGCTCGATTTGATAGTTTAGTTGAGATTTGTCTGTCGATCCAAATTAAATAAGTTATGAAATCAGCCCCGGTTAGGTATTAATTTCGTTTCTGAGCATTAAGAACTTTGTAGCCAGTTGTTAATAATAAATTATAAAAAAGTTAAATGTAACTTTTTTTTTAGTAACTTATTATTGGCAACTGGCTACAAAGTTCATAATTGCAACTATTCTTTTAATTTAAAATCGTATGACGGTTATTTTAGTCTTCTGTCTTGTCAATCTGTCTGTTTACGTTTTGTTTTCTTCACGCATAAATCGCTTGAGCTGCATAATGTGAAAATGATGATTAATTTAGAAATTTACCTTCTTTAAATATAGTGCCTGGAAAGAGAATCTGTAATGCTATAAAATGAGTGACAATATAAAAGTAGTTGTCAAAGTTAGACCTTTAATTTCACGTGAAATTGAAGATAAACTTTCATATCACTGGCGTGTTAAGAATAACACACTATATCAACTTGACAACAATGGAAAGGATCTTGGACAAGCTTTCACATTCGGTAAGTTTCAATTTCTTGTTGGGATTGTTATGCGAAAATGCCAATAAGTGCAAAACTGGAAAATGTCAACAATTCTTAAAATAAGTTTGTGAAGCAACAAAACTTATTTCAGATAAAGTTTACGATGAGGAGACCAAGACGTCCGATGTATATAGTGACATTGCGAAGCCCATCGTTGAGGCAGCCACCGCTGGTTTCAATGGCACGATATTTGCTTATGGGCAGACATCATCAGGCAAGACATATACCATGACTGGAACAGAAAGCTCTCCAGGAATAATTCCACTAGCTGTTGTAAATTTGTTTGAAATCATTAAAAGTATTCCTGATCGAGATTTCTTAGTGAGGTATGTAAAATATTAACCGTTTTTCTGGATCTATGGTCTAGTGCTTAGTACAAGTGTTTGGCTTTTCCAAAAATATTAAAATAACAAGTGCTGTTGATTTTGTGTTGTTTTTGTGTTTTTTACATAACTTTCAAATTCCCACATCGTACGATAGTGTGGACCGACTTACTAAACCCCTACCAAATCCAAACTGAGTTATTGGCGGAGCAATAGTATCGCCACAAGAACAAAAAAAAACATTTACCTGTACATCCCGTTTTGTAATTTTATAAGTTATATGCAAAATTAACTTGCACAATTTAAGGTCCATTGTGAGAAGTTTATCTCAAAGGAACTCTGTCTACATATCATAAAACTCATATTTAAGTATCAGCATTTTACATCTCAATCAGTAAACCAGCTTGACACTTAGTCAGCAAATCCTTTATGGAAACTGGCCAATAAAAAGCATATAAATCCCTACAAAATCTCTCTTAAAGTAATTAGTATGTTAGTGTACTTTCTCTAAATATAGTACCTTAGTAAGAATCAGTAATGCTATAAAATGTGTATGACAAAATAAAAATAGTTTATCAAAGTTAGACTTTTCATTTCACTTGAAATCAAAGATAATTCAGATAGATTTGTACAGTGTTAGTAATATAAAGTACTTAAAAGCTATGTTAGGATGTAGCAGAAAAGGCCCAATTGAGTTGAAGTGCTAGGGTAAGGCCAACCTCAAATAAAATGTTAGGATGTATTTGTTGCGCCCCATTGGTGCACTGCACACATGCACATATGTGCATGTGTATATACCTAATGCACTATGATGTGGCAACATGACTAATCACTGACCTTCAGAAAACTGTTGGTATTTCCAGGCAATCTATGCATAATAGATTTTGCAGAGGATAGTGCAGAATTAATCTAAATGTGCTTTAGCAAACATTCCTGATGCACTGCAGTCGCTTGGAGTTCCAGCAGCAGTCTGAAGGCATTATTTTATTGGATTCTGAGAGTTTTGAATGCCCTCTGGGTTAATTTACAGGCTACCTGCACCAAATTTTATCCAAATTGGTAGCCATTTAAGTAATAGCCAACATTTGTGGGTATGTTTGTTAATGAGGTACCCTGTGAATTTTATGTAATTTACTTTCACCTTTATAATGTTGGTACTGAAAACAATTTAAAGCACAATAATCTATAATCTAACTATAGTTGAATAGGTCAACGGCTCAAATTGATGTACATCTTTTGGATAGCCTAACTCCTGACCTTGGCTATCCATATTCATAACTTTTTATGGTGCAATCAATATGTTTTCATCTTATAGTTCCTTTACATGTCAATGTTTTTGATGGGATTATATATTGTTGGCTAATGCTGTTATACTTCTATTTCAGGGTGTCTTACATAGAGATATACAATGAAACAGTTAAGGATCTATTGAATATCGAAAAGGATAACATCAAGGTTCAGGAAAATTTCCAAGGGATCAAATTAGATTGTACTGAGAAAGTCACGTCATCACCTGAGGAAGTCCTTGAGGCTATGAAAAAGGTACTAAATTAAAATAGTTAGATGAGAACTGTACTATACAGTGGGGTCTGAGAGCTTAACTGATCTCTACAGTTGCTCCTAACAATGAATAACATGTAAAAATATACCCAAGTTCTAAATCCAGGTTAAACAGGGATTCATTTGCATTATAATTTAAAAAATTTAAACACTCCAGTCTCTGCTCACTCAAGTGTTCTGTGAACGATCACTCCAGAATCTATCATCGCCTTTTACTATAACTGGTCCTCAAAAATTTAAAATATTTTATCCTCCCCTGCCCCTGCTCTGTAAACACTGACTGACAGAAATTTATAAGTAGAAGTTATGTGGTTGTGGCTAGACTATGCAATGTGTTTGAAACATTGTTATGTAAGTAGATAATGTTTTGCGGGACGTCCCAAATAGTAGATATAGTATGAGTATACATTATATGAGGATACAATATGAGTATATTGTTGTTGACTGCCTCAGTTGCGTAAGTGGTAGTGTATGCAACTGACACGCTGAGGTCACAGGTTCGATTTACGGGTCTGAATAAATATTTGTGTGATCCACAAATGTTTGTTACAGAGTTTAGGTGTTTCCTGTGTATAATATGTATGTATTTGGAAATATATAAGTATGTATATCAGTTGTCTAGATAGCATAAGATTTAAAGCTTAGTTTGGGCTCGATGATGTCTGTGTGAAAGTATCCCACAATATTTATTTATTCATACACGGCCCAAGTTTAAAAAAAATTGTTTATCATGAGTCGAACTTGTGCGCCTAGTATATCGTAAAAAAATTCTACCTTATACTGTAACGTTGTAAAACGTCACATTGGAATGTCATTGTTGGTCTTGAGATCTAGAGGAGAGTAGATTGTTGACTCTTTCTCACTACTTGTCATCGAATTTATATAATTTACGTTTCGAGTAGGCAGAACGCTTTGAATGTCGTAGCCTGTTCTTAGAACGAATGAAATAAAATGGTCTTGTCAATTGGTCAATGTCTTGGCAGCCATACCTACGAAAAAGAATTTTAAAAATTGGAACGTCATTCGTCTAGCTACATCGACAGAAAGATGTCGATAGTAAATATATTTTTTAAACTTCGCTAAAAAGAAGTAATCTTTTATAAATTGTATATGGAAGTTCACGCCTGTGAATTCTTATAAATGGTTATACCAAAATAACTATGTATTTCGGTAAGAACTTTAGATTTTTGGAACCACGTTTCTAGCCTTGGTGATTTTTAGTATTTTGACGAAAGATTATTCATTGGTTTACAGCTTATTACGAAGCTTTGTAATGTTGTAAAACGTCACATTGGAATGTCATTGTTAGTCTTGAGATTTAGAGAGAGAGGAGAGTAGATTATTGACTCTTTCTCCCTACTTGTCATCGAATTTATATAATTTACATTTTGAGTAGGCAGAATGCTTTGAATGTTTAGCCTGTTCTTAGAACGAATGAAATAAAATGGTCTTGTCAATTGGCCAATGTCTTGGCAACCATGCCAACGTAAAAGTATTTTAAAAATTGGAACGTCATTCGTCTAACTACATTGACATCAACAAGATGTCGATTGTAAATATATTTTTTAAACTTCGCTAAAAAGAAGTAATCTTTTATAAATTGTATATGGAAGTTCACGCCTGTGACTTCTTATCAATGGTTATATCAAAATAACTATGTATTTCGGTAAGAACTTTGGATTTTTGAAATCACGTTTCTAGCCTTGGTGATCTTTAGTATTTTGACGAAAGGTCATTCATTTGTTTACAGCTTATTACGATGCTTGGAACAGCGTTAATGGAATATTGGCCTGCTCTTCAAGATTTATTGGTTTTTCTTTAAAAAAGTGGTAAGTTCTCTTTATGTATTCGAATCACGAACAAATATCCAATTGTTTTTCCAAATCTAATGGAACTAATTCTTTTCTTTGCAGCTGAAAAGGCACTTTTTTTATATTAATTCTATTGTTGGATAAAATTTGCCGTAAGTGCTGACCATCTGGTGAATTCTTTGCATCCTGTGGTTGCGGGCTCGTCATTCTAGTGGAGACGGCACCCGTCGCGGTCTGCAGATGTGATTTCGAATCCCGTGGTAATGTAACCACGCCATCAGATACCTAAAATTGTTTTTCTTTTGTGTATATTGATCTAGTAATGATGCACGACTCAATGAACAGGCCCATGTAATGACTCAATGATTTGGCTCATGTTTTGAATCATGTTACGATATATATTTTGACTCGTAAGCTGGCCTTATGCTGGATCTCACTATTCTAAATTTCACGCCTCAACCCTGTGAATAGTTAATCTTTAGCTTACTAAACCACTGGAATAAATAATACCAATAGTGATAATGTATATTCAATCAATTCGCCTATAAAAATATAGAAACTTTCTTCTAGAGATGATATTATTTTTGGTTCCTCGCCATTATAATTATTACAATTGGCGCGTGTGAACAGAGACTTGAAGGATTGATTTGAATATACATTTGCCTGTAGCGAGTGAGTCGTGCATCTTATAGTGGTATTGTTATTGTTACATTGTTTTGCTCTGAAATATATATTTGTATATTTTGCTAAGAGTATAATAAACTATTTTGTTATTGAAACATTCTCAACAAATGAAAAAATACTGTTCTACTGGTATATATATATCTAAAACTGGAGTAATCTTAAACTGAAGTAATTATGATTTCTTGAAAATAACCTATAACTTAACTTTTTAATAACACAAAGTAATTAGTTTGTGAACTAATTGTAACTACATATTGATGTGACTTTCATAACTATTATTTGCTTTTTATGATAAAAAAATATGAGTGAATTGTTATAAATAACATAACAATGTTTTGAATGATAACTTGTGTTTACATAATAATGCATTTTGTGACAAATAATATAGCCTTACTATTTGTACGAGCCATGCATCATTAATGGTTTAACATTTTTACAGCATATTGCTTTACAGTCTATTAATAGGTGATATTAATATAAATAGAACATAACCATTTAAATTAAAATTATTCATCTGAGGTCTTTCCAATCACACTTGTATAACTTTACAGCGGAGTGTTCGAAGCTTTTGAAACTTGTTTGAATGATAATATTTTGCTTTTTGACAATCACCATCTGAGCGTCAAAGCCTGGTTGTGCTTAACTATAGCAGTGATTGATTTAATTGAGTTTTCAGTGCTTTCTTTGAATTTGTTTTGGCTTTTGAATGTTAATAGCTGACTGCTGACTATTACTATCATCTTACCATTCGGTCTCGGTTGCCTTTGAATATTTTTGCAATTAATTGTTTTAGCTTTTGAATTTCTTTGATCTTTTACTTGTAAACTATGGACAAGAGCAAATATTTGTTTGTGATTATGGAACTCAATTTACTGCTAGACAGTTTGTTACGTTTCTTAAGGGTTAATATAAATAAAATATTTTATAATTCCCTGTATACTCCTCTAAATAATCCAGTTGAAAGATATAATAAAACTGTTGAGACATGTATAGCATGTTTTGTTAAAGATGATCATAGAACGTGGTCGAAGTTTTTACCTCATGTTCAACTAGCTTTGAATAATAGTGTGAATCTTGCGACAGATTTTACTCCTAACTTTTTGATGTTCGGTAGAGAACTTATTTTTGATGCATCTTTGCGCCGTGTTTGTACCTCTATTGATAATTTAGATCAACTAGAAGTAGGAGATAGAAGTTCTTTTCACTCAATTCGCTTAGTGAAATCTTTGTTAAAGTACAATCTTGTTTGTTAAAAGCGTATAAGCGAAATGCTAGTTATTATAATGTAGGGAGGCGAATCATTTCTTTTGGTGTTGATGATATTGTGTGGAGGAGAAGCTTTGTGCTGTTTAATGCTCCTGCATATTTTTCTGTTAAACTTGCACCTAAGTTCGTTAAGTGTAAAGTAGTTTCTAAAGTTTCACCTAATGTTTACCTTCTGGAGGACCTGTATAAAGGAACCATGTTACAGATATAATTAAATATTCAATTATTTTGTTTTGAATATTACAGACTTCGGTCTTGGTTATGGTATTGGTGTGGAAGGAATTCGACCTTTGTTAGTATGAAGTATGAGAGAGATTGGTCGTTTGAAAGAGATGTATGGTAGGTAACTTCACAACTTTTATTAGAATCAAGTTCTGAATCTTTAAAAAAATAGAACTTAGGGTATTACAAATTGATTAAAAATTGATCAATTTACCTTTTAGAATTATCAAAATTAGCCTTTTAGAAATAACACTAACATTTTCACACAAATAACTGTCATACACATCAGAGGATCTTATCTTTTTGTTTGTTTGTTGGAACCTTAATTGGTTATTAAAACATTATTATTCCACTTATATTCAGTCCCTCAAGTTGGCGGCCCAATGATGTGCCTCTTCACGCTCCGCTTGAAGAACCCGGGATTGTAAGAGGAAGGAAACGCGTGCGCTGGCAGAGCGTTCCAGGTAACTATAGTTCGACAGAGAAACGATCTTTTAAAGTTCGTTCCGTTCTGGCGAAAATTCTTTCCACCGTATGGGAGTGGCACGTCTGCCCAGCACGCGTTGTTCAGGAACGAAAAGGAGAGGGTGGGATTAGGTTGAAGAGCTCTTCAGAACACTCGCCATGGTACATTCGGTAAAATGCAGCCAAGGACGCTATGGTTCTACGCGCCAGCGGCTCAAGGCTTCCTGTTACCTCAGGACAATCTATAATGCGAATAGCTCGTCTCTGCATAGCGTCGAGCGCGTCCAGCAAGTACCTCGCGGAATCATCCCAAAGGTGAGAACAGTATTCGACGCAGGGACGAATCTGTGTTTTGTACAACATACATCTCTGCTGCGGCGTGAAAAAACGTCTCACCTTATTCAGGACTCCTAGCTTCCGCGAGGCTAGCCCAATACAGCTCTCTATATAAGATTTGTTACTGAGCTCACGACGAACGTCTATGCCGAGGATGTCTAAATTGTCCTTCATTGGTATTGTAGTGTTCTGAAGAGATGGTAGAGGTAGGAAAGGGGATTTTTTAGCTATGAACGCACACGCCTGTGTTTTTCGGGCATTGAAATCGACCAGGTTTTGAGAACCCCATCCGGAAATGCGATTCAGAACCCGGTCGACACCAGCCACAAGTTGCCGTCTTTTTTCCTCAATGTCGGCCCTTCCCACTGCTGGACGGAAAGAATAACTCCCGTGCAACGTGCTATCATCTGCATAGCAATGAATGTTCCCGAGGGACAGCTAAGAAAGAGAGTTGGCGACAATACAGACCCCTGTGGTACCCCGGCATTAACCCGCAAAAAGCAAAAAGACTGGCTAGAGGCACAGAGGACCCGCATACGACGCCCTTGTAAGAAACTGGCCATCCAGCAGCACAATTGAGGCGGTAGACCATATGCCGGTAGCTTGGAAAGAAGCGACGCATGCCAAACTCTATCGAAGGCTTTGGCAATGTCCAGACTTATAGCCAAGGATTCACCGTGCCTTTCCATAGCCTCACCCCAAACATGTGTTACGTACGCTAGAAGATCACCCGTTGAACGTTTGGGCCTAAAGCCATTTTGCCGATCATTGATCAACGAGTGATCCTCTAGGTATCGCATTAGCTGCTTGTTGACAATGAGCTCGAACACTTTACAGATAACTGAGGTGATGGCTATGGGGCGATAGTTGGCTGGATCTGAACGATCCCCTTATTTGTTAATCGATTGTACGTTCTCTTTCTTCCAAGCCTCCGGCACGTCCCACGAAGAATACGAAAGACGGTACAGACGCGTTAGCGCTGGAGTCAACTTGGCTGCACATTTTTGAAGTACCACCGCCGGAATACCGTCAGGGCCACTCGCTTTCCGCGTGTCGAGTGACCGTAGCACTGCCCGTACGTCACATTGCCTGATCACAATATCAGGCATTGTGTAGCCACAATTAGTAATGGTGGGTGGCTGCAGGCCACAGTCGTCGACCCGGGAATTAGCCGCAAAGAGATTTGCAAGCAAGTCGGCTTTCTCTTGAGCTTTGTGAGCCAGTGACCCATTAGGGTAACGCAGCGGGGGCAACGAGGTTTGGCAGAAGTTGGCCTGCACGGCTTTGGCCAGTTGCCAGTATCCACGGCTGCCCATTGGATGTGACGTAAGCTCCTGGCCCAGCCGCGCGACGTGCTGGGCATCCGCTCTCCTGAAGGCCCCCTTGCTGGCCCTAGTGGACCTGTTGTACGCTGCCTTGAGGCGGCCTACTTTCGGATCGCGCACCGCCCGAGCCCAGACCCAGGCGCGATACGCCGTCTGCTTTTGTTGAACAGCCTCGGCGCACTCACGCCCGAACCAGGGCCGAGTTTTGCGAATGCTGGCGACATCAGTATATGGGATGTAATATTCCATCCCTAAACTGATCTCGCCAGCAATCGCGGAGGCACTATCCGACACAGCTTTGCTTGCAAAGCAGCGCTGACTCCATGGGATGGACGCAAAGTACACGCGAAGACCATCCCAATCTGCCGACGAGTAATGCCATAATCGCCGCGTTACCTCTACTGCACGTGCAGGAGATGACGCCAGCATGCGAGTCTGCACAACACAGTGGTCGGAGGTGCCCAATGGAGCGCCCACCGACACACTGTGCCGGTCTGGGCGACTCGTCTAGGTCCAGCAAAGCAGGCGCGTGGTCTGACCTGTCTGGTATCCGCGTGATCCTGCGTACCATCTGGGTCAGACCATGGGAGAGAGCGAATGCATGGGCGGCACGTCCCGCAAGATCGGTCTTGAGTAACTGAACTCTTGGTTTGAGGACTTGGTTGGATTTGTTATTCTTTAGTACTTACGTTAAGTCAATGCTTTGACTTTAAGTTTTTTTTGTTGTATCAATTTTGATATTCTTATTTGTAAGGAGTTAGATGATAGAGTCGGTGGCAATGGTGCTCAACCGTACTTTCGTATTTAGTTAAGTGTTGGTAGAGTCGGATGTTTTTCTGAACTCGTGGAATGTGAATGATCTGGTTTGTGTAATAGATTTTTATTGGAACTATACTTATGGTTAGTTGGTTATTTATTCTTGTTATAGAATTTTATTTTTGGGATTTTGGTTTTCAAATAAATAAATAAATAAATATCCATCACGCCTTATCCCCGAAGGGGTGGCAGAGGCATATTATATGCCCACTTTTCACCGTGTGGATTCCTGTCCCACGTAATAGGTGGTGAGCCCATTGCCGTGTTGAAATAGACAGATGCAGGCTGTGGCTACCTGCTGTTGAAATTTTTTAAGCCGCCTATAAGGCCCACAACCAGGCTTAACGACTGCCATTTTACTGGCAACGGGGACCAACGGCTTAACGTGCCTTCCGAAGCACGGAAACGCTCGCAAATGTAAATGCCACAAAGTGGTCACCCATCCGACGACCAGCCATAGTGAAAGTTGCGTACCTCAGTGATCGTTTACCGAACACTGAGACCGCGAGGCCACGAACGCTTCTCCCTACTTGTCATCGAATTTATATAATTTACGTTTTGAGTAGGCAGAATGCTTTGAATGTCTTAGCCTGTTCTTAGAACGGATGAAATAAAATGGTCTTCTCAATTGGTCATGTCTTGGCAGCCATGCCAACGAAAAAGTATTTTAAAAATTGGAACGTCATTCGTCTAGCTACATCGACAGAAAGATGTCGATTGTAAATATATTTTTTAAACTTCGCTAAAAAGAAGTAATCTTTTATAAATTGTATATGGAAGGTCACGCCTGTGAATTCTTATAAATGGTTATACCAAAATAACTATGTATTTCGGTAAGAACTTTGGATTTTTGGAACCACGTTTCTAGCGTTGGTGATCTTTAGTATTTTGACGAAAGATTATTCATTTGTTTACAGCTTATTACGAGGCTTGTAGCAGCGTTAATGGAATATTTGCCTGCTCTCCAAGATTTATTGGTTTTTCTTTGAAAAAGTGGTAAGTTCTCTTTATGTGTTCAAATCACGAGCAAATCTCCAATTGTTTTTTCAAATCTAAAGGAATTAATTCTTTTCTTTGCAGCTGAACAAGCACTTTTTTATATTAACTTTATTCTTGTATGAAATTTGCCATAAATGCTGACCATGTGATTTCGGGCTCGTCGTTCTCGTGGAGACGGCACCCGTCGCGGTCTGCAGTTGTGATATCGAATCCCGTGGTAATTTAACCACGCCATCAGGTACCTAAAATTGTTTTTCTTTTGTGTAGATTGATCTAGTAATGATGCACGACTCAATGATTATGCCCATGTAATGACTCCATGAATTGAGTCATGGAGTCATTACATGGCTCCATGACTCAATTCAGGATTTGGCTCCTGTTTTGAATCATGTTACGATATATATTTTGACTAATAAGCTGGCATTACGCTGGATCTCACTATTCTAAATTTCACGCCTCAACCCTGTGAATAGTTAATCTTTAGCTTACTAAATCACTGGAATAGATTATACCAATAGTGATAATGTATATAATGTATATTCAATCAATTCGCCTATAAAAGTATAGAAACTTTCTTCTAGAGATGTATTCCATTATTTTTGGTTCCTGCTCTTATGATTAGAAGCTCAATCTCCATCGCCGATATCCGTGTGCATAAAGTTGGTAGGACTTATCCTCCTGGCGCCTGAACCGAGTTATAACTTTTGTTAGTTTGTTAGTTCATGTCCCCATAATAAGACATTAAAATATTATTATTATTACAATACCAGATATCTTAAAAAAGTTGAAAATTGTGGTAATTACAAGTTTTTGCAAAAATATAGATTTGTCCATATCTTTATAACATGCTGACCTAGAGCTTTGTATTATACACCTAATAGGGATAGACCTTCCGTATCTGGTATAAATTGCAACTTCCTAGGTCCAACTGTTTGAGAAAATCAATGGTGACAAACAGACGGACAAGAAAAAGATTATAGGTTCCGCTTTTTTTTTTACATTTTAGGTACGAATCTCTAATAACAATCTGAAGTGTCTTTCGCTATGGACGGTCCTCAGATAGGTAACCACTGTATTGCATTTCCTTTTACGACGTGACCACTATATTGCATTTCCTTTTACGACAATTTATTCGCTTCGGAAGGTAAGTTAAGTCATTGGTCTCTGTTGCCAGTACCAGGCCAAGTTGAAATTCATTGAAATTTTACAAGCTGTTGAAATTTAATAGCAGGTCGACACAACCAACGCCTGGCTATTTCTATATGGCGACAAACTCCACCTTTAACATGGGACTAAAACGGATATGGTGAAATGTGGGTGTATATTATGCTTCAGTGAACGCCTTCGGGGATAAGGTGTGCCTAATAAGTAAGTAAAAAAGAGATCCGTATTAATTAATATTAATTTTGTTTACCCAGGGTGAGGCAAACAGACAAACGGGTGCCACTAATATGAACGAACAAAGCAGTAGATCCCACTCCATATTCCAAATTGTAAGTAACCATTTTTATTATTAACTTGGTATGTAGTATTTACAAAATATGAATGTTGCAGTGCTAAGCGAAAATTCTCCAAACAATAAAATGTCTTCACAATAATCTAAAACAAGCCTTCATTATAATATTATTCTAAGATGTTGGTGTAAATACCATTAGACTATTATGTAGTTAAATGATATTTAAATTTAAAGTGGAAAAGTTTTTTCAGTCTCCAGCTGGACTCGAAGCAACGTCTTCGGGTTTAACGCATCAGACGCGTTACCAAATACACCACTGAGACCTTTGAGTCCATCTCGAGACTACAAAATTTCCAATTTAAATTTACGATAAAGTTAGCTTACTAATTGCCTTTTAAAAAATTGATTGAAAATGATATTTGTTTATGCACGGTAACATGACTCCGATTTTATCAACAGTCATCAGTTTTTTATATTTACAAAGTGACTTGCTAACAATGCGTGGGATTCAAGAGTGACATTGGGCACAATAATAGTTGCTTTTTATGGACTTAGTGCTATAATGCAATGTAGTTAGGTACACCTACGTGTTTATATAATGTTTGGTAACAATGCTTATCATTACTAATCCTACTAATATTATAAACGCGAAAGTTTGTAACTAAAGATGTTTGTTACTCTTTCACGCAAAATCTACTGAATGGAATTTGATGAAACTACAATAACATTTACATTTACAACTACATTAACATTACACATCAGGATAACACATAGGCTACTTTTATCCCGGGAACAAGTTTCTGTGGGGAACGGGAAAAATTCACCACGCGTGCGGAGACGCGGGCGTCAACTAGTATTATATATGTGACAGTGGTTTTGTTGTTATTGGTAGTCCTTATTTCACGCCTTAAGAAATTAAGGACGTGAGTCAGATAAATATCTTGTGCATGTCATAAGCTATAGCAAATCCTCTTCTCAAACATACTAGTCAAACATTTCTTAAGGTTAGGCTACCCTACCCAGCTGATTTTGTCCCACTGAACCCCAAATCCAAATTCGTATAAAGCACAAAGGTACTTTTATTTCGCATAAGCTACATTAGAGCGTAGAAGGAGTCCGGATAGACCGAGACTTACATATGAAGACCACTTTAGCAGAATGGTCTAAAATGGATAGGTCAAAAGTACTTGGATACCAGACATGCCAGTATGAAACGATTGATGAATCTGCAGGAAGCGAAAGAAGTATGCATGGATCTGCCCTCTCTTATTACCCCTTCAGAAATACAGTGTAAAGATAGTTAAGATAAAAAGTAGCTGTGCATTGTATGTTTGATGCTCATGCAGCAAAAATCAACAAAATGTTTATTTGACTGCCTCTGTGTCGCGGTGGGAGTGTATCCGACTGCTAAGCAAGAGGTCGTGGGTTAAATTCCCACCCAGGATAAAACATTGTGTAATGAGCACGATGGTTTATTCTGTGTCTGGGTGTTATATATCTATAATATGTATGTATTTAAAAATATATAAGTATGTTTATCAGCTATCTGGTTACCATAGTACAAGCTCTGCTTAGTTTGGAATCAGATGGCGATGTCCCAACGATATATTTATTTATTTATTTTCAGACCATAGAATCTCGTGAGCACAGTGAAGGCGAAAGCCAAAGCGGTTGTGTGAACGTATCACAACTGAACTTAGTTGACTTAGCCGGGTCAGAGCGCGCTGGTCAAACCGGCGCTACCGGGTTACGATTCAAGGAAGGAACTCATATCAATAAATCACTTTCCACCCTTGCTCTTGTCATCAAACAACTGTCTGAGGATCATAAAAAGTGGGTAGCCATTTCAAATTCTGTTTTTGTAATATTATTTTAAACCTTTTTGTTTCCACACTCCATTTGCGTACAAAAAAATTTCAAAGTATTATGCAAACTTTCCCATTTTGACTAGATGTGCGCCGCGGCTTTGCCCATCGCATTTCGAACCCACATGTCGTAATTCATAAATTTTACTACCATTTTTGGAAATTTGCCTGATTTTTTAACTGATCTGCATTCCTGAGTAGTAGCATATGGCTTACAGCCTTCCTTGATTGACGGACGTTTCAACACAAATACAATTTTTAAATTTGAACCGGTATACTGGTTCAAATTGTAAAATTATAGTTCGTGAGATTTGTTTGACCAAAACTCTTCTTCAGTTTTATAATATTAGCTTATAGACTGAGGTTTGCCACCCTGATTTTACAATGAACTTGTTCCACCCTTCATCATCATCCGAACGTCTGTCCCAGTTGCGTCTCGCGACGCCCGGGGTCCGCTCTCCTACATTTTCTCCTCCACTTCGCACGGTCGTCGTCATCCCCTGTAGTGAGGCCGTTGGCACGCATCCTTTACATTTTGTCACATCCTTCATGCACCAGCTACCATTTTAGATTGATATTAATTTCAGATAATGTTATTGTTCACATTAAAATCTAAAAAGTGGTGATTGTATCTTTCCTTGCCTCCACGCCTGATCCTCGTTTATAACATGAGCTTGTATAACTTTTTCAGAGTATATATCAACTATCGCGACAGCAAGCTCACGCGCATACTACAGAACTCTCTGGGTGGTAACGCTAAGACGAGTATCATTTGCGCAGTGACACCAGTAGCTGTAGAAGAAACTATTTCTACATTACAGTAAGATTTAGTTGATAATCATAATTAAAATATATTTTAATAAAGCCTGGCGATCTGTCCTCTCTGACTTTTTGTTATACCAGAAAAGCGTACGGCTTACCTGATGGCAAGTGGTCACTCTAACCTTTTGACGTTTGCAACACCAGAGGTGCAGCACTCGCTCTGCCTACCCATTAAAAACCTTCTAAGACCCCTTTTGAAGAACTCCATACTGAAATACTGATACATAATGATCATTGACTGCTCTGTCAAGGATACAGCGTGAAGATAGTAAAGTTACGTTGATTATTTAATACTAGCAGAAGCCTCGCGGATTTACCCATGTTGTGCCCATTTCAATAGAAATTAGATGATTAAATGTAGCTTATGTTACTCTTAGCTGTTTGCCAGTAAAAGTCATGTTGAAATTTGTCCAGTTTTTAGAGATTTAGCGAAACAAACAGATTTTTTTTATAGATTGTTTTTTTTTATGTAAGTGTCATATTTACAAAAGCTGATAATTTAAAAACATAAAGCTGTTAATTTGAAAAAGCAAACACGACACTTCATTTTATTTATTTGTATAGATTTTGAAAGTACGTGAACTAAAGATGTTCTGTATTCAACACATGTTATGAATTGTCTTGAACCAGTATTCCAATTTGAATGGAGTTCTCATTATTGAACTGAATATTTAAAAAAAAACATCCTAGTCAGAATGAATAGGTAAATAGAGAACTATAGAATATTATTCTATATTTATAAAAAAAAATATGGTGCTGAATGTTTTCCTTCATAATTTAACCGTAATATGCGCGTAAAGCGCTCGTTGCTCCGCGGACTCAGTGTTCTTTTCAACGATCACTGCGTGGAAGCAACTTTTGCTATAAACGCTCGCAAATTTAAATGCCACGTGGACGCACCCACGTGGCATTTAGTTACATTATGTTAAGCCGTTGCCAATAAAATGGCAGTCGTTAAGCCAAGTTGAAGGTATTATAGGCTTGAAAAATTTCAACAGCAGGCCGCCACAGCCTGCGCCTGTCCATTTCAACACGGCAATGGGCTCACCACCTATTACGTGGGGCAAAATTGCATATAGTGAAATGTGGGCGTTTAAAATGCCTCTGCCTACCCTTTCGGGGATTAAGGCGTGACAATATGTATGTACGTGTAGGGACACACTGCTGACGCAGGAGTTTTATATACCCAGGCGCAAGCACTCGTTATGCGCAGCAGTCGTCTCCCCGCACGCTATGGATTAGGTCATATTAAATTGTATAGTGTTTCATACATGTTACTGGCACCAGACTAAATTATATGTATTAAGAAGATGACTTGCATATCATTTCCTGGTAACATAAGAAGACCCCACATTTACAACCCCTACATATGTATGTATCATCAAAAACCATAGTTTTGTATTGTTCAATGATGACAAATGTGATATTGTCTTTACAGATTTGCAAATCGAGCGAAGGCAATAAAGAATAAACCGGAGGTGAATGCGGTGGCTACAGATGCTACGATGATACAGCAACTAACTAAACAGATGTCCAAGCTACAATCGCAGCTGGAAAGCAAGAAAAATTTAGAGGTACTATTTTCTTATCTTTTTTGGCTGTTTTGCAATGCAGTTAGCCACAGACAAGTATAGTCTTAAGTCAAAGTCAGTAGTACCCCATTAACGTGGTAGAAGCATTAATGTGACCTTCAGTGGAATCTGCTGCATTTCACTGTCTTTCACAATAGCACGTTTACACAACTTTTATGCCTATTTTTATGAAACTACAATTTTTTACACATAAAACAAAGTTAATGCATTAGTTTTGGAAAATAATGTACAGCAAGCGTCTGCCATTCGAGAAGTTCCCTCGCAAACTCCTAGAGGTCCTATTATAATACCTACCCTATGTTTGTAGAGTCGCGGTCGCCACTTCCAGAATTCGATTACTTTATTTGTACGACCTAGAAAAGGTCGCAGGGTGTGATTATGAAATACGGAAGAAATGTTTTGTAGCAAAAATTGGGAGAGATCAAAGGTGCAGCAGTAAAACTGCCATAAGCTAATTTAAATGATTTATAATATTCACTGCCATCAAAATAAAAGTAAAAAGAATTCAACTGCAGGTCGCCACTACCTGTCCATTTCAACACGGCAATAGGCGGGGTGACACCTTATACTTGGGACAAAAATGCACACGGTGAAATTCGGGCGTATAGTATGTAATTGCTAACCCTTCGGGAATAAAGGCGTAAATAAAGAAAGCAGTGTTGTTGTTGTTGTAACTGGGCCGTTTTCGCACTTAGCCACTTGATTGGACCATTGTGTATTCTTCATCCATTCACTTCAACCATCCAAGGCAGTCCCAGAAGGTCAGCAGCAGTTTAAGGCCCTGGCATGCGTCAGGGAGTGTTTGCGGCGACTGTATGATGCGCGCCCGGTCATCTGCCACTCTCCTACGCTCAATGGGCACGTGCTGCGGCGTTTTCTCTGCCTCTATACATCCTCTGCACAAGGGGCTGTCTGTTACACCTATAGTGAAAATGTTTTTGTATCCTAATGAGGTTGCGGGTAAATCTTTAGATATCTCTGGAATCGCCATCTTAGATTGCCTACAACCTTCGAGTTTTATCCATGCGGTTTTATGTGCTTCTTCAGTGTTTGTGCGCAGCCATGTCTTTATCTGTGCCTGGGGTAGGGGTAGTAATGGTTCCGGTCCATATAATATTTCTTCTGATTCACAACAATTCATCATTCAAGAAAGCGGCGGACAAAGGCTTTGAAGGCTTCGTCCGAGTAAAAAGTACTTTGAACCCCGTGGTACCAATTCAATCCAGTTGTATATTAATTTTACAGTACTGTATGAAATTTTACCCGCTTTGTGGTCATTTATGATTACTGCTCGGCTTTCCTCGGTAGTACCATGATGTTATATAGCTTATAGCCTTCCTCGATGAATGGACACAAAAAGATTTTTCAATATGAACTGAATTTTGAGATTAGCGCGTTCAATCAAACAAGCAAACTCTTCCTATAGATTGAACTTTTTTGGACCTCTTGCTAATATTTATCTTAAAAGTTCACCTATGCATTCAATATATTTCAATAACTAAAAATTACGCCTTTCTTTTACAGCAAGACAACTTCAACCTACAGAAGCAAATAAACGCTCTACAGAAACTTATCCTCAATGGGTTCGGCCAACGGCGAAGTATAGATATGATGCAAGGAGCTCGACGGAAACTGTTGCAACCGCGACGAGTCACCATACATTCCACTATGTCTGAATTGGAAAGTGAAACAGTAGTTGAAGTTCCTAAGTTCTGTACACCTAGCTTGAAATACAAGTAAGCTTTGTGTAATTGTATGACATTTATTTTTATATACAGCGCCATCTAGCCCAAAGATAATATAAATGATATTGATAAACATTCCCATATATTTCTAAATACTTAGATATACATAGAAAACTCTTATATTCTAATTTAGTGTTTTGTGTGTAATATTCGCAATCAAATTTTCAAATCACTAAAGGTATTGATAGAACCAAATGACTACAAACAAAAAAAAAACAAAATACACCTACACACGAACTATTAGCTACTTAATTATAAAATAATCTTCAAATAAATAAACTAAAGCATTGCTCATAACACATTAAAACTGGCTAAAAGGATAATTACAGATTTTCATTATTAATATTTTGTTAATTTTTGTCAAATTAAAAGTTAATTTTTATGCAAGGGCATTCTGCGTTGCTTGAATTTTTAAGGCGAAATAAAGACCGCGAGGTGAACTAGTAAAAATCAGTTAATTCAGCAGTTATATTTTAAATCATTTAGCCTTTTCTTGAAGCGTGTACCTGCTAATAGAGGAATCAGGCAACTGGTCACTCCCAAAAGAGCTATTAATATTGTATATATTGACTACGTTCCACTAAGCGCCCGCAAAGATCGTAACACCCAATGTATTGTTCCATCTAAGGCTCGTGGTCGTAGCGAGCGATCGTATGACGTCATACATGACGTCACTATTCGCGACCTCATGACGCCCACTTCGCACACAAAATACAGGTGGGTCCAAATGGGCTTACAGCGCTGAAGATGTGTGTTCCACGTATGAATTTCGAACACAACGCCCGCGGCCCATTTAATTTAGTAGAACGGCAATTTCAGCGGTCGTGGGCGTTGCGGGCGATAGTGGAACGCGCCCATTATGTAACATTGTCCCGCTCGTTCCCAAGAAGATATTTAAAACTGCCGGTTTTAAGCTGTAGTGTAACATTGTCCAGCCCATCCCTGGTCCAGAGCACTGCTGACTTCGTCCCGATCCACGCACCCAACAAGTTAGCCAGCGTGCCCGAAGAACCGGCGCGACTGATCACACCACCACCGCACAAGAGTGTCAACTTCAACGACGAGGTCATCAGCCTGGGTACGTTCATATCCTATCACTAAGTGATCCCCCGGCTTCGCCCCTGACTATCTTTGAACTCTCGTTGCACCTATTTAATCCCGTCGCTTATAAATTTTACAATATTGCACAGAATTTTGCCCGATTTGTCGACATTTATGACCACTGCTCCTCTCTCCAGGGTAGTAGTGTGATGATATATAGATAGTACATAATTTCAAAATTCTACTCCTAAATGCTGAATCCTACGTACACATTTTAACATACACTCGAATACATACACACACACTCGCACAGACATATCCATACATACAAACATATGTCTTTTTCTCATTTTAATGTTATATAATTCAATTTTATTTTATTTATTTTGTTTGTCTTGAAGATTTGCATTGTGCCACTACAAAAATCTTGAGTACCGTATTATCGTTGTTTATATAAAAGTTTCCTGGAATTTCACTGAATTCCAAAATACAGGTTCCTACCAAGTTTGGAATTTTAGAGTACCTAAACCTTATGTAAACTCCTAATAAATAGCAAAAAGCTTATTGTTCATGAAAGTGTACATTTTTTGAGAAATTAAATTATTATTCTCTTTATTAACTATACAGACATACAAATTACATTTTTAAATATATCTAAATAAAACACATTTAAAAATATAAAAAGTAGTAGCCCACCGGTATCGGGTACAGGGACCAAGCTACCGGTGGTTAGGGCTCCAGAGATAGGAACCTCCTGACAATGCGTGCCGTGTCGAGGAGAACTGCCTTCTGCATCAAACTCCCGATCCAACTGCCTAACGCGAGCCTCATAAGATGTTGGTCGAGGCTCTTGGCAATCAACCCATGTGCTGATACGACTATCGGGACAATGATTGCCGAATCCACATCCCACATGTCAACAATCTCGTGAGCCAAGTCCAAATATTTCAATTGTTTTTCTTTTTCTGCTTTCACGAGATTTTCGTCATGTGGGATGGTAATATCAATAATCATTGCGCGACGCTCTAATCGATCCATCACCACTATATCAGGCTTATTGGCAACAATAGTCCTGTCAGTAATGATGGATCGATCCCAGTACAGTGTGATACGACCATTTTCAAGAACTGGGTCGGGTACATACCTGTAATCAGGGAAACTTTCATACATTTTTGGAAAAGTAATAAGCGACGGGATTAAATGGGTGCCAAGGGGTTGGAAGTATGTCACGGACGAAGCCGGGCAGATCAGCAAGTATTAGTGTAGATTTACTTATCAGCCTCACCTTTATCGCCTAAGAAGTGGAAGAGCCACACTATACGCCCACATTTTACTGTAAGCATTTTTGTCCCACGTAATAGGTGGTGAGACTATTGCCGTGTTGAAATGGACAGGCGCAGGTTGTGGTGACCTGCTGTTGAAATTTTTCAAGCCGCCCGTAAGACCTTCAACTTGTCTACAACTGCCATGTTACTAACAAAAAGGATAAAAGACTTACCATGCCTTCCGAAACACCGAAAACGCTCGTAAATAGAAATGACAAAAAGCGGTCACAAAGTTGCTCAACGCAGTGATCGTTACCCTACCTATTTCAATGAATTGTTTTAAAATGTTAATGTCTGCTATAAAAATAGGCTTAGCAAATAACAAAAATATATCTGTTAGTAGCCATTTCATTTCTTTTTTAATAATCACGCCTTATCCCCAAAAGGGTGGCAGAGGCATATTATACGCCCACTTTTCATCGTGTGTATTCTTGTCCCAAGTAAGGTCATATTGTCATCATGTTTCTTTTAATGCTAAAGGCCTATGTCGACTGTGGACTTACCCTCTATTACGTGGGACCAACAAAACTACTGCCTTAGTGTGGGTCTGTAATTCAACTCTGCCTACCTTCTCTAGGATATGTAGATGTAATTGCTATCTATATAACAATGACGTCCTAACAGACCAAACAGACGTCCTGCAGAGATGGAGTGAATATTATGGAAAGATGTATGCAAGTAAAGACAGAGATGCCACATCGGGAAGTGGAGCTCAATTGATGCTCCGGATCCCGATGTCATTGAATTCATTAGTATGAAAGAAATTGAACAAGCGATAAAAAGTATGAAATGTGGTAAGGCTGAGGGAAAAGACAGAGTTACTGCTGAGATGATCACATGACAGTCTATGTCTGTTATGCAACTTGTGCTGGTGGACGGGTGAGGTCCCAGATGACTGGCGAATAGCAGTTGTAGTACCTATTTACAAAGGGAAAGGCTCGCGCCTAAACTGCTCCAGCTACAGGGCGATCAGCTTTGTCAGCTTAGCTAGTAAGGTGTATGCAAAGATTATAACGGCAAGAATGCAAGAAAAGTCTGAAAGGTATTTATGGGATTCTCAATGCGGATTCAGACGTGGAAGAGGTTGCATGGATCAAGTGTTTTCTCTCCGCATGATCGCGGAGAAGTTTCTGGCTATTAACCAGAGGGTTTTCTGCGCTTTTGTGGATCTGGAGAAAGCATTTGATAACGTTGTGAGGGAAACTCTGTGGGATTTGCTGCCCGGATATGGTATGGACGGCTCGCTGCTGCGGGCAATACAGTCGCTTTAAAAGGACTGTAAGGCTTGCGTGCGAGTAGGGGGGGATGTGTCACCTCTTTTTGATGTCTGTACAGGCGACAAACAGGGTTGTGTCATGTCCGCCTGGCTGTTCATAGTGTATCTGGACAGTTGCCTGCAGAAGTTGAATTTGGGTGACTTTTTAGTAAACTGTCTGCTGTACGCTGATGATGCGGTGCTCATGGCCTCATCATAAGCCGACCTTCAGGCATTAGTCACTAATATGAAAGAGGAGTGTGAAAGTAAGGGTCTTCGCTTGAATGCAAGTAAGACTAAGGTTCTAGTATTTGAAAGAGATGACGTAAAAACTAAATGCGAGATTAGGGTAAACCAGGCACGTCTAGAGCAAGTGAATGAAATTGTGTATTTAGGGAGTATGTTTAGCGCGGATGGAAGATGTGATTCGGATGTAGAACGGCGAGTAGCTGCCGGAAACAAAGTTAACGGTGCTTTGTCCCAACTAGTAAAGCGACAAAGCATCGTAAAAGAAGCACAACTGGCGATTCATAACGCAGTGCTAGTGCCAACTTTGCTTTACGGTAGCGAAACCTGGGTATGTCAGCAGATGTATGAAAGTAAATTGAATGCTGTGGAGATGCGATCACTTCGAAAATTGTACGGCGTTACCTTGGCCGACCGAATACGTAACGAAGTGATACGCAATATGGCAGGTTTGAATGAAAGTCTCAGCGTTAAGCTGGAAAAGGGCGTGCTCCGTTAGTTTGGACACGTCCAACGAATGAGTGAGGAACGATTGACGAAGAATATATATTGTGCGAAAGCAGAGGGTAGAAGAGGTCAGGGTAGGCCGAGACTTACATATGAAAACCACGTGAGCAGATTGCTCAAAAACGGAAAGGTCAAAGGTACTCGGATACCCAGACGTGCGTGTATGAAGCGATTGATGAATCTTGAAGAAGCGAAAGAAGTATGCATGGATCGCGAAGCCTGGCGATCTGTCCTCTCTGACTAGCTATCTTCACGCTGTATCCCTGACGGGGTAGATACAGCGTAAAGATAGCTAGTTAGTTAGTAATCTATATCTCAGAGAAAGACGGCAGAAGTTTATTTACAATAAAAGAATGAAATTATGAATACAGATTTTCTTCTAGCACCTTCAGCACCATACATTAGATATTCTGGTGTATCTCAAAAAAAAAACAGGAAAACCAAAAGCAACTATACAGTAGATCTTTATTTGACATGTGAAGAGAAAAATTTAAACCAACAGATAAATGTATCGAACATTCCCGTCAACAAAAAGCTTATGTTGTTTATTCTTTCATCTTTCAGACAGCGACGACGACGTGCCCCATGATGATCATGACACGTGTTCACCGATACACAAATGTTACGGTATCTATGTTATTTTTTATTTATTTATTTATGTACACACTAGGTAACAGATAGCAACAGTTAAAAACACATAGGTACAATGGTACTGCTTATTTCTAAAAGAAATATCTCCCAGCAGACCGACGATAGGAGAATGTGAAGTAGGAAAATAACAAGCAAAAGTGTGGAAGTAAGGTCCATATTCCAGAACGTTTCTCAATACTCGATCAACGCTTGAGACTAGATTTTGCCTTATAAAATCTACTCTCAAGTGTTTCTTGAGTGTTGATAAACGTTCTGGAATACGGCCCTAAGAGAGCAAAGATGGAAAACAAAATTACCACCCATGTTCATACACACCGTCAACTTGATACTCCAATATTTTTAGCCTTAGCATTATGCATTAGCCTAAGCATAGCCGTTTAGCAATATGACGCGCCCCTACTTAAATTATTAGATTAACATTTAAATTATTACTAGCTGACCCGCCCGGCTTCGCCCGTGACATACTTCGAAATAATCCCGTCGTTTATTAATTTCACAATATTATATGAACATTGTCCAAATTTGTTGATAACTACTCCACTCTCCACGCTCGCCCGCATGGCACGGTCGTTTTTTTTCGTAAGATTTTTGTAGACATATCGTGGAATTGTGTATCTAATTGAGCGAAGCTCACATGGAGCGACTTCAATGGCGTTTGTAACACCGGGCAGAACTTCGCCATTTCTTATCCGTTTCGGAATTTTTTTCTGCTACGGAAATCTATTCAAATTATGCAGATCGTGACGAAGCCCGAATTTCAAAATTCGATCTAATAAAAAAGTTATCCGCAAAAATCATGTTGTCTATGGGAAAATACTTAGTTTGATTTAACGCTTCGCTCAAATTTATGCTGCTAGCATAGGTTAAACCTTTGCGACCTCGCCTACCTAGTATACACAATTCCACGATACATTATTTTGTTATATCTCAAAGGGTTTACGCAGCGTTTTCGTTGAAAGCTCCCAGACGGATTATTTTTTCCGACACCCCCAACAAATATCGTTATAATTTACTATACATAAAACCTTCCTTATGAATCAATCTATCTATTAAAAAAACCGCATCGAAATTCATTACATAGTTTTAAAGATCTAAGCATTCATAGGCACAGACAGCGGGAAACGATTGTTTTATAATATGTAGTGATTAGATGTGAGTAATGAGTACAAATATAAATAAGGCACATCGCAGACTAGCTAGCTACTTTTAGGCTTCGGCGACTCGCGTATTAGTCGCTTTTTTGAAGCCAGCGATTGAGCTCCACATACCCTACCGTGTACACAGTAAAAAACACCAGTCGCTAACACGTGTGACTCGGATATCCCATCCGAACGCAGAAAAGTATCGGAGCACTCCTCAAAACTAGCAATGCCGATGCTACGTCCGGAAGCAGAGAATCACTAAAACGCGATACAGCATCGATGCAATTGCAAAATCGATGAAATTAGCTAGTCCTCGGGGTCCCTAACACTTCTCTATGTAGCACTGTCTGTTGTTCTGTGTACTATAGTTTGACCACGACCGCTGTGCCGCTCACTGCGTACAAAATTGTACATCGGTGGTACCATCAATGGTACAGCGGTCGTGGTCAAACTATACGTATCTGTATGCAAACATCGCCATTGGCTAGTAGCGCAGATTTATTGTATGTATGGAGCAAGATGTTGTTCCTTGCTTTGAGCTCCAAGCGCGTTCTGAGAAACGATGGCTCAGTAATTAGTTCTCAATCTCAACTGTCTAATCTGCAACTGGGTCACATTAACCTAACACGTGGTTCAATAAGTCCCGAGACTAAGTACTAAAACAAGGTTTTTTTTATAAAATTATTTTTTATTCATCAACGTAGTCTCCTCCAAGAGCGATACAGACCCTTTAACGCTTTTCTAACTTTTCTATACCATGCGTGTAGAACGATTTATCTTTGGCTTCAAAATAAGCCTCCGTTGCTGTGATAACTTCACTATTATCAGTTGTCTATTATACTATTGATCAGTTGTAAGCAAACGCGGCACCCACTTGGAAAAAAGCTTTTTAATGGCCAAATTTGTATGTAAAATAGTGAAAACACTACTAGCTGAAATCTTCACTATCTCGGCTCTCTCGCGCACTTTTATCTTTCGATCTTCCATTACGATTTTGAGAACTTGGTTGATATTTTGTTGAGTCACTGCTTCATTTGGACGACCTGAGCGTTTCCCATCATTTGTGTCCATGCGACCGCGTTTAAAGTCCGCATACAACCGACAAATGGTTGCTTTAGAGGGAGCTGATCCCGCATAACATTTTATAAGCCATTGCTGTGTTTCAACGGTATTTTTCCCATTAAAAAACAATGTTTTATCAACACGCGTTTTTTTCCATTGTATCGAAACTACAAGCGTAGCGTCACTTAAATGTCTGCAAAACCAATATTTAAAAAGTTCAATTTTTTAAAATTTGACACATCTTTTATAGAAGGCCAGTACTTTTTAAAAATCAAAAGCGTTTTAAATATATACGCCATTTCCAAGTTAGTCTCGGGACTTATTGAACGATCTAGTAAGTATTTATGTATACGTTGGTTTGGACACGTTCAACGAATGACTGAGGATCGATTGACGAATAATATATATTGTGCGAAAGTAGACGGTAGAAGGAGATGGGGTAGGCCGAGATTTACATATGAAGACCACGTGAGCAGATTATTCAAAAACGGAAAAGTCAAATGTACTCTGATACCCAGACGTGCGTGTATGAAGCGATTGATGAATCTACAAGAAGCGAAAGAAGTATGCATGGATCGCGAAGCCTGGCGATCTGTCCTCTCTGACTACGTCGTTAGGGATACAGCGTGAAGATAGTTAGTTAGTTATGTATACTGCATCCATATTTTCTATTAGCATGACATCTTAGTTTAAACAAGCTTTACTAATAATATACAACTTTTGAAATACTTGTTTACATGTCATTCTGTCATTATATCAACCTAACTTAACCCCAATTTTTGTTTTTTCTAGGTGCATCAAAGACCCCTCCTTGTATACTTAGAAAAAATTGCAAAATTGCCGAGAAAAATTTCAAGGATATTGTTGAGCTGACGGAGCGGGAAAAGATTTATCCACCGAGCGCGGTTAGTTTTATAAAACCTGTTACTCGCTATGATCACGACGTGCATGATACGTGTAGACCGGGACTTTTATGCCACGAAATTATTTGCGCGACTATGCCACTAGCATAGTGTAACAGGATTAAAAAATATTCACGTTAGAAACAATTTTGAAAAGCAATTAGTATGCTAACTTTTCTAAATTTAAATTGTAAGTGGATATTTTGTTTTATGATGTAAAGAGATGGATTAATCCATCAGTTTTGAGTAGTTCACGGTAGTGTAGTTGGTCAACGCGTCTGGAGTGTTAAACCCCAGAGAGTCCAAGCTCGATACTGATAACTGTTTCCACTTAGAAATTTAAATGTACAAATCTAAAAAGTATATACACTCTTGTGCAAAAAAAACGGACACTTAAGCAAAGAACTATTTTATAGTTACTATTAGTTTGTTTGACAATTTCAGGTATTGTTATCCTCAGAATTTTATAAATTAAATACGAAGGAATAATTTTCATCAGTTTTATCATAACATTTTGATTAAATTATTGAGAAATAATGTTTAAGCTCAAAACACTATTATTGTACCTGCTCGCTAAATAAAAATGAAACGCGTTAATTTCTTTGTTTTTCTTGAATACATTAAAAGCAGATAAAAGTTTAGTATTGAGTGTGACCCCCTCTTGCTGAAATCACGGCTGCATCAGTCGGGGCATGCTAGCGAGTATATCTTTTATGGTTTCTTGGGGAATACGTTCCTACTCCGCGGTAATCACATTCTTTAGCTCTCTGATGGTCTGCGGAGCCGGCTGCACTGATCTCACTCGTCGCTTCAGAATGTCCCAGACATGCTCTATGGGATTGAGGTCCGGACTTCTAGCTGGCCAGTTCAAACGACGAATTCTGACTTCTAGTATATACGCTTCCACATCGCCAGACTGGTGAACGCGAGCGTTGTCGTCCATAAAAATTGAGTGTTCGCCAAGAGCGGTTAAAGCGGGTTGTGCATAAGGAATTAGAACTTCCGTTATGAATCGGTGTCCAGTCAGTGTACCGTTTTCGATGAAGACTAACTCCGTACGATCCATAGAATTTATTCCTGCCCAAAACATTACATAGCCCACTCCATAAGGTGTGATTTCTTCAAAACATGCCTCTGCAAAGCGTTCTCCTCGTCTATGTAGCACTCGCCGACGTCTTGGAGACGTCCAACACCATGACGTCCACCATGCAGAGATATCCTGGCTTCATCGGAGAACAATACCCTATCTCAGTCTTCATGAGTCCATGATACGCAATTTCGAGCGAAGCTAAGCCTGGCAACTCGATGTCCACGGAGTAATTTAGGGCCGCGTGCCGGGCGATGACTGTGTATATTAGCAGCGAGAAGCCTCCTCCTGACGGTCCATAGACTAATTTGCACATTTCTTACTTCTTCGAGGCTGTTCTTGAGGTCCACATAAGAAGATTTGCGATTTCTCAACGCTTGACTAACTAGAAAACGATCATCCCGTGGTTCGGTACATGTCTTTCTGCCAGAACCAGGCCTTCTCTTGACGGAACCGGTCTCTTGATAGCGCTGCCAGGTCCTTTGAACTGTCGACCGACTCACATTTAGCCTCTGAGCCACGAAGCATTGACTACAACCTTCTTCAAGCAGCGCAATAATTTTGCTCGCTTTTATCTACCATTTTCGAGATTGCTAAACAGCAATAACAATACTTTTAAATGTCAAGGACATCAAATAATTTAATAAAAATTGACAAAAAGTTAATTAGAGTCGATATTAACGATAGGGAATTCGCGCCACAAAATGTAGTTAAAAAAAAATGCCTCAGTCATAAATTTGAATATGGAATGTACTCTTATAAACATTATGACACTTTTATAACTGGCCAGTAACATGTTCAAATGATTAAAACCTTTTTGGTATTTTATTTTTTTCAGCCAGGAAGAAAATCGAAACCGCCCGTTTTTTTTGCAAATGAGTGTATAAACGTTGCCTGCATGTCAAAGAATCATCAAAAGCTTTTCTAAAATTTGCAATTATAGAATATTATTTTCAAATGTCTGTAGCATGTAATGTAGTAGTAGTAGTAGAAGTTGCTCATTAAAATATTAATAAACTTTAGGTTGAATTGATGCATAAGCTAGAAGATAACTCAAATTTAATTGCCCAGTTGCAAGATGAAATGCAATTAATAAACAAAGTAAGCAGAGAGAAGGACTTACAAATAGATATATTGAAGACTAAACTGGACAAGAAAGAAAATGAACTGAAGTTACTCTGCGTTGCTAAGGTAATATTAGTATGATATACGTAAATGACATTATACATTAAATAATTAGGCGCCACTTACTGTTCACTATTTCTACTTATTTTCACATGTTACAGAATGATCTTCAAACTGAATGTGAAAACTACCGCACTAAGCTAACCGACTTGGAAGTAATTCATGAAACTCTGAAAAACAAAGCAAAACTTAGGGAAGAAGAATTGCTATCATTAATAGACGAAGTGAAGGTTAAGCCACCTCCAGAGATAGGTAAGTTCATCACCGAATAAAACCACACTATTGTTGCATCAGGATAATGACATACAATTTAAACTATCCTTCCCAGCTGTACAAATCGTATAATTATAAAATAATTGTATATTATAGTTCTGTACATTTTTCTACCTCTTCAAAGCGCAGTCTAAAACTACTATGCAGGCTATAATTATGAGGGCCATATTACAAGGCGGCACTATGAACAAATACTTCAATAACATATTTGTTTATTTTTTTTTAATTATTCTAGGAAAAATTATGCGGCAATATGAAAAAGACATACATTTTATGGATATCTCTAAAGAAATTTCGCCAGTTAATAGTGACAATGAGAATAGTACTATTACTGATGACGCAACTGAAGATATAAACGATATTATAACAGATACACAAAAACAACTAGCAGCTAGAAATCAAAATGTCGTGGAGTTAGAAGCAAATCTTTTTGCTCACAAACAGGAAATAGCATCGTTAGAAAATCAAACCCAAGAACTAGAACAGACAGTTTTAATGTTCAAAGAAAAGCTCAGCAATATTGAAACTGAAAATTCTTTACTCAAGTCCTCAATAGAAACTCTAAATGTAACTATAAATAATCAAAAGGAAAATCTTCAATCCGCTAATAATGATATAGAATCGTATAATAGTGTTATTCATGAATTAAAAATAAAGTTAAGCCAACGAGAACATTTGTCTAAAATAAATATTGACGATACTTTCCTAGAAAACATGTTATCAAATGAAGAAAATTTTATAGCAAATAATGAAAATATGATGAATATTATATATTCTTTCAAAATTGCTCTGGAGACTCGTAACAAACAAATAACTGAATTGAAGAATATTAATAATAACAAAGAGATTATAACTGAAAATGAGAATCTAATGAACCAACTTCAAACTCAAACAGAACAAATTTGTACCTTAAATTCAACGGTAGAGGATTTAAGAAAACAAATTAGTGAAAACGTATCTACAATTACAAAACTCATGCTCGGAAATAATAATTACAAAGCCGCTGAACAAGAAATGATAAACAATTTAGATGAATTAAAAGCTAAAAATAAGAATTTGGAAGAATCCCTCAACGAACACAGTTATTGTAAACAAATTTTACAAGAAGAAATAAGTAAACTAAAATTAGAATATGAAAATCGTAATTGTCAACAAATGGCAGAACTAACTTATAAACTTGAACAGAAAGATTCCAAAGAAATTTTGTGTGAAGCTAATGTTGCTGTTCGAAAATTGATGTTAATACTTGGTACATTAACAGGCAATGTACAAGAAGTGCCTGCAGTTATGGACAACTTTGTGAATATGTTGAATGTTTTAGTTGAAAATATAAAAACTTTAGAAATTGTTGCATCTAATGTTGTCTCTGAAAAAGGTGAATTAAATGAAACTATTGAGAATTTAAAGACAGATTTGAAGCAATTTTATAACAAACATAATTCAGAAGTAACTTTATTACAAAGCCAGATTGAAGGGCTTAATAAAATGGAGAATTATTATAAAGAAGAGAATGATTTATTGAAGTCAAAATTAAATGAAGTTGTAGAAATAAGGGATTTGGAAAATTCAGTAAACTTAACGAAACAGGAACAATTTGATAAGTCTTTAGCTAAGAAAGACAGTGAAATAATAAATCTTAAGACTAATTTAGAAAGCATTGAAAATCAAATTAACGATAATATGTCAAAAATTAAGGGCTATGAGCACCAGTTAACAAGTGCACGCCAAGAAAAACACAGTTTGCTAATGAACCTTTTCAACGAAATCACGAATATTGCAATCAACTTAAAAATAGAAAATTATTCCGATGCACACTTGATGGACAGTGTGAAAATAAACGATTGTGCGCTACAAACCCTTGCAAAAATAGCCAATCATATCACATTTATCACTCTGAAAAATGCTGATGATGATGACAATAAAACTTGTGAATTTAAAAATACATGTACTACGGAATTATCTAATTCTGAAACTATAAACGATGCAAAACCACCAGTTATCGATGAAATTCGTGATGATGACAAACAAAATGAAGAATTAATTAAAAGTTTACAGATTATACAAGACTTACAGAGAGAATTAGAAGAAAAAGTTACCCTATTACATTTTATGGAAGAAAAATTGAGAGACTGGAAAGACGAATTTGAGAATTTGGATTTTGTATGGAAACAAAAAATGGAAGATCTGAAAAACGAGAATGAACTTCTTAGAACACGCGTTCAAGAACTCGAAAATGATTTTAAACTTTCAGTGAATGCAACCGACTATAAATGTGAAAGAGGCGACAATGGTAGGGTGTGCAATACTAATATTCCCAGTGAATTAATATCACCACCAAGTCTTGTAACAATATGCTGCGAGAAAATTGTAGACTCTATGGAGACGAAGAAATGTGAATCAAAGTCGACTTTGAGCACCAATCTTGATATGGAAAATAATTTTAATGTAGGCGATTGCAAATGTCATCTCCTTAAATTGGACTTGGAAGCCGCCAAAGAAGAAAACTCTAGGATATTAGACATTTTGGCTGAAATGGAAGTAGTTAACCAAAGTTTATTAGAAGAACAAGATGTAGTTCGGAGCGAAGTTCAACTTTTATTAGAACCAATTTTAGAACTTCAGAAAAAAATTATCAGCCATAGAACAAATCTATCCATTCTCACTGCCACTACTTATGCTGAAAACAAATCTTTGAAATCCCAAGTGAAAGTACTTCAACATCATCATAAACGATTTCATAATGTGTGTCAAAGAGATATACCCGATTTTAGGAAACAGTTAAATAGTTTGATGTCTTTACTGAGAGGAGATGCACTTGGTGGGGATCAACAAAATCTTAAACGTTATTCTTTACCTGACGTTTTGGATAGTAGTAACACCACCGCCACTCACAATTTTAAAAAAGAATCTACTTTAGATGGAGATTTATTAATGTTAGATACAAATATCACAATTACCACAGACGCTGATAATACTCTTACTGTCCACGACCAGACTTGCTTAGACATGATCCCGTTCTATGAGGCTTCTTGTCAAATAAATGAATTAAATGAACCTACAGACCCAAATTTATCGCAAGTGGCAACTTTAAATTATCCTATCAAAATGTTAGAATCATTAAATTTGTTAAAAGATGAAAATACTAAACTTCAAGAACTACTAAATAGTGACACAAGACTAGCATCACTGGCTTTAGAGCAACAAAACAATTTAGAAAAAAGCATACATGACATAGAATGTGCCAAATGTAAAGAACTGGCTGTATTGAAGGAGTCCCACGAAAAAATATGTGAAGAATTAAAAAATATTAGTGAAGATTTTGTTAAATGTAAAACATTAAAAGAGGAGTTGGAACAAAAATATAGCCATATTATTCTTGACAAAACTAATAATGATGCATTGCAAAAGAAAATAAGTATTTTTGAAAAGGAATACTGCACCCAAAAAGAAGAAATCTCTAAACTTCATAATACTATAAGTGTCAAAAGTAAAGAATTGAAAGCTCTGCAGGAAGAGAATGATACGCTTTCTAATCAAGTCATAGACAATGTTTCTGAAGTTGACGATTTGACCAAAATTTTACAAAATTTGAAGCAGCGGAACATTGAACTGGAATTAAAATGTAACAGCTTAGAACAGTCGTCTCAATATTTAATAGAGAAACAAGATTTTCTTTGTTCCCAATGTACAACAAAAGACATACTTATACAAGAAGCTAGAACCCATGCAAAGTTAAATAGGAGTCTTAGTGACTCCGACACATCATCAAGGTTTAATAAGATATGTACATTACAAAGTGAGTTACATGCCAGCAAACAAGATTGTAAAGAACTTACAGAAGATGTTGTGACTATTAAAAATCATTTAGACCGAAGCAATATTTCAATGGATTTAGATGAAAGTGTGAATAATGATAACATTTGTACTCTTAAGGTATCTAGTCCTCAGTCAATAAAATGTAATATGCCTGATATACCTGAAGAACATACTACAGATATTTACGTGATAGATAAAATTGATTGCCTTAACTATTATCTAGCGAAAACAGGAGCACAAAGAAATAGCTTAAACAGTGACATAAAAATCATCGATATAATGAAAATGTTGTATGAGACTCTAATTGCTAAACACGGCAATCAAATAGAAAACTTGAATAATAAATTGAGAGACTTTGACGAAGCTAAGAGTCAGTTACAATGTCAGTGTAATGATTTAAGTGATAAGTACTCTCAAGCAACCAAAGTGCTAAACGATAATAATAATAAATATACATGCATTGCCAATTCTTTATCACACCTAAGAAATAGTATGAATGTTATAAACAAAGAATATAGTGATACTGCCAATGAGAAAAAGCTTATCAGTAACCTTAAAGAGGCTCTGGTTTATTTAGATAGTGAATTTGATACAGGTAGCTGTAAAGTCTTTGAATTGGTTATGAAAATTTTTAATAAAAATCAAGCTGATCTAGCCGACATATTGGCGCAATACACGACGTTGCAGGAACACATAAAATCTTTAACGAGTGAACTGAATAATGTTAATAGCAATTTACAAACTATGAAATCACAGTTGGCCTCAAAAGAAACTGAGTATGATTTACTGAAGGCAACAAAAGAAAAAATCCATGAAATAAGTTATGCAGTCACAATGGACATCGTAAAAAGAGAAAAAGAATTAAAAGATACGATTGATAAAGGATATCAAAGTCTCTTAAAATTGAACATTGTTAAATCTGAAGACGTTGATTCGATGTTGCCATTGAATACTAACATCAAAATACTGTTCGATCTATTAGTAACTGAAAATAACCGTAGTCGCGTTGAAAACGAAAGAGAAAAGACTGCAATTCATCTAGTAATATATAATTTACAACAGAATTTAGACGAAAAGCAGAAAGAAATAGAATTGTTGAAAGTTCGTGAAGAAAAATCACAACAGACAAATAATATTGTTACTTCAGATTTAATTGAAAATCAAGAAAAGTTACAGAAGCTAACGAAAACATTTGACGATTTGGTAAAAATACATGAAAATGTGACAAACAAAAATAAATTGTATGAATCTGCAATAGAAAAATTGACGACAGAAAACAATATGTTGAATGTGTCTATTACAGATAAAGATCACATTATACATAGATTAGAAACGGAACTACAGGCACAAAATAATGAGAAAGACTCCAAAATATCCGAGCTTATAGAAACTGTGACTGGTTTACAAGCTGAAATGATAAAGTTACGACAGCTCAATGAAATGATAAATAAAGAAAAAGATTCTTATGCCGAAGAACTTAAGAAATCTGCCGATACAATCCAAAAGAATAACACTGATATAGATAAAATGACATCTGATATTCTAGTGTTAAGAGAATCAGTCAAACAAAATAGTATAGTCATAGAGAATATGAAAACCGAGGCTAAATCTTTATTGATGCAGAATATGGAATTGAAAGATCAACTGGAGAATAGGATTAGAGAAGTTTCGAGATTGGAAACTAATATAAAAACGCATGAGAAAACAGCACAGATACAGACAAGGATGATAATGAGGTAAGATATTTCACAGTTTCACACAATAAATACAGTTACTACATACAGACAATGGACATTCAATATTTTATTCGAAATAGTTGGTTCGCACTTCAATAGCTGCAACTCTGTAACGTATACACTATACACTCACATATTTGCAACTCATACAAATATTAATATGTGTTGAAGAGTCAAAACAAGACGTTGGTCTGGTGACGATTTCTATTCCAGTCCAGTCTCCACTTCGGCACTCCGCTGTAGATATGACATCAATTTAAGACAAATCTCCTGTAAACCCTCGGGTATCTTAACATTAAATCTCACCATAAACCGTACAGGGGTTTAAGAGATTGTTGTAATTGCAGTGTTTTTAAATCTATAATCCTGGATGCTAGTATTTTTAGTCTGAATAAAATAGTATTTTTTAAGCTTCTTCCAGGCAACAAGCTTTTCTTCCTAAATTTTTAAACTTATTTGAAGCAAGTAATATTCTAAATATATAATCTAAATGTGAAAGTTGTTTTAATTTTTTAGAACTTTCATGTAATAAGAAAGCAATGTAGGGTTGTAAAATGAGAAGATTATTTTTTGTGAGGACGGTCTTGGAATCTGAAGAGTGACAAATTCTACTTTTGAACTTAACAACCATTTTATTCCCCGGGGGTGTCATATAGTCAAGAAATATACCATTTCAATATTTTATTAAACACATTCTACAGAATAGAAAAGCAGAAAAGCGAAGACGACAAAAAATTAGAAGAACTGACGCAGAAATATTCAACTTTACAGCAGGAGAGTGAGAACAAGAAAATGGAAATAGAAGAATTAAGAAGTGCAAAAGAAGGACTCCAGGTACATCTCAATCTCTCTCTCTCTTTATCCATGACTACAAAAGTCCTTACTGACACCTGCTAATGTTCGCCTCATTTATTCCACAGGCACGAGTGCATGATCTAGAAGCTTCATTAGAAACTTACAAGAATCAGCCTCCTACCGATTCTAACGTAAACACTACGCGTCGTCGCCGGCAGAGTATTTACGATTTCAAGCGTGTCTTTGGTGACGAGAAACATGAATTTGGAGGTATGTATATATAAGTCATCATCATCTTCAGAGCGTATATACGGTTGCGTCCAAATCGGGGAGAAGAAACTGATTCACTACATTGTGTCATGCAATCGAAGATTGTTCTAACTCGTCTATTAGCGACTTCGTATCGTCGCTTTTCTAACAGTCACGCCAAAGGCCTTATAATAAATTTGGTCTTGTATATCTTGATGTGTATAAAAAGCATGTATTTAGAAATATATAAGTATGTTTATTCAGTCGTCTAGATCCCATAACACAAGCTTATATTACCTTTTTTAGACAAGCGTATGGCCCACCTGATGGAAAAACTTACATTGGGTTAGAAGGCGCTGTGTAAAAAAAAATGTCCCACAATATTTATTTTGTTTATTGACTACCCTGTCAAAAATACTTTTTGAAATAGTTCGAATCTAGTTCGGAAAACTATTAGCTCAACTGACGCCCGTTGGCGGTCGAAGTGTTATTGAAAACCGCTTCAACGAAAACGCAGCTTGGGTCAATACGTAAGCGAGGAGGATTGACGATCTTACAAAGGGCACGGGAGCTTCCATTGGCTGAAATGAACATTTTCCACATAAATATCAATTTATAACTGCCCTCCGAATGCTGCGCGTAGTGACACACTTTTATATCATACTAGGTGACTCCCCCCGGCTTCGCCCGTGACATATTTCGTACTCCCGCCGCACCATATTAATCCCGTCGCTTATAAATTCTACGACAATGCATAAAAAAATCCCGATTTGTGAACATTTATGACAACTGCTCCACTCTCCAGTGTAGTAGCGTGATGGTCCATAGACTATAGCCTTCCTCGATAAATGGGCTATCTCACACAAAAATAATTTACCAAATCCTATCACTAGTTCCTGAGATTAGCGCGTTCAACGAAACAAATAAACATACAAACAAACAAACTCTTTACATACATATCATCACGCCTGTCTCCCATCGGGGTAGGCAGAGACTATGGCTTTCCACTTGCTACGATTCTGGTATACAACTTTCGCTTCGTCAACTTTCATAATTGTTTTCATACACGCTCGCCGATTAAGGGACAAACTAGCTTTATAATATTAGTATAGATTCATATATTACAGATCATAGTGCCGAAGCTGTGTTCGGAACACAATCAAAGCCGGATGACTTATTCATGGATGTAGATAATGAAAACTCCAACAGAAGCACACCCGTACGACTTAGTAAGGGGTAAGTTACCACCACCTTTAATAAAAATGCCCCTTGGACACTCCTAAAGAATAAGTGAGGAACGACTGACGAAGAATATATATTGTGCGAAAGTAGAGGGTAGAAGAAGTCAGAGTAGGCCGAGACTTACCGGCAGCTAATAATTTAGATTTTCGAGATCAAGTGCATTTGAGCAATTTACTGCTCCATCCAGCTGTTCTCTGCCACGCTTCTTGCCCACTATCCATAGTATACAATTACTTACGCTTTATCTGTGATATCTTTAATTAAACTTATTTCATTACAGACGTGACAGCTTATCTTTATCAAGAACTGATCAGGTATGTTATTATTAATATTTTTCAATCATTACACGGAGAATATAATTTCCATATTAGTAAAACTCTTTCTAATACCTTTTCCTCAGACAAGGCTACCCCATGAACATGTGATTTCCTTTTCTAGAAGAAAACTATTCACTTTGCAAGAAAAGATCGTGGTATGATATGTGCGAAAATGTTCAGTAGTAGGCTACAAGAGAGTAGGAGCAAGTAGTTTTCTCTGTGGTAGAGTAGTTCTTGAAGTAAAACCGACACACTATTAGACAAACAATAGGCAATTATTACAATTTACACTTGCATTACGATGTAATAAATAGAAAGTTGAATAAAAATTTGAATATTATATTAGTGCTAATGATGAAAATGGAATTCATTATTAATCAACAAATAATCGAGATATTTAAATTTAAAGTTGATTATATAACCACATCTTTCTAAAACGTTTCGTCGTATGAATAATAAGTGTCAACATGAGATTGGAAAAGGGTGTATTCCGTTGGTTTGGACACGTTCAACGAAAGCGTGAGTAATGATTGAAGAAGTCTGCGTAGACCGAGACTTACATACAAAGACCACTTGAGCAGATTGCTTAAAAATTGACAGGTTAAAAATACTTGAATATCCAGACGTTCATGTATTTAGCGTTTAATAAATTTTCAGGAAGCGAAAGAGGTATGCAGGGATCGCGATCCGTCCTCTCTGTATACCTTGTCAGGGAAACAGCGTTGAAGATAGTTGAAAATATATAGCGTAATTGTATAATGATGTCATTGTAGTACAATGGACTTTAAGGTCCGTATTCCAGAACGTTTCTCAATACTCGATCAATGCTTGAGACTAGATTTTGCCTTATAAAATCTACTCTCAAGTGTTTCTTGAGTGTTGATAAACGTTCTGGAATACGGCCCTTATTGTTCTTTCCACCTCGTACATTTAGATTAAGTAGCATTAGCAACCAATATAAATGACGATTCTTACACATATACTCGTATATCTGTTTCTTTATATGATGGAGGTCAATCTTTAGACCTTATAAGACTTAATTTCGTAAGTAAATGGTCTTTAAAAAAAATAAAAAAAACTTGTATAGAGCGACAAAGACGATGACCACCCATCCAGGCCAAGCAGCGTGCTTGGTAGCCGTCGCCGAAGACAAACGTTGTACGATTCACATCGCGGCGAACTTTCCGAAACACCACCACCCATCGGTAAGCATTACGCCCCACAAACTTATCATTTTTTTTTTTCGTGTGGAAATCCTCATGGGTGCTATGCCGGACTCATACCGACTAAAACCACACGTTACCTTTCTATCTGTCTATGGCCAGGAGTTCCGGATGAGCCCTCTGAAGGATAGCCCCAAGGCTCCCGACAGACAGACCTTGTCCGCTACCGCAGGCTCGTTCAGGGGGGGTTCGGGTGTTATCTCGCTTCTTTGGGGGTTCGGGTGACATACCAATTCCTTGAGGGAGTGAACTATGTGCGTGTAACCCTCACGGTACGTCACCTTCCATGGCCTGCTGCTGGCACGGTGAGCAGCCCGCCGCCGTACTCAGGCTCCCGGTCACGGAGGTCGGTAATCTTATCATACTGCACTTTCTTTTTACATCTATATTTATTTAGGTATTTTTGTACAAACTAGACTATGCCAATTTCATCGTACTTTTTCTAAATAACCAACTCACAGACTAATTTCAAACCGAAACCAATTTCAAAATAGAAAGTGTTAGAAACTTCAAATTTGCCTATGCACGTATTCATAGTGTTTTGAAACGAATGCTGCAGACAGTTTGTCATCTTTTATGGTTCCTGAGAAATAGATGCGTAAAGACGGACCGACGGAGAGATTGATCTGTTATATAAGACTTTTCTTAACTTTAAGACTTTAACATCGTAAAGAGTGACGGAGCCAAAAAAGGACTCAACAATCACCCCTATATGGGGTAGGCAGAGGTGAATTACACAGTTTGGTCAGTGGTTTTACTAGGGGACAATAATACTACATAATAACCTTCTTGCATATTGCTCCGGAGAAACCTGGACTAAATGAGGAAAGGCCAAATCTACTTAACCTGCAGTCATGCCTGAGAACTGTGAAATCAACGCTTTACGCCGCAGTATAAATTTTATGATGAATCTGCAAGAAACGAAAGAAGTATGCATGGATCGTGTAGCCTGGCGATCCTTCCTCTCTGACTACCCCGTCAGGGATACAATGTGAAGATAGTTTTTATAAATTCCCGCTGCATTCCCACTGGCATGGTTCTTCGCAATACGGAGTTCCAGTACGAAGGGGCTGCAAATTGAATTATGTTGTATGGCAACTGGGAACTCTTGTTGTTGCACCTTTGCACAAGAGACTATAAAGTATAATCGTGTTTTTTTTTTTTCATGTTATCATCAAATTGGCCGATAAAATCTAAGGCGACAATGACAGGTTAGATTTTTCTTATCTTTTATTATTGGTTGCGCCATTATACGATTCGAAAGTTGCCGCGTTATTTTTTCTATGTTGCATCGCCGATCGATTTGTTTGACCGATTTGTTTTTAATTAATTAGTTGTCGACACTCCCCCTCTCTTCCTTTTATTCCATTTCTCTTTCGCACCTACCTTGTCTCGCATAAGAGAAGAGCGAGACAGCTGTGCTACCGCCGTAGCGGTAGAAAACTCGACCCGCGGCGCTGTCAACACACATGGCAGCGAAGACGGACTGAAGACAAAGGACTGCAATGGCCGCGCGCGCGCTCGCATAAACTTTTCGCAATAGTTGTGTTTTCCATGGATAAATAGTGTTTTCGTGCAAGGAAACCAGAAATCCAAGTCCAGGGACGTCCCCGGCAGCCTCCACCTCAGCATCTCGCAGCAGCAGCAAGGTAGTGTGCCCATTCCCGTTTCCATTTCTTTTTCGTCGACAACCGCGTGTAAATTTCATTTTTGTCTTTCCCCGCAAATACAGTCCACTTCGAATTTATTTATCTCGCCCGCTCAACCAATTATAAATAATATTTGGTTTTTAATGTCCTAAAAACATATTATCGCTTGTCTGTAGTTCTGTGTCACAACTAAGAGAACAACTGAGTGCGTGCCAACAAGAGTTGGATGAGTTGAGAGAGAAATACAAAGAGCTGGATGAGGAATGTGAAACTTGTTCTCAATACTTGAGGGAGAGAGAGGACCAATGCTCTCGACTTCGAAAAGAAAAGATTAGCTTACAGGTATGCAAAGCTCTCTACTGGTACTAGTTAAAGTCAAGTTTTTCGTAGATTTGTATTTTTTTTATTATTACCAAAATGTACCAACATATACTTTTGTTTCTCTAGGCCACAATAACTGAATTGACAGCAAAGTTACAGTCATGCAATCCAAATGTGAGTCAAATGAATGTCTTAAAAGCTAAGACAATCGACGCATCCGTGAACACCGACGAAGGTAAGCATCAATGAGGTCATTGTATTAATATAAGGCACTAGGTTACCCCCACGGCTTCGCCCGTGACATACTCTGACACCCGTCGCACCTATTTAATCCCATCGCTTATAAATTCTACAAAAATGGATTAAAATTTGTCCGATTTGTTGACATTTATGACTACTGTTCCGCTCTCCAGGGAAGTAGCGTGATGATATATAGCCTATAGCCTTCCTCTATAAATGGGCTATGTAACACAAAAAGTTTTTTTCAAATCCGACCAGTAGTTCCTGAGATTAGCGCGTTCAACCAACCAAACAAACTAACTCTTCAGCTTTATAATATTAGTATAAGGCATATAAGCTGACCCAGTCGGTTTGTATGCCTTATTTTGCGTAGGACATTTTGCGAATGGGACGTTCGATGTCTAAACCAGCACTTTTTAGACATCAATTTGATGATCTAAACATCATTTTTTTATGACTTCGTCCGCCTGATGGACATTTATGGCGATGTCCAGATATATAAAGCCATTAACACATCCAGCAAGGCTATCAACAGTGGCACCCAAATTAGCGACGTACTTTAAAAAATCTCCTTTGACTGCCTCTGTGGTGCGGTGGGAGTATATCCGACTGCTATGCAAGAGGTCGTGGGTTTGATTCCCACCCAGGATAAAACTTTGTGTGATGAACACGATGGTTTATTCTGTGTCTGTGTGTTATTTATCTATAATATGTATGTATTTAGAAATATATAAGTATGTTTATCAATTATCTGGTTACCATAGTACAATCTCTGCTTAGTTTGGAATCAGATGGCGGTATGTGAGTTGTCCCAACGAAATTTATTATTTATCATCGATATTTGAATGTCACCTAACTAACTTACAGATTGGGCTAACTTGCATTCAGTTGTCGTTGACCGAATGTCATACAACGTCGAAATCGAGAAAAACAAGAAATTAACCAAAACCATTGAAGAATTGCGCTTCAAGAAGCAAGATTTGAAAAATACTCTCGCCAAAATGCAGAAGGCTCTTGAGAGAAACAGTGGAAATAGGTAATGTGATTTAAACTTAGATTTCTGTCGTAAGAATACAGGACTTAATTTGCTTTAAATGCTTTTTTAAGGTTTCATGTTTATGGTTGTTTCTTTATCTATCACGCCTTATCCCCGAATGGTGGCAGCACTTTTCACCATGTGTATGCCTGTCCCACGTAATAGGTGGTGAGCCCATTGCCGTGTTGAAATAGACAGACGCAGGTTGTGGATACCTACTTTTGAATTTTTTCAAGCCGCCCATAAGGCCTTCAACCTGACTTAACGACTGCCATGTTACTGGCAACCGAGACCTACGGCTTAACGTGCCTTCCGAAGCACGGAAACGCTCGCAAATGTAAATGCCACAAAGTGGTCACTCAACCGAGGACCAGCCATAGTGAAAGTTGCGTAACTCAGTGATCGTTTACAGAACACGCGTCCGCGGGGTCACGAGCGCTTCAGGTTTTAGCTTCTTGGCAAGTCTTAAAACTAGACTCAAAGATATTCTAGATTCGTTGGGGTAGTATTATCTGTACAGGGTAAGGTCTCCCTTATTAGCCTTTACGATCTCAATCCCCCTGATAACCAAATTACTGCTGTCATATTATGTAAATTTATTTTGGAGATGCCTTTTCTTTCGCGAAAATTACACATGTGTATGAATATTATTGTTATTTTTACATCGTTGCGTCTGACAACTTTATTCAAGGAGACGCTAATATGTAAATAAACTGAATGTGTCTGGCTGCACCTGTCCATTTCAACACGGCAATAAACTCGCCATCTGTTTCGTGGGACAAAAGTGCATACGGTGAAATGTTGGCAATATTACTTCAGCCTACCCCTTCAGAGTTAAAGGCGTAACTATAAGAATTTACTAGCTGTGACGCCCGGCTTCGCCCGTGACATACTTCGAACCTCATGGCACCCATTTAATCCCGTGGTTTATTAATTTCACAATAACGTATGAAGTTTTTCCGATTTCGTTGATTACTTCTTCGCTCTCCAGTACCTACCTACGCCCGCACGGCCTGGTCGAAATATGTAAATATTATTTACATAAACTGTACTTAGTGATGAAATAATTTATTTTGATAAGGATTAATAGCATGAGTAACAAAAACGCGTTTAAATGTAGTCCAAAATAACTCCAAGATTTTAAAAAAAATGGTTGTTGCGCCTCACTCGACATAGATATATATATGCATACGACATAGATATATGTATAGTATGTCGCGGACTTTTTTGTAGATATTTATAAGATCTACAATTAATTACAACATTTTATGGATCTTTTATAGTTTAGGCAGCGTACGCAAAATAAGTAACTTTTCTGGTTAATTTTTGACACCTTGTGTCCGAAAATCCCATATAAGATATATGGGGTTTTCGGACGCAAGACGAAACCCTATTTTTTCTAAAATAAAATATAGCCTATGTTACTCGTGGATAATGTAGCTTTCAAATGGTGAAGGAATTTTTAAAATCGGTCCAGTAGTTTTTGAGCCTATTCATTACAAACAAACAAACAAAGTTTTCCTCTTTATAATATTAGTGTAGATGTAAACTAAATGTATGCCATGATTGATTCCAAGACATATATGTAAATGTAAAAAAATTTTTGTAATTTTACTGTGTGTACATGAATCCTGCCCCCATACCGGTAAAAGCTGTCTAATAAATTATCCACCTTGACGTTCAGTTTTTTGATGACCTAGTTTTTCGTAATTAACATATGACCTAATTAATTAAAATCTAAATATCTTGGATACTACACACACCGGCACAATTAGCGGAACATAAAAAAAAAGCTAAATATTTTTCAAAACAATGTTATTTTAAAAACCAATACTCGCCATTCGCTGTCATAAATAAAATGCCATATTTTAAAAGGTACTTTGTTTGGTGCAATTTAATTGAGAAAAATGAACATAACGGAAAAATAAACATTCTTGAATTTTCATGGTGATTAAAAAAATTTAAAAAAACAATTAAACATTTTATTTTTCATTGGAATAAAGGAAAAATCAGTATCTAGTATTTCCTCCACGTGCCCTTATCAAAGTTTCTACCCGTCTTGGCATGCTAAGAATGATGTTGTCTATCGTTTCTTGGGAAAGTGTCTGCCATTCCTCCAATACGGCATTTCGCAGTTCATCCAAAGTCACAGGAGCGGGTATTCTGGATTTCACCCCACGTTTTAATAAGTCCCAGACATGTTCAATCGGATTCATGTCTGGTGACCTTGCTGGCCACTCCATTACTGCGATGTTCACATGATTAAGGTACTCGCGAGTTCGCAGTGCGGTATGAGGCCGAGCATTATCTTGCATCAACACAAAGCCGTCACCGATAAAGGGAGCAAAATTTACCACGTTTTCTTCAAGAACCTCCCTTATGTATCGATCAGCAGTCAGACTCCCTCTATCGAACACCACTAAGTCCGTGCGAGCTCCCAAACATCCCCCCCCCCACCCCACCCCAAACTATTGTGGACCCTCCGCCGTATGCTGCCGTAGTTTCAAAATTTAACTGATTGTATCGTTCCCCTTCACGTCTCCATAATCTTTGACGTCCACCAATTTGATTTAAAAGAATTTTAAACTCATCACTGAACAAAACTTTGCAAAGACAATGCTCTCGAGCGAAATTGAGTCTGTTTCTGCGATGATATACCTCGAGTTTTGACAACTTGGCGGGCACGCGTGAACGCAAATGCACTTCTTCGAACCGTCTTCGTACCGTGCGTTCAATTACTGCTACTCCTCGAACATCTTGAAGAAGATTTCTTGCTTGCACAGCCGTCAAACGCGGATTCAGCTGAATAAAATGGTCATCTCTCCTCGATGTACGCCTATTTCTGCCTTGCCCGCGACTTCTAACGCGAGAATTAGTCTCCCTGTATCGCTGGACACTGCGATGAATTGTTGAAACAGATCGCTGAAGCATCCTGACGATATCTCTGTAAGTTTGATTACTGCTTCTCATCTCAAGTGCCCTGACAATTTCAGTCGGGGTTAAATCAGGCATAATGATTCCCTTACCCTTCAGTAAGATTTAAGGAACATAAAAAGTCCAAAAAGTCTTGAATTAAATAAAAAAAATAAGATCTTTACATACAAACTTGTGCACCCGTAATATGATACACTTACTCGAAATGATTAAAACGTAGACTAAAATTATAACAATCACAGAAAAAAGTGACGATCAACAGTGTTCTGATTTTAAAATATTTTATTAAAAAATAAAATAGTCATAAACAAGCCAGCAACAATAATTGAAAAAGGTTTCACTCTTTTTTTTTTATGTTCCGCTAATTATGCCGGTGTAAAATAACTACTTAAAAATAACGGGAATAGGCTCACCACCTATTACGTGGGACCCTGGGATGGATGCCCTCTTTTCACTATGTGTATTCCACACATGGTGAAAAGAGGGCATATAATATGCCTCTGCCACCACTTCGGGGATAAGGCGTGATAGATAAAAATAGTAAAATATATACAGATACTACTTATAGCAATCAAACCTTTCCTTTTTCGTATTTAATGTGTGGTTTACATGATGTGTAATGCGCAGGGAACTAGAAAGTACGAAGGCAGAGCTGCATGCGTGCAAGCAGGAGCTGGCAGAGTGTAAGCAGCGCTGTAAGGAGCTGGACGAGGAGTGCGAGACATGCGCGCAGTACTTGCGAGACAAGGAGGAGCAGTGTCGCCGTCTCAAGGCGCAGCTCGACGTGAGTCATCACATTAATAGAGCGAGACGAAAGATCGGTGTTCTTCCGCCTGAGCTTACAACTTGACCTTATGGATATAACGGTCACTTACTTCTAATGATCCAGTAAAATGCTAAACACAAATTATAGTTGTCTTGTTTCCAAGAATACAGCTAGGTCTAAAGAGTAGTCCTTCAAGCCGGATCACTGTATCCTACTAATTATCGCGAAAGTTTGTAAGTATGGATGGATGTTTGTTACCCTTTTACGCGAAATTTACTGAATGTATTTAGATTAAACTTTACAATTATATCACTAAAACATCAGAATACACATAGGCTACTTTTTATCTCGGAAACAAGTTTTTGTGGGTAACGGGAACTGGAAAACTTCACCACGCGGTCGCAGCCGCGGTCGTCAAGTAGTAGACCATAATCGTTACTTTGCAGGTGCAACTAGTTGCAAATCAGATATGTTTTAATATTTATGAAACACCAATTGTTGGCAAAAATCGAAAAGGCTGGCCTTTAGGTCTAGTGGAAAATAGAGTGGCCGACTACAAAACCAGAGGTCGTGGGTTCAATTTCCACCCAGGACAAATCTCTTTGTGTGATAGTTTGTTGAATTGCTGTTTCCGAATGTAATTTATCAATTATTTCATTCAATAATTTAATTTAAAGAAATTTATGAATTTGAGAGAAATTTTATAGCTTTAAAAATATCGTCATTTTTTTCGGTTACGCGTCACGTTGTTTTGAAGTTAAAGTTCTTTATCGACGTATAAGAGAAAATGTATAGCTGTAAAAAAAGTCGTAAAGAAGTTTCACTTCTTACCTGTGTACTCTCGTACACACACATTTTTTTGTACATACTCGTATTGTTTGAAAATTAATTACTTTGTTTCTTTCTTCCTTTAATTTGGACTAAAGGATTCTATGTAAAAAGGTTTTCTAAATATATAAACGATTGTTCCAGGCTAAGCTTCAAGATTCTCAGAGTGATTCCAACCCTATATGTCACACATTGCGCAAGAAACGGCAGACAGCCCACGATCAGAACCGCTCCTCCTCTATCGATGTAGCTGACGCAGCCGCCGAAACTAGTGAAGGTAACCGCTTCCCTTTTTCTAAGTTCTTAAGAGTCTGGCAGAGTGGCCGTTCAAATTCAATTTGCGGAGAACCCCGCTGTTCCTCGGACATATCGCTATCTCTGTCGCTCGCCCCGCGCCACCATCCCGTGCGAGTAGAACAGCAAGAAATTAGTTTGCAAATACCAAAAATGATGAATGAAACTTGATTATAATTATTTTGATTTTCTTTAAGACATAGTGTAACTAGACAATATAAGCTGTGTTTCTGTTAAAATTACATAATGATTAATTGCGTTTTTAATATAAAACAAATAGGCGGAAAATGTCGAAATATCTACGAAATATAATCGCATATATTTTTAAGTACCGTAACCGAAACATAGATAAATACTTAAAATACTTTCTAAATCCAAATAACAGCGATGATATGTCAAGATTTTGATGAAAAATTAGTTGTTCGCCGGCTTCTTAAGAACTTCAGGATACATTTTTAGCAATAATTATCGGGCTACATAAATCGATCAATCTTTAGCAATTCTAATAAATTGTAGTTTTTCCTCTTGCAACCACTGGTTCTTCTAGTCAAGACGGCACAACATTGGGCCGTGGGCCGCCAGTTTGAGGACCACTGTCAAGTCTCAAGGACGTGATGAAGGTGGCCTTCAATTCGCTGTATGTTGCCATTGCTTTCCATCAGATAGGCGGCGTAATTTTGGGGAACTGAATTTTAAGAAAAGCGAATATTGAGTTTAATTTTAAATTGCTACGTAATATTTCATAATGATAATTGTCTAGAGGTTGTCGTGAGGTCAACATTGCTTTTGCATACTATGCAATTAACTGCTATGCTGAATGTGATTTTTTTTTGTTATAAACAGATCTATTAAGTTACCAAGTGGAACGGGACCGCAACGTTCACGCGCTGGTCGATGAGAAGCATGCCAAGGAAGTAAAGCATTTGAAATTGGTCAGTATTAATAGGCTAACTATAAGGAATATAGTTTTTTCCGAAATTTAGTTTAGTGGTTTCAACAACAGAATTAGCACCATTGTAATGGTCAATCGAATTTAGTTGGACTCTTTGCTATTAAATGTCATTTCTTAGATGTGTTGACAAACTGAACTCTATTGTGTTGTTCGAATTCGACTTTTTTCTGCTTTTTTTAGTTGCACCTTTTTTTACCTGATATTGTCTGTGTGAAAGACCCCTGCCGCCCATTGTTATTATTTTATAATGTTGTTGACGTAGATTAAATTATTTACAGACGAATTGTAAGAAATACAGATCTTCATCATCATCATCCGAGCGTCTGTCTCAGTTGCGTCTCGCGACGCCCGGGGTCCGCTTTCCTACATTTTCTCCTCCACTTCGCAAGGTCTTCGGCATCCCCTGTAGTGAGACCATTGGCACGCATGTCATCCCTTACGACGTCAAAATCAGACAGAATGCGAAAAATAGTCCTGAATGCGCGACTGCGTCGCGTCCGCGCCCCGTCCCTTCTGTATAATTTGAAAAGTCGCGTCCGTGTCTTGTCTCCGCACTGTCCGCGCCCCGTCTGCGTCTTACGTCTCTTCTGTCTGGCCCGCGCCGAAGATACCGCGATCAATCAAACAAACGTCAAACAAATTGATATAAAGATAATCTCGATAATTTGATGCTAAACTTTATAACTATTATTACTGAGGCCGAGATTCATAGATCGCACTAAGCCTTTACACAAACTCCTTTACACATCAAAGTCGCACTTTGAACCAGAATAATGTTTCGTAGTCGTCTCAAACGCCGGCCTTTACTTTGCTTAGTAAAGTACAAGTGCACGATATGGATGACTTTACACCTCAAAGTAAACTTTGAATGATTATACTTCTGATTTAAACAGTCCTGTAAATAGCGTAAAACTTATATTGGTGCTAATTCTGTTGTTGAGACCACTAAACTAAATTTCTTTAAAAATTTTGCCAAAATTGGCAAATAATGCTATTCTGTTATTAAGTCGAACTAAAGTTGGTGATATCATAAATAGCACTTAATTTGTATCTGATCATCATCATCCGAGCGTCTGTCCCAGTTGCGTCTCGCGACGCCCGGGGTCCGCTTTCCTACATTTTCTCCTCCACTTCGCACGGTCGTCGGCATCCCCTGTGGTGAGACCATTGGCACGCATGTCATCCCTTACGACGTCAAGCCAGCACTTCTTGGGTCTTCCCCTCTTACCGGGACCCGGCGGGCCTGACATGGCCAGACATTTGTTACCTACGTAGCCCGGCGGTTGCCGCAAGACGTGACCATACCAACGAAGGCGACACTCTTGCAACTTGTCTGCAATGTCACGGACGTGAAGGCTGCCGCGGATGCGAGAGTTCCTCACGCGGTCCATCCGCGTGACTCCACACATCCACCGCAGCATCTTCATTTCCGTGACACGCAGCTCCTGCTTGTGTCGCTCCAATATCGGCCACGTCTCACTGCCATGTAAAAGGACAGGTCTAATAATGGTTTTGTAGACCTGTCCCTTCAACCGGATCGGCATTTTAGGGTCACAAATGACACCGGTCATCTCCCGCCATTTGGCCCACGCGGCAGCAATGCGTGACTTGACATCGCAATCGATGTCACTGGACGTGTGAAAAACAGATCCCAAGTATTTAACCTGGTCCGTGCGCTCGACCAAATCACCGCCTATGCGGACGGATGTGGGATCTGTCGAGTTTAGTGCCAAGTACTCGGTCTTCGCCACATTTAGTTTCAGACCGCCGTTCTCAAGCGTCTCCTTCCACGCCTTAATTTGTATCTGATATCACTAAAATTCATTTTATGTGATCAAATTGAACAAGGCGTGAAAAATGTACATAGACAGTCGAATGTAAATACATGCCGACTAACTTGGTGATTGAATTGCCTATGTACATTTATCACGTTACAACGTTTTACAGGTTTTCACGTTTCAAACGGTTACTAAAATTAATAAATAAATTTAAATAACGTTAAATTTGTATCTGACATCACTAAAATTCATTTTATGTGATAAAATTCAACAAAAAGTAAAAAATGTACATAGACAGTTCAATCACTAAGTTAGTAAAATAAAAAATAAAATAAAAATATCTTTATTTTGCATAGACCATTTTAACGGCGCTTACAAAATGTCATACACTATTTAAAATATTTAAAGCGACCGAGCGAAGTCGGCATCTAAATACATGTTTTGTTGAATTTTATCACATAAAGGAATTTTAGTGATATCAGATACAAATTTAGTGCTGTTTATGATATCACCAAGTTTAGTTCGACGTAATAACAGAATAGCATTTGGCAATGTCTTAATAAAAATAAGAACATTTTAGAGAAATTTAGTTTAGTGGTTTCAACAACAGAATTAGCACCATTGTAATGGTCAATCGAATTTAGTTGGACTCTTTGCTATTAAATGTCATTTCTTAGATGTGTTGACAAACTGAACTCTATTGTGTTGTTCGAATTCGACATTTTTCTGCTTTTTTTAGTTGCACCTTTTTTTACCTGATATTGTCTGTGTGAAAGACCCCTGCCGCCCATTGTTATTATTTTATAATGTTGTTGACGTAGATTAAATTATTTACAGACGAATTGTAAGAAATACAGATCTTCATCATCATCATCCGAGCGTCTGTCTCAGTTGCGTCTCGCGACGCCCGGGGTCCGCTTTCCTACATTTTCTCCTCCACTTCGCAAGGTCTTCGGCATCCCCTGTAGTGAGACCATTGGCACGCATGTCATCCCTTACGACGTCAAGCCAGCACTTCTTGGGTCTTCCCCTCTTACCGGGACCCGGCGGGGCTGACATGGCCAGACATTTGTTACCTACGTAGCCCGGCGGTTGCCGCAAGACGTGACCATACCAACGAAGGCGACACTCTTGCAAATTGTCTACAATGTCACGGACGTGAAGGCTGCCGCGGATGCGAGAGTTTCTCACGCGGTCCATCCGCGTGACCCCACACATCCACCGCAGCATCTTCATTTCCGTGACACGCAGCTCCTGCTTGTGTCGCTCCAATATCGGCCACGTCTCACTGCCATGTAAAAGGACAGGTCTAATAATGGTTTTGTAGACCTGTCCCTTCAACCGGATCGGCATTTTAGGATCACAAATGACACCGGTCATCTCCCGCCATTTGGCACACGCGGCAGCAATGCGTGACTTGACATCGCAATCGATGTCACTGGACGTGTGAAAAACAGATCCTAGGTATTTAACTTGGTCCGTGCGCTCAACCAAATCACCGCCTATGCGGACGGATGTGGGATCTGTCGAGTTTAGTGCCAAGTACTCGGTCTTCGCCACATTTAGTAGACCGCCGTTCTCAAGCGTCTCCTTCCACGCCTTTACACGTCGCACCAATCTGCCCCTGTCCGCGTCTGCCAGCGCAATATCGTCAGCATACATGAGCAACCATGGAGGCTGCTCATGTGGGTTTCTGATGCTGTCAGACAATTCGTCTAATATTACACTGAACAGAAGCGGACCAAGGACCGAACCCTGGTGTTCCCCGACGGTGATGGGGAAGGGTTTCGTGTCGCCAACAGCAGTCCGAACCATTGAATCGGAGTCACAGTACATGTCCCGGATAGTATCGATATAGACTTCTGGAACCCCTTTGGACCGCAGTGCCCACCAGATCATCGCACGAGGAACACAGTCAAAGGCCTTCTGCATGTCTAGAAACAAACAGTGCAGAGGCGTGTTCTTCGACCTGTATTTCTCTGCGACAACCCTCAGGGCAAAAACAGGGTCCGTGGTCCCATAACCAGGGCGAAACCCATATTGACACCCCGAGAGAGTACACTCCTGCCGGATCCGAGAGTCTATAATCCTCTCGAAGATCTTCATGGTGTGGGACATCACCTTAATACCGCGGTAGCTCCCGCACTCCTGCACCGTCCCCTTACCTTTGAAGACTGGAGTAATAATACTCAGTCCTGACTGCGCTTCGCCGCATGAAGAATCGGAAAGCTGTCGGACCCGATGGAGTCCCCATCGAAGCCTGGAAGGCGATGGGTCCTCGCGGTGTGGGCATCTTAGTAAACCTTTTTAACCGCATACTCCTCAGCGGGCAGATCCCAAACCAATGGAGATCTTCATCTTTGTGTATTTCCAGTTACTACCCTACTTGAATTTGGAGCCTGGAGTCCGTCTTTGTTGACTGCTTGGAGCAGCTTTAGTTTAAGTTTTTATTTTCTTCAGTTGGGAGAGACAGTCTTCCGACCTCCTAACCCCGCAAGGGTGCCTCTGATCATCGTTGCCCTATCCGTTGATCAGCAGGTGCACCGCTAGCAGGTAAGGCCCCGTAGATATAAATGGGGCCCCTTAACCCATAAAGATACCAATGGTACCTACATTGTTTATTATTGCATTAAAATGTCATAACTATGTATTTTTAAGCATTATATATGCTAATGTATTTCGTATATTATTTTTAACAAAAATTAAATCACTAGGAACTAATTTACCAATTTTCAAGTAATATAAACTTTGCGAGTAACGTATCACTTTCATAGTTCGCTTTGGTTTTACTTAGTTTAGCACCATAAAGCAGCACTTTGCTTAGTTAAAGTCAGAGCAACGACTATGAAATTGAAATCCGCCAAAGAATACTTTGAGATGTGAAAGTAAGCTTTGCGAAGTCTACTTTGATGCGAAGTAAAGTTCTTTCTATGAATCTCGGCCTGAGATCTCCATCCTAATGACAAAGAGTTGGGGACCGTGTAGTTTGAGTCGGTTTGAGTTCGAATTGACACCAGAGGGGATTTCACACGAAAAAAATTGTAACATTTGAAACTGTACCATTTTTCACGTAAATAAATAACTATTTTGATTTATGTATTAAGCCCTCGGTGGGACCAGGTGCACCTCGATGTATACTAACATATCTGTATCTGTATGTCGGCGCAGGCGGTAGAGAGGCTGTCCCAGCAGAAGTGTCTCCTGGAGAAGCAGTTGTCGCTACAGGCGCCGCCCGCCTACGTAGCCACCGGCAGTGCCATCGTGCAGGTGAGTTACTACAGCATGATGAAGCATCGCCTTATTCACGCCTGACCTCCATTAGTCTTTTTTGTTGGGACTAATCCCACCCACATTCCCATTACTGTGACTTCTGTATTGTATTAATCCATTCAATATCATTGGTAAAGACAAAGACATTTAAAAACAAAATGTAGTTCTTATTAGATACATAAAATGTCCCCTTCATCTAGTACCCTATTTCGACCCCCGATAATAGTGAATTTCAGATTACTTCATACAACGGGCGGTTCACTAACTTTTTGGTATTTTATTAATTTACTTTATTCTTACAATTCCAGAATCAACAAATAACAGACGTGATGAAAGAAAATCAAAAGCTTAAAAAAATAAACGCAAAGTTAGTAAATATATGTAAAAAACGGGGCAAGGATTGCAACAGGGAGAACGAAGATCCGGCCGACCAGGGTTGAATGTTTTATACTTAAATAAATTAGTTTTTGTTGAACAATGCGGGTACGACAGGCTCACATAGTGGATCCAGGGGAATAATTTTAGTTATTTGTGATTATTTGTGATTGAAGCGGGACTTATTAATTACGAAAATCTATTCACTAATATACTCCAATTAAAGCTTGTGTAAGTAAATAAAAAATACATAATTGAGGTAATATATTGCTACTATTCGAAATATCTACTAAACGGATTAAAATGCTTTTTTAAATTGTTATAATTTCGACACCTAATTCGTAACCTAGGCCACAGTTTGCATAACCACAACAAAAATATTTCCAAATGAAAAGTAAAATCAAACCTTGAAGACTGAATTTGCTAAAAATCATTCCAAAAGCATTTAAAAACAGAATTGTGAGTGAAAGTACGGGCGCCAATTGTTGACCACATTACATCAAAGCACTACGCTTTCACTGGTAAAATGTCTAGTCTCATATTTTGTCGTTTCTTAATATGAAAGAAATGTTCTATGGTCTAGTGCTGGATAAGTACAATAATGTCCAAAAAATAATAACGTCCAAAAATAATAATATATTATTGTTATACATTAATCGCATAATTTTTTTATTTGTGGACACTAAAGGTATCCAATACCTATAATGTCCAAATTTAAAATTTTTATTTATAGGTATTATTCGCATTGGACATTTTTTTTTAACTTTATACTGGTTAGTGTTTAGTACAAGTGTTCGGCTCTTTCAAAAGAAAAAAAAATCATAGTAAACAAGTCCTGTTGTCGCATTTTCAGTGCTTTTGTGTTGTTTTGTGTGTGCATTTTTACAGAAAATGGAGACAAGTGACATTTCACTAGAGTGTTTGAAAAAAAAAACTGTCTACGCTTTCAAGTAGTATGGTTGAAAATTGCCGCCCAGTTCCCTATTTGTTCTCCAGTACAATATAGTATTATTAGGCTGTACTTAAAATGTTTGTGCTTATATTTAGTCAAAATACAAATTATAGGTTTATTTAATTTTTTGTCCACTTGTAAATGATTGCAATTGCTATATTATGATTATTTCTTATTAATTTAGTCTAATAAATTTGTTGAAACTAACATAATAAGCTATCAGTGTTGCACAAAGTTCGTATTATTTAATTACCTAGTGCAGACAAAGTCTATTGCTTAACAAAAATATACGTTTAGTAGATAAATTCCTAATTCGCAAAATAGCTACCTAAACCGGAATGGACTAATTTGTGAAACGCCAAATTCTTAAAAATACCAAGTCGTTAAATGAGTTAACTATCTAATCGGTTAAAGTGTAGTTAAGTGTGCAGTCAACTAGTTCTTTGGCTAAGAATAAAGTAGAAATAATTTACCATTCGCTGCATGTAGGTTAGGTTCTGTTAGAGAACGGTGATCACTGACGAGCGAAGCGAGTGTGCCGCGGTAGTGGCCGTGGAGTACCAGGTTCCCTCTACTGTTGAATCATGTGGATAGGGTAAGATTTTTGCAGATTACCTAGTTAATACGCGCATTGATGTATTTCTAACAATAACATATTAATCATTAACTAAGGTCCGTATTCCAGAACGTTTCTCAATACTCAATCAACGCTTGAGGCTAGATTTTGCCTTATAAAATCTACTCTCATGCGTCGATTGAGTACTCAGAAACGTTTTGGAATACGGCCCTAAGACATATGTGCTAGCACTTTTTTCATATAGAGCCGATTAAATTGATTACGCCATTATGCGAATTAGTTTGCCTTTCTGGAATTATGCATTTCATGAATTACTTCTTTTCAGTTTTAGGCATTTGAGGAATTAAATAGCCATTCGCGAATTAGGCATTTATTGAACAACTGTACGATGTCAAAACTCAAAGCTATATGTTCTAGAGTTTATATTATTTATAGCTAGTTAATGTGTGACTGTCATAAGTACAAAATAAAATTTCAACAAAAACAGAAATATTTGATCTCGTATTTGATCAATTTGCACAAAAATATTATTTATCTCATGTCCGCACTGTCGAATTTGATTCTTATTTTGATTCTTATTTTGTTGAACTAATGTGAGTAGTAATACTGAAATAAAATGTTGGAAATTTTATCAAGACTTTTATTGATATATCATCCATTGTTCTTCGCATGCACATATCTTAAAACAATCAAATATACTTAAAACAGTAACTCAATGTTCATCATACACCATGTATTCCGTTAACCCCATCTGTGGTTCCATTTCTATTAGCTTCGATGTTGTGATCACTATTTTCCTTACCGCTATCATTACCGTTAGCTTTTTGTATATCTTTCATAAGCATTTCTATTCTAGATGGCAACTCTGCTAACAGTTCCTCAGTTTCCTTTTCAACACTAACAGTAGCGACTTGAGCTTTCTTTTCTACATGGTCTGCGAATGAAGTTCTACCAGATATTTTTGCAATATCTGCTGCCAGACTTAATGTTTCTTGATCGTTGAACGTGGAAAGATTTGTGGCTGCTTCCGATAGTTCGCCCAGCGCGATGCGACTGAAAATAATTTTTTTTTTTTTAAATTGGTAGTTGCAGAATTTGCTCTTTCCATTCCGACGACTTCAACAGAGGCTTTGTCCTATGGAATAATCAGCTATTATAGCTAGCTTCCTCACTAAATTGTATTGTATTTTGTTGTCGAAATCGGGTGCAATAGGGCCCTACAAGACATTTAGGCCCAAGTTAACTCAGTTGAAAGGTGTGAGGAATTTGAGCGTGTTGGTATTTTAGATACAGCCTCTGCAACGCTGTCTGAGGAAACTATCGTCAGAACGAGTGGGCAGCTGACCTTTAAGTGAACACTTTAATGAAATAGAAACCAAAAATGATTTAAAAAATCAAGTGCTTTAAATAAAATATCAGAACATCTCATAACCTACAAGGGCGGAAGGTGCGCTATACATAAACTATCGCCAGAATGTGTGAGGCTGCCGAATTTGTCTAAAAAGATGGGTGGTTCAGATCTCGGTGGAGTTCCTTAGAAATTAAGATTTTCTTTTTTCGGCAACTAACTTTCTATATTTTTTATTTCTGAAACAGAACTATTTTGTCTTCCAACTAAACAGACCAAAGAGACCTCATACTATAGCTATGAAACACATCGATAAATGTTTGACAACCAAATGACTCTATTTTTAAATTTCTAAACAAAAAACAAAAGAGACTCAAATAACATCTAAATTTCATAGGCAGGAACATTTTGTATAAAAAATTTAATGGTCATATTTAGATTTTACTTTATTTATTATGTTTGTTTGTAACCGTTTAAACCTACCCTGAACCGTTACGAAGCTTTCAATATAAAAATCAGCCAAATCGGTTGGGCCATTGTCGAGTTTTAGCGAGACTAACGCCCATCATCTGATCGGTGCAACTCGGTCAAAACGACAAGCATTATATAAGGTACTAGCTGACTACCCGGCTTCGCCCGTGACATACTTCGAACCCGGTGGCACCCATTTAATTCAGTAGTCCATTAATTTCACAATAATTTATGAACATTTTCCAAATTATTTAACTACTTCCCCGCTCTCCAGTACGCCCGGTCGAGTTATGGTTACACGAAATTAAGTTTTTTGTGCATTATTTTGATTTTGCCGTATCTCCTAAGATATTCATTTAATTTGCAAGGTGTAAAGGGACATAATAATCTTCATGAAATGCTGAAGCCATCTGACGTGTTAAAAATATTAACTAACTAACTAACTATCTTCACGCTATATCCCTGACGGGGTAGTCAGAGAGGACAGATCGCCAGGCTTCGCAATCTAAAAATATTAATAAGGATTAATAATATATTTGTGTAAATAGCCTTCAAATTACCGCTTTATAATTGCTGTTTTTTTAAATTATCTCAATGAGTTTTAGGCAGCGTTTTCGTTGAAAGCTTTTAGACGGAAAAAAAATTCCGACACCCCCAACCAATATCGTTATATTTTAGCCAATATATAATACAAAAACTTAACAAATTATATACTTAAACCTTCCTCATGAATCACTATATCTATTAGAAAACACTCACCATATCGCTGACATGCGTACATTACCACTCAGGTAGCTGTACGTCGCCCACTGACGTAGAGTTTCTTCAGCTATACTGTCCATATATCTGAGGAAATGGTAATACTAATTAGTTAAATATTTAGTTGAGTGGTTTGTTATTAATTTTACAATAATGTATAAGTTTTGGATATTTATGATTACTGCTCCGATCTCCTGGATATTAGCATGCTGGTATATATAGCCTTTCTCAATAAATGGGCTCATCATCATCATCCGAGCGTGTATCCCAGTTGCGTCTCGCGACGCCCGTGGTCCGCTTTCCTACATTTTCTCCTCCACTTCGCACGGTCGTCGGCATCCCCTTTAGTGAGACCTAAAATGGGCTATTCAACACAAAAATAATTTTTCAATTCAAACAAGTAGTTCCTGTTATAAGCGCGTGCTACCAAACTAATATTCAGCTTTATATATTAGATAGAAGAAAAATAAAATATAGAAGTATATAGATAAGCGACTTGCATTCTAAATGTTATTACCTTATTCGACATAGTACATAGGCTTCTTTAAACAGCTTGGCTTCTGTCAGAACCGCGACAGCGCCCTTTACGTCATGGATACTCAACAAGGTGGTCGCTTTCCTATAGATTGCGTTACCGTAATACCTGTTCGCTGGAAAATAAAAAAACATCAAAAGCAGGTCACCAATTGCAAAGTGATAAATCTCAAACAACTTAGCTAAAAATCGATTCCATGAGCCTTTGTAATAAATCTAAGTGTACATACATACATATAGTCACACCTTTTTACTGAAGTTGTGGTCAGAGGCGCTTACATTTCATCAGTTGTATTTGTTCTCACGTAATAGGTGGTGAGTTTATTACAGTGCTAAAATAGGTGCAGGCTGTGGTTACCTGCTGTTGTAATTTTTCCAATACCTTTATCAAAAGTCAAAAGACAGCTAACAGTATGGGGTTCTTCAAAAGGGGTCATAAAAGGTTAAGGGTCGGCAGCGCGAGTGCTGCACCTCTGGAATTGCAAACGTTCGTAGGCTAAAGTGACCACTTTCCATCAGGTGGGCCGTATGCTTTTCTGCCACCTCAGTGGTATAAAAAAACAGCTGGTCCTAGTTGCTAAATAAAACTGAACCTCTGACTCGAAATCGCACTAGGGTTTAAAAGCATTTGGTAATAGACTAATTTGAAGAGTACTAGTTATACAAATACTTACAACATATTTTATCTTCGTCCCCTTTAGCGATCATTCTATCGATTTGTGCAAGATACAGCTGAGTCGCTTCCTTCCAGTACCTGAAAATTTATGAATAACTGTCAGCCTGCCTCAGCCATACCATGGCTTTTACTAAAAATAAATTTTTAAATGGAAAACAGCGGTGGTGTAGTTGGTAAACGCGTCTGGTGCGTTCAACGCTGGTTCGAGTCCAACTCGAGACTGAGACTGACTATCTGCTATCTATCTCTTTGTATGTCACGTAAACTTCTCGCAGCCCAAAGGATGGCAGAAAGGGGGGATATACCTAAGTATGATTAAGACATAAAGTCCAAAATGAAGCTCAAAACTATATACTGGTATCTAGGATGATTTAACTAATGCTCAGCCATTTGCTAAGCATTTTTAGCTAAGTCGCTTATCCGCGGACTCAGTCTATCATACACGTTCGGAGGGTTATTTATAAAGAAAAAATGACGAAATGTGCTGTGAAATGGTGTAAAAGTTTTAGCGGTCGAAAAATTAATGTTTATGTTTTATATACTACTCGGGACTTCAGGAGTTGGTTCATGTTCAGGAGATGCTAAAGACGAATGGGTATACTACGAGTAGCAGGAAGATACGACGTGCACCGAGGAAGACGAAACCGGGTGTAGACCGTCAACTGGCTTACTTGCCGTATGTGAAAGGGATAACGGATAAGATTGGATCTTGTTTACGCCACTTCTCCATTCGGACGATTTTTAAACCGTTAGCCAAAGTATCAAAGTACGTGCGGACATCAAAGGACGTCATTCCTCTGCAAACACCAGGCGTCTACAAAGTGTACTGTAGCTGCGGTCGTTCCTACATAGGCCAAACAAAGCGGACCATCGCGGAAAGGGTCAAAGAACACATCACAGCTGTAAAACACCGTCAGTTTAACAAATCAGCAATAGCGGAACACCTCGAGTCCGGTACTAATCACTGGATCATCAACCCAAAGTCCTCTCCACTGATCGCCACTACTATCCACGTATGGTGCGTGAAGCTATTGAAATTATAAAACACCATAACTTCAATAGGAAAGATAGATTTAAGCTATCTGGGATGTGGAATTCAGTGATTAAGAAACTTGAACGTAAAAAACTAGTGCAAAACAAAACTGACGTAGTGAGTGTGGTGTGTCGCCGGCCTTATCCTTCATTATAAAAATAATGGAGGGTAGTTACACATAAAAGTAACTCCATACATATTCTCGGCCCTCGCCGCCAATTTTGTTTCGCGTGAAGTCCCGAGTTGTATATAAAACAAGAGATACGCCGCGAAAGTTTAAAAAAAAATGTTTCTTCTCACTCATAAGTAAAATTTTATTTCATTCACATAACAATTTTTTAATAAAAACCATTAATTATTGAAACATACCAACAACTTAATCGGCCTATATTCAATATAGTTTCATTCTCTATAAACATTATACTAAAAGCTACTATCGCAAATTAGCCGAATAATTGAGTAAGAAAACAATATGTGTGTAGTTTCCCCGTCACACGAAAGTTGGTTGAACGTAATGTCATACTTTATTGAGTACATTAGCGTCCATTGGTTAAATCGTCCTAGACTGGTATTCATGCAGTATGGTTATTAACTTACTTGAACGAAACACAAGGCGTCATACTCAGTAAGTAAGGGCAGAGCATATCCTTTTGGCTAGCGAACTGTATCATGGAGTCGATCTGGCCTCGTAAGATGGACAACGTCATCCACCCTTCCACTAGATCAGCCTCGAGCAGGTTCTCCGCTGAAAGTAATAAAATATTCATTGAAACGGAATATTCATTTTTTTTTTTTTATTATAACGGACTTGATACCGTTATAAGATTATTGCTTACTTCGTTGATGGTGACTTGCTTGTGAATGGTTGGCTGCCTATTTTTTTTTATACCACGGAGGTGGCAGACAAACGTACGGTCCACCTGATAGAAAGTGGTCACTGTAGCCTATGGACGTTTGCAACACCACAGGTGCAGCACTCGCGCTGCCGACCCTTTATAAACCTTCGAAGACCCCTTTTGAAGAACCACACACTGCAGACGTTCGGTAAAACCCAGGCAGGGGGTTCATTCCGCAATCTATGGCAGTGACTGCCGCGCTGAAGTCTCAGGTTCAAATCTTAAATATACAAATATTTGTGTGATATACAAATGTGTTTGGGTGTTTTTGTAATTCAGAAATATATAAGTATGTTTATCAGTTATATTTATGATATTTCGGGTCTTATACGCGACGTATATTATTAGGTACAAAGCCTACCTTATACTTCCCGACGTTTCGACCGGATTACACCACACTGTACGTCCACCCGTGACCACGTGATAATTTACGTAAGTGAAAATCGCGGATGTTTATTAGTTGTCCAGACCCTAAAGCACAGGTTGGGTTACCTAATGTTTTTTAATAAATATATTGGGACATTTTTTTAACACACCGCCGTATAGCCTAATATAAGCTTGTGTTATGGGATCTAGACGTCTGATAAACATACCTATATATTTCTAAATACATACAAATTGTAAATAGGAAACACCCAAACTCCTAAGCAAACATTAGTGGATCATACAAATATTTGTTCCAACCCGGGAATCGAACCCGGGACCTCAGTCGCGACAGTCGCATACACTACCACTGCGCCATCGAGGCAGTCATGATATAATGATTCTGACACAGTTAGTGAACAAATGGCGTTGTCTGTTAACTATTTGCTAATAGTGTTCCGAAACTGTGCGCTGGATGTCACCGCGTTTAAAATCCTTTGGTGTATAAATTATTTTAAAAAAGTTTATATAACGAAGCACGCCGCATTTGTAAGAGTATTCACCGCAATCTTCAAGATTAAAAATCGGTCTTACAGAATAACATTGTTCGTAATATTCTGAAGCGTATTTTTAACTATTTGTAAGTGCAGTTGAAATGGTTCCCACGAAATAAATATGCGTAACTATAACAATGAAAAATAAAATCAATACAACACAATATACTCACCCTCCATATCCAACACTTTGTTAACATCATTGATAGAGCCGAAAACGTTCACGAAGTCCAATTTATCCAAGGATTCGATTTCGCCGGATTCATCATTATTCTTCGCCATTGCAGATTCACCCCGAGTCTTGGTGATATACATGTTGAGTACTTTCTTAACAGCTGCGTTTCCACACGTGTTAATTTGCCTGTTCATGATTGGTAGAATATACCTCTTAGTGACTTTTCGTATCTTCTCGTAGTGTGTAGCGACTTGTTCCTCGGGCTCAGTGTCGGCCGGTACTTTGCGCTCAGTGTTAGCCACAACCTTTGGCTCAACTCTAGGCTGCGCGTCTACTCCCTTTTTTAATTTCTTTTCTGCCCTCTTAGACATCGTCGTCAGTTGTTGATATTGCTCTGTACATAATACCAAGAGATTATTACGCGTTCAATCTATGGCTAATTCACGACCGTCATTATCATTATTCAAATATTCCAATTTTTTTTTCTGTATTATTAAACATTCAAGATTGATTCTTTCTTTCTCTCGAGACAAATTTGTATGTATGTGTGAATGAGTGAGTGTGTCAGAGTGCGTGCGTGGATGAGTAAGTGTGAGCGTATGTGAGTGCGTGTATGAGTAAGTGTGAGCGTATGTGAGTGCGTACGGTGTGAGAGTGTGTGTGTGAGTGAGAAAGAGAGAGATAGTGTGTGTGTGTGTGTGTGTGTGTGTACGTACGCTGGTAGGCGAGCGGCGAGTGCTCGGTGTAGTCCCAGAGGCGCAGGCAGCAGTCGCCGCCGCCCGACACCAGCTTGGTGTCGAACTGCGGCAGGGCGAGCCACGCGGCGCCCAGCGTGTGCACCTCGTGGTTGGCGAATATCGACACGCACGTGCCCGCCACCACGTCCCACACCTGCACACACACACACTTTAGTACGAGGCGGTACATGATATACAGGACGAATTTTTCAATCCCTAAATATAGGGAATATCGAAAAATGCTCAAAGGAGTCGCGAACCCGATTTTAATGACAATCAAAATTGCACCATTGGATTTATGAAAAATCATCAATCCTGGCCAGGAATCGAACCTAATGATTTTGAAAAAAAAAAGCAGTCTGTTTTATTACACCATACGATAGTGTTGTCAATAAGGATCGATTTCTGGGAAGTAATGATATACGGGAAACTAACGAAAAAGCGTTTCTTATACAAAATGTTTTTTTTATTTAACATTATAATAACATACTTAAAAAACCTTAGCTAAGTAAATGTTCTAAATGATAGCCACTGTTTACAATACACAGCCGGATTCGTCGTCTAAAGGATTTTATTGTATTCAAAACAGAATACTAGGCATTTATTCCGTTAAGAAAATTTACTAATTTTCGTTTAAGTCATTAATTGTATAATACGTGTCTTTGTAAATTGCTTTTTTACATACCCCCCTAAAGAAAATAATCTAAGGGGATGGGATCCGGTGACCTTGCTGGTCACGACACTGGATCATATGTTCCAATAAAGTTTTCGCCAAATTGCTAAGCAAGCATTTCTTTCACTATGCGGCTATTATAGGCTGCATTGCGAGTGGAATCAGTGGAAAATGACACAAATAGGTTAAAATAGCAATTTCTAAATCTTCATTACAATTACGTGGTTTTAAGATTAGTATTGATGTAACTACCTCCTTGTTTAAGGCTGTTAACTATTTTTCTAAAGCGCTTAATAGTGGGGAAATCGCGTTGAGGATATTTTTATCACGGTCTCCCCACTATTAAGCGTTTAAGAAAATTTTAAAACGGGGGTTCGATTTCTTCAATTTATAAAATATGCCTCCATCAAATTAAATAGTTTATCATTTGTTAAATCCATCCAATCATCAACACACAGTCCAAGTAAGTAACACTTGAAAACTGTAACAAAATCCGAAAAAGACTCTTTGTAGTATGATGTACAAAATTACTATCGTACAAGATTTAAATTATTGGCGCCAATTTGCTTTACGTTCTATTTTTAAATGTTTACTTTTTTACTGTGGCCCATAACTGCAAACAGACAATACTTCAATATAAATTTCATCTAATATTTATCAGATAAACATTGCTTTGATTATCGCTTCAACCAAGGTGGAACAAGAAATATTTAATTAAAATTTAACATTTTCCATTAGTTTCCCGTATATCATTACTTCCCAGAAATCGATCCTTATTAACAACACTATCGATTAGTGTAATAATACATGCTGCTTTTTTTTTTCAAAATCATTTGGTTCGATTTCTGGCCAGGATTATTATTTTTCAAAAATCCAATAATGCAGTTTTTATTTTTATCAAAATCGGGCTTGCGACTCCTTTGAGCGTTTTTCGATATTCCTTATAGTTTAAGATTCGGCCCTGAAGGGGCCACTTGAAAAATTCACCTGTTTATCATCAAAACGGTTAAATTTTTATACATTATTGTGAAATTTATAAACAGCGGACGAATTATATGAACACGCCACAAAGCCACGGGGTTTGAAGTTTGTCACAGGCGAAGCCGCTGGGTGCAACTAGTCATACATTTCAACATTTCACATTTCAACGCAAGCATATCTGTCCCACTTAACAGGTTAAATTTCAACACCTGTCGCGACCAGCTGTTGAAATTTTTCAAGCGTCCTATAGAAGACGAAATTCAATAGATCTGAAATGTCATACGTACCCTGACTGTGGCATCTTGTGACGTGGACAGTATCAGTTCGTCACGATGTGGGCTCCAGCCTATCTGCAGGACGGGCGACTTGTGGCCGCTCAATGTTTTCCACGTCGCTAACTCTTTAGCGTCATCTAATCACAATCACGGTTCTTTACGTCAAAATAATTTCATTTCAAATATATAAACAAACGAGCATTTACTTCTACAGTAGAAAGTATTTCCAGTTGCTTTTAAAATCCTTACATGAAGAGAAGACAGGGGGGACTGAGTGAGACAGAGAGAGAGAGAGAGACAGAGAGAGAGAGAGAGAGAGAGAGAGAGAGAGAGAGAGAGAGAGAGAGAGAGAGAGAGCGAGTAGTTGAGTTATAAAAAGAAACTAAACCTACCTTCTTTTACCTTGTACTCCAATATAATGATATTACTATTTTTATCTAGAGAGCATACAGCGATGAGATTCTTGTGCGGCGATTCGTCGCCAGAATTTGACGTCTCAAGCGGATGCCATTCAATCATATGTATCATTTTACTGTAAAAAGAGATAAAGCACTTGAACTGGCTGTTAACTGATGTGGCCTTCGTCTTCACACATACATATCATCACACTTTTTTCCCCGAAGGGGTTGGCAGAATCATATTATCCGCTCACAATTCACTAATTTACACATTATAGGCGGTGAGTCTATTGTCTTATTAAAACGGACGTGATTTGTTGCCTGACTGACTTCAGCATTAATTTCTCAAGCCGCCATAAGTTCTTCAACCTGGCTTAACGACTACCATACTATTGGCAGGTACCATACTATTGGCAGACGGGACCAACGACTAGAGACAGAGCAGATTAGATTTGGCTACCAGCGATTTAATCGCTTTTTAGAATCGAAATGCAGAGATCGAGCGATCCAGACTGTACACTTAAGAATGCTATCCACGGCGACTAAATCACGTAGGCAAGAAATCGCAAATCTCGATGGAACGTCGGTGCAGTCGCAAAATCGCCGATCGCCTATCTGCGGTGTCTCTTACCGTCCTTGCGAAATAAGGAAAATCTTGTAAGTCGAATCCAAAATGCCGCACTATGACCTAGCTTGGGACTTGAGTGATCATTTACAGAACTAGTGTTGTTACGAACGCTTCTCGTAAGTTCGTCTAGATAATAAGAAAATAAACATTAATTTGCAGGCAACACTTTTAATTTTTGTTTCGTTCAGGATTATGAGAAATCACAAGTTCGCCCTCACCGTAAAAAATAAAATTTGCTAGTAAAAGGGCAAATTATTACAGAATTTTATCTAGAAACAGCAAGTCCATATTTATTAAGGTGTCACTGACCTGAAAATGTACCCAATGACCAATACTTCATGTGTAGTGGGGTCCAAAACAGCCACGGCTCCGGCTTGAGACCCACACAGGAGGCCACGTTGGTTCCACGAGACAGAACCAATGTCCCACTTCTGGCCTTCTACTACGATGTTTACCTCACTCGGCACTGCCAAAGTTGTTTATATTTTACAAAAAAATTAACAGAAAAGTATAGTACTTAATGGTGTCAAAAGTTTCAAAGTGGAATTTTGTACGAAGGCTTCGTACATAAGTCACCATTTTGTTTTATTTATATTTCAAAATGGCATCTGTAGATATTTAGGAGAAGCTTTTACAAAAAAAAAACTCAAGTTAAATGTATAAAAACAATGATATTAGGAACTTTGTCACACAACGCCATCTAGTCCAAATTAGATAATCTATCTATTTAAACATTTCGTCTTCGTGTGCCGCTTTTTGAAAATATGAATAATTTTTCAAAATGGCGGTACACGAAGACTGTACTTTTAAATCGTTAGTTTTTGAAGTTGGCGCAAGTAGCTTAATATCTAGTGGCAACCCTATGTAGAATTTGTCTTTTTTGCCGCGCTGAGGTCCCGGGTTCGATCCCGGGTCGGAACTAATACTTGTGTGATCCACAAATGATTGCTGCTGAGTTTGGGTGCTTCCTATGTATAATTACATTTAAAAATTAAATATATATGTTTATCAGTTGTCGAAATCCCATACCACAAGCTATATGAGTTAAAACTAGATGACGCTGTTTAAAATTTATAAAAAATATTTTTTAAAGCAATTCTTTTGGGTATGTTTAGCGCGGATGGAAGATGTGATTCGGATTTAGAACGGCGAGTAGCTGCCGGAAACAGAGTTAACGGTGCTTTGTCCCAATTAGTAAAGCGACAAAGCATCGTAAAAGAAGCACGACTGGCGATTCATAACGCAGTGCTAGTGCCAACTTTGCTTTACGGTAGCGAAACCTGGGTATGTCAGCAGATGCATGAAAGTAAATTGAATGCTGTGGAGATGCGATCACTTCGAAAATTGTGCGGCGTTACCTTGGTCGACCGAATACGTAACGAAGTGATACGCAATATGGCAGGTTTGAATGAAAGTGTCAGCGTTAAGCTGGAAAAGGGCGTGCTCCGTTGGTTTGGACACGTCCAACGAATGAGTGAGGAACGATTGACGAAGAATATATATTGTGCGAAAGCAGAGGTTAGAAGAAGTCAGGGTAGGCCGAGACTTACATATGAAGACCACGTGAGCAGATTGCTCAAAAACGGAAAGGTCAAAAGTACTCTGATACCCAGACGTGCGTGTATGAAGCGATTGATGAATCTTGAAGAAGGGAAAGAAGTATGCATGGATCGCGAAGCCTGGCGATCTGTCCTCTCTGACTACATCGTCAGGGATACAGCGTGAAGATGGTTAGTTTTAGTTAATTATTTTGCAAAAATTTTAAAAATTTATTAAAAATTTATGAGAATTCTAAAAATGTCCCACATTATTTATAATTATTAAAAGTAATACGACGAACGTACTGTCATCGGGTGCGTTGGTGTTATAGAGCAGTAAATGTCCGCCGCCCGCCGCGTACAAGAGTGCATCCTCGCCCCAGCTCAGCGAGTACACGCCGCCGTTCATCGCGGGGCACAGTACTCGGGCCGGTTTCTCGCCCTTGCCGCTCACCTCCAGGATACCCACCTGCCATACCAACTCTACCGATCAGGGACAAAGTCTACTACTTTAATCATGTATCAATAAAGTCGTCGTCAATAGAGGGCCGACAGGGTTTTCATAATCGACTATTACAATTGCACTCCAATAGAATTCTATCGGCCGGCCAATAGAATGTTATTACCACGTGTGGCGCCTGTCAGTAGCTCTTATTTTGCATTTTTGGTAGTCTATATTAATATTTTGAAAGCTAAAAACAGCTATTTTGCCTTTATTCTGGAGCTTGAGAAGTGTCATTGTGAAATATATAATAGATTTTTCACACTACCTGCTCGACAATGCCTAATTAAATATCATCCAATCTCAACGGAAACCACAACATTGCCTCCCTAGGGAGACAATGTTGTGGTTTCTATCCAAGTGGATTAAAATGATTTGAATTTGGAACATTGAATTCATGTAAGCAATACTTAGTAAAAAAAAGTGCCCCTACGGACTTCGTTCAAAAATCTAACAGACTATAACAACCATATATATACCATAAACCTCCCCCCCCCCCCTTTTATTCACCAGAATCGTAATTCAAACCAAGCGACCTTATAAGTTTTCTCTCTTTGGCGTGTGATTTTAAATTTGGAAATTTTTTACCTGCGCACATGTTTCCCTTCTCTTACAACCCTGGAATTCTTCAAACGAAGCTATAATAGCTATATTAGTAGGCCTTAAGTTCAAGACCGATATTAATAGACTTTCTGGCTATGATTGCGGACCTATAGATGTCTTACCATAAGGCAAGGTCGGTGGCATTTGACAAGCAAAACGTAAAAAAACCGCTCAAAATTCTTAGTATATGTTCTGTACTTACCCTTGATTCCCCAGTCCCAAATGCCAGCAAGTTTTCCTTAGTATGGTGCCAGGCCACAGTCAATACTTTGCCCTGTACGTTCTGCCAGTAGGACTGAGTCTTGCCCGGGAACAGTTTGGTATCGTCGTCTGGCAGCGTCGTAGAGCGCCACACGCGGATTGCACCGTCACCTACACTTATTGCCATTCTACAAACAAAGGCCCGAATTGAGTTACAAACCATAATGCGGAAATAAGAATAAGCCTCAGTTTTTATTTAGAAATACAATTATCTGTTGGAAGAAGTTATAACAACATTTATGAAACAATTTCCAAGATTTTTCAAATAGAGATTTAGGAAATTGATTTTTAGAACAATAAAATCACACACATCTAGTTAGTCACAAGGGCTTCCCCTGGAACATACTTCGACCTTAAGAAGAATCTTTAAAATGTTTAGTTGTGTACCATCACTAGTTACGGTTGCTTGTCAATGTGTCACAGCTCTAGACCTCTCTTACTTCCTGTCGATGGCGCGAGCCTGATGTGCTCCGTCTGAATAGAATTGTGATACTGTGATTGTAAAACAAATAAATGGAATTTACTGAAGACTGATTTAATAAACAAACAAATATTTCCTGTTTCTATTTATTGAATAACACCACTTGTACTGTTCCTGGATTTACCGACTGGACCTAGGCCTAGGTCCAATCGTCATATTGTGTACCTTTGAGAATGCCGTGAGGCAAAACCAGTCAAGTTTGCAAAGTAAATGTTGTGGAACAGTACAAGTGGTTGTAGCAAGTTCCACCAAGTGCCATCAATCAACAGTATAAATAATCTTTCCTCTTTTAATTTTAGTGTAGATTAATATTTGTAATACTTACTTTCCGGCATCATATGGACAAAAATGCACATTATAGACAAATCCCCCACAGGTGTTATGTACCGCCAAACACGACCTGGTCTTCATAGAGTATCTTACTATGTTCCGATCTTGCGATGCACTATAAACCGACCAATTTTGAGATTCATGATAGTCTGGAGATTCTGGTGAGTCATAGTCCTTTTGTACTCTGGGTGCGTCTGATACCAAGGCGTATAGACCTCGTTTGTGTAAAGAATGCACCACTCGCGTTTCCAATTTGTTCTTACTGCAAATGGAAATATATTTGTAAATAGATTTATTAAATACATTAATATTGTGGGACCTTTTTTTATAGTTTGACTATGACCACTGTACCGCTCACTGCGTTACAATTTTGTACACAGTGAGCGGTACAGTGGTCGTGGTCAAACTATAAAGCACAGGCTAGCCTAAATTAAGCTAATGTAATCTTGTGTTATGATGTCTATACAACTGATAAACAGTATTATATAACTATTTCTAAATATTGTATTTAGGAATTATAACGAATTTTGGTTCTGACCCTAAATTGGAACCAGACACCTCAGCATTTAATGAGGTTAATGTTCCACTACATCAGTTTTGTACACAAGGTAATAAAGAACTGTATTATTCTTACCAATCAATCTGCAACGGGTTACACTCGAACAGTTGGCTCTTGGCGTCAACAAGCAACAGAATGTTCGGCGTATACCACAGTAGGGTGGGCCAGCTAACCGATTTCTGTTTAGTCCCTTTGTTCACGACACACGACGCCACTAGTCGACCTGATTTAGACCATATCCGCACACCGCTGTAAAATATTACTTAATTATTGTCTAGTGTTAACGTGTTAACGTTAAGAGTGTTAAGTAAACCGGTATTGACACAGCCAATCAGTGATATGTGGTATATTATCACAGTTTTGACATACATACGCAACTTATTACAAAATGCGCTACCTCGGTGAACTCACAAAGACGCACGCACACTTATATTTCCGGAGGAGTCTTACCAGAAAGTAAATATACTGTAGTCTTACAGTAGCCACAACTGACTGCGAGATTCCCGTAATATGCGTCTGTGAGAGCGCCTCGAGTCGGAGCGCTTTGATAATATCAGAAATGTCTAGAACAAATGAATTGTTAGTAAGTGCTGTATTTGCATGTTTCGTACTATTATCTACTTTTATAGCAATCTCCATCTAAAACAGATATTATGTACCTATAGCACGATTTATTTTTTCAATAATACGAATCTACTTCATGCTTTACTTCATGATAATCATGGTTCACCCCCAAAAGACATGAGATCACTATCAGAATCATTTTGACATAGTCAATCAAAAACGATAGTAATATTAAAACGCATTGTATGCTTTTCAAATTGTCAATTACAAAATTCTGTGAGTTCGAAACCCCATGCGGAAACATCACTTTCAGCATTTAGAAGAACTGAAGGTCAAATTTCCAAATAATTTGACGCAGTTCAGGTGGCTAACTATTTTGAAAATGCACAGGTGCTTTACCTATTCTGACAGGCTTAAGAAATCTCCAGGTATTAGAAGAGCTAGTAAATGGTGCCGATTTGCATCTCTACACGTCCAACTGCAGCGATTACGCAGTGTCTTAAAGGATAGAAAATTTTTGCTCTGACGTGCAGTACTTATAGCGCCTTTTGGCTTTATCCCTGCGTGCCATTAGGTTTTTGAAGTTATCAAAAACCTCGGTGCAGGGTTGTTTGACTTTGGCTTTTCTCATTGAGGAATGACGGTCGAATAGCTCAATTATCTCCGAAGTAAATATGGAGACCATATCGTTGATATCAATCGAGTCGAACACCGGTGCCCAATCAATGCGGCCCATAACCCCTCGCAACGTGTCCAGGTCCATGGCCTTGAAGTTACGAAGAAGCCTGACTTGCGCCACGCGCTTTGGAGGACGAATACGATAGGATAGGTATATAAGCTTGTGATAGGAAAAATGTGCAGTAAACTGGAAATGAGTGTCCACGTCACCAGGGGACGAGACAATGATTAGGTGACAACGATAAGTGTGGGGGTGCAGTTGGGAAAGTAAAATTTTCTTGGTGTCAACTAAAAAAATGGTTAGAGTTAATTAATCTCATATCAACTGAAGCTAGAGGGAGTTGCTAGTACATGGATAAAATGTTAAACTTTTCCTTTTTAATACCACAACTAGCTGCTAGAAAAGTTTGTATGTAAATTATGAAACCAGATGATTCTATTTGGTCGCATGACAAAAATATAGTAAAATTCATATTATCTTACCCTAATCTACCAATCGTAGCCAAAAGATGCTTATGTGAGTGTAAACTAGCCTCACTATGTGCACCAGTCTTTTTTTCAATTCCACTGGCATTGGATTGATGAATGTCTGCCTCTTTCGTTGTTTGACTTCCACTGTTATTAGATGCCGAACTCTGATCAGTACTTGAATTAGTACTAACATGTGTTTTCTCTACAGCTTCGACTAACGACTCTATGGAAGGCTCTCCTTGATTCTTTCTTTTTAATATGTCTTCTTTCAATTTCATACACTCATCTAAGTAATTTGTCTTATCAGACTTTTCTTCTTTAACTTTGACTAGAATCTCTTCTGGTTCATACTTCTTATGACCAAATTCATCAGCCTGACGATCTTTGTAAATATCAAACATATCATCTTCTTCAACAACAGTATCATCAAAACTGTCTTCAGGAAGATTCTTGACAATGCCAGATTGTTCTAGAACCTCTGTTTCCGGTTCATTCCTTATTGCTTCCATTCTTGCTGAAGCAGATAATTTCTTTTCAACAGTTTTGAAAGTTTTGTTAAGCAGTACCTCATATTGAGGACACCAACTAACATTGGTTATTTCATCATCTTGACTCCGAACTTTGTATACTACTTTTCCATCGCCTGAAAGAGATATGTTTAGAAGCTAGTCAGTGATCTGTGTTAGTGACTATATATTGGAGGTAGAGGGTTCGATTCATATAACTGTATATTGTCTTTGTTACATAAAATTCTTTTTCTTGTGTACTCTCAATAAGTAATTCTTTTTTAAATTGAAGGGAGCGACAGTCGTGTGTCCTGTTCTTCATCTATTCACTTCATCAGTTAGCAGGTGCATCACTTACAGGTCAAGTTGGTTAGAACCCGCAGATCCTAATGCTAGAGTTCCATAGGCTCTGAAATCGGGCTTTTACATGTCAAAAAAAGTTATTAATGATTCCATGTCCATGTTACCTGACAAGTCCAACACAAAAACGACGCCTTGTTTTGTTCCTATAGCCACATTCAGTGGTATATGCGGAGAACAAGATATAGATGTGACCTTGAAGTTTGGCAGAAATTTGTTATATGTCTTACATACATTTGAAGCAAGATCCCATTTAACTACGTTACCAAAATTGCCAGCTGATATGGCAATTGATTCAGTACTATAGCCTACTGCTGTGACTTCCTAAAAATAAAAAACTAATATTATTTTAGATTATTTATTTATCAATCACGCCCTATCCCCGAAGGGTTGGCATATTACACGCCCACGTTTCACCATGTGTATTCCTTTTCCACGTAATAGGTGGTGGCCTCATTGCCGTGTTGAAATAAGACAGACGCAGGTTGTGGCTAGCTGTTGTTGAAATTTTTCAAGCTGCTAATAAGGCATTCAACTTGACTTAACGACTGCCATGTTACTGGCAACCGGGGCTTAACGTGCCTTCCGAAGCATGGAAACGCTCGCAAATGTAAATGCAACAAAGAAAAAACTAATTTGTGATAAAGCATGATGGGTGAGCTTAGAGCTCGCATCAGTCTGGCAACACGGTGTTTACTTTAGAAAATAATATTTAATTTTTTTTATCTATCACGCCTTATATTTTAGTGGCGTAGAAAATAATCGTTGTAAATAATAATAACATTCTGAACTTTATATTATTTTATTGACTTATGTCAGATATCACATGTCAAGTATTATTTTTACAAGGTTTGTAAGTATTGAAACTGGATGTTCAGGGGCAGTTATCCCCGAAGGCGTACTTCGGATGAATGGAGTTGGAGTAACACTATGATTGTATGAAACTTTAACTGCCCCAGAACATCTAGTTTCAATACTTACAAACCTTGTAAATAATACCTGACTTGTGACATCTGACATAATGACATCCATATTTCGTAAAGTACAAAGTACAGTGGCAGAGACATACTATATGCCCACATTTTACTGTATGCATTTTTGTCCCACGTAATTGCCGTTTTGTTGACCTGCAGTTGAAATTTTTCAACCCGCCCATAAGGCCTCCAACTTGGCGTAACCACTGGGATGTTACTGGCAACCGAGACCAACGGCTTAGCATGCCTTCCGAGGCACGGAAACGCTCGTAAATTTAATGTGTTAGGCGGGGGAACGAGCACTTCGAGTTTCAGTCATTAAATTATCGTATAGTCCGTTATTAATAAATTTATTATTCTTTTTATTTTATTAAAATTGTATTTCAACTATTAACACATATGGGTAAATGCCCTAAATATATATTCTTTATATGTTTATTTATTTAAAAAAAGACTCAGTCAAAAAATATCAATTCGTGTTTCAATATTTTCACATGTTTGTTCATAATTTTAAAGGTAGTAAAACTAGTGACACAATTAAATTCTAATTAGTAAATATGCATAATTAGTATTAACACAATCACCTTTCTATTATAGGTAATATTAGATGCTATTTTTTTATGTGTAAAACTCTATTACTTTTGTGATGTGTTGTTCTGATTCTCTGTGCTCAAGATTTACGAGCCCGTGGACTGTAAGCCTTTTTTACGAACATGATATTGTTAATACTTGACTGTCATTTTTACTTTAATATATCATAAAATGTAATAGTTAATACTTGTATTACCTCCTTCTCTTTGTGATGAATGTCATGACTGTGCGTGGTCTTAAATTTATATTTATTGTTGACTTTTTCCAGTAACCATTGCTTCACATTTCCATCAGCCCCTCCACTTAAAAATATCTTTTTCTCTTGAAACTCAGGTGATATGGCAACACTCACTACTCTGAAAATTATAACATTAATAGCTGTTTTGTTTTCTTGTGTTTCTTTCAGTTTTCTAAACTATAACCCGGGCTGGAAGTCCCGCGAGAGCTTTAGTTCCTAGATCAAGTAAGGTCAAGATGGTATAGCTCTAGGGCTTCAAAGTTTCTATGTATAGTATGTATGTCTATAGATTTATATAAGTAACATTTACCATCTTGCCCAGAACAGAAAGATTCTGTAGGTCCTTCTTATGTTGCACCATAAAAAACATGGAACTCTCCGCCAGCGCATGTGTTTCCCTTCTCTTACAATCCTAGGTCCTTAAAGAGAAACGTGAAAACGCATATTTCTGGGCCATCAAGTTGAGAAGCGCTATCTGAGCCCTGTGGGTTGAGATAGCGGCCCAAAATCACGGGTCGTCGTCGGTGCTTACCATCAGGCGGACGACGCCATTTTGACATGCAAAATATGTATAAGAAAAACATTTTTATAGATTTTTAGCACAAGCTTATAGTTGCTTAATTTGAGCTATGTTTGTGTAAAAATGGCTCATAATATAAAAATATTTAAGCATTTCTTTCTCATTGTATGTACAATATAAAAGATATATCAATTATAGTTATTATTATTATTTTCTAGACGCCGGCACCGCCGAGCAAGTGATACGACTGTGGATTCTGCCGCCTACTTTGCTCATTTCCCCAGACTTCCTCCTGGAGAATGGGTTTGGGTATCCCAGCAGTTTTATGGCGCCCCATGAAATCTTTTTGTTTATTTGTGCAATTATAGTTGAGGCAGATATTGTTCCTAAATTTACAATAGTAAAAGTCTATTAATAATGGGACTGGGATTAAAATGAATGAATTAGAATAAAATTAGTAAACCTATAACGCCTTTTTCAAAATAACTGATTCAATTCAAATATGTTTGAAGTTTGTATCGGTTCATTCACATTAATCAATATTTTTAATCATGTCATCTCATGAAGCTAAATCTGACACTTGTCATATGTGTAATAGATGAAATTTTGCACAGTCAAAATTGTCTTGCTGTACACTGCTCTTGAATTAATATGATATGGTTTGGGGAATTTAGCATACAATTTAAATAATGCAAATGATTATCCTAAGCCACAGCAAAATTTTTTTATAATTACAGTATATATGCTTACATAAAACTTAAAAATGATGCAGTAGGGCAGAGATTTATTTACCCTCAAATTGACTAGAAAGCATCAATCTGGGGGTAAATAAAAAATAAAAGGGTGTGATATGGTTGAAATTATGCTTGGCATTGAAGATGTAAGGCAGATAACAAATAAAATGTACCCTGGGCCACCAAAAAAACAATCTGCTGAATGCAATATTCTGAAAACGAAATTGACAATGTCTGTTGATGTACACCAAAATTTAATTTATACAAATATTATATACAGGATTTCAAATGGGCTACATCTGAGACCATGACAAGTGCTATGTACTTGTCATGGTCTGATCCTCAGTGTTCAATTCAAGGCAGTGTTCAATTAATAAGCTTTTTACCTTTCATAGTGTACTCGGAGAACTACATGTGCTCTGTAAGACTGGTTCTCCGTTATCACAGCATGTTCTTGATTAAGTGGTTCTAAGACACAAATACTTTTACTAGGCCCTCCATAAATTATCCATCCCTCATTACTTACAGCTAAGTTCGACACTAGGAACCAATTAGGCGATGGAAACAATAGGGTTTCATCCATGATGCTAGCAGAATAATTTAATGGTACCAGAAGCTAAAACCCAGAGTAATCTGTAAATTGAATAAGTGTTCTTATTAGCTACACAATTATGTACCCGCGATTATTTCAATTATAACCACCGGCTTTTGGTTGCACAAAACGTATTGGTTAGTTTTACTTATTTTAGACTTTGAGTTAGTTATATACTGACGGCCAATTCTGGTAAATCCTTTATTTCAATTCCCAATCTTAACAAAGGAAAACCAGTTATATCTTAGCACCCGAGCGTACTACAAAGCAAACGAACTTACGAACACCGGGCGCCCGAGAACAATATTATTTTATTTCACAGGCTGTCAAAGTCAGTCACTTCTTTTTTATTAATGTTTATGGCATGGCTCCTTTGGCCTTTTAGATTTCTTGGCTTGAGCAATGCTAAAATCAGCTACAATCAAGTACAGTACGCACCACGAGTCATGAAAGTGCGCAGACTACGATAATTAGGTGTCAGTTGAGGTAGGGGTGAGGGGCGGGACGAGTAACCATGGCAACGAGCGACGTGCAGTGATTCCTTGCCTCTCTCCACCCGCGCACGCACGGGGCTCGCCTTGGGTACCAGCGATAACACAAGTGTCACGTAATTTCATTCATCGGACAATACTTATTATAAATTATTTGTTTAGAACGACAATTTTATGTGTCTATTTTAAAAACAATTAAAAAGTATTGTAAGTGTACATAGTGTTAGATATATTTGAACTTAGTGTTTTTGTAAACAGTGTTGTAAAGAGGTTATATATAATAGGGTTTTTAGTGTTATTTTGAAAGAAGTGATTTTTTATTAGTATCTACAATGTCTCCGCCAACGAGTAAAAAATATAAATGTACTCTTAATAGACAAGCGAGAAAAATTGTGTATGACGTTTACTGCTTTATGAAAAATAAATTCAGTGGACTGAATTACGTTCAGCTGATGGCAGAGGTAGCTGAAGCTACAAAAGTTTCTAAATCTACTATATACAGGATAGTAAAGCAAGCTAACCAATCAGATTTACTAACGGTTTTTAGAACTCCCGGGAAAAAACGAAGTCGGGCATTTCTCATAACAGGTGTAGATAATTTTGACCAAGGGGTGATAAAACAAGCTATTCACAATTTTCACGTACCAAATAATGAGATTCCCACAGTTAAAAACTTTTATCTAAATTACAAGATGACATAAATTTTCGAGGATTGGAGACAAGTCTCCGTCGCATAATTAAAAACATAGGTTTAAGTTGGAAAGCCACTGAAAACAACAGAAAAGAAAAAGACAAGCGAAGGCATATCATTTAGGCCTGAAAGGTATAAGCCTCAGTTGTATGAGTTAGGAAAATTAAATAAAGAGACACACAAAAAATTGTGTATTGATAGAATACTCGGAGAACATAACCACGACGTTCTCCGCTTGCCACCGTACCATCCTGATCTCAATCCTATTGAGATGGCTTGGGCCGCAATTAAGGGTTACGTTAGTAGTAAAAACGTAGAGTGGAATAGCAAACGCGTAACAGATTTGATAAAAGAAAAGGTAGAGGCAATGGGGGCTAATGATTAGCAGAACCTCTGCAATAAAGTAAAGTCGATTGAAGAAGAATATTTCAAAAGCGACCATATAGTCGACCACATGACAGACGAATTAATTATACGGGTGGGACAAGACTCAGATAGCGACGACAGTGATTCTGATCAGGAAGATGTTGCCGAAGAGGATGAGATTTTCCCAGGCCCAAGTTCTGGAGAGCCATCCGATCCAGCTCAAGCTGCTGGCCCAAGCAAACTGCAGTTTCCACCAATGGAAGGTGTAATGCCGTTGAGTGACAGTGACACTGATTAACTTTTTATTTCAAGTGTATGTGTAGTTTTGTACCAAATAAACATAACAACATTTTTTTTTATTGTTATAAGCATTTCTATCCTATACACAGCGAATTTATATTGAATATCATTTACTACACGCGCACGATAAGTTGAGACCTGCGAGAAATGTTGTTCCCCGATTATTGTAATAATAAGTCTACAAATTATAACATTTAATAATATAAGATTAATTATTATAATATAGAATAATACAATAAGTTTTTTTTTTTACATCTGTACCAAATTATTACTGTGAGGTCACAGAGGTCAAGCCTCAACTTATCGTATTTATAGTACACTTTTCTCTTCGAATATACATGCGCAGTCGACGCCATTTTCTTTCATGACTCGTGGCGCGTACTTTAATTTGAATTTTTTTGTTATGTCAAATCGTTTGTTATGTCAATTTTGTCGTTTTCATGTCAAATCTTCAAATATAATACGTTCATTTTCGTACTTTAATCTTTTTTATTTAAAATAGGTAATTTCATTTATTGAATTTTCAACCGAATTTGACGATTTTATTGAATTATATTTTTTTTATACTATTTTTAAGTAATTTTTTTTCAGCTTTTAAAGATTCCAATATATCTTTAGTTAATTAAAATTGGGACATTCGAGTAGGTAGTTAGGTATTATATGTGGATTTTGGAAAGTAACAGAAAATACTTTAAAACACTTGTGCACGTTATGTTTAGGAAACCATCATTTTTACACATAAACTAGTAAAACCTCTAGTTTTGAATTTTATTTTATCAGAGTGGCGACTGCTACCTTCGTTATTTCCGCCAAAATCCGTGCAATAAGTCAGACGCCGGCCGAGTGGTCCGGGTACTCCGGGTAGCAAGGAGAATGTAATCACTACGTACATAAGTACGTACCAGATTTTGTCGCAAAGGAGCTGTACAAGCACCGGTGGGATTCGACCACGTCGACGTCACAAGACTGTTGAAGGATCGACGTTCGAAGAGACGTTCCTGAAGTCCAGCCTTGCCAATGTGTTGGCGATATTAGAGGCCTCTGATAAATCTCTCAGTGGGCTACAAATGGAATTATTGTTACTTCGTAGCAGTAATTCAGTAAGGAGATCGCCAGACCTGTAGCGCAATTCACAATTCTCGGATCAAAATATTCTACCGCGCAAATGTCATCGTTATTCATAGAACTCGAACATCGATGACATATGCGCGGTAGAGGATTTGGATCCAAGATTTGTGAATTGCGCTACTGGCCTCTAATAATGTCAATGTACTGTGAGGCGCGCTCAGCTGAATTTGATCCGACCGAGTCTCCGGTGACTGTGGCGTGAGCCTCGAATACGAACCCGCGTCCCACCGCTGCCTCTTACGTCGAGAACATGCCGACTACTGTCACGTTGCCAACTCCTCAGCCACGTGACTACGCAGCTGCACCGGTCAGCACCCCAACATCCGTCCAAACCAACGGTAGGAAACAGAACAGTTTCGCTCAAAGCAGTATTGCACCCGAGGCTTCGCGGAAGGAGCCTTGTGATGCAGAGGGTTTCACAGTAGTGATAAGAAGAAGAGGGAGACCTCCTGTAAGAAGCAGTGTGGTACTGCTTCAAGATCTATAGAGCAGCACTACCGCGCAGAGAGTCTAACTACGATGGTCTAAGTATCCCGAGTGCACTACAACGCGATGGTCGTAGACCACCTCTGCAAGAAAACCGGGTTGACTTTGAAAGTGGAGGAGCTGGACTCACATCACAATGTGAATTTCAACTCTTTTGTGGTGAGGGTTCCTTCAGGACGGATCGCCTCCATGAGTCCCGACTTTTGGACTGACAAGGGTAAATTTCCAACGCTACAGAGAACGCCGAATTAGTTTATAACAGCTGTAACTTTTCTTGTGTTGCCTGAAAATATTGAATTTTTATCTAATTATTTTTTACAGGTTAGGTTAATAAAAATAAAAAAATAAATATCCATCACGCCTTATCCCCGAAGGGGTGGCAGAGGCATATTATATATGCCCACTATAGATTAATAATAATAAATTATTTATTTCGTTAATATTTAGGTTTAATAACACTAAATTTTTATAAAAGTGAAAGTTAGTATGGATGCTTGTCACTATGTCACGCCAAAATTACTGAATAAATGTAATTGAACCTTATAATAATATAGTGTGACGTCATGACTACCTGCGGCGCAGTGCTTGATTTAGGAGCAGTGACCTAACGTCCTCCGTAACGCCACATATAAGGGGCCCCAATGGCGGTCCTCGCCCCTTCTCTGCTGCAGCTGCTCGACAAAGTGACGTCTCTCTCTTTATCTTGGGACACGTCTCAACGATTTCGCCTACTGAACCCACCGCTCTTCAATTATCTTCTAAGCTTACTTAATTTCTAAATTCCTACCTTCTCATTGCTTTGTACAACGTTAACTAAATAAATGCTCATGTTCTTGCTAATGTATTTTTCCTTCATCTCTGTGCGTAAGTCATATAGTAACCAGGCCATAAAATATTTACTAAAAATAGAGATGTCGGACGCAGGTCCGGTGTTCCCAACTTAGGGATTCTACCCCCAAATTTAGGGGGTAAATCAGTAGGATGGGATATATTTAGGGGCGTTATATTTATAGGGTTGATTTTGGGGATTTCTTATTTAATAATATTTATTTAACAACACACCCTCGATTCGTCAATCCTAACGCACAACGGTCAAGGATAACCTCTACTAATTGTAATGGAGCAATGACGAACCGAACTCCTCAAAAAAAGGGATGTAGGACTGGGATAAGGAAACCAAACCCTCCATGTTGTAAATTTTTTTGCATTTCAGCTGAGCAATCTTTAAAATACCTCGTGTGTATGCGAAACCGACTAAATGTCACCTTGATTTTGCCCCAAATCGCAAACTATTGATTGGCAACTGTGCAATACTTACAGAGACCACTTTACTGCTTAAAGTAATCAATAATATATGCATACCAATACTCTAGTTTGCAACGAAAACTGTACTGACCACGAGCGAGATTCTGCAAACGATCACTGCATCAAGCAAGACTCGCTACAGCTGGTCCTCGGATGGGTTACCACTATGTGGCACTTCCATTCGCGAACGATTCCGGGTTTCGGAAGGCACGTTAATCCGTTAGTCCCGGTTGCTTGTCATGAATATGAAGATGCTCTGGTGGATGTGTGGAGTCACGCGAATAGACTGCCTCGTTGCGTCGCTGGTATGGTCAAGACTTGTAGCAACCAACGGGCTACGTGGGAAACAAATATCTAGTCATGTCGGCCCCACCAGGTCCCGGTAAAAGGGAAAAGCCCAAGAAGTGCTGGCTTGAAGTAGTAATTATTGACATGCATGCTGATAGTCACACTACAGAGGATGCTAACGACCGTGCAAAGTGGAGGATAGAAAGTAGGAAAGTGGACCCCGGGCGTCATGAGACACAACTCGGACAGACGTTTGGATGATGATGATTACGCATTTATCCCCGAAAAGATGGCAGAGGCATATTATACGCCTATATTTCACGGTGTGCCTTTTTGTCCCACGTATCCAATAGGTGGTGAGTCTATTGCTGTATTGAAATAGACCAACGCAGGCTGCCTGCTGTTAATTTTTTTAAGCCGGCCATTATGTCTTCCACTTGACTTAACTACTAACATGTTACTGGCAACCACCTCCAACGGCCCAACGTGTCTTCCGAAGTAAAGCGGTCACTCATCCATACACAGTCATAGTAAACTTGCTTAACGCAGTGATCGTTCATAAAACACTGAGTTAGTGGGGTCACGGGCGTTTCAAAACCTTTAGTTCTTATATTTTTAATAAAAATATTTTAAGAGGAATTTTTAAGTAATTGTAGCAGTTTCAGGGGTTTTTAACTTAGCTTTATGGGTAAATATTTTGGAGAGTTGGTAACATTGATGTAGACGGCCATTTTGTGTTTAACTCTCATCCAGCTCACTGTTCAACGTAAGAAACTTTTTATTTTATTCAAATAATAAGATTCTAAGGTTTGCTGGTTGTTATTTCACTTTTAAACAACACATTTTAATAAAACAATCATAAATATCTCTCTTCCCAAATCAAAATTTCATCTTCGAGTAGTTATTAACCACGTGTTGTAGAGATGTGTGAAAAAAAAAATATTGCGTACTCTGCTTGTGATTAAAAGAAATTAAATCTATATTTTTCAGAATGGCGGACGCAGCTCCAGCCGGTGGACGTGGTGGTTTCCGCGGTGGGTTTGGTTCTCGTGGTGGTGATAGAGGCCGTGGCGGCCCACGAGGCCGTGGACGCGGACGAGGTCGCGGCCGTGGTCGTGGTAAAGAAGATCAGAAAGAGTGGGTTCCTGTCACCAAGCTGGGTCGTTTAGTCCGTGACGGAAAGATCGATAAACTTGAGAGCATCTATCTTTTCTCACTCCCAATAAAAGAATTTGAGATAATCGACTTCTTCCTTGGTCCATCTCTGAACGATGAGGTGCTCAAGATCATGCCTGTGCAGAAGCAGACCAGAGCTGGCCAGAGAACTCGTTTTAAGGCGTTTGTTGCCATTGGGGACCATAATGGCCATATTGGTTTGGGTGTGAAGTGCAGTAAGGAAGTCGCCACTGCCATCCGTGGTGCTATCATCCTAGCCAAACTGTCAGTCTTACCAGTTCGCAGGGGTTACTGGGGTAACAAGATCGGAAAGCCACACACTGTACCATGCAAGGTAAGATCTATTTTTTTCTCTTTACCATTTAAATTAAATTATAATCTTGACTCAAAAGTTATTAGGCTCTCTCTATTTAATGATGATACTGATATAATCATTTGCGGTACATTCTGATATCCATTGAAGATAGTCAAAATCTGATTTTTTATCACAGCTTTTTGAATATTATCTTACGATTTCACAGCATTTATGTTCTGTTTTTATAATTTCAGGTTACAGGCAAGTGTGGTTCTGTCACTGTAAGGTTGATTCCTGCCCCTCGTGGTACAGGCATTGTATCTGCCCCAATTCCAAAGAAGCTACTTCAGATGGCTGGAGTCCAGGACTGCTACACTTCTGCTCGTGGCTCCACTGGCACTCTTGGTAACTTTGCCAAAGCTACGTATGCTGCTATTGCCAAGACCTATGCATACCTAACCCCAGATTTATGGAGAGACATACCTCTTACTAAGTCTCCTTACTCAGAGTTCAAAGCTTAGTGTTTTGCACTGAAATATAAAAAATGTCATGGTGATTTGTGTTTGATTCACATCCCATCCTAGAATGATTTTAGGCAAACAAATGTTGAAAAATTATTGGCTTAACAATATTTAGTGCTACAGCATGAAACAAGTGTGTATTCAATTCATTCAAATGCCAATGGAAAATGAAACAGTTATGTAGTGAATGACCCAACTTGATGTAAAACTGAAGTCTGTTGTATTTAAATATGATTTCTTTTTATTAGTAGACAAGTTATATGTAATTAGGAGAGTATGCAGCAGCACAGTGTAAACCATGGTATAGTAGTTTAGTGAAACAACCGTATAAGGGGATTATATTATTACACTCCTGCTACTACCCAGGTGAGCAGAGTGGTAATGATAAACTGCTAAAAAAGGCAATCATCCAGTAGTTTTGTAAAATTAATAAATGTCAAGTATGTGCTACAAAGTACAGGGTTTGTTGAAATATATCACAGGCATTGCCGCAGGGCTAATCTAGAATCTATATCTAGTGGTTCTGTGAACTGTAGACTTCGGAGTAAATTCAGGAAAAAGCAATATTTTTTTGGTTTGTGTTAATTATTACCAGCCGTTTCATCTTTCTAAAATAGCCCTAAATTTAATAAGGACAATAGAAAATCTTCAAACAATTTGAGCCCGGACCTCCCGCATGGTAGCCGGGTCTGCAGACCATTACGCCACGGGGACGCTTGGTCTCAGCAGCACACTTCAAGCCAATATCACGCCATACCGTTTTGAGCGCGCTGGCGAACCACTACGGGACCATTTCCCCTCCCCTGCCTTCATTTCCCCCCCGATCAAAAAACCCTCGCCAAAAGTTTTTGGCTGTAACAAGGATTGTCCATGCCAAGTTGCATGCAAATCCGATGTAGACTGAACAGTCGGACATCGATAACATTTTTTCCGTACCAGTGGACTTAAGGGGATTACCTCGCTCAAATCCCAAAAACAAGGTAAGTTTAAAGAAGATTGCAGATGAATCCGTTTGTGCGTTTCCCTTATAAAAAATATATGGTATATTTAAGGTCATCACAAATACATTGTATTGTTTAAACATTTTAATAAACTTCCTTAAAATTTGATAAAAAATCTTATTAAATAGGTCCTTTTTCAACCTAAATTGTAAATTTTCTCTGTAACGGCTAAATAGTTAGGCATGAATTTTGTATCAAATAATATGTACTGACATATTTCACAATTTGTATTGTTTTTTTTTCTAATTTCTTTTAATATTTTTAAATTATGAATAAAAATCCGAAACCTCACCAGCACCCCGCTTGAAGCAGCTCCGCTAAGGCCTGTGACGCTTACTCGGGACGCGTTACTTTGGCGTTACTTCAGTGTCTCGATGACTCTTGTGACGGGTGGACTATACGCGCGTTATTTTTTCCAAATAAAATCTAAAAGTCCACGTTTTGAATGTTTTACGAATGAAATCTTGTTGTAAATAGTACAAATATAATAATTGCGTAAAACAACATTAGTAATTAAGTTTGTAAATATATTAGGGGATGAAGAGTAGAAGCGTGCACGTCGCCATCCCTGCCAGCTACGGCTGCAATTCTACTCCAACACGAGTGCCACCAGGGCGAACTATGCTAGGGCGTGCCCCCGAGGCGACGCGCACCAGTTCGTCCCCGCTGGTGCGAAAAGTGTGAGCCAGAGCGGCGTAGGGGACCGCCACCCTACACGCGCGGCCCGACACGGCGGGAAGTGGAGGATGGAGTGCAGGGTAGCTGCGTGGAATGTTAGGGGAGGAATGCAAGATAAGATGAATGAGTTGATGGATGTTATGAATGAGAGAAAGTTAGATGCAGTGTGCTTGACAGAGACCAAGCGCAAGGGCAGCGAAGTCTTGGAGCTCCCGGGTGGGATGCTCGCGCTTTGGTCTGGAGTACCAGAGAGCGAGCATGGCAGTCGGGGGGTTGGAATTTTGCTGTCCTCGCGATTGGCCTCCGGTATGTATGAGTACAAACTGGTAGGTCCTAGAATCCTCTGGATCCGTGTAAAACTTGGTTTGACGAAGATTTTCCTGGTAGCTGCTTACGCGCCAGTATCTTCGTCGAACGCGAGTGAGCTAGAGGACTTCTGGGAGAGTATGAGAGAAGCTCTAAATGTGATAGAAGGAAATGAAAAACTTATAGTATGTGGAGACTTGAATGGATGGGTGGGTACCGCTCGCAATGGTTTTGAGTCGGTACTCGGGAAGTATGGGGATAAAAGGGTGAACGACGCTGGCAAGCTAATACTGGCATATTGTAAGGAGAAGGATTTGTTTGTGGCGAACACAATGTTCAACCACAAACAAATTCATATGTATACGAGGAGATGTAAGTCAAAGAGAAGCATGATAGATCTATTCCTAATGGATAGTCGGCTCCGTAAACAGGTGATGGACACGAGGGTTTATCGAGGCGCTGAGCTGGGATCAGACCACTACCTAGTCATAACTAGGATTAGGGGTCTGTTCGCGGGTTGGCGTCATCGTACCGAGTGTCCTGAACCTGGGCCGACTTATAGCATCAAAAGCTGGAAGCTGCAGGATGCATCCATTAGGGATAAATATAATGAAAGGGTAGCCGAAAAGCTTGGCGACGTCAATGTAAGCAGTGAGAATGTGGAAAGTGTATGGCAGAACCTTAGGGACAGTATGATAAATGCCGCTGTGGAAGTGTGTGGAGAAACGAAAAGAGGCAGTAGTAATAAGCGTGATGCATGGTGGAATGAGGAAGTGAAAGAAGCAGTTCGAATGAAGAAGAAAGCATGGCTAGACTACTTAGCCTCGCGGAATGATTTTAATATGAAAGAGAGATACAAGCTGCAGAAAGTTAACACGAAGGCACTGATAGAAGAAGCTCGTGAAAGGTGCAGAATGAAAGCGGATGAAAGGTTGTCGTCCAATTTCCGGGATAATGCCAAGCTCTTCTGGAAAGAGGTAGGCAAGACCCGGAGTTGTTCGGCAATCTGCAGTATGAATAAAGTGCTTAGTGTTAACAATGACGTCCTAACAGACCAAAGTGACGTCCTGCAGAGATGGAGTGAATATTATGGAAAGATGTATGCAAGAAAAGACAGAGATGCCACATCGGGAAGTGGAGCTCACTTCGATGCTCCGGATCCCGATGTCATTGAAGTCATTAGTATGAAAGAAATAGAACAAGCGATAAGAAGTATGAAATGTGGTAAGGCTGCGGGAAAAGACAGAGTTACTGCTGAGATGATCAAGTACGGTGGGTCGCGTGTCTGGGACACACTTTGTCTGTTATGCAACTTGTGCTGGCGGACGGGTGAGGTCCCAGATGACTGGCGAGTAGCAGTTGTAGTACCTCTTTACAAAGGGAAAGGCTCGCGCCTAAACTGCTCCAGCTACAGGGCGATCAGCTTGGTCAGCTTAGCTAGTAAGGTGTATGCAAAGGTTATAACGGCACGAATGCAAGAAAAGTCTGAAAGGTATTTATGGGAGGCTCAATGCGGATTCCGACGTGGAAGAGGTTGCATGGATCAAGTGTTTTCTCTCCGCATGATCGCGGAAAAGTTTCTGGCTCTTAGCCAGAAGGTTTTCTGCGCTTTTGTGGATCTAGAGAAAGCATTTGATAACGTTGTGAGAGAAACGCTGTGGGACTTGCTGCCAGGATATGGTGTGGACGGCTCGCTACTGCGGGCAATACAGTCGCTTTATAGGGACTGTAAGGCTTGCGTGCGAGTAGGGGGGGATGTGTCACCTCTTTTTGATGTCTGTACAGGCGTCAAACAGGGATGTGTCATGTCCGCCTGGCTGTTCATAGTGTATCTGGACAGTTGCCTGCAGAAGTTGAAAGATTTTAATATGGGTGTGAATTTGGGTGACTTTACAGTAAACTGTCTGCTGTACGCTGATGATGCGGTGCTCATGGCCTCATCAGAAGCCGACCTACAGGCATTAGTCACTAATATGAAAGAGGGGTGTGAAAGTAAGGGTCTCCGCATGAATGCAAGTAAAACTAAGGTTCTAGTATTTGAAAGAGGTGACGTAAGAACTAAATGCGAGATTAGGGTAAACCAGGAACGTCTAGAGCAAGTGAATGAAATTGTGTATTTAGGAAGTATGTTTAGCGCGGATGGAAGATGTGATTCGGATGTAGAACGGCGAGTAGCTGCCGGAAACAAAGTTAACGGTGCTTTGTCCCAGTTAGTAAAGCGACAAAGCATCGTAAAAGAAGCACGAATGGCGATTCATAACGCAGTGCTAGTGCCAACTTTGCTTTACGGTAGTGAAACCTGGGTATGTCAGCAGATGCATGAAAGTAAATTGAATGCTGTGGAGATGCGATCACTTCGAAAATTGTGCGGCGTTACCTTGGCCGACCGAATACGTAACGAAGTGATACGCAATATGGCAGGTTTGAATGAAAGTGTCAGCGTTAAGCTGGAAAAGGGCGTGCTCCGTTGGTTTGGACACGTCCAACGAATGAGTGAGGAACGATTGACGAAGAATATATATTGTTCAAAAGTAGAGGGTAGAAGGAGTCAGGGAAGGCCGAGACTTACATATGAAGACCACGTGAGCAGATTGCTCAAAAACGGAAAGGTCAAAAGTACTCGGATACCCAGACGTGCGTGTATGAAGCGATTGATGAATCTCGAAGAAGCGAAAGAAGTATGCATGGATCGCGAAGCCTGGCGATCTGTCCTCTCTGACTACCCCGTCAGGGATACAGCGTGAAGATAGTTAGTTAGTTAAATATATTTAAAGTAGTTTGTAATTTCGTTTTGTTTTTTCAACCGATCATAGAGTAAGCCTGACTATGCCTAAATATAAGAATAAAAGTAAGGTGAAGCGTGGCCGAGCTCTCCAAAACTATTGGTAAGTACCTACCCTATTGAGTACATTAATTCTATTGTGTTTATTTTTTATCGTTTTAAGCTATCTTGAGAATTTTGAATGACGGAGGATGGAGACCTTGGTGACTGATGATGTCACCTACCTGATGGTGGACTACGAAGGTGGGTATACGAACCCAGTGCCGACGCTACGTAGAACCAGCGTGTTTGGACTCATTCGAAATGTCTCATGGAGACCTTGGTGACTAATGATGTCACCTACCTGATGGTGGATTACGAACGTGGGTATATGATCTCAGCGACGGCACTACGTAGAACCATCGTGATTGTACTCATTTGAAAGGTATCATGGTGACCTTGTTGACTAATGATGTCACCTACCTGATGGTGGATTACGAAGGTGGGTATAGGATCTCAGTGACGGCACTACGTAGAACCATCGTGATTGTACTCATTTGAAAAGTCTCATGGAGACCTTGGTGACTGATGATGTCACCTACCTGATGGTGGATTACGAACGTGGGTATATGATCTCAGCGACGGCACTACGTAGAACCATCGTGATTGTACTCATTTGAAAGGTATCATGGTGACCTTGTTGACTAATGATGTCACCTACCTGATGGTGGATTACGAAGGTGGGTATAGGATCTCAGTGACGGCACTACGTAGAACCATCGTGATTGTACTCATTTGAAAAGTCTCATGGAGACCTTGGTGACTGATGATGTCACCTACCTGATGGTGGACTACGAAAGTGGGTATATGATCTCAGTGACGGCGCTACGTAGAACCAGCGTGTTTAACCTCATTTGAAAGGTCTCATGGACACCGTGGTGACTAATGATGTCACCTACCTGATGGTGGACTACAAAGGTGGGTATACGATCTCAGTGACGGCACTATGTAGAAATATCGTGATAGGACTCATTTGAAAGGTCTCATGGAGACCTTGGTGACTGATGATGTCACCTACCTGATGGTGGACTACGAAGGTGGGTATAGGATCTCAGTGACGGCGCTACGTAGAAACAGCGTGTTTGGATCCATTTGAAACAGGTCATGGAAACTTCACCAAACTAATAGCAAAAAATATTACTTTAGCTCATTTAAGTTATTATTTTTCAGGCAATTAAGAAACCAGCAAAACTCCGAATCACAAAATCAGGAACTTCAGCCATTAACAGATACACACGATCTGTCTAGTATGGCAGTTGATGAGGGGGCAGAGCAAATTATGCCGGTAACTTATTTTGTTTGCTTACACTGCGGTATATGTTCGATAATTTCCCTAGCTAATTTAATTTGACACTGTATTGTTAAAATGTTTGTTTTAGGTTGAAGAAGATGAAGAAGATTTACCAAATTTGATTATTGAAGAACAAGAATCACAAGCAGAAACAAAAAATATATCTGGAAGACGAATTATAGTTATAGCTTACTTCTTTTCCAAAATACAAGAAATAGGCGGCCATGGTGCTTTTAACTGTGGTATACAAAGTTTGAAACTTATAGGAGAGAAACGTAGACGAAAATATGTGCGTACTTCAAGAAGAAAGCCTACATGCACCACCTTCACAAACACTTATCCTAATAAATGACCAACCGACCTGTTCACGATATTTAAATTTCAGTGACTTTTAACGGTAAGAGTTTGAGATTTTGTCATTATTATACAATTAATTAATAATTATAATAATTGTTTGACAGTGATAAAGAAAATAAAGGTGATTATTTATAGCTTATTGTTCATTTTGATAATAAACCTAACTATTTCTGTTACTGAGATCCAATAAGCACTTACCTGGTCATCATCAGACCTTCAGAATGTACCATGTAGTATCACCAGTGCTCAATTAGATAAATGTTGAAAGCTAGGTCATCCTAATTATTTCCGTTACTGAGAACCAATATCCACTTACCTGGTCACCATCAGACCTTCAGAATGTACCATGTAGTATCCCCAGTGCTCAATTAGATAAATGTTGAAAGCTAGCTCATCCTAACTATTTCCGTTACTGAGAACCAATAAGCACTTACCTGGTCATCATCAGACCTTCAAAATGTACCATGTAGTATCACCAGTGCTCAATTAGATAAATGTTGAAAGCTAGGTCATCCTTACTATTTCTGTTACTGAGAACCAATAAGCACTTACCTGGTCATCATCAGACCTTCAGAATGTACCATGTAGTGGCACCAGTGCTCAATTAGATAAATTTTGAAAGCTAGGTCATCCTAACTATTTCCGTTACCTACTGAGGACCAATAAGCACTTACCTGGTCATCATCAGACCTTCAGTATGTATCATTTATTAGAATGAAAGCTATGTCAGCAGGCATATTTCATCGTGTAGTTAAAAATAAATTATGATGTAGACAAATAAATATAAAATATAAACTATGATAGACTAGAAAAAGACAAGACTACAAAAACCAGACGAACATAATTTATTAGAGCTCTCAGAGAGCAAATGAAATAGGCAAAAACGATAACAACTCTGCGACACATCTGTGTTCTTGTATAATCTTCAGTTCGTTTTTTTTTGTAGTACGGTCGTTGGTCGGTAGGTGGCGCCAAAAAACAAATACTAGTACAGGGATCAAATCTTCAAGGTCAATGGGCAAAGTAATGGCCTTAAAACGGAGACTCGCGTCGGTTCGCTTCGCTCCCCTTCTTAGTCAGAAAGCTGAGGAGTTTGTTTGATTGAACGCACTAATCACAAGAATTAAAAAAATATCTGTTGAATAGCCCAGAGGAAATCTATCCACACAATGCGGACTTGTGCCGTCCAACATCTAGCAGGGCCTGTAACACAGGCATTCTTAAATTATATAAATAAAAAAATAAATATCCATCACGCCTTATCCCCGAAGGGGTGGCAGAGGCATATTATATGCCCACTTTTCACCGTGTGGATTCCTGTCCCACGTAATAGGTGGTGAGCCCATTGCCGTGTTTAAATAGACAGACGCAGGTTGTGGCTACCTGCTGTTGAAATTTTCAAGCCGCCCATAAGGCCTTCAACCAGGCTTAAAGACTGCCATTTTACTGGCTACCGGGACCAACGGCTTAACGTGCCTTCCGAAGCACGGAAACGCTCGCAAATGTAAATGCCACAAAGTGGTCACCCATCCGAGGACCAGCCATAGTGAAAGTTGCGTAACTCAGTGATCGTTTACAGAACACAGACCGCGAGGCCACGAGCGCTTCTTTTTATATAAAAAGCAAGTAATATTAAAAGTAAAAATGTAGGTAAGGACTTTATTTGTATTTATTTATTTATCTATCGCGCCTTATCCCCGAAGGGGTGACAGATGCATATTATATGCCCACTTTTCACCATGTGTATTCCTGTCCCACGTAACAGGTGGTAAGCCCATTGCCGTGTTGAAATGACGGCCCGCTGTTGAAATTTTATAAGCCTCGGGAATAAGGCCTTCAACTTGGCTTAACGACTGCCATTTTATTGGCAACCGGGACCAACCGCTTAACGTGCCTTCCGAAGCACGGAACTGGGGTGGGTCAAAGGGCCGAATAAAAAAAAAAAAAAAACTAACTATCTTCGCGCTGTATCCCTGACGGGGTAGTCAGAGAGGACAGATCGCCAGGCTTCGCGATCCATGCATACTTCTTTCGCTTCTTCGAGATGCATCAATCGCTTCATACACGCACGTCTGGGTATCCGAGTACTTTTGACCTTTCCGTTTTTGAGCAATCTGCTCACGTGGTCTTCATATGTAAGTCTCGGCCTACCCTGACTCCTTCTACCCTCTACTTTTGAACAATATATATTCTTCGTCAATCGTTCCTCACTCATTCGTTGGACGTGTCCAAACCAACGGAGCACGCCCTTTTCCAGCTTAACGCTGACACTTTCATTCAAACCTGCCAAATTGCGTATCACTTCGTTACGTATTCGGCCAGCCAAGGTAACGCCGCACAACTTTCGAAGTGATCGCATCTCCACAGCATTCAATTTACTTTCATGCATCTGCTGACATACCCAGGTTTCACTACCGTAAAGCAAAGTTGGCACTAGCACTGCGTTATGAATCGCCAGTCGTGCTTCTTTTACGATGCTTTGTCGCTTTACTAACTGGGACAAAGCACCGTTAACTTTGCCGAATAAATTAAATAAAATAAAATGTGTTTATTTTAGATGTTAAATTTGGAAGAAATTTTGAACCCGTTGCCTTTTTAGTGAAGTGGTAACAAAATGGCTAAAAGGACACTAATTAGCACGACCAATTAAAGTTCTGGTAGTCTCGGACTTTATTTGTAGACCAATCAAAATAAAACTAACTAACTATCCTCACACTGTATCATCAGACATTCAGACAGATCGCCAGGCTTCGCGATCCATGCATACTTCTTTCGCTTCTTGAAGATTTATCAATCGCTTCATACACGCGTCTGGGTATCTGAGTACTTTTGACATTTCCGTTTTTGAGCAATCTTTTCACGTGGTCTTCATATGTAAGTCTCGGCCTACCCTGACTCCTTCTACCCTGTACTTGACTAAACAACTTAAAAATAAACGTTAATTAAAATAACTTTATATAAAAACTTAAAATAGGAACGTAGGTTGGATATTTTCCAACCATAGGCCGGTCGCTAAAGGATTTTACCCACAAAACATAATTCTATGGTTTTATTTTGGGATTTTATCTAAAATTAACATGTCCCTCTGAAACGACTCATTACTAATGCTGTTACGAGAATATAAAACACGGACAGACAAAATAGAAGAAAACCAAATTATCAACTTAAACATTTAATCGTAATCACACTGTAATCTTCATTAGTTTTATCTTGAACTAAAAATGGGAACGAAGGTATTCCGTGGCACGCGGCGCCATATTCGCCTTTCTTTGATAACGCTATTACAGCTCCCATAAAACTTGGATAATGCGATGCTATTCTTTTGATTGCAACATTCGCTGCATCAGTTGGTGTGTTGCCTCTTCGCATTAGATCAACCGCCAAAAAGCTGGAGAATAAAGTTAAATAGGTAAGCCAATAAATAAATATATCGTGGGGCCAACTCACACTACGCCATCTGATTCCAAACGTAGCAGAGCATGGTAACCAGATAAATGATAAACATACTTATATATTTCAAAATACATACATATTATAGATAAGTAACACCCAGACACAGAGTAAACCATCGTGCTCATCACACAAAGTTTTCTCCTGGGTGGGAATCGAACCCACGACCTCTTGCGTAGCAGTCGGATACACTCCCAACGCGCCACAGAGGCAGTAAAAAAATAAATCAATTATTTACACAACAACAACCCCCCAGAGTTTTCTGTGCATAGGATGTACTGGCAGGGGTGTATGAGGCCCCTCCACAAGATCTCCGGAGCACAAGCGACTTCACCTGCTTGCGGTGTACTCGCTAATCGACAGACACAGAAGTTCATACTGGGTTAGGTTGGAAGGTCAAAAGCAGCCGCTCCAACAAAGCCAAAAAATTAAAAGCCATACGATAGCTGCTCCTAGCCGCCAAATGCAAGTGAACTCCACCCAGGTTTTAAATCCGGTAGTTTGGAAGCAACTGGGAAAATACTTAAAATGAAGAGGATGTTCTACAGGTTACAGGAATATCAAAATGCCCAATAAGAACCGGTCAAGCACGAGTCGAACTCGTGCGCCGAGGGTTCCGTAAAAAAATTGTACCTTACCAATTAGATTAATTGCGAACTCCAATGCAACATCAGAAGTACCTATAGAATTCCTATACCTACCATACCAACCCTCAGTCTTTTATTCAAAGTGCGTGCTGGTTGGTTGCTGCTAGGAAGTGGACAAAACCTTTAATCTATGCTAATATTATAAAGCTGAAGAGTTTGTTTGTTCGGTTGAACGCGCTAATCTCAGGAACTACTGGTCGGATTTGAAAAATTATTTTTGTGTTAGATAGCCCATTTATCGAGGAAGGCTATAGGCTATATATCATCGCGCTACTATTCTGGAGAGCGAGGCAGTATTCATAAACGTCGACAAATCGGGCAAATTTTTATGCATTATGGTAGAATTTATAAGCGACGGGATATAATAGGTGCGACGGGATTCGAAGTATGTCACGGGCGAAGCCGGGGGGTCACCTACTGTTCATGTAAAATGAGTTCTGTGTTAATATAAAGAGCAAAAAATAAATTGTTGATATAAATAAAATAAATTAACCGTTTATTCGACACGCACAAAATCAAATACTGATATAAATAAAATTTTACAATTATCGCAACACTGTGCGTGCCCGAAAAGGCGCCATCTCAGCTCAAGCTGCACTAACTATGCAAAAAAGTTAGACAGCGCTGATTTTCAGCTGACGCCTATGAGGGACGTCACTCACAACGGCAATCCGACAGTTAAAAATTTCAAAATTAAACAATAATCCTTAATCAAAACAAATAAAAAAAAAAAAACTTGTCTTATAAGTAACCTTAATCATAAACAGGAACTCAATTACAAAGAAAAACATAATATAAAATAAAAAATTTAGTTCAAAATAAATAAAAAAAAAACAAAAAAAAAATTACAGTGCTCTGCAAAAGAAAAAGGCTGTATGAGCCCAGTTTCGTTGCCTGACAAGCTTAGGGCTAATCAGCGCTTATTATTCTAACTGCGCTCACCGAATCGACGCATAGTAAACGTAGTGATTACATGCCTTGCTCCGTGGCGTCGTTCGTCTACCCTCTATGGTCAGACTGCCCGCATAACATAAATAAACATGGCGATCAATGTTGGACATGACATGGTTCAATACAAACCCCAAAAATTTGATATTTACAAATAGAATTATAGAAATAAAATTTACACAAATAGTAGAAAACAAATCCAGGCAAATCACAAAGTGATCATAATTCAACTGTCACCAGTAAGTACAACTTAAGTAGTGACTTAAAACCATAACCTTGTACAATTCACAACATTCCAAAACCTGTTTTAAACCTGTTTTACAGGGTTCTTGATGTCAACAACAACAAACGCCTCACCCATTCTCATGTCAATATTATGAGAAACAAACATCTATACACCCAACAAAACGATATAATTAGGCAAGATATCATGAGACACAGGAAAATAGTGTATCATACCAAAAATTTGATAGCGATTGTCGTGACTTGTATCAATCCGTTTTATTATGTAAAAAGAGTAAGTATTCATTTAGTTTTTAGTTTGTTTTTTGTCTAAGTAACAAATACTTTTTATATTTCACTCGAAATGAATTGATTGATTCAAGAACACGTAAAGGTGGCGGCAGATCGTTCCATATGCGACTGGACGCAAACTTAAAACTACCTCTATATGTTGTGGTTCTATGGCGAGGTATTAGCATTAAATATGCAGAGGCTCGTGTTTCATGTGTATTTGAGTTCCTTGACCAAGATAACTTCTCGTACAGGTACTGAGGTCTATGTGTTTGTACCACACCAAATAGCAGAGTGGCAAGATGCAACTTTCTACGATCAGCCATCTTAAGCATATTGCCCTTATCAAGGTATGGAGTTACGTGTGTTCTAGGTGGAATTGTGTAACAAAATCTTGCGCAGGCATTCTGTACACGTTGTATGAGCCTTTCGGTTCGTTTTAGAATACAACTACCATACACAGTGTCAGCATAGTTGAGCTTGGATAATATAAGCGACTCACATAATAATGTTCTAATGCTGACACTAATGTATGGACGTACTCTATACAGCAGCTTTAAACGAAAAAAGCAGTTCCGTACTGCTTGCAAGACGTGTGTTTCAAAGTGCAGTTTCTCGTCAAAGACAACCCCGAGATTACGCACCTCCGATACCTGTTCCACCCCAGCCCCATCAATATTAACTCCCAATGGCAATCGCCTCATCTGCTCGACCGTATGCCTTGTACCCACACAAATGAATTTTGATTTTCCAGGATTCAACACAAGTGAGTTCCTTTGAGACCATTCCGCTATACTACTCAAGTCTTCATTAATCTTGCTAACAGATTCCTCATAATCACAAAGTGGAAATGAATAATACAGCTGAAGATCATCGGCATAGAGGTGAAACCTGGAAAAAGCAATTGCCCCAGTCACATCAGCACTGTACAGAATGAAAAGCAATGGGCCGAGTATAGATCCCTGAGGAACGCCTCTTGTGACTCGCCGATGTGCAGAATCAACCATATAACCACTTTTGCAATCCTTAATCTGCACAAATTGAAAGCGATTACTAAGATAGCTATGGAACCACTTTACAACCTCTGGGGAGCAACCATAGAAAGTAAGCTTAGATAGTAAAAGTGAAATATTAATACTATCAAATGCCCTGGAATAATCCAGTAATGTGAGTACTGTACCCATACCCTCATCACTAGCATGTAACATATTATCAACCACATCTAAAAGTGCTGTTGCCGTACTGTGACCCTTCCGGAACCCTGACTGCATTGTTGGTAATATATTCAATTGCTCCAGATAGACACTAAATTGGTTGCTTATAAGTCTTTCCAAGATCTTTGACAGGGAAGACAATAGACTAATGGGACGTAGATCCTTGGGACTCACTGGATGTTGCACCTTAGGAATGGGCCTAACCTTAGCAGTCTTCCATGAGCCGGGAAAAGTTGATGTTGCAATTGACGTGTTAATTATGTGTGTTATAACTGAAAGAGTTTGCGGAAGTGTCATCAGTAGCATGTCAAGAGAGATCTCATCTGCACCCATGGCATTAGACTTAAGACTTTTTATGACCCTCTTCACACTTTCTTCACTAACCAATTCTAGCTGAAATTTACTGCAGCTAAATCGATTGAACTCAAAGTAGGAGAGGTCAGATATAGCCACTTTGTCGTTGCCCGGTATATTTAAGAAATATTCATTTATCCTATCTGCGCTTCCACAGGAGGCAGGTAGTACATTATCACTATTTCTGCTGGGTATAATATTTGCTTTAAGCTGTTTCCACAGTTTTTTTGGCCGATGAATATTTCTGTCTATTTGGGTTTTGTAATAAGCCTGCTTCTCTCTCTCCATTGCAGCTCGCACCATGTATTTGAGATCCTGATACAGTTCCTTATGCGTCTGCCGCTTGGTAGCTTTAGCTCTACGGTGATACTTATCCCTGAGGTGCATCATATCCCTGATAGTGTCCGTGATCCAAGGATAGCCCCTCTCTTTTAAGAGTAATCTCTTTGAGGGAGCATGTAAGTCAAACAGTTCAATAATGTATTTACTTAATGTTTGCACCATACAGTCAACATCACTCAGATACATAATGGATTCCCAGCTAATACTGTTAAGATCATACTCAAACCTCTCAGCCAAAATGTCATGTAGTGGTCTATATATGATCCACTGCGGTTCAGGCTTTTCGACTTTAAAGTTGATCTCAGCAATAACCATAGCATGTCGACCAAGCTCTGGAATATGCTCCACCAATACATTGATTACTTGAGCATCTGTACAAATTAGATCAATTAGAGTAGCACTGTGATCTGTAAAATGTGTTGGCTCTGAAACACAGTTTTTTAGACTCATGCTAACCAAAAAAGACTCCATCAGCCGGGTCTTGCAATCCTCCCCATCCAACAAATTAATATTAAAGTCACCCAATAAAACTATTTTATCTGCTCCAGTGAATGATGAAACTGAATCAGTCATCGCATCTATAAATATGTTTGGGTTAAGCCTTGGCGGCCTGTAAGCAGTGCCAACTATGATAGACTGCGAGTTAAGACTGAGTCTTAACCACATTTGCTCCACATAGCGGGTTTCCGGGTGTGTTTCGTTATGTACATTCAGACCGCGACGCACATAGAATCCGACCCCACCACCATCACCATCACATATGTAATTAGGACGAGGAATATATCTTAGCCTATAGTTGGGCACTCTAGGCGCCCGGTCTTGCTCGCCATCTCTGATCCACGTCTCGTTTATTGCCATAATGTCAACAGCGTGTCTCTCCATAGCCACTAAAAATTCCTCATGCCCAGTATTTAGTGACCCAGCATTAAATAATCCCACCTTCAAACTCTTCTGTTTTTTATCATACATATTTGCTTTGTTTTCTATTTATTCTACTATTACTTTCACCATTCATTTCACTATTCATATGACTCAATACCAGCTTATCTTTATATACCATGCTGTAGAAGATCATTAATGCTATATGTGATGGACTCCAACAAATAACACACACAACCACCGTCAAGTCTTTATCGTCACATGTGAAAAAATACCCAAACCCATTTAAACTATAGGTACAGCACACAAAGAGAGCAATCTGAGCCCTATAGACATCCTCTTTATATGTACAAATTCTAATTGCATTTGTGTGAATAATTTTTGTGCAGATAGAGTAAGTAATTCTTATTTTAACACTTGAAGCAACCACAATACACGCCGCAAAGGACCAGACCACAGTTAACAAGGCAACAGTAGCATTATCATTATTGACATCAAAAACCCTTGCCAGTGTATTCATTAAGCACAAAACAAAAAAGTTTACATAATAATTTAGCAAGTAAAATAATAATAATAATATTGCAATAACAAAGTCAATTCCCAATCCTATGCAGCATAGACTATGGAGTGACCTCGCCAAGCGCATCGGAACCAAAAACCCCACCAAGATCCGATTCCGAGTGGATGACGTACATTCGTTTACCCTCGGCCTGCCTCACGCAGATTCTTCCGTTTCTCGTCCAAGAATACTTCCAACCAAGACGTCCTGCCGCTTGTCGCACGCGATAAAACAATATTTTGTTCCGTTTAGTGAGTCTCTCATTAAGAAAGAAGGGGCGTGGAGGGGCCGAGAGCCCAAAGTCGGCGGTAGTGGCTCCTCGGCGCACACGCGCGCTCTTCAGCAGCTCATCGCGCAGGCGCCGACGCGCTAGTCGCACCACCAGACGTCGCGGCCTGCCCTCCCCGCCACCCCCACTCGTCTGGTCTACTCCACCAGCCGACCCCATCCGCCTTGCCGGTGGACCCACTCTCTCAGCAAATACGATGTCTCTCGGTTCTATTTGTACTCCGAGTTTCCTTGCCATAACCTCAACAAGATGCGCCGCGTTTTCACCCCCCTCCTCGGGTAGGTTAGTGACCTCAAGATCAGACGACAGCAGCTCCTGGTCCCGCTCATTAAGGTCCCACTTCAGCGCCTCTACAGCCTTTTGCAGGTCCTCAGTAGTAGTCTGTTTATCTTCGAGATCTTTAACCCTGCCCTCCAAGCTTACCACTTGTGCCTCACATGCGACAATATTTCTTCGAAGGTCCCCTACCTCACGGCGCAAATCCCTGAGTTCACGTGTAAGCTCCTGTCTCATTTCGTGAAGTTCTGCCCGAAACAACCTCACCTCCTCTGCAACATCCAACCCCGAGGCTTTCCCCGCTCCATTTGAACGTTGATAGGGGGCTGGTGACGCTTCAGCCGCATCCTCGTAAACCGCACCGGGACTGCTCACATGGGATAACGCTCCCCGACCTGACTGCAACAACTTACTCTGGGAAGGTTTCTCCATGCACGCTTTGCAACTTCCCACAGCGCCATCTCTCGTTCCTTTACCGGATAAAAATTTCCCGCAATTCAAACACTTAGCCATATTTCTATTCCGGTACGCTATTTATGTATCACTTTACACGTCTCCCACTCGTTGGCAACAGATGGCGTTGTTCGCAAAATAAACGAACTCCAGGCTATTTAGGGAGGCTTTAGGCCCATACGCACTCTGCAAGCACATTCAACATTCGAATTTTGCTTCACCGACTACTATATACACAGTCACTGCCTATATTTAATTACCACTTCACTGATTTCATTGATGTTTTCCAATTTCAAGGGTAGTTTCAAGTGTCACCAACAATGATATATTTTACAATTGTATTAATTTAATTACTATTGAGCACAGCTGCCTTATAACACCGTATGTTTATTGTAACTTCACTGGCTGCCTACTTGTATATAAACTTATATGTACCATATGCGTTTATTATTTTTAAAAGTAAACAACAACACAGAGACTAACTGACGTATCCGACGTTCGTGACGTTCCTCAATCGTCGTTCCTCAATATACATACCTTGGTGAAAATCTAAGCATAATATCACCATCTCCCGTAGCCGCTGCCCCTCCGACATCGTTATCCGCGTAGGCACCAGCCCCTGGTATAGGGGAGTCACCAATTCGTCTAAAAAAAAAAGGATGATGTGAGGAAGTATGAAAAACGTTTGTTCGCTCGTGAATCGGCACTTCTTATCTATTTGAAAAGGTCAAATGGATAAGAAATTGGTACATGGGTCGGTTGCTAAAGCGGTTTATCTAAAAAACATTTTTTAGTGTGGCTTTCTAGGTTAGAGGATTTTGTCAGAGTCACGTATTCCACAGAATGCTCTTGTGAAACGGTGACCCCAGTACCACTAGATACTAGACTTCAGAATAATAGCTAGGGCACCGGACAGAGGTATACTATATGCTCACATTTTAACCAATTGTATTTAATAAATAAATATTGTGGGACACTTTTTACACAGCGCCATCTAGCCCAAAGTAAGCTACTATAAGCTTGTGGGATGGTATCTAGACAACTGATAGACATATATTTCTATATTTCTAAATACATAAAGCTGGCGATCTGTCCTCTCTGACTACTCCGACAGGGATACAGAGTGAAGATAGTTAGTTACATAAATATTATACATAGGAAACACACAAACTCCGAAACAAACATTTGTGGAACACACAAATATTTGATCAGGCCCGAGAATCGAACCCGGGACCTGAGCGCGGCAGTCGCATACACTACTGCTATTTATTTATTTATTGTATTTAATCCCACATCATCGATGGTGAACCTATCGTCGTGTTGAAACGAATTGGAGCAAACTACCCATAAGGCCTTCAACTTACCCTAACGACTGCCATGTTATTAGCACCCGGGACTAACGGTTAATATAGCTAATGGAAACTCTCGTAAATGGAAAATTCCACAACCAAATTATACTTAAATAAACAATTATCTTTGTTTCTATTGAATGAAACAAAGTATACGTAAATTTTGGGACCAAAGACAGTACTTTTGGATTGTTTGTTTATCAATAACGCATACGGCGTTAGCCCGAAGGGGTGGCAGAGGTATGATATATACCCACATTTCACCGTGTGTATTCCTGTCCCAAGTAGGTGGTGAGCCCGTGGCCTTTTGTACTGTAAAGTAGTACTCCTATATTGCTCTAAAACGGCCTTCTTTCGCCTACATTTACCCCCATTACATACAACATAACTATTGAAATATAACAGTGGAGATATTATAATTACCCAGGTATTTTATGCTTAGCTCCATTACTGGAAGTACCAGCCGCTACATCGCCGTTCTTATCTATAGCAACCATACCAATTGTGTCATGATTATATTGATCTATGAGTCGTACATCTGGAGTGTTGCTTTTTATTAACATGCTATGTTCATGATAAGGGCCACATTGCCTTGTTGGATCTGGCTCGACAGCCTGAGATTAGATACAAAGATAATTTAATACTTTACGTCTCTTCACGCTTGGGAAGAATCAAGTGTTTATGGATTATCTTGCGGAAAACATCACACGATTCACATAATGTAAGGTCATCACAATTCCCAGGTGTCACGTCTTTCAGGAAGGAAGTATAATGTACTTGCGTAGGCTTTTCTGATGAAATGCGGTTTGACAAAAAAATTTAGCGACCATAGAAATCGTAAAACTAGAAATGTTCCCGCATGACATATCTCATGTTTTAACTATTTCTACTGACAAAATTCTTATATTTTTCTTATAGTTGACCTCAATGGCCAATTGAGGTCGTCTGTTAAGCACGACTTTATTTATATTCTTTATTCGCTTTTTGATCATCCATGGGCACACATTGCGTAAATCTACTTACCATCCAAAAATTGGGTTGGCAGTTATCCTGATTGTGCCATTTTTCCCATTGCTTCTTGGACTCCTGAGTAGAAAGAGACTCTTCCTTAAATCCCATTTGTATAGCAAACTGAGTAGCTAGTTCTCCCACCAGAAATGAGTGGGATGTGTGTTCTAATACGTGGCGTGCCACCGAAATAGCATTTTTTATTCTACGAAGAGCACCAACCGCTCCAACATTCATTGTTTTCCTACAAAAATAAATTCAATAAAGCTTCTCTGCAATATAAAGATATACAGACAAAATAAAGATGATCTTCATGTACATGGACTAGATGTGTTTTCTGACGGTAAATACTGAAAAGACTAAGCTGTTGAAAAACGTATTATGATAAGTGAATCTATCTATCTTAACGCTGTATTCCGGACAGGGTCAGAGAGGACAGATTGCCAGGTCTGAGATCAATGCATACTTATTTCGCTTTCTGCTGATGCATGCATGCATCACATGCATGTCTGAGTATCCAAGTACTTTTGACGACACCAACACGACGCAATGTAAAATATTGGGGACTTTTATAGTGAAAGAATGAAATTTGAAAAGTAGTTATGTACCGGTAATTATGTATTCGAAATAAGGTAGCTTCTCAAAGGAGCGTCGTCGATATACTTTTGGTGCTGAAGATACAAATTTTAAAAGTAGCGGCTTTGAAGGCTACTGGTTGTGTAGGTACTATTTATTACGTATTGTGTGGAAATAACAAAAGATGTGACATCGATATCGACATCGCAGTCAACAATAGGTACTTAAGTAAATACAAATATAACATATACAACAGAATGATTACCCATCCATTATCATAGCATCTAATGTAGTTTCACTATTTTCATCAGGACTCCCACCATACCCAACAGTACCGTCACACTGCTGCTCTTCACACAACGAAGCACCTTGTTCTATTGCATCTAATGCTGCGCCTCCATCATTTAACACGCTCCAAGCTGTAAAATTGGAGTAAAAATAATTAAGGTTGAATTTTGATTCGATGCCTAAAACAACACGGCAATGGGCTCACCACCTGTTACTTGGGACAAAAATGCATACGGTGAATGTGGGCGAATATTTTTTTTTGTTAATTTTTGTTCTATGGCTGGTCCTCAGATGGGTGACCGCTTAGTGGCACTACCATTTAAGAGCGTTACTGTGCTTCTAAAGGCGTTAAACCGTTGGTCCCGCATACCGGCATACTATACTAGGCCTGCCTTTTAAGTTCTGTCGTTTTCATAATGATATACCCGCATAAAATGTTTACGCATATTTTTTTTACAATAACGATTATTAATCATAACATTTATTGGCATCTCACTCACTCTCGCATAAAGATGACAAGTCATTACATATAGAATACCATAATGTTAACGAGTACATATTTTTATTTTTATATCTAAGCTTGACCTGTCTAAGATTAAATTGCCCCCTGATTAAAAATGTCGATAGTCACTATACTTCAAGTTCGAAGTTTAAAATGTCAACATTTAAATATAGAATATATATATATATAAAATACAAAAAGAAGTAGGTAGAATAAAACGAGCGATTCAGTTCTGGCGCGTGGTCACAAGTGACCTAACACTCCTCCTCGCTTCGCGTGTCGTCGTACCTAATTACGACTTTGCTCAAGACTAGTCTTAAAAAATAACACTTAAAATATCGTTTTATATGTTACAGCTTACAAACTTGGCTATGAGTGAGATGATTATTTACAATGGTGTCTTATCATTACTAAAAATTCATAGTCAAATTATTATTCATTTATGATTTAAATGGTTATCCATACCTCCATTATGCGTTTTATTTTTTATGATAAATTATCTTTAGGCGTATAACATGTATGCTGATTAAATTTATGATAAAAAATTAGAGTAAGATAATGTTATGCCAATAAAACCATTATGCGTTTATAACACTCTGCTTATCATAATTTATGCGAGAAAACTTTATGCTGAAACTGTTATGCCAAACTACATTATGCTAAAAAAACTTATCTAGGCTTATAGATTGCCATGTGACTGGGAACCGTGACCAATGGCTTAAAGTGCCTTCCAAAGCACGGAAACGCTCGTAAATGGAAATGCCACAAAGTGGTAACCCACCTCAGGACCGGCCATAGCGAAAGTTACATAAGGCAGTGATCGTTAACAGAACACTGAGTTAGCGGTGCTACGAGAGCTTCATTTAATAGATAGAATAGAAACAACTGAACTCGCGACTCAGTTACGGTTTGTAATAATAAATAAAAAAATATCATCATTGTTTTATTATTGGCGATGAGTCTTGAACTAACAAACTAACAAACAAAATATATAACTCGTTTCAGGCGCCAGGAGGATAAGTCCTACCAACTTTATGCACACGGATATCAGCGATAGAGATTGAGCCTCTAATCATAAGAGCAGGAACCAAAAATAATAGAATACATCTCTAGAAGAAAGTTTCTATATTTCTATAGGCGAATTGACTGAATATACATTATAAACATTATCACTATTGGTATAATGTATTCCATTGTTTTAGTAAGCTAAAGATTAACTATTCTCAGGGTTGAGGCGTGAAATTTAGAATGCCCAGCATAATGCCAGCTTATAAGTCAAAATATATATCGTAACATGATCCAAAACATGAGCCAAATCATTAAGTCGTTACTTGGGCCTGATCATGAGTCGTTGGGCCTGTTCATTGAGTCGTGCATCACTACTAGATTAATCTACGAAAAAACAATTCAAACTAGGTACCTGAAGGCGTGGTTACATTACCACGGGATTCGAAATCACATCTGCAGACCGCGACAGGTGCCGTCTCCTCGAGAATGACGAGCCCGAAACCACATGGTCAACATTTATGGCAAATTTCATCCAAGAATAAAGTTAATATAAAAAAAAGTGCATTTTCAGCTGCAAAGAAAATAAATTAGTTCCATTAGATTTGGAAAAACAATTGGAGATTTGTTCGTGATTTGAACACATAAAGAGAACTTACTACTTTTTTAAGGAATACTAATTAATCTTGAAGAGCAGGCAAATATTCCATTAACGCCTCTCCAAGCTTCGTAAACTTCGTAATTAGCTGTAAACAACGCATAAATATAAAAATACTACCTTGTCATCGAGATTATAAATGTGGTTCCAAAAATTCAAAGATCATACCGAAATACATAGTTATCCTGATATAAACATTGATAAGAAGTCACAGGCGTGAACTTCCATTTACAATTTATAAAAGATTACTTCTTTTTAGCGAAGTTTAAAAAATATATTATTTACGACGACATATTACTTTTTTTTTTGTTCTTGTGGCGATACTATTGCTCCGCCAATAACTCAGTGTGGATTTGGTAGGTGTTTAGTAAGTCGGTCCACATTTAGGTACGATCCAAGTTTTGTGAGTGTACAAGGTAAAAGATGAAAATTTGGTAACGAAGGCCGAAATGTTCAACAGTCAAGTTTTGTGTTGAAGTACATGTAACAAGAAAAAAAAGACAACATTAAAGCACACGAGTTATGTTAGTTATTTAGAGCAAACACACAATGTTCTAGAGCTTTATATGATTGGAATCAATGTAGTCACATATAAGGTATATATGAGGAGAATCAACATAGGTCAGGAGGGAGTTAAATAGGACGGGGGAAATGTTCTATAGTCAGAGAGTCATATAAGGATCCATTCCTTCTCAGGCATTCAAAGAAGATATGGTTTGTAGTATGTTCGTCCAAACCGCATTCACACAAAGAATTATCCCTAATCCTTATTTTTGTTAAAAAAAACGTTAGTGCAAACATGACCTAACCGCAAACGACAAATAATCGACGTTGCTCTCTTGCTAGCTTCTCGAAATTTAAAAAACCAAGGCTTACCTGGGATATCACCCTGAAGGGAAGCATAATGTAAGCCCTTAACTTTACTGGATATAGTCCAGAGGTCCATCCATTTTGAAAATAGACTGGATTTAGAGAGGGAGGTAAGATCTTGAGGATAGGCTCTGTATTGGTCAAGAGAGCCATTAGTAATAGCATCTTTGGCCAATGAGTCAACCATTGTATTGCCAACAATTCCACTATGCCCAGGAATCCAGACCAGACAGACTAATAGTCCCTTAGATTGGCATCTAAAAATGGAGATCTTTATTTGGAGGATTAAAGGAGATCTAACTTTACTGGCGAAATGATTAGCCAGAATAGCCATTAAACAGCTCTTAGAGTCAGTAAAAATTACTGACTTGCTTATGTTATGTGACTCTATATATAAAATGGCTTCAAGTATGGCAATCGCTTCACCTGTGAAGATAGAGTTCACAGAAGGAGACTTAAAGGGGAGGATAATTTTGTATCGGGGTATCCAAACTGCAGACCCAACACATGAGGAGCCTGTCAATGTTTATTAGCCTCTATAGAATCTTTACTGATACCAGAATTTAGACTTATGTCTGGAGAATGTATAATGGCTTCGAATGGGGATTCAAATAGGGGGTTGATTTTGGACTGTGAGCAAGGGAACGGGAAGCGTAGAAAGTTAAGACAGCTATTAAATAAGCAGGGATGAACTTTATTTGACCAGTAACCACCAGATGATATAAATTCCGAAAGAGTATGTAGTTTAGGGATAAGAGGATGGAGGGCAAGTTGAGAAGTTTTGTAAAAATACCTGTCAGCTAGGTACTGTCGCCTTTGAAAGAGGGGAGGTTCCACACATTCTAACTGCAAGGCGTTTATAGGTGAGGATTTCGTTGCACCAATCACAGCGCACAGGCATTTAGCCTGGAGCTTATCCAGAGATTTAAGGGGCTCTTTGTTACATGGTTCTAGAAGGAAGCTACCATAATCCAGGTGACTGCGGATAATTGCATTATATAATAACTTTTGGCAATAAGGGTGGGCTCCCCACCAGGTACCAGATAAGGACCTTAGAATATTAATATGTTTTTCACATTTAGAGACTATCTGATTTATATGAGGAATACCAGATAATTTCCTATCCAAAATCATACGTAGAAATTTAACAGACTCTTAATGGGAAAACTTGATTTTCGTACGAAATTTGGCAATCACTTATGGATCTGTGACGGGAGAAAACCACAACTGAGCTCTTGGGAACTGATAAAGATAATCCGTGATCTGCAAGCCATGTTTGGAGGTAGTAGACAGCAGACGTAAGTCTAGATACAGCATCCGATATGTCATCCACAGTTACATAAAGTGCAATGTCATCTGCATACTGCAAGATATTGCAAAAGGGGTTTACCGAGAGCTCTAAGTCGGACGTATATATACTGTACAGAAGGGGACTAAGCACAGAGCCCTGTGGTAAGCCCCTCCACACAGTTCTGGGGGATAGAATAGAATTTTGTAATTTTATTGAAATTTTTCTACCAGAAAAAATATTGGATATGAAATTGACTATCTTCTCTGGAACACTCAGCTTAAGCAGTTTTTGCCTGAGCACAGGAAGAAGAACATTATCATATGCGGATGCTATATCCAGAAATACGCCCACACAGTACAGATTTTTAGACATTGCTATACGAATATCAGTAGTGAAAATGCCTAGACTATCCATAGTTCCAAGGCCCTTACGGAAGCCAAACTGGGTCTTCGAGAGTAACTCTTGGCTTTCCATGAACCATTCCAAGCGATTTTTAATGAGGTTTTCCATTATTTTGGCCATAGTACAGGAAAGGGCAATAGGGCGAAAGCTTGAATAGTCGTTACTCGGTTTTCCTGGTTTTAATATCGGAAGAATGATTTGGGACTTCCAAACATCAGGGGGTATGCCAGAATAGAAAACAAGATTTAAGATTTTAAGGAAATAGTTTTTAGTATCCAATCTGCTATTAACTATAAAAGAATAGGGGATTCCGTCAACCCCAGGTGAGGAATCTTTCAGGGACCCTAAAACAGTCAGAAGCTCATCTTGAGTGAAAGGGGAGTCAAAGGTATGTCTGGTAGGAGTAGACAAGGAAGAGAGAGTTAAGCACTCAGAAGCAGAAGGGACGGTGGGAGGAGCGAGTTTCTGCTCAAAGCTTGAATCCATGTTGATGTATCGTTAGAAATCATGGGGATGTCAGACATTGAGTTCTTGAATCTTCGGATATTTCTCCAAACTAATGTGGAATGAGTATGGGGAGACAGAGACTCACAGAATGCACGCCATCCTTCCTTTTTTTTTTGTGACAGAAGTCTGACAGTTTCTGCTGCTATCCTTTTATAGTTCAGGTAGTTGTCAGTTGACATATCTCTTGAATATGCCTTTTCTGCATCTTTCCTTTTTTTGCATGCCTGTGAACAAGATTGGTCCCACCATGGAGGTGATGGGAGGCGCCTATTTGGTTTTTTTAAAGGAATGGCTTTATCAGCAGCTTTTAAGAGACATTTCTTAAAGATACAATAGACATCCTGAATATTAAAAAGGTTAGGAGCAGGTATCAGGTTGATTTCTTCATCCAGACAACTAGAGTACATCCCCCAGTCTGCCCTTGCTACGTTATATTTCAGAATAGGATTAAAGGGAAATTGAACATTAGGGCAGTCTAAAGGAAGTATGACAATAGGATAGTGGTCACTACCATGGGTACTGCCTAACGTGAGCCATCCTAGCCTAGAAGAGAGTGAAGGTGAACAAATATAAAGGTCAACAGCGCTAGGATGGGGTTGACCTACGAGTTGGGACACCATCATTTAAAATGCAAAGGTTTAGTGAGTCTAAAATGTCCAGAATTATGGATGACATTTCATCACATAAGTAGGAACCCCATGAAGTATGGTGGATATTGAAATCCCCTAAGACTACAACAGGAGGTTGAATGGAGGATAATATGTTATTCAATTCAGATAAAATTGAGCGGTCTGGATAAGGAATATAGACAGATAGAAAAGAGATATTCATGGTTCTTACAGCAACAATATGAAAGCTGTCGCTGTGTGGGGGTAGGGAAAATAGGGAGTAAACTAAGGGTCTGGAAACTAATATACAGGTTCCAGCATGACCATCATTTCTGTCATCCCGAAAACAGGCATAACCTGACACTCTAAACCGAGAGGCAGGCTTAATCCAAGTTTCCTGGATGGCAATAACAAGGGGTTTATATTTGTTTATAATAAAAATTAATTCGTTCATTTTTGTTGTTTAAGCTCCTACAGTTCCATTGAAGGATAGGAAGGAATGTTATTAGATAAGAAAGATAGCTGAGAAATCTTAGATTTAAGTTTATCTGGAAGCTTAGTGTCACTAAATCGGGAAAGCATATTAATTACAGTGGAAAGAAGTAATTCAAGGAGATTATCACTGGGACTAGATTGTCCTGTTGAATTATGTTCTGAGAGAGCACAGCCATTAGGGGTGGAGGAGGGAGGAGCTTGGGTTAATAGGCTATGAGTCAGTCTATCAAACCCTGGACTAGATGCTGGGTTATGAGGTCCACGGGGAATTAGGATTGTCTTCCTATCAGATGTTTGAGAAGACTCTGGCATGGGGGATTTTTGAGACATATGAATAGAGGATGAAGTAGTTGTAGCAGACTTTGCAGTATCCGCAAAAGACCTTCGCACATGGGGGAATCTTGCCGATGCCTCCATGTAGGAAATGTTCTCCTGGGACATCACTATTTTTATAGATTTTTGTCTGCTGTGTTCTGGACAAGAAGGATCTTTGGAGGTATGAGGACCAGAGCAGAAAAGACAGGATGGGGAAGGATTAGTACATGAAATACCTTCATGGGGTTGGCTGCAAATAAAGCAACGTAGGGAAGACCTACATTGAGATGTAATATGCCCAAACCTACAGCATTTTAGGCATTGAATTAGAGGAAGGACATAAGTTTCAACGGGGAGGGAATTATAAAAACAATAAATATGTGGAGGAAGAGTTTGACCACTGAATGTTAGGACAACTGTCTGAGTGGGTATGTAAGAGGGAATATTATTTTCATTTAATTTTCTTCTGTTAAGTCGTCTAGCTTTCATTATTCGGCCATATCCAACAGGAACTCGGATTGAGTGGACAACTTCTTCAAGGGTCCATTCCACCGGAACCTCTCTAATGATTCCCATTCTTGAGCATGCATAAGAAGGAATGGATACCTCATATTTGGCTCTGGATAGGGAAGGGTGAGTTAAGAAATTGTTAGCGTCTACAGCTGATTTAAATTGAACTGATAGAATGCCATCTTCAGTTACGTTGGATATTTTATTATTGTGGATAAAATGACCGAACTTAATTGGACGGAAACTTGTACCTGAGGACAGGTTGTCCACTAACCTGGATACATGGACTAGGTACGGACCAGCATCAGTATCGGTGTATCTCGTGGGCTTGTTATCAAAATCGGGATGGGTGTAAGAAGTTTGAATGGAAGGAGATGCTTGTGATGGATCAGTAATAGATTTTTTAAGAGCAGGGGATGAAGGGTCATCGAGAGGATGATTTCGTTTTTTAGAATGAGAATTGGAAATAGATTGTGATGAGGAAGAAGGATCGTGGAAATGGCAAGCGCCATCACCTCCACTATCATTATATCACTATCATCCATAATTACATCTACTTACGTGGGAATTTGGAAGCTGCGTAAAAATGCACACACAAAACAACACAAAAGCACTAAAAATACGACAACAACGCTTGTTTTTGATGAAAATATTTTTGGAAAAGCCGAACACACCAGCACCCTCCTCTTTTTATTTTAGTCACGAAGTTTTCACATAAAATAATACAATTAATAGTTTTTTTTAGTCGTATTTCAACACGGCAATGGGCTCACCACGTATTACGTGGGACAGGAATACACATGGTGAAAAGTGGGTATATAATATATATGCAGGGATAAGGCGTGATAGATAAATATATAAGTTTTCAAATCTGTTGGCTCTCCCGGATTGCCACGGCTCTTGTTTTTATTTTACATAAAATATGAAATAAAGGATTAAATCTGCGTACCCCACGCAGATTTGATCCTATTATGAACACTCTTATTGAGATAAGAACCGATATCAGATGAAGGAGTTTATTATTCGAATTTTCGAATGCAAGCTGTAGTTCTGCCTTACACCCTGGCCATTTCTCAAAATCCTTACTCGGCATGTAGCCGGGGTGGAGTAGCACAGGCTCGCCGACACGGTAATTTATTCCTCCATGGTAAAGGATTAGACACGTTCCTAGACCATTAGACAAGATGGCTGTGCCTTTTATGATGCCCATTTGTGACAATGATGAAGAGGTGATGAGCATTTACCTAAAATAGCGTGGCCTAAAATGGCCATCGAAAGTACCGCCAGTCGCCAGGTTGTGCTACCCAAACCAGAACGCAATAATATGGTTGGTAAACAATGGTAGGTTGGATGAATTGGGTAACTCTTTGCAGGTGCACAGTGGTTCTTTTACTTGCATTTGCCCGTTGTTCAGCTGTCCGGGGAGGTCCTAGACTTGGGCCAAATTGGGCTCATTGATCTTGATGCGGCCTTTTCTTTTTAAATGAGCGTAATTTTTAAAAATAACATACCTTTTCTTGATGCATTAAAAAACTGCCAAGTCGTTATTACTATTGGACGATTTGAGCCACAAATCGCAGTTGGAGTCATAAAACATAATAAAAGATATATATTCCATAATCGGTTCATTTTAATATATAAACCATATATATCACGTGTTTAGCACTTTGATAAACAAAATTAGCCAGACTACCTACTACTACTACACACTATCGGCTCAAATTGCCGGAAATGTAGACAACAACAGAAGCTTGTAGGTATAATAGGTTATGTCTGACAGAAAATATGTACGTATAGCACGCCTGCTTTAATTTAAAGTACCTTTTCAATAATAATTATTATTATGTACTGCAGAAGCTACTGTAAATAAAGCTGTCCACGGAATGTGGAAGAGAATATAAATAAATATTAATTCAATTCAATTCTTATTATGGCTTTAAACATGACAAATGTTATTGACCTAGATCGATAGTCGATCTGTCAAGTGTCAACTTGAGAGGTACAGCTTGCACATACATTATATAATTTTGCTACAGTGTTACTCAAATTAAACACGAACTTATGTCTATAAATTGTGGTAGAATCTGGAGTCACTGGTAATACGCAAGAAGAAGAAGAAGAGATGATCAACCAAAACATAATGCTGTGACCAAAAAAATAAACCTTAGATTTGCCTCTGAACCAGAGGAACCCAAATTTGATTGTAAGTATTGTGTGTACCATACGAAAAATTTCTTTTTTTTTGTTTCCGGTAGGAAACTGTATTTTAAAAATAATGAATATATTACACTTGCGAATGATTATGCAATCGTTGTCAAAAATGAAATCGGTCGAGGGTGTCGAAGTAATCGTTATGAAACTTCTATGTCACAAACATACTTTCACGCCTTTATCCCCGAAGGGGTAGGCAGAGGCGCGGGTGTAAGGGGCCCCACCAAGATCTTCGGGGCCCAAGTCAACCTCCCGTGCTAGTGCGTGCACCTGCTGATAACGGACGAGGCTCTGGCGCTGGCTTTCCCCTGTGGGGTTGGGAGGTCTGAGGGCGTCGCTCCCATAAAAGCCACCCGCCAAAACAACTTATGGATAAGAATAAAAGGAAAGCAGCTAGGGATAGGGCGCCGCCGCAAAACGGCGCTCAGGAGCCCCGCCCGACTCCTGTGGCAAGTGGGCTAGGGCTGCCGTGTGTCGGGCCAGCAAGGCTAAAGAAGTTAGCCCCAACCCGAATCCGCTTCGCATCTTGGAACATTGGCACGCTGACTGGGCGTGCGGTAGAGTTGGCCGAAGTACTCTCCAGGCGGAGGGTGGACGTGGCGTTCCTGCAGGAGACTCGGTGGAAGGGCAACAGAGCCCGGCCCTTGCAGAACGGCTACAAGCTGTATTATGCGGGTGCGCCTGATAGGGAGAACGGGGTGGCCGTTGTGCTCTCCGAGGGCTATATTGAGGCTATATTAGGGAGGGCCGGGAAATGTGACTCCGATTCAATGGTTCGGACTGCTGTTGGCGACACGAAACCCTTCCCCATCACCGTCGGGGTACACCAGGGTTCTGTCCTTAGTCCGCTTATGTTCAGTGTAATATTAGACGAATTGTCGGACAGCATCAGAAACACGCATGAGCAGCCTCCATGGTTGCTCATGTATGCTGACGATATTGCGCTGGCAGACGCGGACAGGGGCAGATTGGTGCGACGTGTAAAGGCGTGGAAGGAGAAGCTTGAGAACGGCGGTCTGAAACTAAATGTGGCGAAGACCGAGAACTTGGCACTAAACTCGACAGATCCCATATCCGTCCGCATAGGCGGTGATTTGGTCGAGCGCACGGACCAGGTTAAATACCTGGGATCTGTTTTTCACACGTCCAGTGACATCGATTGCGATGTCAAGTCACGCATTGCTGCCGCGTGGGCCAAATGGCGGGAGATGACCGGTGTCATTTGTGACCCTAAAATGCCGATCCGGTTGAAGGGACAGGTCTACAAAACCATTATTAGACCTGTCCTTTTACATGGCAGTGAGACGTGGCCGATATTGGAGCGACACAAGCAGGAGCTGCATGTCACGGAAATGAAGATGCTGTGGTGGATGTGTGGAGTCACGCGCATGGACCGCGTGAGGAACTCTCGCATCCGCGGCAGCCTTCACGTCCGTGACATTGCAGACAAGTTGCAAGAGTGTCGCCTTCGTTGGTATGGTCACGTCTTATTTTTATAAGACGTGTTTTTTGTATTGATATGGTAACAAATGTCTGGCCATGCCAGCCCCGCCGGGTCCCGGTAAGAGGGGAAGACCAAAGAAGTGCTGGCTTGCCGTCGTAAGGGATGACATGCGTGCCAATGGTCTCACTACAGGGGATGCCGACGACCGTGCGAAGTGGAGGAGAAAATGTAGGAAAACGGACCCCGGGCGTCGCGAGACGCAACTGGGACAGACGCTCGGATGATGATGGGTAGGCTGAGGCGTACTATACGCCCACGTTTCACCGTATGCTTTGCTTTTTGTCCCACGTAACAGGTGGTGAGCCCATTGCCGTGTTGAAATGGACAGGTGCAGGTTGTGGCGACTTGCTGTTGAAAATTTTCAAGCCGCCCATAAGGCATTCAACTGGCTTAACGACTGCCATGTTACTGGCAACCGGGATCAACGGCTTAAAGTGCCTTCCGAAGCACGGAAACGCTCGCAAATATAAATGCCACAAAGTGGTCACCCATCCGAGGACCAGCCATAGTGAAAGTTGCTTAACGCAGTGATCGTTTACAGAACACTACGTCCGCGGGGCCACGAGCGCTTCAACCTCTATGTAGTATTCTTTTATAAGTATTGTGTCATCATTGCCAGGTTTTAAGTTTATGTTTTGACATTAAATAAATAAATATAAAGGGACACTTTTTACACAGGGTCATCTAGCCCAAACTAAGTATAGGATTGTATGGGATCTAGACAACTGATAAACATACTTATATTCTAAATACATACATATTTTAATAGAAAACACTCGAACTCCGAAACCAACATTACTGGTTCACACAAATATTTGTACCGACCCGCGTCCTCAGCGCGGCAGTCGCATACACTACCACTGCGCCACCGAGGCAGTCAAAAGGCACATTGTAACTATAAGAAAAATGTATGATTGATTTAGTAAGACTTTGAAATAAAACAAGTTAATTTTATGAATGCAAGTTTATTCCTAACAACGCCTTACAAACTTTTATAGGGAGACCTCCATCAAGAACGAAGTTCCTTATATATATCATCCATCTATCTAACACAAAAAACAAATATGTTTTCACGAAATTTATACGTCTGTACAACGGTGTGTTAAGGTTATTGATGAAAAGAGATAGGGACACAGAAAGAGAGATAGATAAAACCTGTTGCTCATTTGCTTATAGTAGGCTCACTCGATACACACGTGCTTACGGTATTTTGTTACGTGACGATTTTTACTAAATCGCGATACTGGTAACCCGCTTTAAGGAACTATTTAACAAAGTTTATAAGCCGCAATTATTGACAATGTTGCTAATTTTGTTGTTGTGATCAATAACAAAATTTCTCTAAAATTTTCTAATTTTTATTAGGAGATTGCCAAATGCTATTCCGTTATTAAGTCGAACTAAAGTTGGTGATATCATAAATAGCACTTAATTTGTATCTGATGTCACTAAAATTCAATTTATGTGATAAAATTGAACAAGACGTGAAAAATGCACATAGACAGTCGAATGTAAATACATGCCTACTAACTTGGTGATTGAACTGCCTATGTACATTTTTCACGTTACAACGTTTTAAAAGTTTTCACGTTTCAAACGGTTACTAAAATTAATAAGCGTCCCACTAAAATTAGTCTATCACCTATTTAGGTGACGTCTAATTTTAGTGAAAACGTCAAAATTTTGTGACGTTAAATTTGTATCTGAAATCACTAAAATTCATTTTATGTGATAAAATTCAACAAAAAGTGAAAAATGTACATAGACAGTTCAATGACTAAGTTAGTCGTCATCCAAATACATGTTTTGTTAATTTATTATCACATAAAAGGAATTTTAGTGATGTCAGATACAAAGGACAGTGACCGAATCTGGCCTGAGCGCGGACAGCAGCTTTGGAAAGTTATAAAACTTGAAATAATTTCGATTTATTGTACAATAAATATTAATGACAATTTGGTTGTAGCCACTTATCTGAAATTCAAAACGAATTAAAAAAATATTTGTCTTGGCTTACTAACGGATATTATTTTGATTGTCACCCTAGTGTTGCATAAAATAAAAGTAATGACAAGAGTAGGGAGAAATAAGTCGAAACTCCTTAGTTATTGGTCACTACTGTTTCATTTAATAACTGAAATTGTGCTAAATGTTTTGTGTAATTATTTTATTGTTTATTTAATATACTTCTATATTTTAAAATACTAAATATGTTTAAATAAATGTAAATTTTTATAAAACATAAATCGTATTGGGTATTTTAGTTTTCATCTTTTAGCAACATTGATTAAACCTGTCATCGAAGTCGAACGACCTTGAATGACGAATGACACGAATGTAAACAAATAAACTGTGTTGTTTATTTGTGAACATAGGGACTTATTAAAATAAAAGTTTTAACTATATAATTATACAGTTCGTGGTTGTATTTATCGAGTGTTTTGTATCATAATAACTAATTCGACTTTTCACGACCACCATGGCTTTTAGGGTACTGTAATAAAAACAATGGCCAATTTTTTTTAGATTGTTGAATCTGTTGTGGTAATAGTATTATACACAGAAGTCGTCATAACTCTTAACCTGATGGAAGTGCCGCATGTAATTCTTCAGTGGATTGTACCCAGAGTAGTAAGTTATTTTTAATTTCAAGTAGGTTGTTAAAAATGGTCACTTAGTATTAGAACTTGGAGACCCATATGTACATGTATAAGACGACTAATTAAGCTGCAGGAACCGAAAAAATATTGTCGCAAAATCTGGCGGATACCTAGTGTGTAGATAAACAATGAAAAGTATTATCTCACTTGAGGTACTTTTTTTCTTTTAATTTTTATTGATTTTGAAGGATTTTCTTTATTCTGTATTTTTAAAGTAACCAATATACATATATATAGACTAGCTGTGCCTCACTCCTGACTTCCCATTTATTGAATATAATATATTCAGCATATTAATGTATTACTCTTAAACTCTGCCCAATTTTTGATATTTATAATAACTACTGTATTACTTTTACACAACATAGCTTTTAAATGTTAAATGAATTGTTTTTAATCGGTTCAGATGGCCATAGATTATTTTGGAGCCTCTTAAATCAACATTTACCAACAGGTTTGTTACATATACCTATCCAAGTACTTTTCATTGCCTGTTATGTTTCAGTTAAAAGCATCTGACAGAACCTGTCATACTTGTTGAATTTGCCCTATGGGCAAGGTACTTGTAATCTGTAAGTACATAATAATTTTCAAGTCAAATAACAGAACCCAGAAGGAATTCGATTTATAATTTCTTTGGTGACAAAAAAATAATGCTTTTATTTTTTATTTTCTATACAGGGTGACTTTAAATAGGTGTAATTGTTTTAAGGGGGTAAGAGTACAGCCCATGGGATGTTCAAAAATGTGTGGAACACCTGGTCGAAATCTACTGGTTTCGGAATTACACCATACTTTAACTTTTTTAGGAAAATTACCAAAATTCAAGAGAAATCCTTAAAAATAAAAATAAATACTGGATGCATGGATTTTATTTTTATTTTATCTGATTGCTGGATAAATTATCCAGAAAATAAAAACATCAAATGTTATGAATCAGTTAAAATTTTAGAGTTATGAGAGCTAAAACTTGTAACAATAAAAAAAATTTGCTTTATCGAAATTTCAATTGATTTTAGTGAAAAATTTTCACTCCGAACTGGTCGTACAAACGATGTCATTAAATTTCTTGTTTCCTTAGCTTTCTAAAAAGGTATAATAAGTGTACAAAATTCTAAGATAGCGCCCAACAAACTCAGTTATTGCCGAGTAGGTAATACGTAAACTGCACATTAATAACATTATTAGCACTTTACCATACTACCCTGCTAAGGTTTTTTCTTTAAGTGTCATTAATTTACCTCGTAACACGTCTCATTGATTTGCTTTAGTGGACTTTATGAATGCATTGTGTATTGTTGCCCATTTGGTTCTCCAAGCAAGTAAGGATGACTATGGTTAATTTTACTAAGAGTAGTATGAAAAAAAATATCTAATGTAGATGAAATAATACTCATACTGATACAAAATAATAATATTTAATAAGAAAAAACGCAAGTTATCTTTACAATTAAAATACTCAAGTTATTTACATAAAGAAATAACAAAAACACAGTAGGAAAAACACGTTTTATAACACTTGATTTAATTAAAACACCTTATTATTTTAAATCTTGCTCAAATTGACCTCCTTGGTTCCTAATACACGCCCGTAGTCGTTTTCTAAGATTGGACCTAGTAACAACTCCCTTAAGATCTTGCTGTATTTGATTAGCAGCTGCTATGATTCTAGCTTTCAATTCTTCAACATTATTGACGGGAGTTGTATACACTAATGTCTTCATGTGACCCCATAGGTAATAATCACAGGGGGTCAAATCTGGACACCTCGCTGGCCACGGCGTCGGGCCTCCTCTGCCAATCCAACGAAGTGGAAACGTTTCATCCAGCCATTGTCTAACACTAGCCCGGTAATGGGCTGGGCAGCCATCGTGCTGGAAGATCATTTCTTCCCGGTTAGTTAGTGGAAAATCTTCCCGAACAGGAACATCTTCGAGAAGGTTAAATAAATGGTTTCGAAGAAAATCCTCGTAAGCTTCGCCATTTAAGTTGTTTGGTAAGAAATATGGCCCCACCAAGTATCTGTCAATAACGCCCATCCATACGTTTACAGAGAATCTTCTTTGATGAGATCCTTCCTTGGACTTTCTTGGATTTTCTCCCCGTGTAGTCCAGTAGTGGAGATTGTGATAATTCGTAATGCCGTCTCGGTCAAACTTGGACTCATCCGTCCATAAGATTTTACTTAAAAACATTGCGTCTTCAGCGTCCATATGCTGCATGAAGCGACAGAAATCTACTCGTCTTGCAGGGTCTCCCTCCTCTAGCGCTTGAACAGGTGTGTAGTGGTATGGGTACTGTCGCGCTGCATGTAAAGTCAACCATACTTTGCATTGAGATAATCCCATTTGCCTGGCTACTATGCGTGTAGATGTAGTGGGATCTCTCGTAAAACGATCCAGTATTTCTTCTTCGTGCTCTGCATCCACTTGACGAGGTCTACCAGCATCGTGACGCCGCTCATGAACACTTCCACTTTCTCTAAGCCGTTGAAACGCCGCAGAAAAGACACGTACACTAGGTGCGCGACGATTTGGGAATCGGTGTATGTACTCCCTTCTGGCCGCTGCAGCATTACCGTCACAGAATCCGTACACAAACACAATGTCTGCGTACTCTTCGCTACTGTAGCTTGCCATTGAAATAAAGCAAAGAAACAGATGGATGAAATAACTAATACGAATAATAGGTACGTCCGGCACGCGTAAGTATCTAAGTAGTACTAGACAGAGGTCGCGCAACTTGGGGCCCAAGCGCAAGGCAACGGCCAACCGTCAACAATTGCTATCTCACTCACACACGTTGTGCTATTTATCGATTCTCTCACTCTCGCATAGTGAAACCGTGAGAAAGGTTTTAAGAATTCCAGGTATCGGCTCGGCTTGCAATACATTAACAATAGGGATCATAACTACCTGCTCGGGACTAACTGAGTATGTTGGGCGCTATCTGAGAATTTTGTACACTTATTATACCTTTTTAGAAAGCTAAGGAAACAAGGAATTTAATGACATCGTTTGTACGACCAGTTCGGAGTGGATATTTTTCACTAAAATCAATTGAAATTTCGATAAAACAAATTTTTTTTTATTGTTACAAGTTTTAGCTCTCATAACTCTAAAATTTTAACTGATTCATAACATTTGATGTTTTTATTTTATGGATAATTTATCCAGCAATCAGATAAAATAAAAATAAAATCCATGCATCCAGTATTTATTTTTATTTTTAAGGATTTCTCTTGAATTTTGGTAATTTTCCTAAAAAAGTTAAAGTATCGTGTATTTCCGAAACCAGTAGATTTCGACCAGGTGTTCCATACATTTTTGAACATCCCATGGGCTGTACTCTTACCCCCTTAAAACAATTACACCTATTTAAAGTCACCCTGTATAATATTAACTAACTAACTATCTTCACGCTGTATCCCTGCCGAGGTAGTCAGAGAGGACAGATCGCCAGGCGTTGCGATCCATGCATACTTCTTTCGCTTCTTCAAGATTCATCAACCGCTTCATACACGCACGTCTGGGTATCCGAGTACTTTTGACCTTTCCGTTTTTGAGCAATCTGCTCACGAGGTCTTCATATGTAAGTCTCGGCCTACCCTGACTTCTTCTACCCTCCGCTTTCGCACATTATATATTCTTCGTCAATCGTTCCTCACTCATTCGTTGGACGTGTCCAAACCAACGGAGCATGCCCTTTTCCAGCTTAACGATGACACTTTCATTCAAACCTACCATATTGCGTATCACTTCGTTACGTATTCGGCCGGCCAAGGTAACGCCGCACAATTTTCGAAGTGATCGCATCTCCACAGCATTCAATTTACTTTCATGCATCTGCTGACATACCCAGGTTTCACTACCGTAAAGCAAAGTTGGCACTAGCACTGCGTTATGAATCGCCAGTCGTGCTTCTTTTACGATGCTTTGTCGCTTTACTAATTGGAACAAAGCACCGTTAACTCTGTTTCCGGCAGCTACTCGCCGTTCTACATCCGAATCACATCTTCCATCCGCGCTAAACATACTCCCTAAATACACAATTTCATTCACTTGCTATAGACGTTCCTGGTTTACCCTAATCTCGCATTTAGTTCTTACGTCATATCTTTCAAATACTAGAACCTTAGTCTTACTTGCATTCAAGCGAAGACCCTTACTTTCACACTCCTCTTTCATATTAGTGACTAATGCCTGAAGGTCGGCTTTTTATTTATTTATTTATTTCCTTACAAAATGCCAGTATAAGCCTGCCAGCGTCGTTCACCCTTTTATCTCCATGCTTCCCGAGTACCGACTCAAAACCATCGCGAGCGGTACCCACCCATCCATTCAAGTCTTCACATACTATAAGTCTTTCATTTCCTTCTATCACATTTAGAGCTTCTCTCATACTCTCCCAGAAGTCCTCTAGCTCACTCGCGTTCGACGAAGATACTGGCGCGTAAGCAGCTACCAGGAAAATCTTCGTCAAACAAAGTTTTAGACGGATCCAGAGGATTCTAGGACCTACCAGTTTGTACTCATAGATACCGGAGGCCAATCGCGAGGACAACAAAATTCCAACACCCATGCTCTCTGGTACTCCAGACCATAGCGCGAGCACCCCACCCGGGAGCTCCAAGACTTCGCTGCCCTTGCGCTTGGTCTCTGTCAAGCACACTACATCTAACTTTCTCTCATTCATAACATCCATCAACTCATTCATCTTATCTGCCATTCCTCCCCTAACATTCCACGCAGCTACCCTGCACTCCATCCTCCACTTCTTGCCGTGTCGGGCCGCGCGTGTAGGGTGGCGGTCCTCTACGCCGCTCTGGCTCACACTTTTTGCACCAGCGGGGACGAACTGGTGCGCGTCGCCTCGGGGGCACGCCCTAACATAGTTCGCCTTTGCGGTGCTCGTGTTCGAGTAGAATTGCAGCCGCAGCTGGCAGGGATGGCGACGTGCACGCTTCTACTCTTCATCCCCTATATAATATTGATGTAGTTTAAGGCTAAGTTATACTAATCAAAACAACCAGGATCATAATATGGTACACACAATACATATTTATTGTTGAAATGTGCACAGATAGAACTAGCAACATTTTGGGCTTGATTTCTTTTAGCCGTCAACTGTATATTATTAAGAGGTAAAATACAAAGCATACAAAATGTTTTTTTTGCTTATATGGCATATAAGCAAAACAAAACATATTTTGTTTGTATATGAAACTTACATTGGCAAACGAGACACCATAAAACATTATTATTATTACAGCATTGTCGGCAAATCACCTATTGGTTGTTCGTTCATATCATGTTTGTGATGTGGTACTCAAGTTGGGCAAGGTATGATGAAAATAAAACTCCTCCAGCTCAATCCTAGACATTGTTTTACTAACATATGAAGATGATAATGATCACATTTGAAAATTAAATTGAGAATCAAAACCTGCCGTTTAATTTTATTTTTATTTATTTTATAAACTACCTGGCTACAAAAAAATCTATATAGGCGCTACAAAATTGTACGCATCGAGGCCAAAACCCCATAGAGAGTGGTCACTGTCCTTTAGTGCTGTTTATAATATCACTAATATTAGTTCGACGTAATAACAGAATAGCATTTGGCAATCTCTAAAAATAAGAAAAATTTATAGCTAATTTAGTTTTGTGATTTCAACAACAGAATTAGCACCAATATAATGACTGACTGATGTCTGCGTTAAGCCTCTTACTCTACAGTTGTTCGTGAGATGGGTGACCGTTTTTGGCTTCCGTGGATCGAAGGTAGAACTGTATGGTTGTCTGCGAATTCATTTTTACAAAAATTTTATCAAGTTTTAGCACATCAATAAGAATATTGCGAATATCCATCATAGAACAAGTCAAAACGAAGTTTACGAGTTGCCGATATTAACCCTCCGATTTCACAGAGGTAGACTTATTATTTAAATATTAATATTTATCTGTTTTTCTCACCTTACCTAAGTTTTTTATTTTGACACTTGTTAACAATGATTACTTTTATTGTAATTATTTTGTGGCCTGGTTCTTAAGACTTTTTAGTAAATCTTAATTCATATTTCTTCAATATAGTTTCTTATTTCCTATCTAAAATGTCCCCGTCCTCTACGTTTTGGAGCCCGCGCGCACGAGCATCTATGTTGTGTGCGGGAGTGGTGGTTTCTTGAACATAAAAGTTGTGTTAACGTGAAAGACTGTTATATGTATGCAGTGAAATACGATTTACTTTCTTGCCGCGTAAAATCCACTGTAAACCTCAGTATAACAACCACTACTATATTAGGGTAAGACTGACCTTGACTTAAAACTAGACTTGACTAAGACGTAAAGACGGGGACATTTTAGCTAATAAGAAAGAAGATTAAAGAAATATTAATTAATTTTTGGCTAAAAGGTCTTAGTAACCAGGTGATAAATAATTCCAAAAAAAAGGTCTTTGATTTGCCCAAAATTGAATTGCTAAAAATTTACATTAAATAATAAATAAATATAATTCACCATGAATTTAGACTCTTTCTGCCGTGAATTACCGAAAGTAGTTAGTATTTTGCGTATTTTAATGTTGTTTGTTTGAATAAATAGGTATAAAATATATTTTAAAATTAACAGGAATTACATGCTCATCTCAATGGCTCTTTGAGCCGTGATACGATGCTACACCTTAAGAGATTTCACGCCGATGTAGGTTTACCGGATAAGACAAACGCTTTTTTTGATGAATTTCAAATGGGCGCCGGTGACACAAGAAAGTTAGCCGAGTTAGTATGGTTTCATTTATTAGCTTTTTCCTGCAGCTTCGCTCACGTTAGTTTCCCTCTATTTTAGATTTTGGGTTCAATTCGCTTCAGGTCAGTGGACACATCGATTTTAATCTTTCTGGGAATTTATATGCATTTAGAAAAATGTTTTATCAGTGGTTTACATTGCATGATACAAACTTTTAGCTTATGTTTGTTTGAGTATGTAAATGTGTCCCATAATGTTTATTTATTAATTTATTCTTATTTTATCAAGTACAAGCTCAAGTTGGTGGCTTAGAAAGCTGCTTCAACGCCACCATACTTAAAAAACCAGGGTATAGTTAGATGGGGATTCAATACCTGCGTTGTGGACTGTCCTGATGATATAACATACCACTTGGGCTCCATGCAAATATCTACTGCTCTTTTAGTTATTGCTTCTGAATGATTATTTAAAAACTTTGCTCTTTAATTGCTCATGACTTTTTTTTAATTACACTTACAGTTGTTTCCAAGTGTTTAGCATTGCCCATGCACTTACTAGCACACAAGAAGCCCTTGAGATGGCTACTAGTCTGACCCTTCAAGAGTTTCAAGATGATGGCTGCTGCTATCTTGAACTTAGAACTACCCCTCGTGACACACCACATATGATCAAAGCTTCATATATTGAAACTATTGTTCAAACAATTCAGTAAGTTTTTTGGCTTTGCAAGCAATAACTTACAGAATATTTCTACATATATCATAACTCATCTATTTTCATATTTTAACTAACACTGATAGTGTCTCCACTAGGCATCTAGACAAAGCAAAGATGGGGTGAGAATAAAATAAAGCATAGATCCAACCTACCTGCATCACCTCTGGTAGTATTGGTAGACTTGTAGTATGATGTCTTCTTTTACAAGCTGCCATGGTTTTTTTTTATTTTAGCATTGTTTTGTATTATGTTAATTAAACTTATAATGGGATGGAATTATTTCCATAATATCAATATTAAAGATGGACTCCATAGAATAAGCACATTGAGTTGCCATTATAAGTATTAGTCACGTCACAGGGTGGCAGAAGCATATTGAAAATTTTCAAGCCGCCCATGAGGCCTTCAGCCCTTCAGCTTGGCTTATCAAAATAATAATTAGCATTGAAATATTATAGAAATTTTCTTTCTATGGAGAGGCTTTCTCTCTATGGAGAAAAAAAACCACAACCTAAGCAAAAATAAAATTTCATAGTTTTGTTAGTTGTTGATAGTCAAAAAAAAAACCCTGGGATATAATGGGGATAGGGTTAGTAATATAATTGAATAGTTTCAAATTGTCACTCCGCTATAATCAGTCACTGACGGACATGTTCATTAATAGTCATGGGTCTTTGTGAACATTAAATAACCTTGATAATAATACTAATACAATTTTGCCAATAATAAATTACAGGAAATCTTTGCATTTGACAATGATTACTCGCCTCATAGTATCAATTAACCGAAGCACATCAGATAAAGATGTAGAAGAAATAACTAATTTGGCCATAGAATATTATAAGAACTATCCTGATATTGTGGTTGGCATTGAAATTAGTGGAGACCCTACTATTGGATGCTTTCAGAGTTACGTACCAGCTTTAGAGAAGGCAAGAAAAGCAGGATTGAAAGTGAGTTATAGGTCGCGCGGCGAATGATGAGCTCTGTAAGAAATTGAAAGGGGAATGCGCATGCGCAGAACTCAAAAATTAGGTCTAATTGGCAGGGTGACAGGGCTTAAGGGCGGGAGTCTAGGAGCGTGGACGCAGGAGTGGTCAAAATCCTACACGCACACTATGCACAGCCGCACACTACTCCGCGATATGTCGGCACGTGTTGTCACTAACTAGTCTCGATACTGTCACGCACATAAAATATTCTACTCTTTTTGGTAAATCTTTTAATAGCTTATTGAGGTTTTGATGCCCCGAGAAAATTGTCTGTCCAATCTGGACAAGAAAGAAAAATGGTTTATAATGTAAATTGTTTGATCAAATATTTATACCAATTATAATTATTATTATTGGCGATAGGTACATAACGCAGTGCTAGTGCCAACGTTGCTTTACGGTAGCGAAACCTGGGTATGTCAGCAGATGCATGAAAGTAAATTGAATGCTGTGGAGATGCGATCACTTCAAAACTTGTGCCGCATAACTGTGGCCGACCGAATACGTAACGAAGTGATACGCAATATGGCAGATTTGGATGAAAGTGTCAGCGTTAAGCTGGAAAAGGGCTCGTTTCATTGATTTCGACACGTCTTACGAATGAGTGGAGAACGATTGACGAAAAAAATATAGTGTGCGAAAGTTGAGGGTAGAAGGAATCAGGGTAGGCCGAGACTCGCATATGAAGACCACGTGAGCAGATTGCTCAAAAACGGAAAAGTCTAAAGTACTCGGATACCCAGACGTGCGTGTATGAAGCGGTTGATAAATCTTAAGGAAGCGAAATAAGTATGCATGGATCGCGAAGCCTGGCAATCTATCCTCTCTGATTACCCTGTCAGGGATACAGCGTGAAGATAGTTTAGTTATAAAATTTCGACAACTATATGTTTAAAACAAAAAAAAATCACGCCTATCATTCACCGGGGTAGGCAGAGATTTCATCCACTTCTTTCACTTTCATAAGTATTGTCAATGTCACACACATTATACTCGTATACCTATTTCTACATTAAAATATTACAATAAAAATGTTTTTTCGAGAAATACGATCACTGTAAACTAAATAAAATACCATCATGGTTTAATATTTTCACGCAAAACACTTTGAACTCACTTGTTGTAAATAATATAAACCTACGAGTACTTACGTACCCACCTACCTACGTTATAAAAAAAAACTACTTTGTGTAATAATATTGTGCGCAAACTATCCCCACAAATTTTTGTCAGAGCTCATCATTCGCCGCGCGACCTGTACTACCTCCTAGATAAAATTGTCTTGCTTTTTTACATTGCAAACAAAACATCAATTGCCTGTGATCCAAGGCGAAGTGGTACTCAATTAACAACATTCTCTCAACATTGCTGTTAGTACAAAGCATTGAATAAACTACAACATTGAGAAATGTTTGCTCCAGAAAGGTCTTACCTCTTAGGGAGAGCCATCATAATCTACCCAAGCAGGGTAAGACTCGGTCGGCGACAAATATCGTAGGGTATCGTCTTGCAGTAGGTTTAACAATGCTACAACATTATTATGCCTTGTGTAACATTCATGGATGAATTGGTGGTACCTTCAGAGTTGTCTAACACACTGTGATCAAGAAAAGATCCACTTGGTATCCACGTAAGTATTTATTGAGGTTTACAAATATACACTGAAGTTCGTGATATATTAGGGACATTCCAAGACGTGCAGACGTGCTCTGAAGATAAAGAAGGAACTTGCTATCACCGACCTGGGTCTTCGGGTCTTCGCATGGCCGGAACAAAAGGGGCAACGACTGTGCTGTACTTTTTATATAAATACTAGCTGCCCGCGCGGCTTGCCTGTGACATAATTTAATGCAGTAGCCAACCTTCTATTCCCGTCGTATATAATTTTAGAATAATGTATGAAAATTTGCCTATTTGTTCCGCTCTCCTTCCCCGATAAATGGGCTATCAAACGCAAAGAATTTTTCAATTCGAACCCTAATAATTGTTCAAATTGAAAAATTCTTTGTGTTGGATTCCTGAGATTAGCGTGTTCAACCCAAAGACCTTACACTTATAACTAGACTGATTACCAAAAAAATTCGTTGATCTAAAATGACATCTATTTTCTTCATCTAAAAGTTAGTATCTATTTTCTTACCCGTAGGGTAGCTATTTCCTTATAAGCGGTAGCTAGCTATAAACCGGTCCTGGCGAGAGAGCTCCGAAAGGTGCTGTGTCCTTGTCTAACGCGCTGCCAACTCAAATAACCATTGTATTTGGTAGAAATGGTAGAAAATTATATATTTTTTTTATATGATTTAGTAAAATTTCTTATTTATAAACTTAGGAACTTATCTAAATATTTCTACAGTTCCTATAATTATTAATAATAACTTCATAGTATTACAAAAATACTCAATAATACTTAGTAAGAGTAGTACTTAAATGTTTGGGTTTGTTAATACTAAATGCAAGATACGCCTGGACCCGCCATCTTGCTTAAAGTGTAGGGTCACCATAAATTTTATTGATAAAATATTTTTACAATCTCATAATAGTAGGTAGGTAGATACTTATGTATCGATTGTTTTACATTGGAAATGTACTGTTATAAGGTCATTGGATGCTCGTGCTGCAATTTGCGATTGTGTAAATTTTCATATTAAGCCTATTTAGATTTTCATGAAATATGGTGAATTCATGTTGTGTGACCATGTACGCCATCGTGTATGTATCGTGGAGCCATGTACGCCTTTATGAGCAGTCAGAACATTTCGAAGAAGGCACGATTGGCTGTACATAGAGGTGTGCTGGTCCCCACACTTATGTAGGTATGGTAGTGAAAGTTGGGTATGGCAGAAGATGCATAAAAGTAAAATAAATGCAGTGGAAATGAGAAGTCTGCGAAGTATAGCTGGAGTGAAGTTGATGGACAAAGAAAGGAACAGCACGATAAGGGAACATTGCGGTATGACAGAAGATGTAGTGACTAAGATAGAAAAAGGGATGCTTAGATGGTTCGGACACGTGGAGAGGATAAATGAAAGTAGACTGACGAAGCAGATTTATGTGGCGAGAGTGAATGGGCAAACTGGTAGGGGTAGACCTCGGCGTACGTATTTCAAGCAAATCGAAGACCTTTTGGAAAAAGGCCAGGTAAGAGTACCCTAACCGGCGAGCGTGTACGAAAACACTTATGAAAGTAGAAGAAGCGAAAGTGGTATGTCAGGATCGTAGCAAGTGGAAAACCATAGTCTCTGCCTACCCCGATGGGAAACAGGCGTGATAATATGTATGTATGTATGTTGTGTGACAAGGTCAAAAATGAGTCTTATAACGGTAGCAGCTTTTCTTTCAACGGGTAAGAAACAGCAACAACCATTTTTTTAAGTAACATAGTATTTTGTTTATTAAAGATTTTTTCAATCTCTGGAACGAACTTGTTTAAAGCGGCTTACGGATTGTGCTATTTAGTAGAAATATTCGTAATAATGAAATGAAATAAGCCATGTGTGTACCTACGCGTGTGTGTATCGAACCTACAAATGAGCACATAAATAATTTTTGTTTGCAATATGATAATTATTTTTAACGTGGTATAAGCTAAGAAATATTTTTTTCTGATGGGGGTCCCCGTCTGTATAATATTTTTCTATTATCTGTATAATATTTTTCTATTATATAAATTCAGTAGGTTCGAACAATCGTTCAAGAAATTTGTCCTTTGTTCTAATTGGTCATGGTCATTTATTTAGAAAGGGACACCACCACTGCCGAGAGCCATCTCACGCGGACCGATTATTTCGCGGTAGTGCACAGTCTAGTTATAAGTATAAGGTCTTTGGTTCAACCAAACAAACAAACTTTATATATTAGTAGGTATATATACCCGCGCTGAGGTCTGGACCGAAGCCCTAGTCGCCCAATGAATCGGCGGCAGGCACTTGTGACGTTACACTTGCTTTTGCCTTTGTATTCACTCACGTTTTGTTTAATTTCCCCCTTTCACCTACCAATTTTCTCATTTTTCAGGTCTCACTGCATTGCGGCGAAATTTGTAACCCACAGGAGGTATTGGAAATGTTGAATTTTAAACCTGACAGAATTGGTCATGGCACTTGCATTCATCCAAAATTTGGTGGAACTGATGAAACCTGGGAAAAATTTACTGAATTGAAAATACCTGTCGGTTAGTAATATCGTAATCGTTGAGTAATACATACTCAACACATACAATCTACCTTTTACTTACCTTTTGTTTTCCTATTTCTACTTACAAGTTTCTCCTCTCTTGGGTCTGTTGGAAGAGATTTCTATTTAGAAATAAGCAGACCCTTTGTACTTCTTTTCTTTTACTTTATCACTTTGTTAGATTGTATGTACAATAAATAAATAAATAGGTGCCTGCTGCAACCTTGAATGTTGCAGCAGGCATATAAAGGCGTCTGGTGCAATTAATGATGCATGACAAGAAAACCATGCTTTTTGCTTGTCGTTAACGAATTATACCACGACTCTGAACTGATGAGTTCTTTTGCATTTGTATAAGTGATGGCTTTGTATATTATCCATACTGCTCTAACTGGATCTTTCCTTCTCCAGTTTTTTCCTTTTGCACTGCATCAGCGTCTTTTTAATTTCTAAACTTGTGTCACTATTATAAATCTTTAATGTGAGTTTTCTGTTCAGTGTTACTCCAAGATTCATAATCTCCCTGAACAACTTAGCACGATTGTCCAATCTTACGGTTAAGTTTTACAGATCATTGAAACAATACTACTTTTCTTTTAACTATAACATGGTTTAGGATTAAGCCACAATCAAACAAAAATGCATATATTGCATTCTGGGCGTATAGTATGCCTGTGTGCGTAGCCTTTGGGGTAAAAGCGTGACTAATAAATCGGCCGTCTCATCTCTCAGGATAAACCTTCTTTATTTATTTGTCAAGACAAATAAATAAAGAAGTTTCACACACTGTCACATCATCGTAGAGCCTGATAGAAGCGTCCCTACCGGTCTTTACCCTTCCATATTATTTTATCCATTCCATATATTTTATCTTTACGCGCTCATAGGTAACAAGTACTTTCGGCGCACGCTACTCTATTTTGGCCATGGGTTAAGGGGACATTCCTTTATCTCATTATTTGACATCTCTATGAAGCACACTGTCGCATCTATGACAAGAAATAGTTCTTAAGATTGTACACCTAATACAAAGAAGATCTCGGCCTCCACACTTTCGAGTACATATAAGTATTCTACAGAGGCTCATAGTTGTGCGAACTTTTCTACCTAAGGTGTCTAGTTCCGTCTGAGTTCATCTGATCAAGCCAAAATTATTATTAGTGTAATGAAATTATATGTATTATTATTATACATAATTCAGACAAACATGTGTAGAACTGACAGAACATAATGATGCTGTTCAATACTTATTTGTCTGCTCAATCCGATCTGATGAGTTTGCGGATATAACCATTCCATATGACGAGAAAGTTAAACAGTTATTAAACAAATCAGTCAAGAGTTTGTTTTTTTTTTGTTCTTGTGGCGATACTATTGCTCCGCCAATAACTCAGTGTGGATTTGGTAGGGGTTTAGTAAGTCGGTCCACACTTAGGTACGATCCAAGTTTTGTGAGTGTAGAAGGTAAAAGATAAAAATTTGGTAACGAAGGCCGAAATGTTCAACAGTCAAGTTTTGTGTTGAAGTACATGTACACAAGACAACATTAAAGCACACGAGTTATGTTAGTTATTTAGAGCAAACACACAATGTTCTAGAGCTTTATATTATTGGAATCAATGTAGTGACATATAAGGTATATATGAGGAGAATCAACATAGGTCAGGAGGGAGTTAAAATTAATAGGACGGGGGAAATGTTCTATAGGCAGAGAGTCATATAAGGATCCACTCCTTCTTAGGCATTCAAAGAAGATATGGTTTGTAGTATGTTCGTCCAAACCGTATTCACACAAAGAATTATCCCTAATCCTTATTTTTGTTAAAAAAACGTTAGTGCAAACATGACCTAACCGCAAACGAAAAATAATCGATGTTGCTCTCTTGCTAGCTTCTCGAAATTTAAAAAACCAAGGCTTAGCTGGGATATCACCCTGAAGGGAAGCATAATGTAAGCCCTTAACTTTACTGGATATAGTCCAGAGGTCCATCCATTTTGAAAATAGACTGGATTTAGAGAGAGAGGTAAGATCTTGAGGATAGGCTCTGTATTGGTCAAGAGAGCCATTAGTAATAGCAACTTTGGCCAATGAGTCAACCATTGTATTGCCAACAATTCCACTATGCCCAGGAATCCAGACCAGACAGACTAAGAGTCCCTTAGATTGGCATCTAAAAAGGGAGTTCTTTATTTGGAGGATTAAAGGAGATCTAACTTTACTGGCGAAATGATTAGCCAGCATAGCCATTAAACAGCTCTTAGAGTCGGTAAAACTTACTGACTTGCTTATGTTATGTGACTATATATAAAATGGCTTCAAGTATGGCAATCGCTTCACCTGTGAAGATAGAGTTCACAGAAGGAGACTTAAAGGGGAGGATAATTTTGTATCGGGGTATCCAAACTGCAGACCCAACACATGAGGAGCCTGTCAATTTAGAGGCATCTGTAAAAAAGACTAATCGATCTTGCCACTTTTGATGAATTAAGGCAAGTAGGTGTTTATAAGCCTCTATAGAACCTTTACTGATACCAGAATTTAGAATTATGTCTGGAGAATGTATAATGGCTTTTTTTTTCCTTTATTGCGTAAATATAAAACATAATATAATTTCAAAAACATCACAAAACCAACATAGGTTTGTCTGGATGCTGAGACACTTTTGAGCAATTTTATTACACGATTTCTTACAAATAACTAAAACTAAAACATCTACTTACTAATACTATGCACGCAAACATAATTAGTAACATTCCTAAACAATTCAAAAACTGCATAAAACTTCGCTTCTAGGTACATACTAAGCGACATAGCCTGAGACAATAACCGGTTAGAGGCAAGCGGCCGGCAGAGATATACAGGATGTTGCAATAACATAGATCGTTTATCCATGCTATATTCAAAAAATAGAATAAAAAATATCAAAGAATCTTAATTACAATACAATCAACCCTTCGATTTATAATAGTGAATGAAAGTATAATTTAAATCTATTTTTATAATTTATATCTGTTATTTTGGATTGCGTATTTACTGGTATTTCATTCATGAAACTTGGCAGTAAATACGCATTCGTTCTTTTACCATAATAATTAGTAAATCTAGGTGTTTCTAATTTTGAATGGGTTATTTTGCGCGTTACGATTTTATGAAAAATTTTTACTTGTAATTTTTTGTTAGGAAATTGCTCTGTTAATAGCCACTGTTTTACTTTTAAGTGAATGGGTAAAATTTTACAAAACTTGAATAACCCTCTGACTTCACCTCCGTCATAGACAGACTCACGTAACTTGGTAGGTGTTATGGTTTTTAGAATGCGGAGTTGTAAGTTGTATATTTTGTCTAGATATGTTTTGAAGGTCCTACCGTAACTAGTAATCCCGTATAACACAATTGACTCGGCCAGTGCATTATAAAGATTAAGTAGGATGGGAAAAGGTACTTTGTGTTTTAATATTGTGAATTTTGCTAATAATGCTCTTAACTTGTCACAAATTGTATCAATGTGGTAGCTCCAATTAAATCTTTCGTCTACCACAATACCCAAATATTTGTAGTGTGAGACCTGTTGTATTTTATTGCATTGACAATTTATTGTGGGTATATAATGCAAACACTGGTGACATTGTGCAACCACTTTAATGCTCTTATCATAATTATTCAAGTGGCTCGAGCAAACATGGATTATTTTCGTTTTATTGGCATTTATTACCAGACCTACATCATGTGACCATTTACAGAGATTGGTAAAATCATTCTGTATGTAATGTTCGGCCCTAGACAAGTCTTTATCTGCTATCACTAGACATGTATCGTCTTCATATTGGTAAACAGAACAGTGGTTAATAATGTTCTGCATGTCATTTACATATGCTAAGTAATGAAGAGGCCCGAGAACTGAGCCTTGGGCTGTTCCAGTAGTTACCAACATTTCATTGCTATATACATTACCAATCTTGACACGGTATTTCCTATTATCTAAATAGTCACGGCACCAATTTAACAAGGGAGGGACCATGGACACTTGTGTTGTCGAGCTTTTTTATAAGAGTGTCATGTCTGAGGGTATCAAATGCCTTACTAAAATCAATAAATAGTAATATTACATGCTTTTTATCATTAAGATGTTGATTTACTTCATCTGTAAATTTTGATAGCAATGTAGTAGTTGACTTACTAGACTGAAAACTATATTGAGCAGTTGATAGTACATCGTTTAGCTTATAGAATTTATGGATTTGCTGACTAATATATTTATCGACTACCTTATCTATGACTGGTAGTATTGTTATTGGCCTGTAATTTCCATAATCTTTTTGGGATCCTTTTTTGTAAATCGGTCTGACGATTCCAGTTTTCAATTCTTGTGGATATTTACCTACCCTAATGCTCGCAGTTATAAGCTTGATGATAACAGTTACAATTTTGTCACTTAATATCTTTACATCTATGCATCTAATGCCATCATTACCTGCTGATTTATTGGAATTTAATTTACGAATTATTTTTATTAAGTCTCTTTTAGTAGGTATTTTAAATAACATTGATTTATTTTGTGGAAATATATAATCTTCTTCTTCGCTTCGAATGGGGATTCAAATGGGGGGTTGATTTTGGACTGTGAGCAAGGGAACGGGAAGCGTAGAAAGTTAAGAAAGCTATTAAATAAGCAGGGATGAACTTTATTTGACCAGTAACCACCAGATGATATAAATTCCGAAAGAGTATGTAGTTTAGGGATAAGAGGATGGAGGGCAAGTTGGGAAGTTTTGTGAACATACCTGTCAGCCAGGTACTGCCGCCTTAGAAAGAGGGGAGGTTCCACCCATTCTACCTGCAAGGCGTTTATAGGCGAGGATTTCATTGCACCAATCACAGCGCGCAGGCATTTAGCCTGGAGCTTATCCAGAGATTTAAGGGGCTCTTTGTTACATGGTTCTAGAAGGAAGCTACCATAATCCAGGTGACTGCGGATAATTGCATTATATAATAACTTTTGGCAATAAGGGTGGGCTCCCCACCAGGTACCAGATAAGCACCTTAGAATATTAATATTTTTTTCACATTTAGAGACTATCTGTTTTATATGAGGAATACCAGATAATTTCCTATCCAAAATCATACCTAGAAATTTAACAGACTCTCTTACTGGGAAAACTTGATTTTCGTACGAAATTTGGCAATCACTTATGGATCTGTGACGGGAGAAAACCACAACTGAGCTTTTGGGAACTGATAAAGATAATCCGTGATCTGCAAGCCATGTTTGGAGGTAGTAGACAGCAGACGTAAGTCTAGATACAGCATCCGATATGTCATCCACAGTTACATAAAGTGCAATGTCATCTGCATACTGCAAGATATTGCAAAAGGAGTTTACCGAGAGCTCTAAGTCGGACGTATATATACTGTACAGAAGGGGACTAAGCACAGAGCCCTGTGGTAAGCCCCTTTACACAATTCTGGGGGATAGAATAGAATTTTGTAATTTTATTGAAATTTTTCTACCAGAAAAATATTGGATATGAAATTGACTATCTTCTCTGGAACACTCAGCTTAAGCAGTTTTTGTCTGAGCACAGGAAGAAGAACATTATCATATACGGATGCTATATCCAGAAATACGCCCACACAGTACTGATTTTTAGACATTGCTATACGAATATCAGTAGTGAAAATGCCTAGACTATCCATAGTTTCGAGGCCCTTACGGAAGCCAAACTGGGTCTTCGAGAGTAACTCTTGGCTTTCCATGAACCATTCCAAGCGATTTTTAATAAGTGTTCCATTATTTTGGCCATAGTACAGGAAAGGGCAATAGGGCGATAGCTTCAACAGTCGTTACTCGGTTTTCCTGGTTTCAATATCGGAAGAATGATTTGGGACTTCCACTCATCAGAGGGAATCTTTCAGGGAAACCCCAGATGAGGAATCTTACAGGGACCCTAAAACAGTCAGAAGCTCATCTTGAGTGAAAGGGGAGTCAAAGGTATGTCTGGTAGGAGTAGACAAGGAAGAGAGAGTTAAGCACTCAGAAGCAGAAGGGACGGTGGGAGGGGCGAGTTTCTGCTCAAAGCCTTGAATCCATGTTGATGTATCGTTAGAAATCATGGGGATGTCAGACATTGAGTTCTTGCATCTTCGGATATTTCTCCAAACCAATGTGGAACAAGTATGGGGAGACAGAGACTCACAGAAAGCACGCCATCCTTCCTTTTTTTTTTGTGACAGAAGTCTGACAGTTTCTGCTGCTATCCTTTTATAGTTCAGGTAGTTGTCAGTTGACATATCTCTTGAATATGCTTTTTCTGCATCTTTCCTTTTTTTGCATGCCTGTGAGCATGATTGGTCCCACCATAGAGGTGATGGGAGGCGCCTATTTGGTTTTTTTAAAGGAATGGCTTTATCAGCAGCTTTTAAGAGACATTTCTTAAAGATACAATAGACATCCAGAATATTAAAAAGGTTAGGAGCAGGTATCAGGTTGATTTCTTGATCCAGACAACTAGAGTATGTCCCCCAGTCTGCCCTTGCTAGGTTATATTTCAGAATAGGATTAAAGGGAATTTGAACATTATGGCTGTCTAAAGGAAGTATGACAATAGGATAGTGGTCACTACCATGGGTATTGCCTAACGTGAGCCATCCTAGACTAGAAGAGAATGACAGTGAACAAATAGAAAGGTCAACAGCGCTAGGATGGGGTTGAGAGAGGGTTGATCTACCAGTTGGGACACCATCATTTAAAATGCAAAGGTTTAGTGAGTCTAAAATGTCCAGAAATATGGATGACATTTCATCACATAAGTAGGAACCCCATGAAGTATGGTGGATATTGAAATCCCCTAAGACTACAACAGGTGGTTGAATGGAGGATAATATGTTATTCAATTCAGATAAAATTGAGCGGTCTGGATAAGGGATATAGACAGATAGAAAAGAGATATTCATGGTTCTACATGGTTCATCAACAATATGAAAGCTGTCACTGTGAGGGGGTAGGGAAATTAGGGAGTAAAATAAAGATCTGGAAACTATTATACAGGTTCCGGCATGACCATCATTTCTGTCATCTCGAAAACAGGCATAACCTGACACTCTAAACCGAGAGGCAGGCTTAAACCAAGTTTCCTGGATGGCAATAACAAGGGGTTTATATTTGTTTATAAGAAAAATTAATTCGTTCTTTTTGTTGTTTAAGCTCCTACAGTTCCATTGAAGGATTGGAGGGAGTGTTATTAGATAAGAAAGATAGCTGAGAAATCTTAGATTTAAGTTTATCTGGAAGCTTAGTGTCACTAAATCGGGAAAGCATATTAATGACAGTTGAAAGAAGTAATTCAAGGAGATTATCACTGGGACTAGATTGTCCTGTTAAATTATGTTCTGAGAGAGAACAGCCATTAGGGGTGGAGAAGGGAGGAGCTTGGGTTAATAGGCTATGAGTCAGTCTATCAAACCCTGGGCTAGATGCTGGGTTATGTGGTCCACGGGGAATTAGGATTGTCTTCCTATAAGATGTTTGAGAAGACTCTGGCATAGAGGATTTTTGAGACATATGAATAAAGGATGAAGTAGTTGTAGTAGACTTTGCAGTATAATATTTTTTTTTTTTTTTTTTTTTGGGACAACCCACACAACGCCATCTGATTCCAAACTAAGCAGAGCTTGTACTATGGTAACCAGATAACTGATAAACATACTTATATATTTCTAAATACATACATATTATAGATAAATAACACCCAGACACAGAATAAACCATCGTGCTCATCACACAAAGTTTTATCCTGGGTGGGAATCGAACCCACGACCTCTTGCGTAGCAGTCGGATGCACTCCCACCGCGCCACAGAGGCAGTCAAAATAAATTTAAAAACCGCAAAAGACCTTCGCACATGGGGAAATCTTGCCGATGCCTCCATGTAGGAAATGTTCTCCTGGGACATCACTATTTTTATAGATTTTTGTCTGCTGTGTTCTGGACAAGAATGATCTTTGGAGGTATGAGGACCAGAGCAGAAAAGACAGGATGGGGAAGGATTAGTACATGAAATACCTACATGGGGTTGGCTGCAAATTAAGCAACGTGGGGAAGACCTACATTGAGATGTAATATGCCCAAACCTACAGCATTTTAGGCATTGAATTAGTGGAATGACATAAGTTTCAACGGGGAGGGAATTATAAACACAATAAATATGGGGAGGAAGAGTTGACCACTGAATGTTAGGACAACTGTCTGACTGGGTATGTAAGAGGGAATATTATTTTCCAAAAGGGGTCTTAGAAGGTTTTTAAAGTTTTGGCAGCGCTAGTGCTGCACCTCTGGTATTGCAAACGTCTGTAGGCCACGGTGATCACGTGGGCCGTATGCTTGCCTGACTCCTAAGTAAATAAAAATAAAATAAAAATATCTTTATTTTGCATAGACCATTTTAACGGCGCTTACAAAATGTCATACACTATTTAAAATATTTAAAGCGACCACCGGTTTGGAACGCGGCCCATCTGAGAAGAACCGGCAAGAAACTTAGGAAGGCTTTTTTTTTGATGGCCTATTTACAATTTAATATTATTTCACTTTGCCAGCAGATCATTTCCAGGCGTCCCTGTCCTGCAAATAGTCTGTAACGGAGTAAAAACCTTTTTCACAAAGCTTGTTTTTAATAAACTTTTAAATTTATTTAAAGGTAAATTTCTCAGGTCACAGGGAAGCTTGTTGTAAAAGCGTATACAGTTACCCTGGAAAGAATCGCCAATCTTATGTAGTCGACTGTGGTGGACTGAAAGATTATTTTTATTTCTAGTGTTTATATTATGTTTATCACAGAGTTTAGAAAACTGTGATAGATTTTTCTGGACATACATAAGATTGGCAAAAATGTATTGTGATGGTACGGTTAGAATATTTACTTCTTTGAATTTTTCTCGGAGAGAAACTCTGGGGCCCAAATTATAAATAGCGCGTACAGCCCGCTTTTGTAGAACAAAAATAATATTTAAATCTGCAGCACTCCCCCAAAGGAGAATACCGTAAGACATAATACTATGAAAATAGCTGAAGTAAACCATTCTAGCCGTATCCACATCTGTTAGAGTCCTGATCTTTTTTACAGCGTATGCAGCCGAACTTAATCTAGAGGCTGTCTTTTCTATGTGTGGGCCCCACTGCAAATTGGCATCAATAGTTATACCTAGGAACACAATTGATTCTACAAACTCTAACACTTGTCCATTCAGTTGAACATTGGCCGCAACTTGTTTTACATTTGGTAGAGTAAATTTTATACATTTAGTTTTATTTTCATTAAGGCAAAGATTATTTGACCTGAACCAATGAACTACTCTTGCAATTGCATTGTTTACATCGTCATAGTTATCTAATTGTCTTTTAATTTTAAAAATTAATGAGGTGTCATCTGCAAACAAAACAATCCTATTCCTGTCCCCTACATAAAATGGTAAATCATTAATATAAATGAGGAACAAGAATGGCCCAAGTATCGAGCCTTGCGGCACACCCATTGTAACCATGGATCCTACAGAACGTGTACCATTAATATCGACCCTCTGTATTCTATTGTTCAAATATGAAGATGAAGATGAAGGTCGAGAGCTTTGCCTCTTATTCCATAGTGGTGTAATTTTTTGCACAGCGTTTCATGTTGAACGCAATCAAAAGCCTTTGATAGATCGCAAAATATACCTAATGCATCGTGCTTGTCTTCCCAAGCTTCATGAATACATTTTAATAACTCAACACCAGCATCGGAAGTTGAGCGCCCTTTCGTAAACCCAAATTGATTCGCATGGAGTATTTTATGACTATTAAAATGGGATAGCATTTGATTCAAGATTATTTTTTCAAATACTTTGCTCAAAGTTGGCAGCACTGACACTGGTCGGAAATTAGACGGCTCTGTAGCGCTGCCAGCCTTGAACAAGGGAACGACTTTGCTGTGTTTCATTAAATCAGGAAATGTACCACTAGAAACACAGTCATTAAACACAGTTGCTAGATGGGGCGCAATTACCTCAATTATACATGATGCAGTTTTGACCGATAATCCCCAAATGTCCGCGGTTTTCTTAATTTCGATACATTTAAATGTTTTTACAATGTCCTGAGCACTAATATCTGTGAATACAAATGCATCCCTGCAACAAAGAACAGATTCTTCTAATAAAAGTTCAGCGGAACTGGAAGATGCTTGGAGAGATTTTGTTGTCAATATAGGTACATTTTTGAAAAAATATTCAAACTCCGTAGCCACTTCCAGGTCCCCTGTAACATGGCAACCATTTACTTTCAAGTGGAAATCCCTTTCAGTCACTAAAGATCTACCGCATTCAGAGTTAATGATGTTCAAAGTCATTTTTATTTTATTTAATAGATTAATTTTATTTTTTAAATTTTCTATTAAATAAAATAAAAATGACTTGGAACATCATTTTAGAAACTTTTTTTTATTTTTTTTTTTAGTGGTAGATAAAAAGAAATTAAAAAGTATTTAATCTTTATTGTTCGTGACGATTCATTTCTATTTAAAATATGTTTTATTTCACAGAGGTTTGCCTAACAAGTAATGTTAATACGAAATCTACGCCTGATTATGAATCTCACCACTTCAAGTATCTGCTAGACGCTGAAATACCAGTTATAATCTGTGTAAGTTATTTTTTTTTACTTACAATGTACGAATTGACTGTTGCAATTCTGAAGTCAGTCCGCAGTAGCATGGGTGAATACCACATATAAGCGGTTTTAGTGCAACTAAAACTCCTATTTATAACTAACTAAAAAAAAACTAACTATCTTTACGCTGTATCCCTGACGGGGTAAAAACTATAAAAAAAAACTATTATAATACTGTAAATAACTGTAACTCCTATTTATAAAACTGTATTAAAATATTTTTTTTAGTTGAAGGTAGAAGGAGTCAGGGTAGGCCGAGGCTTGCATATGAAGACCACGTGAGCAGATTACTCAAAGACGGAAAAGTCAAAAGTACTCGGATACTCAGACATGCGTGTATGAAGAGATTGATGAAACTTGAAGAAGCGAAAGAAGTATGCATAGATCGCCAGGCTTGGCGATCTGTCCTTTCTGACTACCTTGTCAGGGATACAGCGTGAAGATAGATAGAAAATATTTTTTTGTTCTAACTAGACCATGAAAGTCCTTGGTTACATCCGAGATGGTGAATGAATCAAAGGGGAGCATACCCCAGAGGAAAAAATGTAAACTGCAAGTTACGCCCCACCCTCAGTATTAAATTAATAAAAATTGCTACTTTATTATGTAACTCGGTGCGCCCCGTGAATTTGCCCGTGATATATTTATAAATCCCCGTCGTACCCATTTAATTCTGTCGCTTATTTCTTTTACAAAAAAATATGAAAATATGCCCGATTTGTTGACATTTATGACTACTGCTGCGCTCTCTTGGGTAGTAGCTTGATGTTATATAGCCTAAGCCTTCCTCGATAAATAAACTCGTTAATCTTAAAAACTACCTACTGTCGTGTGCTTTCCACATCCAGTCCCTCCCTGCTATCTTTTCCAGGTCATCGGTCCATTTGGAAATTACACAGACCAGCTGGTTATATTCTTAAGACTTTCGCAATACAAACCGGGACAGATTATAAAAAAAAATAAGTAAGTAGATTTTTTATAGTTTTCCTTTTGTTTCCAGACTGATGACAAAGGTGTTTTCTTAACGTCTCTTTCTCAAGAATACCGGATATGTGCAGAGACTTTTAATTTATCTCCTTCCAAATTAGCTAGATTATCTTTGAATGCTTGCCAATACATATTCGCTGACGATATTCGTAAGGTGTTATGTGATAAACTTCTTAATTTTATCAACAAAAATTCGTTGTAATGTTTGCTTAGAACAGAATATGTTTAATAAAAAATATTGTAAGAACTTGGTATTGTTTTATTGTAGTGTTTGTGAAGTTATGTGAAGTTATGTTATGTTTATACATACATACATATGGTTACGCGTTTATCCCCGAAAGGGTAGGCAGAGGCATACTAAAGGTACACCCACATTTCACCGTATTCATTTTTGTCCCACGTTACAGGTGGTGAGCCCATTGCCGTGTTAAAATAGACAGGCGCCGGTTGTGGCTACCTGCTTTTATAAAATTTTTCAAGCAGCCCATAAGGCCTTCAACTGGGCTTAACGACTGCCATGTTACAGGCAACATGCCACAAAGTGGTCACCCATCCGAGGACCGGCCATAGTGAAAGTTGCTTAACGCAGTGATCGTTTACAGATCACTGAGTTAACGGGGCCACGAGTGTTTCTTTTTATGTTATGTGAATGAACCTGTTTTTATATTATCGTCAATATATTTTTGGAGTGTTCGATAGACTTCTAACTAGAACGGTCGCGTCGCATACGTTCTCGCACTCTCTCGCGTTGCTAGTGAATCATGTTTATTTGTACATTTGTATGGTAAGTTATAGTTTTAAAATTATAAATTTTATTGTAAGGTATGGCATCCCCAAATAAAATAGTTCTTAAAACTGTACTAGAACACCAGTTGTATACGAGGTTCAGAGAGGAGCAGGCCGAACGTCTGAAACTTGAGAACCTTGTAAAAGACCTTAGTAGTCGAGTAGAGCTACTACAAAGCCAACTGAAAGACATTCAGCAGCTAAAAAATGGTTCTTCTGAAAATAAAGAGGCCACTAGTAGGAAACCCCAGAAATCAGTCGAGTATGAGACTGACGAAGAGGAACTTGCCAAAGAAACGGAGTGGGTACGGCAGAAAAGTAGGAAAAAGAGGAAGTTGAACATTAACACCTCACTGTTCCTAACAGCGTATGTCTGCTAAGCCGACTACATCAAAAAAGATACCTCCACCTCCACCCATCATAGTGGACAACATTAAAAACTATCAAAAGTTTTATGATCTGCTCTCAACTAACTTAACTATAGATACATTCTTAGTTAAAATGATGTCCGGTGACACCGTTAAAATAAATGCCCGAAATGAGGACTCATATAGAGCCGTAACCAAATTTTTGGTACAAAATAACAGCCTTTGGTACTCTTATGAGAACAAGCAGGATAGGCCGATTAGAGTTATGGTTAAAAATCTACACTCCTCATGCTTGCCAAACAGTATAATCGAGGAGCTCTCAGCTAAAGGCTATAAAATTCAAGGAGCCGTAAACAAGTTAAACTGGAGAACTAAAGAGCCACTTAACATGTTTATACTTTCATTTGAAAAAGATGAAAATATAAATAAAATATACAGTATCAAAGCCATACTAGGTTGTAAAGTAGATGACGTACTACAACACTTGTTAACAAAAATACAGACTGGGAACAATTTAAATGTGACTTAGACCTCAAAGTACCACTAAAAAGCATACATCAGCTAGATCAAGAAGTTGAAAAATTCGTCACCGATATTCAACGATATGCTTGGAAAAATACACCTAATACTAAAAAAAGAGTTACGAGTCACATATATCCTTTAGAAATAAGAAACCTCATTAAAACAAAAAGAGTTCAAAGACAGAAGTGGCAACAAACTACCCCGATAAAAAAATATTAAATAATCTCACAAAACGCTTAAGTAAAGCCATTTAAAATTATCATGAGAATCTACAAACAATTATCTTAGTAAATTAAATAGTAATAGTACGACAAATTACTCGCTATGGAAAGTTACTAAAAACTTAAATAAACCAATCATGCATGTTTCACCGATTAAAACTAAAACTATTGGGCAATGGGCCATAAGCAATGAACAGAAGGCAATGAGGTTTGCAGAGTATTTAGAGGAAATATTTTAAATAAACGGTGAAGAAACCACTACAGATATAATGTTAAGCAACAACAGTCAGGATGACGTTGAAATTAAGCTTGTGACACCAAAGGAAGTTATGAATATGATCAAAACGTTGGCTAAAAGGAAATCACCTGGTTACGACCTCATCACTAGTGAAATACTTCAAAACCTCCCAAGGAGAGCTATAATAAAATTGACGACCCTTATCAATGGCACAATACGACTTAAACATGTGCCTAGCATATGGAAAGTTGCTGAAGTCATCATGATACCTAAACCTGGGAAACCACCTCACGAAGTAACGTCGTATAGACCAATATCACTTTTACCAGTACTATCAAAATTATTAGAAAAACTTCTTTTGAGGCGATTAAAACCTATCATAGAAGATAGAAAATTAATTCCCGACTACCAATTTGGATTTAGGGAAAATCATTCCACAGTTGACCAAGTACATAGAATAATAAATACTATAGAAAAAACACTAGAGGAAAAGAAAGTTTGTTCTGCAGTCTTCCTAGATGTAGCACAGGCTTTTGATAAAGTATGGCACACAGGACTTATATATAAATTAAGAAAAATGCTTCCAAGACAATTTGCAGAAATTTTAGTATCATATTTAACAGAAAGAACCTACAGAGTTAGACATGAGACAGCATATTCAAATCTCAAACAAATAAAAGCTGGAGTACCGCAGGGAAGTGTCCTTGGCCCAATTTTATATCTACTATACACCTGCGACATCCCAGAATCGCAAAACAATTTAATTGCTACATTTGCTGATGACACAGCCATCATGACAACTGGAGCAACTCGTAAAGAAGCTGTAGAAAAAGCACAAATTGCGGTCAATTCTATTATCAGTTGGATGAAGAAGTGGCGCATAAAATTAAACGAATCCAAATCGATTCATATAGATTTCACTAATCAAAAATCTAGCTATGAACCGATATACATAAATAACCACATAATACCCTTTGAAAATACGGCAAAATACCTGGGCATGACCCTAGATGTAAAGTTACGCTGGCAGGACCATGTTAAAAAAAAACGCCAAGAACTAGACCTACGCCATAAAAAAATGTACTGGCTGCTTGGCAGACATTCCACTTTATCAGTGCATAACAAAGTACTTTTGTACAAGCAAGTTCTCATGCCTGTATGGACATATGGTATACAACTTTGGGGTTGTACCAAACAAACAAATGTAAAAATAATTCAACGATTTCAAAATAAAATACTAAGGAGTATAGTAAACGCTCTTTGGTATATCAGAAACGAGGATATAAAGATGTAAAAAGATACGCCGAATCACATCAACAAAGGCTTCATCAACATGTGAATGTCGAAGCTATCCAGCTGCTCGACACCACGAACCTAGTAAGAAGGTTAAAAAGGACTAAACCATTTGAGTTAGTTTAGTTAGTATAAATAATGGTGCAGTGAGTGCTACAAAAACAAGTGAGTGCCCAGAGTACACATGAAGAAAGTGACTCTCCACTTCAATAAAGACAATAAGAAAAGTGCCAATGGACACATTCTTAACACTTAAGTATTTAGCAAATTAAGTTAAAACTAAGTTACTTATTAGCTTTACAGCTAGATTGTAATATATCATTATGATGTAATATTTATTATATTACAACATAGTAAGTAGAAAAAAAAAATATATTTTTGATCTTACGCTATAACAAGTAATACGCCGTATTGTAGCTATGGAATCAGACGATTTCCTAAACCGAAACCAGTTTGAAAACTGAAAGTGGAAGAAACTTCAAAATCGCCAATGCACATATTCGGTGCCCTCAGTCGGATGCCGCAAACTGTTTGTCTATATGGTTCCTAAGAAAAAAATGTGTACAGTTTGACGGACAGATAGCCGTATTATAAGCCTTTTCTAAAATTTAGGGTTTAGAGTCAAAGCAATTCGGCAAAGTAAATTCGGAGATAGGTTACAGTTTTGTTGGAATTTCATGTACGTGCGTTTTCGTCAAGTTTCGTCGAGTAGTATATTATTCATACAGGTTGATACCATCGCATCGTTATGGTTTGCACCCCAACTTGGAGCAGTCCGACACGGAAAGTTTAGGTTAGTTGGATAAGAGAACGGTGCGGAGCGAGCTCTTGTCTTGTCTTCGTTATTTTTAAAATTGTTTTGTATCCACCGTGAAATATGTCCTCGTGCCATATAGATCTAATGGAGCGCCCGTGGCCCCGCTAACTCAGTGTACTGTAAACGATCACTTCGTTAGGCAACTTTCGCTATGGCGAGTCACGGATGGGTGTGCAAGCGTTTATGTGCATTGGAAGGCACGTTAAGACTTTGATCCCGGTTACCAGCAACATGGCAGTCGTTAAGTCAAGTTGAAGGCCTTAAGGCGACTTGAAAAATTTCAAAAGTAGGTACTCGGATACTCAGACGTGCGTGTATGAAGCGATTGATGAATCTTCAAGAAGCGAAAGAAGTATGCATGGATCGCGAAGCCTGGTGATCTGTCCTCTCTGACTACCCCGTCAGGGATACAGCGTGAAGATAGATAGAAAAAATTCAACAACATGTAGCCACAACCTGCGTCTGTCTATTTCAACACGGCAATGGGCTCACCACCATGACGTGGGACCGGAAAACACATGGTGAAAAGTGGGCATATAATGGTTTATTCCCGAAATCCCTACCAACGATTCCCCACCAGTGGGGATTATAAGTTTTTTTTCCGAAATCCCCACTACTTAAATAAATTCTGCTTAGTGGAAAAAAAATCCCCATCAGTTAGATATTATTATTTCTGGATTACTTATTCAACAAAAAATGCCTAAGTCAAATTAATGACCAAAAGGCAATTTATTTTAAATTTCACACAATAATGTTAGCATGGTAAAAACAGAGCAAGAGGAATGTTGCTCGCTCCCTCTCGCTCGTGCCTAATAAATACGAAAGTAATAGGTAATAATACCGCGTGTCAAGTTTACGTCAAATGGTATGCGAAAATTGCATACGCGACCTTTCAGTAGCCTACCATTTTTCTGAAGTTATTATATTTAGTTATAAGGTAAGGCCGCCAGATGCGCTTGGTTAGGCTTGGTTGTATCAAATTACAAGGCGTTTCTAATAGAGAGAGAGAGCGCGCAAGTGACATTGATTTCTTGCTCTGTGATAGTAGATATTGCAAAATTTCAGTTGCCGGAAATCTATTTAACATTCAGATACATATATACTGTCAGCCCTTTACTCCCCGAAGGGGTAAACTGTAAACATATTTTACGCCCACTTTTCACCGTGTGTATTTCTATCCCACGTAATAGGCGGTGAGCCCATTGCCGTGTTAATATAGACAGACGCAGGTTACGGCTACTGTTAAAAATTTTCAAGCTTCACAAATGCCTTCAAATTGATTAAACGACTGCCATGTTACTGGCAACTGTGACCAACGGCTTAACGTGCTTCCCGAATCACGGAAACGCTCGTGAACCACAAAGCGGTAATCCGTAACCAGCCATTAAGAAAGTTGCATAACAAAGAGATTGTTTAGAGTACACTGAGTCAGCAGGGCTAAGAAAGCGTCAATTATCCTCACAGATATTTATGGTGTGCGACTTAACCTTTATAATGCGGTAGCTCCTGCTCTCCTGCCCTGACCCCATACCTTTAAAAACCGGAACAATAAAATTCATTGGTTTCAAATCCTCCCTCTAGGAGTACGCGGTAGTAAGGTTTGCTAAGATCCACCATTGGAACGCATCGCCTCCCAGGCCTAGGTGAGGACTTCATCGTATCCGACAGCTTTCTGTTTCTTAATGCGGCTAAGAGCACTAGCCCCTGACTCCAAGTCAGAGATGCGGAGCCTGCAACTCTAAGTGCGATTTCCTTAGATTCAATTCTCGCCCTTAAAAAATAGAATTTCGGTAACTGAAATTTTGCAATACTTACTATCACAGAGCAAGAAATCAATGTCACTTGCGCGCTCTCTACTAGAAACGCCTTATTGTGTTATTTGTATCAAATAATCGTCGCTGGGGATATCGGGAATAAACCCATATAATATGCCTCTGCCACCCCTTCGAGGCGTGATTAATACACACTTTGTAGATGACAAATAATAATACTTAACTGCAAACTTTCCGAGATATAATAGTTCAACCTTTTAATAAATATCTATTACCTTTTTAATTAATACCTCTGGCCACCTCTGGATGAAAATATACGAAAACCCTGCTACTGCTCCTCTAGCTCGACGGATCCCACTTAAGGATGGTTACAGAATCGTTCCAATTTTGTACAGTGCACAAGATATTTTGTGTCCATATTTAAATATGTATTCTGGTAAACAGAGACAGATAGGAATAATAATAAAATTTAAGAGCCGTGACTGCTGTTTGTTAGGTACATGAGAAGTGGTGAGTGGTGTGCGAGCAAAGTCTGTCTCATTATTGCTGTAGTTGCGTCCACAAATAAAGTGTTGATGCTATAGGGATAGACTGTAGGTATCTAAAAACCAAAACACACAATTGGTTTAATAAGCTTAAACGAATTTTGTTTTTTGGTAGAACACATTGGAGTTTATTTATTTTTATATAGAAGGAGACTAGGCTGTATAGTCTGAGACTCTCTGCCTACACAATATTTTAAAAAATATGCTTTTTTTTTAAATGTTAAAGTAACCCTCGACTTAGCGCGGGAAGGGAACAGTGACAAGTGTTTCCTTATTCAGAGTGAGAAGTGCGGACGCTTGCCGTATATTATTTTCTAAAACTAGTGCATTTATCTTGTTTTATGTGCGGGAGTGGTAGTTTCTTAGACATAAAAGTTGTGTTAACGTGCTATAGTGAAAGTCAATGTTATATATGCAGTGAAATACTATTTTTTCTATCATGCCGCGTAAAGTCCACTGATAACCTCAGTATAAGAACCACCATTATACTGAGGGCAAGGGCCAGGAACTAGGACTGAAGACTCGACATCGACATAGTGACTAAACATGACTAAATACTAAAAAAACAAGAATACCGAAGACCAGGCTGTATGGACCAAGTTTCCTTTACCTGCCAAAGATGGGCGAAGTCAACTAACAACAATAACAATGAAATTCTCACATCCAAAGACCTTATACCTATAACTAGACTGTGCACTACTGCGAAATAATCGGACCGCGTGAGATGGCTCGCTGCAGTGGTGGTGTCCCTTTCTAAATAAGTGACCATGACCAATTAGAACACAGGACAAATTCCTTGAACGATTGTTGGAACCTATTGGATTTATTGTAGGTAACAAATATTAAAATGAATTTACATAATATAAAATTATTTAACAGTCGGGGACCCCCGTCAGAAACGAACGTTAAAAAAATTAATTATAAATGCAAGAAAAAAAGGAATTGAGACAAAGAGAGAGAGAGAGAGTTGCACACCCGGCTGCGCACTCACTTGTTCGTGTGCTCATTTGTAGGTTCGATACACACACGCGTAGGTACACACATGGCTTATTTCATTTCATTATTACGACGATTTCTACTAAATAGCACCATCCGTAAGCCACTTTAAACAAGTTCGTTCCAAAAATCTAAATGTTAGATTTTGCCTCTTTTGTACACTCTGAGAGTGACCGGCACATCTCCAATTTAAACAGATGCTGCGTTTCTACCTACCTAATACCACAGTATAAAGAGTAAACCTATCAGTAGAGTTACGCCTTTGAAGTTGACAAAAATGCCGACAACGTCTAGACAGTGATGCTTGTAGGGTTGTCACAAATATACAAAGCTGATATTAGTAATAACTTATTTATTAACTCGTACTCGCAATCAACTATCAATATATAATATAATATCTTAATCTTAATAATATTATAGATGTGAAAGTTTGTATGGATGTTTGTTACTTTTCCACGTAAAAACTACTTTATAGATTTTAATGAAACTTTACAATAATATAGCTTATACATCAGAAAAACACATAGGCTACTTTTTATCCCGGGAACAAGTTCCTGTGGGAAACGGAAACGGTAAAACGGGGATTGCAAAATTAACACGAAATTCGTAATCAGCATACCAAAAAACCCCTTATAGGATACCCAACATGAAATTTTAAAACCACGGGGCGGCGGCCATATAGGAATGCAAAATTAACATGAAATTCGTACTCAGCATACATCTAAAGAAATCGATACAAAATTAAAATAATCATAGCAAGCGGTCGTGAATGCGTCAGCCCTGTAAGACTGTCCCAAGCTACTAACAAAATTTTGTTCGCAGGTTGGGACCAGCCCTCCCCCATCTCGTCCCTTTTCCCCCGCACGATTGCTCTGTCCAGACAGCTTCGTCGACCGACTGTATGTCTTTCGGCTGTGCCAATACTAAGAGATTGAAAAAATCTTTAATCAACAAAATACTATGTTACCTAAAAATATGGTTGTTCCTGTTACTTACCCGTGGCAAGAAAAGCTGCTACCGTTATAAGACTCATTTTTGCACCCTGTCACACAACATGAATTCACCATATTTCAAGAAAATCTAACAGGTACAGGAACATCTTAATATAAAAATTTACACAATCGCAAATCGAAGCACGAGCATCCAATAACTTATAATGGTACATCTCCAATTTAAAACAATCGATACGTTAGTATATCTACCTACCTACCATTATGAGATTGTAAAAATATTTGATCAATAAAATTTATGGTGACCCTACACTTTAAGCAAGATGGCGGGTCCAGGCGGATCTTGCATTTAGTATTACCAAACCCAAACATTTAAGTACTACTTACTAAGTATTAATAAGTATTTTTTTAATACTATAAAGTTATTATTAATAATTATAGGAACTGTAGAAATATTTAGATAAGTTCTTGATTATTTAATTTTACTAAATCATAAAAAAGAAATATATTAAATTTTCTACCAAATCCAATGATTATTTAAGCTGGCAGCGCGTTAGACAAGGACACAGCACCTTTCGGAGTTCTCTCGCCAGGATCGTTTTTAGCTAGCTACCGCTTAAAAGGAAATAGCTACCCTACGAGTAAGGAAATAGATGTCATTTTAACTCAACGAAATTTTGTAGTAATCAGTCTAGTTATAAGAGTAAAGTCTTTACTCACATCACATTTGGGACTATTGGCGCCAACATGAGCAGTGACGCACGTTTGTCGTATATTATTTTCAAAAACTAGTGTAAAATTCGTGTTTTTGTGTTTAATAAAACTAACTAACTATCTTCACGCTGTATCCCCGACGGGGTAGTCAGAGAGGACAGATCGCCAGGCTTTGCGATCCATGCATACTTCTTTCGCTTCTTCGAGATTCATCAATCGCTTCATACACGCACGTCTGGGTATCCGAGTACTTTTGACCTTTCCGTTTTTAATAATAATGTTGTTTAATAATGGTGGAATATTATACATAAAGAGTTCGGAAAAGTGCATTAGTGAACGAAAGTGATATATTGCAAAGAATAGCGGTGTTGTTTGTGTTAGTGCCAAATTTCCATAGATAGCCGCTATAAGGGATCCATTGCCTTATTGGTGCACGGAATAGGACCTAGGACTGAGGACTTGATATCGACAAACGACTAGAATGGACTAAAACAAAATAATAAATACTGAAGACTAGGCTGTATGGGCTAAGTTTCCTTTGCCTGCCCAAGCTGGGCGAAGAGCACTTAAAAAAAAATCATATCACTTTGACTGCATTTGACATAATTCAATAACCTCGCTCAACGAAATACATAATTGCAGTTATTTCAAAGCCATATTAGAATTGAATTATTTCAGAAACTAACAATGAGTGATATAACAGATTTTGAAAGTCCTAAAGCTTCGGACTCGGAACTTCAGGATTTTCTTGTGGCTGAAAAACAAAAGGCCCAATTTCATGCTCAAGTAAGTGCATATTGTTTTATAATCTAAATATGTTAGGTACTACACCCGGTAAACTTCGTATCGCCTTATTTATTAACTTTTCATTTTCCTTTGTTGAAATTTAAACATAGCAATAGATTTTATATTAGCATATTGCAACTTGTTTTTTTCCTTTTTATTGCTATTTTGAGTTTAATTTCGGTTGAATGTTTTATATTTTTTTATACATACTTCTCTCTTTCAATCATCACTAATTAAATTAGTTAATAATTATGTTATTTATCATTAAATTTCCAGATTCATGAATTCAATGACTTCTGCTGGGACAAATGTGTTGATAAGCCTGGGACCAAGCTAGATTCACGTACCGAAACCTGTATTACAAACTGTGTAGAACGATTTATAGATGTATCCCTATTAATCACCAACAGATTTGCACAGATGCTTGAAAAGGGTGGTGGAATGCATTGAGAGTTTACTCCAATATGTTGAAAATCCTGTACAACTGTTGATCAGAATGTAAGAGGTGCAATATTTTGTTTGGTTGTGCAAGGTTGCATTTGGTTCGTTTTAGATTTACTATATTACTCACTGTAGTATATTAACATTACAAATGTCTACCATATTATGTTTAATAATAAATTAAGATGTATTGAAATAAAAACCTTTTTATTTTATAAATTAATTTACAGATCAGGTCAAATGGTTGAGTATGTAGATTATACTTGTTACTTACAATCTAAATGTATGTAATAAACTGTTTTAACTGACTTAAGCATCACTGATATTCAATAAGTTGAAAACAATTTTGTTGTGATGCACATAAAATAGAATAATTTATCTTCCAACTCGTCCCAGGCTAGTGTCCGTTCGAGGGTCAGCAGTCATAAATTGTACCACTACCAATGCATCATTAATATTGGTCTGCAATTCTTTGAGGTCTTGAATAAACAATAGCTTTAAAACATCAGCTGGTTGTTGAATAAGATTTGCTTCTGTTTTTGGTGGATCAGGGTGAGGATTGGTTTTAAGTATTTTTGCCAAAGCAGATAGTCTGAATTTTGGATCTGTATGGGGTCCCACACCGGCCAAAGTTGATACTCTTTCCACTCCTGCTTTAAATGCTGGACTTGAAACTGAAAAAAAGATGTATTTATTAGGAAGCTGAGCACATCAGTGTGCTAACAAATGTAAGTAAAGGTGATGGCAGTCATTTTGAAATAATAATACTAATTTGATATAAACAATCATTACCAAGGTGGTTTACTAGTAAGACTACTATGTAATCATTTAGACCAATTTTGATATTTTTTATTTAGGTAAATGCTAGAAATCTAATAGTAAAAATAGCAAAGAAATATTAGGTCAAACAATACGGCTTATTTCTATGAGAGATATCATCCAGGACCCATGCGGTGTCGGTGTCCCCAACAAGAAAATAATAATAATAACCAGGACCCCAGCAAGAGGAGAACAATAGCATCAACAAATGCAAATTCTGAAATCGGCTATTTTGTTTTTTAACATGGTTAGGTTGTGTGGTTGTGTGTAAATAAATAAAAAAAACAACAATATTGATCTAACCTATTGCATAATCACAGTAAATCATCACTAGTACTTAATAGGTATTGTGAGAATCTCATTATCAACATTAACTATATATTAACCTAACCTAACACAAGTTGAAATATTTAATTTTAAATACAGGTCTGAAGTTGTCTCTATGTAAATTTCCTCTGAGTTCATGAAATGATTGAAATGGTCATAAAAAAATGCTTGAAACAGGGCTAATCACCCTTTCATGTAACTTATTATACATTAAGGGTCCCTTAATAACTCTCAAAGATATTTCTGGTAAGGCAGATAGTCTTTCAGGAGCTCTGTGGTAATGGTTCTAAGGGCTGACCTGGGTCTCCTGGCCATAGAGAGATGGAAGTACACCATAATGGTTTTTTACTTCTACACATTAAAATAAGGGTCCTATACTGTTATTATGCTATGACTACCACAACTCCAAAAAATGAATCAATCTCTACTTACAGTCAAGGTTGTCCAGAGGATTCGAAGATACCACGCTAGGTGCTGATGGTTTTGATTCCTCTATCTTCATATGTGAATATTTGTTAGCTGAAAATTCAATAATTTAATAATCAAATTGATACATGTTTTTCTACATAATTTCTACTTTCTGTCAACATGTCAGTACATCTATGGAAGAAATGGTAAATATGTGTTAACACATTGACTGCCAGACAATACAGAGTCATTGTTCATCATGATTGTTATGACCCACAAACAATGACACGTAGCCGCAAACAGTGACAAGAAGGCTTTGACTGTGAACCTCAAGAGCTGGTTGGGTCAATTTATTCTTTTTTTTTATATTCTTGATATCCTACCATTCAAATGTCTCTTTATTTAAAAATAAAGGGACATTTGAATAAAAGATGAAGGCTTTTTAGTTGTATTTTTACTTAAGTCACAACCTCTGATAGCATAGGTATCTAGATACAAACTGAATGAATTTTGTGTTGTACATACCATTATCTGCATACTCAAGTCGCACAGCATATGAGATAACCCAATTCAACTGCTCATTCAAAGTACCATCAGTCACAGGACTCATTAAATCGTTCTGATAATCGAGATAGGCACTTGTCCAAGATTCGCTTTCAATATTCCTCAGACCCTCACGCTCTTCAATTTTATAATGTCTAATCTTCTGATCCTCAAGCCAAAGAACTACGCTACGGTACTCTTTCTCATCTAAAATTAAAGATTCATTAAACTTAAGTCGAAAGCTTGTTAGAAATATATTAGCCGGTTTTGATACTACTTACCATCACAATTAAAATTTTCCGGGTTAGGATGACCCAGAGCAGTTAACTTTAATTTGAATATGTTACTCATAATATAATAATTTTATGCAATGGGTAGGTAAGACACAGCAATGATTTTCTAACAATATGATAAAAACAAGCAAGCTGCCGGCCGCAAAATCCAACATTTATTTTGTAATTATTTATTTTATGGCCTGGTTGCCTAGACCTTTTAGCCAAATCTTAATTATTTCATATTTCAATAATCTTTTTATTAGGTAAGTACCTATGTATCTAAAATGTCTCCGTCCTCTACGCCTTTAGTCGTAGACGGAAAATACCTTTAGTCAAGTCTAGTCTTAAGTCAAGGCGTCAAGTTTGGTCTCATCCCAGAATAATAGTCGTAAACATAGTAGTTGTTATACTGAGGCTGAGGTTTTAAGTGGACTTTAGCACGTTAACACAACTTTTATGTCCAAGAAACCATCACTTCCGCACATTTAACAAACATAAATGCTCTAGATTTAAAATAGACCTAGTCAGGTCATAAATTCTGTCACATGTTTAATGTAAAATAATTGAAACAAGTTTATTCATTATGTAACCATTTAAATACCAAAATGAACTTAACAAAACATAGATTCTTATGACAATAAAGTTTATTCAAAATGACCTCCGTGATTTTGAATACAGGCCTTCAATCTGCGCGGCCAGTCGTCTATCGCAGCACGAACGAGGTCCATGTCAATATCGGCGGTTGCCTTAATCAAGGGTGTCTTGAGTGACTCCACTTTGAGCACACCTTTTCCTCCGAGTGTTGCCATATCTTGTAATCTAACGGACTCAAATCTGGACTGGAGGAGGGCCAGTCTTCGTGCCGGATGAAGTCGATTTCATGCGCCGCCAGCCAGTCTTGTGTGCTCTTCGCTCTATGAGCTGACGCCGAATCTTGTTGGAATACCCAGTGCCTGTTATTGAACATGGTATGAGAAACAGGTTCCACAAGGTTCGTCAGGACTGTATTTTGATACACAACTGCATTCGTTTTTACACCTTTCTCACAAAAATGTACCTCTGTTAAGCCCCAATAAGAAACTCCCAACCATACCATGAGCGAGGGTGGAAAATGATCTCGTTGGACACGCGGAATACGGTTGCTCGCTTCTTCACTACTGTGTGCGTACACCTTAACATTTTGTTTGTTGTAGCTCTCTTCAACGGTAAAATTTTTTTCATCCGAAAAAAGAATTTCCCGACGATTTTTCTTCGATATGACCGAAGCCCTAAGTCTTCATTTAACACCCTTTTCACCGTGGTTCTGCTTAATCCCATCTGAAGGACCAACAGTTTCTGCTTACGTTTGGGATTTCTTTGAATTCGCGCCTTCACAGCTTTTATCACTGCTGGAGTCCTAACAGACCGAGGGCGACCACTTCTTGACCTGTCATCTACACAAGAGTCTTCATTGTATCGTTTGATGGTACGATAAACGAATCTTTTGGTTATATTTAAATTATTCAGTATGTCAAAAATTTGAATTGGCGCGTAACCGCAACGATGCAACGCAATAACTGCAACACGGTCTTCTTTAAGCGTCCACTCAATATTTAAAAATGAGTAAATTTCTAAAAGGTATCCTTTTTTATTTTCATGAACAATTGGAAATTCGAATTCAATAAACTTTTTTGTGGCCAGCATTCTAAAAGAAAAGTTTTTACTGTGTGATCAATACTTATGACCTGATTAGGTATATTGTTATGAATAATATATATAAATAAATAAATATTGTTGCGATAACACACACAACGCCATCTGATCCCAAACTAAGCAGAGCTTGAACTATGGTGACCAGATAACTAATAAACATACTTATATATTTCTAAATTCATATATATTATAGATAAATAATTTTTCAAATCAAAATATAAATCAAAGATTAGATAACTAATAAACATACTTATATATTTCTAAATTCATATATATTATAAATAAGTAACACCCAGACACAGAATAAACCATCGTGCTCATCACAGAAAGTTTTATTCTGGGTGGGAATCGAACCCAGGACCTCTTGCGTAGCAGTCGGATACACTCCCACCGCGCCACAGAGGCAGTCAAATAATAACGCAGATTGCTAGTTTTAAGACTTCTATTTGGAAGTACCAATGAAAATTATAGTGACACTAACTGGCAGACCTCCCGACGCTACGACAATTGACCGAGAATAGGCAGAAAGTATAGGAATTATTAACATTAGCAATCATATTTAATTGCTAAGACTTCATTAGCATTATTTTAATGAACAGTACCTAATTTTATATACTACTCAGGACTTGACACGCGAAACAATGTCGTACTTAAATTCACCGACGTTTCGAGCGCGTTGCAGCACTCGTGGTCGCGGCTGGACTATTTATATATATATATATGAGTATAAACCGCGAAAGTTTAAAAAAAAAATGAACCGTACTTGCTAAATTTTATTATTGGCTAAGCGCATCGACGATCGCTCTGCTACTGACTGGCGAGCTGCGAATGTTAATTTATATTGCTAAAATACATATTATAATTCACGACTAATTCATATCGTAGGCTAGCTGACAACACTGCGTCTCTGCGACGACGAATTCACGAGGCAGGCGAGTTGCGAACGCTGCATCTCTCGCTGCGATTTATTTAATTCGATTTAATTTAATTTAAACGGATAATTCATGCATGGATAATGTCATTGTGCTATTGAGAAGTATGTTAATGAAAAAGTGCTTGATTGAAATTCACCCACTATTTTTTTACTTTTATTTAAATGCTTGTGTTTAGGTATATTTATTCCATTTTAGTAATAGTATATCAAATAGTAATAGACGAGTAAAAAGTAAAAATCCAGTACTTTTGGCGTTGTGTACCTCAAAGTGTACCTAGCAAATTGATTTTTAGTACATTGTTAAAGTTCATATTACCATTTAGCATAGCAATAGCACTTCGCATGCTAAGAGAAGAAAAGTGGCACGCTAATGTAGTTAATAAAAAATTGCATAATTATCATCACTAGGTAGAATGCTCTTTATATACCTACGCTGTCTCGCTGTCTTCGGTGTTGCTAGTGCAAACTTCATTTTATTTCTAACACGTGGACGGGGCTTTAAGTTCCGGACCGGCGCGGCATCACCCCCAGTGTGCAGCTGGGTACATTGGTCTTCATCGTTCCTTTGAAATACACAAATCATGTTAACTTTATACACACCATTGATTGCATTAAATAACCTCCGATAAGGTATAATCAAGTTTGGATAACAAACCATCCCCGTCGCTTGAAGTCGTATGAGATGACATGCATGCTAATATTTGGGTTTTTACAGGGGACGCCGAAATAAGTTCGAAGTGGAGAAAAAAAGTAGAAAGGCCCCGGGCGTCGCGAAACGCAACTGGGCAGACGCTTGGATGATGATGATAAAATTTATTTTGATACTGAATTCTAATGTATTTTAATTTCAGAACAACAAAATACCTAACCTAGTTTTCAACTATCGCTACTTCTATACTATCGATATTATCCTAAATTACTGTCATCAGGCACATACATAGTATCGATACTATTAATAACATTGCTATGTTCAAGGTGAAATACTATCGAGAGTATTGATAATATTGTAAATCATTATTACAGTACAGCATTTTGTACTAGTAGCCCATCGATCGGCGTCACTGACTAAATAATAGGTATTATCACAGGAGCTTTATTCTTTTGTCAGAAAGGCTGGCCAAAAGCCTTGAACTGACTATATAAAAAATACCCAGGAATGACATAAAACAGCTGATAGCGTGCTGTGCTGTGTAGTGTGTAGCGTGATTTGATGATGAAATCGCCAGAATAATATTCTATATTTATGGCTTTCATGCTTTGAATTCGTAGTTTCGTACCTTTATTCAAAGACTATAATAGTATATCTGCCTTTATGAAATCGCTTTCAAGTGCAACATCGTTGAAACCAATAATTATAAATACCTCAAATACTTTGTAGCATGAAATTTGACCTGTACGTAGCTATTTAGTATGTAAAATAAAGTGTTTGTTCGTCACGGTCACTGATTTCGTTTTTGTATGAACGCGATAAATAAATACACTATTGCAATTAAAATCTGCATACGATAATCATGTCTTGGGTTAAAGAGAACTGTGTTTCTTTCTTTCAATTACTTTGCATTAAAGTAGTGAAGACTGGTCGTGTACCACAGCATATAGCGTTTATAATGGATGGCAATCGTCGTTATGCTAAGAAAAATCATGTGGGCACTAGTGATGGACATTACAAAGGATTTGATAAATTATCTGAAACATTAAAGGTTAGTGGCGTCTGCTTATTCTATATTAAATACAAGCCGATCTAAAGCAACTATTAATATGTACTGCTTAATATATGATATGATTTAAGGGTCTACTCTTATAGATTCTGTCAGTAGTTGATTGAAAATGGGCATTATATTGCAATCTATCTACAGAAACCATAGTTTATTATAATCAGTGAAGTGCCACAGTAATTGTTCTAAAACCTATGCTTCAAATCACAGTGTCCACTTCTTTGCCACTCTCCCACATCTTGTAGTAAGCGGTTGTCTTCTCAAAATCAAACTATTTAAAATAATATAAATAAATTACGATATCAGAGTGATATCACTCAACCACACCTGAAACTGCTTGCAGTCTCATTGTAAATGAGGAAACCTTGTAGTTTTGCCATGTTAGTCATATGTCAAAAATATACAGGGACAGACTGACGGAGGTAAATATACAGCAACTGGGACAGATGCTCGGATGATGATGAGGCATATGTCAAAAAAGTCCCACAATATTTCTACCAATTAAATTGACGAAAACAAAACAAAAATGTCCACAATATTAATATATATATATTGGTTGAAAGACATATCAGTCACCCTGATAAAGAGGCAGACAAAAATGTGTAAAAAATATATATTGGAAAATTAATGGCATTAGCATTGCTGCATGGTGAAATTTTACCATTCCCATTCCACTCAGGGAAATCTACTCCATTCTGCACCTTTTTGTGGAGATGAGTATCAATTATGTAGGAACGCGCGAACATCGCGGAACCCTAGTGTTCCGCGATACCTCTGCAGGGTTTCCACAATACCTCTGCAGGAGATCCGCAAGAATTTAGAAAATAAATCAACGCACCTCTTTCTGGTCGAACGTTTTGACTCCGCGGCCGGGCGTAGGTATATTTATTTTGCACGCCTCATAAGCGAAGCGTTGAGGTGGGTACTACTGTCACTTCGTGCAAAACATCTGATTTTTTAAACTTAAAATGTCTCTATTTATCATATATTGCACTTGTAAAATAATATATACACACACATATCAAGAAAAAACACTATTTTTAACACTCATGATATTTTTGATGCCATTTTTGTTATTTAAACTAGTTAAAAAACTGTTTAAAAAAGTTCCGTCTTGGACGCCCGTGTGTCTGTATGTTACAGATTATTTTCTTGTTAACATGATAACTACTGAAATACTTTACTAATCGAGTCTTTTTTTTTCTCTTATGCTTCAGTATGATTGGGAATAGAACCCTTTCACTTTTCACGGTCTGATTCGAAGTGGTTTAATTGTTATTATCTGTACTTTATTTATTTCATAACCCCTACGCGATAAATCATAGCAAAGTTTGTAAGCCTGTAATTCTATTTTTTTTATAATATAATAAAAGCGTGTGAGGCATGCACTTTTGGATTTCCAAATTTTCTATATTTATTTGTATTTGTATAAACATGTGCTACAATAGCTGGTACTATATCTCATAAGTTTTGTATCAACATGTATACTTGCGCGCGCGCAGTCCCTTTGATAAAAGCCGCCTCTGAATTATTAGACGCTATAGTTGTCAACAAGCGACTTTCGACTTGTAAAGTTGTAAAACGTCACATTAGAATGTCATTGTTAGTCTTGAGATTTAGAGAGAGAGGAGAGTAGATTGTTGACTCCTTCGCTCCGCGTGTCATCGATTTTAAATAAATTGCGATTTCTGTAAGGCTGTATTCCTTAGTTCCATGCCATAGGGTAGACTTGGAAAGAAAAAAAAAAGAAAAAATGTCTTTTGACAGTGATGACGGAACGTCATTCGCCTAGCTACCAGCGACGACAAAAAGATGTCGGGGTAAATATATTTTTTAAACTTCGCTAAAAAGAAGTAATCTTTTATAAATTGTATATGGAAGTTCACGCCTGTGACTTCTTATCAATGGTTATATCAAAATAACTATGTATTTCGGTAAGAACTTTGGATTTTTTAAACCACGTTTCTAGCCTTGGTGATCTTTAGTATTTTGACGAAAGGTTATTCATTTGTTTACAGTTTATTACGATGTTTGGAGCATCGTTAATGGAATATTTGCCTGCTCTTCAAGATTTATAGGGTTTTCTTTAAAAAAGTGGTAAGTTCTCTTTATGTATTCGAATCACGAACAAATATCCGTGTGCATAAAGTTGGTAGGACTTATCCTCCTGGCGCCTGAACCGAGTTATAACTTTTGTTTGTTTTTTAGTTCATGTCACCATAATAAGCCATTTGTAATATGATTATTATTATTACAATTGGCGCGTGTGAACAGAGACTTGAAGGATTGATTTGAATATACATTTGCTTGTAGTGAGCGAGTTGTGCATCTTATAGTGGTATTGTTACATTGTTTTATATTTGATATATATTTGTATATTTTACTTAGAGTATATTAAACTATTTGAATGAAAAAATAAAAAATACTTTTCTACTGGTATATATATATCTAAAACTGGAGTAATCTTAAACTGAAGTAATTATGATTTCTTGAAAATAACCTATAGCTTAACTTTTAATAATACAAAGTAATTAGTTTGTATACTAATTGTATCTACATATTGATGTGACTTTCATAACTATTATTTGCCTTTTATGATATAAAAATATGAGTGAATTGTTATAAATAACATATCAATGTTTTAAATGATAATTTGTGTTTACATAATAATACATTTTGTGACAAACTTAATTATATAGCCTTACTATTTGTACGAGCCATGCATCATTAATGGTTTAACATTTCTACAGCATATTGCTTTACAGCCTATTAATAGGTTATATTAATATAAATAGAACATAACCATTTAAATTAGAATTATTTATCTGAGATCTTTCCAATCACACTTGTGTAACTTTACAGCGGAGTGTTCGAAGCTTTTGAAACTTGTTTGAATGATAATATTTTGTTTTTTGATAATCATCATCTGAGCGTCAAGGCCTGGTTGTGCTTAACTATAGCAGTGATTGATTTAATTGAGTTTTCAGTGCTTTCTTTGAATTTGTTTTGGCTTTTGGATGTTAATGGCTGACTGCTGACTATTACTATCATCTTACCATTCGGTCTCGGTTGCCTTTGGATATTTTTGCAATTAATTGTTTTAGCTTTTAAATTTCTATGATCTTTTACTTGTTAACTATGGACAAGAGCATGCAGTTTCCACCCTTGCTTGATAATAAGGAGGAGTAATAATGATAACAGGTTAAAAAAGTTGATTAGGTCCCATCGAGCACAGGTTTGTGTAAGAACTGATATTGACTCGATGTTAAAGAAATTTAGTTATGCTCCTGATGCTGCTACTAATGAAAGAGAACGCAGTCATTGGCAAAATTATTTAAAAGTTTATTTTATAAACATTTAAAATAATTTATTCTGCTCCTCTTTTGTTTGTTAAAAGTAAAGATACTAGACCTTACTTAGAATTTCTTATAAATAATAAAACTTATTCTGGTCATCAATACATACTTTCTGTTGTAGATGTTTTTACTAAATACTGTTGGTTATTCCCAATGATAAATGCTACTACTAATGTAATTTGTAAACTTCTTGTGAAGGAGATTTTCCTCAAGTATGGAACTCCAAAAATATTTGTTTGTGATAATGGAACTCAATTTACTGCTAGACAGTTTGTTGCGTTTCTTAAGGGTTATAATATAAATTAAATATTTTGAATTCAGATTGGATTATTTTGAGGAGTATACAGGCTCCTCAAAATAATCCAGTTGAAAGATATAATAAAACCGTTGAGACATGTATAGCATGTTGTGTTAAAGATGATCATAGAACGTGGTCGAAGCTTTTATCTCATGTTCAACTAGCTTTGAACAATAGTGTGAATCTTGCTACAGATTTTACTCCTAACTTTTTAATGTTTGGTAGAGAACTTATTTTTGATGCATCTTTGCACCGTGATAATTTAGATCAACTAGAGGTAGGAGATAGAAGTTCTTTTGCAACTTCACTCAATTCACTTAGTGAAATCTTTGTTAAAGTACAATCTTGTTTGTTAAAAGCGTATAAGCGAAATGCTAGTTATAATGTAGAGAGGCGAATCATTTCTTTTGGTGTTGATGATATTGTGTGGAGGAGAAGCTTTGTGCAGTCTAATGCTCCTGCATATTTTTCTGCTAAACTTGCACCTAAGTTTGTTAAGTGTAAAGTAGTTTCTAAAGTTTCACCTAATGTTTACCTTCTGGAGGATCTGAATAAAGGATCCACTGGTCGCTACCATATTAAGGATATAATTAAATATTAAATTATTTTGTTTTGAATATTACAAACTTCGGTCTTGGTTTTGGTATTGGTATGGGAAGATTCTACCATGTTAGTTTGATGTATGGAAGGGAACGGTAGTTTTGAAAGAGATGTATGTTAGGTTACTTCACAACTTTTTATTAGAATCAAGTTCTGAATCTTTAAAAAATAGAACTTAGGATATTATAAATTGATTAAAAATTTATCAATTTACCTTTTGGAATTATTATAATTAGCCTTTTAGAAATAACACTAACTTTTTCACACAAATAATGGTCATACACATCAGAAGATCTTATCTTTTTGTTTGTTGAAACCTTTATTGGTTATTAAAACATTATTATTCCACTTACATTATGGAATGATATTGTTCTGTTTTGTAGGAAATTTTCCTAGTTTTGTTTGTATGTTTAGGTTATTACTCCTAAATTTTATTTTGTACATATTGTATTCTTATATTGGGATGATGAATCCTTAAGAATAGTTTTGATGTTGCGTTTCGGAAGTAGCTGTATCTCAGTTCTTCTGATCCCGAGGCCATGTCGTAGGGCTGACCCACGCATATTGTATATATTTTGTTTGTTTGTTAAGTAATTCAAAGTTACCCGGATATGACATTTGAAATACCTTTTGATGTTGATGTCTGTCTCTTTTGACTATAGGCTCACATCTTCTTCATTCAACAACTGTACATCCAAAATGGCTAACAAAAGGTATCCGAGTGTGTTGTAAGCGTAAGCGTCAACTGTTATGGGAATATCGGAAGAAAAGTACACAAAGCTCAAAGAAGCGTTTCTCGGACCTGTCCACTAGATTAAACCACATTATTAAACTGACACAGAAAGCACAGAATGATTACTTCATACACAGAGCATCTAATAAATGTAAAGCAACTTGGGCAGTAATTCGCGGTAACCAAATGAAACCACCTGATGACCAAATAAACCACATAAAGATTAATGGGCCCTTGACATTATTCATGAGCCCTTGGAAATTGTTAATCATTTTAACAACTTTTTCGTGGGCAAAGTTATACAGACAGTACCAGGTCCATTGTTAGAACCGGTGCCCTATGAACTTAACTCTTTATATATGGGACCTACTGTGCCTAGCGATATACAGAAAATAATTTTGAGTTTAAAAAATACTAATAGTGAAGGGTATGACCACATATCAACAAAAATAATAAAACTTGTTTGTGTTGCACTGTCACATGTATTAAGTCATATAATAAATTTATGTATTCAAGATGGCATTTACCCTGATCTTTTGAAATTGACTGTCATCAAACCTATACACAAGAACAATGACAAAAGTGATATGCACAACTATCGCCCTTTAGCACTTGTTCAATTATCTCTAAAATTTTTGAAAAGGTGATACATAACTCCTTATATAACTATTTTGAAAGTCATAATCTATTTTGTACTGAACAGATAGGATTTAGGAAAAATAAATCTATTGATATGGCAGTATATAAGTTCTTAGCTACTGTATTGACTAATATAGATAGAGGCAAACAAGTTTGTGTGTTGTATATGGACCTAACAAAGGCATTTGACTATGTTGATCACAAAATATAACTAAAGAAATTATATGCATATGGAGTCAGAGGAAATGTATACTCTTTAATGAAATCCTATAGCAATAGAACACAAGTCACACAAATCAAAAGGCTATGTACCACTACAAAAAAAAAAATGAATATGCATAAAAAACGAGAAACGTCACAGTTGGGGTACCTCAGGGCAGTGTACTTGGTCCATTGCTGTTCATAATATATGTTAATGATCTACCTAAAGTAACTCATAATAAAATGGTCTTGTTTGCGGATGACAGTACAATTGTGTTTGCTGGTAACCATAAAGAAAAGTTGGAATGTGAGGTAAATCTGACATTGACTAATACAATTGACTGGTTGACAAGTAATAACTTAAATATGAATACTGACAAAACATATAATATGACATTTAGAAATAGGGTAAATAGTATTTCTGATATGGACATTTATAGTTCAAATAAAATAATTTCAGAGATAGCTGTAACAAAGTTTTTAGGTCTTAATGTCGATCATAACTTGAGTTGGAAAAAACATATTGAACTATTATGCAATAAAGTAAATGCATTTTCATATGCTTTATTCATGTTGAGGAAAACAGCCAGTCAAACAGCTGTTCTCACTGCATATCACGGTTATGTTGCACCTCTCTTGAGGTATGGTGTCATGTTTTGGGGAAATTCCACTAATAAAGAAGCTGCATTTGTGGCTCAAAAGAGATGTATCCGGTCTATATGCCATTTAAAAACCCTTGGATAGTTGCAGGCCCTATTTCCAACTGTTAAATGTTTTAACACTACCATGTATATATATTTTAGAAGTTGTACTCTTTGTTAGGAATAATAGACATTTATTTATAAATTTAAACAGTAAACGACATAACTTAACATTGAGCATGCCGGCAAATAAGACTGAATTTATGAATAAGAGCTTTTTATGCATGGCCCCCCGCCTTTATAACAAGTTACCAAGAGATTTATTAGAAATAAATGAATTGAATAGGTTTAAAGCTAGAGTCAAACTCATACTATTGAATAAATGTTTTTACTCAGTTGACGAATATTTGAATGGTAGTATACATATAAGGTTTCGTAACATTGACATTATTATAATAATTCATAATATTGACATTTGATTGACATGCAGTAATTCCAATTCCAATTATTTAATTATATTATAAATACTAATGAATTGACATTTATAACTAAATTTGTATGGATCATTTAAATTTTACATCATAATTTATTATAAGTTACTATGCCTTATTGTAATGTAATAATTTTGCATGCCAGATTGGCAGAAATATAGTGAAACTAAAATTCAACACTAACACCTATGTACCTCTGATATACCTATATTTCGCAATAATAAATGAATTGAATTGAATCTTTATATATGCATTTGTGTTCTGAAAGTCAGTAGGGTTGTGCTGGTCACATTTGTCATATTGGTTTTGTTACAACATTTGTGTTCGGAAGTTCGGTGGTGTTGAACCGATCACATTTGTTTGGTTTTGTTACAGCATTTGTGCTCGGAAGTTCGGTGGTGTTGAACCGATCACGTCTGTTTGGTTTTGTTACAGCGTTTGTGTTCGGGAGTTCGGTGGTGTTGAGCCGATCTCATCTGCCTGGTGTATTTTTCCACAATATTTTTTGTTGGAATAATTTGTTCGTCACGGTACTATCAAGTCACTGTTTGACTTTGTGTCTTTGTCACAGCCACGTTGGTGATGCTGTTTGATATTGAAGTTGTTCGTTTGTCACGACACTTTGTACAGTTGCTGTTTGATTTTGTAATGATTACAAGTTACAGCACAGTTTTGTTTGCTGATGGGATTGTAAGTGAAAGAAGTCGGTGGCGATAGAGCTCAACCGCATCTTCAGTATATATAAGGATAAGATTGGATGAAAGAGTCAGTGGCTAGATAGCTTAACTGAACTCCTGGTCTGAGAACTTGGTTGGATTTGTTATTCTTTAGCACTTACGTTAAGTCAATGCTTTGACTTTAAGTTTTTTGTTGTATCAATTTTGATATTCTTATTTGTAAAGAGTTGGATGATAGAGTCGGTGGCTATGGTGCTCAACCGTACTTTCGTATTTAGTTTAGTGTTGGTAGAGTCGGATGTTTTTCTGAACTCATGGAATGTGAATGTTCTGGTTTGTTTACTAGATTTTTATTGGAACTATACTTATGGTTAGTTGGTTATTTATTCTTGTTACAGAATTTTGTTTTTGGGATTTTGGTTTTCCTTTATTGGAATTATTTCCATTTCTTTATTAGAGCTTTATTGTTTGAAAAAGAAAGTTCCTTTCTTTTATTGCTGGTTGGGGTGTGACGTAACGTTGTAAAACGTCACATTAGAATGTCATTGTTAGTCTTGAGATTTGGAGAGAGAGGAGAGTAGATTGTTGACTCTTTCGCTCCGTGTGTCATCGAATTTAAATAAATTGCGATTTCTGTAAGGCTGTATTCCTTAGTTCCATGCCATAGGGTAGACTTGGAAAGAAAAGAAAAAGAAAAAAATGTCTTTTGACAGTGGTGACGGAACGTCATTCGCCTAGCTACCAGCGACGACAAAAAGATGTCGTCGTAAATATATTTTTTAAACTTTGCTAAAAAGAAGTAATCTTTTATAAATTGTATATGGAAGTTCACGCCTGTGACTTCTTATCAATGGTTATATCAAAATAACTATGTATTTCGGTAAGAACTTTGGATTTTTGAAACCACGTTTCTAGCCTTGGTGATCTTTAGTATTTTGACGAAAGGTTATTCATTTGTTTACAGTTTATTACGATTTTTGGAGCAGCGTTAATGGAATATTTGCCGGCTCTTCAAGATTTATTGGTTTTTCTTTAAAAAAGTGGTAAGTTCTCTTTATGTATTCGAATCACGAACAAATATCCGTGTGCATAAAGTTGGTAGGACTTATCCTCCTGGCGCCTGAACCGAGTTATAACTTTTGTTTGTTTGTTAGTTGATGTCACCATAATAAGCCATTTGTAATATTATTACGAGTATTATTACAGACTCTAACTTCAAAAAATAAAGTCGAGATTATTTACAACGCAATTTTTATATTTCTCTTTTTACTTTTGCTTTTTGTTTAGCAAAGGCGCCGACTCGAGTATTTTCGAGAATATTCGAGATCGTATAGGACTACGTATAAAAGTGGCGATCGCGCGTCGCGCCTCGTCAGTCAGTTGACGATTAGCGTTCGGAGCGATAAGTTCCTACCTACCTACTTACAAGCTCGCTAGCGAGAAACTAGCGTTCATTGTTCTACTGCCTGCTGTATTCTGTTGTCTCAGTTTTCTGTTTCATTTCTTCATTGTACTCAACTTAGTCTCTTATACGCAGTAACGATTGTGCATTATTTAGACACCACCATCCTGACGTGTAAAATTTACAGTAATATTATAAAGAGTAAAACATGTTTGTTTGTAATGAATAGGCTCAAAAACTACTAGACCGATTTTAAAAATTCTTTCACCATTTGAAAGCTACATTATCCACGAGTAACATAGGCTATATTTTATTTTGGAAAAAATAGGGTTCCGTAAGATATTTGGGTTTTTCGGACACAAGGTGTAAAAAATCAACCAGAAATGTTATATATTTTGCGTAAGCTGCCTGTACTATAAAAGATAGATCCATAAAATGTTCTAATTAATTGTAGATCTTATAAATTTCGTATATGCAATTCTTATGAAATATAAAAAAAACACGTATTAGTAATGGAACACGTGGAAGTATGTCACGGACGAAGCCGGGCGGCACAGCTAATTATAAATAAAGAAGAATGGAATGTTGGCTTAAAGGTGTTAAACGTGTTGCAACAGCATTTTCTAATGACGCTGAATGTTCAAAATCAGTACGCGCGGAGAATATAGCAATCACCGATCCAGACGATGATGCCACGACGTCAAGCTCGACGGTTCAAAGACGAAAAAAAGGAAGTATGATGAATCATATATCAGTTCCGGATTTGTTGATTCCAACGGCTCACCTCTCTGCATTCTATGTAGTAAACTGCTTCCTTATAGTTCCATGGTACCAGCCAAATTGCGCCGACATTTAGAAACTGTACACCCCGAGTCTAAAGACAAGAATAAGGAATTTTTTTTCGTAAAAAAGATCAGTTATTGGAAAGCCAAAAAAATATGATGCATGTAACACAAACTATCAACGAAAAGGCCACGGAGGCATCATATTTAGTTAGCACACACTATCGCTGAGAATTTAATAAAGCCATGTGTATTAGACATAACATAATGTATGCTGGATGAAAAATCTGCAAAGCATCTTTCTACTGCGCCGCTATCAAACGATACTGTTTCACGGCGAATCTATGATCTGGCACGCTACGTCAAACAAAAACTAGTTAAACGTCTACAAAAAACACGATTCGCCTTGCAAATGGACGAGTCGACTGATGTCGCTGGTTTGGCTATCTTACTGGTTATCGTGAGGTATCCATATGAAACTTGTTTTGTAGAAGACATGCTTATGTGTTCACCGCTGCTCACAAACACTACCGGGGAAGAAATTTTTAATAAAATAAATATATTCTTTGAAGAAAATAATCTCAGTTGGAACAATTGCATTGACAAATGTACAGATGGGGCCAAGGCGATGACAGGTAAAACAGCAGGAGCAGTGTCACGAATAAAAAAATAAAGCGCCTAATTGTAGTTCCAGCCATTGTATTCTGCACTAGCTGACCCGCGCGGCTTCGCCCGTGACAAACTTCGAACTCCCGTTAGTTTATCAGTCACGCCTTTATTCCCGTCACTCCCATTCAATCCCGTCGTTTATTACTTTTACAACAATGAATGAATATTTGCCCGATTTGTTGATTACTGCTCCGCTCTTCGGGGTAGTAGCGTGATTATATAGTATTTTACAGTCTCGCCTTTATTCCCGTCGCTCCCATTTAATCCCGTCGTTATTACTTTTACAATAATATATGAATATCTGCCCGATATGTACTGCTCCGCTCCTCAGGGTATTAGCGAGATGATATAGCCTTTTATCAGTCACGCCTTTATTCCCGTCACGCCCATTCAATCCCGTCGTTTATTACTTTTACAATAATGTATGAATATTTGCCCGATTTGTTGATTACTGCTCCGCTCCTCGGGGTAGTAGCGTGATGAGATAGCCTTTTATTAGTCACGCCTTTATCCCCGTTGCTCCCATTTAATCCCGTTGTTTATTATCTACTTTTACAATTGTGTATGAATATTTGTCCGATTTGTTGATTACTGCCCTGCTCTTCAGGGTAGTAGCATGATGATATAGCCTATAAACTTCCACGATAAATGCGCTATCCAACACATATTAGTATAGTTATTATTATTAGTATTTTATTAATTAGGACAACTCACACAACGCCATCTGATTCCACACTAAGCGGAGCTTGTACTATGGTAACCAGGATAACTGATGAACATACTTATATATTTCTAAATACATACATATCATAGGTAAATAACACCCAGACACAGAATAAACCATCGTGCTCATCACACAAAGTTTTATCCTGGGTGGGAATCGAACCCACGACCTCTTGCGTAGCAGTCGGATGCACTTCCACCGCGCCACAGAGGCAGTAGTTACCAAGGATACGCGCGGACTTCGCAGAGCTCGCTCGCTATTGGCTAGTCGCGACGTCGCGCATGCGTAAATCGCAAATCATCGGCCATACTTTTCACTTGTCATTTTAAGACCAATTTTTTCACAATAAAATGATTATAATAGGTTAAAATGATTAGATAGGCATATGCTGTCGCGGACTTTATTTTAGGACTTTTAAAGGGGAATAATTATGTTATACATAGTTTTTGCGTAACTTTAATCGTTTACGCAGCGTTCGCAACGGAAGCTATCAAAAGGAATATTTTGTCCCCGATTTTGCCACATTTATCATTGCTGTTCCGCACCTATTGGTCGTAGCGTGATTCCATATAGCCTATAGACTTCCTCGATAAATGGACTATTCAACACAAAAAGAATTATGCAAATAACCTGTAGTCCCAAAAATTAGCGCGTTCAACCAAACAAACAAACAAACTCTTCAGCTTTATAATATTAGTATAGATATAGACAAGCACTTGCGATGAAGCAAATGCCGTTAAATCTAAAATTAGTTATGGATGATGTGGTAAAAATAATTAATTTTATCAAATCACGACCACTATAATCACGATTGTTCTCATTATTGTGTGAAGATTATGGCAGCAAACATAAAACACTGCTGCTCCATACAGAAGTGCGATGGCTGTCTCGGGGTAAAACTTTAACAAGGCATTTCAACTTAGAGCCGATTTACAAATGTTTCTTTCAGCAGATACTTCTTTTAATTTGAAGGACCGTTTGTATGATAAAACTTGGTTGTTCCGATTGTCTTTTATGGCGGATACCTTTCAAAAACTGAACGAATTGAATTTATCATTGCAAGGTAATAAATAACCTATAACAAAATAACTGCCTTCAAAAGAAAATTAGATTTTTGGATTATTTGCGTTGGTAAGAAAGAAATAGAAAGCTTTACGTTACTCAGTGAGTTTGTTAGCGATAACGACTCAGAAATGTTTCAAGATGATGTGTTTGAAGAATTGGTCCAATATCTCAGTTCGATGCGAACATCTTTTGAAAAGTATTTTCCCGAAGAACAGAATATAAAAATGAAACTGAATTCATGGATTCATAATCCTTTTTTACCCAACTTGCAAAAGCCCGAAAGTATGTCAAACGAGACATATGAATCTCTTTTAGAAATGTCATCAGACACAAGTATGGAGTCACTGTTCAAAACGACGCCTCTCAACGATTTTTGGTGCAGAATCCGTGATGAATATCCAATGCTTGGCAAAATGGCTCTGAATATTCTTCTCCCGTTCCCAACAACATATTTGTGCGAAACAGGATTTTCAACCTATGCAGCCACAAAAACAAAATATCGCAATAGACTGGACGCCGAACCTGATATGAGACTTCAACTGTCTTCTATAAAATAAGAAAAAACTGAGTTTCATACCCATTAGTTAGATTTTTTCTTTTTTAATATCTTCTATTATTGTACTTGCCATGTGGTAAAGTAAGTAATAATTAGTAACTGTTACATTGTACTTTTATTATGCTTATTAATAAAGTATACTCTTTTAAAAAATAATTGTATTATTGTAGGGTTCCATCAAGTATTTTGCTTCCCAAAAGGGTTCCATCACCAAAAAAGTTTGAGAACCACTGATGTAGGATATTAGTAGGATTAAAAAAAAATATTATCACAAATAAGCAGATATCTTCACTGTTAAAGTGGTAAATGCAATGTCCAAGTGGGTGCTATGGGGTTTTACGGTGTCCCTATATCTTCAGGGCCTAGACCAACTTCACTTGTCAATGGTGTACCGTGTACCACCTGTGTGAACCTGGCACCCTACTTGCAAAAATCGATTTTTTTTTGCGTAATATTGAAAAGCTTGGTATGTAGTTGATTGTAGTAAAAAAAATATTGTTTGTAGTTCAACCGAAAATATATTATGGATAAACCAAAAATGGCCAACCCCCAGATTTATAAGAATTCTAATCTAACGATTGATTTGTATGAAGAATCGTTAGTAGTTGATTGTAGTGAATGAATTTTCGTTTGTAGTTATTTATTTAAAAAAAAAACGATTTTTTTTAACAATAGTTACTACTTATTAAACCTTTTGCCTGATTTGAGGTTTGTAGTGGAAGAACTTTTAAGTCTGTTAGAAGAGAAATTTATTAGAATCGATGAAGTTGAGTAAAACTCGTTTTAGAAGGATCTTGACTGAACAACTTCGGTTAAGAAGATGGAAATGGAAAAAGCTGAGCTAACTCGTTTTCGATCTCGACTGAATTACTCCAGTTGTGAAGATTGGACGACTACTACAAACGTCAAAAATGACTCGAAGATGCTCGTAGAGGTTTGTAGTGGAAGAATTTTCGATAGTAGTAGAACGAAAATTGATTGAGATCGATCAAGTAGAGTAAAACTCGTTTTCGAGCGATATCGACTGAATTACTCGTGAAGATTGGACGACTACTACAAACGTCAAAAATGACTCGAAGATGCTTGAAGAGGTTTGTAGTGAAGGAATTTTCGCTTGTAGTAGGACGAAAATTGATTGAGATCGATCAAGTTGAGTATAACTCGTTTTCTCGGAATCTGGACTGAATTACTCCGGTGCGAATATTGGACGACTACTATAAACGTCAAAAATCACTCAATGATGCTCGTACAGGTTATTAGTGGAAGAATTTTCGATTGTAGTAGAACGAAAATTGATTGTGATCGATCAAGTTGAGTAAAACTCGTTTTCGAGCTATCTCGACTGACTTACTCCGTTGTGAAGATTGGACGACTACTACAAACGTCAAAAATGACTTAAACATGCTCGTAGAAGTTTATAGTGGAGGAATTTTCGATTTTAGTAGAACGAAAATTGATTGTGATCGATCAAGTTGAGTAAAACTCGTTTTCAAGCGATATCGACTGAATTACTCCAGTTGTGAAGATTGGACAACTACTACAAACGTCAAAAATGACTCAAACATGCTCGTAGAGGTTTGTAGTGGAGGAATTTTCGGTTGTAGTAGAACGAAAATTGATTGAGATCGATCAAGTTGAGTTAAAGTCGTTTTCGAGGAGCTATCTTCACTGAATTACTCCGGTTGTGAAGATTAGTCGACTACTACAAACGTCAACAATGACACAAACATGCTCGTAGAGGTTTGTAGTGGAGAAATTTTCGATTGCAGTAGAACGTTACAAACTAAAAATTACTCAAATATGCTCGTAGAGGTTAGTAGTGGAGGAATTTTCGATTGTAGTAGGACGAAAATTGATTGAGATCGATCAAGTTGAGTAAATTACTCCAGTTGTGAATATTGGACGACTACTACAAACGTCAAAAATGACTCGAAGATGCTTGAAGAGGTTATTAGTGGAAGAATTTTCGATTGTAGCAGAACGAAAATTGATTAAGATCGATCAAGTTGAGTAAAACTCGTTTTCAAGCGATATCGACTGAATTACTCCAGTTGTGAAGATTGGACAACTACTACAAACGTCAAAAATGACTCAAACATGCTCGTAGAGGTTTGTAGTGGAGGAATTTTCGGTTGTAGTAGAACGAAAATTGATTGAGATCGATCAAGTTGAGTTAAAGTCGTTTTCGAGGAGCTATCTTCACTGAATTACTCCGGTTGTGAAGATTAGTCGACTACTACAAACGTCAACAATGACACAAACATGCTCGTAGAGGTTTGTAGTGGAGAAATTTTCGATTGCAGTAGGACGAAAATTAATTGAGATCGATCAAGATGAGTAAAACTTTTGGACTGGACGACTACTAAAAACGTCAAAAATGACTCAAAGATGCTCGTAGAGGTTAGTAGTGGAGGAATTTTCGATTGTAGTAGGACGAAAATTGATTGAGTTCGATCATGTTGAGTAAATTACTCTAGTTGTGAAGATTGGGCGACTACTACAAACGTCAAAAATGACTCGAAGATGCTTGAAGAGGTTAGTAGTGGAAGAATTTTCGATTGTAGTAGAACGAAAATTAATTGAGATCGTTCTACTACAATCTAAATCGTCCAATCTTCACAACTGGAGTAATTTAGTCGAGATCGCTCGAAAACGAGTTTTACTCAGCTTTTTCCATTTCCATTTCATCTTATCAACCGAAATTGTTCAGTCGAGATCCTTCGAAAACGAGTTTTACTCAACTATATCGATTCTAATGAATTTCTCTTCTAACAGACTTAAAAGTTCTTCCACTCTTCCACCTCAAATCAGGCAAAAGGTTTAAAAATGAGTAACTATTAAAAATAATTATCGAAATTATTTTTTTTTCCTTTTTTAAATATATATCTACAAACGAAAATTCGTTCACTACAATCTACTAACGATTCTTCATACAAATCAACCGTTAGAATTGAATTTTTATAAATCCGGGTGTTGGCTATTTTTGGTTTATTCATAATATTTTTTCCGTTCAACTACAAACAAATTTTTTTTTACTACAATCTATCATAAATATACAAATATTTTCAAGACCACGCAAAAAAAAATTAGATTTTTGCAAGTAGGGTGCCGGGTTCACACAGGTCCGTGTACCTGTTGACTAACAGATGAGGTCATGGTGAAGACCAGCAATAAAAATTGGGAGACACCTACCTACTGCACTAGGCTGTGCACTAGGTATGTGCTATAGGTTGATTTGATTGAAACAGTAAAAGACAGTGGATCTTTTATTTATGAATTTTATTTGGCACGTCGAAATTGGCGCCACCAACCTGATGGAAAGAAGAGTTGACAACCGATTGTTGAGGGCTGCTACGATAGCAAGCAGGGCTCTAGTAGCGACCCTGAAGTTAACGGCTCTGTTGGACGAAACATAGATAATAAACAGCCAAACTTTGTGTATGGTCTGTTAGGAATAAATTTTAATTAGATTATTATTAATTTTAGTGGTGTCTAGACATTGGAATACCAGAAGTAACAGTCTATGCATTTAGCATTGAGAATTTCAAAAGGAGCAAAGATGAGGTAGCTGCACTAATGGATTTATCAAGAGAGAAGTTTCAACGATTATTTGAGGAAATGTATGTAAAACACTATTTTCATTTTTGGATGTTTGGTGTACAGTGGCACAAACACAACCTGTCCTTTCAACCTGCAGACTAGTGGAAGACACTTTGGCATAGGCACACGTAGCAATGTTGCGAGATCAGAAAATAGTCTGTTCGTCGGGCCGTAAATGTAGCCTTTGAAAGCAACCTGGCAACCACAATTTGGCCTTGATGGCTGTCTTAAATTTATTTCTTGACATGCAAATAAACACTGCATACCCTAGCCCAATCAGTATAATCTAAATCTATTATTTAAGTATTACAAGTTGTATAATAATAATTCCCTTTTAAAATTACCAAATCAAAAACTTGTCCCAACCACTGCCATCTATTAGTTCTTGAGTGAACTACAAAAAAGCAACCATTCTTACGTCACGCGTCGATATTACTGCCGCGCCGCGCGCCGGCTGCGGCTGTAAGCAGAACTAAATTATGCTTGTCCCTAGTACATTGATACTTTGTTTGTGTGTATAAATTGTACGATTGTGTGCGTAATTCTTGCAGCGTGATTTCAAGCGTTAAGTAGATTTTGCGTGAACGAATAACAACATACATCCACCCAAACTTTTACATTTATAATATAAGTAGTATAGACAGATTGGTAGCACACAATAATATTTATCGGATGAAATGTACAAACACGAGCTTAACACGAGTTCACTTCCTCGCGGGGGTTTAGGGTAGTATGCATACCCTGCCCGAAATCTTTGTGCACGCCACTGCTTGACAGTACATAATCTGATGTCAATGGAAAGTTTGTTATAGAATTGTATACATCACCCCACAAAAGAATTGCTAATTTTGTGTGTGTGTGTTGCCTCATAACTTTTTTCTAGTTGAACTGGCAAGGCAAGTGCCCTCACGTGGTTCCGGTTAAATTTAAAAAAAATAAAAATAAAATAAATATCCATCACGCCTTATCCCCGAAGGGGTGGCAGAGGCATATTATATGCCCACTTTTCACCGTGTGGATTCCTGTCCCACGTAATAGGTGGTGAGCCCATTGCCGGTTAAATTTTATCAAAATTAGTCAGATTTTAATATAGTTTTTACATACATACATTTTTTCACGCCTTTATCCCCGAAGGGGTAGGCAGAGGCATACTATACGCACGCCCACATGTCACTGTATGCATTTTTGTCCCAAGTTACAGGTTGTGAGCCCATTGCCGCGTTGTGGGCGCAGACTGTGGCTACCTGCTGTGAAATTTTTCCCATAAGGCAACCGGGACCAACGTTCACGTGCCTTCCGAAGCACGGAAACGCTCGCAAATGTAAATTCCATTTGACAAAGTGGTCACCCATCCAAGGACCTCCTATTGTGTTTATGTTGCTTAACGCAGTAATCTTTTACAGAACACTGAGTCAGCGGGGCCACGACCGCGAAATCATTTTTGGGTTATCTTAATAATGGATACATATTTAACTTACTTTGTCGGTTATAAAGTTGACTTGTATACAAAAAAGAAATCAATTTAGGATGGTTTGGATGAGCATTATAATATTTCAAGGTGGTCACAAGCTAATTAGGTGATAAAAATTTCCGGTAACATACAGCAGAACTCTTGAATAAAAAAATTTATATTCACCATTTGGTATAAAATGAATTTTATAATTATTAGATTCCAATTGAAAGCTAAGCCAAAAAGAAAGCAAAGTATTAGAATATAAAAATATTAGCAACATTTTAAATTTTTATTACAAAAACGGGTTTTATACTTTTACACGACCTACCCTGTTTACGTACTGTTATATGACCGAATAAAGTACAACCTATCTATACTAATATTATAAAGCTGAAGTATTGTTTGTTTGGTTGATTGTTCAATCAACCAAACAAACAATTAAACGAGGGCGGCACTAAAAATTTCGGGAATCAAGGAAGTGACACAACATTACTATTTAAAAATGTATTTCTTGCTTTTCGAAGTATTCTCCGCGAAATTTGACACATTTTTCCATACGATGGAACTAATCATTGAAGCAACCATTCCATTCGGAAGTTGGGGTATCCAAAATGGCCGTTTTGTAGGCGGTTCACAGCTTCTTCAGGTGATGAAAATCTCTGACCACGCAATTTATTCTTTATTTTAGGGAAAGTATAGAAATCATTAGGGCTTAGGTCGGGGCTGTACGGCGGATAGTCTAATAATTCTATGTTTTCTTTCTCTAAAAATTCTTTTGTTCTGTGCGCGGAGTGAGAACTCGCATTGTTGTGATGGAGGATGATGCGGCGGTGGCAGTTCTCTTTACGGAGTTCAGAAACGACCTGTGGCAAACAAATGCTAGCATACCATTCTGCATTAACCGTTCTTTGTCCCTCAAGAGGAATAGTCGCAACATGGCCGGTTTTGGAGACAAACGTGGCCACCATTTCTTTTGCAACACTCCGTGAACGAACAATTTTTGTTGGCTTTTACTCATTTTCGAACACCCAAACTCGTGACTGGTTTCTTGTTTCAGGTTCGTACGCGTATATCCAGGATTCGTCACCTGATAGGATGTTGTATACAGCATTTGAGGATCCTGCGTGGAATCTTTCGAGAGTTCTGACGCACCAAGTAACGCGAGCCGCTTTTTGCTCTTCACAGAGCGAATGCGGTATTCATCGGGAAAACAACTTTTTTACACCTAATTGTTCATGCAAGATTATGCCAATGTCTAAAGTTGCCTGAATTTCGCGGTATGTCACATGTCGATCTTCCTCAATCAGCTTACGCACAGCATCAACGTTTTCTTGGATGACGACAGTTTTTGGACGACCTTGACGGGGATTATCACTGAGCTTGACACATCCACGTTGAAATTCAGCAAACCAGCGATAAATTGTGGTTTTGGATGGGATTTCATCACCAAATGCAGAAATCATCTGGTCAACACAGTTTTTGTGTTAAACCACTTCGAAAGTCATAATAAATCATTGCACTTGAATTTTCTCGAGTCAATTCCATTTTCTCAACGACTAAACAAGTTTGACAAAACCTTGTGACAAGACAGAGTCTTTTTTTAAAATAAATAAATGGTATTCGATTTTTAAAACCAAGGAGTTTTCAATTAAAAAGATTTTAATATGACAGGAACAGTGGAAGTGTTCCATTCCCGATACTTTTAGTGCAGCCTATGTACTAATCTCAGGAATTACGGGAGGTTGGGTACAGAATATAAATATTTCTTAGGCATTATCAGGAGATTACCTACTCTACCAATTTCAGCCTGTTAATCAAAAGAATTTTAAAAAATATACGGCAATGGGCTCACCACCTGTTACGTGGGACAAAAATGTATTTGGTAAAATGTGGGCGTATACGAGTAGTAGGTATGCCATAGTAGTACACTACAATCATTCTTAATTATAAAATTTTTAATTAAGTACCGATACCTTATTTTTGTTGCAGTGATCAAATTCATGAATGGGGTGTGAGAGTGCATGTCGCTGGCCGCTTATCTCTTCTGCCCGAAGATCTGAGAACTTTGGTGTCGAAAGCTATGCTGGCCACTAGGCGCAACAATAAACTACGATTGAACATTGCTTATGCTTATACAGGTGCAAACATTTTATATACATACTAGTACCTACTAGCTAACCCGGCAAACATTGTTTTGTGATATAAAGGGCCACCCTTATCGATTCGGGGTATGAAAAATAGATCGATCGATTCTTAGACCGAATATACGTATAGTTTCATAAAAATCGGCAACAAACAATTTTATATATAAGAAAACCTTTGCTTTTTGGAGGCATTATGTTGGAGTAAAGGCTACTGGTGAAGATAGGCCTTATAGTGTACCCCATAGAAATCGTAAAAACAGATGTTTTGATGATTTCTACGGTGCTTGCGCCCTTTACATTCTTCTTCAACTAGAAGGAGAGCGTTATGCCCAGCGTCCGATCGCTGATGCCTATGTATAACAGCTCAATATTCGGGGGTTCGTACCATAAAGTAACTCGAAACTTAATCCTAGCGTAATGCGATAGTGATAAGAGAGTTTTTACACTCTTTCACAATTCATCGGATCCTGCGGATATAGTGTAGGTAATTGGTTCCTTAATCTTACAGGAAGAGACGAAATTAGCCGTGCAGCATCTCACTTAGTTGACGGAGTGATGAACAATGAAATAGAAGCGCAGGATATTGATCAAGAGCTTGTCTCCCAAACATTAGAGTTAACTGAACCCGAGTTGATGGTTAGAACATCGGGAGAAGTGAGACTGTCAGACTTTATGCTGTGGCAGGTAAGAATGTTGGTGTACTGTGTACCCACTTTATGCAATTTATATAGTTATTATTGCAGCATTGTGTAAATGAGATGCTAGATCTTTTTTTTCATATACTATTATCAGGCAAGCGTATCGACTCGATATAGAAATGTATGTATGAACTGCAACCATGCTCTTTTAGCTAAACTGAAATAGAATGTTTTGACTGCATCTGTGGCGCGGTGGGAGTTTCGATTCCCACCCAGGATAAAATTTTGTGTGATGAGCACGATGGTTTATTCGGTGCCTGGGTGTTATTTATCTATAATATGTATGTATTTAGAAATATATAAGTATGTTTATCAGTTATCTGGTTACCATAGTACAAGCTCTGCTTAGTGTGGAATCAGATGGCGTTGTGTGAGTTGTCCCAACAATATTAAAAAAAAATTGAGTTAAAACAATTGTAGAACAAATCGAGAAATTTGTAAAGAAATAAATAAAAAACTACAGCCCTTAAAGTGTGTTCCCTCAGTTCTTAAAGCCAATCAGTTGTTGTTGTATAATGTTTTTTAATTTGTTATTTAATAAATACCTTTTACAAGTGTTCTACTAAATGTCTGTAGTCACAATACCTTTATCTTGCAGATACTTTCCTGGATCTGGTTGATGGGCTGTGACTGTGAGAACTGAGCGACCACACTTTAAGGGCTGGGTGTTGGTATACTTCTTTACAAATTCCTAGAGTTGTTCTTCAAATTCTTTCAAGACTACTACTAAAACATACTATTTAAATTTTGCGCAAAAAGAGCATGGTCCCTCAGTTCACACATACATTGCATGGAACACGTTTGCCATATTGAAACGGATACCGAAGTACTTTAAACATTTTTAAGCAACATAGGAATTCTGTGTACCCCCAGATTCAATAATGTCAATAAAAAACAATAATTTATTTCCAAGAAAACCTCTAGACATTGCAAATGAATTCAATAGTTACTTTATCGATGAAATTGAAAATATTTCTAAATCTAACAATGAATTGAATATGAATTTTGAGAATCTGACATTACATTCATTCTTTATGCTACCCCAATATTGGAAATTGATTTAATTAGAGTAACAAGCGGACTCAAAAATACGAAAACTGTTGGTTTCGATGGTGTGCTGACCATTGTAGTCAAATATGTTATTGGAACGAAGTTCCTTATCGCGCGTTGTGAAAGGGGGCTAGACGGAAAACATTCTTACGAAAAGTTGTCACGACACTAAAATTCTTACGAAAAGTTGTCACGACACTTTTTGCTATTTGCTTTTTTTATTTTATATTTTTATTAATTATTTATTAATACATTAACACCATCTTTTTAAATTCTTACGAAAAGTTGTCACGACACTTTTTGCTATTTGCTTTTTTGGAACGAAGTTCCTTATCGCGCGATGTGAAAGGGGGCTAGACGGAAAAAATTCTTACGAAAAGTTGTCACGACACTAAAATTCTTACGAAAAGTTGTCACGACACTTTTTGCTATTTGCTTTTTTTATTTTATATTTTTATTAATTATTTATTAATACATTAACATCATCTTTTTAAATTCTTACGAAAAGTTGTCACGACACTAAAATTCTTACGAAAAGTTATCACGACACTTTTTGCCTTTTTTTATTTTATATTTTTATTAATTATTTATTAATACATTAACATTATCTTTTTACATCTGTTGTTAGTTACATATTATATTATCTATAAAAAAAAACTTCTTTTAAAACTTTTTTTTTTTAACTTCGTTCCATCCGGGTGTCCCTTGACACCTCTCAAGTTTTTTAATAAAATAGCGCCTGTACTGAAACACATATTCAATTTAAGTGTAACAAGTGGAGTTTACAAGTTACAAGTGAGTGTAGTCAATTGGGGGTAGTTGACAACACGTATTAATTTTTGCTCTTACATTATTTATTGTTTAATAATAGTTACAATTAGTTTCATCACATTTAAATATATACTATCTAATGCTTATCTAATACACCTCCCGCCTGTGTGAAATCTCCTTTCTCCTTTCATCAATAGTCACAGTTACAATTTCACATCTCTCAAGCTCAACCTTCTACAACATCACTGAACAAATGGAGGCTATGAAGGAGTCTTTTTCAGCACCTATGATGGGCCTTGAAGAGCGCATGGCTAGCTTTGAACAGGAGCTTCAAAGTGTCGGAAAGGGCCCAACAAATGTACCTACTATTGCAGGCCTTACAGCTGATTTTAATACATTCAAGGCTTTCGTGGTGAGTACTCTTTCAGCATTCCGCCAGCAAATTGAGTATGTTGCTCGTCAGGTGGATAATATTGAGCTGAGGAGTCGACGCAAGATGCTCATGTTGCATGGTGTCCAGGAACCGAAGAATGAAGAAGCATCCCAGACAGTAGTGAACATAGTCCATGAACAGCTTGGGCTTGAATCATTTGCAGTGGGCAATATCAGACGGTGCCATAGAATGGGTCGTCCTTCTAGTGCAAATAAGCCAAGACCCATCTTGATAAAGCTAAACGACATGGATGTACGGAATAGGCTGTGGTTCACGAAGTCTAAACTTAAGGGATCGGGATTTACACTCTCGGAATTTGTGACACGAGCCCGGCACGAAGTTTTCTTGGCAGCACGAGAACGTTTTGGCATCCATAAATGTTGGACAAGAGAGGGGCATGTCTACGTCTTGGATCCAGATGGAACACGTCACCGTGTTGCTAGTCTGAGCGAGCTAAACCAGCTCGACTGGAACAGCCAAAAAGCATCCGCTCCTACTGTAAAGGTTACAGCTAAGTCCAGGCGCGCTGTAACCAAAAAATAAATGCTTAACTTTTATTAAAACACATTGCATCACTGTTACGTAAGGTCAGGTACTTTTACTCACTATCGATATAATTTTAAGTTAACTTATACCTAACATTATAATTTATGTACTTTATTTTAATATTATTACTATATTTCAATTCAAATTGATTGGCTAAATTAAATTAAAACTATTTCTTGTCTAACAGATATATAGTTGTTTTGTACGTCTAATCTATGGATGGATTGTATTTCATTTTATTTTTTATAATAATTTTATGGCCTGGTTACGAGGACCTTTTAGCTAAATCTTGTTTTTTTATATAATATTTCTATCTATCTCGTAATTTGGTCCTGTCCAGTCTTTGTCGATGTCTGGTCCTCAGTCCTAGGTCCTGGTCCTTGCCCTCAGTATAATGGTAGTTTTTATACTGAGGTTTTCAGTGGACTTTTCGCGGCAGGAGAGAAGATAGCATTTCACTGCATATATGTCATTGTCTTTCACTACAGCACGTTAACACAACTTTTATGTCCAGGAGACCACCACTCCAGCTCATAAAACAAGATAAATGCATTAGTTTTAGAAAATAATATACAACAAGTGTCTGCACTTGTCACTGTTCCCGCGAAGGGTCCATGGATGTATTGTATTTTTGTTAGTTGTTTTCGCCCATCTTGGGCAGACAAAGGAAACTTAGTCCATACAACCGAGTTTCGTAATAGTGGTGTGGTGTATACTGTGTGCTAAGATTTATTAAAAGTTTTTTATTTTAATTTCTTGTACCTTTACATATAATGTATTGTTTTTGTTTGTGACACGCAGCTGGCGGGTGGATAATTTGATCAGAACCACTTATTTATTATTGTGATATTAGTATTTATATTATATATATTATTTGTTTATATACATACATCCTATAATACACTCTTTTTTTTAAGTTATGATGAGTATCACAGATAACAGCGATGAAAGCTTTGTAACGGCAAGTAGTCTGAATGACAGCTTTTCATATATGCCTTCATTAGCTGAAGTTATTCAGACTCAGTTCTCTGATGTGCCTAAGAATTTTAATGTAGTCCATATAAATGCACAGAGTATTCCCGCCCATTTCCCGGATATGCTGACTACCTTTGACTGTAAGAATATCCACGCTATTCTCATTTCCGAATCATTTCTCAAACCTTGTCTACTCTCTAGGTGTTTCTATCTACCCGAGTTCAATTTAATTAGAAATGATCGCATTGGTTCAAGGTGCGGCGGCGTTGCTATCTATTTGTGCAATAACATACCTTATAGTATTGTTGACTCATCTCCACAACCGCCGCCATCAAACGCTGGTGAACATCTCTTCCTAGAAATTGAACTCGCTCACATTAAATTATTGCTTGGAGTGTATTACTCACCTTCTATGAAAATAAACTTCTTCTCATCTTTCGAAAATTTACTTGAACGTTTTGCACTAAATTACAGTCAAACTATCATTATGGGCGACTTCAATACATGTCTGCTAAAACGAGACACCCGTTCTTCCTCTTTTCTAAGTGTCGTTGAATCCTGTAATCTATCAGTCTTACCTTCTGATGCCACTCACCACGCTCCTGATCATCCTCCTACTCTTCTTGACTTAATACTTGTCTCTTCAACTGACCTTGTTGCGAAACACGGTCAGTATCCAGCTGACGCTTTTTCCTTTCATGACCTAATATTTCTCTCATACAATGTTCGCTCTCCCAAACCTAAGCCGAAACTCCTTATGCAGCGCAATTTTGGTGGCATGGATGTACGTAGACTGCGTGAGGATGCGGGTAAAATCGACTGGGATCCCTTGCTGGCAGCACAGACGATTGATGCCAAAATAACCTTTTTTAATAATACAATTATTGAGCTCTATGACCGTCATGCGCCGGTTCGGGCCATCAAAGTTAAACATTTACCGTCTCCTTGGCTTACTGCCGATATTAAAAAATTACTTTCCAGAAAGGCTGCTGCCAAATGCAGATACAAAATTCGACCCACAACTAGTAATAAGGAAAAATACATATCACATTACGAAATCTCTGCAGTAAAGTGTGTAGAAAAGCACAACGTCAATATATTCATAAAGCGGTCGAGAACGGAGACCCTGCCAAAATCTGGAAATTTCTTAGAACATTGGGAGTTGGAAAGCAGCGGCAAAATTTGATGTCTAACTCACTTAATATTGATTCACTTAACCATCATTTTACATCTTCGTCCAAATTAGATCAGTTTAACAAAGATAATACTTTGCAGTTTCTTTCATCGCTTCCAATTCCTGAGCATTCCCCGTTCAATTTTGATCAATTATCTACGTGTGATGTTAAGAAGAGTATTATGTCGATAGGATCCAATGCGATTGGCTGTGACAACATTAGCCGTAAGATGGTGGAGCCTGTCATTGACGAAATCCTCCTCATTATTTGTCACATTTTAAACTACTCCCTTATCTGTGCCGAGTTTCCAAAAGCCTGGAAAGATGCAGAAATAATTCCTTTACCTAAAAAGTCTAACCCAACATCCTTATCCGAATATCGTCCCATTTCCATTTTACCGTTCCTATCCAAAGTCCTAGAAAGGCTTGTTCACTCCCAACTATACACATATTTCAATAAAAATAACCTCTTAAACCCTTTACAATCAGGCTTTCGGCCAGGTCACAGTACGACCAGCGCATTGATAAAGGTCACTGACGATATTCGTCTAGGCATGGAAAGTGGGAATCTCACGGTGCTTACATTGCTGGATTTCAGCAATGCTTTTAACACTGTGGATTTTCGCATCCTGCTAGACATATTACGCTCAATTAACATATCTCCACTAGTGATTGATTGGTTTCGTAGTTACCTTTTTGGACGCCGACAGCGTGTTCGAGTAGAGGATTCCTTTTCCACATGGTGTAGTACTTCTGTCGGTGTTCCACAGGGTGGCGTGCTTTCTCCCATGCTCTTTACAATTCTATATCTAAGTATTTATTTACTTCTTACCACCTTTATGCAGATGATCTTCAAATTTACAATCAAGCTCCATTATCTAAGTTGTCGACAGCTTTTACAATAATAAATACAGACCTGGCGCATATCTGTCAATGGAGCAAGCAATATGGCTTGGAGGTCAATCCCTCTAAGACTAAAGTCATTGTGGTGGGCAGCTCTCGAATGCTAAGTCAAGTTCAATGGTCAACCCTTCCAGATATCAAATTTGATGGAGTTGCCCTGCAAATTAACAGTGAAGTAAAGGATTTGAGTATCATAATCGACAGCACACTATCTTGGCGTCCACAAATGAGGGAAGTCAGCCGTAAGCTATTTGCTTCTGCAGGCTCTTTGCGTAGATTGCGAAACTTTCTTCCAACAGCCACTAAAAGGGCGCTTGCAGAATCCCTTCTCCTTCCTATACTCGATTATGCAGATGTCAGCTATCTTGATGTCACCGAGGAGCAGCTAGACAAGCTTGAGCGACTTCAAAATTTTTGCATTAGATTTATATTTGGGTTACGCAAATATGATCACGTATCACAATTTCGCAAATTGCTCAGGTGGCTCCCGATTCGCCTTCGACGGAACGCTCATATTCTCTCTTTGCTTTACAGCACCCTTTTCAATCCCACTACTCCCATTTATTTTAAAGAACGATTTATGTTTCTTAATGACACACATTTAAGATCCTTACGGTCATCAGAGTCACTGGAATTAGAGGTTCCTAGACATTCCACATCGTTTTACGACAAATCCTTCACTGTACAGGCTGTACGGTTGTGGAATGGGCTACCTTTAAACTTAAGGCGAGCGCAGTCGTTGACTATTTTTAAGAAACGAATAAAAGAGCACTACTTGGCGTCGTAGTATCTGTGTATGTACGCATAATGTTTGTGTGGATGTGAATTTATTTATGTTTGTGTATGAATTTATGTATGTGTATGTATTTATGTATGTGTTTGTATTTATGTATGTATATGTATTTATGTATGTATATTTATTTTTGTGTATGTATGTGATGTAAGTTCTTAGTAAGTTTTTAGGCAAACTACATTATAATTATTAGTTAATCGTCTTTCTTTATTAAAAACACCAATTGCTACCCATTTCCCTTAAGGTCCTTGACAACTTCTCCATCCAAAGGTTGCCTGTAAGAGATTGCTCTTTAGCGATAAGGCCGCCCTTTGTACATTTATGAAACTGTAATCTCTTTATGTGAGTGTTTTATATTTGTGTGCAATAAAGTTTATTCTATTCTATTCTATTCTATTCTATTCTTTACCAGGACAATCTGAAACGAATCATTATTAAACCCGTCCATAAAAAGGGAGATAAAACGGACTTAAAATACTTTAGACCTATTGCCAAAATACCCATATTTTCAAAAATCGTCGAGAAGCTCATCTCACAGTCACTTAATAAATACTTTAACAAATATCAATTATTCTGTCATGAACAAAAAGGTTTCCGAAAAAAATTTAACATTAACATGACAATTTATGATTTTTTATCTTATGTAACAACCTCTGTTAATGAACGAATACCAGTCTGAGCATTATACACAGATATGACAAAAGCTTTTATGTTAATCATAAAATGTTATTAAAAAATGCAGGGGTACGGAATCAGAGGAAATATTCTTAAACTATTGGAATGCTACTTAATTAACCGAATTCAGTACACAGAATTTTCAAGAATATGTTAAAAGCGCAATCTAGAAACCATACATCACTCTGAACCTAGAATTGTCAAGTATGGGGTACCTCAAGGTAGTGTTCTGGGACCATTGTTATTTTTAATTTACATTAACGACCTTCCTAAACATACACATTGTAATATGGTGCTTTTTGCAGATGATAGCACGGCAATAATTAAATGTACTAATCTTAATGAATACCAAAATGATATAAACAATTCTCTGTCTAGGATTATTACATGGCTAGACAATAATAAATTAACAATAAATCTTAAAAAGCCTAAATTGATGCATTTCCATCAAAGATGTGTCATCCCAACTGTTAATGTTATATACAACGATTTTAAAATAGAGGAAACTACCACAGCTAGATTTCTTGCTATAACAATTGATAAAAAACTAACTTGGAAGCCACATACGGAACCGTTATGCAAGAGATTGAGTCAGACTGCTTATGCTCTTTTACAACTCTCGAAAAAAGTAAATCAGGAGTCTCTCTTGACGACATATCATGGGTTAGTAGCATCCATCTTAAGATATGGTGTAATATTCAGGGGGCATTCGACAGATAGGGAGTCGGTAGTCAGAATGCAAAAACGATGTATCAGGTCCATGTGGGGGTTGAAAGTTACAGATAACTGTGTACACTACTTTAAAAAAATTAAATTGCTGACGTTGCCGTGCCTATACATATTGGAAGCAGCTATTTTCGTTAAAACTAATTCCAATCTGTATCCACGAGTGGCTGATGTTAGAAGAGGCCCAGTCCGAAGTCAATATAGTGAACAGTTATGTAATGTCAAATGCAACACAGCCCTTATGGAAAAATCTATATTTGGTACGGCGCCAAAATTTTTTAATAAAATTCCAATGGAAATTAAGACACTGTCTGTACCTAGATTCAAAAAAGCGATACAATCATTGTTAGTTGTTAAATGCTATTACTAGCTGGATGAATTCCTTTATGATGATACAATATAATGTTAATTTCAGCCTATCTTATTATGTACTGAATAATTAAATTGGTATGAAGAGTAGAAGCGTGCACGTCGCCATCCCAGCCAGCTACGGCTGCAATTCTACTCCAACAATGAATGAGAATTTCCAATTATGAATGAGAGAAAGTTAGATGCAGTGTGCTTGACAGAGAGCAAGCGCAGGGGCAGCGAAGTCTTGGAGCTCCCGGGTGGGATGCTCGCGCTTTGGTCTGGAGTACCAGAGAGCGAGGATGGCAGTCGGGGGGTTGGAATTTTGTTGTCCTCGCGATTGGGCTCCGGTATGTATGAGTACAAACTGGTAGGTCCTAGAATCCTCTGGATCCGTGTAAAACTTGGTTTGACGAAGATTTTCCTGGTAGCTGCTTACGCGCCAGTATCTTCGTCGAAGGCGAGTGAGCTAGAGGACTTCTGGCAGAGTTTAAGAGAAGCACTAAATGTGATAGAAGGAAATGAAAGACTTATAGTATGTGGAGACTTGAATGGATGGGTGGGTACCGCTCGCGATGGTTTTGAATCGGTACTCGGGAAGTATGGGGATAAAAGGTTGAACGACGCTGACAAGCTAATACTGGCATTTTGTAAGGAAAAGGATTTGTTTGTGGCGAATACAATGTTCAACCACAAACAAATTCATATGTATACGAGGAGATGTAAGTCAAAGAGAAGCATGATAGATCTATTCCTAATGGATAGTCGGATCCGTTAACAGGTGATGGACACAAGGGTTTATCGAGGCGCTGAGCTGGGATCAGACCACTACCTAGTCATAACTAGGATTAGGGGTCTGTTCGCGGGTTGGCGTCATCGTACCGAGTGTCCTGAGCTTGAGGCATCCATTAGGGATAAATATAATGAAAAAGGTAGCCGAAAAGCTTGGCGACGTCAATGTAAGCAGTGAGAATGTGGAAAGTGTATGGCAGAACCTTAGGGATAGTATGATAAATGCCGCTGTGGAAGTGTGTGGAGAAACGAAAAGAGGCAGTAGTAATAAGCGTGATGCATGGTGAAGCAGTTCGAATGAAGAAGAAAGCATGGCTAGACTACTTAGCCTCGCGAAATGATTTTAATATGAAAGAGAGATACAAGCTGCAGAAAGTTAACACGAAGGCACTGATAGAAGAAGCTCGTGAAAGGTGCAGAATGAAAGCGGATAAAAGGTTGTCGTCCAATTTCCGAGATAATGCCAAGCTCTTCTGGAAAGAGGTAGGCAAGACCCGGAGTTGTTCGGCAATCTGCAGTACGAATAAAGTGCTTAGTGTTAACAATGACGTCCTAACAGACCAAACTGACGTCCTGCAGAGATGGAGTAAATATTATGGAAAGATGTATGCAAGAAAAGACAGAGATGCCACATCGGGAAGTGGAGCTCACTTCGATGCTCCGGATCTGGATGTCATTGAAGTCATTAGTATGAAAGAAATAGAACAAGCGATAAGAAGTATGAAATGTGGTAAGGCTGCGGGAAAAAACAGAGTTACTGCTGAGATGATCAAGTACGGTGGGTCGCGTGTCTGGGACACACTATGTCTGTTATGCAACTTGTGCTGGCGGACGGGTGAGGTCCCGGATGACTGGCGAGTAGCAGTTGTAGTACCTATTTACAAAGGGACAGGCTCGCGCCTAAACTGCTCCAGCTACAGGGCGATCAGCTTGGTCAGCTTAGCTAGTAAGGTGTATGCAAAGGTTATAACGGCACGAATACAAGAAAAGTCTGAAAGGTATTTATGGAAGGCTCAATGCGGATTCCGACGTGGAAGAGGTTGCATGGATCAAGTGTTTTCTCTCTGCATGATCGCGGAAAAGTTTCAGGCTGTTAGCCAGAAGGTTTTCTGCGCTTTTGTGGATCTAGAGAAAGCATTTGATAACGTTGTGAGAGAAACGCTGTGGGACTTGCTGCCCGGATATGGTGTGGACGGCTCGCTACTGCTGGCAATACAGTCGCTTTATAGGGACTGTAAGGCTTGCGTGCGAGTAGGGGGGGATGTGTCACCTCTTTTTGATGTCTGTACAGGCGTCAAACAGGGATGTGTCATGTCCGCCTGGCTGTTCATAGTGTATCTGGACAGTTGCCTGCAGAAGTTGAAAGATTTTAATATGGGTGTGAATTTGGGTGACTTTACAGTAAACTGTCTGCTGTACGCTGATGATGCGGTGCTCATGGCCTCATCAGAAGCCGACCTTCAAGCATTAGTCACTAATATGAAAGAGGAGTGTGAAAGTAAGGGTCTTCGCTTAAATGCAAGTAAAACTAAGGTTCTAGTATTTGAAAGAGGTGACGTAAGAAGTAAATGCGAGATTAGGGTAAACCAAGAACGTCTAGAGCAAGTGAATGAAATTGTGTATTTAGGAAGTATGTTTAGCGCGGGTGGAAGATGTGATTCGGATGTAGAACGGCGAGTAGCTGCTGGAAACAAAGTTAACGGTGCTTTGTCCCAGTTAGTAAAGCGACAAAGCATCGTAAAAGAAGCACGAATGGCGATTCATAACGCAGTGCTAGTGCCAACTTTGCTTTACGGTAGTGAAACCTGGGTATGTCAGCAGATGCATGAAAGTAAATTGAATGCTGTGGAGATGCAATCACTTCGAAAATTGTGCGGCGTTACCTTGGCCGACCGAATACGTAACGAAGTGATACGCAATATGGCAGGTTTGAATGAAAGTATCAGCGTTAAGCTGGAAAAGGGCGTGCTCCGTTGGTTTGGACACGTCCAACGAATGAGTGAGGAACGATTGACGAAGAATATATATTGTTCAAAAGTAGAGGGTAGAAGGAGTCAGGGTAGGCCGAGACTTACATATGAAGACCACGTGAGCAGATTGCTCAAAAACGGAAAGGTCAAAAGTACTCTGATACCCAGACGTACGTGTATGAATGCGATTGATGAATCTCGAAGAAGCGAAAGAAGTATGCATGGATCGCGAAGCCTGGCGATCTGTCCTCTCTGACTACCCCGTCAGGGATACAGCGTGAAGATAGTTAGTTAGTTTAGTTTGGTAATTAATACAAATTGATAATTGTTCAACGTTTAAATTAATTTATAATGTTGATTCATTAATGCATGTTTATTTTATATTTTTTTGATATTGTATTTTAATTTCATAGACTTTAACTAATTATTATAATTTGTATGCCCAAGTGGCAAAACATAGTGAACTAATTACTATTTAAGATCATTGTATACCTATGTTCTACAAAATAAAGATTATTATTATTATTAAGCTTGGTTTAAAGACTACCTTGTCTTACTGGTACTTAGGTTTCCGTGTTTCGGAAAGCATAGTAAGCCGTTGGGTGCTTAGCGTGTCATCCGAAGCACGAAAATGCCACAGAAAATAGATTTTAAGTGCTCCTTACGCCACCTTTGTCCCTTTATAAATGGCTAAGTAGGATGTAAATTATTTATTGAAGCAGTTATGTAATTATAAACAACAATGTTTTTTTTCATTGCATTTCAGGTATCCAACACAGTTCTATATTTCTCAGACACTCTTTGGCCTGAGTTCACTATTTGGGACTTTCTGAGAGCGATAATACATTTTCAACGCTATGCTTCGCCTCCTAAGGAGGTAAAACACATTAGCGGTGCGAAGAAACAATTTTTGGCGAACCTCGAAGACCAACGGTGGAAACAGTTGGAAAAAATCGTTAGTTGTTCATAGCTATAGTTGAATATTTAGTTATATTTAAGTACTAGTCGAATCCCTCAATGTCATATCACTTTTTTTTTCCAACTACCCTCAGTAAGGTTTTTGAGTATGTTAACAATGATATTAATATGTATATAGAGTATTTTTTATGGAATATAAATATATGTTTCTGTTATCGCTGATTAATTCTTTTTATTTTCATTTTGTTATCCGGCTAAATTCGAGTGTTGACGAGACATGCCTAAATGACTAAATCAATTTTGATGTTTTTTTGTCGGTTCTTGGAATTTGGTCGAAGGCCAAGACCAATGGAATAAGACGCAGGCGGCATTACGGGGTTGGCATGTCAGACGGCAACCCCCCCAATGATGCTGAAAATCAAAAGTCAAACGATAGCTGTTCCTAGTAGCTAAATTAAACTGGACCCGGTTCAAAACCAACAAAAAGGTAGGGTTTAAAAGCAACTAGGAAAACACTTCGACGGAGAAGAGAGTGATTCATGAGATTTTGTCACTTTGTCAAGGTTTTATGTAAATTGGTTGATATATGACGATTATGGTTCATGTTGTCGGAATAGATCAAGCCGACTGAAGGCTGTTATCGAAAACGCTGCCTAAACCCTGAGATATACAACAAAATATTGTACAACGATGTAATTTATAATTTGTAGGGCTACAAAAAAGTCTACGATGGCATTGTCTATGTTTAAAGGATAGCTAACTATATTCTGTGAGAAAAGGGTACAGAAAACCTATACCACGCGGACCTACCTACCATTAAAATTTTTTTAGCCGATAGGTATCGATATGTAGTGAAAATAAAAAACTCAATCACAAAATAAGTAAACTTATATTATGAAATCGATGGTATATTACTCTGTCAAAAAAGTGTCGGGAGTCGATACACAAAATATTAATTATTCTTCCATATTATTTTTTATATCAAAATATGCCTTTTCATAAACAATACACTCTTACACCAACGAATAATTTGATCATTAAAACATTTATACTTTTTTTTTTCGTATTTGAGTACCGAGTGCGTAGTATGAGTATTGCGAGTATCTTAATACTAATTCGTTCACAATGACGACCTTGTGCGAAGGGGCATTTTAGTGGTGTAAAATCCAATAATTTGCATCCCATAAAACTTACTATTTTCGCTCAACTTGCTCTTTTATTAACCATTAAATATTTCAAATGGTTACGAATCGACTCAACAGATCTAACAAAAAAATTAATTTGGAACCATAGACAAATCATCCTATTCCGATACTTTTTTGACAGAATGTATTATTGCATTTCATCATGATTGCTTTAAGATAATTTATTAAAACCTTTACTGTAATATGTGACAATTCATTTTCCCTTGATAGTATACTTTGAGTACGTTTTCGTGGGGTCATAAGGTTCCCATCTTGATGCTGGAAAGATGTGTTTGTTTCTTTCATACCAGGACCTATGAATAGATGAAAATATAGTGTAAGGAGTAGATATATAATATATAATGAAGTGTTAGAGGTCCCGCTGACTCAGTGTTCTGTAAACGATCACTGCGCCAAGCAACTTTCGCAATGGCTGGTCGCGGATGAGTCACCACTTTGTGATATTTACGTGGCGAGCGTTTCTGTGCTTCGGAAGGCACATTATGCCGCAGCTGGTCTGGTCCCGGTTGCCAGTACCAACGCAGTCGTTAAGCCAAGTTGAAGGCCTTTTGTGCGGTTTGAAAATTTGAACAACAGGTCGCCACAATCTGCTTCTGTCTGTTTCAACACGGCAATGGGCTCACCACCTATTACGTGGGGCAGGAAAACACACGGCGAAAAGTGGGCGTATAATATGCCTCTGCCATCCCTTTGGGGATAAGGCGTGATTGATGTATATATCGATACATACATTATATGTTTCAATAACAGTTATGGTAAATGGCAGTTTAAATCTATTTTTTAAATAGGTACCTCAATAACACTTTGCCAGCATGTGAGTCCTGTTTTTCTTGCGTAGCGTCGTTGACGAGTCTGACGTCATCAGAGGCGTCAAATTGGAACAAAGGGCCGCTTTTACCTCTAGCCTGAAACAATTAAAATATTGCTGATTTAAAATTATGATCCAGAAGGCTTTAAATTATCATAAAAATGTTTTGAGATTGTAATCAAAGAAATAGCTCGTGCAAGCTTCGATTAAATACCTAACTTAGAGATATATGCCCTGGGACTATCCTTCCGAGAGCTCACCCAGGATTCCTGGCCATAGACAGATAGAAGGGTAACGTGTGGTTTTTGTCGGTAGGAGTCCGGCATAGCATACATGAGGATTTCCACACGAAAAAAAAGAAAAAACTTAGAGATATATAGGTATATGAAAGAAGGGAGGGCTTGAGATTCTCGTTAGCACTCTCTCGCTCATGGCCGCTATTCGCAACCGCCTCACTCTGACGTTTCACAATGCCAAAGTGTGCTTAAAAATAGCAAAAGCTACACTTAATAGGGCAAAAAAAGAAAGGAATGTCGCGCTTTCGGTAAATATAAATTAAGTGTGAAATTGTGAATTGTTTTTCATATTCGAAATCGCTCTTACTGAACTACTTTTAACTTTATATTTTTAAATGCGCGAACTTCGCAGCTGCTCTTTCACTCTCACATAGTGTTTATAACGTGATCTCGATCATACTTTAGGCGTGGTACCATGCGCGTGGAATACTTACCATACCGTGACGAAGGAGACAACTTTATACAAACGTTGTTGGTTATGACCTTGGCTATCTACTCCTAGCAGGTTGCTGGTGTTTTACAAATGACCCTGAATATTTACCGTGACAACGACGCTGTATATTGACGACTTCATATGAATAATAGTGACATCTTTCTACTGTGAACATTCATTGTATAAAATCGATAGATACATCTAAATATGTATGCTACTATTCGAGTGCAAGCTATATAATTCAGTAACATACCTTAGTAACTATGAAATCATAAAAGGTATAATGATGTGGCAATATGAGATCTTCTTTGACATACATCAGCTGGTCTGCAGACACTGTCTTTAGTTCACTAAATTCTGGTCGTAATGTATCTAAGCACCTTTGTAGAAATTGATAAATAGAATTTCCTGAAAAAAAAAGTAGAACCCAGCTCAGTTTACTTCTGAGAGTGACAATCGTCTGAGCATAGCCTTATATTTATGATGGTCAGGCCATTTTTGCTGATCTCTACTAAATCATTCTTTTTAGGAAAATCTTATAACTTACTTAAAAAAATAGGAAATGTATGTTACTTTGATACTGACTAAATGGCTAACCATCATTAGGCCGGCCCTTTTACATAGCATTAAGACGTGGACACTACTGGAGCGACACAAGCAGGAGCTGCGTGTCACGGAAATTAAGATCCTGCGGTGGACGTGTGGAGTCAAGTCGAACTGTCGCATACGCGGCGGCCGTCACGTCCGTGGCATTACAGATAAGCTGCTAGAGTGTCGCCAAGTTCTCTGGTGCGAATCCTGAGTCCATCCATACTAAGACCATAGCTGGTATGTGATATGATACGAAAAAGAAATGCAGTTTGCACAAATATTTGTTCTGACTTAGGATTCGCACCAAAGAACTTGGCGCGGAAGTCGCATACACTACCACTTACGCCACGGAGGCAGTATAATTATGTGTTACTGCTTACATAACTTACCTTTCTTTAAGGTGACATTCTTTCTATGTCCTGAACCATCCCAGTAGCTGAATGTAACTGTGATAGGTTCATCCTTGAGGCTTGCTTGTGTCATAACCCATTCCAATCGTAATTCTTCACGCAATTTAAGATCAGCCTCTTCCCTCTCCCTGTCTGGCAGAAATGATGTGTCCACATCAGGATTCTTCTTTATTTTTTTTATTGTCTGTAACAATATTACATCTGTCAGTTATATTACATTGAAAGGTGAATTTTATTTTATTTCTTTATCTATCACGCCTTATTCCCGAAGGGGTGGCAGAGGCATACATATTGTATGCCCGCTTTTCACCATGTGTATTCCTGTCCCACGTAATAGGTGGTGAGCCCATTGCCGTGTTGAAATCTTAATAATATTATAAATGCGAAAGTTTGTATGGATGTTTGTTACTCTTTCACGTAAAAACTACTGAATAGACTTAAATGAAACTTTACAATAATGTAGCTAGGTAACATCAGAGTAACACATAGGCTACTTTTTATCCCTGGAACAAGTTCCTGTGGGAAACGGGAACGGAAAAACTTCTCTACGCGGGCGAAGCCGCAGGCGTCAACTAGTAATATTATAAATCCGAAAGTTTGACTGCCTCGGTGGCGCAGTAGACCAGTGACAAAAACTTTTGAAACAAAAAAAACAATTACAGTAGAATGAAACCTATCGGAAAAGGAATAGAATATTATAAAAATGAAAGGAACAATAATTTACAGGGGCCATCTGAGGTCGGGAAGGGTAAGTTTGTTATTTTTTAAGGGTAAAAAACGGCTTAGGCTCAGAAAATTTACTGTACATATATTTATTTTATACCATCGGAAAGTAGAGATTTCAACAAATAGAAAACACACCAACTTTTTGAAAAAAGCTGATATATTGACGATAGAATTTTCGATTGAAATTAGGGTTATTTTACGATATATCAGTCAAATTAAGAGGAAAAAATAAATATTTTAATTCAAATAAATTACAGTGTATTTGGGACATAAAAAGGTAAGTTTTCTCTAAATTTTGTGGAAAAAGATAAATTTTTGTGAGAATATAAGTAAAAAACAAAAAAAAATTTTTTTTAATTTTCACATATATTTTGAGGTTATGTAAAAAAAGTGTAAATACAAAAGTTGTAGATCTTTTTATTATCTACAACTTTGCCATTTGACTGGTAGTTTTGCCAGAAATGGAAATAAACCGTTTTTTACCCTTAAAAACTCACAAACTTACCCTTCCCGAACTCAGATCGGCCGTAAATTATTTTTCCTTTCATTTTTATAATTTTCTCTTCCTTTTCCGATAGGTTTCATTCTACTATTATTTTTTTTCACTTTTGACAATTTTTAAAGGCCAGATCCCTTTAAAAATAGTTAAAAGTCGCATCCAATAGCACTGGGCTACAGTGTTAGTGTATGCGACTGCCGCGACTGAGGTCCCGGGTTCGATTCCAGGGTCGGAAAAAATAATTTGTGTGATCCACAAATGTTTGTTTCGGAGTTTGGGTGTTTCCTATGTATAATAAGTATGTATTTAGTAATATATAAGTATGTTTATCAGTCGTTTAGATCCCATAACACAAGCAACTTAGGGCTAGACGGCGCGGTGTAAAAAAAAAATGTTTCACAATATTTATTCATTTTATTTATTTATTTGTATGGATGTTTGTTTACTCTTTCACGTAAAAACTACTGAATAGATTTTAATGAAACTTTACTGTGTGGCGTAATATAGCTTATACATCAGAATAACACATAGGCTACTTTTCATCCCGGGAACAAGTCCCTGTAGGAAACGGGAACGGGAAATTCTCTAAGCGGGCGAAGCCGCGGGCGTCAACTAGTAGACAATAAAATAGAGTAATGAAAAAAAAAAAAAGGAATTATAAGTCTCCTATTGGGTGCATTGAGAAACTCAAGAAGTTGAAGTCAGGAGGTTTGAAGAGTTTTGTGTCTATTGTGGCAGCGAGTTGGGAAAATTAGACCCTATGCAATATCCAGATACAGTCTGGTTTTATTTACCATTTGTCTTTCCTGTTTGGCACAGGAGAGAGATGAAGTTGCTACAAGTCATTTTAAGAGTGTAACACAAAATTGTATTAGATATTTATCTGAAAGTGTGGTGTAAGCGTAAGGGATTCATACTAAGATCTCCTGAGCCCAGGTGACCTCTATATAGATACATTACAAATGGAAATCAGAACATAGTAGGTATGATAAACAATTCAAAAACTGTGATCTATGATGTTGACCAAACTTACTGGTTCCTCCTTTTGTCTCCAGTTCTTTTCATCTGGTTTTTCATCAGTTGATAAGGCAGCATCATCATCATCCTCATCCTCTTCCTCATCATTCAAGTTGAATGACAAAGCTTGAATCTAAAATGATATAATTAAGTTTGTGTAAATTGTAATCAACTAGATGCTGCAAACTTGATTAATGAATACAGTTATGCATTGCTATTGCGTGGTCCAAGTGGCGGATGATGACTGGTGTCATTTGTGACCCTAAAGAAAAAGACAGCGGACCCCGGGCGTCGTGAGACGCAACTGGGACAGAGGCTTAGATGATGATGATGAACAAATATGCCTATGTCTGAACTTTTTGGAGGTCAGTAGCTTCTGGAAGCTACTGGCCTAACCCCCTGCCCCAGAGCTCTGTCATCAGTTAAAAGATGCAACAGCATGCAGATGATGTTCAACCTCAACATTCAGAGAATGTTTGCTCTTCTAGATCTCAATTACACAAAATGTAGCAAAGCTATCCAGGTTGTGACAGCTTATGCAATTAATTTACAAAATAAATATGAATTCTGTCTATTTCATACAAAATACTTATCAATCATACCTTTTTATCCCCAAAGAGATGTGACGATGCATATTTATATGTTCACTTTCAATGTATAAACAAATTTAGGCAAATATCCTTAATTAGGTGTTATTTACATAAAGATCTGTTTAGATTCAAACACCAATATCAAACAAGTTAAGGAACAATTGTATTTATTATGAAACAAATAGTTGCGTGATTCCCAAATTTGATTCAGAGTTCGGGTATTTGCTGTGTATGCAGTATAGAGTGTATGTACATAGAGAGATATAGACATAAGGGCTTGAGATGGGTTGGCAGATCTAACAAACTGGTAAAAATGGCTCAATTACATCAGTGGGTCACCCCATCATAGCTATCAATACTGGTGGTGACTACTAAATAATAAATTAGTACATTGTGTGTGTTAATAACCTGTCGTTTTTGCTTGTTCTTCTGTGCCTGTTTAGCTTCAATTTCTTTCTGTCTCTCCTTTTCTTTCTCGGCCTTCTTTTGAGCTAGTTTTTTCTCCCGTTCTCGAACTATATGTTCCTGCTTTGCCTTCATCTCATCAAGAGTTACTAGACCAATGGTTGAACTTTTCAATTGTTGTTCTACAGCATCATAATGTGTGGCAAATTTGTTTTCGATGTTGTGTATCTTCAAGTCTTCCTCTATTTTCTTTTTACGAAGTTCAATTTCCTGTTGGGCTTTTTCTCTTTTCTTCATCAAATGCATAGCTCTACCAGCCTCTGATGCAGCTCCTTTGTAGTGAGCCATGGTTCTTGATTAAATACGATATGCAGCAACGAAACCAAGCGAGTGTTTTTATTGATAATTCTTTTGGTACTGATTCAGAAAATAAAAGCCTCATCGAAATACGTATGTTGTGAGTAGAGCAGTAATTTACTTAAATAGCTGTCTCCTGTGCCTTTCACAAGTTTATCACATCTCATTATTCACAATGTTAGCCAAAATCTTTACCTCATCTCATTCAATTCAATTTTTTTGGGTATGGCACACGTCGAACGAACGAACTCAACGATTCAGCCAATATTTATTAATGCAAATATGGCATATAAAATGTCCTGAAGAAAAATACTATGATTTTTTTGTAATTATTTTATGGCCTGGTTCCTAATACCTTTTAGTTAAATCTTATTCTTTATATCATATTTCTTCAATCTTATCTTCTAATTTAGTTGAAACGACTATTGTGTTTCAGGAAGATAGGAGGCCCAAATAATATTTCTGAATAATTTTATAAATAATTTATTACTACTCAAGGGCCGCGAAAACTATGCGAAGTAAAAATGGTTAAGTTTAATTCAGGGTCGTGGTCGTAAATTTAAGCAACAGTTGTCAGGCTCCCGTCGTACGGTGACGTGTGGCTGGGACTTATCTCGTAATGTAAAGGATCCGGTTGCTGGAACCTCCGTGCCACACCAGCTGTCTGCTTCCTTGAATATGCTCGTCACGCTCGCTCTTGGGTCGGATCAGCGGTATTGCTAGACTCCGAAGCTCCCGTCCACTCCTGCTTCCAATGCCTCAATTTCAATAATATATTTGGACCCAGAAACTTGGTCAATACTCTCTTGAATTATTGTGTTTTAATTTTAAATCACAATCTATTTAACATAATTGAATGCTTGAAAAATATAGTTAAAGAAGAATATGAATGGATACAATAGGAATGGGGAAGTTAAAAATTCATATAAAATCTAATTTTATATTAGCTTCATTTATTAGAATCATGTTTTAATTGTACTCTAAATATTATGACATTACGAAACGATACCGTACCATCACGAACATTTTAGTTAGTATTTTACTCATGTCGATTAAACAAGATACCTATTCTTCTTTGTGATTCATATTGTAATGTGTATGAAAAACAGGAATATCATGCCTATCCTTGGTGTATGAAAATAATATGTTTTTGCAATATGGGTATTTTTTGTTTTAGTTAGCTTTGATTTTCTTAACTGTGAGATACCTAATAATAAAACGATACCAAAATTACTATTTTAGGTGACAAACTTTAGGAGCTACTAGCTAGTACTTTAAACATGACATTGGTTAATTGGGCACAATCTTAGGTGCCATCAAAATAGTAATTTTTGTGATTGTTTTGTAGATAGTGTCAAAATGTATCACTTAATCTGAAAATAAAGCACGTATACAATAATATGCACTCTTTTGTAAAGAGTTAAAATATCCGGCTAATTTAGCAAATTATCAGCGAAATTTTTTGTAACTTTTTTTTTTCTCTATGACAGGTAAAAATTTTTGAATTGGTCTGTATTTAATAGATAGGCGATATCGAAATCGTAAATACCTTTAAAATAAACCTTTTTCCATAATGTTTAGGACCTTCAGGTCCCCAGAAATAGTACTTATTGCATGCTATACCATAAACTCTTTAAATTATTAAATACCTGCCATTTCAAGAAAGAGAGAGCTAGACAACTAGATGAATAAAAAGCCCTTAAATTAGCTCCGGACGAAACTCGAAAACACTGTATTCGAACTTCATCTTTAAATATATCATTTTAGTTTCTAAATTTGAGTAGTAGGGATGGGATACATTCGATTTTCGTAGGTATGCCACCTATAGTTACTAATCATTTTCATTGAGGATTGACTTTTGGTGGGAAGAGTGACAAGTGCGGACGCTTGCTGTATATATTATTCTAAAACTAGTGCATTTATCTTGTTTTATGTGCGGGAGTGGTGGTTTATTGGATATAAAAGTTGTGTTAACGTGCTTGATAGACAATGATATGCAGTAAGATTTGGCTAAAAGGTCTTAGAAATCAGGCCATTAAATAATTATTAAAAAAAAAAAGTAAAAATTCAATGGTCTGGCTAAAAGGTCTTAGGAACCAGGCCATTAAATAATTATTAAAAAATAAATAAAAAAAATATTCAAAATTTAAATAAGTAGACTATTTCTACCAGTGTTGACTCAGTGATAGCTTACTTATCTAAACTTGAGCATTTGCGTTCTGTAACTGTAATATAAAGGCATTAAAGGATGTTAGGTGTAAGCCGCCGAAGGCCGAAACACGTGTAAAGTTTTGATAGCGTCGTTCATTCCTGATAAAATTTGAAGATAAGTCCGATTTACCAATTCGTTGCACTTTTTACTTCGGGACTGAAGAATATATACACGTCACCTATTCTGTTATCGTATGGAGGAATTGAAAATACTTTTAGTTTGAATTGAATACCAAGCCTGTGCAAAACACACTTCGTTTACATTTGGTTTGAGAAAAAGACTTGCACGTGAAGACTTGAACACGCGGTGCAACACGTGTTATGTGCAGCGAACATGTCATTGTCGCCGTTGCCTTCTATGGTTCTCACTTCTCTCGAAGCTTTGCACATTATGATTCACGGGACACTGGCAAGCAAAGAGAATATAATACCTACTACAGTCTGGCAAGTTTCTGCAAAGAGCACTGAAAGCCATGAATTGAATTGAATTGGGTAAGATATAAAATATGAACAGTGCTACAACCATTTTTAAACAATCAGCTTTCTTTTATATGATGAAACTGATATAAACATTTGCGGTACATGCTGATATGCAATGAGGTTACTTAAAAGTGTCTGATATTCAGCTGATCAAACTATTAGACATTTTAGGAGTTGACAGTTTTAATTGTTGTATTCTTCTCTATTTTCAGGTAGCTAAGACTGTTACTGTGATCAATTTAACCCAGCTGTGTAATATTGATGTATTTAGGTAACAGAATTGTAAAAACTGAAACATACTAGGTAAGATGTCAAGTCATTTCATAGAGGTATTATAGCTTTCTCTTTCATGATGATTAGTGATGATTCGATACCATGAAAGTATCGATACCTACTCAAATGAGTAGTACTCAAATCATCTTGCGATACTATTCATAACAAGAACTGAAAAGTAACCATACCTACTCATATTGATACTTTTTTGTTTATTTATTATGCAAACTATGAAGCATGTTAATGTATTGTATTATTATAAGATATTTAAAGTGTAATATTTTATACTTGACTAGAAGACGCCTGTGGCTTCGCCTGCATGGTTAAGTTTTCATGAACTGTTTTCCCATAATAACTTGATGAACACACTGTGTTCATCCAGTCATAGCCTATTTTTATTATGGGATCAAGATTACCACATTGTGTTAATCCAGTGTGTCAACAGCCTCTACAACTAAGTGAGAAATTCCACAAAAAACAAGTTGTTTCATACAAACTTAGCAACTACTTTTGCCTTTATTAGTGCACGTAGTCACTTATGAAATATTTTTGCACAATTTCATGGTTATAGACCCAGTGGTTTCAGCATTGATCGATCAGTACGCCAGTTTCTGCTTTCATATTCATAGATTGTTTAATTCTGTTAGTTTAATCAAGCTAGTTTATACATCACATTCATTTATGTTGTAAATAATTAATAATTTATTGAACAAAAGTCAAAAGTTATTGAAAAAAAGTCCTCATTTCATAAAATTGCCAATTAGAGCAATTGTTGTAAATATTTAGAAGACTAAACTCGTTGTAGATAATATGCGATGATTTGATTCGATACGAGTACTTTTCTTTCGATTCCGAGTAGGTATTGAAAAAAATGATTCAATACCAAAAGTACTTGATATTGAAACAAAAGTATCAAATACTTACTTGTATTTACTTGTATCGAATCATCACTAATGATGATACTGATATAATTATTTGCGGTACATGCTGATATGCAATGAAGTTACTTAATGTGTCTGATATTTCAACTGGGCAATATAATTGACATTTTACATCTTCACAGTACTTGTTCTATTATTATTTCCTTTATTAAATAAATACACATATAAATTACATTTTTAAATACATTATATAAAACAAATCTATTTAAAAATATAAAAAATAGTATCCCACCGGTATCGGGTACAGGGACCAAGTTACCGGTGGTCAGGGCTGCAGAGACAGGAATTTCCGCACAATACGTGCCATACCTAGAAGAACCGCCTTTTGCATCAAGCCCTTGACCCAACTGCCTAACGCGAGCCTCTTAAGATGTTGGTCGAGGCTCTTGGCGATCAGACCATGTGCCGATACAACTATCGGAACAATAATCGCTGAATCCACATCCCACATGTCGACAATCTCGTGAGCAAGGTCCAAATATTTTATTTGTTTATCTTTTTCGGCTTTTACGAGATTCTCGTCATGTGGTATGGTTATATCAACGATTAATGCGAGGCGTTCTGACCGATCTATTACCACTATATCAGGCTTATTGGCTACAATAGTCCTGTCAGTGATAATAGATCGGTCCCAGTACAATGTGACACGACCATTTTCTAGAACTGGGTCGGGCACATACCTATAATACGGTACCTCTGAATCGACAAGGTTATATTTCAGTGCAAGTTGCTGATGGACAATCCTTGCTACTTGGTTGTGCCTATGCAAATACTCGCCGTTGGCAAGACGAGAACAACCAGATATTATATGTCTAAGAGATTCACCAGGTAGGTGGCATGCCCGACATATGTCAACCGTACCATCTCTCAGAATATACTTCCGATAGTTATTCGTCATAACAACTTCATCAGTAATTGCGCAGACAAAACCCTCGGTTTCGCCAAATAAATCACCGAACCGTAGCCAGGAGACAGAAGCTAATAAATCTACATCGGGCTTATGTAAAGCCCGATAAAACCGTCCATGCAGTTCTTTACTCTGCCATATCTCCTTGCGATCGTCAGTACTTAGTATTAGTGGTTTGCGCCAGTTCTCTTTGGCAAGAGCGAGTGGGGTCAGTCCATTATCTATTGCCACCATATCCCTATGCATCCCCACGTCAGTACGAAGGAAATATTCTCTAAGGTTGCATATCTCACGGTTATGCAAAGTTTTGGCATTTAAAAAGCCGCGACCTCCACATTTCCGTGGGATATACAACCTCATTACGGACGAACGCGGGTGATGCATTCGATATGCTGTCAATAGTGAGCGAACTTTCCTATCCAGGGAATCTAATTCGGTTTGAGTCCATCTAAGTATGCCGAAGGAATATACTAAGACTGGCATAGCCCACCCGTTGATAGCACGCACCCTGTTTCCGCCTGATAAAAGACTTTTAAGTACCTTTTTCAGGCGGCCCAGGAAACGCTCTCCCAACGTTCGTTTCATGTCAGTCTCAATAATACCCAATGCCTGCGACATACCCAGATATTTATAGGTTTCAGTTGCGGAAAGGGATCTAAGTTTTGTAAAATCTGAAAGTTGTACTCCTTCAGATTTCACAATCCGCCCCTTCTTAACATGCATAACAGCACATTTATCTACACCAAACTCCATTTTGATAGAGTTACTAAAAGTTTCAGTGACCTTTAGTAACTCAGTCAAGTGGGATTCGGTGGAGGCAAATAATTTCAAGTCATCCATGTAAAGAAGGTGCGACACAACTTGACCTCCTCTCCGAAACTGATACCCCAGCCCTGAATTCTCCAGTAAAGTACTGAGAGGATTCAGCGCTAGACAAAACCACAAGGGACTCAAACTATCACCCTGGAAAATACCCCTCTCAATCTTCACAGGTTCACCATTCCCAAGAACCTGACGACACCCTGGATAAACAAGAGCCGTTCTCCATTGCCCTATACATGCCTTTAAGAAGGTGCATAGAGTTGTATCAACTTTATACAACTCTAGCACCCTCAACAACCACGTATGAGGCACTGAGTCATAGGCTTTCTTGTAATCAATCCAGCATGTTGCCAGATTTCTCCGGTTACGGCGGACCTGCTGATTAATGGCCATGTCAAGAATAAGGAGTTCCTTAGTACCACGTGACCCGCTTCTACATCCATTTTGAGAGTTGGACATAATAGAATTATTTTCAATGTGAGTTGTTAATTTGACTCTCAAAATGGATGTGAGAAGCTTATAGACCGTAGGTAAACAAGTTATTGGTCTATAATTTTTAGGGTCCGTAGTACTACCTGATTTATAAAGGAGGTGAGTGATACCTGAGGTCATAAAAGATGGCAGCAACCCAGATTCAAGTGATGTTTGAAAGCAAGATGCCAAACAGTCATGTGAGCTATGGAACCATTTAAGCCAAAAATTGTGCAGTCCGTCCGGCCCAGGTGACTTCCAATTGGGTAACGAACGAACTGCACTGGCAACGTCATCAGATGTTATGATTATTGGTTCCATTGTATGTATAGACTCACATGACAATCCGACATCCCGCATCCACACATCCTCTGTATGACTAACAGGCGCCGACCAAATACTTCGCCAAAATGTGTTTGTGGCTTCAGTATCAGGCAGGCACATGTCAGTCACACGAAAATCAGGCTGCTCCCATCTTCTATACACCCACCTCTCATCTTTTTGGAACGAACGATTCTGATTATAGCGATCCACTCTCTTCTTGTATCGTCGTATACGATTTGCCCACGCATAAATTTTCTGCTTCAGGTGGTCAATACGTTCCGTGACTCGTAAAGAGTATTCGCAAGGACTAATATCAGTCCCCGCGAATGCCCGAATCACGAAACGCATTACTTTTGGGCGTGTATTACCCGCCCTGAAGCAGCACAGCTTGCCAATGAGCACCCTAGTCTCGGCGATACAACGCTCAATTCTGCATTGCCAGGCTGGAACAGATTTTGGTCGAATAGCTGGTTCAAATTGTGTAAATTTAACACCAGCTACCCGACAAACTGCAACAGATGCACAGAATTGAGTGTGCATCACTTAAATCTAAACAAGTGTCAAAATAACTTGATAAAACCGAGTCCAGGGTACACACTAGCACTATGTTCTTTTTATGCGTAGGCAAACGCGGTAGACGTGGACGATTCTCAGGATCAGAAAACCTATACTCAGTAATCGTTCGTTCCAAAGTACTCCTTAATTCATCACTGTACTGGGTACTTACTCTTGTAGCAACATCATCCAGTTCTTCGTCAATGGAATTGACAGGTTCTACGTCATTATTAATTTGACTAACCACACTAGGTTGAGATGAAGAAGGGATGATGTGGCTACATTGTATTTCTGAACGAAGCCTCTCAAGTGCGGCGTCATCTAACATGTGACAGGTTGAATGGCTCGCACTTGATCCGATAGCCGTTGTGCCGAAACGTTGACCGCTGGTTCAAGTACCTGAAACAAAGGCAGCATACGAACACGGTACGCAGTGAGGTTAATTCCGTCGTAACGTTTTCATTCATAGATGAAGTCCATCGTATGCGGTGCACATTACCACCGGCAGCGGGGACCCTATTCGAGACCAAGCTGGGCTCCAAGCACGTCGGTGGCCGGCGTCTCCCCTGTCGACGTACAGGTGATGGCGACGTCGGAGGGGAGAAATACTCGTCGCTCGATGAGGAGCTCAACGTCTCAGCAGCAATCGGTTCCAAGGTTTCCATGTGCTGCGAGGCGGAGCTATGCGACGAGTCCGGTGGTGTTGTGTGTGCATTTTGGCGACTTTTGGCTCTAGTGAGCATGTTATAATTTTAGCATTTTCTTATTTATATCTTTTGACATGACTTTAAACGTCATGTCATTCTTCACAAACATTATATATTTTCTTGTTTATTGCATATTTCGGTTTTTATAATATAGTTTGATTGTATTGTTGTAATATTCTATGGTAAAGCTTGAATAGTTACTTTTGTTAAAATATTTCTGAAAAAGTAAAATGATTTTGTAAAATATAACTGCTCTTGACGTTGCCAATTTTTTTTTTTAATTAAAAAAAAAATTATTATTATTATTTCAGGGAGCCAAGACTGACTGTGATCAATTTTGCCCAGCTGTGTGATATTGATGCAATTGGGTAACAGAATTGGAAAAACTGAATCATACTAGGTAAGATGTCAAGTCATTTGATAGAGGTATTATAGCTTTTTCTTTCATGATGATACTGATATAAACATTTGCGGTACATGCTGATGTGCAATGAAGTTACTTAATGTGTCTGATATTTCAGCTGATCAATCCCTTTGACATTTTATGAGTTCACAGTTCTTATTCTGCTATTATTATTATTATTTCAGGTAGCCAAGGCTGTTACTGTGATCAATTTTGCCCAACTGTGTGATATTGATGTAATTGAGTACCTGTACTGGAAAAACTGAATCATGCTAGGTAAGATGTCAAGTCATTAGATAGAGGTATTAAAGCTTTCTTTTGTATGATGATACTGATATAAACATTTGCGGTACATGCTGATGTGCAATGAAGTTACTTAATGAGTCTGATATTTCAACTGGGCAATATAATTGACATTTTACAACTTCACAGTACTTATTCTGCTATTATTATTATTTTAGGTAGCCAAGGCTGTTACTGTGATCAATTTTGCCCAGCTGTGTGATATTGATGTAATTGGGTAACATAATTGGAAAAACTGAATCAATTTAGGTAAGATGTCAAGTCATTTGACAGATGTATTATAGCTTTTTCTTTCATGATGAACTGATATAAACATTTGCGGTACATGCTGATGTGCAATGAAGTTACTGAATGTCTCTGATATTTCAACTGGGTAATATAATTGACATTTTACAACTTCACAGTACTTGTTCTATTATTATTATTATTTCAGAGATCCAAGACTGTGACTGTGATCAATTTTGCCCAGCTGTGTGATATTGATGTAATTGGGTAACAGAATTGGAAAAACTGAATCATGCTAGGTAAGATGTCAAATCATTTGACAGAGGTATTATAGCTTTTTCTTTCATGATGTTACTGATATAAACATTTGCGGTACATGCTGATATGCAATGAAGTTACTTAATGTGTCTGATCTTTCAGCTGATCAATCCCTTTGACATTTTATGAGTTCACAGTTCTTATTCTGCTATTATTATTATTTCAGGTAACTAAGGCTGTTACTGTGATCAATTTTGCCCAGCTGTGTGATATTGATGTAATTGGGTAACATAATTGGAAAAACTGAATCAATTTAGGTAAGATGTCAAGTCATTTGACAGATGTATTATAGCTTTTTCTTTCATGATGTACTGATATAAACATTTGCGGTACATGCTGATATGCAATGAAGTTACTTAATGTGTCTGATCTTTCAGCTGATCAATCCCTTTGACATTTTATGAGTTCACAGTTCTTATTCTGCTATTATTATTATTTCAGGTAACTAAGGCTGTTACTGTGATTAATTTTGCCCAGCTGTGTGATATTGATGTAATTGGGTAATAGAATTGGAAAAACTGAATCATGCTAGGTAAGATTTCAAGTCATTTGATAGAGGTATTATAGCTTTTTCTTTCATGATGTTACTGATATAAACATTTGCGGTACATGCTGATATGCAATGAAGTTACTTAATGTGTCTGATCTTTCAGCTGATCAATCCCTTTGACATTTTAAGAGTTCACAGTTCTTATTCTGCTATTATTATTATTTCAGGTAACTAAGGCTGTTACTGTGATCAATTTTGCCCAGCTGTGTGATATTGATGTAATTGGGTAACATAATTGGAAAAACTGAATCAATTTAGGTAAGATGTCAAGTCTTTTGACAGATGTATTATAGCTTTTTCTTTCATGATGAACTGATATAAACATTTGCGGTACATGCTGATGTGCAATGAAGTTACTTAATGTGTCTGATATTTCAACTGGGTAATATAATTGACATTTTACAACTTCACAGTACTTGTTCTATTATTATTATTATTTCAGAGATCCAAGACTGTGACTGTGATCAATTTTGCCCAGCTGTGTGATATTGATGTAATTGGGTAACAGAATTGGAAAAACTGAATCATGCTAGGTAAGATGTCAAATCATTTGACAGAGGTATTATAGCTTTTTCTTTCATGATGTTACTGATATAAACATTTGCGGTACATGCTGATATGCAATGAAGTTACTTAATGTGTCTGATCTTTCAGCTGATCAATCCCTTTGACATTTTATGAGTTCACAGTTCTTATTCTGCTATTATTATTATTTCAGGTAACTAAGGCTGTTACTGTGATCAATTTTGCCCAGCTGTGTGATATTGATGTAATTGGGTAACATAATTGGAAAAACTGAATCAATTTAGGTAAGATGTCAAGTCATTTGACAGATGTATTATAGCTTTTTCTTTCATGATGTACTGATATAAACATTTGCGGTACATGCTGATATGCAATGAAGTTACTTAATGTGTCTGATCTTTCAGCTGATCAATCCCTTTGACATTTTATGAGTTCACAGTTCTTATTCTGCTATTATTATTATTTCAGGTAACTAAGGCTGTTACTGTGATTAATTTTGCCCAGCTGTGTGATATTGATGTAATTGGGTAATAGAATTGGAAAAACTGAATCATGCTAGGTAAGATTTCAAGTCATTTGATAGAGGTATTATAGCTTTTTCTTTCATGATGTTACTGATATAAACATTTGCGGTACATGCTGATATGCAATGAAGTTACTTAATGTGTCTGATCTTTCAGCTGATCAATCCCTTTGACATTTTATGAGTTCACAGTTCTTATTCTGCTATTATTATTATTTCAGGTAACTAAGGCTGTTACTGTGATCAATTTTGCCCAGCTGTGTGATATTGATGTAATTGGGTAACATAATTGGAAAATCTGAACCAATTTAGGTAAGATGTCAAGTCATTTGACAGATGTATTATAGCTTTTTCTTTCATGATGAACTGATATAAACATTTGCGATACATGCTGATGTGCAATGAAGTTACTTAATGTGTCTGATATTTCAACTGGGTAATATAATTGACATTTTACAACTTCACAGTACTTGTTCTATTATTATTATTATTTCAGAGATCCAAGACTGTGACTGTGATCAATTTTGCCCAGCTGTGTGATATTGATGTAATTGGGTAACAGAATTGGAAAAACTGAATCATGCTAGGTAAGATGTCAAATCATTTGATAGAGGTATTATAGCTTTTTCTTTCATGATGTTACTGATATAAACATTTGCGGTACATGCTGATATGCAATGAAGTTACTTAATGTGTCTGATCTTTCAGCTGATCAATCCCTTTGACATTTTATGAGTTCACAGTTCTTATTCTGCTATTATTATTATTATTTCAGGTAGCCAAGGCTGTTACTGTGATCAATTTTGCCCAGCTGTGTGATATTGATGTAATTGAGTACCTGTACTGGAAAAACTGAATCATGCTAGGTAAGATGTCAAGTCATTAGATAGAGGTATTAAAGCTTTCTTTTGTATGATGATACTGATATAAACATTTGCGGTACATGCTGATGTGCAATGAAGTTACTTAATGAGTCTGATATTTCAACTGGGCAATATAATTGACATTTTACAACTTCACAGTACTTATTCTGCTATTATTATTATTTTAGGTAGCCAAGGCTGTTACTGTGATCAAATTTGCCCAGCTGTGTGATATTGATGTAATTGAGTACCTGTACAGGAAAAACTGAATCATTTGATAGAGGTATTATAGCTTTCTCTTTCATGATGATACTGATATAAACATTTGCGGTACATGCTGATATGTAATGAAGTTATTTAAAGTGTCTGATATTTCAGCTGTGTGATGTATGATATTTTATAGTGTTTTACAGTAATAATGTAATGCTGTTATTGTTTTAGGTAGTAAGGATTGAATCCACATTCTCATTCCAGCTGTGTGAATTGTCTCCTAAGCTAAGCTAGGTAAGGGGCCATTGAACTATCTGATGTATATGATAATAGAAAATAAACATTTACTGTCAGTGTTTAGTTTCATCTGTTACTTCATTAATTTCAGGCAATGGGCAAGTGTGGTTCCATCACAAGAGTTGTTCCTGTCGAAGATTTTATCCATTGCCATGAGCCAGTTTATTGACGCTTCAGATTTATGCAGATGTTAATAAAAATATTTTGTTTACCTAATAGTTTATTTTATTAGTGGTGTATTAACACCTCTTTTTCTAGATATAGCTAATTAAATGCCTTCACGCTGTATCCCTGACGGGGTAGTCAGAGAGGACAGAACGCCAACCCGCGATCCATGCATATTTCTTTCGCTAGTGCACATCTGGGTATTCGTGAATGTCAACATCTATACTGTTAGTGACTTAGTGACATTGATAACTATGTTTTATGACGACAAGATTTTATAAATTGGTAGGAAATCTTAAACGAACCTTAAACATCTGCAGTATGGGGTTCTTCAAAAGGTCTTAGGTTTTAGCAGGATCGGCACCACGAGTATAGCACTCTGGAGTCGCAACTTCTCTAATCTGATTCATGAAATTTCATTATATACCTACTTAAATAAACGCAGCCAAAGTGGTTCACGTGGGACTTGTATACTCTGAGAGCACCCCTTGCTTGCCCAAGTATAACGCCATTATAAAACAAATATGACAAGGTTTAAGAATAGCATAGCAGAGTGTAGTAGAAGACAAAGTGGGTAGTTTTGGAGCGAACATGGGGCATGGGTTGTAAAGTTTTAATATTTCTTGTCTCAAAAATTTTTAACTTCGCACCATCTAGCAGTGAGTAGCGTTCGACAATGGGCATGTTGTGTGTTTGTCATCTGGAAGAGGTCGCTGCTGTCATTGGTTTTAATAATTGGCAAAAGCCCTAAAACCCCAATACTGAACTTCATCCACATTAGATTACCTCTATTATTAGGGCAACGCTGTATCTAGGTCGATATAAAAGCTGGGGTTAGTCATCTTAACGGATTATATGAAAACCTGGAAAGACGAAAGACAATATGATTGATGAAAGGTTAAAAAGGCGGTACAGCTGGCAATCTAAAACGCCTTTTCCAGCTATCAGCCTCTCGACAGAAATCCTAACAATTCCCGCAGCCCTGTTTCAATGAATGAAAACAGCATTTTTTATTTATTGAAAACTAAGTTTTGTTTTTCTGCTGAAATAATAGGAGGTAGCTAGTTATATCGTTAAAGACACCTGCCTTATATCTGTTCACACACTATGTACTAGAGTGCTTAGGTAATAAACTAGCTGACGCCCGCGGCTTCACCCGTGAAATACTTCGAATTATTATTATTTTTACAATATCTTATAATGCTATGCTCATGTTACTTTCCAGAGTAGTAGCGTGAGATATATTTAGCCTATAGTTTTCCTCCATAAATGAGCTATCTAACACAAAAATATTTTTTCAAATCTAACCTGTAGTTCCTGAGATTAGCCTGTTCAACGAAACAATATAAATACTTCAGCTTCATATATTAGTAACAAAAGTATAGATATATCCTAATACAGGCATCTATTTGCTTAAAAGGAGGCTTCATTCACTATCTAAGTAAAATTGTAACTTTAATGACAATAAATTATTATATAAAAAAAGATGGAATAATTAAAATATGATACTTCAGTAATAATATATTAGGAATTTATAGAAAACTGAGCGACATAATAACCTAGTTAAAGACAGGGAAGTTAAAAAAATGTGTGTTTTTACTCTATAGATTTTTAAATTCAAGTGTATATTTTTTGGTATTACCTTAGACCATCTTAACTAAATTACTGATAATCCATAAATATTTTTAATACACACTTGTAGATATGCTAGATATAACTTTCTTCACGCTGCATCTCTAAACAGGGAGAACAGATTTTTGACATTAGGCTTATTTTTGTAAAATTATGTTTACTAATTCACCAAACTAAAGAAAATAATAACAAAAGTAGATACAATGTTTACATTTTATTAAATTGTTTAACTTCTTCTTCAAACAAATTCATGGTATGATCACAGACTTTTTCCAAATCTTTCAGTGCTCTCTTCAGTACTTCTAGTGCTGGAGTCTCTCGGGACTGTATTCTAAAATGCATTTTTGATTCTGCTGGATGAGGCACTGTGTACCCGCAGAAATCAACATCTTCACTGCGGAAAGAAAAAGAAATTCATAAAATATTAATATAAGTATACCAAATATGTCACTTTTCAATAATCACTTATACTATTTAAATTCTGATAAAGTTTATTGCCAACACATCCTGTTCTACTAATATTATAAACTCAAAACTTTGTTTTGGATGAATGTTGCTTACTCTTTCGCGCAAAAACTATGGAATAGATTTTAGAGAAACTTTGGTGGGACCCTTACACTCAATTACATCAAATTCATCATGTTATAAAATGTCTACAGTGTAGACTTTATATGAATGGTGTAAACTCTACACCATTCAGATAAAGTTTAATTTTCTTAGTTGTGAAGGTTGTTACAAATTATTATTAATGTAGACAATTTTATGCCTATATTTTTAAAAAGGTAAGTAAAATTGGAAAAAAGTAGTTGCATAAAGTTAAACTTACTATCTAGTAATTATACATTGTAAAGCATTTCCTAAAGTGTGACTTTCATTTTGGAAAACGTAAGTACGGTGTGTAGGTCCTGAGTCTTCATCACCAACAAGCTGAAATTTATAATAAAGAAAAAAAATATTACTTCTGGGCCTCAATCTGCAACGAATTTGGTAATACATAGGAACTCTGGCTAATAGTTCTAATAGTGTACCTTAGACAATTAGAAAAAGCTCCTGTGGCTCCAGTACTCAATACTTTATTTGCATTTTACAATATACGTAAGGTACCACAAAAAAATAATTGTACATTGAGAGCCCTGCCAGGCACAGCAAAAGCAGTAGGAACACACAGCTTTCCTACAATTTCTCCTCCACTTAGCACGGTTATCGAATCCCTTGTAGAGAGACCATTGGCATGCATTTTTTCCCAGTCCTAACTAAAATTTGAATTTACTAAATACAGATTTAGAAAATACTTACTTCACTTATTTTCATTTCTAAAATGTATTTTTGTTTCTATGTTCGTACATATACTTGTTCTATAACCTAGACTGAAACTATTGTATGCCACGGATAATTTTAATAACTTGTACAGAGTGTGTAATTTTATAAAATGTGTTTTCTTTCTTTCTTTTCAAGTGAACACACAAACCACAACACACAAACCACAACACAACCTAACAATTTTGACATGTGCAATGTCCATGTGACAACTTGACAAGATTGACAAATGATTTTTTTAATTACTTCGCCCAAGATAAGGGACTTTTGGCGCGAACATTAGCAATAACGCACGTTTGTCGTATATTATTTTCCAAACCTAGTGTAAAATTCGTGTTTTTGTGTTGATTAATGGTGAAGAGTTCCGATATGTGCATAAGTGTTGCAAAGTGATATATTTAAATGAATAGCGGTATTGTTTGCGTTGGTGCCAAATTTCCATAGAAAGCCCCAATAAGGGATCTACTGCCTTATTGGGGCAAGGACCAGGACCTAGGACTGAGGACTTGACATCGACAAAGGACTAGACATGACTCACAGATATATAAGAGTAAGCAGATCAAACATTTGCGAAAAATAGCGTAGCCTATTTCACACATATAGACAGGTAGCTTAATCCAGGGTCGCATTCAGCTATCATATCATATCATTTTAATATCTTTTATAAATTTATGTTTATTAACCAACATCTTGTTTAATGGTATCCTTAGGAAACCTAAAACAATATTAACATAATTAATTGAATCGTGCACTACATTTACCTTGAATTTGGATATTGACATTTCAAACAATTTGCTGAACTGCATTCGTCGCTGTGTACTTGACATGCCGTAACAGTACTAAATGTATGTAAATTAACAATAATATTAGATATAGATGACGATAGCGACCAAACTATTTATGGAACAGATAATATGAAGCATATATTAACAACTTGTCAAGTGTTCGTCTAGTAGAATCACCATTTTTAAATAAAAATTAAGAACCAAAGACAGAGTTTCTTCGTAAGAAAATAAAGATAGTGATGAAGGAGCCAGTTTTATTTTACTAAGTTCATATTTTAGTTATTATTTGTGAGCTCGTAAGAATTAATTAATAACTGTAAAATAATCATTGTATTGATTAAAAAGAAATAATTTTTTAAATTACTGTTTTTTATTTTAATCCTTATCTTTAGATACTGTAGGACAGTATTTTTCCTGGCGAAGATAATAAGAAATATGAGCATGCAGGTTTCATATTTTTGCGATCGTTATCAACCACAACTGCAGGATTAATTGGCATCCCATCAGTCACGAATATTGCGTATGTCTTATTCACCAGGAAATTGCCAGGAGTAGATAGCTAAGGTCCTAATCACCGACGTGTCTTTTATTTTTGTCAATTTGTTACGGAGCAGGTTCTGTCAGCATTATACTGTCGGGCTGCGCCATGGGTTTGCTTCAAAGGAGTCCAAGGTCTCTTCTTCGTCAAGTAAAGCATGTCTCAATGAACAAAGTAGGTGTGCGCATTAATGCGGTTGGAAAGGTCAAGATCAAAGGAGCTAGCACCGGCCCACCCCCATCGCCTGTGATTTTCACGAGGTGCATAGTATTATAATTCAAGCAGTAGGTATCTACCCTAAAATGAAAGGAATGGAATAACTTTATCGTCATTGCTTATGCTGTTAGCTACCTGGTCTTGCTAGAGTTTTACAAATGGTCTACTTTGTATATACCTTCTAAAACCTGTGCCGCGATTCACTGCATTGATTATCGTCTATCACGGTGGCGTAAGTGGTGGTGTATGCGATTGCTGCGCTGAGGTCCCGGGATCGATACCCGGGTCAGAACAAATAGTTGCGTGATCCACAAATATTTATTTTGGAGTTTGGGTGTTCTTATGTATAATATTTATGTATTTATAAATATATAAGTATGTTTATCAGTTGTCGAGATTCGATAGCACAAGTGTCCCTCAATATTTATTTATTGATTGCTGTTCAAAATCGGGTTACGAAATCTATGTCATAATGTGCCAAAAAGCATCTTGTTGGCTCGATTTGAAACTCCTTTAATGCCGACTCGTTTCATTACTAATAACCTATCAACACGGCTATTTATTAAATGATAGCTAAATGCGACCCTGGATTAAGCTACCTGTCTATATGTGTGAAATAGGCTACGCTATTTTTCGCAAAACTTTGATCTGCTTACTCTTCTATATCTGTGGGCTACGCGCTGTTTGCTGTCTATGTGTGAGTTACATGTTGCTACACATGACAAAAAAAGATAGCGTTAGACAACAAATAAAAAGAGTGAAAAGGATGAAGTATTACACCATAAACAAAGGAATATGTTTGATCTGCTTACTCTTCTAAATCTGTGACATGACTAAATACTAAGAAAATACCTAAAATACACTCTTCTATATCTGTAGAAAATACTGAAGACCAGGCTGTATGGACCAAGTTTCCTTTGCCTGCCCTAGATGGGCGAAGACAACAAACAACAACAACTTCCAAGATAAGGTTATACGAAGCACCAATAGACATAATGCAGTCCGTCTCGTTATCACGAGAAAGAAAAGCAAATACAAACAATATTGAGGAAAGAAGAGGATAGAGTATTATTATTGCCGTCTCACCAACAAGTTTTGGTAAATAAAATAAATAAATAAATATCCATCACGCCTTATCCCCGAAGGGGTGGCAGAGGCATATTATATGCCCACTTTTCACCGTGTGGATTACTGTCCCACGTAATAGGTGGTGAGCCCATTGCCGTGTTGAAATAGACAGACGCAGGTTGTGGCTACCTGCTGTTGAAATTTTTCAAAGACAGATCCCAGGTATTTTACCTGGTCCGTGCGCTAGACCAAATCACCGCCTATGCGGACTAATGTAGGATCTGTCGAGTTTAATGCCAAGTGCTGGGTCTTCGCCACATTTGGCTCCATCCTTGGTGTTTCAGCATATTCTATACCATAAGTTACATTTGGACGTATGTTCTTTCGAAGATTTGCTGTCTTTTCTTTATAAGAAGCAAGTGCACTCGCCAAGTTCTTCTTGGGAAGAATTCGAAGCTTGTGTGAAGTCATTACACTTCGAGTGAAAACTACTCCTGCAGCCTTATTACTAACATATCTCTTTTCGGTACCGATTTCAACGATGCCACGCAATTTTTGGGCCCAGGAAATTCACCCATATACGGTACAGTTGACATTTTTTTTGCCGTCAGTCATTGTATAAGATTCAGAGGTAAGTTATAGGTCATAGAGCAAGGAATCAATGCCAATCACGCACTCTCTATTAGAGACGCCTTTCTTTTTATATTTCATACAATCAAGCGTGTTAGAGGGCAAGCAAAAAAATATTTACAAGGTTTTCCTCGACTCGGATTTGATTACAATCTTAGGGTAATAACAAGGTTCTCAATAAGGAGAGGACCAATGTCAAGGGCCACGTCTCAGCACTGAACGTCATCACTGGCAACATACATACTCTTAGGTCTACGACTCACGGGCTTAGCCAAGGGGGAGGTTTATGGGGTTCAAACCCCCCCCAAAATTACGAAATCATGATTTCAGCTTTGGTTCTGACTCTCTAGTTATAATGTCAATAATTTGGTCTGTTACTAATGGTACTATTAGATGTTTAGATGTGTTTACTAACCTAGATCTAAGTTTTGGTAAAACAATTTTGACGTTTCGAAATTTGTGCTCTAATAAATATTGTACTTTAACAATTTTAAATAGTAAACATTGTGTATCGTTTGTAACAATTAAAACGTAATAAAATCAATATACTAGATTATTGTAGTGTGATCCTGTGTAAAAGTAATAGTTTGCGTAAGAATCCTAGAATTTCTTTTCATGGGTAAGTAACACTGATAGCTATGCTAACAGGCATCTTTATACTATACTAGCTGACCCGCCCGGCTTCGCCCGTGACATACTTCTAACCATAGATAATACACTAATATATGAGATGCTTCTAACCCCGTGGCACCCATTTAATCCCGTCTTATATTAATTTCACGATAATGTATAAACATTTTCCAAATTACTTGATTACTTCTCCGTTCTCAAGTGCCTACTAGGCCCGCGCCCGCACGGCCCGGTTGAATTTTTATAAATGTCGAATTTTAATATTGCCATATCGCCTAAGATATTCATTTAATTTGCAAAGTGTACAAAATAATCTTCATAAAATGCTGAAACCAACTAACATATTAAAAATGATAAGGATTAATATGTATTTGTGTAAATAGCCTTTAAATTACCTCTTTATTATTGCTGTTTTTTTAAAGTATTGAAATGGATATAGTACGGTATCCTTAAGTGATAGACATATACCGTCGCGTACTTTTTTGTAGACCTATATTAGATACATAATTCGACAATACATTATTTTGTTATATCTTAAAGGGTTTAGGCAGCGTTTTCGTTAAAAGCTCCCAGTAGGCTTATTTTTTTCCGACACCGCTAACATATATCGTTATAATTTAGTTAATGTATACAAAAACTTAACAAAATATACACAAAACCTTCTCTATGAATCACTCGTATCTATTTAAAAAAAACTGCATAGACATTCGTGATCAAGTAAACATAGGGACATACAGCCAAAACCTTGGTTGTTTCTCAAGTACCTACGCCCGCGCACGCACGGACTTGTCGAATTATTGTTACACGAAATTAATTTATTTGCGCATTTTTTGATATTGCCATATCGCCGTAGATATTCATTTAATTTGCAAAGTGGAAAGGGACAAAATAATCTACATAAAATGCTGAAATCAACAAACATATTAAAAATTATAAGGATTAATAATGTATTTGTGTAAATAGCCTTTAAATAACCGCTTTATTTTTACTGTTTTTTTTTAAAGTATTAAAATGTATATAGTACGTTATCCTTAAGAAATAGAAATATTGCGTCGCGGACATTTTTGTGGACCTATAAAAAAAAAAAACTTTATTTTGCATGGACCATTTTAACGGCGCTTACAAAATGTCATACACTATTTAAAATATTTAAAGCGACCACCGGCTCGGAACGCGGCCCACCTGAGAAGAACCGGCAAGAAACTTATGAAGGCTTTTTTTTTGATGGCCAATTTACAATTTAATATTATTTCACTTTGCCAGCAGATCATTTCCAGGCCTCCCTGTCCTGCAAATAGTCTTTAACGGAGTAATAACCTTTTTCACAAAGCTTGTATGTAATTAACTATTTAAATTTATTTAATGGTAAATTTCTCAGGTTACAGGGAAGCTTGTTGTAAAAGCGTGTACGGTTACCCTGGAAAGGATCGCCAATCATATTTACCAAATATACCTAAAAACCACTACCAAGAAACGGGTTTTCAAAGGAAAAAAAACCGCATTAATATTGGTTTGTCCGTTTAAGAGCTACGATGCTACAGACAGACACTTACACACCGAAATCTACGTCTTACTTATAACATTAACACCCCTATATTTGAGGGGGTGGGGGGTTAAAAACCGGTTATTAAAACAGGGTTATAAAATATCTGAATTGCCCTCCCCCCCTGGCCCAGATCCTGGGTACGCCCATGCGAGAACATAAAAAAAAGAGTGAAACCTTTTTCATTTAATGTTGCTGGCTGGTTTATAACTATTTTATTTTAGAATAAAATATTTTAAAATCAGAACACTGTTGATCGTCACTTTTTTCTGTGATTGTTTTATTTTTAATCGATGTTTTAATAATTTCGAGTAAGTGTTCCATATTACGGGTGCACAAGATTTTATGTAAAGATCTTATTTTTTTATTTAATTCAATCTTTTTGGACTTTTTATGTTCCTTAAATCTTACTGAAGGATAAGGGAGTCATTATGCCTGATTTAACCCCGACTGAAATTGTCAGGGCACTTGAGATGAGAAGCAGTAATCAAACTTACAGAGATATCGCCAGGATGCTTTGTCGATCTGTTTCAACAATTCATCGCAGTGTCTAGCGATACAGTGAGACTAATTCTCTCGTTAGACGTCGTGAGCAAAGCAGAAATAGGCGTACATCGAGGAGATATGACAATTTTATTCAGCTGCGTGTTCGAATCCGCGTTTGACGGCTGTGCATGCCAGAAATCTTCTTCACGAAGTTCGAGGAGTAGCAGTAAGTGAACGCACGCTACGAAGACGGTTCGAAGAAGTGCATTTGCGTTCACGCGTGCCCGCCAAGGCTCCAAAACTCGAGGTACATCATCGCAGAAACAGACTCAATTTCGCTCGAGAGCATTGACTTTGGACGGACGAAGTAAAAGAGGAAAGAAATGGTAAAATAATTTAATAGATATAAAAAATAAGGCCAGGGAAACCGGGGGTAAAGTTGAAGGTCCAAATATTTAATTTAAAGAGGCTAACAGGTTGTGAAGAAGGGGCCTCGAGTCAGGCCTCCACGTCGCCGACCTCGCAAGGGCAGGTCGTGGTAGAGAGGGCAGGTAGAGGGCTGAGAGCTACCAGCCGTCGGCGTCACAAGTTACTGCAGACAACGACGTTATTCTACAACATATTAAGTAGGGTTATGTCGGGCTTGAATTTTCTGCGTCAGTGTCCAGAACTGACGCCGAGGGTAGTCATCGCTGGTCTAGCGACTTTCAAACGATGTCCGGTGTCCTTGTTTGACTTCAAGTACAGCCTACACTATCAGAGGGCACAGCCCTCCCACTGAGCGCTATATTATTCAGGACCTCCTGCCAAGGCGAGCACCAAAAGTAAACTGATTTGACGGCCCCGGCTCCCTTCCTTTTCAGATTGGTTGGTATTTCAAAATTTTAACAATATGATTCTAGAACATAAAAGAAGAATAATAATTTATAACAAGGTCTAATACCTATACAACCTAACCTACTGGCAGCTCTAGCAATAAATTAAAAATAAAACCAAGGCTTGTCATTATCTGACATTACAAAAGGTAAACAAACATTGGGCTGAGCACTAGAAAATCTACATAGCTCGAAATATAGAGGCCTAGGAATGCTTAAACTACAGACAATGGCCATGCAGATAATTGGAGAGAACGTATAATAAAAGATCTAAATAAAATAGCCAAAACGTAAGTAAAAAAATACGAACATTACATCAGTGATGAGTGTAGAATTCGTTTAAATCAAATTGATGGACGTCAAAGATTATGGAGACGTGAAGGGGAACGATACAATCAGTAAAATTTTGAAACTACGGTAGCATACGGCGGAGGGTCCACAATGGTTTGGGGGGGATATGTTTGGGAGCTCGCACGGACTTAGTGGTGCTCGAAAGAGGGAGTCTGACTGCTGATCGATACATAAGGGAGGTTCTTGAAGAAAACGTGGTACCTTTTGCCCCCTTTATCGGTGACGGCTTTGTGTTGATGCAAGATAATGCTCGGCCTCATACCGCACTGCGAACTCGCGAGTACCTTAATCATGTGAACATCGCAGTAATGGAGTGGCCAGCAAGGTCGGCAGACATAAATCCGATTGAACATGTCTGGGAATTACTACGAGGGGTGAAATCCAGAATACCCGCTCCTGTGACTTAGAATGAACTGCGAAATGCCGTATTGGAGGAATGGCAGACACTTTCCCAAGAAACGTTAGATAACATCATTCTTAGCATGCAAAGACGGGTAAAAACTTTGATAAGGGCACGTGGAGGAAATACTCAAAACTGATTTATCCTTTATTCCAATGAAAAAAAAAATATAATTGTAAAATTTTATTTTTTAAGACACCATGAAAATTCAAGAATGTTTATTTTTCCGTATTGTTTATTTTTCTCAATTAAATTGCACCAAACCAAACCAAAAGTACCTTTTAATTTTAAAATATGGCATTTTATTTATGACAGCGAATGGCGAGTATTGGTTTTTAAAATAAAATTGTTTTGAAAAATATTTAGCATTTTATTATGTTCCCCTAATTGTGCCGGTGTGTACTACAAAGATGGCCATTATAAGGGTAGGCCCTTATAATGGGTAAAAATTTTAGTTCCATAAACATTTTAGTTCACACACAACTAGTCTAGTGACTTTCGAGTAAAATACACTGGTTAAGGTGGTCGATTACTGTTCTGGTAGTGTTCAACGGTGGATTCCAAATTTGAACAAACTACTTTTCATATACTCTGAGCATTTGATAAAAGAAGGGGTGAGATTTTAAGCTTTTAGATGTTTCTGAAATACAAATATTAAGCATTATCAAACATAGCCCACATAAGACCCGTAATATACATTACCGTGGTGCTTTGGGTAGTATACCTAGATGCCTAAATAAAATATAAAGACAAATAAGAAAAAAAAAATTTACATTAAAAGTAAAAACTCTCGACCGTTAACAGATAACTGAACAATCTGGCTACGACTGCTAAGAGAGTTTTAAAATATAGTTACTTATCTTTGTCCTAAGACAAACCAGAGGGGGGTTACCATTTTGAGCCAGGTCGCTGCAACGTGTTTTCGTGTTAGCATGTTTTTTTTTTTGGAAAAATACCCTAACCTAACCTAACGTTTACACGTAACACGGAAACACATTGAAGTGGATCTGGCTTAACAATAAATTTTCGCCATTTTCCTAGCGCCTGATTCAATTATATTCTACTACCACTACGGAACTTGAATGGGACGTACCTCGACACCAACTTGGCTAACTTATTTTAAAGTCCACCATCATTTGTTGCAATGGTTTTATCTACCTTCTTATCTCTTTACATAACATTTGGCATTGGCATTCTGATACATATTGTACTGGACGTGGTTGTGCCTCACAAAAATGATAGTTTTATCTTTAATTATTATTTTAGTTTTATTTTTGATAGGGAATTGGATACGTTTGCTTAAAAAATGTAATAAAATTAATATCAACGGTCCCACGCCGCTACCGATATTAGGAAACGCACATCTGTTTATTGCTAAATCTACAGGTAAATATTTTTTGTTATTATGTTTTTTAATTAGTGCCAGCATTATTCGATTGCAGATTTTTACATATTACCTAACTGCATAATTATAAAACACTAGCTGACCTGCCCGGCTTCGTCCGGGACATACTTCCAACCCCGTGGCACCCATTTAATCCAGTCGCTTATTACTTTCTAAAAATGTATGAGAGTTTCCCCGATTTGTTGATATTTATGATTACTGCTCCGCTCACCTGTGAAGTAGCGTGATGATATACAGCTAAGAACCTTCCTCAATAAATGGGCTATCCAATACAAAAATGATTTTCGGTCAAGCCGTTTTCATGCTATGTCGTGACAACGGAAAACGGGTTTCATTTTTATATATATAGATATACTACAGACACATACATATGAAGACCACGTGAGAAAAATTGCTCAAAAACGGAAAAGTCAATGTACTCGGATACCCAGATGTGATTAATGAATCTGCAGGAAGCGAAAGAAGTATGCATAGATCGCGAAGCTTGTCGATCTGTCCTCTCTGACTAACCTGTCAGGGATACAGCGTAAAGATAGTTATATAGTTACTTTAGTTTACATATAAAACAAAGTCACTCACGGTGTATTCTGATGGATATTCAGCGTTATTCTGATAGGTTTTTTTAGGAATCATATGCATATATTATACTTACAGAAATTATAAAAAAAAATTAAATTTGTCATCGCCAAATAGATGCATCATCAAAACATAGATTTTTGACGCTTTTATTTATTTATGAAACTATTGCAAGCTACCGTCACGACGTTTATAAACCTATACTAATATCATCATCATCATCTGAGCGTCTGTCCCAGTTGCGTCTCGCGACGCTCTGGGTCCGCTCTCCTACGTTTTCTCCTCCACTTTGCACTGTAGTCAGCATCCACAGGTATGCATTAATATAGTGTATCATTTTTTTAGTTAGACCATTGACACGCAATGTTATACTAATATATGTGTCCATAATTCTAATATATCTATCTAATACTTCTATAATAATATTAATAAATACAGCTAGTTAGTTCGTTTGTTTGGTTAAACGCATTACAGACTATACATAGTAACAAAAATAAACTTTCCGAAATAAATTGGGAACTGGGACCGGCTTATTTGATTTAGCATGATATTAATAAATAGCTGACCCACGCGCTTTCGTCTGTGATCTACTTCGAACCCCATGGCACCCATTTAATCCTGCCGTTTATTAATTTTACCATACCTAACTACTATGTGATTTGTTGACGAGTATGATTACTGCCTCTCTCTCTTGGGTGATGATGGGTGGGTCATGATAATATATGATAATAGCCTATCTCGATAAATGGTCTATTCCACACAAAATAATTTTTCAATTCGGATCAGTTCGTTCCTGCGATTAGGGCGTTCAACCAAACAAACGCATAAACTCATGTTGAATAAGATAAGAATCATTTTCGAAATTAGCCTATGGCTATCCTTACTTCGCCTTCGGTGGCGCAGTAGTTAGTGTATGCGACGTTAAATTCATGGTTGCCGACAGATTTTGCCTGCCATGCAGCCTGTCTTATGAGCGGTTCGGGTGTTATCCCGCTTCTCTGGGGGTAAGGCTTTAATTCCACGTGGAGGACGTGCGTGCTATTACGCCACGCCACAGTCTAGGGCCTGCTTCTGTAAGAACGGCGAGTAGCCCACCAACCATCCTCAGACCGCCAGTTATGAAGACCGGTAGTCTTTTGCGACGACAAATTTGGGAGGGAGAGTTTTGCCCCACTTCGTCTCCACCACCTCTTTCGCGAGCATTTTTTGCTTGCAAGACGCAATGTCGTCCCACTTTCTACCTCTGGACACAACCGTTGTTCTCACCGTGATCTCCAATTTGAGAATATCCACGCTAAGACCGGCAACGAGGTCCCGGTGCTGTAGCGCCCACGCCGAGCAATCCGCCAGTGTAGCTATGCAGTATGCTCGTTGCAGTTCCCACAGTGCTGGCACTCTGGTGTTACCTCCCGGTTTAAACACCAAGGTAAGTGTGCCATGTAAGTTTCTGCAACATCCAGTATGTGGGGATGCCATGTTGCCTCTTCGGCCACTCTTGCATGTCCGACTTCACCGCCTCAATGTTGGTGTATCCCCAGATTGCTCAAGTTGCATCTTCCATGTCTTCATGAGCTCCTGGCGTAGCAGGGATTGATCCCACAGCAAGACGCTTTAGTTAAATTTGGACTAGATTGCGTTGGGTGAGTACAGATGCCCTAAAAATATTTATATTTATTTTATCACTGAGCCTTGCAATAAGTCAGTCAAACAATGATAAGGGTTCTTGAGTATAAAGATCAATTTATTGTTGTGTTTACAATCTATCTGTGATTGATAGTATAATTATGTCTGTGTTAAATCAGTAATTATTGTAGGTAAAGATATTATAGCTATAGTACTCGTAATAATGAACTAGGTAAGTATATTAGATACAGCTCCAACCTTTCGCGATCTTTAACGCGATATTAAAGGGACCTGTTAACTAACGGACGAGGTCATGAAGTAAAGAATGAAGAAATGCAGGTTCCCTCTCTTCACCATGACCTCGTCGATAGATTTTTCTAGTGAAGAATTATGATTTTTGACAGTCCGCGAGAAATTTAATATTCTACGTTAAAGTTTGAAAATTCGAGGCACACAAAACCATGAAATTGACCCGTGGCTGGTCACTGTCATTGTTTTGTGTTCTTTTATAATAATGATAATGAATATACATTACATCTTCAATATCATTATTATCACCGGTTTTGATTTCGGGCTTAGGATTTTGGATTAACGTAATATTTTCTTCGATGTTGGTTGAAGTCGATGGTTTAATGTAAGGTGTGGGACGGAAAAAGCAAAAATCCGGTTAGTGTTTTAAAGAAAATTCTTAATAAATTCATGCGTAAAAACAAAAATAATCGTATTTTAATTTTTGCTTTTTTGCACGAATTTTTGCTTTTGCACACGAATTATTGCTTTTGCGCTCGAAATTTTATCTGCCGGGGGTCGTCTGTTTCATTCCCACCCACACGGTCAGAGTGACTAATACAAGAATTATATTATATTATCTGTGCTAATACATAATGTTGGTTGTACTGCATGATCGTACGTATTTAAATTTTTTTTAAGGATCCCGGGGCACACTTTCGTAGATTATATGGTACAGTTAGGTTACTTCCCAAAAAGACTAAAAAATTTCTACGCTCGATGGACATTTATGATTCACCACAGACCGTATGGACTTAACAGTCTGGCAATACTTAAAATGTGACGTGCGAGATTTTTTAGAGAATTACGGATGAGTGATCGCTTTGTGGCATTTTCATTTATGAGCGTTTTCGTGCTTCGGAATATGCAGTCGTTAAGCAAAGTTGAAATTTTCAAGCCCGCCATTCTTATGAATTGCTTTCAACAGCAGGTAACCATAACCTGCGTCTGTCTATTTCAACACGGCAATGCTCCAACCACTTATTACGTGGGACAGGAATGCACACAGTGAAAAACATACGCGCAATAAATTTAATGCAGATACAGCTGGATTAAATTAATGTCAAACAATTAAATTCGGAACATTCAAATCAATTCTTGACTTTATTTACAAATTAGAAACGTTAAGATAACATACCCGTCTCTATGTCAACTGTGACCTTAAGGCCGGAATGTTATCTGCAGGTTTTGGTAACATTGATCAATGAGATAACAACAGCATACACGAGTGTCTACTGATTGCAAACGTGGAACCTTCATATTCATACATAGAAACATACATATTGTCGCTTCTTTATTACACTATACCTTTCCCCGTATGCATTTTTGTCCCATGTAACAAGCGGTGAGTTCATTACCGTGTTAAATTTAAGGTGGTAAATTAATTGTTAGTGATTTGAAAACGGTTAGGGCTACGGTCATGCAATGCGGTATGAGCATCGTTTACTACAGTTTAAGAAACTGTTGTTAGTGACTTATTTCACAATGCACTGTACTCACTATAAACTTCAACCACTATGGGTGGATATTAGACATCAGAAACGTTACTTACAATGAAGGCCTACATAATTTTACCAGTCATTAAAAGTCTTACAAGCATTGTTACTATAGTCTAAAAACGTAAATGCATATTTGTTATTAGACTGCCCAAACATTGAAGAGGCTGTATCTATATCATCACGCTATTACCCAAGGGAGCGGAAATGTTAATAAATTTGACCAAAATACGTTACTTGAAGAAAGGGCCATGCGTTGAGAGATGTGGGTTTGCAACGCTTTTAACGAAGTATGTGACGCACGAGCAAAGTCGGGGGCGAGTACTACTTGTACTAGCAATAAATTCTAATTTATGTAATATTTATTTGTTTCAGAATCTTTGAACTTACTGGAATATTTTTTTCACAAATATGGTGACCCATTTCTGGTGCATCTTTTGTCCGAACCGTTTGTGTTTTTGGCTCATCCAAAATATATGGAGGTAATTATTTTGCAAGAAATATGTTCCTGTACATGTCCGATATTAGTGGATGTTATTATGAGATTTACATTATACGAAATTGACGACCACTTGAGCTGATTGATCAAAATCGGAAAGATCAAATGTATTCAGATACCCGCACGTGCATGTACGAAGTGATTAATGAATCTGCAGGAAGAACGCATGGATCGCTAAGCCTGGTGATCTGTCCTCTCTGACTACCCAATTAGGGATACAGCGTTAATGTCCTACTAAAATTATAAATGTGAAAGTATGTATGTATGTGCTAGTTGACGCTCCGCACTCGTGGTGAAGTTTTCCTGTTGCCGTTTCCCATAGGAACTTGTTCCCGAGTTAAAAAGTAGCATATGACTTATTCTGATGTGTAAGCTTTATTATTATTTTGCATAATCTTTATTTTATATAGATTTTGCGTGAAAAAGTAACAAACATCCATCCATACTTACAAACTTTCACGTTTATAATATTAGTAGAATGTATTATATGAAATGTATTTAAAACTTTACTTACAGTAATATAGAAACATAGTTTACGTTGTATCCCGGGAACAAGTTCTTGTGGGAAACGTAAACAGGAAATTATTATTATTTAATTAATAGTAACTAACTAATTGAATCAGGCGTTACATGGCGGAAATCCATTTTAAAAATCTATGATGTGAAGACTGTGAAGACTGTTTGGCAGCCAAACAGTCTTGACAATGCCTCGTGTGTAGGCGAAACACGTGTCGACATCGTACGACATTCTAAAAAAGCGGAATATTGCAAAAATAACATTTAAAAACAAAAATAATTATAGATTTTTAATAGTAACTAACTAACTATCTTCACGCTGTATCCCTGACGGGGTAGTCAGAGAGGACAGATCGCCAGGCTTCACGATCCATGCATACTTCTTTCGCTTCTTCGAGATTCATCAATCGCTTCATACACGCACGTCTGGGTATCCGAGTACTTTTGACCTTTCCGTTTTTGAGCAATCTGCTCACGTGGTCTTCATATGTAAGTCTCGGCCTACCCTGACTCCTTCTACCCTCTATTTTTGAACAATATATATTCTTCGTCAATCGTTCCTCACTCATTCGTTGGACGTGTCCAAACCAACGGAGCACGCCCTTTTCCAGCTTAACGCTGACACTTTCATTCAAACCTGCCATATTGCGTATCACTTCGTTACGTATTCGGTCGGCCAAGGTAACGCCGCACAATTTTCGAAGTGATCGCATCTCCACAGCATTCAATTTACTTTCATGCATCTGCTGACATACCCAGGTTTCACTACCGTAAAGCAAAGTTGGCACTAGCACTGCGTTATGAATCGCCATTCGTGCTTCTTTTACGATGCTTTGTCGCTTTACTAACTGGGACAAAGCACTGTTAACTTTGTTTCCGGCAGTTTGTTACCGTTAACTTTCATTCACTTGCTCTAGACGTTCCTGGTTTACCCTAATCTCGCATTTAGTTCTTACGTCACCTCTTTCAAATACTAGAACCTTAGTTTTACTTGCATTCAAGCGGAGACCCTTACTTTCACACCCCTCTTTCATATTAGTGACTAATGCCTGAAGGTCGGCTTCTGATGAGGCCATGAGCACCGCATCATCAGCGTACAGCAGACAGTTTACTGTAAAGTCACCCAAATTCACACCCATATTAAAATCTTTCAACTTCTGCAGGCAACTGTCCAGATACACTATGAACAGCCAGGCGGACATGACACATCCCTGTTTGACGCCTGTACAGACATCAAAAAGAGGTGACACATCCCCCCCTACTCGCACGCAAGCCTTACAGTCCCTATAAAGCGACTGCATTGCCCGCAGTAGCGAGCCGTCCACACCATATCCTGGCAGCAAGTCCCACAGCGTTTCTCTCACAACGTTATCAAATGCTTTCTCTAGATCCACAAAAGCGCAGAAAACCTTCTGGCTAATAGCCAGAAACATTTCCGCGATCATGCGGAGAGAAAACACTTGATCCATGCAACCTCTTCCACGTCGGAATCCGCATTGAGCCTCCCATAAATACCTTTCAGACTTTTCTTGCATTCGTGCCGTTATAACCTTTGCATACACCTTACTAGCTAAGCTGACCAAGCTGATCGCCTAGCCTAGACCAAGCTGATAGTCATTAATTTTATATAATAATTATCAATTGTTACTTATTATTTATTATTATGTGTATTTCATCTACTTAGTTCTGCTGATCGGATATCTAGTGATCTGTTGACGGAAATGATATAACAATAACAATGTTATTAACAGCTATTAGTGCTCAATATATTGATCGTTGACCAGGTTCTCGAGATCTATGATAAAAATATGATAATAATCAGCGACGATTGCCTGTAATCGTACGAACTTGATCACTATATGTTATTTAGGATGTAATTGGGACTCTTTATTTAATAATAGAATTTGAGTGTTTGCTATGTATAATATGATGTATGTATTTAGAAATATACTAGTATGTTTGTACAATACCAATAGCTTATATTAGCTTACTTTGGATTAGATGACGCTGTGAAAAAAAAACGAAGCATTCGTACTAATTTTATTACTTAACGCTTAAACGGCTGAACTAATATGTATAAATGTATAAAAATTGGTGTGGAGGTGTAAGTTCTAACTTTTGTGTTTCATAAATGTCGTTCCTTTCAGTCCGTCTATCAGTTCTAATTTGTAAGTGTGTATGTTTGACACGCTCAAACGACTGGATCAATTTGCATATAATTTTGTGTGGAGTTAGCTGAATCTCTGGATTAACACATAGGCTACTTTTTTAATCAGGGAATAGCCTCCTGTTGTAAAACTTTCCGTAACCATGCCGACGGCGTCATCTATTGCTATATAAAATAACTAACTATCTTCACGCTGTATCCCTGACAGTGTAGTCAGAGAGGACAGATCGCCAGGCTTCACGATCCATGCATACTTCTTTCGCTTCCTGCAGATTCATCAATCGTTTCATACATGCACGAATTTTAAATAAAATTACTATACAACATTAATTATTAATTATAATTAATATTATTATTCAATATTATTATTACTCTAGTATATTAATTATTATTACTCTACTATATTAATTAAAGCGCTCGTGGCCCCGCTAACTCAGTGTTCTGTAAACGATTACTGCGTTAAGCAGATTTCGCTATAGCTGGTCCTTAGATGGGTGACCACTTTGTGGCATTTACATTTTTGAGCGTTTCCGTGCTTCGGAAGGCACGTTAAGCTGTTGGTCCTGGTTGCAAGTAAAATGGCAGTCGTTTAGCCCAGTTGAAGGCATTATGGGCGGCTTGAAAAATATCAACAGCAGGTCGCCAAAGCCTGCGCCTGTCCGTTTCGACACGGCAATGGGCTCACCACCTGTTACGTGGAACAAAAATGAATACAGTGAAATGAGGGCGTAAAGTATGCCTCTGCCTACCCCTTCAGGGATAAAGGCGTGACAATATGTATGTATTTTTATACTATATTAAATATTGTATATAGTACACAGAAATAATTAATTAGATAAAGGATTTGATTTCAGCCCATAATGTCAAGTATGGATTTCATAACGAAAGGATACTCGTATAGACATCTCACCTCTTGGCTCGGACAAGGCTTGCTCACTTCTACAGGTAATGAAATTCAATTAAAATATTGTATAACCAGGCCCCAGGCTCTCCTTTTCGTTCTCGAAATACGCGTGCCGGGTAGAGGTGCCACTTTCATACAGTCGAGACAATCTTCACCAAAATTGACCGATGTATAGGTAGATTTGTTTTTGTATTGTAGTCGATAAACTCTAGAACTACTAAACGGATTTTTATAATTTCATTATTAGTCTATTTCATTAGTCTAGATTACTTTCATATGGTGAAAAATCACCATTTGAAGCGATGTTATTCAGAAGTAATATAGGTTACATATCATTATGTTACTACCCAAGGGAGTGGAGAAGTAATAATAAATATGTATTAACAAATTTGGCACAGGGTTTGATGTGTGTCACAGGCAAAACCGTAAAGCATAGTTAGTTAGTACCGTAATAAGTATAGATCATAAAAGGTATTTGTGACTATCAAGTTATGAGGAAGTTAAGCATTCATAAAATCAACCATTAATTAATCAATTAATTAGATTCATGATTATCACTACTATACTATAAGATGAATAAAACATAATCCTCCTGATATCTGTCTGTTTGTTCGCGATAAACTCAAAAACTACTGCATTTTTATGTTGTTTTTACGAGTACTTATGGATGAAGTGGTTGTCGAGGATTGTTTTAGTGCAATAATTTGTTAAGATTTTGTATACATTTTTACATAAAATATAACAATATTAGTTGGACAAAAATAAGCCGTCTGGGTGCACTCAACGAAAACACTGCCTACGTTTTTGTTTTTTTTTTCGTGTGGAAATCCTCATGGATGCTATGCCGGACTCCTACCGACTAAAACCACACGTTACACTTCTATCTGTCTATGGCCAGGAGTCACGGGTGAGCCCTCGGAAGGATAGCCCCAGGGCTCCTACAGGGGGGGTTCGGGTGTGTATCCTGCCTCTTTGGGGGGTTCGAGTGTTATCTCGCTTCTTTGGGGGGTTATATACCACTACCTTGAGGGAGTGAACTACGTGCGTGTAACCCCCACGCTACGCCACCTTCCCTGGCCTGCTTCTGTAAGCACGGCGAGCAGCCAGCCCACCGTACTCAGGCCCCCGAACTGCCTACCCTTTGAGATATAACAAAATAATGCATGGTGGAACTGTGTATGTAATATAAAGTTATTTCCAAAAAGAGGTGTTATTTTGATTTTTTTTAGTTGTCTTCGCCCTTCTTGGGCAGGCAAAGGGAACTTAGTCCATACAGCCTAGTCTTCAGTATTTATTTTTCTTGTTATTATGTTTTAGTCCTGTCTAGTCGTTTGTCGATGTCAAGTCCTCAGTCCTAGGTCCTAGTCCGTGCCCCAATAAGGCAGTGGATCCCTTATTGCAGCTCTCTTTGGAAATTTGGCACTAACACAAACAACACCGCTATTATTTGCAATATATCACTTTCGTTCACTAATGCACTTTTCCGAACTCTTTATGTATAATATTCCACCATTATTAAACACAAAAACACGAATTTTACACTAGTTTTTGAAAATAATATACAACAAACGTGCGTCACCGCTCGCGTTGGCGCCAAACCTCCGGTGTTATTTTGAATAGCCCGCTATTTCGGTAGATGTCACTTTAGAAGCTGTAATTTTTGACATTTGACAATTAGAAACTACGCCATTAATAAAAGTGCAACGACACACCCGCGAAAAGACGGCGCTACGTGCCACACAAGCAACGAAACCATTGATCTTATACGAGAAAAGTTTCCGGACCGTGTTATGTCTCGAAGAGGTGATCACAATTGGCAACCAAGATCTTGTGTTTAACACCTTGCGACTTCTTTCTTTGAAAACGTCGATTCAAGACCTCAAAGATGGAATTCGTGAGGCTATCGAGGGCATAGGTCAGCCACTTTGAGATTTGGTTATGGAAAATTTCATGAAAAGGATATTGTCCTGTAAGCGTGGTCGTGGTGGTCATTTGCCTGATGTTATTTTTTACTATTAACGGCATACCTTCCTCTTTATAATGAAATAAACATCCGATCATTTATACTAAAAAATGACATTTTTCTTTGACTATCAAAATAACACCTCTTACTGGAAAACCCGCTACGTCTTCAGAAAAGTCCGGGACGCTATATGTCATAAGGATTAAAATGGATGTAGTAAGTAATCTTAACGATAATTATAAACTATATCCATAGATTATCCATACATAACAAACCTAAAATATGCATTTTAATACTATAAAAACAAGCAATTTACCCAAATGATAAGATAGTAAGGATTAATAACAATCCTTTTCATTTTTTTTCACGTGGCTTAAGCATTTTTGAAAATTATTTTTCTCTCTACACCATGCAATTTAATGCAATTAAATGACTATAGATATAGTAAATTCAAATTAATGAGTGACGAAAGTTAACGGGGCCACGAACTGCAGAATCAATTGAAATGAAACTTAGCAGGATTTGAGTTTATGCTCCGAAAAAGACTTTACGACACTTTTTATCCCGTTATTCTGTGTGGTTCCTTTGGGATAAGGAAAAAAATGTGAATTCAGTTGTAGTTTAGATTTTCGATCCTTCTCAACTTTGGCTTTCCCTCAAATTCAAGAGTCCATTTGAATGTAGGGCTCATTTCAAATTGGCATGTCCAGATCCCTGATGAAGAACCACACACTGCAGACGTTTGGAAATCCCTGGAAGGAAACTTTTTTCACAATCTAATCGACAAACAATTTTAGGGTACGCGGAATCAATATTTTTGTTTCAAACAAAGTAGATTTTTATAGGATAGCTTATATATAGATAGATTTTTATACTAATATTAGATTTTTCTTAATATCTGCAATGACGTACAAAAAAAAAAGAGAGGAATGAAGTTACCGTTTAAAAAGTGTTATCCTTCCCTCCTTCTTTACATGTATTAGAACAAAATCGCCCGCCGCGTGTATCTGTTCACAAAAACTTAAAAACTAAGTAACAGATTAACATGCGAGTTTTACATTCATAGAGTGATTTATGGGTATACCAAGATCTCCGGAGTCAAAGCGAATTTACCTGCTAGCAGTGCACACACAGACTAGCAGACGAGGCAACGACGCAGGCGCCATTACGGGGTTGGGTTGGTCAGACGGCCGTGCTCCTAACAATACCGAAAACTAAAAGCCTAACGATAGTTGTTCCTAGCATAAAAAAAGATAGCTGTGAGAAAAAGGTACAGAAAAACTTCACCACGCAGTCATAGCTATCAGCTAGTAAATGATTAAAAACAAGAAAACAATGATTGTCTAATCATTGTACTGAATTTTAGGTGTAGGGACCATTAGACCTTAGAGTATAATATTATGGTATCTATGCATATGACAGGATAAACATTATGCTAAAAATAAATATCGACTGACCTACAAGCACATCCTTTTAAAGGCCCTGGTTTAAATACAAGAACACTAAATAACGCGTCCCGAGTCTCATTAATAAAAAACCTAACCACTCCGGGAGTGCCGACAGAAGTGAAAACTCAATTTATTAATAATTTATTTATCTAGACGCGTTGGTACATGCATATATGCACACACTATAGCTGCGTATCGTAACGGGGTGTAGCGAGTCCAGAGATTTATCTCATCTAAAAAATTGCGTACCGCGCTAAAAGAAGTTTTTCCTTCAAAAATTGACCGGGATCGACGTTAATGATGATGATGATGAAAAATAAATCTACACTGAAAGACTCCTAATTGATTACACAGCATTATTTAATAAGACCTGTAGATGACCGGAATCAACGTTAGATGATGATGATGATAATGGTCGCGAGTCCAGAGATTTTATCTCATCTAAAAATAGGCGTACCGCGCTAAAAGAATATTCACTTCAAAAATTGACCGGGATGGATGTTAATGATGATGATGAAAAAACTAGTCGCGTTGGTACATGCATATATGCACAGGGTAACTGTATACGCTTTTACAACAAGCTTCCCTGTGACCTGAGAAATTTACCTTTAAATAAATTTAAAAAGTTTATTAAAAGCAAGCTTTGTGAAAAAGGTTTTTACTCCGTTACAGACTATTTGCAGGACAGGGACGCCTGGAAATGATCTGCTGGCAAAGTGAAATAATATTAAATTGTAAATAGGCCATCAAAAAAAAAAGCCTTCCTAAGTTTCTTGCCGGTTTTTCTCAGGTGGGCCGCGTTCCGAACCGGTGGTCGCTTTAAATATTTTAAATAGGGTATGACATTTTGTAAGCGCCGTTAAAATGGTCTATGCAAAATAAAGATTTTTTTTTTTTAACACACTATAGCTGCGTATCGTAACGGGGAGTAGCGAGTCCAAATTTATCTCATCTAAAAAATTGCGTACCGCGCTAAAAGAAGTTTTTCCTTCAAAAATTGACCGGGATCGATGTAAAGATGATGATGATGAAAAATAAATCTACACTGAAAGAGTCCTAATTGATTACACAGCATTATTTAATAAGACCTGTAGATGACCGGAATCAACGTTAGATGATGATGATGATTATGGTAGCGAGTCCAGAGATTTTATCTCATCTAAAAATATGCGTACCGCGCTAAAAGAAGTTTTTCCTTCAAAAATTGACCGGGATCGACGTAAAGATGATGATGATAAAAAATAATTCTACACTGAAAGAGTCCTAATTGATTACACAGCATTATTTAATAAGACCTGTAGATGACCGGAATCAACGTTTGATGATGATGATGATTATGGTCGCGAGTCCAGAGATTTTATCTCATCTAAAAATATGCGTACCGCGCTAAAAGAAGTTTTTCCTTCAAAAATTGACCGGGATCGACGTAAAGATGATGATGATAAAAAATAATTCTACACTGAAAGAGTCCTAATTGATTACACAGCATTATTTAATAAGACCTGTAGATGACCGGAATCAACGTTAGATGATGATGATAATTATGGTCGCGAGTCCAGAGATTTTATCTCATCTAAAAATATGCGTACCGCGCTAAAAGAAGTTTTTCCTTCAAAAATTGACCGGGATCGACGTAAAGATGATGATGATAAAAAATAATTCTACACTGAAAGAGTCCTAATTGATTACACAGCATTATTTAATAAGACCTGTAGATGACCGGAATCAACGTTTGATGATGATAATGATTATGGTCGCGAGTCCAGAGATTTTATCTCATCTAAAAATATGCGTACCGCGCTAAAAGAAGTTTTTCCTTCAAAAATTGACCGGGATCGACGTAAAGATGATGATGATAAAAAATAATTCTACACTGAAAGAGTCCTAATTGATTACACAGCATTATTTAATAAGACCTGTAGATGACCGGAATCTACGTTAGATGATGATGATGATTGTGGTCGCGAGTCCAGAGATTTTATCTCATCTAAAAATATGCGTACCGCGCTAAAAGAAGTTTTTCCTTCAAAAATTGACCGGGATCGACGTAAAGATGATGATGATAAAAAAATCTTACGCTTTTTCGATCAGGTCACGTGTCCTGACGCGAGTTTAAGATTTTATACCCATTACAGAAAAAGTGCTCAACGCCGCTAAAGAAGTTTTCACTTCAAAAATGATGTCAGAAATGGGTACGTGAGATGGAATAGTATGAGGGTATTGTATAGGTATACTACTAGACATCATGACCTACATGGTCCAAATCAATCAATTAATTAAGTCTAATCAATTAGTTAAGGCCCTACGTCGAGCAAGCTTGTGGGATCCCCGTCCCACCAACCATTTACATAAATTTTTAATGCTACAATTTTTTTTCATACAACTTAGTTGGCAGACAAGCATACCGTCCACCTGATGGAAAGCTCACCTGATATGTTAAATGTATAAAAACCTAACCTAACCACTCCGGGAGTGCCGACAGAAGTGAAAACTCAATTTATTAATAATTTATTTATCTAGACGCGTTGGTAGGTACATGCATATATGCACACACTATAGCTGCGTATCGTAACGGGGTGTAGCGAGTCCAGAGATTTATCTCATCTAAAAAATTGCGTACCGCGCTAAAAGAAGTATTTCCTTCAAAAATTGACCGGGATCGACGTTAATGATGATGATGATGATGAAAAATAAATCTACACTGAAAGACTCCTAATTGATTACACAGCATTATTTAATAAGACCTGTAGATGACCGGAATCAACGTTAGATGATGATGATAATAATGGTCGCGAGTCCAGAGATTTTATCTCATCTAAAAATAGGCGTACCGCGCTAAAAGAATATTCACTTCAAAAATTGACCGGGATGGACGTTAATGATGATGATGAAAAAAAAATTCTACTCTGAAAGAGTCTTAATTGATTACACAATATTATTTAATAAGACCTGTAGATGACCGGGTTCAACATTAGATGATGATGATGATTATAGTCGCAAATCCAGAGATTTTATCTCCTCTAAAAATATGTGTACCACGCTAAGAGGCGTTTTCACTTAAAAAACTCAATTTATTAATAATTTATTTATCTAGTCGCGTTGGTACATGCATATATGCACACACTATAGCTGCGTATCGTAACGGGGAGTAGCGAGTCCAAATTTATCTCATCTAAAAAATTGCGTACCGCGCTAAAAGAAGTTTTTCCTTCAAAAATTGACCGGGATCGACGTAAAGATGATGATGATAAAAAATAATTCTACACTGAAAGAGTCCTAATTGATTACACAGCATTATTTAATAAGACCTGTAGATGACCGGAATCAACGTTAGATGATGATGATGATTATGGTAGCGAGTCCAGAGATTTTATCTCATCTAAAAATATGCGTACCGCGCTAAAAGAAGTTTTTCCTTCAAAAATTGACCGGGATCGACGTAAAGATGATGATGATAAAAAATAATTCTACACTGAAAGAGTCCTAATTGATTACACAGCATTATTTAATAAGACCTGTAGATGACCGGAATCAACGTTTGATGATGATAATGATTATGGTCGCGGGTCCAGAGATTTTATCTCATCTAAAAATATGCGTACCGCGCTAAAAGAAGTTTTTCCTTCAAAAATTGACCGGGATCGACGTAAAGATGATGATGATAAAAAATAATTCTACACTGAAAGAGTCCTAATTGATTACACAGCATTATTTAATAAGACCTGTAGATGACCGGAATCAACGTTAGATGATGATGATGATGATGGTCGCGAGTCCAGAGATTTTATCTCATCTAAAAATATGCGTACCGCGCTAAAAGAAGTTTTTCCTTCAAAAATTGACCGGGATCGACGTTAATGATGATGATGATGATGAAAAATAAATCTACACTGAAAGACTCCTAATTGATTACACAGCATTATTTAATAAGACCTGTAGATGACCGGAATCAACGTTAGATGATGATGATAATAATGGTCGCGAGTCCAGAGATTTTATCTCATCTAAAAATAGGCGTACCGCGCTAAAAGAATATTCACTTCAAAAATTGACCGGGATGGACGTTAATGATGATGATGAAAAAAAAATTCTACTCTGAAAGAGTCTTAATTGATTACACAATATTATTTAATAAGACCTGTAGATGACCGGGTTCAACATTAGATGATGATGATGATTATAGTCGCAAATCCAGAGATTTTATCTCCTCTAAAAATATGTGTACCACGCTAAGAGGCGTTTTCACTTAAAAAACTCAATTTATTAATAATTTATTTATCTAGTCGCGTTGGTACATGCATATATGCACACACTATAGCTGCGTATCGTAACGGGGAGTAGCGAGTCCAAATTTATCTCATCTAAAAAATTGCGTACCGCGCTAAAAGAAGTTTTTCCTTCAAAAATTGACCGGGATCGACGTAAAGATGATGATGATAAAAAATAATTCTACACTGAAAGAGTCCTAATTGATTACACAGCATTATTTAATAAGACCTGTAGATGACCGGAATCAACGTTAGATGATGATGATGATTATGGTAGCGAGTCCAGAGATTTTATCTCATCTAAAAATATGCGTACCGCGCTAAAAGAAGTTTTTCCTTCAAAAATTGACCGGGATCGACGTAAAGATGATGATGATAAAAAATAATTCTACACTGAAAGAGTCCTAATTGATTACACAGCATTATTTAATAAGACCTGTAGATGACCGGAATCAACGTTTGATGATGATAATGATTATGGTCGCGGGTCCAGAGATTTTATCTCATCTAAAAATATGCGTACCGCGCTAAAAGAAGTTTTTCCTTCAAAAATTGACCGGGATCGACGTAAAGATGATGATGATAAAAAATAATTCTACACTGAAAGAGTCCTAATTGATTACACAGCATTATTTAATAAGACCTGTAGATGACCGGAATCAACGTTAGATGATGATGATGATGATGGTCGCGAGTCCAGAGATTTTATCTCATCTAAAAATATGCGTACCGCGCTAAAAGAAGTTTTTCCTTCAAAAATTGACCGGGATCGACGTAAAGATGATGATGAAAATCTTACGCTTTTTCGATCAGGACACGTGTCCTGACGCCACGTGTCCTGACGCCACGTGTCCTGACGCGAGTTTAAGATTTTATACCCATTACAGAAAAAGTGCTCAACGCCGCTAAAGAAGTTTTCACTTCAAAAAAAAAATGACACCCCTCCATTGTAAATAGTTACCAATAGGTACCAATCTAATCGTTTTTTTAACGAAGTATAATAGTTATTTTGTGAAAGAAGGGGGTAGAAGGAGTCAGGGTAGTTCGAGACTTATATACAAAGATCACTTGAGCAGATTACTCAAAATCGGCAAAGTCATAGGTACTCCAATACCCAGACGTGAATGAATCTATAAATTAACTATACTCTCTGACTACCCCGACAGAAATACTGTGTAAAGATAGTTAATACAATGAAATTGATTGGGTTACTTGTCATAATTATATGAGTCATCATCATTATCCGAGAGTTAATCCCAGTTTCATTTATGTTCTAGGTCAGAGATGGAAAACACATCGAAAATTTTTAACACCAGCGTTTCATTTCAATATTCTTCAAAATTTCCTGCCTGTATTCTGCAAGAACCAAAGGATATTTAATGAAAAATTGCGCAAGTTGGCCGATGGACGGTCAATTAATATTTTCCCACTTGTGGCTCTCGCTGCGCTGGATAATGTAACAGGTAGGGATCACATTTTTATTTTAACTTCGATGCCATTGAGTCCTCTTCAATCATCTTCTTCAATAAAACGTGGGTGTTACTGTAGAAGTAGGTGGCCCTCAGTCGGTTTTGTAAGAATATATTAAATGTACAGAATTTGTTAATCATTTACTGTAATAAATCTATGACTACAAAAATCGTTGAATTTTACATACAGACATATATAATATAGTCACGCCTTTTTCCCAAAAGGGTAGGCAGAGGTATACTATACGCCCATATTTCACCATTTGGATTTTTTCCCCATGTAACAGGTGTAAAATGGAGAGGCGGAGACAGTGGCTACCTGCTGTTGAAACTTTTCAAGCAGCCCATTTAGGGTCTTCAACTTGAGTTAACCTGAAATGTTAATGGCAACCGTGTTCAACAGCTTAACCTGCCTTCTCAAGCCCGGAAACGTCGTAAATGAAAATGCCACAAAGTCACCCATCTCAGGACTAGGGGCCGAGTCTACTATTTTCTAATAGAAAGCCGTTCTAATTCTATTCTATAGCGGTTCTATTTCAATTAGTCCAAAACTAGGTAGTCTACTAAAATTATTATATATTTCACAATGAAACTTCTCAAGCTGCAGCATAGAGACAAAATAGCTGTTTTGAGCTATCAAAATATTAATATAGACTACCAAAAATGCAAATTAAGAGCTACTTACAGGCGCGTGTTAATAACATTCTATCGGCCGGCCGATAGAATTCTATTCGAGTAAACAATAATAAGTAAGTAGTAATAAGGTAGACTACTGAGCGACGATTTCTATTCTCTTCTGACGCGATTGAATTTGTAGACTTGGCCATATCGTATGATAATGTATAATAGTGATCGTTTACCGGACAACGAGCGCTTCAACGCGCTGTATCGTAACACAAGATCATTGTGTTCGTAAGAAACGGACCCATAGAATGATTGGGCGTATTTGACTTGCGTGCAATTATTCACTAAGGCCCGTATTCCAGAACGTTTCTCAATACTTGATCGACGCTTGAGACTAGATTTTGCCTTATAAAATCTACTTTCACGTGTTTCTTGAGTGTTGATAATCGTTCTGGAATACGGACCTAAGAGTCTCATTATTACACTTACACTATGTGAGCTGTATAATGTGAAAATAACATAACTGCACATTTTCTATTCTAGAATCTATAATGGGCGTTTCCGTTGATGCACAGAAACATAGCGAATCGGAATATGTGAAGGCAATTGAAGAGTAAGTGATACATACATATCTATTAATGTCATTACTGTTTTCATACATGGTCGCCAGTTAAGGGTACTTTTAAACTAACCTTTTCGCAAAAGGTCTTCAATGTGATTGGCATAATGTACGCTGAGGTGGATCCCTACAATTTTGCTAATTCACTCTCGCCACATAAATCTGCATCGTCAGTCTATTTTCATTCATCGTCTCCACGTGTTCGAACTATCTAAGCACATGGAATTCAAGACGCCATTGACATTAAATGCTTTTATTTCAGAATGTCTGCTTTAATAGCGATGAGAATACAAATTCCTGTGATAGGTGAAGATATAATTTTCAATCGGCTTCCTTACAAGACGAGACAAGACAAGGCTTTGAAAATATTACATGAACAAACTAGGAAAGTGATCAAAGCGAGAAGTGAGGAGCTGGAAAAAGCTAATATTACTAGCCTTGATCGTATTAATGATGTCGGTAAGTTTGTTGCTGCATCAGTTGATTAGTTTCAGAATATAGGGGAAATGGCAAATTTTATTATGACTTTCAAAACACTGGGTAAAAGACCAGTAGGTACTAAAAAAGGTCTGGAATCAGAAATGATCTCTTCATTTCAGTGTCATTTAACAACATTTTTTGCCCAGACCAGATTTACTTGTCACAACTACAGCAAGTACTACATACTGGCATAATTCGTACATTGTCAGGGCGAATCGCAGATTTAATGAGACGCGAAGTGTTGACATCAATATTTTCAATACTAGTGTATCAATTCTTAAATGACTATTGTCTGAAAAAAAATTTGGTGATGCAAACTAGACTTGTTAGTTTCGAGGTGTACTTTACATTTGGGACTTGTTAACACTCTACTGAATCGTTGTTTATGTTCTTATCTGTACACTGTCATTGTTAATTCTCTTTTCTGTCTTTGTCTGTAATAATCATTATATATTTCTATATTATTAAACTCCGAAATCAACATTTGCGGATCTCACAAATATTCGTTCGGACCAGGACCTCAGTGCGGCAGTCACGTACACTGTCACAGCGCCACTGAAGCAGTCAATATACGGCGAAGAATCATAGATTCGCAAAATATCGTCGCTGTGTCTATTGAAAGCTGTAACTAGATAAAATCTTTTCACGAAATGCAATCAAATCCTGTATATTAATATTTTCAGGTATAAAGAACAAACATGGATTTTTAGATCTCCTACTCTTGGCCGAAAGTGATGGCAAGAAGATAGATGCCAAGAGTATTCAGGAAGAAGTGGATACTTTCATGTTTGAGGTAAGTACTATAAGTATTAAGTATAGATAAATAAAATGCTTAAAATAATTATTTAGGGTCCAATTTCAGCTGGCGTGGATCTACTGAGAAATATTTCTCGCTAAATCCGATCCAGAGTCATACATAGTACCTAACACAATTACTATAATATAGTTCTAAATAGTATATACAATCATTTACTGATCATACAAATATTTGCTCCGCCCCGGAAATCGAACCCGAGACCTCATCAACAACAGTCTCATACACTACAACTGCGCCATCGGGCAATCAATTAAAATAAATATAAGTTTGTATACAAATGTAATGAATATTATAGTAAGCGCTCGTGGCCCGCTTACTCAGTTTTCTGTAAACGATCAATGTGTTAAGCAACTTTCGCTATGGTAGGTCACGGCCAACCGTGACCTACCATAGCGAAAGTTGCCATATGTTACCATATGGTCCCCCAGGACCACTTTGTGGCATTTACATTTGCGAGCGTTTCCGTGCTTCGCAAGGCACGTTAAGCCATTGGTCTTGGTTACCAGTAACATGGCAGCAGTCAGCCAAGCCTTATGGGCGGCTTGAAAAATTTCAACTGCAGGTGGGCTCACCACCTATTACGTGGGACAAGAATACACTCGGTAAAAAGTGGGCGTATAGTATGCCTCTGCCTCTACCTGCCTTCATTGCCTATTAACTATGAGAATTATTAAATTCTTCAGTGTATAATTTTAGGGACACGACACCACCACATCAGGTGTGGCGTACGCACTTTTTTGTTTGTCTAAACACAGAGATATACAAGAAAAGATATACAATGAACTCAAGAGCATTTTTGAAGACGATATGGACAGAGATGCCACTTATCAGTAAGTGCTTCTTGAATTCCGAACAACGTATGTGGACACAGATCTCACTCATCCGGTGGCTAGAATCTTATCTCAAATAGAATAATTCCAAATTTTTTTTTCTACCGTACAATTTGTTTATTTTGAAATAAATCATCACACATATTTCCCTCTTACAACATGGGATTTTTCTATATTTCTATTGAATAAATGACCTTCTAGATGTCACTATAACATTTCATCAGGTCAAAGGCGTCAATTTGACGTGATTTCATATTATCTTCTGATTAATTTACCGGGTTGTATAATGCGGGTTCCAAAACACTAACTTGGTGTAACTTTTCTGATCTTGGCCATTGCTGTAGATGTTGGTTTACAGGGGTCACAGTAATGGGAATGCGGGTGGTCCCTAAAAAATATCTCCATACACATACAGACGCCCATTTTAAAAGGCAAGAAAAATTAGCTCGGGGATGAATACGATGTCACTTGGATTTATACCTGCGGAATACTCGTAACTGACTAAATTCTTTGAGATTGGGTGCTAATCTTCTTAAAGAATTTTATTTTCTTAAAGATCCAGCATTTCGGGATTAATTTGATAAGTACAATCATTCAATTTTCAAAAATTTCAAAAATTCAATTCATTTCAAATCATTTGCGAACATGTAAATTTTTTAAACATTTGTTATTCCTTAGGGAACTTCAACAAATGAAATACTTAGAGTTGGTGATCAAAGAGTCAATGCGGCTTTACCCTCCAGTGCCACTTATTCAACGTTTGGTAATGAATGATTGTGGTAAGCACATACATTATTATTAATTTATTTCTGGAGCAGATCGGGTTTAAAGTGTGAGATGACATCAGAACTGCTTTTAAATTTAATTAAAATCTGACTGATTGTTGAGGTTATACAGCTAATGACACTTCTGGGACGGATAACATATCTAAATACACTTATTACATTTCGAAATTGGGGTCCAGCCAAGTTTCATGTCATAATTAATGAAATTGCCCTACTCGTACATAGATATATACGTGAGAAACATTAATCCTTACTGAGTTAGTAGAGAGTAAAAATTGTTTTTTTTCGATTTTTTATATATTAACTTACTTTTTTGTATTACCAGGGCAGTATGGTCTGTCAATACTTTTACGGGTACCTGGAAGAATATTGTCTCCGTAGTACGTGTATTTAGTTTGGGCCCAAAGATCTTGCTGTGGCTTTTTATCATCCCGGGTAACACATTCTTTTTCATCTATGAAAAAGAAGGTGTTACACGGTATACAGTATACAGGTACTTAACTTAAGTGTACGTGAATACACTAGAGTAATTCACGTACCCTTCCACTACACCACTCGGAGAACGTTTGTTTTAATTGGCTACTAGAGGTAGCATAGGGATTTGGTATGAGTTAGTGAATTTTGAGTTTGACTTCAGCGGATCTATAAAACCATTCCATTTTTGTCTTATGCGTTTTGTTACTCCATTACCTACTAAAACCTTAGCGCTTCGTCATGATCCAAAACCAAGGCAATGACTATCAGATTGAATTCCTTTTATATAGGTATTTTACATCGGTCGTACGTTAATATAAAGAGTGACCTAGCAGTGAAGGAAGTGGCGGGTAACAACATGATTATTTTTATAATAATTTGGAATATATAAATAATAATTTAAAAAACACTTAACTACGCTAATACTGTAAAGGACAATTTAATATACTCTGCTATTAAAACAAATTTAAACAATAATTTCCAAGGTGAACAACAGTTAAATCAAACCTTGTGTAAGAGTGCAACACAAGCGAAGCTATGCGTAGAAAAATGCCATGATAATGGCAACAGACAGCTCATAAAATAGTGTGTCCCATTAGGATAACCTATTGCAATCCTCTTGGGGATTGAAAAGCACTTGCTATTCCACTATGGTCCAGTACCATCTAACCAAGAGAATTCCACCAACTATAACTGATACTGAGAATCCTGCATCATACTATGAGAGTAAAGATTGAGGTGTACAACCGTCCAACAAGTTGAGGTCTTTCAACGGTTGCATTGGAACTCAGTCAGTCAGATACGATCGAATTCTCTGGTCGTAGGATCTATGTTTTTGTATCAGAGTATCTTATCACCGCAGTAGCATTGTATTTTCGTGCCATAAAATGTATTGATAGACATGGGTGTATATAACCTATGTGTACTTCTTTATTGTTTACGAAGCAAAGGTCATTGTTAAATCCCTATTTTTTTGTTCTAGAGGTCGGTAACTTGAAACTGGTTAAAAAAACAACGGTGTTAATAGACATATACCATATGCAACGGAATCCTAAAGTTTACGACAATCCCCTTGAGTTCCGGCCGGAGCGTTTTGAGGACCCTTCGAGAAATCCTTTCAACTGGCTTGCTTTTAGCGCCGGTCCGAGGAATTGTATTGGTGAGTAACTGAATAATTAGTTGGGGGGCTGTCACAGTACATAAACTATTATATATGTCAATGACATAAACTCTCTTCCAATGCTCATGATGTCAGAGGATGTGTTACAAGTCTGGTATCCCCAATTCGTCTCTGTACAGCGAATATAACCCCAATTCCCTTCTGTACCACAATATACCCTATACTGAAATTTTGTACTTCAGTCTTTAAGTTTGAGCTACATTTAAAACACATTTTCTTGTAACGAACCCAAGCCTACACATTTCAAGAGCACTAAAAAAATCACAAATTATTTATTTGAATAATAACTGTCAATTGGCTTAGATAAATTAATAATAGAGTAAAGAGTAAAGAACATTTTTATAAGTACTATTTCTAAAATAATTTTGTTCTCTTTCTTAGGTCAAAAGTTCGCCATGATGGAGTTGAAGGTGATGATATCGGCAGTGGTCAAAAACTTCGTGATATTGCCATCTGATGTGGAACCAATGCTGATTCCAGATCTAATTTTAAGATCTAAGAACGGCGTTAATATAAAACTGATTGAGAGGACATAATCTAAATATGTTAATTGTAAAATCAAAAATGGCTGTTTAAGTAATGGTAATTTATTAAAAAAAAGTCAATTAGTATGTCATATTATATAATATAGGTTTATGTGTACGTAACATATATATAAACTGAGTATATTGGCAGAGAGAAATAAATTAAAATGTATTTTTCTAATAACTTGTTCTCATTTTCCTTTGATATTAATACTCCTTTTGGTGCAGGCTACTATAAGATTTAAATTTCGCGCGAGGAATAAAAAGCCACTTACAAGTCAGCCTGCGCGATGGACGCTAGATAGAACTCTTTGTTGGACGAAACTATTGGACGTCATCACGCGTTGAATTGTCGTCATCATTTAATCCCGTCGCTTTCAATTTCACAAAAATCTATGAAAATTTGCCGGATTTGTTGACATTTTTGATTACCGCCCCACTCTCCTGGATAGCATCGTGATGATTTATAGCCTATAAGCCTTCCTCGATAAATGAGCTATCCAACACAAAAAGATTTTTTCAAATCGAGGCAGTAGTTTCTGAGATTAGCGCGTTCAACCAAACAAACTCTTCAGCTTTATAATATTACTAGCTATCCCGCCCGGCTTCACCCGTGACATACTTCGAACCCATTGGCACCCATTTAATCTCGTTGTTTATTAATTTCACATTCACAATAATGTATGTACATTTTCCAAATTCATTGATTACTTCACCGCTCTCCAGTACCTACGCCCGCACGGGCCGGCCGAATTATGGTTACACGAAATTAATTTCTTTGAGCTTTATTTTGAATCTGCGATAACTCGTAACATCTTCATTTAATTTGCAAGGTGTAAAGGAACAAAATAATCTTCATGAAATGCTGAAGCCAACTAACGTAGTAAAAATGATAAGGATTAATAGTATATTTGTGTAAATAGACTTTTAAAACCCGCTTTATAATTGATGGTTTTTTAAAGTATTAAAATGGAAATAGTATGTTATTCTTATGAGATAGACGTATATCGTCGTGGACTTTTTTGTAGACCTATATTAGATACACAATTGCACCATACATAATTTTGTTATATCTCAAAGGGTTTAGGGCAGCGTTTTTGTTGAAAGCTCCCAGACGGCTTAATTTTTCCGACATCCCCAACAAATGTCGTTATAGTTAGGTCAATGTATACATAAACTTAACAAATTATACATAAAAACCTTCTATAAGAATCACACTAACTATTAAAAAACCGCATCGTAATTCGTTTCGTAGTTTTAAAGATCTAAGCATACATAGGGACAGACAGCGAAAAGCGACTTTGTTTAATACTCGTAATATGTAGTGATACCCAGACACAGAATAAACCATCGTGCTCATCACACAAAGTTTTATCCTGGGTGGGAATCGAACCCACGACCTCTTGCGTAGCAGTCGGATACACTCCCACCGCGCCATAGAGGCACACAGGTTTGTTTGGTTTTAATTAATAATTAATTCGACCAATTAGTTCATGAGATTAGCGCAATCTCAGGAACTAATGGACGAAATAATAATAAAAATTTGAAGGGTAAATATCATCATGCTACTATCCAGGAGAGCGGAGCAGTAATCATAAATGTCAAACAATCGGGAAATTTTTCATACATTATTGTAATAGTAGTAAACGACGGGATTGAGAGGTGCGAGGGATCGAAGTATGTCACAGGCGAAGCCGCGGGGGTCAGCTAGTTAAAGTAGCCCTCTCACTCACTCAAACGTAAACGATCATTGTATTAAGGTCCGTATTCCAGAACGTTTATCAATACTCAAGAAACACTTGAGAGTAGATTTTATAAGGCAAAATCTAGTCTCAAGCGTTGATCGAGTATTGAGAAACGTTCTGGAATACGAATCTAAATATCTCAAGCTACGGTCGGTCCTGAAAATCGTGACAGTGTCTAGTATTTCCATTTGAGAGCATTTCACGCTAGTCATTTAGTCATGTCACAGGGCGGAAACTTTATACAAATGATTAATTTTCAGCTCTCACACCTGACTTTTTCACCTGACTTTGTGGAATATTATTTTTTATGTTTGAACAAAGCTTGAATGAGTGTGTGAACATTTTAGGGTTGCTAAACTTGCCAAACAACACTTCAGCACCTACTTTGACACAAATTCAAATTATTTATTTCAATAACTAAATATTACATCTTGTATCTTCGTTGCCGAGATCTCCTTTTAAGTAAATATATACTTGTGCCAGGAGATCACGCTCTTCTATAAGTGAATTGACATTTAATATGCACTTTATATCATTATTTTAACAGTAAGATAAATTACTTCAGCTACTTAAATCTAAGATGAGGTGAACATAATTATGATAATTATCAATAAAACTTTTACAATAACATTTTTCAAATTTGATTATAATATTATTCGGAAAGGTAATTTCAATTTTAATTTTCCAATTCAAGCAAAAAAAATTATTTTTTTGATACGTGAGTGTTGTGTGTGTATGTGTGTGTGTGTGTGTGTGTGTGTGTGTGTGTGTGTGTGTTAGTTTTGTATTAATATTTGTAAATAAATATTGTATACATATATGATAACTACAATGATTAAGTGATGGGGGTCAGGAGGGACTCAATATCTTCATAACTTTTATGTAAAAGTCAATTTTTCAAAGTTTTCTTACACTGATAGCTGCTCAATGGGTATATATTTAAGTGCTTATTTAATTGTTTATATAGGAAGTACGACAGCCAATTGTATTGTCTTTGAGCATATGTGGTTTTAACAGAGTTTACATGTAATATCGGAAATTTTCGTCTCCTTGTTTGCACGAGAGGATCGTACGGTAAGTCACTATGCAATTTTAAAGTAGTGAGTAGAATATACAGTTTCCTAATAGATAATAGATTACAAAATGAGTACAGGCTCAAGGTAGGATATTTATATGGCTTGAAGTACATTACCTATAAAAGTGATCTTTGGGCTCTTTCAAGTTCTAAAAACAGTGTTTTGGAGGCCCCGCCCCATACTGGTATGCAGTAGGTGATAATTGATTTGACCAAAGTGACGTATATCCGGGTTAACAGAGTCTCAGGGGTGATATGTCTTAATGTCTTAAATAACCAGGTTAATTTACGTATACGTCCCACAACCATTTCCACATGAGCGTGCCATGAGAGTCGCTGGACAACCATGACGCCCAGATACTTGGTCTCTGTTACTTTGTTTATAGTAATACATGAACATTGTATCTTAATCGGAAAATCTGGTCCCGGTTGGGTGGAATTGTTGTTTGTGAAAGCTATATAATTGGTTTTGGAAGTGTTTAGTGTTAATAAATGTGAGTTTAACCAGTCTGCGACCTTTATCATGCCCTTTTTCGCTGAGAGGCGTACTGAGTCCCAGCTTTCTCCGGTAAATACAATGGCCGTGTCATCGGCATATGCAACCACCCGTCCGTGTTCCAGTTCCATCTTAGACAAGTTGTTTAAGTATATTAGGAACAATGTCGGAGAGATTACACTACCCTGTGGGGTGCCGAAATGTATCCCAACCTCATCGCTCACCCACTCGCCAACTTTTACCCTTTGAGTTCGACCAATAACATAATATTTCAAAAGAGACAGCGGTTTATCTCTAATACCCACCCTCTCCAGATCATTCACCAGAATGGGGGCAGAAACAGTGTCGAACGCCTTTTTTAGGTCTAGGAAGATCGTGACGCATTTCAGGCCTGTGTCTACATTGCTTATAATATAGGAAGTTAAATCTAAGACCGCATCTTCTGTAGAGGGACCCTGTTGAAAACCATATTGCGCGCAAGACAAGATCTTATATTTCCGTAAATAATTAGTTAGACGGTTATTTATTAGCTTTTCTAAGATTTTTGAGATAGCGGGCTGTATAGAAATTGGTCTATAATTCGACACGTCGTCTCTGTCTCCACCCTTGTATACAGGCGTGATCATGGCTTGTTTCAACGCTGCTGGAAATACACCCTGCTTAAAGCAGAGGTTGGCCATTTGCGAGATTATGGGTATAATTGTTTTATGAGAAATTTTAGGAATTTAGTGGGTATACTATCCCATCCCGGCGCGCTATCTGACTTAAGAGTAAATAATATATTGTGCACTTCTTGTGGGTCAGTGTCTAGCAGCACAAAGGAAGAGACCATTGGGTTTGGTAGTGCGTAACCGACTAGGAGTCGTGGTGATTTATTTTTGTCAATATCTTGTGCTAACGTTCTTCCGACATTTGAGAAATATTTATTTATAAAGTTTACTCCTTCTTTGGGGGACGGGAACGGCTCTAAAAGTTCAAAATTTTGAGTTGTACATGGTTTCCGATTTATAATAGAATTTATGGTTTTCCATAGTTTCTTTGGGTTTTTTAGATTTTTACTGATTTGTTCACTATCATATTTTCTTTTTTCTTTCTTAATTATATTATTGCAGTGGTTTCGGTATCTTTTGTACGTAATTTTTAGAACTTCGTTTTCAGGATCATACCGCAGTTTCCTTTGCATATTGTTTCTATTCCGTATACATCTAAGAATACCCAAGGTTATCCATGGTTTAATGAGACGGTTTCTTTTTGGAACTAGTCTTATTGTGGTAAGAATACCCAAGGTTATCCATGGTTTAATGAGACGGTATCTTCTTGGAACTAGTCATATCGTGGTACTATTGACAAGGCAATATTGTAACTTGTATGCTAGTGTATTAACATTATCTAAAAAATACAAATTTTGAAAATCTAATTGATTCAAAAGCGAGAGGGCATTAATAAAATTAGTGCTTTGTGTGGTTTTGCGACATTTATATAGGTTAGTGGAGTTGGTAAGTTTGACAAAGATCATTGCATGGTCAGTGTCAGTTGTATTCATCACAGAAATTGAAGCAATTTTTTTATCACTTGCAACTTTAAGAATCACGTGGTCTAAACAATTTTCTAGCCTGGTAGGTAATGAGTCCCCTAATATATTATTATACTCTTTGATAATGAGTGACTCGGTAGAAGACCATGTGTTGCCAACATATTTAAATAACCCAACCTATTAGTACGCTCATGTGATAATTCGTCCCGCTTTTGTATTATGTTAATATTTATATCGCCTATTAGTATAATATTTTTGTAGGACTTTATGGAAACTAAATGCTTTTCTAGGGTATTAATAAAAGTATCCGCATTTATGTTTGATGGAGAACGATAGATGCCCAAGATAACTGAGTAATTTATTTTTATTTGCAAGCATGATGCATGAGACAGGCTAATTTCCGTAACGCTCGCCTTGTGTGTATTTTTTACATAAACGACCACGCCGTCACATTTATTTAAATGGTTAATTGTGGTAAATGATCAATATCTATCAATTTTTGGTACAGGTTTAGTAGGGTCCAAGTGACATTCGCTGAGTATGATCACATCCACTTCTAATTTAAGGAAACTCAGAGAAACTAGTTGATCATTCATATTTTTATAAATACTTCTGATATTTTGAGAAATAATTGTCAGGTCTGACATATGTTTTTGAATATCTCTAGTAAAGTTACTAATATCTAGTATGAGCAATAGAGAAATCGTTCAGTTCTTTTAAAGTGGTTAGCGACCTATCCATTATTAACATTTAGAAACATACAGTGTATCCGCGTTGGGCCTACTTTGCAGCTATCCCCGTATTTTGTATATATGTTTGGCGTTTTGGAATATAACCTGTAATATAAATAAGGTTTAATGTAATAAGAGTATGGTATTATATGCGATGTAGTATTTATGTGTGGTGTTTGTTTGAGTGATGAGGTTGGTGAAAATTTGTGTATAATAAGCTTAAATATGTAAACACTATTGATATATGTGTAATATACTCGTATAAATATAGGTTGAGAGGTTTTATGTGTGATTGAGACATTTCTTTGTGAAGTGATTAATTTACTCACATATGAATTTGTACACACGTAAACAATGCTGAATAACAATAAGGTAAGATTATAACTTGACGCACGTACATTTATCCAATGATTTAGCCATTTATCTTGCATTATACTTTGTACAACGGCTTCGTTATAAATTTGGCGGATCATAATCATGTGAATTAGCTCTTCTTTTGTTTCTGTTTTGAGTTTGGGTACATTTTTTATTTCTAAATTACATTTCCGGCTTCCTCGTTGCAGATCTTCAATTATGCTTTCTAGTAATGTTATATATGATTTGTCTTTTTTAGATTGCAGTTCCAATTGTTCAAGTTGTTTTTTAAGATCTTCATTCTGTGCTCCGAGGAAGGTCAACGTATGCTCGATCTTGGTATTAGTCTCCACGAGTGTAGGGATGATTTTCTTCATTTCATCCGCTTGAGCTATTAACATGGATTTAACCATGGAGATCATTTCTTTTTTTAAAGTTTTCAAAATCATCTTCTCTTGGTCTCTTGCTGCGCATTGTAATATTACACAGGGACACATTGGTATCTCGCTTCGCGAGATTTGAGTCCGAGACGGATAAATCTTTCGGAGATGATTGTCGCACGTTCATATTGTTACGTAAATTGATCTATGCAGGAACTCAATAATAGATACTGGCGTAAAACTCTGTTGTTTGCAACCATAAAATATAGGTAGGTAGTAGCGTAGAACAACGAGCCTACTTCACTCAAAGTGTAGATACAGGTGCGATAAGGATAGAATCCTACGCTTCTTATCTAGCGTGTGTGAAGTGTAGGCCCCGCGCTCGCTGCGACGACGTATTTACAGCAAGTTTTTATTTTTTGACACATTGATTTCGGACTTATAGACCACAATATAAAGTAGTTATTTGGACTTTATGCTATTTGAGTATTTTAATAGAACGCGTAACACGTCTGTCCTCAGCCGGGTTCTGAGACGAAGAGGGCTCAATTGCATATTTTATTGAGTTGAATAATATGCGACTCAATTGCATATTATTCAACTCACCTATATCTTATAAAATATAAAAGTTCAATGCCAAGTACTCGGCCTTCGAAACTTAAACCGTCTTATTACAAAAACTTAATATAAACCAGCTTTAAACCAGGGCTAACGTTAGTACGAGCACTAAATCCTGTCCATATTACAAAACTAGAATTAAACCCAGACTACTTTTTTTTTTCTTTCTTCTTGGACTTTCTCGATTAGAGGATTTTGCCAAACTCATGTTAAAATAGTAAAGTTAAGGAATCAAAATTGCGAAAATAAGGAATTCAGAAACGTAGGAAATTAAATTATTATGGATGGGACATGGAATTATTGTTTATTTTGTAAGTAAATAAAAATATAAATAGTTATATATTTATTTATTTTATTTATTTATTTATTTATTGTAACAATAGATTATTTACAATATTTGTATATGCCCTGATTTCCAAACTAGCGTGAGCTGTATGTTGGAAATCAGTTCCTTCCTTAAAATTATTTATTTAGTGTGTACATACTTAAAATATTATGTTAATATAATATAAAATGCATGCGTACCAGCGTGTGTGTGTCTATGTGTGTGTGTGTGTGTGTGTTTTGTAAATATCATTGAATTTAATCCTAATCATTTATTTTGGTATTTCTAATATATTTTCTATCTCGTTGTAATCTAAACCCTTAAGCCACAATTTAATTTTGCTTTTAATTTGATAGTTCGTTAGATGTTTAGTTTTATATATTAGATTAAATTTGTTATAGAGTCTGGGGCAACATTATTATAGTTTCGCTGGGCAACTTGACTTTTAACTCTGGGAACTGGACATTTATCCAATCTTTTGCCCGATGACTTTAAAGAAGGTATAGTAGATTTATGAAACCGACGCATGCACTGATAGAAAAACAATTTTCTTACCGTCAAAACATTGGTCATTTCGTATATTGAATGTGTTGGATGTCGGAATGGTAAGTAAAGAAGTACTTTGAGCACAGCTCTTTACGCCCTTTCGAGTTGTAAGAGATGTGTCTTAGCCGCTGAACCCCACGAGCATATGCAGTAGGTAGACATTCAGCCAATGCCTTGTAAGTTTGTATTAAAAGTGTAGTGTCAGGTATCAGTCTTAGGTCTTTAAAAATGTATATAAGCTTTCTTAGTCGTTTGCTTATTATTGTTATATGTTTCTTCCAGTTTAATTTGTCATCAATTGTTACACCTAGATATTTGATTTCGGTACTTTTAGTTAATGTCGGACAGCTACACAGTGGTGGGAAACTATTTACCATTCTATTACATGGATAGGAATGTGTGATGAACTTGAAATTCTTAGGATAAGATGTCATGGTTTTACTAAAGCAGAGATATTTGGTTTTCTCCACATTAAGAGACAGTAAACTATCCTCTAACCATGCATTCACTTTTGACATGACATATGATATAGACTAAACGAATATTTTACATTTTAATATTGTTAGAAGATATAAATAAGGAAATAGATTTATAAATATCACTATTATTGGATGCTAGTAATATAAGGACAGATGTCGGCTTTGGTATAGAGTTAGAAATTAAGGAAGTAAATAATACGGAATGATTATAACTTAACTAACTTCACGCTGTATCCCTGACGGGGTAGTCAGAGAGGACAGATCGCCAGGCTTCGCGATCCATGCATACTTCTTTCGCTTCTTCGAGATTCATACACGCACGTCTGGGTATCCGAGTACTTTTGATCTTTCCGTTTTTGAGTGGTTCCGTTTTGATCTGCTTACGTGGTCTTCATATGTAAGTCTCGGCCTACCCTGACCTCTTCTACCCTCTGCTTTCGCACAATATATATTCTTCGTCAATCGTTCCTCACTCATTCGTTGTCATGTCCAAACCAACGGAGCACGCCATTTTCCAGCTTAACGCTGACACTTTCATTCAAATCTGCCATATTGCGTATCACTTCGTTACGTATTCGGTCGGCCAAGATAACGCCACACAATTTTCGAAGTGATCGCATCTCCACAGCATTCAATTTACTTTCATGCATCTGCTGACATACCCAGGTTTCGCTACCGTAAAGCAAAGTTGGCACTAGCACTGCGTTATGAATCCCAGTGCCAAGCCAGTCGTGCTTCTTTTACGATGCTTTGTCGCTTTACTAATTGGGACAAAGCACCGTTAACTCTGTTTCCGGCAGCTACACGCCGTTCTACATCCGAATCACATCTTCCATCCGCGCTAAACATACTCCCTAAGTACACAATTTCATTCACTTGCTCTAGACGTTCCTGGTTCTGACGTCATCTCTTTCAAATACTAGAACCTTAGTCTTACTTGCATTCAAGCGAAGACCCTTACTTTCACACTCCTCTTTCATATTTGTGACTAATGCCTGAAAGTCGGTTTCTGATGAGGCCAGGAGCACCGCATTATCAGCGTACAGCAGACAGTTTACTGAAAAGTCACTCAAATTCACACCCATATCACAATCTTTCAACTTCTGCAGGCAACTGTCCAGATACACTATGAACAGCCAGGCGGACATGACACAACCCTGTTTGACGCCTGCACAGACATCAAAAAGAGGTGACACATCCCCCCCTACTCGCACGCAAGCCTTACAGTCCTTATAAAGCGACTGTATTGCCCGCAGCAGCGAGCCGTCCACACCATATCCGGGCAGCAAATCCCACAGAGTTTCCCTCACAACGTTATCAAATGCTTTCTCCAGATCCACAAAAACGCAGAAAACCCTCTGACTAATAGCCAGCAACTTCTTCGCGATCATGCGGAGAGAAAACACTTGATCCATGCAACCTCTTCCACGTCGGAATCCGCATTGAGCCTCCCATAAATACCTTTCAGACTTTTCTTGCATTCTTGCCGTTATAATCTTTGCATACTAGCTAAGCTGACCAAGCTGATCGCCCTGTAGCTGGAGCAGTTTAGGCGCGAGCCTTTCCCTTTGTAGATAGGTACTACAACTGCTATTGGCCAGTCATCTGGGACCTCACCCGTCCGCCAGCACAGTGTCCCAGACGCGCGACCCACCGTACTTGATCATTTCAGCAGTAACTCTGTCTTTTCCCTCAGCCTTACCACATTTCATACTTCTTATCGCTTGTTCAATTTCTTTCATACTAATGACTTCAATGACATTGGGATCCGGAGCATCGAAGTGAGCTCCACTTCCCGACGTGGCATCTCTGTCTTTTCTTGCATACATCTTTCCATAATATTCACTCCATCTCTGCAGGACGTCAGTTTGGTCTGTTAGGACGTCATTGTTAACACTAAGCACTTTATTCATACTGCAGATTGCCGAACAACTCCGGGTCTTGCCTACCTCTTTCCAGAAGAGCCTGGCATTATCCCGGAAATTGGACGACAACCTTTCATCCGCTTTCATTCTGCACCTCTCACGAGCTTCTTCTATCAGTGCCTTCGTGTTAACTTTTTGCAGCTTGTATCTCTCTTTCATATTAAAATCATTCCGCGAGGCTAAGTAGTCTAACCATGCTTTCTTCTTCATTCGAACTGCTTCTTTCACTTCCTCATTCCACCATGCGTCACGCTTATTACTACTGCCTCTTCTCGTTTCTCCACACACTTCTACAGCGGCATTTACCATACTATCCCTAAGGTTCTGCCATACACTTTGACATGATTATACCTGGGACAGGAAAGTATTATGTGGTTCATGTCACCCACTTTCCCGCATTCACATGTATCAGATGGAATGATATTTAATTTTGCTAGGTGGGAAGGGGTACATACATGACCTAGTCTCATTCGTATTAAGGTGGTTGTAGATTGTTTTCCGTGTTTAAATTTAAAAAATCAGGGTTTATTCGGAAGTAAAGTTTCACTGTAGCCTGAGAACTAAACGACCATAACTTTTCCCAGGACTGCTTTAAATATAAAGCTGGCAAAGCTGCCAGATCGTGGTAATAATTTTTGTACAGATAGATGTCACCAGACTCCACGGCATCATTTGCAAGGCTGTCGGCTCTAACAGTGCCTGGAATACCAGAGTGGCTTGGTATCCAGGCAAACGAAACATTTAATTTGTATGAATAGCATTTATAAATAAATTTTCTGATTTCAATTATTAGAGGAAAAACAATTTTACTAGTAAAGGGAAATTTCTGTAAAGCCTGAAGGGCACTTTTAGCGTCCGAGAAAATGACTGTATTTTGAAGTTTCATTATAAATACATTTTCAATCGCTTTTAACAATCCTAAACATTCTCCTGTAAACACAGATGATTCTGGTGGTAATTTAACTTTTTGAATAATATTTTATTTAGAGTGGTAGACCCCTACACCGACATGTCCTGATGTTTGGGATTTGGAAGCGTCTGTGTAGATATGGTTCCAATTATTCCAATTATATTTTATGGTATTAGTGAATGAGTATGGTGCTAAAGGATCAGATTTAAGGATACCTAAATCAAGTCTAATGTCTAGCGGAATAAGTAAGGATTCAAAAGGAGCAGAATAAAGGGGATAAAGGGGTAAATGATGAGATTGAGCTTCAATTGAAGTATATTTTTGGAAGCTTTTAATAAGACATGGGTGATTTTTATGAGTCCAATAATTAGAAGTCTCAACCAGATTCTGGAGTAAGCGGAGTTTATAACGTAAAGGGTGATTTGAGAACTGAAAACAACGCGATAAAAAATTATCTGACAAATACTGGCGACGTAAGTGCAATGGGGGTTCACATAATTCAACCTGTAATGCGTTGTTTGGCGAGGACCTCATTGCCCCCGCTATTATCTTTAATCCTTTCGATTGAACACGATCAAGACATTTTAAAGCAGTAGCATTGCTAGGTTCTAGCAAAAATGAGCCATAGTCAAGTTGACTTCGAATGAGAGCATTGTAGAGCAATTTCAATGAGTAAGGGTGAGCACCCCACCAAACGCCCGAAAGACATCTTAGAATGTTAAGAGATTTTTTACATTTTTGTACAATGTAATTACAATGAGCAATACCAGAAAGTTTAGAATCTAAGATAATGCCTAGGAATTTAACACTATCTTGTGTTTTAATTAATTTATCGTCATAATAGACGTAAATAGGAGGAGGAAGGCGTGTCCTTGAAAATAGCATAACTGAACTCTTATCAGGGGAGATTTCCAGACCATTAGAATCCATCCAACCCTTAAGAAGTTTATGGGAATTGGATAGACAAATGCAGGCTTGACTGATAGAATGGTGTGGATAATATAAAAGCAAATCATCTGCATATTGAAGGACTTTAACGTTTGAATCTAGAGAGGGTTCCAAATCATGGGTATAAATATTATACAAAATAGGACTTAAAACCGATCCTTGGGGAAGACCCTTCTGAGTCACCCGCGGACCGGTCGAAGATCCTTCTAGATGTATATGTCTTTCTGTTAATGATCTCATAATAAAATTTGTAAGAAGGATAGCTACATAACATTTAGAGCAATCAATTTCGTATACAGTATAGGCAAAATAACGTTGTCATATGCCGCTGCAATATCTAGAAAAGCAGCGACCACATGTTCATTGGTAGAAAATGCCAAGCGAATATCAGTTATAAGTATACTGATATTATCTAATGTGCTCCTGCCCCGTCTAAAGCCGAATTGACTATTACTTAATAGGTTATTGCTTTCAATAAGCCATTCCAGACGAATTTTGACTAGGTGTTCAGTGACTTTTATCAAAACTGAAGAAAGAGCTATAGGGCGATATGATGAAGCTGAGGATGAACTTTTGCCAGGTTTGAGGATTGGTAACACTAACTGTCATTTCCATAAGGGAGGAATATCACCTGTTATCATGATAGAATTTACAATATTGAGGTAATACGAAAGATATTCTTCAGAAGCATGTGTTATAAATGAGTATGGAATACCGTCCAAGCCAGGAGCAGAATCTTTTAAATTAGTTAGTACGCCTTTGAGTTCAGAAAGTGAGAAAGGAGCATTGAGATCAGAAAGATTATTAGAAATTTCAGTAAGGTAAGGAAGTAAAAGTTTATCCGGGACTGTTGGAGGGGTCAGTTTTTGTAAAAAGTCATTTTGTAATGAGATAGGCATTGATGTTGGAGTAATTTCCTTGAAAGCTGATCTGAATCTTCTAATGTTTTGCCAAACCATATGAGGTTTGGTATCAGGAGAGATAGTTGAGCAAAATGATTGCCAACTTTCGAACTTTATTTTTTTTAAATAGTTTGCGTGTTTCAGTAATAACACTTGTTAATGCTTCAAAGTTTTGAGTTGAGGAGAATTGGGAGTAAACTAATTCTGCTTTTTTCCTTTTCTTAATCATTTGGGAGCATTCTTTATCCCACCATGGAGGAGAGGGAATAAAACCTTTAGCTCCAGTTTTTATGGGAAACACCTCATTTGCTAGAATGGTTTACTTCAGCTATTTTCATAGTATTATGTCTTACGGTATTCTCCTTTGGGGGAGTGCTGCAGATTTAAATATTATTTTTGTTCTACAAAAGCGGGCTGTACGCGCTATTTATAATTTGGGCCCCAGAGTTTCTCTCCGAGAAAAATTCAAAGAAGTAAATATTCTAACCGTACCATCACAATACATTTTGCCAATCTTATGTATGTCCAGAAAAATCTATCACAGTTTTCTAAACTCTGTGATAAACATAATATAAACACTAGAAATAAAAATAATCTTTCAGTCCACCACAGTCGACTACATAAGATTGGCGATTCTTTCCAGGGTAACTGTATACGCTTTTACAACAAGCTTCCCTGTGACCTGAGAAATTTACCTTTAAATAAATTTTAAAAGTTTATTAAAAGCAAGCTTTGTGAAAAAGGTTTTTACTCCGTTACAGACTATTTGCAGGACAGGGACGCCTGAAAATGATCTGCTGGCAAAGTGAAATAATATTAAATTGTAAATAGGCCATCAAAAAAAAAAGCCTTCCTAAGTTTCTTGCCGGTTCTTCTCAGGTGGGCCGCGTTCCGAACCGGTGGTCGCTTTAAATATTTTAAATAGGGTATGACATTTTGTAAGCGCCGTTATAATGGTCTATGCAAAATAAATTTATTTTTATTTTTTATTTATTTTTATTTTATTTTATTTGCTGTTTCTATGAATGTTTGAGAAAGAACATCGGCACATTTAGATGTATTATCTTGTGTTATTACTGGAAGGTGTGATATTTTATCTATCAAATTGGTTTTAAAGGTGCTCCCAATCAGCATCTTTTAATCTATACTTAAGACGAGGGATTGAATGAGAGAAATATGTATGCTGACGATATTGCGCTAGCAGACGCGGACAGGGGCAGATTGGTGCGACGTGTAAAGGCGTGGGAGGAGACGCTTGAGAACGGCGGTCTGAAACTAAATGTGGCGAAGACCGAGTACTTGGCACTAAACTCGACAGATCCCACATCCGTCCGCATAGGCGGTGATTTGGTCGAGCGCACGGAGCAGGTTAAATACCTGGGATCTGTTTTTCACACGTCCAGTGACATCGATTGCGATGTCAAGTCACGCATTGCTGCCGCGTGGGCCAAATGGCGGGAGATGACCGGTGTCATTTGTGACCCTAAAATGCCGATCCGGTTGAAGGGACAGGTCTACAAAACCATTATTAGACCTGTCCTTTTACATGGCAGTGAGACGTGGCCGATATTGGAGCGACACAAGCAGGAGCTGCGTGTCACGGAAATGAAGATGCTGCGGTGGATGTGTGGGGTCACGGGGATGGACCGCGTGAGTAACTCTCGCGGCAGCCTTCACGTCCGTGACATTGCAGACAAGTTGCAAGAGTGTCGCCTTCGTTGGTATGGTCACGTCTTGCGGCAACCGCCGGGCTACGTAGGTAACAAATGTCTGGCCATGTCAGCCCCGCCGGGTCCCGGTAAGAGGGGAAGACCCAAGAAGTGCTTGACGTCGTAAGGGATGACATGCGTGCCAATGGTCTCACTACAGGGGATGCCGAAGACCGTGCGAAGTGGAGGAGAAAATGTAGGAAAGCGGACCCCGGATGTCGCGAGACGCAACTGGGACAGACGCTCGGATGATGATGATGATAATGAATGAGAGGTATATATAGTCTTAGAAATAGGGAAAAGTAGAATTATTGGAAAATGATCACTACCATGGGTAGAGGTGAGACAGGTCCATGTAATTCTGGAAGTCAAATTAGATGAAGATATAGATAAATCAGGAGCACTTTCTCCTGTATTAGGGTTATTGCGACGTGTACAAGAACCTGTATTGAGTAAACAAAGATTGTGAGTATTTAGTAAATCTATGACTACATTTCCAAAGCTGTTTCTAGAACTACCCCAAGACGGATGATGGCAATTAAAATCCCCAAGTATTATAAAAGGTTTAGGAAGATTAGAAAAAATGTTACTTACTTCACTGAGTATCGAAGAAGAAGGATGAGGTATATAAATTGAGACGAAACAAATATTATTTAAAACGGCAGCAATCACAGAAAAATCATTAGAGTGAGAAGCAATTGGTACATGTGAAATAGATAAATTACGTTTAATGAGTATGGCAACACCGCCATACCCATCAAAACGATCATCTCTGAGTCTGACATAACCAGATACCTTAAAAAGTAAATCTGGTTTAAGTCAAGTCTCCTGGAGGCTAATAATATATGGATTATATTTATTAATTAAATAGATGAGTTCAAATTTTTTAGAAGGGGCGCTGCAACCATTCCATTGCAGTATTGTTTGATCCATAATTAGTGGGCAATGGGCGATATATCATTATTTTCAGAAGCAGTGTTGGACGGTTGGATGAATTTAGATTGTGAAAGTGTTTTCATTAAAGCTAAAATTAATTCCTTAATGGAGGGGTTGGACAACCCCTCATTACCCAAAGGCTTAAGGGCACAGCCGTTCGAAGGTGATGGCATATCATAAATTGTTGTTAGAGATCTATGTGCATCAACATCATAACCTCTAGAAGAAATAACTCTAGGCTTTGGCCTTAGAAACACTGTTTTTTTATGTCCGTGTGTGTTCCTGGGTTTGTACTGAAGGGTTAGGGAGATACGATTTCATTTGGGACTGGGAATTAGAAAAGAGTACAGCATCAGCATATGATATTCTGGAGATTGGTGCGTGTTGCTTTGAGGCCTCTGCATAAGAAATAGAGCTTTTAGCTATTGTTTCTTTTGTCTTTGAAATTCCAGACATTTTTTGCTTGTTGCCATATGAAGACCTCTGCATAGAATACATTGGATATTTTCCTCCTCTACATTACAACTATCACCAGGATGGTCCTGACCACATTTAAAGCATCTAGTACGAGACCGGCATTGGGTTTTGACATGGCCAAAATGACAGCAGTGGAAACATTGTATTGTTGGATATATATATAAACTAACTGGTAGTGCATTGTAGCACATATATATATGTTTAGGCAAAACCTGGCCATCAAAAGTGATTACAACAGACTCAGTTGGTTTTATTTCTGAAGTGTTATTAATGATTATTCTCCTATTTACCCTCCTTACTTTTATGATCTTTCCGCAGCCATATGGAAGGTTAATGTTATTGAGAATGTCATTCTCAGTCCACTTACTTGGGATACCCCTCACAAAACCCATACGTGTCACTGAAAATGTGGGGATGAATGTTTTATAGTTACTATTTTCTAGTATAGGTGAACCTAAGAATAAATTGGCATCTTGGTAAGTTTTGAACTCGATGGATAGTCTGTTCCTCCCTATCCGTTTCAGACTTCCATCAATGATTTAAAAGGATGTTTTTTAAAAAATTACCAAAAGTTACAGGATGAAGCGATACATTTTCATCAGGAGACAGTAACTTTTTCTGAATATGGATGATGTAAGGTGAAATATCAGACTGTATAAACAACAGCCTTGCAATGGGATGAGTAGAAGTCTGATGATTAGTATTTGTGTTGTCAGATGGAACTTCATTCTCAATTTTCTATATGTCTGGTGTATCTGAGTTGCAATGGCAGTCATTATGATCGGTTAATTTATCATTTTTTCGCCTCCTTTTATTACAATGCCTACAGACACCTCGATGAATGGCAATTTTCTTTCGCTTGATGGCACCAACACTGATGGCAGAACAATCAGTATCCATACTGCCATCAGTGTTGATGGCATTATTACTAATGGTAACAGTATATCCAATATCAGGGGCTGTTCCCCCTGGATCCTCAGGATCACCCATAATAAATAAAATAAAAACTTACCCCATACACGGAGCTATGGAGCACAGATATATATATATATATATATATATATATATATATATATATATATATATATATATATATATATAAATATAGCAATATATTACACTATACTACAATATATTAACAAGTATTAGAGACTTACTTACAAGATTAGAATATTTACATAAAAAAAATACCAATCCACAAATAATTACAAGTAATTAATAAACCGCGACCGCCAAATCCAAAGATTCCCGTCCTTCCTCCCCCAGACTACTTAGTACTGTATTAACTTCATGGCATACAATTACAGATAATAAATGGAAATCGTTATTTCATTCATTTACGCAGTTTCGTTTGCCACAATTTTTAAGAATCACTTTTGAATTTTAACTATTATAATATTTAAATACATGAAATAGACTGTTTTGGGTTTTATGAATATGAATAAATATATTTTGTGATTTATATTATTTATTAACTATTGTAAATATTAGTATTTGTAACAGATAATAAATGGAAATCGTTATTTCATTCATTTACGCAGTTCCGTTTGCCACAATGTTTAAGAATCACTTTTGAATTTTAACTATTATAATATTTAAATACATGAAATAGACTGTTTTGGGTTTTATGAATATGAATAAATATATTTTGTGATTTATATTATTTATTAACTAAAACTAACTAACTATAACTATCTTCACGCTGTATCCCTGACGGGGTAGTCAGAGAGGACAGATCGCCAGGCATCGCGATCCATACATACTTCTTTCGCTTCTTCGAGATTCATCAATCGCTTCATACACGCACGTCTGGGTATCCGAGTGCTTTTGACCTTTCCGTTTTTGAGCAATCTGCTCACGTGGTCTTCATATGTAAGTCTCTCGCCTCTACTTTTGAACAATATATATTCTTCGTCAATCGTTCCTCACTCATTCGTTGGACGTGTCCAAACCAACGGAGCACTCCCTTTTCCAGCTTAACGCTGACACTTTCATTCAAACCTGCCATATTGCGTATCACTTCGTTACGTATTCGGTCGGCCAAGGTAACGCCGCACAATTTTCGAAGCGCCGCACAATCTCGACAGCATTCAATTTACTTTCATGCATCTGCTGACATACCCAGGTTTCACTACCGTAAAGCAAAGTTGGCACTAGCACTGCGTTATGAATCGCCATGCGTGCTTCTTTTACGATGCTTTGTCGCTTTACTAACTGGGACAAAGCACCGTTAACTTTGTTTCCGGCAGCTACAACGCCGTTCTACATCCGAATCACATTTTCCATCCGCGCTAAACATACTTCCTAAATACACAATTTCATTTACTTGCTCTAGACGTTCCTGGTTTACCCTATACTCGCATTTTGTTCTTACGTCACCTCTTTCAAATAATAGAACCTTAGTTTTACTTGCATTCAAGCGAAGACCCTTACTTTCACACTCCTCTTTCATATTAGTGACTAATGCCTGAAGGTCGGCTTCTGATGAGGCCATGAGCACCGCATCATCAGCGTACAGCAGACAGTTTACTGTAAAGTCACCCAAATTCACACCCATATTAAAATCTTTCAACTTCTGCAGGCAACTGTCCAGATACACAATGAACAGCCAGGCGGACATGACACAACCCTGTTTGACGCCTGTACAGCCATCAAAAAGTGGTGACACATCCCCCCCTACTCGCACGCAAGCCTTACAGTCTCTATAAAGCGACTGTATTGCCCGCAGCAGCGAGCCGTCCACACCATATCCGGGCAGCAAGTCCCACAGCGTTTCTCTCACAACGTTATCAAATGCTTTCTCTAGATCCACAAAAGCGCAGAAAACCTTCTGGCTAACAGCCAAAAACTTTTCCGCGATCATGCGGAGAGAAAACACTTGATCCATGCAACCTCTTCCACGTCGGAATCCGCATTGAGCCTTCCATAAATACCTTTCAGACTTTTCTTGTATTCGTGCCGTTATAACCTTTGCATACACCTTACTAGCTAAGCTGACCAAGCTGATCGCCCTGTAGCTGGAGCAGTTTAGGCGCGAGCCTTTCCCTTTGTAAATAGGTACTACAACTGCTACTCGCCGGTCATCCGGGACCTCACCCGTCCGCCAGCTCAAGTTGCATAACAGACATAGTGTGTCCCAGACACGCGACCCACCGTACTTGATCATCTCAGCAGTAACTCTGTCTTTTCCCGCAGCCTTACCACATTTCATACTTCATATCGCTTGTTCTATTTCTTTCATACTAATGACTTCAATGACATCGGGATCCGGAGCATCGAAGTGAGCTCCACTTCGCGATGTGGCATCTCTGTCTTTTCTTGTATATATATAATAATAATTTATTAACTATTGTAAATATTAGTATTTGTAACGTTATTTTTTCGATGTTGCATAAATCGACAACAAGCGTGAAATGGAATCAATGGGGTGGGGTAGTTTAAGCCGCGAAACTTTGTAAAAAAATATTTTGAATTGTTGTCCACTATATTTATGTACTTTCACATTCACATAACATGGATCAACAAAAAAGAAAAAGAGGAGAAAATTGGACTCCTGAAGAGAAAGTAAGTAATTGTATAGTTAAATTCAGTCTAAAAAGTCAATGATAGTCCACACACATTCCTAATAGGTAATTTCTAACATCTATTCTAGGAAATACTACGTCAACTAATTTCCAACTCTGTTCAAATATTAGACGATAAGTCGACCAAAACACTAGTTACGTTAGCAAAAATGAAAGACTGGAAGAAAATATCAAATACTTTCTATTGTTGATATTGTCTGTTTTATGTTAATACATACATACATATTGTCACGCCTTTATCCCCGAAGGGGTAAACAGAGGCACACTAGACGCCTACACTTCACCGTATGCATTTTTGTCCCACATAAGTGGTGGTGAACCCATTGCCGTGTTGAAATGGACAGGCGCAGGCTGCGGCGACCTGCTGTTGAAATTTTTTAAGCCGCCCATAAGGCATTCAACTTGGTTTAACGACTGCCATTTTATTGGCAACCGGGATTAACGGCTTAACATGCCTTCCGAAGCACGGATCTGGGGTGGGTCTAAAGGGCCAAATAAATTTAATAAAAATGTGTCTATATTTGTGTGTATTTATATCTAAAGTCCTTATCACTAAATAATAGTGGATTCATTGGAATACGATGTCTGTTCGGTTGCCGTGACGTTTCTACCAGCACCATGTCTTCCAAATCCATTAAATCGATCATATTTACATCCAATTTTTATTAGATGTCGTAAATACTCGTAGTTCAACATGAGAAAATGAAATATAACCTCAATAGGAGAAAATATGAAGTTTGACAGTTTAGTACCGAAGTTAAACTAGGCGTAGCACGAGACCATCTTTAGTACCATAGTTAGTCCGGGACTAAGCGTTAAACCTGTTTTTGTAATAAGGATATTTTTAATACCGGGATTAAACCAGGTATTAAGTCCAGTACTATCTTTAAACTATGTTTTGTAATAACACGGGATATGTCGAAGACGGATAACTTTCATTTTTATTTTAATTATTTTATGGCCTGCTTACTAAAACCATTTAGCAAAATCTTATTTAAATCATATTTCTTCAATCGTATGTTTTAATTTTGTCCTGTCCAGTCCTTTGTCGATGTCAAGTCCAGTCCTAGATCCTGTGTCCTTGCACCGTTAACGTGGTAGGAGCGTTATTAAGGCTCTCCGTGGAATTAGCGTGGCAAGATGTAAAATTACATTTTACTACAATATATTACTGTCTTTCACTTTAGCACGTTTACACAACTTTTATGTCTAATAAACTACCATTTTTACACGTATAACAAGATTAATGCACCAGTTTTGAGAAATAATATACAGCAAGCGCCTATTGACCAAGTTCTCGCGCACAGACCGAGAACTTGCCACTAAACTATACAGATCCCATACCCGTCCGCATAGGCGGTGATTTGGTTGAGCGCACGGACGAGGTTAAATACCTGGGATCTGTATTTCACACGTCCAATGACATCGATGGCGATGCCAAGTCACGCATTGCTGCCGCGTGGGCCAAGTGGCGTGAGATGACCGGTGTCATTTGTGGCCCCATAATGCCGATCCTGTTGAAGCAACAGGTCTATGAAACCATCATTTACATGGCAGTGAGACGTGCCCAATATTGGAGCGACACAAGCAGGAGCTGCGTGTCACGGAAATGAAGATGCTCACGGAGAAAGACCACGCGAGGAAAAATAAAAAAGTAAATCTTAAGAAAGTAAATGTTAACAAATTAGACAAATTTTCATACATTATTGTACAAATTAATAAACGACAAGATATAGAAATGCAAATAAGGGTGCTACAGGGGTTCGAAGTATGTCACAGGCGAAGCCGCGGGGCTCAGCTTGTCATTGATATGGAGTTTCCGTCTAATGTTTATTCATAAACGCACCTTCAAAATATATATACGCACAAAATACACACACACATTTAAATAGTTACATACTACATATAAGCACAAACATAAATTAACGTAATATTAATATCTTAGATTTTTTAAATAGTAGTTCATCCAAATTCTCTGCCATCATTGTGAATTAATAAATCAGTGTACCTACATTGCTTTAATGTTGTCAGTTGTGTAAATTCATACACCGACCATTACACAGTCTGATTAAAGAATCTACATAGTTCGTGGTTGTCCTCTAACAATATTTACAAACATGATATTATTGATAACTTTTATTACTATTATATTTTTATATTTAATAGTGAATTGGATACGTTTGCTTAAAGAATGTAATAGGATTAATATCAATGGTCCCACACCGTTGCCGATATTAGGAAACGCTCATCAGGTGATTGTTACATCTACAGGTATGATTTTTATCCTATTATTATGTATTTTCACTATGGATATTGCACCGGTGTAAATGGTGTTCCATTTAAAGGACTTCAGTAGTGTGAATAAGAGAAAGATAGAATAGAATGATAATATATAAATTTATATATAGGGATGTAATAAATAGCGCATAGTAAAAAGTTGATTTCAAAATGCTTTCGTTTTCCTATATATGCCTCCTACAACATTACGTTTGATCTTGAACCACCACAACCGATATTTAAATATTTCATTACCATAAAGGCCATAAGACCTTTTAGCCCTTTTGTTACCACCTCACTAAAAAGGCAACGGGTTCAAAATTTCTTCCAAATTTAACATCTAAAATAGACACAGTTTATTAAATTTTTTCGGCCCTTTAGACCCACCCCAGTTCTGTGCTTCGGAAGGCACGTTAAGCCGTTGGTCCCGGTTGCCAATAAAAGGCAGTCGTTAAGCCAAGTTGGAGGACCTATGGGCGGCTTAAAAAATTTCAACAGCAGGTCGATGCAGCCTGCGCCTGTGTATTTCAACACGGCAATGGGCTCACCGCCTGTTACGTGGGACGGAAATGCATACGGTGAAACGTGGGCGTTAAATATGCCTCTGCCTACCCCTTCGGGGATAAAGGCGTGACAATATGTATGTATGTAAAATATTTTCTTAATGTCATCAATCTCTCGTGGATTCGCTCGTGGCCCCGCTGACTCAGTGTTCTGTAAAGGATCACTGCGTTAAGCAACATTCGCTATAGGTGGTCCTTGGATGGGTGACCACTTTGTGGAATTTAGATTTGAGAGCATTTTCCGTGCTTCGGGAGGCATGTTAAGCCGTTGGTCCCGGTTGCCAGTAAAATGGCAGTCGTTAAGCCTAGTTGAAGGCCTTGGGCTGTTTACAAAATTTCATTAATTTTGTCCTCCAGCAAGGACAAACACTCAATTCGGTAGAGCGGGAGTGTGGTGGTTTTGTTCTTGAAAGGAGGTAAAACTACAGACTCATCTCAATTCTGAGCCACAAATACAAGTTGTTCTCAAGAGTAGTCACAAGGACACTAACGACGGGGCTAGTCCAAGTCCTAAAAGTTGTCTTTGACGGATAAACTCAGAAATAAGGCCATAAGCCCGAGAACAAGAGTGATCGATATAGCAGGCAGAGTAAGTGCGTTAAAGTTACAATGAGATGTCCAAGTCTGTAACGGTAAACGGGGGGCCAGAATAACCTAGAAAAGGTCGCAGGGAGAGACTGGATACTGTAGACGCCATTCCGTATATTGTGGCGTAAATTGGGAGAGGCCTGCGTACAACAGTAGACAGCCATATGCTGATTTGATTGATTTATTGGATAAATTTTGGATAAATTTAAATTATTTGCAAAAAATCACATTATTTTTTCTGGTGTTTTCTATCCTAATTGAGAAAAGCTCGCAGCTATAACAAAAATACTAATGTTAAAAATTTCAAGTAATCCCCCACGTCATCTGAAATATTATCATACTAGATGTGCCCCCGGCTTCGACCGTGATAACTTCCATCCCCTATTTTACACCCTTAAGGTAGAATTATGGCAAATCCCAATTTCCCATGTAAACTTTCCACCCCTATTTTATTACCTAATAGGTAAAATTTTGCTTAATCGCGATACACGTACCTTTATTTGTAACCACTAACAGGTGCGAAATTACATGATAATAAGTTTGAAAATGAGGAACTTCCATATTACAGTTTATCACTTTGTTTTACCCCTATATGGGTGAAATTGCCAAAATTTATTTCTTAGTGGGTTACGAGTTTTTTTTTGGCGGAGGTCAGTGAGTCAACCCGTAATTTATGAATTATATATTGGTTTATATTTTGTCGCAAGTCTTTTGTTTAAGTTGCATCAAAAAAATATGCACGTTATGCTAATAAACGTTTTTACATAGCCGTTCACGGTAGGTATTGGAAAATACACACAAATTCTAATGTTTGCTTGTTAATATATGTGTTTTTATAATTTGCTTCTTTTGTTTTTATTGCTTCTAAAATTAGAGTATGATAATTAAAATTTAATGACATCCTCAATCAACTTAAGTTGACCTCTCTATCAACATCAAAACAAAACATTATTACTTTCATCGTAAATATTACGCAACGCACTATATATGGACTTTATATAAATAAAAATATTTTAAAACTTTAGTAAATATTTACTACTAAATATTAGTTTTGTGATTAATTTGCGAAGTTGTTTCAAGATATGGATGAAATATTTTAAATATATTTTTTTTAACACGAACAGAGTGCTAAACCAGGCATGGGCAACCTTTGTTAGCTGAGGGCTTAATGCTCCTGCTCCTGGAGAGAACCAGATAATCCAGGGGATTTTCTGGTTCTCTTCTCGGGGGCCAGAGGGCAAAGCCTAAGATATTAGGAGTAACACGTGCCCGCAGCACGTCACTCTGATAACTGCAGTGTTGGAGCACCGGGCGAGCACCAGATGGCACCCATGGCAGCGAATTAAGACGTACCGCCTGAATTAGGCCATGTACAATACCACAGCTGGAAGTGACACCCACAATACACGCTTCTACCTATCGAAGCTCCGACGCTGCCGACCTAGGCCAGTACCACATCGTGGTAATGGGATGAGCTGCCGGGTATTGGTACGGCGACTAACAAATGCAGCGTTAAGCACTGAACTCGTTAGTCGTAGCTCCAAGGTACACCAGCGGGTCCAGTGGAAGGAAGGAAGACACAAACTGCCATCGTGGAGTTTTTATAGCCTAAGAAATAAATAATATGTAGTTATAAATAAAATGACTCGTATAATTATGACAATAAATCGAATTAGAAAATTGGGCTCCTCTTTACATAAACATATGTATTTCTCTCTATCGAATGGTTCATAAACACACTGAGCATAATCTGCACCATAAAACAACTGCAACTTCGGTACGAATAAGCACTATTGACCCAATAAAATAGTGATGATCAAAAAGTCTAAGCAACACGTTATCGAACTTTTATAAGACTTTTATATTGTAATTTATATTATTGTAAACATTAGTGAGAAAATGTTTTTTTTAATTAATAACAAAACCATCCACTGAATCCGTTTTAAGCTTGTTTTGACGAAGATTTTCCTGGTGGCTGCTTACGCGCCACTATCTTCGTCGCACGCGAGTGAGCTAGTGAAAAGTGAAAAATCTTTATTCATGTAGGTCACAAAGTAACACTTATAAACGTCAAGATTATTGCTTCTACATTTACATTTACTGCCAGATTCGCAACGCAATAGGTAGAGCCTGAGGAAGAACCTGGCAATAAAACTCATGGCCACTCTTTTCTAACTGCCAGTAATTAAATTAGTTTTATTTACATGATATTTGAACAAATTATATAGTAATGAGTCTTTACAAAACAAACCAAATCAAATCAAAATGAGAGCGTTTCTAGTTGCCGCCAGTTTAACAATTTAAAGGTAGCCCACCCTTAGAAGGAAGACTCCGGCAAGAAACTAAATGGCTGCCATTTTAAAATGCAGGTATGGCTTACAATATTAAACTTACATTGCTCCTTTGGAGTTACGTGAGAACAGTCGACTAAACTTAATTTGCCTTTAATATAAATAGTTTTATTTGTAATAATTGCTATAACAGCTATGAGCTGACCAGTCCCAACAGACGGCACCCGTTCACGGGTATGACGCATATATCAGCCATCGCCCTACTCAACCGTATTATAGGGAATAAGGCGACCCGATACATGCACCACCACTGCCAGGTCACTTAGGCGAGCATGACATACTCAAACTGCACAGCAACCATCATGTCAATTTCAAAATTTATAAAAAGCTATGTGGACGGTGCTCACACAATAACAAACTCAAATTACATATAATTATATTAGTTAACCTGACGTTTCAGATCACTTATGTTGAACAAATGTACATTATATTTATAATGTTTCTTTATTATTATTATTAATTATATTTGTATATTTATGTGTGTTGACTTAGAGCGACTTACACCCATGCATTTTTATCATTTATATAGTCTGAAATTTTATAATATGCCTTGTTACACAATTTGGCCTTGACTGTTGTCTTAAACATATTTATTGACAATATTCTAATTTCATCAGGAAGTTTGTTATAGAATCGTATACATTGCCCCATAAAAGAATTGCTGATTATTTCGAGACGAGTAGAATGTAATACAAGATTATCTTTATGCCTAGTGTTTACATTATGTATATCACTTTTTTTAAGAAATGTGTCTATGTTTTTGTGCACATAAAGTAAATTCTCATATATATATTGTGATATAACGGTAAGAATATTAAGGTCTTTGAATCTTTCTCTTAGAGATACCCTGGGACCAAGCTGGTATATTGCTCTCACAGCTCTCTTCTGTAAAATAAATATCGTATTAATGTCCGCTGAGTCTCCCCAGAGAAGAATTCCGTATGACATAACGCTATGGAAATAACTGAAATAAACTATTCTAGCCATTTCAACATCAGTGAGCCGTCTTATTGTTTTTACTGCATATGCAGCAGAGCTTAATTTGTCTGACAATTTTTCTATATGTGGTCCCCACTGCAACTTTGAATCAATAGTTATACCCAAAAACACAGAAGCCCCAATAGTATCCAACCCTGATCCATTAAGTTGCACATTGGTTGCCACCTGTCTCACATTAGGTGTCGAAAACTTAATTACTTTAGTTTTTTTATCATATAAAAGAAGATTATTCATGTTAAACCAATGAACAACTTTTGAGAGTGCACTGTTAACATCGTCATAATTAATGATTAATTGTCTATTAATTTTAAATGTCAAAGAGGTATCATCCGCAAACAGCACAATCTCATGTTTATCCCCAACATAGTAAGGTAAGTCATTAATGTATATCAAAAAAAGAAATGGACCAAGGATTGATCCCTGTGGAACACCCATTACAACTGGAGATCCTGCTGATCGTTTACCGTTTACTTCAACCCTCTGAATTCTATTGCTTAAATAAGAAGTCATAAGGTCGAGAGCTTTATTTCTGATACCGTAGTGGCGTAATTTCTTTCGTGATGAACTCTAGTGGACTTCTAGGAGAGTATGAGAGAAGCTCTAAATGTGGTACAAGGAAATGAAAGACTTATAGTGTGTAGAGACTTAAATGAATGGGTGGATAACGCTCGCGATGGATTTGAGTCGGTACTCGGGAAGTATAGAGACGAAGTATAGAGCGAAGTATAGAGACAAAAGAAAAAAAAATTATGACTGCCTCTGTGGCGCGGTGGGAGTGCATCCGACTGCTACGCAAGAGGTCGTGGGTTCGATTCCCACCCAGGATAAAACTTTGTGTGATGAGCACGATGGTTTATTCTGTGTCTGGGTGTTATTTATCTATAATATGTATGTATTTAGAAATATATAAGTATGTTTATCAGTTATCTAGATCCCATAACACAAGCTATTATTAGCTTACTGTGGGCTAGTAAGCGCTGTGTGAAAAGTGTCCCACAATATTTATATTTATTTATTTATTAAAAGGGTGAACGACGCTGGCAAGCTTATGCTGGCATTTTGTAAGGAAAAGGATTTGTTTATGGCGAACACAATGTTTAACCACAAACAAATTAATATGTATACGAGGAGATGTATATTGCAGAATAAGAGGCAAAGCTAATCGTACAAATCGTAAATTAATCGTTCTTGTTCTATAGGATCCATGGTTACAATGGGTGTGCCGCAAGGCTCGATACTTGGACCATTCTTGTCCCTCATTTATATGAATGAGTTACCATTTTATGAAGGGGACAGGAATAGGATTGTTTTGTTTGCATTGATTTTTAAAATTAACAAACAATTAGATAACTATTCATTTTATGTTATTCGGGTCTTTTTCGCGTAATAGTTTAACTTTTTTCACCTTTAGACGTGAATGTGTAAACATTATTAGGACGAAACTCAGACTTGGTGGTGTATCGGAGGGGTACATGGCATTACTGCGGAACTTTTTGGAAGGAGGCTATTTGGTAAACCATGGAGAACATTACCTCCAAGTGGATGGTTGTGCCATGGGAAGCCCTATAGCACCGGTCAAAGCGAATATATGGATGGAGCATATCGAAACCCTTATTGATTACCACTCACAAGGGGTACGTCTATGGATACGGTACGTGGACGACGTGTTCTGCTTCATGAAAGGCGAAGGATCTGGGGTTGAAAATGCAACGCGTTTAGATGCTCCAGGAATGGTCCTGGAGCATCTAAACGCGTTGCATTTTAATCTCAAGTTTACCTACGAGTTGGAGAGTGAAAGGTCATTCCCTTTTCTGGACGTTAAGGTTATGGTGTGTAAGGATGGATCACTGTTTATAGAAAGCCAACGCACACCGTCAAGTACATTTACGCTGCGTCGCACCATCATCCCTGACACCTACGTTCTGTGGAGACATCTCTAAATAACAGGGTTCATGCACTATGTAACCAAGAGTTTTTGGGTGATGAACTGTCCCACATACGGAAGGTACTATTAAAAAATGGGTACAGTGTGAGAGAGGAACGTCCAATTTGAAAGTATAGGGGAAAGCAACGTGACGTCTCCAGGCTGCCGGCATTTTTACCCTACAACACAGGAGTAACGGATAATATTTGTACGATTTTCAAGGCATACTCAATACATTTTACTCCTATATCAAAGGTGTCTCAGCAAGTGAGAAAATCAAAAGACACTATTCCTTACCAGACACCGGGCGTCTACAAAGTAAACTGCAGCTGTGGAAGCTCCTATATCGGTCAAACATAGCAAACAATCACAGAACGTGTGAAGGAGCACATAGCAGCGGACAAAAAACACTGAACGGAGAAATCTGCGATCGCGGAGCATTTGTTGCTACCTATCGGGTTCAAATTGCTGAATGGAGTTACATGCACCAGAAGTTCTATCCACTGAACGCCATTAGAACCCACGGATTGTTCGTGAGGCGGTTGAAATTAAGAAGCGTTACAATTTGAAACGCGATGGTGGATACAAGCTTTCCTCCACTTGGAATCCGGTAGTCAAGTCAAGTCAGTCACAAACCGCCAAATGGACGCCATTTCAGATGTCGTGAGTGCAGTGTGCCGCGGCCCTAATGACTGTTTGTAAAAAAGATGTGGGTACCTGACGAACGTACAAGATGATGACGCCCGCCGCTTTTCCCAGTCTACTCGTGACCACAGCTATTGCAATATAGCCGAAACGTCGAGAGGTGATAAAAAGTTAAAATATTACGCGAGAACGACCTGAATAACATAAAATACATAGTATAAGTCGTGTGAGTTTAAAAACAGAATTAGATAACTATGACGATGTAAACAATCACGAGAGTAGTTCATTGGTTCAGCTCAAATAATCTTTACCTAAATGAAAATAAAACTAAACGTATTAAACTTACTCTACCAAATGTAACACAAGTTGTTCAACTGAATGGCCAAGTGCTAGAGTTTCTGAAATCAACTGTGTTCCTCGGTATAACTTTTGATGCCAATTTGCAGTGGGGCCCAGACATAGAAATGACGGTCTGAATGAATACGCTTTAAAAGAAAGAAAGAAAGAATCGTTTATTGGTGCAACACAAAAGTAAAAGAGAGAAGGTACATATTTTATTTCCTGTATACACATAAGCCTTCAGATATATTAGCATAGATTCAAGTGTATATGCATATGCACACACACACACACACAGTCTCTCTCTCTCTCTCTCTCTCTCTCTCTCTCTCTCACACACACACACATACACACACACAAGCACATACAAGCACTAGTACAGTACAGTTCAGGATTTATAAAGATCAGGATTCAAACAGGATGTGGATACGGCTAGAATGGTTTACTTCAGGTATTATCATAGTATTATGTCTTACAGTACGGAGTACAGGAGTACCTTTGGGGGCAGATTTAAATAATATTTATTATTTAGGTCCCGGAGTCTCTCTCCGAGAATATATATATTTAAAATATTCTAACCGTAGCATCACAATACATTTTTGCCAATCTTATGTAAGTCCAGAAAAATCTATCACAGTTTCCAAAACTCTGTGATAAAAATAATATAAACACTAGATATAAAAACAATCTTTAAGTAGACCACAGTCGACTACATAAGATTGGCGATTCTTTCCAGGGTAACTGTATACACTTTTATATCAAGCTTCCCTGTGACCTGAGAAATTTACCATTAAATAAATTTAAAAAGTATATTAAAAGAAAGCTGTGTGAAAAAGGTTATTACGCTGTTGAAGACATGTTTACAGGACAGGGACGCCTGGAAATGATCTGCTGGCAAGGTGAAATAATATTAATAATCATAAAATATATAATTATAATATTAAATTGTAAATAGGCCATCAAAAAAAAGCTCTCGTAAGTTTCTTGTCGGTTCTTCTCAGGTGGGCCGCGTTCCGAACCGATGTTCACTTTAAATAATATTATTTTTTTTCCTCTAGTTTTAGTGTATGACATTTTGTAAGCGACGGTAATACGCTCTATGCAAAATAAAGACATTTTTTAATTTTTTTTTTATCCTTTGCTGTCTTTGTAATTTCCGGGCCTGACTACCGGTTATACTACTTCCACGTTCTGGGTGTAACTCAGCTGAATCCCTTGTGTTGACGTAACGCTACCAAAGACGACAAATTTAGTTTCAATTTTTAGTGCCGAGATACCGTAGGTAGGTAGATTTCTTCACTTGGAGCATTACTACTGCTCTTTGAATTTCATCACTAGTCAAATGGCGTCGCTCCATAACAGAAAAAACGTCTCAGAACCACAGATTTAGAAGAGCTCAGCACTTAGTTTTTAAAAAAAGTTATTAAAATACTCGTTAAAAAGACAGAACTGAGATAAATATGTAAATGAAGAAAAGTAATCAAGCGGGAAAATTTAATCTTTTATTTTTTGAAAAACAAAATGCAGTCTAGGATTTCCATTTCTTTTTAAAATAGCCAAAATGACTTTTCAAACGATCATTCAACGATTATTCTGGGACGCGTTAAGCACTTAACAGAGTAAAAATAACGCAAAATAATAAACGCTAAAAATGCCTTACATTATTATGAAAAAAAGCTGATACTCTAACACTACTGGACCGATATTAACCAAAAATTGCAAAGAACTACTACCAAGAAATGGGCTTTCAAATGAGAAAACCGCATAGAAATCGGTCCGTCAGTTTGAGAGCTACAATGCCGTGTTAAGTTATATAGTAAGCTAGTATGTTATCCTTAAGAGATAGACAAGTGCCATAGCGGACCTACATAAGATATACAATTCCACCTTCCACCACATACATTATTTTGTTATATCTCAAAAGGCTTATTCTACGTTTTCGTTGAAAGTTTTAAGATGATATATTTTTTCCGACATAAAAATACCAATTTTGTTCTCAAAACTGTCTTGTAACTTTTAACTGTGTTATTCTACTTCTATGACTAAAGAAGCAGGATAATACGCAAACCTCCGAACCCCTTATGCGAGGGCGCGATGTGGCGCAACAAAGTCTGTCGTGAGCCCTGGGGTTATCCTTCCGAGGACCTGGGACGCCTGGCCACACTCAAACAAAATTTCATAACATTCCTATCCACGCGTAAAACAGGCAGATTGCGTAGTGAAATGCAAGCACTTCACTGGGACATAGAGGCTGCAGCGCAGTTTTACTTGGAACTTCCACTCTGAAGAGGGACCGGGGCAGAGCCACACGACAGGCTGATTTAATTGAATTATTGATTGCATTATATTAGTTACATCTCATCAATTACATCTCAGAGTCAAGATTGGTTTCGATTGTCTCTCAGAGTCAGACTTGATATAGATATTTTCAGCGTTGTAGGAAACTGTTGTGTTAGACTTTATAGGGGTGTCTACACAGAAATGGAGAAATGGCATGCGGGAATATTTGTGTGGCGCCATGCTCAACTATCAAGTATGATTAAAATCTTCACTAGTGTTTTTTTGTAATTATTTGATGGCCTGGTTACTAAGACTTTTTAGCGAAATCTTAATTCATATTCCTACAATCTTCTTCCTTATTATGTAAAATGTCCCCGTCCTCTACGTCTTAGTCAAGTCTAGTCGTATGTATAGGTCAGTCTCACCTCAGTATAATGGTAGTTGTTATAATGTTTTCAGTGGATTTTACGCGGCAAGATAAAAAATAGCATTTTATTGCATACTAGCTGTCCCGCCCGGCTTCGCCCGTGACGTACTTCGAACCCCGTGGCACCCTTTCAATCTCGTATTTTATTAATTTCACAATAATGTATGAACATTTTCCAAGTCATTGATTACTTCACCGCTCTCCAGTACCTACCTACGCCCGCACGGGCCGGCCGAATTATGGTTACCTACATGAAATTAATTTCTTTGCGCTTTAAAAATGAAAAGTAATCAGCTGAATCCCTTGTGTTGACGTAACGCTACCAAAGACGACAAATTTAGTTTCAATTTTTAGTGCCGAGATACCGTAGGTAGGTAGATTTCTTCACTTGGAGCATTACTACTGCTCTTTGAATTTCATCACTAGTCAAATGGCGTCGCTCCATAACAGAAAAAACGTCTCAGAACCACAGATTTAGAAGAGCTCAGCACTTAGTTTTTAAAAAAAGTTATTAAAATACTCGTTAAAAAGACAGAACTGAGATAAATATGTAAATGAAGAAAAGTAATCAAGCGGGAAAATTTAATCTTTTATTTTTTGAAAAACAAAATGCAGTCTAGGATTTCCATTTCTTTTTAAAATAGCCAAAATGACTTTTCAAACGATCATTCAACGATTATTCTGGGACGCGTTAAGCACTTAACAGAGTAAAAATAACGCAAAATAATAAACGCTAAAAATGCCTTACATTATTATGAAAAAAAGCTGATACTCTAACACTACTGGACCGATATTAACCAAAAATTGCAAAGAACTACTACCAAGAAATGGGCTTTCAAATGAGAAAACCGCATAGAAATCGGTCCGTCAGTTTGAGAGCTACAATGCCGTGTTAAACCCCCAGCCCGCCGCACCATTACGTTTCGGTCGCCTGTTGCTAGGCGAGATGCGCCGACTTAAAACTTGCAGATCCTGTAAATAATTTCATGTTAGGTACTACTTAGACTTTTTTGATGTCTTGTGTGCATTTATCTGTTCCAGAAATTTTGAAGCTCAGCCAAGAACTTACAAATAAATACGGTGATCCATTTAGGGTTCACTTATTCTCTGAAATTATTGTACTTATGGCTAACCCGAAACATATTGAGGTAGGTACTAACATTTTATGGTATTTTATAACTTATATTATAAAAGTCAATACTTTTATACTGTTAGATAGATAAAGATTTTTTTTCCTATCACGAATTTCGAACTGGAGATGAGATCGATATTTTTGTACAGTCATCAACGAAGTCGCTTAGCATAACGGAACTTAATCTGCTAGTCTAAAATTTTAATAACTAGATGATGCCCACAGCATCGTATGCGTTGTGAAGTTATAAGTACTTAAAAATGAAAAGTATTAATAGCATATTTGTGTAAATAGCTTTCAAAAAACCGCTTTATAATTGATGGTTTTTTAAAGTATTAAACTGGATGTAGTATGTTATTCTTATAAGATAGGCATATGTCGTCCCGGACTTTTTTGTAGAACTACAGTAGATACACAATTGCACCATACATTATTTTGTTATATCTCAAAGGGTTTAGGTAGCGTTTTTGTTGAAAGCTCCCAGACGGCTTATCTTTTCCGACATCTCCAACAAATATCGTTATAGTTTGGTCAATGTATACAAAAACTTAACAAATTATACATAAAAACCTTCTGTAAGAATCACACTAACTATTGAAAAAACCGCACCGTAATTCGTTTCGTAGTTTTAAAGATCTAAGCATACATAGGGACAGACAGCGAAAAGCGACTTTGTTTTATAATACTCGTATGTAGTGATACTATATCATTGTCTAAAGCAGACTCGGCACCCTGGTTATACTGTTTCTATAAGTATCTACGCCACAACTTCCTCCATCTATCAGCTGGTGCGCACCACCTTGCTGATGACGTTACTTTAGGCCCTGGAGATCCAGGTGTGGTTTATCACTTACCACTTACTATCGTTTAATATTAAAAATATGTTAGACTATTCCATTATTTTTGGAACTATTCAACTGTTTTTGTTTTTAAATTAAGAACTTTGCTGTTTCAGCCAATATTGTCACATATGGATTTTATAACAAAAGGAACATCATATAGGTTTCTGGACTGTTGGCTCGGGCAAGGTCTACTCACCTCCACAGGTAAAATATGGATATTTTTTTTAACTGAAAGAAAGCGCCGCACCGTGGATTTTACAAAGACTTCACAAATGCATTTTTTTTTCATTCATGGTTACTTTTTCAAATTAATGTTCGTTTATTTGGAATGATCAGATTTAAACAGGTATGTAATGTACCTGCTTTTTTATTATAAAACTAGCTGACTAGTCGCTTATAACAATTACAAAAAAATATGAAAGTTTGCCCGACTTGTTGACATTAATGGTTACTGCTCTGCTCTCCTGGGTAGAAGCGTGATGAAATATAGCTTATAACCTTTCTCAATAAATGCTATCCAACACAAAAACATTTTTTGAATTCCGTCCAGTAGTTCCTGAGATTAGCGCTTGGCAACATATTTTCACATTTTGCTTGACACAGACCGATTGTCTGTATTAGAAGAAAGATTGAATTTAAATATAATAAAATAAAATAAGTACGTAAACATTGACACTGTAAGTTTTTTATTTTTAAGCAATATATTATGGAGTACCTTGGTATATAGTGCTTTAGAGTAAAGACCGTATATAATAAGGTTATTAAAACACACACAGTAAGATTCTGACTTATGTGTAAAATTGCTATAATATCGTTAAAAGGCGTTAATGGTACGGGTAAGAAAAAAAGTCATTTTTGACTCAGTATCGATTTATAATACCTATATGTGGGATCGGTGTTGAACAGAAAGTCAGAGATCTTGATAACACTGTATTTTAATTTTAATAGCATCTATGATTATAATAGTACAATCGTTACACGTCTTCACTTGACTCGCTATCGTCGTCCGTCCTACAACCAACCGTATTCCTTCCTACCGGATATCCTTCTGTGTTGTCATCCTTTCACAATTACTCATTCACTCCTTAATGTTACCACTCCTGCTATTTTACATTTCCTCATATATGGTATTTGAATCGATGCTGAGAAATCGATATAAAGATATTTTCATAATCTCTCGAATGTACCTACAGAATTACAAGCCTAATACAGTTTTCTGACCTCGGGTGTTATATTTTTGTCCGTATTTTATAGTTTTAAGTTTGTTAAAATAATAAGGAAAACCAAACGTTTGAAAAAAAAACCTTGTTACTATTTCCTTAGTAAAAATGTTATTTATATGGTAGAAAGGGAAATAATAAACCTTTTAATAATTATTTTAGGCAAAAATTTTATTACTTTTAACACAAATAATTGATTAAAATCTTCTTTAAATTAGTGTATTTACAGTCACAGTTGTATGTACACTTCCTGAATTTGTGTATTCACAGTCACAGTTGTATATACACTACCTGAATTTGGATCCCGGGATCTACTTTCATTTTGGCTACTAAGAACAGCTAGTAGATGATTACGACTGCAAGTTAATAAAGAAAACTTTGTTTGTTGTCATGTGTTTAACATTTTTTTGTTATATTATGCGTAGTCGATGAGTAATGAGAGATAAGATTAAACAACATAAAAAAGTTTGGTAAAGAGCTATGGTCTCCAGTAGGGGCAAGTGGGAAGCCGCTGCGTCTTTTTGCGAGTATGTCATGCCCGCGAAAGAGGCCGTGGAGCTGAAGAGAACTCGTATTGATAAGTTCTGCAGCCTTCGCCTTAGACTACCGGACTCCGCGATCTGAAGCCAGAGGACGGCAGGGAAGGCTGCTCGTCGTTCTTACAGAAGTAGGCTCAAGACTGTAGCATGGTGTGTGAGCTGCACGCACGACGCTTCACCTCATTGTTGGGAGCAACTGCCGTCTGACCTCTCCACTCTGTAAGGGAGCCTACATAGTTGTTTCGTCCGTTAGTCAGCAGGTGCATCGCTAGCACGAGAGCTTAGTTCCCGGAAATCTTGGAGGGGCCTCTTACACTATTCGAATAAATATTTATATAATTTAAGTTTATGAGTTTTTAATGTTAGTAGATTATTCTGCAGCAGTGACAAAATTGTAACCATTCTGGCATTAATAGCTTCCAGTAAACTAAGGAAATTCATGTCATATTATAAACTGACGTGCAAAATGCGAAGGGGCAATTCGAATGCTTACCATCGCTATAATGAACAGTCGAAGACCAGTTTTTGAATTGTCATGCATGATATACGTTATATATAATGTCTCTTATGTTCTAGTCCTTGCTCACAGTCTAGAATCTAGCTGACCAAAGACACAATTTGATGAGCTTTGGTAATAAAAAGCTATGACGCGTTGGAGGACAGTTACGAATATAAGATTTTATATTTACCATGTTTTTACTTATCTACTTGATTACTATGTTCTAGGTGCTAAATGGAAAAGTCATCGCAAGTTTCTTACGCCGGCGTTTCATTTTAATATCCTTCAAAATTTTCTGCCAATTTTCTACAAAAACCAAAAAGTGTTCATTGAAAAATTACGTAAGATGGCCGATGGAAAGTCAGTTGATATTGTCACACCTGTTGCTCTAGCTGCGCTTGACAATGTGACAGGTAAAGAGAATTTGAAGTATTTTACTCCCACATTTAGTTATTAGTCACAAAATGGAGAATAGCAGAAAAAACAAAATTCCAAGCATGTCATGTCAACTGCAACCGTGAGGAGAACACTGGAAGCATTGCCACAGAATAATGACACGGGGTCTTTGTAATGCTTAGGTGGTGATGGTAGGTACGGTACGGTTATTTGTGAAGGGTTTAAGTAGTGCCTAGTGCCACAGCACAATGCCTGCCTATCTTCGCAACTAATTGAATCAGGCGTTACATGACAGAAATCCTTCATTCAACGATAATAAAGGAAAGTAGGGGAGGAGGATCACACCACACACCGTTCACATTCGTCAATCTTATCGCACAAAGCTCAAAGATAACGTCTACTAATTGTAAAGGAGGCACGACGAACCAAACTCCTCAAGGATAGGTAACCTTACCCTCCAGATTGAAAACCACGTGCAATACTTCGCTGTGTGTCTTTCTTCATAAGCCATTTATTGATTCATCGTATGTCAAAGCGCATGCTTACCTTATTTTTACAGAGGCTATTATGGGAGTTTCTGTTCAAGCACAGATGAACAGTGAATCCGATTATGTCAAAGCTGTTGAAGAGTAAGTTATGAATATCTATCCTGCTTATTTTTGTTATACCACTGCAATGGCAGATAAGCTTGCGACCCACCTGATGGAAAGTGGTCACCGTAGCCTATGGACGATTGCAACACCAATTTTTGCTCAATACTTAGTACAGTGATCTGTTGTTAATTACAACCCTATATTACGCGAATGGGTCGCGTAATCTAAGGTTGCTCTTGATGAGTTTCGGAACTATGTTCACACACACACATATATATATATTTTTTCATTTATTTATTTACCTTTTTAACAATAAATTTTCGTTACTTCTGTACTTTTTATTTATATTTTTTAAACGATGGAGCTGTGTTCCTGAAGGGTGTGCTCTGACGGCACAATATCTTCTTGTATATTTCAGGTTGTCTTCTATAGTCTCGATGAGAATGCAAATTCCTTGGATAGCGGAAGATCTAATTTTTAACTGGCTACCTTATAAGAGTAGGCAAGACAAGGCTGTGAAAAGAATTCACGGACAAAGCAACAAAGTGATCAAGGCGCGAAGTGAGGAGCTGAAAAAAGCAAATATTACAAGTCTCCAACTTACAGACGACACTGGTTAGTTCGTTGTAATCATCAATAAATCGCTGATAAATAATTGTTATCTTACTCGTGCTCTATAATCGCACAGCGAAGCTCTGCCATTTGTGAATCACGAGTGTGATTTCGCGGCCCCTCACTAAAGCATGGGTCCGTATTGGGTTGCATAAATTTTTGGGGCATAAATTAAAACTGCATAACGTTTTTTAGCATACTCTTCGTTTCGCATAACGTTCAAACAGAATAAATCATTAGGCATACTTTATTTTCCCATAACTTCTCTCGACTCTTCCCTCTCGCTCTTGCGCAAGCAGGTCTCAGCTCAGCAAGCGGGTCTGTGCGATCGCTCCGTAATTTTAATTTTTTTTTTTGGTTTAACTTTGTTTTCCCAGCTCGTGAATTGGTTTATGTGATATTTTAGTGATTGTGTTTCGGTAACACGTAAGTGAAACTTGGTTTTATTGTCGTTAATCGCGTAAATATTGTTATTTATTAATCGGTAAGTTTTTTTGATTTTCATTCTAAAGTCAGTGAATTAAATTGCGCCGATAATTTTATTGTTTACACTTTAATTAGACACTTTTTTTATTTGTGCTGTATAATTAGTGTTAAAAAATAATGCCCTTGCGAGATGAACCTTCCGATAGAGGGGGAGGTAAAGGCGTATGTGCTACTATAAGGTCGCTACCGGCAAAGCGACTTTTTAGTGAAATGTCTCCGGTTTTCCAAACACCCGAAGATGTAAACAAACGGGTACAATCAGTTAAATTGGTCAATAGTGACTTGTCGGAATACCATAATCAAGGCGAATATTGCACGTTAGTCGAGCAGGCAAACAGTTATATTGCTACAATAAATAATATAATCAACGATCAGGGATCGCGAATCACTTTGTCTAATAAAACTTCTATCATGGATTTAAACCAGCACTTGACCGGCATCATTTCTATTCTGCATTAAAATCGTCATGCAACGAAACTAAGGTGGCAAATATGGCCAAAGAACTACAAGCACTTTAATGTCAGCAACCAAAAATGTCATATGCGGATAAACTAAGGTTACGTTTGCCAGGTAAATCGGCCCCCGCCCCAGCAGCAGTGAAGGCTCTTCCAGCCCGACCCTGTGTAGTGGCTTACGTCTGGCGCCTGATCGTTCAACCGAGTTCACAACGGCGTCCGCGACTAAACAGGCACTTATGAAAGCTATCAAACCCAGTTACGATGGCTTCCAAATTGTAGGCGTTAAAAAAACCGCGAAATGGGGTGTAGTACTTCGTGTTGCGAGCGAAAGCCAACTCAAGAAGTTGGAGTCAGTGGATGCAATCAAATCGGCGGGCTTGCGCTTAGAAAAACCCAAAGGTCGTAAACCGCGAATCCTAGTTAAAGATGTTCCTGGGTCTATGGAAGACCATGACTTTATTAGAGCCTTATATCGCCAAAACATTAAGGACGAATTAAAAATTAGCGAGGAGGACTTTATTAAGAATTCCAAAATAGTTCGTAGGCGTCGTTTAGCTAACGGTCGTTCATGGGTGGGTTTGGAGCTGGAGCCGGAGATCCGGAATCATTTGGTGACCACGAAGGATAAATTATTTATTGATTGGGCCACTTGTAGATTTATCGATGACCTCGAGGTAGAGCGTTGTATGAAGTGTCATGTTCACAAATTTTGTACCAGCAATTAAGTCACCCAGCTGTGCTAATTGCGGCGAGGAACATGATACAAGAGTATGTCCACATAAAGACAGTCCTGATTTTAAACCCTCTGTATAACCTGCAAAAGGTTTAAAAAGTCCCATGACCACCGTTGCGGCTCTCGGGAGTGTCATACCTATAAGCATAGGCTGCAGCAGCTCATTCTGAGCACCAACTACCTGTAGTTGCTTCATTTAATAAAAAAATAATAATCGTGGAACATGAAAAATCTAATTATAGGACAGCTTAATTTACACAACGATAGAGCAGCCACGGCGGAACTGGACCGCCTAGTAATAGAGAACAAATTAGACATTGTCCTCTTACAGGAACAATATCAGAGCGCCCACCTGCGTAACAGAGTGGTACAATTACATGCCAAGGAACGAGCTGGGATTTATGTTTCTAGTACAAATTTTATTGTAACATCTTTGAGCAACCTCATGACATCTCATTGTGCTGTGGCTGTAGTTACTTCCTCGGCCTATAGGGTGTTTGTTGTGAGCTGCTACTTTCAATATTCATATCATATCGATCCTCACTTACACCATCTTCGTCACGTCCTGCAGTCTCTTGCGGGTTAAAGAATAATCATAGGCGCTGATGTCAATGCCTCTTCTGCATTTTGGTATGGCAAACTACGTGTATTCGATAGGGACCGGCGCTGTGCCGTCGAAGAATTCATTGCAGAAATGAATTAATCTATACACAATTGTCCCAATCCTCGGAGATGCGATTGGTGGAGTGATCGTTTAGCTGAGCTTCGAAGGCGTTTCCGGAGAGCTCGTAGAAAATTAAATTATTTTAAAAAGCATAAAATTAGTGCCGGTGCGGAATACAATAGCGCTTTACTTGCTCTTAGAGTTGCCAGGTCCCATTACAGGGCGACTGTTGAAAAATCAAAGGGTAATTTGCTACGTAAACTAGTGCATGGGCTGGAAGCTGAGGGTCCGTGGTCGCCTATATACCATGAGTTCTGTTGATCTTGCCTATGTACGAAATATCAAAATTAACAACTCGCATACTATAGGTCTGAAGGAAACCGCGGATTATCTCTTGGATTCTCTTATACCCGACGACTGCTCAGAAAACGATAGTGATTATCACCGACAGATAAGACAGTGGGTTCTTGAGCCACCATACTCACCCCAGTCAGACGTACCAACTACTGATGAGTTTCTCGAAATTGTTAGGTCGTTGTTCATAGGTAAGGCGTCGGGTGACGATAAAATATCTAACAAAATGATAAAGGAGGCTTGCAAGCTGTCGGGTGAAGTAATATTAAATGTTTTTAACCGATGTATTTACGAGGGAGTGTTCCCCCGTATTTGGCGATGTGGCTATATTCGGATTATTCCTAAAAAAGGCGACAAGCCGCCAGATGACTCTAAGTCGTACCGACCGATCACATTGTTGCCCTCCTTGGGAAAGCTTTTAGAGCGTCTCATAGTACCCCGGCTCTGCCGGGCGGTATTAAATTTCACGAAAATCAATTTGGATTTACAGTAGGAAAATCTACTCTAGACGCAGCGATATCAGTGTGAAAGACTGTCACTTCATCGGTTTCTCAATATGTGCTGGCCATCTTCCTAGATATTTCCGGAGCTTTCGATAACGCTAGGTGGCCAATGCTATTAATGAAATTAAAGTCTCGCGGTTGCTATAGAAATATTTACTCTCTTATTTGTTCATATTTTTCATAAGGTACAACAACTTTAAAATTAGGTCATTATTCTGCTACCAAAACGTTAATAATAGGCTGTCCTCAGGGGTCTGTGCTAGGCCCACACTTGTGGAACTTAGGATTTGATGACTTTTTCAGTTTACCATTACCGGAGCTGTTCAATGACAGGATACGCCGATGACGGTATGTTGCTCGTTCAGTCGAATACTCGTGCGGGACTCGAGAGCTTGGCCCACACGTGTTTGCGCGTCGTAGCGGTAGTTCGTACGAAACAGGTTATTTTTTGCACCCAACAAAACATTACAGTTGCTTTTAAAAGGAAGTTTGAAAGTACCACCGCGCATTAAATTCAATAAAGTTTACATTAAAAATAAAACTTCGGTTAGCTGTTTAGGATTGATTTTAGAGAGAAATTTTGCATTCGTTGAGCACATAAAAACTGTAGGTGAAAAGGCTAAAAATAGCTTTTATGCGTTGTCGAGAATATCTACTGCTACATGGGGACTTTCGTTTCAAAACACTGAAGGTCGTTTACGGGGCCACTTACTAGGCTGTATGTGTTACGAGGCGCCGGTATTGGCAGATAAGGCTACTATTGGTGCTGCACGTTTAAAGTTACTGCAAAGTCAACGACTTGCATTGATATTTTTATGCAAGGCCTACAGGACGGTTAGCACGGAGGCTCTGCCGGTGATGGCAGGGGTCCTACCGGTTGACCTCGAAATTCAGAGACGCGCGGATTTATAATATTCGGCTAAGGATGGCATGGATGATAGGTTTTTGTTAGAAAGAGATCACCATAGAATTGCCAGACTGTATCGTGATAATGTGCGTGAAGAACTTTTAGACGAATGGCAGCTGCGTTGGAACACTTTCATCAAAGGGCGCACCCTCTACCAGTTTTTCCCATACATTCGTGAACGCCTGGGAATGTCCTGGCTGGAGGTTGTTCACTGTGTTGCTCGATTTCTTACGGGACATGGTAACTTTAGGAACAAATTACATTCGTTTAAGCTGGTTGAGTCACCGTTCTGTCAGTGTTCAACTGCTGATGCCAAATATGATCAGACCGCCTATCATATACTTTGGGAGTGTAGCATTTGGCAAAATGAGCGATATAATATGCTTAATTGTTTACAAGTAACGTCGGGAGTAGTTTACTATGCGGATCTCGTGGCATCGAGGGTGAATTTTCGTGCTTTTAAACGTTTCTGCCATACATATTACTGGAATCAAACATAGCTCACATAGTACCCGTAATATACTATTACCGTGGTGCTTCCCTATTTCTATAGGATTTACACCAGTTGCTTTCCAGGTCTCCCGCTTTACAAAGGAGGGAAGAGGCATTACTTTCTTTTCTTACTTCCTCACATTATCTTCTGATTAATTTCGTTGCGGGTTCCAAGACATGCTAACTTCTCCTGGGACATCACCGAGATCGAGCTCGGTGTAACTTTTCTGGTGCTTTGGTCATTGCTGTAGATCCTCGTTTACAGGAGTCACAGTAATGGGAATGTGGGTCCGACAGCTTTTCGATTCTTCATACGGCGAAGCGAAGTCAGGACTTCTCCAGGCGTTACCGGTGGCACTAGTCCCTGATTCGGAGGGAGGTCCGGAGGCTGCACCTCTTTGTGCTGTTTAGTAAGCAGCTCGTGGAAGTACGAGCGCCACCTCTCCTTTACCGCAAGGTCTTCGCTTAACAGGTTGCCCTCAGGGTCTTTTACACAGCGACACTTGGATATATCCTGTGCCGCTTTGACCCTGGAGCGCGCCAGCTTATAGATGAGCTTCTACCCCTCAGACGATTCCAGCTTATTATACAGAGGTTGTAAGTGGTCTCGTCTGGCTCTGGCTACAGCTCTCTTTGTGGCGCGCTTGGCAGCCCTGTACGCATCGCGGTCTTCGGGAGATCCGGTCGATTGCCACTTTTTAAAGAAGGCTTTCTTCTCCCTAGTCTTCCTCTGGACTGCGTCGTTCTACCACCAAGTTTCCATGTCACATTTGCGTCCACCCTTAGACTCACCGAGCACCACCTTCGCCGCTCCAAGGATGGCCGCCTGAACTTTGTCCCAGTAATCTTGAACTGGTTCGCCTTCAGTGTCGGTGCACTTGTCACCGACAGCTGAGACGAACTCCTGGGACCTAGTTTCATCAAACAGCCACCATCTGATGCGGCGCTGGCACCGCTCGATGCGTTTGCCTTTGGGCTTCACGCAGAGGTCCATGACAAGGAGACGGTGTTGTGCAGTAAGACTCTCTCCGGGTATGACCTTGCAGTTGGCCACCTTGCCGATGCTGTGTTGCCTAGTGAGTAGGAAATCGATCTGAGTTGTACGCCTCCCGCTCATGTAGGTGATGAGATGTTCGAATTTCTTTTTGAAATACGTGTTCACAATGGCCAGATCGGCAGCCGCACACGTTCTGAGGATAGTTTCTCTTTCAGCGTTGCGGGTGCCGTATCCAAAACCACCATGAACAAGCTCAAACTCCTCACACCTCTCACCCACATGACCTTTTAGGTCGCAGCCCAAAACGATTCCCTGTGACAACGGAATGCTCCGAAGCACTCCCTCGAGTTGGCCCCAAAACGACATCTTATCGGCGTCGCTACAAACGGCCTGTGGCGCGTAGGCACTTATCAGGTGGGTAATAATCTCATTGATAAGCACCCTTACGATCATAAGCCGGTCGCTACAGCGTTTCACCTCCAAGATGCCGCTCTGCAGCCCCTTCGGAGAGCACCACGGCTACCCCGTTCTCCCCACCAGGCGCACCCGTGTAATACAGCTTGTAGCGTTCTGCAAGGGCCGGGCTCTGTTGCCCTTCCACCGAGTCTGCTGCAGGAACGCCACGTCCACCCTCCGCCTGGAGAGTACTTCGGCCAACTCTACCGCACGCCCAGTCAGCGTGCCAATGTTCCACGATGCGAAGCGGATACGGGTCGGGGCTAACTTCTTTAGCCGTGCTAGCCCGACACACGGCAGCCCTAGCCCACTTGCCGGAGTCGGGCGGGGCTCCAGCGCGCCATTATCTCACTCACTCTCGCATAAAAATTAAAGTCATGCATATAGAATACCATAATGTTAACGAGGACATATTTTTATATCTAAGCTTGAACTGTCAGATTTCTAGACCTTCTGATCGGGAGGGGAAATGCCCACTGATTATAAATGTCGATAGTCACTATACTGAAGTTTTAAATGTCAACACTTATATATAGAATATATAAATAAAGTACAAAAGAAGTAGGTAGATTAAAACGAGCGATTTAGTTCTGGCAAATCGCCAGCCGCTGCCGTGGCACGCTCGCTACGCTCGATCGGCTCGCGCGTTGTGGTCACAAGTGGCCTAACACTCCTCCTCGCTTCGCTCGTCGGCGTACCTATTTACGACTTTGCTCAAAACTCCTTAGTCTAAAATTAATAACACTTAAAATATCGTTTTATGATGTTACATCATACAAACTTGGCTATGAGTGAGATGATTATTTACAATTGTGTCTCATCATTTCTTAAATATTCTTAGTCTAATTTATTATTCATTTATGATGTAAACGGTTATCCATACCTCCATTATGCGTTTTGTATTTTATGATAAATTATCTTTAGGCGTATAACAATTATGCCCTTTACATGTATGCTGATAAAATTTATGATAAAAAAAATAGAGAAAGTTAAAGTTATGCCAATAAAACCATTATGCGTTTATAACACTCTGCGTATCATAATTTATGCGAGAAACCTTTATGCTGAAATTGTTACGCCAGACTACACTATGCTGAAAAAGATTATGCGATCGAAAGGGCTCCCCTAAAGCATTGTGTGGCCCGTAGATACCCTACTAATATTATAAACGGGAAGTTTGTAAGTATGGATGTTTGTTACTCTTTCACGTAAAATCTACTAAATGGATTTTAAAGAAACTTTACAATAATATAGCTTACACATCAGAATAACACATAGGGTACTTTTTTTATCCCGGGAACAAGTTCCTGTGGAAAACGGGGATGGGAAAACTTCAGTACGCGTGCGTAGCCGCGGGCGTCAACTAGTCATAACTAAAGATAAGATATCTATGGTGTGACCATAGAGCAGAGGTTCCCAAACTTATTTTGTCTACTGCCCACTTTGAGACTAAAGAAATTTTTAGCGCCCCCTATTTTTTTACTTACTTAAAAACCTATAACTTCAAATTAAATTAATTAATTGTTGCAAGCTATATTAGCGAAAATTAAACATTCATTCTACAATAGACTTTTACTATAATCCGCCAGAGTTAACTTGAGACCTGAGCACAGTAGGTAGTACATAACGATGCTCAGGTTTCAAGTTAACTCTTACTAGTTACCCAGTTAGTGTAGCCCTGTACTAGGGCTACACCTGCTAATGAAAATGATTATTGAAACGCAACTTTATAGTATTCAGATAGAGTATCTTTTATTCAAAATAAAACAATCATAATCGATTCTTATATAAAAACTAATGTGAAGGATGAATCTAATGCTGTTTAATAAATTTGTTGATATCAGGTTCCAATTTACTCAAGAACAGCCGCAAGTCGCCACGTTCGATAACATGCAAACGATTTCTCTTTTTAGTAAGCAGCCTTGCCACAGCACTAAATCCACGTTCACACAAATATGACGATGGGAATGCTATCAAGAATCGTTGAACGATTGACCACAATCCAGGGTACCATTGCGGGATCGGTTTTTGTAGCCAAAATTCTTGATAGCCATTTTTGAACTTGATTTTTATTTCCTCGTTTGTTGTCAATTCTATAAGTTCTTCTTCCAGCTGAGGTGAGATTGCTGTGTTGACATTTGAAAACGGATCTAACACCCAGACTGGTATTTCCAAGTTCAAAATGTCCTGGTATCGTTCGGTGAACTCAATGTGGAGGTTTTCCAAATGTTGGCAGTAGCCAAATAAGTCGTCGTTACTGCAGGATACTGATAAATTCGGAAAATTGTGAAACTCACGTCTGCCCATATTCTTTTTGTGTAGAAGCAGTTTGGCTGAGAAAGCAGCAACGACGTTTTTTGTTTTAATTAAATTTAGTTTTCCAAATGTTGGCAGTAGCCAAACAAGTCGTCGTTACTGCAGGATACTGATAAATTCGGAAAATTGTGAAACTCACGTCTGCCCATATTCTTTTTGTGTATAAGCAGTTTGGCTGCGAAAGCAGCAACGACGTTTTAAATGATTGAAATGCTCGTGGCCCCGCGGTCTCAGTGTTCTGTAAACGATCACTGGGTTACGCAACTTTCACTATGGCTGGTCCTCGGATGGGTGACCACTTTGTGGCATTTACATTTCCGAGCGTTTCCGTGCTTCGGAAGGCATTTTAAGCCGTTGGTCCCGGTAGCCAGTAAAATGGCAGTCGTTAAGCCTGGTTGAATGCCTTATGGGCGGCATGAAAAATTTCAACAGCAGGTAGCCACAACCTGTGTCTGTCTATTTCAACACGTCAATGGGCTCACCACCTATTACGTGCGACAGGAATCCACACGGTGAAAAGTAGGCATATAATATGCCTCTGCCACCCCTTCGGGGATAAGGCGTGATGGATATTTATTTATTTAAATTTAGTTAAAGAGCTAATACGGATTTTATGGACTGCTTTGATGACATATTGCAGTGATTGAAACAGTCGATCACTTAAGTTTCTAGCAACCAAATGTTGAATAACGCAATGTACAGCAAGGACATCAGGAATTTTATTTTTTAAGTACGCTATGAATCCTTTATGGCACCCTGTCATAGCCGGAGCGCCATCCTTGGCAACTAATATAATATTTTTCAAGGGAATGTCTTTCTCATCACAAAACTTTTCCAATGTATTGAATATGGTTTCGCCTTTTGTATCGGTCTCTAAATTTCTAGCAAACAATAGTTCTTCACATATTTTCTCATGTTTAATAAACCTCACGTAAGACAGCAACAATGCTTCATTAGTAGGTAAAGTGGACTCATCGAGCTGAATTGAGAATTGACTAGTCTTCAGATGATTGCACAATGACCCTTCAATGTTTTCAGCCATTTCATCAATTCGTCTTTGCACAGAATTATTACTCAAAGGATTTTTTCAGATAATATCTGCGGCCGGTTTATGAAGCACAGTAGTTATTACTTCCTTTATTGCTGGCAAAATTAACTCGTCTCCGATGTTGTGTGGTTTGCCTTTTTGAGCAATTAACAAAGAGATATTGTACGAAGCTCGAAATCCGTCATCTTGCTTAGCAGCTGCCGAAAATAGTTTTGCTACACTTGGCTGAGTATTATGCTTCATCTCTAGGTCTTGTAAATATGCTACATTCTTGTCTTTCTTATCTGGATGCATTTTATTCAAATGATCTTGCAGTCTTGAAGGCAGACATAGAAGGCACTGAGGCGACGATGGGTTTGTGGGATTTTCAATGAATCCGAATTTAATATATTCCACAGAGTATTGTAGTCTCTTTTTTTTTACTTCCGATATTGTTTTGTTTTAAGAAATACGTGAGTAAGTGTTGGAACTTAAGTACTGCTTATCTATGATGCGCGAAACCGCAAATGAAAATAAAATAAATATTCCGTTGTTTATATAGGATTGCATAAGCAGCACGCACCGACAGGAATAAGACAAATATGCATTAATTCGTTTATCTCATTCGACGCTCAATTGTACTCAACAAGTAAGAACAAGTATTCTATGAATCAGCCGATTGATACAGGAATGCACAAATCGGGTTATTTAACAAAAACTTGTTAAAACATGATTGCCCGCGGTCTATTATCTACGAAAATTACCTATCTAGGAATACTAATAACTATTAAAATGCGAAAGTGTGTCTATTGTCTTTTTATTTGTTTGTTTGTGTCTACTTTCATTTCGAAACGGAGCGAGCGATTGACATGATTTTTCTTCTATTTATTGAATAAAACAGGACAGATACATGAACTACGCGGAGAGAAACCGAGTTTGAGCAATCTCTTAATTAATATTAGTTGATGTTCACAAGTTGTAGCCGAGAGTCGAGAGCTCTGTCGGTGTCTAAGAGTCCTCCTAGCTAGATGAAATTACAAATCGCCCCCCGAAGCCTACACAACGCCCCCATTTTTTTCTGGGTCTCTTACCACCCCCCTTTAGGCCTGCACCGCCCACGAGGGGGCGTTATCGCCCACTTTGGGAAACGTTGCCATAGAGCGACGTTCGCTGCATATCCCGAAAGCTGGCGCACGTGATGCACGGGTCTTCTGCTTTTTAATTTCGTATAAATGTTGGACTATGTAAGGTATTTGATACCTTCAATAATTTTACAGTGGATCAATATTCTGATAGATTGCTACAATGGCTACGTAACCGTTTGAAGAACTTCCATTCAAGAACGTTCCCTTGCTTCCGAGGGCATGTTAATATATTTGTCTCGGTTACCAGTAACATGTATTGTCCATAGGCTAAGGTGACCACTTTCCATCAGGTAGGCCGAATGCCTGTCTGCCACCTTTTTTTAGACCACTTAGGTCTAAAAAAAATCATGGTAGTCGTAAAGTGAAGTAAAAGGTCTAACTACCCCCCTCGACTTGATACCATATAGGATGGTATCTTGGGTCTCTTTGTCTACAAACAAACAAACTGGGCTGGATTTTATATGCAAATATAGGTACCTAATTGACGTCGTATCTGTATACTTCTAACGCGCACTTAAGCTAAGATACCTAATACACTTAATATATTTATGTGATCTCTATAATTAATAATAATTAAAACAACAGCATAACATTTAAGTATCACAATAATAGTACGCAACAATAATGTTTATTTTCTGCCATCTGCTAATAGCCTTCGTTGTTCATACTCGCGAGTATTCATTATAATTAAATAAAAAACTTAATCGTGTAAAATTTCCGGAATATCCCACTAATCTATTAATATTATAAAGTTGAAAGTTTGTAATAATGTATGGGTGTAGGTTTGTTAACCTTTCACGCAAAAAATACCGATTGACTGTTAATGAAACTTTGCAATAATAGGTATAGCTTACACATCAGAATAACAGATAGGCTACTTTTTATCCCGGGATCAAGTTTCAGTGGGAAACAGGAACGGGAAAACTTCTCTACCTGGGCGAAGCCGCGGGTGTCCACTAGTACTTAAATAAAGAAGCCGCGATGTTCCGAATTACATAGGAAGGTATTATTATTTAGTTATTCATAAGTCAAGGCATATCTTTTATGTCTAAGAAATCACCACTCCCACAATAAAAAACAAGATATGTGCACTCGTTTTCCCGCGAAAGGTTTAGATCTCAGATTAAATAATAATATTTACCTATTAAGCATTATATGTTCGATTCTCGGGTCGGAAAAAATATTTGTGTGATCCACAAATGTTTGTTTCGGAGTTTGGGTGTTTCCTATGTATAATATGTATGTATTTAGTAATATATAAGTATGTTTATCGGTTTTCTAGAACCCATAAAACAAGCTTATCATTAGCTTACTTTATACAATATTAGGTTACAATATAAAATGTTACAATATTTTTTAATTTATCCCACAATATCTGTCTTACATGGATTTTTTGTTCAATTAGAATAGATTTATGTAAGTTGTAAATAATTCCATCCACCTAATGCCTAAAATTTAAATAATTTTCAGGGATCAAGAACAAACACGCATTTCTGGATCTTCTATTGCTGGCTGAAAGTGACGGCAAGAAGATAGATGCCAAAAGTGTTCAGGAAGAAGTTGACACGTTTATGTTTGAGGTGAGTTTCAAAGAGTAATGAAAAATTCTACATTCATTTCGGTTTATGTGATCGGTTGTCGTGTAACAAATCAAAGAATATAATCAACTAGTTGACTTCCGCGGCTCCACACGCTTGGTGAAGTTTTCCCGTTTCCCACAGTAACTTGTGTAAAATAAAAAAATACGTGTGTTGTGGTCAAATGACAAAAAGAGACTGCGCACTAACTTGCTCGTGTGCTCATTTGCTTGTACTCATAGGCTCGATTTGCTTGTACTCACACGCATACACAATAAGCATACGGCATTTCGTTACGTGACGATTTCTACAAAAACGCACACATAACCCGTAAGCTGCGTTAAGGAACTTAGTTTCAAAAACCAATATAGCTTAAAAGCTTAAGGCATACTTATTACTTTAGTTTTGAGTGAACACCGACTGATAAAACAAGTAAAATCACTGAATTCAATCTCTTAAAGTGTACTGTTTGAATTAGATCTCTATCAATTTCATTTTGTAAAGACGATTAGACTTTCAATACAATGCTACGCGCGGGTAGAACGTGTGAGGAACTCTCGCATCCGCGGCAGGCTTCATGACCGTGATATTGAAGTTAGGTTGCAAGAGAGTCGCCTTCACTGGTATGGTCATGTTTTGCGGCAACCAGGCTATTAGGGACTAAATATCTATTTCATCTCCACTGGGTCCCGGTAAGTAGACCAAAGATTGCTGACATAACATCGTAAGGGATTATATGCGGGCCAATGGCCTCGCGTTATTCCGAAAACCGTGCGAAGGACCGTCGCGAGACGCAACTGGGACGGACTCGGATGATGATGATGACTATACTCATTTATTTATTACTTCATCATAATATTGTTTCAGGGACACGACACCACCACAGCCGGAATAGTGTACACACTTTTCTGTTTGTCGAAGCACAGAGAGGTACAAGAAAAGATATATGACGAACTCAAGAGTATTTTCGGAGACGACATGGGCAGAGATGCCACTTATCAGTAAGTGCTATATGATGTGGATGCGTACTGTGTACTGTGTACTCCTTTCTGGAACACAAAACACAATGTTATAACTATAATAATAATAATAAACCCCTCGAGGACAGTCGTTATCTTTTATAGGATTAACGCAACCCTATGAGGGCATAGTAGATTCGCTTTTTGAGTCATCCACTTTCTGATATCAACAAAAAAATGTATCAGAAAGTTATTGAAAAGCTCACATCCGCAGGGCAGCTTGTGGCGAGCTGAATGTGCGTGGCTACACATCGGTCCCGATTCCTCAGAGTTTTGTTGCCCTTCTGCACCGGTTAGCATTTAATGGCCTAACGGGAGAGCAGTGAGAGTGCTACTCCCGGGAGTGCAGCAAATCTCAACTCTGGATTGCCTTAATTGGCCGGTCAGAGGGAGGGAGCCAGAGCTATATGCTCGGGGGTGGAAGTGTCATTTTCAAGGGCATAACTACGGGGAAGCCCGCTCCGGGCCTGTCCCGCGAAGGTGAAACCGGCGCCGCACCGCTCGACACCCCAAACCGCTCACATCGGTGTTGCCCTCTGTCACCTTAATCTTGGGGCTTATCATGCCTATGGCGATTGTATATGGGGCCCATCTAGTGAGTTGGCAAGTCACCGTCTGCCAGTATTTTGAAAATAATTATAATTAAAATGGCAGACGCCGTCTTCAACCATAGTTTTAGTTACATACTCCATTTAACCTTCAACTCAATAGCCCATTTAGTAGTTAGCATATGGTACAATAGTTTAACTCCCATTGGAGGTGGTCCACTATCGTTCTTCTACATAAGGCGGGCGTGAACTGTCTCTGTAGTGGGAGTCCCATTACCTTTTAGATTAAAATTCTCAAAGGGCCTCTGCGTGTTGGACCAGTATGTCCCCATGTACGCCTACCAAAAGCCCGGGTATGTTCATAAATAAAAAGAAGATACCCGTGAAAAGACTAAATAATAAATATCCATCACGCCTTATCCCCGAAGTGTGAAAAGAAGAAACATAATAATAATAATTGTTTATTGCCACAATAACAATGTTAACACAGTAGTACAATAATACGTAAGAACTATTACGATATTTATTATTTGGGATTAGCATGTTACACAGAACTTTTTCTTTCGGTGATTAAACGTGACTGCATACTAAAATGCAGTACCTATTTAAACCAAATTTTATTACCCTTCTCTTGATGACGATCAGCAGCGCCATGAAGTCTCTCTACTTCATTTTTAGGGTTCCGTACCTCAAAAGGGAAAAATACTGTCCGTGTGTCACCATTGATTTTCTCTGGAAGGTCCACCCGGGACCTAGCAAGTTGAAATTTATACCATACTGAGGTCTATAGTCCCTATTAGGTGTATAAAAATCATGGTTCTGAGTCTAAACGATAAAAAGACATGAGCAGATTTCGATTTTTGCGAAAATTTATAAGTACCAAAATTTTAAATCAATCGGAAGTTGAAGTTTGGGTCGAAAACCTAAATTGTAGTTCCCGTTGACCTGGAATCACAAAATTTGGCAAAAAGCAAGTTCTTACAGCAAAAATAAAGAGAAAATTCCAAATAATAAAATAGTTGAAAATTAACTTGTGTCGCCATACAAACATAATTCAACCAATTAATGTAGAGACTTCAGATTTTTTAGGAATTTTACTTACAATTTGGAGATATAGTCTCTTTTTTGGCTCTAACTCAAATAAGGTTCCAATTTTATTATGGCGGTATAATGGGTAGGTACGGAACTCTCGGCGCACAAGTTCCACTCGTGCTTGATCGGTTTATAAACATTTATTTGTTAATTCACCTAATGGCTATCGCGCGCCCAGCCAGCACATACATACATACATAATGTCACGCCTTTATCCCCGAAGGGGTAGGCAGAGGCATATTAAACGCCCACATTTCACCGTATGCATTTTTGCCCAGCCAGCACGCATGATATAATACCGTGGTCCACCATACAGGCTTGTCCCTACATGTGACGAACAAAAGTACTGGCTAAGTGTGGGTGTGTAAATCTCCTCTGGCATATGCGACACAGAATACAGACGTTACACACCTCAGTTAATCTCGTGGGTGTGAAATCAAAATGTATGACAATCATTGCATGACAAGTTACGACCTCCTAAAGACCTCCAAAAACATTGCCTTCTGCAGAAGTCTTAGTTTATTGGCGCATTTTATTTGGTAGGAAAGTGAATGTGATGGTTTTGGAAATACTCCAAATCCTTTGATCGAATATCTTTTTTTTTCCATTCTTTAGTGAACTTCAGCAAATGAAGTACTTAGAATTAGTGATTAAAGAGTCATTGCGGCTATATCCTTCGGTACCACTCATCCAACGCATGATAGAAAACGATTGTGGTAAGTTATTTGTGATTAATAAAAACTACATGAATTATTACGAAATACGAAGTATTTACCATTTAAATATTGTTTTGTCGAGTTTCCAATATTTAAAACTAGTGGCCCGGCTTGCTTTGCACCGCCTTAGAATTCATTTTACACTTTGTTCTTGTGATCTATACTTAAAGCACTACGTCGCTTATTGTTTTGACTTGGTATACTAACTCTAATAGTGATTGGACTATACTAACTCTAATAGTGTAGTTCTTTTGAATCTTTTTTTTATATCTCCTGGTCTTGGCCATGTTTAGTACAGAGATATTACATGCTTCCAAATACGCTGATTATGAGAAAGCAAAATGATGTGTTCCCATTAATTATTGTATGTACTCTCACCTCGAACAGTTCTTGTACTCCTCAGTAGTTAGATACATCTGGATTTGATTTAGGGTAATTGGTCATGCCTTAAATTTTTTGAGCCGTCTCGATGTTATCTATATCTTGGGTAGTCTTTGCTTTGATTCATTTCAATATAACTGTTGTAAAACTGAATGGATTATAGATTTTACGAATCAGATCATATTAATTTTTGATAAATTATTACTACCAATAGACTTGATGAGTTAGTACTTTTAGAGTTGTCAAAACCTTTACATGCCTTAACGAAACAAAACCTTATTAATATTTAACGGTTTTAAACAAAAATGGATGAAAAAATACCGCTTGACGATCGAAACAATTTTAAAGCTTCACCACTAATGCCTTGAATCCTGAATTTTAACCCTACAACTTTTTACAATAATTTATCTTTAGAATGTAGAAAGGTATTTAAATAATAGTGTTTTTATGTTACAGAGGTGGGAAATTTCACATTGATTAAAGGCACTTCGGTAATAATTAACATATACCAGATGCAAAGACACCCGGAGCTATACGATAATCCACTGGAGTTTTGTCCGGAACGTTTCAACACTCCTTTGACCAATCCTTTCAACTGGCTTCCTTTCAGTGCTGGTCCAAGAAATTGCATTGGTGAGTTACTGAACTGTATGGCTTGATAGGATCTTGGTGGGCATTATAAGATCTATGGTGTCCAAGTGAACTTCAACTGTGGGAAAACGTATCTGCTAATTAACGAACTAGAGTTGCGACCTAATAATCACTTGATGCCGTCAATGTGAGAACAACTGTTCTTTCTTATCTTTATTGTTTGAATGAAAGTGTCAGCGTTAGGCTGGAAAAGGGTGTGCTCCGTTGGTTTGGACACGTCCAACGAATGAGTGAGGAACGATTGAAGAAGAATATTTATTGTGCGAAAGTAGAGGGTAGAAGCAGTCAGGGCAGGCCGAGACTTCGTATGAAGACCACCTGAGCAGATTGCTCAGAAACGGAAAAATCAAAAGTACTCTGATACCCTGGGATAACCAAACGTGTATGTATGAAGCGATTAATGTATATGCAGGAAGCGAAAGAAATATGCATGGATTGCGAAGCCTGGCAATCTGCTCTCTCTGCCTACTCTGTCAGGGGTATCCCTGACAGATAGCGCGTAGATAGATGGTTAATTAATTTTTCATTAATTTTAATTGGTATGGTACTTTCTTTGGCAGTTATGAAACTATCGTCACATGAAAAATTCCTTTTTGGACCATCTTGCATGACTTGACTGGTTTTTGGGGATCGAAACGACTGTTGTCCTAATTCCAATCCCTTTATATAACGCACTAAAGTCTCGTCCGTTAGCTATAAAAAGGTGTATGGATTAACCTGATCTATCAGTTTAGTACATATGTTTCTACTGGATATTACCAACTTAATAAATAAACTGTAAAAGAAAACGTGTATTTCAATACTAACTTTTAAACTTTCGCGTTGCATGATTAAAATAAGTGTAAAATACAGGTATTAACGCGATCATGCTTAATTACCTTAAATAGCTTGACGTTTCGACTGGGTTGCACCAGCCGTGGTCACAAGCAGACTCGAGTCTGCATGATCGCGTTAATACCTGTATTTTACGTGTATTTCAATACTTTGAAACTAGTTTTTTTTCTTATTTCTAAATAGTGTGAGTTTTGAAAGTGATCATCACATGGCTATAGTCAAGTGCACCTTACCTTACTACTCTCCTAAAACTTCAAAATAAATTATTGTATTAATTTTTAGGTCAAAAGTTCGCTATGATGGAGTTGAAAGTGATGATATCTGAAGTAGTCAAGAACTTCCTGATTTTGTCGTCTAATGTGGAGCCACAGTTGAGTGCGGATCTCATTTTACGATCGAAGAACGGTGTTAATATTAAACTGTTGCAGAGAAATTAGAGTATGAATAAACTGTAAATTAAGATTAAGGTAGATAATGATATTGTGATTAAGACTGCCACAGCTGATGAAATCTCAGAGGAGAGTACCAGACAAGGAGAACAAGCGAAGTGCATTGCTGGACCTCCTGCTCACTACGTGTGCGGACAGATACACCATTTTTTTTTAAATATGACAATACTTGATGATCACTTGATTCAACGCTTTTTGGATTCTGTAGCATCCTGGTGTGAAACTAACGGTATGCAGCTCAATCATAGCAGATGTTTCTGTTCACAAGAAAGTTACGAAGGATATCCACCTCATACAGCGTAGACTACCCATAAAAACTGTTGATAGCATCAGGGACCTTGGTTTTATAATGGATTCGAAATTATCTTTCCTACCCGATCCTACCCGACTACGATATCGTAGCTTGTATTGCAAATGCATACAGAATGTTAGGTTTTATTATCATAAACGAAAAAGAGATCCGCAAAACGAGTAGGTATTAAAATTATTTTGTACAACACTCTCGTTAGAAGCATTCTAAAATACAATTGTGTGGTATGAAGGCCTCATTTCGCAGCTCATTCTCTAAGAATGGAGCATGTGTAAAAAAGATTCCTGAGATATTACTTGGATAAAGGAGACTATCACAAAATAAGACTTTATGATGACAGGCAAAAGCTTTTTAACCTAATCTCTCAATTCACGAAGAGACTTATTTCACCTTATGTTCCATTTTGAGTTAGTAAGAAACATAATAGATTGTCTCCAACTTCTAAGTACAATCAAGTTCAACGTTTCAGAATTCCTCATAGCCAAATCAAGCTCCTTGTGCCTTCACACAGGAGAGAGCGCTTTTTAATTAGCATAGTGAACTTGTGGATTGAACAGCAATGTGAACAGTACTTCACAATGCTGGGTTAAGATAGTAATTAGTGGCAGGTCAAAGGGTAAACATAATCGCACCTCCTAACTTTAAATTCACACATACATACAATATAAAAAAAAATTGTGTTAATTGTATACCTAATCACCATATTTTGTTATGCACTTGAAGAGTTCAGCATTTAGATTAGCGATGGATACAATGAAGCATGCTATGAATGCCTATTGGGATTGAGCATGTGGCTTACCTACATGTGTTAGTTCCTACATTTATCAAATTACCATAGCTCATATTAAGTTTTAGTATATTATTTTTATATAGTTTTTCACTGTTTCATCTGTAGGCTAAGATAAATACACGGATGCGCCGCTTGGTACATCAGAATCTGTCTCGTTCGGGCGAAAGTGCCTCTCGCAAACTCTGAACCACCCCGGTCCAAGGAGTGGCGGCCAGTCAGTCAGTAGACTGAGATGGACTGCGAGAGTTCTTTGCGTCATACCTGTTGAGGCGGCTTTGCTTCACTTCAGATGATCTAGACTACAGCGCTGCAACAGTTGCTAAGTAAACACATTGAGACTGCGGTCATTTTTGGGCTGGTGCACCTGTATATCAGCTCGAGCATTCGACTCGGTACAAATAGTAGATAAGGTAGTAAAATAATATTTTTACAGAGAGGGCGCTTTTTTGAATCCAGAGCGAAGTGAGGGATTCTAGAGTAGAATCCTGAACGTAGCGAGGGATTCAAAGTATGTCGCCAGTCAAAAATAAATTTTGCGCCCGAGTGATATACTCTACTTTTCATCACCCTCTATGAGAGATTACGAGGCGCCTCATATTTTATTGTAATATTGTTTGATTAAACATAGAGTAAAAACTAAATTGAAATTAAATAGTACCTAATAATAAAACTAAAGCCTTATATTTACATTTGAGACATTTTCGAACTTATAAAAATTTATTGTTACACTTTTATTAGGAATAGAAATTGTTGTAGATTTTATTTTCTACATGTTATGTTTTTTTATATATTTCTGCCGGGATTTTGCAGGTAATAGATTATCCATCAAATTTTTTGCGTCAGTCTTAATACTTTCAGTAGTTAATTCTATACTTTCACTGTCACTTGAAGAACTAATTTTACAAAACAAAACCATGAATTTGTAATACCCAATTTCCACTATTGCACGAGCCGCGACCTCGAAAATAGTACTATTATTTGTTTCGTATCAATATCCGGAATCCATTTTGAGTCAAGCACCTGTCTTTTACCTCAAATCAGTCGCTTCCACTTGCTCTCCGACGGTGGCGCCACCTATATTGCTGTTTTGCGTCCAGACTGAGAGTGCACCGGTGTTGGTTTGTCATTATAGCGTCCTCTTCGAGCCGACAAGTCAGTATATTCCGTATTGCGAAATACCTTTATCGCTATAAAAAAATATTGGATTTTTAATAAAGTAACTCTCCGATAATATACATACATACATACATACATATTGTCACGCCTTTATCCCCGAAGGGGTAGGCAGAGGCATATTAAACGCCCATCCGATAATATGGAGAACGCAAATATATTGAACTTAGAGTTAGTGCGCGGTGAAATAGATGATTCTAGTTCGCGAAAACGTGACCGTTCTCCATCACGCCGTAGGGGCAGCACTGATTCATCGAGTCGAGACTCCAGCCCACCCAGTAAGAGGACAAAATACGAAACCTTGAGCTTTGTACATATCCAATTTCTTTCAAAACTAGTTGCTATTGAACCGAACTCGTTTCTGCAAATAGTGCTAATTTATCTTCAAAGCTACCTGCTAACGACTCTAACACCGCCATAAATTCGCTTGACATTGGTTTACAAAAACCCGAGAGTGAAAATGACAGTTTTAAGTTAAATATTTTATCTGAAGGTAGTACTATTGTCAAAGACCCTGTGTACCCGAAAACAAACGATATTTACTTGAATAAATTATTCGATTTACAACATTTTAATTCTAATGATTGGATTTCAATTCGTTTTACGAAATTACAAAAGAAAAATTTATCTACCCCCGGATTCGTCGAACTAAACCTTAATGATGATCTAAAGATATTTGAATCTGCGATGTTAAAAATTGATAATCGTTCTTATTTATTAGAACGGTCCTTTGCCGGATTAGACCTTTCCTTGCTTAGACTAAAATAAGAATTAAAAAATTCTTTGCAGTCCTTAGTGCACAGGGCGTACAATTCCAAAGATTCACTAAATGCAAATACTTTGTTTAAAAAGATACAATCATTATTTTCAAATGAATCTAAATATAGTAAAATAACAGACGATTTGCTCCCAGTAGTCTGTGGAAGGCGGGCAGCAATAAGGTGTTAAAGTAAGGATTTCATCGCAACGTTTTAGCGAAAATTCCTCCTAGTACAGAGTTACTTTTTGATGATATTCTGCTTCAAAACTACCTTCAAAAAATTGGGGGGGCGGAAAAGTTAACTCTGTCTTCGAAACCAGAGCTTAAAAAACAATCGAAAGATAGCTTGTACCAAAATCAAAAACCATCTACTAGTAAACAACCAGACGACTCCTTTTTTCGTTCAAATGCTTTCAAAAAGGGAAAACAGACTTCCCGACCCCGCAATGACTCTAAATCAAAATCGACCAACCGTAATAAACAAAACGACAAGAATTCGAAGTCACAATCATCCTATAAAAATAGACGTCGCGAATGACTCTCTTACATTTCAAGGCGGCTGTTTAAAGCAATTTATATGTACCTGGAGCAATTTGGGTGCGCCAAAACAAATATGTCAACTATTAAGCGGTATTCGCATTCCATTCCTAAAAAGGCCACCGCTTATTCTTCCGAGTATAGAAATTATGCGTTCGTTCAGAACAAAAACATCCAGGAATATGACAACACAGATCCAAGATATGTTGGATTCGGTAGTACTGGAAGAAGCAGAAATGGGGAGCCCAAGCTACCTTTCAACGTTCTTTCTTGTACCAAAACCAGACGGAATATTTTCGCCCGATCCTCAATCTAAAACGCCTAAACCAGTTTGTGCTAGTCAAACCGTTCCTACTTTTCAGTCATTTTCGGGTACCAGATTTTTTACAACATCTAGATTGGATGGCAAAAGTAGATTTGAGTCAGGCCTACTTCCATATACTAGTGGCCGAACAACATCGCAGGTTTCTGAGGTTATGTTATCATCCAGATGCACATCAAAATCAACTGCTACAGATGACTTGCCTACCGTTCGGACTCTCATCGGCACCAAAAATCTTCGCTTCTATAACCAACTGGGTGGCGGAATATTTAAGGACTCATGGCATCAGGTGCGTAGTCTACTTGGACGACTTTCTCCTTGCCAACCAGTCGAAGTATCAACTACTAGAAGACATAGCACTTACAGTAAAGACGTTGCAATCACTCGGCTGGATAATCAACTTCAAAAAGTCTGCTCTGACCCCGACACAATGTTTAGAATATCTAGGTATAACCTGGGACACACTTCGCAACGTCAGCTCGAGAATGGCAAGTATCAAACAGTACCAATCTCTGGGTACCAATGGGGCGACTGAACTTTGCCACGTTCGTGACTCGCAGAGGCCGACTCCACTGTCGCTGCAATATTTCAGTCGACAGTTGCCGAGAAACCACCCTTACCGCCAAGTTCCGGAGCAAGTTCGCCCGGAGATGAAATGGTGGCACGAAGCCATCGGAGGTTCACTGCCAATACACACGAGACCAGTAACCCACTTCCTAAACACGGACGCGTCCGATCTGGGTTAGGGAGCCCAACTCGGCGACGTGAACATCACAGGAGCCTGGAAGGTCTAACAGCAGTCTTGGCATGCGAATCAGAAAGAAATGTTTGCGGCCTATGCAGCCATTCTACACGAAAAACATTCTCACGTTCTTCTTCAAACCGACAATCTGACTGTAGTTGCTTATATCAACAAGGAAGGTGGCAACAAATCAAAAAGACTTCTCAAGCAAACGCAAGAACTGTTCCTTGTTTTAGATCGACTGAATATTCACCTGGTCGCTCAGTACTTTCCAGGCAGATTCAATGCAGAAATAGATGCACTATCTTGTCAAAAAGATTGCCCGGAATGGTATTTAACACCAATAGCAACAATGAAGATTTTTCAAATGTGGGGCACACCGCAGATAGACCTCTTTGCATCGAAAACAGCACATGTCGTGCAGAGGTATGTCTCCATAGACTTGCGGGATCACAACGCATTTACTCATCGGTGGGAGTACAAACTTGCATGGTTATTCCCACCACCGAATCTCATCCCGAGAGTGCTGATCCACATAAACCAAGCGAGCGGACGTTACATCTTAATCGCTCCAAAGTGGAAAAAAAGTCTTCTGGCGGACGGATCTTCGACATCGATCCCTTTTGCCAGTAAAATGGCAGTCGTTAAGCCTGGTTGAAGGCCTTATGGGCGGCTTCAAAATTTTCAACAGCAGGTAGCCTCAACCTGCGTCTGTCTATTTCAACACGGACAGGAATCCACACGGTGAAAAGTGGGCATTTAATATGCCTCTGCCACCCCTTCGGGGATAAGGCGTGATGGATATTTATTTATTTACGTAGGATTAGCTTATAGGACTATACTCGTTCACAAATCTGTAATATGTACCTTTACACACTTAACCTCTGATATAGATTTGTCCTCAAATTTCTTCATTAAACATATTTTGAAAGTCATTTCAGTAGCTCGCGAGAAACCTGTACAACCACCTATTTGGAATCCAAAGGTCTTAATAGAATATTTGAGTTCATATAGTTTTGATGAAAACAATCTGTATCAAGTATCGCGACATACCGCCACACTTTTGTTATTGGCCTCTGGTCGCAGAGTTCATGACCTTACCTTATTACGCATGGATTGCAACAGCCTCATAGACAAAAATCATAGCATAATTCTTTGGCCCTAAAACTGACAATTTAAATCACAGATAATCTGGATGGAGGCTTCGAGAACATCCTAACACGAAATTAAACTTAGTTGGATAAGAAAATTATTAGAACTGTCGTTAAGTAGACGAAAAAATATGCATGACTTTTTTTTAACAGCTAGATTAGAAGCATGGCCTGCATCCAGAACTATCATTGGAGGATGGGTAAAATCCCTTCTCAAAGAAGCTGGTATCGAGGCAATCCCAGGTTAGACTCTATCAGCAGTGGCGTCACAAAATTTCGTTGAAAATTTTCCTATAGCTCAAATTCTTGCCACAAGTAATTGGAAAATGATAAAAAACATTTCAGAAATATTACCAAAGGGAATTGATTAACGATAATAATTCTGCTCACTTAAGTACCTAATCGACCAGTATCGCTGTCAAATTATTTTGAATCAATTGGGTAATAACACATAAACCCTTATTTACTTGCACGCCTTCTGAAGTAATTATATCAATCTATTCTTATTATATATGAATATAAAACTGTATTTACTTCGGTAACATAATAAATGATACAGGCATATTATTATGTATACTGTCATAGTGTGTAGTTTGTTTCTAATTATCAACCATCAGAACTTTACACATTATAGCGTCTAGGCTTACCAGCTCGGCACCAGGTGATAACAAACACGTCACTCAAAATGGATTCCGGATATTGATACGAAACAAATAATAAGAGAGTTTTACCTAAAATAAAACTTACCTATTATTTTTTCTGAAATATCCGGAATCCAGGTAATGGCTACCTGGTGCACTAGTAGTTCTATAATGACAAACCAACACCGGTGCACTCTCAATCTGGACGCAAAACAGCAATATAGCGGAAGCGACTGATTTGAGGTAAAAGACTGTGCTTGACTCAAAATAGATTCCGGATATTTTAGGTAAGTTTTATTTTAGGTAAAACTCTCTTATAATACTGTGGTTACACTCGCGGCTCGCGGTTTGTCTCGCAGCTCGTCTCGTGGCTCGCGCGAGAGTGTAAATGAGGTGTAACAATCCGTGAAAATTGACGAAAATGCGAGCCATAGCTCGCGAGTCTACAATTTGACATTTTTGAAGTGAAACTTTTATCGACTTCAGAGAAATTATATAGTTGTTAAAAAAAATCGTCACGTTTTTCATTTACGCGCCATGTTGTTTTGAAGTATTCTTTATCGACGTATGAGATAAATGTAATTGCTGTAAAAACGAAAAGAAAGAAGTTTCACTTCTTACTTGTATACCATAGTGGTATACACACATTTTTTTTATTCAGCCGGCGCGGCGGTCTCTCTACTACGGGCCGTCGTACCAGCCAGTCTTTATTTAAACAATATTTACATTCGGTTTCTTTGGCGCTAAACTCTAAAATGCTACTAATTCAAAAAGTGCGCGGCAAAGATTATTGTGGCTCACCTATTTCTTTATAAGTGCGCTGCAATTATCTTTGTCGCGCACGTAATGTTTCTTATAGGAAACGTCACCTTTGGGTGGACTTAAAGGCGAATCAAGTCGTCCTTTTCGAATAGATGGGATGAAAACTCTTCGGTAGGCCTATCCGCAGCAAGGGGAATACTTCTTGCGACGCGTCTACGATCATCTCCACTGTATATAGCCTCTCTTTATAACCATAGGTACAGTCCTAACAAAACCACTTTGACACTGGCTCAATGGAAAGATACCATTGAAGATTTTGGCAATTCAAAAATTTCTAAGCTGGTTAAAGAGGTACTTAAATATTATACCCCATGCACTAATTGTTAAGAAATGTGTCCAGCCAACATACCTTTGGAATTTTATAACTCATGTGGCATTCATGAATGCGTCTATAATTAATATCGTATCGGTTGCACTATTCATGACTGGACTAACCCAGCTTTTGCGATACTTGACTTAGACGTAGAGAACGGGGACATTTTAGATAATAAGAATGAAGATTGAAGAAATATGAATTATGATTGGGTACAAGGTCTTAGTAACCAGGCCAAAAAATAATTTAAAAAAAAACTTTTGCGATGTCTTGTTAATCGAGCCGTTGTTCCTTGTATCCGTAGTAATTCCTTTTTGCAATCGACCCACCAAAAGCCTTATGACCTCGACTATGATCTTCAAGATACAGTCAAGACGGCGTTTTTATCCTACCAATATTATAAACGTGAAGGTTTGTAATATGTAGTTCTGTTACTATTTCACACAAAAACTACTGAATGGATTTTGATGAGTTTTTACAATAATTGACTGAGGAGGCGAGCGTAGCGAGCCGACAAAAGACTCCGTTTTAAGTCCACTGTTAGGGGAAAAATATTATCGATGTCCGACCGTACACTGAATGGACGGACGAACAGACTAACAGACGACAGACTGTTCGTTCGTTCGTCCGTCCATTCAGTCTACAGGTCGCATTTTTCATCAGATTTGCACGCAACTTGGCATGGACAATCCTTTATATAGCCAAAAACATTTAGCAAGGGGGTTTTTCGATCGGGGGGAAAATATATATTATTATGGGGTGCTCATATAATGGGGTGATATAGGCTTAAAGTGCTGCTGAGCAAAGCATTTCTTATTTTTATTATTTACAAAACCACTAGAAAAAGAAATGTACATGGTACCTCATGGGTGCACAACAGGAAAGCCATGCATGCTCTCTACTAATAGAAATTAACACATGAACCAGCCTTTTTCCTCAATTTACTCCGAAGTCTACGGTTCACAGAACCATTAGTATAGCACATTTAATAAGCTACTTTTTACCCCGAGATCAAGTTCTTGTGGAAAACTGGAACGTGCGAACGGGAAAGCGCGAACGGAAAACTTCTCTACGCGGGCGAAGCTACTTGATTACTATAAAATAAAGTCGCTCCCTCTGTTTGTAGACTTAGATTTTATAAACTACCTACTTAACAGATTTTAGTGCAGTTTTCAGATAGATAATGTAATTGAAAAGGAAAGTTTATATGTGTAATACATGCAATTAGTATTTACATTACACTCGTGCGCAGCCGAGCCGGGTGTTGGTGAGTTATAATAAAAATGTCATGGAGCCTGTCGGCAAGGACCTAGCAATACCTCAAAATGTGTTATTTTTATTTATTTTTATAAAACACCACAGTAACTTCAAACATTTCTCGTAAACTGCACCGCATGTTTATAACTGTTCCGGGTGCAGGGAAAAGATTCAAAGACTGTGATAGTTGAACTCAGCAGCTGTCTCGCTCCTGTGTACTCAACATGGTCCTATCCAGTCCATAAGTATATAGATTTGGTCGTTTGAAAATGGTAGTAGAAATATACAAGTGATACAATTAGGTTAAAACAGCATCAACGCATAGGTTCTATGAGGAATACAATCTAAACTGACACTAGGAAGACGAAGGAATCCCTTGTAGCGGTCTACTACGATAATTTGTCAACTACAGCGAATGACTTACGGCAATGAGTTGAGGTGATAGGGCATTTAGAATACTCACAATAACAAGGTGTAGGTGCAGTGCAAACTAAATAAGTGGAATAACTATTTAGTAGGTATAAAATGTGTAAACTAAACTAAACTATCTACACGTTGTATCCCTGACGGTGTAGTCAGAGAGGACAGATCGCCGGGCTTCGCGATCCATGCATACTTCTTTCGCTTTTTCAAGATTTATCTATCGCTTCATACACGCACATGTATATTTATGTACTTAAATACCATGGCTAGTTTAAACTGGACCTCATTAGTAAATTTTTATGCTATATTTACTCTCTAAATCAAATTTATTTTCAGAATTTATAGGTAATTCTCAAACTAATATCATTTTTTAGAGTGACAGTAGAATTACAGTAGTTTAATTTGACATAAAATACCGAACTTGAGGCGACTTAGCGCGGTCAAACAAATAAACAAAGAAACTCTTTAGTGTTTATTATAAAAACAAAAATTGGGGGACACTTTTAAAAAGTCTAGGTATAGAACAATAGTAATATAAAAAATAATAGGTATAACACCATAGAACAAGCTTGTAGTAAGCTAGATCTAGACAACTGATACCTATACATAATTATATATTTCTAAATACATACATATTATACATAGGAAACACTCAAACTCCAAAACCAAAATTTATGGATAACACAAATATTTGTTCCGATCCGGGAAATGAACCCGGGATCTCATGCGAAGCAGTCGCATACACTACCACCGCACCACCGAGACTAAATGGAACGCGATAGTTAAAAAGTATGTGATGTTTCAGAGCAACAGTTGCATATAATTATATCATTCTGACAATTATCTTGAATGAAGTTTTATATTCATAGTTATACGCTAGATTTGAAGGCCAGCGCAAGGTACGGTAGGAATTAATTGAGGAAGCGATTATAGCAAATTGTAGTAAGGGTTAAACCTATGTTCTATATGTATTTAGTGCTAGTTATAGAACCTTTTGCATGCAGTATGCAAGTATGTTATGCTGAATTAATTAATAGTCCGCCATACTGAATGTTGTCAATTATTGTATGTAACATTATTAACCGACCTAATTTTAGAGTTATTCTCAGCCATATTCTCAGCTTGCCCTTTCATTTGATACCCATATTGTAGCAATGCACTAAAATAACTAGTCTGCTATCATGGGTATTCCGCCATGTTGAATTTAGAATGACGTCATACGCTAATTATGCCGTATGCGAACTAAACGTGTGTATTCAACTTAATTGTGTAAAGATATCTGATTTAAAACTGTGTTGCAATATTATACTCAAACAAACATTGACATTATACTGATATATTATATAATCATTGCAAATTATTAAAAAGCTTAATAAAATATTGTGTTATTATTTAATTTATGCATTCGTGTCTCTCTGTCTAAAAGTAATAAATACAGAAACTATTAATAAACACAGTATACATAGGTACATTATAGTGACACATTTTAGGTGGCAGTCAGACACATACTAAAGACCTACGTTTCACCTGTTGTTTTTGGTGTATAACCGTTTTCCACGTTACAACGGACATAGGCAGATAGAAATTACCTACAATTGAAATTTGCCAGTGTCCCATAAGTACTTCAACCTGCTTTATCTACTACCATATTATTAGGAGCTAAGAACATTGGATTACCATGTCTTTCAAAATGGAGATTCCACATATGATCACCCATCTCTCACCGTAGCGCCAGATAAATAACGCACTGATCGTTTACAGAAGACTAAGCATGTTTTTAAAGACGTTAAACTTAAAAGTTACTACACCAATGTTCACAATTGTAATAGAAGTTTCAAAAGAAAGGTTTGGTTATATATATTACATGTGGGCGAAGTCGCAGGCGCCGACTAGATGAATATAATTTTAGGAAATACTGTTCACTAAAAATATCAAACAGGATATACCTGATACATACCGGTTTCTTAATATGGAGATATTGAATATGGACAGTTATGTTCAACGTGTACAAAGTCCAACAGAATCAACTTTATGCTTGTAAAGAACCTCAATCATTACCAGGAAGCAATATTCCTTACTTCATGTGTTAAAAATGATAAAAAAAATGATTTGACGTAAGTGCCAATAGTTTTAATTCATGACTTATAAATAACTGACGGAGATGCCTAACTGCTCTGCTCGCGTCTTTAACACTCGTACAAAAACCTCGTACAATAAACTAACCACTTTAGTGTAACCTCCTCAATGAATAGCGCGTGTACTAAATCAGAGTTCAAGCTCTTTTTACGTTTCTGTTCAACAGATTTTAAAAAAAGACTTATGAAATGGTAGAATAACAAACCTGCGGTGAAATTTCAACACGGCAACGGGCTCACCACCTGTTACGTGAGACAATAATGCATACGGTAAACTACTGGTAGGTGCTGTCACACCTTTGGGGATACTATATTTAGGGTATTATTTTTATTAATATCGATCTGAAATATATTTATTTTCCTGAGACGAAAATGTAAAATGAACGGCCATCATAGCGAGCCGCTTCTGCAATTATATTTATGACAGCTAACAATGTTTAAAACTATTGCTTACAATTAAATGTATTACAGGCTTTCACATATAATATTATCATCTACCTTAAATTACTATATTTTATTATTTTGTTTCTATAATTGTAAGCATGGTTAGAAAAAAAAACCAGTAATTTTTAAGCTATTGCATAGTTTTTATCGCGGGCTTTGAGTGGGCTTTAATCAAGAAATTCCGTAAGGAAAAAAAAACCTAAGGTCCGAGGTCACACGAAGTTCACCGAGCACGGCCGAGCGTTGGCTTAACGTGTATGTACATATATTATATGGTACATACACGTGTGTTTTTTTTTTAGTTAAACTTAAATTAAAATCAAAGAAAAACAAAGGTATGCTATGCAATAGCTTTACCGTGGCAGTCTCCGAGTGCCACACGTCTTTTTTAGTTTTATAAAACAAACAGTTCCTCGTCACAGCTATTTTTAACATTTTTAAATTATAGCGATTAATAACTTATACTTCACTATAATTTATACTTAGTATAAATGTGCGAATTTATATTCGTGTAAACATTGTAGCCTTGAAAGTTTATTACCTATTATTTAAATATAATTAAAATGTAAAAACAGGTGATACAGTTGACCTAAACATCAAGAAGTTTCTATTACTAAGTTATAATATAGTTGTACTAGATGACCCCACAGCTTCACCCGTGGAATATCCCGTCGCTTATAAATTCTACAATGATGCATAAAAAATTGCGCGATTTATTGACATTTATGACTACTTCTTTGCTCCCTAGTGTAGTAGCGCAATGATATATAGCCTATAGCCTTCCTCGATAAATGGGCTATCTAACACAAAAATAATATTTCAAATCCGACCAGTAGTTCCTGAGATTAGCGCGTTCAACCGAACAAACAAATAAACAAACAAACAAACTCTTCAGCTTTATAATATTAAAGTATAGATTATATACTGAACTAAACTAAACACCGCGGTTTCATCCGCCTATTGCTCGTTCCCGTGGGAATACGGGGATAAAACGTACCCTAAGTTACTCCTTGTAACATCTAGCCTATCTGCCAGTGAATGTCTCGTTAAAATTAGTTTAGTTGTATCAGAGATTAACCGAAACAAATAGACAGACAAGAAATATAGTGAAAACACACTAAAAAACAGTGTGTTGAATCGTAAAATAGAGGAAATTACTTTCATATGCCTTTAGTGAAATTTGCAACTACAATCAGACACTTCAACTTAATTGAACTGTATAGATTTTTAAGTTTATATATTTTGATTACGTGCTTTTAAAATCGACCAGTCAACCTCACTTGTGTGATCCACATATGTTTGTGTCATAGTGTGGATGTTTTCTAAGTATAATTTGTATAAATTTAGAAATATATTAAAACGAAGCGCTCGTGGCCCCGCGGTCTCAGTGTTCTGTAAACGATCGCTGAGCTACGTAACTTTCACTGTGGCTTTCACTGTTGCCAGTAAAATGGCAGTCGTTAAGCCTGGTTGAAGGCCTTATGGGCGGCTTGATCAATTTCAACAGCAGGTAGCCACAACCTGCGTCTGTCTATTTCAACACTGCAATGGGCTCACCACCTATTCCGTGGGGCAGGAATCCACACGGTGACTGTCTGCCACCCCTTCGGGGATAAGGCGTGTGGATATTTATTTATTTTATTATAGGAATACAGCGTGAAGATAGTTAATTATATACTTATTATTATATTATATATTACTAGCAGTCCCGCCCGGCTTCGCCCGTGACATACTTGGAATCCCGTGGCACCCATTTAAACCCGTCGTTTATTAATTTCACAATAATGTATGAACATTTTCCAAATTTGTTGATTACTTCTCCGCTATCCAGAGGGCTAAGTCTACTACCTATTTCAATCGCGTCACAAAAGAATCTTAATCGTCGCTCAGTAGTCACCGGTACAATTTTCACTTTTGTTCGTAGTCTACAATCACACTCGTACTCCAATAGACTCATGGAATTATTAAGTACTACGTAAGTAATTAATAATTCCATGAATAGACTTATATCGGTCGGCCGATGAGATCTACTAAAACGTACCGCGCGAGTGGCCGCTAGTCAGTTGCATTTTTGATAATCTACTAACATTTTGACAGCTAATAACAGCGATTCTGGTTCTATTCTACGGGTTGTCAATAGTATACTCGGCCCCCAGTACCAGCCCAGTCGAATTATGGTTACACGAAATGAATTTCTATGCGCAAAATTTTGATTTCGCCGTATCTCTTAAGATATTCATTTAATATGCAAGGTGTAAAGCGACAAAATAATGAAGCCAACTAACATATTTAAAATTATATGGATTAATAACGTATTTGTGTAAATAGCCTTCAAATTACCGCTTTATTATTGCTGGTTTTTTAAAGTATAAAAATGCATATAGTATGTTATTCTTAAGAGATAGACATATACCGTCGCGGACTTTTTTGTAGACCTATATTAGATACACAATTCCACAATACATTATTTTGTTATATCTCAAAGGGTTTAGGCCGCGTTTTTGATGAAAGTTCCCAGACGGCTATTTTTTTCCGACATCCCCAACAAATATCGTCATAATTTAGTCAATGTATACAAAAACTTAACAAATTATACATAAAAACATTCTATAAGAATCATTCTAACTATTAAAAAAACCGCATCGTAATTCGTTGCGTAGTTTTTAAGATCTATGCATACTTAGGGACAGACAGCGAAAAGTGACTTTGTTTTATAATATGTAGTGATGATGAGGATGATTAATATTAATTTTAAGCTTTTAGTATATTTTGTCCATTTCAACACGGCAAAGGGCTCACCACCTGTTACGTGGGACAAAAATGCATACGGTGAAATGAGGGCGTTTAATATGCCTCTGCCTACCCCTTCGAGGATAAAGGCGTGACAATATGTAATGTAATGTTAATGTCTACTATATATCTCAGACTAATTTAAATATAAATAGCATACCAAGTACACAGTTGAAAATACCTCAAAACTCTAATTTTTATCTCCAATAGACTCCGTAGATGTGTTTCGAATAATTAAATCTTTAAAACACACCAGCTATGATACAATCAGCACAAAAGTGATAAAAAAATGTGCAACTAGCTTGACAGGATCATTAACATATATCATTAACTTGATCTATGACTGAAGGCATCTTTCCAGAGCGTCTCAAAAAATTAATAATTAAACCACTATATAAAAGTGGGATAAAAACTGACATGAGTAATTACCGTCGAATAACTCTTATTCCAATACTGTCGAAGCTATTTGAAAGAGTTCTTTACAACAGGATAGAGAACTTTTTACTTTCATGTAAGATTGTCACAGAGGAAAAGTTTGGGTTCAGGAAAAGCAGCTCCACTACACTAGCATGTTTTACAATAGTTAAGCAAATAGTGGAGTCTTAATAAAGATCGTTGAAATTTTTCTAGATATGACGAAGGCGTTCGACTTTGTCTGCCACGAGACTCTACTTTATAAACAATCCTGCTATGGAATCCGTGGAAACGCGAATGACTGGATGAAAAACTATCTTTCGGGCAGAGAACAAAGTGTTGAAATATTATTAATATGCAATTCAGATCTAAAATCTAAATCTAACATTACTAAATCAACCTATGCAAACATAACTGCTTTGGCACGCCACAAGGCAGTATACTCGCTCCTTTGCTCTTCCTAGTCTACATAAACGACCTTCCTAATATGGTAAATAAAAATTGTATTTTGCGTTCAACGTTGCTCATTACAGGTGACAATACAACCGACATTTAGGGTCGGCAGCGCTAGTGCTGCACCTCTGGTGTTACCATTACAAACGTCCATAGGCTACGGTGACCACTTCCCATCAGGTGGGCCTTATGTTTGTCTTCCACCTCGGTGGTATAAATATAAAAAAAAAAAAAGACGGAACATGAAATTCACACGACCCTTAGTGAAGCTACCAATTGGCTAAAATGCAATAATTTGAAAATAAATATGTCTAAGATAAAAATAATTCAATTTCGTACAACCAACTATAGACCCGGTAGTTTTGATATTTATTTTGAGGGCAGTAAGTTAAGCGATACTAATAAATGCATATTCATGGGCATAACCAGCGATCAATATTGTAGCTGGACACCACATATACAAAAAGTACTTTTTTTTTTAAAAAGATCAATTTAACTATTTCGTCAGTATTTCGGTATGGCCTTGTGATTTGGGGGAATTGTGTAGAGTTTGAAAGAGTGCTTAAGGCGCAAAAAATGCAATTGAGCTATGTGCGGAGCTGACTATTTTGACAGCTGTAAACCTCAATTTAATAGACTGAATTTTACCGCCATTGCCATGCCTATAAATTTTAGACATATGCATATTTATTAAAAAGTATCCGGATCAGTTTGATAAATTAAGTGATAAGGAAAATAGCCGAACGCGCCATAAAGATAAGCTCTGCCTTCCACCTCAAATTAGGCTGAAACTAACTAAAACAAATGTAAACGTCTGTAAAACTGGATAGGTAATCACTTGTTTAAATATATTAGAATAATACCACTGCGCCAATTCAAGGCAACTCTCACAAGACTTCTACTTGATAGAACATATTATGATATTCAGGACAATGTTAATGACATATTATAGCTTTTTTATGAACGACTAGTTGACGCCCGCGGCTTCGTCCGCGTAGAGAAGTTTTACCGTTCCCGTTTCCGATAGGAACTTGTTCCCGGGATTAAAAGTAGCCTATGTGTTATTCTGATGTATAAGCTAAATTATTGTAAAGTTTCATTAAAATCCATTAATCAATTTTTACGTGAAAGAGTAACAAACATCCATACAAACTTTCGCATTTATAATATTATTAAGATTAAGATATATTAAATTTATCGAGGAAGGCTATAGGCTATATAGCATCACGCTACGACCAATAGGTGCGGAACATCAATGATGAATGTGGCAAAATCGGGACAAAATATTCCTTTTGATAGCTTCCGTTGCTAACGCTGCGTAAGCGATTAAAGTTACGCAAAAACTATGTATTACATAATTATTCCCCTTTAAAAGTTCTAAAATAAAGTCCGCGACAGAATATGCCTATCTTTTAAGGCTAACTTATTATAATTATTTTATTGTGAAAAAAATTGTTCTCAAAATGACAAGTGAAAAGTATGGCCGATGATTTGCGATTTACGCATGCGCGACGTACGAAAAAAGTAATGAACTAAAAAAAACTAAATAAAAACCAGTCATATTGTGTATCTTTGAGAATGCCGTGAGGCGAAACCGGTCAGGTTTACAAAGTAAATATTGTGGAACAGTACAAGTGGTGTTATTTAATATGTGTAGCAAGTTCCACCCAGCGCCATCAATCAACAGTATAAATAATCTAAAAAAAACTAACTATTTTCACGCTGTATCCCTGACGGGGTAGTCAGAGAGGACAGATCGCCAGGCTTCGCGATCTAAAGTAATGAACGACGGGATTAAATGGGAGCGACGGGAATAAAGGCGAGACTGATAATATACTATATAATCACGCTACTACCCTGAAGAGCGGAGCAGTAATCAACAAATCGGGCAAATATTCATACATTATTGTAAAAGTAATAACGATGGAATTGAATGGGAGTGACGGGAATAAAGGCGTGACAGATAAACTGACGGAAGTTCGAAGTTTGTCACGGGCGAAGCAGCGCGGGTAAGCTATAAATGATAAATGTTACTTTTTTCACTAACTAATTCATACTTATAATATAATTTTAGAATATAATTGATTTATTAACGAGTGTAATTTATTACGTAATGCAGGCAGAATATGTAAGAACCTTATTATAACCATCAACACCATAATTAACTGTATACCATATTCTGGCAAATAAACGAATTGGAATAAAATAAAAAAAGTTCGGTTTTTTGTTTTAACCGAAGTAATCAAGATGTATTTGACCTACAATACATTCATCAAGGAGGAAACTTATAAGTATATAGTTCGTAATAACATCACGTCAAACAGGTTTGTCCAGTATTGAATACTGTATTCTTTGCCAAGGGCTTGCGAGGTACAACTAGAAATCAAAAATGTCTTACATTTATGGATACACTTATCTATGAGGTTTGTTATTTGGTTTGGTTTTTTAATCATGATGGATACCAGATGAGCATTTTAAGAGTTTCTTTAGCTGCTACGGACCTTTTGATACGTCCTAAGCTCCTGACAGTAATTGTAATTTGTCATCATTTTACATTAACTACTCGTAATTAGTGAATAATTAGTTTTAATTTTCTCTAACACTGGAGGCTGGCGAGTTGCTGCTGAGCGTACAAAGGCCAGAAAAATAATTGAATAGAATCTTATGTTTTGTGAAATGTATTCAATTGAAATCATCGCATCGTTCACCAGAAACAGGGTTCATTCAGTCTTTACCACAAAAGTACATACATAAAAGTAATTTGGCCTTTTTTTTTCTCAAACTAGAGTTAAAAACTATGTTAAAAAGTATAATAGCAGCTTTTATCAACATTAATAGCACGGGAGGTCATTAAATGCCCCTGGGAATTTACGCTACTTGGTATACTAGGCTCACTAGGATAAGTAAGTATACTAGGGATTACCAAGATATGCCCAGATTGCATTTTCCTTAAATTTGAAAAGAATAAAAAGCGTTCCTAAAATTTATAATAAATCACAACTAGATGCGATAGATATTATTACTGTGGAATGACTTGCTATTAGATATACTTGCTAATAAAAATAATTATATTGTGCGTCATTTTTTTACACATTGATGTTGTATCACCCAATCGTGTTGGTACTCTGCTATATCCAACGCGTGCTACGCATTCTGATTACAAACTTCGCCGAATGTGGTTGCTTGAGTGCCTAAAATAATATTATTAAAAATGATCATATTATTATTAGTGGTTATTTTAATAGTTCTGTTAGCAGTGAATTGGATTCGTTTACTAAATGATTGTAAAAGGATTAATTTGAATGGTCCCACGCCGCTGCCGGTATTGGGAAACGCTCATCTATTTATCGTCAAATCTACAGGTAGATGTTTTTTAATTATTACATAATTCTGTATTTTTTTTAATTAATTATCATAAGTAGCTGACAGTGTCACTCACTCATCATAATAAAAATTACCAGCTCTTTCTAATCATAGTCTACACATTTAACCTAATTAACATACATCATCGTTTTTATAGCCACAAACTGGTATTTTTTTATATCTTTTGTTCTATTTATAACCAAAAATACATTTACATAGTTATCTGTAACTTGCCACTGCCACAAACTACAGAGGTTTGTCTACAAATTATTTCTTTTTTTTTTCATTAATTCTTTCTCGGTCGTGTACCATTAGTGTTGTTAAAATTATTAACATAAATTAAATAGGTACTTTGCATAAATAAAATTGGCGAGTCGCACACAAGAACTAGACGTACACTTGCTATATTTTTTAATATAAATTTATTAATTATAGTTTTGTTTCAACAGAGTTCTTGAACAAAAAGTATTTAAGCTTTAGATTTTTTTAGATCATTTTTAATATAGGGTATTTCATTTATACGTCGAGAAACTTAGTATTAAGCGGTCTTCTTCCCGTACACGACCAGACTGCTCTCTCTTCTCATGAAGAGAGAACTTATGTAGTTTAAGACATATCTTTTAATCTATTACGTTTGTGTACAATAAAGTTAAAAGTCAATTCATACATTTTCATTGCAACAAACAAGATAAAAATCAAAGTAATGGAATGTTTAAGATCCCTTAATTTTAACAACACTAAAAACACTATGTAATATGTAAATTAAAACATTTTGTTTTTGAGATTTTTTTATACATTATTTGTGGGACTCGAACCCGAAACCCCAGCGGCAGCGCGACAGTTGCAGTCGGGTTTATTGATTTTAATTGATAAACGTGACCTTTTGTACAGCAAAACAACTTTTGCCGAATCAGCTGTTTATATTAATTTTTTTTTTAATTAATCTGTAATTATTATAAAAATTGGCCACAATGTTTTGCTCCGCGCATTACTTTATGAATATTTTTAGAACACAAGTGTGTATTATATTATAATATATTATCTTTACTAATATTATAAAGCAGAAGAGTTTGTTTGTTTGTTTGTTCGGATAAACGCGCTAATCTTAGGAACTAATAGTCGGATTTGAAAAATTATTTTTCTGTTAGATAGCCCATTTATCGAGGAAGGCTATAGGCTATATATCATTACGCTACTACACTGGGGAGCAGAGCAGTAGTCATAAATGTCGCAAAATCGGGCAAATTTTTATGCATCATTCTATCATCAATCCTACGATTTATAAGTGACGGGATTAAATAGGTGCGACGGGAGGTCGAAATATTCCACGTTTGTTGTTGTAATTTGGTAGGTACTCGACATGGTAGATTTCTTTATAATTAATTGCATATATCTACAGTATTTATTATTTACCTTTATAAATCGTACTTCCATTGACATTGATGTTTATATCCTGTTTGACTTAATGCGCAATTTATAGTAATTTTAGTAGGTAACTCTACAAAGCTGATACTAAGAATACAATTATTTTTCTCTATGATCAGTTGGCCTGCTCGTTTACAATGATAGATTACAAATCATTGGTCGTGGCAAAAACCTAGGATTGTGTCACCATCATCATCCGAGCGTCTGTCCCAGTTGCGTCTCGCGACGCCCGGGATCTGCTTTCCTTCTTTTTCTCCTCTCCAAACCTAAGATTGTGTGAGACGGAATTCTTTATTTTTTATTAGGGAACAATATTTTTCTATATTCCGTATGTTATTTATAATTTACGTAGTTTCTGAGTAGTTTTGAACCGGACAATCTCGTATTTCCCATGTACTACTTATTTAATTGATAAATAGTTCAAGCATGATAAATTCATATTAATTACACATTATGTTTATCTTTGTATAGATAGTAAATTACTAATAACTACTATAAATAGCTAATAATGCCTAAGTGGCGTATTGGTAGTGTAGGCTACTATCATTGCTAAGAACTCTGGTTGAGAACAAAAAGTATTTAAGCTTTAGATTTTTTTTAGATCATTTTAAATATAGGGTATTTCATTTATACGTCGAGAAACTTAGTATTAAGCGGTCTTCTTCCCGTACACGACCAGACTGCTCTCTCTTCTCATGAAGAGAGAACTTATGTAGTTTAAGACATATCTTTTAATCTATTACGTTTGTGTACAATAAAGTTAAAAGTCAATTCATACATAATTTACGTAGTTTCTGAGTAGTTTTGAACCGGACAATCTCGTATTTCCCATGTACTACTTATTTAATTGATAAATAGTTCAAGCATGATAAATTCATATTAATTACACATTATGTTTATCTTTGTATAGATAGTAAATTACTAATAACTACTATAAATAGCTAATAATGCCTAAGTGGCGTATTGGTAGTGTAGGCTACTATCATTGCTAAGAACTCTGGTTCGAAGGCCTCTTAACATTAGAGTGAAGCCAAAATTTTGAGTGTTTTATATTTATGCTTATGGTCAGTAACCCTTTGTGCGCGAGTTCGACTTTAGTATTTTATTTTTAGTAACTAACTAACATACACTCTTCACGCTGTATCCCTGACGGGGTAGTTATAGAGAACAGATCAGCTTTGCGATTCATGTATACTTCTTTCGCTTCTTGCAGATTCATCAATCGCTTCATACATGCACGTCTGAGTACTCTTGACTTTTCCGTAATTGAGCAGTCTGCTCACGGGGTCTTCATATGTAAGTCTTGGCCTACTCGGACTCCTTTCTTGATTTTTAGTACTAAATAATATATATTCTGTCAAAATTTCAAATTGCTTCAAGTTCATTATTGAAAATATTTAGAAAATACTTAGATTTACAGGCGTAGTTAAAATCGTTCGCAAATGGCCTTTTTTTATATTTCTTTCGGGCGGAAATCCATTTTCCAGATTTTTATTACCTACTGTCCAGTAATTGTCGTTTGCTATCTTGTTACTAAGAGATCCTGTATAGGCGTATTATGTTATCTGTATTATGATATTTTAACAATCAAATCTGCACCACGTGCCGTAAACTTATCGGAGTGTGTACAATTAATGTCATGATTAATTTGTTATTTTTAACTTTTAAAATCAGTGCCCGATTCGAGGTGCTGATTTGTCTTCATGATTCATATATGTTAATAAGAATTTATTTAAACACAGTGATCTATTTGTCTATCTTCTATACGTCGAATTGAAATTACTATACGTCGCTTCTATTCGATTCCACGTATTGGATATTTTTTAACAGACTTCAAAAAAGATGTGTTCTCTATTATTCTTATTTTTTTTTCTATCTCATACTTTTTCTACTTGGTACCAACTTCAAACATATCAGTAGGTATCTAGCACGTACTTTAATACTTTATATAAATTAAGAAATAAAAAAATATCGTATTGAAATAGTTTATGTTTCTCATTTTAGTGCTGTTATTTGTTTGAAGTCTGCTTAACTTTTATTTTAAAAGTTTATTTATATTCTGTAGTTATAATTATACATGTGAATGTCAAAGCTATCCAGCTGCTAGATACCACGGACATAGTAGGAAGGTTAAAAGGACTAAACCATTTGAGTTAGTTTAGTTAGTATTAATAAGTAATAGTGCAGTGAGTGCAAGGGGTTTGGGTGTAAGGGGCCCCACCAAGATCTTCGGGGCCCAAGTCAACCTCCCGTGCTAGTGCGTGCACCTGCTGATTAACGGACGAGGCTCTGGCGCTGGCTTTCCCCTCTGGGGTTGGGAGGCCTGAGGGCGTCGCTCCCATAAAAGCCACCCGCCGAAACAAAAATGGAAAAGTACAATAGGAAAGCTGCTAGGGATAGGGCGCCGCCGCAAAACGGCGCGCGGGAGCCCCGCCCGACTCCTGTGGCAAGTGGGCTAGGGCTGCCGTGTGTCGGGCCAGCACGGTTAAAGAAGTTAGCCCCAAACCTTATCCGCTTCGCATCGTGGAACATTGGCACGCTGACTGGGCGTGCGGTAGAGTTGGCCGAAGTACTCTCTAGGCGGAGGGTGGACGTGGCGTTAGTGCAGGAGACTCGGTGGAAGGGCAACAGAGCCCGGCCTTTGCAGAAAAGCTACAAGCTGTACTACACGGGTGCGCCTGGTGGGGAGAACGGGGTGGCCGTGGTGCTCTCCGAGGGGCTGCAGAGCGGCATCTGGGAGGTGAAACGCTGTAGCGATCGGCTTATGATCGTGAGGGTGCTTATCGATGGGATTATTACCCACCTGATAAGTGCCTACGCGCCACAGGCCGGTTGTAGCGACGCCGATAAGATGTCGTTTTGGGGCCAACTCGAGGGAGTGCTTCGGGGCATTCCGTTGTCACAGGGAATCGTTTTGGGCGGCGACCTAAACGGTCATGTGGGTGAGAGGTGTGAAGAGTTTGAGCGTGTCCATGGTGGTTTTGGATACGGCACCCGCAACGCTGAAGGAGAAACTATCCTCAGAACGTGTGCGGCTGCCGATCTGGCCATTGTGAACAGGTATTTCAAAAAGAAATCTGAACATCTCATCACCTACAAGAGCGGGAGACGTACAACTCAGATCGATTTCCTACTCACTAGGCGACACAGCATCGGCAAGGTGGCCAACTGAAAGGTCATACCCGGAGAGAGTCTTACTGCACAACACCGTCTCCTTGTCATGGACCTCTGCGTGAAGCCCAAAGGCAAACGCATCGAGTGGTGCCAGCGCCGCATCAGATGGTGGCTGCTTGATGAAACTAGGTCCCAGGAGTTCGTCTCAGCTGTCGGTGACAAGTGCACCGACACTGAAGGCGGGCCAGTTCGAGATTACTGGGACAAAGTTCAGGCGGCCATCCTTGGAGCGGCGAAGGTGGTGCTCGGTGAGTCTAAGGGTGGACGCAAATGTGACAAAGAAACTTGGTGGTGGAACGACGCAGTCCAGAGGGAGACTAGGGAGAAGAAAGCCCTCTTTAAAAAGTGGCAAGAGACCGGATCTCCCGAAGACCGCGACGCGTACAGGGCTGCCAAGCGCGCCACAAAGAGAGCTGTAGCCAGAGCCAGACGAGACCACTTACAACCTCTGTATGATAAGCTGGAATCGTTTGAGGGGCAGAAGCTCATCTATAAGCTGGCGCGCTCCAGGGTCAAAGCGGCACAGGATATATCCAAGTGTCGCTGTGTAAAAGACCCTGAGGGCAACCTGTTAAGCGAAGACCTCGCGGTTAAGGAGAGATGGCGCTCGTACTTCCACGAGCTGCTTAATAAGCAGCACAAAGAGGTGCAGCCTCCGGACCTCCCTCCGAATCAGGGACTAATGCCACCGGTAACGCCTGGAGAAGTTCTGACTGCGCTTCGCCGCATGAAGAATCGGAAAGCTGTCGGACCCGATGGAGTCCCCATCGAAGCCTGGAAGGCGATGGGTCCTCGAGGTGTGGGCATCTTAGTAAACCTTTTTAACCGCATACTCCTCAGCGGGCAGATCCCAAACCAATGGAGACTGAGTATTGTTACTCCAGTCTTCAAAGGTAAGGGATCAGTGCAGGAGTGCGGGAGCTACCGCGGTATAAAGGTGATGTCTCACACCATGAAGATCTTTGAGAGGATTATAGACTCTCGGATCCGGCAGGAGTGTATTCTCTCGGGTTGTCAATATGGGTTTCGCCCAGGTCATGGGACCACGGACCCTGTTTTTGCCCTGAGGGTTGTCGCAGAGAAATACAGGTCGAAGAACACGCCTCTGCACTGTTTTTTTCTAGACATGCAGAAGGCCTTCGACTGTGTTCCTCGTGCGATGATCTGGTGGGCACTGCGGTCCAAAAGGGTTCCAGAGGTCTATATTGACACTATCCGGGACATGTACTGTGACTCCGATTCAATGGTTCGGACTGCTGTTGGCGACACGAATCCGTTCCCCATCACCGTCGAGGTACACCAGGGTTCGGTCCTTAGTCCGCTTCTGTTCAGTGTAATATTAGACGAATTGTCGGACAGCATCAGGAACTCGCATGAGCAGCTTCCATGGTTGCTCATGTATGCTGACGATATTGCGCGGGCAGATGCGGACAGGGGCAGATTGGTGTGACGTGTAAAGGCGTGGAAGGAGACGCTTGAGAACGGCGGTCTGAAACTAAATGTGGCGAAGACAGAGTACTTGGCACTAAACTCGACAGATCCCACATCCGTCCGCATAGGCGGTGATTTGGTCGAGCGCACGGACCAGGTTAAATACCTGGGATCTGTTTTTCACACGTCCAGTGACATCGATTGCGATGTCAAGTCACGCATTGCTGCCGCGTGGGCCAAATGGCGGGAATGACCGGTGTCATTTGTGACCCTAAAATGCCGATCCGGTTGAAGGGACAGGTCTACAAAACCATTATTAGACCTGTCCTTTTACATGGCAGTGAGACGTGGCCGATATTGGAGCGACACAAGCAGGAGCTGCGTGTCACTCAAATGAAGATGCTGCGGTGGATGTGTGGAGTTACGCGGATGGACCGCGTGAGGAACTCTCGCATCCGCGGCAGCCTTCACGTCCGTGACATTGCAGACAAGTTGCAAGAGTGTCGCCTTCGTTGGTTTGGTCACGTCTTGCGGCAACTGCCGGGCTACGTAGGTAACAAATGTCTGGCCATGTCAGCCCCGCCGGGTCCTGGTAAGAGGGGAAGACTCAAGAAGTGCTGGCTTGACGTCGTAAGGGATGACTTGCGTGCCAATGGTCTCACTTCAGGGGATGCCGAAGACCGTGCGAAGTGGAGGAAAAAATGTAGGAAAGCGGACCCCGGGCGTCGCGAGACGCAACTGGGACATACGCTCGGATGATGATGAGTGCAGTGAGTACTACAAAAACAAGTGAGTGCCCAAAGAACACATGAAGAAAAGAAAGTGACCTCCCGCTTCAATAGAGACAATAAAAAAGTGCCAATGGACACATTCTTAACACTTAAGAATTTAGCAAATTAAGTCAAAACTATGTTACTTATTAGCTTTACAGCTAGATTGTAATGTATAATTATTATGTAATATTTATTATATTACTACATAATAAATAAAAAAAAAAATTGTTATCATAGGCCTTCGGAATGAGAGCACCGAACTCTCAGGACAGACACTTGGATATTAATTAAACTGTTATCATAAAGAAGTTAAAGTTGCTTTTCAAACGGCCAGACTTATTTTTATATACTAATCTGAGCAGATAAATAAATAAATCCTATATATAATGTGGGACACATTTTAGACAGCACCCGTCTAATTCAAAATAAGCCCAAAACACATTTGAGGATCACATCACAGATTTGAATCCGAGGCCTCAGCGCGGCAGTTGCATACATTAAATTACCACTTTTGCCATCAAGGCACTCCAAGGCCCGTATTCCAAAACGTTTCTCAAGACTCAAGCGCCGCTAACGACGACGGTCGCTTTATCGAAATTCACGGGTGAAGGACAGGGTCATTCAGCTACGGATTGTCAGCGCGTGTTTACATAATTATAACTCATGCAGTGATAGGTCCGTATTCCAGAACGTTTCACAATACTCATTGAAGTATTGTGAAGAAGTATTGTGTGAGTATTGTGAAACGTTCTGGAATACGGACCTAACACTGCATGAGTTATAATTATGTAAACACGCGCTGACAATCCGTAGCTGAATGAGCCTGTCCTTCACCCGTGAATTTCGATAATGCCACCGTCGTTATAAGTAGTTAATCTATAATATATATTTGGTTGTATAATTATTTAAGTAAGGTTGTATAATTTTTGAAGTTGTATATTATTACTTATGTTCTATTGAAAACTATCATCTATATGTATGTGAAGTCTTGGGTCCGTATTCCAGAACGTTTCTCAATACTCAATAGACGCTTGAGGCTAGTTTTTGCCTTATAAAATCTACTCTCAAGTGTTACTTGAGTACGGATAAACGTTCTGGAATACGGCCCTTAGAACTCCACATCATGCAGTGTTAGAAAAGTTATTTCTGACTTCAAATTGTAATATTTGATAGAGTGGATCGAGTTTTAATGAAATAAAGATTATGTATTACATTATTAAAATATATATACAAATACGATTTAAAACATACAGGCATCGCTACATATTATTAAACAAAGTCCTCCGCCAAGTCTGATGTCTCTGTTATTTTCACCAATGGATAAAGTGGTTCTCGAGGATAATTTGTTAAGTGTTTGTTTATATTGGTTAAAACTGGATATATGTTGAAGCTGTCGGAACTAAAAATACCGCCTGGGAGCTTTTAACTAAAACGCTGCCATTTGAGATATAACAAAATTATGTGTCGTGGAATTGTAATCTTATATAGGTCTACAGAAAAGTCCGCGATAGCATATGTCTATCTGTCAAGGATAACATATCAGCTTATAATAGCATTGTGGGAAATGGGTACGGGATAACTTCATCACGCGGACGAAGTTGTGGCCGTCAGCTACTAAATTATAAAAATCAAAGAACTTTGTTTCATTACATAATATAATGTCAAACAAACAAAAAAAAATGTTGAAATATAGACGATAGACTCGTGGCTTCGTGTACTTATTATTTGTATTGGCTAGTTGACGCCCGCGGCTCCGCCCGCGATAGAAGTTTTTCAGTTCCCGTTTCTGACAGGAGCTTATTGCTGGAATAATATCAGGCAGCCTATGTCCGATTCGATGTATAAGCTAAAAACAGTACAATAAGTTTCATTAAAACACATTCAATTTTATTTTGCGTGAAAAAGTAACAAACATCCATATAAACTTACAATTTTATAGTTTTAGTAAGACGGCGTCTAAACCACAGATAGGGTTAAATTTAATTAAGGCTTAAAAGCTGTCTACTAAAATATTTATTCAAACAACCAAATAAGCCTATTGCAATTCTCTCTCGAAAATACAAGCTAATTTTAGATTATATTATATAGATATTTATTACGATAAATACTTAGTTTAAATAAATAAATAAATATCCATCACGCCTTATCCCCGAAGGGGTGGCAGAGGCATATTATATGCCCACTTTTCACCGTGTAGATTCCTGTCCCACGTAATAGGTGGCAACCGGCCATTTTACTGGCAACCGGGACCAACGGCTTAACGTGCCTTCCGAAGCACGGAAACGCTCGCAAATGTAAATGCCACAAAGTGGTCACCCATCCGACGACCAGCCATAGTGAAAGTTGCGTACCTCAGTGATCGTTTACCGAACACTGAGACCGCGGGGCCACGAGCGCTTCTACTTAGTTTCGCTTCTACTTAGTTTCACTTCAAAAATAATAAAATAGACGCGCTCTCTTAATAACCAAGTTTGCGCGTGCTTCTTGTATCGTCTGTGTTCCTGGCTGTCGATCCTACGACACGATACCACATACCATCTCACGGAACCAATTTCCACAATCTGTGGAATTGATTCTAGATAGGAAAGAAAAATGTTGTAGGTATATAATAGTACTGCAAAGGCCGGGAAATAGGCAATTGCAGGTCGAGTATGAGTGTCACTAATACGAAACAGGCAATAGTCATTTCCGCCGAGGCAAATATAGCGCTTTTCTCAAAAGAACGCAGGGAAAGAAAACTTGCTTTTTAAATTATAAATTTAATTAATATATAATGTTACATTAGCCATATTGGGCAATTGCCTACTAAAATAAAATATTTTTAATTTCCCTTCAGTGGATAATACGCAGCAAGGTGGAAAATCTAACAGAAATATAGTATATGCAAATGAGCTCTATGGTTCGATTCCCGGGTCAGAACAATTTTTTGTGTGATCCATAAATATTTGTTTCAAAGTTTAGGGGTTTCCTATGTATAATATATGAATACGTGTTTAGAAATATTGAAGTTTCTTTACCAGTAGTCTAGATCCCATAACACAAGCTTTAGTTTCCCAGAAAAAGTGTCCCAGAATATTTATTTATTATTTATAGCACGTTGATACAATTTTTATGTCCCAGAATACAACACTTCCACATATAACAGAAGATAAATGTACTTATTCTAGAAAAAATAATTCTTACAGAAAGCGTCCGCTGAAGAAGAATGTTAAAAGAAATCCAATCAAAGAGTATCTAATAACCCTAGCACGCCGTTTCATAGAACATTGCTGGAGCGTTGTAATGTTCCCAATTCAAAAAAAACTCCCAGCAATAATTTTTATTTTCTTTGTCCGTAAATGGGATACTAAAAGCGTATTCTTTTTTCGAAATAATGACAGTTTTTCTGGTATTCCCATGCATATTTGAGAAAAATGATATTATTTTTCAAAAGAATATTGAGTTAATGCCTGCCTTATGGATCGTTGTTTCAGAATTTCTAAATTTGTTGAAAAAATTAATGGACAAATATGGCGATGGATTCAGAGTCCACCTCCTCGGAGACCCGTATGTTGTTTTGGCTCATCCAAAATATGTGGAGGTAAGTGCTACATGCTCATAAACACGGTCAAAACAAGCCCATTTTTCACTTGTTATTATGGGTCCCACTTAAGATGGGATGTAGGCTATTGTCGTAGTGGCCCTTGTAGAAACGGCCAGTCATAAAGCTACCTTTTAACTTTTAAGCTTAAGGCCTTTACTTTGACTTAACGACTACTTTGATATTTGACTTAACAAGTACTTTGTTTCTTGACTTGACTGCGAAAGCAAATTAAAAACAGCGTAAGGTAAACGTCACAAACGTCAACCATATCAATTTTTAATTTTTTTCTCTGTGTGTCTGTCTTTCCCTCTGTCTATCTGTCCGTTTGCTTAAGCATATCTTTGAAACGATTGGGCCGATTTTAACGGAACTTTAACTGTCTACCTGATGTTACAAGGAAAGGAAAATTTTGTTTACATTTTATCCCCGTATACCCACGGGAATTGGAACTACTTTAGTGGAACAGCGAGGCGTTCGCTAGTCTAAGATATTATTCAGACGCATTTACTAAACGTGTTCACAAATTTAGAATTTTTTGACTGCCACTGTGGCGCGGTGGGAGTGCATCCGACTGCTACGCAAGAGGTCGTGGGTTCGATTCCCACCCAAGATAAAAACTTTGTGTGATGAGCACGATGGTTTAATCTGTGTCTGGGTGTTATTTATCTATGATATGTATGTATTTAGAAATATATACGTATGTTTATCAGGTATTCTGGTTACCATAGTACAAGCTCTGCTTAGTGTGGAATCAGATGGCGTTGTGTGAGTTGTCCCAACAATATAATACAATATAATAAATATAATTACGTGCTGATACTATAATGAGCATAAAATATTTTTAGAGCACCCGATGCTTTTGTTAACGACATATTCGAGTACTTTTAACTTTTCCGTTTTTGAGCAAACTGCTCTCGTGGTCTTCATATGTAAGTCTCGGCCTACCCTAACTCCTTCTACCCTCTACTTTTGCACAATTTATATTCTTCGTCAATCGTTCCTCACTCATTCGTTCGACGTGTCGAAACCAGCGGAGCACGCCCTTTTTCAGCTTAACGCTGACACTTTCACTCAAAGTGTGTATTCGGTCGGCCAAGGTTACGCCGCACAATTTACGAAATCGCATCTCCACAGCATTCAACTTACTTTCATGTATCTTCTTAAATACCCAGGTTTTTCGATGGCAAAACCGAAAAGCTAAGTTGGCACTAGCACTGCGTTATGAGTCGCGAGTCATGCTCCTTTTACGATGCTTTGTCACTTTACTAATTGAGACAATGCACCGTTAACTTTGTTTCCGGCAGCTACTCGCCGTTCTACATCCGAATCACATCTTCCATCCGCGCTAAAAATACTCCCTAAATATACAATTTCATTCACTTGCTCTAGACGTTCCTGGTTTACCTAAATCTCGCACTTAGGTCTTACATCATCTCTTTCAAACACTAGAACCTTAGTTTTACTTGCATTCAAGCGAATGTCCTTACTTTCACACTCCTCTCTCATATTAGTGCGCGTCGCATCTGGGGCACGCCCTAACGCAATTCGCCCTTGTCACAGTACATACCTTGTGGTGCTCATGTCAGAGTAGAATTGCAGCCGTAGCTGGCAGGGATGGCGGCGTTCACGCTTCTACTCTTTACCCCTATATATAACGACGTCATTGTGAATGAGCTCTTAAATACTTCATAAAAGTAAATACAGCGAGTAAAAGAAAAACATACAAATAAACGTACAAATATAAACGTAATAAACATACAAAGAAGACGCTGGTTCGAGTCCAGCTGGTGACTGTAAAATTTTTCAACTTTAAAATTTTAACATACAAATACGATTCTAAAAAAGTGTGTGTACCAGAGTACACAGGTAAGAAGTGAAACATCTTTACGACATTTTTTTACAGCTATAAAATTTCTCTCAGCGTCGATAAAGAAGTATTACTTCAAAAATAAAAATATTTTTTTTTTCAATCTTTATTTGGCTCCAAATACTTGGTAGAATCATATCGCACCCCAAAAATGTTATTAAAATCTTTAACATTTATATATTTTTCAGCCTTTAATAAGCAGCATGGACTACATTACGAAGGCTAAATCATACAACTTTCTCTCGTGTTGGCTCGGACAAGGCTTGCTGACATCTACTGGTAATTTCTTTAATTTTTTTGAGATAATCAGTCATTGTTCAGGACGTCAAAATTGCAATTTTTGTAATGTTATTCTTTTTCTAGGTCAAAGGTGGAAAACTCATAGGAAGTTTTTAACACCAGCGTTCCATTTCAATATACTTCAAAATTTCCTGCCAGTATTTTGCAAGAACCAAAGAGTTTTCACTGAGAAACTGCGCAAAATAGCCGATGGTCGATCAATTGATATGTTTCCCCTTGTAGCTCTTGCTGCTCTTGACAATGTAACAGGTAAGAAACAAAAATACAGAATTTGTGATGAAAGTGTAATGGTTTGAACTTAGTTGGAGTGTCTATTTATTAATTAATCAAATCGTAGTACTGGACGAGAAGGGGAAACTTTCTCATATTTTGTTGCATTGGGAGTGTATTTGGCCTCTCTATCCATGTTTTGTCCTTCTTCTCTTAGCTATAACCATTATTGAGCAAGTGCACTATTTGCAAATGAGTCTTGGTTAAGTCCCTTAGAAATCCGTATAACCCCATTGCAGCCGAGCGTATCAAATGAGTGTGAAATAGTTTTACCTTCTGACACCAGGTTGCAGATGACTGATGTTCAATTGCAACGACTTAACAATGCTTGGCTAAAGATGTTTCAGTATCTTTGGACTGAATATATCGTATCTATCTCTATGGGTATATAACATCACGCTACTACCCAGGAGAGCGGAGCAGTAATAATTGAAATTGTCATTCTTGTTAAGGTTATAACGGCAAGAATGCAAGAAAAGTCTGAAAGGTATTTATGTCAAGTCAAGTCAAGGATACAGCGTGAAGGTTGTATAGTATTGTCATACATTTTAAGCAACAGAATTAAATGGGTGCGAAGGGATTTAAAGTTTGTCACGGGCGAAGCCGCAGGGGTCAGCTAGTTGTAAACATGCACTGTTAACCTTGCACTGTTTTTTTACTGAAATATTCAAATTATACTTTTATAATTACCTCTGATTGTACTATTGTATAAAAACTAAAGCTATTGTTTCTAATTGTGTGTTTTTCTTCTAGAATCAATAATGGGAGTTTGTGTTGAAGCTCAAAATTACAGTGAATCGGAATATGTTAAAGCTATTGAAGAGTAAGTAATTTATATTATATTCTCTACTACTTTAATAAATATCCATCACGCCTTATCCCCGAAGGGGTGGCAGAGCCATATTATATGCCCACTTTTCACCGTGTGGATTTCTGTACCACGTAATAGGTGGTGAGCCCATTGCCGTGTTGAAATGTACAGACGCAGGTTGTGGGTACCTGCTGTTGAATTTTTTCAAGCCGCCCATAAGGCCTTTAACCAGGCTTAACGACTGCCATTTTACTGGCAACCGGGACCAACGGCTTAACGTGCCTTCCGAAGCACGGAAACGCTCGCAAATGTAAATGCCACAAAGTGGTCACCCATCCGAGGACCAGCCATAGTGAAAGTTGCGTAACTCAGTGATCGTTTACAGAACACTGAGACCGCGGGGCCGCGAGCGGATCTTCTACTACTACTACTTCAGAATCTAAAAATAAACTTTTTGTGAGATGATAATGAAAAAGAAAGCAGGTTTAAAACAAACTTACTGGTCGACTTCTTTAATATACGTTTTTGACATGTCTAACATTTTAATCTGATAATTGTGACGGTCAAGCTATGCTAAAGTTTCTCGTTCATTCGAAAGTCAGTATATTCCAGGTACCTGTCTGTATCAGTGTAGGTGACTTTCTTGCCAATGCTCTTCTTTCTCATCAGCTTAACCGGAATTTTGGGAAAACATGTGACGCCAGCCACTTCACGCTACTTATTCTAAGCGACAGCTATGCATACGCAGCCAAAATAACTCTATCATAATATATCGTAGGTTTTCTCTCTTTATACTATGCTAGTAGGCACTAACCCTTATTAATTCACGTTGTCCGTGGGTTCGAACGTATATTAACGCTACGGACGGGCGACGACCGTGAGTCTTCTAGGCCTGCATGCCAAGTACTCAGTTTTCGCCCTATTTTACTTCAGGCAATCATATTCAAGCAACTCCTTCCAAACATTCACCTGCACTAACTTGCCCCTGTTTTCGTCCATCAGCACTATTTTATCTGTTCCTCAATTTATAAAGCGTTGCCAAATGGATATCAAGACATTGCCCCTAATTTTGATTTCACTAACTGTTCTGTCTATCGACATCGACAACACGTAAGTGTTTTGCGCAAAGTCCCGTTTTGTTAAATTTGTTACAATGTCCGTGAGCCCTAATACAATTCCTGTACTTTCGTTAACAAAAGAACTTGGTTTGGTGCTTTTGCTTTTATACCCTACAAAGAATGTTTAATAAATTAAAAAAAAAATTACGTGTAGATCATTGAGTACTCAAATAGTTGGTTGAAACCGAGAAACATTAATTGGGTACTCAATTATAATACTGTTAAACACTTATTCTCCTCCAGTTCGCACGGTCGTCGGCATCCCCTGTAGTGAGAGCACTGGCAGTGTTCCCCGGAATGAATAGTTATAAATAAATGAAACTCTTTTAAAAAAATAAATATCAAATTTCGCCACGAATGTTGTGCTCTACTTATCTTTCGCCGAAAATGATTAATAAAGCATTTATATGAATACGTCGCTTTTTGGAGATCCCCCTTCACGATGTAAGCTATGGACAGTACTGATTACATGCAATAGTTGAACAACTCGTGAACTACAAGATTCCCTATTAAAATTACCTATTTTCTTTTTTCTAGGTTGTCAGCTATTGTGTCGATGAGGATGCAAATTCCTTTACTAGGTGAAGATGCCATTTTTAATCTACTCCCTCACAAAACGAGGCAAGATAAAGCATTAAAAGTATTACATAATCAAACTAAAAAAGTCATCAAAGCAAGAAGTGATGAACTAAAAAAAGCTAATATTACTAGTCTGGATACCACCAATGATTTTGGTAAGGCGCAAAACGCATATTAATCAAAACAGAAATAGCCAATCTTATTTTTTTGAGATCTTATGTAGTTGATTCTATGACACTATTGAACTAATTTTCGTAGTTAATAAAATAGATTGCGCTAAATGCACACGGGACACTTTTTAACATAGCGCCATCTAGCTCAAACTAAGCTTTAAGCTTGTGCTATGGGATGTAGAAAACTGATAAACATATTTCTATATTTCTAAATACATACATATTATACATAGCAAACACCCAAACTCCGAAACAAAAATATGTGGATCACACAAATATTTATTCAGACCCGGGAATCGAACCAGAGACCTCGGCGCGGCAGTCGCATAGACTACCACTTACGCCAACGACGCAGTCAATTTGGCCTTTCATAATTATACGTAGGTCACACTGTAAGTTTTGCGCAACTTAAAAAAACAACATGTTATAACCAAAATATTATGTTTATTGCTTTTCAAAATCCTTTACATTTTAAACATTTTTTTCTTATTACTAAGAAGGTTGCAACGTTTCAAAACATTCGAAATTTAAATAGTTCCGATTAGTTAGAAGTGCTTAACTTTTAGGCCCACTTGCGCGATCCTGGTTAACGTGTAAAACTCGGAGGTATGGACTAACCCCGAGTTGAATCATTAATTTGTCTTGTATCATCCCGAGTTAAAGGTAAACCTAGGGATAAATCGCTAAAATTATAACTCACCGATTTTTGAGGGCTGACAGACAATGTAGTGGCACGTGACACGGACTCCTCAAAGTGACACACCGCGCAATCATAATACGATAAAATTTAAATGCACTCGGCGGTCATGTTACATTCATTCGTATAAGAAAAAGTATTATGTGGCAAACTGTAGTGTAAAAGAGATAGACATACATGTTTCACTCTTTGTTCAATCATTAATGTTTGTTTGGATGATATAGAGTGACTTAAAACTCTGAGTTAGTTAACCCGATGATATTTTAGACATGATTAGGGTTAAAAAGTTATTTACTTAATTCCGAGTTAACTAACTCTTTAATTAATTATTTAACCCCAGCATACATGCAAGTGGGCCTTAGTGTGCCCCATGTGGTTAACCCGTTAAAATCTTTGTGCCAATACATTTTATAGAATCTCTGTTAAGGTTTCAATATTTTTAAATTATTATTTAATCTTTTAGGTATTAAGAATAAACATGCATTCTTGGATCTTCTGCTGTTGGCTGAAAGTGATGGCAAAAAGATAGACATCGAGAGCGTAAGGGAAGAAGTCGACACTTTTATGTTTGAAGTTAGTATTATGAACAGGGGTTAAAGTATGAAATTGCCGTTTTATTGTAGTAGTTTTTTGAATTGACATAAAATCTTTATGGTTTGAGGTTTTCGAATGAAACTTTTTCACATGGTTCCTATGACGTTCTTTTTTTTAAAAATTTGAAACATTTAAATATCGACTTTCAATTGTTTTTGTTATTCAACTTAGACAAGAAAGATGGATACTGCGAAAATTCGAGTGATTTTTGAATACGAGTTCCGAAGCGGAAGTAACGCGGCAGACACAGCCCGCAATATCAATGTTGCGTTTGGTGAGGGGTCTGCTAATGAACTCACCGTGCGATTTTGGTTTAAACGCTTTCGTGATGGAAACTTCGACTTGAAGAACGTGCCACTAGGAAGACCGCCCACACAGGTGAATAACGATGAATTAAGAGAGATGGTGGAAGCCGATCCTAGTCAAACTACCCAGGAATTAGCGGCATGGTTTAACGTTACCTTACCCACAATACTGACTCATTTGTGTCAAAAAATCAATTCAATAAAAAAAATACGAAAAATGGGTGCCTCATGACTGATCTGCAGAAAGAAACGCGTGTTGAAACTTCTGTTGCCTTGTTAATCGGTACAGAAATAATGGAATATTGGATCGAATTGTGACATGTGATGATAAGTGAATTCTAACCGAATGATAACCGTAAAAGAAAAATGCAATGGCTGACCCCAGGTCAAACGCCACAACAGTGTCCTAAAGCAAAACTTACCAATAAAAAGGTAACTGTTTGGTGGTCTCAGCATGGTGTTATTCACCATAGTTTTCTCAGATCTGGTCAAGCAATAACGGCAGATGTCTATTGTGCTGAACTCCGAACAATGTTGGCAAAACTAGCAGTAAAACAGCCCCGACTCTTGAATCGATTTTTAACATTTTTGCTCAATGACAACGCGAGACCTCATACAGCATACAGCATGAGAAACCGTTTTGACCCTTCAGGAACTGCAGTTAGAAACCATTCGTATCATCCTCCGTATTCGCCAGACCTTGCTCCAACAGACTACAATTTTTTTCGTGATTTGGACAGTTATCTACGTGACAAGAAGTTTTCTTCCCAGGAGGCAGTACAAAATGCTTTCACACAGTTTGTGCAGTCTAGATCCTCAGAGTTCTATCGCAAAATGACCTTCCTATTAGATGGTAGCAATGTATAGATAATAATGGTAACTATTTTGATTAAATAAATCTGTTTTAAATTAAAAATTAAACAATTTAGATTTTCAGTAATAAACGGCAATTTCATACTTTAACCCCTAATATTAATTGAGGATTAAATAATTAAAGAAGCGCTCGTGGCCTCACTAACTCAGTGTTCTGTAAACGATCACTACATTAAGCAACAATCTCTATAGCTGGTCAGGTGCTGGATGGGTGAAAACGAAGGGTTAGGTAGAGGCATACTATACACCCACATTTCACCGGCATTTCACTGGCAACCGGGACCAACGGCTTCGTGCCTTTCTAAGCACGGAAACGCTCGCAGCTATAGCGAATGTTGCTTAAGGCAGTGATCGTTTACAGAACACTGAGTCAGCGGGGTCACGAATTTTATGTAGGTACCTAATCACTATTGTGTGTATTTAATCTGCGATATGAATGATATATCACTACCGATAAAAATAGTAATAATTGCTGTATGTGGAACGGGTGCTGTCGAACGTTCACAGATTGAAAAAAGAAAAACATTTTTAGTTCAGATATAAAACTAAATAGTATGTGTTAGAATAACAATTATGCAAGTACTATAAAGCTGAAGAGTTAGTTTGTTTGTTTGGTTAAACGAGCCAATTTCAAGAACTATCAGTACGACTTCGAATTAAAAAAATATTTTGGTGTTGTGCAGCTCTTATATTGAGAAAGGTTATATCTAAATCATAATGAAGTTATATTATCTGTAGTTCAATTTATGATTACTACCCAGGATAACGGGGTAGTAATCATATATTAATAAACGATTGGATTAAATAGATGCCACGAGGTTCGAAGTATGTTACGGGCGAAGCCGGGCTCAGCTAGCATGTTATAATTATCCTACTTAGGCAAAGGTCACGGGTTCAGTCCCCGTCCTGATCCAAGTTTTCTTCTTACGGTTTAATAAAATAAAATCATATTGGAAGTCAATTGTAGAAGTAAACACGAACAAGATTTATAAATAACTAGTTGACGCCCGCGGCTTCGCCCGCGTAGAGAAGTTTTCCCGTTCCCGTTTCCCACAGGAACTTGTACCCGGGATAAAAAGTAGCCTATGTGTTATTCTGATGTATAAGCTATATTATTGTGAAGTTTCATTAAAATCTATTCAGTGGTTTTTACGTGAAAGAGTAACAAATATCCATACAAACTTTCGGGTTTATAATATTATTAAGATGAATTCTCTGATTTAGGTAGCGTTTCAGATTAAGGGTCAACTCACTATTAGTGTAGGCTTTAAATAAAATAAAAAAGATTCCTAGGTAAGCCCTGAATTTTTCTCGTCCCAGTTAAATACCTCGTGTTCGTAAGAATAGAGAAATCAGTGCCTGGTGTTGAGTTTCAAACCTCTGTTACTACAAACCACATGGATCTATCCGGTATTTAGCCGCAAAAAGATCGATGGATCATTTGATATATCTGTGTTATGTTTTTGGTTAAAAATAAATACGTAATTATAAAATTACACTTAATTTTATATCATGTAAGGTTTTTCGAAACGGATCTATAATATCTAAACAGTCTTAACAAAAAAAAATGCTAATGAAATGATGATCTAATGAAATAGGTACCTATTTCATTAGATCATTAGCGATCAGTTATTAAGTCAATAATGAAATAATCGTAGCAAAAACTATCTAGGGTTTTTATCTGACGTTTAAGAAAAAAAAACACAAGGTTGTGTCTTTATAATTAACACGATTAAAGAGGATGGTTTAGCTAATCAGGTTCTGCGACATTTTGTTGTTTCTGTATTTTTCTTTATTTTAATGTTTCTGTGTTGCTGGCTTAAACAGCATACTTGTAAGGCAACGATACCTCCTCCTTATTCTTTTACTACAATACTCCCGGTTAGGAAAACAGCGTGGGGGATATAAACCGTATATAGACGCAATATCTATATCTATACTAATATTTAAAGCTGAAGGGTTTGTTTGGTTGGTTGAACGTCCTAATCTAGGGAATTACTGATACAAATTGAAAAATTATGAATGTGTTGGTTAGTTTTCATCATAATTTTATCGAGGAAGGCTATAGGTAATGTAACATCATGCTACTACCCTGGAGAGCGGAGCAGTAACCATAAAACGGGCAAATTTACATATATTTTTGTAATAGTAATAATCGACAGGATTAAATGCATGCGATGGGGATTCAATGTGAGTCACGGGCGGAGCCGCGGGGGTCAGCTGGTTTAAACATAAAACCATCTTCATCTACATTGCATTGAAAATATTGGTTGCACGTGTGTACTCGGAAACTTTAATTAATATACTCCGTAAATTTGTAGACGTTTTAGGGCGAATGATTTCATAAATATTATTGTTGGTATTATTTTTGATTTTCACAGCGTGAAGATAATTATGTTTTTATCTCTATGTGATTTTGAAATTCAATAGAAAGTAGATAAAGTATTTAGAAACGATATTTGTCAAACCTATTGGATATTTCAGTTTGAAGGTACATGTTTTAGGTTACTAAGATTAGGAAACACACATTCAAAGACCTACACATCTTACCAAAAAGGTTTCTTTGTACCACATTCTTAGGTAAAGGATTTATTGACATACAGTGACATAGAAAAAAGTTTCATTGTTTTTTAATATAAGTATACCGTTTGATTTTAGGGTCACGACACCACTACTGCTGGAATTGTTTACACACTACACTGTTTATCTAAACACAGAGATGTACAGGACAAGATTTACGAAGAGCTACACACTATTTACGGTGACGACATGAGCAGAGATCCTACCTACCAGTAAGTATTTTCTTCAAACATAACATTGTTTATTCTAAAAGGTACTAATGCACTCAGCGTTCTGTAAACGACCACTGCGTTACGCAACTTTCACTATGGCTGGTCCTCCGATGGGTGACCACTTAATGGCATTTACATTTGCGAGCGTTTCCGTGCTTCGGAAGGCACGTTAAGTCGTTGGTCCCGGTTGCCAGTAACATGGCAGTCGTTAAGTAAAGTTGATGGCCTTATGAGCGGCATCAAAAAGTTCAACACAGCAATGGGCACACCACCTATTCCGTGGGACAGGAATATAACTACATGGTGAAAAGTAGGCATATAATATGAGATAGATAAATAATAAAAGGTACTGATTATGACATTCCACGATCAAATCTAACGCGTCATTTACCATTGATTCTAAAAATGAAGTATGGTTTCATTCATTGAGAAGCTATTATTTTTTTCTCAGCTTGAGGCTGTTGCCAGAAAGTATCGTTAGTTAAAGTCACAGAGAAAGGCATCATTGTCACTCGAGCGCTCTCTACTAGAGCCATCATACATACATATTGTCACGCCTTTATCCCCGAAGGGGTAGGTAGAGGCATACTAAACGCCCACATTAAACCGTATGTATTTTTATCTCACGTAACTAGTGATGAGCCCATTGCCGTGTAGAAATGGAGAGGCGCAGGCTGTGGCTACCTGCTGTTGATTTATTTCCAGCCGCCCATATGTCCTTCAACTGGGCTTAACGACGGCCATGTTATCAAAGAAATCTCACCCTTCAAGAATGTAAAAGTAAACTACCTGGGGTGAGATTTCTCTGGAGTTGTGTATACTTTGGTTTTTATTATAATGTATTTTCTTTATTTATTTGCTTAGTGAACTTAATGACATGAAATACTTGGAGTTGGTGCTCAAGGAGTCAATGCGGCTGTACCCTCCAGTACCACTCATCGGAAGACAGGTTTTGGCCGATTGCGGTATGTTAATAATGATTGTTTGCCCTGATAAAATTACTTAAATAAATTGTTAATTTTTATACGAATTATACATACATACATATCATCACGCCTGTTTCCCATTGGGATAGGCAGAAACTATGGATTTCCACTTACTACGATCCTGGCATACAACTTTCGCTTCTCCTACTTTCATTAGTGTTTTCATATACGCTCGCCGGTTAAGGGTACTCTATACGAATTATGCACCAAACAAATAGATTGTATAATTGCCCAAGTAACTAGAATATACTTGACTCTTATATTCTTAAAAAGGGTGATTTCTGGCTCAAACTTACTGTGTAACTTAATTCCTTTGAGGACATTATACAATGGTGACTTAAAAGTTTTCAAGGTCTCTTAACAAGCTTTTTTATTATACCATGTTTTTATAACGGAATAAAAAGAACTTCTTCTTTTATCACAAAGCTCCATCCGTCCACAAATTTCAAGTATCCAGCTCGTCGGAAAGTATTAGGCTTAAAATCAATTATAAAATACCATCCATACATATATACATACAAGAAATACAATAGACATACAAGAAAGCAAGTTAGTAAAAACATGGCAACATAACAATTTCAACACGGTTTTAGGTTCACCACCTATTAAAAATACCACCCAATAAAACCTAATAAAAAACAGGTGAAATGTGGGTGTATATAATATGTCTCTGCCTACCCTTTCGGGATGTAGGCTTGGTAGGCTTGGTATGTTGTACTGACTATTTGATTCACGTATAGCTCAAACATTTGAACGTATTATGCTTAAATTTGTTACACCATTTATAAAAGACTTGGAGATTCATACTTTAAAACGAGGTGTAATGGGGATTCGATTTTTATGGCATTGAGTGTTTGTTAATGGAAATCAATGTTACCCATTTTTCTTGACTTGGAGCCTTCTGTGGTGATTATATCACACGACTGAAAGGATTGACAAAGATACAAATGGCACTGTCATTGTTTATAATCTATTCTACAATATCGGTTGCTTAAACTTATAATTTTAATCTAGTATTTCAAACACATAATGCTATCAACAAGATTGGCTAGTTGTCCCGATATTTGCAGATTTTTGAAAGGCTTCTGACGATCTGTCGCATCAAGTTAGTGAATACGAATTAGTAGTGACATATAGCATTATTTCAGCTACATCTCTGAGGCTTGCAAGCTCGATTTTTTTAATCATTCAATGCCTACGGACTACAGGACAATGGTCTGGTGCTAACGAAATAAAACAAATCACGTTTGCAACGATTTAGTAAATTAGACTCCAATCTTATGTAGGATTAAAGAGAAACAGGCCAGAAAATTTAGTTAGTAGTACTTTAATAAGAAATAACTAATAATCATCACTGTATATAAGAACATCTGATATTTTATGAACATTGTATTTTTTTCAGAGATTGGACCTTTGAAACTGATAAAAAACACGTCGGTGATAATAGATATATATCACCTGCAGCGAAACCCGAAACTTTTCGATGATCCCGATGAGTTCCGACCAGAGCGCTTTGAAACTCCATTGAAGAATCCTTTTGACTTTATCGCGTTCAGTGCTGGTCCTAGGAATTGTATTGGTAAGTGAAAATTACTTTACCAATAAATAGTTAGTTTTGTTAACCTGTGACCTTCTTCCTGTTTACGCGACATTGCTACAGCTGTTCATTTCAATTTTGAACTATAAAGTTTATTTCCTTCGTCACGAAAATAGTTCATAGTGATTTCATAGGGTGAAAATGGAAAAGATTATATTACTATTCAACAGGACACTTGCAAGTAAGGTTGGCTTGTGCCTCGGACATCCATTTAGACGAACTAAAATGAATCACAGTAAAACCTGACTAATAAAGTTCTATAAGATCTATTTGTAAATTAAATTATCTGGTGAGGTTAACCCAAACTTCAAATTTAGTGTAAAAAACATTCTGTTGTATTAAAAGGTCAAATACGATACAAACTGGTCATATCAAAGTAGGTATGTACCTACATCACAAATTTAGTTATACACAGTCACGTAACTACATCATAATAACAAAAACTTTTTGTTTTAAGGTCAAAAGTTTGCAATGATGGAGCTGAAGATTGCGATATCAGAAATGGTGAAGAACTTTGTCATACTACCATCAGACGTGAAACCAGAATTAGGTGCGGATCTCATTTTAAGATCTAAGTCCGGTGTACATGTTAAATTAATGAATAGGAAGTAAAACCTACTTAATCTTATCTCTGCATCACCCTAAGGTTGAAAGGCATTAAGTCCGCCTTGTACTCTGCGCTAAAGTTTGAAATAAATAAATAAAACACAGAAATGTAAATCAATAATATTTTTGTCATTATAAGATATGATGGATTGAAACCAAGGATTTATAAATCAATTAATTATAGTCGTACAAATCTAAAGTGTATTATGAAGGTCAAAGAGTATCTGATCTTTATGATACAGTATAGCGCGAGGGTTGCTTCTATTTTTAAATTGTTTTTTTTTTTATAGTTATATCTACCTATTAAATATTATTAGGAACATCTTTTTCATTAAAGTATGTATATTTTTTGAAAGCTAGTATTTTCATAACATAATTGTGAAACTAGCTGTCAAAAAATAAATTAAACATAACATAATTGAAAAGACGCTCCAACTACAAACAGCGCCAAAATAGCGAAAATCAAATGACTCAGTTTGACAATATAATTTGGAAGTTCAATAAGGATTCGAAAAATGATGTACATTTCGTAGAATACGAAATGTACATATCTTGGCACCTATCTTGTTTACAATGTTAGAGTAAGAAAAGAATAAAATGCCAGTAGCTGTAGCTATAGACCTACGTTTATGTTCAACTTATTTTGCACATAAATAAAAATAAGTTGTCTTTTATAATGTACAAACTATACTTTGTTTTTTTACTATATGGACTCAAATGACATTTGGAGTGTTACCGCCTTATCATAATAGCAAATAGTATCTTGACGTTATCAAAATTAATAGGTGATTAGTTTATTCGTTTGACATTGTGTTTATGTAAATTGTATGAGTTTTAAGAATTGATGAAATAAGAATATTTTGAATATAATTAATTTGCGCGGCGCTCTCTCCGCAGACTGCGGTTTTCGGGTTACAGTTTCCTCCCTGTCTCTCTATGCTTGCACGCTTGCAATACCTATTCTAAGAAAATAAGGTAAAATAACTGTAATTTTAGTCCATTTAGAAAAAATCAAAGTACAGTTTGTAAACAACTATTTTTGCCTTAATTTTAAAGTGAAAACTTATTTTAGCGCGGTACACATATTTTTAGATGATATAAAATCTCTGGACTCGCGACACCGTTATGAGATGCAGCTATAGTGTCTGCATATATGCATGTAAATATAGCAAACCGCGAACGCATCTAGATAATTAAAAATATGTTAGAATCATTAACATATTTTTAATTATCTAGACGCGTTCGCGGTTTGCTATATTTACATGCATATATGCAGACACTTTAGCAAATAAAAGAATAATAAATGTATTTTAAAGTTTCTAATAACTAATAAAATACCATTCATAAATAAAATGCTATTCATAACCCAATAACCCTAGTACCCATCTAAAAATGTCTAACGCGCCAAAGTAAGTTTTCACTTCTGTTGGCGCTCTCGAAGTGCAGCTCGTATTTTTTTTTATTCTACAGTAGCAGATTGTAGCAGTTGTACTTAAGTTATTGAGATTTTAATTTATAAGTAATTGTTTATGTTTAATGGTTTAGTATAGTCGAGGAGGGAATGGTAAAATGGTCATGTTTTATATGTATGGGTTGCATATTTTTTATTTACATAACATAAAGACTTTGGCTAGTTACCACCAAACAACGGAGACGGTTTTGGATAAAACATACCGTAAAGAATTATTGTGATAAAAGAAGGACAATAATTTGATATTAAACAATCTGTTTTTCTAAAATATATTTTAGTTTTTTTTTGTCTTGTCACTTCGAATCGTAGATTTAAAATGTGTACTTTCTAAAAAGTCTGTTTTGCACCCGTTCGCTATATTGACGTCATTTGTACATTTCATTGCCTTTTGTAACTGCACAAAACCGTCATTGCCAAATTTCAGTAATTCTTAATCAAAACGATAATGGCGAATGTGTGTTAGTACATTCTAATCATTTAAAACCTACTCGTATATTTATTTTTTCTTACGCGATGAATGTCTTTACACGCCGTCCTCCCTACTGTGGATTAACAGCAGGAACTGGTAGCAACGGTGTGTGGGATTCCCAGCCTTCCGATTTCTTTCCAACCGGGTCGCCGGGTAGACCTGAGGGCTAGTCACAGCGACTCGTCTTAGGCAATGCCCCGAGATTCGCGGAACAGATGTGTTGCCCCCAACGACCTCTCGAAGGAGTTTCAGGCTGAACCTAGGTTCCATTTTATTTTTCGCTTCTAGGAGCAACTATCGTTTGGCTTTTACAGTAATAATCCGCCTTTGACTACCTCGGTGGCGCAGTGGTAGTGTATGCGACTGCCGTGACTGAGGCCCGGGTTCGATTCCCGGGTCGGAAAAAATATTTGTGCGATCACAAATGATTGTTTCGGTATTTTGGGTGTTTCCTAAGTATAATATGTATGTATTTAGAAATATATAAGTATGTTTATCAGGCATCTAGATCCCATTACATAAGCTTATATTAGCTTACTTTGGGCTAGACAGCGGTGTGTAAAAAAGAATGTCCCATAATATTTATTTATTTGTATTTATAATCATTTAATACTGAGATTGTAGGGGTCGGTCAGGATCTTCTATGTATAGACTATAGAACTCTTCAGCAGTTATATGATTGAGTTTATTTTTAGGGTTACGTACCCAATCTCGCCTTATCCCCGAAGGGGTGGCAGAGGTATATTATACGCCCACATTTCACTGTATGCATTCCTGTCCCACATAATTATAGAAAATGCCCATTGCCGATTTGAAATAGACAGACGCAGGTTGTGGCTATCTACTGCTGAAGTTTTTCAAGCCGCCCATAAGACCTTCAATTTAACCTAACGACTGCTATGATTTGGCAACCGGGATTAACAGCTTAACGTGCTTTCCAAAACGCTCGTAAATGGAACTACAACAAAGTGGTCACCCATCCTAAAATAGCGAAAGTTCGTTGCGAAAAATGCGGCAACTGGCGCGGTACGCGTTAGTAGAATTCTATCGGCCGACTGATAAAAGTCCATTGGAGTACGATTGTAATAGTAGACTAGAAAAAGCTGTCAAAATTGTACCGGTGGCTTTCTATAGAACGACGATTTCGATTCTATTTTGACACGATTTAAATAGCAGACTCGGCCCCAGGTAGAAATATTAAATGTCTGTTTGTTTATCTTAGCACATTTATGGGGCAAGAATAGGTAGACAGAGGTATACTAAACGCCCACATTTTACCATTCTGTCCACGTAACACATTTGTGAGCCTATTGCCGTGCTGAAAGTTGAAATGGACAGGCGCAGGTTATAACTATAGAAAATGGTACGGAACTATTTGTGCGTGAGTCCGACTCTCACTTGACCGGTTTTAATCTGTTTATGTATCAGAAAATAATCTGGTATTGTAATAGTGATCAGGTTTATATTGTGAAAGGAGCTTGTAGCGGACGCCAGTAGTAGATACATTTAAATTTCCCGCGAGGAATAAAAAGCGATTCACGCGCCACCATGCGCGTTAGACGCTACACGGAACTACCTCGTACGCTCAACTTACTACAACTTTTACATAAGAGGTTTTCAATGAATGAACAAATAATAGTGTAACAAATAGTTTTCTGCCTGTAAACTGTTTCTGATTATGTCATTTGAGTGTGCCCGTGTAAGATTAATTTTGTGCACTGTCACTAGCCGTTTCCATCTCAAGACACATACTAACTAACATACCTTGTGCATGACTAGCTAATTACAGTCTAAATACAACACTGGAATAACTAGGATCGACCCATCCCGTTATATTGGTGACCCCAAGAAAGGCACCTTCAACTGGTACGCTTGCATAATATTACTAACAGTCTGCAGAAATGTTCAAACCAATGTCAATGCCGCTGCAAAAATTTTACTGCCTTTAATCTGCACAGTGTAGGTTATTAAAAATTACACAAAATAAAAAAATAAGCATAAAAAATATCTTTATTTTGCATAGACCATTTCAACGGCGCTTACAAAATGTCATACACTAAAACTAAAGAAAAAATAATATATGTATTTAAAGTGACCACCGGTTCGGAACGCGGCCCACCTGAGAAGAACCGGCAAGAAACTTAGGAAGGCTTTTTTTGATGGCCTATTTAGAATTTAATATTTTAATTCTGTATTTTATGACTATAATATTTTATTTGCCAGCATATAATTTCTAGGCATCCCTGTCCTGTAAATAATCTTTAATAGAGTAATAACCTTAAATTTTAATAAAGTGGAAAAAGACAATTTGATTCGAGACAGGGATTGAACCTGTGACCTTTGCCTAACCAGGGCAATATTCTAGCCACCTGAACTACCCGAACCGTATCGAATCAAGTTGAAATTCTCTACCATATTTATATCGTCATTTTAAGAGTATGACCAGAGTTATCTATCGAGCTAATGAACAACTCGATACCAATGAACAGTGTTATAACTATATTTAAACATTGATGCAATGGACTCCACTCAGTATATTGATAAATTTTTAAATATCCATCACGCCTTATCCCCGAAGGGGTGGCAGAGGCATATTATATGCCTACTTTTCACCGTGTGGATTCCTGTCCCACGTAATAGGTGGTGAGCCCATTGCCGTGTTGAAATAGACAGACGCAGGTTGTGGCTACCTGCTGTTGAAATTTTTTAAGCCGCCTATAAGGCCTTCAACCAGGCTTAACGACTGCCATTTTACTGGCAACCGGGACCAACGGCTTAACGTGCCTTCCGAAGCACGGAAACGCTCGCAAATGTAAATGCCACAAAGTGGTCACCCATCCGACGATATAGTGAAAGTTGCGTACCTCAGTGATCGTTTACCAAACACTGAGACCGCGGGGCCACGAGCGCTTCTCACTTTTAAAAATCAAATTTTCAAAATTTTCAATAAATTTTTAAAGCAATTATTTGCTAAATTTCTCATAAATTTTAATAAAGTGGAAAAAGACAATTTGATTCGAGACAGGGATTGAACCTGTGACTTTTGCCTAAACAGGGCAATATTCTAGCCACCTGAACTACCCGAACCGTATCGAATCAAGTTGAAATTCTCCACCATATTTATATCGTCATTTTAAGAGTATGACCAGAGCCATCTATCGAGCTAATGAACAACTCGATACCAATGAACAGTGTTACAACTATTTTTAAACATTGATGCAATGGACTCCACTCAGTATATTGATAAATTTTTAAAGTAATTATTTGCTAAATTTCTCATAAATTTTAATAAAGTGGGTAAAGACAATTTGATTCGAGACAGGGATTGAACCTGTGACCTTTGCCTAACCAGGGCAATATTCTAGCCACCTGAACTACCCGAACCGTATCGAATCAAGTTGAAATTCTCCACCATATTTATATCGTCATTTTAAGAGTATGACCAGGGCCATCTATTGAGCTAATGAACAACTCGATACCAATGAACAGTGTTACAACTATTTTTAAACATTGATGCAATGGACTCCACTCAGTATATTGATAAATTTTTAAAGCAAATATTTGCTAAATTTCTCATAAATTTTAATAAAGTGGAAAAAGACAATTTGATTCGAGACAGGGATTGAACCTGTGACCTTTGCCTAACCAGGGCAATATTCTAGCCACCTGAACTACCCGAACCGTATCGAATCAAGTTGAAATTCTCCACCATATTTATATCGTCATTTTAAGAGTATGACCAGAGTTATCTATCGAGCTAATGAACAACTCGATACCAATGAACAGTGTTACAACTATTTTTAAACATTGATGCAATGGACTCCACTCAGTATATTGATAAATTTTTAAAGCAATTATTTGCTAAATTTCTCATAAATTTTAATAAAGTGGATAAAGACAATTTGATTCGAGACAGGGATTGAACCTGTGACCTTTGCCTAACCAGGGCAATGTTCTAGCCACCTGAACTACCCGAACCGTATCGAATCAAGTTGAAATTCTCCACCATATTTATATCGTCATTTTAAGAGTATGACCAGAGCCATCTATCGAGCTAATGAACAACTCGATACCAATGAACAGTGTTACAACTATTTTTAAACATTGATGCAATGGACTCCACTCAGTATATTGATAAATTTTTAAAGCAATTATTTGCTAAATTTCTCATAAATTTTAATAAAGTGGAAAAAGACAATTTTGATGAAAAGTTGATTCGATACGGTTCGGGTAGTTCAGGTGGCTAGAATATTGCCCTGGTTAGGCAAAGGTCACAGGTTCAATCCCTGTCTCGAATCAAATTGTCTTTTTCCACTTTATTAAAATTTATGAGAAATTTAGCAAATATATGCTTTAAAAATTTATCAATATACTGAGTGGAGTCCATTGCATCAATGTTTAAAAATAGTTGTAACACTGTTCATTGGTATCGAGTTGTTCATTAGCTCGATAGATGGCTCTGGTCATACTCTTAAAATGACGATATAAATATGGTGGAGAATTTCAACTTGATTCGATACGGTTCGGGTAGTTCAGGTGGCTAGAATATTGCCCTGGTTAGGCAAAGGTCACAGGTTCAATCCCTGTCTCGAATCAAATTGTCTTTTTCCACTTTATTAAAATTTATGAGAAATTTAGCAAATATTTGCTTTAAAAATTTATCAATATACTGAGTGGAGTCCATTGCATCAATGTTTAAAAATAGTTGTAACACTGTTCATTGGTATCGAGTTGTTCATTAGCTCGATAGATGGCCCTGGTCATACTCTTAAAATGACGATATAAATATGGTGGAGAATTTCAACTTGAGTCGATACGGTTCGGGTAGTTCAGGTGGCTAGAATATTGCCCTGGTTAGGCAAAGGTCACAGGTTCAATCCCTGTCTCGAATCAAATTGTATTTTTCCACTTTATTAAAATTTATGAGAAATTTAGCAAATAATTGCTTTAAAAATTTATCAATATACTGAGTGGAGTCCATTGCATCAATGTTTAAAAATAGTTGTACCACTGTTCATTGGTATCGAGTTGTTCATTAGCTCGATAGATGGCTCTGGTCATACTCTTAAAATGACGATATAAATATGGTGGAGAATTTCAACTTGATTCGATACGGTTCGGGTAGTTCAGGTGGCTAGAATATTGCCCTGGTTAGGCAAAGGTCACAGGTTCAATCCCTGTCTCGAATCAAATTGTCTTTTTCCACTTTATTAAAATTTATGAGAAATTTAGCAAATATTTGCTTTAAAAATTTATCAATATACTGAGTGGAGTCCATTGCATCAATGTTTAAAAATAGTTGTAACACTGTTCATTGGTATCGAGTTGTTCATTAGCTCGATAGATGGCCCTGGTCATACTCTTAAAATGACGATATAAATATGGTGGAGAATTTCAACTTGAGTCGATACGGTTCGGGTAGTTCAGGTGGCTAGAATATTGCCCTGGTTAGGCAAAGGTCACAGGTTCAATCCCTGTCTCGAATCAAATTGTCTTTTTCCACTTTATTAAAATTTATGAGAAATTTAGCAAATAATTGCTTTAAAAATTTATCAGTAATAACCTTTTTCACAAAGCTTTCTTTTAATATACTTTTTAAATTTATTTAATGGTAAATTTCTTAGGTCACAGGGAAGCTTGTTGTAAAAACGTATACAGTTACCCTGGAATGAATCGCCAATCTTATGCAGCCTACTGTGGTGAACTGAAAGATTGTTTTTATATCTAGTACAGGTACCCTTTTCTCTACTACATTGCTGCATGGTTTGTCTTCTATCAAAGCATAGAGAATGTAATTTATAATGAACATGCCTGGTGTACCTAAATAAATATGACAACTTAAAAAGGGAACTCATTCGTAGGTTTACCAATCCACGGGACTTGCCCCTTAATAAAGTTAAAGATAGTAAATTACAAAAAAAAAGAGTTGGCCTATTTATCGAGAAAGGCTGATATATTATCACGCTACTACCCAGGAGAGCGGACCAGCAATCATACACGTCAACAAATCACAAACATACAATATTGTATAAAATTAATAAAAGACGAAATTAAATGGGTGCCACGGGGTTCGAAGTACGTCACGGACGAAGTCCCGGGGGTCAGCTAGTCAAATATATAATTAGTATCTATTATAAGCATTACTAAATTGTTTGATGATGATGATGAGAATGGTATCTGTTCACCAATAATTGTTTTATTTACTGCATTGAACACTTTAAATAAGTTTTGGTTACTGGCAAATGGCGCCTGCTTAGAAAATACTAATTGTATTTATTTGATTTTGAAATAGCTAATTTAATTCTACAGGCGTTTAGGTGTGAATTGATTATAACTTTGCAACTAAGTTACGTTTTATATTATGCATTGCAATAATGTAACTTATATATTTTAACAAAAAACATTAACACACATAATGGGTTATTTATTACTTTGGTAGGTTCTAGGTAGGTACTTAGAATCAGTGTTAGGTAATAAGATATCTTTCAATGTCCTTTTGAACTTGGTAAGAATGATTTTTGAAATGAGATTCGCAATGCAATAGATTTTTGAAGTGAAAACTTCTTTAGCGGCGTTGAGCACTTTTTATGTAATGGGTATAAAATCTTAAACTAGCGTCAGGACACGTGGCGTCAGGACACGTGTCCTGATCGAAAAAGCGTAAGATTTTCATCATCATCTTTACGTCGATCCCGGTCAATTTTTGAAGGAAAAACTTCTTTTAGCGCGGTACGCATATTTTTAGATGAGATAAAATCTCTGGACTCGCTACCATAATCATCATCATCATCTAACGTTGATTCCGGTCATCTACAGGTCTTATTAAATAATGCTGTGTAATCAATTAGGACTCTTTCAGTGTAGAATTATTTTTTATCATCATCATCTTTACGTCGATCCCGGTCAATTTTTGAAGGAAAAACTTATTTTAGCGCGGTACGCATATTTTTAGATGAGATAAAATCTCTGGACTCGCGACCATAATCATCATCATCATCATACGTTGATTCCGGTCATCTACAGGTCTTATTAAATAATGCTGTGTAATCAATTAGGACTCTTTCAGTGTAGAATTATTTTTTATCATCATCATCTTTACGTCGATCCCGGTCAATTTTTGAAGGAAAAACTTCTTTTAGCGCGGTACGCATATTTTTAGATGAGATAAAATCTCTGGATTCGCGACCATAATCATCATCATCATCTAACGTTGATTCCGGTCATCTACAGGTCTTATTAAATAATGCTGTGTAATCAATTAGGAGTCTTTCAGTGTAGAATTATTTTTTATCATCATCATCTTTACGTCGATCCCGGTCAATTTTTGAAGGAAAAACTTCTTTTAGCGCGGTACGCATATTTTTAGATGAGATAAAATCTCTGGACTCGCGACCATAATCATCATCATCATCAAACGTTGATTCCGGTCATCTACAGGTCTTATTAAATAATGCTGTGTAATCAATTAGAACTCTTTCAGTGTAGAATTATTTTTTATCATCATCATCTTTACGTCGATCCCGGTCAATTTTTGAAGGAAAAACTTCTTTTAGCGCGGTACGCATATTTTTAGATGAGATAAAATCTCTGGACTCGCTACCATAATCATCATCATCATCTAACGTTGATTCCGGTCATCTACAGGTCTTATTAAATAATGCTGTGTAATCAATTAGGACTCTTTCAGTGTAGATTTATTTTTCATCATCATCATCTTTACGTCGATCCCGGTCAATTTTTAAAGGAAAAACTTCTTTTAGCGCATTACGCAATTTTTTAGATGAGATAAATTTGGACTCGCTACTCCCCGTTACGATACGCAGCTATAGTGTGTGCATATATGCATGTACCAACGCGACTAGATAAATAAATTATTAATAAATTGAGTTTTCACTTCTGTTGGCACTCCCGGAGTGGTTAGGTTTTTTTATTTATTTATTTCTGATATAATAATATATACATTCCTTTGCATTACTTTTCTCTACGTGGCAAACATTTTTGTCCCTTTGACGGCTAACACTTTCCCTGTATTGGGACAAAGTTGGAATCAGCTTTCGCCATTATTGAATATCCTTCTCAGATCATCAGTAAGCTGTTTTCAGATAAATAGCCATGGGTAAATCATTTACGAATGCTCAGTTCTGTCACAGAAGCACTTGATTGTTTCACACCTTTTTATCGATTTTTTCCATTTCCTTGAACTTCTTGTAGTGCTAAATTTAAAATATAAATAAATATCCATCACGCCGTATCCCCGAAGGGGTGGCAGAGGCATATTATATGCCCACTTTTCACCGTGTGGATTCCTGTCCCACGTAATATGAAGTGAGCCCATTGCCGTGTTGAAATAGACAGACGCAGGTTGTGGCTACCTGCTGTTGAAATTTTCAAGCCGCCCATAAGGCCTTCAACCAGGCTTAACGACTGCCATTTTACTGGCAACTGGGACCAACGGCTAAACGCGCCTTCCGAAGCACGGAAATGCTCGCAAATGTAAATGCCACAAAGTCACCCATCCGAGGACTAGCCATAGTGAAAGTTGAGTAACTCAGTGATCGTTTACAGAACACTGTGACCGCGAGGCCACGAGCGCTTTAAATGAAATTTAAAATATAAACATCATAATTTTATTCCACCATAAAATGACTTGAAACTGAAACAAGAAATTATTGGCCATATAATTACAAGTCATTGGACACCCTATCAATAAAAAGTAAGAATTGTTTACACTTAATAAAACTCAAAATTGCTGTCATGAGTTTAACTTAATAATAGTAATATTAATAAAATAATACCTCAAGGAACAAAACCTCAGCTATTGGACACGTGTCCAGTAATTCAATTTTGATAGATTTATAAATGTTTGTCATTGGACAGTCAAAAATAGTTTTGAGTGCCCTAGGTAAACCTGTGCCTTACCTACCTACGAGTATCTATATTATATATATACTTTCAGCAATGTGACTATGAGCGACGTCGCCGTGTCGGTTTTATATGGTACCATGCCTGGAACCTACTAAGTATTTTCAAATTATATCAGCCATACATTTTTATTAAAGTGAATAATGACAACTTGGTTCAGGACGGGGATTGAACCTTTGCCTAACCCGAGCAATGTTCCAGATACTGAACTACTCGAACCCGAACCGATATCTGCCATATATCGAAACCTTCGTGAACTACTAAATATTGTCATATGAGAAAGAATATAAAAAATCGTCATAGATGGCGTTGAAATTAAATATCATCCTTATTGTTGATAAATAACCAATGATCTGTACAATAACTCGCAACGTCTACTGAGTTGCGACCTACCCACTATTGTATAATCTTTGCTAGTAGATTACCTTGTTGACTTCAATTAGCCCCGACGAGGTTTACACCGAATCAGGTTCCACAGAAAATGCATTGAGCGATAATATACTAACTTACGCTAGTAATATTTGTTAAATGATGAGAAGAAACGTTTTCATAAAATTGAATATCAATAATATTGAAGTCTCTTAAAATTATCACTCGCTGTTGTTTACACAAGCAACAGTAAGTAAAATAATCACCCGTATACGAGCACAAGTATGTTTTACAATCTAAAAATAGCATCTCAGAGCAGTTTTAGTAGTTTACATGCAGTCAGTCGGCGGAGGAGGTCTGGAGGTCTCGTTTAAATATATATTAAGTCAGTAAACATGATAGTTCCATTTATAGTGCTTATTTTGATTTTACTGTTGATATTGAATTGGATTCGAATGCACAATGACTGTAGAAGAATTAATTTATGTGGCCCTACGCCTTTGCCGTTAATAGGAAATGCTCACATATTTCTAGCCACTTCCTCAGGTATGTTTTTACTTCTTTTCCTACTTCCTTTTTGTTATTTTAAATGAATTTTATTGAAGGCCAGTGAAAGACACATCTCACAAAACAAGTAGATGTTCAGTTTTCAAGGAATTATTGTTTTAGAGGATGTATTTGTTAATATTGTTTTAAGATTATACAATATGTGAATAAAATCTCGTCCTAACGGTGAAGATGTGTTTAGGTGTCGCGATTAGATTATATTCATGTAATTTGTTTTGGACAACCGATTAAACAAATACTGCAAATAAAATCATTTAAATCTTAAGGCTTCCGTTTGCGGGCGAGGGATATTTTGTGCAATCAGAAGTTCCCAGCCACATTCATATTTTCCATTCACACAAACTCATCACGCAGTATATTACACGTATCCTGGATTCGAATAAATGAACGGACGGTGTTTCGTACAAAATAATGTACATTGCGAGTTCGTCCTTACAGAATGTTTATGAATGTCCCAATAAACCGGCAATGTAAGTTATCCAATAGCTTTTTGTTTAACGATGGCTAGCGACGAGTAGCTTGATAGCTAACTGATGCTGCTGATGCTGGCTGATGCCAGGTTGCAAATGGTGGAGCCAAAGTGCATGGTGTTGAGCCTAATGTTATTATGTATTAATATTTTTAAGATTTCGTCTAATATGTAATTAATAAGTAATAATAGCGTAAGTGGTAGTGAATGCAACTGCCGCGCTGAGGTCCCAGGTTTGATTCGGATTTGATTTCGGAGTTAGGGTGCTCGTTATCTATAATATGTATGTATTTAGAAACATTTAAGTATGTTTAACAGTTGTCTAGATCCCATAGCACACACTTAAAGCTTAGTTTGAACTAGATGGCGCTATGTGTAAATTGTCCCTGTGTGTCAATGGGAAATATGAATTTTACTGACGATCATTAAACATAAAGAAAGTATGTTTCAGATTAAAACTATCAAAACGATTTTATATAAAATTATTTTACATATTCTTGTGTGTTAGCTGGCCCCATCAAGATCTACGGGGTCCAAATGATTTCACCTGCAAGATGCGCACTTGCCAACTATGGACGAGGTTCCGTCGTTTTAAAACACCCCGAAGTGACTTTCACTTCCATATCAGTGCCGGTGGTACAATGTGTAGGTTTACCGAATCAATTGTTCAGCTAGATAAATAGTATATCAACAAGTACAAGTACTGTATCCTTTATGATGATCAGGCAACTTGCTTCTGCATGGCACAAAAAAAAATGCTTTTAATCAGCATTTTCAGACAATTTGTTGGCAGTTGAGTGTGCAGTGCAACACCCTTTAAAAAATTTAAACACGATATTTACTGACATCTAATATAGACGCAACACATGTTGCACGTTTAGTTTGTTTACCCACGATATATTCTGTAATACACCAACATAAACCTTGTCACAGATGTCTTTGTGTTGGCAAATACAAAATCTTATCGATGTGTGCACTTGGGGTACGCTGGTTCTGATACTAATGAAGTAATAAGCTACTTCTACTGTTTTTTCTGTTCTGTGTTTATAATATTAGTAGGATTTACTGTTGGAATCAAACAAAAATAATTAATTTTAAACTTTAATATATGAAGTAAAAAATAACTGTTATAAGAACATATAAATAAATATCATTTGTTTCTTCTATACACAATCTAACTTTAAAATACGTTATGGAGGAATTTTACTAATAGTTTTGTTACAAAGAATATTCAATATGTTAGTTGTAGATTTTTTTTTTGCGTCGAATAATATTTTTGAAACTTTACAATAGACGTAAAATATAATTTTAATATAAGCCAGAGGACACCAACAGCTCTAAAATTCGATTATTGCACAAAAGTGTTTCCTTGGGAATACAAAATTCTATATACAATTTATTACACGGTTGCTTAAACATAATAAGCTGCTGTAACGCTCGCAGCTACGGTAGTACGGTAGCTTTCTATAAATTAGTCACTGTTTTTGACATCTAAGTATACCAATTTTTGTAATGGCATCCCTCGCCTTTTGAAAATTCCTATGCTATCAGTCACGGTTACATATTTACGAAACGTTTAGTACAAATCTTAAAAATGTTAATGTAATACAAATATGTGAGTATTTTCCTTTGCGTGCCAGTATGAGTATCAGGTCCGAACAGAATAACGCCTTTCAGGTACAGACATTTATATAACACAGCGTCTGTGCTTTCAGTATTATTCTGTAAAATTAAGTAACACTCATGCATGTCAAGTATCGTAAAATAATGTAGTGAGAAAACGAATTTTGTCAGATCGGAAACGGAGACATATTATTACTCAGTAGGCTAATGGGGATCGAGCAAAATGTATCACTATGATGAAAAGAAAATCTTATTACATTCATTATAATTAAATATTGTAAATAGTTCTATATAATTTGATGACATTATGTCGTAGGACATCTTTTATTTTCTCGTTTAGAAATCCTTATGGATCTTATGCCGGAATCTTACCAACTAAAACCACACGTATCCTTCTATCTGTCTATGCCCGGGAGTCTCGGGTGAGCCTTTAGAAGAATGGCCCCAGACATGTCGTAGGACTTTATGACTTTATTTTTCAGAAATTTGACATATAAACAAAAGCGTGACATATAAAGATAACGTTATATAAAGGTTAGATGAAAGTAATTCACATTTTGCCTGAAATACCTACTTATGTTACGCCTTAATAAGCCTTCATTATTTTTCATTTTTAACTAAATAGTGATCAGCAATTAGTCCTATTATTCGAAATAGTTTTTGAAATATAAGTACCTAACATACTTTAAAAAAGTGAACAATGCCCGTTATCAATGTCAGATTGTTGCAGAATATTTGAAGTTGATTACAAGCCTTCAACTTAAATATGGTGACGCAATGAGATTTCACCTTTTCTCTGATCCATATGTGATATTGAGTCATCCGAAATATATTGAGGTACGTACGGACGTTTAATTAATAAGATTTTTTTTTTACAAAAGTCTTTACATGCGATGGATATATAATTTCTTTATTGTGGAGAGGATGGATGAAATAGCCTGACGGGACTGATTTATTAGGAAAGAATGTATGAGCAAACTAGTAGGGGTAAATCTCGCCGTACGTATGCCTATCCAATCAAAGACCTTTTGGAAAAACACTTAAGAAAGTAAAAGAAGCGAAAGTTGTATACCAGGATCGTTGTAAATGGAAAGCCATAGTTTCTGCCTACCCCGATGGGAAATTGGGGTAATGATACGTATATATGTAAATATAGACAAACTTATTTAATTCTTTTCAGCCTGTAATATCAAGCATGGACTTTATAACAAAAGGTAGATCATACAATCACCTTACTTGCTGGCTTGGAGAAGGTTTGGTCACCTCTGATGGTAAGTCAACATGTAAATATTGCGCCGACTTCATTGCCACTAATTTTAGCAACCTTACACCTCCCTACCTTCCCACTGCGTGGGAAAACGGGTTACGCGTTAGATTAAGAAACTTTGATTGTTATTGCAAATCAATTGTTTTTAAATACTCGTAAAAGCTTTTTTTTTTATAAAAAAGTGCCAATTCAACATTTCAATCTCTTTTCGCTTAGTTTTAGTATATTTCTAGTTACTTCCAAGCCTTACCTTCATTGAGAGCATAAGGTCCACTTTTTCTTGGCTGCTAGGAGCAGCTATTGTTTGGCATTTGTTTTCTGGCATTGTTAGGTACGACTGCAGTCTGACATCTCAACCCCCAGTAAGGGATGACTGCGTCGTTGCCTCCTCCGTTAATCAGTAGCTACATCACTAGCAGTTTAGATGGCTTGGTGCTCGGAGATCTTGGTCAAACCCCTTACACCCTATGTCACAGAAGCTCCTCGCATATTTAGGTAGCATATGAAGTTGCAATAGAGAGCCATAAATATTGAAAATATTAAATGCCACTGCTATTATTTTATGTTTCAGGTAAAAAATGGCAAAGTCATCGAAAATTTCTGACACCAGCATTTCATTTCAATATCCTTCGAAATTTTCTACCAGTAATTTGCAAGAATCAAAAAATATTTACAGAAAAATTGCGCAAAATTGCCGATGGAAGATTAATCGATATATTTCCTCTTGGAGCCTTAGCTGCCCTTGATAATATAACGGGTATTGATTGATCATTTCTCACTGCTGGGACCGTCGCACTAGTTCCTTTGACACTCTACACAAGTTTAAATTGGACAAAACTATAGGTTTACCAGTATTGAAGAACGATTCATGTTCCTTATTGATACACATTCAAAATCCTAGAGGTTGTTGGAATGTTTGGAATTGGCAGTGCCAAATTATTCCACCAGTTTTTGTGGTAAATAGTTTACCATACAGGCTGTGCGGTTGTGGAATGCACTGCCTATACCAATTAGACGGGCCCAGTCTCTGGTAGTCTTTAAGCGTATGGTGAAGGAACATTATTTGACACAATAGTTGTATTTATCATAGTGAAATTTATTCTGAAATATATATGTTTATAAATGTATGTATGCATTGTATGTATGTTTATATTTATTGTATGTAGCGTACATATTTTTATACCAATGCGGGTAGCATTGGTATCTTTATATCTTTCTTAAAACACATCTTTTGCCGTGCATCCCAAGGTTGCCTGGAAGAAATTGCTTTTTAATGGTAATACCATCTTTCGTACAATTTCTTAGAAAACTTCTTGTAAACTAGTTTTATCTTAGTGTAGGTACTAATAAATTTTATTCTATTCTATAATCTCCCCTCAGCATCGATTTCTGTTGCCCGATACCTTACATTATTTCCATGTTCATGTTCATGGCAAAAACGGATGAAGTATAAAAATTCTAGAAAATTCCTGTAGAACCTTAGATCCGAACCGTTGAAGTTTAGAAACGGCACGTAAAGAGGTGGATTCATTTATGAGTTTCGAGTAGGTTTTGGTGGTGTAATTGGTTACGCGTCTGGTGCATTAAACCAGAAGACGCTAGTTCGAGTCCAGTTCGAGACTGTAAAATTTTTCCACTGAAATTAAAATTTTGGATATAGTTAGCAATAGTAATTGCTTTTTTAAATTGTTTCTAATGGTTTATTTTATGTTTTAATAGAATCCGTTATGGGCGTTTCCGTTGAGGCACAAAGAGACAGTGAATCAGAATATGTGAAATCTGTTAAAATGTAAGTAACGTATTAATGAAAAAGTCACTGATAATTGCACTGTTAATTGTTGTAATTTTATTGAGACGTTTAAATAAGAATATAATGTAATAAGTACATCTGTACTTATTACATTATATTCTTATTTAAACGTCTCTATAAAATTATAATAACAATGTTTGACAGCAATCGATAGACTATATTTAAATAAAAATAGATTGAAATTAGAAATTTTATTCATAATCAAATATAATATTTTTGTTTTTATAGAGTTTTATATCATATAATAGTACATATGATAGGCAATTTTGAACTATATCTTAGAAATTTCATTGTTTTTTAGGGCTAGCTCCATAATTGCGATGAAAATGCAAATACCAATTGTTGGCGAAGATACAATTTTTTGTCTCCTCCCTGCTAAGAAAAAGCTAGATAAGGCTTTGAAGATATTACATGAGCACACAAACAAAGTAATAAAGGCGAGAAGTGAAGAGCTTAAAAACTGTAATATTGATAACTTAATCAGAAGTACAGATACTGGTAACTTATTACTTATTAGTTGACTTCCCGGGATAAAAAGTAAACTAGATGTTATTCTGATGTGTAAAATAATAAATTTATTTATCAAAATACATTTTGCGTGAAAGAGTTACAAACCTGCATTCTAATATTCTTACAAACTTTCGCTTTAATATATTAATAAAATTATAGGTGACTCACTCATCTATCAACGCCTAGCTGAATCGATTTTTTGTTTAGGTTTAGCCTAATTGTACCCATAAAGGGGTAAATTAGGGGCTCTAAGTTTATATAACACATGCGAAGGGGGTTATCTATATTTTACCTTTAAGGGAGTAAAACAGAGGTTGTAAATTTATATGGAAAATCTTCATTTTCAAAGTCAGCTACAAATAATTTCGGATACCTGCCTTTGATTAAAAATAAATAAACACGTTATTCTGGATTTCCCAATATTTTACCCTTAAGTGTGTAAAATAGGGGATCAAGTTTGTAAAATAAGTATTTGAATACATACAAGGGGCACGGGTTAAGTGTGTGAGGTGCAATCGGCGTTCAAAGAATGTCACAAAGCTGGGGGCGCAGCTAGTATACAATATTAGTATAATTGATTTTATTGAACTAGTTCTAAAGTTGCTGACAGAAGAATACAGTATCACTTTTCCTTTCTCTAACAGCAGAGTGAAATTACAAATAGCGATATTCTTTTCTATAATTATACAATTCTTATAAAAGGAGTATAAAAAGATTCTGGCTACAAAGCTATGATCACGGCTCGGGCTTATAATGACATTCCGTCGTGACATGACGTCTCTGAAGTGAAACGCAAACTGAATGCCGCTTCAGTTTCACAAAGAATGAAATATTTTGAATTTCAAAAAAATAGAACACTGTCATTTACGCGGGTATCACTACCAGAACCTCACGGAAGGTATAAAAAAAAGTTTCGAGTCCCTGCCATTTATCTTGATATTTTTATGCTTTTGTTTAAAACACCCATAATTGTTGTAAATTTTATTTATTTTATTTATTTTATATCAACTAATATCTTGTATCAACTGTTGATAATTAGGTCTTAAAACACTCAATGATACTATTATTTATATACATTCGTGTTTTAATACCCTTAATTATTCAACACTAGCTTAAAATAACTATTAGGCATACAAGAACAAACTGCAAGGTAAAACCCTTAACGTAATTTTTTCTTAAACGCTTTAACGTTGCTTTTGGTATCAGTAATTACGATGCTGTTAAGGTCAAAATATAAATAAAAAAATAAATATCCATCACGCCTTATCCCCGAAGGGGTAGCAGAGGCATATTATATGCCCACTTTTCACCGTGTGGATTCCTGTCCCACGTAATAGGTCAAAATATATTTTTGTAATCTCTATATTGACCTCAAGTAGTTCTGGTATCAACATTACGTCTCGGTAGTGAAACTTGGGATGTCAGTGGATAAATAAAATTGAAAGCTGTTTGTGCTAGACCGCTGTATAAAATACGTTATTACTCTGATTATTCTTAAATAGTCCAAAACTACCAGGACTTTAATTGGTCGTGCTAATTAGTGTCTAGCACAAAAGACCTTTTAGCCTTTTTGTTGCCACCTCACTAAAAAGGCAACGGGTTCAAAATTTCTTCCAAACTTAACATGTAAAATTGACACATTTTATTAAATTATACGGCCCTTTAGGCCCACCCCAGTTCCGTGCTTCGGAAGGCACGTTAAGCCGTTGGTCCCGGTTACCAATAAAATGGCTGTCGTTAAGCCAAGTTGACGGCCTTATGGGCGGCTTAAAAATTTCAACAGCAGGTATTTATACAGCCTACGCCTGTCCATTTCAACACGGCAATGGGTTCACCACCTGTTACGTGGGACAAAAATGCATACGGTGAAACGTGGGCGTTCAATATGCCTCTGCCTACCCCTTCGGGGACAAAGGTGTGACAATATGTATGTATGTATTCTTAAATATACAGGTACTGCATTTTTATAAATCTTACCAAATCACCGTTTGATGAAACCTATAACTTATAACGAGCAACTCAATACATGTATCACGATAAATTTTAGGTATAAGGAATAAACACGCATTTCTGGATCTTCTGTTGCTGGCTGAATGTGATGGCAAGAGAATAGATATCAAAAATGTAAGGGAAGAAGTTGACACTTTCTTGTTTGCGGTGAGTAAAAGTGGAATAATTGCATACCAACCGTCGAAGAGTTGCCTTTTCTAGAAAATAATAAGTACTAATGACCACCACTTAGAAAGGAACCCTTTTCAGAGAAGAAGCCGCAAATATAGGTATTACTGAAGTTATTGTCAATTTTTGGTCGACTAAAATTTTGTCTCAATTTAGATAATACTCGTAATAATATATAATTCTTTATTGACACAAAATGTTTACAAATCTGGTGAATCCCCCGGTCCCTGAACTAGTGTAAACTGTATCTCAGGGACCAGTGTCTTCGCCCATTTGCAACTAAATACATATTGTTTGTTTATTTATTTTTAAGTATATTGAATTGATTAATTAAAGATGAGTGTGTGGTGTGAGGCCCGTGATTTGAAACTTTTCAAAATATGCCCAGAATTTAGGGCACGTTCCCAAACAATTGTAAAAGTTACTATCAGATTTTGTGAAAATCAGACTAATGAGTTTTGGACTGTGAAGTCCGGCCCTTAGTCCACGCCTAGAGACTTAAGGGCCCACCTGCACCAAATCTATGTAATGTTACGCCAGAATCTAAGCTCCCAAAACGCTTTCCAAGTTTCTGTGTATTCTTTCAAAACTGGTCCTCAATTAAGTAAAAGTACATTCCTCAAATAAAATGAAATCAATAAAAAATCAAATAAATAAAAAAAAATAAAAAATAAAAATATCTTTATTTTGCATAGACCATTTTAACGGCGCTTACAAAATGTCATACACTATTTAAAATATTTAAAGCGACCACCGGTTCGGAACGCGGCCCACCTGAGAAGAACCGGCAAGAAACTTAGGAAGGCTTTTTTTTTGATGGCCTATTTACAATTTAATATTATTTCATTTTGCCAGCAGATCATTTCCAGGCGTCCCTGTCCTGCAAATAGTCTGTAACGGAGTAAAAACCTTTTTCACAAAGCTTGTTTTTAATAAACTTTTTAAATTTATTTAAAGGTAATGGTAAAAAAAAAAAAATGATAATGATGCTATAAAACGAACTATATTCTAATAAATTAGTAGTCAAAAATTTTAAAAGCAAGAACCGGTCATTACTTTACTTTCTATATTGTGCCTTCTAATAGTTTATCTGGTAAAGGTTGGCCCTCAATCCTTTAGGTGCGGACTGAGGGCCCGACTTCACAGTCCCGAAAACGCTTATTTGACATTCATTTCAATATTATTTGGAAACGTGCACTAAATTTTGAGCAAATTCTGAGCATAGTTTTAACACACGGGCCCTTACATCACAGCCAATTAAATAATTAAAATTAAAATATTTATCAATATACTACAAATACTTGTTGACACTGACCTTCTGGAAATAAAACCAAAATATATCCATAGTCTTTTTGGCTTAAATTAACATTTTTTTGTTTATGAATAAATTACATTCCTATCGAAGCCACTAAGAAGTTAATTGTATAAACATATATACGAGTAGTATGTACATTTTGAATTTAAATCCTTGAACAAATTATAATATTATAATTTTATCTCTTTTTTTACACCTAATCGTTGCGCACGTATGCTTGTCTTTCACTACAGTGACATAAAATACAATTTACTTAGATCATTTTTCACCCTCGGTTTTACTGGTAATTTAGAACATAATGTTGTACATTAACTTAACTAACTAGACATTTGGCACTTTTAAGAATAATGGGTATAACAATTCATGTGTCTATTATAGGGTCACGATACCACTGCAGCTGCTGTGGCTTACACAGTTTTTTGTTTATCCAAGCATAGAGATGTACAGGACAAGATCTACGAAGAACTAAAAACTATTTTTGGTGATGATATTAACAGGGATGCTACTTTTAAGTAAGTTATCGACTTCTAAGAAGTTTTTATTCCGCCTTCTTACATACTGCTGTGGGAATGATTAAAAATCTTTAGGTATTATGATGAAGGCAGTAAACTAACTATCTACACGCTGTAACCCTAACTGGATAGGCAGAGAGAACACATTACAAGGCTTCGCGGTTCGTGCAATACTTCTTTCACTTGATGCAGATTTATTAATCGTTTCACAAATGCAAGTCTTGGTATCCGAATACTTCTGACCTTTCCCTTTTTGAGCAACCTGCTCATGTGGATTATATGGTGAATGAGTAAAAGTTCATGGTATAATTATGTATTTTTTATTTCTGAATTTTCAGTGAACTGCAGCAAATGAAGTATTTGGAGTTGGTTCTTAAGGAGTCTATGCGGTTATACCCCCCAGTTCCATATATTGAACGGAAAGTCGGAAAGGATACTGGTATGGAACTTATAGTTTTATATTATTGCTCGGAGGATTTCGGGGGCACTACAATATCTGCGTGGCCCAAGGGACCTCACCTGCTAGCGGTGCATCTGCTGACTAGCGGACGTGGCAACGACGCCGCGACACAGCTGTCCTTAGGGGGTTGGGAGGTTAGACGGAAGTAGCTTCCAACAATGCTGAAAAAGTCGTACGATAGCTGCTCATAGCAGTCAAATAAAAGTGAACCCCGGGCTTCGAATGACTCAATACTCAATATAACGTGAACACTTCGACAACCCCGTCTGGTCGACTCACTACACGCAACACCGCGATGTCAGGGGCCTGCAAATGCGTCTGTGTGAGTAAGCCGTTTCGCATGTTTGTATGAAGTTTACTTACTGCTCATATAATATACGTACTGTGGAGCTACTTAAAGACTAAGTATAATATCAATGAACGGCGTTATAAAATTGATGCAAAGACTCATAATCAATGGATACATTTTTAGAGCAATTAGTATACTAATATTTTCTTATTTTTTTATAGTGAAGTATTTTCCCTGTTTATTATAAAATATACGGAGTATGTATTATAATTCGAATCGAATATCTGCAAATGACTAAGAAATGTTTCTATTGTTAATGACTTGTTGCAGACTTTGGAAATTTTAAGCTCATAAAAGGCACTACGATTGAAATAAACATATATGGTTTGCACCGACATCCTGAGTTGTACGACAAACCCTTGGAGTTCCGACCAGAACGTTTCGAGACACCGTTGACCAATCCTTTCAACTGGATCAGTTTCAGCGCTGGTCCAAGGAATTGTATAGGTGAATAATAACTAAATAAATATGTATCAAATTCAATCTACGAAAAAGTGAAATTTAATTTTGCACACCGCCTTATAATCCTATTCCATAAAAATGTATCTTTGTGCACAATACTTCAACTTTTTGTATTTGTTCACCTATTTGTTTATGTTTGTTTTTTTACAATTTTGCCATTAGGGTAGAGAAAAATCCTATAAATCAAAGCCTTGTGTAGAAAAAAATCTAATAAATCAAAGTACACAAAATCGGCGAAGTCGCTCTTTTTGAATTATAAAACGTACTTATACTTAGTAACTAACACGACTTTGTCTACATTTTGTTTACTAATCTTATACAAACGTATTTTCTTTTCCAGGTCAAAAATTTGCATTGATGGAGTTAAAGGTGATGATATCAGAAATTGTGAAACATTTCATAATATTGCCATCAGACGTCGAGCCAGTGCTCTGCCCTGAGCTTATTTTAAGATCTAAGACTGGCGTTCAGGTTAAATTCATGCAAAGGATGTAATGTTTTTCATGGTGTGGTATTACACACAATACGCATAATTATAAAAAAATAAATAATTGAGATGAGTGTTGAATAACAAAATAAATAATAATTCAATAAATATACTATGTGCCATGTTTTTGGACTATACTTTTATTATAATAACTCAGCAGGAATAAAAGAAAATCCTTTTTTTTTTTTTTTGCGATATTCTGTTTTTTGGACCCTTTATTTATGCGTAGTGTTTATCTTATTCGTGTCCTTCTTCCTTTTCTCTTTCTTATTCTTTCTTTACATTTAATGCATTATACAAGGACTTATATTTATACCATTAACCTGGTCCATCAGTCAGTAGGTGACGTATTATAAGTATAAGTACTAGCTACAATATTATAAGTAGCTCTGCCTGCGTGGAAACTTTCCTTGAATTCGTCCTCGTGGATTCCGTTTTTACCATGTTATTTAGTATTTTCAAAAATAATCATTGTAGCTGGCTGCGACTTAAGCAGGTTTTAATTTTTGATATTGACTATTGTTATTAAAGAAGTGTAATTATGTAACCATAGAAAAATCATAAAAATATTTACAGGTTTTTCTGAAAATATAAACCATCCCTAAAGAATGGCCTTGTATACTTATATCCTTTGCTTATTGTACTCATTTGCCACCTACAAAACTAGGAATGTTGTACAAAGCAAAGTAATACGTACGTATATAAAATAGTCTAAAGTAAGTTAATTTGCTCTATTTTAGTCTTTGAATAATACTTTAGAATGACATGGAATCAATGTCACTCCCGCGCTCTCCACTCAAGATGCCTTACTCTAAATATTTCATACAACTAAACGTGTCCCCTTATTTCATACGATTACACAAATCGAATGGTAGACAACTGGCAGGTCGAGCTTGCGATTTTCGCAAACAGTTTGACGTATACTTGGGATCCGGTTTTTATTATTTACATTCCTTGCTCTTTGTTCCGGCTACTAGTATCATGGTAGTTGCCAAACTTAATCGAAAGCCTTATGGGCGGTTTGAAATTTCAACAGCCGGTAGCCACAATCTAATTTGCCCCTGTTCGTTCCAAAACTTCAATTGGTACATCAACATATTACATGGGATTTACACGACTAGTGAAATATCGGCGAATAGTATGACTCTGCCTACCCCTTTAAGGAACATCGGGACATTTTGCACATTGTGAGAGGTACACCAAATCTGCACTCTGCGGAAATTACTCGCCAAACACTCTATTCAAAACGATTTCTCTCAAAGCAAAAATCAAACTGGTGGAAATTGGAAAACCGTACCGAATAGGTATTGATGCAAATCGACTATTACTCTGTTTGTGTGCATTTCTGCTACAGTATGCATGAGTGAATTTTTCATTTCATGCATATTGCAAGGCGGACAATAAATAATATAATAAACATTAAAAGAAAATTACCTTGATTTCGTTTAACTAAAATAGGCCTTCGTAAGGCACAACCCTTGAAACATCTTGTTTTTTAAGTATGCATGTATAAAATTTTGAAAACCAAGGCCCATATTTTATCCATCCATATCCATGTCTCTTCTCCCAGATTTTAATAAATTTATGAGTCTTGGTAAAAAACTTGCTGAAAAAACGTTTTATTTTAAATATTTTTGTTAATAGATTATTTAATCCATATTTTATATTATTAAAGTTTACGTAAGGACAAATTTTCATGATATCATACCACTTAGAAAATTGTCCTTACACTCACTTATAATTATCATTTATTGATTCACGATCCGATATTATCGCATGCATTGCATTATTTACGCATTGCTATGAACTACATAAATTAAACATTTTTTTTTTGTTTTTAACTTGTGGAAATACCCTCGGATGTCATGCCGGTCTCGAACCGGCTAAAACCACACAGACCCGCCTAACTGTCTATTGCCGGACGCCCCGGGTAACTCCTCGGAAAGATGTCCCAGATCTCCCGACAGACTTTGGCTACCACCGCGGCCTCACCTGGGGTTCGGGTGTTATCCCGCTTGTTTGGGGGGTTGGTTCGGGTACTATCCCGCTTCTTGGGGCATGAGGCGTGCGTGACATTTTCACGTCATGCCTACGTCTTGGGCCTGCTTCTGTAAGGACGACGAGCAGCCCACCCGCCGTCTTCAGGCCCGCGGTCATGGAGGCCGGTAGTCTTGGGCGAAGACAAGACTGCGGAACTCGGGCGGGAGAGTTCTCTCCCGTTCCGTCTCCGCCACCTCTTTCGCGAGCATGACCTGCTCGCAGAAAGACGCAGCGGCGTCCCACTTGCTCCCGCTGGAGACCATGGCTTGCACCATAGTTTCCAACGAGAGAATGTCTACGCCCAGACTCGCCACGAGGTCTTGGCGCTGCTGCGCCCACGCTAAGCACTCCACCAATGTGTGGAGCGCTGTGTCCTCGCTGCGTTCTACGCAGTGCTGGCACTCGGCTGTAGTCTCCCGGTGTATACGTCACAGATACTCACCGAAGCACCCGTGCCCGGTAAGTATCTGTGACAACCGGTAGGAGAGGTTGCCATGGCTCCTCTCCAACCACTCATCCATGACCGATCTGACTGCCCCGATTGTGGCGTTTCCCCACCTTGGATGCTCAAGTCGCACCTTCCATGTCTCCATGAGTTCCTGTCGGAGCTGGGACCGCTGAGCCTCGATTTCTCGGGGCGTAGGCCTATGGCCCTGCTCCCGCGCCTCCTTGCGCCATTTAAACAATGACGCAAGGGCTCTCGCTTCCAGGTCCCATGGAGGGGTCCCATCAAGGAGACATGCCGCCTCGACGGAGATCGTGCGGTACCCTCTCATCACCCTGACGGCCATCGCCTTTAGCGGGCTATGTAATATAGACGCATTGCGGGCCGTCAGAGTCTCCGCCCATATAGGGGCCCCTTATAGGGCCATGCTCCGCACGACCCCGAGGTACAGTCTCCTGCAGGGAGCGTTAGGTCCCCTTATGTTGGGCAACAACCGCGATAACGTAGCTGTGGCCCCCCTCAATTTTGGGACCAAACTTCGGAAATGATGTCCGAAGTTCCATCGGCTATCGAGTACGAGCCCCAGATACTTCATCGAGGGCTCGATGCCGATGCTAACGCCCCCCACTGTTATGCTGGATCCTGGAGGAGGCTGCTTCCTAGGCCCGTGAAAACACAGAGCCTCGGATTTGTGCAGGGCAACTTCCAGAATTCGACCCACGACTTGAGTAACACCTGCCGTGGCCTTTAGGGCTGCGTGTCGGTGCGTTACTCCTCACGCCGTAACGAGGGTATCGTCGGCGTAGCACGTCACGCCGACACCTTCGAGCAACGGACCACGCAGCACCCAATCGTAGCCAATATTCCACAGGAGCGGTCCTAGGACTGACCCCTGTGGAACACCGACACATCTCGCCGACCTAGCCCTAGCCAACTCGGGTAAGCCACCGCCCTTTCGGATAGGTATGCCACAACAATACGACAGAGGTAGGAAGGTACTCTATGATAGCTAAGTGCCTCCGTGACGCAACTCCAGGGTAGGGTGTTAAAGGCGTTGGCGATGTCAAGAGACACCGCCACCACCACCTCATCCCATGAAATAGCTTCCTCTGTCAGGCTCTTCTCTCGCATGATCGCATCCACGGTGGAGCGCCCCTGGCGGAAACCGAACTGGTTATCCGCCAGGTTTGGCCCCACGTCCGTGAGATGCTCGACGAGGCGTTCCGCTATAATACGCTCAAAAAGCTTACATACCTCGTCGAGCAACACGATCGGCCGGTAGCCGGACGGATGGTCCGCCGGCCGCCCCGCTTTACGGATTAAGACCAGTTTCCCCGTCTTCCACTCCTTGGGAAACTGGCCCCTTTCAAGGCATGCGTAAAGAGCCCTGCCAGTCGAGGCCCTAGTTCCTCAAGGGCCAGGACCCATGCTCGGCCTGGTATGCCGTCGGGTCCGGGGGCGGTGTTCTTGCGGGCTTTTAGCCGCAATACCGCCGCCCCTAGCTCACTTTCGGTGACTTCGGGCACGGCATCTTCACTGGGATCCGCGTTGGACGTCTGAGGTAGAGCCATACATGGGGCAGTGTGCCAGAGTGCAGGGAACAGAGCACCCAGGACCCTCTCGATTTGGTCTGTCTGGAGGCTCTGGGTCAGCAGAGGCGCCCTAGGGCGAAGTTTGCCCCTAACCATAAGGTACGGGTGCCCCCAGGGGTTCTGCTCCAGGGTCTCCAGCAGTTCTTCGCGGGCCAGCCTTTTGGCCCGCTTTATGGCTGTTTGGAGGGCCCTCTTGGCTCCCTTGTACCCCTCATATAGCTCCTCCTCTCGGAATTCCTCGGGGCGGCGACGCCTTCGGCGGAACCTGGTGTACTGGCAGCTCGCGGTCAGGCAAGCTGTTCACAGCTGTCCAATCTCCGGCGACCACCAGTACACCTGTCTCCTTACCGGCCCGGGCTTGACCCTAGGCATCGCCGCATCGCATATTTGCGACATGGCTCTCCGGAACCACTCTGCCTCGGTATTCACATCGGCAGGCCTCTCCGGTGCTGGAGTCCAGGCCTGCACGATGGCCTCTTCCTGGAGAGCCGATTTAGCCGTTTAAGCGCCCAACGCGGTTCCGGGGGATTCGCAATTACTGGCGGTAGATTAGGCGGAGGGGAGACGTCAAACCGAATATATCTGTGGTCGGACCTCGTCTCCTCCTCCACCACCACGCGCCAGTTCTGGACACGGCGAGTGAGATACATAAATTAAACATAGAAGATTTGCTGACCATCTCCGCTCTACAGTCGTAAAGAACACACGCATGAAAAAACAATTTTGGCTATGTAATTTATGTAATTTTCAGGGTCCTGGCAGGGAGATCGATAATGCAGGAAGGTAGTGAAGGCGGTGTCTCTTGATATCATCAACACCTTTTACACTGGAACTGTGTTAGGGAGACGCTCATTACCCTCACTGCCCTCACTTTATGAATCGCCAGTCGAGCTTCTTTTACGATGCTTTGTCGCTTAACTAACTGAGACAAAGCGCCGTTAACTGTGTTTCCAGCATGTACTAGCCTTTCTATAGCCGCATGACTTCTTCCATTCGAAAGAGGTGACGAATTGCTCCTTACAGTCCTTATAAATTGTGTGTATTGCCCGGGCAGCAAATCTCAAAGAGCTTATCTCACAACGTTATCCAATGCTTTCTCCAGATCCACAAAAGCGCAGAAAACCTTCTAATTAACTGACTATATAATTGTATCTGTAAAACTATAGGATAATAGGAATTTATTGATAATATTTTTATGTGTTGTGAAATGTGGTCATATAGTATACCTCTACCTACCCGTTGAGGGATAAAAGTGTGGTAATACGTATGTAGGATTTTATGTAGCTGCTTACTATTATTGCGTTGCGTTGATTGCCATTATGTTTTTGAAAGTTCTTTGTTGTTACGATTTCGACGAAACTCACAACCAAGTCATAAAGTTACGAGTGATGAAACCTTGTGACAAACGAAATGCAAAATAAGTCCTCTACCGAAAGTTTGAAAATGAACTGAGCTGCCATAAAATTTGTTGGAAGAATGTTTTAATGTTTTAATACAGTTTGAGCGAGCAGCGACAAATTTTAGAATCATGTGATTCGCTGATATTTCTATACTTTGTGTGACTTTATATTCACTAAAGGGTTATTTGTAATTAATGAATAAAGTCTCTTTCGTGCATAACATTGAATTTATTTTATTTAGTTTTTATTTTATTTTTGTGCGTTGACTTTTTTATTTACGTGCAAAGAATTTTGTTATTTCTCGAAATATTATTTTGTTTCGCATTTATTAATTACACTTCAACTGCGTAATAGACCAAGAACATTGAGGTTTGGGAAATTTAAATTAGATTCGGAATAAATTATGCCAAAGGCATAAAATATATGGTAGAACAAAAGTTCTTCAATGTGATGAATAAATGTAGTCAAATAACCTTGTTTAATACTTCACGGTCACTCTTAATGTAATGGTTACATTTAGGACCAAGTGTCATAATGGACAGAGTATAAACGATAAGTCGTGTTGTTGCCGTTCCTGTATCCATGTGACTACTCTATCATTGTCTGTCGTTAAGAATGTCATATGAGTGATAGTTACAATAGTGGGATAGTTACATAGCAAGTGTAAGTTTGGCAACGTCACACTGTCATTGTGAAGTGAGACAGCTGCAACCGAAGAGTAGCCGAACTTTGTGTTTTGGTATTGGTTTTAGCTTATTTTTTAACTAACCTTATTAGATATTTATTGCAAAATATAATAAATCCGGTCCTGTGTTGCTGTATTTTGTTTCTCGAGAGCTAAGAAAACATCTGTGGAAACCTCAAAAATCGCATTTCATAAGAAAGTTTTCAATAAGCATTATTTCGCTAAAAAACTTTCAATTTTAATTAAAAAAATACAGAAATCTGCAGTGTTAAATGTTTTCAGTAAGTTTGTTTAAGATTGCATTGGTTAAATATCATCGGACTTCCTACTGCCTTAAAATTAATACATTTTGTTTTTAGTTACTAGCTGAGTTTTAAAGCAGGAGAAGCAGCTTCTCTCTCTGTAGCTCTGAGGAATTGTTTGACATGATGCCTATGGCTACTTCTTATTATCGCACTGCTTAGCCCTTAAACTTTGCATACGGAGCGCTCGCATACGATTAGGTCAGACAGTTGGTTTCTTCCGCGTACGCTTAGATTGTGGAATGAGCTCCCGGTTTTCCCGAACATCTACAGTATGGGGTAATTCAAAAGGGGTCTTAGAATATTTGTACAGGGTCGGCAGAACGAGTGCAGGGCACCTTTAGTATTGCAAACTTTCAAAGGCTACGGTGTCCACTTTGCGTCAGGTGCGCCGCATGCTTGTCTGCCACCTCAGTGGTATAAAAAGAGCTTCACATGAGTTCTTCAAAAGGAGTCTTAGAAGATTTTGTCGGGTCAGTACAGCGAGTGCCGCAACAAACATCCATAAGCTGCGGTGACCACATTCGCCGCCTCAGTGGTATAAAAAAAACTTGAGTGGTGTCAAGGGATACCCGGATGGAACGAAGTTAAAAAAAAAAAAACAAAATTAGTAGTTTTTTTTTATAGATAATATAATATGTAACTAACAACAGATGTAAAAAGATGATGTTAATGTATTAATACATGATTAATAAAAATATAAAATAAAAAAAGCAAAAAGCAAAAAGTGTCGTGACAACTTTTCGTAAGAATTTAAAAACATGATGTTAATGTATTAATAAATGATTAATAAAAATATAAAAAAAAAATTAAAAAAAAAAGTTTAAAAGTTTTTTTTTGTTAGATAATATAATATGTAACTAACAACAGATGTAAAAAGATGATGTTAATGTATTAATAAATAATTAATAAACATATAAAATAAAAAAAGCAAAAAGTGTCGTGACAACTTTTCGTAAGATTTTTTTCCGTCTAGCCCCCTTTCACAACGCGCGATAAGGAACTTCGTTCCAAAAACAACAAAATTCTTATAATGAATCAACAGTTGGTGTTTCTCTTGTACAGCAAATTAGGTGACATACCGAAAGCAGTGCCGTCTACTTTGTATTCCAACCAAACCGATCAAAGAGATCGGGACCTCATACTATAGCCCTATGAAACACATCAATAAATGTTTGACAACCAAGTGACTCTATTTTTAAATTTCTAAACAGCTCAGACTCTTTTGATTTTCAAAAGAGTCTGAACGAACACCAAAATTTCCTAGGTAGGAACAGTTTGTATATAAAATTTAATAGTCATATTTTGATTTTTTTTCTTTACTTATTATGTATATTTCTAACTGTTTAAACCTACCCTGAACCTGTACCAACATTTTCGACCAAAATTAGCCAAATCAGTCCAGCCACTCTTGAGGTTTAGCGAGATTAACGAACATTAATTCATTTTTTTATATATAAGAAGAATATGAAGGAAGAAATATAAAATACCAGGGGTAAGTGTAATGTAATATGTGCCGCAGGCCGGCTGGCTACCGAACTCAGTGGAAACCTTAGATACCTTGACTTAAGAGATATGAAACAAGCGCGCAGCGCTGTCTCCCTTTTGAGAAGGAGCGTAAACGTTTTTATAATTTCGATTTCAATGTACATAAATAAGTTGCTTTTGTAATGTAAGTAGTACGTTCACTTATTATTGATGTGTGAAAACCAATGAGTGACATTAGTTTAAAGTATGTAATGCACATTAGTGTGTAAATTAATATCTGTATTAGTGTATATGATATGTAGGACTAGTAGGTAGGGAGTGGTGGGAAAATTTGGTGACACAGGTTTGCAAACTAAACCCTGCGTACGCCATATCTCTTTACATAAGATATCTATGGTGGGTCTCCACACGGCCTTGTACCACCAGTCTTACCATTGAACCCCCATTTCTGGAGATGTGTCCAAAGAACTTCAGTATTCGTAGCTGCACAATCGACCATAATCTATCCATATGAAGCTCTTCCAGGATAAAATTGTTGGTGCGGAAGGCCATCCAAGGTAGTTTTAAGAGACGTCTCCAGCACCAAATCTCGTGGGCATAAATTTTTCGGCGATTCTGAATAATCAGAAATTTATTGTAACACAATTACAATACAGCTGCAAATTGGGAGTTATTGAACAGACACATCCGCTCGGCACGATCTCTAATACCGCCCGCCCGCTCCGCTCCAACGGCCGCGTCCAAACATGTGTCGCTGTGACGTCACGCTTGCATTCGTAAAATAATTTCTACCCTCGGACATATAATTATATTAGGTTGGGGAAAAAGTCTTTTCGCTTGTCTTGTCGCTTTTTACTTGTAATACAAAATCTTTGGCTGTACTATTTTTATCTGGCTGATTTTGATAACATTAAAAAAGGTACATTTTAAAAAAAGAAACAAATTTGTAAAAACTTGTTTGCCGCTATTTTTCATTTGTTTTTCTTTCTGTCAAAATGAGTGAATGTAGTAAAGAAATTTTATACATTTTAAAGTTTTATTACAAAAAGGGGAAAAATAAACGCAAGCTTAGAAAAAAATTTGTGACGTTTGAATGCAGTGTCAGCAAGATTAGCACAAAGTTGGTTTAAGCGTTTTCAATCTGGGAATTTTGATGTTAAAGATGCACCTCGCTCTGGTCGCCCTGTTACAGATAAAATTGACGCAAATTTAGAAAAAGTTGAGCAGGCGGCATATCAATAGTTACGACGTAGCTGAAGAACTGGAGATTGACCACAAAACAGTTTCCAAAGAACAGACACAGACCAAAAATAGCTGGTTTTACATAAAAGCTCGATATTTGGGTGCCACACGAGCTCACTGAAAGAAACCTAATGAACCGTGTACTCATTTGCGATTATTTATTGAGACGTAATGAAACTGAACTGTTTTTAAAGAGATTGATAACTGGTGATGAAAAGTGGATAACGTACGACAAATGTCGGTCAGGCTTTACAGACTGTGGAAAACCCGGATTAACTTGCAATAAGGTGATGCTGTGTGTATGGTGGGATTGGAAGGGCATTGTTCATTATGAGCTTTTACCGCCGAACAGAACCATCGATTCGGATCTTTACTGCCAACAACTGATGAGGTTAAAGCAAGACATTGAGACAAAGCGGCAGGAATTAATCAATAGAAAGGGTGTGGTCTTTCATCACGATAACGCTAGACCACACACATCTTTGGCCACTCAGAAAAAATTAAGAGAGTTTGGCTGGGAAGTGTTAATGCATCGGCCATGTAGCCCTGACCTTGCACTTTCAGATTTCCACCTGTTTCGATCTCTTCAGAATTCTTTAGGCAGTGTCAGTTTAACATCAAAAGAGGACTGCCAAAACTACTTGTCACGTTTTTTTTGATCTGAAGTCCCAAAAATTCTACAACAATGGGATCATGTCACTCCCCACAAGATGGCAAAAAGTCGTTGAGCAAAATAGTACATATATATTATAATTAATTGTAAATTAACTTTGAAAAAAAATGTCTTGAGTTTTCATATAAAATGCAAAAAAAAAAAACTGTTTCCCCCACCTATTATATCTATTTTATTAGCGGTTGTTACTTTATTTGATTAAATTATCGATATGAAAAGTTGAAGCTATCTTAAAATAACTTCTTTGAAGTTCGTTGTCGCAGTTAGCAGAGTATTCCAATTTATTCAAATAGTTGCAATACTTTGAACTTTAAAAGAGGCACTTAGTTGGTTCAGAGCAAGAAATATTACGTCTCGTTATTTGATATTTCAAGTTTCGGTTTTACAGATTTCATCTATAGAGTCATTTGTAAAACGTTAGCAACCTGCTAGGAGTGAATAGCCAAGGTCATAACCAACGTTTGTCCTATGACTTTGGCAATTCGTGACGAAACGAGTACTTTCAAACAATGAACCGCCGAGCTGCGTCATAGGTTTTCGCTCTTGGCTTCACTTAAGACAACTCCTGAGTATCTTTTTCGTCACGAAATGCATGCCTCGATGAACGATGGACGTGCGAACTATGCATCAATGCGGTTGGAAAAGGTCTAAGTTAAATGAGGTATTACCGAACTACCCCCATCCCCTATGGTTTTTACGAGTTGTGTAGTACTGTAATTCAATCAGTACAATAAATTAAAGCTAAATTAGAAAAAAATATAATAAAATAAAAAATTAAAAAACGTTCATAGAACATTTTTTTATGATGTTAGCTACCTAGTCCTTGCAAGATGCTGGTGTTATTATAATGACCCTATATATAAAAGGCAAAATCACTCACTGTCTCATTGATCTCAAAAAAAGACGTCAACACCAATTCACGACTCAAAGATCTTCTTTAGGTAGCCTAGCCTATCTTTAACATTTTCACTTATTTTGTATAGGAAGACTGTTCTTTACTATCTTTTAGTTTGTCTTACGAATTGTTATTTGAACTAAGCTATTCAGCCTAAAAGATCGTCAGGAGTAGTCTCACAGTCGAAAGTTTGAGTTTGACTTACTTAATGAGTTTTTGAAGTTCATTCATTATTTCAGAGAATTTACCCATCAGTAAATTGAAGACTTAAAAAGATAAAACTTGTTGAGTAAAATTACGTTTTGGTTAAAAAAAAACTCATTTCAATTATAGATAGTATTGGACTCATCACACAAAGTTTTATCCTGGGTGGGAATCGAACCCACGACCTTATGCGTAGCAGTCGGATGCACTGCCACCGCGCCGCAGACTGTTTTCACTTCTCTAGGTCTTTAGCACGCTCTATGATGAAACTATTGACAGGGAGTTGTCTTAGTCTATTATAATAACATTTTGGCACATAATTACAAGTTTTAACAATATTTGTTCAATTTAAATAAAAGTGGAAAAAATAACTTGACATGAAAATTAATAATTACGGGTTATTCACCATCTCGACACGAGAGCCTAGACACACGTGTGATCAGTTGGTGAAACTCCAAAAAATATTATTTATTATTTAGTCATCTGGACACGTCAGGATTTTTACGCGTGTCCACATAGTAAAACTTAAATTAAATACTTACATGTTTTCGTCAACTGGACATACCTTAGATTTTTGGGAAAATAGGTACAGTCATGTTAAGAATAGTTTCATTAATTGATTTCATAAATGAGGTGAGTTCATGAAAAATATTTCAAACGTTATCATTTGAAACATTAAATTACGCATATCTCTTCTTGATTTCAAATAAATAGTGTTGTTGCTTATCCTTTAGCCTACAACTAATCGCTTTCTTAAACCAGCATTGTGAACTAGTGTGAATATCTACAAGCTCACTGTGAATTACAAATTTTATTTAAAATATTGTAAATTAGCGAGAGCAAAGTTTGTATGAAAATATGTAAAACCTTATTAGGGGCATGAATTAAAAGTCTGGAGAATGCAACAGGTGTTTATTCCAGGTTACAAATAAATGTACAGATGTATCGAGGTTTTGATGGGGATAAAATAAAGGTTTTAAGTTTAAAGTTTATATGGGAAATCCTTCATTTCAAAACTAGCATATATTTTGTATACCTGCTTATGATTAAAAACAAACAAATATATGTTTCAAGATTTGTAATATTTGAAATATTTAAAAATAAACAAAATATTTGTAAACTAATAAGGGGCATAGGTCAGAGGGATTTAAAGGGAGTTTAAAGTAAGCCACGGGCAAAGCCGGGAGGTAAAACTAATATATTGATAAAATTATGAAACACTCATTTTTCTACGCCTAGATAAAACTCTTACACCTAGAAACCTGAGTTTTTATAAAAAATATGCCCTTAAATTCTTTTAAGGGTATATTTTATTTTACATTTTTATATTAAGGCACTTACTAAAAAAGGTATTAATAAGTGATAAACAGTCATATCAAACTTCGTAATTTTCATAGTTAGAAACATGAAAGTATTTATACCTGTATCTGGTTATAGGTAAACGTGTTTAGCAACACCTAGTAATTGTGTAATTTAAACTATAAATTCGAGTTCCACAGAAATAACGAGTAAAGATTTACATATTTGTAATCTAAAAATACCTAATAACTAAAAATATAGAGTACACACACAGTCTTAGAAAAATCATTTCAAAAATACAATGTAACTCATCAAAATATATTGTTGTATTTTTTAAGGTATGTCACTAATATTAATAAACATTAAATCATAGCATATTATTATAAAATATATTTTTAATTAATTAAAATTTTTCTATAAGTGATAAATACAGAGATTACGACTTAAAATTAATCTACGTGACTGTACTTTGTCATTGTTTTAGGTAAAATATGAACGTGTGTCCAGTTGACGAAAACATTAAAGTATTTAATTTAAGTTTTCTTGGGGGTTTGTGGGTTATTATAATAACAACACCTTTTTAATATATGGAAAAACACTGTTATATTTATTAATGTGAACACTTAGTTGGTAGAACACATTTTAACACACAAGAGCATATTTTAGTCGGGGAGCATAGACCACAGATGAGTAGTTACCACAGAGTATTAACCAATTTTAAAATTATTACATTCTATGACACCTTCTCCTAATTTTAAAATATTTCCATCAACATTTAGACTATAATCTCGATATATGACATACACTCTGAACCTATATAAACTGTTACATACAATTAGTTTTATTTACCTTAATTTTAATATATTAACTGTTTTACATGAAATGAGAATTTTACATTACCAAGGCATTTAGTAAATAAGTCAGCCAATTGAATATCTGTTGGACAATATTTTAAATCAATTATTCCTTTTACAAAATTCTCATGAATAAAATAAAATCTTACATCTATATGCTTAGATCTTTTATTGAAAGAACCCGTTTTTATAAGTTGAATGGCACCTTGATTATCAATATTAAGTAATATTTTTAGATCTTTGTTACGGAGTTCTGTCAATAAAGACTTTAGGTACAAACATTCCTTGGAACAGTCTGCAGCTGCAATGTACTCCGCTTAGGTTGAGGACAGGGCAACAATTGGTTGCCTACGTGAGCACCATGACACTGGTCCACCGGAAAACATTATGACAAGCCCAGTTGTACTGATCTGAATCACAATAGGCCATAATAGTGTCATTGTCTACTCCCTTTTTAAATAAAATTCCTTTCTTGCTTGTCCCTTTCAGATATCTTAGTATTTTCCAGCTATGATATCTTCCCTAGTAGGGTTTTCTATCTTTCTGCTTGCCTCATTCACTGCTTGAGCTATATCTGGCCTTGTTCTAGTAGATAAATAGAGTAGTCCTCCTATCATTTCTCTATAAGGAAAGTTACTTACAATTTGAATATCTAGATAAGTTTTCTTGTCATTGTTACATGGGTTTGTTGCACTCTTAGAATCTGCCATATTGAACCTTTCCAATAATTGTTGAGTATAGGTTTCTTGGGTTAGCAATATTCCTTTTACATTTTTATTTATCTCATATCCTATAAATGTTTTAGGTTCTTTTCATATTTTTATATCAAATTCCTTTTTCAAATTATTGAGAATTTTTATTAGTTGTTCTTTATCTTTTCCAAGAGCTAAACCATCATCTACATAAATGGAGATGATTATAGTCTTTATATCATTTGTAAAAACACATCTGTCTGTTTTAGTTGGTTTCAGGCCTAATTTTAACATGGCTTGTGAGAATCTTTTATTCCAAGTAAATGGAGCTTGTTTTAAGCCGTATAGGGCCTTTTTCAATCTGCAAACTTTGTCTATTTGTTCATTATATCCTTCAGGGATTTCCTTATAGACTTTCCACTTTTATTAGAAAGTTCTCCATAGAGAAACGCTGTTTTTACATCAAATGTTATTAAATCATAATCATTAGATGGCAAACAAACTTCTTAACGCAGATTGTCCTACTACAGGACTGTAAATCTTTTCAAAATCAACTCCATCTTGTTCAAAGCCTCTTACTACAAGTCTTGCCTTGTATTTCCCATCATCCTTGATTTTAAAAACCCACTTGTGGCTTAACTTGTTACTTCCTTCTGCTTCTTTTCTGTCAATGATTCTTTCTCCGAATCTATAGCCCGTTTCCAGTTTTCCTTTTCAGATCCCGTGGTTGCAGTATTATAGGTAAGAAGTACATTAGTCTTTATACCTTTCTGGTACTTTTAATATTCTTGTGCTTCTTCTTGTAGTTTTTGGCTCTAATATATTTACATCTTCCCTTTTTCTTCATGTAAAATATTTTCTCTATTTACTTCTTCTAATATGTTGTCACTAGTTCTTCTTCATCTTGTATATTTTCTCTTCTTTGATTGTCTTCCGTCTCCTTAATTATTTCTTCAACTTCATTTTTATCTCTCTTTTCTTCTATTAAAGTCTCTTCAATTCTATCTATATCTGTACCTTGTTCTCTGCCTTCATCATTTTCAGTTTCTTTATTTATTTCTTCTTCCTCTTCGGTGTCCAATCTGACACTAGATTGTAGTCTAGCTACTTCTTTCTTCTTGAAGACAACATCTCGCTCAATAATAATTTTTCGTCTTTCAGAGCACCATAAGCGATATCCAGTAGGCGCATATCCCACCATAGTAAGACATTTCGTTCTTGATTCTAACTTCTTCAGATGTCCCAATCTCTTAGCGTAGGCATTGCAACCAAATGTTTGTATATTTGACAGATTTGGTCGTTTCTTTGTCCATGTTTCATAGGGTGTTATTTCCTTGTCAGTGGTTGGTAGTCTATTTAACAAATATACAGCCGTACGCGCTGCTTCTCCCCACATTTCTTCTTTTAACCTATTTTCAAATAATAAAGCTCTAACTTTTTCGAAGAGTGTCCGATTAAACCGTTAAGCTTTTCCATTTAATTGTGGACTGTAGTGAGTTGTGTAATCAATTTTAATTCCTCTCCTCTGGCACCATATCCTAAATTCTTTACCAGTATATTCTCCACCATTATTGCATCTCAACATAGATACTTTTTCATCTAGCTCTCTCTCAGCTTCATTAATATAATCTTTTATGTATTGTGAGGTCTCTGATTTTGCTGCAATTAAGTAGATTTTTGTGAAATTACTGTAATCATCAATAATTGATAGAACATATCGTTGTCCATCCCATGTTTTGTGTTCTATAGGACCACAAACATCACTATGTAGGATCTGTAAAACTCTATTAGCTTTATCTCTTACCTTGTTGAATAGTAATCTATGTTGTTTTGCTTCGATGCACACTTCACATTTTTCCTCTAATTTATTTATTTCTTTTTCAGTAATTCTTACACCATTAACCATTTTTAACAATTTCATCATCATACCTTTACTTGGATGTCCCAGTTTTTCATGCCAATTACTTTCTTCGGAGAGTAAAGCCACATTTCTAGTACCCTGCTTTACTTTTATTGAGTACAGGCCATTTCCCTCTCTCCTTCCAAAATGATTTCCGAATCCTTTTCTATAATCACCTTATTTTTGGTGAACACAACATTACATCCATTTTTAGTGGCTTGTCCCACTGACAAAAGATTCTGTGTTAAGCTAGGTACATACATTGTATTACTTAAGGTACATTTTTCCAATATGATGTTACCTTTACCTTCTGATATAATTTCTTCATTTTTATTTGCTACACCAACAGCAGATCTCACATTACTATAATTGGTGAGCAATTTTAAATCATTTGTCATATGTTTAGATGACCCAGAATCAATAACAAACACTTTTTCACGTGTTGACAAATTGTTTTCTGTGAATAATGCCACATTCTTATGATTTTCTTGATTGTTTTTCTTTCTAAAGTAACATCTTTCTTCAGAATGGTTTGTTTTCTTACATATACCACAGGGTTTTGTAGTAGTCATGGTTTCCTTACAATGTCTAGCTATGTGACCAAACCTAAAACATTTAAAATATTTTAATTTATTTTCTGTGGTTTTAAAGGAGAGTATTTCCTTGTAACTATGATTACTGTTTCGTTTTTCTTCTAATAATAACCTATTTATTAGATTTGCAAGGGTCTTTTTGGTCTCCTCAGTGGAGTCCCAAGCTGTAGCAAAATTTTTATATTTCTCTGGCCAACAGGATAATATTTTTGACATAATCATTATGTTCTCAATTTTATGCCCGAGTTTACCCAACCGGTGCGCAATGTTTTGAATTTCAGTTCCACAGATGAGTAGTTACCACAGAGTATTAAACAATTTTAAAATTATTACATTCCATGACAAGTTTCACTATGTGGACACGCGTATAAATCCTGGCGTGTCCAGATGACGAAATAATAAATAATATTTTTTGGAGTTTCACCAACTGATCACACGTGTGTCCAGCCTCCTGTGTCGAGATGGTGAATAACCCATAATAACAGTAAGTCAACGTCAAAGAAAATCATAAACATTGTTCGAAAAATTACACTTATTACAAACTATCGAAAAAGATAGCGAGTGCTTGGACCCTATGACCTTACAGTCTCGACTCCAAAGGGCTCAAAGACATAATCGCCTGTGAGTTGTAAGAGTTATTGCCATTTAAAGATCACAGTAGAAGTGGCGGCGGCACCGACACAGCCAGCAGTAGCGGAAAGATTAGAAGGAATAAGAATGTTGACGCACGTGGCGTCCCACACCTAGCACCTACACATCCTCCATGGCATTAAAGACATACTATCCGGGCTCTTGTCGTCGTTACTGGTGTGGAGAAATAGATGGCGCATGCAAACTAAGACAAGAAGAGAAACCAAAAAAAGACAAGAAGTAATACAAAAACTAGTATCACATGGCCTCTATGTTAGACAAAGGAAAAGCTGAAGCCTAAGTACGTAACCTAAGCCTAAAAAAAGTGTGTGTGTACTCGCGTTAGAAGTTATACTATTATTATTATTATTTATAATGTAGTTATAAGCTGTTACACTTATCAGCTAACTTCAGGGTGTTTATAAGATGTCATGGAATCCCTTTTAAGGTAACTTCATGGTTTTGATTTTTAGTGACGGTCTGCGTGTGCATCGTAAAAATTTACTCTTAACATGTTTCAATAACGCGCCAAAAGAAGTATAATTTTAATAAAAATGTAGTCAAATAATTGTATAATGACTCACTGTTGTTTATCACGTTTCCAAACGACAAAAAATTAATAATTATGACAAAACGAACACATGTACCCATGTTTTACAATCTAAAAATAGCTTCACAAAGCAGTTTCTCATAATTTACATTGAGTCAGTGGGCAGAGGAGGTTTCGCTTTAAAAGATATCAAGTCAGTAAAAATGATAATTACACTTTTAGTATTAATGTTGGGTTTATTTTTGATATTGAATTGGATACGAATGTTTAATGACTGTAAAAGAATAAATGTATGTGGCCCTACACCTTTGCCGTTAATAGGAAACGCTCACATATTTCTAGCCACTTCCTCAGGTATGTGTTTACTTTTGTTATTTCATTTTAAATTAGTTTTTTTGAAGAATAGTGATGATTGTTTTTGAGGATTTTTACTGGTTAAGTTCATGTAATCTAACTATCTTTACGCAGTATCGCTGACGGGGTAGTCAGAGACACATACATGTTTCGCTTCCTGCAGATTCATTAATCGTTTATACATGCACATCTGGGTATCAGAATAGTTTTGACTATTCCGTTAATGAGCAATCTGCTCACGTGGTCTTCATATGTAAACCTCTGCCTACCCTGAATCCTTCTACTCTCTATTTTCGCATAATATATATTCTTATATTACGTGGGACAGGAATCCACACGGTGAAAAGTGGGTATATAATATGCCTCTGCCACCCCTTCGGGGATAAGGCGTGATGGATATATATATATATATATTCTTCGTCAATCGTTCCTCACTCATTCGTTGGACGTATCCAACCCAACGGAGCACGCTCTTTTCCAGCTTATAGCTGACAATTTCATTCATATCTGCCATATTGCGTATCACTTCGTTACGTATTCGGTCGGACAAGGTAAATCGGCACAGTTTTCGAAGTGATTGCACCTTTACAGTAATCAACATACTTTCATGCATCTTCTGACATACCCAGGTTTCGCTACCGAAAAGCAACGTTGAAAGAACGTCAGAAAGTTACAAATAATTTGTTACATCTATTTTAGAAATATAACAGAGATAATGTATCAATAAGGCCACAGCTCAGCATTTGCTTAGTATGCACAGGTGCACACTAGGCGCTGGTTAGCTGCCGCCCAGAGATGTGACAGAAGTTGCCTTAAACTTTCATGATTTTATACGTAAGCAAAAAAGAAAGAAACTTTTATGATAACCAAAAAAGAGTGAAAAATCATTACATTTTAATAATGCTTATTATTTACATATCTAAAATTAAATAAAAACAGATATAATATACATAGAATAAAATACATACATAAGAGGTTGGAAGAGATAATATAAAGGAATTATACAACAAAAATCTGTAGGAAGGGCAAAATGGCCCTCTAGATTGCTACCTAATCTATCTATCATAAGGTTACTCTCAAGTTTTCAAATTCTTTTTGATGCAGTAATAAAATTATTTAAATTATAATAAAATAAAATAATTTATTTTAAAATTGAAAATTCTACAGCTCCTTTTTTATACCACTGAGCTGGCAGACAAGCCTACGGGCCCACCTGATGGAAAGTGGTCACCTTAGCCTATGTACGTTTGCAACACCAGAGGTGCAGCATTCGCGCTGCCGACCCTTTATAAACCTTCTAAGACCCCTTTTGAAGAACCCCATAAAAAAAAAAATATCTTTATTTTGCATAGACCATTTTAACGGCGCTTACAAAATGTCATACCCTATTTAAAATATTTAAAGCGACCACCGGTTCGGAACGCGGCCCACCTGAGAAGAACCGGCAAGAAACTTAGGAAGGCTTTTTTTTTGATGGCCTATTTACAATTTAATATTATTTCATTTTGCCAGCAGATCATTTCCAGGCGTCCCTGTCCTGCAAATAGTCTGTAACGGAGTAAAAACCTTTTTCACAAAGCTTGCTTTTATTAAACTTTTTAAATTTATTTAAAGGTAAATTTCTCAGGTCACAGGGAAGCTTGTTGTAAAAGCGTATACAGTTACCCTGGAAAGAATCGCCAATCTTATGTAGTCGACTGTGGTGGACTGAAAGATTATTTTTATTTCTAGTGTTTATATTATGTTTATCACAGAGTTTAGAAAACTGTGATAGATTTTTCTGGACATACATAAGATTGGCAAAAATGTATTGTGATGGTACGGTTAGAATATTTACTTCTTTGAATTTTTCTCGGAGAGAAACTCTGGGGCCCAAATTATAAATAGCGCGTACAGCCCGCTTTTGTAGAACAAAAATAATATTTAAATCTGCAGCACTCCCCCAAAGGAGAATACCGTAAGACATAATACTATGAAAATAGCTGAAGTAAACCATTCTAGCCGTATCCACATCTGTTAGAGTCCTGATCTTTTTTACAGCGTATGCAGCCGAACTTAATCTAGAGGCTGTCTTTTCTATGTGTGGGCCCCACTGCAAATTGGCATCAATAGTTATACCTAGGAACACAGTTGATTCTACAAACTCTAACACTTGTCCATTCAGTTGAACATTGGCCGCAACTTGTTTTACATTTGGTAGAGTAAATTTTATACATTTAGTTTTATTTTCATTAAGGCAAAGATTATTTGAGCTGAACCAATGAACTACTCTTGCAATTGCATTGTTTACATCGTCATAATTATCTAATTGTCTATTAATTTTAAAAATTAATGAGGTGTCATCTGCAAACAAAACAATCCTATTCCTGTCCCCTACATAAAATGGTAAATCATTAATATAAATGAGGAACAAGAATGGCCCAAGTATCGAGCCTTGCGGCACACCCATTGTAACCATGGATCCTACAGAACGTGTACCATCAATATCGACCCTCTGTATTCTATTGTTCAAATATGAAGACAGAAGGTCGAGAGCTTTGCCTCTTATTCCATAGTGGTGTAGTTTCCTGCACAGCGTTTCATGTTGAACGCAATCAAAAGCCTTTGATAGATCGCAAAATATACCTAATGCATCGTGCTTGTCTTCCCATGCTTCATGAATACATTTTAATAACTCAACACCAGCATCGGAAGTTGAGCGCCCTTTCGTAAACCCAAATTGATACGCATGGAGTATTTTATGACTATTAAAATGGGATAGCATTTGATTCAAGATTATTTTTTCAAATACTTTGCTCAAAGTTAGCAGCACTGACACTGGTCGGAAATTAGACGGCTCTGTAGCGCTGCCAGCCTTGAACAAGTGAACGACTTTGCTGTGTTTCATTAAATCAGGAAATGTACCACTAGAAACACAGTCATTAAACACAGTTGCTAGATGGGGCGCAATTACCTCAATTATACATGATGCAGTTTTGACCGATAATCCCCAAATGTCCGCGGTTTTCTTAATTTCGATACATTTAAATGTTTTAACAATGTCCTGAGCACAAATATCTGTGAATACAAATGCATCCCTGCAACAAAGAACAGATTCTTCTAATAAAAGTTCAGCGGAACTGGAAGATGCTTGGAGAGATTTTGTTGTCAATATAGGTACATTTTTGAAAAAGTGTTCAAACTCCGTAGCCACTTCCAGGTCCCCTGTAACATGGCAACCATTTACTTTTAAGTGGAAATCCCTTTCAGTCACTAAAGATCTACCGCATTCAGAGTTAATGATGTTCCAAGTCATTTTTATTTTATTTACAGAATTAGAAATTTTATTTTTAATGAAGTTTGACTTAGCAAGATGACACGTTTGTTTAAATATACTATACTATATTATATATAAATATACTATATATAATATACTGTAGACCTTCAGGAAAACCCAGGCAGGGAGTTCATTCAACAATCTAAGCATACGCGGAATAAAGACTCTATCGGACCTAACGTATGCGTGCGCTCGGGACGCATACGGTAATGTATTTTTAAGGGACGTGGAATGTTAATTCAACACTTAGGTTTGTATTCCAGAACGTTTCTCAATACTTGATCAACGCTTGAGACTAGATTTTGCCTTATAAAACCTCTCAAGTGTTTCTTGAGTGTTAATAAACGTTCTGGAATACGGCCCTTAGATGCAGAGTAACAGAAACTTTATCTAAAAGCAGCAGTCCTATGATGGGGGATCGATCGAGAGGGTGCTACTCTTTGATTATATGATTCCAAATAAAAGAATGGCCATGTGTAATTTTTAATGCGCTTCCATCTTGAGTATGCTAAGTCGATTTACAAAAGGTACATTTTAGGCATCTTTAGCATTCTTTCTCTCCTGTTCCGATTATTTTTGCATGCGTGTGTGTGTGTGTAAAGTATCATTTTGTAAGGTTAACATGCGAATTTTTTGTAGTTGACTGTACAGTAAAAATCTTAAGTTTTTATAGTATTGCAGACGGATAACTTGACGTGTCCTGAACTGTCAATATTGGGCATTACCTGTTTTTTGCCTGTTGTTTGCTTTTTACGCCTGCACAAGTCCACATAAGGAATCGGAAAGCTGTCGGAGCCGATGGATTCACCATCGAAACCTGGAAGGCGATATGTCCTCGCAGTGTGGGCATCTTATTAAACCTTTTCAACCACATGCTCCTCAGCGGGCAGATCCCAAACTAATGGAGACTGAATATTATTACTCCAGTCTTCAAGTGTAAGGGGTCAGTGTAGGAATGCGGGAGCTACCGCGGTATATAGGTTATGTCCCACACCATGAAGATCTTCGAGAGGATTATTGACTCCCCGATCCGGCAGGTGTACTCTTTCGGAGTGTCAATATGGGTCTGGTCATGGGACTACGGACCCTGTTTTTGCCCTGAGAGTTGTCGCGGAGAAATAAAGGACGAAGAACACGCCTCTGCACTGTCTATGCTTAGACATGCAGAAGGCCTTAGACTGTGTTCCTCGAGTGATGATCTGGTGGGCACTGTGGTCCAAAGGGGTTCTGGAGGTTTATATTGACACTATCCGGGACATGTATCACGACTCCGATTTCATGGTTTGAACTGCTTAATTGTATGATGTGTGTGTGTCCAGCCGCGACCACGGGCGCTGCAACGCGCTCGAAACGTCGGTGAATGTAAGTACAAAATTGTTTCGCGTGAAGATCCGAGTAGTTTATAAAATCTGGGTGTAATTTTTGATCAAAAATTAACGTTCGCACCACACATTGATCATACCACTAAAAAAGCTTCCAAAATATTAGGCTTCGTTCTAAGAACATGTAAATATTTTCGAAATAACTCTACTAAAATATTACTATACTACAATCGTGTACGGAGCATTTTGGAATATTGCAGCGTGGTCTGGCGACCACACTACGCAACCCAGTCACTGCGTATTGAACGTGTCCAAAAGCGTTTCCTTTGTCATCTAGTGTTATAGAACACTAGATGACAAAGGAAACGCTTTTGGACGGTGTACAAAAAAAAATTCGCTCCTATCAAGGAAGACTTACAAATTTTAAAATATAATCTCTTACCGACCGCAGAGTTATCAATGACGCAATGTTTACCCATAAAGTTCTCCACCATAGTGTTGACTGTCCTCCACATTTTGCCCTTTTTAAATTTCGCGTTTCTTCACTATTGCCACGTTATCCTGTCACACCTCTGTATCCACCTTTCAGGAGAACAGTTTTGGGCACAAATTCTCCGTGTGCATGGCTGTGTAAGTTGGTAAATGGATGCAGTGATGTTACCGACATTTATTTTAATTCTTTCTTAAAATTCAAATCAGTGCTTAGCTCTCATCAGAACCCTGGATGGAATGGGAAGGGCGCGTTTGCGTAAAGAAATTTATTGTATCTCTGATATAAATAATTATAATATACTATCATATTTACTACTTAGGTATACTTAGTTATTTAAGGAATTAGCTCATTAAGATTTTTGTAGTTCTTATTGTGATCTTTATGCATGCTGAGTCTACTTATACTCGTAAGTGATTGTTACATAGTGATTACTGTAATACATGTTTATTGCATAGTCAAAATATGAGTCCGGTTGAAGGGCCAGCTTTACAAAACCATTATTAGACCTGCATTATTATTATTGGCAGTGAGACGTGACCAATTTTGGAGCGACACAGGCAGGAACTGCGTGTCACAGAAATGAAGATGCTGCGTTGGATGATGGTCATGTCTTGCGGTAACCGCCTGGGTTGTGGGAAACAAATGTCGGGCCATGTCAGTCCCGCCGGGTCCCGGTAAGAGGGGAAGACCTAAGAAGTGCTGACTTGACCTCATAAGGGATGAAATGCGTGCCGATGGTCTCACTACAGGCGATGCCGACGACCGTGCGAAGTGGAGGAGAAAAAGTACGAAGACGGAATCCGGGCGTCGCGAGACGTAACTGGGACAAGCGCTCGGATGATGATGATGATGTTTTTTTGCATAATCTTACCACGTCAATGAAAACATAAGTGATGGAAATGAAACACCTGGCCACGGCAATGAAACTAAATTGTGAAACAAAGCAATGAATTTTATTCATTACCGTGTCTTTTTTTTCATTGCCATAGCAAATTTAGGCCACGGAAACCATGGCAATGAAAGCATGGCGATGAAAATCAGGACAAAAATTTAAAATGACAACAAATCTATAAATTATTCGAAGTAATATACACTATACAAATAAACTTAAGATAAATGGCATTCCATTGTATGCTCAATCAAGAGGATAAACTTATTCAAATATAAGTTACACCTGTCCACGGCGATGAAAGAAAAAATGTCCAAAACATAAAAAATGGAATATTTACATTTTTAGCGCGAAAACGCATGCACGAATGTGCAACGTTTAGCTCACAAGGGGGGGACCACAAGTCTTTAGATTAGACAATACGGCGATGAAAGGTGGTTCTGGGACAAATGTTTTTTTATTAACTATTCGTTGTATTCTTTTAATATTGGATTGAATATATTCCGTAACTATGCTGTAACTATTCACGTATCAAAAAAAACTATGTTTCAATATAAATAATCATTTTTTTTTATCAATGAGGTATAATATACATCAAGGTGAGGTGTGAACCAACACGGCAATAACAGTTACGGGTTTTTTTTTTGAAGTACCTATTATTCCTATTATTTAAATTTTTAGTGCTTCACAGAGATACCCATTTAAAGTAACTAGAAAAAAAAAAAGAAAATTAAAACTATGTTTTTTAGTACCGATTTCATCGATGCCACGCAATTTTTGGGCTCGGGAAATTTACCCAGGTATGAGTAGCACCATCTTAGTACAGAGCCACAGATATAATAAAAATAAACACATATTATACATAGCAAACACGAAAACACCGCGGATCAAAAACTTGCGGAGTACACAAATATTTGTTCCGACCCGGGTTCTCAGCGCCTACATAAGCAGTTAAAAATATAAATACAATAAAAAAAAAACTAAAATCATTATCACAGATATACCATATTTTCCATTTATATTTTGTACGTATTGTACCTACTCAAATAGTTGTTTTTGCACTTTGTTTCAGAATATTTGAAATTGGTTACAAGACTCCAACTCAAATATGGTGACGCAATGAGATTTCACTTTTTCTCTGATCCATACGTGATATTGAGCCATCCAAAATATATTGAGGTACGTACCCAAGTTTTCTTATTATTATAAGGTACCTATCTATATTAAATACCTATCTACGTTAGGAGTAGTCAAAAGTTTCAAAAAAAAAGTCCTTGCGGTGATCATAAATCCTTGGAGATTCATCTAAAATCTTTTATAAATAGACTAGCTGTCCAGCCGGGCTTCGCCCGTGACATACTTCGAACCTTTTTTTTTCTGTTTATTTTATTTTATTATTTGTGAATCTAAACCATCCGGGGCGCCACCCAAACGCATACAAAAATAATCATTCAAATCGGTCCAGCCGTCTAGGAGGAGTTCAGTGACATACACACGCACACAAGAAATATATATATATATAAAGATAATCCTGGGCCTGATCTAAGCCTTTTTTTTCTTAAAAAATAAAAAAATGGCGGCAACAGGAATTTTTTTTCTAGATTTTCGGGAAAAATTCAACAGTTAATTGGTCATACAAAAAAACCAAATTTTAGAAAATAATTTTTTTTTCGATCAGGCCCGAGTTTATTATGTATTCTAAAAGCTGTATAAATTTCATTAAAAACTACTGAGCGGTTTTCGAGTTACAGTTGTCACCAGTTCAAAAAACATAGTTTTGATAAAAACGCATTTAAGTTTCACACTAAATACCGATAGCATATCGATGGGAATTAGACACACAATTAAGTCCATAATAACTCGAAAAGAAATTATCGGATCAACTTTAAATTTTCAGAGAATATTTTTAAGATATTACACTTAACGAAAAAGCAAAAAAAAATGATTTTTTGAAAATCCTGGCTACCCCTAACCCCTTTATAAAGCTGAAGAGTTTGTTTGTTTGTTTGGTTGAACGCTCAACTTGGAAACATTCGAACATTGAAAATATTTTTGTTGGATAGCCCATTTATCGAGGAACGCTATAGGCTATATATCATCACGCTACTGCCCTGGAGAGCGGAGCAGTAATCGTAAATGTCGACAAATTGGAATTTTTTTATGCATTATCGTCTACTAAGCATTATCGTAATTTCTCACGCCTTTTGTCGCATTGCTGTAAATGATATAATTATTATTGTTCGGTTTCTTGTATATACTAGCTGACTCGTCGGTCTTTGCACTGCCTTAAAATTAATAAATGTTGTGCTTAGCTATTAACTGAGTTCTATTAACTTTGAACATTAAAATATTAAATCATAATAATGACAGACAAATGTCTATAAAAGTACTTTAACATTAAATAACATATTTTTAATTTAACTTAACTTAACGCTGTACTATATTAATCTAACTTAACTAACAAAACTTTACTTAATCTCCACGGTCTATTCCTGACGGGGTATTCAAACAGGACAGGTCGCCAGGCTTCGCGATCCATGCATACCTCTTTCGCTTCCTGCAGATTCATTAATCGTCTCCTACGCACGTCTTAGTCCTCTTAAATTAGTCTCGACCTACCCCGACTCCTTCTACCCTCTGCTTTCGCACAGTATAAAAATCTTTGTCAATCGTTCGTCACTCGTTTGTTGGATGTGTCCAAAACCAACGAAACCATGCCCGTTTCCAGCTTAATGCTGACACTTTCATTCAATCCCGACACATTGCATCATTACGTATTCGGTCGGCCAAAGTTACGCCGCACAGTTTTCGAAGTTATTTCTGAAATTGAACTACTTTCTATTCCTACAAAACAGACCAATGAGATCTGTCACAGTGCAAGGAATGCTGCTCGCTTCCTCACTCGCGCGCCTTATAGAGACGAACGTAGTTACAATACCGTATGCCAATATTACATCAAACTGTATGCGAAATTCGCATACGCGTCCTGTCGCTTGTCTATTTTCGTCATTATTTTGTCTTTTTATTCGTTCTTTCGTTGTCTATATTTCGTTGTTTTGTAATTATTGTAATCGTATGACTAAAGGTCGACGCACACTTGCCACGCTTGGTTGTATTGTACTGAAATATATAGAGTAAGGCATTTTTGATAGACTGCACGCGATTGACATTGATTCCTTGCTCTGTGAGATCGATACTCATACTACTCATACTACAGCTATGAGACAGACTAATTTATAAACGTAACTATAAATATTTTACAACCAAGTTATTCATTTCTAAAATGATAATTTTGGATAATTAGTTTTTGTATTTTCTTTACCTATTATTTAATTTTTAGACCGTTTATACCTTCTCTCAACTTTCACAAATATTTGAAAATCAAAATTATATCCATCACGCCTTATCCCCGAAGGGGTGGCAGAGGCATATTATATGCCCACTTTTTACCGTGTGGATTCCTGTCCCACGTAATAGGTGGTGAGCCCATTGCCGTGTTGAAATAGACAGACGCAGGTTGTGGCTACCTGCTGTTGAAATTTTCAAGCCGCCCATAAGGCCTTCAACCAGGCTTAACGACTGCCATTTTACTGGCAACCGGGACCAACGGCTTAACGTGCCTTCCGAAGCACGGAAACGCTCGCAAATGTAAATACCACAAAGTGGTCACCCATCCGAGGACCAGCCATAGTGAAAGTTGCGTAACTCAGTGATCGTTTACAGAACACTGAGACCGCGGGGCCACGAGCGCTTCTTCAAAATCAAAATTAACTATTTCGATTAAGCCTTACTAGAGTTTTAACGAGACAAACGATCAGCAATACATTATTTATATATGTTATTATCTTAATTATAGAGAACAATAAAAAAATTGTTGTTTTTCAGCCTGTATTATCAAGCATAGACTTTATAACAAGAAGCAAATCATATAATCACCTTACTTGCTGGCTTGGAGAAGGTTTGCTCACCTCTAATGGTAAATCAATTCATCGAATCTTTCTGGTTGCTCCTATCTTTATTCTATACTAGTTGACGCCCGCGGCTTCGCCTGCTTAGAGAAGTTTTCCGATTCCCGTTTCCCACATTAAGTTGTTCCCGGGATATAAAGTAGCCTATGTGTTATTTTGATGTATAAGCTATATTACTGTAAAGTTTCATTGAAATCCCTTCAGTAGTTTTTACGTGAAAGAGTAACAAACATCCATACAATCTTTCGCGTTTATAATATTATAAGATTTAAATTGATAATTTAACTCTTTCAACACATTACCATTAGCAAAGGTCAGAACGAAACCACTGTACTGAAGATTTTGCAATTATTATATAACTGAAACATAATATTTATACTGTTGATTGATGGCGCTTGGTGGAACTTGCTACACATATTAAATAACACCACTTGTGTACACATATTAAATAACACCACTTTGAGTATACTTTCTAGGTCCAGTCGTCATATTGTGTACCTTTGACAATGCCGTGAGGCGACACCGGTCAGGTTTACAAAGTAAATGTTGTGGAACAGTACAAGTGGTGTTATTTAATATGAAACATTATACATATACAGCAACATATATAGAAGCGGTCGTAGCCCCGTTAACACAGTATTCTGTAAACGATCACATGGTTAAGCAACTTTCATAGCGAAAGCTGGTCTTTGGAAGGGTGACCACTTTGTGGCATTTACATTTCCGAGCGTTTCCGTGCTTCGGAAGTCAAGTTAAACTGTTGGTCCCGGTTGCCAGTAAAAGGCGTTATGGGTGACTTGATAAATTACAACAGCAGGTCGCCACAACAGCATGCGCCTGTCCATCTCAACATGGCCTCACCACCTGTTACGTGGGGCAAAAATGCACACGGTGAAATATGGACGCTTGGTATGCCTCTGCCTACCCCATAGGGAATAAAAGCGTGACAATATGTATGTATGTAACATATTATTTCAGGTCAAAAATGGCAAAGTCATCGAAAATTTCTGACACCAGCATTTCATTTCAATATTCTTCGTAATTTTCTGCCAGTGTTTTGCAAGAATCAAAAAGCCTTGACAGAAAAACTGCGTAAAATGGCCGATGGAAGATTAGTCGATATATTTCCTCTTGGAGCTTTAGCTGCCCTTGATAATATAACGGGTATGATTTAATATTTTCTCACTCCTTTCACACGCTACACAATTATAAATTGGACAAAACTATAAGTTTACCCACATAATCTCCTCTCGGTGCAGATTTCTGTTGCCAGATACCTTACATCATTTCCATGTTAGCAGGTTACTTTACGAAAAAATCGAATAAAGTACAAATATTCAAGAACATTCATACAAATGGTCGTCATTCTATGTCAGTCTCATTATAGCAATAACCAATTGCTTCCTCTCGCTATTCAGTGTTTCATTTATTGAAATAGTTCTATGAAGAAAAGTAATAAAAAATTACCTAAACCATATTCGGTGGAGTTTTATTATTATCACATTATGTTCATATTTTTCCATGTATCTTCGCCAGACAATTACAAATAATGTTTTATTAAAATTTGCACTAAACATACATGAAAGTAAAATAAGTTATGTTTAATGATATAAAACTTGCACGGAACTTGTTTGGAATTCGGCTAACGATAACATATTCAAGTATACAGCAATGTAACCATTTTGACTTCAAAAAAAACGGGGTGGTATTCTTGTTGTATATGTGGTAACTATTAAAATGTTCTTATTATATATTATGTAAACGCCATTTTATAGAGAACAATGTAAGTATATTATGTACGTAGATCGGCAGACGGCGCTGTGTGTTTCGTCCAGAAATTGTCAGTGTCATCGTAGTCGTTCAGGAAAGCTTGAGTGTAACACTCTCCCTTGTTATTAATTATTCCGTTACTGGTCTAATCGTGTAGGTGGTCTTCTCATTCTCGTGCTGCGTCGTAACGGCTCTTCAGAAGGTCTTTCAACAGGTACTACTGTAGTAGTTTCTACAGGTCTAGTTTCTTGTTGCTCATTCGTAGGTGAGGATATGTTTTCTGGTGTCGTATTAGGAGTCTTATCTCGGCTTTCTGTTTGAGGGCTAGGTTGCACTGTAGGTAGTACTTGCGGCTGACTAGGTGTAAGTATAGTTTCGTTTTGTACACAGGTAAGTGTTGGTCTTAACAGGTACTTGTTAGGTATCTCTCCGCTGCATGCTGTCTTTCGAATTTGATCCACATGTATATGGTCTTCTCTGCCTTCAACTTCCACGATGTAGTGTAATTTCCCTCTTCTTTCTATTATCTTTCCAAATTTCCATTTATTACTGTCAAACATTCTGATTTGCACTTTATCTCCATTTTTTAATTGTTTATGAATTACTATTTCCTCATTATTTGTTCTTTTCATATCTGTTCCTCTTTTCACCAAATCTAATCTTGTTCTTGTACATCATCAAAAAAATATTTAATTTATCTTTACAAAATAGATATACAAGATAGAAGAACCTTCTTCATTTGCCATTGCTTTCAACTTATATTTTACAGTTTGTACATATCTCTCTGCTTGTCCATTCGTGGCTAGATGAAACGGTGCTGTAAACTTTGGCTGAATTCCATTTTCTTTTAAAAATCTTTGCATTTCTTCTGATCTGAATTGTCTTCCGTTATCTGAGACTAGAGATATTGGTAGACCAAATGTGGTATACAACTTCTTTAGTATTTTTATTGTGTCTGTGGCAGTAATTGATGTAGTTGGTATAACGTCTAACCACTTCGTATAAGCATCCACAACAATAAGAAAATATAGGTTCATGAATGTGTATGTGAGTTCATGTATAATCAATGTGAATCTGACTCTATGGCTCTTTTAGATACTCCCAACTATGTACAGGTACTTTTGTAGGATTCTATTTTAACATACACCTTTTGCATTGTTTCACCATATTCTCAATGTCTGTGTCAATATTTTGCCACCATATGTAGCTTCAAGCTATAGCTTTCATTTTAGCTATGCCAGTATGAGCTGTGTGTATTTCTTCTAACAGCTTAGGTTGAAGTTTCTTTGGTATCACTATTCTTATTCCATGAAAAATACAGTTATTCTGTAATGACAATACATGAAATCTTTTTGGATCCTCTCTTCCGGACTGAATATCTAAGTAAAGTTTTTGTAAATCTGGGTCTAACATTGTAGCTTCTTTTATTTCTTGTAGGGTTATTGGCATTTCCGCAATTTAGTTTAAATAGAAAACATCATCATCTGTTAGTAAGTTTTTGGCTGTATCAGTGGAATTTTGTAGTCTTGATAGGTAATCAGCATTCGCATGTTCAGTTGCTTTTCTCAATTTTATTGTGTAATTAAAACTAGCTAAAAAATTGGCTTAGTGTCTCATAGCCGTAGTCGCAGGTGTAGCCTTTTCCGGATGAAGTATTCTTGCTAATGGTGGGTTGTTAATAATCAGTATAATCTTTCTACCATAGCAGTTTTGAAAAAAAATCTTTAATACCTCATATAAAATAAATAATTTAATACCATATCAGTGCTGCAGCTTCTTTATCCAGCTGACTGTACCCTTTTTCAGCTTTAAATAGGGATCTAGATGCAAATGCTATAGATCGTTCAGTCTTATCGGGCATAAGGTGTGATAATACTGCTCCGAATCCAGTAGGAGATGCATCTGTAGCTAGTGTAACAGGTCAGTTTCCATGAAATGGTATTAGAACTTTCTCACTGATAATTTCTTCTTTTAATTCCTTGAAACTATTCTCACATTCTTTCGACCATACGAATTTTGTATTCTTTATATCTGTAACTCTATCTTGCATTATATGTCCTAAGTATGTAACAGATTTTTGGAAAAATTTATATTTCTTCTTTTTTAAATGTAGACCACATTCTTGTAATTTGTTGAATACTGTTCTAATTGTTAGCAACAGCTCAGTGTATGTTCTTCTTTGTAAAGCAATATTATCAAAAAAAAACATGTTGTACCTTCCATTCCCTGTAAGGTCTGGTCCATGTAACGTTGCCATATGTTTGGGGCAATTTTGACTCCGAACATTAGTCTTTTTTCCTTATGCCTTTATACCTTTGCATGTACTGATAGATTGCATTATTACAGTTTCTTCATTGGTTGACATATGTAGATAGGCTTGATTTATATCTAAGGTACAAAAATATTTACAACCTTTCAGTTTCGAAAATATTTCTTCTACTCTTGGAATAGGATATTTATCATTTTCTAAATTTTTGTTAAGTGTAGCTCTGTAATTGGCACATAAGCGTACTTTTCCATTTTTCTTCATTACTGGAACTACAGGTGTACCCCATTGTGAATATGTCACTTTTTCTAATATAAGAAATATATAACATAAATATATATTTTTTCTGGTTGAATGCCTTATGGGCGGCATGAAAAATTTCAACAGCAGGTAGCCATAACCTGCGTCTGTCTATTTCAACACGGCAATGGGCTCACCACCTATTACGTGGGACAGGTAAAATCCACACGGTGAAAAGTGGGCATATTATATGCCTCTGCCACCCCTTCGGGGATAAGGCGTGATGGATATTTTTTTTTTCTAATATAAGGGATATTAGAAAATGCTTCTAATCTATCAATCTCAGCTTCCACTTGATTTTTAAGTGCAAATGGAACTGGACGTTGTTTCAGAAAGATAGGTACAGAACATTCCCTTAATTTAAATAAAGCTTGATACTTTTTTATTTCTCCTATTCTCTCAGAAAAGAATTCTTTATATTCTTCAAGTAAGTTCTCTAGTTTAACTTTAAATTCTTTTTCTGTAATGTCATTTCTTTCCTGTCGTAATTGAACTTATTTTAAATTGTATGTTTAATTTTCTTAACCATTCTCTTCCAACAACTACGTCAATTGTATTTGTTAATTACAAATATTCTACCATCTATCTCTTTATTTTTGTATTTAATTTGTAGGTTACACATTCCATTAGGTTGCATTAATTCTTCAGTGTATGTTCTTAACTTGACAGATGTACTCGTATTGTTTTGTATATGATGATTTGACAGCTGTATGATGTAGTTTCAGGTTTTTTAAATTTTCATTATAGTATTTCACCGAACATGTTGTAACAGCGGCACCTGTATCTAATTCCAGCGTATATAATTTTCCATTTATTTGTAATGTAATATTAAATTTATCGTTGTATGTATTCATATTCTGCTGTAGTGGTAATTTATGTATTTCATATATTTTTTCTTCGTTTACATAATATAATGACTCATTGTCCATTTCAAATTGTTTTTGATCCTTGAAACATACAGTCTGCAAATGTCCCTTAGTTCTGCATTTCTTGTAATATAGTTTGTCTTTCAATCTAAATTTTGTAGCATTATGGTTTCCACACCGGAAGCACTTCTTTTCTTTCGTATTATGTGTAATATTTATATTTGTGCTTGTACTTTCTTTGTATGTATTTGTATTTCTATTGTATGTATTTGTATTTCCACTGTTCCCCTTCTTATTGTATTTTCTTATAGCGATTTTATTTATATTTGTATGTACTTCTTATCCCATTTCTTTACTGTCAGATTTGGACGCCTCTATGGCCAAAGCGATTTTCATAATTTCATCAAAAGTTGTAGTTTGAGATTCCTGTCGTTGACGTTCTTTAATTTCTGTATTTCTTAAACCTCTTATGAATTGAACTCTGAAGTGAGTTTCAAATATTGACTTTTTACAGTTAAAGTTACGTTTATCTCCAATTTCTTTTAATTCTGCTACATAATTAGCTAAAGATTCATATTCATTTTGAGTTCTCAAACAGAATTTATGCTGCTGGGCAACTTCACCAAGTTCTGGTGCAATATGCTTGCTTAATAGCTGCACTAATTCATTATACGACTTGGATTCTGGAGTACTGGGGGCAGTAATGTTCTAGTAGTATTTGGTCCAAAGTAATTTAGTAAAAAAAATAATTTTGGGTCGTCGTTTGTAACTGCTTTTAGAGTAATATAATTTTGCAATCTTTGCAAGTAACTAGTAAAAGATTCATTTACCTCAGCGTATGTATGTAATGTGATGCCACTAAGTGGTCTGCTTGTAGTTTCTAGGCTCTTTGTAAGTTGGCTTGCTGAGTTTGCATGCCGCGCATCGTGTCCAACATGTGTGACAGCACTTGTGCTAACTCTCCCTCCATTGTATTTCGGTATTTCTGTAATTATTATGATAGAAAACAGGAATAATGTGAAGCGGGTTATCATCACAGGACTTGGAACCCTTGGACACGCGGAAAAAATAAAGGTTGGGGATATATTCAGGTAGGTACGAAACTTCTTACGACAAATATGTTTTTACAATGCACTTTTTTAACAAATATTTACCTCCGCGTAGATAGTTTCACCGACTCGTCGCCATTTGTTGTATATGTATGAGGTAACCAATAAAATGTACTTATTATATTAATGAAGTTTAATTTATATCATGTAAAAGCTAACGCCATTTTATAGAGAACAATGTAAGTGTATTATGAACGTAGATCGGCAGACGGCGCTGTGTGTTTCATCCAGGAACTGTCGGTGTCATCGTAGTCTTTCAGGAACGCTTGGGTGTAACAATTCTATTTGCCTGTTCTTTTTTATGTGATACCTCAAGTCATAGATTCCATAATATAACGTCACACCTTCTCGGTTTTTGGGGATGAACAGCTGTCTATAGCGTCTTTTTAACTCACCTATCTAAAAGTTAGGGCATTTTAGGTATAGTTTTAGACTAGATTTTTTTATTTAGAAAAAACGTATTAAATTATTATTACGGTGTAGAAATTATTAAAATCGTCATTATCTTTAATATATATCAAATAACCATTTTAAACATTTAGACATTTGTATATTAAAATACTTTCATAACTTGCCATCGAGGTACATATTTTATTATTTACTGTAATTGGATTAATGTATGTTTTTTTTTATAGAATCTATTATGGGCGTTTCTGTTGAAGCACAAAGAGATAGTGAATCAGAATATGTGAAATCTGTTAAAGTGTAAGTAACGACTTAGCAAAAAATTATGTTATATAATTATAATATTCCAAAGCATTGTTGAAATTTGAAATTGTCGTCACAATCAAAGAGATATTTTTATTGCTATAGGGGTTAGCTAGTTGAATGAATCAGTTATTTTACAATAGAACAGTATAAAAATTATTGAATTTTGAGCTATAACTTATAAAATTTCGTTGTTTTTAGGGTAAGCTCCATTATTGCGATGAGAATTCAAATACCAATTTTAGGTGTCGATGCAATTTTCAGTCTTCTTCCTGCTAAGAAAAAGCAAGATAAGGCTTTAAAGATAATACATGAGCACACAGCCAAGGTGATTAAGGCGAGAAGTGAAGAGCTCAAAAACGCCAATATTGATAATTTAATCAGTAGTACGAATGATACTGGTAAGTTATTACTTATTGACTTTATTGAACTAGTATTAAAAATTTAAAGCAAAGTCATGACAGAAATACGAAATATCCATCTCACACTGTTGTCTTCCCTAATAGCTACGTGACACTACAAGTACTTAGTACTATTTTTTTCTTTTTCGTAACCAGACTATTCTTATAAAACGCTATTGGACTCGAATATATAACTTCCCGTGAATCAAGTAAATACCAATGGTACAAATACAGGATCATTTGTAAAACTCCAGCAATCTGCTAGGAGTGGATAGTCATGGTCATAAATAACCAACAACGTTTGTTCTATAACTTTTAGCAATTCGTTACGACACGAGTACTATCATACATTAAACCCTCGAGCTGCATCATAGGTTTTCGGTCTTGGATTCGCTAAAGAGAACTCCTAGGTCTCTTTCTTGTCACGTATTGCATGCTCGTACTTCGACGAATGATGGACGCGCGCATCCATGTGGTCGAAAATTAATTCTCGTACCTAGATACATAGAGGTCGCAGCAGTGGACAGAGATATGTTTTATGGAATTTGTAAGTTCAACACCTTCAGGCTACACAATTCTGCCCTTTTTGATATGCCATGCTGGAAGCACATTTTTTGTCAACACCACATTCCATTCCAATAGATATATAATTTCTGGGATCCAAGTCATCGCCAGATTTATAGAGTTGATGGGTTATACCAGTTGGTATGAAATTAGGCAGATGCCTGCCTCTAACTTTGGTCAAACAAAGGTGCGGGTAAGTACAACCTTCGGCCTTCACCAAAAGGAGACTTGCGCTTACACATACGAGTATGTTCAATCACACATTCAATTATTTTTGAAGAAAGCTGTACACCGACACCCTGGCACGCCCCGTACTGGTCGTAGTTACACCTGACCAGTAGCACAGATGACAGATCATAGGTTTTCTCTCTTTATTCTCTCCTTAAATATATAAGTATGTTTATCAGTTATCTAGATCCCATAACACAAGCTAATATTAGCTTACTTTGGGCTAGATGGCGCTGTGTGAAAAGTGTCCCACAATATTTATTTATTTATACAGTGCCAGTAGGCAGTAAGGGTAAGTATATGTGGTGATGTTGCATCCTTTCCTTTTTGTCTCAATTATACACAGAATATCAATTCGTCTCTCTCGCATCATCTTGCATAATAACTTAATTTTGTCTTTTGTTCGTCTTCAGTGTAGCAAAGTAATAATAATAATAATAATAATACCCCTCGAGGACAGTCGTTACCTTTTATAGGATTAACGCAACCCTATGAGGGCATAGTAGATTCGCTTTTTGAGTCATCCACTTTCTGATATCAACAAAAAAATGTAAAGAAAGTTATTGAAAAGCTCACATCCGCAGGGCAGCTTGTGGCGAGCTGAATGTGCGTGGCTACACATCGGTCCCGATTCCTCAGAGTTTTATTGCCCTTCTGCACCGGTTAGGATTTAATGGCCTAACGGGAGAGCAGTGAGAGTGCTACTCCCGGGAGTGCAGCAAATCTTAACTCTGGCTTGCCTTAATTGGCAGGGAGGGAGCCAGAGCTATATGCTCGGGGGTGGAAGTGTCATTTTCAAGGGCATAACTACGGGGAAGCCCGCTCCGGGCCTGTCCCGCGAAGGTGAAACCGGCGCCGCACCGCTCGACACCCCAAGCCTCTCACACCGGTGTTGCCCTCTGTCGCCTTACAGGCTTATTTTGCCTATGGCGATTGTATAGGGGGCCCATCTAGTGAGTTGGCAAGTCACCGTCTGCCACTATTTTATATAATAATATATTAAAAAGGCAGACGCCGTTTTCATCAATAGCTTAAATCACCCAATCCATTTAACACCCAACCCAATAGCCCATTTCATAGTTAGCACATTTCACAATAGTTTAACTCCCATTGGAGGTGATCCATTACCGTTCTTCTACATAAGGCGGGCGTGGATTGCCTGTAGTGGGGGTCCCATTTCCTATTAGATTAAAATTCTCAAAGGGCCTCTGCGTGTTGGACCAATATGTCCCCATGTAAGCCTGCCAAAAGACCGGGTATCTTCACAAGAAAAAAAAATAGAAGATACCCGTGAAGAAGAGACAATAATAATATTAAATCTTTATTCATTTAGGTCACAAAGTAACACTTATGAACGTCAAAAATATTGCTTCCACATTTACATTTACTGCCAGATTCGCAAAGCAATAGGTAGAGCCTGAGGAAGAACCTGGCAAAAAAAACTCATGGCCACTCTACTCTTTCTAAACGCCAGTAATTACATTAGTTTGATTAACATGATATTTGACCAATTATATAGTAATGAATTTATACAAACAAAAAAAACAAAATCAATGTTGTGTTTAAAATCATATCAAAATTAGAGCGATTATAGTTGCCGGTTCTAAGGGCAGCCTACCCTTGAAGAAGAAGAATCTGGCAAGAAAGTCAATGGATGCCATTTTAGAATGTAGGAAAGGCTTACAACATTAAAATTACACTTACATTGTTCCTTTGGATTTATGTGAGAACAGTCGACTAAACTTAAGTTTACCTTAAATATAAATAAGATTATTTGTAATAATTGCTATAACAGCTATGTGCTGACCAGTCCCAACAGACGGCACTCGTTCACGGGTATGACGCATTATATCAGCCATCGCCCTACTCAACCGTATTATAGGGAATAAAGCGCCCCGATACATACGCCACCACTGCCAGGACACTTAGGCGAGCATGACATACTCAAAAACTGCACAGCAACTATCATGTCAATTTCAAAATAATAAATAAGTCTACATGGTGCTCACACAACAACAAAGTCAAATTAGTGGTTATCCATAGCTCACTTTTCACTTCGATGGTAAAGGGAGGTTACAGGTGTCAAACCACATCACCGCCATTATGTATTTATAAAAATTTAACTACTATAGCGTTCCCACGAGTAGCTAGGGAAGATAAAAAGACCACCTAGACAAAACCCTACTTGTCTAAGTAAGGCAAGTCTTGTTCTGGGGTCGCTCGAACCCAGGGCAATAAAGCATGTTCAGACTAGGCGTGTCCCTAACCACGCAGCACATATAGGCACGGCTTCGGAAAAAAAGCATTAGGTATTATAAGAACTAAAGGATAGTAAAAGGATGAGGTAGGAAAGGGACTATGGAGTATAGAATCGGATGCCGGATTGAGAAACAATTGTTAATCTGATAATTTTTAAATGAATATTGAGTTTTTGTAAGTTCTTACTAACCAAATCACCGCTTAATGAAGCCTATTAATTTATTTCATACACTCACGAAATGTTTATATAAAATTTAGGTACAAGAAATAAACATGTATTTCTGGATCTTCTGTTACGGGCTGAATGTGATGGCAAGAGAATAGATATCAAGAATGTGAGGGATGAAGTTGACACTTTCTTGTTTGCGGTGAGTTAAAGTAAAATGAGTTCAGCTGAACCGTCTAATAATTGTCTTTTTTTTTTTAAAAAACAAGGAGTATTGTCATGATTAACACTTAGAAAAGATATCCCGTTTTAGAGAAGAAACAGCAAAGATAATTATTACTTAATTTACTGACAAAATTTTGGTTGAGGGCATAGTAGAGCAGGCAGATTACTTCATGTCGTACAAATATAACAGCCACCATTAGTACAGTCATAGTACAGCCCTCTTATCCTGTAAATATTCCATTAATTAAATTTTAAATTATGTTGTAAATTTCTAACGACACAAATTATGCACTTTATGCAGCTCCAAATTCTTGCACTATAATTTGATCTTTGTCTTTTGTACGTAATCGTTTCGTAAGTATGCGTCTTTAACTAATTACAAGAATATAAAATACTATTTACTTAAACCTGTCACCCTCTCGGTTCAATTATATAGATATAACAATTTGTGTTTATTAAAGGGGCATGATACCACTGCGGCAGCTGTGGCTTACACAGTTTTCTGTTTATCCAAGCATAGAGACGTACAGGACAAGATCTATGAAGAACTAATAACTATATTCGGTGACGATATTTACAGGGATCCTACTATTAAGTAAGTAATCTAAATAATAAATAATAAGAAGAAGAAAATTATAAGAAGTTTTTATTAAGTACTAGCTGTGCCCCCGCCTTCGTTCGGGAAATTCTTTAAACACCCGTTTGCACCTTGTACATTTGACCCATGCCCCTTATAAATATACAAATACTTTCATATAAACTTGATATCCTATTTTACACCATTAAGGGTAGATTTTTTGGAAATCCTGAAACACGTGTTTACTTTTGAATCAAAAATATTCAAAATTGAATTTGGTGGTGCTTTCTTACAAAATGGAGAATTTACACAGAAACTTATAACCCCTATTTTATCCCTTTATAGGTTAAATCGGGCAAAACCATGAAACACGTGTCCATTGTGTACACTGTTTCCCAAAATCAAGTCCATTTATTTGTTATCAAAAATACGTGTACGTAATTTTATAGAGCTAACTTGGATAATGACGAAATTTCATACAAAACCGTGTCCCTTTATTTTGGGTTAGAATTTCAAAAAACCCTTTGTTAGTGGGAACCTACTATATAAGGGCTACCCTTATATAGTAGGTTCCCACTAGAAATTATAAGTTTGTTGGTCTAAGGACTTCGTCTGGTATATAAGAATGAGTCACCCACTAATTTTATCAATATAAGACAACCTCCATTTTTCCTCTTTAAAGGTAAAAATTAGCAAAACCGCTATACACGTGTCTATTCATTTCTAATGAGAAAAAGGTATACGTAATTTCATGTCTCTAACTTTGAAAATGACGAACTTTCACACAACCGTTTATGCCTTATTTTACCCCTTTAGGGGTGGAATTTTGAAAAATCCTTTCTTAGTGGGTATTTACATTATATTGGTAGTTTACTCTAAAAATTTTAAGTTCCTAGGTGCAAGGGTTTCGGCTGGGCGATAATGCAGTATGCCTAACGCGGTAGTTGCAGAGAACAGATCACCAAGTTTTGCAATTTGTGCATTATTCACTTCCTTGAAACGCTGAAAATAGGCCCTGAGAGATAAGAGTAAATAATATTCCTGTTATGTATAAAATACAAATTTTTATTTAAATATCTTCAGACCCCGAAGTAAAGTAAAGAAAGTAAAAAGAGAAAGATATTCAGGGCCGCAGTTCAAGATTAAGCAGCAGTTTTAGAACTCCCATCGTACGCAGACGATATCAAGTGTTAGCTTTTTGGAGTGCTTCGGCGTCGATGGATTCTCCGCACAGGTTCACTTCTGTGCGCTCACAAATTGTAACTCTTCAGGAGCAAGGTAGAATGCCAAATTATGTCGCTGCTGTATGTGGTTTCTCTGAAGTATGTGTTTCTCAAACCTCAGCTCCTGAGGTTGGATCTTTCACTCTCGTGAATGTAGTTTCAAAGATAAACGTAGAGGATACGTAGGATGAACGTAGGACGAACGTGGGACGAACGTAGGACGACATAGGATAAACGTAGGCTAACATTAGTGTCGGCACAGTGGTTGCCAGGTGTTCGGTTTTTTACCGAACTGTTCGGTTATTCAGCCCCGTGTTCGGTGTTCGGTATGATAAAAATACCACTTCTCCCTCTGTTTGTGTACGTATATAGGGAGTGTCGATATGGTGAAAGCGGTATTCGTTGTACTTTGAAACACTGACTTTGATTATAAAATTAGAAATTGACGAAGAATATATACTGTGCGAATGAAGAGGGTAGAAAGAGTCAGGGTAAGCCGAGGCTTACATATGACCCTTCTGTTTTTGAGCAATCTATTCACGTGGATTATTAGTAAAAGATTTAAAATTCATGGTAATATCATGTACTTTTTATATCGTAATTTTTAGTGAATTGCAGCAAATGAAGTATTTGGAGTTGGTGCTTAAGGAGTCTATGCGGTTATACCCCCCCGCACCATATATTGAACGGAAAGTGGAACAGGATACTGGTATGGACATTATCTATACTTATAAAGGTGAAAAGGTTATCCGTTTTGTTGGACGCGCTAATCTCAGGAACTACTAGTTGGAATTGATTTTTTTTTATGTTGGATAACCCATTACCCATAACATATATATATCATCACACTACTACCCAGAAGAGCAAAGCAGTAATTATAAATGTCAACACATCAGTCAATTTTTGTAAAATATACCACTGCCACTGCCACTGTAAAAATTCAAGTAGAGTTTGAAAGAAACTGGGACACCGCGCTCTAAAATAGGTAGGTAGGTAGGCGCAGGTAGGGTTTGGAAGCAACTAGAAATACATTATATGAAGAAGATTATTTCGAAACCATAATAATAATTGGCTACCCGGCAATTCTTTTGAATCAATGGTCACAGCAATTATGTGCAATATTTTTCATAATATATATTTTCTATTAATAGTGCAAAAAAACTTGGTTCAGATAGGTCTCTGGCCCATGGCCCTTTGTGTAACAAGGGCTATGTTCTGATCTGACTACATAAGAGTTTCGTAACGCTTTCATTTCGCTGAAATGCTTCACTATATTGTAAACGTTATTTAAGAGCAGTGTCGTGTGAGTCAACCACAAACTACCTAACTCACACAGTTCTGGCTGGGGCCTGTAGATGCGTGCGGCTCTGTGAGAAAGCGTTTCGCACGTTTGTATGCCTTACTCTGCTATACACTTATATCAATGAACGCCGTTATAAGATTAATGCGATGACTCTTAATCTAAGGATACATATTAGGGCGAAGTATGCTCCCCTAAACGAGCCTGCGGTAGCGGACAAAGTCTGTCAGGAGCCCTGGGGCTATCCTTCCGAGAGCTCACCCAGGACTCCTGGCTATAGACAGATGAAGAGAAACGTGTATCTTTACTCTGTAGGAGTCCGGCATAGCACCAATGAGTATTTCCAAATGAAAAAAAAACTAAGGGCGAAGTATGCTAACATTTTTATAAATTTTTTTTTAAAAGTGAAGTAGCTTCACTTCAAAATATAAAATATAGGGGTAAGTAGATTTTATTATTCGTATCAGATCTCTGCAAATGACTAAGAAATGACTCTTTTGTTATTAACATGTTACAGACTGTAGTGATTTGAAGCTCATAAAAGGCACAACGATTCAAATTAACATATTTGGTATGCAGCGACATCCTGAGTTGTACGACAATCCTTTGGAGTTCCGACCAGAACGTTTCCAAAATTCGTTGACTAATCCTTTCAACTGGATCAGTTTCAGCGCTGGTCCAAGGAATTGTATAGGTAAATAATAACCAAATAGATATGTAGTACCTAGGTATTTATTACAGAGTAAGAAATCAATGTCAGTTGCGTGCTTAAGGCGAAGGCGAAAGGGAACTAGTAACGTAACTTGCTCTAAGGTATTTATAAATTTCGGTTAGGCACATTAATAAGAAATGTAACAAAATAAGGACGAAGAAGTATGAAAATGAATTTCAATAGAAAATGTATGAGATAACGTTATTTTTTATACCACTGAGGTGGCAGACAAGCGTACGGCCCACCTGATGGGAAGTGGTCACCGTATCCTATGGATGTTTGCTACACCAGAGGTACAGCGCTCGCGCTGCCGACCCTTTATAAATCTTCTAAGACCCCTTTTGAAGAGCTTCATACTGTAGACGTTCGGGAAAACCCATGTAGGGAGTTCATTCCACAATCTAAGCGGACGCGGAATAAAGCCTCTATCAAACCTAACCGTATGCGTGCGCTCCGGACGCAAAGTGTGAGGGTGGACACCCTGTCTATGGCGAGCGGTGCTATGATAGAAGGTAGCCGGGGGCATCATGTCAAACAACTCCTCAGACCACAAACCGTTGTACAGACGATATGTTTATCAATCCCGCCTTATCCCCGAAGGAGTGGCAGAGGTATATTATACGCCCACTTTTCACTGTGTGTATTCCTGTCCCACGTAATTTGGTGGTAAGCACATTGCCGTGTTAACATAGACAGACGCAGGTTGTAGCTACCTGCTGTTGAGATTTTTTAAACCGTCCTCCTCCAAGTTGGGGGCCTTATGCCTCCAACTTGGATTAACGACTGCCATGTTACTGGCAACCGGGACCAACGGCTTAGCGTGCCTTTCGAAGCATGGAAACGCTCGCAAAGGTTAATGCTGAAAAGTGAAAGTTACATAACGCAGTGATCGTTTACAGAAGACTGTGTAAGCGAGGCTGCAAGCACGAGAATATGTATGAGAAACTTATTTTAATTAAAATATTTGCTTTGTGTTTTCCGTCTATTTAGTTAGGTACTTATTCAGCTTTCGGGGTAGAGATATATCCAATAATTCGAAGATCACTAAAAACGGCCGCTCTTGATTTTCAAAATAGTGTAACTAATACGTCTTTGTTTTAAATTAGATTACACTTCTTTAAAAATATATTTCACTAATGTTATACAAAGTTTTTTTTCTTTTCTAGGTCAGAAATTTGCTTTGATGGAGCTAAAGGTGATGATATCGGAAATTGTGAAACATTTCATTATATTGCCTTCAGACGTAGAGCCACTGCTTTGCCCTGAGCTTATTTTAAGATCAAAGACGGGCGTTCATGTTAAATTCATGCAAAGGATGTAATATTTATCTTAGCTGTTGTTGTTGTTTAAAACATAATTAAAAAATCTGATAATCTATAAATTAATAAGCATTCGAAATGACTCACTTATTTATCAACATTCAGCCAATACCTCTACACTTAGCAACTTGAAATTTTTAAGCTACCTTTATAATGTAGGCTCCCATTAAGATCCCATTAGACTCTTAAGGGAGTAAATTAAAGAACAAACTGTTGGATAAAGAATCGTTATTTTATATACCTACAATACGTAGTTTCACAAAATTTTACCTATACCTACATACATATTATCACGCTTTTATCCCCGAAGGGGTAGTCAGAGGCATACTAATCGCCCACATTTCACCATTTTTGCCCCACGTAGCAGGTGGTGAGCTCATTGCCGTGTTGAAATGGACAGGTGCAGGCTGTGGCGACCTGCGGTTGATAATTTTCTAGCCGCCTATAAAGCCTTCAACCAGGCTAAACGACTACCATTATACTGGCAACCGAGACCAACGGCTTAGCGTGCCTTCCGAAGGACCACCTATAGCGAATGATGCTTAACGGAGTGATCGTTTACAAAACACTGAGTCAGTGGGGCCACGAGCGCTTTAGCGGGGGCACGAACCTATACCTATAGAGGTAAAATATAATTCTTAAATATAATCTTAGATTATTTGGAATTATTTATATTCAGTCCGAGTTTTTTTAGTCCGAGACTACCAGGACTAAGGCTTAGTAATCCTGCCGAGGCCAAGATATTGAAATTTTTAAAACAATGCGTATCGTAGAAAAAAGGATACATGATAGTTAAGGATTTAATCTAGTCAAAATGGCTTTCTGTTACATAATCTAATAAACTTCACTTGATAGAAAAGCAATCCAAAGTTGCCCCCTTCCGAAATGTTTTTTCAATGCCAAATCTAAACTACAGATAATTTTCATGAAATTTATAAACCCAACTATAGCTACTAAATATTTATAGACATAATCGCTTACTTTGACTATATTCAGTGATTTTTATAGTACAAATGTTTAAATAATACCAGATTCGCGCCGCTGACGCCTGATCAGTCGCTCGCTGGCGCTTACTGAGTTAGGACCTGTGTCAAGTTTTTTCATTGCCCTCCCTTTGTTAGTTCTTCGCAATGACACAGTATATTTATCAGAGCAGTAAGCATTCCATCATCATCCGAGCGTCTGTCCCAGCTGCATCTCGCGACCCCCGGAGTTCGCATTGTATAGTGTATATGAGAGTTTTAATATAAAATGAGCTACGTACACATCACAGAAGCGTTAGAATTATCCCTGTAAGTAGCATAAAATCGAACCCGATACCCACATGTTAGAAGGCAGTTATATAATTAACTGAGCCAGTGGGCTGTTCAATGTATGTTTACCTATTTTTCCGCTAACTATTGACGAATTTCAATTTTATTTTGTGTAACGTATACTTTTAAATTGGTTCTAAACAAATTTTATCAATAGATTATGAAGCTTTAACATACCGACTGCCACTAGCTGAAGTAATCAGTGCAGTTGTTACATTTATGCTTGGCTTCACTTCGCATAAATTATTTAAATTGTATCCAAGACCTTTGTTTTATTCTTGAAGTATAAATTATTAAATAATCTATACTTCAAGAATAAAACAAAATATATATAAATATTTTGTTTTATTCTTGAATATGTATATTTATAAATTTATTAGCCACGAATTTATCCCCGAAGGTGTGGCAGAGGCATATTGTGGTGAGCCCAATGCCTTTGTTCAAATGGATAGGCTCAGATTGTGGCGACTCGCTGTTGTAATGTTTAGGTCGGTGAAAGGGTATTCACTTGACTTAACGAGTGCCGATAGCAACGTTACTAGCAACCGGGACAAACAGCTTAACGTGTCCTTCGAAGGACGAAATCGCTGGTAAATGAAAATGCTACAAAGCGGTCATCCATCCAAAGTCCTAGAGAGTTTCTTAAACCAGTGATATTTTACGGAGAACTGAGTTAGTGGGGCTACCAGCACTTTTATATTTATATTTTTACTTTAAACATAAAATTTTAAAGTTGTTTATAAATACCCATGTTTACAATGCCTATTTAAAAAATGTAAAACATTTCATGTAACTAATAATTAATAATCCCAAGATTTTAACCCGAAGGTTTTCTGCGCTTTAGTGGATCTGGAGAAAGCATTTGATTACGTTGTGAGAGAAACTATGTGGTACTCCTCCGTGTGGCCTGGCTGGCTGTCCACACAATCTCCGGACAGGATATGGTGTGGACGGCCAGCTGCTACGGGCGATACAGTCACTTTATACGGACTGTAAAGCTTGCGTGCGACCAAGGGGGATGTTCACCTAGCGCCTCTTTTTGAAGTCTGTTCGGGCGTCAAACGGGGTTGTGTTATGTCCGCCTTGGTTGTGTTTTTCATAGTGTATCTAATAGTTGGCTGCAAAAGTTAAAAGATTATGATGTGTTGTAAAATTGGAAACTTTACAGTACATTGTCTGTTGTACGCTGATGATGCGGTAGTGATGGTCTCATCAGAAGCTGACCTTCAGGCATTAGTCACTAATATGAAAGTAAAAGTCTTCGCTGCAAATTAAACTAAGAATCACTTTTCACCGTGTGGATTCCTGTCCCACGTAATAGGTGGTGAGCCACCACCTATTACGTGGGACGGGAATCCACACGGTGAAAAGTGGGCATATAATATGCCTCTGCCACCCCTTCGGGGATAAGGCGTGATGGATATTTATTTTATTTATTTAATATTATAAACGCGAAAGTTTGTAAGTATGGATGTTTGTTACTTGCACGTAAAACTACTGAATGGAATTTAAATAAACTTTACAATAATAAGGCTTATCTATCAGAATAACACATAGGCCACTTTTTATCCCGGGAACAAGTTCCTTTAGATAACGGGAACGAGAAAACTTCATCACGCGGGCGGAGTCGCGGGCGTCAACTAGTATATCATAAATCTATATCTTATAACAGTAGAACGGTAGCCGCGGTTGGAGGCAATTTATATACAGTGGCCACAGTAGGTGGCACTTTATATAACAGTGGACAGGCGTGGTAGGGGTGGTGGGCACTAGGTAGCAACAACACACCTACATACACCCATCGGTTAGGGGTGGTAATCCCTGGAGATGTGTAAGGAACACTATCTCAAAGAATCACCGGTGCACCAGCTAGCAGAGCATGAAGATAAGGAGTGAGTATGGACCAACCTGGAGCAGAGAAATACCAGAATTTATAAAGAGTGGGCGCCGGGTATCTCTCCATCAAACGAATGATGCAATTAAGAACACAAGTACCTGTTATTAGTTACATTTATTATTTAAACTATATCCATAAGTAGACATAAGTATATGTGTGTGAAAGTAAAAAAGAAATGGCTTAGTCAATGCCTAGTGGAATCCATATATATGGCCACTTAAAAATAAGTTTATATTTAGTACAAATAAAATTTGTAACCAAAGTATGGAAGTGGGCGTGGCCTGAAATGACAAATATTAAAGCAGTTGTCAGATGCCTTAAAAATATCTAAATTATATACAGACATACAGTTAAACTATCTCTTAGTTTAGTTAAACACACAACGCCGCTTCCTATCATCATCGTACATTACAACATAACAAGGTAAAAATAAAGTTTCACATTAATATTCCTTTGTGATAATAAAAAGATTATAAAATATGTGTAATTGAACGTCACCTCGGTTGTCCAGTATATTAAAGTAGTTGACATCTACTTAGGTAACAGAGAAATGAATATTTAAAGTTAAAGTTATTCCTTTTAAACTATCAACATCAGTCGGTCTTTACCGAGTTGTTTTTCATAAAAACTTATTTAAGGACTATCACTTATCTGGATATAAGGTTGAGGAACGTCCAAATCCTTCACATCTCTTTATAGTTTAGAAGTCCAGGTAGTAAGTAACCAGAGTAGGGAAAAATATCCTCTTCTTTGAACATCATATCAGCTTACAAGATGTCTTCTTACAGACATTCACAAGGAGTAAAAAAAACGTAGTATACCTAGGACGTGAAACACTTTACACTATAAAATATCCTGAAGATCCAAAATAAAACTAAATAAAACAAATAACGTAAATAAAAACGTCAAAACCCAAAGAAAACACCCCTGTAACAACAGAAAAGTTACATACATTATTAATTTAAAAAAAAAAACACTATCACCCTCAACATTATGTTAAGGAATACAGTCTACGAGATTATATAGTTTTAACTTACCACTTATTTCAGTGGAGTTTTAACTAGACCATTCTATCATCATCCTTTTTTTATATTATTTGCTAAGTCTCTTGATAAGCAGACTGAAATACAAAGTACAACCATTGTAAGAACATATTATTCGCAAAGGCCAATAATCTTACCGATTACAAAGAAACAAATATAAACAAATATTCTCACCTCATAGTAACAATTATTATGTCTACATATTTGCTAAAAAGACTTCGGATATTAATCCGAATTAAATCACCATGACCAAGCGCTTTTTCATCACGCCATTCTCGTAAAAAAGAACCAGATTCTTTCGCTCGATTACGGTAGGCCAAGTCATAGGGGCCTATACAGCCTTGACCAAACATTGGCAGAATAAACAAAACCAACATAAAAAAAAACTCACTATTCCTGTTTGTCACACCGCACACAATACATCATGTGTGGATGTAGGTATCTATCAGTCAGGACAGCTAATCTATCTTAGTTCAATGTCCAGCACCAAACTGAATGACCCCATAGACAACACGCGTTAATTTTAGAACGCGCCAAAAGACTCTACACGACCTTGACAGTTTTGACAACGTCAAACTCATGTCTTTCAAAACAATGAGAAATATTATAAACTTTTAAATAATTAGACAAATGACTTTAGAGTTATAACTAAAGTATTGTGAAAATTGAGATTGTATCCACAAAAGGGACATCCCTTTTGTGGAAACAAACTCAATTTTCACTATACTTTTCTGTATACATATACAGAAATAAATTAGTAAATCAAATCTTATGAATATGTAACCGACACTCAGAAGTGTTACAGTTCCTACTTAGTAGGGTAAAAAAAGAAATTCTAAGCACTATACATGCAACAACGTAAAACAAAAAATCTTACAACAACTATAGACATCAGACACCTATCTAACTAATAGATAACACTCAGCTCTAAAGAGTAAGACAATAACTAATAAAACAGAACGGACAAAACTATGTATAAAATATTGTTAAAACTATCAAGTTAATTCTAAATGGCAAAGACATTTATTATATTACAAGATGCCGTTTTATTTACAACCGAGGTAGTATAGGAAAATCTTATGTTCCAAGAGATTCCAAGAATACTAGATCTCGAAAGACTGTCGAATTAGACGACTACTGAAAGAAAACTCTAAGTATATGTTTTTTTCAGTTTTGATTCTTTTTAAATAGTATCAACTCTAACTCAAAGTCGAGTTTTCACTTATATGGAATTTTGGATATAGCTAGAAAAAACACTAGCTGCATTTACTGAGGAACGGATTCGCCAGGGCGAACAATGTTCTTTATATGGAAATTACCAAGATTCTTTCCATCTAAAGATTTTAAAGTATAAACAAGAGGACTAAGTTTCTTGTGTATAATACATTTATCATAGCGGGGAGCTAACTTTGCAGAAAAATGCTTGGCAACTGAAAACAACGCTTATAGACTATTTGACCTTCCTTCAATTCCACATTACGTTTTCTCTAATTAAAATAACGAGCATTACGTTCATGAGATACGAATAAACAGTTTCGAACTTTACTGAATACAGTTTCAAGTTCTTTTAATTTGGTAGAAAATTTATTCTCATTACCGACTTCTAAAGAGTTAGGATTAATGGGAGTGTCATCATTATATATAGAACCATCAAGAATCATCTCACGTCCGTGAGTTAAGAAGTACGGAGTATGTTTAGTTACATCGTGTTTAACTGTATTAAGAGCACATCGTATCTCAGATATGTTCTTATCCCAAGTTCGGTGATCAGAACGCACGTACGAAGCTATGGTTCTTACCAATTCACGATTTACACGCTCAGCAGGGTTTGTCTGTGGATGATATCTAGGATTGTAAAAGATATGAGGAACACTATATTTAACCATTAGGTCTTTAAAGTCTTTTGAAGTGAATTGTGCGCCGTTGTCACAGTAAAGATATTTAAGTACCCCATGTACAAGAAAAATTCCTTTGTCCAAACACTTAACTATCGCGTGGGCTTTGGGCCTTATAGTGCGCAAAGGAAACAAAGTAACATATTTACTAAAGTAATCAGTACAAACAAATAAATATTGATTTCTCATATAGGTGGGAGGAAATGGACCAAGAATGTCACAAAAGATTACCTCGCCTGTCAACGTAGTACGTCGTGGTTTACCCATAAATTCAGGACGGGCTAAATAAGTACCAAGGATCTTGAGTAGAAAGAACTTCAATTGAGTTTAAATTGATACGCGAGAACGGAACCAAGACAACGCCGGTCTATCAAAAATTTCCGGGTAACCTCTGAATATTCTGTCTTCAGAAACATTCCTACCAACAAGAAGTTCTTCAATGCGTTGAACAAGCATTTCTCACGTCCGCCTGTCTCCATTGATGCAGATGTGAAAAGCTCTACCCTACTAAAACTATCAGGTATGCTGGTACCTCAGACCTCTCCTTTTCATTTTCTCCCGGCCTCTGAGTCCGACTTTGAGAGATCCCTTCTCTCTATTACTTCAACAGCCTCAGGAAACGATAGCATTTGCTCAAGGATGATTTTCCCTATTCTCCCTATCATACTTCCTGTACTCACTCACATCTTTAATTTTTCGTTATTTTCTGGTTCTTTTCCTTCGGTTTGGAAGTCAGCGTATGTTGTACCTCTGCCTAAAACTTCTAACCCCTGCTTATTGACAGATTACCGTCCAATATCTATTCTTCCTTTTCTCTCCAAAGTCCTTGAGCATATTGTTCATCGGCAGCTCTCTATCTTTTTGTCTTCCTCTAACTCCCTCAGCTCCTTCCAGTCGGGATTTCGCACTGGGCATAGCACTGTCACTGCACTCGTTAAGGTAACAGATGACATTCGCTGGGCTATGGAACGGAAGGAGGTAACTCTCTTAGTTATACTTGACCTCAGTAATGCTTTCAATTCCATCGACATCGATGTACTACTTGGTACAATGAGGTCTATAAATGTTTCCGCTTCTGCTATAACCTGGTTTGACTCATACCTTCGGGGGCGCTCCCAGTGCGTTCTTATCGGTCAAACTTATTCGGATTGGTGTGAGCTATCTGTGGGCGTTCCTCAGGGTGGCGTTCTGTCTCCTCTCTTATTTTCTATCTTCATTAACTCTGCTACGAGTCTTATTTCAAGTAACTTCCATCTCTATGCTGATGATCTGCAGCTGTATCGACATTTTACGGCAACTGACGCCGTATATGGGATAGCATGTATTAACCGGGATTTGGACAGACTAAGTGACTGGGTTAATTCGGTCGGATTGCGCATTAACCCTCTGAAATCTCAAGCCATCATCATTGTTAGTAAATACCAATGTAGCATTCTACCAGTGTCTGAATTGAGCCCTGTATTATTGGCAGGCACTCAGATACCTTACGTGGACTCTGTGAGGAATCTTGGTGTGACCATGGACACCACGCTATCTTGGAGTGCTCACATTAACGATATCAGCAAGAAGGTGCATTTTTCTTTTCACTCCTTGAAATGCCTCCAGAGTCTCTTGCCCTTGGGAACGAAAATCAATCTTGCTCAAACTATTATTCAGCCTATTATTGACTACGCTGATGCTTGCTATTTAGACGCCACTGAGGAGCTTTTAGATACACTTGAGACGATGCAAATTTTTTTTTGTATACGTTTTATATTTAATCTTAGAAAATATGATCATGTTTCCCGTTTTCGCAAAGAACTCAAGTGGCTCCCATTCCGCCTTCGCCGGAACACTCGAATTCTCAGCCTTCTTTTCAATATTCTTTGTAATCCATCGTCTCCTTCTTATCTAAAGGAGCGGTTCTCCTTTGTTCGCTCTCCTGACGCTCCTTGCAGGTCAAGCTTACGCTCCAATCTTAAGTTCCCTAATCATAAACTGATTTCTACTCTTACTCCTTCACAGTGCATGCGGTTAGATTGTGGAACTCACTTCCCCCTGTTATCAGAGACAGTAAAACAATTACTACTTTCAAAAGAAAAGTCCGTGAATACTATATCTCTGCTCTGTAAACCGAATTATTTATATGTGTATTTATATTTATATCGCATTTATTTATATTTTTATATATTTATTTATTTTCAATAAATAAAAATAAATATCCATCACGCCTTATCCCAGAAGGGGTGGCAGAGGCATATTATATGCCCACTTTTCACCACTTTCACATATATTTATATAAATAGCTAGTATATATAGTTGTTCTGAGCTATTTTGTATGCGTGTTTATTTAGTTCTTATCTGCCTTTTTTTACTTACACACTTTTACTTGTTCTTTCCCTACTTATTCACGTTCTCCTCTCGTTCCCGTTCTGCTGGCAGATATTTCTCATAGAAATAAGTAGTACCATTGTACTTATGACTCCTCATTTTGTATTTGTTGTATTCTTAGTGTATACATAAATAACTAAATAAAATAAATAAAATAAATAGTATGAGAGGGTTAAACAACAACTCCTTCTTTGTCTCTTTCTCTTATGTGGCGCTAACGAAGTTGCGCGGGTCAGCTAGTCTATAATAAAATTCAACAAAATAACAGAGATGTTCCATTTCGATTGCTACTGCCAATCATTTTTAGTGTGGCGTGCCAGCAGAAAATACATCGCCAATCTAAACACATCAACACGGTCTAGGGATATTTCATACTCAATTAAATAACTCGAAAAGTACTGGCCGCATTGGGATCTTTTATACACCGATTTGTTTGTAATTTATCTCAGACTAATTCCAAATTCAAATTTTTGAAAATTCTTTTGTTTCGGTGGCATAAAAATGTCTTGATATGTATGAGAGGGAATTTTCCTTTGTGCGAAATTCAGAAAACAATACGAATTACGTTTAATTACAGTTTTTTTTTTCATTTTTAAACGAAAGATAAAGTTAAAATTGAGGTATTGTAGCCATGCAACGCCAACATTTGACGAGGGCGGAGATGTTACGAGCTGTGGGAATGCTGGAAGCTGGGTCTGTTCAGCGTAATGTTGCTGAGGCCATAGGGACCCACCAAAATGTAATTTCAAGATTGTGGACACGCTATCGTGCCACAGGTGAAGTAGCGGAGAGGCACCGGGGGCCAAGTCGCATCACTACCCCCAGACAAGACCGATTTTTGCAAATTACTGCGCGAGCTCAACCAAATGCAACGGCGACTCAATTGGTCCAAAGGCTGCGAGTGGAACACCAAGTGCTTGTGAGTGACCAAACTGTAAGAAGGCGACTGTATGAAAGCAATCTACGCTCTCGTAGACCACTCCGGGTCCCACCTTTACGGAGAGGCAATCGTGGACGACGATTAGAATGGGTTCGGAACCACGTGGACTGGGGCCGTGAGCAATGGTCCAATGTGCTGTTCACGGATGAATCCAGGTTCGGCTTCCATCCAGATTCACGAAGGACGCGTGTTTGGCGAGTTCCTGGACGATGGAGCCGTCTTCCGAACCCTCAGGAAGTACACCCATACCAAGGAGGAACAATTATGGTTTGGGCAGGAATTCGTCTTGGAGGACGGACGGATCTCGTTTGGGTGCGGGGCAATATGACGGCAGAACGATACGTCCAACAGGTGCTGGGGCCCGTAATCTTGCCCCACAGAACACAAATGGGGCAAGATTTCCTGCTCATGCACGACAATGCCCGGGCACACACGGCGAGAGCGGTAGCAGCTTGGTTACATGCACACAATGTTAGGGCCTTAGACTGGCCTGCTCAATCGCCAGATCTAAATCCCATTGAGCATGCGTGGGATATGCTGCAAAGAAGAGCTCTGAAGGAAGTTCCTGAAAATCTGGCTACAGAAGATCAACTTTTTGCGCACCTCAGAAGGACATGGGACAATATTCCGCAGCAAGACATTGACAACCTTGTTCTGAGCATGCCGAATCGTTGCCGATGTGTTATAAACATCATGGGCGCTTTCTCAGACTACTAACTTCAAGTTTATAAACACAAATTAAATGATTTTTCTTTTTTTTTTCAGTTTTTACTCATAAATTAAAAGTTAATTCATGTACGGTTTCCGTCTATGCTTCATTTTTTTCCATAAAATCCTGAAATTTTAATCGAAGTACCTTAACCATTATTAAAAAATGGTAGAATATTAAATAACGTATCTTTTAAATATATACATATCATATAAATAATTAACACATTGATAGTAATTCGCTTTTTTAAAAATATCCCTAGACCGTGTTGATGTGTGTATCTTGGCGGGGGCTGAGGAAGCGGTTTGGTGCTTATGCGACTTGGACTAACGGCCCTTAATTGGTCGTGCTAATTAGTGTCTAGCACATAAAATCTTTTAGCGTTTTGTTACTACCTAACTAAAAAGGCAACGGTTCAAAATTTCTTCCAATTTCACATTTAAAATAGGCACATTTAATTTTATTTTATAAAATTTATTCGGCCCTTTAGACCCAACCACGTTCCGTGCTTTGGAAGGCATGTTAAGCCGTTGGTCTTGGTTGCCAATAAAATGGCAATCGTTAAGCCAAGTTAAAGGGCTTTAGGTTGCTAAAAAAATTTCAACAGCAGGTCACCTGCGCCTGTCCATTTGAACACGGCAATGGGCTCACCACCTGTTACGTGGTACAAAAATGAATACGGTGAAATGTGGGCGTTTGGTTTTTGGCCTTCGGAGATTAAGGCAACATTTATCGTGATTATATGTATGTATGTACGTATATATTTATTTTCAAAAATAGCTACATAAATTTTTAGTTCTTAGTATTCTTGCTTCTGATTGAAAATAAATAGGCACGTGTATCAGGATTTTTGAAATTTTTACTCATATGGGTGTAAAATAGGGGATCAAAATTTATATTTAAAACTAATAAGGAGCTTGAGGAGAGTGGGTGTAATGGGTATTTAAAGTATGTCACTAGTGAAGCCAGGGGGAGCACAACTAGTTTTAAGAAATTGTTGAATAGAATATTATTTATCTGTAATTTATTATTTTACAAAGCCTAACTTATATTTAACTATATTTGTCCTTAATATACCTTTTACTTTTAACTCTCGCTCCTTGGGCCCGTGGTTCAGACCTTGCAGGAAGCACCCGTGCTCAAACGAGACTGTGGTCTTATGTCTCAAGCAGCGCATCCACTGAGATGGTGAGACTGGACCTCCTGCTGATAATGCGTCTGGGCGCAGGTCCAGCAATGCACTGTGTTCGTTCCCCTTGTCTGGTATCTGGTGTGAGAATTGATCAGTTTGGAGAGCACACACAACGAATAATTACAACTAAAACATATGGTTTCTAACTTAACGGCCTTATAATAATTGGACGGCAGATATAGATTAATTTGTTTATGGGATTACTGATGAAGTTGTAATGATGAAGAATTATAAGAAATATATCCTGAAAGATGTTACGGTTGACATCTGTCGGGCATGTCATTGTACCGTGAGTCCTTAAAGCATATTATTTCTGAGTCTTACAAACGGTGAGTATTGACATCAACACAACTATTGTTGATTAAGTGTAAGTCACATACTTTCCTTACTGTATAATATATCGACGGGAGCAAAGAGCAAACGGACATCTGCATTTTTGCGAAAATCGTTTTTTTACAAAATTGAATTAAGAATTTTGTCTCCATTTGGACATAATTTTTATTTTTTTAAAATCATATAGTTAGTGGTATTTTGCAGCGTATAAAAAGACACCTACACCCTTTTTTAGAATGCAACGAAGTCCACACGGGCATATACACTTGTCCGTGTGTACGTCGGACAATTTGGCGCGTTCCTTCATAATATAAACAAAGGTATCAGTTACTTGACCGTTTCGTTACGGGAGGTTGACATATTTAAGCTTCATCATCATCCGAGCGTCTGTCCCAGTTGCGTCTCGTGACGCCCGGTGTCCGCTTTCCTACATTTTCTCCGCCACTTCGCACGGTCGTCGGCATCTCCTGTTGGACTATTGGCACCTAAGTCATCCCTTACGACGTCAAGCCAGCACTTCTTTGGTCTTCCCCTCTTACAGGGACCCGGCGGGGCTGCCATGGCCAGACATTTGTTTACCACGTAGCCCGGCGGTTGCCGCAAGACGTGACCATACCAACAAAGGCGACACTCTTGCAACTTGTCAATGTCACGGACGTGAAGGCTGCCGCGGATGCGAGAGTTCCTCACATCCACCGCAGCATCTTCATTTATGTGACACGCAGCTCCTGCTTGCGTCGCTCCAATATTGGCCCCGTCTCACTGCCATATAAATACACAAGAACATACAAATACCAAAATACACAACAGGTCTAATGATGGTTTTGCAGACCTGTCCCTTCAACCAGATCGGCATTTTAGGGTCACAAATGACACCGGTCATCTCCTGCCATTTGGTCCACGCGGCGGCAATGCATGACTTGGCATCGCAATCGATGTCACTGGACGTGTGAATCCGAAAGTCTATATTCCTCTCGAAGATCTTCATGGTGTGGGACATCACCTTTATACCGCGGTAGCTACCGTGCTCCTGCACTGACCCCCTTACCTTTGAAGACTTAAGTAATAATACTCAGTCTCCACTGGTTTGGGATCTGCCCGCTGAGGAGTATGCGGTTAAAAAGGTTTACTATGACATATTTAAGCTTGCGTACTAATTATGCTAAAATCTGTGATTTATACAACTACATTCCATAGTATAGTGTTAAGAAAGTGCCATTAAAGTGTTTTTTTTTTGTGATATTTAAGATAACAATAAATTATCGTTGAAAAGGTGGCAAAGTTTTTTTTTGTTTTTACACAAAATTGGGCAATTAATTTTTTTTTCCTAAAATACTGAATTTCCTAAATATTTTCAACTTTTAATAAAAACTAATCAGCAAAATTTAAGAGAAAAATCAAGAAAACCTACATAAAATTGAGCACGATTTTTTTTTTTTGCAAATTGTGTCGATTCTACATTAGCCGAACGAACTTCGTTCCTACCTGGTGTCCCACGACACCGTCGCAATTTTTTATATATAAATAAAATAAATAAATATCCGTATATTTGTTAATAACGGGGCTAAACGCGGTTATTCCACATACCTTTGGTGCCTGACGTTTCGACCAGGTTGCACCGGCCGTGGTCACAGGCTGACTGGCTCAGCGGCGCACGCCCTCCGTCGTCGAGTACGCGTGGTAGAAGTTTCTCCATCCACCCGCACATCTTCGTTATTCTTGATGTTACTTTTTCTCCACGTACCGTCACACACTACACTCACGGTGTATTATTCTGTCCTATTCTGTAAGCTAACCGACGCGCGCCTATTCTGATGTTTACCCGACTGTGCACAAAAGCGAGATTTTATGTTACTAATCACTGGATTCCACGCTCCTGATAATTTAAACCCCTCTTCCCGATTGAATGTTTCATGTTTTTTAATCTCAATCGCTTCACGTACAACTCTTGCATAATAGTGCCGTTCAGTAGAGAGGACTTGCGTGTGATGAAATTCAATCCAATGATTAGTGCCTGCTTCAAGTAAATGTTCTGCGATCGCGGATTTACTGGTGTTGCATTTCTTTACAGCTGCGATATGTTCCTTGACCCTTTCAGCTATAGTACGCTTCGTTTGGCCTATATACGAACTACCGCAGCTGCAATCCACCTTATAAACACCTGGGGTTTGTAACGGAACTACATCCTTTGGCGAACCCACGATGTTGTGAACCTTTATGCCGGGTGTATAAATTGTCTTTATCGAGTATTTCTTTAAGATGGAGCCGATCTTATCCGTTACCCCTTTGACATAAGGCATGTAGGCTGGCTGTCGGTTCACTTCTGGATGTTTGCGTCTGCTTGTCGGCTGCTTCATTTGTCCTTTTACCTGAAACCCGTTGCTTTTTAGTACCTCCTGAACATGGTCCAGCTCTCGCTCTAAATGTTCAGGGTCACACAGATCGTAAGCTCTATTCTTGAGAGATGTCATAACGGACTGCAGGTGTCGGGGATGATGATGCGAGGTACCGTGTAAGTACCTATCCGTGTGAGTCGGTTTGCGGTACACACAGTGTGCCAAGGACCCATCCAATCTCACGGTCACTTTCACGTCTAAGAAGGACAACGACCTCTCCGACTCCAATTCAAATGTGAACCGCATCTTCGTGTGAATGGAGTTAAGATGGTGTACATATTGTTCTACTTCATTACTGTTTCCTTTAACAATACTGAAGATGTCATCCACATATCGCTTCCAAAGTCTGATGGTCTTTGGGCCGAGATTCAGCGCCTTTTTTTCAAAATGTTCCACCCAGATGTTGGCAAGTACGGGGGCTACAGGACTTCCCATTGCGACACCATCAATCTGAAGGTAATGCTGACCTTGGAAAAGGAAGTAATTGCCATCCAAGCAGTGTTCAAGCAGATCAACATAATTTAATGGAAACTCGTTGTCCCTCAGTAGGTCTTTCACGACGTTTAAGCACTCTTTTATTGGAACGTTGGTAAAAAGCGACTCCACGTCAAAGCTTACCATGACCTCATCAGGTTCCAATTTTATATCTTTCAAAATATCTATAAAGTGCCGTGAGTTTTTTACAAAAGACGATGTTTTACCTACCAATGGTTGTAATACGGACGCTACGTGCTTTGCAAGATCGTAAGTAGGAGAAGCAATTTGACTTACAATGGGCCGCAACGGCACGTTGGCCTTGTGTATTTTAGGCAGACCATACAATTTTGGTGGCTGATGTGTTTTTGGCGTATACAGTTGTTTGTACTCGTCTTCTGAAAACAGGTCCTCGTAATTCCGGATTAGAGTTCGTATTTTTCGCGTCACTCTGGCCGTAGGGTTGTATGATACCGGTTTATAAACCTCGTTATCACTTAACAGTTCGAGTATTTTTCTTTGGTAATCAGTTGTGTTCATCACTACGGTGGCGTTTCCCTTGTCGGCCTTAAGCACTAAAATATCCCGGTTATCCCGAATGTTATTCAGCGCTTGACGCTCTTTCCTAGTGATGTTACTAGTCGGAAGCCTTGCTTTACGTAAGATCACCGCAACGTCCTGTCTAAGGATATCAGCATCGCCGGGCGGTACCTTATAACGCGCAATAGATTCCTCAACACTACTAATTACGGTCTCAATCGGTATTCGCTTAGGTGTTGGAGCAAAATTCATACCTTTGGCCAAGATACTTACAGTAGTTTCATCCAAACTCACATTCGACAAATTCACAACTACGTCTGCTTGCTCGGGTACAACATTTGACATTTTCTTTTCCGCATACCGCCGATTATACTCTTTCGAGAACTTTCGCTCAAAGTTTGCAGTGCTTAAATCAAAGGTGCGACTTGCTTGTAAAAATGTAACCCGATCACACAAATCATAGTCCGCTTGAGTTAGATCATTACCACACTTTAATTGTAACGCATATAACTCCCTCTGTATACATCCCAGTTCACTGTGTTTGTTTCGAATTAATTGTCTCAAAAGGCGTACACTCGCGTTTGTTAGAATTCTACGTGAAAATGCGATATCACTACGCGGTTTTATTCGAACACACGAAGGTAATAAGTTCCAATCACGACACTTCACGAGAAATATCAACGATGTTTCCACTCGCGCTCGTTTTTTTACGTAAAAATTCTAGATGACGCACTTGTTTTGCAATTTCCGGCCCGTAGCGGTTTGCTATACTAACTTTTAAACTATCGCGTTGCATACTATCAGTATATTTGTTAATAACGGGGCTAAACGCGGTTATTCCACATACCTTTGGTGCCTGACGTTTCGACCAGGTTGCACCGGCCGTGGTCACAGGCTGACTGGCTCAGCGGCGCACGCCCTCCGTCGTCGAGTACGCGTGGTAGAAGTTTCTCCATCCACCCGCACATCTTCGTTATTCTTGATGTTACTTTTTCTCCACGTACCGTCACACACTACACTCACGGTGTATTATTCTGTCCTATTCTGTAAGCTAACCGACGCGCGCCTATTCTGATGTTTACCCGACTGTGCACAAAAGCGAGATTTTATGTTACTAATCACTGGATTCCACGCTCCTGATAATTTAAACCCCTCTTCCCGATTGAATGTTTCATGTTTTTTAATCTCAATCGCTTCACGTACAACTCTTGCATAATAGTGCCGTTCAGTAGAGAGGACTTGCGTGTGATGAAATTCAATCCAATGATTAGTGCCTGCTTCAAGTAAATGTTCTGCGATCGCGGATTTACTGGTGTTGCATTTCTTTACAGCTGCGATATGTTCCTTGACCCTTTCAGCTATAGTACGCTTCGTTTGGCCTATATACGAACTACCGCAGCTGCAATCCACCTTATAAACACCTGGGGTTTGTAACGGAACTACATCCTTTGGCGAACCCACGATGTTGTGAACCTTTATGCCGGGTGTATAAATTGTCTTTATCGAGTATTTCTTTAAGATGGAGCCGATCTTATCCGTTACCCCTTTGACATAAGGCATGTAGGCTGGCTGTCGGTTCACTTCTGGATGTTTGCGTCTGCTTGTCGGCTGCTTCATTTGTCCTTTTACCTGAAACCCGTTGCTTTTTAGTACCTCCTGAACATGGTCCAGCTCTCGCTCTAAATGTTCAGGGTCACACAGATCGTAAGCTCTATTCTTGAGAGATGTCATAACGGACTGCAGGTGTCGGGGATGATGATGCGAGGTACCGTGTAAGTACCTATCCGTGTGAGTCGGTTTGCGGTACACACAGTGTGCCAAGGACCCATCCAATCTCACGGTCACTTTCACGTCTAAGAAGGACAACGACCTCTCCGACTCCAATTCAAATGTGAACCGCATCTTCGTGTGAATGGAGTTAAGATGGTGTACATATTGTTCTACTTCATTACTGTTTCCTTTAACAATACTGAAGATGTCATCCACATATCGCTTCCAAAGTCTGATGGTCTTTGGGCCGAGATTCAGCGCCTTTTTTTCAAAATGTTCCACCCAGATGTTGGCAAGTACGGGGGCTACAGGACTTCCCATTGCGACACCATCAATCTGAAGGTAATGCTGACCTTGGAAAAGGAAGTAATTGCCATCCAAGCAGTGTTCAAGCAGATCAACATAATTTAATGGAAACTCGTTGTCCCTCAGTAGGTCTTTCACGACGTTTAAGCACTCTTTTATTGGAACGTTGGTAAAAAGCGACTCCACGTCAAAGCTTACCATGACCTCATCAGGTTCCAATTTTATATCTTTCAAAATATCTATAAAGTGCCGTGAGTTTTTTACAAAAGACGATGTTTTACCTACCAATGGTTGTAATACGGACGCTACGTGCTTTGCAAGATCGTAAGTAGGAGAAGCAATTTGACTTACAATGGGCCGCAACGGCACGTTGGCCTTGTGTATTTTAGGCAGACCATACAATTTTGGTGGCTGATGTGTTTTTGGCGTATACAGTTGTTTGTACTCGTCTTCTGAAAACAGGTCCTCGTAATTCCGGATTAGAGTTCGTATTTTTCGCGTCACTCTGGCCGTAGGGTTGTATGATACCGGTTTATAAACCTCGTTATCACTTAACAGTTCGAGTATTTTTCTTTGGTAATCAGTTGTGTTCATCACTACGGTGGCGTTTCCCTTGTCGGCCTTAAGCACTAAAATATCCCGGTTATCCCGAATGTTATTCAGCGCTTGACGCTCTTTCCTAGTGATGTTACTAGTCGGAAGCCTTGCTTTACGTAAGATCACCGCAACGTCCTGTCTAAGGATATCAGCATCGCCGGGCGGTACCTTATAACGCGCAATAGATTCCTCAACACTACTAATTACGGTCTCAATCGGTATTCGCTTAGGTGTTGGAGCAAAATTCATACCTTTGGCCAAGATACTTACAGTAGTTTCATCCAAACTCACATTCGACAAATTCACAACTACGTCTGCTTGCTCGGGTACAACATTTGACATTTTCTTTTCCGCATACCGCCGATTATACTCTTTCGAGAACTTTCGCTCAAAGTTTGCAGTGCTTAAATCAAAGGTGCGACTTGCTTGTAAAAATGTAACCCGATCACACAAATCATAGTCCGCTTGAGTTAGATCATTACCACACTTTAATTGTAACGCATATAACTCCCTCTGTATACATCCCAGTTCACTGTGTTTGTTTCGAATTAATTGTCTCAAAAGGCGTACACTCGCGTTTGTTAGAATTCTACGTGAAAATGCGATATCACTACGCGGTTTTATTCGAACACACGAAGGTAATAAGTTCCAATCACGACACTTCACGAGAAATATCAACGATGTTTCCACTCGCGCTCGTTTTTTACGTAAAAATTCTAGATGACGCACTTGTTTTGCAATTTCCGGCCCGTAGCGGTTTGCTATACTAACTTTTAAACTATCGCGTTGCATACTATCAGTATATTTGTTAATAACGGGGCTAAACGCGGTTATTCCACATACCTTTGGTGCCTGACGTTTCGACCAGGTTGCACCGGCCGTGGTCACAGGCTGACTGGCTCAGCGGCGCACGCCCTCCGTCGTCGAGTACGCGTGGTAGAAGTTTCTCCATCCACCCGCACATCTTCGTTATTCTTGATGTTACTTTTTCTCCACGTACCGTCACACACTACACTCACGGTGTATTATTCTGTCCTATTCTGTAAGCTAACCGACGCGCGCCTATTCTGATGTTTACCCGACTGTGCACAAAAGCGAGATTTTATGTTACTAATCACTGGATTCCACGCTCCTGATAATTTAAACCCCTCTTCCCGATTGAATGTTTCATGTTTTTTAATCTCAATCGCTTCACGTACAACTCTTGCATAATAGTGCCGTTCAGTAGAGAGGACTTGCGTGTGATGAAATTCAATCCAATGATTAGTGCCTGCTTCAAGTAAATGTTCTGCGATCGCGGATTTACTGGTGTTGCATTTCTTTACAGCTGCGATATGTTCCTTGACCCTTTCAGCTATAGTACGCTTCGTTTGGCCTATATACGAACTACCGCAGCTGCAATCCACCTTATAAACACCTGGGGTTTGTAACGGAACTACATCCTTTGGCGAACCCACGATGTTGTGAACCTTTATGCCGGGTGTATAAATTGTCTTTATCGAGTATTTCTTTAAGATGGAGCCGATCTTATCCGTTACCCCTTTGACATAAGGCATGTAGGCTGGCTGTCGGTTCACTTCTGGATGTTTGCGTCTGCTTGTCGGCTGCTTCATTTGTCCTTTTACCTGAAACCCGTTGCTTTTTAGTACCTCCTGAACATGGTCCAGCTCTCGCTCTAAATGTTCAGGGTCACACAGATCGTAAGCTCTATTCTTGAGAGATGTCATAACGGACTGCAGGTGTCGGGGATGATGATGCGAGGTACCGTGTAAGTACCTATCCGTGTGAGTCGGTTTGCGGTACACACAGTGTGCCAAGGACCCATCCAATCTCACGGTCACTTTCACGTCTAAGAAGGACAACGACCTCTCCGACTCCAATTCAAATGTGAACCGCATCTTCGTGTGAATGGAGTTAAGATGGTGTACATATTGTTCTACTTCATTACTGTTTCCTTTAACAATACTGAAGATGTCATCCACATATCGCTTCCAAAGTCTGATGGTCTTTGGGCCGAGATTCAGCGCCTTTTTTTCAAAATGTTCCACCCAGATGTTGGCAAGTACGGGGGCTACAGGACTTCCCATTGCGACACCATCAATCTGAAGGTAATGCTGACCTTGGAAAAGGAAGTAATTGCCATCCAAGCAGTGTTCAAGCAGATCAACATAATTTAATGGAAACTCGTTGTCCCTCAGTAGGTCTTTCACGACGTTTAAGCACTCTTTTATTGGAACGTTGGTAAAAAGCGACTCCACGTCAAAGCTTACCATGACCTCATCAGGTTCCAATTTTATATCTTTCAAAATATCTATAAAGTGCCGTGAGTTTTTTACAAAAGACGATGTTTTACCTACCAATGGTTGTAATACGGACGCTACGTGCTTTGCAAGATCGTAAGTAGGAGAAGCAATTTGACTTACAATGGGCCGCAACGGCACGTTGGCCTTGTGTATTTTAGGCAGACCATACAATTTTGGTGGCTGATGTGTTTTTGGCGTATACAGTTGTTTGTACTCGTCTTCTGAAAACAGGTCCTCGTAATTCCGGATTAGAGTTCGTATTTTTCGCGTCACTCTGGCCGTAGGGTTGTATGATACCGGTTTATAAACCTCGTTATCACTTAACAGTTCGAGTATTTTTCTTTGGTAATCAGTTGTGTTCATCACTACGGTGGCGTTTCCCTTGTCGGCCTTAAGCACTAAAATATCCCGGTTATCCCGAATGTTATTCAGCGCTTGACGCTCTTTCCTAGTGATGTTACTAGTCGGAAGCCTTGCTTTACGTAAGATCACCGCAACGTCCTGTCTAAGGATATCAGCATCGCCGGGCGGTACCTTATAACGCGCAATAGATTCCTCAACACTACTAATTACGGTCTCAATCGGTATTCGCTTAGGTGTTGGAGCAAAATTCATACCTTTGGCCAAGATACTTACAGTAGTTTCATCCAAACTCACATTCGACAAATTCACAACTACGTCTGCTTGCTCGGGTACAACATTTGACATTTTCTTTTCCGCATACCGCCGATTATACTCTTTCGAGAACTTTCGCTCAAAGTTTGCAGTGCTTAAATCAAAGGTGCGACTTGCTTGTAAAAATGTAACCCGATCACACAAATCATAGTCCGCTTGAGTTAGATCATTACCACACTTTAATTGTAACGCATATAACTCCCTCTGTATACATCCCAGTTCACTGTGTTTGTTTCGAATTAATTGTCTCAAAAGGCGTACACTCGCGTTTGTTAGAATTCTACGTGAAAATGCGATATCACTACGCGGTTTTATTCGAACACACGAAGGTAATAAGTTCCAATCACGACACTTCACGAGAAATATCAACGATGTTTCCACTCGCGCTCGTTTTTTACGTAAAAATTCTAGATGACGCACTTGTTTTGCAATTTCCGGCCCGTAGCGGTTTGCTATACTAACTTTTAAACTATCGCGTTGCATACTATCAGTATATTTGTTAATAACGGGGCTAAACGCGGTTATTCCACATACCTTTGGTGCCTGACGTTTCGACCAGGTTGCACCGGCCGTGGTCACAGGCTGACTGGCTCAGCGGCGCACGCCCTCCGTCGTCGAGTACGCGTGGTAGAAGTTTCTCCATCCACCCGCACATCTTCGTTATTCTTGATGTTACTTTTTCTCCACGTACCGTCACACACTACACTCACGGTGTATTATTCTGTCCTATTCTGTAAGCTAACCGACGCGCGCCTATTCTGATGTTTACCCGACTGTGCACAAAAGCGAGATTTTATGTTACTAATCACTGGATTCCACGCTCCTGATAATTTAAACCCCTCTTCCCGATTGAATGTTTCATGTTTTTTAATCTCAATCGCTTCACGTACAACTCTTGCATAATAGTGCCGTTCAGTAGAGAGGACTTGCGTGTGATGAAATTCAATCCAATGATTAGTGCCTGCTTCAAGTAAATGTTCTGCGATCGCGGATTTACTGGTGTTGCATTTCTTTACAGCTGCGATATGTTCCTTGACCCTTTCAGCTATAGTACGCTTCGTTTGGCCTATATACGAACTACCGCAGCTGCAATCCACCTTATAAACACCTGGGGTTTGTAACGGAACTACATCCTTTGGCGAACCCACGATGTTGTGAACCTTTATGCCGGGTGTATAAATTGTCTTTATCGAGTATTTCTTTAAGATGGAGCCGATCTTATCCGTTACCCCTTTGACATAAGGCATGTAGGCTGGCTGTCGGTTCACTTCTGGATGTTTGCGTCTGCTTGTCGGCTGCTTCATTTGTCCTTTTACCTGAAACCCGTTGCTTTTTAGTACCTCCTGAACATGGTCCAGCTCTCGCTCTAAATGTTCAGGGTCACACAGATCGTAAGCTCTATTCTTGAGAGATGTCATAACGGACTGCAGGAGTCGGGGATGATGATGCGAGGTACCGTGTAAGTACCTATCCGTGTGAGTCGGTTTGCGGTACACACAGTGTGCCAAGGACCCATCCAATCTCACGGTCACTTTCACGTCTAAGAAGAACAACGACCTCTCCGACTCCAATTCAAATGTGAACCGCATCTTCGTGTGAATGGAGTTAAGATGGTGTACATATTGTTCTACTTCATTACTGTTTCCTTTAACAATACTGAAGATGTCATCCACATATCGCTTCCAAAGTCTGATGGTCTTTGGGCCGAGATTCAGCGCCTTTTTTTCAAAATGTTCCACCCAGATGTTGGCAAGTACGGGGGCTACAGGACTTCCCATTGCGACACCATCAATCTGAAGGTAATGCTGACCTTGGAAAAGGAAGTAATTGCCATCCAAGCAGTGTTCAAGCAGATCAACATAATTTAATGGAAACTCGTTGTCCCTCAGTAGGTCTTTCACGACGTTTAAGCACTCTTTTATTGGAACGTTGGTAAAAAGCGACTCCACGTCAAAGCTTACCATGACCTCATCAGGTTCCAATTTTATATCTTTCAAAATATCTATAAAGTGCCGTGAGTTTTTTACAAAAGACGATGTTTTACCTACCAATGGTTGTAATACGGACGCTACGTGCTTTGCAAGATCGTAAGTAGGAGAAGCAATTTGACTTACAATGGGCCGCAACGGCACGTTGGCCTTGTGTATTTTAGGCAGACCATACAATTTTGGTGGCTGATGTGTTTTTGGCGTATACAGTTGTTTGTACTCGTCTTCTGAAAACAGGTCCTCGTAATTCCGGATTAGAGTTCGTATTTTTCGCGTCACTCTGGCCGTAGGGTTGTATGATACCGGTTTATAAACCTCGTTATCACTTAACAGTTCGAGTATTTTTCTTTGGTAATCAGTTGTGTTCATCACTACGGTGGCGTTTCCCTTGTCGGCCTTAAGCACTAAAATATCCCGGTTATCCCGAATGTTATTCAGCGCTTGACGCTCTTTCCTAGTGATGTTACTAGTCGGAAGCCTTGCTTTACGTAAGATCACCGCAACGTCCTGTCTAAGGATATCAGCATCGCCGGGCGGTACCTTATAACGCGCAATAGATTCCTCAACACTACTAATTACGGTCTCAATCGGTATTCGCTTAGGTGTTGGAGCAAAATTCATACCTTTGGCCAAGATACTTACAGTAGTTTCATCCAAACTCACATTCGACAAATTCACAACTACGTCTGCTTGCTCGGGTACAACATTTGACATTTTCTTTTCCGCATACCGCCGATTATACTCTTTCGAGAACTTTCGCTCAAAGTTTGCAGTGCTTAAATCAAAGGTGCGACTTGCTTGTAAAAATGTAACCCGATCACACAAATCATAGTCCGCTTGAGTTAGATCATTACCACACTTTAATTGTAACGCATATAACTCCCTCTGTATACATCCCAGTTCACTGTGTTTGTTTCGAATTAATTGTCTCAAAAGGCGTACACTCGCGTTTGTTAGAATTCTACGTGAAAATGCGATATCACTACGCGGTTTTATTCGAACACACGAAGGTAATAAGTTCCAATCACGACACTTCACGAGAAATATCAACGATGTTTCCACTCGCGCTCGTTTTTTACGTAAAAATTCTAGATGACGCACTTGTTTTGCAATTTCCGGCCCGTAGCGGTTTGCTATACTAACTTTTAAACTATCGCGTTGCATACTATCAGTATATTTGTTAATAACGGGGCTAAACGCGGTTATTCCACATACCTTTGGTGCCTGACGTTTCGACCAGGTTGCACCGGCCGTGGTCACAGGCTGACTGGCTCAGCGGCGCACGCCCTCCGTCGTCGAGTACGCGTGGTAGAAGTTTCTCCATCCACCCGCACATCTTCGTTATTCTTGATGTTACTTTTTCTCCACGTACCGTCACACACTACACTCACGGTGTATTATTCTGTCCTATTCTGTAAGCTAACCGACGCGCGCCTATTCTGATGTTTACCCGACTGTGCACAAAAGCGAGATTTTATGTTACTAATCACTGGATTCCACGCTCCTGATAATTTAAACCCCTCTTCCCGATTGAATGTTTCATGTTTTTTAATCTCAATCGCTTCACGTACAACTCTTGCATAATAGTGCCGTTCAGTAGAGAGGACTTGCGTGTGATGAAATTCAATCCAATGATTAGTGCCTGCTTCAAGTAAATGTTCTGCGATCGCGGATTTACTGGTGTTGCATTTCTTTACAGCTGCGATATGTTCCTTGACCCTTTCAGCTATAGTACGCTTCGTTTGGCCTATATACGAACTACCGCAGCTGCAATCCACCTTATAAACACCTGGGGTTTGTAACGGAACTACATCCTTTGGCGAACCCACGATGTTGTGAACCTTTATGCCGGGTGTATAAATTGTCTTTATCGAGTATTTCTTTAAGATGGAGCCGATCTTATCCGTTACCCCTTTGACATAAGGCATGTAGGCTGGCTGTCGGTTCACTTCTGGATGTTTGCGTCTGCTTGTCGGCTGCTTCATTTGTCCTTTTACCTGAAACCCGTTGCTTTTTAGTACCTCCTGAACATGGTCCAGCTCTCGCTCTAAATGTTCAGGGTCACACAGATCGTAAGCTCTATTCTTGAGAGATGTCATAACGGACTGCAGGAGTCGGGGATGATGATGCGAGGTACCGTGTAAGTACCTATCCGTGTGAGTCGGTTTGCGGTACACACAGTGTGCCAAGGACCCATCCAATCTCACGGTCACTTTCACGTCTAAGAAGAACAACGACCTCTCCGACTCCAATTCAAATGTGAACCGCATCTTCGTGTGAATGGAGTTAAGATGGTGTACATATTGTTCTACTTCATTACTGTTTCCTTTAACAATACTGAAGATGTCATCCACATATCGCTTCCAAAGTCTGATGGTCTTTGGGCCGAGATTCAGCGCCTTTTTTTCAAAATGTTCCACCCAGATGTTGGCAAGTACGGGGGCTACAGGACTTCCCATTGCGACACCATCAATCTGAAGGTAATGCTGACCTTGGAAAAGGAAGTAATTGCCATCCAAGCAGTGTTCAAGCAGATCAACATAATTTAATGGAAACTCGTTGTCCCTCAGTAGGTCTTTCACGACGTTTAAGCACTCTTTTATTGGAACGTTGGTAAAAAGCGACTCCACGTCAAAGCTTACCATGACCTCATCAGGTTCCAATTTTATATCTTTCAAAATATCTATAAAGTGCCGTGAGTTTTTTACAAAAGACGATGTTTTACCTACCAATGGTTGTAATACGGACGCTACGTGCTTTGCAAGATCGTAAGTAGGAGAAGCAATTTGACTTACAATGGGCCGCAACGGCACGTTGGCCTTGTGTATTTTAGGCAGACCATACAATTTTGGTGGCTGATGTGTTTTTGGCGTATACAGTTGTTTGTACTCGTCTTCTGAAAACAGGTCCTCGTAATTCCGGATTAGAGTTCGTATTTTTCGCGTCACTCTGGCCGTAGGGTTGTATGATACCGGTTTATAAACCTCGTTATCACTTAACAGTTCGAGTATTTTTCTTTGGTAATCAGTTGTGTTCATCACTACGGTGGCGTTTCCCTTGTCGGCCTTAAGCACTAAAATATCCCGGTTATCCCGAATGTTATTCAGCGCTTGACGCTCTTTCCTAGTGATGTTACTAGTCGGAAGCCTTGCTTTACGTAAGATCACCGCAACGTCCTGTCTAAGGATATCAGCATCGCCGGGCGGTACCTTATAACGCGCAATAGATTCCTCAACACTACTAATTACGGTCTCAATCGGTATTCGCTTAGGTGTTGGAGCAAAATTCATACCTTTGGCCAAGATACTTACAGTAGTTTCATCCAAACTCACATTCGACAAATTCACAACTACGTCTGCTTGCTCGGGTACAACATTTGACATTTTCTTTTCCGCATACCGCCGATTATACTCTTTCGAGAACTTTCGCTCAAAGTTTGCAGTGCTTAAATCAAAGGTGCGACTTGCTTGTAAAAATGTAACCCGATCACACAAATCATAGTCCGCTTGAGTTAGATCATTACCACACTTTAATTGTAACGCATATAACTCCCTCTGTATACATCCTAGTTCACTGTGCAAGGCCAACGTGCCGTTGCGGCCCATTGTAAGTCAAATTGCTTCTCCTACTTACGATCTTGCAAAGCACGTAGCGTCCGTATTACAACCATTGGTAGGTAAAACATCGTCTTTTGTAAAAAACTCACGGCACTTTATAGATATTTTGAAAGATATAAAATTGGAACCTGATGAGGTCATGGTAAGCTTTGACGTGGAGTCGCTTTTTACCAACGTTCCAATAAAAGAGTGCTTAAACGTCGTGAAAGACCTACTGAGGGACAACGAGTTTCCATTAAATTATGTTGATCTGCTTGAACACTGCTTGGATGGCAATTACTTCCTTTTCCAAGGTCAGCATTACCTTCAGATTTATGGTGTCGCAATGGCAAGTCCTGTAGCCCCCGTACTTGCCAACATCTGGATGGAACATTTTGAAAAAAAGGCGCTGAATCTCGGCCCAAAGACCATCAGACTTTGGAAGCGATATGTGGATGACATCTTCAGTATTGTTAAAGGAAACAGTAATGAAGTAGAACAATATGTACACCATCTTAACTCCATTCACACGAAGATGCGGTTCACATTTGAATTGGAGTCGGAGAGGTCGTTGTCCTTCTTAGACGTGAAAGTGACCGTGAGATTGGATGGGTCCTTGGCACACTGTGTGTACCGCAAACCGACTCACACGGATAGGTACTTACACGGTACCTCGCATCATCATCCCCGACACCTGCAGTCCGTTATGACATCTCTCAAGAATAGAGCTTACGATCTGTGTGACCCTGAACATTTAGAGCGAGAGCTGGACCATGTTCAGGAGGTACTAAAAAGCAACGGGTATCAGGTAAAAGGACAAATGAAGCAGCCGACAAGCAGACGCAAACATCCAGAAGTGAACCGACAGCCAGCCTACATGCCTTATGTCAAAGGGGTAACGGATAAGATCGGCTCCATCTTAAAGAAATACTCGATAAAGACAATTTATACACCCGGCATAAAGGTTCACAACATCGTGGGTTCGCCAAAGGATGTAGTTCCGTTACAAACCCCAGGTGTTTATAAGGTGGATTGCAGCTGCGGTAGTTCGTATATAGGCCAAACGAAGCGTACTATAGCTGAAAGGGTCAAGGAACATATCGCAGCTGTAAAGAAATGCAACACCAGTAAATCCGCGATCGCAGAACATTTACTTGAAGCAGGCACTAATCATTGGATTGAATTTCATCACACGCAAGTCCTCTCTACTGAACGGCACTATTATGCAAGAGTTGTACGTGAAGCGATTGAGATTAAAAAACATGAAACATTCAATCGGGAAGAGGGGTTTAAATTATCAGGAGCGTGGAATCCAGTGATTAGTAACATAAAATCTCGCTTTTGTGCACAGTCGGGTAAACATCAGAATAGGCGCGCGTCGGTTAGCTTACAGAATAGGGACACCGTGAGTGTAGTGTGTGACGGTACGTGGAGAAAAAGTAACATCAAGAATAACGAAGATGTGCGGGTGGATGGAGAAACTTCTACCACGCGTACTCGACGACGGAGGGCGTGCGCCGCTGAGCCAGTCAGCCTGTGACCACGGCCGGTGCAACCTGGTCGAAACGTCAGGCACCAAAGGTATGTGGAATAACCGCGTTTAGCCCCGTTATTAACAAATATACTGATAGTATGCAACGCGATAGTTTAAAAGTTAGTAAATAAATATCCATCACGCCTTATCCCCGAAGGGGTGGCAGAGGCATATTATATGCCCACTTTTCACCGTGTGGATTCCTGTCCCACGTAATAGGTGGTGAGCCCATTGCCGTGTTAAAATAGACAGACGCAGGTTGTGGCTACCTGCTGTTGAAATTTTTAAGCCGCCCATAAGGCCTTCAACCAGGCTTAACGACTGCCATTTTACTGGCAACCGGGACCAACAGCTTAACGTGCCTTCCTTTATATATGTATTGTTTTTAGTATTTTTCAGTTAAAATATATTATCTTCTTGTAGTTATATTATGTATCTAATATATAATGTATATTGTTATAATTAGTACGCCACGATGCTACCACTCAATACCTGCTACCAAATTTCTCAATCCAAAGGTTGCCTGGTAGAAATCGCTTTATGCGATAAGGCCGCCCGTTGTACTATTCCCCTAACTTACAATCTCAATGTACAATTGTATTTTCCGTCGTACAATAAAGTGTAAATAAATAATTAAATCAATATAACCATACTACTGTGAAACTAAATGTGGCGAAGACCGAGTACTTGGCACTAAACTCGACAGATCCCACATCTGTCCGCATAGGCGGTGATTTGGTCGAGCGCACGGACCAGGTTAAAAACCTGGGATCTGTTTTTCACACGTCCAGTGACATCGATTGCGATGTCAAGTCACGCATTGCTGCCGCGTGGGCCAAATGGCGGGAGATGACCGGTGTCATTTGTGATCCTAAAATGCCGATCCGGATGAAGGGACAGGTCTACAAAACCATTATTAGACCTGTCCTTTTACATGGCAGTGAGACGTGGCCGATATTGGAGCGACACAAGCAGGAGCTGCGTGTCACGGAAATGAAGATGCTGCGGTGGATGTGTGGAGTCACGCGGATGGACCGCGTGAGGAACTCTCGCATCCGCGGCAGCCTTCACGTCCGTGACATTGCAGACAAGTTGCAAGAGTGTCGCCTTCGTTGGTATGGTCACGTCTTGCGGCAACCGCCGGGCTACGTAGGTAACAAATGTCTGGCCATGTCAGCCCCGCCGGATCCCGGTAAGAGGGGAAGACCCAAGAAGTGCTGGCTTGACGTCGTAAGGGATGACATGCGTGCCAATGGTCTCACCACAGGGGATGCCGACGACCGTGCGAAGTGGAGGAGAAAATGTAGGAAAGCGGACCCCGGGCGTCGCGAGACGCAACTGGGACAGACGCTCGGATGATGATGAACCATACTACAGATATATGCTCGACCCAGTTCTCGAAAATTATCATGTCTCATTATACTGCAATTGATCAATTATCAAGAACAGAAATGTTGTCGCCAATACGATTAACATACAATCAACAAGTTCACAAACAAATTGGAAATACTTATTATAAAATACATAAAAATTGTACTTACTATTTACGATAAGAATCACATATTAAAATTGTTCTAAATTTAATTTTTTGGAAATGTATTTATTTTAAATTTAAGTTAAATACAAATTAACATGAAAAACATTAATCTTCTTAGACTTGGTACTAATTAACGATATCACAAAAATAGGAGATGAAGAATAAGAGATCACAGATGAAAGTTTTGATATGTGATAAAAAAAAAATACGTCATAATTTTGGACGCGTAAGCAAGTAATTTGAAAATATAAGGAAATTGCGAAAAGATTAGTCGTCATCACAGGAGACCGAAGAGCTGGCAGCTACCTCGGACAAAAAATTTAGTCTAGCTATTCAAAGGGGGAACGCTGCCAGTATCTTCGGAACCTTGCCTAAAGGGACCTCTTTTAATAATATTAATTTTAGGGTGTAAGGGGCCCCACCAAGATCTTCGGGGCCCAAGTCAACCTCCCGTGCCAGTGCGTGCACCTGCTGATTAACGGACGAGGCTCTGGCGCTGGCTTTCCCCTCTGGGGTTGGGAGGTCTAAGGGCGTCGCTCCCATAAAAGCCACCCGCCGAAACAAAAATGAAAAGAAGTAAAAGGAATGCTGCTAGGGATAGGGCGCCGCCGCAAAACGGCGCGCAGGAGCCCCGCCCGACTCCTGTGGCAAGTGGGCTAGGGCTGCCGTGTGTCGGGCCAGCACGGCTAAAGAAGTTAGCCCCAACCCGAATCCGCTTCGCATCTTGGAACATTGGCACGCTGACTGGGCGTGCGGTAGAGTTGGCCGAAGTACTCTCCAGGCGGAGGGTGGACGTGGCGTTCCTGCAGGAGACTCGGTGGAAGGGCAACAGAGCCCGGCCTTTGCAGAAAGGCTACAAGCTGTACTACACGGGTGCGCCTGGTGGGGAGAACGGGGTGGCCGTGGTGCTCTCCGAAGGGCTGCAGAGCGGCATCTTGGAGGTGAAACGCTGTAGCGACCGGCTTTTGATCGTGAGGGTGCTTATCTATGGGATTATTACCCACCTGATAAGTGCCTACGCGCCACAGGCCGGTTGTAGCGACGCCGATAAGATGTCGTTTTGGGGCCAACTCGAGGGATTGCTTCGGAGCATTCCGTTGTCACAGGGAATCGTTTTGGGCGGCGACCTAAACGGTCATGTGGGTGAGAGGTGTGAGGAGTTTGAACGTGTTCATGGTGGTTTTGGATACGGCACCCGCAACACTGAAGGAGAAACTATCCTCAGAACGTGTGCGGCTGCCGATCTGGCCATTGTGAACACGTATTTCAAAAAGAAATCCGAACATCTCATCACCTACAAGAGCGGGAGGCGTACAACTCAGATCGATTTCCTACTCACTAGGCGACACAGCATCGGCAAGGTGGCCAACTGCAAGGTCATACCCGGTGAGAGTCTTACTGCACAACACCGTCTCCTTGTCATGGACCTCTGCGTGAAGCCTAAAGGCAAACGCATCGAGCGGTGCCAGCGCCGCATCAGATGGTGGCTGCTTGATGAAACTAGGTCCCAGGAGTTCGTCTCAGCTGTCGGTGACAAGTGCACCGACACTGAAGGCGAACCAGTTCAAGATTACTGGGACAAAGTTCAGGCGGCCATCCTTGGAGCGGCGAATGTGGTGCTCGGTGAGTCTAAGGGTGGACGCAAATGTGACAAGGAAACTTGGTGGTGGAACGACGCAGTCCTGAGGGAGACCAGGGAGAAAAGCGCCCTCTTTAAAAAGTGGCAAGCGACCGGATCTCCCGAAGACCGCGACGCGTATAGGGCTGCCAAGCGCGCCACAAAGAGAGCTGTAGCCAGAGCCAGACGAGACCACTTACAACCTTTGTATGATAAGCTGGAATCGTCTGAGGGGCAAAAGCTCATCTATAAGCTGGCGCGCTCCAGGGTCAAAGCGGCACAGGATATATCCAAGTGTCGCTGTGTAAAAGACCCTGAGGGCAACCTGTTAAGCGAAGACCTCGCGGTAAAGGAGAGATGGCGCTCGTACTTCCACGAGCTGCTTAATAAGCAGCATAAAGAGGTGCAGCCTCTGGACCTCCCTCCGAATCAGGGACTAGTGCCACCGGTAACGCCTGGAGAAGTCCTGACTGCGCTTCGCCGCATGAAGAATCGGAAAGCTGTCGGACCCGATGGAGTCCCCATCGAAGCCTGGAAGGCGATGGGTCCTCGCGGTGTGGGCATCTTAGTAAACCTTTTTAACCGCATACTCCTCAGCGGGCAGATCCCAAACCAATGGAGACTGAGTATTATTACTCCAGTCTTCAAAGGTAAGGGGTCAGTGCAGGAGTGCGGGAGCTACCGCGGTATTAAGGTGATGTCCCACACCATGAAGGAGGATTATAGACTCTCGGATCCGGCAGGAGTGTACTCTCTCGGAGTGTCAATATGGGTTTCGCCCTGGTCATGGGACCACGGACCCTGTTTTTGCCCTGAGGGTTGTCGCAGAGAAATACAGGTCGAAGAACACGCCTCTGCACTGTTTGTTTCTAGATATGCAGAAGGCCTTCGACTGTGTTCCTCGTCCGAGGTTCTGGTGGGCACGATATTGGAGCGACACAAGCAGGAGCTGCGTGTCACGGAAATGAAGATGCTGCGGTGGATGTGTGGAGTCACGCGGATGGACCGCGTGAGGAACTCTCGCATCCGCGGCAGCCTTCACGTCCGTGACATTGCAGACAAGTTGCAAGAGTGTCGCCTTCGTTGGTATGGTCACGTCTTGCGGCAACCGCCGGGCTACGTAGGTAACAAATGTCTGGCCATGTCCGCCCCGCCGGGTCCCGGTAAGAGGGGAAGACCCAAGAAGTGCTGGCTTGACGTTGTAAGGGATGACATGCGTGCCAATGGTCTCACCACAGGGGATGCCGACGACCGTGCGAAGTGGAGGAGAAAATGTAGGAAAGCGGACCCCGGGCGTCGCGAGACGCAACTGGGACAGACGCTCGGATGATGATGACCTCTTTTAATAATATATTTTAGTTATGTATCATATTTTTAAGGTTATATTTAATGTTAATATTTTTAAGGTTATATTTAAGTTGATATTATAAATATGATAGCGTTTATATGTACTTATGAATATGAAAATATTAATTTTATACCTGTTAATAATCAGCAATAGCATTATTACAGATTAAGATTTTGGTATTTTAGTAAATCACTATCAGTATGCTCAATAACAGTATCACAAAAACTAATATCTTCATTGAGATAAGAAATAACTGAGACTTTATTACTTTAAAGTAAAAAAGAAGAAATCATATAAGTAAGTAGTTGCTGGATGCATAATTCTATAGTTATTATTCCTTTATTAAATTCGGCGACTGTGGTATTAATATGAAAATCAATATTACAGGTTTCTTTTTTTGCCGTTATACTAGTATTAGACCGTGTTTTGAGATTGGATAACTAAAGTTTATTGAAATTCCAACCTACCATGAAGAAATATAGTAAATAATTAATTAGCAAAATTATTATAGCTACAGGTAGAATTTGTATTTTTGCTTTTTTTTATTTAGTACTAGCTGTCCCGGCGGACTTCCTACCGCCTTAAAATTAATACATTTTGTTTTTAGTTATTAACTGAGTTTTAAAGCAGGAAAAGCAGCTTCTCTCTCTGTAGCTCTGAGGAATTGTTTGATATGATGCCTATTACTACTTCTAATAATCGCACCGCATCCGGAGCGCTCGCATACGATTAGGTCCGACAGCGGGTTTCTTCCGCGTACGTTTAGATTGTGGAATGAGCTCCCGGTTTTCCCGAAGATCTACAGTATGGGGTTCTTCAAAAGGGGTCTTAGAAGATTTCTACAGGGTCAGCAGAGCGAGTATTGCAAACTTCCAAAGGCTAAGGTGACCACTTTCCATCAGGTGTATGCTTGTCTGCCATCTCAGTGGTATAAAAAGAGCTTCATATGAGTTCTTCCAAAGGAGTTTACGATTTTTTTGTGTGACAACATTCGCCACTTCAGTGGTATACAAAAATAACAAAATCCTTGTAATGAATCTACAGTTGGTGTTTGTCTTGTACAGCAATTTAGGCGACATACCGAAAGCAGCGCCGTATCGGTACCCGGTGGTGTAATTGTATTTTAAAACAATTCAGTAACCCAATAAAATATATACACAAAATTTAATTTAAATCGGTCCTGTCGTATAGGCATTTGGTGACAAACGCATGTTTTCGGTTTTTTTCGGCCACCAACTGACACAATATTTTTTTATTTCTTTAAACTTTTTATTTCTGAAACAGAACTATTTTGTATTCCAACCAACCCGACCAAAGATATCGGGACCTCATACTATAGCCCTATGAAACACATAGATAAATGTTTGACAACCAAGTGACTCTATTTTTAAATTTCTATACAAAAAACAAAAGAGACTCAAAGAACATCAAAATTTTACAGACTGGAACATTTTGTATTGAAAAAAATAATGGTCATATTTAGTTTTTGCTATATTTATTATGTTTATTTCTAACCGTTTAAACCTACCCTGAACCTTTACCAACATTTCATGACCAAAATTAGCCAATTCGGTCCGTCCATACTCGAGTTTTAGCGTAACTAACGCACATCAATTCATTTTTATATATAAGAAGATATATTTTTGGTGTAGCTTTTGTACTTTCCGAGATATCTGATTTTTGTCACGGCCTATATTGCGGGGCAATTCCTTGTACTGTAAAAACGTCAGCTTGATCCCTGTTTACGATGTCTACTCTTTTTGTTCACAATCAACTTTTAAACTATTAAACTGATTATTTTACTGGTTACACCAATAGATACAGTGATTTATAAAGGCATATAATTTATAAAAAAAAATATAAAAATTTGGTTGAAGTATACAAAGTGACCAATAGTTGACAACTTTCATCAAAAACGCTGTCTATTGTAATCCCTGTAACAGAACAATGTACAACGACATTATTGTTTTCTTTTATTTTTTTTAGGTCTACGCCATGGTAGCATATGGATAGCTTACTATTCTCATAGGAATAGGTACTGGTAAACTTCGCCAAGAGAGCGAAACTGTGGGCACCAGGTAATATTTAAATATTTAGGAAACTTAAGAAATCTCTTTATATCAACAAAAGAATTATAATCAAAATATGCTTTGATGCAACTAAATACAGATTTTGTCTTTTATTCCCTCTACCGATAGAGCGCAGTTTTTCGGGATCAATAGTTTACTAAAGCCTACGTCGGAGTCTACTCATATGATGCTAAGTTTCATTTAAATTGGATAAGTAGTTTCGACGTCGACGAGCAAACGTCGTGTACGTTTGCTCTTTTTTGATACAGACAAAATAAACAATTAAGACAAATAAAATAATGTACGACATTTGTTAAAAAAATTAAAATTTTATAAAACAATATAAAATACTCTACAAAAGAAATTTACTAAATACCTCTAACGTACAGAAATTCGACTTTAAATAAATGAATAATAAATAAATATCGTTGGGACAACTCACACAACACCATCCGATTCCAAACTAAGCAGAGCTTGTACTAAGGTAACCAGATAACTGATAAACATACTTATATATTTCTAAATACATGCATATCTTATCTTATATATATAAATCTTGGTTGTCATGTTGCGTCCTATATAGCGATTTTTACCAATGATACGGCGTCCGACCGACTTGTTGCGTCCGGTATACGGACGCAAGATTAACTAGCCCTGATTTTTACACATTGGACACTATATCACGTCTAGAATCAATGGACAAATTTGGAGGCCGCCACCACGGAGCGTATATTTTGCGCCGTATATTGCATGTTTCATTTGCAGATTTAAACGCGCCTCATGATTATGTATATATTTCTTTACGCTTAAGACAATTGCTGGCTTGTATGAAATGAACTCAATCTACACATTGGTAAAAAATTAGTTATGTGTGCCATCTTTCTACTGAATATTATATGTATACTAATATTATAAAGCTGAGTTTGTTTGTATGTTAGTTTATTTGGTTGATCTTAGGCACTACAGGTCAGATACGAAAATTATTTTTGTAATTGGATAGCCATTTATTTAGGAAGGCTATAGGCTATATATCATCACGCTACTACCCTGGAGAGCGGAGCGGTAGTCATAAATGTCAAGAAATCGGTCAAATTTTTAAGCTTTTTTTATAGATTTTATATACGCCGGGTTTAATTAGGTGCGTCAGCATATCACGTATACAAATATAATAAAGCTAAAGAATTAGCTTTTTTGTTTGGTTGAACTCGCTAATCTCAAGAACTACTGATTGGATTAAAAAAAAACGATTTGTGTTAGATAGCCCATTTATCGAGAAAAGCTATAGGCTTTAAAAAATCATACTACTATCCTGAAGAGCGGAGCGGAAATCATAAATATCGACAAATCGGGAATATTTTAAGTATTATTGCAGAATTTATAACTGACGGGATTAAATAGGTGTGACAGGAGTACAAAGTATATCACAGGCGAAGCCTGGGGGTCACCTAGTCTATCTGATAATGAAAATTCAATTTTAAAAATTTAAACGGTAACTAGTATTATCGTTATCCCGACTTCCCGACTCAACCCACAGTACTTTTCTTATAGCATTTGTGGTGAACACAATTAAAATTTCAAATGGTAACCACAAAAAAAATCATATGTGGAGATGGATGTAGGAGATGTAAGTCATAGAGAAGTTTGTTTATTCACAGCTGAAAAACGGTTCGAGGAACACAGTTGAAGGCCTTCTACATGTCCAGGAATAAAATAGACAGTGCAGAGGTGTATTCTTTGTCCTGTATTTCTCCGCGACAACACTGACAAGGGCGAAACCCATATTGACAATCCGAGAGAGGTGTGGGACATCACCTTTATACCGCGGTAGCTTCCGCACTCCTGCACTGACCCCCTACCTTTGAAGACTGGAGTAATAATACTCAGCCTCCATTGGTTTGGGATCTGGCCGCTGAGGTTAAAAAGGTTAAAAAGGTTTACTAAGATGCCTACACCGCGAAGACCCATCGCCTTCCAGGCTTCGATGGAGACTCCATCGGGTCCGACAGCTTTCCGATTCTTCATGTAGCGAAGCGCAGTCAGGACATCTCCAGGCGTTACCGGTGGCACTTGTCCCTGATTCGGAGAAAGATCCGGAATCTGTATTAAGCAGCTCGTAGAAATATGACCGCCATCTCTCCTTTAACGCGAGGTCTTTGCTTAATTGGTTGCCCTTAGGGTCTTTTACATAGCGACGCTTGGATATATCCTGTGCCGCTTTGACCCTGGAGCGCGTCAACTTATAGATAAGCTTCTGCCCCTCAGAAGATTTCAGCTAATCATACAAATGTTGTAAGTGGTTTCGTCTGGCTCTGGCTCTCTTTGTGGCGCGCTTGGTAGCCCTGTACGCGTCGCGGTCTTCGCGAGATCCGGTCGCTTGCCACTTTTTAAAGCGAGCGTTCTTCTCCCTAGTCTCCCCCTGGACTGTGTCGTTCCACCACCAAGATACCTTGTCACATTTGCGACCACCCTTAGACTCGCTGAGCATTGCCTTCGCCGCTACAAGGATAGCTGCCTAAATTCTATTCTAGTACTTTTGAATTGGTTCGCCTTTAGTGTCAGTGCACTTATCACAGTCAGCTGAGACGAACTCCTGGGATCTGGTTTCATTCAGCAGTCACCATCTGATGCGACGCTGGCTCGACATATTTGGCTTTGGGCTTCACGCAGAGATCCATGACAAGGAGACGGTATTGTGCAGTGAGACTCTCTCCGGGTATAACCTTGCAGTTGGCCACCTTGCCGATACTATTTCTCCTAGTGAGTAGGAAATAGATTTGAGTCGCGCGCTTCCCACTCTGGTAGGTGATGAGCGATGGCAAGATCGGCAGCCGCATATGTTCTGAGGATAGGCTCCCTTTCAGTGTTGCGGGTGCCGTATCCAAAACCACCATAAACACGCTCACACTCCACACACCAATCAACCACATGACCGTTCAGATCGCCATCCAAAACTATTCCCTGTGACAACGGAAGGCTTCGAAGTACTCCTTTGAGTTGGCCCCAAAACCATCTTATCGACATCGCTACAACCGATCTGTGGTGCGTAGGCACTTATCAGGTGGGTAATAAACCCATCGATAAGCACCCTCACAATCATATGCCAGTCACTACAGCGTTATACCTCCGTTCTCCCCACCAGGTGCACCCTTGTAGTACAGCTAGTAGCAAAGGCCATGCTCTGTTGCCTTTCCAACGTTTCATCGAGAATGCCACGTCCACCCTACGCATGGAGAGTACCTCGGCCTACTCAATCGCGCGCCTAGTCAGCGTACCAATGTTCCACGTTGCGAAGCGGATACGGATTGGGACACGGCAGCCCTAGCCCACTTGCCACAGGAGTCGGGCGGGGCTCCGGGTCTTCCTATCCCTAGCTACATTTTTGTTTCTTCTTCCCATATTGTTTTGGCAGATAGGCTTTTAAGGAAGCGACTGCCCTTAGACCTCAACCCAAAACGGGAAAGCTGACGTCAGACCCTCGCCACGAACTCGCACGTGAGGTTGACTTGGGCCTCGAAGGTCTTGGTAGGGCCCCTTGCACCCCATATACAGATATTTAGTAATAAAGTTAAAAATTTATTGGGAATAGTGCTTTCATCTTATAGTTGGTAGCCTGCAGCAATCAAGGTCATCATCGATATGCTATTGAACGTTCATATATAGCTATTGAACGTCCGTATACAGCTATTGAGCGTCCGTATATATACATACATACATACATATTGTCACGCCTTTATCCCTGAAGGGGTAGGCAGAGGCATAATAAACGCCCACATTTCACCGTATGCATTTATGTTCCACATAACAGGTGGTGAGCCCATTGCGTCCGTATATGGCTATTGAATGTCCGTATACAGGTATTGGACGTCCGTATACAGGTATTGGACGTCGGTATATGATATGGCTATTGGGCGTCCGTATACAGCTATTGGACGTCCGTATATGAAATGGCTATTGAGCGTCCGTATACAGTTATTGGACGTCCATATATTAAATGGCTATTGAGCGTCCGTAAACAGCTATTGGGCGTCCATATATGGCTTTTGAACGTCCGTACACAGCTATTGGGCTTCCGTACAAAGTATTAAGCTTTACGTCGGTTTCTTGGTACCAAATACCAATATATCATCACAATCGGTATTACGATTGCAAATGCCTAATCCTAAGACGCATAAAAATAACTTATTTACTTCAGTTCTGTGTATTGATTTTCTATTTAACTTTTTAATAAGCTCTCTCATTTTTCGAACCAGTTTTTGCTTTAGGTTAAATAATATTATAAGTTGTCTAAGTATGACGTCATGAAGTACTTGTAAAAGTCTACGTTGAATAAACAATTTTTGATTGATTGATTGATATAGGGTAACTGTCCTAGGTAAGCAAACAAAATAAAATAACATGTAAATGTAATCAATTTGATGCTCAGAATTTTATGGTGTCTCATATTAAAATCTTTAAGCAAAATTTGTACGTAACCGAAGAAGATATTTTGTTTTGATTGCGGTAAAGATTATTTGAGCTATTGCCACAGATGTCATGAGCGGACTGGCAACGTCGCAGTGGTGGACGCCAAATACGCGACTTTGTAGTCTGAAATTCACTCCGATATACAGTGTGGAATATACGCACTGCAGCACTGCAGTATTTATTGAGGAAGCTATATATCATCACGCCACTACACAGGAGAGCGGAGCAGTAATCATAAATGTCAACAAATCGGGGAAACTTTCATATATTTTTGGAAAAGTAATAAGCAACGGGATTAAATGGGTGCCACGGGGTTGGAAGTATGTCACGGACGAAGCCGGGCCGGTTAGCTAGTCATAAATAAAATACACCCAGACACAGAATAAACCATCGTGCTCATCACACAAAGATTTATGATATGTATTGATATAAATTCAGACTGCTAAGTTCAAGAACGATTATTCCATTGAGTTAACAAGTTAAAAAACTTCTATAAGACATGCTGCTGTTAAGATTCATTATCATGTTTTGTTTCAATAGTAGGTAACGTCTACGCCTACGATGCTATCAACCGCTAACCTAACGTTATGTTTAATGAAGTGCTTATGAGATCCGAAACAATTTCCCTTTATAACCCTTGTCTCCTCGACTTCGTGAAATTTATCTCATATTTGCGCTCGCAAGTGATCTTTCACTGAGTAAATTAAACTTTGCGGGTGGCGCGGTCCATTATGGAGGTGACATCTCTCCTGCCTGTCACAACACTTACAATGTAGGTACAGCCCGGGTACGTTCATATCGTGTAATTTACTCGTGAACATTGATGCTTAATTAAATAATTACGAAACCGTGTTTATCTTTTCAGGTGATAACCACGAACGATTTCTTAGCAGATTTATGAAATTACACGTATGTTTTTCTTTTTACATGAAATATGAATCATTGTACAGCGTGTTAGGGTTTGGACTCTGACTTATTACATAAAAATTTTATGGTTTCTATTACTTGTTGTTGTTGTAAATTTCAACAAATTAATATAATAGCTCGATGATATATTTTATTCCAAACCCAACAGTTTGAATTATAACACTATGATATGTTAATCCTTGAAACAATTTTGCCGGCACATGCTCTTTTCCAGGGTTGGGAGGTCAGACGGCAGTTGCTTTTAACAATGCCGAAAATGAAAATTCAAACTATGGATTTTTTTCATGGCTCTTAGTTAAACAGAAGTGGACCACGGGCTCCAAATACAGGTAGGAAGCAATTGGAAATGCATTAAGTTGAATAAGACGAAGTCTTACCAAATTGTTGTTGTTTATGTGAAGGAAGTTTCTCAGGTTGGCCGCGTGCTGTGATAGCGCCAGGCACGCCCTTCACTCCAGGGGGTAAAGGGCATGCGTGTAGCTCGTGGGAAGGTAGTGGTATAAAAACCCAAACCCCCAAAGAAGCGAGATAACACTCGAACCCCACAATGAGACAGGTTAACACTCGAACACCCCCTAAACGAGGCCGCGGAAGCGGACAGATCCGCATCGCCCTACGTTTACTTAAACAAGTTGGCATTAACAAATGGACCATTAATGAACGTCTCTGAGTGCGGCTGTAATAGTACATTACTAAAGCACTAATCAAAACCTTTTTAGTACTCAAGCACCACGCAAGCGCAAGGACTTTCAAACTTACGATGATGAACTGCAATATCTGTTTGAAAAACTAAGTACTAAATCACAGAATTCTTAGAAGTTTGGCAACTAAAGACTTAAAATGTGAGCATTAAAATACATAAAATGGTAAAAGGGCAACTATTCATTGAACGAGAATCTAAAAGACTTCATAGAAATAACGTGAACACGCGTGACAAGAAGATTTACGACGATTTGACTTGTTTCGTAATTTTATCGCCAAGGTTGACGGAGATTGATGCAGAAAAATTCATAAGCGCGATGAAACTGCTTTATATTCATATCAGCCGATCTTATTTCACTGGATTTTGCAGTTTGCTTCATTGAATATTCACCAATGGGGTTTTAATGCAATGCAGGTTTTCAATTGCAAATTTCAGTGCATTTTTTAAATATGGTAACTTTACTGTTACTGGTGATGAGTCTGAAGTGGAAAGTATGAATTTTGTTAAAGATAATGGAGCAGTGCAGACATTCGTCTAAAATTGTACAAAGTCATTTCTGGATGCCCGCCCGTTTTAATGAATAGCACTTGAAAGGTAGACAGAAATATATTGGTGAAATGTCATTTGTTATCCTTAAAATCGGCAAAACATGTTTAACTGCAGAGGTAGTGCACGTGGAGGGACCCCGTAAGGAATAATTGCATCCTAAGTAGCCACCACGTTCACAATAGTGCATAAGCTGCAAGAAAACGTTTTCTTTAATACGGCCAGGTTTTAAGAAGACCAGCAGCTTTCAGAAATAAAGGCAAAGACAAATGATCGTCGATTAAGGTAGTGGAGAATATCTCACAAAACCATTTGAAGTGAAAGGAGAGGAGTTCCGATACATGAACTTTGAACGAAATACACATTAAAATAAACTAAATTAAAGTAAATAAATTGTGATTAAAGTAAATATCAAGTCAAAATATATTTTTAACAAAAAGGGTATTTTCACTTTTGGTAAAATTCATAACACAAAAATTTTAACGGTTATAAAATTTAAAAAAAAAATCCGTAATAAAAAGTAATGAGAACGAATATTAATAAAATACAATTTCATTTAATAATCTACAGCATCCAGTACGTAAAATTTCAAAGTTTATTAAAATGTTTAAAGACAGCTTATAATCTCGACTTCAATTTCTTGTTTCTTAAGTAAGATTTATTAATCGTTCATTTCCAATGAGCGAATTTATTTTATCTACAGTTCCCACCCCTAAACGTATGTCTATGGTCTATACACTGTATTTGCAATGTATGGTCTATGCACGTGTGACTGTGCATAGACTTTTTATTTACTAAAATCTATCGTTGAAGTGGCAGTGTTATAATGTAAGCCATCGCTGCGTCAAGTGGCGTACACTCTGCCAGGAAGCATGGGAGTCCTAGAACTGCCAAGAATCCTGGGAGATCCTTTCCAGATGCCTCGAGCACGTAGCGCTAGGTAGATAGCTAAGGCACGTGACATCTATGGAGATTTCTATACTTAAAATAGCGGCTTGTACTGAGCCTAAACCTTTTGACTGAAATTTCTGGCATTTTCGGACTGGAATTTCTGCTTACATGAGAAAAACTGTATGATATTGTTTTTACATAGAGTTGCATTTCGGCCGTGCCGAGGTCTTCGAGAACCAATGCAGCATTTCCTGCGAGTTGTTCACTTGCTGGTTAACGAAACGCGGTTACAGCGATTAGAAAAAATACAAAGTATCAATTATTATGGCCACTGTTGAATAGTAATACGACCGTTTCTTCCTCCCCCCCCATCCAAAATAATACATAGACCTCTTGTTGTTCTGACTTCTTGATTGATTGATACTATGTTTGTGGGAAAAACGCTACAATAAATTACTCGAAAGTATTTGTCCGGTAAAAGCAAAACCAAGAGTTCAAAACTGTCGCCCGAGACCAGAAATAGACGAGAAATGCCACCTACGCACACTTCTTTGTCAGACCAGAGGGACAGACATCAGAATCCACCATCAAAACTTAATCAAGACTGATTTCATTGATTGATATTATGTTTGTAAGTCCAAGTCCTCATGCCAGTGTGGACGCATGGTGTACAGCTATGGGGCTGCACGAACCGGACCAACAAAAACATAATTCACCGGTTTCAAAATAAAGTATTAAGGGGTATTGTCAATACAATTTGGACCTACAAGTGGAGCCTGTAGACAAAATTGATCAGCAATTTGCAGAAGCTCACGAAAAGAGACCTCATTATCATGTTAATCCTGAGGCTATCCAGCTCCTCGATTGGTCAGACCCAAAAATAACACTCAAAAGAAATAAACCTTTTTAATTAGCGTAGTGATAAGTGAAAAAAAAAAGTATCATAATGCTTTGACTTTAGAACACAAGAACAAAGTGTAATAAGTATTCAAGAATCAGTGGATTAGTGAATCTACATAAAGTAGCATACACGTTTTATAAAAAAAAATGTAAGTGATTGAAGCAGAATGATAATAAGCAAAGTGTCGTCTGAAACAAGTTGTCCTTTTTCACTTTAAATAAAAAATTATAAGCAACGTCTGTCGAATAAATACAAAGTTGTTCGTGCCAACTCGAACGTACGATATTTGTCTAGCTCCAAGTCTGTTTATTAGGGTATATTCAATTAAAGCGGACTCGGTGACTATAAGGCATAGATTTCAACGTTTATAGCGGGCAGTGGTTTCGGCAGGGGCTACATCCTTTGCAACTACTTAAACGAAATATAGAGTTGGTCCATATTACATGTTGGAGGAATGTTTGTCCAGTATTATTTTATTAAATTATTATTTTTAATAAAAGAAATTCAACTTAAAAATCAATCAAGATTATAACTTTGAAATACATTCGGCTAGTGCCGATCAAGTATCAGCCCAGTTCTTCAGGGCCTATCTAGGATGATATAACCACTCGTTATTCGTAGTTAAATCGTCGTAGCATTACATAAATTAACTATTATTTGCAGAGCATACATTTAATGAGGTGACTAAATATTGTGGTGTTCAGTTACTCCTAACTAAAGCGTTCAGTTTGTTGTCCCAGTTATAATTTCAGGTCCAAATATAAATTTGTTATTTACACGACGAACCCTGACCCCACCCCTCCTTCAAGGTGGAAGTATTAAAATGCTTTCTTGGTGTTTGATTACGTCATAATAACTATCTACATGTTCCTATGCAAAATTTGAACTAAATATAGTCTACGCAGCGATTTGAGTTTTGCGTTGACAGCCATCGAAACCCCTCGGGGGTTTATTTTAGAAATTTAGATTTACCCTTGTCATAATCCAAAACTAAGCTTTCTATTTACCAAACTTTAACACCATCAGTTTTGAACCCAAGGCCCTTAACAAACTTTTTGGGACATTCGTATGTATAAATCTGTGGAATATATGATCATACTTCGATTGAATATAGGTATTAGTTAAATGTTAAAGTTGATATAAATATAAATAATAAGTTGATATAAATATAAAAAAAGACGTGTGGCACTCGGAGAATGCCGCGGTAAAGCTATTGCATAGCATACCTTGGTTTTTCTTTTATATTAATTCAATTAATTCGATCCGTGCGAGCTTCGTACAATCGTACCATATAATACCTATATATGTACATACACGTTAAGCCAACGCTCGGCCGTGCTCGGTGAACTTCTTGTGACCTCGTCTCGACCTTCGTCTTAGGTTTTTTTCCATACGGAATTTCTTGATTAAAGCCCACTCAAAGCCCGCGATAAAAACTATGCAATAGCTTAAAAATTGTATATAAATATTCGTTTAAATGTGAAATACACTTTGATATGAGCTTCGCTCGCGTGGTGAAGATTTCCTATTCGAGATTTCGTATGGAACCCTAAACTTTTTGAAAATCCAATATAGTCTACATTACTTACGAAGAATGTAGCTTTTTTATGATAAAAGTTAAAAAAAATTAAATCGGCCTAGTAGTTTCTAAGCGCATTAATTACAAACATACTTACAAATCTTTTTTCTTTACAATTTTAGTATAGACTAATATTATAAACGTCTATTTGTAGGTTTGTTTCTTTGTCTTACTTTCATGTTGCAAAAGATGTAAATGCTTCATATAGAGTGCTTCAGAAAATTATCTAGATTACGTCTTCATTTAATCGAAACTAAAGACCCTAGGTGTAAAACGCGGTGACTGTGTGAATTGTTATTATACATATGTGCGAATGTCACCTACCAATTACGGCGACATGACGATATAAGTTAGATTGAGTCTTGTTATGTTGGTGACTTTATTTTACCAAAACAAACTATTTCACCAAAATAATAATGTTATTTATAGATAAGCGAAGCGCTCGTGGCCCCGCGGTCTCAGTGTTCGGTAAACGATCACTGAGGTACGCAACTTTCACTATGGCTGGTCGTCGGATGGGTTACCACTTTGTGGCATTTACATTTACAAGCGTTTCCGTGCTTCGGAAGGCACGTTAAGCCGTTGGTCCCGGTTGCCAGTAAAATGGCAGTCGTTAAGCCTGGTTGAAGGCCTTATAGGCGGCTTAAAAATTTTCAACAGCAAGTAGCCACAGCCTGCGTCAGTCTATTTCAACACGGCAATGGGCCTCCTATTACGTGGGACAGGAATCCACACGGTGAAAAGTGGGCATATAATATGCCTCTGCCACCCCTTCGGGGATAAGGCGTGATGGATATTTATTTATTTTTATTATTATTTATTTATAGATAAAATGAGGGCTAACATCATTAACAAATTTAATTTTGATACAAGAGAGATGAAAGAAAACCCGAAGTTTGATACAATTTCGTTACGAACATAATAGCTTTGTTACTCCCTACAGACTACAAACAAAATAATATTATTATATTAATATGGTGACGGAGTTTACACTGTGTAAGTGTATATATTTAGTCAGCCCATGAATTCAATTTATGTGATATAATAATAGACACAGACACGAACAGAATAATAAAGTGCGTACACGAAAACGAAGGCATTACAAGAGAGAAAAATATTTACATTTAGTAAATATAGAAGAGAGGGCTATATAATATATTTCAGGTATAAAGGCCCCATCAACATCTCATAGCATCACGTGGCGAGGTTGAATTGAGCCCCATTATAGTGCACCTGCAGATCAACGGACGAGGCACTGGTACAGGCACTCAAAATGTGTCAAGTAGTGCAAATATTTGCATCACAGAGGTACCGCCCTGTAGTCACTCAAAGACCCTTGGGTTTTGCATAAAAAGCACATTTAGGGCCACAATCTAGATAGCTAGCTTCATAGCCTTTTTTACGTGACCAACATAAAATATTTTTTATGTTTTAACTCCTATACCCAATTTCTAGGATTCAGTTCATCCAATACTGAAAAATATGAAAGGAAAAGCTTAAAAAGTACAAACAGTATGTAAGTAAAGTATGAAGGTCGGCAGCGCGAGTGCCGCACCTCTGGTGTTGCAAACGTCCATAGGCTACGGTGACCACTTTCCATCAGGCGGGCCGTATGCTTGTATGCCTACTCAATGGTATAAAAAAAACCTTAGAAAAGTATTCAGTGGTTGCATTCTTAATAGACGATGACAAATTAATTTTAATTGATTTCGGTAAGATTCTGTAGTTAAGCTGTTCAGAAAATTACCCTGAAAAAACCAGGTCTTTTTCACAATGTCAACAGTCACGTCTCTTTAGAATATCAATATATATATATATATATATATATATATATATATATATAAATCAATGCCACTTTTCGTTGTAATTTTATAACTCGAGAAACGGCTCACCTATCCAAACCAAATGTTTAGGCTTTGTTCAGACTATTTAGTAGATTATTTATGTGAAGTTTGCACAAAATCGGTCGAGCGGATCTTCATATATCACATTTTTGGTGGCGCTAACGAAGTTGCGCGGGTCAGCTAGTGTTTTATAACTTTTGAAAGAAAAGCAGTATTTTTTCAATAACTCTATACATACACGTCATCGTAATAATGATTTGAGTTATCTATTTTGCTTTTGGCAAACTGTATCAATCCATAAAACCTACTGTTAAAAGAACCGGTCCTATCTACTTTTCTACAAGAAGTAATTCTAAAAAACCCAACTAACATCAAGTCACAAGGTTTCTTAGACCGTAAGTAGTGTCCAGTACGCCCCTTAAAGATTTGCAATTCAAATTGAATCTGAAGGTGAATCAGAACACCAAATAATTCCTAATGTCTCACAAAATATTATTGAACCTGAAAATTAATGCAAACGATCCCAAATTCAAACTTCTACGGCACGTTAATGTGAATTTATGGCTACAGTAAAACGGATTAAAATTTTAATGTAATGAAATATTTAGGGATGAAAATAAAATTTGAATGAAGCTTAAACTTTATTGAATGTAATATCTGAAAGTGAAAGTGAAAGTGAAAAATCTTTATTCATGTAGGTCACAAAGTAACACTTATAAACGTCAAGATTATTGCTTCTACATTTATACATATACATATACTGCCAGATTTGCAACGCAATAGGCGCAATAGGAGCCTGAGGAAGAACCTGGCAATAAAACTCATGGCCACTCTTTTCTAACTGCCAGTAATTACATTAGTTTTATTTTTATGATATTCGAACAAACAACTTTAAGGGTAACACTTTCTTTAGGAATCTGCAGCAATAACTCGGAGTTATTGGCACGAAGTTCCTTATGGCAGGCTTGGAGGAGATAGTATATAGATAGACATTTATACATATACATATACTGCCAGATTTGCAACGCAATAGGCGCAATAGGAGCCTGAGGAAGAACCTGGCAATAAAACTCATGGCCACTCTTTTCTAACTGCCAGTAATTACATTAGTTTTATTTACATGATATTCGAACAAACAACTTTAAGGGTAACACTTTCTTTAGGAATCTGCAGCAATAACTCGGAGTTATTGGCACGAAGTTCCTTATGGCAGGCTTGGAGGAGATAGGGATTTAGCTGCGCGACCGAACTGAAAGATATGTGATAGTAAAACCGTAAGAAAAATTGGGTGGAAAAAATATTGTGGAATAAAACCGTTAAATGAGACGTGCGCAGGCGCGAAAGTCGTATACACAAGCGAGTAGTTTATAATACCTTCCTCTTTCTCCTTCTTTCGGTGAGGGTGGGGTGAGGGTGAGAGTGAGGGTGAGGGTGAGGGGTGAGGGTAAGGGGTGAGGGTGAAGGAGAAGTTGGTAATTTTTTTTATTTTTCTACATAAATTTTTTCGAGAGTTCGAACTTCGTTCCTACCTGGTGTCCCACGACACCATTAGTTTTTTTTTAATATTTTATTTTATCCACTACTAACAATATTTTATATTTGCTGCTACTTAGCACACGCGGCTCCACTCGCGTGGAGAAGTTTTCCAGTTCCCGTTTTCTACAGGAACTGTTCCCGGGATAAGAGTAGCACATGTGTTTTTTTGACGTATAAGCTGTATTATCGTAGTTTTATCGAAATCCAATCAATAGTTTATTGGGTGCGTTCTTTCAAACTTTCGCGTTTGCGTTTGTACTATTAATTATTAGTAATTAAATCTATTAGTAAGTAATCCTTACTAACGCAGTTCTACTAATACTAATGTGTAAAAGAAAAGCATATTACAGCAGTTCTTTGCTTCAGTTTAGTAACAAGATATAATAATCTATATGACCCTACTAGGTGACCCCCACGGCTTCGCCCGTGATACCGAACTCCCGCCGCACCTATTTAATGCTGTCGCTTATAAATTCTACAATAATGCATAAAAATATGTCAATATTGTCAATATTTATAATTAAAGCTCCGCTCTCCAGGGTAGTAACGTATATAGCCTATAGCCTTCTTTGATAAATGGGCTATTCATTCAACACAAAAAGAAATCCGACCGTTCCCGAGATTACCGCGTTCAACGAAACAAACAAACAAACTCATCAGTTTTATTATATTAGAATAGATTCTTTGCAATAGGGATCGCAGTTTCTACTATCAGAACAATCTGTTCTAAAACTTCAATTGTTAGCACCTACGCCATTAATACAAAACAAGATAATGAAATATATAATCACTGAATTGGGAACAAAGAATACTTACTTACTTTAAGCGCTCGTAGCCCACTAAGGCCCACTTGCGCGATCTTGGGTTAGTGTGTATAACTCGGAGGTATGGACTAACCCCGAGTTAAATCATTAATTTGTCTCGCATGACCCCGAGTTGGGTATACCTAGGGTTAAATCGCTAAAATTTTAACTTACCGATTTCTGAGGGTTAATTCGTCAAACGTTGGGTTAGCAGCTGACAGACAATGTAGTGGCACGTGACACATGCGTGACGCGGACTCCTTAAAATGACACGCCGCGCACACATAATACGATAAAAATAAAATGCACTCGGCTGTCATGTTACATTCATTCATGTAAGAAAAAAGTCTTATGTGGCAAACTGTAGTGTAAAAGAGATAGACATACCTGTTTCATTCTTTGTTCAATCATTAATGTTTGGTTGGATGACATAGAGTGACATAAAACACTGGGTTAGCTAACCCGATGATATTTATCTATGGCGCAAGACATGATTAGGGTTAAAAGTTATTTACTTAATTCCGAGTTATCTAACTCTATAACTATTTATTTAACCCCAGCATATACGCAAGTGGGCCTAACTCGTAGACGATCACTGCGTTAAGCAACTTTCGCTATGGCTGATAGTCCTCGGATGGGTGACCGCTTTGTGTCATTTCTATTTACGAGCATTTCCGTGCTTCGGAAGGCACGTTATTCCTTTGGTCCCGTTTGCCAGTAACATGGCAGTTGTTAAGCCCAGTTGATGGCCTAATGGGCGGCTTGAAAAGTTCAACAGCAGGTTGCCACAGTCTTGCGCTTCTCCATTTCAACACGGCAACGGGCTCAACCCCTCTTACGTGTGACAAAATGCTTACGGTGAAATGTGGGTATTTAGCATGCCTCTGCCACCCCTTGGGGGATAAAGGCGTGTTGGTAAACATTTCATTTTCGTTATTGTGATTGTCCGACTTTCTTCATGTTACTTATCGACTGCGGTTTCTAATACTGCAGTTGTTAGGACCTACGTCATTAATACAAAACAAGAAAATGAAATGAAATGAATGTTAGGGGAGGAATGACAGATAAGATGAATGAGTTGATGGATGTTATGAATGAGAGAAAGTTAGATGCAGTGTGCTTGACAGAGACCAAGCGCAAGGGCAGCGAAGTCTTGGAGTGGAGTGTCATCCCGGGTGGGATGCTCGCGCTTTGGTCTGGAGTACCAGAGAGCGAGCATGGCAGTCGGGGTTGGAATTTTGCTGTCCTCGCGATTGGCCTCCGGTATGTATGAGTACAAACTGGTAGGTCCTAGAATCCTCTGGATCCGTGTAAAACTTGGTTTGACGAAGATTTTCCTGGTAGCTGCTTACGCGCCAGTATCTTCGTCGAACGCGAGTGAGCTAGAGGACTTCTGGGAGAGTATGAGAGAAGCTCTAAATGTGATAGAAGGAAATGAAAGATTTATAATATGTGGAGACTTGAATGGATGGGTGGGTACCGCTCGCGATGGTTTTGAGTCGGTACTCGGGAAGTATGGGGATAAAAGGGTGAACGACGCTGGCAAGCTAATACTGGCATTTTGTAAGGAAAAGGATTTGTTTGTGGCGAACACAATGTTCAACCACAAACAAATTCATATGTATACGAGGAGATGTAAGTCAAAGAGAAGCATGATAGATATATTCCTAATGGATAGTCGGCTCCGTAAACAGGTGATGGACACAAGGGTTTATCGAGGCGCTGAGCTGGGATCAGACCACTACCTAGTCATAACTAGGATTAGGGGTGTATTGTCTGATAGCTCAGGATATGAATTTAAGTTAGATCCCTTGAAAATAAATGGCTTTGGGCCCCACTTACCCGCCTCCTCGACCAGCTCTGCGCCTGGGTAGACCTCGATGTCCCGGGACGGTCCAATCAATTCGGAGGGTGCACAATTAGTTAGGGTCGACGAATAACCGATTTATTTAAGGATCTTGCTGGTATTCTTCTGTTTTTTATAATTTTTGCGCGGAGCGCGTGCCGGTTGAGCGCTCGAATTTTTTGCGACGGTGGCGCTGCGCAGTGTGCGCCGCGCGGCTTGACTGCGGAACTACGCGGTTCGCGTCGGGCGATGGCGCGTAAGCATTGCGGTTGGCGGGTGATTTAAATAATAGGCCCAAAACCCTACATTCCCCCCACCGAAATCCGCTAGGATTTCCCAGTTATAGAACCAAGGAAAAATTACAAATTGTTGATAATTAAACAAACTGTTGAGTGTTTAACAATTGTTGAAAGCTAAACTAGATTGTTGAATATTAAACTAACAATAATTGTTGAAGTTAAATCAACAAAAATTGACAACGTTTTATGAGAGAAGTGGACTGTATTTTTGTAAAACTTAATAGTATTCTAAGATAATAGACTAAATTATGAGATTAAATGAATTACAATATTAAGATTACTCAGACCCATCCAAGGGGAGAGGGCTGAGTTTATTTACTGGCCTCGTAAGCTCTCCTCTTTTGGTGCGTACACTGACCACGCGCACAACACCATCCGGACCAGGATGCAATTTTATAACCCTACCTAAAGCCCATTGAAGAGGAGGTGTATCAGCGTTCACGAGCACTAATTCATCGATTTGCAAGTCCCGACAACTATCGAACCATTTCTGACGCTGAAGGAGAGTGTGCAAGTAATCTTTTCGCCACAGACGCCAGAATTGTTGAGACATTTGCTGTACTAGTTGCCAGCGGCTAAGTTTTCCTGATTGAGCAGTGGCAATATCATACTCCGGTGCTTCTAATAGATCTCGCCCTATCAAAAAATGTGCAGGTGTGAGAACTTCGAATTCGCTTGGATCTGACGACAAAGCGCACAAGGGTCGTGAGTTTAACACTGCTTCGACTCTGGCAAACAATGTAGACAGTTCTTCAAACGTGAGAGACCGCTCGCCAACAGTTCTCTTCAATAGCGTCTTTGCAGATTTAATGGCCGCTTCATAGAGGCCTCCGAAGTTACTGCCTGCTGGAGGGTTATTTTTCCACTCAACTTTGCGTACGGTGAGACTGCGAGAAATCTCATCAACTTGAGACTCAAAAAACTGTGAGACCTCCGCTATCTGCTTACCCGCTGCAACGAAGTTGGTACCGTTGTCTGATATGACTGCATGGCATAGACCACGTCTTGCTGTAAAGCGGTCGAACGAGGCCAAGAAGCACTCAGTACTCAATGACGATAGGGTCTCTAAATGTACAGCTCGAGTAGCGCAACACACGAATACACACAAGTACGATTTAGAGATGCGAGCATTTTTTCGAGTTGACTCTTTTGTATAGAAAGGGCCACCAATATCAACACCGACAGTGTGAAATGTATGTATATCCTGACTTCTAAATTTCGGTAACTGACCCATAAGAGGTTGCCTGGTTACGGGCCTAACCTTGAAGCAGGATATACATTTGGTGGTCCGCGATCGAATGACGCTGCGTGCTGAAACGATCCAGTACTTTTGACTAAGAATACCTTGAAGTGTTCGTGGACCCGCATGCAGATGCAAGATGTGGTAATAATCGATTAGGCAACTTGTGAAGTTACATTTTTTGGGCAACAACAATGGATGTTTATTATCAAACTTAATAGACGATTGCGAAAGACGACCCCCCACCCTGAGGAAACAATCCAAATCAATGAAAGGGTTGAGCTTTCGCAAACTCTGCTGAGGTTTCAGGCCTCTAGATAAAGCTGAAATGTCATCCGCGAAGTGTTGTTGCTGTACCACCTTAACCACAATATTATGTGCCTTACGGATGTCACCAATTGAAAGTCCATTGCGGTTATGTTTACTTGCTTTGCAATTCCGCAAGAATTGATACAGCCGAGCAACGACTTTGATTAATTTATTGAATTTTGAAAACCTTTCTGTGAGATCATAAATGATATTTGAACAGCCAGTGGTCACTAAAACCTGCGACTCGATAGAAGTTTTGATTTCTGGTGGATTTTCGTCTTTGAACTCGTCTATAGAACGAACTGGCCATGAGTCACACCCCAGCCATTTGGGACCGCTAAGCCATTCAGGCATTACTAAAAGCACTGAAGGTAGGGTGCCACGGGAACATACGTCCGCTGGGTTGCTTTCTCCACTCACATGGAACCAACTATCACTGGGAATCGTGTCCAGTATCTTGGTCACGCGAGTTGCTACAAATGTTTTTAATTTGTAGCTGGGGGTATTTAGCCACGCCAATACTACAGACGAGTCAGTGAAGAGCAAAGTCGAGTCGATTGTTAGGTTGCGATCTTTGAGCATGGATGTTACATACTTGACTAGTTTGGCCAGCAAGTGTGCAGCCATCAACTCCAAACGGGGCACGGAAACCGTTTTCAATGGAGCAACTTTAGATTTTGCTATAAGAAGACTGACTTTCTGATCATTTGCACTATTGGACGTGTGCAAATATACTACCGCTGCATACCCAAGTGTCGATGCATCGCTAAAGCCTAGAATCCGACAGTAGGTATTTTGCTTGACCATGACATGTCGTTCATGTCTTAGTTCTGACAGGAGGGGTAGTTCCCGTACGTATGCAAGCCACTCTGTTTCAAGGTTTGCCGGCAAACGTTGGTCCCAGCCTAGCTGGAGAGCCCAAAGTTTCTGCATAAAACACTTGGCATAGAACACACAAGGGGCTACAAACCCAAGTGGGTCGAACAAACGTCCTATCTGAGAGAGAATGGACCGCTTTGTGACTTCTTGATTCAATGGCGCCGTTCGAAACGTGAAATAGTCAGTGGCTGGTTGCCACTGAAGACCTAAAACCTTGAGTGACAAATCTTGATCATCGTCGAACTCAATGGGTGTCTCTCGGTGATCTTCCGGCACAGCAGCTAGGATCTGTGGACTATTACTTGACCACTTGCGTAGAATGAAGCCAGCACTTTGAAGCAGTGCGCGAAGAGCAGCCTGAAGCTGTAAAGCGTCTTCTACCGTGGGTAATGACCACAACAAATCATCCATAAAAAAACCGGTTTTTAAAGTCAATGCCGCATCGGGATACTTCTCAGCCTCGGACTCTGCTAACGTGTGCAGCACCTTGATTGCTAGGTAAGGACTACTTGCCACACCATAAGTAACTGTATTGAGCTCGTAAACCCGCATGGGTTGATCTGTTGAGTCTCTCCACAGTATGTGTTGATAATTGCGTTGCTCTTTGTCCAAAGAGATAAATCTATACATCTTACAGATATCCGCCGACAAACAAATCTCGTACAGTCTAAAGTTGATTAAAAGCCTATTTAGGTCTGTTTGTAACTTGGGACCCGGTAGTACCACATCGTTAAGCGATTTTTGATTGGTTGTTTTGCAAGACGCGTCAAACACCGTTCGCAGCTTCGTGGTACTGCTGGAGGGTTTTACAATGCAGAAATGCGGGATCAAATATTTGGAATCCACGTTCTCCATTTCCCCTAAGCAAGTCATGTGACCCATGGACTCGTATTCGGCCATGAATTCGTGGTACTGGGTCTTTAATTTTGGGTCGCGGTTGAGCTTCGCTTCTAAATTTATCAACCTCCGTACGGCCATCTGTCGAGAACCACCGAGTTTATGGTCCGAACGAAATGGATACTTGACCGTAAATCGACCATCTTTGTCGCGACTATGTTCTTTCGCAAAGAGTTCTTCAGCCAAAATGTCATCTGGTTTCTGAACCTTCTCCAAAGGTATGCTCTCGACTTCCCAGAACGCATTCATGACTTGCTCAATATTCACGGTGCTTGTTAAGCCGCAAAAGGCAGCTTCCGTATCATCCATAACCCCCGCTAGCATGGCAACACTATTTTTATTTTGTTGATCTAAAACAACTTGCCCTGTGATGACATATCCAAATATAGACTTTATCGCCACAGGCATCCCAGTTTGAACAGGTAATATTTTATCACCGCTGTAAATGTAGGGAAACAAGTCGCCTGCTAGAAGTAATTCGACCGGTGCCGGCTTATAAAAAGTGGGATCTGCCAACTCAAGATGTTTATATTGTTGACAAATCTTGTCTGGTATATGCATTGTCGGTAAGTTGCCTGCTATAGAAGTTACGACCACAGCATCCGTAGCTAGTGTAGGCGAGCTACTATCACGTGGCTTCACAGTACAAGTTGTCAAACCGAAATGCCGTACCCGGTTTCCACCCAAGCCAATAGGTGCAAAATTACACTTACGACGCGACAAGCCTAACCTCTGAGCACAGTCTTGCGTTACGTAACTGGACATAGCGCCGCTGTCAATTAATGCACGCACGGTGTGGTACTGACCCCAAGCATCTGCGACGTGTATAACAGCAGTGCCGAGCAAAACTGTTTGTTCACTTGAACAAGTAAGAGCCACCACATTTTCTTTGAACTTAGCCGAATCGACGTGAAGGGAAACGTGGTGTCTTTTTTTGCACACTGTACAACTATATTTGGACGTACAATCCTTCACGGTATGATTATCACGCAAACAGTTCTCACACAACTTGAGCTCTTTGACTTTAGCAGTGCGTAACTCAGGTGTGAGATCGTTGAAGTCAGTGCATCGATAAATAGAATGTGGCTTTTGACAATACAGACAAGTAGGAAAATGTTTCGACTCATTCTTATCAGTACTGGCCACACCAGACGCTAATGAAGGCTTCTGAAATTTATTTGTTTCCGAAAACCGTGACGTTGTATGAAGGGGCGATTTTAACGTATTAGATTTTGGGGGCCCGGCTGGCTTCACGCACACCGATTTGCACTCCGACATCTCTAATACGCGCGCCTGTTTCTCTACAAACGTCAATAGATCCGTGACGGTAGGTATTTTACCCGGAGACATGGTTTGTTCAAATTCCCGCCTTGTCACAGGATCAAGGTTACGCAGCGATACATAAAACAACACAAAACTCGACAAATCCGGAATGTTTAACATTTCTAATGCCTTAATATTTTCTGTATAGGTTTGCATAAAATAATTAAGGTTTGATGCAGATTCAGTGGTCATGCATTTGAAAGAAAACATTTTGTCTAAATACGATGTGGCTAATGCTCGCTTATTTTCGTACCGCTTTGCAAGGGCACTCCAAACTATAGCATAATTATCTGAATTAACCGGCATCGATTTGACAATAGAGAGTGCTGGCCCGGTTACGGACGACAACAAATAATAATATTTTTCGATGTTACTAATTTCCGAATTGTCGTGTATGAGTGCCTTAAAAGTATCACGAAACGTAGTCCAATTTTCAAGCTTACCATCAAACTTGTGGATTTGTAGTTCGGGCAATTTTACCCTACGCTGAGTACGACCCTGTTCTTTTAGGTCGGTAGTACGGCCCTGTTCTTTCATGGCGGATTCATTTTTAAGTATATCTTTAGGTTTTAATTGGTTAGCAACACTCACACATGTATAATAAAGCTCATCAAACGATTCGATTTCGTTGTACGTAGGTACATACTTAGGTTTGTATTTACGATATAACGTATTAATTTCAGCAACGCATCTATCAAATTCCGATCGAAGACTAAGCAAGTCTTGAGCCCTAGCAGTGTAAGTCGACTCCATTGACGGATCGGTTAATACTGCTTTCGACATTTCGTATAATCTTTGAACGCGAAGAAAACACATCTCCTTTGACGTCAAAAATGGCTGCAATAGATCGTCTAAGTCTATGTCTTTGTTTAGATCGTCCGGCATTTTGAATAGGTACCTAAGCTACGTACGTTACTAACCTACCCAAATGATAAACAACAATATTACCCAAAATGAAAGTATTGAAGTACCTAGGTACTTAGTAATTTTACTTATTTCATATGTGCCTACTTATGAATGTGAAATTATTATTGTTTATAAGATGTTTAGATGATTTTACGGGTTGATAATAGGTATTATTACCACTTTTATAATTGATTTTATAGGTTTTTTAACTACGATGAACACTCAATATATGATTAAACTTTATGTACTATCGGTAAATAGCTGGTAAAATCTATATATTGTTCACACCGCGATCGAGACCGCGAGGGGGCGCGTGGCGCGGAGTACCTAAATACCTACGTGCCGGGCTCCGGAACTGCGCACGGTCAGCGACGCACCAATTCACAATATTTTACTAACACTATGCACTATTATCACACAATATTCACTAATAGCACAAGTACAATAAAGTAAATAGGATTCACTGTGTAAAATACGAAGAAGTTAACAGTTCACACACACGTACATAAGCACATACCTTGGTAGAATTACGTGAAATTATGTTTAGGTTTTGATTCTATAACTGGTTTATCTAGGCTCGAATGCCCAAAATGTATTGTCTGATAGCTCAGGATATGAATTTAAGTTAGATCCCTTGAAAATAAATGGCTTTGGGCCCCACTTACCCGCCTCCTCGACCAGCTCTGCGCCTGGGTAGACCTCGATGTCCCGGGACGGTCCAATCAATTCGGAGGGTGCACAATTAGTTAGGGTCGACGAATAACCGATTTATTTAAGGATCTTGCTGGTATTCTTCTGTTTTTTATAATTTTTGCGCGGAGCGCGTGCCGGTTGAGCGCTCGAATTTTTTGCGACGGTGGCGCTGCGCAGTGTGCGCCGCGCGGCTTGACTGCGGAACTACGCGGTTCGCGTCGGGCGATGGCGCGTAAGCATTGCGGTTGGCGGGTGATTTAAATAATAGGCCCAAAACCCTACAAGGGGTCTGTTCGCGGGTTGGCGTCATCGTACCGAGTGTCCTGAACCTGAGCCGACTTATAGCATCAAAAGCTGGAAGCTGCAGGATGCATCCATTAGGAATAAATATATTGAAAGGGTAGCCGAAAAGCTTGGCGACATCAATGTAAGCAGTGAGAATGTGGAAAGTGTATGGCAGAACCTTAGGGACAGTATGATAAATGCCGCTGTGGAAGTGTGTGAAGAAACGAAAAGAGGCAGTAGTAATAAGCGTGATGCATGGTGGAATGAGGAAGTGAAAGAAGCAGTTCGAATGAAGAAGAAAGCATGACTGGACTACTTAGCCTCGTGGAATGATTTTAATATAAAAGAGAGATACAAGCTGCAGAAAGTTAACACGAAGGTACTGATAGAAGAAGCTCGTGAAAGGTGCAGAATGAAAGCGGATGAAGGTTGTCGTCCAATTTCCAGGATAATGCCAAGCTCTTCTGGAAAGAAAGAGGCAAGACCCGGAGTTGTTCGGCAATCTGCAGTATGAATAAAGTGCTTAGTGTTAACAATGACGTCCTAACAGACCAAAGTGACGTCCTGCAGAGATGGAGTGAATATTATGGAAAGATGTATGCAAGAAAAGACAGAGATGCCACATCGGGAAGTGGAGCTCACTTCGATGCTCCGGATCCCGATGTCATTGAAGTCATTAGTATGAAAGAAATAGAACAAGCGATAAGAAGTATGAAATGTGGTAAGGCTGACGGAAAAGACAGAGTTACTGCTGAGATGATCAAGTACGGTGGGTCGCGGGTCTGGGACACACTATGTCTGTTATGCAACTTGTGCTGGCAGACGGGTGAGGTCCCGGATACTGGCGAGTAGCAGTTGTAGTACCTATTTACAAAGGGAAAGGCTCGCGCCTAAACTGCTCTAGCTACAGGGCGATCAGCTTGGTCAGCTTAGCTAGTAAGGTGTATGCAAAGGTTATAACGGCACGAATGCAAGAAAAGTCTGAAAGGTATTTATGGGAAGCTCAATGCGGATTCCGACGTGGAAGAGGTTGCATGGATCAAGTGTTTTCTCTCCGCATGATCGCGGAAAAGTTTCTGGCTCTTAGCCAGAAGGTTTTCTGCGCTTTTGTAGATCTAGAGAAAGCATTTGATAACGTTGTGAGAGAAACGCTGTGGGACTTGCTGCCAGGATATAGTGTGGACGGCTCGCTACTGCGGGCAATACAGTCGCTTTATAGGGACTGTAAGGCTTGCGTGCGAGTAGGGGGGGATGTGTCACCTCTTTTTGATGTCTGTACAGGCGTCAAACAGGGATGTGTCATGTCCGCCTGGCTGTTCATAGTGTATCTGGACAGTTGCCTGCAGAAGTTGAAAGATTTTAATATGGGTGTGAATTTGGGTGACTTTACAGTAAACTGTCTGCTGTATGCTGATGATGCGGTGCTCATGGCCTCATCAGAAGCCGACCTACAGGCTTTAGTCACTAATATGAAAGAGGGGTGTGAAAGTAAGGGTCTCCGCTTGAATGCAAGTAAAACTAAGGTTCTAGTATTTGAAAGAGGTGACATAAGAACTAAATGCGAGATTAGGGTAAACCAGGAACGTCTAGAGCAAGTGAATGAAATTGTGTATTTAGGAAGTATGTTTAGCGCGGATGGAAGATGTGATTCGGATGTAGAACGGCGAGTAGCTGCCGAAAACAAAGTTAACGGTGCTTTGTCTTAGTTAGTAAAGCGACAAAGCATCGTAAAAGAAGCACGAATGGCGATTCATAACGCAGTGCTAGTGCCAACTTTGCTTTACGGTAGTGAAACCTGGGTATGTCAGCAGATGCATGAAAGTAAATTGAATGCTGTGGAGATGCAATTACTTCGAAAATTGTGCGGCGTTACCTTGGCCGACCGAATACGTAACGAAGTGATACGCAATATGGCAGGTTTGAATGAAAGTGTCAGCGTTAAGCTGGAAAAGGGCGTGCTCCGTTGGTTTGGACACGTCCAACGAATGAGTGAGGAACGATTGACGAAGAATATATATTGTTCAAAAGTAGAGGGTAGAAGGAGTCAGGGAAGGCCGAGACTTACATATGAAGACCACGTGAGCAGATTGCTCAAAAACGGAAAGGTCAAAAGTACTCGGATACCCAGACGTGCGTGTATGAAGCGATTGATGAATCTCGAAGAAGCGAAAGAAGTAGGCATGGATCGCGAAGCCTGGCGATCTGTCCTCTCTGACTACCCCGTCAGGGATACAGCGTGAAGATAGTTAGTTTTTAGTTTTTTAGATAATGAAATACATAATCACTGAATTGGGAACAAAGAATACTTACCTCGATACTTTTCCCCCCGTGCATAAAGTAGCAACTTCATTTAGATCTGGCATTTTCAACTTATTTGACGTTATAATTCACAAGAGAAACATGGCAATCAAAATACAATAAAAATAAATAAACATTTTAACTCAAATTGAAATGTTGAGAATATTTTCACGTTACAAAAATACGATACACACCTACGCAATAGTTGCATAAATACTCTCTAAATAACAAATGAAATTCGAAAAATGGAACATTGTAAAACATTGTTTTTTTATAAGGATTTTTTTATTTGTTAGTGGCCAGTATGCGCAATAATTACAACGAGAAAATCAAACCTTATTTTACTTCTTTCGTGTCTCTAAATTTATTCATATTAATAGTTCGAGTCCGGCATGACATCCGAGGGGAATTCCACACGTTAAAAAAAAAGGGGGTCTGTTCTAAAGTATCGTACACTATACTATAGCATTTTTCATGTACGCTAGTGTTTTGTTCACGATATTACGAGTAATAATTCATGATTATGGTAATGTTGGCAAAGTCAATAAGTTAATTTGCATAGTAATTAACGTTATTACCATTTACATCGAATACGGGAACGCATTTGGATTAATTGATTGTTAGCTAAACAAGGACATTGGAGACACAAATTGGTACACAGAAGTACTTCTTCGTTGCTTCAGTTAGTGCTTCTTTAATTCATTGACTTTTAGGGATCCGTACCTTATAAAAGCTAAAAAAAAGAACCATTGTAAGACCACTTTTCACAAAATTTAACCATGTTTTTATTTTATTTTTCGGAATTTTTCCTTTACTTGTGCTGTAAGACAGTGCGTTCAATCACAAAAACAATTCTAGATCAATCTGAAGTACCCTAAGGCTTTGGGTCGAAAACCTAAATGGCAGTTCCCGTTGACCTGGAATCACAAAATTTCGTGAAAAGCAAAGTCACAAGTAAAGGAAAAATTCCAAAGAATAAAAAAGTTGAAAATTAAGGGGTGAACCTTCAGCGTATTTTTTTGCGCTTAACTGCGTCAGGTGTTATTCCGATTTCAGAGGCGTGAGATTTGCGTGAATTTCTCACGTCTGCTTCTGTAAAGACAGCGAGCAGCCTACCCACCGTCCTTAAGGTCATGGTCATTGAGGCCAAAAGTCTTGGGTGAGGACCAATAATTTGCGCTCTCGCTGCAGTCTGCCGAAAGTATGAAAAGGTGGACCGCGTTAGGAACTCTAGAATTTGCGGCAGCCTTCGCGTCCGCGACATTGCAGAAAAGCTGCAAGAGTGTCGCGTTTGCTGGTATGGTCACGTCTTGCGGCAACTCGGCGGTAGACCGGCGTCTACGTGGGAAACGTAGATATAACTTAATAACGGAATAAAATTAATTTAAATAAATAATATTAACGAAAACGTAGATATAACTTAAACCTGATATAACTTATTAATTATGTAGTACCTATAACATGGACACGTATTGAAACCTGAGTGAGTACATAGCTTATTGTTATCTGTCACTAAATTTCTTTTTTTTCAGCGTTAATAGATTCACCCACCATTATCTATAAAAAATGTCGGACATATTTTATTAAAACTTAACTTAACTTAACTATCTTCACGCTGTATCCCTGACGGGGTAGTCAGAGGGGACAGATCGCCAGGCTTCGCGATCCATGCATACTTCTTTCGCTTCTTCGAGATTCATCAATCGTTTCATACACGCACGTCTGGGTATCCGAGTACTTTTGACCTCTCCGTTTTTGAGCAATCTGCTCACGTGGTCTTCATATGTAAGTCTCGGCCTACCCTGACCTCTTTTACCCTCTGCTTTCGCACGATATATATTCTTCGTCAATCGTTCCTCACTCATTCGTTGGACGTGTCCAAACCAACGGAGCACGCCCTTTTGCAGCTTAACGCTGACACTTTCATTCAAACCTGCCATATTGCGTATCACTTCGTTACGTATTCGGTTGGCCAAGGTAACGCCGCACAATTTTCGAAGTGAACGCATCTCCACAGCATTCAATTTACTTTCATGCATCTGCTGACATACCCAGGTTTCGCTACCGTAAAGCAAAGTTGGCACTAGCACTGCGTTATGAATCGCCAGTCGTGCTTCTTTTACGATGCTTTGTCGCTTTACTAATTGGGACAAAGCACCGTTAACTCTGTTTCCGGCAGCTACTCGCCGTTCTACATCCGAATCACATCTTCCATCCGCGCTAAACATACTCCCTAAATACACAATTTCATTTACTTACTCTAGACGTTCCTGGTTTACCCTAATCTCGTATTTAGTTCTTACGTCATCTCTTTCAAATACTTAGAACCTTAGTCTTACTTGCATTCAAGCGAAGACCCTTACTTTCACACTCCTCTTTCATATTAGTGACTAATGCCTGAAGGTCGGCTTCTGATGAGGCCATGAGCACCGCATCATCAGCGTACAGCAGACAGTTTACTGAAAAGTCACCCAAATTCACACCCATATCACAATCTTTCAACTTCTGCAGGCAACTGTCCAGATACACTATGAACAGCCAGGCGGACATGACACAACCCTGTTTGACGCCTGTACAGATATCAAAAAGAGGTGACACATCCCCCCCTACTCGCACGCAAGCCTTACAGTCCTTATAAAGCGACTGTATTGCCCGCAGCAGCGAGCCGTCCACACCATATCCGGGCAGCAAATCCCACAGAGTTTCCCTCACAACGTTATCAAACGCTTTCTCCAGATCCACAAAAGCGCAGAAAACTCTCTGGCTAATAGCCAGAAACTTCTCCGCGATCATGCGGAGAGAAAACACTTGATCCATGCAACCTCTTCCACGTCGGAATTCGCATTGAGCCTCCCATAAATACCTTTCAGACTTTTCTTGCATTCTTGCCGTTATAATCTTTGCATACACCTTACTAGCTAAGCTGACCAAGTTCATCGCCCTGTAGCTGGAGCAGTTTAGGCGCGAGCCTTTCCTTTGTAGATAGGTACTACAACTGCTATTCGCCAGTCATCTGGGACCTCACCCGTCCGCCAGTCCCAGACGCGCAACCTACCGTACTTGATCATCTCAGCAGTAACTCTGTCTTTTCCGTCAGCCTTACCACATTTCATACTTCTTATCGCTTGTTCAATTTCTTTCATACTAATGACTTCAATGACATCGGGATCCGGAGCATCGAAGTGAGCTCCACTTCACGATGTGGCATCTCTGTCTTTTCTTGCATACATCTTTCCATAATATTCACTCCATCTCTGCAGGACGTCAGTTTGGTCTGTTAGGACGTCATTGTTAACACTAAGCACTTTATTCATACTGCAGATTGCCGAACAGCTCCGGGTCTTGCCTACCTCTTTCCAGAAGAGCTTGGCATTATCCCGGAAATTGGACGACAACCTTTCATCCGCTTTCATTCTGCACCTTTCACGAGCTTCTTCTATCAGTGCCTTCGTGTTAACTTTCTGCAGCTTGTATCTCTCTTTCATATTAAAATCATTCCGCGAGGCTAAGTAGTCTAACCATGCTTTCTTCTTCATTCGAACTGCTTCTTTCACTTCCTCATTCCACCATGCGTCACGCATATTACTACTGCCTCTTCTCGTTTCTCCACACACTTCTACAGTGGCATTTACCATACTATCCCTAAGGTTCTGCCATACACTTTCCACATTCTCACTACTAACATTGACGTTGCCAAGCTTTTTGGCTACCCTTTCTTTATATTTATCCCTAATGGATGCATCCTGCAGCTTCCAGCTTTTGATGCTATGAGTCGGCTCAGGTTCAGGACACTCGGTGCGATGACGCCAACCCGCGAACAGACCCCTAATCGTAGTTATTACTAGGTAGTGGTCTGATCCTAGTTCAGCGCCTCGATAAACCCTTGTGTCCATCACCTGTTTACGGAGCCGACTATCCATTAGGAATAGATCTATCATGCTTCTCTTTGACTTACATCTCCTCGTATACATATACCCACCCAACCATTCAAGTCTCCACATACTATAAGTTTTTTATTTCCTTCTATCACATTTAGAGCTTCTCTCATACTCTCCCAGAAGTCCTCTAGCTCACTCGCGTTCGACGAAGATACTGGCGCGTAAGCAGCTACCAGGAAAATCTTCGTCAAACCAAGTTTTAGACGGATCCAGAGGATTCTAGGACCTACCAGTTTGTACTCATACATACCAGAGGCCAATCGCTAGGACAACAAAATTCCAACCCCTCGACTGCCATGCTCGCTCTCTGGTACTCCAGACCATAGCGCGAGCACCCCACCCGGGAGCTCCACGACTTCGCTGCCCTTGCGCTTGGTTTCTGTCAAGCACACTACATCTAACTTTCTCTCATTCATAACATCCATCAACTCATTCATCTTATCTGCCATTCCTCCCCTAACATTCCACGCAGCTACCCTGCACTCCATCCTCCACTTCCCGCCGTGTCGGGCCGTGCGTGTAGTGTGGCGGTCCCCTACGCCGCTCTGGCTCACACTTTTCGCACCAGCTGGGACGAACTGGTGCGCGTCGCCTCGGGGGCACGCCCTAGCATAATTCGTCTTGGTGGCACTCGTGTTGGAGTAGAATTGCAGCCGTAGCTGGCAGGGATGGCGACGTGCACGCTTCTACTCTCCATCCAACAAATTTTATTACTTCATAGATTTTTAGATGGGTACAATGAAATGCTTACAAAACACTTAGCGTTTGTGCATTGGGAAGGATATCAAAAAGTGAATGGTTCTCACTGAGGTATTAAATATATAAGGTACCTAACTTTTATACAAGAAACATTTTTACTTTGTATGAGACCTTTTAAAGTATTTAGTGCTTAATTAGTTCTGGTTTAAATTTGTGTTCATTAATTGGTATACAATTTGTTACTTTATGTTAAATAAATAAAAAAGTAAACAAATATATGGCCATGTAAGCCCTGCCGGGTTCCGGTAAGAGGGGAATACCCAAGAAGTGCTGGCTTGATGTCGTAAAGGATGACATGCGTGCCTATGGTCTTGCCGACGACTTTGCCGAGTGGAGGAGAAAAAGTAAGACAGCGGACCCCGGGCGTCGTCATACGCAACTGGGACAGACGTTAGGATGATGATGTTGACTTCTGGAAAAGAAAATAATATATCCCTAACAGAAAAGGGCATAAAGTAAAGATAAGAAGGGAATTGAAGATTTGAAATGTCTTTCTCTTTTATATTTTTTTTTAAATGGCGGGCTTAATACCTGTGACATTTTCAGGGTTGGGGCGTCAGACAGCAGTCGCTTCAAACAATGGTAAAAATTAAAAGACAAACGTTAGCTGCATCTCACAGCCAATTAAAAGTGGACCCCAGGTGCCTTATCCGGGTAGGGTATGGAAACAACTAGAAAAAACTTAAGATGAAGAAGAACCATAATGTTGATTCAAAAATCGAACGTTTATTCGAAAATCAAATGTATGTGCTAAAAAAAATAACTTCATTTTTTAGAATAAAAGTGGGCGTATTATATTAATCTGCCAAAATGGCATATAATATTGAAAACCAATTAGAAAAGTATACCTACTAAACTTACTCTCACACTCACGTCCTAAATATTGTGGTTTAAATGAATGATAAAGTTATTCCAATTACAAAGACGTGCGGAAAGTGTCAGTCAAGATTCTAATTACAGCGTCAGTCATTAATTACAGCGTGACATGAAAAAGAGATCAAAATTTTTACTTTATAATTCCTGTTAAGTAACTATAATGTATCTAGTTTAATCCCTAGAGTAATAACGAACAAGGATAATATTAATTTTGTACAAAAAAGTTTACATATTTCGTAAAAAAAATATATATTGCTTGTTTCCACCGAAATTTATCAAAGTTGGCTAATAAATGCCGCTACGCCAAAACTTTACCCACTTCACTCCCTTTTGATATTTTTCTCTACATCTTGTTCTAACTTGTTGGAGTACTAAAAGAAATGCTGTTGCCAAATAACATGAAAATCTGTAATTAAATGGCACGATAAACCACGCTCGTAAATTATGAAACTTCTAATGAAAACGGATCAACATTTGCAGAATAATTTGCATGTCTTAGAGAGATAAACTGTTAGGTAGGTAATCAAACAAGCTTATTTTAATTTTTTTTATTTGCTATGTTATTATAAAGGGCTGAAAAGTACTTAATTTTAAACATTTTCATGCAATGTCATCGACTTTTGAGTTATGGACCGAATTACAGCTGCTATTCGGGAAGTTAGTTTAAGATCAATTACAAAATTCCACCCGGTGTTTAATTGGGAAAAAAATTAGTGAAGCAAATGTTAAGTAATTGTAATTATTGTAAATCATTGTTGGTAAACTAAATAAATAATAATAAAAAATACTATACTCTAAATTTAAAGTGGCCGGGCAAGCGAGATTATGCTGCTACGAGTCCAGCTCACAAAGAAAATGATTTTAACTTTTAAATTAGTATAAAGTTAACATACAAATTGCTTTTTAATATTATTTCTAATGTTTAGGCAGGTGTCATCACAAATCATAGGTGCAATTCTATACATTCATACCGAATAACTTTGCTTTATGCTAGTAGATTTCGCGTAACGTCGCTTTAAGACTGAAAGAGGTGGATCAATTCGTCGGTTTTGAGTTTGTCTCGATATCTATGTATGATGTGTTAGCAGTACTTAATTTTCTTTTTTAGGAAACTGGGTAACACAATTTGCCTAACACAATAGTATCTCAGCATCCAGACAAACCTATTTTATTTTTATTGATGCTTGTTAGATATAACATTGTTTCATTTTTATGTCCAGTAAAAGATGAAAAAGAGTTATAAAGATTACTGAACAATACAAGCTGTAGGTAAGATAGTAAAATTGTGAAGAAAATAAAGCCTGTTTCAATTTTAATGTAATGGCATGAATAAAATGAAGATTGCTTACTTTGCGTGTTACATCCGAAACTTCTTTACCTTAGCGTCTTTCCATTTGCTTCCAAACCCTAACTAGATTTGTAACACGGAATTGTTTCAACGTACCTAAATGATTTTCACGAGAATAAAAAAAAAAAACCTTCCCCTACCGTGTAATGTTTCTTCCAAATTCATTGAAAGGACACACCGTTTTCCATACGTCGACTTCGATAATAAATCAAAACTTACCTAAATCTAGTCACATTATTTTTACTTTTGTGTCTGCTTCTATTTTGTAATCATTTTAATAAGATCTTATCTCTGTAGATAGTATATGCCTACAGTACTTTACAGATTTTACAACGTAGATTTCACGTTCAGGCTTATCCTCACGGATCCATCAGGTTTAACGACGTATCAGTATTGTAGAAATTGGATTTATGTTCATGTTCGACATTGACAAGAAAGTATTACCGGTTTGCATTATGTGGAATGTGCACAGGTTAGACATTGAATGTAAATCTTGTAGATTATATTTAAAATGGAATAAACCTAGTTCTGATGAAAAGGGGACAAAAGGACTGAAATTTAGAGGGAGACACGACACTGAAGCCCAGAATTATGATAGCTGTTGTCAGGGACTCCACACGCTTGAGGTATCTACTGTGAAATTTAAAAAAAAATGGCATTTGAAAATCACCTTAGATTTTTGACGTCACTAAAATCATCATTTATCATTCAAGTCAAGCGTTGGTTCTGATAGCATCCGGTGTTTTTGACTCGAAGTTGATTTGATAGGTGTTGTGTTGCTTTATACTGAATTATTCCATGCTTATGCAGCAGATGTATATTAACAAACAGACAGAAAGTAAATTGAATGCTGTGGAGATGCAACCACTTCGAAAATTGTACCGTGTGATATCTGAAACTATGTAACAAGTATGTCTATAATTGAATGTGTGCCCCCAAAGTTTTAGTTGTCTAAATTCAGAACTTAGTAGTTACAAGGGTCTCACATTAAACACTTGGAGAGATCTAACTTTAAATTGACAATATTACAACTTAGAATTGGAAATTGTTACCCAATTATCAATCCAAGAACTTATATCTATAGGTTAATCCCAAACCTATAGATACCATTTCTTTGTTTAAACAATAACTTCAAATATAAACGTCATATACTTGATACTAATTGCGAAGGAGTCTGAGTAGTTTTCAAAATTACCTGCTGAGGGTAAATATTCGAACATAGTAAAACATTTTTATTCTTCAAGTAATAATATACTCATAAATAACAGTTATGAATTATCAAACATCCCGTCATCGTCATCATTTATTTTAATTTATTAAGAAAATATGACAACTACAATACGTCTCTTTATTGATCGATCGTGGCGTAGACAGCCAGTGAGATCAGACGGTTAGACGGTCCCAATAATGGCAAAACTCTCAAAAACGGCTCCCGGCAGTCAATTAAAAATATATCCCAGGCTCTAAATCCAGTTAAATTAAATCATGTATACCTAATACCGGAGACAAATATTTCGTATTTATTTGAAACGGGTAAGTAATATATGATATAATTACAAAACCCATAATATTCATAAGATATAGCAACTGAATGTATAATTTTATTTGATATAACGATATTTTAATATAACAAACGATTGGTATAATTATGAACTATCAAATTTTTATAAGCATAACATACATTGCATATAAAATCGTTTGATAAATCACTCACAAGATATTAAATTTACTTAGTCTAATGTGATAAAACGCTTAGTGAAGAACACTAAGTAAAATCCTATTGCAGGTATGTCACAAAAAAAGAATGATAAATCAAAATAAGCTTATTTTATTTAAATAATACAGTTACCAACCAAAAATACTGATGCATAGTAAAATATTTAGCTCATAAATTGCCATTTTACACATAAAAAATAGTTATACCACTCACAGGGGCTTAATCATAATGATGGTATCAAAATATATATTTTAAACGATAAACCTCATGATATTCGATTAAATAAACGTTATCCAATAATGTTATACGAAAAGAGTTTTATAGCATATGAATTTTATAAAATAAAATAAATAAATAAATATCCATCACGCCTTATCCCCGAAGGGGTGGCAGAGGCATATTATGTGCCCACTTTTCACCGTGTGGATTCCTGTCCCACGCAATAGGTGGTGAGCCCATTGCCGTGTTGAAATAGACAGACGCAGGTTGTGGCTACCTGCTGTTGAAATTTTTCATGCCGCCCACAAGGCATTCAACCAGGCTTAACGACTGCCATTTTACTGGCAACCGGGACCAACGGCTTAACGTGCCTTCCGTAGTACGGAAACACTCGCAAATGTAAATGCCACAAAGTGGTCAACCATCTGAGGACCAGCCATAGTGAAAGTTGCGTAACTCAGTGATCGTTTACCGAACACTGAGACCGCGGGGCCACGAGCGCTTCATATTGAATTTTATATGTTACAAAATTATATCGACAGTTATTTGTCTCAAGTTTATTACATCGTTTGAACGATATTGAAATGAAACTATACCAAATGAATTTATAAGTAATGAGACGCACCCATTTGATACATCAGCTGCATTTTTTATAACAGCGTAAAAATATTAACATCAACAATTGTAAACGTAGCGTGGATAAAGACTAAAGAATGTAAAATGAATACGGATTTGGTGCTTTGTAGCAAGCACGGAAAGCTAATATTGCTAAAAGCTCCCCAGCTGAGCTATCAAAGCGCACCGATACTTTCAATATTCGTAAAAGGCTATCGTCATTTCAATATCTACTGTACAGCTACTTTCTTATTGATTATCCTAATTAAAAAAATACTCGTGTTATTGTATTTCTGTACCTATTTATAGCGCACGCAATCTCTTTAAGGAGATTGCATAGTGGTTGATAAACCCTTCTCGAGACCAAATGGCTTTTTCCATTTTTGCACAAAAGTTACATACACCGTTTCAATGCTGTCTTCTGTCTGAGCATGTTTTAGTTGTGTTGCGGTGTAACGTTTACAACATTTTGATTATATTTTGGTTTATTAATTGGCTGTATATCTGTAAGGGTGTTACGGGCCCCACCGACAACGTGGCGTATGGTGGGTACCGGTCCGAGTCGTTTTTATCGGGTCGGAAGTAAATCAAGGTGGGCCCTGTACCAATAATTTATTTAATAATGATTTATGCCCTGCCTGAAGTAATAAAGGATGCCAAATGTTTGCTCTTTTCGGATGACCTCTAATTTCTACCAGCAATCAATACTGAGGAGGACTGCCTATCGGCCTCTCAACGGGACATTGATCGAGTTGCTGCTTGGAGTACTAATAAGAAACTGTAATTCAATGTCACTAAATATTCAATGGTAACTTTTAGCCGGGCGAGGGCACCACTCCGTTACAAATATGAAATTGATCGCATCTCTCTGAAAGACAACAGTAAGCTGAAAGTAAGGAGGGATCTGACACTAACACCCTACTTACTTAATGTGTTCCGAGGCTACATAAGCAATCCTGACGTGTTGCATGGCATAGGTCTATATGTGCTAGATGTGTACGTGCGGAGTCGCCGTCGACAGAAATCTTTCGCGGAACCAAGCTGCTGGACAGCTCCACCTTAGTGCGAGCTCTACACACACTAAAAAGCAAAAAACTTGATGTGTTTTATTGTTTTCTGAGCGAGTTCACAAAATTACAGTATATGTTGTGTGTTATAAAGATTGAATCATGTATTGAATTTTATAATTCATAAATTAAATTTGTAACACTTCTGAGTGTCGGTTACATATTCATAAGATTTGAGTTACTAACCTTATTTTTATATACATCCCTTTTGTGGAAACAAACTCAATTTTCACAATACTTTAGTTATAACTCTAAAGTCATTTGTCTAATTATTTAAAAGTTTATAATATTTCACATTGTTTGTTTTTGTTCTGAACGACATGAGTTTGACGTTGTCAAAACTGTCACGGTCGTTTCGACTCTTTTGGCGCGTTCTAAAATTACGCGTGCGTCGATGGTGTCTTTCAGTTTGGTGCTGGACATTGAACTTAGATAGATTGGCTGTCCTGACTCACATCCACCCGTAATGTATTGCGTGAGGTGTGACAAACAGGAATAGTAAGGTTTTCATGTTGGATTTGTTTATTCTGCCAAAGTTTTGTCAAGGCTGTATAGGCCGTATGACTTTAGCCTGCCGTAATCGAGCGGAAAAAAAAGGAGCTGAGCCCTTTTTGCTACGACATGGCGTCATGAGAATATGCCTGTCATGGTGATTTAATTCGGATTAATATCCGAAGTCTTTTTAGCAAATATGTAGACATAATAATTGTTGCAATGAGGTAAGAATATTTGTTTATATTTGTTTCTTCGTAATTGATAAGATTACTTGGCCTTTGCGAATAATATGTTCTTACAATGTTTGTACTTTGTATTTCAGTCTGCTTTTCGAGAGACTTAACAAATAACATGAAAAAGATTGATGGTAGAAGGATCTAGTTAAAACTCTCTGAAATAAGTGGTAAGTTAAAACTATATAATCTCTTAGACTGCATTCCTTAACAGAATGTTGAGGGTGAAAGTGATTTTTATTACAAATTACTAATGTCTGTAACTTTTCTGTTGTTACAGGGGTTTATGTTTTCGGTTTTAGGTTTTATGTTTTTGTTTTTGTTTTTCTACATAATCATTGAGTTTAACGTTTTTCACGTTCTCTGTATTCTACATTTTTTACTCCTTGTGAATATCTGTAAGAAGACTTAAAGTAAGCTGAGACAATGTGCAAAGAGGATATTTCTCTCTACTCTGGTTACCTACTACCTGGACTTTTGGAATAGGAAGAGATGTGAAGGACTTGGACGTTCCTTAACCTTATATCCAGATAAGTAGTAATCTTTAATTTGTTTCTCTGTATAATAACCCGGTAAAGGCCGACTGATGTTGATAGTTTAAAAGGAATAACTTTTAACTTTAAATATTCATTTCTCTGTTACCTATATAGATTTCAACTACTTTAATATACTGTACTACCGATGTGACGTTCCAGTTACACATATTTTATAATCTTTTTATTATCACAAAGGAATATTAATGTGAAACTTTATTTTACCTTGTTATGTTGTAGTGTACGATGATGATGATGATAGGAAGCGGCGTTGTGTGTTTAATTAAACTAAGAAATAGTTTAAATGTATGTCTGTTTATAATTTAGATATTTTTAAGGCATCTGACAACTGCTTTAATATTTGTCATTTTAGGTCACGCCCAAATTCCATACTTTGGTTTAAATTTTTATTTGTACTAAATATAAACTTATTTGTGTATAGTGACCATATATGTATTGATCCCACTATGCATGAGCAAGCCACTTCTTTTTACTTTCATATATGTATATTCATGTCTACATATAGTTTAAATAAATATAATTAATAAGTAGATAACTTGAGCTTTTTAATTGCATCATTCGTTTGATGGAACCTGGCGCCCTCTCTTTATAAATTCTGGTATTTCTCTGCTCCAGGTTGGTCCATACTCACTCCCTATACACATGCTCTGCTAGCTGGTGCACCGGTGATTCTTTGAGATAGTGTTACTTACACAACTCCAGGGATTACCAACCGCACCGGATGGGTGTATGTAGGTGTGTTGTTGCTACCTAGAACGCACCACCCCTACCAAGCCCGTCAACCGTTATAAACGTTCAGGTGAAGATTCTCCCATACGACATATTCTTGCTGCCCGTGCTTGAGAACTGCGAACGTGCTCTCTTAGGCATTTTCAAATGTTGGAAACGTCCAATTTTAATCATTCAAAGACCAAATATTATCTACATAAACTGTACTTAGTGATGAAATAATTTATTTTGATAAGGATTAATAGTATGAGTAAAATAAACGCGTTTAAATATAGTCCAAAAAAAATTTAAGATTTTTAAATAAAAAGTGGTTATTGGGCCTCACTCGACATAGATAGGTATAGTGTGTCGCACATTTTTTTTGTAGATATTTATAGGATCTACAATTAATTAGAACATTTTATGGATCTATCTTTAATAGTGTAGGCAGCGTACGCAAAATAAGTAACTTTTCTGGTTGATTTTTTACACTTTGTGTCCGGAACCCTATTTTTTTTCATAATAAAATATAGCCTATGTTACTCGTGGATAATGTAGCTTTCAAATGGAGAAAGAATTTTTAAAATCGGTTCAGTAGTTTTTGAGCCTATTCATTACAAACAAAGAAACATACAAAAAAGTTTTCCTCTTTATAATATTAGTGTAGATAATTGTGATTGATGTGTGTACTGGATAGAAGATTACTATACTATCGCTTTGGGGATTTTGTCTGTAATGGTAGCATGTAAGAAAAAAAATAAAAAAAATAACTTAAACTAATTAAAATATATTTGCGATTATTTAAGAGCCAGAAACGTTTAAATCAGGTCTCGTAATCTTGACGACAGTAAGTAAATCGAATGACATATGAAATAAATTATGTCAAAGCCATAGATTCATTGCAGAACAAAAAGCTAGAAGAATAAAATTGAAATTTCAATTTGAAATACAATCTACTGCTGTACGTAGGCCTCTTCCATTTCACGCCACAACACAACATGGTCCTGTGCCTTCCCCATGCAGTCCCTCCTTGCTATCTTTAGCGAGTCGTCGGTCCATCTGGCGGGTAGTCGTCCTACCATACGTCTGTCGAGTCGCTGTCCCCACTTCAAAACTCCTTTGCTCCATCGGCCATCGCTTGTTCTGCAGGTGTGGCCCGCCTATTGGCATTTTAATGCGCTTGCTCTGTGAGGTATGTTGACCACTCTGGTTCTCGGTAGGTAACTTTTTTGCGGAGTTTATCCCTCAAAGATACTCCAATCACAGCTCGCTCTATAGCTCCTTGCGCAACTTTGAGAGCATGGACTATCTAACAATAAGCGTTGCGCCCCATCCTCCCAGTCGAGCGTCTTAAAGACATCCTCAAGCGTGTTGAGGAAGGGCTTGGGCAAAGTACATAAATAAGTATATATGTGTTGTGGCTTGTACCTTATATAATTATGTAATGTGGCTTGAAGGATAAAACATCGCCCTTGGAGCTGGACTGTCATGGTAGCGGTGTCGTACAAGCACTTCAAAACCTCGATGTATCGCCAAACAATACGACATCTCTGTAGAGCATCCAAGACGGCCCAGTTTGTGACTGAGTCGAAAGCTTTCTCGTTGTCTACAAAAGTCATACTCAGAGACTGATTTACAACAAATTATTAAATAACCTTAAAATATGAAAATTTAAAATATATTAATATAAGGAGTCCCTTTAGGCAAGGTTCCGAAGATACTGGCAGCGTTCCCCCTTTGAATAGCTAAACTAATTCTTTGGCCGAGGTAGCTGCCAGCTCTTCGGTCTCCTGTGATGTCGACTAACCTTTTTGCTATTTCTTTAAAAAGCCTTGTAGCCCTAGGACCCCACGGACCAAGGGTCTCGACACCGAATGGGACAAAATCATATTCGGAGCCTAGACTCCTGTATTTGCATGCTTTAGCTTTTTCAGCCGCTTCACAAGCCGCACCAGCTCTGTTGTTGGTTCCATGTAGATGGGAAGGGGCCAGCGTGTCTGAACAGGTTGCATCCCATACCAGCACCCGGCCCATCTTCCATGGAATCAAACTCATTCCGTCCGGTCTCTTGCCATCGTCTCTTGCAATACCAGTCGGCTCAAGTAGACTTGGCACGTTGACAGTGGCAAGAGACCGGCGAATGATATCGTTTAGTGCGGCATGTCTCGAGAAGCGGCCTGCACTTTTTTGGCATGACAGTCCGTGATGTCCAAGCTTGTCGACATCACTGCCACAGGGACATTTATGAGGAACGCAGACCGGAACCCCAAGCCGTAGACAGGTTGCGATTCGAAGCGTGTCAGGCTCAAGAAATGTTCCTGTATTTGACGAAGGGTACGCGTGAAGCCAGTAGCCGGCCTCATGCGCACCCACAGCCAAAAGCCTAGCACCGCCGAACCTGTACTACAGCTCAAAAGATTGTTATAAATCAATTTACAATGTATGTCGTCCCAGCTCCTCTGTAAATTTGGAGAATCTGGAAAATTTTGACCTGGGCATGCAATTAAGAAAGCGTTTCTAGCTTCTTCCAAGCCAGCAATCTCAAAGTTTGAAGGGGATGCCCTTAAAATTTTACTTATGAGATTTGCCGAACTATGGACAGAAGATAGGAAGGCTGGTAAAGCGACACTGGAAATTTTGCGAATCCCTAAACCACCATAACGGATAGGTAGGGATGCTTGGGTCCAAGAAAGCTCGTTTAGCTGCATATTGAGAATCGATTCTAAGCTAATTTTGATTATGTCGTCTACTTGTGTCAAAAGATCTGGGTGATTCCAAAAAGAGCAGCAACGGAGCACATATGTAAATTTTGGGACGAAAAGACAGAATTTTAAGATGCAGAGTGCATAATGTGGACTAATTTCAAGGAGACGGTCAGCAGTATTTTGAAATTTAGTTATTGAATTATTAATATATTCAGAAATAGATCCATCAAAAGTCGGAGAACCTAAAAGGTAAAGGGAATTACTATTAACTATTTTAATATTTGGAGCCAAAATATTAAATTTTTGTTCAATGTCATTAAAATTTAAGTCGCCGTTATTTATAAAAAGTTCGCATTTGCTAAAATTAAGCTCCAAACCAATGGCTTCAAATTTATTTTTGATTAAAAAAAGGTCCGAAAATACAGTATCCACATCACCTCCTAGGGTTCCGTCATCCAGATACCAAACGTTGAATTTAGAATTTAAATTTTTGATTATCGGATTTATAGCCAAACTAAAAATTGCAGGCCCAAGGGGATCACCCTGTTGACAACCTACTTCCGAAGACAGTTCATTAGAATGATATAACAATTTAGTTGGGTCAGCGTAACTGAGAAGAAGATAATTGTAAATTTCCGGTATAATATATATATATACGTTATTTAGCCTTTTCAAAACACAGCTTGCTCCTCTGGCTGAAACTCTTAGAATTTTCCGGCGAGGCGGTTTGTGACTACTCTCTAGAACACCTTGTATATGTGGCTCAGAAGTGAGATGGGTCTGTAGTTCTTCGGCGAGGTCACGCCCCACGCTTGGACAAGTCGGTGTTTACTTCCTGTATTAAAACTGTTTATCACAGAAACTTCTCTAAATATACACTTCTTGTCCGTTATGATGAAGTACACACAGACATATTGCAGACTTCCACAACATCGCTAACTAGGTAAATTTATACTATCATCACCACCCCATGATTGGGGATGAAGAGTAGAAGCGTGCACGTCGCCATCCCTGCCAGCTACGGCTGCAATTCTACTCCAACACGAGTGCCACCAGGGCGAATGATGCTAGGGCGTGCCCCCGAGGCGACGCGCACCAGTTCGTCCCCGCTGGTGCGAAAAGTGTGTGCCAGAGCGGCGTAGGGGACCGCCACCCTACACGCGCGGCCCGACACGGCGGGAAGTGGAGGATGGAGTGCAGGGTAGCTGCGTGGAATGTTAGGGGAGGAATGACAGATAAGATGAATGAGTTGATGGATGTTATGAATGAGAGAAAGTTAGATGCAGTGTGCTTGACAGAGACCAAGCGCAAGGGCAGCGAAGTCTTGGAGCTCCCGGGTGGGATGCTCGCGCTTTGGTCTGGAGTACCAGAGAGCGAGCATGGCAGTCGGGGGGTTGGAATTTTGCCGTCCTCGCGATTGGCCTCCGGTATGTATGAGTACAAACTGGTAGGTCCTAGAATCCTCTGGATCCGTGTAAAACTTGGTTTGACGAAGATTTTCCTGGTAGCTGCTTACGCGCCAGTATCTTCGTCGAACGCGAGTGAGCTAGAGGACTTCTGGGAGAGTATGAGAGAAGATGTAAATATGATAGAAGGAAATGAAAGACTTATAGTATGTGGAGACTTGAATGGATGGGTGGGTACCGCTCGCGATGGTTTTGAGTCGGTACTCGGGAAGTATGGGGATAAAAGGGTGAACGACGTTGGCAAGCTAATACTGGCATTTTGTAAGGAAAAGGATTTGTTTGTGGCGAACACGATGTTCAACCACAAACAAATTCATATGTATACGAGGAGATGTAAGTCAAAGAGAAGCATGATAGATCTATTCCTAATGGATAGTCGGCTCCGTAAACAGGTGATGGACACAAGGGTTTATCGAGGCGCTGAGCTGGGATCAGACCACTACCTAGTCATAACTAGGATTAGGGGTCTGTTCGCGGGTTGGCGTCATCGTACCGAGTGTCCTGAACCTGAGCCGACTTATAGCATCAAAAGCTGGAAGCTGCAGGATGCATCCATTAGGGATAAATATAATGAAAGAGTAGCCGAAAAGCTTGGCGACGTTAATGTAAGCAGTGAGAATGTGGAAAGTGTATGGCAGAACCTTAGGGACAGTATGATAAATGCCGCTGTGGAAGTGTGTAGAGAAACGAAAAGAGGCAGTAGTAATAAGCGTGATGCATGGTGGAATGAGGAAGTGAAAGAAGCAGTTCGAATGAAGAAGAAAGCATGGCTAGACTACTTAGCCTCGCGGAATGATTTTAATATGAAAGAGAGATACAAGCTGCAGAAAGTTAACACGAAGGCACTGATAGAAGAAGCTCGTGAAAGGTGCAGAATGAAAGCGGATGAAAGGTTGTCGTCCAATTTCCGGGATAATGCCAAGCTCTTCTGGAAAGAGGTAGGCAAGACCCGGAGTTGTTCGGCAATCTGCAGTATGAATAAAGTGCTTAGTGTTAACAATGACGTCCTAACAGACCAAAGTGACGTCCTGCAGAGATGGAGTGAATATTATGGAAAGATGTATGCAAGAAAAGACAGAGATGCCACGTCGGGAAGTGGAGCTCACTTCGATGCTCCGGATCCCGATGTCATTGAAGTCATTAGTGTGAAAGAAATAGAACAAGCGATAAGAAGTATGAAATGTGGTAAGGCTGCGGGAAAAGACAGAGTTACTGCTGAGATGATCAAGTACGGTGGGTCGCGTGTCTGGGACACACTATGTCTGTTATGCAACTTGTGCTGGCGGACGGGTGAGGTCCCAGATGACTGGCGAGTAGCAGTTGTAGTACCTATTTACAAAGGGAAAGGCTCGCGCCTAAACTGCTCCAGCTACAGGGCGATCAGCTTGGTCAGCTTAGCTAGTAAGGTGTATGCAAAGGTTATAACGGCACGAATGCAAGAAAAGTCTGAAAGGTATTTATGGGAGGCTCAATGCGGATTCCGACGAGGAAGAGGTTGCATGGATCAAGTGTTTTCTCTCCGCATGATCGCGGAAAAGTTTCTGGCTCTTAGCCAGAAGGTTTTCTGCGCTTTTGTGGATCTAGAGAAAGCATTTGATAACGTTGTGAGAGAAACGCTGTGGGACTTGCTGCCAGGATATGGTGTGGACGGCTCGCTACTGCGGGCAATACAGTCGCTTTATAGGGACTGTAAGGCTTGCGTGCGAGTAGGGGGGGATGTGTCACCTCTTTTTGATGTCTGTACAGGCGTCAAACAGGGATGTGTCATGTCCGCCTGGCTGTTCATAGTGTATCTGGACAGCTGCCTACAGAAGTTGAAAGATTTTAATATGGGTGTGAATTTGGGTGACTTTACAGTAAACTGTCTGCTGTACGCTGATGATGCGGTGCTCATGGCCTCATCAGAAGCCGACCTACAGGCATTAGTCACTAATATGAAAGAGGGGTGAGAAAGTAAGGGTCTCCGCTTGAATGCAAGTAAAACTAAGGTTCTAGTATTTGAAAGAGGTGACGTAAGAACTAAATGCGAGATTAGAGTAAACCAGGAACGTCTAGAGCAAGTGAATGAAATTGTGTATTTAGGAAGTATGTTTAGCGCGGATGGAAGATGTGATTCAGATGTAGAACGGCGAGTAGCTGCCGGAAACAAAGTTAACGGTGCTTTGTCCCAGTTAGTAAAGCGACAAAGCATCGTAAAAGAAGCACGAATGGCGATTCATAACGCAGTTCTAGTGCCAACTTTGCTTTACGGTAGTGAAACCTGGGTATGTCAGCAGATGCATGAAAGTAAATTGAATCCTGTGGAGATGCGATCACTTCGAAAATTGTGCGGCGTTGCCTTGGCCGACCGAATACGTAAAAAGTGATACGCAATATGGCAGGTTTGAATGAAAGTGTCAGCGTTAAGCTGGAAAAGGGCGTGCTCCGTTGGTTTGGACACGTCCAACGAATGAGTGAGTAACGATTGACGAAGAATATATATTGTTCAAAAGTAGAGGGTAGAAGGAGTCAGGGAAGGCCGAGACTTACATATGAAGACCACGTGAGCAGATTGCTCAAAAATGGAAAGGCCAAAAGTACTCGGATACCCAGACGTGCGTGTATGAAGCGATTGATGAATCTCGAAGAAGCAAAAGAAGTATGCATGGATCGCGAAGCCTGGCGATCTGTCCTCTCTGACTACCCCTCAGGGATACAGCGTGAAGATAGTTAGTTAGTTAGTTATCACCACCCCAAAAGTAGAACAGGTCGGCGGACACAAGGCTTCCCCTTTCTTCGGACTTCGAACAAACCCAAAATGTACCAGTTTATGCGACCCACTTCTATCTCGAGTTCGGTTAGGCGCTCGTTTAGCCGTAGAGTAAGAGTATTTCCATTGTACGTTGCCAGGGTCAGTCGTGTATGGTTGCCTCTCGTAGCCCGGAGATTCATCGCACTCTCTCTTCCGCCGTCACTCCGTCGGTACCGTAAACGGTAACAGCGAAAGTGGCGGGAACTGGGTTCCATTTTCTAATAGCCTCGTTCATATTGGGAAATGTAGTATGGTATATGCCCTTCGTGTTTCACGCGGGCCAGACGGGTTGGTACAGGGTTGTGTCTATAATATTCCTTCTCTTCGCCTTTGTAGTCAGCAAGTGCACCTTTTGCAGGGGAGGCAAGCTTGGGCCCCTAAGATAAAGCTAGGGCACTATATGTACCCTATATCCACGGAGGACAGAAAGAACAGAAAGATTCATACTATCATCAGCTTATCATAGAAATAGGACAGAAAGATTCTCTACTCCGTTAGAGTTACCTTACCCCAACTCATTTTAATTCAGATCGTATCTGGTGCATTCCTAACAAATAATATAATTATTGTCCTATAGGGTATACCTGTATGTATGTTTCTAAATAAAGAACATACTTAACACAGAAAGAGCAGCGCTAGATAGGCTTTCAGCGAGGCCTATGCCCATCAGTGGCCGTCGGATGGCTGAAATTATGATGATGATAAAAGTAAAAATATAGATCAGCGATTTGAATTTTTCAGTTTTTGCCCCGCTACGAAAAACCTTTATTACCCGGTGCTGGCTGAACCGTGGGGACCAGTATCTTTATATCTACAGGAATAGATAAAATTATAATATAGGACTACACCACTACAGATCTGACTACCCCGTCAGGGATACAGCGTGAAGATAGTTAGTTAGTTACCACTACAGATTTTTAATATGGTGTCGTACATACATATTGTCACGCCTTTATCCCTGAAGGGATACGCAGAGACATACTATACGCCCACAATTCACCGTATGCATTTTTGTCTCACGTGATGAGGCCACCTGCTGGCTGTGGCGACCTGCTGTTGAAAATTTTCTAGCCGCCCATATGGGCTTCAACCAGGCTTAACGACTGCTATTTTACTGACAACCGGGACCAATGGCTAAACGTGCTTTCCGAAGCACGGAAACTCTCGCAAATGTAAATTCCACATAGTGGTCACCCATCCAAGGACCACTTATAGCGAATGTTGCTTAACGCAGTGGTCGTTTACAGAACACTGAGTCAGCGGGGCCACGAGCGCTTATCGTATCGTATGGAAGAAAAAAAAAGTAATAATATTTTTCTAAAACATACATTTATAAACATAGGCTGTACGGACCGAGAAACTTTGCCGAAAGAGCAATGGATAACTATAAAAAAATATTGGTTATTGGTGTTGGATTGGTATAGTATTTAAAAATTACTAATAAGCCATCTTGAACGTTAATACAAAAATGTTGTACCTAATTTGCTTTCAAAAATTATCACAATACGAATAAGAATTCCCACTTTGTAAATTTTTGGTAATTAATCGAAGTTCACAAAACAAACGGCTTGTAATCGCCAGTGAGAAGAATTATCCAATTAATGTAACGAAGCATCATTACTCTTAACACATTAATTACCTGCTGCCTGTGTTTTACTTCCTTTGAAACTCAGGTGATTCAAATTGAAAATCGAATCACAATTCGAAAAAAAAAACGTTGTGACCACATCAAAGACGCCAGATGTCATTTACGTGAGCGATGTTCTAGTTTTTTTTTTTTTTATTAGCCTAATAATAATAATTAAATAAGCATTCGTGATTGGGATAAAGTTGATTGGGAATGGAACGGACTGATCGGATACGGTTCGTGAAGAAAGTTACATAACACCCTCTTTTTATAACGTCACTAGATGACCCCCAAAGCTTCGCCCGTGGAATATTTCGACCTCCCGTCGCACCTATTTAATCCCGTAGCTTATAAATTCTACAATGATTGCCCGATTTGTCGACATTTATGACTACTGCTCTGCTCCCCAGTGTAGTAGAGTAAAGATTTATAGGCTTATAGCCTTCGTCGATAAATGGGCTATCTAATACAAAATGATTTTTTCAATTCCAACCAGTAGTTCCTGAGATTAGCGCGTTCAACCAAACAAACAAACTCTTCAGCTTTATAATATACTAGATGACCAGCCTGGCTTCGCCCGTGACATACTTCGAACCCCGTGGCACTCATTTAATCCCGTCGTTTATTAATTTCACAATAATGTATGAACATTTTCCAAATACTACTTGATCATTTCTCCACTCTGAAGTACCTACACCTGCACGGCCCGGTCGAATTTGGTTACACGAAATAAATATCTTTGCGCATGTTTTTTTTTTGATTTTGCCATATCTCCAAAGATATTCTCTTAATTTGAAAGGTGTAAAGGGTCAAAATAATCTTCATAAAATGCTGAAGCCAACTAACATATTAAAAATTATAAGGAATAATAATGTATTTGTGTAAATGGCCTTTAAACTACCGCTGGATATAGTATGTTATCCTTAAGAGATAGACATATACCGTCGCGGACTTTTTTGTAGACCTATATTGCATACACAATTCCACAATACATTATTTTGTTATATCTCAAAGGGTTTAGGCAGCGTTTTCGTTAAAAGCTCCCAGACGGCTCATTTTTTCCGACGCCCCAAATATTTATCGTTATAATTAAGTTAATATATACTAAAACTTAAAAAATATACATAAAAACCTTGAATCACTCTAACTATTAAAACAAATTACATCGAAATTCGTTGCGTTGTTTTAAAGATCTAAGCATACATAGGGATAGACAGCGAAAAACGACTTTGTTTTATAATAATAATAATGATATATATTATTATTATGGTTATATCGTTGATATAACCATACCACATGACGAGAATCTTGTAAAAGCAGAAAAGGACAAACAAATAAAATATTTGGACCTTGCTCATGAGGTTGTCGACATGTGGGATGTGGATTCAGCGATTATTGTTCCGATAGTTGTATCAGCACATGGCCTGATCGCCAAGAGCCTTGACCAACATCTCAAGAGGCTCGCGTTAGGCAGTTGGGTCAAGGGCTTGATGCAAAAGGCGGTTCTTCTGGGCACGGCACGTATTGTGCGGAAATTTCTGTCTCTGCAGTCCTGACCACCGGTAGCTTGGTCCCTGTACCCGATGCCGGTGGGATACTATTTTTAATATTTTTAAATAGATTTATAGGATAATGTATTTAAAAATGTAATTGATAAGTGTAATTAATGAATAAAGGGAATAATAATATAATAATAATAATAATAATAATCCCCTCGAGGACAGTCGTTATCTTTTATAGGATTAACGCAACCCTATGAGGGCATAGTAGATTCGCTTTTTGAAATAATGTATTTAAAAATGTAATTGATAAGTGTAATTAATGAATAAAGGGAATAATAATATAATAATAATAATAATAATAATCCCCTCGAGGACAGTCGTTATCTTTTATAGGATTAACGCAACCCTATGAGGGCATAGTAGATTCGCTTTTTGAGTCATCCACTTTCTGATATCAACAAAAAGTGTATCAGAAAGTTATTGAAAAGCTCACATCCGCAGGGCAGCTTGTGGCGAGCTGAATGTGCGTGGCTACACATCGGTCCCGATTGCTCAGAGTTTTGTTGCCCTTCTGCACCGGTTAGGATTTAATGGCCTAACGGGAGAGCAGTGAGAGTGCTTCTCCCGGGAGTGCAGCAAATCTCAACTCTGGCTTGCCTTGATTGGCCGGTCTGAGGGAGGGAGCCAGAGCTATATACTCGGGGGTGGAAGTGTCATTTTCAAGGGCATAACTACGGGGAAGCCCGCTCCGGGCCTCTCCCGCGAAGGTGAAACCGGCGCCGCACCGCTCGACACCCCAAGCCGCTCACACCGGTGTTGCCCTCTGTCGCCTTACAGGCTTATCATGCCTATGGTGATTGTATAGGGGGCCCATCTAGTGAGTTGGCGAGTCACCGTCTGCCAATAGTTTAATAATAATATATTAAAAAGGCAGACGCCGTTTTCATCAATAGCTTAAATCACCCAATCCATTTAACACCCAACCCAATAGCCCATTTCATAGTTAGCACATTTCACAATAGTTTAACTCCCATTGGAGGTGATCCATTACCGTTCTTCTACATAAGGCGGGCGTGGACTATCTGCAGTGAGGGTCCCATTCCCTATTAGATTAAAATTCTCAAAGGGCCTCTGCGTGTTGGACCTATGTCTCCATGTAAGCCTACCAAAAGCCCGGGTATCTTCAAGAAAAAAAAAAGAAGATGCCCGAGAAAAGAAGAGACATAATAATAATAAATATTCTTTATTGTACACCATAAAATAACATTTTAAGAACTTAATTAAGTTATGTATGTACAATAGGCGGCCTTATCGCTAAAAGCAATCTCTTCCAGGCAACCTTTGAATGGAGAGAGATAAATAGAGCTGATTGAGGCAGTGTACAAACTTTCAAGATACATTTAACCAAATAATAAACATATAAACAATATAACAATACACAACAATAAAAAAATACACAAGTAGGTACGTACCAGTACATACTTAGTGTACATAACCACACATATATCAATAGACAATAACAAAAGATACGCTGTACTAATGTGAAACAGACAGAAAGTGATCCCTTAACATTTTCTTAAATGACGCCAGTGATTGTGCTCGTCTTATCGATACTGGCAAAGCATTCCACAGGCGAACCGCTTGTACAGTAAAGGATTTGTCCATGAAATTTGTAGAATGCTGTGGCATTCCGAGTCTCAAATTTTCCGATGACCTCAAAAATCTAAAATGTTTGGCATAAAGGAACTTGAAACGTTCTTTGAGATATCGGGGAGTGCATGGATTGAACAGTATACTGTATAGTAAAGATAGTATGTGAGTATTCCGTCGAAGGCGAATTGGGAGCCACTTGAGCTTATTCCTGAATTCAGACACGTGATCATATTTGCGTAGGCCAAATATAAATCTTATACAAACATTTTGAAGACGCTCAAGCTTCTCAAGTTGCTCTTCTGTGAGATCAAGATAGCTGACATCCGCATAATCGAGAATTGGCAGCAAAAGAGACTGTGCAAGCGCAACCTTAGTGGCTGTAGGGAGAAAATTCCGTAATCTACGCAGTGATCCCGTAGATGCAAACAATTTGCGCCCGACCTCTTGAAATTGATGATCCCAGGATAATGATCTATCCATGTGTATTCCCAAGTTTTTGACCGTATCACTTATTTCGATAGGGGTGCCATTAAAAATAACTTGGGGCAACCTTGTGTAGTATACACGCTGCATTAGCCAGGGGCTACCAACGATAATGACCTGGGTCTTAGATGGGTTTACCTGGAGACCATAGTTAAAACTCCATTCACATACACGTTCCAAATCCATATTCATTGCAGCAATTGCTTCTGGCAACTGACCTAATGGCGCCTGTGTATATATCTGTATGTCATCTGCATAAAGGTGGTAGGATGAAGCTAATTGGACAGGACTGGAGGAGTCCTGGCTTAAAAGGAAAAGTAAAAGAAAAAGGGGAAAAGGTAAAGTTAATTTAATATAATATAAAAATGTTAAAAATAAAAGCCGGGGGTAAATAAGTTCTTGATTGTTTCTTTAAAAGAGCCGGTTAGCAACACTCGTAGCTAAGAAGGGGGCCTCGCGTAGGCCTTCACGTTGCTAAGGGGCCTCAAGTAAGGCCTCCACGTCGCTAAGAAGGGGCCTCAAGTCCCCTCAAGGCATCCACGTCGCCGACCTCGGAGAAGCAGGTCGCGAATTCAGGCAGGTAGAGGGCTGAAAATAACCAGCGGTCGGCGTCTTTAACAGAGCCGGTTAACAGCACACAACACCGCAGACAATCACTTTACTATTTCTGGAGGGCATAACCCTCTCACTCAGCACTTATTAATCAGCACCTCCTCTCAAGGTGAGCACCAAAAGTAGGACTGATTTGACGGCCCCGGCTCCCTTCTTTTACAGAGCATTTCAAAATTTAAACAATAATTCTAAAATGTTTAGAATAATTTAAACAATAATTCTAAACATTTTAGAATATTGTGGGAGGTGGCTGGGGTGGAGCCGGATCCCGTGTGCCGTCACTGCCCAAGTGGGGTCGTGGACACGGCGGAGCATACGCTCGCCGTGTGTGCGGCTTGGGACGGGCCTCGCAATGCCCTCAGGGGCATTGTTGGGATGGATTTGTCGCTGCCGGCCGTGGTGCAAGCCATGGCCGGCAGCCGACAATGCTGGGCCGCCGTCGCCTCCTTCGCCAGCGAGGTGATGGCGGCAAAAAGAGAGGAGCTGCGGGTTCGGGAGCGAGCAGGACGCACGCTCCCGTCCCACCGGCAATTGCGAGGGCGGCGCCGGGTGTAGTCCCGGATCGCCGCAGACTAGATAATGGCCGTGGACGGAAGGTCGGGGGACCCCGTTCACAATGGCCTTCAGGCGGCTGGCACCCCTCGTGTTCCGGGGTGCCTTCAAGTGCCCGCTCGAGCGGTGGAGAGCGCACCGCTCTCTGTTCTCACGGGGACGTTTGGGGACGGCTCGAAGCGGGCACAAACTAATCTCCTCCGGGAGATCGTGGGGGACAGCACATCTGACCCCCCGAGGAGAGCCTCATCTTGGAGCATTCCCTTAGCCGGGTCGAAGTGAATAGCCCTCAGGCCTATCCTGCGACCCGGTTGGGAAGAAGGTGGAACACCGCGGGGTTTAGTGGGTAGGACGGCCCCCAAAGGGCCGGGAGTCCCACACACCATCCGTGCTGCCCCCGAAGCAGGGTTGACGGCGCGTAAACGCATTCCCCGCGACAAAAAAAAAAAAAAAAAAAAAAAACATTTTAGAATATTAATTTATAACAAGGTCTATACAACCTAACCTACTGGCAGCTCTAGCAATAAATTAAAAATAAAACCTAGGCTTGTCATTAACTGACATTACAAATTACAAGGTAAACAAATATTATGAGAAAACTAGAAAATCCAAGTATTTCGAAATATAAAGGCCTAGGAATGTTACAGATAATGGCCATGCAGATAATTTGGAGAGAACGTATAATAAAGCATTTTATTAAAAAGGTAAGTAAAAAATGTTACATTACAACTTACATAAAAAAACTGTATTTCTGTCTATTCAGGCTAATCTCTGAATCGACTGAAGCGATTTTAAAGAGATGTTTACTGGCAGAAAGTTGATGTTATAAGGAGTAACATAGGTTATATTTTGTCCTCGTTCTACCACGGTAACGGCCACTACGCGGGTTAAACCACAGGCATCCGCTACTTATATAAGTACATACATACATATTGTCACGCCTTTATATAGTAGGCAGAGGCATACTATGCGCCCATATTTCACGGTATGCATTTCTGTCCCACGTAATAGGTGGTGAGGCCATTGCCGTGTGGAAATGGACAGGCCCAGGTTAAGTACAGTGAAGAGTTATTAAAGTATTATTGTTTTTGTTATTGTTTCCAATCATAAGTTGAAACCAAATACAAGGTCAGTGTTTATAATCTGTATTAGAACAATTGTTTCATTAATTTTAGAAAGTTATCAGTTTAACTATTTAAAGATATGGTAAGTATGCACTATTAAATAAATTGATTTTAGTAGATAATTTGAATTGTAATAATAATGGAGTTTATTTATTAATTCGATTTAATTTTTTATTAGTTGATACTTTAAAAAAAAAATATTATTATCAGGTTTAACAATATTTATAGCTGACTAGAAGATGAGGTCGCTGTGCCCCAGAGATGTTGATGGGACCCTTTACACTCAATAAACATAAAAAGTAAAACTCATATTAACAACATAAGCAACATATTATAATAAAGCATCAACACAGTTGCGAGTACCACAATAGCGTAAATCTGCATCACCAAATTACCTCTACAAAGTGCCTCCTTAATCTCTTAACCACTACACATACATATTCTCTAAATCATACAACATTTTAGACTTTATGCAAGCAGCTATAACCATTAGCAAAGTTTGTACTTCGCATAATGTGCCAGTCGTGACTAAAAGTTTTTATCATTACGGGACAGCTGTTTGAATTATGAGAGTTGCGTCGAAGGCCATGTTCTCGTTGTTACAGAAAATCGTAGCGCTCGTAGTTCACTAGCTCAATGTTCTTGGATTACTGCATTAAGCATATTAGGCTATTTATTCGACATGCAACATATCAAATACGTATTTGATATTTTGCATGTCGAATAAACGTTTTATTCATTCATTGATGCATTAATTCATTCATATATTCATTCTTCGAAAGACTCGTTGAGCCCTTTGGGCCGGTTGCCAGTAATGGTAGTAATTAAGCAAAGTGGAAGACTGATGACAAGAATAATGCGAGTGATCGCATATTTTATTTTAACGTGTGGAAATTCCTTCGGATGTCATGCCGGACTCAAACCGGCTAAAATCACAAGGTCCCTGCCTAACTGGATATCGCCAGACGCCCCGGGTAATTCCTCGGAAAGATGAACCAGAGCTGCCGGCAAACTTTGGCTACCACCGCGGCCTCACCTAAGGGTTCGGGTGTTATCCCGCTTCTTTGGGGGTTGGTTCGGGTATTATTAAGTCACCGTCTTGGGAATGCTTCTGTAAAGACGGCGAGCAGCCCACTCGCCGTCCTGAGGCCCCCGGTCATGGAGGCTGGTAGTCTTGGGCGTAGACAAGTCTGCAGCGTTGTCACCGCAGACTGCGAAACTCGGGTGGGAGTCTTCTCCCGTTCCCTCACTGCCGTCTCTTTCGCGAGCATGACGTGCTCTCAAAAAGACGCAGCGGCGTCCTACTTCCTCACGCTGGAGACCATGTCTTGCACCATGGTTTTCAATGCGAGAATGTCTACGTCAAAACTTGCCACGAGGTCCTGGCGCTGCTGCGTCTAAGCTTAGCACTCGACTAATGTGTGGAGCGCTGTGTCGTCGCTGCGTTCCACGCAGTGCTGGCACTTAACTGTGGTCTCCCGGTATAAACACCTCAGATACTTACTGAAGCACCCGTGCCCGCATGCGGTAAGTATCTGTGTCAAACGGTAGGTGAGGTTGCCATGACTCCTCTCCAGCTACTCATCCATGGCCAGTCTGACTACCCCGATTGTGGCATTTCCCCACCTTGGTTGCCCACTCGCACCTTTCATATCTCGATGAGTTCCTCTCGGAGCTGGGACCGCGGTGCCTCCATTTCTCGGGGCATGGGCTTAACTCTGTTATTGCAAACGTAGTGACCGTTTTCGATAAGGTACGTTAGTCAGCCATCTCAGTAGTATAAAAAAAGGATTTTTTTTCTGTTTCTTATCTATTTACATAATAAGTCATTGCTGATTGAAAATGAGTTCTTAACTTCAAACGTCTGCATCAAATTAAATTTTTATTTGCCCTTTTGATTATCAGCACAATGTTTGTATGAAAGAAGTATATAAGTGAAATACTTCATGCATTCAACAAGATTAAGATTGAAGCAGACAGTAAGCTTTTTTACACTAAAATATTTACAAAAACAGATACAAAATTATTGTCTGGATGTTTACTCGTGTCTATCCTTTCCAGGTGTGATTGGCATTGAAAAATGAATGGAGAGCCTTTTCGACACAGAATAAATTACATTACCGATGTTTTCTTGCCCAGAACCTTGGTTCGCAGCTACAGTACATTTGAAATATTGTTTCTTGTGATAAAAAATGCACCTTTGGGTATAGAGTGTCGACAGGGTGTCTGAGTGAATAATGGAGATGGGTGGAGTATCTATACAGCTAAATATGTAATTCCAAATTAATAGTTTTTCACTAAATGCATGTGAAATTAGATAAAAATAAATTAAGATTGTGTGCTTAAGACCGCACGCAGAAGTGAAAACTGCATTGGCAATCGCAATCAGTTATTAAGTTTGAATTGAATATACTAAACACACCGACACCACAGTGAAGAGCAGCTGACTGTATCTTTCTCGCTCGGGTAAACTCGTCATTCCCGAGTTCACCCGTTCGAGCCTTTATTCTCTACTACGTGCTTTCACCTCAGATCGTGACGAATCAGCCTAACTTACTACCTACCCAAAAAATCTGATCTTAACGTGTGGAAATCTCCTCGGATGTCATGCCGGACTCAAACCGGCCAAAACCACAAGGTCCCTTTCTAACTGTCTATCGCCGGACGCCCCGGGTAATGGGTCTGACAAACGTTTTTTTACTTTAAATGCCAAATAAATCTACAAAAAAATACGAGAAAAACTGTGTTTTTACTTTCATATTTCAAATAATGGCTGAAATATTTACGATCAAAGTGCGTATAACGCAGGTGACCGCATACGTCACAACTACACATTCAACAGTCGCGCTCTCGTTCGCACCTGAACGCAGCGCCGCGCCTTGTCGCAGTCAGTGTTACGTTGTGACGTCATAGTGAGCAAAAATGGGCTATAACTTCTCGTCGTTTGGAAATACTGCATGTATTGAAGTGAAATAAAAACTAATGAAATGTACATAAACTACGCTCCAATTGTAGCTGTATTTGATAGTAATGTTTTGACCCTTTTGTGTTCTCCATTCCTCGAAAAGAAATTAAAGAAGTTTTCTCTTGAATAAACTATTTTATAATTTTTGGACGAATTTCCATAACGAGGCTTATAGGTAGTACGATTTAGTAGAAATCTTCGCGTAATGAAATGTCGTATGCTGTGTATGCGTGTGTGTGAATGAAGCACAAATAAGCGCACAAGCAAGTGAGTATCAGAGTGTTAAACTCTCTCTGAAACGGCTATACTGTTTTTAATAGGACTGACAGATAGATGATATTTAAATAAATAAATTAGGCTACATTTTCTACGGGATGCTTTGCCATATGCCTACCACTTGCAAGTGAAATTGGAATTTGAAATTTAATTTAGTCAGTTTCATCGTCGACTCTAGGACAAACCTCCTTCCAGTTTCTTCCTTCCCGAGGAGTTATACGGAACGCCCAACGTTGCACATGGGATAGGTAGGAAGAAGGTTATATTCGGTTCAAGCTAATTTATATACTAGAAATAAGCAAATTTGGTGGCAGTCTTGTTTCGTAATCTAAATCCTATGAATTTAATTTAGATATGGAACTGAAGTGGTTAACGAGAATACCAAATACTAGTTTCGCCACCTAATATTGCTTACGGGCAGGGGCATAACTTGTCGTATGAAGTACGGATTTCGCACGCATTTAATTTTGTTTACAGAAACTTATATATAAAATATCGTTACTATTATCACACCATTTTATTTTAACAACTACTGGTTTCCGCTTAACGAGTATTTAATCTGAGAAAAAAATCTATGAAAATGTAATAGAAAATTTAAAATATATTCAACGGATTTTACGTCAGCCCCTTACAAAAAACAGACACCATACACACGTAAACAATCTTTTTCACGTGATAACTCACTATCCCTCATGCTGGACTTCTACCGATTGCGTTGCCCTTCCACCAGCCTGTGTCTTCAATTCAGAATCTCATAAAAAGTTGATAAGAATTAATATTTTCAAATTACCTTAAAATACCGTCATGGATATTTTTTAAACTATTTATTGTAAAGTCAGTTTCATAAAAAGTAGGGGTATTAAATATTTTGAATATATAGGATACTTTTTAAACAGATAAGATACATTTACATTCAAAGGAGGTGACATTTTTGGCGCTGTCGGTACACCATAGATATATTAACATACTCTACAAAAAGTATGTGGTAAAACGTAAATCCAAATAGCATCAAGTCACAAGTTGCCGTCTTTGTACCCAATGTACAGTACGCCTTTTAAAAATTTACAATTCAGATCACATCTTTAGTCTCGGTAGTGAATAAGAAGAGTAAAACCAGTGCAATCTGCAATCTACGTCTTGTAGAATGAGTTTAATAAGAAGACTTTAACTAACTATCTTCACGCTGTATCCCTGACGGGGTAGTCAGAGAGGACAGATCGCCAGGCTTCGCGATCCATGCATACTTCTTTCGCTTCTTCGAGATTCATCAATCGCTTCATACACGCACGTCTGGGTATCCGAGTACTTTTGACCTTTCCGTTTTTGAGCAATCTGCTCACGTGGTCTTCATATGTAAGTCTCGGCCTACCCTGACTCTTTCTACCCTCTACTTTTGAACAATATATATTCTTCGTCAATCGTTCCTCACTCATTCGTTGGACGTGTGACCAAACCAACGGAGCACACCCTTTTCCAGCTTAACGCTGACACTTTCATTCAAACCTGCCATATTGCGTATCACTTCGTTACGTATTCGGTCGGCCAAGGTAAAGCCGCACAATTTTCGAAGTGATCACATCTCCACAGCATTCAATTTACTTTCATGCATCTGCTGACATACCCAGGTTTTACTACCGTAAAGCAAAGTTGGCACTAGCACTGCGTTATGAATCGCCATTCGTGCTTCTTTTACGATGCTTTGTCGCTTTACTAACTGGGACAAAGCACCGTTAACTCTGTTTCCGGGGCAGCTACTCGCCGTTCTACATCCGAATCACATCTTCCATCCGCGCTAAACATACTTCCTAAAAACACAATTTCATTCACTTGCTCTAGACGTTCCTGGTTTACCCTAATCTCGCATTTAGTTCTTACGTCACCTCTTTCAAATACTAGAACCTTAGTTTTAATTGCATTCAAGCGAAGACCCTTACTTTCACACCCCTCTTTCATATTAGTGACTAATGCCTGAAGGTCGGCTTCTGATGAGGCCATGAGCACCGCATCATCAGCGTACAGCAGACAGTTTACTGTAAAGTCACCCAAATTCACACCCATATTAAAATCTTTTAACTTCTGCAGGCAACTGTCCAGATACACTATGAACAGCCAGGCGGACATGACACATCCCTGTTTGACGCCTGTACAGACATCAAAAAGAGGTGACACATCCCCCCCTACTCGCACGCAAGCCTTACAGTCCCTATAAAGCGACTGTATTGCCCGCAGTAACGAGCCGTCCACACCATATCCGGGCAGCAAGTCCCATAGCGTTTCTCTCACAACGTTATGAAATGCTTGAAAGAAGACTTTAAAAAAAGAAATTGTGAAGTTTAGATAATATTTACATGAAGGTGAAAGTAGTGAGTGTGTATGTTTGTTTTGGTGTAGGTGAATAATTAATACAAAGTCTATAGGTCGCGCGGCTAATGATGAGCTCTGTAAGAAAGTGGAAGGGGAATGCGCAGAACTCATAAATTAGGTCTAATTGGCGGGGTGACAGGGGGTGAAGGGCGGGAGTGTAGGAGCGTGGACGCAGGAGTGGTCGAAATCCTACACACACACTAGGGCACAGCTGCACACTACTCCACGATACGTCGGCACGTGTTGTCATTAGTCTCGGTACTGTCACGCACATAAAATATTCTACTCTTTTTGAAAAATCTTTTAATAGCGTATTGAGGCTTTGATGCCCCGAGAAAATTGTCTGTCCAATCTGCACAAAAAAGAAAAATGGTTTACTATGTTATATATTATATAACGCAGTGATAGTGCCAACGTTGCTTTACGGTAGCGAAACCTGAGTATGTCAGCAGATGCTTGAAAGTAAATTACATGCTGTGGAGATGCGATCACTTCGAAAATTGTGCGGCGTTACTTTGGCCGACCGAATACGTAACGAAGTGATACGCAACATGGCAGGTTTGAATGAAAGTGTCAGCGTTAAGCTGGAAAAGGGTGTGCTTCGTTGGTTTGGACACGTACAACGAAGGAGTGGGAAACGATTGACGAAGAATATATATTGTGCGAAAGTAGAGGGTAGAAGGAATCAGCGTAGGTCGAGATTTGCATATGAAGATCACGTGAGCAGATTGCTCAAAAACGGAAAAGTCTAAAGTACTCTGATACCCAGACGTGCGTGTATGAAGCGGTTGATAAATCTTAAGGAAGCGAAATCAGTATGCATGGATCACGAAGCCTGGCGATCACGAAGAGAGGACACTCTCTGACTACCCCGTCAGGAATACAGCGTGAAGATAGTTAGTTTAGTTATAAATTTATGACAATTTCATTTGTTTAATACATAAAAAAATTAAAATCACGCCTATCATTCATCGGGGTAAGCAGAGACTTCTTCCATTTCTTTTACTTTAAATAAGTATTGTCAGTGTCACACACATTTTATACCTATTTCTTCTAAATAGTACAATAAAAATGTTTTTTTTTAATACGATCACTGAAAAATAAATGAAATATCTATCATGGTTTAATATTTTTACGCAAAACACTTTGAACTCACTTGTTGTAAATAATATAAGCCTACTTACGTACCCACCTACGTAAGTAATTAAAAATAAAATGTTTAATGGTTCAAAGCAGAGTCGTATTAAACTTGATTCTTTTTGTAAATATATTGTGCGCGATTATACATGCGCAAACTATCCCCACAAATTTTTGTCAGAGCTCATCATTCGCCGCGCGACCTGTACTTTTATTGTTCGGGAAAATTTAAAAGTTAAACGTAGTGTGTTTAGTTTTCACTTACATCTTATGATGTACAGCAAAATATGCTAAAATTTATAACATTCACCATATTGTCTATAATAACTTATTTATGATTATGAAAATAGCATTTTAAAGCTTAAATTTATCACAATCCCCTATATATGTTGAGAAGATAAGTACTCTATAAAACCAACTTTTTAAAATACAGTAACCGAATGGCATCTGGAGAATAGGCAACCGGAGGTTTCAGTGAATGAAACTTTTAGGTTAGGCTCATGGCCCACCTATCTTAAATCAATTCAAGAAATATTTTTTATATACTTCATTTTTATTGATTGGCAATGGGCTCACCACCTGTTACGTGGGACAAAAATGCATACGGTGAATTGTGGGCGTTTAATAGGCCTCTGCCTACCCCTTCGGGGATAAAGGTGTGACAATATGTATGTATGTTATTAGTTAAGGTCCTCCCACAGCTTGTGCGTACAATAATATATAACGTATCCAGAGAAAAGGTACACACTAGCCAATTACTGGATAAAAAATATTACATTAGGCATCATAAGTGAGGCGTGAGATACAATCTAAAGAGAATCTAGATTACAATTCGACCCGGGAGATTACAATTTTACTGCTTAAGTTAAAAGGACTAGCTTTGCTTACACTACATTATAACGCTTGCTATAAGCTATAGCCCTTTGGCATGCATCTTACGTGTATTTGCTACTAATATGACGAATCGGAAATGCTGTATTTGTTATTTTGTTAACTACTTGAACAATGAATAAATGAACAAAAAGAAACCAGAACCCTAAAATTAACACTTACCTACGAGTACCAAGTTAAACAATACCAATAAATTGTCATGACTCAGTACTTTTCACATGAGCATGCAATGAAGTTTGAATCCGTAATGAAGAAGTTTCTCCTGTAATACTAAACACGGTACGGTATATAAAATATACCACGGAATGTTACTTATTTCGCTTACAGAGTACTGTAGCCCGGCGCTAGCTTGGTTCTGTAAACAATTACTGAGTTAAGCATTTAACTCTAAGGTCAGATGCCTGGATAGGAATACGTTTAACGAGTGCGTAGTGTTTCAAATAAGAGTGTTTTTGCTAGACCGTTGATCCTGTTTGCTAGAATTATGATAGCCTTTAAACCAAGTCCTTATAGGTGGCTTAAAAATTTTCAACAGAAGGTAACCACAGCCAGTCCTTCTCCGTTTCAACACGACAATGGGGCTGGCAGAGCAATTGTGTTCCCTCTGATGTCATGAATGTCTAAGATACGTAACGTAACGTAACATACGTCGCACACCGTATGCTGTTTTATCAGGTGTATGGCGATTTCACATAGGTGTAAGTGTAAGGTGTAAGTTTACGCCAACTTCTCTGTATATATGTGACACTGCCTCTGTGGCGCGGTGGGAGTGTATCCGACTGCTACGCAAGAGGTCGTGGGTTCGATTCCCACCCAGGATAAAACTTTGTGTGATGAGCACGATGGTTTATTCTGTGTCTGGGTGTTATTTATCTATAATATGTATGTATTTAGAAATATATAAGTATGTTTATCAGTTATCTGGTTACCATAGTACAAGCTCTGCTTAGTTTGGAATCAGATGGCGTTGTGTGAGTTGTCCCAACGATATTTATTTATTTATTTATTTGTTGCTGGCGATTTCACATACATGTGTGCAATCGCCAGCAACAATAGTTTCGGCTGCAGAATTCAGGAAACTACGTACAGTTTCTATTCGTCTATACCACAATGCCTGAAGACAAAAGTTCATATCTGGCACGTTCTACTAGTTCCGGTATTATCAGAAGAGCTGATGGCCAAAGATTTTATATTGACTGGTACACACTGCATGCAGTCTACTATAGTGGTGCTGGTTGGCAGAAGAGGCAATATTAATAGTGACAAACTTTTAAAAATTTTTGATAAGTTATCAAGTCTGCAAGTAAAACAAGTAATTTTGTCTACCTTGCCATACAGCACTGCTATGAGCCACAAGGAAAATCACTTAAGATACAAATTAAATATGAAACTACATACCATGGTATCATATTCCAAAAAAATTGAATTGTTCGATTGGAACATAATCTTCAATAATAATAGTTTGTTGACATTAGATAGATATTTTCTATCAAAATTTTTACAACGAAAGGTAGCTCTGTTGCTATCTAATTTTTTAATTTTTCAAGCCAAATTATTGGCAAGTACAACTGCTTTTATTGAGCAGGATAGTTTTGATACTTCACATTTGGAAAATGAAATTCCAAAAAACTAGTTTATAGGACAACAGATAATAAATCTGGCCAGTTGACTTTGGCCCCTGAGAATAATCTTAGTAAAAATATTGTTTTTATAAACCTGGTGCACCATAATGTTAGAGGTTTAATAAATGGTAAAGATTTAGAGTTAGAGCTATACATTAATGCAAATTCTATTAATATTTTTTGTGCTACAGAGCACTGGTTAAAAGATCATCAAATCACATTGTTGAACTTCGTAAATCACCAGGTTGCTAGCTCGTTCAATAGAAAACATTCTAAACGTGGAGGCTCTTTAATATTAATTAATAAAAACTTAAAATTTAAAGAACGTAAGGATTTAGTAGCCCTCTCCATTGAGCGAGTTATTGAGATTGCCAGTATTGAGTTTGAGCATTTCATCTTGTTAAGCGTATACAGTCCCCCTGATGCTTCGTACATTAAATTTGAAGAAAAGCTTGAAGAAGCACTGTTCAAATGCCAATGTTCTAAGAAATCTATAATAGTTTGTGGAGATTTTAATGTTGATATATTAGATACATCATTAACTCCATCAGAGAGAAATAAAATGAAAAATTTATTTAAACCCTTTAATCTGCATAGTACATTCTTAGAACCCACTCGTATTACAGCCACCAGTGCAAAATGTATTGATAATATTTTTACTGATGTTAAACCTATAGATAAAGGTATTGTGGATCCTGTGGAGTCAGATCATCGTGGCCAATGGATAAAATTTCCTAAAAGTAGTAACAAAGTCAGCAAAAAACAAATTAAATATGTACCAATTAACCAAAGTCGTTTGAATAATTTTAAAGAAAATGTATTAAAGAGATTACCATATCTACCTAACTTCACTTGTGTCACTGCTCAAGTGGCGTCGTGGACACGGCGGAGCACACACTCGCCGTGTGCCCGGCGTGGGACGGGCCGCGTATCGCCCTTACGGGCCTTGTCGGAGTTGATTTGTCGCTGCCGGCTGTGGTGCAAGCCATGGTCGGCAGCCAACAGTGTTGGGCCGCCGTTGCCTCGTTTGCTAGCGAGGTGATGGCGGCGAAACGTGAGGAGTTGCGGGTGCGGGAGCGTACGGGACAGACGCTCCCGCCCCGCCGTCCGGTTCGGGGGCGTCGTCGTGCTCATTACATGCGCGCCCCCGAATAGTGTCTGGCCGTGGGCGGAAGGTCGGGGGACCCCGCCCAACTGGCCACTCGGCGACGGGCACCCTTTCTGTGTTCCAGGGGTGCCCACTCTTTGCGCACGCCCGTACCGGCCGCTCTCACCTCCTCTGCTTACAGAGGAGCGCTCGAGAGCGGTGGAGGTGCGGGCTAGTTCTTCAGCTCCTTAGGGAGCTCCGGGGTGGTCGCTTATCGACCGCCCCGAGACGGACCCCTCCGTTCTGGGGTGCCCCTTGCCGGCTCGCAGTGATTTAACCTCAGGCCTACCCTGCGAGTCGGTTTTAAGGTGAGGCGGAACACCGCGGGGTTTAGTGGGTAGGACGGCCCTCTCTCACGGGCCGGGAGCCCCACACACCGTCCCTGCTGCCCCCGCAGTAGGGATGACGGTGCGTAAATGCATTCCCCGCGAAAACAAAAAAAAAAAAAAAAAAACTTCACTTGTGTAGACCAGTCATATAAACACTTATTTAATTTGATTAATGATGAGTTTGGCAAAGTTTTTACCTCAAAAACTCTACAGATTGGTGGTCGTCCTGTTTTCAGTGACTGGGCAACACCAGGTATCTTTAAAAGTAGAAATAAATTATTTGAATTATATTCAGAAAAATCATATAATTTTAGGCAAACCTTTCAGGAATATGTAAAAAATTATTCAAAGATATTTAAACAAACGTGTCATCTTGCTAAGTCAAACTTCATTAAAAATAAAATTTCTAATTCTGTAAATAAAATAAAAATGACTTGGAACATCATTAACTCTGAATGCGGTAGATCTTTAGTGACTGAAAGGGATTTCCACTTAAAAGTAAATGGTTGCCATGTTACAGGGGACCTGGAAGTGGCTACGGAGTTTGAACACTTTTTCGCTGAACTTTTATTAGAAGAATCTGTTCTTTGTTGCAGGGATGCATTTGTATTCACAGATATTTGTGCTCAGGACATTGTAAAAACATTTAAATGTATCGAAATTAAGAAAACCGCGGACATTTGGGGATTATCGGTCAAAACTGCATCATGTATAATTGAGGTAATTGCGCCCCATCTAGCAACTGTGTTTAATGACTGTGTTTCTAGTGGTACATTTCCTGATTTAATGAAACACAGCAAAGTCGTTCCCTTGTTCAAGGCTGGCAGCGCTACAGAGCCGTCTAATTTCCGACCAGTGTCAGTGCTGCCAAATTTGAGCAAAGTATTTGAAAAAATAAAATTGAATCAAATGCTATCCCATTTTAATAGTCATAAAATACTCCATGCGAATCAATTTGGGTTTACGAAAGGGCGCTCAACTTCCGATGCTGGTGTTGAGTTATTAAAATGTATTCATGAAGCATGGGAAGACAAGCACGATGCATTAGGTATATTTTGCGATCTATCAAAGGCTTTTGATTGCGTTCAACATGAAACGCTGTGCAAAAAATTACACCTCTATGGAATAAGAGGCAAAGCTCTCGACCTTCTGTCTTCATATTTGAACAATAGAATACAGAGGGTCGATATTAATGGTACACGTTCTGTAGGATCCATGGTTACAATGTGTGTGCCGCAAGGCTCGATACTTGGGCCATTCTTGTTCCTCATTTATATTAATGATTTACCATTTTATGTAGGGGACAGGAATAGGATTGTTTTGTTTGCAGATGACACCTCATTAATTTTTAAAATTAAAAGACAATTAGATAACTATGACGATGTAAACAATGCAATTGCAAGAGTAGTTCATTGGTTCAGCTCAAATAATCTTTGCCTTAATGAAAATAAAACTAAATGTATAAAATTTACTCTACCAAATGTAAAACAAGTTGCGGCCAATGTTCAACTGAATGGACAAGTGTTAGAGTTTGTAGAATCAACTGTGTTCCTAGGTATAACTATTGATGCCAATTTGCAGTGGGGCCCACACATAGAAAAGACAGCCTCTAGATTAAGTTCGGCTGCATACGCTGTAAAAAAGATCAGGACTCTAACAGATGTGGATACGGCTAGAATGGTTTACTTCAGCTATTTTCATAGTATTATGTCTTACGGTATTCTCCTTTGGGGGAGTGCTGCAGATTTAAATATTATTTTTGTTCTACAAAAGCGGGCTGTACGCGCTATTTATAATTTGGGCCCCAGAGTTTCTCTCCGAGAAAAATTCAAAGAAGTGAATATTCTAACCGTACCATCACAATACATTTTTGCCAATCTTATGTATGTCCAGAAAAATCTATCACAGTTTTCTAAACTCTGTGATAAACATAATATAAACACTAGAAATAAAAATAATGTTTCAGTCCACCACAGTCGACTACATAAGATTGGCGATTCTTTCCAGGGTAACTGTATACGCTTTTACAACAAGCTTCCCTGTGACCTGAGAAATTTACCTTTAAATAAATTTAAAAAGTTTATTAAAAACAAGCTTTGTGAAAAAGGTTTTTACTCCGTTACAGACTATTTGCAGGACAGGGACGCCTGGAAATGATCTGCTGGCAAAATGAAATAATATTAAATTGTAAATAGGCCATCAAAAAAAAAGCCTTCCTAAGTTTCTTGCCGGTTCTTCTCAGGTGGGCCGCGTTCCGAACCGGTGGTCGCTTTAAATATTTTAAATAGTGTATGACATTTTGTAAGCGCCGTTAAAATGGTCTATGCAAAATAAAGATATTTTTTTTTTTTTTTTTTTTTTTAATGAAGTCTACCACTGAACAGCCGAGTCAAAATGCCAAAACTGAGTCATTGTTACTTTATACTTTAATATCACTTATAATTCAAACGAAATATATACTAGCTAAGATCGTATTTAACATTTCACTTCAAAGTATAAATTCCTAAATGATCAGTTTACAACTCTAGAAACAAACAAGCCTTAACGACCTGAAACACTAGTAACCAAAATGTTTATCTTGAAATGTATCACTCAAAATGTCTGCACTTGATACGGGTGAAATGGTAAGCACGACTTCACAAGTGCTTATTACTATTCAAGGACATGCCTTTTTAACCTTCAGGCTACCTTCATTTAGCTGATTTGAAAATGAATTACCTACCTAAAGGAACAATGTTGAATATTACAGTAGATCTCTACTGAAGTAAATGTTCTGACAGATTAAGCCAAACGCTGGTTTTGTTTCAGTTTTTGTGACATGCTCTTTGTCTTGATGACTACTTAATCCAGTGACATCTCTAAATTACCAGGGGTTTTTATTTTTAACGTATTATATTTAACTAGCTGAGCACAACGGATTCGCCCATGACAAACTTTGAATTTCGTATCACCCATTTAATCATTTATTAACGACGTTATAAATAGGTACCACGGTTTACAATATTTTATGAAAATTTGACCGATTTCCATCCGATTCTGCTCCACTCTCCTAGAAAAAGCGTGATAATATTGCACTTAATAGCCAAAAACCTTTTTGTGTTGGATAGCCCATTTATGAATTATTTATTAAAAGGGCTATCCAACTACCTGACTACCAGTTTCCTATAGTAACCAAGTAACCTGTTCTCGAGATAAAATTAGACTACGTGTTAATTATTCACCTATACCAAAATAAACATACACACTCATTACTTTTGCCTTTATGTAAATATTTTCTAAACTAGACAAATATTTTTAAAGTCTTCTTATTGAACTCATTCTACAAGACGGAGATTGCAGATTGCACTGGTTTTACTCTTCTTATTCACTACTGACACTGTAAAGGTGTGATCTGAATTGTAAATTTTTAAGAGGCGTACTGGACATTGGGTACAAAGACCGGCGACTTGTGACTTGATGCTATTTGGATTAACATTTTAACAGAGTTTTTTGTAAATTATGTTTATATAGCTATGGTGTACCGATAGCACCAAAGATCCTTTGAATGTGTCTTATCTATATAAAAAGTATCCTATCTATATAAAATATATCCTAAATATTTAGTACTCCTACTTTCTCTGAAACTGACTGTACAATGGATAGTTAAAAACATATCCGTGATATCCGTTAAAATTAATTTGAAAATATTAATTTTTATCAATATTAAGGGGATGAAGAGTAGAAGCGTGCACGTCGCCATCCCTGCCAGCTACGGCTGCAATTCTACTTCAACACGAGTGCCACCAGGCCACCAGGGAATGATGCTAGGGCGTGCCCCCGAGGAGACGCGCACCAGTTCGTCCCCGCTGGTGCGAAAAGTGTGTGCCAGAGCGGCGTAGGGGACCGCCACACTACACGCGCTGCCCGACACGGCGGGAAGTGGAGGATGGAGTGCAGGGTAGCTGCGTGGAATGTTAGGGGAGGAATGACAGATAAGATGAATGAGTTGATGGATGTTATGAATGAGAGAAAGTTAGATGCAGTGTGCTTAACAGAGACCAAGCGCAAGGGCAGCGAAGTCTTGGAGCTCCCGGGTGGGATGCTCGCGCTTTGGTCTGGAGTACCAGAGAGCGAGCATGGCAGTCGGGGGGTTGGAATTTTGCTGTCCTCGCGATTGGCCTCCGGTATGTATGAGTACAAACTGGTAGGTCCTAAAATCCTCTGGATCCGTCTAAAACTTGGTTTGACGAAGATTTTCCTGGTAGCTGCTTACGCGCCAGTATCTTCGTCAAACGCGAGTGAGCTAGAGGACTTCTGGGAGAGTATGAGAGAAGCTCTAAATGTCTAAAGACTTGAATGGATGGGTGGGTACCGCTCGCGATGGTTTTGAGTCGGTACTTGGGAAGTATGGGGATAAAAGGGTGAACGACGCTGGCAAGCTAATACTGGCATTTTGTAAGGAAAAGGATTTGTTTGTGGGGAACAAAATGTTCAACCACAAACAAATTCATATGTATACGAGGAGATGTAAGTCAAAGAGAAGCATGATAGATCTATTCCTAATGGATAGTCGGCTCCGTAAACAGGTGATGGACACAAGGGTTTATCGAGGCGCTGAGCTGGGATCAGACCAATAACTAGTCATAACTAGGATTAGGGGTCTGTTCGCGGGTTGGCGTCATCGTACCGAGTGTCCTGAACCTGAGCCGACTTATAGCATCAAAAGCTGGAAGCTGCAGGATGCATCCATTAGGTATAAATATAATGAAAGGGCAGCCGAAAAGCTTGGCGACGTCAATGTTACTTACATTGACGTCGCCAAGCTTTTCGGCTGAGTTTCGGTGAGAATGTGGAAAGTATATGGCAGAACCTTAGGGATAGTATGATTAATGCCGCTGTGGAAGTGTGTGGAGAAACGAAAAGAGGCAGTAGTAATAAACGTGATGCATGGTGGAATGAGGAAGTGAAAGAAGCAGTTCGAATGAAGAAGAAAGCATGGCTAGACTACTTAGCCTCGCGGAATGATTTTAATATGAAAGAGAGATACAAGCTGCAGAAAGTTAACACGAAGGCACTGATAGAAGAAGCTCGTGAAAGGTGCAGAATGAAAGCGGATGAAATGTTGTCGTCCAATTTCCGGGATAATGCCAAGCTCTTCTGGAAAGAGGTAGGCAAGACCCGGAGTTGTTCGGCAATCTGCAGTATGAATAAAGTGCTTAGTGTTAACAATGACGTCCTAACAGACCAAACTGACGTCCTGCAGAGATGGAGTGAATATTATGGAAAGATGTATGCAAGAAAAGACAGAGATGCCACATCGGGAAGTGGAGCTCACTTCGATGCTCCGGATCCCGATGTCATTGAAGTCATTAGTATGAAAGAAATAGAACAAGCGATAAGAAGTATGAAATGTGGTAAGGCTGCGGGAAAAGACAGAGTTACTGCTGAGATGATCAAGTACGGTGGGTCGCGTGTCTGGGACACACTATGTCTGCTATGCAACTTGTGCTGGCGGACGGGTAAGGTTCCAGATGACTGGCGAGTAGCAGTTGTAGTACCTATTAACAAAGGGAAAGGCTCGCGCCTAAACTGCCCCTGCTACAGGACGATCAGCTTGGTCAGCTTAGCTAGTAAGGTGTATGCAAAGGTTATAACGGCACGAATGCAAGAAAAGTCTGAAAGGTATTTATGGGAGGCTCAATGCGAATTCCGACGTGGAAGAGGTTGCATGGATCAAGTGTTTTCTCTCCGCATGATCGCGGAAAAGTTTCTGGCTCTTAGCCAGAAGGTTTTCTGCGCTTTTGTGGATCTAGAGAAAGCATTTGATAACGTTGTGAGAGAAACGCTGTGGGACTTGCTGCCCGGATATGGTGTGGACGGCTCGCTACTGCGGGCAATACAGTCGCTTTATAGGAACTGTAAGGCTTGCGTCCGAGTAGAGGGGGATGTGTCACCTCTTTTTGATGTCTGTACAGGCGTCAAACAGGGATGTGTCATGTCCGCCTGGCTGTTCATAGTGTATCTGGACAGTTGCCTGCAGAAGTTGAAAGATTTTAATATGGGTGTGAATTTGGGTGACTTTACAGTAAACTGTCTGCTGTACGCTGATGATGCGGTGCTAATGGCCTCATCAGAAGCCGACCTTCAGGCATTAGTCACTAATATGAAAGAGGGGTGTGAAAGTAAGGGTCTCCGCTTGAATGCAAGTAAAACTAAGGTTCTAGTATTTGAAAGAGGTGACGTAAGAACTAAATGCGAGATTAGGGTAAACCAGGAACGTCTAGAGCAAGTGAATGAAATTGTGTATTTAGGAAGTATGTTTAGCGCAGATGGAAGATGTGATTCGGATGTAGAACGGCGAGTAGCTGCCCCGGAAACAGAGTTAACGGTGCTTTGTCCCAGTTAGTAAAGCGACAAAGCATCGTAAAAGAACCACGAATGGCGATTCATAACGCAGTGCTAGTGCTTACTTTGCTTTACGGTAGTGAAACCTGGGTATGTCAGCAGATGCATGAAAGTAAATTGAATGCTGTGGAGATGCGATCACTTCGAAAATTGTGCGGCGTTACCTTGGCCGACCGAATACGTAACAAAGTGATACGCAATATGGCAGGTTTGAATGAAAGTGTCAGCGTTAAGCTGGAAAAGGGCGTGCTGCGTTGGTTTGGACACGTCCAACGAATGAGTGAGGAGCGATTGACGAAGAATATATATTGTTCAAAAGTAGAGGGTAGAAGGAGTCAGGGTAGGCCGAGACTTACATATGAAGACCACGTGAGCAGATTGCTCAAAAACGGAAAGGTCAAAAGTACTCGGATACCCAGACGTGCGTGTATGAAGCGATTGATGAATCTCGAAGAAGCGAAAGAAGTATGCATGGATCGCGAAGCCTGGCGATCTGTCCTCTCTGACTACCCCGTCAGGGATACAGCGTGAAGATAGTTAGTTAGTTAATTTTTATCAACTTTTTATGAGATTCTGGGTCCCATTGAAGGTACAGGCAGGTGGAAGGGCAACGTAGACGGTAGAATTCCAGCACGAGGGATTATGAGGATTTCCACGTGAAAAAATAATGTTTACGTGTGTGTTCGTTTGTATGGGGCCGACGAAAAATCCGACGAATACATTTTAATTTTACTATTACATTTTCATAGATTTTTTTTCTCAGATTAAATACTCGTTAAGCGAAAACCATAGAGTAGTTGTCAAAATAAAAGTGTGAGATAATAGTAACGAGATTTATGTGAACGAAATTTAATGCGGGCGAAAATCCGTACTTTATACACGTTATGCCCCTGCCACTAAGCAATATTAAGTGGCGAAACTAATATTAAGTATTCCATTTCAGTTCCATATCTAAATTTATAATAAATAATAAATATCCATCACGCCTTATCCCCGAATGGGTGGCAGAGGCATATTATATGCCCACTTTTCACCGTGTGGATTTCTGTTCCACGTAATAGGTGGTGAGCCCATTGCCGTGTTGAAATAGACAGACGCAGGTTGTGGCTACCTGCTGTTGAAATTTTTCATGCCGCCCATAAGACATTCAACCAGGCTTAACGACTGCCATTTTACTGGCAACCGGGACCAACGGCTCAACGTGCCTTCCGAAGCACGGAAACGCTCGCAAATGTAAATGCCACAAAGTGGTCACCCATCCGAGGACCAGCCATAGTGAAAGTTGCGTAACTCAGTGATCGTTAACAGAACACTGAGACCGCGCGGCCACGAGCGCTTCAATTTAATTTATAGAATTTAGATTACGATACAAGACTGCAACGAAATATGTTTATTTTTATAACCTGTAGAAATTTTATAAAATATCTTGCTGAGCTCAAACAGAAAATATCATTCTCCCTACCTATACCCTATCTAACGTTGGGCGTTCCGTATAACTCCTCGGGAAGGGAGAAACTAGAAGGAGGTTTGTCCTAGAATTGACGATGAAACTGACTAAATTAAATTTTAAATTCCAATTTCACTTGCAGGTGGTAGCCATATGGCAGAGGATCCCGTAGAAAATGTAGCCTAATTTACTTCTTAATATATTAGCTATCTGTAAAAACAGTACAGACGTTTGTAGTAGGCTCGATACACACACGCATACACACAGCATTCGACATTTCGTTACGCGACGATTTCTACTAAATCGTACCTACTACCTGTAAGCCTCTTTATGGAAATTCGTCACGTATTATATTAAACTAGCTGAGCACAACGGATTCGCCCATGTCAAACTTTGAACTTCGTATCACCCATTTAATCATTTATTAACGACGGTGTAAATAGGTACCACGGTTTACAATATTTTATGAAAATTTGACCGATTTCCATCCGATTCTGCTCCACTCTCCTAGGAAAAAACCTGATAATAGTGCACTTAATAGCCAAAAACCTTCTAGTGTTGAATAGCCCATTTAATAAATAATTATTAAATGGACTATCCAACACAAGAAGTTTTTTTTCAAAGTAAACCAAAATTTTTAGTGCTAAGCCCGTTCAACCAAACAAGCTCTTCAGCCTTATTTCCAAAATGTGATGCACCTACGCTAATGTTGGATTAGAGAAGTCAGCAGACATAAGTAGCACGAAGTTTTTAAGTTTTACATTCAATGTTGTTCTTCTATGCGAAACCCTACGGAGATCTTCAGATCCAAACCAGTCTCGCCTGCAAGTGTTGCACCAGCGACGAATTGAGAACGCTATGGCGAAAGCAAGGAAATCTCGAAACAAAACACTGTATCTACCCCTCTGACCAGCATAAGACCAATCACTCCCTTAAGGGCCACCGCAGGCTAGCTACTTTTAGCATCCGCATCGGCGATTTTGAGACTGTGTCGAAGTATTTAACTTCTATAAAGCGACAAAATCGCTAAAATGTAGCTAGTTTCAATCGCTGGGCAATTTAGAATTGCCCAGTGATTGAATTTTTTTATTAAATGACGTCCTCAGTTATTTAGTCAGCGTACGTCTAAATATCATGTAAACTATTTAAGAATAGATTATTTGGGATATCCGGTTCATACCTCACTCAAGTTGCCGTACTCATATTATAGATCCCACCTCCGCTTTGAATTATGCGGTAGGTTGATCAGGTATTTTATTCAAAAATAGCTTTAAAAATAATGTTGTTTTAAACTAAATTTTTCGTAACGTTTAGTAGATCTGTCTTTTTTCTTATTACAATAGTACTTATATTTATTTTTTTTACATATTACTTTAAAATTGATACCCTTAATTAGTTTCCCCAAGACTTGCTTTTCTTCTTTTACATTTTGCCCTAAGATTACGTGCATGAGTGAATTCTAAAACAATAATAGATTAATTATTTTCATATTGTGTGCGGTGAAATAAGGTCGAATTTAATTGTTACAAAAAACAAGACTATTAATTCAATTATTATCATTATTATCTTATCCCTACAATAGATAAAAAAAAAACTGACATTAGAATCAATATTGATTTACCAGCCAACAGACAAAGGTAAAAACAAGGCTACTTATAAATAATTACAGATGAAATACTATAACTAGTATTAGTATTAACAGCAGAACCATAGCTAAGAGATAGAAAGACTTTAATGTATTTAATGTTTAACCAAATTTACATTACGTTTAGCCAAGTGTACATTACGAAATTAGTGGCATAAAATTAGTTTCCCGACACTAGTTTTATCAATAATTTTACGCGTAAACTTCAAGTGAAATCGATGCATGCATTTTAAATGCACACATCGATTTCACGTCACTGAAACAATTTCGTGACGCGCACGATTTTTGGATAAAAGTCATCGTAATGTCATCGTATTACGCGACGCGCAACTACTATCGCAAAAGCGCCTGCGCTGATGGCACGTGTGCTTTTTGTAGTAGCGAGGGCGGATCCACCAACGTCGACCTTTCTTTCGAGACAACCTTTTAATAATTTTATAGAATAACATCTGTATAACAACATTTTGCAATCTATATTCTATACTAATTTATAAAGCTGAAGAGTTTGTTTGTTTGAACGAGATATACCTACTCATAAAATACTGGTTCGAATTGAAAAATTACTAAAGCATGATAAAAGTAACTAAAGCATTAAGCTAGAAAAAGGCGTGCTCCGTTGGTTTGGACACGCACAACGAATGAGTGAAGAACGATTCACTGAGAATATTTATTTTGAGAAAGTAGAAGGAGTCAGTGTAGACCGAGACTTACATATCTTTGATGACAATCTGATCTTCGCCAAGTAAGTCAAATGTCATCAAAGCGGAAAGTAGTAATAAAAATAACGCGGTTTTGCTATTTTAACTATAAATATTTAAAATAGAGGTTGTTTTTATTGGTAAAATCTCTTGACTTTGACTCATTCTTATAATCATCGCCCAGCCGAAACATTTGGACCTATAAACCTAACATTTTTAAGGAAAGCTGGTGGCCACCCACTAAGAAAGGCTGTAGTGAAGTTCGTCTTTGTCAAAGTTAGAAACATACTATTGCGTACATGTGTTTTTATGTTACAAAAATGAATACGTGTTTCGCAGAATTGGATAGTTTTGCCTGTAATGGGGTAAAATAGGGGTTAAGTTTATATGGGAGATTCTTCGTTTTAAAGATAGCAATACCAAATGTCGTATACTTACTTCCGAATAAAGATATAAAAAGCACGTATTTCATAAGCTTGCGAAATTGTACCCTTAAGGGTATACAATAGGGGATGAAAGTTTGACTGAAAATATTTGGAAACTAATTAGGGGCTTGGGTTACAGCTGTGGCTGCAAGAATGTTCGTTTCTGGTAACAAATAATTGTACACGTGTATGACTGCTTTGCCTAATTTAAATAGGGGTTGTAACTTTATACAGGAAATTCTTTATTTTTAAAGTTAGCAATAAAACTATATCGTATACCTGCTTCTGACTGAAAATAAATAAATACGTGTTTCAGAATTTTCCAAAATTCTACCCATAAAGGTTTAAAATAGGGGATAATTTTATTTTTATATTAATAGTTAATTACAACGGTAAAAAACAATTACAATAATTAACTTAGAGTAGACAAATTCACAACTCAATAGGTATAGAAGATATTCTTGGGTATTCATTCCCACAAAACCAAATCGTTCCATTTATCAGCACACACCAATCCTGAATGTGAATTCAGGATTGGATAATAAGAGGGCATTGAGCATCCCCAAAGTTTGACAGACTGAAGACTCTGCTCTTGCAATAGTTCGGCAGAGAGGCTGAGCAAACAATTCATGGCAACGGTTCTGGCGCTCTCCTAGGTATTTATTAGTGCATAGAATCGGCAGAAGAAGTCGTATATATCGAGATAGTAAATATAGCCGCGGAGTGCCTTGCAAGCTACCATAAGCTGACTCATGCCTCTTCTCTCTTCTAGCATTCCTGCATTCCTAAGAGGTTGTTAGTGGGATACATATTAGGATAATAGTGACAACATTTCTTGAAAAGTAAAATGTTTTTTGTTCCTATTCCAGCTTTAATATCCTATACCCGACATCAAATTTTGTATGCGTGGATTTGAAAACTAATAAGATGCGTAGGTTAAATGTGCAGATGCACCGGGTGTTCGAAGTATGTCACCGACGAACCCGGTGGGCACAGCTAATATATTATAATAGACATTATCAAAGAATCTTAATGTTCTTTTTTTCCTGTCATAAGGTAACATTAAAAAAAAAACAGATTTGTTGTATAAAAAAATATTTATTTTCTTTACAGTAAATTACATGAAAAATACCTACTCTTCACACAAGCAAAGATAAATAATAATGACTTACGGAATATTATCACCAGGAACCATAGTAGTATACAATGTTACAATAGCCGATAAGAATTGTATTAAATTACCGTTTTTCATGAATATATATTTTTATTAAACTGAAAAAGGAGAACGCGTTTTAGACGGGACTGGAATCTATGACCTTTGCCTAACCAGTAGCGATATTCATAGAACACGAATATCGATGACATTTGCGCAGTAGAGAATTTGGATCCGAGATTTATGAATTGCGCTACTGGATAATACTCTAAAGCAGATGACCTACAGAACCGAACCGATACAATTTAAAATTCTTCACTATATTTAGAAGTGCCATTCAAGAGTACTAAAATGAAATGAAACATAAATATATCATTTAACTGACACATAAATTTGTATTGTTATTTTAACATATGATTTTTTTTTAATTTCAGTCCTAAGTGCCATTAACTTAGTATAACTATATCTACTATTAGACTTATTACACTATAAACCAGTTGTAAGTATATTTTTTCGTACCATAAACACGCGAGAATTGATGATTAATGGAATTTGATAATTTTTTTATTCATCATAATATTTTATTACTAAATAATAACTTATATTATAGATGTGCTGATTCCACTAAAATCCTAAAAAAATGGGCACCTGATAATACTGGTTGGGAGGTTAGACATCTAACAATGTGGAAAAAATTAACTTTTGCCATCTGATTACGTAACGACGTGATACGCCATATGGCAGATTTGAATCAAAGTGTCAGCGTTAAGCTAGAAAAGGGCGTGCTCCATTGGTTTGGACACCTCCAACGAATGAGTGAGGAACGATTGACGAAGAATATATATTGTGCGAAAGTAGAGGGTAGAAGGAGTCAGGGTAGACCAATACTTACATATTAAGACCACGTGAGCAGATTGCTCAATAACTTTGATGATTGATGAATTTGCAAGAAGCGAAAGAAGTATGCATAGAAAGCCAGGCGATCCGTCCTCTCTGACTACCCCGTCAGGTATACAGCGTGAAGATAGGTATAAATTCTCAATCAAAAATTAATGGTCCAAATACAGGTAGGGTTTGGAAGCAATTGGAAAGACGCTAAGATGAAGAACATTTAGGAATGGAAATGTCACTAAAATGTCTATATTTGTTTATGATAAATACTTTTGATAAATGCCGACAATATGATAATTACTGCAACATAATTACTTTACATCCGTGAATACAAAATTGAAAGGTCCTTTTACGTAAATCAGCCCAGTTTGGACTAGCTTTGGAGGAGGACCAACCCATTCCACTTTGAAGTTTTCGATGATTCGTGCCAAGAATGTTTCAATTTCTAATTCAGCTATGCGACGACCTGTAATAATAATTTATTAAGTTTCAAAGACAAAATTCAAGGTTACACGGGATAACAAATTAGGCTGTGGTTTCATTGTTGGTATTGATTCATGTATAACTTTTTTGGTAATCAACGCACACAAAAATTTGTGAATATAATGGCACAAAAAATATCCGACGTACACGTGGTGGTGCCCCAGTTATTTTTAATTGGCGACCACTTCTTGGGATACATAAATAAACTAAAAATACATAGGTATTTTGCGTAAATATATCTCATCTATATTAACTTGTTGTTTTATCTATACTAATATTATAAAGCTGAAGAGTTTGTTAGGTTGTTTGTTTGGTTGAACGCGCTAATCTCAGGAACTACTGGTCGGATTTAAAAAATCTTTTTGTGTTAAATAGCTCATTTATCGAGGAAGGCTATAGGCTATATATCATCACGCTACTCCCCCGGAGAGCGGAGCAGTAGTCATAAATGACGACAAATCGGGCAATTTTTTATGATTTATTGTAGAATTTATAAGCGACGGGAGTTCGAAGTATCTCACGGGCGAAGCTGGGGGTCATCTAGTATTAAATTACTTTGTAGGATTAGATCAACTTTGGTGTAAGGTTTGGATCGATGGACGCAACTACATAGGAAAGTTAGCCTCAGGAGTAGATTAAGTGATTAACACAACCCAAATAATTAAACTTACATTATGCTTAAAGACTTTCGTTGCTGACTGTAACATTGAACATATTTTATTTTTAAATAAATAATAAATATATAATTATTGTGGGACATTTTTTTACACAGCGGCGTCTAGGACAAAGTAAGCTAATATAAGTTTGTGTTATGGGATCTAGACGACTGTTAAACATAGTTATATTTTCTAAATACATACATATTACTTGGTAAACACCCAAACTCCGAAACAAACATTTGTGGATCACACAAATATTTCATCCGACCCCGGGACCTAAGTCGCGGCAATAGCATACATTACCACTTCCCTACCGAGGCAGTCTATCATACTTAATTATTAATTAACGTAGACTTGAAGTGGTGGTATGAAAATCGCGTTCAATATGTATAATTTGTAAGACTGTTATGTACCTGGGATACATTCCACTCCTTTTATATTTATTTCAGCACGATATAATATTATGATAGCTTACCTATACAACTGCGGACACCAAATCCAAATGGGCCATGTGCAAACGGATGACTATTTCCATAGTACAATGGATCGCTCTTCTCGGCGATCCAGCGTTCAGGAATGTACTCTAGCGGTCGTGGATAATGTTGATCACTCAGTGACATTTCTCGATGACTGAACACAATGTTCATCTGATAACAAATGCGATGGATAACGTTGAGAAATTGATAAACTTGACGAGCTAAATGTAAAAATAGCGAATAAAGATGTATTGTACTTAAAATATTAATAATATTAATAAATTTAGCGTGATCTCAAAAGCCCACGAATAGATCTAACCAAAGTATTAACACAAAAATACAAAATAATAACAAACAATTACTGCTGAGTCATTTTAAAATCAGACGATGGATTGACAGCAGCTTGCAACATTAGAATCTATATTAATACAAATATATAGTAAAGAGTTTGTTTGTTTGGAGGAACACGCTAATCTCACGAAGTATTGGTCTGAATGAAAAAATATTTGTGTGTTAGATAGCCCATTTATCGAGAAAGGCTATAGGCTATACATCATCACGCTTCTACCCTGGAAAAGGGAACAGTAGTCATAAATGTAGACAAATCGGGCAATTTTTTACGCATTAGGTATTATAGAATTTATAAACGACGGGATTAAATATGTAGGAGCGACGAAAAACTATGCCGCGAGGGAAGTCGTAGGGGTCATCTAGTGGTTGTTATATAATAATTAGCGACTTTAAACTCCAGTTCATAATTTTTCAACTTACGCCTTTAGGTATCTTATAGCCCATCAAATTATAGTCCTTAGTAGTCTTTCGAATATTACCAGAGACTACGGGCATTACTCTCATACCCTCTTTAATACAAGCTTTGAGATATGGTCTTCTTTCTGGTTTGGATAGTATTTCTTCTCTCAATTTATCTTGCTTGTCTTGATTCTTTGCCAGAAGATACAACGTATTAATCATTGTGTTGGCCGCCTGTAATGATAAAATTGGAAATTATAATCTTTAAAATTTACAATTGTAATCTGTAATAACCACTAATCTCGTTGTTGTCCAATCGCCATATTTAAATTATAATTATTTACAATTGAATGGAAAAACAATTTTAGTTTACATTCTGCTTATATAACTAATTGAATCGGGCGTTACATGGCGGAAATCCATCGTAGAACGATGATAAAGGAGGAACCCACCACATACCCTCGATTCGTCAATCCTAACGCACAATGGTCAAGAATAACTCTACTAGTCGACAAGTCGACACGTGTTTCGCCTACACACGAGGCATCCTCAAGACTGCTTGACAGCAAGTGTCACACTTGCTGTCAAGTGCCACCTTGTAAAGCGGAATATTGCAAAAGTTTTGACAACCTGGAGGGTAAGGTTTCCTTTCGCCTATCCTACATCACTTTCCTTGAGGAGTTCGGTTCGTCATTCCTTCGTTACAATTAGTAGAGGTTATCCTTGACCATTGTTCGTTAGGATTGAAGAATCGAGGGTGTGTTGTGGGATCCTCCTTCCCTCCTTTATTATCGTTATATTCTGATTATATATTTTCTAATCTGTGCTCCAAATACACTTATGAAAGGCTGCAAGTAGTAGCTGCTTTTGAACTGCTATAACTTGCTTTGTAAAAGGGATGAAATAATTGTTTTTGGATATTTTGTAGAAGACATTATAAATATAAAACCAAATTTCTAAAAAGAATACACACTCACTGTATCAACTCCTGCAAACAACATGTCTGAAGCCATAGCATAAGCATATTCTTCATTAATTTCAAGTAATTTCTCTAATACACCTTTTTCGTGATCTGATTTTACATGTGAGTTTTGTTTTAATTGTTCCACGCCCTTTTTAAGGAAGTGCTTTGTAAGGCTAAAATATTGATACAAGAATTAATAATGTTTTATTGACAATGATCTCTAAGGTAACAATTCTCATGGATTATGAAATATACAGAAGAAGTCTTACTTTTCATGATGCTCATATAGTTTCATCGCTTTTTTGTACATTGGGGTCGCAAAATATCTCCAAAAACTAGGCCTAAAATCTAACTTATCTGATGTCTTGAATAGATCATGGACACATTGAATTAGTTGCCTTTCAGGCGAATCTTCGGGTAAGGTGGTACTTAAGCAGTTAAGACGGCATCCAAGAGCTACTGTACCTATCGACTCTAGGGCCCATAAGTTCATCTCAGTGTCAAAATTGCTTTTTATCATATTTTTCTCGTCTCGGTCTGCTTTCATTCTAAAACAGATAAAATTTGTTCTTAGATACTTAAAGTTAGTTCTATTTAAGTGAAGTTAATTAAATCGAGATATTATTGAGAATATTCAATAAATTTATGTATGAAATAAGTTTTATACAATACTAGTTGGCCTGTGACATGCATCAAAACCGTATAATATGCCTCTCTGACCCTTTCGGGGATATGGCGTGATTGATAAAGAGATTACAGTTTTATTAATATACAAAGGGGCGTTATTGTTACAAAATCATCTCTTACAGGCAACTTTTGGATGTAGAAAAATGTGGAAGATTTAGTGGGAAGAAAGCCATCTGGAAAATCTCTCAATCCTTCAAAGAGGTGTAACGAGATGTGTTTTGAAGCTCCTCATGAGAAAAGCCGTGGGCCACATAAACTAGTATTTAATATTGATTTAAGCAATTTTTCTTTTAACTTTAATTGTTAGCTGCTTAACAGCTTTAACTTATACCTGGGTCTTTAGATGGGTGACCACTTTGTGGCATTGACATTGACACAAATTTCAACATCTCATCACTTCACCACCCATTACGTAGGACCGGAATATACACGGTGAAAAGTGGGCGTATAATATGCCTCGGCCACCCCTTCGAAGATAAGGCGTGATTGATAAACATAAAACAATATTGATTTTTTACCTCTTGATCATGTCTTGAGCTACTTCATCAAGTACAGTTGAGTACAGTTTAATAGTTCTTGGTTGCAGCATCACCTGGTTGACGGAAGATCTAAAATCCTTCCAAACCTCACCATGACTGGAAATGAAACGGAACAAAAAGACATTTAATTTACGTTTCACGGTACTGATGATACCAAATAGCGTTAATAATATAAAGGCGATAATTCTATTCAAAACAATCGTAACTGTATTTCATTTTGATAAAGATTAAATTGATAGAATTTCTCTATCAATTTAATCTTTATCAATCATTTGAGTTAGCGTTTAATTTATATTTGCTAGGATAATTTTAAACAGTGTGGTAACCTTTTTATTATTGACGCTTACTGTTTAGAAATGAAATTGTAATATAAAGTATACGATACAGAAAATTAATTGATACTTCTCAATTTTTATATACAATGCAAGTGCAGGCTGGGGTGTTACCCCACGATTATTTTCAGGGCTCAAACGACCTCATCTACTTGCAGTGCACGTGTTTACTAACGGACCAGGCAGTTTAGCAGGAGTATCGTTGTGAGATTTCTCCCAGTAAATAGCTAGTGTGCGGAGGCCTTAAACCAATTTGGTAGTACAAAGTTCACATTTGATAAAAGAGAGATATTGTTAGTTGTTAGTATTACATTATAATTATTTTACAATACATATCTATCTATCCATAAATAAAGTCTCTCATATACAGTATGACTACATGTATTTGAACATAAAGCCATACATTTTAATATTATTTTTGAATGTTGGATGGATGTTTATTAGTCCATCACGCTCTGGTTCTTGAATCAATTTAGCTGAATCTTAGTATACAAATAGTGAACACCCTGACCTGGATACATAGGCTACTATTACCTATTATTCATTGCAATATACAATTTAACAATGCTGGCTGAGCCGCGTATCAACTGGTACATAATATTTTACACCGTGTAAATAATTTAATGTACTGATGTATGTAATTTGAGAACGATGTGTTTCCTTTACTCTGTCCTTGAAATACCTAAAACAAGAGAACCTAGTATACCCTCGAAAGGTAATCCCAGGCATTTTGATCAGCCCTAGCTACCAATCTCTGACGCCCCTGATCATGTTTAGTAATAAATAATACGCCAAATACACTGTACATAAGCACACGTCGCACCACAACCTTAAGTCTGTCTCTGCTAGGGTGACAACAAGCCCGGAGTGTATAGAATTATCCACACCCATATTATGTCTTCAGCGGCGTACTACACCTCATCCGTTCTCTTCCTCTTCCTCTTGCCTCTTCAAGCCGAACAGTATTTAAACGAATTGTCTTTACAGTTTCTTTTTATTTTTTCTACATGTTCACATCATGTTTTTACCCAACTGACAAAGATTGGTTATTTTTTTTCTCTAAAATCTTTTACTTACTCTGTAATAAGGCCTGTGGTACGAACATCGTGTCCCTTACTAATCTTGTAATCTCTTCTATAATACTCAAGTGTAAAAAATCCTGGCCGTATGGGGAGCCTGGTATTTTCACTTCGCAACACCTGTGAAACCAAATTGATTTGTTTTTTCTTATAGGTACGTGTAGGCTTTGTAGAGGTATAGGAAGATCACTTAAATCCATAAAATCCAAATCTTCATTTTGATGATAAAACTTTGATAAATTCTGAAAACTATGGACCTGTAACGGTTTATACTTTTAACGATAAATAATGGCAACGCTGGCACGCCCAAATATGGCACGCTTTGATTTGACCAAGAAATCTTGGTCAAATCAAAGTAGGCAAATCAGCATGATTAAAACTATAGGAATATACATAATTTCTTGTGAATTTGTGAAGGTCATGGCACTCGTAATATTTCAGTCATTAGTTTGTTTTAGTTGATATGACCACCGGATTAGCAGATATGATTATCAACATAATTTATAATACTATGCATCAGATATCGATGCAGCTGTTTTCATTTGATTGCATTTCATTTGTTTTAAAATATACATATATTCACGTATATACTCATATTTATATTATACATTTTAAGACGCGGGGTTTTACCTGTTTTGCCCGTTGTAAAAAATTATGAAACCGCGGATAAAATTTAGCTTATGTTACTCCTTATAACATCAGCTAACTGCCTGACTGACTGATTTTTATGTACATACACACTTTCATATGCATCATCATCATTAATCGATTACAAACATACTGCGGTAATCTGCAGACTAAAAAATATGTACCTATATATAGTATACTTATTTATTTCTAGTAAATCACCAAAATATCATATCTTTCTTTAAAAAATACTTACATGAGCCGAAGCTTCTGGGTCACCCACTATAACCATAGGGTCTACGCTAAGGAAACTCATGCCGTCAAATCTGATAAGGGGACCATATTTTTTGAATAGCTTGTCAACTGCCCCAGGGACTTCGAAGTTTACAAGGTCACCTGTAAATCGAAGCATTTTGATAAGAATTTTACGTAATAATGCAGATCTCGTGTGCAGATTGCTCGAAACAGAAATGTCCTAAAACCTTGGATGTACTCTTTGGCTTCCTGTAGTGTTATTATTCATTTCATACATGCACGTACCCAGACCACGTGAGGAAGCCAAAGAAGAATATGTATATGGTTCGTGAAACCTGGAAATATGTTCTCTCTGACTACATTGTAAGGGATACAGCGTAAAGCGCTCGTGGCCCCGCGGACTTAGTGTTTTGTAAACGATTACTGAGTTACGCAACTTTCACAATGGCTGGTCCTCAGATGAGTGACCACTTTGTGGCAGTTACATTTGCGAGCGATTCCGTGCTTCGAAAGGCACGTTAAGACGTTGGTCCCGGTTGCCAGTAACATGGCAGTCGTTAAGTCAAGTTGAAGACCTTGCCAGCTTGAAAAATTTCAACAGCAGGTAGCCACAACCTGCGTCTGTCTATTTTCAACACGGCAATAGTCTCACCACCTATTACGGGGTACAGGAATACACATGGTGAAAAGTGGACATACAATATGTTTGCCTCTGCCACCCCTTCGGGGATAAGGCGTGTTAGATATTTAGTACTTATTAAATATCTATCACGCTTTTAGTTATGAAATTGAATTTGTATGTATAGTTTTAATTTACATTACCTCCAGGCCGCAAATGCCACATTTGACCAAAAATGGGTAAGGATGTAGGTCCAGGGATTTCTCTCCATGATTTCAAATTAATGTCTTCGGTAACATCACTACTGTTGCTCGCTCCTGCTACTGTTCTGAAAAAAAAAAACAATTAAAAATGTGCAAGGAATATAAGTACTACAATATTTACTTGAATTGGTTGAGCATAATTCCTTTCACATTTTTTTGTAATTGGGACTATTCCCATCCGCATTCCCATTACTGTGACTCCTGTAAACCAGGATTTACAGCAATGGCTAAAACCAGAAAAGTTAACACCGACCTCGATCTCGGTGAAATCCCAGGAGAAGTTAGAATGTCTTGGAACACGCAACGAAATTAATTAGAAGATAATTTGAAGAAGTCGAAAAAGAAATTCCTTTCCTTTCAAATTTCAAAATCATTTTGCTTGTACGGATAAGTATTATACCAACAGCACCATATTATGAAGCGCTGGTAGCCCCGCTAACTCAGTGTCCTGTGTAAACGATCACTGCGAAAGTAACTATTGCTATGGCTGGTCCTCGGATGGGCAACCGATTTGTGGCATTTCTAATTACAAGCATTTGCGTGCTTCGGAAGTCACGTTAAACCTGTGGTCCAGGTTGCAAGTAACTGGCAGTCGTTAAGCCAGGTTAAAGGCCTTTTGGGCCTTTTCAACATGACAATGTGCTCACCACCTATTACATAGGACAAAAATGCTAACGGTGATATGTAGGTGTAAAATATGCCTCTGCCTACCCCTTCGAGAATAACCGAGAGCCAATAATGTATGTATCATATAACACCAAGTAAAAAAGTCTGTTCCAAGAAAGGACTATTAATCTTTCAATATTGCCATTTTGTTGAATCATGGTTGATAGTAGTCATCATTGGTTATCTCACTTTTACTTATACGTATACATCGTCACGTCTTTTACCAGTTGCAATATTTGCCTTCAACTTTGCTTAATTGCCATGTTACGAGACCAACAATAATAAATATTATAGGCTTTTTTTAGTCAGCTCCATCTTGGCCATAGCAGCTTGTAGTATAACTTAACTTAACTTAACTATCTTCACGCTGTATCCCTGACGGGGTAGTCAGAGAGGACAGATCGCCAGGCATCGCGATCCATGCATACTTCTTTCGCTTCCTGTAGATTTATTAATCGCTTCATACATGCACGTCTGGGTATCCGAGTACTTTTGACTCTTCCGTTCTTGAGCAATCCGCTCACGTGGTCTTCATAAGTAAGTCTCGGTCTACCTTGACTCCTTCTGCCCTCTACTTTCTCACAATATATATTCTTCGTCAATCGTTCCTCACTATGAGTATGAGATCTAGATAACTGATAAACACCTTTATATTACTAAATACGTAAAAACATACATATACATAGAAAACACCAAAAATCTAATTCAAACTTTTGTGCATATGATAAATATTTGTTTCCTAAGGAAATCGATACAGAGACCTCAGTGCGGATATCACATACACTACCGCTTACGCTACTGAGTCTTAACGTGTCTTCCGAAATGTTCGTAAATAGAAATGTTTCCAACGGCTAATAACTCCTATCGCAGAACTAACCGTGCAGTTAGGTGTTTTATTAATAAATATTGTGGGACACTTTTCATACAGCGCCATCTAGCCCAAAGTAAGCAAATAAAAGCTTGTGGTAAAGGATTTACCACAAGCTACAGCTGGACAGTTGATAAACATACTTAAATATTTCAAATACATTAATTAGCAAACACCCAAACTCCGAAACACACATTTGTGGATCATACAAATATTTGTTTCTGAATCGGGAATCGAACCAGGAACCTCAGTGCGGCAGTCGCATTCTCTACTACTGCGCCACCGAGGCTGTCAAATTGATCACCACACGTCACTAATCTAACGGGCCCACGAGCGCCTAACACGTTGCTTTTATACTTAGTATTTACAAGTTTTTTTAATAGTAGGTACAGTTTTGAATGTTATGGCGGATTTTGTTTCTGCTGTCAGATTCTTACGAAAAATTGCAAACATCACAAAAAATGACTAATCTCTAATCGGGGGGAGATTGGGTCAAATCTTCACCTACCTTGTGAGCACGTACTCGTGATTGAATAGTCTGGATCAATTTTACTATCCCCGATATAAGTGCGTTCTTTACATTGATGTGTGCGTAATTTGATTACAGAAATACCACGATTTTAGATTCGAATATAAATAAAATCGCAACTTATTCTTCAAAGCATCATGTATAAGAATCAGTAAAAGTTTTTCTTTTTGATGTGAGACAAGGGCTAAAAAGTTTTTTTTTACCCATGTCTGCACCCTTGTCGGTCTTTGTATTTCTCCTCAAACAAAGGTACGGGTAATGGCTAGCTATAGATAAAATAATAGTGAGAATATTGCCTATGGATATCAAACATGCTAGCAAACACCGTGGGTCAATGGAATGAACGAGTTATGTTTGTGGTTATAGAAAGCAGGAATTTTTATGGTATATTTCTCAGAACAAATAAAAAAATGGACTTATTAATATTTTTTCAGGTATATACCCATATAGGATAGGATATTAACCCATTCTAAGTCATACATTACTTATTATGAAAATCATTATATTTAAATTTTGATACGTGTGGAAATCCTCATGGATGCTATGCCAGACTCCTACAGACTACAACCACACTGTGCCCATCCATCTGCCTGTGAGAGTGAGCCCTCGGAAGGATAGCCATAGGGCTCCTGAGAGAAACCAGGCCTTCAGTGTTTGCAATAAAATCATGCAACTTGCTTTTAGTTCATGGAATAGAGATTGTGGAATCAATCTTTGATCAAAAAATTCTCTCATGTTGAATATGGTATTTATACCATTAGTAAATCCTTTAATTTTCAAAGTCAATTTTGCTCATGAGTGAAATGATAGCTCTACTTAAAGATAATTGTATTCTCGCAGGCGCTGAGATTAAGACCAAAATGGCGTCTTCTATCTTTTTCGTACATTATTAATTTATCTTGTCATTAAGATCTGACGCTATAAGTTCATTATCATCCTTACATACGAAGTTGTTCCCGCAACGGTGCCTATCCCAAAATATCTATTCGCAATAAACTTGAAGCTACGAATGGATTTATCATGCAAGTTTCACCAATCATAGGTATCGATAGGGAAGGCTATAAAGTATATAATGTTTTATAAAAATTGGTTGGATTAATTGACTGAGGCGGCGAGCGTAGCTTGCCGACGAAATTCTCCGTTTTAACTCCACTGGTTCGTGAAAAATGCTATTGATGTTCGTCCGTCCCTTCAGTCTACAGGTCGCATTTTTCATCAGATTTGCATGCAACTTGGCATGGACAATCCTTGATGTAGACAACAACTTTTAGCGAGGGGGTTTTTCGATCGGGGGGAAATGTAGGTAGGGGAGGAGAAATGGTCCCGTAGAAAAAAAGCAATGTTGAATTCTTTTTAAATAGATAAAAATAAAGAAAACAAATAAAGAAAAATAAAATTAAAAAAAAAAATCTCCGAAGTCAACGGTTCACAGAACCACTAGTGTGGTAATTGATCGAGATATCGGAAAACAGGGTTACTATTTACATAGTCGATTACGACTATTTTAGAGTTTTAACACTTTTAAAACGATAATACAAGTCAATACTGTAGTGACATAACTTCATATATTGCCAAAACCAGCTGCCAATACAAACCGATAACCGGTAATAAACATCACACTGACTCAGCAAAAAAGCACGGTTTGGAGGTTACACCACAAAACTGTTGGCGGTTCACACACAACGAAGTAACAAGGAAAAATAACTATTGCGTTGGTACACTCGAAAAAATAGATCTATTAGCTGGCTAAACCACATGCATGTGGTCATGCATGTTCCATTCATATCAAATGATATATGCTACGATCTATCGAACTATTAGGGCATTAAGTTCCAAATCGTGCGATCGATCCATCAAACAATGTAATCGAACTATGTTGCCGGAAGGACAATATTATTGTGGTGTGGTCTGAAACCCGATCTATTTTGCCAAGTGTACATTATTTTACGTACCTACATTGTTTATTATGAAAAATCTAGTCGGCACCGGTACACACGCGCCCTTCATCTATTTAACCCTCCCCTCCCCCCTTTATTTTAGTGAAAAATATAAAAAACGTTTCCACAGTGGCATCGTCATCCTCACTACCTCTGGATTTATGCAAAATCAGAGGAATGTACACCGACATCGATGCAATTAACCGCCTCCTCAAGACTGTGCAGCCGACCCTTTTATTCCTGAGAGTGGTGACGCGGACACACTTAACCTCGACTAAGTAATTGAGCAGTATCTACCCTACGCAGAGATAGTGATTCTGGGAGATTTCAATGGTCACTATGTTGATTGGTTGAATTCAACCAGCTGCTCCCAAATTTGTCCTGACCTATGGGTTCTCCCAGCTGGTCAAATCTCATACAAGGGTATCAGAGAAGTGGAATGAGCAAATTGCTGGTTACTTTCTACGATCGTGTTCACCCTCATACTTTGCGACCGGAGCGCTCGCATACGGATAGGTCCGATACTTTCCTTTGTTCCGCGTAGGTACGCTTAGATTGTGTAACAAACACTCTGCCTGAATTTTCCCGATCTTCTAGGGTATGGGGTTTTTGGAAGGTTTTTAAAGGGCCAGCAGCGCACCTCTGGTGTTGCAAACTTTCATAGGCTACGTTGACCATTATTTCAGGTGGGCCGAACGCTTGTCTGCCATCTTAGTGGTATAAAACAAAGAGGTGCTTGAGACTAGATACGAAAGCAATTAAGTACTTAATGTACAGATAGGTTACGATAAAGCAAGCCTAGTTGCGGGGAGTACCAATAATATAATCTACTATCATTTTCGACGTTACAAGCTAGAATTGGGACTAAATGAATTAACCTATTAGTAATTAACGTTTTTTTACCTTCTGATCGTTTTATTGTAAGCAGCTAATCTTAAAACCGGCCTCAATTGATGTGTCTGCATCTTGACTTCCCACTCACAATACTGTATACACAAAACATAAATGAACACTATCTTTGTTGATTATATTATCAGTAGGTACCTACGTTTATCAAACCATTTTACTGTCACGTGTATGTTAACGTTTGTTTCAATAATCAATAATTTTCGTATAATCTGTGCGAATGCGGAGATGTCTGATCTCGTTCGCACCACAATACTAATAACGTTTTTCATTCATTGATCGTGACGTGACCTTAGTAACTTCTTATTATTAAACATGTTGTCCATACGTCAATGGTTATTCAATTTTGTAGGAATTTTAGCCTTATTAGTGTAACACAGAGTTTCTTTTATAAAATCCTCACGAAAATGTTCACGGTTAGTTTGTGTTGAGTGTATGAGTACATGATTTAATCGCATGATTGCAACTCGTCTCTTATAAGGCGCTTTTTATATAAGTATTAGATAACTATTACATATTTATTTTTATAATATTACATAATTTATATTTTATTAATACCATCCTTAAAATTTTAGTTTAGGTACCTACTTGATTATAAATGTCATAATCGTGAATGTAACCAATCTAGGTGAACATTTAATAACCAATACATAAAGCTGAAGAGTTTGTTTGTTTGGTTGAACGCCCTAATGTCAGGAACTACTAGTTCGAATAAAAAATATTTTTGTGTTGGATAATAAAGAAGGTTATAAAGTAGGTATACATCATTACGCTTCTACCCAGGGAAGCAGAACAGTAATCATAAATATCAAATTATCAGGAAAATATTGACACTTTATTGTAAAATTAATAAACAACGGGAATATATTATGGGTGTCACGGGGTTGAAAGTATATTACGGACAAAGCCGCGAGGTTCTACTAACCTAACCTAACCTATTTGTGTGGTACTAGGTATATTACTATATTTGCTACTCTATAAAGCACGAAACAAATCTAGAAACAACGTTTTGTTGTATTCATCACCAGTTCTAGTGCGAGGTAGTGTTAGTGCCTTTACAAACGCACCGTGAATGTGTACAATTTCGCATAAACGCGTTTCTATGTGAGTTGCAATAGGCGCCCGCTAAAAGTCTCATTAGGCACACAGTTTCCAACAAACTAGAATAACGTTTTGGAAACACTTTTGTTTTGATCACGGCTCCGCACGCTTGGTGAAGTTTTCCCGTTCCTGTTTCCCACAGGTACTTGTTACATACATATTGTCACGCCTTTATCCCCGAAGGGGTAGGCAGAGGCATATTAAACGCCCACATTTCACCGTATGCATTGCCGAGTTGAAATAATAATAATAAATGAAATGGACAGGCGCAGGCTGTGGTGACTTGCTGTTGAAAATTTTTAAGCCGCCCATTAGGCATACAACTTGGCTTAACGACTGCCATTTTATTGACAACCGGGACCAACGGCTTAACGTGCCTTTTTTCCGAACCACGGAACTGGGGTGGGTCTAAAGGGCCGAATAAATTTAATAAAATAAAATGTTTCTATTTTAGATGTTAAATTTGGAAGAAATTTTGAACCTGTTGTCTTTTTAGTGAGGTGTTAACAAAAAGGCTAAAAGGTCTTATGCGCTAGACACTAATTAGCACGACCAATTAAAGTTCTGGTAGTCTCGGACTGTTCCCGAAATAAAAAGTAGCCTAAGTTTTATTCTAATGTGTATTATTTTTATCCTACATTATTGTAAAGTTTAATCAAAGATCCATACTTACAAACTTTAGCGTTTCTTTTTTTATTTTAACGTGTGGAAATCCCGTCGGTTGTCATGCCGGACTCAAACCGGCTATAACCACACAGTCCCCGCCTAACTGACTATTGCCGGACGCCCCGGGTAACTCCTCGGAAAGATGTCCCAGAACTTTAGCGTTTATAATATTAGTAGGATAGGTACGTCATTTATAGGTATGAAGAAATAAGAATATTGTTAGTCACCTAGGAGTACATGTATATTGCTATATGTAAATTGCTATTACAAATTGAGTGGGTACAATTATTTAGCCTCCTGTCTATCAAAGATACTTTTTGTTTAGTGTGTTGCTGAAAATTTAGTATTGCATACCTAACAAGTTAACGTGTATCGGAAAAATAATAAAAAAAAACCTTTCGGAAAATGATTTTCCACTATGTCCTTTATACCCAAAGGACAAAGTGATGATATAACTAAGTCATTTACGCAGGACATTGAGAAGTTTGAAATTAGAATATGATTATAATTTAATAAAGAAACAATCTTGTATACCTTTGCTTTTTAAAGGAAAATACGAAAAATATTTTTTATTTTTTTCAAAATATACTAACAAAATTAGACATTTACCTCCAAAAACTTACATAAATGTACTGTTAATAAGTTACAACCTGCTATTGAAACTTTTTAAACCACGACCATAAGTGCTTCAACTCAACATGATTAATGATTAACATTTAATCGCAGATTATTAATTTTAGAAAGTAATTTTTTGGGTAAGTTCACTGGCAGCCAGTTTTCTGTCACACGGATACTTAATCCATCCGGTTAGTAATAAAAAAAAAAGTAGGTAGGTAGGATTACTTTTTAGTTTACCTTCCTTTTTTAAATAGTTTCTAGAACAAAACGCAAAGAGTTACCGTCACAACATATTCTTTATTTGAATTATCACGCGTGCTGTAGAGTATTTAAATTTCTGAATTTAGTGAAATTCCTATATTATTTTTGAAAAATAAAAGCAGTGACTAAGTGAGTATTTTATAAATATATATATACATATTTTGATGATTTTGCATAATTGTATTACATACAATCTATAATTAGCCTATAGCCTTATGACTATCGTTGAGTTTATGGAGGTTGATTAGCAGTCAATTAATATAAGTTTATTTAAAGTTATTAGCGCATATTGACTTAATTTTTGATGAGACTATATGTTTTCTCTACTAATAACTCAGTATAGGCTGAATTTTAAGAATTAAGTCTTATTCAAGACTAGGTGACAGCCGTGACATAAATACTTTGAATTTCCGTCGCACCTATTTAATCCCGTCGCTTATAACTTCTACAATAATGCAATTTACCCGATTTGTCGACATTTGTGATTACTGCTCCGCTCTCCAGGGTAGTAGCGTGATGATGTATAGCTTATAGACTTCCTCGATAAATGGGCTATCCAACATAAAAATATTTTTTTTAATCCGACCAGTAGTTCTTGAGATTAGCGCGTTCTTCCAAACTACCAAACAAACAAACACATTATAAATAAATAATATTGTGGGACATTTTTTTTTCTTACACAGCACCGTCTAGCTCAAAGTAGGTAAGCTAAATATAAGCTTGTGTTATGGGATCTAAACGACTGATAAACATACTTTTATATTTCTAAATACATTCCTGTTATACATAGGAAACGCCCAAACTTTTAAATTAACATTTGTGGATCATAAAAATATTTTTACCGACCCGGGAATCTAACCCAGGACCTCAGTCGCGGCAGTCGCATACACTACCACTGCGCCACCGAGGCAGTCGCTATTATATAAATAAAAAGTCGATATTAGTATAAGTATAGATTATAGAATTTAGGAATAGGTGTACGAGAAATTGTAAAAGTTATTCTTTACTTTTAAAATCTCATACTCCTACAAATATTTACCGACCCGGGAATCTAACCCGGACCTCAGAGGCGGCAGTCGCATACAGTACCACTGCGCCACCGAGAAAGTCGATATTATATAAATAAAAAGTCGAAATTAGTATAAATATGGATTATGTATGAATAGGTGTACGAGAGATACACACAAATAATTATACTCAGTCGAAAGTGGTAATGGTATTCAACACTAGACGAGTTATACTTGCGCTGGCTATGCCGTATTACAAACGGCCAGGAGCAATCAGCTGTTGAAATTTTTCTAACCACCCATAAGGTCCTTTGAATTGGGTTATGTCGTTGTTGTTATGTAATTGGGTATGTACGGTTATCTCAAGACTGACCGTTTTAGATTACAGATGCTTAACTCAGTGATCGTTTACAGAACCCTGAGCTAGTGGGGCTACGAGCACATTCTTTTTTATAATAGAAGAAATATTTAAAGAATAATAACTTTCGTGAGCGATGTTCATTATTACTAAATAAACGGCTTTACTCACGTGTAAATTTCGGGATAGCCCGACTAGTTTCGGACTTAACGGACCAAACGAATAATAAACACAAAACATTTTTGTGACACTACCATCGTTACGTTTCAGATACCGGTTTTAGTTTCTACTAGAACGTGTTAATGCTTTACTCAAGATGCAGACATCTAAATTGAGTAGAGTTTTCAAATTAGTATTCTTTAAGCAGTCGATAGTGAGGTAACGCTTTGATTATAACTATTGACTATCTTCAAGACAGTTATACTAGCGGCACAAATGATGGCCATTTTGACATAATACAATAGTGATGATATTTTACTTATTTTACATAAGTACTACAGTTACATAAGTACTTGTTTTCTACCGTAGTATAAATATCGTCTAATGTGGTCGACTATTCACATATTTCTACAAACAAAATATAATTAAAATTACTACGAAACTTCATGAAAGGACAAACGTCAAAACAGCCATCATAGAGTGCCGCTAGAATAGTAAGATATTGTGAAAACCTGTTAGATGTAACATCTGAGCACGTAACATAATTGAGAACTCTAGTTCTTAATATAACATAAACATACTTTCACGCCTTTATCCCCGAGGGGGTAGGCAGAGGCGTACAATACGCCCACGTTTCGCCGTATGCTTTGCTTTTTGTCCCACGTAACAGGTGGTGAGCCCATTGCCGTGTTGAAATGGACAGGTGCAGGTTGTGGCGACCTGCTGTTGAATTTTTTAAAACCGCCCATAAGGCATTCAACTGGCTTAACGACTGCCATGTTACTGGCAACCGGGACCAACGGCTTAACGTGCCTTTCGAAGCACGGAAACGCTCGCAAATATGAATGCCACAAAGTGGTCACCCATCCGAGTACCAGCCATAGTGAAAGTTGCTTAACGCAGTTATCGTTTACAGAACACTACGTCCGCGGTGCCGCGAGCGCTTATTAGGTCTTTAAAACCTGTTATGCTATTTCTTGTCGACGAACTTTCCTACAGTCTAGCTTTTATAAAACTTAGTATTCCCTACTCCCTCTGCTACAGCCAATCATAACTACAGTACAACTTCCAACAAGAAAAGATCAAGAAAAATATCGCGATGATCCTTAGCAAACTCACACGGGCATTGAAACTAATCAAAAGGTAGATTTGAGTTGTTGGAAAAGTAGAAAATTCAATTTCCTTCTTTGTGAAGCAGGAGATAAGTAAATTTACTTGTTAAACATGTTATAGAACAAGTATACAGCAGTCTAGCTTCGTAAGACTTTTGAATAGCGCTAGAACTTCGCTTATTGGTAAGTAGGTGAATCATTTTGTGAGCCCTGACAGCAATTCATAAAAATAAATTAAAATTCGTGAGGTGGACCTCTGAATTCAAATTGAACACTCTTAATTTTGTTCTTTACTCTTAAAACTATCTTCATCAAGAGATGAGAATAATATAATTAAAGAGCACAATTTGAGATAGCTGGCGCAACTCAAATTGTTCAAAACTAAATTTATGTGTACAGTACGGACCTAAAAATAATAGACGTGTTATCACACGACTGCAACTGCACTTATAAATACAAAGAATTACGCCAAATTGCCCAACTATAAAAAAAACATAGATAAAGTCTCACAACTGCACGCATACAAATTGGCGGTCGTTTACAAGATATGTTGAGGACATGTCTGTAGGATGTTTTAGGTTCGAGGGAATGCTTAAGGTTTTTCGCAGAATACGGTGTTTTATCTACTATATTGCTTCTAGATCGTTATCAACCACAAGTGATACAAAGACTGGTGATACATTGAAACCATGGAAAGAAGTTCCTGGCCCACCATCACTGCCAATCATTGGACAACTGCATCATTTTTTACCTGGAGGTAAGACAACACATATAAAAATCTGTGTTACGATAGGTTAACATCACACCCAGATTTTCATCTCCGGCGCGCAAAAAAAGCGAATGTGAAATTTATCTCTGTCATTTTTATATTTTCTCCTAACAGGTGAGCTAAGAAATTTTGACGAATCTGATTCATTAAAGAAGCTGTACGACAAATATGGTCCCATATTACGATTGGATGGCATGTTTGGTATGGGAAGCATGCTTCTACTAAGCGATCCCGAAATGACGGCACATGTAAGTTTTTGGATAGCAATGATCTGGAATTGATTGTTCGATAATTTAACATGCATGTATTTTTTTCTAAAAAGAAATAAATCTGATTGTAGTAATTACTAACTGTTTTGTTGATAACGAAAAAAATCATCTATATCAATTCATAAATAGCAAAATAGTCACGTAACTAACACAAAAAACTTACAGTCCAATTGAGATTTTTCGAAGTCGCTTAAGTAATAGGATGCGCTCCAACAGTAAAAAATAATATTTTCACCTCTCCAGCAGCAAAAGGGCACTTTTGCTTCGTAAAATCTCGAAGGAAAAGCGGCTTTTGCTGCGAGCGTGAGGCAAAGTAACTTTTAAATAAATTTGAAATAAGCAATATCGCGGTCCGAAACTCAAGATTAGCGCTGGTCGTGCAATTATGTAATTTAATTATTTTAGTTTATAGGTGTAACTATATTATTTTATAGACGTTTTATTGAAAAATAATAATAACTATTTCGGAGCGCAGCTCTAAAATAATCTGTATAATCTGTGGACAAAGCGGAAATTTATAATATCTAGATGGTTTTGATTATTCGACTTGTGTTTATGATTAATTGTAATTAACAGTATTCTCGCTGGAGAGGTGAAAAGTTGTATGTTTTACACGAGAGCAATTTTTATTAACTCGTGCCTTTTAATCACTCACTGTGCTCAGTAGCCTAATTGCGAATCACTCGCTATGCTCGTGTTTCAATTTTAGACTACTTCGTTGCTTCGTGATTTAACATCAGCACTCAATGCAAAAATACTTTTGCTCACTTGTAGAACAAATAACTATTTCACAATCGTATATTTTAGGTGTTGAGGAGCGAAAACGTTTTACCAGAGCGTCCCGGCTTCGTTTCACTTGAATATTACAGACGACACTATAAAAGAAAAACTGGCACAACTGGCCTTATGACCGAGTACGTATGCATATTTTATGTTTTTATTACTTATATAAGTAATAAAAAAAATCCTGTGTATTTACTTACGATGTCGGAAAACTTTAATCTTCAAACCCTTATGAAAATGACTTGATCGTACACTTCTATTACGATAACTTTTAAAATGTAATATTTTTTTTAGTTTGATATGTTATATATTCGTTGTTATATATAATTGTAATGTTATATATTTTTTTTAGTTTGATATGTTATATATTAGGTAACGGAATCTTAATACATGATATTTACCCATCCGGCCCGGAATGTTGAATTTGAAAAATGTTAAATTCTCAAAATGTTGATATCCCAAAATGTTGAATCCCAAAATGTTGAATTTGCAATATTTTGAAACGAAGACGGTTTAATTGTTTTTGTTTATACAAGGGTTCGTAAATTTTTTTTTGCCATGATGTTTATTCTTTTTTTTGCTTAGCATTTCTACCAGTAAAATTAGACGGCACGTTTCTTATGGTCTCTTTCTGTTATTGCAAATAGCAGTGACATATGCAGTGTTGTACAGCTACCTGTTAAAGTTTGCTAAGCTTACTAATAATTTCGTTATCTCGCCTCTCTGCTCTGTAGAAGTAATGAGGATATTACGGAAGCGTTTCAGTGTTTATTAAAATATGTGTAAAATAAAAATAATTTGAAAATATTTGCTTACAGTCACGGAATTCTCTGGAAAAAGCTAAGGAGCACTGTTAATCCTATAATGCTGCAACCGAAGACAATTATGCTTTACTGTAATGTAATTAGCGAGGTAACTCAAGCCATGATCCCAAGGTAAGTTCCTTTTATTTGCTCTATTTATTTAAATAAATCTATAAAAATGGTTGTACCACTATTCATTGATTTCGTAGTTGCTAAGTAGCGCAATAGAGGGCTCTGACTATACGCTGATAAAAGGTATTAAATAATTGTATAAACAATCATTATTATTTAATAAACAATAATTATTAATAAAATAATTGACTGCCTCGGTGGCGCAGTGGTAGTGTATGCGACTGCCGCGATCAAGGTCCCGGGTTCCATTCCCGGGGTTTGGGTGTTTTCGATGTATAATGTTTGTATTTAGATATATATAAGTATGTTTATCAATCATCTAGATCGCATAACAATTATATTTGCTTACATTGGGCTAAACGGCGCTATGTAAAAAAAATATGTCCTACAATATTTAAATATAGTCAACACTTGAGACTTGCTTTGGTAAGGTTCTGGCACTAAGCACATATGAATTTATATTACTTTTGCTATAAAAAAATACATGAAAATTTTATAGTTCATTATAGTATCTTCCCAGTTGCTTCTTAGTTGCAGACCTGAGTTGTCATTTTAAGAATATTGTAAGTAATATACTTTACGATACTTTCAGAATAAAGGCTCAACGCAACGAGAATAACATGTTTCATGGTAATTTCGAAAGTGAAATGAAACTGTGGGCTTTAGAATCACTTGGTACTGTGGCTCTTGGTTGCCGCCTGAACTGCCTGGACTCTAATTTACCGAAAGCTTCTCCTGAAAAGCAGCTGATCCAGTGCATCAATGATTTATTTCACGTAGCCTCTCAATTGGACTTCAAGCCAAGTATTTGGCGATATGTTCCAACGCCAATGTTCAAAAAAGCAATGTATCTCTATGAAAAACATGAGATGTAAGTTTTGCAACTATACTCGTACTTAAAATTATAGTCAATATACATACCTTTTGACTAAATTTTAATTGTAATTTCACTACTGAGTTTCCTAAAGTTTAATTCTATTTATAGAACTGAGAAAGTCCTTGAAATTTCAGGTTAACAAAATATTTTGTCAACAAAGGAATTGAGGAACTGAAGACTAGCAGCAATTCAAAAACAGAACAAGAAAAAGGAGTTTTGGAAAAACTATTAGAAATTAACGAAGAATATGCACATATAATGGCCAGTGACATGTTGTTTGCGGGTGTAGATACGGTAAGTGACCACAACAAAGACAAAGTTTAAGAACAAATGTTTAAAAAAAAACAGTTGATTGCGCAATTTTATATACTTTCTAGCTGACCCTCGCGGCCTTGTTCGTGACATATTTTGAACCCCCGCTGCATCCCCTCGCTTTTACTTTTGCAAAACTGTATAAAAATTTTCCCGATTTGCTAACATTTATGATTACTGTTCCGCTCTCATTGATAACAGCGTATATATATATTCCTCGATAAATGAACTATCCAACACAAAAGAAATTTTCAATTCGGCCCAGTAGTTCCTGAGATTATAGCGTTCAACCAAACCAGCAAACAAACTTTTCAGCTTTATATATTAGTATAGATAATTTAACTTTGAGAAAATAATAGACATATTTTTCATCATAATGGCACCTAATCGGGATTTCAAATACAATAAAAATACTGTTACACGCAGACTTGCTGAACGTAGGCCTCTTCCAATTTTTACCATTATTGGAACAGGTTTTGTTGCGAGCTTTCCATTTTTTTTCGCCGTTATTTAGTAGCTGCACCAGTTGCAGTTAAGGCTGGTTTGAACGCCGAAGCATTTGGTAGGACCCCTTACTTACTTACCATTTTATTTCTCAAGTTATAAATTTTAATAATGTAGGTAATGTCAGTATTGTTATCCCCTAGACTGCCAACGCTGCAACTGGAATACTTTATCTTCTTGCGGTCAACCAAGATAAACAAAACGCCTTAAGAGAAGAGATTCTATCAAGATCAGTCAATCAACCATATCTGAGGGCATGCATCAAAGAAGGGCTTAGGTTAATGCCTGTAGTCTCGGGCAACTTCAGAAGGTCTACGAAAGAGTATAATTTGATGGGTTACAGAATACCTAGTAATGTAAGTTTCTTTTCTTTTAAGCTTAAAATTCTTTCCTGAGATAGCAGTATTGTGTGTGTTTTAACAATAGATAATCACGCTTACTTATCATCAAACGAGATTTATTCTTGGCAACTGAATTCCTCACTGTCTACGTGTCTGAAAGCTATTTCCTTGCTTATACATTCATATTTTTTGATTTATTCCCGTCTATCCCGATATGTCATCTCTTTTAGAAACTGAGTTTTAAAAAGTTAAGTTAACAAGCTCACCAGCTACTGAGTTCTTTAAAGTGTCATCCAGGCATTGTCAATGGCAATGTCAATGCCACATGTTGTTCAAAAATGTTATGTCTCAGTCACTGGAATATTTTCGCCAACTTTGAATAATTTATTAAACAGTATTATCGATGTGTCGGAAATAATCAGATTTATTCTGATGATGACTATTATAATTAGAGATACATTAATTATACATCATCATCCTCTTGCCCTTGTCCCAATTTACTTGGGGTCGGCGCAGTATGTATAAATTCCATACTGCAAAATGTTTTGGCTTGGTTTTTATGGTCGGCCGCCAGCCTGACACCAACCCTCCTTGGGAATACTATCGTTTGGTGGTTTGCCCGCCACCACACGGGTGCCTTAATTATACATACTTAACATAATATCATTGTATTCTAAATCTAAACAAAAACGTTCCTTTAAGTTGTACATCGGGTTCAGCACGCGTGAAATGTCTTTATTGGAGAATCATTACCCGCAAGCCCAGGATTATATTCCTGAACGGTGGACTGCCAAGAAAGATGAACCTATTTACTACGGAAATGCTCATCCATTTACATATGCACCATTTGGATTTGGGATTCGCAGTTGTCTTGGTAAGCTGACACATAACTAAGAAATGTAATTTTAAAAGCCTTTTTAAATGTTAAATCTTTTGTACTTGCACAATGAAGGGGTGTGTAGAAATACAATAAGAAATGGTAAAAAGCTATTTGTCATTACTGTTTCTTACTACACACTTCGATTCTGGTAGTATGTTTATTGGATTGGTTCTCTTCATGTCAGTGTATATAGGTATGGTTTGCACGCAATTGGTACTTTTCAAGCCTTACCTGGCTTTGGAGTTTGAAATTCACTTTCATTTCTAGGAACAGTTATTGTTTAGCTTTAATTTTCAGCATTATTGAGAACGAGTGTCACCTGACCTCTCAACTTCATACTTTATATAGTCGTCTGAGTTGTTGCATCTTTCGTCAGTCAACATGTGTACCGCTAGCAGATGTATTCGCTTAGGCTCCGGAGATATGGGCCTCTTACATCCCATTTTTTGGAAAGTAGGTTGCAACTGAATTACTTATTTAGACTACTCATAATCATTTCTTTGTATCTAACATGTATAGCATCTAATAGGTGTGTCTAAATATTCTTTTTACACAGAAGAATACCAATTTTCGATCAGACAAACATATAATATAAAAGTAACAATTGTCTTGGGAGATCTCTAAACTCTACATATCCCACATCCATCCGCATAGGTGGTGATTTGGTCAAGCGCACGGACCAGGTTAAATTCCTAGGATCTGTATTTCACACGTCCAGTGACATCGATTGCGATGTCAAGTCACGCATTGCTGCCGCGTGCGCCAAATGGCGGGAGATGACCGGTGTCATTTGTGACCCAAAAATGCCGATCTGGTTAAAGGGACAGGTTTACAAAACCATCATTAGACCTGTCCTTTTACATGGCAGTGAGACGTGGCCAATATTGTAGCGACAAAAGCAGGAGCTGCGTGTCACGGAAATGAAGATGCTGCGGTGGATGTGTGGAGTCACGCGGTCGGACCGCGTGAGGAACTCTCGCATCCGCGGCAGCCTTCACGTCCGTGATATTGCAGATAAGTTGCAAGAGTGTCGCCTTCGTTGGTATGGTCACGTCTTGCGGCAACCGCCGGGCTACGTGGGAAACAAATATCTGGCCATGTCAGCCCTGCCGGGTCCCGGTAAGAGGGGATGACCCTAGAAGTGCTGGTTTGACGTCGTAAGGGATGACATGCGTGCCAATGGTCTCACTACAGGGGATGCCAACGACCGTGCGAAGTTGAGGGGAAAATGTAGAAAAGCGGACCTCGGGCGTCGCGAGACGCAACTTAGACAGACGCTCGGATGATGAACATATATCTTGGGAAATCTCTTTCTGTGTTAATTTTCCAAAATTTTGATTAATTTTGTCACTAAATAAAACAAACAGTGATAAACTAAGACTTTGTCGACTTTATCTGGGAGTTATACTTTTGGCCTCGGTTATTGCTGTAAATGCTGATTTATGGGAGTCACGGCAACGCAAGAGTGGTTGGAATTAGTCAGATAAATCTGATTTTATATAAATGCATTATAAAAAATACTATATAATGTAATGTTTACAGGTCGTCGTATAGCCGAGTTGGAGATCCGAACATTTATATCACACATAATAGAAAATTTCCAAGTACAATGGTTTGGTCCACCACCGACCTTGTTCCAATCGTCGATCTTGCAAATCAAAGGACCATTTAATTTTATTTTTAAAGATATTAAGTAAATTGTCAATAATTTAAATTTATAATATTAAATATGCTAGAGGATAATTGTTAGAAAAATTATAAAAGTAATGACGCTAGTAATTGTGTGATATGAACAATTTTATTTCAGTTATTTTATTGTATTTCTAATTAGAGTTAATACTTACTTATACAAAACTGAGAAAGGACATACAAAAATTTTAATCTGACAATTTAAATCAATGTGTTTATAAGTCAACTACAAAAATAAAGCTCTAAACTGGTGGACTGCATTTCAACCGCAATCTGACTCAAATTTGAAGTTTGATGATGCATCTACATGATCATACCAACTGCAACCAGACTACTCGGTTGTATTGCAGTCGTAATAACTGCATTAAATGCAGTCCGTCTGTCTAAAGTTTGAGTAACTTTACTAAATACTTTTATAGAAAGTATTTAAATATTTCAAACAAAATTACGTTTATTCAACTTTGGTAGGTATTGATCATGAAATAATGTAATCCTTTGTCGGTCTAAATGAAACACTGACACAATATGAATATTTTTTTGCAGACGGTATCTCGAAATTATGTGACATGAATCCTTGAAAAAACTATGTTAACTAAGAGTTTATTATCAAACGAAAAGAACGAAAAAACTTAGTCCCATCTGAAAATAATCGAATATGGTTTTTTTAGTACTCATGTGACATATTTCTATTTTATATACAAAATCGATTTTTGAACGGCAGATACTGACAGTTGACAACATAAATATGCGTAATGAATTAATATCTAATGTTTTATGACTGAACGTCCCAAATATAATGACTTATTAGCAAATGTTTCATATTTTAATCTGTACAAGTTCGATATTAATATTGACGAGACTGTGGGTTGTGGTTTTTTTTTTATAATATGTATTGATAAATAAAATATAGATATACTTTTTATTTTCTTTTCTTTTTAATCTTAATTTTGTAATCTGAATTCGGCAGCTAGGTATTAGGTTCAACGACGAAACAGACTATTGCATATTTTGGCATAGATTGACAATGAGGGGAATGTCTTGGATAACCTTTTTAAGGTTGACGTTGGGCAACACCTGGAAAGATGCCTGGATCAACGTTATCACCAACAACTGATATGGCTTAAAATGGGATTTAAACCATGGTGTCTGTTGTGTATCTCATTAGATGAGATTGAGCTGAGTTGATTGACCATATATTGACACCACAGTTTGCGTGTTGTAATTGGCATTTATTTTACAATTTTCTTTTTCACTGTCCCACTCACATCTTTAGTTTGTAGACGCAATTTTCGTTAAATAATCAATTATTTTTGGAATATATTCTAACTTGAAGTGTATCCATAACTGTACGGTACTCTGTACCTGTAGCTTCTCTTTTTCGTCGACGTGTTTATAAATAGAATTGACGTCACGTAGAGTCCATACTTGTCTAAGGATATCAGTGGTTTACATATAATGTATGTGTATGTGTATGAACTTATCTCTAGAGGTAAATAAAATTGAAGTGTCTGTTTCTAATTCCAAATAAGCAGCTTTTCACTAAGTGCATATGAAAGTATATAGATTATTTACAACAAAGACAAACATTTGAAAAACATATTTTTTTTAAATTTAACCGTTTATTTTTAAATTTTAAGTCTGTTTCTTCCAGTTAGTCTCTGAAATAGCTGAACTTATTTCAATGTTCAATGTTCAGATAGCTGATGTTATAAGGAGTAGCTTGTATACCCACGGGAACGAGCACTACGCGGGTGAAGGCGCGCGGTGTCTGCTAGTATATTATAACTATGAGGAAGGAAGCTTTAGTAAATAATTACCAATATGGACTGAACTTGACGATAAATATACCTTAATATATTTCCGTATGCAGTTCAATTAAACTGTATTATTTTTCATAAAATTATAAGAATTGCATTCTATAGCACAAAAGTCCCTTGAGGGTCGAAGTGCAAGAGGGTCGAGAGGCAAAACCGACCTCAATATCAAGAAGAGAAGAGAAATTCAAAAAGAAGATCATGAACAAGTACTGCAAATAAACTCCAAATAACTTATTAGATTCGTCTTACAGACATCTAGGGATAAAACGTTGTTACATAAATAATACTTGAAGGTGAATTAATGAGGATAAATTCATTGCAATGAAATTTTCCTGCTAACGAAGTGTACTTGACACGGGTAAGGGTAGCAAATTTGCACATTTCACGAACTTTGAACTCAATTTCCCCTTGAAAGAGACAAGCAATAAATTTAAGAGTTCGTTGGATTCAATACCTATCTATCCTATAACTGTGCCTTTAATTAGTAAGTAAAATATTTGAATTTCTTACCAGTACACATGCTTCAATGTTCGTTTATGTAATACCTACACCGGACTTTGCAGTATGTAGAACCGGGCAAACAAAATTCGTGCAAGTAAATATTTTGGTGATTAAGGAATATTACTTAACTTTGTAGTTAATTCCTTTCTAATCTAAATTGCTGTGGAGTTGATAATCATTTTGTTACTGAATTTGTATGTGTATGTATAATTGTATGTGTAAATATATATATATGCTATTTTATGTTTATTTACTTATGTATTGTTTAAGTATCTTTCTATTTCTACACCAAATCTACCCATAGATCTTATGTCTAATATCTTTTTCTGTCCATCCCAACGTTGCCTGGCAGAAATTTATTTTTAGTGATAAGGCCGCCCTTTGTACAATACCTTGAAAATTTTTCTTTTTGTAAATTTTATTAACTTGGTGTACAAATAAAGTTTTATTTTATTATATTCTATTCTATTGTTAGCCGTATTACGAGTGCTCACCCGGGACTCCCAGCTATAGACAGATGGAAGGCATACGTGTGGTTTTAGTCGGTAAGAGTCCGGCATAGCATCCATGAGGATTTCCACACGAAAAAAAAAGCCGTATAGTGACTGGACAAGAAAAACGTCATATATCCAAACGAGGTTACACAAGTCAGGGTTAACTGTATTTTCTTACCGTTTCTTTCTCTGGACCTTAATATTAAGCGTGACTTGTAAAAACATCTCTTGGAGCCGTTAAATTTATTAGCATCCCATTAACCGTCACCTTTACAAACCGACATGCTATAATAGAATTATGACAAACTTGATCACATTTATGATGGCTGAATCTGAAATTGGTCGATAGTACAAATTTGGTTATTAGTCATCGCAACTTCATCAGTAATAGCAAAGACAAAACCTTTGGTTTCTCCAAATAGGTCACCGAATTGTAGCTAGAATACGGAGGATGGTAAATCTATTTTCAGCCCAATGTAGGACCTGAAAATACCGACCATGCAATTCTTTACTCATCCATATATCTTCACGATCATTGAAAGATTACTATTATTCTTTTATGTAATAATAGTATATATTTTAAAGAGCAATTTACACACTACTACTAACCTACTATATACTATTAACAAACTGACAATATATCTACCTATATGATACATATCATTCTTTCTACACCAATGGAAATTTTAAACAACATTTAACAGAGCCCTTCGGCCTGAGACCAATAAATATTTTATAGCACTTGTTATGAGAGAGTCTCAACTTGTGCTTGAAACTTTCCTTTGTCGCTGTCACAGCTTATTATGTTATTTCGCAGCGTGCATGTAACTGGTGAACTTTAATGGTAGTAAAAAGAATATTATTATTATAATAAATACACTTTATTGAACACCTTGGATAATATTATTTAAATTTGTAAATATAAGAATATTGTACAAATCGCTGTGAGCGATAAGACCGCCGCTAATCGCTCACAGCGATTTCTTCCAGACAACCTTTGTGTGGACATAGCTCAGGGTCAAACAGTCGTGGTGTTGTTTTAGACTAAGGCTAATCATGCATAAATACAATTATCACTATTAAATATGAACAACAAAAGCACTTGTAATAATAAATATACTATTTATGAATTACTAATGCGAAAAATTTTGTTTGTTTGGTAGAACGCTTTTACTGGATTGAATTGAAACAATATTTCTGTATTGGATGGCCCATTTATCGAGAAAGGCAAAAAAGCCCCGGATAAAAAGTAGCCTATGTGTTGTGGGACATTTAATATTGTAAGGCACTTTTTTTTACAGCGCCGTCTAGCCCAAAGTAAGCTAATATAAGCTTATGCTATTCTGATGTATAAGCTATATTGTGTTAAGTTTAATTAAAATTCGTTCAGCAGTTTTTACGTGAAAGAGTAACAAACATCCATACAAACTTTCACATTTATAATATTATTAAGATTAAAATATACCCATTAAAAGACGACAGGATTCGAGATTCGTTTATTTAGCACATTTTAGAAAATAAATATTGATATTGATAAGATATTGAAGTGTTACAATTAAGCCAGTAACTGTCCGCTTCATGGCCAGAGCCTCGCCCATCGGTACGCATCTATGAGCAAATCCACACGTGAAATTAAAAGAATTAGAGTATATCCATGTTACCTTAAAATGTTATCAAGACCACCGGCAGTATTTGTCATTGTTATTTCTAGGTAATAAGAATAGCCTACTCATTGTTATTTGCTGTCACTAATTAAACGGGCACTTGTACCTGACATACATACATACATTTTGTCACGCCTTTATCCCCGAAGAGGTAGGCAGAGGCATACTTTACGCCCACATTTCACCGTATGCAATTTTATCCCACGTAACAGGTGGTGAGCCCATTTGCTGTGCCTGTAGTTTGTACCTGTAATACTCAATATTTATCTTTTATACACTCAGAAAAAATACTCAATTAAGTATAGTAGCTTAGGGCTCTCAGTTCTCAAATAGCACTCAGAAACGTGTCCATTAGTGACTAAAAGCTCTTTCGTTTAAACTACTCGGGTACGTGTCTTTTAGTGTACTGTGATGGCTACTCTATGACACGTGACTATCTTTAACGTCTCCAGTGTTAGCAATTAACGTGTTAGCAGCGTTTTGTAATCGAATATTCATCGTGGTTTGTGAATCTTAGTGGCACAGCCAGTTAATTATTCGCTATATCTGGTAAACAAAATTTGGGAAAAAAGCCTCCTTATGGCGTAATGTCTTCTATTTACACTTACATAATTGTTATTAGGCATCGTAATTAAATTTAGAGTGCATCAGATTTCATCCTGAATATCAAAATCGATCGCAATAGTTATTTAAAAGTGTTACTGCTTCACAATGCTACTTGGCTAGCTCCTCGTCCTGCTCCATACGCTGCCACCGGCCACCTTAGGCCCCTTACTTCTAGAAGACAATCCAAACGTATGAGGAAGGCTGTCACTATTGGACCTTGCCGTATATGAGTGCTGCGAATCTAAAATGATAGATCGGTGATAAAAACACTGGACATTATTTGAAGCGCTCGTGGTCCCGCGGACTCAACGTTCTGTAAACGATCACTGCGTTAAGCTACTTTCGCCATGGCTGGTCATGGATGGGTGACCACTTTGTGGCATTTACATTTGTTAGCATTTCCGTGCTTAGGAAGGCACGTTAAGCCGTTGGTCCCGGTTGTCAATAACATGGCAGTCGTTAAGTCAAGTTGAAGGCCTTTGGACGGCTTGAAAAATTTAACAGCAGGTAGCCAAAACCTGCGTCTGTCTATTTCAACACGGCAATGGGCTCACCACCTATTACGTAGGACAGGAATACACATGGTGAAAAGTGAGCATTTAATATGCCTCTGCCACCCCTCCGGGGATAAGGCGTGATAGATAAGTAAGACATCATTTTAAATAGTTCCTCAAAACACAAATCATTGTTCACGCAAAAGGAGGCCAAGTCTCTACAGCCATCAAAGGGGCTCGATACTGTTTGCACGAATGCAATCGTTAATATAATTCCCATAACTCGCCTTTGTCCGGATGAAACCGATCACATAGGTATCTTGTCACCAGCCTTGCGACTTATAAGAAGCATTTTGCTTGCTGAGGTTATTCTCAGTAGTTCGGCGATACTACTTCACCTTATTGTGAGCTTACAAACATATTGTCACGCCTTTATCCCCGAAGGGGTAGGCAGAGGCATAATATAGGTACACCTACATTTTACCGTATGCATTTTAGTCCCACGTTACAGGTGGTAAGCCCATTGCCGTGTTGAAATAGACAGGCGCAGGATGTGGCGACCTGCTGTCGAAAATTTTCAAGCTTTTAACTGGGCTTAACGATTGCCATGCTCCTGGCAACCGGGACCAACGGTTTAACGTGCCTTCCGAAGCACGGAAACGTTCGCAAATATTAATTCCACAAAGTGGTCACCCATCCAAGGACCACCTAGAGCGATTGTTGATTAACTCAATGATCGTTTACAGAACACTAAGTGAGGGAAGCCACGAGCGCTTCATATATTGTAAACTAGTGTGTTGTAAAATAAGTAACTAGGTATAAATAAATAAATAAATAAATATTGTTGGGACAACTCACACAACGCCATCTGATTCCACACTAAACAGAGCTTATACTATGGTAACCAGATAACTGATAAACATACTTATATATTTATAAATACATACATACTATAGATAAATAACACCCAGACACAGAATAAACCGTCGTGCTCATCACACAAAGTTTTATCCTGGGTGGGAATCGAATCAACGACCTCTTGCGTAGCAGTCGGATGCACTGCCAGAGAGGCATCCCACTGCGCCACAGAGGCAGTCAATATATGTATATTTATGTTTTTTTTTTCAGTTATGTTTTTTTTTTCGTAATGGATACCTCAAGGATGCTATGCCGGACTCCTACCGACTAAAACCACACGCTACCCTTCTGTCTAAATATGGCCAGGAGTCCCGGATGAGCCCTCGCAAGGATACCCCAGGGAAGTAACTAGGTATGTAGCTAAAAATTTTGGTCTCAGTTTAGTGATATACTCCACATATTCAGCCTTGAAAATCTATTATAACACGGGCTTATTATTCGACATTGACCTCGAACTCGCTAACAACGAACAATAGTAGAACTTGTTGCTTGAAGTTCGAAACTTTCTGATGTTTTTATGGCAGATACATTTCTAACGCGTTCGTCCTACAATGAAAACTTCTAACGTAAGTTGAAGTGAGTAAAAGTAAGACAATTTAGTTAAAGTAAATTCATTCCCTCGTTCAGCTTTGTAGCCTTTGTAACTTGATGTAAAGTAAATGGTTCATTGAAACATACAACTTCATGTAATTCGATGTAGACCTAAATTGCCTCCACTGGCAAATTCAATACTTAGATTTTCTTAAATTATTTTTACATACGTAAAACATTCATGAAATGGGCGGAGGCCTACATAATATATTATTAAGTAGTGTCTGTTATAGGCTGCTTTATTTGATTAATGTTTATTCTGGTAATTAGCAAGATCTATTTAGATAGGACCTCATTCAAAGCCACTAATTATTGTCTCTTCATTCATATTTAAACAAGCTGTTGATTCATAACTGTGCATGACTTGAAGAGACGACTCTACTGCTTATACTCGTCAATATGACATGGAAAAACGATTAAATTGCTAACTATTTTTTTTAATCTCGCATTTGCTTGCTATTTGCAACGGGAAACTACTGTTATAGTGACCAACATATATACATAATCAACAAAGTACAGGTCAGCTGTACCTTTTTGGCGCGTATTTTTTTACTTGTGCATTCACACGTGGTCCGTTCACGGTTAGTTTTATCGTACTTATATTTTTTTTATTGTTGGTCAGAGTAATCAGTAGTGTTCCCATTGCAAGTAGCAAGCAAATGCAGGATGAAAAAAAGTTAATAAATGAGTCTTATTATTTCCATGTAATATTGACAATTTAAGTAGTCACGTCGTCTTTGCAAGTTTTGCACAGTTGTAAATCAACAGCTTGAATGTCGCAAATAGTAGTATTAATAGTCAATTTCGTTAGCAAAAGCACGTTAAGCCGTTGGTCCCGGTTGCCAGTAAAATGGCAGTCGTTAAGCCTGGTTGAAGGCCTTATGGGCGGCTTGAAAATTTCAACAGCAGGTAGCCACAACCTGCGTCTGTCTATTTCAACACGGCAATGGGCTCACCACCTATTACGTGGGACAGGAATCCATACGGTGAAAAGTGGGCATATAATATGCCTTTGCCACCCCTTCGGGGATGTTTTAATTTCGTTAGCAGATAGCTCGATATTGCTACCTTATGTGTAGAAGCAATATCGAGGTTTATTCAGTCTATTACTCAAGACTAGTTTCCCATTACTATGAACAGTGTTTATACTTACACTAATATATGTATACGTTGCCTTTATAGCCCCCGTTTGCGCTTTACGTAATATAGCCACTGTGTACGAGACTATTTTAGTCTTCAAGATACGGTTGCTTTAAGTAGAAAAGTGTTTATGTTGAAAAATTTGTAACAGCAGATGTTATGCAACAGGTATTATTTCTTTAGTATGTAAGCATTTCATGATAAAGAGAAGAAAAACTCAAAATAAAACCCCGTACCAACCCGTCTGGTCAGCGTGTCCATATGGCCAACCACTCACCCTCCCAGCATTCGTGAAAGAGCCAGTCGTCGGCTACGTCCAGCAGATGACTATAATGGACTGATTTAATTTTTTTTTAATATTAACACTTGTACTTTTCTACAAATTCACTTTTTAACCTGACCGGTTTCGCCTTACGGCATTTCAAAGCTTGACTAATATTGTATACGAGTATATTTCAGATGACATTAAATATATATCAACTAATATTAGTCAACCTTTGGAAATTCCGTAAGGCGAAACCGGCCAGGTTAGAAAGTAAATTAGTAAAAAAGTACAAGTGTTTTTATTCAAAATGTGTAGCAAGTTCTACTAAGTGACATCAATCAACAGTATAAACAGTTTGATTAATGGAAGTTTATAATAATTATATTTGTGTTGCTTCACATGTAATTGAGATATTTTTGCTGGTATTGCGGGTTTTTTAACGTTTCTATATTTAAGAATAGATTTTTTTTTTGAAAAATTTTTATTGTAATAATTGCCTACTTATAATAATCATCTTAACGCTAAGTATTCAATAAGAGCTTTTGATCTCCGAAGGTGTGGCAGAGGCATATTATGATTAGTAAAGCATATACTTATTATGCAGGAAATGTCGTGCATGTGCACAAAAATCCCTTAATTAATAAAGAGCAAAAAAATTATTCGAAGCGTCTTTTTGATTGGCTTTGGTGCAGCGGCTGCCGTTCGATCCCACAACCACTTTACAGGCGCCAACCGCGTTTGTTGTTGGCCATTTAGTAGGTTTATTTAATTATTTATCTAACACGCCTTATCCCCGAAGGGGTGGCAGAGGTATATTATATGCCCACTTTTCACCATGTGTATGTGTATGTTACTGGCAACCGGGACCAACGGCTTAACGTGTCCTCCGAAGCACTGAAACGCTCGCAAATGTAAATGCCACAAAGTGGTCACCCATCCGAGGTCCAGCCATCAGAAATTTTGTGGAACCCTAACCGTCAAAGTAGGTTACGTTGAAACACTGACCTCAAGCTTAAAATTGTCTACGAAATATAATGTACTTATTATTTTACGTATTTATTTAACTTAAACAAAACTCAATTGGGAAGCAAAGTTAGTTTGTTCGGAAAAAAATGGATTCATGCCTCAAATTTCCCCTGAGACACGTTCCTCCGAATACATCGCAACAAATATCAGTATGATAATATGAAAAGCCATTTTGTTATATTTCACGATCTAAGACTTCAGTATAGTTTTAAACAATTTTTTATTTGTTTACGACAAAGTCAGTATGATAATATGAAAAGCCATTTCGTTATATTTCACGATCTAAGACTTCACTATAGTTTTAAATATTTTTTTATTTGATTACGACAAAAAATATATTTCATGTAGCAGGAAGGATATTTAACTTTGCAGTCTTTCTTTTCTCTAATTAATCGATTAGATAATATATTTCAAACTGAAATAAGAAAGACCACGTGACCAGATTGCTCAAAAACGGAACGGGCATTAGTATTCAGATACTCCAGACGTGCATTTTTGAAACGATATGATGAATCTGTAAAAAGCAAAAGAAGTATGCTTGTACCGCTAAGCCTGGCGCTCAGTTCTCTCAGAATACCGCGTCCGGCAGTGTAAAGATAGTTAATATATTTCTACCGTAAGCCCTGGGATATGTATTTAGGTAGACACTGTGAGGACCGTGAGACATTTTACAAATAAAATGGACAACATCTGCGGGAATTTCCACACGACAAAAAAAATGTAGCGATTATAATTTTGGTTATTAAAATAAGTAACTATAAAAGCAAAAAATATAAATATAAAGACATAAAAATATTAAGTATTTACAAAAAAGCGGGAAGGAGAGTTACAGGGGTAATAATCTACAGGACTGTCGAAACATTGTCTAGGGCTCGAAGAATTCCTCCCCATTGAAATCAATTGGTAAGGTTTCAATAAAGATGGCCGAAAGTCAACGCGCACTTAAGCCTCACGAGCCCAGGCTTTTAATCAAAAATATAATAAAAAGGCTTGAATAATTGAATCCTCCCGGAATCTCCAAGGTAACAGTGCCAATTTAGACAATTGTATCTACCTTCATCTGGCAAACCTGCGGCGAGGTGCTTTTTATTTTTTTAAAAAGTATGTTTTACTAAAGTTTAAGATTCACCAATTACGTCCACTGTGCGAGATAACGAAATAAGTTGTAACAATGACAAGAAAAGTTTCAGACGTACTTCAAGAAAGTTTTATAAAAAGTTGGACTTGCGTTAACATTTCATTCTATGATATAGGGACTAAACATTTTTGCTTTGTTTTAAAACACTGCTTAAAAATCTGCAATTGTAAGTACCTAAGAGAAGGTAAGAGATGAAATGAAGGAGTTTCATGGTACTAGATTATGTTTAATACTATCAATTCCAGTAAACCATTTTTAGGGTTCCGTACTTCAAAACATAAACTGAACTCTAATTGTATGAAATTATAAGAAACACAACTTGTACTTTTCCACAACATTTTCTTTATAAACCTAAACCGGTTTCGCATGACCACTTAATTACTTGTGTATTACTCAAGTCCTAGGACTAAGGTCAGTGTAAATGTGTAGCAATTTCCATCAAGTGTTATCAATCAACAGTATAAAGTCTATCCGTCCGTCTGTCTGCGTCGAAGTATAGAGTTAAAATTAAAACCATAGACTCCATAAAGAAAACATCCGTAGTCCATTTGACTTCTCTGAGTAGTTAAGGGCGGACTACCCAACCGGAGCCAGACAGCCACTTTTCAATCTTAACTTGTTTTGAGATCTTTTCTCACGTTTCGTTAATGTGTTTTTTCCAATTAAGTTTAAAGTTGAACCATAACCCTAAGTACTTTATGTTATCCACCACTTCCATAACCGAGCCATTAATTACAAGCCTTTGATATTGAAAATGCGTATAATAACATCAAAATTATGCCACTTATACAGTTTATAAATCAACAGTTACATATTGGACCTAAAATTTGTTTGTATTCCATCAAAGGATAGACAATTAAGCATTAGTATAGATGACACATCAATTATTAGAAATATGAGATTCGGTCTTGCTCATGATGATCCGCTTTCTCCCTTGTTGTTTAACATTGCTACTATTCCTATTTGTAAAAATATAAATGATGTTTTTGTAGCCCAGTATGGTGATGATTTTGTCTTATATACAGAATTTCAAAATGGTTCCTTAAGATCGTTAAAACTTAAGGCGGCTTTAGATACATTTAGTAATATAATAAGAGGTCTAGGACTATAAATATCACCTTCAAAAACTAAAGTTGGCAAATCCAAAAGAGGAGTGTAAATTCAAGGACCGGTGCGACGGTGTTTTGAATGCGCTAGAGTAGTAGTGTTTATTACACGACACAAAAATTACTGCACTTATACGAGAAATAACTAACCATGCATTGAATAGGTAAATATCATACAACCATCTTCACGGTGTATCCCAGACGGGGTAGTCAGTCTTCGCGATCCATGTATACTGCTTTCGCTTCCTGCAGAATAATATCGCATCGCAGATACTAATCGCCCCATACATATAAATAAAAATAAATAAAAATATGCGTCTGGGTAATTAATTTAAGCATTCCGTTTTTGAGCAATTTCTCACGTGATTTTCGTATGTAAGTCTTTGTAAACCCTGACTCTTTCTAAACTCTACTTTCACACAATGTATATTTTTCGTTAATCATTTCTCACCAATTCGTTGGACGTGTTTAATCCAACGGAGCACGACGTTTTCCAGCTTAATGCTGACACTTTCAATCAAAACTGCCATATTGCATATAACTTCGTTACACATTCGTTAATATAGGCCAATGTTATAAGATACTTAATTATTATAGATCTCGTAGATAGAAAACCAGTATATTACATATCAGATCACGTTGAACGTCACGTTGAAGTAATTTTCCCTTTTAAACACGAGGACGTAGAGATTAGATGCTATCAATGTGCAAAAGTCATGGCCAGTGACAATGACACGTAACTTTAAACACTCTTATGTACGTTGTTTGTCTGATAGGGTATTTATCACTGCGCAGCCCACCCTCTCGTCTTCCAGAATAATAACAAATGCAGATCGTTCTAAGAGCCTTCAGAGATCTTCAGAATGTGGAGAAACTATTTTATCTTACCGAGCCCGTTTGGAATGTTTGAAGCTTTGGAATTTATTATGACTTTTAGGACGTGTACATAGTTCTGTACACCCCGTAAAATTTCAATTTGTTTAAGAACTTTTGGTAGACAACTAAACTTCGAATTACATCTGGGGTGTAAATAGGCTTTACCAATCTCGGATCTTGGCTCAAGCGATCTCACACGAAAGCGGATTACCTGCTGACTAGCGAACAAGGCAACGACGCAGGCTTTTTACGTGGTTTTGAGGTCAGTCGGCATTCGCTATTAATAAGGTCGAAAACAAAAAGTTAAACTATAGTAGCTCGTTGCAGTCAAATAAAAATGAACCACAGATTCCAGAACGATGTAGGATTTGAAAGTAGAAATCTATCTGGAGTAATTTAAAGCAGCATAATTATGTGCGACGATCAGTAATAAAAATTTTTGGTCAGGTGTCCTCGGGAATCTCTAATAATAATTAACAACAACATAGCTTTTGGCGAGCTGAATGTGCGTGTCTACACATCAGTACCGATTCCTTAGGTTAGTGGGGTTTCTCGACTAAGTGCATTCAATGGGCTGGAAGGGGAAAAAGGCTTAAATTTCGTATCTCGTAGGAAAAAAACTGTGCAGCTTATTGCTGTCTATAAAGTAAATGATTCTACAGACACAGAAACCGCTAGATTTGTTTTTTCAGCTATTTTCACAGCTTCATGTCTAATGGTATTCTGCTTTGGGGCAACGCTGTTCATACTAAAACTAGATTTATAATTTAATTATGAACAATATTTACATATTATTTATAATTATGCACTCGAGTTGCCCTATAGAGTATTATTTACAGATATTTAATTTTATGTATGTCAAACAAAACATTCTTAGAGTTCGGTAACAAACATCGTGTCATAAATGACATTAGTAATATTTGTAAGTATACCTTGAGTGATAGAAGGACATAAGTATGTAGGTATTAATTAAATTGACATATACGTTATTAAATCACTTATTACGTAAGTTAAATAAATGATAGAACCATTTAAGTTTAAAATTATAGCTAAAGTAATGATTAGTCAATTATAATTTAAATAAGGATTAATAAGCGATTTATTTTTCATGTAATATACCTATACATACAAATTGATAAATACATAATACAGGCAAATGATACTGTTGATATGCTGATGCGTATATCATAGCCTTATGTAGCCGATATAACGCATCAGAATCTTTTTAGACTATTTACGCTCATTATTGCTTAATAAGAAAAAAAAAAAAAATATTTTCACGCTGTATCCCTAACGGGGTAGTCAGAGAGGCCAGATCGCCAGGTTTCGCGATCCATGCATACTTCTTTCGCTTCTTGTAGATTCATCAATCGCTTCATACCCGCACGTCTGGGTATCCGAGTACTTTCGACTTTTCCGTTTTTGAGCAATCTGCTCTCGTGGTCTTCATATGTTAGTTTCAGCCTACCCTGACTCCTTCTACCCTCTACTTTCGCACAATATATATTCTTCGTCAATCGTTCCTCATTAATTCGTTGGACGTGTCCAAACAAACGGAGCACGCCCTTTTCCAGCTTAACGCTGACACTTTCATTCAAATCTGCCATATTGCGTATCACTTCGTTACGTATTCGGTCGGCCAAAGTTACGCCGTACAATTTTCGAAGTGATGACATACCCAGGGTTCGCTACTGTAAAGCAACGTTGGCACTAGCACTGCGTAATGAATCGCCAGTCGTGCTTCTTTTACGATACTTTGTCGCTTTACTTATTAGGACAAAGCACCGTTTTCTGTTACGGTTTCCGGCAGCTACTTGCCGTTCTACATCCGAATTACATCTTCTGTTCGCGCTAAACATACTCCCTAAATTCTCACATTTAGTTCTTACGTCATCTCTTTCAAATACTAGAACCTTAGTTTTACTTTCATTCAAGCGAAGACTCTTACTTTCACACTCCTCTTTCATATTAGGGACTAATACCTGAAGGTCAGCTTCTGATGTGGCCATGAGCACCACATCATCAGCGTACAGCAGACAGTTTACTGTTAAGACACCGCCTCCTAAGTCTACTTGTGATCACGGCTAGTGCAACCCACTCGAAACGTCAAGCTATTTAAGGTAAATAAGCATGATCGCGTTAATACCTGAATTTTACACTAATTTTAGTTTACTGTTAAGTTACCCAAATTCACACTCATATCACAATTTTTCAACTTCTGCAGGCAACTGTTCAGATACACTATGAACAACGAGGCGGACATGACACAACCCTGTTTGACGCCTGTACAGACATCGAAAAGAGGACTCCACAAAAATTTGCTGTAATTTCAAATGCGTTTGGTTTTGCACCTCCCACATTCTAAGTCTTCAGTCAACGTTCCTCGGAAGGCCCACCAACAATGCGTTTTCCATGATGCGTTGACCAGTCGACATTTCTCGCCCCTTTGCAATATAGTTCATCATCTAACACACATACCACAATTACATCGTTACTTACATATAATATTATATTATAGTAGTAAATATATTATTATTTATTTTAAGTTATTTAATATCCTTAAATATAAAATTATTAGGACTTATGAGTTGATTAATATGAGTAGGATATATCTGTGGCGGTGGTCCAAACCAACTAATTTCAAAGTTTTCTAATAGTCTTGATATAAATATTTTTAAATCAAGTTCAGCTACCCGCCGACCTGTAACAAAATCGGTATTTAGATTATTGTACCCGAAAACTATTTGCTTTTTTCAAATTCGGTGTTAAACAAATTGTTTTTACACAATTTGTATAAAACCGAATTTGAAAAAAGTCATGTTTATAATAATTTCAAATTTGTTTCGTTTTTATTCTTCTGTATTTGTAATTTATTGAGCCATTTGGGGTAGAAGCATTTCCAGCAACTTAAAGATCACAAATATCGGCGCAGCCGCTCTTGAGTTATAAATAGTGTACAGAAGACGATTTAAATATAAAATAATAGATTAATCTGCTTTATTTTAATATATTATTTCTATAATTGGGTTATGTAAAGTTAAGAAATGAAATATAAATTCAATTTCATGTCAATTTCTAATGAAATTGGGCAATGAATTGATATATAATTAAATTTATATTGGCGCTGTGTAAAGAAATTAAACAAACCGATTCTAAATAATATCTTACCTATGCAAGTGCGTGAACCATATCCAAAAGGCATACTAGCAAATTTATGACCAGGGCCTGGGTGTAGAGGGTGATTTATGTCCAGCCATCGTTCTGGTATAAATTCGTTTGGTCTTGGGAAGTATTTCTCCATCTTTGACATGTATAAATGACAAAATAGTAAGGAAGTCTGAAAAATAATAGTATCATTATATTGTTGTGGGTACTTTACTTATTTAGATTTTCTCGGTTTCTCGGTTAGGTTGAGAACTGACATGGCGATTATTTCCATGAGTAAGGAAATGACTAATAAACCTGGCAGTCGATCAACGTGAACTAAGTACTATTTTGACTAAGAATATACAATAAGGTTAGAATGAAAGTCGTCTGAATACATTTGAGTAAAATAAGTGACGGTAGATTTTTATGAAATAAAATACCTTACGTAGTTACTTTAAAAAAATGTTTTATGCATACTAAATTTAAGGTATTTTTTTAATTATAATCAATCTGAAATATATTATTTTCCTGAGACGAAAATGTGAAATGAACGGCCATCATAGCGTGCCACTAATAGGACACAGGCAGCTTTATAGAATTGAGAGGTAAGACGGCAGTCGCTCCCAACAATGCTGATAAAAAATCAATAGCTGTTCCTAGCAGTCAAATAAAAGTTAACTTCGGGCTACAAATTCAGGTAGCGTATGGAAGCAACTGAGGAAACACTTTGATAAAGAAAGAGTAGTATTAAACCCAGATGACATCGAGGTGTAAGACTCGGTTAAGACTTATAGTTGTTTTTAATAATTGAAATATACAAAATTCCACATAATTATTTACTTACACCTTTAGTTATATGATATCCCATGATTTCGTAATCTTTTGAAGTTTGTCTTAAGTTAAGTCCTGCAACAGGCAGCATTCGCATGGATTCCTTCAGACATGCCAATAAATATGGTGCAGATGGATTTGATTTTAAATCTTCTCTTAATTTATGTTGTATCTTTGGGTTTACAGCAAGTAGATATAACATCGATGAAAGAGAATTTGAAGTCTAAAAACCAAAATGATTAAAGCTTCAATAACGCAACTATTTGTATATTATATTTTAAAAATATAATATTTAATACTATTGATACCGTATCTATTCCAGCAACTAGCATATCCATTGACATAATGTGAGCCACATGTTCATCTATTTTCAATAGTTTTTCAAGAATACTTCTTTCTTCATCAGAACTTTTTTCTTTTATTTTCAGTTCATCTAGTGTCATTTTAATATAATGCTTAGTCACACTGAAAAAATATATAATAATTTGAAATTACAATAGGTGGTGATAATATAAATGTGCGTTTTTGTTTTAGTGGCTACCTTTGGTCCGTGTAAGTTGGTGGGGACCAAGATAGTCGGGCGATCTCATCTAGTAGCGGTGCTCCTGCTGACTAACGAGACAACAACGTAGACGATATTACAAAAATCACTCTGTAAAGTAACTTACTATTCTATATCTCCGTAAATTTTCATCGCATGTCTGAAATATTTCGTTGGATAATACTGCCAAATACAAGGTCTGTAATCCAAGGTACTTGCTATCTCGAACAGTTCATGAGTACCCTTTATTAACTTCATTATTAAAGGGTCGTCATTATTAGGATCCAAGCAGTTGATACGGCGACCTAGAGCTATGGTAGCAGTAGACTCCAAAGCCCATAATGTCATTTCCTTGTCAAATTCACCTCGAAATATATTGTTTTCATCACGTAAGCTTCGCAGTCTGCAAAAATTTGTAGGTATTTTTAAAGTTCTGATAGATATTATAAATAATGTTTTTATACTGTTGATTGGTGGTACTTGGTGGAACCACAGGCTACACATATTAAATAACATCACTTGTACTGTTCCACAAAATTTACTTTGTAAACCTAACCAGTTTCGCCTCACGGCATTCTTATGTACACCTTAGCATTCTTTGTGTACCTTTGAGAATGCTGTGAGGCGAAACCGGTTAGGTTTACAAAGTAAATGTTGTGTATAGCGAATAATAATCGAATTAATCATTATGTTATGAAGAAGTTTTATTACCTTTCTATCATATCATTTGCCACATCTTCAATTTTCGCAGTATATTTTTTAACGTTTCTGGGATTCAGCATAGTTGAACTCACTTTGGAACGAAATGTTCTCCATGCTTCTCCATTTCTGAAATAACACCAAAAAGTCATTGCTTATTTATTTTGTCATATTATACAAATCGTTTAATCTGTTTTTTCGTTTAACTACATAATATTATAGTCCACTTACTCAGTCACTAGTCCCGAAGGTTTCAAATGATGATCTTTACTTCTGTTGTGATATTTCTTAAAGTATGCGAATGAAAAAAATGCTGGTCTAAGTGGCATAGAGTCCTCTGACCGATATACCTAAAATAGGAATCAAATCTTTGATTTATAGTGGAAGCGCAACTAACACATCGCGTCGCTTTATTATTCAAAGAGTCGTTGTCTAGATTATTATAAAAAGATTTTCAAATGCCATAACTAAAGTAACTTTAGTCAAGATATAATATCTATGGTGCAGAGAAGTTTCTTGCTAGTGCGTAGCATTTGCGCGGCCACCTTAACTTAGTGTATCTATCCGTCTAGCTTAAATTAAGGTAATATGAACTGTGCTATGGAATCTAGACAACTGATAAACATACCAATATATTTTTAAATACAAAGATATTATACTATATTTCACACCCAAACTCCGAAGCAAACATTTGCGAATTACACAATTATTTGTTCCAGGATTGGAACCCGGGACCTCACCGTGGAACTCGCGTACAGTACCACACACACGACAGTTTGCAGAGGCATATTAAAAGCCCACATTTCAGCATTAATATCTATACCTACTAAAATATAAAGCCGAAGAGTTTGTTTGTTGGTTGAAGGCGCTGATCTCAGTAACTACTGAATCCAATTGAAACATTATTTTTGAATACATAAATAAAATATAGGAGAGCGGTAAAATGTCAAATCGGGTAAATTTCAATACAGTGGGTATTGTAAAATTAATGAATGACCGGATAAATGGGTGCAACAGGGTTTAAAGTACACCACGGGCGAAGCCGCGAGGGTAGTTATGTATAAAACTAAAAGTCTCTATTTCATAGTAAACTTCCACAATTCTTCGACTAAGTTAACTGACGGTGACTAAATTATTGTAAATTTCGCCGCATCCCAGGATTATTATCTCTTCAAACTTTGTGAGGTTACTTGGTAAAGGAAATCAATATCGAAACGATAAATAAAAACGTTATCGTTATCAATATCGAAAACGACAAAGAAGCGCTCGTGGCCCCGCGGTCTCAGTCTTCGGTAAACGATCACTGAGGTACGCAACTTTCACTATGGCTGGTCGTCGGATGGGTGACCACTTTGTGGCATTTACATTTGCGAGCGTTTCCGTGCTTCGGAAGGCACGTTAAGCCGTTGGTCCCGGTTGCCAGTAAAATGGCAGTCGTTAAGCCTGGTTGAAGGCCTTATAGGCGGCTTAATAAATTTCAACAGCAGGTAGCCACAACCTGCGTCTGTCTATTTCAACACGGCAATGGGCTCACCACCTATTACGTGGGACAGGAATCCACACGGTGAAAAGTGGGCATATAATATGCCTCTGCCACCCCTTCGGGGATAAGGCGTGATGGATATTTATTTATTTATTTACAAATAAAAACGGCGATATTTTTTGACTCGATCGTAAAGAAATATGGACAGAAAAAGAAGAAGAAGAAGAGAAGACATCTTCATCACTTTTTGTATCTTATGTAACACTAGTTGACGCCCGCGGCTTCGCTCGCGTAGAGAAGATTTCCCGTTCCCTTGTCCCACAGGAACTTGCTTCCGGGAAAATAAGCAGCCTATGTGTTAATTTCATGTATAAGCTATATTATTGTAAAGTTACATTAAAGTCCGAGACTACCAGGACTTTAATTGGTCGATCTAATTAGTGCACATAAGACCTTTTAGCCTTTTTGTTACCACCTCACTAAAAAGGCAACGGGTTCAAAATATCTTCCAAATTTAACATCTAAAATAGACACATTTTATTACATTTATTTGGCCCTTTAGACCACAGTTCCGTGCTTCGGAAGGCACATTAAGCCGTTGGTCCCGGTTGCCAATAAAATGACAGTCGTTAAGCCAAGTTGAAGGCCTTATGGGCGGCTTAAAAAATTTCAACAGCCGGTCGCCGCAGCCTGCGCCTGTCCATTTTGACACGACAATGGGCTCACCACCTGTTACGTGGGACAAAAATGCATACGGTGAATTGTGGGCGTTTAATATGCCTCTGCCTACCCCTTCGGGGATAGAGGCGTGACAATATGTATGTGTGTATGTACGTTAATTAAAATCCATTCGGTAGTTATTACGTGAAAGAGTAACTAACATACAAACAAACTTTCGCTTTTATTATATTATTAGGATTAAGATGTAAATAGGTATTAGACAGTAGAAGTCTCCACTTGACCCGGCACTCTAGTAGCGATAGGAAGGGCATTTATGGAATTTACACTTTACTAGCGGCACGCTATGATGGCCATTTTGACATATTACAATAGTGATGTGAAATCCTTTTAAAAATCCTTTTGTAAATCCTTTTCCAACAAGCTTTGGACGTAGATGCTGCAGTGTCATCTGTCTAAGAACGGCTTACAGTATGGTTAGCCTTAAGTCATGTTTCATCCAAAAACACAACGTTAAAACGGCCATCATAGCATGCCGCTAGTGTAATTTATTCTTAAGATGTTTATTCTATTACTTAGTTTATTCTCTTTCTGATATTAGGTAAGTAACCTCACAAAGTTTAGAGTTTATATTGGGACACTTGTATAAACAGTACCTAACCGTACCTGTTCTGCCAAGTCTGCATCAAATACCACTAACATGTTTGGTTGTAAAAAGGTGTTCAATCTCACTATAGGTCCGTAGGTGTTATACATTGTGCCCCATAAATTAATACCTCTAGCTTTTTTGTAAAAACCTGTAACAAATAAAATGTTCTACCTTATTATCATTTATTTTTTACAATGCAATTTGTATTGATATCATTACAAAGGCAACGGTGAAAAGTGGGCATATAATATGCCTCTACCACCCCTTCGGGGATAAGGCGTGATGGATATTTATTTATTTCATCATTACAATGCAATTTGTAATGATATCGGCAATAATTATTTCACATTACATTGTCCAGGTAGGTATAAACTATATTATTAGTATAAAGCCAAAGAGAAAAGAATTTGTTTGATAAAACACGCTTTTCTCAGGAAACATTGTGCGGCGTAACTTAGCCGACCGAATACGTAAAGAAGTGATACGCTATATGGCAGATTTGAATGAAAATAATAAAATGTTATATTGTTATGAAAGTGTTAGCGTTAAGCTGGAAAGTGCGTGGTCCTTTGGTTTGGACACTTACAACGAATGAGTGAGCAACGATTGACAAACAATATATATTGGGCGAAAGTAGAGGGTAGAAGGAGTCAGGGTAGGCCGAGATTTACATATGAATACTACGTGATCAGATTGCTCAAAAACGGAATAGTCAAAAGTACTCGAATACCACGTGCATGTTCGAAGCGATTAATGAATCTGCAAGAAGCGAAAGAAGTATGCATGGATCGTGAAGCCTGACGATCTGTCCTCTCTGACTACCCTGTCAGAGATATAGTGTAAAGATAGTTAGTTAGTTATTATCTCAGGAAAGTTTTGTATTTGTATTGTATAGCCCATTTATTTTGGAAGGCTATAAGCTATTTAATCATCATCCAGGAGCGCGGAGCAAATATTATAAATTTATAAATTACGAGTGTTTAGGTTTAATGAGTGTCACAGGGGTTTGAAGTATGCCAGGTGCGAATCCGCTGGGCACAGCAATAAGTTATAATAAACAAATAAATAATTTGATATTTTTTATTTCAATAAGCAAGCATAATTACTATTTACAAATTATATTGTTAAGTTGCATTAACGATTATTTGTGTTGACAGTACAACGTCCCCCGTTATCATCAGTTGTCAAGATTTTTTTTAAAATTTATGCTAAGCTTTTTCATTCGAGAAAAATAGCGTCAGTGGTGCTTCTCATAAAGCATTTCACAGACTATTTTCTTTATTTGAACTTGATATCTGAAATGGTTTTTAATTTACTTATCGGTCACATCTTTACCCCAAAATAGTGGCAGAGGCATACTTTATGCCCACATTTCACCTTATGTTTTTTTGTCCCACATAACAGGTGGTTAGCCCATTGCCGTGTTGAAAATAACTTTTAATACCCATTTGATATTGATATTTCATACAAGGCTAACTTATATAAAATCGACTGCTTTTTATTTTACTTAGACCCATGTCAATGACATGACATTACTCACTCAAATATCAACGTTCAGCCGAAAACGTCTCGGGCGAATCCGCGGGCCACAGCTATTACTGTTTTAAAGTTATTAGTATTTGTCAAAAAAATTGCATAATTTCAATAGTAGTATAAAAAATGTATTGTAGAAATTCAGTACTGTAGTCAATTCAGTATCTACTACAGAAATTGTAAGATTTAAAGCAGTTCAATCAAAGGTTTTATTGGTGTTACTTCTAAAAACTAACTAACTAACTATATTCACGCTGTATCCTTGACGGGGTAGTCAGAGAGGACAGATCGCCAGGCTTCGCGATCCATGCATACTTCTTCCGCTTCTTGGAGATTCATCAATCGCACGTCTGGGTATTTGAGTACTTTTGACTTTGGTGTTACTTCCTAAGTACAATAAATAGCTAAATTTAATCAGCTCAATTACAAGGAATACTCACAGTATTGGTGGATGAAAATTATACTGAAATTTTAAAATGGTGACTTTGTTCTAGTCGGGGTGTGCTTCAAGTAGTGTACTTAAACTATAGTCTAGAATGTCTGACCTGGAGGCCGAGTCTACTATTGACAAGCTGTAGAATAGAACCAGAATCGCTGTTTTTAGCTGTCAAAATGTTAGTAGACTATCAAAAATGCAACTGACTAGCGGCCACTGGCGCGGTACATGTTTGAAGAATTCTATCGGCCGATCGATAGAAGACCGATAGGAGTAAGATTGTAATAGTAGACTACGATAAACTATCAAAATTGTACAGATGGCTTTCTATTAATCGACGATTTCGATTATATTTCGACACGATTAAAACAGCAGACGTGGCCCCCTGTAGTGACGCTAAAATTTGCAACGATTATACTTCTATTATCTGTGCGGATAAGGTTCGCCTACTCAGCCGGCTGGTAGTAGTACATATATAACGAAGTTTATTGGTTATTATCTGTTGAGATGTAAAATCAATTACCAGTCCAGTACAAGAATATGGTCATAAACATTACTAGAATATTGATTGTCGGGATATTTACCATGTCTATTTTCATACGCGAATATCCGATATTTCGGCACTGTTGCAAGCGCCATAATCACGGAGTAACTGGAGACACTGCGGTTGAAATGTTGTCACTAGCACATATATCGTTCTACCCTTCTTCTAGTTCGTTTACACGGAACGACACCACTATCACTGTTTACTCGAACTCGATTGCGACTCACAATACTCACTGTATCAACACGCATGTTTGATACGGTTTGCTTTTTATTTTTACACAATTGAACCAATGGATGCCAAACACTTGACAGTTGAAACCCGTCTTCGTCATGATATATATGAAATGGCGAGAGTCCATCGTATGTGAAGGACTCTCGCTATTTCATAGATATCATCAAAACATCATTATGGTGGAAAGCAATGTGATGGTCAGTTTTGACGTAGAATCGCTTTTTACAAACGTACCAATAAGTGAATGTATGAATGTCATCAAACAGAGAATTCAAGAGGGCGGTATACCTGCAGAATATGCTGATCTTGTACAACACTGCTTATCTACGAACTACTTGGTGCACCAAGGGGAGTACTATCTCCAAATCGATGGTGTGGCAATGGGCAGCCCCGTGGCTCCGGTCGTGGCAAACCTATGGATGGAGTATATCGAGAGTCATGCCATGACCATCGCACCGAATGCTGTGAAAATTTGGAAGAGATACGTGGATGACGTGTTTTGTATAATGGAAGGGTATGAAAGTGTTATACGGGATTACTTGGACACATCATAGATCAAACCCAACCTTTGTTCCATAAAACTTACCGCATGGTAAAATAAAATGATGCAGTTGTCCAATAAACGGCAGGGAAGATGGCCCTGGAATTTTTTTCCAAGACTTTAAACCGGCTCCAGTTACATTTTCAGTAATTTCTTTAGTTATTGTAGTATGCATTGCATGTCTAAAATGTAAGATAATACATTATTTAGTGGTGTTTTGAGTAGGGTATTCTTATTTTATTTATTAATTAATAAAAAAATAAAAATAAAATATCCATCACGCCTTATCCCCGAAGGGGTGGCAGAGGCATATTATATGCCCACTTTTCACCGTGTGGATTTACCTGTCCCACGTAATAGGTGGTGAGCCCATTGCCGCGTTGAAATAGACAGACGCAGGTTGTGGCTACCTGCTGTTGAAATTTTTCATGCCGCCCATAAGGCATTCAACCAGGCTTAACGACTGCCATTTTACTGGCAACCGGGACCAACGGCTTAACGTGCCTTCTGAAGCACGGAAACGCTCGCAAATGTAAATGCCACAAAGTGGTCACCCATCCGAGGACCAGCCATAGTGAAAGTTGCGTAACTCAGTGATCGTTTACAGAACACTGAGACCGCGGGGCCACGAGCACTTCTATTACATAATTAATTATTATGAATTAATAAAAGAAACAATAAATCATATTGAAAATAAAATATAATTATTCCTATCACGCCTTATCCCCGAAGGGGTGGCCGAGGCATGTTATATGCCCACTTTTCACCATGTGTATTTCTCTCTCACATAATAGGTGGGTGAGCCCATAAATATACATAAAATAATAAAAATCCTCACACTCAAATTCATTTGGGGGTGTATATTATGTGTGTGAGGATGTGTGAATGTGTATCAAAGTGTGTATAAGTGTAAGCGTGTGATAGTTCGCGCGCGCGTTTGTGTGTGTATGTGAAATCTACAACAAATATAAAACAAATGAAAAAATATCCAAACACGGATTCCTGAAGTGCAACTTGACATTACTATTGAGTAACTATAAATAACTCTTTAACCTCTTTATAATCTATTTTACTAAGGAAGTTAATTGAGGATTTTCGGAGTACTGCCGTCAAATGCTAAATTTCATTAATTTTACATACATAAATACATATTGTCTCGCCTTTGAAGGGGTAGGAAGAGGCATGCTGTACGCCCACATTTCACTGAATGCACTTTTGTCCCACGTAACAGGTGGTGAGGCCATTGCCGTGTTGAAATGGAAGGGGCAGGTTGTGGCTACCTACTCTTGAAATTTTTATAAGCCGCCCATTAGGCTCTCAACTGGGCTTAATGACTGCCATGTTACTAGCAACCGGGACCAACGGCTTAACGTGCCTTCCGAAGCACGTTCCTAATGAACGTGCTTCGAAAGGCACGTTAAGCCATTATTCATTTTATTATATAAATATGGACCTAGAAAAGGTCTACGAATAAATGAAGAAGGTTTAGGATTATGATTACACACACTGTAGATACTTCGTTACAAGGCATGATACCTGTTTTAGGAGGATACTAGTTACAAACAGTTATCGCACTGATAGAACGCCACAAGACTCGTATACAAGCCCTGATGTGTAGTAAACGATTAAAAATACATTATTTCACCCTCTTATGTACACCTCCTCAAAAGGATATGCAGTAGGTAAGTAATGATTGACCAAGAGCAAAGTAAATCCTATTTAGTGTCTGCGGTGGAGGAACATGTTCTATAATTTAAAGATATTTGTAAGTTTTCGTACCAGTATTTTTATTAGCAAGTATAAGGATGTGAGGCTAAAAACCACAGTTTCCATCCATGACAACTCCCAAGTATTTGATAGTGTTAGTATGTTGTAGGGGACCGTAATGACAAGGGCCAAGACAATTATGTAGGTAACGTAAATTGATAGTCATTCAATGGCGAACCACGAACAGCCTGAGAATGAATCTGGCAATTTAACTCTTGGCCACTCTTTTTTAACGGTAAAAGTAAAGTAAAAATCTCTTCATTGTACACCAGGAAACACAATATGAACATTACTATTAGACTTCATGGTATAACAATTGGTGGCCTTTTTTAATCGCCAGTAATTACTTTAGTTTTCGTTTACATAATTAAAATGAAAAAGAACATCTTTTTTTAAATAAATTTCGATATCGTCTATTACATTATAATATTATGTTTTTTTTTCTATTTGTATATTTATGTGCGTTGACTTAGGATTTGATTTAGTATACAGTATAATCATTTTATCTTACTCGGTAATCGATAGTAATTATATTTCAATTAGTTCAATAAACATACAAGAATTGAATTTCAAACGAAATTTATTGTCTACCTATGTCTGGTTGATAACTTAATAATACCTCTTCGAAAAAAGTTCCTAAAATTCTAACTTTTTAACACTATAAAAACTGTTAGAACTCGGTTAATTAATAATAATAACAAATACTTACCTTTTGCAGTTAGTCGAAGATGACAATACTATATCTCCACACTTCTTCCTAATCATGTTTATATAAGTTCTGAAAACAAAGACAGACATAATAGAATGGGAGTGAACTAAAAAATAAAATAGAATAAATAAATCAATTCTTGCGTACGAGTATTATACGTGGAATGTTATAAGAAAAGTAGCACCAGATACTGAATAATAAAATAAGGAATATTTAACAAAACATCGCAATGGAAACTCATTATAAATTATGTGATATAAAAATTAGAGCCTAAAGTTAGAATTTGACACCCGTGGTGATTTCCACCCGTCAAAAAAAGGACCTATATTCTGTGAATACCTTTATAGACGTCGTGTCGAATAATAAATTGCCCTCGGTTTTATAAAAAAAAATTGAAAAAGAAAAAATCTAAAACTAAATATTAATAATATTCAAAATCAATACAATTTGTATACCGAATAGCGTATGGCCGTGGGCGTATGGTCGGGGGACCCCTCCCAACTGGCCACATGTCGACGGGCACCTTCTCTGTGTCCAGGGGGTACCCCTTTGCGCACGCCCGTACCGGCCGCTCTCTACCTCCTCTGCTCTCAGAGGGGCGCTCTAGAGCGATGGAAGTTGCGGACTAGATTCTTCAGCTCCTTAGGGAGCTCCGGGGTGGTCGCTTTACCGGCCGCCCCGAGACGGACCCCTCCACTCTAGGGTGCCCCTTGCCGGCTCGCAGTAATTTAACCTCAGGCCTACCCTGCGAGCCGGTTTTAAGGTGAAGCGGAACACCGCGGGGTTTAGTGGGTAGGACGGCCGCTCTCCCACGGGCCGGGAGCCTCACACACCGTCACTGTTGCCCCCGCAGCAGGGATGACGGTGCGTAAAGGCATTCCCCGCGAAAACAAAAAAAAAATAATTTGTGTCATTTAGAATGTTAATTATTGGTTTTCCGGAAAAAGTGGGAACTCGTTGAAATGCAAACATAAAAATATAATTTAACTACTTTTTAAAACAAAATTTAAATTAATCATATATTTTTTATCAAATTAATTCTTTAAGTCGTTTCTAAATGACCACAAATTCAAAATCGAATTCCAGATTCAGAAAAATTATATTATCCCGAAAAACTAAAAATAGTGTTAGATAAGTTAGCTATTAAAAATATTATTATAATGCGAATGTAATACGATAATTATTTCAGACCCCACATAATAAAGCCTTAGTCGAAAATTTGTTATTTTAAAAAACACAAATATAAATAAAATATAATAAAAGTAAATTGTACGAACCGCTTTGACCACGTTTTACTCAGTGTAAATGTCAGGATAAAATTAACGCGTTGCTACTTTTCATACGTTATTTATATAAAAACGAGTAGAATAATTTTTGACGTCATAAAAAATACTCAGTTCCTATCATAAAACTTACGCATTGGCTTTAGAACAGTTTTCACAACAATACGATACGCCCACATTTCGCCGTATGCTTTTTGTACCACGTAATAGGTAGTGAGCTCATTGCCGTGTCGAAAATATCTTTTAATACCCATTTGATATTGATATTTGGCTAAGGCTAACTTATATAAAATCGACTGCTTTTTATTTTACTTAGACCCATGTCAATGACATGACATTACTTACTCATATATCAACGTTGATAGATGAGTAAGTAATGTCTAACTAAGTTTAACGATTGCCATGTTACTGGTAATCGGGCACAACGGCTTAACGCGCCTTCCAAAGCTCAGAACCCTCCTACGTATTTTAATATATCCTTTATTAATCTATGGCTTACTATAGTCGTCATTTTGACGTACCAAACAAAAAAATAACATTAAATAAAACTTACCTATTCCAATATTGTGTTTGTTAGATTGAGGTCACTTTGAACATAAATTAGTTATTAAATACCCATTTGATATTGATATTTGGCTAAGGCTAACTTATATAAAATCGACTGCTTTTTATTTTACTTAGACCCATGTCAATGACATGACATTACTTACTCATATATCAACGTTGATAGATGAGTAAGTAATGTCTAACTAAGTTTAACGATTGCCATGTTACTGGTAATCGGGCACAACGGCTTAACGCGCCTTCCAAAGCCCAGAACCCTCCTACGTATTTTAATATATCCTTTATTAATCTATGGCTTACTATAGTCGTCATTTTGACGTACCAAACAAAAAAAAACATTAAATAAAACTTACCTATTCCAATATTGTGTTTGTTAGATTGAGGTCACTTTGAACATAAATTAGTTATTAAATAAATAAATAAATATCCATCACGCCTTATCCCCGAAGAGGTGGCCGAGGCATATTATATGCCCACTTTTCACCGTGTGGATTCCTGTCCCACGTAATAGGTGGTGAGCCCATTGCCGTGTTGAAATAGACAGACGCAGGTTGTGGCTACCTGCTGTTGAAATTTTCAAGCCTCCCATAAGGCCTTCAACCAGGCTTAACGACTGCCATTTTACTGGCAACCGGGACCAACGGCTTAACGTGCCTTCCGAAGCACGGAAACGCTCGCAAATGTAAATACCACAAAGTGGTCACCCATCCGAGGACCAGCCATAGTGAAAGTTGCGTAACTCAGTGATCGTTTACAGAACACTGAGACCGCGGGGCCACGAGCGCTTCATTAATGCCAACTGCATGTATTGCACTCCCCACACTCTTGCAGTCGAGAAACCTGCTCGGTTCGTTAAGTCATTGCCGTCTTTATGTAGTGCGACCGTGAATTTGTGTAATTCTTACGTCTCGTTTCTTCGTTGATAAGATAAGATTTACTGCCTGAGTGCTGAAGTATCTGGTTCTAATCCTGTTTAGACAAATATTTGTATGATCTACAAATGGTTGTTAAGAGGTTTGGATATGATCCTATACATTATTGTTAAATCAAACATTCAAACATTATACAAAATCGCACACGATTAGACTTCTTACCTACAAATGGCACTTTGGCACTTTCTCCGTGGGATTCCTTGAAATGATCCCACTGCCCAGAACTGTAATAAAGTAAAAATGTGTTGTAAAAGTTCTTGTGTTCTTGCGAAGGCATCTGCTTCACCCGCGCCACCATCGCGCTGCTAATGCCCTATATTTGAAAACGGAGCACTTCTACTGAGTTGTTTTGGCAGTGTTTCTCAATAGTTGCCACGGCAAGCACTGCACAGTAGGGCAAAAAAAGGCGATTCCAAGCAAATTTTATATTTTACGGATTAAATGAAATTTTCATTGTCATATAACCATGAAGATCGGCGTCCGGAGTCCGGACACCGGTAAATGACATGAATAACAATTCTGTAAAAAATATCATAGTGTCAGAATTTACCTTAATTATCAACTTTTATTTTTCTCATTTTTACCTTTATTTGTGCTATAAAACCAAGCTTTCAACCAAAATTGACAATTCTAGGTAAACCGGAAGTTACTTTGGAACCAGAAGACCTTTTCGTTTTGGGTCGAAAACCAAACATGGTAGTTCTTGTTGACCTGAAATAAATTTGGCACAAAAAAGCGAGAATTTCAAAAAAAATAAGAAATTAGGAAATTAAGGGGTGTCCTCATACATACAAAGTAACGATAATCAAACTTAATCGCTGAGTTGTAGAGGCGTCCATACAATTTGGAGGTCTAGTTTAAGTTCGACTCGTGCTTGACCGGTTTTATTTAGAAGTTAAAAATGCTTTAAAGCGGGCGCCACCAATCGCACGGGCGTGGGAGATCAAATCAAAGGTGTTCGTTGGTCTCATTGTCGTATGTTTCTACAGTCTTGAATTACTAGAGGCGATTTCTTTGTTTGTTTTATACCTACGTCTACGTTCCTGGGTAGCCACTTTTCATGATGCCACTCATGGTTGATTGTCACTTTGGTGGTATAAAAAAGTTAAATATTCATTTATTTCGTTTACATATTTAAATTAATAATAATAAACAAAAGAATTGCTCGTTTAAATTTATTAGATAGATACTAAGCCAGGATTTACGTCAGTACTCATTGTTTGTAGAATGTTCTCAAGGCGTTCAAAGTATTTTGCGTCATTGATAATTATGTGTTTATTAAACTCAGACGATTTAAATTAGGTCCTTACAAATTTAATTTTCGTTTTTTATGTAAAAATTTTAACGTTTTCCTTATATAGAAATTATTTTTAGACTGCCTCTGTGGCGCGGTGGGAGTGCATCCGACTGCTACGCAAGTGGTCGTGGGTTCGACTCCCACCCAGGATAAAACTTTGTGTGATGAGCACGATGGTTTATTCTGTGTCTGGGTGTTATTTATCTATAATATGTATGTATTTAGAAATATATAAGTATGTTTATCAGTTATGTAGATCCTATAACACAAGCTATTATTAGCTTACTATGGGCTAGATGGCGCTGTGTGAAAAGTGTCCCACAATATTTATTTATTTATTTATTTTTAATCATCTTTTAAATTATGTGGTTATATACTTTATAAGAAAACTAGCAGACGCACTGCGGTTTCTACCAGCTAGTCCTCGTTTCCGTGGGATAAAATGTAACCTAAGTTACTCCTTATGCGATCAGCTATCTACCAAAGTAAGTCCCGTTGAGATCGGTGTTGCCATTCCAGAGATTAGTTTTAACAGAGAAACACGGGAAAAATATTAAAATTGAATTCTAAATGTAAGTGTCTATATAGTTTTATATGCATTTAGTGAAAAGCTGATAATTCGGTATTGCAAAGCGACACTTCAATTTTATTTATTTGTATAGATAACTAGAGTTTGTTATTAATGCACTTTAACCATTTTATCTGTAGTTCATCCATTCTATTGCTGAAAAATTTGTGGAAGTGAAAGTCAATATAAATATTTGAAGGTGGTTTTGACATCCTCATTGAAATTGATTTTTCTCTTGCAAGAAGTTGTCCAAATTTCACAATGGGCTAGAGTAATTGACCAATCTCCGTTGTTTAACGTGTGGGTGCGATGGGACCCTACCTTACATCCTCGGGGCCCAAGCTAGCCCCATCTGCGAGTGGTGCTCCTGCTGATTAACGGTCGAGGTCATGGAGAAGAAATTCTAGTCAAAACCCTGTACCAACCTGTCTGGCCAGCGGGTACAGTAAGGCCAAACAAACCTCCTAAATTATGAACGCACATACAACAAAACAACCCCCAGTTCCCGGCTTCTGATTAAGGTAGTGGTCAGGGAGACGGCGGAAGCGGCTCCGGGCTACGGGAGGCTACCATACATGACTGACCCTGGCAACGTATAATGGAAATACTGTACGGCTGGATAAACGCCTCACAAAACTCGACATAGAACTGGGTCGCATAAACTGGCACATATTGGGGTTATGCGGGGTCCGAAGACAGTGGGAGGACACGATAACCTTGCGCCCTGTCCTACTCTCGGGAAGGTAATGGAAGGCATCCCTTCGAGGGCGGTATCGGTTTAATGGTGAAAAAGGACCTTCTTATCAGCGTTGTGGAAGTCAGTAGTCTGTCGGCTCGGGTAGCATATTTAATACTAAAGCGAAGCTCCGAAGAGGTAGTTGAGAGATAGTTGACATCGCAAAAGCTATACACGGTACTGCTATGGCTTAATACAACGTTGTTATGGGGGACTTTAATGTCAAAGTAGGAGTATAAGAACGCAGCAAATAGAAAATCGGTCCGTATGGCGAGGGTAGCAGAAATGACCAAGGTCATACGAGTATGCTTTTTTATAATTGGAACTAATCCCACCCGCATTCCTATTACAGTGATTCCTGTAAACCAGGATCTACAGCAATGACCAATACACCAGAAAAGTTACACTGAGCTCGATCTCGGTGATGTCCCAGGAGAAGTTAGCATGTCTTGGAACCCGCAACGAAATTAATCAGAAGATGATGTGAGGAAGTAGGAAAAGAACGTAATGCCTCTTCCCTCCTTTGAAAAGCGGGAGACCTGGACAGCAACTAGGTGTAAATCCTATAGAAATAGGGAAGCACCACGGTAATAGTAGATATAGTATGGGTCCTATGTGAGCTATGTTTGATTCCAGTAATATGTATGGCAGAAGCGTTTAAAAGCACGAAAATTCACCCTCAATGCCACGAGATCCGCATAGTAAACTACTCCCGATGTTACTTGTAAACAATTAAGCATATTATATCACTCGTTTTGCCAAATGCTACACTCCCAAAGTATATGATGGGCGGTCTGATCATATTTGTCATCAGCGGTAGAACGGTGACTCCAGCAGCTTAAACGAATGTAATTTGCTCCTAAAGTCACCATATCCTGTAAGAAATTGAGCAACACAGTGATCAACTTCCAGCCAGGATATTCTCAGGCGTTCACGAACGTCTGGGAAAAACTGGTAGAGGTGGCGCCTTTTGATGGAAGTGTTCCAACGCAACTGCCATTCGTCTAAAAGTTCTTCACGTACATTTTCACGATACAGCCTGGCAATTCTATGGCGATCTCTTGCTAACAAAATACCTATCATCCATGCCATCTTTAGCCAAATAATATAAAGCCGCGCGTCTATGAATTTCGAGGTCAACCGGGAGGACACCAGCCATCACCGGCAGAGCCTCCGTGCTAACCGTCCTGTAGGCCTTGCATAAAAATATCAAGGCAAGTCGTTGACTTTGCAGTAACTTTAACCGTGCAGCCCTAATAGTAGCCTTATCAGCCCATACCGGCGTCCCGTAACACATACAGCCTATATAAGTGGCCCCGTAAACGACCTTCAGTGTTTTGAACGAAAGTCCCCATGCAGCAGTAGATATTCTCGACAACGCGTAAAAGCTATTTTTAGCCTTTTCACCTACAGTTTTTATGTGCTCAACGAATGCAAAATTTCTCTCTAAAATCAATCCTAAATAGCAAACCGAAGTTTTATTTTTAATGTAAACGTTATTGAATTTAATGCGCGGTGGTACTTTCAAACTTCCTTTCAAAAGCAGCTGAAATATTTTGTTTGGAGCAAAAAATAACCTGTTTCGTACGCCCCACTCCGCAACGACGAGCAAGCCCGTGTGGGCCAAGCTCTCGAGTCCCGCACGAGTATTTGACTGAACGAGTAACATACCGTCATCGGCGTATAATACAGTAATTGAATAGCCCTCCGGTAATGGTAAACTGAAAAAGTTATTAGTTAGTTCAAATTCTATATTCCACAAGTGTGGACCTAGCACAGATCCCTGAGGACAGCCTATTGTTAACGTTTTGATAGCAGAATAATGACCTAGTTTCAAAGTTGTTGTACCTTGTGAAAAATATGAATAACAGAGTAAATATTTTTATAACAACCGCGAGACTTTAATTTCAATAATAACATTAGCCACCACGCATTATCGAAAGCCCCGGAAATATGTAGGAAGATAGCCAGCACATATTGATAAACCGATGAAGTGACAGTTTTTCGCACTGATATTGCTGCGTCAATAGATTTTCCTACTGTAAATCTAAATTGATTTTCGTGAAATTTAATACCGCCCGGCAGGAGCCGGGGCACTATGAGACGCTCTAAAAGCTTTCCCAAGGAGGGCAATAATGTGATCGGTCGGTACGACTTAGGGTCATCTGGCGGCTTGTCGCCTTTTTTAGGAATAATCCGAATATAGCCACATCGCCAATTACGGGGGAACACTCCCTCGTTAATACATCGGTTAAAAACATTTAATATTACTTCACCCGACAGCTTCCAAGCCTCCTTTATCATTTTGTTAGATATTTTATCATCACCTGACGCCTTACCTATGGACAACGACCTAAAATTTTCGAGAAACTCATCAGAAGTTGGTAGGTCTGACTGAGGTGAGAATGGTGGCTCAAGAGCCCACTGTCTTATCTGTCTGTGATAATCACTATCGTTCTCCGAGCAGTCATCGGGTATAAGAGAATCCAAGAGGTAATCCGCGGTTTCCTTCAGGCCTATAGTATGCGAGTTGTTAATTTTGATATTTCGTACATAGGCAAGATCGACAGAACGGTTGGCCCTAAACTTATGGTATATAGGCGACCACGGACCCTCAGCTTCCAGCCCATGCACTAGTTTACGAAGGAAATTACCTTTTGATTTTTCAACAGTTGCCCTGTAATGGGACCTGGCAACTCTAAGAGCAAGTAAAGCGCTTATGTATTCCGCACCGTTACTAATTTTATGCATTTTAAAATAATTAAATTTTCTACGAGCTCTCCGGAAACGCCTTCGAAGCTCAGCCAAACGATCAGTCCACCAATCGCATCTCCGAGTGTTAGTAATATATCCACCAATGGCCACGTCGGCACAGTAGGTAGAAGTTTCTGACATAAACGAAGCACTCTCCTCGACAGACAGGTTACCACGACTAAATTCTTTTGCGACGAGTATGCTTGTCAACTTTCTCGAGTCGCAGAGACTCTTTTCAATTAACTCCATTTTTAAGAAAAAGCCCCACAGAAAGTGGACCTGGTGAAGCTACGACAAGGTCACAAGGAACGAAATAGATTTCTTCATAATGTACAGGAAGCGTATATTTAGAGATGTCTCTGTGATAAACAGGTTTATAACGGGAAATGATTACCGACTTGTCCGAGCATCTCTAATTAAAATTTCCGCACCGGTAGGACCCAGTTGATACTGCGCATCAATTAGTCTTGGGATCCAAAAAATTGCAATTGAAACTTCACAATCGTTTCGATCTGATTGAAACCACGTACAACATTCACAATAAAACCGATACAGTGGTTAAAACGCTACTACAAGTGTCTCTAAGGGTTTAGTCCAGAAAAGCAAAAACAAAGGTTCTAAGTTCTAGCCCGAGACTCTTGAACTTATGAGAATTAAGCGTGAAATATTATCTTCGCACACGTCTTTGTCAGATAAGAGGGACCTGAATATTCAAATCTGCAAGCTGATACAGTGCGACCTCAGACGCTACAATACCAACATCGTCGAGACTGGGATCGTGCAGAATAGGGGCACTAAGATTTTTGCCTAACACCTTGGAAGACCCCGTCTGACGAAACTGAAAACAGCGGGTTACATGGTTCGAGATTCTCGAGGAAATCGGTAATTTTTCAGAGACTTGTATGCATCACGGACAAAAAAGTCCACAGGACCTAGCGACGATGACCACATAGCCTCACTACCTCGCCACTACTCAAAGCACTTCTCGGATATCCACTATGTAGTGCAGACCAGGCTGAGGTCAAGGTGACTCTCGATTAACTAAAGAACAACAAATCCCTTGGGAAAGACGAAATTCCGAGTTTCAAAAGCGGGTGAGACTGCGATCCTTAAGGAGCTAACAAGGTTATTTAATTCTGTACTCTAACAAGGACAAACACCTAAAGCGTGGAGCGAGAGTGCGGTGGCTCTGCTCATCAAAAAATGTTATAAAACCGTGCTGAAGAACTACAGATTCGTCTCACTTCTGAACCACATATACATTTTGTTTCAGCCAAAGCAGCAGGCCACGTTTCGAAAAGGCTTTAGCACCGTGGACCACATTTATAAAATACTATTAGGCAGATTGTGCAGAAGACGAAAGAGTACAATCAGCCTCTTTGTATGCCTTTTGTGGACTACGGGAAAGCCTTTGACTCGTTTGAAACCTGGGCCATCCTGTATGCACGATATCGTATTTATTTGCGATATATCGAGGTGTTGAGAAGTGACCGCTACCATGACAGTCCAGCTCCAAAACCAAAAGACCAACCCCATTGGGCTGCGTAGAGGAGTTAGATAGGACGATGTTATATCCCCCAAGCTGTACACAGTAACGCATTTGAGGATGTCTTTAAGACGCTGTACTGGGAGGGATGGGGTGTGAACATAAACGACGATTGCATCTCACACTGTCGATTCGCCGACGACATAGTATTAGTAGCGAGAACGCTAGAACAGTTGAGCGGGATGCAGCACAGTCTAAGCGGAGCATCTCGACGTGTTGGTCTTGGCATGAACTTTGATAAAATCAAGGTCATGTTCAATGAGCTCGTAACGCCGGGACCAATATACGTCAAAGGATCGAGACAAAGAATATACCTACCTTGGGCTGGTTATTCAAATCGTCAACAAGAATCTGGACAAGGAAATCGCAAGAAGGATCCGCTTGGGGCGGGCAGCAATCAGCGTTTCAAACGTACCGTAGGACGACCCCTGCCTGATAAACCGACGACCTGGAAATGGTCGCAGGGAGGGACTGGGTGCGGACGGCGCAGAACCGTGTGTTGTGGCGTGAATTGGAAGAGGTCTACGTCCAGCAGAGGACTGCTATAGGCTGATTTGATTGGTTGTTTAACAGCTAACTTTTTCATTAGGTTTGCTATTTTTTAACAATACAGATCTAGCGTAATTGTCTGACGAAATCTTAGGAACCTCTAGCGGATTATACCAGCACTGCTCCACTAGACGCCAGTACCTTTTTAGAATCTATGTTTTAGAAGATGTCAGAAGAATTTTTTTTTATGAAGTAACTGTTTGGTTACAACAATTACAATCTAGCCTTGAGGCTAATAAGTAATTTTAATTTTAACTTAACTTGCTAAAAAAACTTACTGAGTAAAGAATGTGTCCATTGTCACTTTTCTTATGGTCTCTATTATAATGTACACATTTGTTAATGACATGTGTTCTTCAGGGTAGCACTTCATTGCACTCCGTAACACTATTTTCACTAAACTAACTCAAAAGGCTTAGTCCTTTTTAGTCTTCTTACAGTGTCAGTGGTGTCAAGGAGCTGGATAGCCTCGACATTCATATGTTGAAGAAGTCTTTCTTCGTGAGCTTCGGCGTATTTTTTCATAACCTTAATAACAAGGTCCACTCCTAAGTCCCGGTGGATGTCCTCATTTCTATTGTACCAGGGAGCGTTTACTATACTCCGAAGTACTTTACTTTGGAACCTTTGTATAATTTCAACATTAGTGCGTTTTGTACAACCCTAAAGCTGAATACCGTATACAGGCATAAGTACTTGTTTGTATAAAAGAACTTTGTTGTTCACTGACAATGATGAATGTCTGCCAAGTAGCCAGTACATACTCTTGTAGCGTAGATCTAACTCCTGGAGTTTCTTTTTGACATGAGCCTTCCAGCGAAGCTTTGCGCCTAGCGTCATACCCAGGTATTTTGCCGTATTTTCATATGGTATTATGCTACCGTTAATGTATACCGGTGTATAGTTAGGTCTTCGATTTGTGAAGTCAATATGAGTCGATTTGGACTCATTTAGCTTAATTCGCCATTTTTTTGTCCAATCTGTGATGGAATTGATGGCACTTTGTACTTTCTTTACGGCGTCTTTGTGAGTGACACCTGTAGCCATTATGGCTGTGTCATCTGCGAAAGTTGCAATAACGTTGTTTTTTATTTCTGGGATATCACAGGTGTACAATAGGTACAGTACAGGGCCAAGGACACTTCCCTGTGGTAATCCAGCTTTTTTTTGCTTGAGATCAGAATAAGCATCTCCATGTCTGACTCTAAACGTGCGCGCAGTTTAGGATTCTAGAATATCTGCAAATTGTTTTGGGACCATTTTATTAAACTTATGTATAAGACCTTTATGCCACACCTTATCAAATGCCTGTGCTACATCCAGGAATACTGTAGAACAAACTTTCTTTTCTTCTATGGCTTTTTCTATAACGGTGGTAATTCTATGTATTTGGTCTATCGTGGAGTGTTTTTCTCTGAAGCCGAATTGATAACTGGGAATCAATTTTCTGTCTTCTATTATAGGTTTTAACCGTCTTATAAGTAGTTTTACAAATAATTTTGAAATGATTGGTAGAAGTGATATTGGCCTGTATGATGTTACTTCTTGAGGGGATTTTCCGGGTTTGGGGATTATTATTACTTCAGCAACTTTCCAAATAATGGGCACGTATTTCAATCGGAATGCGGCATTGATAAGTGTTGTAAGTTTTATAATGGCTTTACGTGGTAGATTTTGTAGGAGTTCACCAGTGATGAGGTCGTATCCAGGCGATTTCTTTTTAGCCAAGTTAAAGATCATATTTTTGACTTCCTTTAGAGTAACTAATTTTATTTCAAAGTTGTCGTGGTAAATTATATCAGTTGCTATATTTTCAGGGCTTTTCTCACCTCTTGTTTGAAAATTTTGTTCCAAATGTTCTGCAAATATACTCGCTTTTTGTTGGCTCATGGCCCATTTGCCATCTGTTTGTCTAATGGGTGAAGCATGAACAATAGGCTTTTTTAAACTTTTAGTGACTTTCCATAGGGAATATTCTGTTTTTCCACTACTTGTTAATTGTTTTGGTAATATTTTGTAGCATCATCATGAACTTTCTATATTGCTTTACTTAGTATTTTTGTAAGTCTGTTTAATATTGTTTTATCAGGTGGATATCTAGTTCTTTGCCATTTTTGTCTCTGAGCTCTTTTTATGGCAATGAGATTTCTTATTTCTAACGGGTATCTGTGGCTCGCGTCTCTCTCTGTCACAAATTTTGATACTTATTTATCTAATTGCTCTTTGTTTTTGAGAGATACTCTCAGGTCAATAATGTTGTCTAATTCGAACTTGATGCTATCCCAATCAGTGTGTTTATTTATTAAAATAGGATTGCTTTCTTTCTGGATTATAGTATCACTTAAGGTTAATATAATAGGAGAATAATCGGAATTCATATCAAATCCTTCTTGTATGTTAAGATATGTAGCTGACAGATTCTTATAAATGAAAAAGTCGATCAGAACTGGGGTTTTTTTGGGTCAGTAGGCCAGTAAGTAGGTTTTCCTGTTGAAATTGCATTGCATTTGGTTTCTCTGATAGCACCAAGCAATTCCTTTCCTTTAGTGTTGGTCAGTCTGGATCCCCAGTATGTATTTTTTGCATTAAAGTCTCCTCCTAATATAAATGTGTTGCCAAGAAGTTTTAATAGGTTTCTGTACAGCTCTATTTTAAGAGCATGCTTTGGTTGACTGTATATAGCAGCTACAGTAATGTGATGAAATTTAGTTCTGACCCTAACTGCTACAGTTTGTATGAATTCTTCTTCATATTTATGTTCTAGGTAATGGTGGATGGTCTCTCTTATTATGAGAGTGCTTCCCCGTCTCGCAGTATTGACAGGGTGCAGTGCATGGTATATTTTATACCCATTAATGTAAATGTACGATTCTCTTGTAAAGTGAGACTGAGATAAGGCACACATCAATTTCTTCTGAGACAAGGACAGCCTGAAGCTCGTTTCGATGCTTTAGGAGTCCGTTTGAATTCCACGCCATAATTTATAGAATATTTTTCATTTTTGCATCACATGAGGTAGCTGTATTTCTTTCTAGGTTTTTCAACCTTTGTTCAAAAGAAGTTAAAATATTTAAAATTTTATTTATATTTTCATTTCTATCGGAGTCTCCTGTCTTGAGGGCTTACGGAGCGTGAACCTGTGGCTAGGAATTTGGTTGAATAGCTTTCGTTACTTGTGCATAAGATACATTATTTGATACACTTTGGTGTGTAAAACGTAAAGGGAGATTGTTCTTAGCAATAGGGGCCTGAGTAGTAGATGTAGTAACCTTTTTTTTATAGTTTTATTCTTTGACTGTTGCAGTTCTTTGGCTACCATGCAGCCCCTGTAGTTAGTGTTTACCAATGCACTTCACACATCTGGGTTCCTTGGAGCAATATTTCTGAGTGTGACCATATGCTTGGCATCTTTTGCACTGTTGTATTAGCATAGATGTTTTTAACGCCTCCACTTCAACCTTACAACCTAGTATGGACTTAATACCATAGATCTTATTTATGTCTTCATCGTTTTGGAAGGAAAGCATAAACAAATTTAAAGGTACTTTAGTCCTCCAACTTAATTTATTTACTGCTACTTGGATTTTATAATCAAGTCAGAAGAGGAATGAAATAAATAAAAATGTAATGCTGTGGAGATGCAATCACTTTGAAAATTGTGCGGCGTAGCTTTGGCCGACGGAATACGTAACGAAATGATACGCAATATGACAGGTTTGAATGAAAATGTCAGTCTTAAGCTGGAAAAGGGCGTGCTCCGTTGGTTTGGACTCGTCCGACGAATGAGTGAGGAACGATTGACAAAGTATATTGTGTGAAAGTAGAGGGAGTCAGGGTAGGCCGAGACTTACATATGAAGAACACCTGAGCAGATTGCTCAAAAACGGAAAAATCAAAAGTACTCGGATACCCAGACGTGCATGTATGAAGCGATTAATTAATCTACCGGAAGCGAAAAAAGTAGGTATGCATGGATCGCGATGCCTGGCGATCTGTCCTCTCTGACTACCCCGTCAGGGATATAGCGTGAAGATAGTTAAGTTTTTTTTTATACAGAATCCATTTTTCATCACAAGATACGATTCAAAATCCACTCGGCGACGGTTGAGTAATGTAACGCAGCACTTGACTCATGTTGGTTTGTCACTATGTGTCACTCAATGAATGCGGTCGTCATTTTTTTAAACATTTTCATAACAATTTGTTTCATACATACATACATACATATTGTCACGCCTTTATCCCCGAAGGGGTAGGCAGAGGCATATTAAACGTCCACATTTCACCGTATGCATTTTTGTCCCACGTAACAGGTGGTGAGCCCATTGCCGTGCTGTGTTGTTTCAAGGGAAATAAATTACTGTTTTATTACTGACACCGAAGACTTCTGCTAACTTTGACGAGGTTTGCGATGAATCGACAATAACTTTAAGTTTTCATTGTAAACAAGGATCCCCGATCGTTCACGGAGTTTGTCCTAACATATAAACATTCGAGAAAGATAACTTTGAAACGTACCGTATTTTGTTTTACGGTGGCTTTCTCATACACATCATTAATCCCGAACTGTTCTTGGGGCGCTGGGACCACGTGGAACTCGTATTCGTATATATTTTAAGTTTATTATAATTATATCTAAAGAACAATGTCAAAAATAAATATAATCGCGTAAAAACGAATTAATAGCAAAAGTGAAACGCAAAAACCTGACCTAATCTAACACGAGTCTCTTGGGACATTATTCTCAGGTAATATTATTTTTTCATAACTTTATTTATATTACGTATTGTAGAATGAGTGTAATTATAACAAAACTAGATAACGCACGTGACTTCGTCCGCGTGGTAAAGTTTTCACGTACTTATTTACAACAGTAATTTGTTCCTGAGATCAAAAGAATTACTAAGTCTCTGTGTTAATCATGTGTATACAGAATTTCCCTCAATACCATTTAAAGGTTAATACAAAAACACAGATAGAAGCGATTAAATGTTTTAATGTACACCTGCAATTTATTTAGCGTTTCCATACTGTGGAAGGCACGTTAAGCCGTTGGTCCCGGTTGTCAGTAACACGACAGTGGTTTACCCAAGTTGAAGGCCTTATAGGCGGCTCGTGGTCCCGCGGACTCAGTGTTCTGTAAACGATCACTACGCAAAGCAACTTTCGTAACAGATGGGTGACCACTTTCTGGCATTCACTTTTGCGAGCGTTTCCGAGCTTCAGAAGGTACGTTAAGTCGTTGGTCTCGGTTGCCAGTAAAATGACAGTCGTTAAGCCCGGTTGAAGGCCTTGAAAATTTTCAACAGCACGTTGCCACAGCCTGCGCCTGTCCATTTCAATACGGTGAAATGTGAGCGTCTAGTATGCCTCTGCCTACCCCATCGGGGATAAAGGCGTGACTATGTGTTATGATATAAACATAATATAAAAGACAAAACTATTGTTGTGATGTCTGCGTCACAGTTTATTACTATTGCAGATATCATCGTTTAATTGTCATGTAATAGTGCATTATTGCAAAGGCCGGGAAATAGGCAATTGCAGGTCGAGTATGAGTTTGAAGGCCGAGCCGTAGGCGACGACTTCACTTATACAAGAAGGTGCCAATTTGTTACAAAACGGGTAACGGGCTTTTTTATGATGTTAGCTATTTAAGTTGGTTGCTGGTGTTTTACAAATGACCCTGTGAACATGCACGCTGTATTTAACTTCTTACTAATATAATAAACACTTAAGTTTATAAGAATGTATGGATGTAGGCTTGTTACTTTTTTTTTCATGAAACTACACCATAACATAGCTTACACATCAGAATAACTGATTATATGTAAAAATAAAACAAGTTGTCAACAATACAATAAAACACGGGAAAATATCTTTATTTTGCATAGACCATTTTAACGGCGCTTACAAAATGTCATACACTATTTAAAATATTTAAAGCGACCACCGGTTCGGAACGCGGCCCACCTGAGAAGAACCGGCAAGAAACTTAGGAAGGCTTTTTTTTTGATGGCCTATTTACAATTTAATATTATTTCACTTTGCCAGCAGATCATTTCCAGGCGTCCCTGTCCTGCAAATAGTCTTTAACGGAGTAATAACCTTTTTCACAAAGCTTGTATTTAATTAACTTTTTAAATTTATTTAATGGTAAATTTCTCAGGTCACTGGGAAACTTGTTGTAAAAGCGTATACAGTTACCCTGGAAAGAATCGCCAATCTTATGTAGTCTACTGTGGTGGACTGAAAGATTATTTTTATTTCTAGTGTTTATATTATGTTTATCACAGAATTTTATATTATTAATTATATATTTTAATTATATATTTATCACAAAATGTATTGTGATGGTACGGTTAGAATATTTACTTCTTTGAATTTTTCTCGGAGAGAAACTCTGGGGCCCAAATTATAAATAGCGCGTACAGCCAGCTTTTGTAGAACAAAAATAATATTTAAATCTGCAGCACTCCACCAAAGGAGAATACCGTAAGACATAATACTATGAAAATAGCTGAAGTAAACCATTCTAGCCGTATCCACATCTGTTAGAGTCCTGATCTTTTTTACAGCGTATGCAGCCAAACTTAACCTAGAGGCTGTCTTTTCTATGTGTGGTCCCCACTGCAAATTGGCATCAATAGTTATACCGAGGAACACAGTTGATTCTACAAACTATTCAGTTGAACTATGCTACTTTTTATCCCGTCAAATTATTGTCATAACGGCAACGGGAAAACTTCTCCACGTGTGTGAAGTCGCGGGGGTCAACTAGTAATTACATACATACATACATATTATCACGCCTTTATCCCCAAAGGGGTAGGCAGAGGCATATTAAACGCCCACATTTCACCGTTTGCATTTCAACTAGTAATTAATAAACACATAATACACGCACAAATCAACGTCTCACGTGGTAGTCCACGTGAGACATTGAAAGGACAAACAATAAATCAGAGGCCGCATCTGTCTGTACCTACAGTCTGTACTAATTAATTGTGTTTGCATACCTAGGTAGTATCTATCGTACAAACTAGTTAACCATTATTGCAAGCGCAATAGGATGAGATTAGTTCCAACAGTATTACAGTAATTTGCAGATCAACGATTTTTTTTAAATTTAGATTTTGGATTTTCTAGCTCTATGGCACTAGCACCTCATAAATTGGCCTACAAATCAACCTCCAGGAATATCAATGTTTTTAAAAAATAAATTAGGTAAAGTTAGAGTACTTTTTGGTTTTTTGAAGAGAGATAATATTATAAAGTCATTTAATATACTAGCTTCGAACCGCGGTTTCGCTCGCGTAATGATTTGTTTATGTGACCTAGTTTCAACGAGGAAGCAGTTCAAAAGTCTAAAGAAAAATCGTTATCTCCCGGGTAGTACGTTTACAGATACTTGTATGTTTTCGATCAGGGTGCTGCTCAGTAGGAACTCCTGTGTTCTACACTATCAGTACTAACGTGAACTACTTTTATCAGGAATCGAGACTATTTTCGCAAGAGGGTCTGATTGAGGTAGACAAATTCTTGTCTAACTTAACCCTACCAGGGCTCAAGTTATTGTATTTACCGCTATAAAATTCCGTACTTACTACGCTAACACCGCAATTTCGAAACGATGACTTAGTCGCTAAACGTGACTGAAAGAAACGATACTACCGTCAGACCATCCACTTAGTCAGGTAATTACAGATACAGATCTCACAGAAGAGCTACTTGTCAAGCTTTTGAAGACGCTCACTTCAAAATGTTTGTATAAGATTTATATTTGGCCTACGCAAATATGATCACGTGTCTGTATTCAGGAATAAGCTCAAGTGGCTCCCAATTCGCCTTCGACGGAATACTCACATACTATCTTTACTATACAGTATACTCTTCAATCCATGCACTCCCCGATATCTCAAAGAACGTTTCAAGTTCCTTACATTTTAGATTTTTGAGGTTATCGGAAAATTTGAGACTCGGAATGTCAAGGCATTCTACAAAATTCATGGACAAATCCTTTACTGTACAAGCGGTTCGCCTGTGGAATACTTTGCCAGTCGATAAGACGAGCACAATCATGGCGTCATTTAAGAAAATGTTAAGGGATCACTTTCTGTCTGTCTCACATTAGTACAGCGTATCTTTTGTTATTGTCTATTAATATATGTGTATTATTTTATTTTTATTTTTGTGTGGTTATGTACACTAAGTATGTACTGGTACGTACCTACTTGTGTATTTTTTGTTGTTGTATATTGTTATATTAGTTAACTTAACTAACTTAACTATCTTCACGCTGTATCCCTGACGGGGTAGTCAGAGAGGACAGATCGCCAGGCTTCGCTATCGATGCATACTTCTTTCGCTTCTTCAAGATTCATCAATCGCTTCATACACGCACGTCTGGGTATCCGAGTACTTTTGACCTTTCCGTTTTTGAGCAATCTGCTCACGTGGTCTTCATATGTAAGTCTCGGCCTACCCTGACTTCTTCTACTCTCTGCTTTCGCACAATATATATTCTTCGTCAATCGTTCCTCACTCATTCGTTGGACGTGTCCAAACCAACGGAGCACGCCCTTTTCCAGCTTAACGCTGACACTTTCATTCAAACCTGCCAAATTGTGTATCACTTCGTTACGTATTCGGTCGGCCAAAGTAACGCTGCACAATTTTCGAAGTGATCGCATCGCCACAGCATTCAATTTACTTTCATGCATCTGCTGACATACACAGGTTTCGCTACCGTAAAGCAAAGTTGGCACTAGCACTGCGTTATGAATCGCCAGTCGTGCTTCTTTCACGATGCTTTGTCGCTTTACTAATTAGGACAAAGCACCGTTAACTCTGTTTCCGGCAGCTACTTGCCGTTCTACATCAGAATCCCATCTTCCATCCGCGCTAAACATACTCCCTAAATACACAATTTCATTCACTTGCTCTAGACGTTCCTGGTTTACCCTAATCTCGCATTTAGTTCTTACGTCATTTCTTTCAAATACTAGAACCTTAGTCTTACTTGCATTCAAGCGAAGACCCATACTTTCACACTCCTCTTTCATATTAGTGACTAATGCCTGAAGGTCTGCTTCTGATGAGGCCATGAACACCGCATCATCAGTGTACAGCAGACTGTTTACTGAAAAGTCACCCAAATTCACACCCATATCACAATCTTTCAACTTCTGCAGGCAACTGTCCAGATACACTATGAACAGCCAGGCGGACATGACACAACCCTGTTTGACGCATGTACAGACATCAGAAAGAGGTAACACACCCCCCCTACTCGCACGCAAGCCTTACAGTCCTTATAAAGCGACTGTATTGCCCGCAGTAGCGAGTTGTCCACACCATATCCGGGCAGCAAATCCCACAGAGTTTCCCTCACAACGTTATCAAATGCTTTCTCCAGATCCAAAAAAGCGCAGAAAACCTTCTGGCTTATAGCCAGAAACTTCTCCGCGATCATGCGGAGAGAAAACACTTGATCCATGCAACCTGTTCCACGTCGGAATCCGCATTGAGCCTCCCATAAATACCTTTCAGACTCTTTTTGCATTCTTGCCGTTATAATCTTTGCATACACCTTACTAGCTAAGCTGACCAAGCTGATCGCCCTATAGCTGGAGCAATTAAGGCGCGAACCTTTCGCTTTGTAAATAGGTACTACAACTGCTATTCGCCAGTCATCTGGGACCTCACCCGTCCGCCAGCACAAGTTGCATAACAGACATAGAGTTTCCCAGACGCGCGACCCAACGTACTTGATCATCTCAGCAGTAACTCTGTCTTTTCCCTCAGCCTTACCACATTTCATACTTCTTATCGCTTATTCAATTTCTTTCATACTAATGATATCGGGATCCGGAGCTTAGAAGTGAGCTCCACTTCGGAGGTCAGTTTGGTCTGTTAGGACGTCATTGTTAACACTAGGGAACTTTATTCATACTGCAGATTGCCGAACAACTCCGGGTCTTGTCTACCTCTTTCCAGAAGAGCCTGACATTATCCCGGAAATTGGACGAGAACCTTTCATCCGCTTTCATTTTGCACCTTTCACGAGCTTCTTCTATATTCGTGTTAACTTTTTGCAGCTTGTATCTCTCTTTCATATTAAAATCATTCTGCGAGGCTAAGTAGTCTAACCATGCTTTCTTCTTCATTCGAACTGCTTCTTTCACTTCTTCATTCCACCATGCGTCACGCTTATTACTATTGCCTCTTCTCGTTTCTCCACACACTTCCACAGCGGCATTTACCATACCATCCCAAAGGTTCTGCCATACACTTTCCTCATTCTCACTACTAACATTGACGTCGCCAAGCTTTTCGGCTACCATTTCTTTATATTTATCCCTAATGGATGCATCCTGCAGCTTCCAGCTTTTGATGATATGTCGGCTCAGGTTCAGGACACTCGGTACGATGACGCCAACCCGCGAACAGACCCCTAATCCTAGTTATTACTAGGTAGTGGTCTGATCCTAGCTCAGCGCCTCGATAAACCATTGTGTCCATCACCTGTTTACGGAGCCGACTATCCATTAGGAATAGATCTATCATGCTTCTCTTTGACTTACATCTCCTCGTATACATATGAATTTGTTTGTGGTTGAACATTGTGTTCGCCACAAACAAATCCTTTTCCTTACAAAATACCAGTATAAGCTTGCCAGCGTCATTCACCCTTTTATCCCCATACTTCCCGAGTACCGACTCATAACCATCGCAAGCGGTACCCACCCATCCATTCAAGTCTCCACATACTACAAGTCTTTCATTTCCTTCTATCACATTTAGAGCTTCTCTCATACTCTCCCAGAAGTCCACTAGCTCACTCGCGTTCGACGAAGATACTGGCGCGTAAGCAGCTACCAGGAAAATCTTCGTCAAACCAAGTTTTAGACGGATCCAGAGGATTCTAGGACCTACCAGTTTGTACTCATACATACCGGAGGCCAATCGCGAGGACAACAAAATTCCAACCCCTCGACTGCCATGCTCGCTCTCTGGTACTCCAGATCATAGCGCGAGCACTCCACCCGGGAGCTCCAAGACTTCGCTGCCCTTGCGCTTGGTCTCTGTCAAGCACTCTACATCTAACTTTCTCTCATTCATAACATCCATCAACTCATTCATCTTATCTGCCAATCTTCCCCTAACATTCCACGCAGCTACCCTGCACTCCATCCTCCACTATTTTTCCTATATTATTATCCTCAATCAGCTCCATTTATTTCTCTACATTTAAAGGTTGCCTGGAAGAGATTGCTTTTAGCGATAAGGCCGCCTATTGTACATACATAACTTAATTAAGTTCTTCTTTAAAATGTTCTTTTGTGGTGTACAATAAAGAATATTAATTATTATTTTTATCTTATACAATATACCTATTTGAAACACGGGTTAATTAAAACCTGGATCAGACAAGCCGCCACCAACAAAATACTTTACATTACTGACTTACTTTAGTTTTATCTGCACCTTTTAAATAGTAATTAATTCAGTTATTTATATAAATATGTTTTAATTATATAAACGAAACGCGGAAGCGCTCGTGGCCCAGGAAGCGCTCGTGGCCCCGCGGTCTCAGTGTTCTGTAAACGATCACTGAGTTACGCAACTTTCACTATGGCTGGTCCTCCGATGGGTGACCACTTTGTGGCATTTACATTTGCGAGCGCTTCCGTGCTTCGGAAGGCACATTAAGCCGTTGGTCCCGGTTGCCAGTAAAATGGCAGTCGTTAAGCCTGGTTGAAGGCCTTATGGGCGGCTTGAAAAAAATCAACAGCAGGTAGCCACAACCTGCGTCTGTCTATTTCAACACGGCAATGGGCTCACCACCTATTACGTGGGACAGGAATCCATACGGTGAAAAGTGGGCATACAATATGCCTCTGCCACCCCTTCGGGGATAAGGCGTGATGGATATTTTTTTTTTTTAATTTCATATATACCAACCAGCGAAAGCTGTGCGGTTTCACCCGCGTTGTTGTCGTTACCATCGGAGTAGAAATTTTATTTATCTGTATAGATATAGATATATGTGTGTAAATAGAACTAGGCAAGTATTTTTGAAAAAAAATCTGATTCAAGATTGATAGGAAATCATTTTACTTTCATGTTGCAAATTCAAATGAATCTTAATTAAATCGCAAGGCACGTAAGCCATAGGTCCCGGTTGCTAGTAATATTGGCAGTCGTTAAGATAATTTGAAGATCTTATATGTGACTTGAAAAATTGCAACAGCAAGTCGTCAAAACCTGCGCCTGTCCAGTGCAACACGGCAATACGACAGCACCTGAAAACAATGCTTACGGTCAATAAGTAGTATGCTTCTACCACCTCTTTGTGAATAAAGGTTTGAATGATGAAATATATTAAAATAATATTATAGATTTGGTACAACTCCAACGCAATATATTGCGTGTAAACAGTTACGAGACTGAGTAATTCACTGAGAAAACAATATCGAGTCTAGTAGGCACTGCTGAATACATGATACTGTCTATTACCTGTAGATAAGGTAATCTCTTAACAAGTACCTTTACCTAAATTTAATGACTGTTGTAAATTTATGGACTACTAGTTAACTCCGCTCGCGTGGTGAAGTTTTCCCGTTCCCGTGTTCTTCGTACAGCTGTATTTTGTATTTTTTTGTCGAAAATGAAATATTTTGGGACACGATCGTTTACTGCTTCTATAATAGGTAGCTCCTCTATGAGCTCTTGAAGTATGGATGTGTGTTTTATTTTCTTGTCATTCCATAGGTTTAGTGCCCTTAGGTGTATAGCTGTTGCCGTTGCTTCCTGACGGATAAATAGATCTAGTAGTAGTAGTCCAAGCATGGCTTCCATGGCTGCAGTGAAGGTGGGATTGGATTTATCCATAGACTGAGTGAAGACCATTGCATCAATGTTGAAAAATGGTTGTAACACTGTTCATTGGTATCGAGTTGTTCATTAGCTCGATAGATGGCTCTGGTCATATTCTTAAAATTACGGTAAGAATATGGTGGAGTATTTCAACTTGATTCGATACGGTTCGAGTTTTTTAGGTGGCTAGAACATTGCCCTGGTTAGGCAAAGGTCACGGGTTCAATCCCCGTCTCCAATTGAAATGTCTTTTTCCACATTATTATAAAAAAAATATGTATGAGAAATTTAGCACAATAATTGCTTTAAAGAAATTTATCTGCAGAGGGGGTGGTCTTCATGCATCCTGTGGTTGCCATGCATGCCAGTCTTTGGGTCCGTTTTAGGTTTGCGGACGTTGTCGTGTGTTCAGTCCTTGGCCACCAGACAACAGCACCGTATATTCGGATCACTGTTTCATAAAGCCACATAATGATTTTTGGTGCTAACCCCCTTTTTTTACCAATCATTCTTTTTTATTTCGATTGTAAGAAAACTAACACTGAGGTAATTAATTGTAACACTTTTTTTGGGTGCTACCACCAGCTTCACTCCGGGCAGAGCAATAAAGAGATACTCTAAAAAAAAAATTCCAGGGCGCCTTGTATGAAGAATGTGTATGGTTGGGAGACAAAAGGAGAGTTATATGGCAGCTGCCAATAAGCGGCACTTAGATCAATAGAAACCTGACTTCTATTGACTTAGCATTATTAAGATGATCTAAGATTTGATTGATGTATGGTAGAGGATAAGCATCGGGTTTAGAAACAGAGTTAAAGTTTCCTGCAATCTAAGCATAACCTAAGCTTGCTTTCTCTACCATCACCACTGGAGAGTTGCAAGCTGATTGTGATGAAGACACTACGCCTAAGTCCAGCATACTATCCAGCTCATTTTCCATGGCCTGTGATTTAATGGGAGACAGTGGGTAGTATCTCTGCTTGATGGGTTTGTGATTCCCAGTATCATTAGTATGATGTACCAAACCTAACCTAACCTAACCCTACCTTTTCAGTGTTAATGGTATCAAATTTCTCAATAATATTATCTATTATTAATTTTTGCTGCTTATTTAAGTTATCGTACTCTTCGAGTCCGTTGTTAAGTGACAAGGTTTCTATAGGATTATTAGAATTAAATCGATCAAGAGAAATATTCTGTGAAATTAATTTATTCGCTAATTCAAATTGTTGCCAGAAGTCTACTCCAAAAATCATTGAAGTAGAAATTTCTGGAACTACATAAAATTTTACATACATACATACATATTGTCATGCCTTTATCCCCGAAGGGGTAGGCAGAGGCATATTAAACGCCCACATTTCATCGTATGCATTTTTGTCCCGTAAGGCCTTTGGCTTAACGACTGCCATTTTAATGGCAACCGGGACCAACGGCTTAACGTGCCTTCCGAAGCACGAAACTGGGGTCGGTCTTAAGGGCCGAAAAATTTGATAAATAAAATGTGTCTATTTTAGATGTTAAATTTGGAAGAAATTTTGAACCCGTTGCCTTTTTAGTGAGGTGGTAACAAAAAGGCTGAAAGGTCTTATGTGCTAGACACTAATTAGCACGACCAATTAAAGTCCTGGTAGTCTCAGACTTTAATTGGTAAAAAAGAAAAAAAAATACAAGTAATAAATATATACTTTTACATAAAATTTTACTACTTTAATTATAGAGTTATATAACTGGTAGAGAGATATAGCCTAATCACTTTAATCTAGTATTATCAGCCGTCATAATACAACGATCTGAGTCAAAGTGCTCTACTTTGAACCCGAGATTTAAGAAAATATGATGCGAATCTTTCCCTAATATAGAGCAAGTCGCACCAGAATCTAGGAGACCTAGAACATTTAAGTTAAAAATTTGAACTTCTAAATAAGGGCGAATATCATTTAGTTTTTTGCTGAAAAGGACCTTACCGTGGGAATAATTAGACTGGTAGACTATTTACAATAAAACGTCTATGTAAGGGGTGGCCAACTTCAGAAGACCCAGTTTTCATACATATAAAATTAGGTGTAGTGGAAGTCTAACTATATAAAATAATTTGCGACAATTCACCTCATAAACGGTTGTATCTTTTGATTGCGTTGGCTTAGAAGTTTGCTTTTTTCACAGCTTATGAGACAATGGACTTGAATATTTGATATATATTTCTGCTTGATACCTCCACGCGTTCTTGAGAAAAAGGGTCGTGACAGACAGACAGAAAGACAGACGGACATCAAAGTGATTCTATATGGTTCCGCTTTTTTCCTTTGAGGTACGATACCCTAAAAAACGCAAAATACATTTTAGTTCCAAAGCAAAAGAAACCAGCTGTTCTCTAAGAAGAATATTTTTTTCACATCTTGTTGTGAATTCCTATTTTTGCCCCGTTTTGTCTGGGGATCAAAGTATAATGTAAGATGACTTATCATGACAGGGAAAGAAATTTAGTAATAGTCGAAATCTTGTCTAAAATGGAGTAGGTATTGCAGTTTAGACTATGAATTAAATGCGCAGCTATTAAATGTAAGTACTTAAATAAATAGCCAAATAATCATTTCACATTATAAGTAATTACGGAAATGCTTACTGTAATAATAGTCGAGTGGACCAGTCAACAAGACCTGTCGCTCTGAAGGAATTTGTTCGTTGCTGTTTGATTGCAAGAGGTATAGTTATGTTTGATTGATTAGGTCGCAGGAGGTACTTCAATTACTTAATTAAACACAATTAAAACTGTGGCTTCGGTACAATTAGGACTCTTTCGTCATAATATTTTGAGTTCGACGACTGCATAATCTTTGCCGAATACCGGTGCAATAAACTGGAAATGTAGCAATGATTGCACGCGTACAATACTATCAGATAATGTTTGGGCATCGGCATGTATCGAACTGGAAACATTTGTATCGCACTCGTAATTTCAAGCTATGTCAATGTTAAATGCAATGTCTTTGTCATTTTTAAGAATATCAATAAGAAACGAGGGTGTAAGGAGCATCAACATGTCTGGGGCCCAAGTTGTCCTTACATATACATTGATCAACAAACGAGGCAACAGCAAGCACTCAAAATGTGACAGGAGGCACATGTTTATGTTACGTCCCGTGCAGCCACACAAAACCTCCCAAGTACTTAACCCTTGGGTCATGTTCGGGGTACTTCTGTTGTAGGCCGGGCTTTTGATAAATAGCATATCTTTGGATCGTTAACCTGAGAGCCACTATTGAAGCTTTGCTGGCCATGATAGCGGCCCGCAATCATGGGATGTCGTTTCTGCTTTACATCAGGCGGCTATAAGAATATCGGAAAAAATCGTATCGCACTCGCATTGTCAGCTCTATATCAATGATTTTTTTTTCAATTCCAAGAACAGCAATTAACCCACGCCCAAAGAATGGACGTGGGCATCCAAAGTAACCTGATCTCGCTTATTAGAAAGAACAGGATGCGCATGTGCTTATGGGTCAGTCGAAACAGTTGCCATACTATGATTATTATCTCCACTGTGACATGTCTTTGAAAGTCAAACTCCAGATGTGGGTCTGATCCCCTTGGGATCGTTTAAGCGTGTTGTCAGAGTTTATATTTAATGTAAAATGTGTTTAAAATGTAACGTGTCAAGTGTAAAGGACATGTGTGTGTTATAACAGATTAAAAATTATTTTCAGAAGTGGTCTAGAAGGTAGAGCTATTTTATACGGAACTGGGTGACTCCCCCACTCCCGTCGCTTATAAATTCTACAATATTGTAGAAATACACGGCAATGGGCTCAGCACCTGTTACGTGGGACAAAAATGCATACGGTGAAACGTGGGCGTTGAATATGCCTCTGCCTACCCCTTCGGGGATATAGGCGTGAAATCTTTTATCGACATTTATGGCTACTGCTTTGCTCTCCACGGTACTAGCGTTATGATATATAGCCTTAATCGATTAATGGGATATCTTACAAAAAATTCTATGTCTGGGTGTTTGCAGTCGTCAGGACAAGGTCTTCGAGAGAGAGCGTCTGCATTTCCATGTGACTTCCCGCTACGGTGTTCGATGACGAAGTTATACTCCTGCAGCTGTTCGATCCACCGTGCCACCTGTCCTTCGGGGTTCTTAAACTCCAACAACCACTTCAAGGCAGCATGGTCCGTTCTGATACGGAATCTTCGCCCGAGCAGATATTTACTGAAGTGCTGCAACGTCTTGACAACTGCCAGTAATTCTCTTCGAGTGACGCAATAATTTCTTTCTGGTTTTAATAGCGACTTACTAAAGTATGCGATCACGACTTCCTGATCTCCCTTCTTTTGTGACAAGACTCCACCTATACCAGTATTGCTGGCATCCGTGTCCACAACAAAATCAAGTTCCGGGTCTGGATAACCCAAAATGGGTGTTTCACAAAGCCTTCTTTTAAGATCTTCGAACGCTGCAGCACACTGTTCGTTCCAATCGAATTTTCTTTTTTCTTCCGTTAGCTGATGCAAGGGCTTTGCTATATCAGAGAAATTCTTCACAAATCGTCTATAGTATGAGCAAAGTCCTAAAAAGGCGCGTACTGCAGTCTTGTCCCTCGGTATGGGCCAGTCCTTAACGGCACTTATTTTCTCAGGGTCTGTCTGTATACCGTTCTCCGAGATCACGTGACCTAGATAATTCACTTTGCGTTTGAATAGCGAGCATTTTTTTGGGCTCAATTTAAGATTTGCATCTCGCAACTTAGATAACACCTGCTCCAGTTTTCTGAGATGGTCGTCAAAGTCTCTTCCAACGATAATGATGTCATCCAAATAGACCAAGCAAGTGTCGCCAAGAAGACCAGCAAGTATTTGTTCCATTAATCTCTCAAATGTAGCCGGTGCATTACATAAACCAAACGGCATCACATTAAACTGCCAGAATCCCTTTCCGGTTGAAAAAGCCGTTTTCTCCTTATCTTTATCCTTGATTTCCACTTGCCAATACCCACTTTTTAAATCCAATGTAGAGAACCATTTCATTCCATTTAAAGTGTCCAAAGTATCGTCAATTCGTGGCAAAGGATAACTGTCCTTCTTGGTCTTATCATTAAGTCGGCGGTAATCAACGCAGAATCTCATGGTTCCGTCCTTCTTCTTAACTAATACTACGGGAGAACACCATGGGCTAGTTGATGGCTCAATAACGCCACTGCTTCTCATCTCTTCGACCATATCGTCTACATCTTTCTCCCGAGCTATTGGAACTCGCCGAGGTCGCTGTCGGATGGGCATTATTTCACCAGTATTGATTTCATGCTGTACTACTCTAGTTCTGCCAATATCACTGTCATGTGTAGAAAAGACATCTTTGTATCTCAGTAGTAACTTGTGTGCCTTAGAAAGTTCTTCCAGGGTGAGCTCGTTCTTGGAATCGTCCAGTAGTCTCTCGACATCCACAGACGGTACAGCACCATCAGGTTTCTCGATTTCGTCCGCTCCTTGACAGCTCCGTATCCAAGAGATCTCCTCACACGACCCAATAAGAGTTCCTTTCCCGAGGACACGTTTAGTACTGCTTGGATTTAGAACCATTACGAATGCGGTAGGTGATGTCGTTACCATCGTACGAGCGACGATCCAAGGTCTTCCGTCGTTTATCTTCTCTACCAACACACAACGGTGGGCCCCGCGCTCTGCGTGATATGGCAAACTTACTGGAACCAGCCCTTGAGACTTCGGTTGGAGAATGGTCCTTCGTGCACAGTACACATTCCCATTAATTCCGCCTTCCATAGGCACCTCGTCGGATCCGAATTTCAGAACTCCAACTTTCAAGTCGATCTTGCAGCCGTAACCTCTCATGAAATCTAGTCCAACAATGCAGTCGTCCACAATGTCAGCTACGATGACTTTTTGCCGGTAGTTCTTTTCACCAATTCCAAACACTACCTCCCGCTCACCTTGGATGGGAATATGCTGGCCGGTAGCTGTTAGCAGCTGGAGTTGCTTAGGTCGGACTAGATGATCTCTGGGCAGGTACTTCAGTAGCCGAGAACTGAGCACTGTCCGAGAAGCTCCGGTGTCGATGGTGAGGTGATATGGAATTCCACCAATGTCTCCTGTAACAACCAGACTATTCCCGTCGTTCGCCTGTGAGATCATAACTGGGACATTTCGACCACCAGCCAGCACTCGTCCCGTAGTCCTGGATTTTATTCGTTTCCCTGCTGCGGCGCAGGGGCTGAGCATGACGTCCTTGTCATCGGGGCTGGGTCGCGACCATCTATCTTCTTCTTGGGGCAACCGGACTGTATGTGCCCTCGTTCGCCACAATTGTAGCATCGTGGTCCAAACTCACGGCGAGGTGCAATTGGCTCCCTAGCAGATACTTCCCGCACCCTGTAAGGCCTCAAAGAATCCTGCCGTACAGCCTCTACTTCCAGTGCATGGGCAACTGCATCTTTAAGACTTCCGTGGTGCCCCAATCGCACTGCGGCTCTTATTTCAAGGTCCCGTATCCCGTCAATAAAGGCTTGCACCAGCATGCTGTCCACCAGAGACGCTGAAGCTCGTTGATAAGCCTTCCTGACCAATTTCTCTATTTCTAAGGCCCACTGTTGTAAGGACTCATTACGCCCCTGGCTTCGGTCCTTCAGTTGTGCTCGATACACGTGCTCCAGGTGACCATCGCCGTAACGCGCCTCCAGAGCTTCAAGAAGACGGTCGTACGTCCTGTCGTCTCCCAGGGCTTCCAAGATGGTGAGGGCCTCATCACGTAGGGCTAACGTTAACGCTGTCTTAGCTTGCTCCTTACTCCAGCCGTTAGCCTGGGAAACGGACTCGAACTGCAACTTATATGCAGTCCAGGACGACGTACCATCAAAGGCAGGTGCTTTGAATCTTCCACCTCCCGACATGGTAGTCTCATGCACACAGGAACTGTTGACTGTTTTTGCCTGGGTCTCCAATTTCTGCAGGCGGTTCTCGTGCGTCTCCACTTTTTCATTCACGTCGTGAAATCTAGTCTCAAATTTGACGTCCATGTCAGTAAGTTTCTCCTGGACCTCTTGCATTTCTTTTTTCCACGCTGTAGTATTCTCGAGAACCTCGCGCAGCATTCCAGATTGTTCTTTAACCTATTCTTCTTGTTTGCTAGAAAGTTCCTTAACCTGTTCTTCCTGTTTTCTAGCCTGTTCGTCCTGTTTTCTAGCCTGTTCGTCCTGTTTTCTAGCCTGCTCGTCCTGTTTTCTAGCCTGCTCGTCCTGTTTTCTAGCCAGCACCTTTAATAGGACTAGCATGCTGCTCAAGTCCACTTCTTGACCATACCCAAGTGGTCCGCGGCTCCGATATTCCAGCAACAGGCGTAGATTCCCCACTGGCTCCCGTTTGACTTCGGGTTTGAACCCCCTTGGGCTCGGTTTCACGTGGCATAATCGGCATTTCCTATCCCACTTCTGACACCAAATGTTACGTTCGTAGGGTGGGTACTAATAGGAGTTGCACCAATACCACAAATTATAAAACTAACACTTTAATAACTCTAAATAAAAACAATAAAACCACTACTAATAATCGCCACTGAACACACTAAACTCTTCACTTAGATAATTGCACTGTAAAACAGTATCGCACTATTAAGCTTCGATCACTTCGATTCGCTTTGATTCGCACTGTTCGCTTCCTCAAAGGAGACTGTGCTGTAGCCGCGAGCTCGGCCCTTTATATACGCCTAGTAATGTTCTGGAATATTCGGGAGAATTCGTTCGGTACCTACAATCGGGTACATCTCTAGAATGTTCCACACGATACTAGTTGCTCCTTCGGTATGTGCCGGAAGGTTCTCGACCTATTGCTGTCCCTTCTGGTGCTATCTCTATCACATAGTTCTAGAATGATCTTAGTGTAGCTATCTCTTTTTAATAGTGCTATCCCTGTCTAATAGCTCTGGAATATTCTGAATGTAGCTCTCTCTTTCTAATACTGCTATCCTTGTCACACTTTCATGAAATTACGCTATTTACTGAAGTGGGCTTCAAAGGCCCATAAGGGGTCCTGAAAACGCCTGAAAAAGGGTTTTCAGGTTATGATGGCATGCGATAGGGGGTGGCCTGAAACGAACTGAAAACATGTTTCAGGCGCCTGAAAACAACGGCAACTGGGGTGAAATTTGGATAATTTGGTATGTGATAGAGCTTCCTCGGAAACGGCCTGAAACCGCTTTTCAGCCTGCTGAAAACGTTCCCAAGGCCCAGAAAATGACGTTTAAAGTTGTTCACTAGTCCGCCGGCGTAACAATAACATCAACCACGCCTTATCCCCGAAGGAGTGGCAGAGGCATATTATACGCCCACTTTTCACTGTGTGTAATCCTATCTTAAGTAATAGGTAGTGAGCGCATTGTCATGTTGAAATGGATAGACGTAGATTGTGGCTAGCTGCTGTTAATTTTTTTTCAAGCCGCCCATAAGGCCTTTAACTTGGCTCAACGACTGCCATGTTACTAGCCACTGGGACCAATTGCTTAGCGTACTTTGAAAATCTCGCAAATATAAATGCCACAAATGTAAAATTAAAACAAAGTGGTCACCCATCCGTGACCAGCCATAGCGAAAATTGCTTAACGCAGTAATCGTTTACAGAACACTAAGTCAGCGAGGCCACGAGTGCTTCCATCTCCATCGTCAGTAAGACGTCTTGGTCTCTAATTGATGTCTTCCGTATAATGGCGTATTTGCTTTCTCCGGAAAAGTCTTCTTCTAGCGTTCTGTAAACTTTTTCGATTTTATCGTCAAAATTGCCAAACGTTTGTAGAAGTTGAAAATAAATTTTAAATTCCAATTCAAACTTTTCGCAATCCAAAGAAATTTGCAGCGCAGTAGATAGAAGAGTAGGTTTTACTATACGGACCCAATCGATGAGGACTTAGAGAGGCTTGAACAAGGTGATGATCACTAACAATATTAGACCTGTTAATCATAAAAACCGTTTCTAGTTATCCAGCAATATTACATTATTTTATCATAATGCGTTCTTTTTAATGTAAAAAAAGTATTGAAATGTAAAAAAAGTATTACGCTACCAATGTAGTGTAATACTTTTTTTACATTTCAACACTTTTTTCGTTGTCGTAGCAGCACAATTTATCGTGGTACAAACACATGCCTGAGGCTCATGTTATGATTGCTCGACACAAAACTCGATACAAAAGCGTTGATTTGAAAGAATGATTTGATTTTTCTATGTGAAAACAAACGTTGTATTTTACTTAATCCTAGAAAACGTACAAACCTAAAGGTTTAAGCGTGTATTTAAGTACGGAATAAAGATTGATTCGAATATTATTGTTTAATAGTATCTATAGGACTCTGGTAGAAGCGCTCGTGACCCCGCTGACTCAGTGTTCTGTAAACGATCACTGCTTTAAGAAACATTGGCTATAGGTGGTCCTAATGGTGGTTGAAAAATTTCAACAGCAGGTCACCACAGCTTGCGGCTGTCCATTTCAACACAGCAATGGGCTCACCAACTGTTACGTGGGAAAAAGATGCATACGGTGAAATGTGGGTGTATAGTATGCCTCTGCCTACCCCTTCGGGGATAAAGAGGTTACAATATATATGTATGACAACACAATATGCATGTATGTGTCTGGACACACAATCAAGGGGTCGCACAATAGTACAGGGCTAATAAACTGTTAATGTGTAATGTCATCGATTAAAACAATATTACATTATTAGTTCCTCTTATACTTTTAAGAGCGAGGAATATCAATAGATATATCAGCAATAACATACGTGAATGCAGCCCAAAATGCAGCACATTCTATGACATCAGTCATGTTCTGAACATTTAAAGTATCTCCTTCGCTGTGATGGTACCAATAATATTTTTCTTCTTGAGTAATCAAAGATGCCCCAGGAACTCCTTTTTGTGTAAATATTACTATATCGGACCCTGTATAACCACTATTTGTCATTTTATTTATTGGTGTAAACAGTTTCAAGATTTCTTTAACAATACAACGAGCTTGTGTTGACCCCGACACATCCAAGCCTAAAGGTCTGAAAGTTCCTTCATCAGATTCCATTATAAAATTTATATTAAAAAGTTCATTTTCATGTTTCTTTAAATATGCTTGTACACCAACCAGATCCATTTCTTCAGCAGTCCAGAGGATTGCACGTACAGTTCTTCTTGGTTTCAAATTTCGTTGGTTTAGTAAAACAGGAACAAACCAACTTATCATCATACCTCCTCCATCATCCATTGCTCCTTGACCTACATCCCAACTATCTATATGTCCAGATACAATTACAGATTTCTCAGGTTTCTGCGATCCTTTTAAATCAATAACTGTATTTCTAGAGGTCTTTGTGTTCATCACATACAACAATTTTAACTTTATTACAATTTTTTGTCCTTCATTTTGTAATCTTCTCATTAAGTCAGCGTCTTCTAGAGTGATCGCTGCAGTAGGTATTTTTGTTACGTTATTGTCATAGTGTTGAGAACCCGTATGTGGGGTATAAATTGAAAACGGAGTAATACTTCTAACGAGCGTTGCAACTGCGCCTTTCATAGCAGCTTTTGAAGCACCTTGAGTTCTGTAGATAACTGTTTCACCATAGGATATATAACGTGCGTCAAACACTACAATTTTTCCCTCGATATCTTTTCGATCTTTGTTGTCAAGTACTTCAAAACTGTTTATCACTATGACTTCGGCAGTGATTCCTTCTGGTGCTGTGCTGACACTGGTACCAAAACCTAATAAGGCAATATTCTTGGACTGCGGTTGTATCATAATAGCAGATTCATGTAAGCGCTGCCAATGTGGTACCTAAAAATAACTATACACATTATTATGATAGTTTGTTATTCATTTTATGAAAAAGAGTTGTGTCTATCTTGCGTAAGTCTTGGAGATAGAGTAAAAAAAAAAAAGGGCAATTTGTCCCTGTTTAAAGATGACAAGAATACAGCTAGCTTAACAAAGTGCTTTTTTCTTAACCTTAACAGAATAGAGACACATCTGCGTCTTGGCTTTGTTAAGAATAAGAGTTATAATAGGAAATATTTACCTGCAATTCCTCAGTTGTAATGTCATCCAGGTTATTTTGTCTGGTAAGGTTAATCATATAATCTATAGCACTTTCTAGATTTTTGGTTCCTGATGGTCGAGCTCCAAATTTATCGATAAACTTAGTGTAACTGAAAATTAAAATTTATGTTATTGCAAAGAATTTATTTTCTAATAAGGTGGCAAAATAGGATACGGCCCACCTGACGGAAATTCGTAACCCATGTTGCCTACCCTATTAAAACCGTCTAATGCCTGTTTCTAAAAATTCATCGCCTACTTATGTAGCTTAAGTAGCCCGTGGCAGGATTCCTTTAATTGTTATGTTTTTTATTACAAAGCGGCAAATTTGGCAAATTTGGGTGAACGACTTGTGCTACAGAGTGCAGGGTCATGTTGCAATTAAAACGATAAGATGAACGATTGGAGAGGTGCACCGCTTTGTCGCAATTCTGAATTTCAAACATAACGATGTGCAGAAACCAAAAATATGGGGCGAGTTGAGGAAAGAATATGAAATAAAAAAATAATGACAAGTAAAGATAAATAAAGTTACAATGTTGTTTGATAACAACATCTGTTCTGCCAACGTAATATTACGCTTCGCGGGTCATTTAACTTTCTTTGGAGACGTGTTGGAAAAATGGTATTATTGACGTATAAAACCATAGGGAAAGAAATATTTTACTTGCTTGAAAATTAGCACAAAAATAGACCGCAATCGCTACAGGCGCCTCATTAAAAACGGTGTAAAGAAAAGTGGTAACAGCTAAACAGTCTGAAATGTTAGCAACCTTTGATCAGGGCGTGATAAAAAGTGTACACCGTTAGCAGGTAAGGTCGCTTGAGCCCCGGAGTTCTTAGTCTGGTACATTGCACCTCACTTTATGTTTTATTTATATCAGTATCAAATAAAAGTCGAAGAAGCGAAAGAAGTATGCATGGATCGCGAGGCCTGGCGATCTGTCCTCTCTGACTACCCCGTCAGGGATACAGCGTGAAGATAGTTAGTTAGTTTTTAGTCTTACTCTTGATACATCTTCACACCCGAACCACCGTGTGTAATATCTTCTATAATGCTTTTGGTCACATTTTTGTAAGAAGCTATTTCTTTCACTAGTTCTTCGTCTAAGACACATTCTTCACCGTCATAACGATTTATAACAACACTTGTTTTTGTAATTATGCAGACCGATATCAAAACTACTAATACTTGAATTACAAAATCCATTATTCATTACTGGTCAAGAACTGTCGCTCTACTAAGAGAGATTACTTATCGCTTAGTCGTTGAACTCTCGTGTCAACAATACATACCTACAATACCTACACTGTAATCAGCATCACTATGCATTGATAGAAACATAATATATTTACTTTTTAATTAACAATAAGATGCTTTCTGATATTTTTCTGTAACAGTCTCAATTTGGAACTCAAGTCTGATATTCTGCTGGCAAAATCATCAAATCCTTGTTTCATAACTATTTTATAAAAAGTAGCCTGTCGTGGCAAAGATAAAATTAGCCTGTATTATATTATAGCCATATTACTGTAAATTAAACTTAAATTTAACCGGATGTTTTTTGCGTCCAGAAGTAATATTCGTCGCATGTATTATACGAGGTATTACCGTGATTTATAATTAGGTCAGTTTTTAAATATATTTTGGAAGAAACTGAATTTTTATTTAACATTCTGGTCTATTTTTTACTTAGCCTGGATCTAAAATATGCCAAGACGTGCCGGTTCTAAATGAAGTCAATAAATATCACAGATATTACTATACCGTTCTACTAAATGGCAAAGGCAAATTCAAACAAAACGTGACTTGTCTTCAAATACCAAGGAAGGAGGATTTGAATTTTTATTTTATGTATGCTTAAATTGAGTTTGTATTTAAAATAATTAAATTATGTATTTATTATTCCTATTATTATTTATATGTAGTACACTACTAATGTAGTGTACTACATATTTATTCCCGGTCAAGTACAGTGACATGTTGATTATTGTTCTAGTACGTTAAAGATGGTCGGTCGATGTACATAGTCGTATTGCAAATAGTCAAGCCATTATACCCGAAGGAATAGGCATATGCATACTCTACGCCCACTTTTATCATATGTATTTTTGCTCCACATAAAAGGTAGCGAGTCCATTGCCTTGTTGAAGGTGGTAGCTACATGCTGTTGAAATTTTTAGATTTTTAGACTGCCATGTTACTGGCAACGAAATTAACGCCTTTAGGTGCCTTGCGAAGCACGGAAATCGAAATGTCACGAAGCAGTCATCGTAGGAACTGTCATAGTCAAAGATGCATAACGTACGTGATCGTTTACGGGCGTTAGCGGGGATACAAGCGCTTACCACGAAAGCTTGCTGCTCCCTATTGACGGCAAATGAGCATACGAAAGGTTGTTGGAGATTGATGTACTATTACTGAATAATAAGCTCGATGGCGGCATTACAACGTATGGAATCGAAATTGCAGTTATTTGAATATCCAAAAGCAAAAAATATTTATGCTTAGTCTCTATTTCGACGCGCATTACAGAACCCTTACAGAAAAAGTAGGGTTATTAATAACTTGAACAGGGTGATACCCTTAGTAACACTTTGAGGTGGCACGCTTATATTATCAGAATTGGATGTCAAGAGGTAGGGATAATTGTTATAAAGCACTCAATAGTTATGTTAGTCCTTTCATGGTCTTGTTCATTGTTCGTGTAAATAATATCCTTTATATTACTGTGTAAATATAATTTCCACTTTAAAAATACTTATTCGAAACCGCTATCCTAGTTACACTATCGTAAAATTAATACTGTAAAGTCTGTAAACAAGTAATGGGTGTAAAAGTTAAAAGTTAGTAAAAATTAGTAAACGACTTCAATTCAATGTCAATTTTCTTCTATGCTATGCGGTGTTGACATGTCACTGATGACGCCTCTGCCAGTGTCAGATGTGTAAATAATCATGTAAATACGTATTATAAATCAAAGTCCTCCGCCACGTCTGTCTGTCTGCTCGCGATAAGCTCAAAAACTATTACACCAAATTTAAAGCTGTTTTCACCAATAGATAGAGTGGTTCTCGAGGAAGGTATATAATTTCTTAAGTGTTTATACACCTAAAATATGACAATATTTTGTGTCGGAAAAAATAAGCCATTTGGGAGCTTTCAGTAAAAACGATGCCTAAACCGTTTGAGATATAACAAAATAATGAATTGTGGAATTGTGTACTTTATATAGGTCCACAAAAAGTCTGCAATGTCATTTGTCTATCTCTCAAGGATAACATACTATCGTACTATAATACTGGGGGTACGGGACAGGATACGGGAAATCGGGGTACGGACACAGGCGAACCTGCGGGCATCAGCTAGTTAGTACATATTTTGAACATAAACCCTAAAATAAACTATCAAAGTCTAAAAATTGTCATTGTGCTTGCGTAATACGTTTAGAACACAAGCCTTTTCAGCCGTATAAACTAGAAATTGTTATTGGATATTTTTTTAAATAAATATCTTGCAATAATGAAACTGTGGATTATTACATTTAACTAACAGCTGATGGATCATAGCTGCTATGCTGGACTTCTGTCGACTAAACCACACGTTTATCTTTCACCGGTCTATGGTCGGGAGTTATCGTCAAGTCGTAACTTACCACGTTTTTTTGATGTGACACTAGTTTAACTAAACGTTTCAGTACCAACCACCTTGACGAGAACTACCTAAAAACCATATCTCCGTACATCACTTGGAAAGGGACAAATTGGAAACAAAGTTATTACATAATCTCTATTTTTCATGCATAATAAATTTATACCCTTTTTCATTTCCATAATTTACGATGAAAGTAATTTTTTTTAACTGATTGTTATTGAAAATATAACTATACTATAAGCTATTTCGATTAAGTCACAAGTAATATCACTTCTTATTTTTCTATACAACACCTTCAAAATGACCCTCGGCTTCCAATATACAATGTTAACATTTTAGGTATTTTTCATTACACTTGAGGAAACATTCAACAAAAGATATGAGGCTATTCGGAGTAAGGGGCTGGGCTCTATATCAACACGTGAGAAGTTATGTGACTATCTGTTACGAGGATCGTGTTCTTTTCGTCGTTGGTACCTATGTATGTAGTAATAAATAGTTTTGTGCGATTCAATATCTATATGCCGTATTGTCGACATAATAAACTAAAATTGTTGATCCTATGATGATCCGGGGCTATGAGTTCTCAAAGTTAGAGGCAGAGCTAAATTCTATTGAGGAAGATTAGCCGAATGTGAGTTTTAAATTTTAATTAATTTAATATGTTAACTGAACTTGTACTACTTAATTTGTACGTAAATTATAAGAAAACTAATAATTTAAAAAAAATCAAAGTCTAAGGGCCTTAAAGTACTTTACGCATATTAAATTTAATGTATAATTCATTCTCTTTTCTTCTTTGATGAGAAAAGTTCGCTTATAATTTAACATTTCCAATCAATCTTTGAAATAAATGAATACATTTTGCCTTTATTGACGGGAATTTTAAAGGTCCTTTAGTTAATTGGGTATCGATTATAAGTTTCAAGACAAAATGTGCCTCAATGAAGTACGTAGACGCAATGGACGCGACATGCTTTGTCAATTTTACAGTTCATTGGCTCTTAGCTGGTGCTGTACCCCTCGGAATGGTGGGGAAGCGGAGATTACTGAAATTACTTGAGAGTATTTTCAGTTAGATTTCACTTAATGCTATGTCAGAGCCATCTGACATGCAAATCACATACTTCTATTTAACTCTCCCGACGGAAAATGATGAATGCTTATTAGTTGGACCTGATTATCTGTCTATGGTGTAAAAGCATAGCTCTCGAACAGATGTACTAATTCAACTGATCAGTGGAGAATTTTTTTAAAGCAATTATTATGCTAAACACCTCATAATTTTTTAATAAAGTGGTAAAAGACAATTCTATTCGAGATGGGGATTGAACCGTCTTTGTGACCCGTTTTGATCGTCATTTTAAGAGTATGACTAGAACCATCTATCGAGCTAATGAACAACGCGATACCAATGAACAGTGTTACAACAATTTTTAAACAATGCTGTAATGGACTCCTCTCAGTCCATGGATATTTTTTTTAAAGCATAAGGGGATTGAACCCATGACGACTAAAATATGGTGCAGAATTTCAACTTGTTTCGATACGGTTCCTGTAGTTCAGTGGGTAGAACATTGCCCTGGTTAGGCAAAGGCCACGGGTTCAATACCTGTCTCGAATCGAATTGTCTTTTTCCACTTTATTAAAAAATTAAAAGGAATTTAGCATAATAATGACTATAAAAAAAAATATCCATAGACTGAGTGGAATCCAATGCATCAATATTTAAAAATGGTTGTAACACTGTTTATTGGTATCGAGTTGTTCATTAGCTCGACAGGAGGCTCTGGTCACACTCTTAAAATGAAAATTAAAATATGGTGGAGAATTTCAACTTGATTCGATACGGTTCGGGTAGTTTAAATGATCAGATTTTTTATTCAAAAACATATGTGGTTGAGATGGTCCTTCTTAACTACATACAATGCTGTAGTTAGTCCTATAAATTACTACTACGTACAACTAATAAAAACTGGATTAAATTGGTTTACACTGAATGTGACCCTGTGACTTGATTTTAATAGCCATTTATTAGAATAATTCTTACTAATGCATCAGCGCAACCTAAATAGACAACAAAATTCCAAGCACTATAATAAGGCGCCTTGGGTGCCAGCCATCTCCTCGAGTGCGCAGCTCGGTCTGTTTAAGCTTTAAACGACCGTGATGCGTACAATAAGAGTGCCTCTGTATAAAGCTTGAAGTCTTCTAGCACTCCTATTACCATGACTTGTAAACAAGAATATACAGAAATCACCAAGACTTTTAAAACAGTTCCAAACTTGGACTCAGTGAAGTCCCGAAAGAATTTGTAATATCAAGGAAACTGTATTGAAATTAATGGGAAGATAAAAAATGTTAATCATCCTTCGCAACATAGAGATCAGTAAAGCAGCTACATTCTAGCTTACTAAACTAGCTCTAACTCCCAAACCAATTTAACTAAAACTTGGTAAACACATAGCTCACACTCTAGATTAACTCATAAGTTTTTTTTATCCCGAGAAGAACTTCTTATGGGAAAACAGTGGAATTGAGAAGTCCTCTTAAGGTCTTTAAAAATTAAAAAATAAATAAATAAAAATTAACGACATTTATTCAGGAAAATCTCCCAAAATTAACGACCTGATTAAAGAAAATAAAGAAATATGTGTATTAAAGAAGAGTGTGTTATAATTAAAAACATAAACGGGATTTTGCGTAAAAACAATACACCATTTTACTCCGGAATCCAATCGGCAGTTAGCGGAGTGGAGAGCGGCTGGTGAAAGCCGGCCAAAGACTCAGAAATCGGCCGGTAAGGTTATGGTGTCTATATTTTGGGATGCGCATGGAATACTTTTCATCGACTACCTTAAAAAGGGGCAAAATATAAATAGTGAACATGTGCTTATTGGAGCGATTGAAGCACGAAATTGCGGATAAACAGCCTCAAATGAACAAAAAGAAAGTGGTGTTTCACCAGGACAACGCGCTTTGTCACAAGTCTGTGAGAACGATGGCCAAAATTAATAAATTGGGCTTGAATTGCTTCCTCATCACCCTTTTTCGTCAGACTTGGCCCCCAGCGACTACTGGCTGTTTGCACATCACAAAGAAACGCTCTAGATTAAGAAATTTGACTCAAATATTGAAGTTATGACAGCAACGGAGGCTTATTTTGAAGTCAAAGACAAATCCTTCTACACGCATGGGATAGAAAAGTTAGAAAAGCGTTGGAGGGATTGTATCGCTCTTGGAGGAGACTACGTTGATGAATAAAAAAGAATTTTATAAAAAACGCCTTGTTTGCCTGCATAACACGTGGTTCAATAAGTCCCGAGACTAAGTACTAACTTACTACTTTTCTACTTTTACTAACTTAGTCTCGGGACTTATTGAACCACGTGTTATGCTTAAATCTTTAAAAATACGATAAGATGATTCTTAAGATTTTTATGTATAATTTGTTACGTTTTTGTATACATTGACTATATTATAACGATGTTTGTTGGGGATGGCGGAAAAATAAGCCGTCGAGGAGCTATTAACAAAAACGCTGCCTAAGCCCTTTGAGATATATATATATATATATATATATATATATATATATATATATATATATATATATATATATATATATATAATAATAATTTATAATATTTTAATACGTTAAAAACAAGCAATTATAAGCCGGCTGAAGAGTTTGCTTGTTTGGTTTACCAGGATAATCTCAGGAACTACTGGTTGGCTTTGTAAAATTATTTTTGTGTTAGATAGCTTATTTATGTAGACGCTGGAGAGATAGTAATAATCATAAATGTCGACAAATCGGGCAAATATTTATGCATTATTGTAGAATTTATAAGCGACATGATTAAATAGATGTGACGGGAGTTCGAAGTATATCACGGGTAAAGCCGTGGGAGTCACCTAGTTGAATATAAAGTATTCGAATAAATAAATGTGTGCTTTGTTCAAGTGGGAACATAACACACTTATTAACACGCACATAATTAAAAACATAAACGGGATTTTACGTAAAAACACTTATGTGTTGTCGATATCGATGACGGATGAAGCCGAAACAATTGTCGATCGTATCATCCATTGTCACATATCGACGTAAAAAATCGTTTTTATTACGATTCATCAGCGCCAAACATCGCTCTGAATCATTGATACGTTGTTCCTTTTGATCTGTTGTAAGCAAACGCGGCACCCACGTGGAAAAAAGCTCTTTCATGGCCAAATTTTTATGTAAAATAGTGAAAACACTACCAGCTGAAATCTTCACTATCTTGGCTATCTCGCGCACTTTTATCTTCCGATCTTCTATTACAATTTTGAGGACTTGGTTAATATTTTGTTGAGTCACTGCTTCATTTGGACGACCTGAGCGTTCCCCATCATTTGTGACCAATGGACCGCGTTTAAAGTCGGCATACCACCGACAAATGGTTGCTTTAGGCTGATCCCGCATAACATTTTATAAGCCATTGCTGTGCTTCGACGGTACTTTTTTCCCATTAAAAACAATGTTTTATCAACACGCGAAACTCGTTTTTTTTTGCATTGTATCGAAACTACAAGCGAAGCGTCACATAAATGTCAGCAAAAAAAATATTTTAATGTTCCATTTTTTAAAATGTTACAAATAATTTTATTGAAGGTCAACTTTTTAAAAATCAAAAGAGTTTTTAATATATACGCCTTTTCCAAGTTAGTCTCGGGAGTTATTGAACGATCTAGTACATAGGGACAGACAGCGAAAAGCGACTTTGTTTTATAATAATGTAGTGATGAGTTTATATACAAAAGAAACATAATCAAAGTTGTGTTCAAAGTCAAATCAAAATGAGAGCGATTCTTTGTGCCAGTTCTAAAGGCAGCCTACCAGTTATGAAGAAGAAACTGGCAACAAGTAGTTCTGTAAATTATCACTACATTAAGCATCAAAGACCTCACCTGCTAGTGGTGCACCTGCTGGCCAACGGACGAGGCAATGATGCAGACTCCCTTGCGGGGTTGAGAGGTCAAGCGGCAGGCATTTCTAACGATGCCGAACATAAAAATTACAACAATACCTAGTCAGGTCATAAATTCTGTCACATGTTTAATATAAAATAATTGAAACAAGTTTATTCATTATGTAACCATTTATATACTAAAATGAACTTAACAAAACATAGATTCTTATGACAATAATGTTTATTCAAAATGACCTCCGTGATTTTGAATACAGGCCTTCAATCTGCGCGGCCAGTCGTCTATCGCAGCACGAACGAGGTCCATGTCAATATCGGCGGCTGCCTTAATCAAGGATGTCTTAAGTGACTCCAAATTGGGATGAGGCTTTGAACACGCCTTTTCCTCCAAGTGTTGCCATATCTTGTAATCTAACGGACTCAAATCTGGACTGGAGGAGGGCCAGTCTTCGTGCCGGATGAAGTCGATTTCACGCGCCGCCAGCCAGTCTCGTGTGCTCTTCGCTCTATGAGCTGGCGCCGAATCTTGTTGGAATACCCAGTGCCTGTTATTGAACATGGTATGAGAAATAGGTTCCACAAGGTTCGTCAGGACTGTATTTTGATACACTACACTACTGCATTAGTTTTTATACCTTTCTCACAAAAATGTACCTCTGTTAAGCCCCAATAAGAAACTCCCAACCATACCATGAGCGAGGATGGAAAATGACCTCCTTGGACGCGCGGAATACGGTTGCTCGCTTCTTCACTACTGTGTGCGTACACCTTATCATTTTGTTTGTTGTAGCTCTCTTCTACGGTAAAAAATTTTTCATCCGAAAAAAGAATTTCCCGATATTTTTTTTCCGCGTACCGCTTTAACAAAGCGCGGCATCTCTTCAGTCTCAGGTGCATTAGAAGAGCATTTAAACGATGTCCTGTTTTTCTTCGATATGACCGAAGCCCTAAGTCTTCGTTTAACACCCTTTTCACCGTGGTTCTGCTTAACCCCATCTGAAGGGCCAACAGTTTCTGCTTACGTTTGGGATTTCTTTGAATTCGCGCCTTCACAGCTTGTATCACCATTGCTGGAGTCCTAACAGACCGAGGGCGACCACTTCTTGACCTGTCATCTACACTAGAGTCTTCATTGTATCGTTTGATGGTACGATAAACGAATCTTTTGGTTATATTCAAATTTTTCAGTATGTCAAAAATTTGAATTGGCGCGTAACCGCAACGATGCAACGCAATAACTGCAACACGGTCTTCTTTAAGTGTCCACTCTATTTTTATTTTCATGAACAATTCGAAATTCGAATTCAATAAACTTTTTTGTGGCCAGCATTCTAAAAGAAAAGTTTTTACTGTGTGTCAATACTTATGACCTGACTAGGTATCTACTCCTAACAGCCAATTAAAGTAAACTTCAAGCCCAAAATCCAGGCAGGGTTTGACAGCAACTTGGAATTTACGATTATTACATATATACGATATTACATTTCTAAAATATAACATAACGTAACATACTTTCACGCCTTTACCCCCAAAGGGGTAGGCAGAGGCGTACTATAAGCCCACGTTTCACCGTATGCTTTGCTTTTTGTCCCACGTAACAGGTGGCGAGACCATTGCCGTGTTGAAATGGACAGGTGCAGGTTGTGGCGACCTGCTATTGAAATTTTCCTAGCCGCCCATAAGGCATTCAACTGGCTTAACGACTACCATGTTACTGGCAACCGGGACCAACGGCTTAACGTGCATCCGAAGCACGGAAACGCTTGTAAATATAAATGCCACAAAGTGGTCACCCATCCGAGACCAGCCATAGTGAAAGTTGCTTAACGCAGTGATCGTTTACAGAACACTATGTCCGCGGGCCAAGAGCGCCTCATAAAATGTAATCAATATAAAAAAAAAAAATATATAATAATAAGAATAGTAAAGTTCTGTGAAATATATATGGACCTACCGTTCTCAAAGGCTTTTCGTAGTTTACAATTATTTTGAAGCGCTCGTGGCCCCGCGGTCTCAGTGTTCTGTAAACGATCACTGAGTTACGCAACTTTAACTAGGGCTGGTCCTCGGATGGGTGACCACTTAGTGGCATTTACATTTGCGAGCGTTTCCGTGCTTCGGAAGGCACGTTAAGCCGTTGGTCCCGGTGGTCAGTAAAATGGCAGTCGTTAAGCCTGGTTAAGGGCCTTTTACGTGGGACAGGAATCCACACGGTGAAAAGTAGGCATTTAATATGCCTCTGCCACCCCTTCGGGGATGAGGCGTGATGGATATATTTATTACAATTATTTAGGGTTGAGAGTGTTAAAGCTCTGACTGTTCTCAACACACTATTCGTATTGTGTTGGCCGCCTCTAAAATTTAAACCTGTTCTATTGAAATAAATAACAATAAGTGATTAACTATTATTCCTCATTGAACATTAAGCTCCCAGTATGTGCAAAAAGCAATTTTCTTTTTTGCGTTAAACTACAACAGGTTATTTGTTAAAGTAATTGTCTAGGAGACTACTTACTGTATGATTTTGGAGCAGCTATGGTTTTAATTTAGTTTTCATTTTAAGCTGAGCTGAGCGTTGAAATCGTCTCGTATGGACAAGCAATACACAAACGATTAATATCTAGTCTTATTACTAATATATTAATTATTGCCTAAGGCTATATCAACCAATCTAATTAGCTGTTGGACTTAGAGGACATGGTTCAGACAAGGCACAGTTCACCTTAACCACAATATTCTATTTTATCTAAAACTCAGTAATACCGCTGGCTCTGTTATCTCGTGCACCGTGCATGTTAGTGGAGTCCCATAAACTAACACTAACTACAAATGTAACGATCGATATCACAACCAAGCACACAATAATAATGTTTTAAATGTATTTGAATATTTACATAACAGGGCCGTTTGCCTCTTTTATCACAGTTGGAATAATATGCCGAATTAATTCAAATAAATAAATAAATAAATATCCATCACGCCTTATCCCCGAAGGGGTGGCAGAGGCATATTAAATGCCCACTTTTCACCGTGTGGATTCCTGTCCCACGTAATAGGTGGTGAGCCCATTGCCGTGTTGAAATAGACAGACGCAGGTTGTGGCTACCTGCTTTTGAAATTTTTTAAGCCGCCTATAAGGCCTTCAACCAGGCTTAACGACCGCCATTTTACTGGCAACCGGGACCAACGGCTTAACGTGCCTTCCGAAGCACGGAAACGCTCGCAAATGTAAATGCCACAAAGTGGTCACCCATCCGACGACCAGCCATAGTGAAAGTTGCGTACCTCAGTGATCGTTTACCGAACACTGAGACCGCGGGGCCACGATCGCTTCTATTATTATAATTAATTCAACATTCCCGAAATTGTGGGCATTTTAAGTGAAACTAAATCGGAATATTATAAACATAGTAATTGAAACGGTAACCATCGCGGCATTTTGTAGAAACATCTTACACATTTAGTGTTTGTGATATGTTAATATATTTTTTATGAATATATATATATATATATATATATATATATATGTCGGAGTAAGGGTTTAGTTGCTTAGGCAACACAATAATCTAGTAATGTGATTGGTCGAAAGCGTATTTGTACTAAAGTTAATAGTTTGTTTTAGATATCATAATATTCACAAGAAATATTTTGTGAAATCTTCATTTAATTAGAATTGATTTATCGACTACTAATATTGTGTAAAACCCCTCTCTAAAATTAACGGCTTGAAAAGAACATGATGAGGAATGAAACATATAATATTCCTAATTAAGTTATAGCGGTTTCTTAATATTGAAAGGTTTATGTTAATTTCTAACTCTATTTTATTAGATTTATCACACATTTATATCGCGTAAATACTTTGTGTTTACATTAAACAGTCTTTAACATGTCACACACAACATGTTGCTGTATCTATGTTCATTCTCCGACATAAATATTTAGAAATAGCTTGCGCTGTAAATTCATAAGGATCATATTTGAATGATATTACATTATATTACAGTACACACATAGTACCAATTACAACAGGGTATCACCTGACTCGCTTCATTTGTAGCGACCCCAGAATGGTGGCTGAGAAGTTGGCGGGCGCCGTACTCTCCTTTACGTCGCCGTCTCCTTGTCGCGCCGTTCTCCGTTCTGGATGAAAACGGTCTGACAGAAGGAGTCCACAGCCCTCCACCCCTCGTCACTCACCAGCATTGCCGCGATCAATGCTGGCGTAGAAAAATCTCGTGGTTTTTATTCATATGAAGTCGTACAAAAATTGGGGAAATGAAGTCGATCCGAGCGGTGCCCCCTGCGCGACGTTTTTACGACGTCAGTGTCGGGTTTTAAAAACTTTTCCTTGTTTGAAGGAAGGCTGGCCAAATAAGGCAAACCCTCCGGCCAACCAGTCCACGGCGTACCCTCCTGCAGCCATCAGTCGGGTCTTTGTCAATCGCCTATTGGTTACGAAACACGAGAGACTGACTAGTCATCTCTCACCCACAGAGGCACTTGCCTGCTAGTCTCCGCGTTAGTAGTAGTCCAACCCGCACTTGGGCAGGTTTATCAGTCGTGCTAACCCAGCATTGGTAAAACCGTCCATTCTCCAATGCGTTCATCCACTGTACTCTCTATTCTGAGAATACTTAAAAAAACATTCCCCTGGCCGGGTATTGGCCGTAAGTGGCAACGTCTCCCCGCATTGAGAAGGGGCATTGCCACTTTCGTTTCCGGGGTGCACCACCCGGATGTTCCCAACCCCACCTGTCTGTCTACCTATTTGTTCCGTTAACCTCCATAACTACTTGATCGATTGAATTAGAAGTAACACAATTTTCAAACAGGGCACTTATTTCAAATTGTCACGGGAATGAAATGGCGTTTTTTTGTAAGTTTAGAATAAGTGCTTCAAATGTTTAAACTAGCCGTAATAGACTTATTCCTACAAAGAAACCTTCATATATTATTAAATATGAAACTTTCATATAATTATTTTAATTAATTTGATCCCTTTGTAGCTAGTGTGTCATTGGTAAGAAGGTGCTTAAGCCTTGATTTTTTCAAATAGTGCTATATAGTTATGTCACTGAATCTTTTTGTTTATATAGATAATGCATATTTGATTATAGGTGTAAAATGCATAGATAGTTTATGTAAAGTAACTTGTAAAGTTTACACACAGGTTACACAAGTTAGATTTAACTTGTGTAACCTGTGTGTAAACTTTTGTATGGATAACGTGTATCTATTTAGTTACCTATAATTTTGCCTTGTGTGATCTATGTGTAACTGTAATAACGAGGTTTTCTTTTTCTTTTTAACATGTTTAACAATATAAAGCTCACATTTTTGTACCTAATTAGTCTGCAACTATAAGCGAGGACTTGTAAATGGCTTTTAGATAGCTAAACATAATAACTATTCAGTTATGTGCAGCTGTAAGTCTTCCATGCATTAAATAATTAAATAAATTAAATAAATAAATAAATTAATTAACGATGACTTGCTTATATGTCGTATAATTTCTAATCCGATCGTATCAGTGGTTTGAAATAGGTCAAGTGTGAACTTATCTGACAATACGGCTTGAAGCCGACGCGCCGCATTGGCACATCATAAAAGCAGTATCGCAGCAATAAACGTACACTATCGGTTACAATGACATTAAAATGATATTACGTTGTAGTTTGTTATTATTGTGCATTGTCTTATTATTTTCCCAGTTGCTTCCACTCCCTGGGTTTGAAACGTTAATTTTACTTAATTAGACTGCTTGGAGCTACTATATCTAAATGGGCAGCTAATGCTAAATCAAACTGTGGTACTTTTTTCAGAGAAGTTTCCAAAAGTATTTATCGGGAAAGTTTCATACGTGTATCTATTTTTGGGGACAGAACGTTGTTCGGGGCTTAATCTCCTGCTAGTAGCTCTTCTTTGTTGCGAAGCGCGAAGTCGCTAGCCAGCGCATCAGTCAATAAGTAAATCATAAAATATTTTATGTTTTTCTTTATTTGCCTCGGTGGCGTAGTAGTTCTCGGGTTCAAATCCCAGGTCGGACCAAATATTATGTGTGTGGCTCCACAAATGTTCATTTCGGAGTTTGGATGTTTTCTGAGCCTATTCATTACAAATAAATTAACATCTTCGACAAAATACTAATTCGACATAATGAATATTAATAGTCGCTAGTTTACGGTAATATACCACGAAAATGAATTTTTATTTTCTATTTCAATATCATTTTATAAGAGTGGCATGAAAACCACATAAAATTTTACATCTAAATCTTTGTATTGTTAGTGCTGAAATTCAATCTCCAATCAAGTATTTCTGACAAAAATAAATTTAAATGGAGGATAAAGTCTCAGGATAATGCTGGCATGAATATATTTATCGTAATTTTGTCGACAAAATTTTTTTTAAATTTTGACTACGGAATTATTCGGATACCAATCACTTTTGCAATGCTACTTTCGTATCTATGTGGGTGTACACTCTTCAAAATTTCCTTTAGCTGACCTGAACTAGAAAACAACAAAAGCAAGATAATTTTAAAATTTACTAAACATGTTTTCTGAAGTAGAAAATTTTTCGACTATATATTTTGAAATATCTCGCCAACATTCTTATTCCAGAATTCTGTTACAATTTTACAAGAGATGTACCAACTCGAATATTCCACAAACTTTTTCTGCTTCATTTAGCTCGGTTTCTTTCGTAGGGTTGTCTTACAAATAATATATGAATAATGTTATAGAAGGTGAATTATTTCGAATTTATGTAGTAGTGAACTAGCCACAATTTTTTGATTGATTATCCAAAATTATTTCGTGGTAGGTGAAACACAATCATGTCGCAAATGGACAGGGCTTTTGGGAAAGTCGAACGAATTCAAACAATAATTTATTATCTCCTATTTGGTATGAGACGTTGCTCCAATGCTAATTTTCAAATGAAACTAAACAATCTGCATCCATGGATTGTTTTTTGAAGAAGCTATAATATTCAAAAGCAAATTAAAAAGTTTCAAAAAATATACAATTGTGGCAAAAAACTTTTTTTACTTAATCACGCATAGCTCTTTTACCTTAAACTATGCTGTTCGCCCAGCATTACAAAAAAATTGTCAAGTATATGACTGTGTTTGAACAATTTTATAGGAAATTTTTATTATTATTTATTTATCTATCACGCCTTATCCCCGAAGGGGTGGCAGAGGCATACATATTGTATGTCTACTTTTCACCATGTGTATTCCTGTCCCACGTAATAGCTGGTGAGCCCATTGCCATTGTTTAGTGATTTTTTGATGTTGCTAATTAGTGCTTTTATTTATTTTAGCTTCGTTCATGATACTTCTAAATCCTACCTGGATTCGAAACCTAGGCTTTTATTTTTTTATTAATTTTGCGTTTGTTAATTTTAAAAAGATCCCCAATACATTTTCTTCAAGAGAAAAGACTGCATATATTATTTAATGTGCATATTATTAAAAGTCATGCTCGTAACGGCGAGAGAGAATTCTCAAATACAAGAGTTTGCGAGAACACTTCAGACAGATCTTCACCTAAGACTATCGGCGTCTAAGGCGGGCGAGTATCATAAAGTCTTCCTCAATTCAAATAAAACAATCAATACGACAGTTAACTAGACATCAATGTAATATATGGAATTAATGGTAATAATCTTCATTTACGTGACAGCCCTAAATATCAGACTAGAATGCTAGTGTAAGCATTTTTATTCCCAGGGGTTGTAGAAGCAGTGCACACCAGCTTACTCGCCGTACGACAAATGGTGCTACAGTTTTACACCGGCCAATACGTTTCATATATGCATATTTTACGATAGGTTTGAGTTTTAAAGCATGTTCCGCTAGATAAAATTCAAGTAAGGTATATTATGTGTAGGTATTTATCATGCGGGTTTCAAATTAATGGATATTTGAAAGAGTTTGATTTTAAAATATATGTTAACAGATTTTTGACACTAGGTACTAAGTGAGTAGTGAGTTTGTGTAGGCGAGGCTTCCAAAGAGTGCCATTAAGCCGTGTTAGGGAACTTTGTTTCAAAAATTTGTAGAATTGTACAAATCTAAAATTATAATAAAATACGTTGAGAAATTCTTTAATAGTTACAAGTGTTCGTGTTACAAATTTGGTACGTAAAGACCAAATGAAAGAATTAAGTAGATTTGTCGAAATAAGTTGTAGTAGGGATTTTGCAGTTCCCTGGCCAATCGTAGCTCGTGATAAACTGTCGGCTTTATGTTGCTGAGAAAGAGGGCTATTTCGATCGGTCTATAGAACCGTCAATACAATGCTCTGAATGCGATTGGAACAAATGGCAACTTTGATTGCATTGTGGTGCTGCGGATGTTGAGCCTTGAATATTTATTAAAATTGAAGGATTTTCGAGACTCATCAGATTGAATTGGAATTTGTTTTCGAATTATTTATTCATTTCTATATGCAAGCACTCGTAGCTCTTAAATTAGTGTTCTAAAAACCATCACTGGCTACTCAGTGATGATTTTCAGAACACTGATTTAGCTACCTCTTGAGTTTGTGGTTTGGCTACCTCGTGAATTTGACATGCCACATAGAGATTTAAAAATATCTTGCCAAGCGGCAGAATTGTAGCTGATATTTCGGCTTATTAATACATAAGTGGAGTGGAGTGGCTTGGAGTGGAGTGGAGCGGAGTAGAGCAGAGCAGAGTAGAATAAAGGAAAACAAATTAAAACGGTTCGGGTAATTCAGTGGCTAGAATATTGCCCTGTTTAGGCAAAGGTCACTGATTCAATCCCCGTCTCTTAGCATATATTTAAAATTATATATGAAAAACATACATTTAAAATGTATGCAAAATAATATAAAATAATGTAAAAGTAGACGCTCATTTAGAATTTTTTTTTCAATATTCCACCTCTAAGGGAGTAAAATAAGGATATAAACGGTTGTATGAAAGCTCGTAATTTTTTGAATTAAAAATAAATTATCACGTGTTTCAGGATTATCCAAAATTATACTCTTAACTAATTAGGTCCAAAGAATGGGGATTGCAACGGAAGTTATATAATAAGCGAAGCGGCGGGCACTATCTAAATTTTACCTCTAAGGGGGTAAGTATTTATGAAAAATTCTTTATTTTTAAAGTTAGTTACACATAATTTCGTATACCTGTTTCAGATTAAAAACATATAAACACGTGTTTCATGATTTACCAGAATGTCACGAGCAAAGCCCAGCCCCCCAGGACAGCTAGTACATTTATAAATTACTAGTTGATGTCCGTGACTTCGTAAGCGTTAAGTATCTGCTTGTAAAATTATATCAAATAAATTCCGCCATTTGAAAAGTGTCATTAAAATCTGTGTCAATAAGTACATTTCTCTTTGCTATTCTGATGCCTGTTCGAGGATTATGCGCAAGGTGTTGATCTGGTCCGTACACGATCTATTGGGTCGGAAGCCAGCTTGCTCTTTGCGAAGAAGGGGTTCGACGGCCCTCGACAATCTTTCAAGAATAATATTGCAGAGCACCTTAGAAGGTATCAAAAGCAAGGTAATACCTCTCCAATTGCCACATTAACTGAGGTCTACTTTCTTGGGTACGTTGATGAGAAGGTCTTTGTTCCAGTCGTAAAGTAACTCTTCGGCTGACCAGATGTTCCGCAAAAGGGGCGTCAGCCTGTTCGCAGCGGTAAAGATATCTACTTTCAGCATTTTTACTGTGATGTGGTCCACTCCTGGGGCTTTTCCGTTCTTCAGTGAATGAATGGCTCCCCCTACAGAAGAGGAAGTAGTCCTCTTCTGTAGGGGGAGCTACGTCAATGTCAAGCTTTTGTGCGGGCAAGCTGGCAGCAGTTGTAGCCGTAGTCACGGGGTCGTTCGAGACTCGAAAGATCTCCCCAAAGTGCTCCCACCAGCGCTGAAGCTGTCCCTCCGATGTCACATTATTGTGAAAATTATTGTGAAAAACCCTTAAAAGGTAAGAGCTTATGCTCTTACCTTTTAAAGATTTTTTCTTCCTCTGGTACCGATTCCCGGCCAAGGTTTTTGTCGCCTTATACATCTCCCTGAGATTGCCGGAGTTGGCAGCGCGTTGGGCGCAATCCGCAACGCCATCAGCCCATACTCGCCGGTCATGAAGGTACTGCGGTATATTTATTTGCGAATCTGTTTATATCGCAGCCTCAGCTCATCATGCGCTGCCACATCGCTGGTTGCCAGTAGTTGTAGATGGAGCTCGCGCCTTTCTTCAATAAGGTTCCAGGTTCTGTGTGACAACCAGTCTTCACGTGAGTATATTTTGTATCCTAGAACAAAATGGAGCTGGTCTCTGTGTAGGCCATTTTGATGTGATTCCACTCCGTGTCGACAGTAGCAGTGGAGTCCGTTTCGAGATCCGAAAAGCGATTTAATACACCACTAGAGAAATAATAATCATAAACTTTTAAATCGTCTTTTTAGTTCTTATAGGATTACTATAAATTGTCTAATAAAAAAAGAAATATCTTGTCTAAATTATTATTACGTCTCCTCTTTCAAATACTAGAACCTTAGTTTTACTTGCATTCAAGCGGAGACCCTTACTTTCACACCCCTCTTTCATCTTAGTGACTAATGCCTGTAGGTCGGCTTCTGATGAGGCCATGAGCACCGCATCATCAGCGTACAGCAGTCAGTTCATACTCGCGCAGGCCAATTATAAATCGTATGCAAACATTTTGGAGATGGCGACGATGATCGGCGAGAACTGTAGTAACTGGCATCTGCGTAATCAAGGATTAGAAGAAGCAAGGACTTTGCAAGCGCAATTTTGTAGTAATAGGAAACTTTATAATCTTTTAATATATTCAGCGAAGGAAAATATCTTCCTACCCAACTCCTGTATTTCTGAACCCTATGATAAATTGGAATCAATGATTATACCAAAATTTTTTACCTTATCACTAAATCAAACGGTGGAACTTGCGACCAATCTTGCCGTAGTGCTAGGACTGCCTATTACAATGATATGTGTTTTAGATGGATTGACTTGTAATCCATATGATCTACTTCATGACGTTATTCTAGACAAATCCATATGAAAGTATCTATGGGTGCCTGTGTCTAAATTTGGAGATCGCCTTCATAAAGGGGGTAGGAAGAATGTAGTTGTTTTGAGATAGAGTTTATAAAAATTGCGAAAGGAGGGAAGAGAGCACTCCACCCTGGGGCACACCGACACTTGTACTGCACCAGCTAGAAACGTTATCCTCAAAATATATGCATTGACGGCGGCCACACAGGTAACAACGAATTACTTTAAATATCCACCACTTGGAACAAACAACATTTATCAATGCTTACTACAAAAAAAAACCTTGTTTGGAGTATTTTAATTTATGTGCTATAAGGTGGATTTCGATATTTTTTTGTAAATGGTTAAATTTATTTGGTCGGGGCATCAAGGCGGCTTTGTAAGTCTCTGCCGGTTTTGGTGAGGGGCCATGCCAGACTACCCTCTAAACGTATTCCGCCTTATCTTGAGTTGAGTCACTGTGACTAGGCAAATGGGTGCCCCGAGATGAAAGCCTCCTCAAGGAACCAAATAAGGCCTCAACCCCAAGCACCAGTAAGACATATTTATTTTCTTGCCTTGCTTTGCTCTAGAGGACCGTTCTGAAAACAGAATTCTGAAACTAAAAATTGTGTAAATATTCGGGTGCTGAAGTACATATATCACGGCCAAAGCCTCGGAGCATAAACTAATAAACAATCTAATATATAAAATTCTCGTGTCGCGGTGTTTGTGGTTAAACTCCTCCGAAACGGCTTGACCGATTCTCATGAAATTTTGTGTGCATATCGGGTAGGTCTGAGAATCGGTCAACATCTATTTTTTATTCCCATATTCCCACGGGAACGGGAAGTTCGAAGTATGTCACGAGCGAAGCCGGGTGGGTCAGCTAGTATAATATATAAAGCTAATTAGAATTGTCTTTAGTGTAGACAATACAATGAGTCATAGTATTAACTTTGTATACGTGATGTTTACACGTCACTACAACGTATCTACTTTGGCAAACATTCATTGTGCGGCTTTGATTGCATGTATTGTGTGTATTACTAATTGTAATTGTAATGTAAAGATTTGCTTAACAATGTTTGTTAAGAAATTGAATTAGAAATGGAAAAGGAAATCTGGGTCAAAAAATTTATACCGAACACCTGCGTACATTTATAAAAGTGTAATCTTGTTATATGGGTATTTGTTTCGGCTTGTTTTATTCCATTTACTGCTGTTCTAATGTGTTTAGTTAAGTTTCATTTAGTACCGTTTTGATCTGTGTCTTTTCTTTCAGTTTCGTCCTTAAAAATTGATGTCAGTCAGTGTTTTATGCACATTATGGCATGAAATTACAATGTCCCATTTATCATTTGGCCTACTTAATCGAAAAAAATTTATTAGCCTTTTAGACATTTACAATAACAGAGATAAAACTCTTAGTCCGGACCCTAATAAAGACTTTTTTCTATCACGAATGTGATTCTAATTTGCATATCAAATCTATATAATTGGAATACAAATATATTATTTGTGTAAACAGCTATATCAGTACAAGATAGTAATTAAAAAAATCTAATTATTGTTCGGAAACAACGATTTACATAACTTTTATTACTTCGGAAGCCTTAATATTACAAAGAGCATGTTTTTCGCTACTTTGGATCAGGATAACACCATTAATCATTCTTGTTTTTGTCCAATTAGGTAGCTTTGGAGTTCTAAATATTCTTATAATTTATTTACAAATTGAAATACTGCAATTAGTCAGTTACTTTAAATTATTAGTAAATACAGATGTTAACATCTGAATTTATAGACCAGGGGTGGCTTTCATAAATGTTACTGGCTACAACACCGGTGCTTAATGTGCTCGTAACTTAAACCGTTTATTAGTGGTATCCTGAAATTATTAGGGTCGACGTACCTTTTTTATTACGAGTATGAACAGTGATTTTGAAGTAGCTTTATGCTTCAAAATTGCTGTGTTAAAATGTGTTTCTATAGTAACTAGAAAACAGTTCTCGCTTAGAATTCTTATTTTATTAGATTTAATTTTACAAAAAATTTATACCTTCACTCGCCCGATTGGATTGCTCATTGTGATAATTATATTGAAGAGCGCAAGTTTTTAATTAAGTGTAACTCTTTGTTTCATTATTGCTCATCACATGAATTCAGAAATTCATGACCACGATGTTCAAAGGATTGAAAGTTACTTAACACAGCTGAAAAATCCCAATAGTGGCCCTCAAGTTGACATCGTACCAATCAATATGCCTCATCACACTTCGTAAGAAAATTCTGGAGTTGTATGGGAGGTAAACATAAATGGTAAAGTATGTTAAGTTTCTGTAGTACGTCAGAGGAAAGATTTGCTATTTGGCTTGGTTTGCGTTGCAATGTTTATCGAAAAAGAGAAGACGGGCTTACGTGGAAGAGCTTTATCAGAACATTCACCATAGTAGATTCGGCAAAAACTTGCCAAGAAGTCACTAGCCTGCGATTAGCCAACTGCACGAGGATTTTGGTGTTTTCAGGACTAAGCGACCGATACTCTACTGCACTACGCTCAAAATTAAAAAAAATACCCTTACCATTCCAAATATACAAGCAGTATTCCACGGCGAAATAAATATAAGTCTTGTATAACAGACATGAAAAAACGTCCTACATTATTAAGGACTTCTCTAAGCTTAAAAGAGCCTAATGTAGCCCTCAATGTAGTATGTATTGCTGAAATTACGAAAAATGACAATATTGAGAATGTTCAGGTTGTCCTGTAGCAGCATTGAGGACTACTGAAGAGTGTGTAGAAGAAGGAAAAGAAGTTTCAAAATGTTAATACACACGCCTGTATTTAAAAACTGCATATTTGGGTGGCTCACATGATTTGTTAAAATTTTAAAGTATCGCCATGAAGGTTCCTAATATGTTTTTTCATGAATATTTTCTTATTGGTAAAACCGGAAAATATATCGCCGTGTAAGAAACATTTAGTTGTACGCGACCATTCTAATTCTCTTGGGTACTCCATATCGTAAAAGCAACTCACATTTACGACGACCGTCTTATAATTTTCAAACATAAAAGTTTCATCTCGTAAAACTGAAAATAGTTCTACTACTAGTTGTTACTTACGGTTTCATTCGCAAAAAGAATAAAAGGGGTGCGAAGTCAGGGAACCTCCACGTTGGCGGTCCAGTTTCTTATCCCCCCCGGGGACGCCCTGGCGGGAGTGGAAAATGGGCTAAGCTGGTGCACCCTGGAGCATCGGCTAATGGTAGCAGTCTTCAGTACTGTCTCTGTTAACCAATGTACCTATATCCCGACAGTCCACCCCATGACGTGGGGGTCGCGGTGTGGCAGGCCTGCACGGCCTGCGCAGTGGTGAAAGCTCCCGGCCTGGCCGGTAGTAGCGCTTCGGTTTTTCGTATTCGTTGTCGTAGCTCCCGGCCACTGCCGGTAGAAGCGAGGCAACAGTGCTTGGCCGCCGTCGCCTCGTTCATTAGCGAGGTGAGGGCGGCAAAACGCGAGGCTTTGCGGGTGCGGGAGCGTACGGGACGCGCCCCCGAATAGTGTCTGGCCGTAGGTGGATGGTCGGGGGGCCCCGCCCAACTGTTCACATGGTGACGGGCACCCTCCCCGTGTTCCGGTGGGTGCCCATTTAGCGCATGCCCGTACCTGCCGCTCTCTATCTGCTCTGCTTACAGAGGGGTACTCGAGAGCGGTAGAGGTGCGGGCTAGGTTCTTCAGCTCCTTAGGAAGCTCCGGGGTGGTAGCACTTATGGCCCCCCGAGACGGACCCCTCCATCCTGGGGTGCCCCTTGCCGGCTCGTAGTGATTTAACCTCAGGCCTACCCTGCGAGCCGGTTAAGGGTGTGAGGCGGAACACCGCGGGGTTTAGTGGTTAGGGCGGCTCCCAAAGGACCGGGAGTCCCACACACCATCCCTGCTGAGTCAGACCCTGAGCAGCCGGGATGACGCTGCGTAACAGCAGTCCCCGCGATAAAAAAAAAACAAAAAAAAAATCTTTATATAATGTGGTCACCACCATTCGTGGGACAAAATGCACACTTGAAATGTGAAATGTGGGCGTATAACATGCCCTTCTAGGATAAAGGCGTGACTGATATTACGTACTATAGAAATTTAAATGATTTTGCAATGGTCACATTAGTGTGTAAATACAAACATAGATAAAAGAATAACTGAATTTCTAGAACTAACGATTCTGTATATTGCACCTTTCTCAAATGAAAACTTTCATCCGTTTCAACATACTAAACCTAAGCTGTCTCCTTAACTAATTTCATCACGATCCATTCAGCCGTTTAATAGGAACAAACAAACAGAGATCCTTTTTAACATACAATTTTAGTTTTGAAAATTTGTTATGACTATTTGCTTATTATTAGCTTGTAGAAGCACACAATAAAAGATAACTAGCCAAATCATATAGCTTGCGCTCCTAATCTTTGAAAATTTTAATAAGGGATAATTTTTATTTAAAAATAGCGGACGCCCCGTGGTTTCGCCCGCTTAGTCAACGTTCCCGTTAAAATAAGACGATATAAACTAGCTTACATTACTCCTATTCTCCAGATAAAGTTCCTAAATGATCGGTCCAGCCGTTTTTGAGATTAACCTGAAGTTTCCTAGACAGATGATAATTTCAAAATTTGTAGTTTTTAATAAGAGTAGTATATACACTTTTTTCATGTGTATTAAGAAAAAAATACAGACAAAACCTTCAATTTTAATTACCTGTATACTCGTATAACGAGATAACGATAACGTTGTAGGCTCCCCTACTGATCATCCGAGCGTCTGTCCCAGTTGCGTCTCGCGACGCCCGGGGTCTGCTTTCCTACATTTTCTCCTCCACTTCGCACGGTCGTCGGCATCCCCTGTAGTGAGACCATTGGCACGCATGTCATCCCTTACGACGTCAAGCCAGCACTTTTTGGGTCTTCCTATCTTACCGGGACCAGGCGGGGCTGACATGGCCAGACATTTGTTACCTACGTAGCCTGGCGGTTGCCGCAAGACGTGACCATACCAACGAAGGCGACACTCTTGCAACTTATATGCAATGTTACGGACGTGAAGGCTGCCGCGGATGCAAGAGTTCGTCACGCGGTCCATTCGCGTGACTCCACACATCCACCGCAGCATCTTCATTTCCGTGACACGCAGCTCCTGCTAGTGTCGCTCCAATATCGGCCACGTCTCACTGCCATGTAAAAGGTCTAATAATGGTTTTGTAGATCTGTCCCTTCAACCGGATCGGCATTTTAGGGTCACAAATGACACCGGTCATCTCCCGCCATTTGGCCCACGCGGCAGCAATGCGTGACTTGACATCGCAATCGATGTCACTGGACGTGTGAAAAACAGATCCCAGGTATTTAACCTGGTCCGTGCGCTCGACCAAATCACCGCCTATGCGGACGGATGTGGGATCTGTCAAGTTTAGTGCCAAGTACTCGTTCTTCGCCACATTTAGTTTCAGACCGCCGTTCTCAAGCGTCTCCTTCCACGCCTTTACACGTCGCATCAATCTGCGCCTGTCCGCGTCTGCCAGCGCAATATCGTCAGCATACATGAGCAACCATGGAGGCTACCCTACTCACTTCACTTTAATTTCCACACTTCATTAAGATTGAAAGTATAGATACGACAGAAGTCATAATATCGCTCTTGTAAATTTTTGTCCTCTTCACCTAGTTCAGCCCTGTGCGCCTATTGTTTTGAAGGTCAAGGCTTTTAACCATTCAGGTAATATTGCTAATGGCGAGACATACTCGTAGAATTACTACTTATTGTTCTCGTGTCATTATCACTAAAATATTACGATCATTAAAATAATACACCTATCTAAATTTGATATAAAATACTTACTGGTAATTACAAAGATTTATACCAGTAAGGTGTGAAACAAGCATTACCTACATCACCAGCAATAAAAATCATAATAATTTTCAGAAAATTCTATTAGTAGTTCAGGTGGCTAGAACATTGCCCTGGTTACGCAAAGGTCATGAGTTCAATCCCCGTGTCAATTCGAATTGTCTTTTTCCACTTTATTAAAAATTTATGAGAAACTAGCTGACTTACCCGGCTTCGTCCGTGACATTCTTCCAACCCCGTGGCACCCATTTAATCCCGTAGCTTATGAGTTTCCCCGATTTGTTGACATTTATGATTACTGCTCCGTTCTCCTGTGTAGTGGCGTGATGATATATAGCTTAGAACCTTCCTTAATAAATGGGCTATTCAATACAAAAATAATTTTTCAAATCGGTCCAGCCGTTTACGCATGATGCCGTGACCAAGGGAAATAGGGATTCATTTAGATTTAGCAAAATAAGTGCTTTAAAAAAAATATCCAAGCTCTGTTGTGTTCTTTTATCCCACTTGACTGAAAACTGCATAAAATATTTCACGTCCACATCGTTTTGCATAGATTTGAAGGAAAAAACCGATCTGGTGAAACACTTCAAACTGAGGAATAATTTAATACGACTCATCTAGTTAAAATAGTAAAATTAGCATTTGTCAAATTCTAAATTTTGCTGTGCGATACTATACCAGTGGTAGACCTCAAAGATACATATCGCGTGTTTAAGGCTAGGTTATTAATGTGATTATGTACACCTATACTTATGTATATACTAGTAGCTGCCATCTTTTAACTGCTATAATACATAATTATATTCTGCCCTATTAATTAAACTGAATCCTCCAATACATTACTTAGATATCTACTATAACCTATATTCTTTGTCTCGACTTTTTTTAATAAGTTTTTTATGCCACTTAGGTTGCAGACAAGCATTCGGCCCTCCTGATGGAAAGTGATCACCGTAGCCTATGGACTACAGTAGTGTAAAAACCTTCTTAGACCCCATTTGAAGAATCCCATACTGTAGTCGTTCGGGAAAATCCAGACAGGGAGTTCATTCAACAAAAGCGCGAAATAAAGCCCCTATCGGACCTAACCGTAGTCGAACGCTCTGGATGCAAAGTGTCAGGGTGAACACCCTGTCGATGGCGAGCGGAGCAATGATAAAAAGTAGCCGTGAGCTTCATGTCAAACAATTCCTCAGAGCATAGACCGTTGAACATGCGATAGAACACGCATAAGGAGGCGAAGTCTCTCCTGTCGCGGAGGGCATCGACACCGCCTACTAGGATTTAGGATCATTGACAATCCTCATAGCATGCATTCTACCGAGGCGAAAGGTCGAAGCTGATATTCAGGTTCATTAGCCCAAAGGTGACAGCATCTGTGACTTGCGAATTACAGAGAAGCAGTGTTTGCTCCTCAGTAAAGTACTGCCGCGCCCTGTTGAGCACTCCGAGCTTATTGGACGCCAGCTTCACCTTATCCTCTAAATGACTACGATTATGGACGTCACACATCTCAACACCATAGACCTCAATACTATTAGAGATGTAGAGAGGTGTGCCCTAGAATTGCAGTGCTACAGTAAACGGGGCTCTTTCAGCGGTAAATGAACAAACTTGAAAAATCTCAAAACTATTTTTTTTCTGGCATTTCTGCCAGAGGCCACTTCTATTCAATGTTTTTTATTTTTTTGAATCTTAAATAGAAGATGCATATTGTATTGTAGGTATTTTCAAAAATATCCGCCCTAGTTAACTAACTTTGTCTACAGTTAAGTAACTTTGTCTACAGTTAGGTTATGTAATTCTGACAGGATTAAAGGCGTGAACTGTAAATTTGGTTGTTACATGCGTCGTACAAAATTAAATTACAAAATGAAAAAAATATTTATAAGGTTGGTTGGACTGACGGCGTTGGTGTAGAAATAGGAGTCTATGTGGCAGTGGAAGTTGGCGCACGTAATCGTAATTCACGGGAAATATTTACTACCTCATTAGAATCAGTATCAGAAGATAGGATCAAAATGAAGTTAATTGGTTTTTTAACGAACGAAGTATGCTTGTATGACAGTTTGATTTTTTTTAAAAATTGAATATTTCCTGGTCTATAACTTTTCGAATATTTCAGAATTATTACATGCATAGTAAACACCATGAAAATTAATATTTTCATATATTTTAACCGTACAATCTTAAGCTTGAAATATATGGTAGAAAATCTGAGTTTCTCCTTAAGATAAGCTCCCTGCTAATGAATAATGAAACAGGTCCAAGAAATGGATGTAATATAGTGACTTTTACATTTGTGGATGTTAGAGTGAACTATTATCAGCATTCATCATTATCAATCATCCAAATTTATATTTATTCTGTGATAAAGTTCAAATACTGCGCCTCTTAAGCAACAAATGTAACGAGCAACCAGACTCATGTTATCCAGGTCCTATGGAGGTGAAATAAGAAACTGGAAACTTAATTAATTCTATAACTCAGACAACTAGATTAGTAATATCTATTTATTATTTAACATTAATCTTAGTTAAAAAAAAACAATTAAAACTATATCTAAATAAAAAAAAAAACTACCTAACCTATTTATTATAATTTAGACTGGGTCCCCTCGGTAGGGTACCCATGACGCAGGCAGCATTCCCACGCTGAATAGCTATGGAAAGCCTTTGCGCGAGAAAACTACCTGCACGAGGATCGCCAGTTTCTTCCCTCAGACGCTTACTTAAAGCCGTAAAAAGACCATGTGCGCCGCGACCCCATGGACCTAGTGTCTCGACACCAAATGGAATGAATTCATATTGGGTACCGAGACAACTGTACTTGCCAACCTTCAGCCGCTCGCGAAGATTTGCCGCAGCGCTTGCTTTTTTGCTAGTAGCCGGGAGATAGGACGTTGCAAGAGTATCGGTGCAAGTGGCATCCCATACTAGTGCACGTCCCATTCTCCAGGGTACTAAAGACATCCCGTCGGGTCGCTTACCATCATCTCGTATAATTTGCGGTTCTAAGACCGCGGGGACATTTATACTGACAAGGGCTCGTCTCAGGATATCATTTAGTGCAGCGTGACGGGAGTGACGGCCAGCGGCAAAAGAACAGGCAAGCCCATGATGTCCGAGGTGGCTCACATAAGCTCCGCACGATACACAAGAGTGTTCAATGCACACATCAGCACCCAACCGGAGACAAACTGCTATGCGGAGTGTAGTGGGATCAATGAAGGTGCCAGTGTTCGGAGAAGGAAAGGCGTGAAGCCATTGCCCAGACTCTGATCGAGATACAGCTAAAAGCCTTGCTCGATTAGTACCGGAAGAGTTTTCAATAAGAGTATTGAGAAAAGCAGAAGAAGCTATTGTGTCCCAGGCCCTTTGCTTTTTGAGCGTCGGGGGTAAATTTGGACTTGGTCCAGCTAGCCAAGCATTCAAAGCTTCGTCCAGACTCGCAATCTCACAGTTTGAGGCTGTAGGAGCCTTTAAGACTTTACCTATGAGGCCACGAGTGCTGAAAATCGAAGACAGGAATGCTGGTAAAGCTATACTAGAAATTTTTCGGGTCCCCAAACCACCGAACCTTATAGGTAAGGAAGCTTGGGACCATGCTTGCTCATTGAGATGAATATTCAGAATAGTTTCAATTTGGGATTTTAAAACATTTTCAATGGGTAACAACAGATTAGGAAATTTCCAAATAGGGCAGCAACGGAGCAAGTAAGTAAATTTGGGCACAAATAAGCAGAATTTAAGGATAAACAAAGCGCAGTGACTACTAATTTTGACAATGCGGTCTGAATATTGATTGAATTTTGTTACCAACTCTCCTAAGAGATGAGGAATGGCGTCATCGAAAATGGGAGATCCCAGGAGATATAGGCTGTTCTTAGATAAGAGTTTAATATTTGGGCAAACTTGGTTAAAATTTTGATGAATTTGAGAAACTAAGGATGTGTTGATTTTGTCTGAAATAAATAATTCACATTTATTAAAATTTAAATGCAAACCAATAGTGTTAAATTTGTCTATTATTAAAGTTAAATCTGCAAGAACAGTCTGTGAATCACCACCTAAGGTCCCATCATCGAGATACCAAATATTTAATTTTGAATTTAAATTATGAATTATAGAATTTATAACCAAACTAAATATAGCTGGACCAAGGGGATCACCTTGCTGACAACCCACGGCTGAAAGGATTTCGTTACTCTTGTGAATTAATTTAGAAGGGCAGTGGTAACACTGAAGTAAGAAATTATAGATTTCAGGAACATGTAAATTAATTTTATTTAGCAAGGCGTCCCGATTAACCGAATTAAAGGCATTTTTAACGTCTAATTTTAAAAGAACCTCGCATTCATCGGTCTGTGCAAAGGTGCGAACAGCATGAACTGCCGCTTCACAGCCTCCGCGGGTGCCAAAGCCAACCTGAACGGGTTCAAAGAGGGTCTGCAACTTGGAGCGAGATAGTCGGACACAACCTTTGGCAGCTAAATGACGAAAGGTAGAACCCACCGCTATAGGGCGCACACCACCATCTTTTTTTGTGAGGGCTATTAGATTGGCTCCATATAAGACAGCAGTTACGTCTTGACAGACATCTCCCAGCAGCATAAGGTTTACCAATTTAGTGAGGGCAACAACGAGACGTTCGCCAGCAATACCAGTGCCATGGCATGTAAGGTCTATAAGGTGCTGCGGAGAGATGCCATCTAAACCGGAAGCAGACCCTTTAGGAAATGATGCAAGAGCTGCTACAATGTCTTTTTGCGAAGCCTGGATACAAGTCTGAGGATCAGAAGGTGGGTCAACAAAAAGTGGAGTGGAAGGGCCTGGTGGATGCTTGGACCTCAGTGCAGCTATGGTCTCCGGTGTATCAGGTGCTAATGTATCATTACAGAATAAAAGCCGCGTAGCACCTTTGAGATCGCCATCGTAAATTTTCTCTTCAATTTTTCGTGTAATGTTAAAAAGTTGTCCTCGTGATTTGGGAGCTGGAGCGGAAGAGAGCAAAGGATTATTTGCAACATTATTTTTAATTTTTTGCGTTAATGAAATGTTATTGGTGGAATCATTTACCACATGTAGATTTGAGTATGAGAAAGTGAGCAAATTATGCCAGGATGGAGTATCATTAAATTTAATACATTTGGAGATTGTGTTGGTTAAAGCCTCAGCAACCGAACATCTAGCTCCACGCGGTATCCTTTTTATTAATGGGGTAGACTGTTTAAGCTGACTGAGGAGAGTGTGTAAGCTAATAGGATAATGTGATACAGTTGGTTGTTGCGATACAAAGCCTGTGTTTGAAGATGAAATGGATTGTGAATGTAATATACGAACCTGATGAGTACGTGACTGGTGGATATGTAAGCCTCTGAGCGAAGAAAATGTTTTGTCACAGACAATGCATGAGTTCATCCGAGTAGGTATATACAACATACACTAAATAAAAATACTTAAATTAGCAAAAAAAATGCACCACAATCACAAAGAACACTAAAAATAAAATGACATAAGGCTCCTGTCAAACTTCAGAATGGCTTCTTGCGCCCCCCGCATGCGCTAGTAAATTTTCTTTACGACGCAGCGACGCGACGTTTAATCCGTAAAAATATGTGAGTCGTACTCTGTCTAAGATGTAAGTACAATCGTTGTAGGTCTTTGTAGGTACTTGGTTGTTTCTTGTCAAATAGCCGTAGCTATCCAGCGTTTCACGTCTATACAAACACGTCTACACAACATTTTTTAGTTATTTCTTTTATCATATCTGATTTAAATAACTAATTCGACACTGTCGTAGAACACAGACGGATTTGACAAATTGATATAAATACAATTCAATTTATTATTCGAGCTTTTAACGAGCGAATAAAATTTTATCACTCCGTCACGCCGACATTTTTTTTTTTTTACAACTAGATTAAGCTATGCTAAAAGTAATTAGATTGAAAACTAAATCTAGCTCTAGTGAAGAGAAACGCACAAGAACATGAAAACTGATACATTTAAAATCTTGCTAGGTATTTAATAAATATTACTATTACTTAAAAACGAGCAGTTAGCTTTTATGGGTTGATATCCGTGTCATGTCAAACATGTAAAAAAAAAATGAAAAGGATTGTAACAGGTATGTGAAATATAAAAAAATACAAAGTAAAGAAAAAAAGGCTTTTTTTTCTGACAGTTCCGTACTCGTCGTTTCCAATCTCGTCGGTGTCACGACTGTGGTGATATGTGTGGAGACGTTCCTCCGACATTAAGGTCCGTATTCCAGAACGTTTATCAACACTCAAGAAACACTTGAGAGTAGATTTTATAGGGCAAAATCTAGTCTCAAGCGTCGATCGAGTATTGAGAAACGTTCTGGAATACGGGCCTAAGAGAGAATCGTGGTCGAAAGACCAAACAAGGTCATCACGCCTGGCGAACCGCGGCCCAACACTTGATGTTAAACTTAGAACTGTTATAGCGCGATGCCGGATTCTTAGTATTGATGTAGTTTGATGACTTTTTGCTATGTGGCACTGTGTGCCTCAGTGGCCAAAGTTTGCCGGGAACCTTGGAACACCTTTCCAAAGAATTACCTGGGGTGCCTAGCGCTAGACATATAAGTAGGAACTTTGTAGTTTTAGTCGGTACGAGACTGGCATAACATTCGTAGGGATTTATAAACGCTAAAAAAGAAACAAATTTTAGCTACAATTTGTGGGGAGCTTTGTTTATCTTCTCTTTCAAAACGGACAATTTTGATATAAACGAAATTGATATATAAAATTCTTATCGTATATTTAACTATTTTTCCCCTTTCGAAATAAGGTAGTAGTAGGTACAAAGATTGTATTTTCTCTTCAAAAGAGCTGTGACCACAAAACGGATCATCGAGAATCCAATTTGATAGAAAAATATTTGATCAACGTGACCAAATTCCCTGTGTTCAAAGAATTGAAGCTCTGAGCTGAAAAATCTTTCCGCCTTTGTATCCTGCTAAGAACAAAGGTGCCTCTCTGTTATAGCCATGTCTCACCCTTATATATACGTAAGTAAAATCACATATACAACTTGATAAATTTTGATGTAGGTTTTATTTTACTAAAACTAACTAACTATCTTCACGCTGTATCCCTGACGGAGTAGTCAGAGAGGACAGATCGCCAGGCTTCGCGATCTATGCATACTTTTTCGCTTCTTCGAGATTCATCAATTCATTTTTTTATTCATTGTTTTATTTTACAAACATACATATTCCAAACCCTTTATTCCCGAAGGCTATATATATATATTATATACTACGCGCCCACATTTTACCGTATGCATTTTATTTTAATCACAAAATAGTTAATACTTAAGGTATCATAGAGTGTAATAGGTGCAACAGGCTCTATCGAGGCTTTTGGGTCCAAGCCAGATTCGCCTGCTGCAAAATGATGGTGAAAAAATCGAATCAAAATCACCAAACCTAGTCTAGCTAGCGTTTTAGGTGAAGATCACACAGGTCAAATATGTTGCAAGAGTCTTATGTGTAGTCGTCGACTATGATAAGCTGAGTTGGTTGAGTATCTTAGACTCTAAGGGTTACATTATTTTGGTTGGATATAATGTCCAGATGTAAGACCTTCACCCTCAAGATCTCCGAGGTCCAAGTGAACTCACTTGCTAGAGTTGCAAGAGTGTCTGTAGCTACGACCACAATATAAAAATCGATGGGCCCGTATTCCCCAAACAATTGTCTGACAATGCCGCCTCATTAGTGTCGTGGGAAGAGAGGCAAACACAAAAAGTGGGTAAAGGAAGACATAATTATGCGCTTGTCCACCTAATGCTGAAGACCGTGTGAAGTAGAGGAAGAAAAGTAGGAAAGCCAACCTCCTGCTCCGAAGTAAGGGCTGCGAATGTAGACGAGATTAGCTCTGAAGGATGATGAGATCCAGAATGCTAAAGTTTTTAAGTTAAACTTTTTAAATTTGATATAACGAGAGAAAAATACAAATTATTTCAATACAATAAAGCTAAGCATAAAAATAGGAAAGATAAAAAATGCTGAAAAACTAAGTTTTCTTGTAATGTCTGGTTCTTATCGTTGTGCCCTTTGTCCTGAAGTAGGTACTCAAGTTTATTTACATAACAATGTTCAACGAGAATGCGAAGAGAAAAAGTTACCCGGGATCCTAAACTAGGCAGATAACAAAAATATTTTCAGTCATAGGGCTCGCTGAAAGTTAGAAAATAATCTTCTTTTTTATCTGCCTTTTTATACTTGTGAAAATCATCAAGTGCTGAGGAGAAAATATGGTAATCCCTTTTGCCTGAGGGAAGGAATGTTGATATATCTCTATAAAATTAAATTGATAAAAAGCTTGCGGTCCACCAGATTAATTTTAATCTTCATAACCTGAAGAAGTTTTGCAACACTTTTAATATAGCCTTAGGCATCTTTTGAAGTACCTTTTCTCTAGACATTTGGGAAAATTGTGACATGGACATTTTACGATCTCAGCATTCGTGGGTCTAAGCTCCTATTGGCACACCTTACCGTAAGCATGAGTGATTTTGTACATGCATGCGTGACTGTAGTATCTGTCAAATCGGTAAAAATGGATAGGTAAACTTACAAAATTGTAGATTTTCATTATTTTGTAATTCATCGTCATCGTTTGAATGCTCATGTTAGTTGCTCCTGAACTGCTCGCTTAGAAATTTTGGGTCCCTGTCATCATCATCATCCGAGCGTCTGTCCGGATGACGATGATGACACGAGTAAAATTAACTAGTTACATTAATGATTTTCGTGAGGGTTGTTCTTTATTACTAACTAGTTGTCGCCCGTAGCTCCACATGAAGCTTTCCCGTTCCCGTTTCGCACAGGAACTTGTTTCCGGGATAAAAAGTAGCCTATGTGTTATTCTAATGTGTAAGCTATATAATTGTAAAGTATCACTAAAAATCTATTCAGTAGATTTTGCGTGAAAGAGTATCAAACATCCATCCATACTTACAAAGTGTAAGTTTTGAAATAGCCCGACTAGTTTTAGACTTTTCCGCGAAGTGCGTCAAGTCACATCGATCAGTGTGAATTGTTGTGAGCAAGCTACTACTACATAAGAAATTTACTGTCAGCTTTTTAACTATTGACACTTTTGAGCGGTACAAGATGAGTACAAAGAAGAAAAGTATTTTCGCATTTATAATGCCCATTCCACGTAGGACAAAATTAAAAAAAACCGCATTGACATTCGTTGCGTAGTTTTATAGATCTAAGCATACATAGGGATAGACAGTGAAAAGCGACTTTGTTTTATAATATGTAGTGAAGTCGCTTTCTGCCGTCTGTCCCTATGTATGCTCAGATCTTTAAAACTACGCAACGAATGTCAATGCGGTTTTTTTTAATAGTTAAAGTGATTCATAAGGAAGGTTTTTATGTATAATTTGTTAACTTTTGTGTACATTGACTAAATTATAACGATATTTGTTGGGGATGTCGGAAAAAATAAGCCGTCTGGGAGCTTTCAACGAAAACGCTGCCTAAACCGTTTGAGGTATAACAAAATAATGTAAAGTGGAATTGTGTATCTAATACATTACATTGAGGATAACATACTAATTCCATTTTAATACTTTAAAAATCCACCAATTATAAAGCGGTAATTTAAAGGCTATTTACTCCAATACGTTATTTATCCGTATCATTTTTAATACGTTAGTTGGCTTCAGCATTTCATGAAGATTATTTTGTCCATTTACACCTTGCAAAATAGATGAATATCTTAGGAGATATAGCAAAATCAAAGTTATGCGCAAAGATATTAATTTCGTATAACCATAGTTTGGCCGGACCGTATAGGCTCAGTAGGCACATTATATAATGTACTTTGGTGCGGGCGTAGGTACCTAACTGGAGAGCGGAGAAATAATCACCTTATTTGAAAAATGTTCATACATTATTGTGAAATTAATGAACTGTGAAATGGGTGCCACGGGGTTCGAAGTATGTCACGGGCGAAGCCGCGGCGGGTTAGCCAATAATCAATAAAAAGTTTTATATTCTGTGTGTAATTATCACATAAACCATTCTCTATTACATTTATTTTCATTTATTATACAATGAAATATATATCAATATATCATTTCATTTATTATATTTTTAAAATACATGAAATCATTATTTCAATAAATAATATTTGTGCTTAATTTCCGGTCCTGGCAAAGGTGTTACTACTGAAATTCCAAAAATGACTTTATTTGAATTTTATATGAAAGTTTTTCACATTTTGCTTTTCAATAATTAAACATTTTCAGTAAATGTGATGCAAACGAAACTAAGTATGAAAAGCTAGCTTTTATACACAAACTCTAAGTCGCTTAAGCTACACTGTCGAGGAAATTCAATAAATGGAGCTCACTTTATTGCTGCGGTACTTTATACTGGGACTCGAAGCTACATACAATACTTGGAATTCAAATTGTTTTCTAAACATATTGATAAAGAATTTCAATATGCTCTATTCTTAGATAATTTTTTAAAGCAATTAGTATGCTAACTTTCACATAAATATTTTATTAAAGTAATAAAATACAACTTGGTTCGAGACGGGGATTGAACCCATGACCTTTGCCTAACCAGGGCAATGTTCTAGTCACTAAACTACCCGAACCGTACCGAAACAGGTGGAAATTCTTCACTTTATTTTAATCGTCATTTAAAGTATGTCCAGAGCTATCTATCGACTGTTCCCATTGCCATGTTAAAATGAACAGGCGTAGGTTACAGCCAGCGGCATCCTGTTGAAGTTTTTCAAACCGCCCATTAGACCTTGGCTTAACGACTGTCATGTTACTGGCAACAGGGAACAACGACTTAATTCTTTTTAATGATTTATGGAACTAGTCCTAATTTCTATAGCCACATTGCCATAACAGTCTGCTGTAATCCCGGCGCTACAGCAATAACTAATACCAGTAAAGTAATACTAAGCTTAAACTTGATGAATTCCCGGAAGAAGTTAGAGTAGGTAAGTGGTAGCAAGTGACTCGACTTCCTTCCTTTGAAAAGAAGGAGAGCAGGTAGGAAACTAAATCTACATCTGCCTCTACTGCCTCGGTGGTGCAGCAGTGGTAGTGTATGCGACTGAGGTCCCGTGTACGATTCCCGGGTCAGAGAAAATATTTGTGTTATCCATTAATGTTTGTTTTGGAGTTTGGGTGTTTTCTATGTAAAATATGTATGTATTTAGAAATATATAAGTATGTTTATTCGTTGTCTAGATCCCAAAACACAAGCTTATGTTAGCTTACTTTGAAGGGGTACGGATGACGGCGCGGTGAAAAAAAAAGTTCAAACAATATTTATTTATTTATCTTGTAGAAAACGTGAGAACTACTATAGTAGTATACATCACTTATGTAAGCTATGTTCAATACCAGTTATATATATGAATATGGTAAAATATATAGAAGAAGGTGGTTCTCGTGGTATCTTCATGAGAACCGTCTAGTAAACTCCAGATGTTATTTGTAAACTGCTTAGTAAATCATACCGCTCTTTTTGCCAAATTCTACACTCCCGAGTATGCGATGAGTAGTTTGAATATAATTATTCGGAATGAGCTATTGAACCATGACTGGTTGAGCGGGCGAGATAAATAAATTCAAAATGGACTGTACTTGCGGGGAAAGACTAAAATGAAATTTACACGCGATTGTCGACGGGAAAAGTAATGGAAAAAACAGGAATATGCACACTACCTTGCTGTTTGCTGCGAGATCCTGAGGTGGAGGCCGCCGGGGCGTCTCTGGACTTGAATTCCTGGTTTCCTTGCACGAAAACACTATTTATCCATGGAAAATACAATTATTGCGATAGTTGGTGCGAGATTATTGCGAAAGGTTTGATGCGGGCGCGCGCGCTGTGTTGTAAGAACAGACTGCCAGCCCTCAAACGTGGCCGCCGACCGTGAAGCTAGCGGCACGAGCGACAGGTACTTGCGTGCGTAATACAGCTGTCTCGCTCCTCCTTTATGCGAGACAAGGTAGGTGCGAAAGAGAAATGGAATAATGGGGAGCGGGGGGAGTGTCGACAACTAATTAATTAAAAACAAATGCAGATCAGCGATGCAACATAGAAAAAATAACGCGGCTATTCTTTTATCATATACCGGCGCAACCATTTCGCTCCGGCTTGAAGGGTTACCTTCGAAAAAGGAACAACTGACTATACAGTTGCCACTAAGCTTTAGCTGCTAAATAAACAAATGCTATCGAACTAATCTAAACTAAACTAAACCTAATCGAACAAGCTAAATTTGTTATTGAAGTTACTGTTGATTAGGCAGAGGACAAAGACGAATAACTGGTCGCAAGTACGAACCAGTTGTGGTTTTAACGTGAACTATACGGGTGATCCCATTTGACCCAGGGAAAACTTCTTCTACTACCCCAAGAGGCCAATGTAATGGAGGCATATTTTCAGTTAAAATAAATACGACAGTACCGACAGTAATAGGGTTCGATGGAGTATTCCATTTCTGACGTGACTGTAGCGTATGTAAATAGTCTGTCCTCCAACGCTACCAAAACGATTGAACGAGTTTATCCAATAATGCATGACGCGATAGGAGATGAAGTCGATCTTCCTCTATTTCAAAAGCGGGTAAGTAATATAAAGGTGCAACATTCAAAAAGTGCGCTGGAGTCAGTGTAAGCGGCTCCGAGGGATCACTAGACAAGTTTCTACAAAGAGGACGCGTATTCATTACGGCCTCGACTTGAGTGAGCACGGTGCTTAGCTCTTCAAACGTGAGTATCTGTTCACCTATAGTGCGAAAAAGGTGCGCTTTTAAGCTTTTAATATTAGCCTCCGAGTTGCCACCAAAGTGGCTTGCGGCGGGCGTATTGAACAACCACTCAATGCGGTTTTCAGCTAAGACGTAGGCAAATTCCGTGTTAAAGTGTTTAGAGCGCAATAAATTATGAAGTTCGGAAAGGTTACGACGAGCTCCGACGTAATTCGTACCGTTGTCCGAATACATTCGAGATACGGAACCCCGACGCGACAAAAATCTTTTAAATGCAGCTATGAAGCATGGCGTGCTCAAATCACCAGCTAACTCTATATGGACGGCGCGAGTCGTCATACAAACAAAAAGACAAACATAAGCTTTCGTAGAGCGTATACCACGACCACAAGAAACTGTTACCCTGAAGGGGCCAGCGTAATCGGTACCCGTGTGTACGAACTGTTTAGCAGCCTGAACAACACGAGAAGGACGATGATCGGCCATTTAGGGCTTAATTTAATCGAGAACATTTTCGAAATCTAAGCGCAAAGTATCTACGGTTTCGATCGAGGATAAAAACAATTCTTTTATTGATTCATCTGCGATCCTCGATGAAAAATCACAAATTGATTGCATACGCTTAAAAAGGCTATCCTTCTAAGCGTTTAATAGTTTTAACTGTAGATCCAGAATCTCTTTCGAAGGCATTGTTAAAACAAACAACTATAGCTACCTACAGTGCAAAACTAACGAACTATCAAAATGAGAGCGGTGGTGAGCGAGCGAGACTCGACACGAATGAGCGTAGGTACTTGCGCGCCCGGGCCTATGTACCTGCTCGCGTGGTCTACCTATTACTATGCGGTGCAGTCGAAATCCTACCTAAGCGAAAAACAGTAGGTAGGTATGCGTTTATTCCCTAATGGAATAAAACTATTATCTATGCGTTATTCCGAATGGAAAAACTAAAACTTATACCTATGCGTTTATTCCGTGGTGGAATAAAAACTATAACCTATACCTATGCGTTTATTCCGTGGTGGAATAAAAAACTATAACCTATACCTATGCGTTTATTCCATGGTGGAATAAAAAAATATAACCTATACCTATGCGTTTATTCCCTATGGGATAAAAACTATTGCGTTTCTATTGGCAAACTACTAAAGCGAATGGATCAAAATCCGGCTCGAAGGACCAGAAAATGGTTGAGCGGGCGAGATAAATAAATTCAAAGTGGACTGTATTTGCGGGGAAAGACAAAAATGAAATTTACACGCGGTTGTCGACGAAAAAGAAATGAAAACAGGAATGGGCACACTACCTTGCTTTTGCTGCGAGATGCTGAGGTGGAGTCTGCCGGGGACGTCCCTGGACTTGGATCCCTGGTTCCATTGCACAAAAACACTATTTATCCATGGAAAACACAATTATTGCGGAAGTTGGTGAGGGCGCGCGCGCGGTCCTTGTAGGACTAATACAGCGAGCCTTCAATCCGTGAATCTGTGAGCGGCGTTTTAGATCGCGCGTAATACAGCTGTCTCGCTCTCCTTTTATGCGAGACAAGGTAGGTGCGAAAGAGAAATGGAATAAAGGGAAACGGGGGAGTGTCGACAACTAATTAATTAAAAACAAATGTAGATCGGCGATGCAACATAGAAAAAATAACGCGGCTACTCTGGAATCGTATACCGGCGCAACCACCTATATAATGAATATGGTAATATATATGGAAGAAGATGGTTCTCATGGTATCTTCACAATAACCGTCTAGTAATCTACTCGAAATGTTATTTGTAAACTGCTTAGTATATCATACCGCTCTTTCTGCTAAATTCAACATTCCAGACAGAACGGTAACTTGACTTGTTAAAACTAACTGAGACTAGTTTAAAACTAGTCGAGTCACTGTTCTGTCATTGGTTGCGCCGGTATATGATAAAAGAATAGCCGCGTTATTTTTTCTATGTTGCATCGCTGATCTGCATTTGTTTTTCATTAATTAGTTGTCGACACTCCCCCCGCTCCCCTTTATTCTATTTCTCTTTCGCACCTACCTTGTCTCCCATAAAGAAGGAGCGAGACAGCTGTATTACTCGCGCAAGTACCTGTCGATCGCGCCGCTAGCTTCACGGTCGGCGGCCACGTTTGAGGGCTGGTAGTCTGTTCCTATAACACAGCGCGCGCGCCCGCATCAAACCTTTCGCAATAATCTCGCACCAACTATCGTAATAATTGTATTTTCCATGGATAAATAGTGTTTTCGTGCAAGGAAACCAGGAATTCAAGTTCAGGGACGCCCCCGGTGGCCTCCACCTCAGCATCTCGCAGCAAGCAGCAAGGTAGTGTGCATATTCCTGTTTTTTCCATTACTTTTCGCGTCGACAATCGCGTGTAAATTTCATTTTAGTCTTTCCCCGCAAGTACAGTCCATTTTGAATTTATATATCTCGCCCGCTCAACCATTTTTGGTCCCAACGATCCGGAGTTTGATCCACCCACTTTAGTAGTTTGCTAATAGAAATGCAATAGTTTTTATCCCATAGGGGGTAAACGCATAGCTTTAGCTTATAGTTTTTTGTTCCACCATGGAATAGGTTATAGTTATAGCATAGGTATAGGTTATAGTTTTTATTCTACCACGGAATAAACGCTTAGATAATAGTTTTTTATTCCATTAGGGAATAAACGCATACTTACCTACTATTTATCGCATAGGTAGGTACTAAATAGTTGGTAATTTCGACTGCAGCATAGTAACAGGTAGACCACGCGAGCAGGTACCTGGGCCCGCGCGCGCAAGTAGGTACCTACGCTCGTTCGCGTCGCGTCTCGCTTCTTACCACCGCTGCCATTTTGATCGTTCGTTAGTTTTGCACTGTAGGTAGGTACAGTTGTTTTGTTTTAACAATGCCTCCGAAAGACATTCCGGAGTTGAAACTATTACACGCTAAGAAGGATAGCCTTTTTAAGTGTATGCAATTAATTTGTGATTATTCATCGAGGATCGCAGATGAATCAATAAAAGAATTGTTTTTATCCTCGATCGAAACCGTAGATACTTTGCGCTTAGATTTCGAAAATTTGTCGCATAAAACGTGTCGCTAAGTCATTGCAATCGCCCGTGCCCGTAGTAGTCACCGATTCGAAACCCGGGCCAGCCGGTTTTGATTTACTGAAACGGGACCGACCTAAATTACCGCCCATACAAATACTCGAATTTGATGGCGATATTAAAAATTGGCCTTTGTTTTTCGCTAGTTTCGAAAATACGATCCAATTCGTTATCGGATTACGAAAAATTACATTACTTAGTTAGTAAATTAACCGGGAAAGCCAAAACCGTTTACGACGGTATAACGCTTTGCGCCGAAAATTATAGTTTGATTTTGAATACTTTGAAGGTTAAATACGAAGACAAACGCTTATTTGGATCAAATATTTAATTTGAAAAATTGACTTAGAAAAATTCTTAGATATTTTTGCATCAGCTGTTCGCGCCCTAAAGAATCTCAAGGTCAATGACCTCTGTGACTTTTTGTTTTTGTATATCGGTTTAAAGAAATTAGATTCCGAAACCGTTCGCTTATTTGAAATGGATAGACGTGGCCATCAAATACCTAAGATCGACGATTTAGAACCTTTCGTTCGTCAACATATTCGAATTTTGCAACGAACTTCGTTAAACCACGGAGTAGCGAAAAATAGTCCGACTAATCGTAGTAAGCCCACGCAGTTTTTTGTTAATTTTGAACCCACAACTTCGCAATTGCAAGTGTTGCATGACCAACTTTATAAATGTTCGGAGTTCAATAAACTCACTCCTAGCGATCGCTATAAATTTGTTCGTTCTAGTAATTTATGTATCAATTGTCTCAGTGGGAGGCAACGTGTTTCATTTTGTAATTCGCATCATTTTTGTCGCAAGTGTAATGGTAGACACCATTCATTATTACACTTCGAAAACAATAATGCCGCGCCAAATTTAAACTCAGTTGGTGCCTCGCGCGTTAATCCTAACCGTCCGTCCGCTGTGACGTCACGGCCGCCCGCGCCGTAGAATCGCGATGGGGAGCGCTCTCGCGTGTTTTCGTCGCCGTCCGCGCCTAGCGACAGCGGCGCCATTGCCAGGAACGATGTCGCTTTGTGCTCGCTGTCAAGTTTGCGCACAAGCCCTACTACGGTACTTCTGGCAACCGCTCGAGTTGTTGTTTACGATTCGCATGGTAGGGGACATAGTGTTCGCGCACTTTTAGATAGTGCTTCTCAAAGTAATTTTATTAGTAAAAATTGTTGTAGTCGTCTTGGTTTGCATATAAATAACCGCCCCGCCTGTAATGTTGTGAAAGGTATTGGGGGTTCCACTAAAGCTGTTCAAGGTTCTGTCGGGATTAAATTCCACTCGCGTTTTGATTTTAATGTTAGTTTTTTGATGGATTCGCTAGTCGTCGATAAGGTTACCAAACTTTTACCGACTGTCGCAGTCAATACCTCATTATTGACTAATTTTAGAGATTTGCCGTTGGCCGATGATACTTACGCCGTTCCAGGAGATATTGATTTGTTAGTTGGCGCTTCGATTTTCCCGCACCTCCTGTTGCAGCATAGGGTTAAGGTCACGCATCGAACTCCGCGCCGTTCGCCTTAGAGACGGTTCTTGGGTTTGTTATTGTTGGTTCCGCACCCGCTTATTTTGATTGTTACTCGACAGTGTCATATTGTTGCACCGTCGAGCCGCTGGACTCCGCTGTCCGTAAATTCTGGGAGATAGAAGAGGTGAACGTCGCTCCTATTGTCAGCCCGGATGATAAACTTTGTGAAGAGTTTTATAGTCGCACGACTACTCGCGATAGTGATGGTCGTTATGTTGTCGCACTCCCCTTTAAGGGTGATGTTAATTCGCTTGGAGATTCGTTTCAGTCAGCCGAAAACGCTTCTTTTGTTTAGAACGGAAAATGCAGACATCTCCAAAGTTGAAGGAGGCTTACGATAGCGTAATAATAGAATATTTGTATAAAGGTTTCATTTCACCCGCGCCTCCCGAAACCGAAGAGACGAAGCACGCTCCTTCGTATACCATACCGCACCATGGAGTTGTCCGCGAGGATAAAGTAACCACCAAGTTGCGCGTTGTTTTAGATGGCAGCGCCAAAACTAGTTCGAATGTTTCGGTAAACGATATTTTGCACAGTGGTCAAAATCTCCAAGATAATTTGTTCGAAATTATAGTTAACTTTCGCTTATTCGCTGTCGCGCTTTCAGCCGACATTAGAGAAATGCTTTGTATTGGTGTTCGCAAATCAGATCGGAGTCATCGCATTAATATAGATAGAATTTTCGCATTCTCGGACTCGACCGTCGCTTTGTGTTGGACACATTCTTCGCCCCATCGTTGGGATACATTTGTCGCAAATAGGGTGGCCAAAATTCAGTCGGAATTGGCGCCGCAAAATTTTTATCACGTCTCAGGTAAGGACAACCCTGCCGATTGTTTGTCTCGTGGGTTAACACCTGCACAGATTTTGGATCATCCGTTGTGGTTCCATGGCTCTTCCTGGTGCCAAGTCCCACCTGATGAATGGCCTGTTAGCCCTTTCAACCCCGCTACTGTGTCCAAGCCGCCAGAGGAAAGGAGAACATCTTTAGTTACTACCGCACCGCTCGAAAAATCGCCTGTCTTAGAGTTGGCTAACCGTGTTTCATCGTGGTCGATTCTTTTACGTAGCGTTGTTTTTATTTGTCGATTTTTGAAAATCCTTCCTCGTCGCGAGCATGTTACCGCCTTTGACTTAAACAAGACTGAGTTAATCGTGCTTCGTGAACTTCAGAGATTTTATTTTTCGTCTGAAATTAGAAATTTGGAATTGAATAAGCCTTGTAGTCGCGCTTTATAACATTTGAAACCTTTTTTGAAGGATGTCCCCATTCGAGTTGGTGGTCGTTTGAGCCAGTCCGCATTAAAGTACGATCAAATGCATCCTATAGTTCTCCCGCTCAAGGATCATACCGTTGATCTTTTAGTTGAATTTCACCATAGGGTGAATTGTCACGCTGGTCCAGATTTATTAATATCGATTTTGCGCCAGAAATACTGGATTCTTTCCGCACGCAATTTGATTCGTTCGATAGTTCATAGATGTTTTCCGTGTTTCAAACTTCTCCCGAAGTAAATCGCGCCCGAAATGGCCGATCATCATCCTTGTCGTGTTGTTCAGGCTGCTAAACCGTTCGTACACACGGGTACCGATTACGCTGGCCCTTTCAGGGTAACAGTTTCTCGTGGTCGTGGTATACGCTACACGAAAGCTTATGTTCGTCTTTTTGTTTGTATGACGACTCGCGCCGTTCATATAGAATTAGCTGGTGATTTGAGCATGCCATGCTTCATGGCTGCAATTAAAAGATTGTTGTCGCGTCGGGGTTCCGTATCTCGAATGTATTCGGACAACAGTACGAATTACGTCGGAGCTCGTCGTAACCTTTCCGAACTACATAATTTTTTGCGTTCCAAACACTTTACGTTTGAAGAGCTGAGCACCGTGCTCACTCAAGTCGAGGCCGTAATGAATACGCGTCCACTTTGTAGAACTTTGTCTAGTGATCCCTCGAAGCCGCTTGCACTGACTCCAGCGCACTTTTTGAATGTTACACCGTTAAAACACTTACCTGCTTTTGAAATAGAGGAAGATCGACTTCATCTTCTCTCGCGTCATGCCTTATTGGGTGAACTCGTTCAATCGTTTTGGAAGCGTTGGAGGACAGACTATTTGCATACGGTACGGTCACGTCAGAAATAGAATACTCCATCGAACCCTATTACTGTCGGTACTGTCGTAGTTATTGTAACTGAAGATATGCCTCCATTACATTGGCCTCTTGGGGCAGTAGAAGAAGTTTTCCCTGGGTCAAATGGGATCACCCGTATAGTTCGCGTTAAAACCGCAACTGGTTCGTACTTGCGACCAGTTATTCGTCTTTGTCCTTTGCCTAATCAACAGTAACTTCAATAACAAATTTAGTTTGTTCGATTAGGTTTAGTTTAGTTCGATAGCATTTTGTTTAGTTAGCAGCTAAAGCTTAGTGGCAACTGTATAGTCAGTTGTTCGGGGGGGAAATGGTTGCGCCGGTATACGATTCCAGAGTAGCCGCGTTATTTTTTCTATGTTGCATCGCGGATCTACATTTCTTTTCCGTCGACAACCGCGTGTAAATTTCATTTTTGTCTTTCCCCGCAAATACAATCCACTTTGAATTTATTTATCTCGCCCGCTCAACCAATAGGTATTACTGGTATTGAACATAGCTAATATAGGTGATGTATACTATTGCAGTGGTTCTTACGTTTTCTAAAGTTACCATGTCCCTAATCAAAATTATGTATTTTTCAATTCTATACTTCAAACCCATGCAGCCCTTGTTACACTGTCGTTTCACGGTGGGAATTTTCACTTTCAATTTTTTCTTCCCTTAGGCGAGTCTCCTTTATAATAGAACGCGGAAGTTGATCCAAATTCGTTCGATGATTTCATCCGTGCGTTTCTGGATTTGCCAGTCATGGTTGCCTTTTACATACAAGCCAATGCCCGCGACTTCGTACGCATGTAGTGCCTATTTGCTCGGAAAAGTTTTTTCTATTTATGACGTCACTATAGTTAAAATCCAAGCGTTAGCTTGATTGCTTGTGGTTCCCTCACGTCTAATATATTTTCAAATTTTCTATCTCCACTTCATAAGGTTTTCAATTTCACATATAACCATCCAGCTTGGTTTTTCTTGATTGGCATCTTCATTTTTTCACATTTCACCCGTGGTAGAAGTGGTAATGTCAGACACTTATTATTCTAATACTTACTATTCGGGTGATCTCCATATAACCAAACATCATAGTGCCTTCTCTCTGTCTACTTCTTACTCTAAGTTACTGGTAGCTAGGATCAATAATGGTTCATGCGTAGGTATTGTAATTTAAAAAAAATTCAACAAATGTTTACAATACTTGAGTTAAGATAGCGTTAAACGCAGTGATCATTCACAGAACACTGCTGATCAAGCGGGAATATCAGTACTTCACAACACATTATGCATACATACATATTGTCATGCCTTTATCCCCGAAAGGGTTAGGCAGAGGCATACTATACATTTTACCGTATGCATTTTTGTCCCACGTAACAGGTGGTGAGCCAATTGCCGTGTAACACATTATACACATTATACGTAGCAAAGAATTAGTTCACAGTAACAAAGTTTGTAAGTATATGATCTAGATTTTATAAACACAGTAGTAAATGCGTTTTTATTACATAAAATACGTTACTCAATTCACATAGTAGTCGTTATCGATCTGAAGCGAGCTTTATATGCGAAGGTTACAAAACACACGATGAATTATTCACTAAGGGAGGACCGTCGCTCTGTGGTCGGTAATTCTGTAACTGTAATGTACTAGGTCAAGACACTTGAATTTACATAACCTTTGTATTATTAATTGCTTTCTTTTTTTTGTGAAGTTGAGTATTTATTTACATACTTACATATGGTATCTACATAGTCAGGCTCTTTTACCCGAAGAAGTAGGCAATACCATACCTATTATGTCAACAATGATAAAGTTACATTTAGTTTTGGAAGCGTTTAATGAATAAGGTATAATAATACAGGAAGCGAAAGAAGTATGCATGGATCGCAAAGCCTGGCGACCTGTCCTCTCTGACTACTCCATCAGGGATACAGCGTGAAAATAGTATAGTATATAGTTTTTGCTCCACTTACCCAGTGTTTCTGTAAACGATCACTGCGTTAAGCAACATTCGTTTTGGCTGGTCCTAAGATTAGTGTTGACTGGCATTTCCGTTTATAAGCGTTTTCGTGCTTTAAACTGTTGGTCCCGGTTGCCAGTAGCATGGCAATCGTTAAGCCCAGTTAAAGGCCTTATGGGCGGCTTGGAAATTTTCAACAGGAGGTCGCGACAACCTGCCCCTGTCAATTTCAACACGGCAATAGGCTCATCACCTGTTAAGTGGGGAAAAATTCAAATATTGAAATGTGGACGTTAAAAATAAAATAAACTTTTTTAAATTTCTAATTGTAAAATTGTTTCATTCGAGAAATTGAACCCGAGGCATCTTTATGAAAATATTATTCGTAACTAGCTGACAGCACGAAAAATTTTACAATTATATATGAAATATTGCTATTTATATATATTTGGTATTTATGATTACTGCGTATTTGCTATTTAGTAATAGCGTGATGATATATAGCCTATAACCTTCCTCGATATATGGGCTATCTAAAACAAAAATATTTTTTAATTCGACTCAGTTTGTCCTGAGACTAGCGCGTTTAACCAAACAAACAAATTAACAAACTCTTCAGCTTTATATATAAGTATTAGTATAGATTTTATATTTATTAGTATAGATGTGCTCTGAGGAGTTGTTTGATATGATGCCCACGGCTACCTTTTATCAACGCACCGCTCGCCATAGACAGGCTGTTCACTCTTTGCTTCCGGAGTGAACGCACACGGTTAGGGTCGATAGAGGCTTTATTCCGCGTACGCTTGGATTGTGGAATGAACTCCCTGCCTGGGTTTTCCCGAACGTCTACAGTATGGGTTCTTCAAAAAGGGTCTTATAAGGTTTATAAAGGGTCGGCAGTGCGAGTGCTGCACCTATGGTGTTGCAAACGTCCATAGGCTACGGTGACTACTTTCCATCAGGTGGGCCCGTACGCTTATCTGCCACATCAATGGTATAAAAAAAAGAAGTGATAATTGAATTCCAAGAACGAACCAATAGTTACATAAAAGTAAATATTGTTTGCGTAAACAAGATATTTATATATTTTTTCAAACTTATTTATACAAGTAAGTGCCTCGATCGATTAATCCACCAGTTGGATCTGATTTACATATCAAAAGGGACATCAGGATGGTATCATATTCGTTCAATTTGAAATTGCCTAGATTATTTCGAGTTATAAGCCCAAAAATATGAATATCCGGCTAAATAAAAAGCCGGAGGAGCTATCATTACAATGAAATCATTTGCATTTAATATTTATATTACCATCATATCTGCTATATATTTTTACAACCTTTCGGTAATAAGTCAATGTCAAGCCGTGCAAGCCGTATCCCACTCCAGCTTTTCATTACTTCAAAATTAGGTGCAATACCGCTCGCAGCCTCGCTAATTGTTTTGTAAACAATCGCTGTGATAAGCATCTTACGCTCTTTACAGAAATGACCACCCAGTCCGTTTCTGACATTTGCATCTATAATCGTTTCATGGCTGCGAGTATAGGGTAGTCTTAAAACCAAGTTGAAGGCTCCAAAAATTTCAACAGCAGGGTCTGACTCTACTATTGACAATCCGTAGAAAAGAACCAGAATCGCTGTTTTTAGCTGTCAAAATGTTTGACTAGCGGCCACTGACGCCGTAAGTGTTAGTAGAATTCTATCGGCCGACCGATAGACGTCTATTGGAGTACGATTGTATTAATAGACTACGAAAAACTGGCAAAATTGTACCGGTGACTTTCTATTTAGCGAAGTTTTCGATTCTATTTCGAAACAATAGAAATAGCAGATTCGGTACCGGACCCCCAGGTAGCCATACCGGTCCATTTCTAAAATAAGTAAAAGGTATTAGGTACTCACGTTTTCTACCAGGTATAGATCGATCGTTTCAGCTGTGCTAAGACAGCCTTTTCCAGAGGTGCAAACTATTCGCCGAGGGCTCTATTTGCAAACGCCATTTTTTTAAATCATTAAAACGAATAATTCCGTTTAAGTATTTATTTATATAAGATGTGTGAAAATAACGTTAGTTTTCTAAAAATATTCATTATGATCTGAAAATCAGATCCAGTTGCCCTTAATTTCTTTTTAACGCCTAGTCCTATTATGTCTGAAAGTACTTATACATATTAAGATAAATATCGCGTACCTACGATTAGTGTAAAGAGATGTCAGCCTAAATTCATTTCACCTTTATGAAAATAAAGTATGACAGTTTAAGTGGCTCCACGGTAAGTGCACTTGCCCTTTACTCGCCGAAATATACGGGAATCGACTAAGTGCGATAAGTGCTAATTTTGGAAGGAATATCCAAATAGTTGATTATTGCACTAACAAAATTGATCCCTTTGCCCCAAATCCAGAACCAACTGGAAAGACATTAAAGCAAAGAGAGATCTATATTAATTATCCTATGTAAACCAGTAAAAATTTATTTTATGAATTTTTAGTTTATTTATTATATATTAGAATATAATATCTAAACTATATTTTATAAATTTTTAGTTAATTATTAAAATATATAACAATTATAATATTATTACACTCAAAAATAATATATAATTATAAAGCGGTATAAAATACAAATGTCACATGAATGGCTACACCCATCTATTCATTAATTAATATTACAGGGTTACTCACTTTCATCTATCTACACCAAGCCGAAACACTTAGAAACTAGATTTTTTTAGTGGAAGTCACTTTTAAATGTGGGCACCCATTATGATAGGGTTCTCTAAATTTTCACTCTTAGCAGATAAAAGGCGTCAAAGTTCAATCGAACTTTGACGCCTTGAAGTGCGAAGTCAGAGTGCATAGCTAGTTCAATTAATAAAATTTATATGTCATCATTTAGATTTCATTTTCTGTAAAATAGCTTCAGTGTATACTTAAAAAAGGGGTTGGTCTATGTCTGGTTTGTATGTATGTGTATATACCTAATACAAAATGAATGTATTCGAGCAATTTAACTCGTAATTTATGAGTGCTCGGGGACTATCGCAGTTATTTTGTTGGAAAACTTGTGGAGAACACGGCTTCCTGTATTGAATTATGTGTCGTCGAGGTAAATTTATATGTTCTCTTTTGGTATTACATGAAAAGTTATTGCCATACAGTACTGAGAAGTAAGTGCTAATATTAAAATAGAAGTTAAATAAAATAAATAAATTTCCATCACGCCTTATCCCCGAAGCGGTGGCAGAGGCATATTATATGCCAACTTTTCACCGTGTAGATTCCTGTCCCACGTTATAGGTGGTGAGCCCATTGCCGTGTTGAAATATACAGACGCAGGTTGTGGCTACCTGCTGTTGTAATTTTTCAAGCCGCCCATACGGCCTTCCACCAGGCTTAACGACTGCCATTTTACTGGCAACCGGGACCAACGGCTTAACGTGCCTTCCGAAGCAAGGAAACGCTCGCAAATGTAAATGCCACAAAGTGGTCACCCATCCGAGGACCAGCCCTAGTGAAAGTTGCGTAACTCAGTGATCGTTTACAGAACACTGAGACCGCGGGGCCACGAGCGCTTAAAATAGAAGTTAATTATTCAATAACATTTAAAGTGAGTAGATGAACCTCTATGACTTCACCCGTGACATATTTCGAGCTCCCATCTCACCTGTTTTATCCCGTCGCTTATAAATTCTACAATAATGCATTAAAATTTGTCCGATTTGTCGACATTTATGATCACTGCTTCCCTCTCCAGGGTAGTAGCTTGATGAAATATAGCCAATAGCCTTGCTCGATAGATTGGCTATCTAACACAAAAGATTTTATCAAATCACACCAGTGGTTCCTGAGATTACCTCGTTTAACCATACAAGCTCTTAAGCTTTATATGTACCTATATACTAGGTAACGTCCCCGGCTTCGCCCGTTACATATTTAGAACTCCCGTCGCACCTATTTAATCCCGTCGCTTATAAATTCTACATTATACATTCTATAATGCATAAAAAATTGCCCGATTTGTCGACATATTTGACTACTGCTCCACTCTCCAGGGTAGTAGCGTGATGGTATATAACACAAAAATAATTTTTCAAATCCGAAATTGAGTTCATGAGATTAGCGCGTTCAACCAAACAAACAATCAAACTCTTAAGTTTTATATGTATATTAGTATGAATGTGTTGAAAATAAATAATGGTTTCTAATATATATTATTAATGATTATATTAATGACATTATTGATATAAAATAACTGGAATTTACTATTATGCGCTCGTACCCCACTATAGCTCAGTGTCCTATATACGAACACTACGTTAAGATTTTTTTCTTATGGGTCCGTTTGAGATGGGTAGCTGTTTATAATAGTTCCATTTACGAGCGTTTCCGTACTTTCGAAGGCACGTTCCGTCGTTGAGCCCGATTGCCAGTAGCATTATAGTAGTTAAGTCGAATTCGAGACTTTGCGGTCGGCTTGAAAAATTTCAATAACTTAACGCGTGTCTCTTCAACACGTTATTGGACTCACTGTCTATTACGTGGGATTAAATACAATTAATGTGACTCCAGCACTTGGTGTTGTAAACGTCCATAGGCTACGGTGATCATTTTTGATTTGTTGAGCCGTATGCTTGTCTGCCACCTCAGGTGTATAAGATAAGAATTAGAATAATTTTCAGAGTAGCATTGTTCGTTGCCTATTAATAATGAAAACATTTTTCTTGCAAATATTAATTGAATGTATTAATAAATAAAATAAATATCCATCACGCCTTATCCCCGAAGGGGTGGCAGAGGCATATTATATGCCCACTTTTCACCGTGTGGATTTTTCTGTCCCACGTAATAGGTGGTGAGCCCATTGCCGTGTTGAAATAGACAGACGCAGGTTGTGGCTACCTGCTGTTGAAATTTTTCAAGCCGCCCATAAGGAATTCAACCAGGCTTAACGACTGCCATTTTACTGGCAACCGGGACCAACGGCTTAACGTGCCTTCCGAAGCACGGAAACGCTCGCAAATGTAAATGCCACAAAGTGGTCACCCATCCGAGGACCAGCCATAGTGAAAGTTGCGTAACTCAGTGATCGTTTACAGAACACTGAGACTGCGGGGCCACGAGCGCTTCATTAATAATAAACTTTAATAAGCTCATTACCAGTGCAAACTCAAATTTTCTTCAATGATGACTATTGTTTGATCAAAGAAAATTAAAGATCCATCGGTAATTCCTAAGTTCGGTTCTTCAATATTTTATAATTATAAATTTAATGGTACACCAGACGCCGGAGATCCAACAAAAATCTAAGCTAACATTGTCTTAGTAGAAGTAAGCCCAGGATGGGTACCGATGGGTTTGAGTACGGTGCTCGGGAATATGGGGACAAAAGGTGAACAACGCTGGCAAGTTTACCTGGCATTCTGTAAAGGATTTGTTTATGGCGAATACAATAATCAATCACAAAGAAGTTCTAATGTACACGAGAAGATATTATTCAAAGAAAAGCATGATAGATCTGTTCCTAATTTAGAGTCGTCTCCTTACAGGTGCTTTGCTCTTTTTGCGAATATACACACTAGAAAACCAACACTGTACTTTTCAAGCAGCCGAGTGCTCGAAGCATATAAATTAAAATAGCATAAATTAACGTCTAGAATAATAACACCAATTATTGACTTCAAACAATTACTACATAGTTCATTACAGTCCACTATTGACGGTCAACGGTCGATAAACCTTGACTCTGACCTGAAAACAGCTGTTTCAGTTCCCGTAAATAAACCGCCTCACTGAGATACGAAGTTTGTAATGAACTGTAGACCATTAGAACAACTAAAATAGGGCAAAAATATCATTACCTACTTCTATAATAAATCGCTATGCTGCGAATGAGTGTTGGTAAATAATATTCAGTCTTCAGTTGAGTTCATTGATTTATTATACAATCACTTATTCATTATTTAAGTACAAACAGACGGAGGGCCATCAGATTCATGCCATCAACAAGGTGTAAGTGAACAAGCTCTAGAGATGTAAAATATGCCAGTAATATACTTAAACTAAATAGTGATGTAACATCCCCTTTCTTAAGTCCCCTATTTGACTCTTAACAACGTTGTCTTAAAATACAGACTAATTTTATAAACAACTTTTTCACATTTTTTTGACTGCCTCTGTGGCGCGGTGGGAGTGCATCCGACTGCTACGCAAGAGGTCGTGGGTTCGATTCCCACCCAGGATAAAACTTTGTGTGATGAGCACGATGGTTTATTCTGTGTCTGGGTGTTATTTATCTAAAATATGTATGTATTTAGAAATATATAAGTATGTTTATCAGTTATCTAGATCCCATAACACAAGCTAATATTAGCTTACTTTGGGCTAGATGGCGCTGTGTGAAAAGTGTCCCACAATATTTATTTATTTATTTATTATTTACATACATTCATATTAAAGTAAAAAAAGACAACCGGGTTCGTCGTGGTTGCTTTACACAGGACGGTCGTGTGTCGCTTGCGCAGCCGGTGTTTTTGTAAATTGTAGTCACTAAATTCGGATTGGTTTACGGTTCTGATAGTGAATTTCTTGTTCCACTTACGGGTTTCTTATGAGTGAACAACGCCCAGTGGGAGGTCTTAGATAAGGATCGCTATAGTGTGCGGTGTACAAACTAGAAGATTTGAGCAAATTATATGTAGTGAGTTATCGGGTTTTGAAACCCCTACCAACGCACCGGCATTACAGGTAGCGTATTAAACCGCTAGACCACATCAGCGACGACGTCACCAAACTCACTGAGACCGGTTACAGCACCCGCTACGCTTGACGCTCCGTAGCGGTTCTTTCGACTACCGTAGCCGTACTAAATGAGAGGTATTCTCCGCTACGCCGCCTGTGAAGTGAATTATTGTGCTATTGGACCTATTATAAAATACAAAACGTTCGCAAAATCGTTGTGCTACAATGTCGCTTCAACGTACACCACCGAAGACTCCTCCAACTTCCTTTCATCATACCCAATCTGATTCTGATTTGTTGAACACGTTGTCTAAAACCGTTGTTTCGTTAATACGACTAAAAACAAACGAACACGCACAGATCCACACTCGACAGAAAGATTAAGCGACAACAAAGGACTGAAGGAGGCACTTTTGGGCATGGTGAACGAATGGAAAATTGATTTTGATGCTAAACTGAGTGAAATGTGCAAGAATCAAAACGTACTTATCACGAAACTTTCCACTGACATATTGGAATTGAAAAAACAAATATTACAAATCCAAAAATCTAACGACGATGTTGTACTTTCTATGTCATTTGTCAACAAACAATACGAGGAAATGAAATCGGGTATTGACAATATGAAAAAGGTTCACTCGGAACAGCGCAAATGAGTTGAGAGTTTAGAAAAGAAGGTACACGACCTACAAATTAAGTCCCGATCGTCTAGCATCGAAATAAGGAATATACCACAGGCAGAGATAGAAACATACGAAGATTTGTCGTCCACTGTATGTAAGATAGGTCAAACCACAGGGATGAATATAATGCCTTCCGACCTCCGTGATGTGTACCACATACCAGGAAAACCTGGATCAAACCGCCCCATTGTCGCCGAATTTCAAGCAGTTAAAATGAAAATCGATACAATTTCATCTATTCGAAAATTCAACAACAAAAAATCAAACCTGGAAGATAAACTTAACACACAACTTATCTCTATACCCGGCAAGAAACATCCTGTTTTCGTCGCTGATCACCTCCCAGCTAGTTTGAAGAAGCTCTTTTATTTGGCACGAGAGTTCGCCAAACAGCACGCCTATCGCTTCTGCTGGGCAACCAATGGCAATATCTTCTTACGTAAGGCTGAAGGTGAACGTCAAATACTGATATCTTCTGAAAATTGTCTTACGGAACTGCGAAAAAGAATGTGACTAGTTAACATTCATAAAACTTACGTATTACAAAGATATTTTGTACGTAATTTTAATACTTTCCTCCTTTAATTACTATAAAACTTGTAATTCATTTTAGGTTTAAATGCAGTATTACTATAAGATTTTCCTTTCTTAAAATAAAATTGGATCACTATACACATAATAAATACAAACACTTCTACAATAAACCAACAGGAACAGGAACACAAAATATTAACTTATCATATAAACTCATCCTTACCATAATTTTTATACATACCAAACTTGTCACCGTACCACTAGTTTCATGTTATATTCACTTAAAAACTGAGCTCAAAAAATCGAGGTTGATATTGAATCGTATTGTGTTATTTCTCTAAAATGACTGATTTAAAATATATCAATAGTGAACTAGATTTAATAGACTACTCAAACTCCTTTACTTGCACACCTGAATGCTGCACTAACTATATAAAAAACAATATTCCAAAAATTAAATTAATCCACATGAATATATGTAGCCTAAATAAAAATTTCGATGAACTCCGCATGTTACTTTTAAAAACTAAATTAAAATATGATATTATAATATTAACGGAATGCTGGCTCAGCAAGGTCGTCAATTACCCTATCCTGGAAGGGTATGCAGTGCATTTTACGCAATCAACTATAAATCAAAATGATGGTGTAGTCATTTATATAAACACAAATATTTTGTATGAAATAAGCGAACCACCATTTAGAGACGGAACTTGTCTAACCTGCAAAATTGATGATGTCTTCATTGTCGCAATTTATCGCTCCCCATCATTTAAAACAAAAAATAATATTGATCATTTTATCGATAGCTTAAACCGGGTCTTTTGTAACACAACATCAAAAAACATTTTCCTTATCGGGGACATAAACATTGACATAAGTACAAATAGTTCCAACCAATATGCAGAGGAATATCTCACTTTCAATGCTACTCACGGCTTACTCCCCACACACAAATCTTGTAGGGCTCTACAAGAGCTAGTCTGAAATGTGTGGATCACATTCTAACTAATTCCATCTTACCAACTACTACTCTCTTATTGAAATCATCTAATACCGATCACCTGCCGTTAGTGCTGCTCATTGACAAATACATAAGAAAACACGAACAAATATACACGAGGACTGTCATTGACCATATTAAAGTAAAAGCTGAACTGGAAAGTACAGACTTCTCTCATATTTTATCTTGTGGAGATGCAAATCTAGCGGCTGAGACCTTTTCGAATATGCTGACGACCATAGTTAAAAGACATACAAAAATAACCCTAACAACAAGAAAAAATAGAATCCTTAAGCCATGGATGACCGCAGGCCTACTTAGATGTACTAGAAATCGAGATAAACTTCACATGAAATCAAGGAAAATGCCAGACAATATGACACTTAAATTAACCTATACAAGATATAGAAACTTTTGCAACGGTCTACTGCGCAAACTAAAAGCGGAATACGAAAGATCCCAAATTGAAAAAGCCGGCAATAATACTAAAGCGCTATGGAAAGCCATCAAAATAGTCACAAACATTAATAAAGTGAACACCACACCCTTAGAATTACTGCAAACTCACCCAAACCCGAAAACCTCGTTAAACCTCGTGTCAAAATATTTCAGTGAACTCGGACAGCAATTAGCCGACAAGATACTTTCCTCCAACCGACAACAACCACATTATAAAAAAGACCTATCACGCAATAGACACAGCCCGCCCAACTCAATAGTCATCACAGAAGAAACTGAACAGGAAGTAGAAGCTATCATCCTTCAACTTCGCATTCACTGTGCCGTAGGGTGTGATGGTATTCCCTCTCAAATTTTGCGGCTAGCTAGAGATAGTTTGGTTGCTCCAATAACTCACATATGTAACCTTGCCATTACAACAGGAGTTTTCCCGGCGGTCTTTAAAAGGTCACTAATTCACCCGATCTATAAGGGTGGGGACAGAGACAGCGTTAGCAATTACAGACCTATTGCAGTGCTGACCTCATTATCTAAGATTCTTGAGATAATAATAAATAATGCACTAAAACGGTTCCTCAATAAATTCAACTTGTTAGCACAGAATCAATACGGTTTTCGTTCGGGTGTCTCAACAGAAGATGCTGTACTCGATCTAACAACAAGTATAAGCAAAAGTCTTGATAACGGAACCAAGTCCTTGTGTATATTTTTAGACCTTACTAAAGCTTTCGATACGGTCGCTGTCCCTATCCTCTTAGAAAATTTAGAAAAGATGGGTATCCGAGGCATACCATTTCAGCTTTTTGAAGACTACCTGACAAATCGCAAACATTCTGTAAGGATAGACTGTTACATGAGTGAGGAGACTACAGTTAATTACGGTGTTCCACAAGGAAGCATTTTAAGCCCAACACTTTTTCAGATTTACAAAAACGACCTCTGTACTCTCTCTATACCAAATACCAAAATCTTTGCTTACGCAGATGACACAGCTATTTTAGTTACCGGACCTAATTGGCAAATAGTAAAAGAGAAAGCGGAATACTCCTTGTCTAAAATAAAGCAATGGCTAAACGAAAATCTACTAACACTGAACTTGACAAAAACAAATTTTATTCCCTTTTCAATAACAAAAGTCGGAAGTCCCCCTCAAAGCTTCTCAATAAAGGCACACACCTGCATAACACCAAACGAATGCACCTGTACTGAAATAACCAGGGCAGACAATGTTAAATATCTAGGGGTGTTGATAGATAGTGGGCTAAAGTGGGACAAACATATAGAATTGATGACAAGTCGGATAAGACGTATGATCCACTTATTCAAATCGCTGCGAGACATTACCAGTCCAGAAAAACTTAAATTGGTATATTCGGCACTTGGACAATCCATCATCCAGTACTGTATTGCGGTGTGGGGAGGGGCTGCAAAGACGCATTTAATAGACCTCAAACGTGCTCAGAGAGCCGTACTAAAAGTGCTATCTAAAAAACCATACAGGTATCCCACTTCTAGACTGTATTCAGACATTAAAGTACTGTCAGTTCGAAAACTGTTTATACTCCAACTCGTTTCAAGAAAGCACCGCACTCTTCCAACTCTCGACCCAAACAGACGGACTAATAAGAAAATCGTCCCAAGCGCTCATTGTAAGACTTCCTTCGAGAGACGACAATTCTTTAGTTTGAGCTCCAAAATTTACAATACAATTAACAAAAATCTAAATATTTCATGTCTAAAACATCTCGAATTAAAAAACAAAGTTAAGAATTGGATACAACAATTAGATTATGACATGACTGAGAAATTGCTCGAGTATGTAGAATAGATCCTCAAATTCTTTTAAATATGAAACTAGGCCCCTCTCAAACACGCAAACACACACACACACACACACACTCACACAAACACACACACACACCCACACTCCACACGGACACACGCCCACACCACAGTCACACCACACACACAACACAATAGTGCATACCTCGATCCGCACGCTCCGGTGTAAATGCGGCTTCACGACATCTATGCCCATATCTAGGATATTATAGTTTCCATGACCGAATACTGTCTTTCATAATACAGGATTAAGCCTAGTATGAAATTCAGTTTCAACATGTCTGGTGCACCATCCTAAGGCTTAGCGTTAAAATTTTAAGCCGAATGTAAATTTGAGTCAAATAAATAAATAAATAAATAAATAAAATAAACGTGGATTAAATCCGTGACATTTGCTTATCCAGGGCAAAATTCTAGTCACTGAACTATCCGAACCTTACCGAAACAAGTTGAAATTCTTCACTATATTTTTATCGTCATTTAAGAGTATGACCAGATTTTCACATATTTAATCAATCTCTACTATAAACCTTCTTGAAGGTCTTACAGCACAACCTGACTTGGTTACATACTTTAACGATTGTGGTGGGGTTGCTTGAAGCGCTAACTGTTGTCTGTTAATTTTATTTCTCTCCTGCAAAGAATTGGTATGCATAGGAGGGATGTCACAATTTTTACAATACTTATGCCCTAATTGAACCCTATTTCTCCTAAATAGTGATGTAACAATGAGTATGGGTTGTACAGGTCTCCACTAAGATATTTAGGACCTAAGTCAACAAGTCAATTACAATTACAAATGATGCATCTGCTGATTTATGGAACGTGCAGGCACAAACTAAATAGTACAACTATTTAGTTTGTGGTTGTGCTATGAAGTTTAATCCCGTCACACACGTAGTTATAAAAAATATTAATGTAAATTATATATATATAAATATAACAAGGTATAATACGAAATATTTTCTAAACAAATATTCAAGTGACCACACACGCAGATATAATATATTTCTATGACGTCACCATCATATACCGTAATTTTTATTATCGCAAATTAATATATCTACAAACCCTAAGCCGACCATCAATAATTGAAGGCAAAATATATATTATAGCATCGTCTCCGTGTGTGATAGCTTACTATAATATATATCATAGTACCATTGTGTGACGGGCTTTATGGTGTAGGTTCCTCTATATATTTTGGAAGTGAGATGGAACTCGCACCCAACATAACTGGAAATTAAAATAGAAATAAACGGCTCCCAGCTGCTGTACAACGGTCAATGATTTTAAACCTTGGTAGAGCTTAGTAGCAACTAAGAAGACACGTATATTGTAAGTAAACTTTAAAGTTTCGCCAACTATTAACTTGTAAAATATCCAAATTTCAAGTGGTTCATCTACTTGTCATAAAAATAAAGCTAAAACATTTCAAACAAGAACTAAAATCTGTCAGTCAGATACAACAGTAGGTATACAAACTCTTTTGTTGTAAAATAATCTGAAATTCAAGCTGTGTAGGTATCTAATAAGATATCAATTATTGAGCGCTGTGATTATGCTATTAATAGAATATCTATAAATTAATAAGCTAGTATCTGTTAGTTGATATTGATCAGCTCGGTGACCGCCGAGTGTATTCAGTGCAGTGACCATGAAATGCCTGTTATTCGCTTTTACACACCTAACTGACCCTACAACAGAAAATCTACCTTACAGGTTTAGAACTAAGATTGCTTTTTGTATGATTATGTAGACAAGTTATGATCTCGCTTGTACTAGCGAGAAATGTAAAGGTCGCAATCCTCTTGGAAAATAGCAAAGGAGTATAAAAGGTGTTGACAAATTGAATTTAATCTTCTCGTAAACGAAAGTCCAACTTTATTTGCGTACAATTTATTATCATACTAAACTTTAATATAAGTAGTTTGGTAGGAAAGTTGGTAGTAAGTTTGTTGGTTGTTATTTTTAAATAAAATATAATACATCCCATTTGCGGAAACCACATTGTGCAAATTTTAGTTAGTGCCGGGAGCACTGGGACATCTTTTCGTGGAGTTACCCAATCCGGCAATAGACACTTAAGCAGGGACGGTGTGGTTTTAGCCGGTTCGAATCCGGCATGACATCTAAGGGGTTTTTCACATGTTATAAAAAAAGTGTTATGTACACCAGTTAAAACCGGCTCTCCATATATAAAGCTGAAGAGTTTGTTTATTTGGTTGACCTCGCTAATCTCAGGAACTACGGGTCGGATTTGAATAATTATTTTTGTGTTGGATAGCCCGTTTAACAAGGAATAGGCTATAGACTTAATATCATCACGAGATAGATACCCTGAAAAGGGGAGCAGTTATCATAAATGTCGACATATCGGGCAAATTTTTATGCATTATTGTAAAATGTATAAGCTACGAGATAAAATAACACGTGGTTCAATAAGTCCCGAGACTAAGTACTAAAACAAGGTTTTTTTTACAAAATTATTTTTTATTCATCAAAGTAGTCTCCTCCAAGAGCGATACAGTCCCTCCAACGCTTTTCTAACTTTTCTATCCAATGCGTGTAGAACGATTTGTCTTTGGCTTCAAAATAAGCCTCCGTTGCTGTGATAACTTCACTATTTGAGTCAAATTTCTTACCCTCGAAACAGCAGCAACTGCAAACAGCCAGTAATCGCTGGGGGCCATGTCTGGCGAATAAGGGGGATGAGGAAGCAATTCAAAGCCCAATTCATTAATTTTGGCCATCGTTCTCACAGACTTGTGACAAAGCGCGTTGTCCTGGTGAAACACCACTTTCTTTTTGTTCATTTGAGGCCGTTTATCAGCAATTTCGTACTTCAATCGCTTCAATAAGCACATGTAATAGTCACTATTTATATTTTGCCCCTTTTCAAGGTAGTCGATTAAAAGTATTCCATGCGCATCCCAAAATATAGACGCCATAACCTTACCGGCCGATTTCTGAGTCTTTGGCCGCTTCGGGCGGCTTTCACCAGCCGCTCTCCACTCCGCTGACTGCCGATTGGATTCCGGAGTAAAATGGTGTATCCATGTTTCAGCCAATCCATTGTCACATACCGACGTAAAAAATCCTTTTTGTTACGATTCATCAGCGCCAAACATCGCTGTGAATCATTGATACGTTGTTCCTTTTGATCAGTTGTAAGCAAACGCAGCACCCACTTGGAAAAAAGCTTTTTCATGGCCAAATTTATATGTAAAATAGTGAAAACACTACCAGCTGAAATCTTCACAATCTCGGCTATCTCGCGCACTTTTATCTTTCTATCTTTCATTACAATTTTGAGTACTTGGTTAATATTTTGCTGAGTCACTGCTTCATTTGGACGACCTGAGCGTTCCCCATCATTTGTGGCTATGCGACCGCATTTGAAGTCGGCATACCACCGACAAATGGTGGCTTTAGAAGGAGCTTATCCCGCATAACATTTTATAAACCATTGCTGTGCTTCAACGGTATTTTTTTTCATTAAAAAACAATGTTTTATCAACACGCGAAACTCGTTTTTTTTCCATTGTATCGAAACTACAAGCATAGCGTCACTTAAATGTCTGCAAAATCAATATTTTCATGTTCCATTTTTAGAAAAATTTACAGATATCTTTCATGAACGCCAGTACTTTTTAAAAATAAAAAAAAATATAAATATATATACTCCATTTACAAGTTAGTCTCGGGACTTATTGAAAGATCTAGTAGTTGCGCCGGGAGTTCGAACTATACTACGGGCGAAGCCGTGGGGGGTCAGCTAGTAAGAACATTTTAAAACGTTTCAAAGTTTACATTAAAATTTTTTTTAATATAATGAATTTTAATCAAAACAACCACATCAAAATTTATAAACAATATTACATTTTTATGAAATCTACAATCTTAGTTATAAGCAGCTCGCGTAACCTTGCAGTTGTGATCGTGTTTTGTTTTGAGGGTGGATGTTATCAGAATATTGTTGTAATTTAAATAATTTGTTGTTTAACCTCGATGAACACGATTTATGATCAATAATATTAGTAATTCAACCATAAACCGCTGCTTGGAGCATCAAGTACATAAGGTACGAACAATGTTATTATTTCAGTAAACGATCACTGCGTTAAGCAACTTTCGCTATGGCTGGTCCTCGGATGGAAGACCGGTTTGTAGCATTTCTATTTACGTGTGTTTCCGTGCTTTGGAAGGTACGTTAAGCCGTTCGTCCCGATTGCCAATAACATGGCAGTCGTTAAGCTAAGTTGAAGGCCTGATTAGCGGCTTATAAAATTTCAACAGCAGATCGCCGCAACCTGCGTCTGTCCATTTCAATACGGCAATCACCACCTGTTATGTGGGACAAAAATTCTCTCGGTATAATTTGGGTGTATATATGCCTCCTGCTACACCTTCGGGGATAAAGATGTGAAGATGTATACTTCACACCTTTATCCCACATACAATAACGTTAAAAAAAGCCCAATTTGTTGACATTTATGATTTGTACTCCACTCTCCAGGGCAGTAACATGAAGAATATTTTGAAATTCATTACCTCTGTGTATGCAAACCATAAGTAATTTGGAACTTTCGTTAAATAACGTACTATAATTTAATCTCACTATTTATTTTGCCATTCAATTTCATTACCACCAAAAACATTTCCAGTAGGGCTCTATGAGGTGCAATAATTTTAAGAAGGACTGTTATAAGGGTCGAAAGACGCAAGAATTGGAGCGAGAAAATTAACAAGTTAATTGGGTACAAAACTGTCAAAAGTAACGTAAAAAATATTTTATTGATACTTAAAGTATTAAGATAGACATTTTGTAGCGGTTTCAGTCATTACAATGTACATCAAATAAACTTCAAAATACTTCAAATACATTGTAAGAATAGTTAGTAAAATGTTGAACCTCAAGCTATTAAGTACTGTGCTATATTAAAATTGGGTTATTCCAATAAAGGAATTGACTAAAAGTTTCCAATATATTTTAATTACTAATCCGAGCATTGACTGCTTGACTAGTCTGCGCTTAGAAATTTTCCAGTACCCGTTTACCCAGCGTATAGTAAGCTGTTCTTAACACGGTTGGTCCCATGCGAGGTTTTTTGACCGCACAAGCGTACCACCGCTCCGTGCGACAGACAAGACTTGCTACCTCCCTCTGGTACGGGGCTTGTATTTTAGAACGTACTACGTTTATGAAAGACATTACACACAACATATACAGTCATGTTTGCCTACTAAGACTGTGATTGAAATGCCAGATAAACGTAAATGAAGCAGATAGACCCCAAGCCGAAATACTTCGCGTACGCGCTGAAAAAACTTGTTTTTCTTAGGTGCCTAAGAAAAAAATTTTTTTCAGCGCGAACGCGAAGTATTTCGGCCGGTTGTGCACGTGAGGTATTTCTGCCTCCCACCGCATTCATTTATATATAATCGCACAATTGCAGATTTGAATCAATAAAATTAGGGTCGCGCGCCACCCGCGCCTTACAGACGTGCAGTGGAGTGATTATCGATTTTTTTTGTGCCATTAATGTCGCAATATAGTTGAAACCAGTCCAAGAGGATGATACAGTTGGCGAGTGGAAATACTTCACCTTCTAAGTATGTAGGTTTCGTTGTACCTATCAAAAGCCTGGTGTACATACATTCGATTAATACCAAGAGTATGTAGAGTTGCAAAAATTGCATTTGTTCCAGAATTTAACAGAGTTTGGCTTAGTAATTTTCATGATAAGAACATTTTTTTAATTTATTACCATTTTTGTTTATATGGACGACGTAATTTTAGTTTGTGTACGGCTATTTTTATTTAGTGTTAGGCTACTAATGTACGGTTATTTTTAGTTTGTGTACGGCTATTCTTTTATTTATTAAATATGTATTAGGTGTTTTCATTTAGGTTGTGTATTAAATTAAATCATTATTAAGTTATTTTATACATTTTAGTTTTTGAAGTCGGTTTTTTAAACGTAGTTTTTATTATTATTCTTTCGCTTTGTTGTTCATTGAATGTTTTACTGTATATTCGATTATATACATGAGTAACTTAATAATATAAAGTGTAAACAAACATCAAGCCTAAAAAACTAGTTACAAACCACACAAACGTACATAATACAAAGTTAAAGCAGCTACATAGATAACACACTATGAGCGTGATCATAAAATGAGTTGTAATTTAAATTTGCCTCTTTATTATATGCATTTGTGAGCTTATATGCATTTACTTTATGCAACGAGTGTATTTAGTGGATCTTAAAATGTAAAAAGGACCCTTTTCAGTTAAGCTTCCATTTTGTTTACCTAAATAGTGGTCTTTCAGATATTGCCACCACTAGCTATTGCACGCCTCACAACGCGTAGGCGTGTGGGAATGCTTTTTTCTCGATAGGCCGATAGCGGCCTGACGATTTTACAATATAAAATCGCTCTTATCTCCAAAGTTAGACATTAAATAAATAAATAAGGGGATGTTTTGAAAACAAGTCACGTTAAATTATAAAGTCAGTGTATTTTTTTATTTATTTTTTTAGTAAATATAACTAAAAAATGTAGTTACAAAATTATTAGTATTGCTGTCCATTGGTCTGTTCACTTGTTTGTCTGCACGTTTTAATAAATTTCCACTTATACTGAGGATAAACCCTATTTCCTATCATAATTGAACTGATAAACGGTTTAAAGATATTAATAAAATTCAATGGAATTCATTTACTGGGTTGTTTCTTACGTGATTTTTTTTCCATCTCTCTTGTTACATGAATAATATACTTCTTTCCTTTTCTTACGTTTTTTTTTCCAAACTTTTTATAATACTATTCTAAATTCGAATGTCAATATATGTTAGAACGTTTTATTCAATAAGTTTCTCTTCTAGTAAATTAATTTCAATTTGTAAAACAATACGAGTGTGAGACGTGCACTTTTAGATTTTCCAATAATTTTACATTTCTATCAATCGATCATTCAGATCAACCTATTACAGTTAACTGATAGCTGTTGCCTTTTTCAATTTGATTTTAGAAAGTTGTTTGGTTTTATTGTTTCTCGTAGCCCAGACGGATTGGTACAGGGTTTTGTTTCAAGTACCAACTTTAAACTTTTGGTTGCATGATACAAGTAAATACTAGGTAGCCTCAGTCGCAAAGGTTTAACCTATGCTAGCAGCATAAATTTGAGCGAAGCGTTTAATCAAACTAAGTATTTTCCCATAGACAACTTGATTTTTGGGGATAACTTTTTTATTAGATCGAATTTTGAAATTCGGGCGGGAAATTCGTCACGACCTGCATAATTTGAATAGATTTCCGTAGCAGAAAAAAATTCCGTAAACGGATAAGAAATGGCGAAGTTCTGCCCGGTGTTACAAACGCCATTGAAGTCGCTCCATGGGAGCTTCGCTTTGCTCAATAAAATCAGTCCGCTTAGTCCAGCACTGGACTGTGATAGGCTCATTTAACTGCACTGGGACATTTTTCTGAGGAGTTACCCGGGGCATTTTGCAACAGACAATTAGGCAGGGACCATGTGGCTTTAGTCGGTTCAAGTCCGGCATGACATTCGACGGGATTTCCACAAGTTAAAAAAAAAAACAAATTACGGCTAATTTGACTGATTGATTGAAGTTTGTTTCTTTGAGCGACTACTTATTACATTAGTAATTTCTAAGAAATTAGAGAGTTTGTTTTTGGGGAAGGCTGTAGTCTATTTGTATTTTCTCAAAGGCTTTTATATTTTGGGCAGATGATTGGTTACCCGATTTGCCTCATAATAGTTTATGGAGAAACATGTTTAACTAATAAATCATATGTATAGATGCAGCGGAAATTAGAACCAAGGGCTGTCACTGGTAAAGCTATATAGCATAGCTAACTGACTTAATAAAGACCAATATCCACTTGAAACTGTCAAAAAGCATGATCCCAATAATATACTTAATGTATGAATAAACCGTAAAGCTGATACTGGAAAAATACACTTAGGCGAGATATGTGTCAGTTTAAATGGAATACAATAATGGAGAAAAACACTTCACATACCATTTTCTGTATTCTTGGTATCTGAAATGTTCTTGTCTTTTTTTATATTGGAATTCACACAAAGCATTCGCGGGTAATGTAGAAGCTAAGAAGAGTATTTATTATGTTAATGGAGACGAATAAAACTTTTACATATTAAAGGGCATGTCGTTACTGTAATGATATGTGAAATGTCGAGTTAGAAAATGGTAATGAAATAATCTGATCGCATTAATTCGGCACAAAATACGAGCATTGCAACTGGTATAGTATGTAAACAAAATGTACTGTGTATTTTACATAAAATATGAATTTACAGTTAGAATTTCATCCAGAGGTGAAAAGTGGGCATATAGCATGCCTCTGCCACCCCTTCGGGGATAAGGCGTGATGGATATTTATTTTATTTATTTTAATTTCATCCATTTTCAAAATGTAGATTTGCGGTGGATATTCAGGATCACTCAGAAAGCCTTGGCGTTCAGTATCATTTTATTGTGTATCAGCTACCGACCAGGTTAAATATCTCTTGTCGTTTTACGTGATTTTTGAGCACAGTTACAAGTTCTAACTTACAATGCAGGTACAGCAAACCTTTATGATTAATATCAAGTGGTAATCGATAAACTTTGCCATACATTCATCAAAACTATAAACTCTTACCTTAGCTTTAATATCAATACAAATATTTTGAGAATTTTTCACACAACACCACCTACACTCAAACGTACAGTTGCAAATGAATAATACAGGTCCCCTATCGATGATAACAGTATCCCTTCTAAAGAGAGAATAAGATCGATGTCTGAAATAATTACATCTTGCATTGCTACAGTAAAAGTAAATTAGTGCTATTACAAAGAAATTTTCGGATCACATTCAAAAGTTGTGAAGAAGTAAATTTGGAGAAATAAAAAGCTTCCTTGAGTAAGCAGTGGAAAAAAATGTCCATTGTATGGCAAAACAGAAGCTACTAAATTATAAACTTAAGCTTGTTCTACAAATCTGCAATATTTCTTGAGCGAAGGCTTGCCGAAAGTGAACTAATATCATTGGAGGAGCTATAATGAAAAATACACTTTTATTATTTTACCGATACGAAAACCGTTGAAATTAAAGGGCATTTAGCAGATTACTAATATTTTTGATCCATATATGTTTCGCTCGTGTTATTGTTAGCGCTCGTGGCCCCGCGGTCTCAGTGTTCTGTAAACGATCACTAAGTTACGCAACTTTCACTATGGCTGGTCCTCGGATGGGTGACCACTTTTTGGCATTTACATTTGCGAGCGTTTCCGTGCACGTTAAGCCGTTGGTCCCGGTTGCCAGTAAAATGGCAGTCGTTAAGCCTGGTTGAAGGCCTTATGGGCGGCTTGAAAATTTCAACAGCAGGTAGCCACAACCTGCGTCTATCTATTTCAACACGGCAATGGGCTCACCACCTATTACGTGGGACAGTAATCCACACGGTGAAAAGTGGGCATATAATATGTCACTGCCACCCCTTAGGGGATAAGGTGTGGTGGATATTTATATATTTATTTTATTTATATATGTTTATTTCGGAGTTAAGGTATTTCCTATGTATAATATAAATATTGTGGGACCTTTTTTTTTTACACAGCACCGTCTAGCCCAAAGTAAGCTAATATAAATAAAATATAAGCTTGTGTTATGGGATCTAGACGACTGATAAACATACTTATATATTACTAAATACATACATATTATACATAGGAAACACCCAAACACCGAAACAAACAATTGTAGATCACACAAATATTTCTTCCGACCCGGGAATCGAACCCGGGACCTCAGTCGCGGCTGTCGCATGCACTACCACTGCACCACCGAGGCAGTCAAGTATGTATTTAGAAACATATAAGTATGTTTATCAGTTGTCTAGATCCCACACCACAAGCTTATTTTAGATTACTTTGGGCTAGATGACGCTGTCTAAATAAAAATGTCCCACAATATTCGTTTTATTTATTTTAAGTCTTAGACTTAGAATATTTTTAAAACGACATGCCATTTTATAAGAACTTTATCAATGTAATACAATTGGAGATTAGTTAATAACAAATACAAAATCAAAGACAATCCAAAGTTTCTTGTGTCCGTTGGGCTTATTGAGGTTAAAGTTCAGAGAATAGGCATTGCCATACAAAGTGATTTTGCGGAGAGCAGAACCTTACAGTCAACTTCGAAGGGGAGCAATACTTCGACATGATCTATTGTAAGTCGGAATGATTGTCGTCATTCCCCTTTAGTAAAACTGCTTTAAAATTAGCATACGTAATCACTAGCAGACTAACTTTATTATTAAAGCCAAAATATGCAATTATTGTTCAATAATGAAGCTTAACGAATCAATATGACATTATCTTGAAAAGCCTAAAAAGAATTTGTTAAGCTCTCAACGTTGAAATGAAAATAAATGTGGCAACCAACAGAACAATGGGTTTAAATGTTTCAATGGTAACATTTCAAATATATTCGGTATATTTTGTGTTCGAAATGATCGCCTTTTCAGTTTCAATGACCCGAAAAAGACGAGCTTTTATACTCGTATTTTAATTTATTTTATCTCATGCTTCAAATAATTATGGCAGTAGGTATTAAATTAAATATTTTGCTTTTCAATGTGCCTGCTCCCATTAACGATTGTTTAGCCTACGATGTCCAAACGTCCGTTACACTTTTATATAAAAGATCTGATGTTGGGTAAATTCACTTTTTTACGGGGGTTTTATATTTGGGCACTTTACTACCCTGCTGTATGAGCAGTAGGGCGGCCTTGTGTGCGATTCTCAGCCTTGGGGTGGGATCAGATTATACACAAAATTACGCGTCTACCAAGCCAAAGAATAGACTGGTAGATGCCACTGCAACTCGGCAAAATAATGCTTAAAAATGGGACTCTCTACAAAAGGAGGCGAGAGGCAAAAGATGATCGTGTTTTCTTTTAAAGATGGCGTGTGATAGCTACGACGCAAACTCGGGGAGGTGCCAACTACCATGTCGGTGTCAATCACATCATCTTGCGGTGAAGCCCCCTGTCTGTGCAGCTCATAACTAAATGGGTAGCTCCCATCTCGGTTTGCTATTAGCCTTAAATCAGTTTTGAACGTGGCCAACTACAATACTTCATTCACCTCATTCTTAACGTGAATAAAGTAAAGACGCCTTTGTTATAATGGTGAAATTAGGATGCAGTCAAATACTTTTATGTAAGTAACATAAAAGATAAGAGGATACCACAAGAGAGATTGTTTTAAACCATTTAACCTCCAGAGCTTATTATCGAATTGGCATGCTAGCTTAAATTCTATGAAATGATTATTATTTTTTTCGTGTAGATCATAAAGTAATACTTATGAACGTTAAGATTATTGCTTTTACATTTACTGCCAGATTCGCAAAGTAATAGGTAGAGCCTAAGAACCTGGCAAAAAAACTCATAACCACTTTGTTTAATAGGCAGTAATTACATATAAATATCTACAACTTCAACCTTTTTGGTATAAGATATAAATCCTCTTTTAAATATATTACTATCTTAACTAATATTTTAGGTGATGATAGTCTGTTGCCTAATAGAAAGATTGCGTGATCATTATAATCATACTAGAAATATTACCACAGTATAAGCAAAAATGTATGGTTGAAATTGTTATAAAAGTATGGCGGTGTGAGTGGCAGAATCTCATTACTATTATCATTAGAACGCTTTGTTTTAATTATACCTTTTGTTGATTTGCCAAATACAATGCGAAAGGTTTGATTATAATTACCTATGTTTTTCCGGTAAATGATTTGAGAATTGCTAAAGGACAAAGGAAAGGTATATTTTTAAGGGACGAACTAATTACGTCAATAATTTTTAAATTTTAACCTTTTTCTATGTCTATATTTCACATAACTTAATTAAAATATTGTATACTTGTAAACTTGCGTAAATTTTGATCTACTCTGACTCCTTCCACCCTCAACTTTCGTACAGTAAATAACGTCTATCGTTTCTCACACACTATCAATACTTTATGCTAAATCGTTATATCCGTTGAGCGGTCTGCGTAACCCAAGTCACAATCGAAATTTGGTGTAACAAACTATATGTTTACTTCGATTAACATAATAAGCTTACTTGTTTCTACTAGTAGATGGTAGGAGGAGTCAGGGTAGGCCGAGACTTACATATGAAGACCACGTGAGCAGAATGCTCAAAAACAGAAAAGTCAAAAGTACTCGGATACCCAGACGTGCGTGTATGAAGCAATTGATGAATCTTGAAGAAGCGAAAGAAGTATGCATGGATCGCGAAGCCTGGCGATCTGTCCTCTCTGATGAATATAATGAGAGCCGCGGTAGCAGCAGGTATAAGTAGTAATGTATGCGACTGCCACTCAGAGATCCCGAGTTCGATTACCGGAAATATTTTGCGCTCGGTATCTATTATTAGACTCAATTTTTTTTTTAATTTGGATAACTAATGGAATCAGATGTCAGAAATCTTTTGTAGATCTATAATACCTATTTACTGTCGTTCTTTTAATTTTGAAATACGCATAGTCCATCTCAGGACTGACCATTCCGTAGATGTTCAATGCGGGTGAGAGTTTACTGAATATTGAGCAAGTTGGATTATAAGCGCTTTATAAATATAACTAGCTGACCAGCCCGGTTTCGCCCGTGACGTACTTCGAACCCCGTAGCACCCCATTTAATCCCGTCGTTTATTAATTACACAATAATGTATGAATATTTTTCGAATTCGTTGATTACTTCTCCGCTCTCCAGTAGGTACCTACGCCCGCACTGCCCGATCGAATTGTGGTTACATGAAATTATTTTTTTTGCGCATTATTTTGAATTTGCTATAACTCGTATAACTTTTCTCAGACATCCTCAACAAATATCGTTATAATTTAGTCAATACTCACAGAAACTTATCAACTTATACATAAAAACCTTCCTTATAAATCACTCAAACTATTAAAAAAAAACGCATCGTAATTCGTTGCGTAGTTTGAAAGATCTAAGCATACATAGGGATAGACAGCAAAAAGCGACTTTGTTTTATAATACGAGTATGTAGTAAAGATAACACCTAAACGCGTAGGTATACAAAATAAGCATTTCGTTTTTCATGCGATGTTAAGCCCGACAATAATGTAGGTACCTATCTACTAATACCTACTTTAGGATTCTATTCATTTTGTCAAAGTACCAACACCAGTTCAGCGGGATTAAAGTCTTAAATGGGCTACTACATAAATTACATTTGAATTTAAGTTAAACTTTCTCCATAATTTTATTTAGTTATTAATTTTTTAATAAAATCACGAAAGTAAGCAACTTTCAAAGATTTCAAAGATTATGTTTACTAACGTTTGAAAAGAAATAATGCTAATTATAAACTACTTACTAGTTGACGCCCGCGGCTCTGCATGCGTGGTAAAGTTTTCCCGTTCCAGTTTCCCACAGGAACTTGTTCCCGGAATAAAAAAATAGCCTATGTGTTATTCTGATGTGTTTGAAAGTTTCATCAAAATCCGTTCATTAGATTTTGCGTGAAAGAGTAACAAACATCCATTCTTCGCGTTTATAATATTAGTATGATTTTCAGAGACACCCAAACCTTTGTGCTGTGTTAAGATACAGAAATTTTGTTATCATGGTCACTTATTCGAATATTAAGTTCCTTATTAAAACAAATGCCACGTCATACGAGGCTTAGAAATTGAATATGAGATAGATCTTGAGAATTTGTCTAATAATAATGTTTTACAAAAATTAATATTTATCCCAGAGTGGCAGAGGCATATTATATGCCCACTTTTCACCGTGTGTATTCCTGTCCCACGTAATAGGTAGTAAGCCCATTGCCGTGTTTAAATAGGTTGTGGCTACCTTCTGTTGAAAATTTTCAAGCCGCCCAAAAGGCCTTCAACTTGACTTAACGACCTGCAACTGGTACCAACTGCTTAACGTGCCTTTCGAAGGACGGAAATACTCGCAAATGTAAATGTCACAAAGTGGTTACCCATCCGTGACCAGTCATAGCGAAAGCGGGGCTACGAGCGCATCAATAATAAAGATTAACTAATAAAATAATAAAGTTATGTAAAACCGGTATAATTATTAATGTCCGCACTGAAACCTTCTCCTGTCGTAACTTCAATCGCATTCATTGAAGTGCTAATCCTGGTTGTGTATTGGGTACAACCAGGATTAGTATTTCAATGAAAATGTTTTTTTTTACTCCGTGGCACAAATATCCCTTTGATATTTTTGAACTTCTGCACCTCTGTCTTTGGCATTTCTTATTGAGAATAATGGTAGTCCTTTATTGTAAAAAAGATACTATAGTAAATGGAGAATAGTGCATGGAGGCGGGCTCATAAGACCTTTAAGACAAGTGTCACCTATGTTAGCATCGGCGGGTACCGTTCTATTGCCATCTTTGCAAGGGTTCTGAGGTCATGCATCTTACGCTACTAGAATAAAATCAAATGCTGTTTATTACATTTATTAAATTATCTGCTATATTAAGTTTTATTAGGTTATAGAACAGTACCTAACATGGCAGAAATAAGATATCAGTATGCTAACTGTTCACATTTTTTATTTATTTAAAGGCAAATAAATTATTTCATTTATACGAGACATGAAACCGTGACCTTTGGCTAACCAGGTCAATGCTCTATTACTGAGCTCCAGAACCGTACTGAAATTAGTGAAAATCTTCACCATATTGTAAAAGACATTTAAAGTATAATTCCAGAGCCACCTATTGAGCTACTTAGCAACTCTAATATTAATAAATGGTTTTATAAATAACTATTTTTTACAATAGATTCGATGTCTTAACTCAATCTATGGAATGTATCCATGGCAATTAATAGGTTCAGCTGAGTAATTTCTAAGTAGCGAGCTATATAGACGGCTGTGGATCTTATACTCTTAACTATAATAATGTTTGTTTTCATCAAGTCTCGGCACGATTATGTAGCTCAGTCATAAATGGTTTTATACTCAGCACACATGAAAGAACTAAAGGTTCTGCTACGTTTAACTATTTATTCGCAGCCTACATCCACAAGTGGGTTTCATTTCCGGAAAAACTGGCGTAGGAAATAGAAGAGTTTTCAGCAAATCCCGGGAAATTGAATGTGTTTAAGCAATTCTTTGGAATCTGCAAATAAATCCAAAGCTGTATTATGTTTAGGTAACTCACCGTCACAAGCAATGATTAGTTCCAGCTTGAGGCTGAAATATTTACCACTTTTAATTTATGGTATTGTTAGCATATTAATTGCTTTTCAAATTTGTTTCTAATGATTTCGTTGTAAATTAATATCCAATTAAAACTCTTCTAATTGTTCAAACTGGATATTAATTTCCAAGTAAAGTTAATCTATCAAGCTGTATCCCTGACGGGGTAGTCAGAGAGGACAGATCGCCACGCTTCGCGATCCATGCATACTTCTTTCCCTTCTTGAAGATTGAATTGTTTTTCATGTAAGATAAAAAAAAATTTACCATATTTTATAGTAACATATTTTTAGGTCTTTATTTTATTTTATTTTTATTTTATTTTATTTAGGAAACAGACAGTCACATACATTTTTGATTCACAAAATAAATGGTTCTTATAGACTTAGAGTTCCATAGTTTTATAAATACGGTACATAACAATAGTAGGTATAGGTAGGTATCAACGTATCAGTTTAGAAGAGCATACAGTCAAACATCAGTTGAAAATAATCATTACAATGCAATAACAATACAAACAAACATAATCCTTTAGATAGTTATTTTAAGAGTTATTTTCGTAATTCTAATTTATAAGTAGCCAAATTATTGTTAAATATATCAAGGTGAATAAATTTATCATTGTATGTGTCAACACTTCGTCGGAAGAAGTTATTTCCACTATAAATTGTTTTTTAAAAAGGCACTGTAAATAAATTTACCAAACGAGAACCAGGTCTGGGCACTCTAAAAGCTATCTTTTCCAGTATGTGAGGGGGGGAGTCCACATAATTATTTAATATTTTAAAAAGAAAGACTTGGTCAAACATTATCCGTCGATTAGTAAGGGTGGTCAGGGAATGGCGGCTAAGTGAGTCTTTATATGTAATGTATTCGTAATTACTGCGATAATCCAATGATTTTACAAACTTTTTCTGATTTTTTTCAATGCGATTGATATGACAAGCATAATATGGATTCCAAATAATGCAAGTGAAATCCAAGAGCGACAGAACAAAGCATTATAGTATTTTTAAAGTCTGAGCTTTTTTGAAGGGTTTAGTGATCCTTAGTATAAATCCAAGTTGACGAAAAGCTTTATTAACAATATAATCTATATGTAAATTAAAAGACAATTCACAATCCATCACTATACTTAAATCCCGTACTGATGTAACCCTATTTAAAATGTTATTATTGATGTGATAATCAAAGTTAAGTGGGTTAAGTTTATATGAGATAATAGAACATTTGTCTACATTTAAATACAGTTGATTAAGAAGCAATATTAAACCAGGCGTTCCAAATCTGATTGCAAAAGTGAGCAATCATCAGGACTTGCTATTATTTTAAAAAATTTAGCGTCATCAGCATACATCAAAAATTTTGAATTATGTAAAAAATTACCTGTGTCAGTAATATATAAAATAAAAAATAATGGCCCGGCATGGGATCCCTCACTAATTCCTGAAGGAATTTCCAGGAACCTTGAGACATACCCCTCTACAGATACTGCTCGGGATCGATTCCGAATATAAGAATTTATCCATCGCAATAGATCACCATGTTTTCCAATAGCCCACAACTTCTCTATAAGTAGATGAAAAGTCGGTATACACGACGTCCACCATGGCATCCACTAAAAAGTTGGTAAAAGTAAGCATGTTGGATTCAACAGAGCGTCCTCTACAGAAACCATGCTGGTTGACAGAAATATGATTCTTTAATGCGTTAACTAAAGCGCAGGTTACAATTTTTTCAAAAACCTTTCCGAATAAGTTAGTTTTCGATATAGGTCGATACTGAGACACATCGTTCCTTAATTCATTCTTTGAAACAGGAGTTATGATAGCCTGTTTCTAGATCGATGGAAATATACCAGTTGCCAATGACTTATTATAAATAATATGTAATGGTAATGTTAATTGATCAGCGCAGTTACGAATAAATATAGGATGTATACCATCAATTCCAGCTCCTTTATTTATGTCAATATTTTTTAATTCTTTATGAATAGTGTCCTTAGTGATGGCTATAGAAAGAGTTACAGGAGTTATAGAAAAGTTTAAAGGTGGGCATTACAGAGTTACAGGAGAGTTTAAAGGTGGGCAGTCAAGGTCGTAAGTAATTGGACGTGGAACGCTTTGAACGAAAACTGAGTTGAAATATTCATTAAAAAATTTACAGCTGTCTTCTCCACTGTTAGAAAAACGGTTATTAAATTTCATCTTCTGAGGAATATATTTATGTTTTGAACGAACTGTATTTACTGCAAACGTCTTTACATACATACATATTGTCACGCCTTTATCCCCGAAGGGGTAGGCAAACGTCTTTAAGAGGAAGAAATTCAGGTACTGTTCTTTTATAATACTAAGGTGGCAAGCAAGAACCCATTAGATTAAAAGTGATACAAAGCTGTTACACTCGCGCTGCCGACCCTGATGATATCTCAAAAAGGATCAAAATTCAAAACATAATACTAATTTGAAATGTATCTTTTGTTATGTACTTTAGTAATGTATTATAAATTCAGCTCTAAAGTTATTATTCTTATTTTTTATTGCACACAGTAAACATAATGTATTAATTACAAAGTGAATTAAATTAGTTTACATAGGCGAGCTTACCTCAATATTGAGTTTTACCAACAACCCTTCTTCTTTGTTACTTCATCTGTAATCTTCTGTTGATACGTCTTGCTGGAAATAAATAACTACATGATATATAAGTGTGTGACACTAGTACTTACATACATACTATATGACTATAGTAGTGTAATTAAAGCACTCTCGGAGTTGGACGTGATAGAATGCATGAAGCAAGATTCATAATTAACAAAACACGTCTGATCGTCATAACATAACATAATTTAGAAATATTAAATTATTTTTAATTTCGCACAAATCATTCTTAGGAGAAATGACACGAGATCACGAATGGCCCCTCCTCCACTGGAGTATGAAATGTGTGTATATATAAACCTATTTATTGTAATAATAGTTTTTTTTATTTTATTTTATTATAGTTCGTCAGTCATTAAGTCTGTAATATATTCAGTTACTAATAAAACTTTACTATGTCTGTAAGTGACAGTTAGAATTATACAAGTGAATACCACCACAAGATCTTTCCATCTTACAAAACCGCTATAGAATCATAGGGTATAAGAGGCCCCACTAAGATAGCTGGATCTCAAGCGACCCCATCGTCTGTGGTACACCTGCAGACTAACGGACGAGGCAAGCAAGCAGGCGCCTTTACGGAGTTGGAAGGTTAGACTACGGTTGCTTCCAATAATGCCAAAAACCAATAGTCAAACTAGAGCGGCTACTAGCAGCCAAATAAAATTTGACCCCAGACTCCAAATCCAGGTCTGAAAGGATGAAGGATAGTTATTAATAAATAAAACTTTGAAATTCAAACACAAAATATTTTAACTATAAAATGTATAAAAATGTAATTCATCTGGATACTGTTTATTCCATCCATTTACATATTCCATTACGAGTTATGACACTTTGTTCTGTACGGGCGCGTTTGTTTATACTATGAAATACCATAATTATTTCAAGCATGCGTTTAGAATTTTTAAACTTAACTGTTTTATGTGTGTATATGTAAAATATTTCTATCGCGTAAATATCAATTATTATTGATAAGAAAGCAACACTTTTGAGACCCACAACCATCTTTATTTTAAATTTTCCACAGTTTTTTTACCATGCGAAGGACAAAACTATTAAACACACCTTTCCATTGTCTTTGGGATATTATAAATGGGAAGATTTTTGGAGGTTTGTATATTTATAATACAGAAAGTATAAGTATTTTTTCAAACCTGGGAATCTAACTCAAGACATCTGGATCATAGGCTGCAATGCACTGAGTTTCAGAGACAGTTATTTAAAAATAATAATAATAATACAGTTTAAAAAACAACCCTTAATTAAATTCTAGCAAGAACGCAAAAACGGTGATAGCACCAAACAGATTGTCGGCAGCGAAATAAATATCTTTTAGGGTCTCGCAATCTGTCTCGGGGGAAGATTTACAGTCGTATCGAAACCGATACAGGACAAATGGATTTGCACGGTCAAATTGATAAGGACGGCGCTAAAGGCGGCTTGTGAAGACAACTACAATCTTTTGAGGGTCCTTAAAGACATGGCTGAGCTTTCACCGCTTTGAGGGCTTACACTAATGAATAGTAGACATGTATATATTGCTATCTCACAGAATGTATTATAGATAAGTATATTGTATTTAGTGGATATGTTTAATCAGGGTTGGTTGAGACAAAATGTTCAGACATAAATCGTCAGCACGCGACGTTGAACCATTTCAACGCTAATTACCGCTGTTTTCACGCGTAAAATATTTGTCGATTGATATATATTTCAATGTTTCAATATACGTTTTACCAACATTTACAGTTCACAGTTTCAAAGTAATTGTTCTGTATAGTTTCTATTTTGAGGCTGATGTATCCGGCTCCAAAGGAACAGGATAACACTCGAATTCCTCTAAGATGAGGCCGCAGTGGCGAATAAAGTCCGTCAGGAGCCCTGGGATTATTCTTTTGGGGCTCACTCGAGAATCTTTGTTATAGGCAGATTGAAGGGCACCGTGTGGTTTTATTCGGTAGGAGTCCATATAGCATCCATGAACATTTGCACACGCAAAGGAAAACGTTTACCTATCATTACTAAAACTTCCCACTTGCTACAGTCCTGGCATACAATATTCGTTTCTCTTAATTTTTTTGTAAATGATTTTCCACACATTCGCCGGTTAACGGTACTTTTGGCCTAGCCTTTTCTTAAAACGTCTTCGCTTTGATTAAGCCCTACCTGATTACAAGGTCACCTGATAAATCGCTTTCGTCATTTTATTTTAATTTATTCTCTCCTTGTGTCCATACCATCTGAGCATCCCTTTTTTTATCTTAGACACAATAACTTTTGTTGCGTAGCAATGTTCCCTTATTACGCTGTTCTTTTCTATTTATTAATCCGACAATATCCCCTTCGGGGACTAAGCGTGATTGATAAAAAAACAAACATATTATCACTCTAGCTAATGTATTTATCTAACTACAGCTGCTGCAATTTTACAGTCATGCTGTCCTGTCCATGACATACCTAAACCGCCGTTGACGCCAGCGGCTTCGCGCGCGTGGTGAAGTTTTCCTGATCCCGTTCCCTACAGGAACTTGGTCTCGAGATTAAAAGTAGCCTAAGTGTTATTCTGATGTGTAAGCTACATTATTGTTAAGTTTCATCAAAATCCATTCAGTAGTTTTTGCGTGAAAGAATAACAAACATCCATTCTTACACACTTTCGCATTTATAATATTAGTAGGATTCTCTAGTGTCGTTTTATTTGTGATAACTTCCGTCCATAATCAGCGACTGAAGATATTTAGAAAAATTTAAGTCCGTATACATGTTATTTCGTACGATAATTTGTTGAGACTTCGTTCAAGAAAACTTATTACTAACATAATGAAAAAAGTAAACACGAAAAACTTCCATCAGTTTTCTTATTAAATTCTACAAAATTGAAGCCTACTATGTACGTAATGAAAACAACATTATTATATTTTCACCTAAAATAGATCTTCAAAGTCAGTTTTTCTGGGCCGTACGATTCATGACTTCTGGGCGTACAACAAGGATATACTTAATTATACTTATAACTGACAATCTCGAAACAACTTGAAAAACCTATCAATTTTCTTATTAAAGTCTACAAAGTTTGAAAAGAAAGTCATCGAAAACCTCCGATGCCCATTTTTATATTAACTTACTGCCATAAATCATAAAGTTATTAAACAGCGTCCGATCTACGAGATAGGCACTTAAACTTACTTTAATGTAGTATTGAGTGGAACTTCTGTTAAGTTAGTTTTGAATTCCTGGTAGATAAGGGGTTCTGTGGTAATGATATTTTGATATCGGTTTCAGGAACTGATAGAAGAAATGTATGACATTAGGACATTATATTTATATATTTTTTGAAAAATGACATTCTGGTTCGTGACGGGGATTGAACCTGTGACCTTTGCCTAACCAAGGCAATGTTCTAGCTACTGAACTACCCGAACCGTATGGAAACAAGTTAAAATTCTTCACTATATTTTAATCGTCATTTAAGAGTATGACCTATTTAATAAAAATATTCAATAAAAAATTAGTGAAAGTTAGCATACTATAAGCTTTAAAAATTTATCCATTATATTTAAAATTATTTTTTTTAGGTATCCGTAGTAAAACAAAGTACCTATACAGTTTTGGTATGCCCATGCTTCTGACTGTGTGCATGTCCGCACTTACCACCGAGAATCTTAGTACTGGAAAGCTATAATTTGGTGCGGTATAACACTTTTTTGTAACACCTACAAAGTGGTAACACGACAATGGGCTAACCACCTGTAACGTGGGACAAAAATACATACGGTGAAATGTAGGCGTATAGTATGCCTCTGCTTACCCCTTCTGGGATAAAGGCATGACCGTATGTGTGTATGTACAAATTGGTAAAATAATGATAAAAATGAGATAAGAGATTGTACTTTTAAAGTGAGATGCTATTGAGAGATTGACAAGATAAGATTTTGTACTATTAAAGTGAGATGCTATTTGTTTCAATCCATAGCCTGCTCCATCGGTCATTGGTGTTTCATATGACCAGTCGACTCAATTTTAACGTGTTGAAATTACCATCTATGTCGACCACTTTGGGTGTTTGACAGATAACTTCCTTTCAGAATTTATCCCTCAGCAGGCTGAAAATTCCCGTTGTGGTATGTTACCAGTCTTACTATTCATTATTTTTACTTCAATTGTCACGTATAGCACAAGCAAAAAATTATATATGGATCAGAGCATAAATAGGTAGGTACCTACGTAACTGGTCTAAAGTTAAATACTGAAATTGACATCTATAAAGCGATACAAACACAATCCTAACGTGGTTGTAGAAGAGACCAAGAAAGAGAGACTTGTTTTCTTGAGTGACTCCTTACTCATCACTACATAGTCTACTACACTACATAGCATAAAACAAAATCGTTTCCCGCTGCCTGTCCCTGTGTATGCTTAGATCTTTAAAAGTAAGCAACAGATTTTAATGTAGTTTTTTTTAATAGATAGAGTGATTCATAAGAAAGGTTTTTAGGTATAATTTGTTAAGTTTTTAGTATACATTGACTAAATTATAACGATATTTGTTGGGGGTGTCGGAAAATATAAACCATTTGGGAACTATCAACGAAAACGCTGCCTAAACCCTTTGAGATATAATAAAATAATGTATGGTGTAATTGTGTACCTAATATAGGTCAACAAAAAAGTCCGCGACGGTATATATATTGTGTATCTTTTAAGGATAACAAACCATTTTAATAGTTTAAAAAACACTACACACAAACTATTTACACAAATACGTTATTAATTCTTATCATTTTTAATACATTAGTTGGCTTCAGCATTTCAAGAAGATTATTTTGTTCCTTTTACACATTGAAAATTAAATGAATATCTTAGGAGATGTAGCAAAATCAAAATAAATGCGCAAAGAAATAATGTTTGTTTTACCATTATTCAACCGGGCAGTGCGGGCGTACTAGAAAGCGGAGACGTAATCAACTAATTTGAAAAAAGTTCATATATTATTGTGAAATTAATAAACGACGAGATAAAATGGTTACCGCAGGGTTCGAAGTATGTCACAGGCGAAGCCGGGCGGGTCAGCTAATATTATATATAAATGCGAGAGTAACTCTGTCTGTCTATCAAAACTATTGAATCGATTTAAATATAATTTAGTTAAGAGATAGTCCAGAGCCAGGAAAAGGGCATAGGCTCGGGAACAAGTTCCTTCATTACCCTGGCGGAGGCACGGGTATCGACTAGTCCCCTATATTTGTACTTCTACTTATTTAATTATGAAGAATTTGGATAAAACCATAAAGGACTCCTCTGATAATGTTTGAAAACAAAGTTAAAAAATTATACAAGTTAAAAGAAATGTTTCTAAAAATCTCGTTAACATGATTTGTTAAAAACTTTGGCGGAAAATGTTAAAAATATTTATTTATAAGTCGACAACAAAAACTCGTAACTTAATCGCAAGATACACGCTACACGAAAATTGTGTTTAACATGTATCGTATTGCAAATGAATTGCTAAAAGCCTTTTTTGATCAGTCTTTTGTCCTCATGGAAAATAAAAACACAATAAAGTTTTAACATGTGATATATTTAATATTGAGAACAATTTTATTCAAGGTAATGGAAAAAGTATTAGAGATAATGTTTTCATACATACATACATATTGTCACGCCTTTATCACCAAAGGTGTAGGCAGAGACATATTTTACGCCCAGATTTCACCGTATGCCTTTTTAGCCCATATAACAGATAGTGAGCCCGTTGCCGTGTTGAAACAGACAGGCGCAGATTGTAGTGACCTGCTGTTATAATTATTCAAGCCATTTTACCCGGTAAGAGGTTAAGGTGATCCAACAAGTGCTGACTTGACGTCGTAAGAGATCACTTGCGAGCCAATAGTCTAATTACAGGGGATGACGACCGTGCGAAGTGGAGGAGCAAATATAGGAATCCGGACGGACCCCATGCGTCACGAGGGAACTGGGACAAACCTTCGGATGATGATGAATGACTGGCATTTTACTGGCAACCGTGAGCAACGTTTTAACGTGCCTTCCGGAATCAGATATATCTTTATTGAAACGCTTCTTCCAATAGTAGTTCCCCAAATACTCCTAAAATAATGTCTAAGCCAGTTCAAGCAGTTTCTGTTTTTACTGAACTATTTTGTTAGTACTCATATCATAAAAAACTATTGATAACGGGTGAACCAATGCCTAATACAGAAATTAAAACTGAATTATGAGATTTTCCAAAATTACTATTTATTTGATTCCACAGTATTTTTCAGTAGTATTGTCATTTTGACATCAATATTTTCAGTAACTAAACATAATTTTTTTACTCAAATATCATGATTTCTATAGAAAATTTATATTAAAATAAATAAAATAAATATCCATCACGCCTTATCCCCGAAGGGGTGGCAGAGGCATTTTATATGCCCACTTTTCACCGTGTGGATTCCTGTACCACGTAATAGGTGGTGAGCCCATTGCCGTGTTGAAATGTACAGACGCAGGTTGTGGGTACCTGCTGTTGAATTTTTTCAAGCCGCCCATATGGCTTTCAACCAGTCTTAACGACTGCCATTTTACTGGCAACCGGGACCAACGGCTTAACGTGCCTTCCGAAGCACGGAAACGCTCGCAAATGTAAATGCCACAAAGTGGTCACCCATCCGAGGACCAGCCATAGTGAAAGTTGCGTAACTCAGTGATCGTTTACAGAACACTGAGACCGCGAGGCCACGAGCGCTTCAAAAAAAAAAAAAAATTTATATTAAATAACAAATGCCTTTAACAAATTCGGTATTCTTACGTCTAGTTAAGAAATAATCCGTCAAAGTGGATCTTCACCCTGCTCCAAACACAGATCAGATTTACTAGAGATGGTCAGAAGCAGTTTCTTAAAGCGTTAGATACTATAGGAGCCGTAAATTTATGGAAGAAGAGCAAGCACGATGGACGTCATGGTATAAGGAGCGCGGGCTGCACAAGTAGCCCGTATGATACACGACAGGGATACACCGTATTGCATAGCTATGGCTGACGTCAACGCATTGTATAGACAAAGACTACCAATACATAAAACATACTTTCATGTTTTATGTATTGGTAGTCTTTGTCTATCAAAGACTACCAATACCAAAGAAGAAATTCCCCCTGTGAAAAAGCAACCTGCCCATTGTAAAGGTTCGGAGTACTGAAAGGCTTGGAAAAGCACCCATGTGGTGGCGGGTAAACCACCAAACGATTGCATTCCCAAGGTGGGTTGGTGTCAGACTGGCGGCCGACCATAAAAATCAAGCCAAAACATTTTGCAGTATGGAATTTAGACATACTGCGCCGACCCCAAGTAAATGCGACAAGGGCAAGAGGATGATGATACGATTCTACAGTAAAACAAAAATCCATTTTAGATTCGCTGTGTGCGTTCTTCCGTTCTTCTAACAGTTATAACTACCTCATAGAATATTAGTACTAGAAAAATATATATCAATAAATATGCATATTAGTAACATCGTCAAAGTGGTAAAGTAAAATGCTAATAATTATTTTGTTGAAACTTCTAACCGTAAAGTGGGGACGCTTATGTGGAGTGGGGACAAAAAAATCTTTCAAAAAGTATTGTAGGTGCTGAAAGCATTTTTCGATTAAGATATCCATTTGTGAACTATTAAACTTTCAATTGATACATTTGTGTCAGCCTTTCTCACAGTAGTATATGATAAAACCTCAGTACCTTTATTTACAACAAATTATTAAATAAACTTAAAATATGAAAATTTAAAATATATTAATATAAGGAGTCCCTTTAGGCAAGGTTCCGAAGATACTGGCAGCGTTCCCCCTTTGAATAGCTAAACTAATTCTTTGGCCGAGGTAGCTGCCAGCTCTTCGGTCTCCTGTGATGTCGACTAACCTTTTTGCTATTTCTTTAAAAAGCCTTGTAGCCCTAGGACCCCACGGACCAAGGGTCTCGACACCGAATGGGACAAAATCATATTCGGAGCCTAGAGTCCTGTATTTGCATGCTTTAGCTTTTTCAGCCGCTTCACAAGCCGCACCAGCTCTGTTGTTGGTTCCATGTAGATGGGAAGGGGCCAGCGTGTCTGAACAGGTTGCATCCCATACCAGCACCCGGCCCATCTTCCATGGAATCAAACTCATACCGTCCGGTCTCTTGCCATCGTCTCTTGCAATACCAGTCGGCTCAAGTAGACTTGGCACGTTGACAGTGGCAAGAGACCGGCGAATGATATCGTTTAGTGCGGCATGTCTCGAGAAGCGGCCTGCACTTTTTTGGCATGACAGTCCGTGATGTCCAAGCTTGTCGACATCACTGCCACAGGGACATTTATGAGGAACGCAGACCGGAACCCCAAGCCGTAGACAGGTTGCGATTCGAAGCGTGTCAGGCTCAAGAAATGTTCCTGTATTTGACGAAGGGTACGCGTGAAGCCAGTAGCCGGCCTCATGCGCTCCCACAGCCAAAAGCCTAGCACGCGCCGAACCTGTACTACAGCTCAAAAGATTGTTATAAATCAATTTACAATGTATGTCGTCCCAGCTCCTCTGTAAATTTGGAGAATCTGGAAAATTTTGACCTGGGCATGCAATTAAAAAAGCGTTTCTAGCTTCTTTCAAGCCAGCAATCTCAAAGTTTGAAGGGGATGCCCTTAAAATTTTACTTATGAGATTTGCTGAACTATGGACAGAAGATAGGAAGGCTGGTAAAGCGACACTGGAAATTTTGCGAATCCCTAAACCACCATAACGGATAGGTAGGGATGCTTGGGTCCAAGAAAGCTCGTTTAGCTGCATATTGAGAATCGATTCTAAGCTAATTTTGATTATGTCGTCTACTTGTGTCAAAAGATCTGGGTGATTCCAAAAAGAGCAGCAACGGAGCACATATGTAAATTTTGGGACGAAAAGACAGAATTTTAAGATGCAGAGTGCATAATGTGGACTAATTTCAAGGAGACGGTCAGCAGTATTTTGAAATTTAGTTATTGAATTATTAATATATTCAGAAATAGATCCATCAAAAATCGGAGAACCTAAAAGGTAAAGGGAATTACTATTAACTATTTTAATATTTGGAGCCAAAATATTAAATTTTTGTTCAATGTCATGAAAATTTAAGTCGCAGTTATTTATAAAAAGTTCGCATTTGCTAAAATTAAGCTCCAAACCAATGGCTTCAAATTTATTTTTGATTAAAAAAAGGTCCGAAAATACAGTATCCACATCACCTCCTAGGGTTCCGTCATCCAGATACCAAACGTTGAATTTAGAATTTAAATTTTTGATTATCGGATTTATAGCCAAACTAAAAATTGCAGGCCCAAGGGGATCACCCTGTTGACAACCTACTTCCGAAGACAGTTCATTAGAACGATATAACAATTTAGTTGGGTCAGCGTAACTGAGAAGAAGATAATTGTAAATTTCCGGTATATGTTGTTTTATTTCCGTTAGCAGGGTATCCCTATTTACCGAATTGAATGCATTTTTGACATCAATTTTGAGCAAAACGTCAGGCTGTCCGTAAGTTAGGAACGAGCGTAAGGCATGGACGGCTGCCTCGCACCCTCCTTTTACACCGAAGCCTAACTGTACGGGTTCAAATTCCGAAATTAATTTTGGTAAAATATGTCGAACAGCAATTTTGGAGGCCAGACGTCGTAGTGTTGATCCAACAGCAATTGGTCTCACCCCTCCGTCCTTTTTGGTTAGGGCAATGAGGTTCGCGCCGAAAAGAATGGGAACAATTTCTGGATTGACATTACCGGAATACATAAAGTTTATTAATTTAGTGATCGAATTTACAAGTTGCTCGCCTGCATCACCCACAGAATGCGATGTTAAGTCTTTCAAATGTTGGGGTGAGATTCCATCCAAACCTGCAGCCGAACCTGGTTTAAAAGATAAAATGGCATTCGTAACATCTTTGTTTTGAATTTGAAGGCATGCATGCCCTGCTGTTGGTGGGTCGAGAAAATATGGGTTTACTGGAGCTGGAGGATGTTTTGTCCGTAAGGCCTGAAGGGTGTCAAGAGTGTCTGGTGATAGCACGTCGTTGGAGAACAAAAGGCGAGCGGCACCTTTGAGATCTCCGTCACAGATTTTGTTTTCAATGAGTTTGTTGCGATTATGAGGGGTATCATGTTTCATTTGAGGGGCAGGAGAAGGCGAGGAGCTTACAGTACAGTTATTCTTAATCTTTTGTGTCAAGGATAAATTCGGTTCATCAGTTTCTATTATATGTAGTGTGCTGTATGAAAATAAAAATAGGTTCTGCCAGTCTTGAGTACAATTGCTTTTGTAACATTTCTGAATTAATTGTGACAAATGTTTAGCAACGGTTATTCGAGCTCCTCGAGGGATTCTTTTAACTATTGGTATACTATTTTTCAAATGGCTTAAATATGTGTGGAAAGGAGTTGGATCGTTAGGTACAGAAGTAGGCGCACTCGGAATAATGGGATGGAAGTCTAAAGGTGAACTGTTTTGGCTGATACATCTCCTGTGAGTTTTAGTGGTGTGTATATTGAGGCCTTTCAAAGATTTGAAAGACTTGTTGCACTGTGTACAGGTATGGGTCGCGTTCGACGTGCCATCACAAGAATGGGTCACGGACTGCATTCACAACAGATAAATACATTCACAAAAAAGAATAACTTAAAACAAATTTAAAAACACAATAAAGTAACTTAAAATATACACTGAAAACATAAACAAGTTAATGTCAAAATATGAAGGCTGCTTGTTGTGGAAACAAGACGCATGCGTCGTTACGTAGGTGCGTCACAGGATGGTCTTGCAGTGGAAGAGACCTAGCGACGCATGTCGTCGCTAGGACAACCGATGGCGGCCTTAGCAACAGCGTCTGAGCCCGCTTGTCACTTTTGTTATTTATTGACAGCAAATTATTTCTTATTGATCCACTCTTTAAATTTCACTTTTGTTGACTTTTAGGGGATCAATACAAATATAATAATAGTGGAGCACACACTAAAATTGCTCAACACTTCAAAAATATTTATATGAAAATTCAAACGATTTTTCCAACAAAATACAAAATAAATCGCGGAACGCGATCGTAGATGTTTGACAGTTTTAAGTTTTTTTTGATTATAAAGAAATTATAAGAAAAACTATAACATACAAGAAGGCTTAGGAGTAATAGAAGACTGCTGAGAAAATGTATATTTTAAAAGTAAGATTATTTTAATAGAAAATTTCGAACGTACCTATTAGCAGTTACTGAATCCCTACATTGTCCGTCGCTATACGAGTATATACTGTGGTTGGTAATTTAAGCTCTATATTTCTAATATATTATTACGATAATACTGCTTTCGTAAAAACCAAATTAAGTACTTAATACTGAAGAAAAATAAACATTACAATAAAAACTCAAGCAAAAATTTGATCTCACTTAAAATCAGATTCCGAAGATACCATTCTCTTTGTTCCTATCCCACTTATACTAATACGTGTTTGGTTACGTTGTTCAGACAATTTTCAGACTTAGGAAACAGAATTTAAGATTCATATCAAGTGATGACTTTTCAGTGATATCATGGTAAATATTTATTGAAGCGTCAAAGGAAGCTCTGACTAATGGCGTCTCATTAAAAGCATTCGTTGTGAATCGTTATAGTGTTTTCATTTCATTATTTGTGTCGGTATTGTTTGGAACAAAAAAATGATAAAATGTCATTTTTAAGTTTATAGTTTTCATATGATAATCGTTTTGATTGTAGAGGGACAGAAATACTGTAAGAGAGTTAACATGTATATGTGACAGGTATTCAATCCCGACCCAAAAAGACGGGTGTTATAAGTTTGACGTCGATGTCCGAGTGTATGTCTGTCTGTAGCAATGTAGTTTTCAGACGAATAGACTGATTTAGATACTGTTTTTTTCATTTGTAAGCTATTTTTCTAGCGGTGTTTCTCAGCTATGGTTGGTTAATATCGGTTTAGCAGTGTAAGAGTATCAGCTCTTTCCAAAATAGCATTTTTGGCGTGTGATTACTCAATTATGAGCTTATAATCGACTATGTGAAATCGTGCCAGTATAATCTTAAAATAACATATAATAACTTCGATCTGATGCTGCAACCAAAATGGTCTCGAGAGAACCCGACTCTTCTAAAACTCATAGCAGACATATCGTAAAGGGTTCAATAGATTAGTTTCTATGAGTAGATACCTTGCAGGTTATGATCTTGCAATAAGGTCACGTTGAGCTGGTGCTGCAACCAGGATGGTCTCCAGGAAACCCAACTCTTCTTAATCTCATACTTTTCAAGGATTGTTCCTTAAACTATAAGTATTTTTAGCGTAGAGGTTTTATCACTGTTTTTAATTAGACAAAGTAATACATAGTATATTAAATTTAAAGGCGCTAACATGATTTTAGGGCTCCGTACCCCCAAAGGCAAAACGGAAACATTTTAAAATCTATGGTCCGTCGGTCCGTCCGTCTGTCTGTCAAGACTCTTTGTCTCGGCAACGCGTGAAGAGAAGTGAAGACGAAACTTGGGTATATACTTAAGTCCGGTGAGAGAGTTCAATCGCACCTGGCTGTTCTTTTTATGTTATAAAATAACTAGATCCATACCTTGACTTAAGCAGAAGGGGTATAAAATTTGTAATATCTACTCAAAATGTGTTGATGTAGTGTCTTCTGTTAGCATTTAAACATTTAGATAATTATTTTCATACAGCTTATTGAGGGTAGTCTAATTTTTCATAATACATTTTGATTCTAGAGTAATAGTTTATTGTGAGTAAATTATTATTAATATAGGAATGTACTAACAGTATATTATAACAAATAAAGCCCTGTAAGCATTTCTTGAAATATGACTGTCGGTGCATTTTATATTACTGAGGGTGGTTTTACTTTTGCTGATTGTTCAGTAAATTTATAAAAGAGGCATTTTGGAGCAGGACACGACATTCAGTCGGCATCATTTAAAAAGTGTATACGTGTAAGGTTAGCATTAGTGTGATCAAGATTCAATATATGGTTATACTTAACTTGACTTAACTATCTTCACGCTGTATCCCTGACGGGGTAGTCAGAGAGGACAGATCGCCAGGCTTCGCGATCCATGCATACTTCTTTCGCTTCTTCGAGATTCATCAATCGCTTCATACACGCACGTCTGGGTATCCGAGTACTTTTGACCTTTCCGTTTTTGAGCAATCTGCTCACGTGGTCTTCATATGTAAGTCTCGGCCTACCCTGACCTCTTCTACCTTCTGCTTTCACACAATATATATTCTTCGTCAATCGTTCCTCACTCATTCGTTGGACGTGTCCAAACCAACGGAGCACGCCCTTTTCCAGCTTAACGCTGACACTTTCATTCAAACCTGCCATATTGCATATCACTTCGTTACGTATTCGGTCGGCCAAGGTAACGCCGCACAATTTTCGAAGTGATCGCATCTCCACAGCATTCAATTTACTTTCATGCATCTGCTGGCATACCCAGGTTTCGCTACCGTAAAGCAAAGTTGGCACTAGCACTGCGTTATGAATCGCCAGTCGTGCTTCTTTTACGATGCTTTGTCGCTTTACTAATTGGGACAAAGCACCGTTAACTCTGTTTCCGGCAGCTACTCGCCGTTCTACATCCGAATCACATCTTCCATCCGCGCTAAACATACTCCCTAAATACACAATTTCATCAGACGTTCCTGGTTTACCCTAATCTCGCATTTAGTTCTTACGTCATCTCTTTCAAATACTAGAACCTTAGTCTTACATGCATTCAAGCGAAGACCCTTACTTTCACACTCCTCTTTCATATTAGTGACTAATGCCTGAAGGTCGGCTTCTGATGAGGCCATGAGCACCGCATCATCAGCGTACAGCAGACAGTTTACTGAAAAGTCACCCAAATTCACACCCATATCACAATCTTTTAACTTCTGCAGGCAACTGTCCAGATACACTATGAACAGCCAGGTGGACATGACACAACCCTGTTTGACGCCTGTACAGACATCAAAAAGAGGTGACACATCCCCCCCTACTCGCACGCAAGGCTTACAGTCCTTATAAAGTGACTGTATTGCCCGCAACAGCGAGCCGTCCACACCATATCCGGGCAGCAAATCCCACAGAGTTACCCTCACAACGTTATCAAATGCTTTCTCCAGATCCACAAAAGCGCAGAAAACCCTCTGGCTAATAGCCAGAAACTTCTCCGCGATCATGCGGAGAGAAAACACTTGATCCATGCAACCCCTTCCACGTCGGAATCCGCATTGAGCCTCCCATAAATATCTTTCAGACTTTTCTTGCATTCTTGCCGTTATAATCTTTGCATACACCTTACTAGCTAAGCTGACCAAGCTGATCGCCTTGTAGCTGGAGCAGTTTATGGTTATACTGTTAACAAGTATTTTATTATACTATACTATTGAAGCGCTCGTGGCCCCGCGGTCTCAGTGTTCGGTAAACGATCACTGAGGTACGCAACTTTCACTATGGCTGGTCGTCGGATGGGTGACCACTTTGTGGCATTTACATTTGCGAGCGTTTCCGTGCTTCGGAAGGCACGTTAAGCCGTTGGTCCCGGTTGCTAGTAAAATGGCAGTCGTTAAGCCTGGTTGAAAGCCTTATAGGCGGCTTAAAAAATTTCAACAGCAGGTAGCCACAGCCTGCGTCTGTCTATTTCAACACGGCAATGGGCTCACCACCTATTACGTGGGACAGGAATCCACACGGTGAAAAGTGGGCATATAATATGCCTCTGCCACCCCTTCGGGGATAAGGCGTGATGGATATTTATTTATTTATTTATTTATTTATTATACTATAATTATTTTGTTTTTAAATGTTAATTTTGCAATATTCCGCTTTTTTAGAATGTCGTACGATGTCGACACGTGTTTCGCCTACACACCAAATAGTTTAATAAACTGGAGTGCGATTCACTAACGCAAAACATCCTTACAAATAAGCGTACAACGTTGACGTATCTCTGATGTAGCTCATTGGCATTCTTTAGTCTTGTATGACGTAAGCTACGCTATCCTAGCGCTTCACCGATGTAAACGGTGGTAGCGATAACTAATCTTAACTTTCAAATGTATGAAGTTTGGTATTCTTTAAGCCAAAGCATCTTTGCCTTTGACAACAACCACGCCTTGGCCTTCAATTTTATCTGTCAAATCACAAAGCATCTAACTTGAAGATTTTGCCTAAGTTGTAGTGCTTATTTCCATATATAATAATATATTCTGATGTAAGTAAAGTGATATTTTATTTAAACACTTTATTTTCAAATTATTAATACATTTTTTTGTAGATCTAAGATGATAATTTAATTATTTACCCATTTCAGATGGCAACTCGTCTTTCTTGTTTGCTATTCCTGTTAGAGGAAGCTAATCGGGAAGACAACTTGCGTAAGAGACGCCAACCAAAGCTTGTTCGGAGTTTAAATTTACTAAAAACGGACAGCAATTATATCAAAATTTATCGGTTGACTGAGGAGTTAATATTTATGTTAGAAGAGGATATTTTGCCTTTGTTTCCTAGAAAGCAACGTCAAGGAGGCATAACAAACCGAACCAAAGTAGGTATTGGTATCTTCTATTGTTTTTAATAATATAGGTCAATGTTATAATTGCCTGATTACCAGACCTACTATATGCACTACAGATAGGTACTATATTTTTTAGGTTTTATGTACGCTTGCATTTCTGGCCAGTGGAAGCTACCAGAAGATATTGGGAGAAAATGTATCTAATTATATCTCCCAGCCATCTGCTTCCCGAGCTATTCGTCAAGTCATTGAAGCCATAAGTCATTCGGATATTATAAAGAAATATTTAAGATTCCCTAAAAACTTTGATGAAAGAAAACTTCTCAAAGAGAGGTAAGAAATTTCTATGTTGTTTAAGTTGTTACTAAAATTTTACTGTTAGCAGTTACCAGAATATTATGTAGGTTATTTATTATTGTTTTATTTTAGATTCTGATTAGCAGCTGCAACTAAAATCTCCCTCACTATATTATAGTTTCGCACCGCGTTATTGTTTTTGAGTCGAGATGTACCTACACAATGTTTTTTACAATTATTTAAAAGAATACACAATGTTTTACAATTATTTAAAAGAATACACAATGTTATTACAATTATTTAAAAGAATACCCTCAACTCTAATGGCGTTAAACTTGATCGGCGTTGACCTGTATCATATTATGCAGCCCCGCTAGTGTTGTGTAAACGATAACGGCACATGATAAGCTTCTTAGGCTAAATCTGTTCTGAAATGGGTGACACGATCAGCTTCTTAGGCTACGTCGGTTATGAAATGGGTGATTGTTTGTTGCATATCCATATACGAGCGAGTCCGTGCTTCAGAAGGCAAGTTAAACTGTTGGAGTCTGTAACATGGTATATAAGTCATCATCATCCGAGCATTTGTCTCAGTTGCGTCTCGCTACGCTTTCTTTATTATCTCCTCCACTTAACACGTTCTTCAGCATGCTCTGCAGTACATCCCCTACGATGCCAAGCCTACACTTTTTGAGTCTCCCCTGTGTACCGGAACAACTAAGTGCTATACACTTAGTTGTCCCAGTACACAGCAGGTAGCCAACCAGTAATCAGCATCTGTTCATTTTCAACACGGGACTCACCACTTTTTACGTGGGACAAGATACAAATCGTTAAATTTGGGCGTATAGTATACCTCTGCTTAAAACTTATCCCTTTTAGGTATTTTTTTTAATTATAACTAGTCAGGCTATCCCGAAATTCACACGTGAGTATTAGTAGTTTGTAATAGGGATACAACTAGCATATAGTACATTTTTTTTCCTACTTGCTCCCAGGGTGTGCGATCGCCCTGCACCACCGGACCGGACCAATTTAGTAAATGCACATGCACATGTTTTCTGAAAACTTGTGAGAGAAACTCTGTGGGATTTGCTGTCCGGATATGGTGTGGACGGCACGCTACTGCAGGTACAGGCGTCAAACAGGTTAGTATGACACGGATATGAAGGCTGCCGCGGATGCGAGAGTTCCTCATTTCCGTGACACGCAGCTCCTGCACCAGTATTGGCCGAATTTCACTGCCATGTAAAAGAATAGGTCTAATGAGGGTTTTATCTATAAAACCCTCATTATACCTATACACACTATTTTTGAGTCACAAATGTCACCAGTCATCTCCTGCTGCTTGGGCCACGCAGCAGCAATGCGTGTCTTGACGTCGCAATCGATGTCACTGGACTCGTGAAATACAGATCCCAGGTATTTAACTTTGTCCCCCGCTCGACCAAATCATCGCCTATGCGGACGAATGTGGGATCTGTAGAGTTTAATGCCAAGTACTTCGCCACATTAAGTTTCAGACCGTCGTTCGTTCTCAAACGTCTCCTTTCACACGTCGTACCAACCTGCCCCCGTCCGCGTCTTCCAGCGCGATATCATCGGAAAACATGAACAAGCACGGAGGCTGCTCATGTGATTCCCTGATGCTGTCTGACATCACACCTAATATCACGCTAAACAAGAACGGACTAAGCACAGAACCCTGTTGTACCCCGACAGTGGTGGGGAAGGGTTTCGTGTCGCCAAGTCGCCGCCGTGTGTCCAAAAGCAAAAATAATAGTTAAGAAATATTTATAACATTATTTGTATTATCAGTATGCATTTTGATAGTAATTTTAAATACCTTTCCTATTAGTCGAGTGATTCGATTCATAAACTAAATCGACTAAGTAAGGTGCTATGCTTGCACTCTTGCAACATAAAAAATGTTAATGACATACTGAAATGTCATTCTAGTCTATAAAGAAAAAAATCTGATTATAAATAGCTTGTGCACATGATTCTCTATTCATTTTGTCGTTGTAAGGCAAGCAATAAACAATCTACGTTGACAGTTGCTGTTATATCACTTCTCTATACTGCCCTATAACCTCGTTGTAATATATGATTTGGAAAACGTTTGGACTTACTGTACAACAATAGTCAGACAGGTCAGTACCTACTTAATAGGTTATGGATTTTTCTTCTCTTCGCTATGACCTCGTTCGTCAGTCAGCAAGTGCACCGTTTGCAAGTAAGGCTGGTTGTCTTTGGCCCAAAGATCTCGTTGGGGCAAGAACGTTGATTTATTTTTTAAATTGTATATTTAAAAAACAAACTCATGTACTTACAGTCGGGTTGTGGAGTGAAAAGTCTATAGTGTGGGATTCGTTAAAACAAGCTTTAAAAATATTTAACTTTAACTCGAGTATAATGGAACTGGTGTCGCAAAAGTTCATAATATGCTGCACTTATCCAGGGGGGTGTCACTCCGCAGTTTAGGTATATTCGGGCAGCGCACCGCTCGGAGCGGTTAATGACAGTGGGCTGCCACTGCCGCACGGCTCGCATGACAGTCGCGCTCTAAATAAATCAAGTAAATCACCTAGGCAAGAAACTTCTCAAGCGATAACCCCGCGCGAACTTCGCAGCTCGGTCATAAAACTCTGGCGCGCAAAGAAAACTCAACGTTCGCGCGCAGATTTAAGTTTCAATTTTGCTTGCAGGCAGCGAGTCTAGGTATGTTTTTATTCTAAAACTGACTTTTGTTAGGGAGTGAAACTTCTGTACGTAGTACTATTACTTATTCTGTGACCTAACCAAGGGAGCTTGCTTGTTACCTTAATGATATAAAAAATTGTAAGTAAATAAAACACTAAATTTACATCTCAACATTAATTTTATTACATATAGCAATATCCTAATACTATAGTAAACATTTTCTCATTTCAATTTTTACAATTTTATTATATTTCACGGACAATTTACAATACCTGATTATATACACAGTAATTTTTATTTTTATTTACAAGCACTAAAATAATTTTAACTTCAGCATCTATAAATATACAATTTAATTTATTTTGTATATACCAAAATAAAAAATAAAACTGTTAAATTGTATTTACAAATGTTTTTAACCAGACTGATAGATACTCTTTGATTAAACAAAAGTTTTAAAAACCTATAATATTGGTAAGTTATAGTGTTCAAATAACAGTGATTTATATGTAAAATATATTAACAATCATATTTTGCATCTCAATGAACTATAAAAAACATCAATCCTTTCATACATTTTTCAACAGTATACTTATTAATTTGCCACATTTCAAAATAGTACATCAAAAGAAGCAGACAATGCTCAAAATCTTCATTGTAAATAAATAAATATAATAATATTGCCGAACATTTCTTTTTACCCAAACTAGCTTTACTTGTGCTATGGGATCAAAACATAGTAAACATTAGTTTGAACGCGTGTTACTTTTTGAGTGAGAACCAATTAGGATACGGTCCTATTACAATTGAAAGTAGGTATTCCAGCGATAGTTTTAAATATTTTTTATCAAATTAACTAAGATTTTCTTTTTCGCGTCTTATAAATATTTTTTAATCGTGTTCACGTCTTAAAACCATAATAAATTAAACAAATAGTGTGGATTTAGAGACATTGTGTTTTAACAGAGTTGAATCAGCTGCTTAAATTTAATAAGCCCTGTATATTTTGGGTCAGGGGTAGGTTTATTATTTGGCTTTCCTAAATATTATTTTGGAACATTGTTTAAGTTAGCATTATGGTCTTTTTCGTATAATATTATGCGAACAACTTTGCTCACCTTTCTAAATTTTGACTACATATAAATTAGCCGTGGCCACGAGAGGAGCCTATTACGCTACAATCGAGACGCGAGGGAGGCAAGGAGAGCAAAGTTAAAAACATAATTCTACACGAATAAGATTCGAAAACCATAGTACATTATCAAATTGTGTGAGTTTAAAAACATTATTGTTTATGTTTCTTCATTATTGTATCTCCATTACAAAATAATAATACAAAATACAAATATAATTTCTCTAACTCAAACACCTCTAACACTTTGTTCAAATATCAGAGTTCATGAAGACTAGCATCAGTATCACTTTCTGCCCCTCCTAAGAGAAGCGTAGATTCACAGGGCTGAGACACCTGGGGCTCCGAGGATGGGAGGGGCTCTAGTAGTCACAGCTCAATAGCTGCCGCGCCTTTCCATGTCACCCCGGCGCGGAGAAGGTGATACAGTCGTAGCACACACCATATACACAGACACTGTAAAATAAGAGTTTTTTTACATGCTTAATGGTAGGTAAGTAGGTGGTTGATACATGACGTTTATGATTAAAAAATACTAAAATGAAATGTTATGTAAAAAAGACACAGTAACTTAATTTTATCAAAGATACTTCTTAAATAGCAAATTAAGTAGTCCACAGGATTAAATCACAAATACACCCACACACACAAACACACAAACACATACACACACACACACTCGCCTTCGCACACGCACCATAGGTGAAAAACAGAAATCTGCTAAAAATGAGGATGTTTGCCGCAGTATAAGTCGACATATGCGTCACGGATGCCTCACTACAATGAAAATGGCGATGATGATGTTGATGTGGCGTACGGTGAGACTTTAAATAGAACTAGAGTCTATTGACTCAATTATGTTAGAACAAATGTAATTTAGTTGGTTCAATATCAATTTTTGATGTATCGATTACCTAAATGGTTGGGTCAACTGTAACGTGGCAAATAACCTTGAAACCTTCGAGGGCGAAACGACCAAAGGCAACGCCTTGAAAAATATAGTCAGCGAGAACTAGTATTTGTAAAGCCTCTTTGTTTGTTTGATATTATGCAAAAATAACTGTAACAGAACATTGTTATTTTTGAATAAAATCTAAGTATTTCGACACACACTATTATAGCAATAATTAAAATAGAAGAAGTATCTATTCTTATTTGTCAGTCAAACTGTATTGAAATGGTTTGGGTATATTAAAACACTAAATAAGCTAAGGGGAAGTTTGTAGTAGCGTAATTGTGTCGATGTGAATCAAATTTGAAGGATATTTTAATAATAATTTCTACACAAGGTATTGTAGAAATTCTGCAATAAATTTTCAAAGTGCATTTTAACATTTTATCTGAATAAACGAGTATATTTTAAATCAACGGAATTTTGAGCAGCGCTGTAGGTACTTATTGATAATTTTTTTTAACTTATTTACTCAATGTTTCGACAAGGTTCGTCTCGGCTGTCAGCTCGGATCACAACAGGTGCAACCTTCTTGAAGCTTTAAGTAAAAAGGTTTTGGCATAAAAAGTAATGCCGCGAAAATTTTTCATGATTAATATGTATACAATCTGATATATATGACAATACAATGTTGAATCTGATAACGGCCTATTACCATTCATAAGCAATATATTAAACATAAGAAAAAGTTCTAAGTTAGCTTTCTCTACTTTAGATTTGGCGCTCATTGTCGAGTATGACGCACGGTAAGTTGCCGTATATAATTTTTCAAAACGTGTATAATCCATGTTTTCTGTTTATTGATGGGGAATTATTATATAAATATAAAAAAAATTAAACGAAAGGTGTGAAGTAAAATAATATGTTGCAGTTAACAGCAGTCTTCTTTCAGCAATTTTATTGGCAAATCTCCATAACAAGCTACTGCATACAGGTTTCACTGCCTTACATGGCTTAGGACTGAACTTGACATCGATAAAGGACCGGACATGACAAAATATTCTGTACTATTAGGTAATCATACTCTGAACCAAATATTCTATACCTTAGAGAAATATCATCCTAAGAAGGCTTGCAAAAAATCATAGGAATGTTACATTAATTTATTCTCTACACTTCCATTTTCAATGATTCAGGGGCAAAATAAACCAATACCACATATATATTTGAGACCATGTAACTAGCGTGTATTACACACTACATTATTACTACTTGGCCTTTTTGCTAGTCGCTCGTTGATCAATTTAGGTTTACGACAGGTGTTGGTAACCCTGTCCCACCTACAGCTACCTAACCTCCACCGAACCCACCTACAGGTCACCTTTTTGCAATAAATTATTACCGCACGAAATTTCGAACTACCTATCAATAATAAATTTGAGCTTGATTGAATTCCAGTAGTTTTACTTACATTTACAAGTATCCGTGGTATTAAGAAGGATATTTCAGCTTTGCACATGGAGTCGAATTGCTGTAACAAAAGAGAAAACTGGTTACAAAATCAAATTCGTAATTACAAGTTTTTATTTTATTTATCACCTGTTCTAGAATGTCCTGGTGTAATCAAATCTTGCATGTTAAAGGTCTTTGACTAGAGGCCTTTAAGATTCTTTTAAACCATTAAGGGACACAGCTAGCTACTTTTAGTATCGGCGGCGTCCGGTGATTTAGTCGGTTCTCGGTAACTAAATAGCAAACGTGGCGATTGACTCGGTGTTGGTATTATAAGTGTACTGTTTTCGTAAAGTTGACACAGCGACTGAACGCTTCACAAATCGGGATGCCGGACAAATTGCGAAAATGCGATAAATTGTCAAAATTGCCAATCCAATAGTACCGTGTGCTTTAAGAGTGTGGGGCCATTAAGAGCTCTGTACTCCTAAATGATTAACCACATCTATTTAAAAATTTACGTATTAATTAAGTTCGTTTAACTTCCTTCATCTCTTAAGAGACAAATACTTATTGTAAAAACGCCCATTTATCTAAATACGGCCAAATTTAAAAAAATGCAAAGTAGCTTTGTGCAGTTCTACTCAACATAAACTTAGCTATGTCAAATTCCACGTTCATTATAACGCACACTTTGCCTAAAAAGAGGTACAGAGAGTTTTCATTTTATGTAATTAGTACATAGATTTACGGCGATCTCACTGGAGAGTGTCGCACAATGTCACAATATTATATCTCTATATTAGCTTAAGTTTATATCAGCTTACTTTAGGCTAGATAGCGCTGTGTAAAAAAATGTCCCACAATTAGCTGGAATTGCTACTGCAGTCGTTCAGATAATAAAATCGTGTCAAATTATCACCATCACACATCGCGTGTAAGTGCCAGGAAACCGAAACCTTTTATTTAATTACACGCACTCACATAAATGGCTGCCAGTTTCATACTTGACCCTATATGACATCCAGTGTTTTTTTTAGATCCGTGGCGTAGGTGTCTATATTTTATTCAAAAAATACGCAGTACATGTAAAAAATGTATTTTATGAAATGAGGCGTGTTTGTTTAGCAATACAAAATAAGTTCCTTTAAAATATTACGTAAGTTATTGAGAAACACACAGTGCAGTGAATTAAAATTAACTTAAGTACCGTTGTTTTACGTACCTTGGTTTTATGTATAACAATATTATTTAATATCTATAGATATTAAATAATATCTATACTATCTATAGATATTAAATAATCCTTAATCAAATGTTAGGTAAATATGTTGTTTGTCTGTGGTTGACTGTAAGAAAATGCCGTCGGCGTAAGTCCGCCGTCCACTTAATATGTTCATACAGTTGAATAAAAATGTGATAGAAAACTCACTTTTTTTGAAGAAAAATAATGTACACAATTTACAGTTGTCGATAAGTTACTCAACCTGAATCAAAAATCAAACCTTCCGTGTCAACACACCTGATCGACTTGAAGTGTGTTATAGAAAGGCTCTTGTCATGTTAAGCTTCAGATGTTTTTGGAGTTGTCCTAACGTAAAAGGTTTTTTTCCGTATGTGAACCAAATTGAAGTATTTTCTGTAAAAGAATCCTGATTTGTCAACCACTTTGTTTTGATTTTTTGATTTAAGGATCAAATCACAAGATTAAGTACCATTGATTACAATTATCATTTTGTCAACCCATTGTTTAACGAGACTTACTAAAGACGATCAAACTTAAAAAAGTTTTAAATATTTATGGAAGGAATTTCATACTTCTCTAGTTTTTAAACCAGTTTCTGTCATTAACTTGTTACCATAGCAAAATTTAAGTGTAAATAAACTGGTTTGGCGCTTGAAAATAGGTCACAAGAAAAAGAAAAATAATTGACTGTGCCAGATTAAAATATTTCGTATTTTTTCGAAATAACTATTTTTGTTGTTGTTTTGCAATCACGCCTTATCTCTTAAGGGATGGCAGAGGGACTTTATATGCCCACATTTCACCCATTGCCGTATTGAAATAGATAGACGGAGGCTGTGGCACCTGCTGTTGAATTTTTTCAAGCCGTACATAAGGCCATCATCTTAGCTTAATGACTGCCATATAGGGTGTTTCCTATGTATAATATGTATTTATTTAGAAATATATAAGTATGTTTATCAGTTATCTAGATCCCACAATACAAGCTAATATTAGCTTACTTTGGGCTAGATGGCGCTGTGAGAAAAGTGTCCCACAATATTTATTTGTTATTCCTAAGTTAATCATGACAATTAATCATTCTTAGGCTTTTCCCGTACTACCACTAGTTCGGTCTGCAAAATAAGTACGTATTTGATATTTAAATTCCATTCAAGTTCTGTGTGACACACACGCAAGAGATTGTATATGGAAATCGTTACCAAGTTAAATTGCTTTTTGAATATGTAAGTCTTCCAATTCCAACTTCCCTTCTATTGTTTCTAGTGGAATACTTGCTACAAGTTTGATAACTTTTTATACTTTAAGAAAGTGTGTATTTTTTTTTACACGGATAATGGCGGTTATGTTTCGAGTAGTGCAATTTGCAATGCAGCACCGAAGCAGTTACTAGAACGCGTAATTACGATGCTGAAAATGAAAATGAAAAATCTTTATTCATGTTGGTCACAAAGTAAAACTTATAAACGTCAAGACTATTGCTTCTACATTTACATTTACTGCCAGATTCGCAACGCAATAGGTAGAGCATGAGGAAGAACCTGGCAATAAAACTCATGGCTACTCTTTTCTAACTGCCAGTAATTACATTAGTTTAATTTACATGATATTTTAACAAATTATATAGTAATGAGTCTTTGCAAAAGAAACAAAATTAAATCAAAATGGGAGCGTTTCTAGTTGCCAGTTCTTAGGGCAGCCCACTCTTAAAACGAAGAATCTGGCAAGAAACTCCATGGCTGCTATTCTAAAATGTAGGTATGGCTTACAATATAAAACTTACATTGTTCCTTTGAAGTTATGTGAGAACTTAATTTGCCTTAAATTTAAATAGTTGTAATAATTTTGTAATAATTGCTATAACAGCTATGAGCTGACCAGTCCCAATAGACGGCTCCGTTTAGACTTGCCGGTCGCCGATACTAAAAGTAACTAGTCTGCGGTGGCCCTTATGCAACAAAACAGTATAATAAAATCTAATATTTAGAAAAAGTATACGGTAGAAAACGTCAGAGTAGACCTAGACTTACAAACAAAGACCATGTGAGCAGATTGCTTAAAATGGAAACCTCAAAAGTACTCGAAAATCCAAACATGCATGTATAAACCGATTAATAAATCTGCAGGAAGCGAAAGAAGTACCTAAGCATAGATCGCGAAGTCTGGCAATAACTAACTTTATATATGATATATATGACTAACCCGTCAGGTATAAAGCGTGAAAATAGATGCTTTGCCGGCAAGACACATTTAATGTGTATTAAGTCCCCGCACCTCAAATTATCTCCATATGACGGTATAACTGGTCATAGTCACAGCTGTCTGCATGCGCCATCGACACACCGATGTAACTGCCCCCAAATCGAAAGTGTTGACAGCCAACGTTACCTTGGTGTAATTATTGACAAAAAATTTAACTGGAGTCTTCATATTGAATATGTTTGTGATAAACTTCGACAATTTCTTGCTAACATAGTAATGTTCAAAAATCGCATCCCTTATAAGATTAAATTAATGTTGTATAACTCCTTAGCTGAATCGTATATCCAGTATGGATTGAGTAGTTACGGTCGGACAAATAATACGTATCTACAATGTATATATAATCTTCAAAGAAGAATCCTTCGCAATATTGTATCCACAAAAGTTAAACAACAATTTAGGGACAATGATAATGGCCTTTTAATCATTGTAAAACATGTACAACATACAAACTCAAGTGACATATCTATTACTCAAGGAAAACTTCTTTAACCAAAATTATCGAAATAAAATAAAACATTCTGTATACACTCGGGCTGTGACTCAAAAAGTGTATGTCGGGCGGCGTTAATAATACCTATGGCGAGCGAACTAGTGCCTATCTAGTTCCTCGACTTATTAATGCACTGTTACCAGAATTACGTACTATAGACAATCTTGAGCCCCATAGTGTTAAATGTAAACTCAAGTATCATTTTATAAAAACATTGTTACCGTGAATGTAATGCAAATAGAAATTGCACATACCTAGTTTAAGATGTAATATTGTAATTATATATAATTATGTATTTTATATAATATTGTAATTATGCTGTCCGTGCTAACTCTGAGCATTAGTTTCAAACCACAAAGGTTTTCTATAATGCTTATAATCATTTTGTTATTATCTAAATATTGAAGTGATAAATAAATAAAAAAAAAAGATAAAATATCGAATATCGTGTTACGCTATTCCTCCTCCTAATGGGTTCGACTGATTTTAGTGAAATTTTAAATGTATATTTGGTAAGTAGGAGAATAGCTCGTGCGGTTTCCTAAATTTATATACCCAATCAGGTTTTGCAAATTTATCTAATTTACTAATAGTATGGAATGCAGTTTAAAATAAGTTTAGCAGAAATGATTGAAATTAATAGTTAAGATCCCTTTAACTTGACGTAACGACTATCATGTTACTGCCGTCCGAAATCAACATGCCTTCCTAATCACGGAAAAGCTCGTAAATGAAATGCCGCAGACTGTCACCGATTTCAGAACCACCACGTGCCTAAAATGCTTACAGTAGTTATCGTTAACAGAATAACGAGCGGAGCTACAAGCACTTCAAATTAATTTCAAAGCAGCATTAATATAAAATTATCATGTTGTAAGTACTCGAATAACATCCAAAAACACAAATTACACCACTAGTGATTTGGCAATCAATCACTTCCACAGGCTAAAAGGCCTTTCTAGGCTTACTAGGCTCACTTCATTAATGTATCGCAAGACTATAAATCACATATACACAATTCCACATGATTTATTGAAGGTCAAAGCTGCGTGTTAAATACGGCGTAAGGGAATTAATTGATATTATGTATACTAGGTTCGCCTCCAATTATACTAAGTAAACAAGTAGGTAATGAAAATTGTTTATTTATAAATTCGAAGCCACAAATTATGTTTAGTAAGTGGTACATATAGATCGTCATTTTCGCAAAGAAGTAAATAAAGGAGTTGAGTATTACAAAGTAAATGAGTAGGTATACTGTGTAAGAATGGGGAATTTATATTTTGTGGAAGTTTAGTAACGTTTTGAGGGTAAGTGAGCTAGTTATGTTATCATACTCTCAAGGTCTTAGTATATTTTATCAGAACCTCTGTTTGCATGTGTCTACTATTATGGTAATATGACATCGTGTCAGTTGAATTGAAAATTAGGTAATCAAGTTATTAGTATCCACCTAATGCCAGCAACTTCGACCACTTGGTGATGTATTCCATTTTCCACAGCATCAGTTGTAGGGCCTCTTTATAGCTTTACGTACCTGTAAGCTATAAAGAGGCCCTACTAAGATCGCGAGGTCCAAGCCACCTCAACTGCTAGCAGTGAACCTGCATATAAACAGACAAGGCAACGACGCAGTCAGGTTTGGAAGGGCAGTCGCTCCCATTATCATAATGTCGAAAATCAAAAGCCAAGGCCTGCTCCTGGCAGCCAAATTAACGTGAACTCTAAACTCCAAAATCCAGGCAGGGTTTGGCAGCAACTGGTAATACACTAACATGAAAAAGCAAAACGTAAGCAATCCTCACACAAGCTATCGCAATGTTTTGTGTAAAACTATAAAAAGGATTCCTGGGCCCACGAGAAAACGGTTTAGAACAGTCTCGCCCCCTCGACCCCTAAAAGAAGATTTGTCTATTTGTTTCAACTCAACCCTTAAACATAGTTCACACTCGACCCCCAGGGGGTGAGACGCAATTTTTATACAAAACCAAGCATACCTTGTCCACTTTCAACCCCTAAAGCACGGAACACAACACTAACACTAAACGGTCACCAACTCTCATTCTTGTCTTTGTCCCGCAAATCAAATACTTAGGACTTATCATCGACAATAAACTAAAATTCATAAAACATGTTGAACACATCACCAACAAAACAAAAAACATTTGCAACAAACTCACACGTTACATCAGACCCACATGGGGAATCAACCCAGAAAATGTACGCATAATATACCAGCATGTCATTCAACCAATAATCACCTATGCCTCTGCCATCTGGGCACCCACAGCTACCAAATACAAACACGTACACAACAAACTCCTGTCTCTACAACGCATATTCGCCATAAAAATAATTCAAGGTTTCAGAACGATTAGAACAGCCACTGCCATCTCTCTCGCGAAACTCGCGCCACTACCTCACAAAATCCTTGAAATGGCAAACACTGAACACACCAAAATCACCGGACACTCTACATACCCTCACATCCCAAGACACATCCCAATTGAATCACCTGCACCTCCAGCACAGCAATTACACCCATCAACCAGAGAAGGAATATCCTTCAACCACATCTCAACCGAAGAAGAACACAACTCATTCCTCGCAACTACACAAAAAACCTGGTGCATATACACCGACGGAAGCAAACACAACGATAAAGTAGGAGCAGCATTCGTAGCAATACACAAAGATAACACAAACACAAAAATATACACCAAAAAATATAAACTACACGACCTCTGCTCACCCTTTCAAGCCGAACTCCTCGCCATTTCTAAAGCCACTGAATGGCTCGCGCACTCACCCAAACCTCACACTAACTATGCACACATTATCTCTGACTGCAAATCCGCCCTCCTCGAACTGTCCAACCCTAACACAACAAACCAATTAGCACTACAAACACACAAAAATATTGCACTTACAAAAACACATAATCTAACACTCACCTTCCATTGGATCAAAAGTCACATTGGAATAGCGGGTAACGAATTTGCCGACGAAGCTGCCAAAGTTGCTGCTTACATACATCGGGGCCCCACATACACACACATTCCTATAAGCCACATTGAATACACAAACAGAAAACACACAAACGAGCAAACTGTTCATTACTACACCGAAGCCAGTCCACACACCCTCACACTTCTCCCTACATACGAACAATTAACTAAATTCATTAGCACATTCGGAACCGATTTCCAAACCACTCAAATTCTAACCGGCCATGGGTACCACAAAGAATACTTACACAGATTCAAAATCACCACCGATAGTAAATGCCCATGTGAAAATGACACACCACAATCCATCACACACCTCATCGAAAAATGCCCAAAATTTCACATCACACGATTCAATCACATCATGACAGCACACAACAGCAAACAACCCTACAACCTATCAGAAATAATCAAAAGACAAAGCACCACTGACACATACCGAGCTCATATACACAACATCATAAACCATCTAAAAGAATTCAACAACACTACACAACCAAATCACACGACTACACCATCATAGTTCATAACTGTACAGCTGGATATATCTGATAATGTAAATCACAATGAAGATGGAAAACAGTATTATTTTAGCAATTAAGATTGTATATTGTACTTGTTGTTTTAGCAATTAAGATTGTATATTGTACTTGTAGCACGTAAGTGTTTAAAAAATATTTAAGTAATATAACTATTTGTAAAATACATAATCATACAAAAAAAAAAATAAAAAAAAAATAAAAAAATAGAATTTATAGTAAGTAAGATTGTAAAATGTTAGCAAGTAAGCCTGCAATACAATACGAAAAAAAGAGACAAAGCCAGGCTCTATTTTCGTACTTTTTGCCAATGTATAATGTAACCTAGACTGTAAATAGTAACAACATAATACAATCACACACTCTCATGCCACACACCTTACGGCCCCTACACTCTTCCTAATCTCCACCACCCCACTTGTATTACACCTAACTCCTACCACATATACCTCTGGCACCACCACCGCTTGAGAAAAGTCCGAGAGCATCCATTAGCCCGACTTATCTCAGATTATATTTCCCACACCCCTCTAACAAACAAATAAAAAAAAACCCCTAGTTCGGTAAGTACCAAAAAATAATTATTTCATACAGTGAGGTACGATTCGTAATTTAATTTTATTTTTAGTTAAGAATATTTTACAGCTGAATAAATAATAAATAAATAATTGAATGATTGTTTGGTTGAACAAACTAATCTCAGGGATAATATCGTTATTCATTGTTTCTTTATATATCGCAATATCGTAAGTGTTTAGGCATCGTTTTGGATGAAAGCTTTCATTCGATTTAATTGTTTACCATATCATAAACAATTATTGTAATAATGTTTCTGATAAAGTTCTTATAAAAACCCGTTCAATAATTTTAAGTTAAAAATAAATTTGAATTTGTTTAACTGTATATCAACCTTTTTTTTGTTTCCAATTTCCGTTCGTAACTTCATCAATATGAATATGAGGACGTGTGCGTAGGTTAAACATAGATATCCAGCGATAGGTGATTTTAATATATATACACAGTACATTATTATGAGCAGTAAGGAAATTTACACACAGACGCATGCATCTATAGATTCCTGAAGCGGATATCACAGTGCAGCGTGAATCGACCAGTCGGGGTTGTCACAGAGCTCATGATACATTTATTGAATATTGCTATATATATTGATAGCGACAATCCTAACCCTAAAAATATATGTCAATGCTATTTATCTTGGTTAAAGCATAGGAAAATAATTTTATTAAAAAAAATCATTTATATATTATTTCAGAGACAACCTTAAAAATTCAGTGTAGAATAGGTATATAATTTTAAATGACGGCTTAGTTTTCTTGCTATTCATTATGTTTTGTGTTGGAGATAGGCCTCTCCCAATTTCATTTTCACTACAGTGATAAGTACAGAATTTGTTGTGATTTCTCTTGGTCTTCCATAGGACCTCATCAATTATTTAGCAATTAATGCGCCCCTTATAAATAAGATCGGCTTGGTCCCTAAAGATCTCGTTTAGGACAATCTTGCTGAATGATAAAATGGTAGTAAATACAACTTTGATTGTCAACACCAGTATTTACGAAGTAATATAGATACCACTATAATTCACCATTATAAATAAATTTGAAATAAATCAACCTATTGCAGTATTGCGTAGCGTAAAAAGTTGATCAGACCAAGAAAATACAAAAAAAAAGACGTGTGGCACTCAGAGACTGCCGCGGTAAAGCTATTGCATAGCATACCTTTGTTTTTCTTTGATATGAATTTAAGTTACACTAAAAAATACCCTCACCCTCACCCTCACCCTCACCCTCACCCTCACCCTCACCCTCACCCTCACCCTCACCCTCACCCTCACCCTCACCCTCACCCTCACCCTCACCCTCACCCTCACCCTCACCCTCACCCTCACCCTCACCCTCACCCTCACCCTCACCCTCACCCTCACCCTCACCCTCACCCTCACCCTCACCCTCACCCTCACCCTCACCCTCACCCTCACCCTCACCCTCACCCTCACCCTCACCCTCACCCTCACCCTCACCCTCACCCTCACCCTCACCCTCACCCTCACCCTCACCCTCACCCTCACCCTCACCCTCACCCTCACCCTCACCCTCACCCTCACCCTCACCCTCACCCTCACCCTCACCCTCACCCTCACCCTCACCCTCACCCTCACCCTCACCCTCACCCTCACCCTCACCCTCACCCTCACCCTCACCCTCACCCTCACCCTCACCCTCACCCTCACCCTCACCCTCACCCTCACCCTCACCCTCACCCTCACCCTCACCCTCACCCTCACCCTCACCCTCACCCTCACCCTCACCCTCACCCTCACCCTCACCCCACTCTCGCAGTCACACTCACTATCATCACGTCTCGATCCGTGCGAGCTTCGTACAATCGTACCGAATATATGTACATAGCCAACGCTCGGCCGTGCTCAGTGAACTTCGTGTGACTTCGTTTTTTTTACCCTTTTTTGATGCTTGAGATTTTCAAAAATCCTTTCATAGTCCACACCTTACATCACTTAAGCAATATTTGTGCAAAATTTAATAGTTTATTATTGCACAGCTGAAATCGATGGGTAATAAATTGAATGGTTTATATTTATTACCCAGCTATTTCAGCTGTGCATCGATCGATTATTCAGTCAGTTTCTGCTTTTATATATTCAGAAATTTTATTTAAAAAAAGGCTTGTTTTTAAAAACTACCACAAACAGTCAAAATTGTAAATCTAACCTACGACCACTGCTTTCGAACCTAACTTGATACGACCGACGTACGGAATTATTTTAAAAACAAAATCTAAATGTGTTGAAACATATAAAGTGTTGAAAATTTTATGAATAATGATACGAGTATCTACAATTCAAAATCAGTGAAATCAAGACGCCGCGCAAAGGACTAAAGTTTCTGAAGATAAGGTGCTATGTAGCTAGACACCATTCCGCGATTTTCGCAACCCTTCCTTTTAATTTTATTTTTATTGAAATTGTTTGTTTTTGTTATATTAAGGTACCGTCACGTGGGCAAAATTATAATTCTGTAATATAATTAAAATAAATGGTTAAAAATTATTTTTTCGCTTACGCTACTACTTTACGCTATCTATGCTTTAAATCCTCTATAAAAGTTTCTGAAACAGTAAGCTTATTGCCGACATTAAAACGCCCAATGTCCTAATAACTATAATATCATTCGAACGGATGATATAATATTGTACTGAATTTCATAATTCTTTGTTTTTCTTCGATCCCTGCCGCACAAAGGGTTTACTCAACAGACAGCCACAATCTAACTGCTCGTGCTTATTATGATACGACAATTAAAGTAAAGAAGTGCTTAAATCCTTTTTTTTACCATAATAAAGCTTAGCATCAAACCAGGGAACGAGTTACTCAAACTAAATTACTTTACTTTTAATTTCGTTTACTTTACTTTAGATACCTTCTACATCGATAATCGCTGCTTAATTAATGTCTATAATGGTTGGTGCAAGTTTCCTAGAGATCTAGTTAAAATAGTTAGTTCCAGAAGTTGGATAGCATTGATCCTACTTGACGTGAATCTAAACTGTGTGAACACTTGTTACCACTTAACTTGCACGATAATTTTAAACCGGGATTAGAATTTGTGGTGTATACTTTAGTGTTGATGTTTTCTCATTAAGGTATCTAATTTAGGAAGCATCATTACATATTATAAAACTGTCTACAATTACTGTCTGTCCCTATGTATGCTTAGATCTTTAAAACTATGCAATAAATTACGATGCGGTTTATTTTTAATTGTTAGAGTCATTCATAAGGAAGGTTTTTATGTATAATTTGTTAAGTTTTTGTATACATTGACTAGCTTATAACGAGATTTGTTGGGGATGTCCGAAAAAATAAGCCGTCTGGTAGCTTTCAACGAAAACGCTGCCTAAACCCTTTTAAATATAACAAAATAATGTATGTTGCGATTGTGTATCTAATGTAGGACTACAAAAAGCGGCGGTGTATGTCTATCTCTTAAGAATAACATGCGATATCCATTTTAATACTTAAAATAAACCATCAATTATAAAGCGGTAATTTGAGGGCTATTTACACAAATATGCTATTCATCCTTATCATTTTTACTGCGTTAGTTGGCTTCAGCATTTCATGAAGATTATTTTGTCCCTTTACAGGTGTAAATTATGGTTAGGTACCATAATTCGACCGGGCCGTGCGGGCGTTTTGGTACGAGTACTGGAGGGCGGAGAAGTAATATAATTACGATTAAATGAGTGCCACAGGGTTCGAAGTATGTCACGGGCGAAGCCGGGAGGGGCTGCTAGTTATAAATATAATGTAATAGACAATACTGTTTAACATGAAAAAAAATAAGGAAACGAAAACTAATGTATTTGCTGGCGATTAAAATAGAGTGGCCTTGAGTTTTATTGCCAGTTTCTTCCTCAGGCTTTACCTATTGCTTTGCGAATCTGGCAGTAAATGTAAATGTAGAAGCAATTATCTTGACGTTCGTAAGTGTTACTTTGTGACCAACTTTATCAAGTAATTAATGGTAATTACTTGATAAAGTTAGGTTATCAAAAGTAGAATAAACAGTGACAATTTGATCCTATTATGGAATAGGATCAAATTGTCACTGTTTAATCTACTTTTGATAACCTTGACCTCATTTAGAGTACAGTTTCAGTTACAATCCCTATATCTCTGCCAATATTATAAAGCTGAAGAGTTTGTTTTTTTGCTTGGTTGAACGCGCTAATCTTAGGAACTACTAGTCGGATTTGAAGAATTATTATTTATGTGTTGGATAGTCCATTTATCGAGGAAGGCTATATGCTATATATCATCATGCTACTACCCTGGAGAGCAGAGCAGTAGTCATAAATATTGACAAATCGGGCAAATTTTTATGCATTATTGTAGAATTTATAAGCGCGTCTTATAAATTCGTCGCAGATTAAATAGGTGCAACGGAAGTTCGAATTATGTCACGGGCAAAGTCGGGGGGGGGGGGGGTCACCTTGTTAGAATATATCTAGCTTTTACGCACAATTTTCAAAACTCTAACGATCTAACTAACTCTAACAAACTAAACGATCATTGAGTTACGCAACTTTCACGCACGTTAAGCCGTTGGTCCCGGTTGCCAGTAAAATGGCAGTCGTTGAGCCTGGTTGAATGCCTTATGGGCGGCATGAAAAATTTCAACAGCAGGTAGCCACGACCCGCGTCTGTCTATTTCAATACGGCAATGGGCTCACCTATTACGTGGGACAGGAATCCACACCGTAAAAAGTGGGCATATAATATGCCTCTGTCACCCCTTCGGGGATAAGGCGTGATGGATATTTATTTTATTTATTTATTTTTAAAACTCTCTTTCCGTTCGTCTTAATGCATTTCCAGTTGCCTCAAAATTCTACATGGATTTGAAACCTGGAATATCCTTTCATTTTGCTGCTAGAAGCTGTTAGCCCTTTGATTTTTACTGCAAGCGGTGCACCTGCTGACTTACGGACGAGGCAACGATGCAGGCACTCTAACGAGGTTAAGAGGTCAGGCGGCAGCTAGTTAAAAGTGAACCCCAGACTCCAAATCCAGGTTGAGTTTAGAAGTAACTGAAAATACACTATGATGGAGATGAAGAGTCTTGCTATATGATATACGATATTCTATCTTATTTATTTATTTATATATCATACCTTATTCCCAAAGGGGTGGCTGAGGCATTCATATTGTATGCCCACTTTTCACCATGTGTATTCCTGTCCCACTTTATAGGTGGTGAGCCCATTGTCGTGTTGAAATAGACGCAGGTTGTGGCTACCTGCTGTTGAAATCCTTCAAGCCGCTCATAGGGCCTAATTACAACAACGTCTTATTTGCAGCCCTAATTAGTATCAAAAAAGTTCATTACCATACAAGGAAAGTTCATTTTAATGATTGCTTTGCGTTTAATTAAAACAAAACCTTTAAAACCATACGGAATTTCAAGTAGGCACGGAGTTATATTATTCCATGTCGTGTTTGTTAATTAATAATTCACTTCAAAGATCCAAAGACTTTTAGCAAACATTTACCTTATTTAACATTTATGTATATACACGCATAGCTTAAACAAATGAGTTGCGAATATTAAGCAGATGAAAAGTATGCTTATTTCTCCTTAAACAGACCAAGTGCAAGTCCGACTCGCGAAAGAAGGGTTTTGTATCATTATATAAAAACAGCAAAACAATTGAAGTTTTTGCATTGAAGTCCTACAAAAATATCTATTTTATTCTGTTTTTAGCATTTGTTATTTAACGGTAACAGAAATGCATCATCTGTGAAAATTTCAACTGTATAAATATCACGGTTTATGACCGTCCATCTGTCATTCTGGTGACAGACGGACGGATTGAGGAGTGTTAGTTATAGGGTCCTGTTTTACCCTTTAGGTACAAAACCTTACAAAACAAAGAATTTCTTCCAGCAGTCTAATGAGACGAATGCTTGAAGAAGTAAATCAAAGGTAGAAATGTGTTAGAAATTTCTACCTTGGTGACGCAGTGGTAGTGTATGCGACTGCCGCGGCTGAGGTCCCGGGTTTGATTGCCGAATCGTAAGAAATATTTGTGTGATCCACAAATGTTTGATTTAGAGTTTGGGTGTTTCCTATGTATAATATGTATGTATTTTGATTAATATATGTAAGTATGTTTATCAGTCGTCTAGATCCCATAACACAAGCTGACTCGTATTAGCTTACTTTGGGCTAGACGCCGCTGTCTATAAAAAAATCCCACAATATTACAATATTATTTTGAAAATATAGCATAAACACACACCTATCTATCTTCACGCTGTATCTTTGACGGGGTAGTCTGATAGAACAGGTCGCCAGACTTCGCTATTCATGTACTACATTTACTTCTTTCGCCTCCTGCAGATTCATTAATCGTTTCATACATGCACGTCTGGGTAGATATCCGAATACTTTTTACCTTTCCGTTTTTGAGCTATCTGCTCACATGGTCTTCATTTATAAGTCTCGATCTCCTCTGACTTAAATACCTTACTTTATCTTACTTACCTTATTAACGTGATCTCTAAGAATATTAGAGTACACCATGGCCATTGCTTCAAGCGCCATGAAGGTCATACAGCCGACAACCCACGGCACTAAAAATGCCACATTTTCCTGTAATCAAAAATATTTCCTATCTAAATAAATAAAGTTTAGTGAACAGGAGACCTCGTCACAATTCTCCAGAGGGAAATATCATTTTGGGCAGGGTTTTATGTTGAGCGGGGAAATACTCGGGTGAGTGTATTAAAAGTAATCTTATGAGAATCCGGTGTAGTTTTGATGTCTAATCCTAATATTTTATAACCTATTCTTTGTGCGTAGTGTTGCTAGGTAGCTACTTGTACTGATTGGTAATATTTGTACTTTTCTATCGTAGTGAATTCTCAGTTGTTCCAGAACTAGGTATATTTTTAAAGATGACGTAGTCGTTTTCGATTCTTTAATATCTTGGATATATAGTAATGGATTGGTGTGATATTTACGCTAAATGTCTGTTTCTTTATTACTAAAACTGTCGTTGAACCAGTTCCTCTAAGTAACTAATATTTAGGTTTCATTACTGACCAAAGTCTATTCAATTTAGGTATAGTTATGAACAAGGCGGTGGACAGCTAACAAAAACACAAGAAGCAGACTACCTACAATATACTCGTAGAGTCAGCTAATGCTCGTTCATGCAATTTAAAGATTCAGGGATCGATTCTACGCGCAGGGATTTTGAATGACTTCGGTTTCATTCATTAAAACTAGAAAATTACTTTGATTGACTGATGGAAGTACCTACCTCAAATTTGACAAAAGTCGACACATTTTATTATTGGAAACGACTGTCTTTTGAATAAGATGACGACGAGTGAAGGCGATGTTGGTTTGCGTCTAGAGATCATAAATCCCGATGGACTAAGAATTTGGATTAGTTTTCATAATAAACTTGCTCGTGATGTTACTTCAGCATATTTTAAAGTACGGACATTATATTAAAACCAAGAAAATCTGTGCGATATAATGTAGACAATAAAAGTAGACATTCATCCCTGTTTTTACGACCGCTTGTGACTTCAAAACGCTACTTTATTTACCATAAAATACTGAAAGAGTCGTGAAGGTCGACGAGGCTTTGATTATATGCATTCATGAATGACTGACATTAATTTAGGAACCTCCGAGATTTGAGGAGTAATTTGCATAACTAAATAGAAATTTGTTGTGCTACGGACACTTTCAAATAATGTTATTTTCTAGAGAGTTGTATACAATATGTGTAATACAATTGTTTCATAAAGGAGGGACCTTATCTCAAAAATGATAGCTAGCACTCTAAAAAATTATAGCTAACCTCGATAGCTAGCAGTGATAAGTATGCGACCATTGTGGTATCCTTATGAATAACATCACGCCAAATAGAATAACTAAGGAAAATGACAATAGTGTTATTACTGCAACATTAATTTCATACCAATCTCCCACTCAATTAATAAATACTCGTAAACTAGGCAACTCAATAGCCGGAGAAGAAAATGATTTATACACATTCACCCTTTGAATTTGGAAGTAAATGATATCCTCTGGTTTCATAATCTGTCTATTCTATAATTGCCAATGCGTCAACAACTCCATCCTAGTGTCTATCCCATTTGCGACAGACGAGGATATCCCGACGCCCGGCGTCTGATTTCCTACTTTTTTGCCTCCACTATGCACGGTCGTCGGCATACCCTGTAGTGAGATCATTGGCACGATCATCCCTTACGAGGTCAAACCAGCACTTCTTAGGTCTTACCCTCTCACTGGGACCCGGCGCAGCCTACATGCCCAGACATTTTTAGTCATATAGCCCGGCGGTTACCGCAAGACGTGACCATACCAGCGAAGGCCAATGTGCCAGCAATTGCACTGTCTTATTCGTCCGTAACGTAGAGATTGAAAAACTCTCTCCCAATTCCTCTCGTCCGTGACCAAGATAAACATTGCAACTGGTGTTGACTGATGATGTTCATCGCGAGAAGTGATCTACTTCGTTTTAGCTACATTGTATGAAAACATGTGTACAATTTATATCGTGATATTAATATGTACAATACTTACTTTATAAATCCCATAAAAAAGAAATATACTGAGTACTATCATAAACATCTGTGTTCCTATTATTGCAAAATATGCTATCTGTACACCTGAAACAATAGAAAAAAACATATTTAAGACATACATTTAAATGAAAAAGTAGTTATAATTTACGAGCTATAATCTTCGAGGATCCACCAAGATCTTTATGGTGCAATCAAGATCTTAGGAGTACAATTAGATCTTCGAGACCTAATCCAAAATCTTAGAATTTCAACAAAGATTGTTGGACTTGCACCAAAGATGTGTCGGGGTCACCCTGGAGACTAACAGAAAAGACGAGATGATTCCAAACAACGGTCAAATCATAGCATCTCATTAACGGGAACCAGTTCTCCAAAGTCGAAATTTGGATGTTGTTCATGTTAAAATGACAGAGAATGAAAGGAGACATTGAAGTAGTGACAAACTATAGGTACCGTATCCTGAAAAACCCAAGGATCTTTCAAAAGCGCTAAACACTATCGTGTTTTAGTACGGTAATCATATTTTACTATCTTCATGCAGCACGTAGCTTGATTAGCATACTTTCTGTAGTACGTACTAACAATAAATAATATTGTAGATAACTAATCAGTTAATTTGTAAAATACTAAACATTTGGTGTAGAATTTAAATTTTCTCGTTGTATAAATTTTGCTAACTGTAACTTAGTTTTGTACATTCAACACGCTTCTTGGATAAACTTGCAATTTCGTTTATAATTAAGCAATTCAAGCTGCAGTAAATGGATGCTCTTGTAGACAAAGTTTCAGTAATATTGGTGTAATATTAGCCTATTGCCGTACTGAAAGAGTAGCCATCTTGATTGAACCTGCTTTTCAAAGTACGTAAACGCTCATAAATAAAACAAACGGTTACCCATCTTACGACTTACCAGAAAAGTATCAGCTAATATAGACAAGATAGTGCTGATTGCTTGATTGATTGATATATTCTTTATTGTAACACCAAAAATACATTTTAAAGTTAAAGCTAATGTGATACTAAATTTGTTTTACAATTGTCGGCCTTATTGTACAAAGGTAATCTCTTACAGGTAACCTTTTGGATGGAGACCTGTTAGGAGAACTGAATTTGGGGCAGAATGGTAATGGAATGGAAAATTTCATTTAAATATCTTATTTAGGTACACAATATGCCGTACACACACATATATGTTATACATACACCTACATACATACACACAAATACATATAAAGACATATATACATACAAAATACATACAAGTACATAAATACCCATAATATAACAAATATTTCAATAAATATTAACATTGCCTATTGGTGGCAGAAAACACTAGATATCGCCAATGTCCATCAAGAAGTGGTCGTTTAAAAGTCTTTTGAATGTGGCTAGACTTTTGTGACGTCTAATAGACACTGGCAGTGCATTCCACAACTGAACCGCTTGGACAGAGAAAGATTTGTGCTATATTAAAATGCCTCAAAAATCTACATTAAAATGATGAGTTTAGTTGTTACGGGTAATATCAACACGTGGCTGCCCAAAAGAGTGGAGCAGTAGCCATGAATGCCAACGCATTGGACATGCTATTATACATTACTTGAAACTACTACTACTTGAAACTAATTACCGGGCAAGGGTGTGCACCTGGAGTTCAAAGTTTGTCATGGACGAAGCCGGAGACTGTTTACAATTAGTTCTAATTGCATTCAACTTTATTGATTTACTGCATTGTTGGGAGCATACACATATAATTTTGACTAAATCGGAAGTAAACGTTGTCTGTTACTGTACTCTTAACAGGTCAACATGTACAGTCAAAAGGTTAAACAAGCCTCCAAATGACATGGGCTTGGGATGAAAGAATCTTGATATGATCCGAAAATGTTCATGATATTTATAGAACGCACTCAAACGTGCTTAAGTTGAAAGCAATCAAAGGCTCAACAATCGTCACGTAATCTATTCGAAGTGAACAAACAAATCTAGCCAAAATCGATTACAGCGATATCCCCAAGGGTATTTGCTCGATACTAGCTAGAATGCTGCAAATCTCAATCGTGAATTGGAATCCAATTCTAGTTCACTATAATTCAATGCGAATAATGGGTTCATGTCAAGTGGGGAGCAACGGAGCTCGATGTATTGTCCTGTTAAAAAGGCTTTTGAAGCACTTTCTTTTGTAACTGGCTTTAAAATAATGTATAATTAATGCGTCACTGTGTTTCAATTAAGTTAAATTTAGGTCACATAGGGTGCGATGGGGCCCTACTACGGTTTTCAGGACCCTCGTTTAACTGAACTGTAAACTGTAAGTGGTACATCGGGTGACTATGGGAAGGACTCATGGGTAGAGAGGAACAACTCAAAGCAAAATGTACTAAATTGTCTGGCCAGCGTGGTACAGTCAGACCCATAAGTAGTTGTGGAGAGCATTTTCAACAGAACAGAGATTAAAAAGAGTTTTTTTATGTCAAACCCAAAAACATGAAGCGATCTGTCAGCGCACTTGTTTCCCTCCTTTTACAATACCGGGTTCTTCAAGCATAGCGTAATGATTCAAATCATTCAGACGCCAACTTCAGGGTTTTTTAATAGTCATATAACCCATATGGATTGTGAGAGTGGCCCTCATTTTGCAAAAGATTTCCTTTCCATTTAGGCTAGCGAAATAATTTACCAGGTACGGTTACCTTGTAATCTAGCCTATTCTACACTACGATGAGTTATTTGAGTAAAATTCATTTTATACTACACCTATCTGTACCGGTCGGATGTGAATAATAATAAAGATATGAATAATTTATACGAATCTCGGACTATCGGAACCAAATGGTCGATTGCTACTAATCTTATTCTGTTTATTTATTAACAGGGCGTGGAATAATGTGTCGGTAAAATTTACGATACCCATAATGTTCCGCAAAGGACTTGGAACTCAGTGAAAAGGAGTTTCTGCAAAATTTATTAGCGATTTTTTTCTTTAGAACTCACTCATTAATCACACCTTTATCTGCAAGGAGTAGGCCGTAGCAGTATTGTAGTACATTTTACCGTATGCATTTTAACCTCATGTAAATGGTGTGGCTGTTGTCATGTTGAAATGTGCAGGCACGGCTTTTGACGACCAGCGATTGAAAATTTAAAAATAATTAGGTATTAACATTTTTTTTTTATGGCCAACGTCTTGGCTTTAACGACTGGCAAGCCATTGGCTTGCCAGTCAGCTTAATGTAACTTAGGAAACGTAAAAACGCTCGTAAATGTATATGTCACAATACGGTCACCCATCTGAGAACCAGTCATTACGAAAGATACTTTTTGACTGCTAGATTAAGATTACTTATTGACTGTCTCGGTGGTAGTAGTAGTGTATGCGACTGCCACGCATGAGGTCCCGGGTTCGATTCCCGGGTCGGAAAAATATATGTAGATTAAACAAATGTTAGTTTCGGAGTTTGTGTATTTCCTATGTATAATATGTATGTAATTAGATATATATAAGTATGTTTATTCAGTCGTCTAGATCCCATAATACAAGCTTATATTAGCTTACTTTGGGCTAGACGATAGTGTGTAAAAAAAAATGGCTTACAATGTCCACTTAACACAGTGATTGTTTACAGAAAACTGAGTTAACAGGAACGTACCACCAGCACATTTCTTCCGTATATGGCAAAATGGACCCTCAAACAACGGGTAAGATGTGGATACGAGCTGGTCACCAAAACTGGTCAAGATCCGAGAGATTTTTTAGCTGCACACAGCCGCACGGCTAGCCGTGAAGGTACCACGGGAACATTGAGAATAACAGATACCTTGGGTTTCAGATATACATAGTAATAAGCTACTGAAGTGATATTAGCTAATATTACATGTATTTTTTTTTACAATTCGAAATTCCTGGACTCAAATGGAAAAAAAAATCGGTCCCTATTTCCGTATGGCGCCGGGCGCCCTGTACAAATATTGCTGCCCATAGAATAATTACTTATAATGTCGACACGTTAATACTTACAGTGGGGCTAATGTACGAGTATACCCTAAAAGTTGCACAAGTAGCTATGAGGCAAGCTATTCTTGGAGTTTCTTTGAGGTATAACTCTAAATAAGGTTTCCGTCAGAGAACCAGAGTCTTCAACATAGCTCGCAGAGTGACGTGTTAAAACTGGAACAGGGCTGACCACATCTGTAGAAGATCCGATGAGCAATGGCGCAAAGGAATTCTAGAGTATAAATAGATCCCCCATGGGCAATTGGATGCAGAAAGCGCAACACCGTGTGTTGTGGTGTGAATTGTGACAGGTCTACGTCCAGCAGTGGACTACCATGAGCTGATTTGATTGATAGAATTATTAAACCGAACTGCAGTTTCAGACAATAATAGAGCACATATGTTTCTACAAAGCTTAGCCTATTTTAAAGTAAGACATAGCAAGTCAATCGATCTATCAAACGTTGTGCCTTACTGAACGTAGGCCTCTACCGACTAACTTTTGGGAGTGCGATTGGCTTAACAGTACCACGTTGTCGAAGTGAGTACAAAGCTCATCTGTTAATCAGCAGGTGTACCTTTTGCAATTAAGACTGACTTGGACTCTGAAAATCTGAATATGGCCTATTGCACTCTCTGAACAAGTGATTATGAATATGTGGGAGGCATAATATGTGAGTTCAACTTTACCTCTGGGACTTCTGTATAAAAATAGTAAATATCATCAGACAAGGCGTGATATACATACGTGGCATTTTACAGCAATATTTGAATGGAGAATAGAGCGATACTTGTTTTTCAGTTTATAAAGAAGTTTTAATTACACGTCACGCCTAAGGCGTTGTTCCTGACACCAACACAGATTACTTTAAGTAAACCATCAAAACTTAAACAGCTTTGTATTAGCAGAAAATTCGCAGTATATTTTTTAGCAAATATAATAGTACTTAGTCTTTTAATCTTCTTGCGAACATTACAAATGTACAACGGTGTTAAAACAAGAAAACTTATGCAGTAATACAAGAAAAGTTGAATAAAAAAATTGTACTAACAGGGTTCTTTTGTATAATTCATTTGTGGGAACATAAGTACGGCGCGTGTTGCATAAGTAGGGTCAAAGTCTTTTTGCGCAAAATGGCTTTTGTCTAACAGTAAGCTAAGGCTTACATGTACAATGTAAGCCTTGGTAGGAGTAATAATATGCTCCATTACAAAATAAAACTCGGTATAGAATTTAGAAACTAGCAAAGGATAATATGCTAGAGAAAATATTAGGATTTAGATGAAGCGCTCGTGGCCCTGCCAACTCAGTGTTCTGTAAACAATCACTGCGTTAAGCAACTTTCACTATGGCTGGTCCTCGAGTGGGTGACCACTTTGTAGTATTTCCATTTGCGAGCATTTCCATGTTTCGGAAGGCACGTTTAACCGAAGGTCCCGGCTGCCTGGGATTTAAACATTCTGAACCAGATCCGATGTATGTGCATAAATGTACTTCATGATTTTGATCGTTTTGTAGTCATAGATTTTGCATCATCAATCACATTATATTTAATGGAATAGATCATCCAAATAAATAAAAATCTATTCATTAACTTTAGGGGCGGGGTGTATCGGGAGTAAGTGAAACAGTCCGATTATGTTATCACCACCCGAAGTTTAATATGCATAAGCACAATAGAAGGAGCAGTAGATCATCACGGAAAGGTAAGTATTAAGCATAATAAATTTATAGATTGAAGAAAAACAGCTGATTAGTATAGCGTACGTAACATAGTATTCTAATTGCAAGCGACATGCGTCTTATGCGGTAGCTAGTAACAGACTGGCGGGAGGCGGCCGGCGCACGCGTCGTCAGACAGGCTATTGTTCTAAGGAATGTGTAAGTGTTTACATTTGTTTTTATTTTATATCTATGTACCTATATATATTATTAGTATATAGTTATATAATTTTATGTCTATTTAAGTAAAGTATATTATATAAATGAATATGTGCAGTTTATACAATACTATGATAATTATTACATCGTACTTATATTTTAATGTTTATACAAGTCGACATATAGTAGTGGACACCACAGACCTGTTAAGTCAGTCAAGAATAAAAATACTAAAACAAAAAAAAAAGGTTTTTAAACCGGATCGTGCGTCATGAGACATTATTGATTTTGAAAGACTAATCATTGTCTAAATGATAGAATTTTACAAATTTGAAAAAAGAACACCAAACTTAAGTATTTGAGATTACAAAATTGTGCCCAATTTACTTACATCCTTTCCTTTCATTTTCATCGTAGTGAGGTAGAAAATTTCTCACTGTAACAGCCAATATTACCAAAAACGTGCCAGGAACCCAGAGACGTTACTATAATATGTATTTACATCAATTTTATACTAACTGAGTTTACCTTGGTTGCCAATTTTCAAATATTTCAACCTTTACGTTCATTCAGCTAACAGGAAATTTCTTATTTTATTATTATATTATTAAATAAGACGTTCTTGGGTTTTCAATAACGAGTAGCTACTGGAGATAGAATTATTAATTGAATAAAAATCTACGGATGTAGCATGGAGGAAGAAAAATTTTTTTTTTATCAGTATTTTATTTAAGTCGCCAAATGTCGCCGCTAGCCTAATGCAAAGCTATGGCGACATCTAACAAATTGCGGACCACTCTCATAGTCCACATGACTACTGACAGCATCCCTCAAGTTAGTAGAAGTAGTGGATCGAATATCGGAACCTAAGAAAGGGCCGACAGTTGTATATTCTATCGAACGATTTGACTATGTTTTGACTGATATCTAATTTAAAACAATTTCAAATATGTCATACCTATTCTGACCCGTTGAGAAAGGAGATGGCCCGTTGACCGTTTTGGACTCTTTAGTCAAGGTTTGAAGTACGCCTTTGTGTACTTCAAACCCCAGGTAGGTTTTAAGTTGATGGAGCTTGTTCAACGGTTATGCGTTAATAGATCAGTAGTACACGAGAAATATATTGAAAAGATGTAAAGTTTACTTTCTTCTTTAATACCTACTCTAGTTTTGAACAAAAACTGGCTTTAACACATGATTCAAAACCCACAAAATTTATTACCACGTCAACGTTCGTCACGTCTCTTGATATTCAAAGACCGCGGCCATAAATATATAATAGTCTAATTTAATCCTGACTGATTTTATATTCAGTACGTGCGAGAAAAAATGGATATGTGATTTTTCAAGTATTTTTATAGTAACTAGGAGACATTTGAGACTTCGTTAGTTGGATAAATGAAGGTGATAGACATACATACATACATACATATTGTCACGCCTTTATCCCCGAAGGGGTAGGCAGAGGCATATAAAACGCCCACATTTGACCGTATGCATTTTTGTCCCACGTAACAGGTGGTGAACCCATTGCCGTGTTGAAATGGACAGGCGCAGGCTGCGGCGACCTGCTGTTGAAATTTTTTAAGCCCTTCTACAATAAGGCTTCAACTTGGCTTAACGACTGCCATTTTATTGGCAACCGGGACCAACGGTTTAACGTGCCTTCCGAAGTACGGAACTGGGGTGTGTCTAAAGGGCTGAATAAATTTAATAAAATGTTTCTATTTTAGATGTGAAATTTGGAAGAAATTTTGAACCCGTTGACCTTTTTAGTGAGGTGGTAACAAAAAGGCTAAAAGGTCTTATGTGCTAAACACTAATTAGCACGACCAATTAGAGCCCTGGTAGTCTAGGTGATAGAATCGTTTAAAAATGATGAAAATGATGTTATGTTTGTCCTGAGCTACCCGCTAACGAGTCCACTCAAAGTCTTAAGGGTAAAGAATATTTTTTAAATATTCGTTCCAATCCGATCCGGTCAAAATTGTGTTAAAATGTCGTTTTACACAGATTACCGTAAACATAATGACAAAAAAAAACGGGTCAAGCGCGAGTCGAGCTCTTGCGCCGAGGGTTTCGTAAAAAATAGTACCGTTTTGAATAAAACGGCAATTAAACTAGACCTCCGAAGTGTGTGAGCTCCCATACAACTCAGAGGTCTATGTTAATTGGTGAAAATATGTATAGATCCCCCTTATAGTCTTAGTCTAGTATGGGCGTCCCTCCCTGAATTGTATTTTTCTTTATATTTCGGAATTTTTCCATTATCTTTGTTATAATACGTTGCTTCGTACCAAATCTCAAGATTCTGAGATTATGGGAAGAACCCTGTAGGTACCTGTCCTCTCTGACTACCCCGTCAGGGATACAGCGTGAAGATAGTTAGTAAGTTAGTTTAGTTTTACCCTGTAGGTAGGGACAGTAGACTTGAGTATTTGATATAAATTTCAGCTTGATCACGCTTGAGCACGCGTTCTTGAGATAAAGACAGTTACTATCGTTACTGACAACAAAGTGATACTATAAGGGTTCTTTTCCTTTTAAGGTATTCGTATCTTAAAAGAAAAAGAACCCTAAAACCCTAAATAAGTAAAAAGTAACGGAAAAGATCTTCTTGTCCTTCACTATGTGAGCCTAGTGGCCACAGTATAGTTTAAAATTCGATAATATGATGCTCGAATTATGCCGATATAATTTATCGAATCATAATCACATTCTGGATAGATTTTATTATTTGAGAGTAGTATTTGCTTACCTATTGTGGTAAATGTCCATTTGTAATCCTCTAGTGGTTAGGTAATATTTCGACCCACCCGAACAATAAGTCGGTAATGTGCTATTATGGACTTTTTATTGTTATGCTAAATTCGGCATCTATGGGTCGGGACACATGTCTGCAATTTTTTTCAGAATTTTCCTACTGATATTAACGAAGATATTTGCAATTACTACTTTATTGTACGGAAACATGTCAACACAGAAATAACCAGAAAAACTTCGTCATACATTGATACAAAAGTGTTTCTCTTTTCGATATTCGGTAAGTTGCTATTATCAGTTTATTGTGGTGAAAATTTTATAGTGATTGCCGGTAAACGCATATGTGATATTTAGTTCGTATTAAATTTATAGAACATAAATCGGTAATAAAAAGTAACAAACATTTTAGGTAGAAAATCATTTACATAATATCTGTAATATGCACGTCACTTCAAGTATTTTCCTCCAGCAACTCATTTCTAGTGCTTCTATTTTATTTTTCCTCAATTTCTTGCAGCGTTCAGGACTCGGTAGCGTACAAAAACATGGGGAATACCAGTATCCGGATAAGTCAAATATCTTTAAGTGCTGCTGTATAAACAATCCTAATATGCTATGCTAAGAACTCGTGATGAAAGAGCGATGGCACTCGTTCTTCCACGACCTGCTAAATAAGCAATATTAAGAGGTGCAGTCTCCTAATCAGGGACTAATGTCAACTTTAAAATTATGCAGAAGTCTAGACTGTTCTTCGCTGCATGATGATTTGAAAAGCTATCGGAGCTGATGAAGACTCTATCGATTATATCAAGTTAAACCACGTACTCTTTCCCGAAGAGATTCCCAGCCAATGAAGGCCGAGTATTTTTACTCCAGTCTTCAAATGGAAAGCGGTCGGTGTAGAAATGAGGTAGCTACCGTGGCATGAAGATTTAGAGAAGATTATTAACCTCCGTATCTAACAGAAGTGTACTCTCTTGGAGTATAAAATAAAAAAATAAATAATAAATATTGTTGGGACAACTCACACAACGCCATCTGATTCCAAACTAAGCAGAGCTTGTACTATGATAACCAGATAACTGATAAACATACTTATATATTTCTAAATACATACATATTATAGATAATTAACACCCAGACACAGAATAAACCATCGTGCTCATCACACAAAGTTTTATCCTGGTTGCGAATCGAACCTACGACCTCTTGCGTAGCAGTGGGATGCACTCCCACCGCGCCACAGAGGCAGTCAATATTATAATAGGATCAATATGGGTTTCACTCTGGTAATAAAAATACGGACCGTGTTTTTGTTCTAAAATCAAAAATCTTTATTCATGTAGGTCACAAAGTAACACTTATGAACGTCAAGATTACTGCTTCTACATTTACATTTACTGCCAGATTCGCAAAGCAATAGGTAGAGCCAGAGGAAGAACCTGGCAATAAAACTCATGGACACTCTTTTCTAACCGCCATTTGACACAGTTTGATTAACATGATATTTGACCAATTATACAGTAAAGAAATTATACAAAAAAAAACAAAATAAATGTTGTGTTCATAAAAAATTACACTTACATAGTTCCTTTGAATTTATGTGAGAACAGTCGATCCTATCATTAGAACAAAAACAGGACCCGTGTTCTCATTACTGGAGAAATACAGGACAAATAGACAAACAAATACTCGTACAGGAAGAAGAGTCTGCACTTTCTGTTCGTGGACGTAAAGAATGCCTTCGACTGTGTTCTTGGAACGATGATCTGGTGGGCACTGATGTCCAAAGGTTTTAGGCGCTTGCACCACTATTATGTGGTTCTGATCGCTTTGGCGCGCGACTTTAATACTCTTTCCCACACGGACGGAGTATACCAGAGCACAGAACATTCCACTTAGTCCATTTCTGTTTATGAGATTCAAATATGCAGCATCCATGGCTTACTATGAATTCTAACGATAAAGCGCTGACAGACGGGGACGAGGGCAGTTTGGTGCAACGTGTGAAAACGTGGACGGAGATGCTTAAAAGTGGTGGTTTTCAACTTAAGTAATACTTGGCTTTAAACTCAACAGATTCAACCTCAATAGACTCCATCTGGTCTAGGGCATGGAGCAGGTTAAATACCTGGGATCTGTATTTCACACGTCACGTCACGCATTGCTGCCTCATGGGCTAAGTGGCGGTTGAGGGCTAATGTCATTTGTAACCCTAAAATGTCAGTGAGGTTGAAGGGACAGGTCTAATAAAGCATCATCAGGCATGTTACATTGCCATGCCAGTGGGGTGTAATAATTATTGAAGCAACACAAGCAGGAGCTGCAAATTACGGAATGAAAATGCTGGGAAGTATGTGCGGAATCATGCGGCTGGACCGCGTAAGAACTACCTCAACCGCAGTCTTCATGTCCGTAATAATGCAGATAGGTCAAATGTTTGGCCATGCCGTCTTCTCCGTGCCCCGGTAAGAGGGGAACACCCAAGCACTGGCTTGATATCGTAAGGATTGTATGTGTGAAATTCACCCGTATATCTTAGGGTCTAGGTTTAGGTCTAGGTCTAGCCTTAGGGGCTATAGAGCAATTTTGCTGGCATAGCTCTCGCTCCGACTTCTGCCTCGTATAGATTAAATTATGTGACTGTTTTTCTTAATTTGTTAACCAGGTTATGTTGAAAATATGTGTAATATTTACTGAAATATTGTTTTGTGCAATAAAAAATGATTAATCTATTTATTTTGAATTATTTTATTAAAAATACCTTAGTTTATTATACTCAAATGATTTTTGGGATTGAATCGTTACTGAAGAATGTTGTTGTCATATTTCCAGAAAAAACCCTGTAATTTACTTGTACAGTATTTTTTGCCCTTTAATAACAAACAAAATAACGTTATAAAAGTCCGCAGTATGTTAGTACGTATCAACACTCTTCAAAAAATTACCACAATAATCCGGTAAGTTACTATTACAGGACAATAGAACTTTTTTTAAAACTGTAGGATCATTCTTCTCAAATTGTAGCTAGTTAGAAGCATGTAGTTTGAAACTGATATCTAAATACTATTTCAAAAAAAATTAGCTTTCATTTCATGTATCAATGATGTCAATACTCCCACTGGTTGGAAAGTAATTCAACAAAAACAGTAAATCATTTTTCCTGTAAAATTTGCTTTTTGCGATTACCGACTTATTGCCCGGAGGGGTCGATTTGATCATTGAATTTTGTTCGTAGGAAACAAACATCGATAAAACATACAAATCACTCGTGTTTCTTCTAATATTTATGTTTTGATATATTTAAATACATTATATAACAAAAAGGCAAACTAGGATTACAATACTAAGATTCTTTCTAAGTGAGTAAATTTTACATAAAAAAATTAAAATCGGTTATTCCTTAATATCTTGGGTATCTCTGCAAGCAGTCCTATACAATGTATGATGAAATTGAAGGTTAAATAATTATCTTTAGACTGTCATACTTACTTTTTAGAAATTGTTATTAAATTTCATGAATTTCATGAAAAACCATATTATATTGTTACTAGCTCACCCGCGCAACTTCGTACGCGCCATTTAGGAGAAACAGACAAAGAGAGATTAGTTAAAGATGGTGGCGGATAGGCTATTCTTAGGAAACAACTTTATAGTATCCCCACACAAAGCACAAAATAGGAATACTTGTTGATGAGTAAAAATAATAAGAATAAGAAGTAAAAATTCTTTACACGCGAAACAGAATTACATTTTACACACATTTCATCCTTTCTCGCAAAGGAACCGCGCAGAATATCAGTATTTAAACCTAAATCATGCCAAAATTGATTCAGTATTGATGGTCGATTATAGAAAGTCCTACAACAATAATTTTCAAATATCTCCAATAGTTGATGCCCGCGGCTCCGCTCACGTGAAGTTTCGGTAGTGCACAAAAAGGATTTCTCGCGGGAAAAAGATGTTTTCCCAGATAAAAAGGGTCGATAGTAATAGAGGGTAAATAGGGTCGGCAGCGCGAATGATGCACCTCTGGTGTTGCAAACGTCCATAGGCTAAAGGTGACCACTTTCCATCAGGTGGGCCGTATGCTTGTCTGCCACCTCAGTGGTATAAAAAAATTAAATCCTATGTATTAATTCAGGAAATGTTCTATCTACATGCCGAATTTCATCTAAATGTGATTTAATAAAAAACGTCCTAATAATATAGAAATCTTAGCAAACTTGTACATTTATAATATTAATAGGATTACATTCCTCTAGGAATACCGGGAATCCCTTTCTTGGTGCTCATCTAACGTAGGTACGTAAAAGATACGTTCACCAAATTTCAGGGCGTGTTTTACCCACGTAGTTCCGTTCCCGTGGGAATACCAGGTATTCTTTTCTTAGTGCTGATTCAAAGTAGATCTAATGAGTACTCTCACTAAATTTCAGGTATGTACCTATGTTTGATAGTTTAGGCTGTGTGTGGTTTCACCCGCGTAGTTCCCATTTCCATGGAAATATCGGGAATTCCGTTTAAATTTATTTTCCAAAGACTTAAAGTTTACATACACAAAATTTCAGGTTTCTATGTTTAATGCTTAGGCTGTGCGTGGTTTACCCGCATATTCAGTTCCCGTGGGAACATCGGACTCACTGGTAAAACAGAAGCTTTCTTTTAGCCTTATGAGATTCTTCTAAAATCAGGTGTACGTAAGTTCATGTTACTAACTTTGAAAATGACGAATATTCATACAACCGTTTATCGCTTATTTACTTCCCTAGGGGTAGAATTTCGCAAAATCCATTCTTTAGGGAAACCTACGTATTAAAAGGAACCCCCAATGCGAAATTTGGGCTTCATAACTTCAGTAGTTTAAGAGATTTTGTGATCAATGAGTCAGTTATTACAAATCCAGTTTTACCCCCTTAAGGGTAGAATTTATCAAAATTCCTTAACACGTATTTTTTTTATACAGAAGCAGGCATAAGAAATTCAGTGTTGCTATGTTTGAAAATGAAGAATTTTCCATATAAACTTTTAACCCTTGTTTACTCCCTTATAGGTAAAATTTAGCAAAACCGCGATATACGTGCCCATTTATTTGTAACTAAAAACAGGTGTACATAAATTCACGTTTCTAACTTTGAAAATGACGAATTTCCATACAACCGTTTATCGCTTATTTACTTCCCTAGGGGTAGAATTTCGCAAATCCCTTCTTAGCGGAAACCTACGTACTATAAAGAATCTCCATACGAAGTTTGAGCTTCATAGCTTTGGTAGTTTCAGAGATTTCGTGATCAGTCAGTAAGTGATTTTGCCCTTTATATATATAGATTCAAGTGAAATTAAAGCGATCCATTAACTGTTATAGTACATTACACGTTTATTCGTTAAATGTTTACGACTTCAACGAGCATATGATATTATGCTCGTTAGAATATTATTCCAGGCAAATTACGTTTCTTTTGATTCAGGCTGTAATTGTTTGCACGCTTGTATAGACAAAATGTGTAGTGATCGAAGTAAGTAATGATCATTGCATTTATATTAAAGTCACTTAGTTAGTTTATAACGTTTAATAGTTGCAGTACGTTGTGGGCACATTATATAACGTTTAACGGTAGCCGCACGTTAAAGGCACATTATAACAGTGGACAGGCTTGGTAGGGGTGGTGCGCACTAGGTAGCAACAACACACCTACATACACCCATCAGGTACGGGAGATGTGTAAGGAACACTATCTCAAAGAATCACCGGTGCACCAGCTAGCAGAGCATGTGTATAGGGAGTGAGTATGGACCAACCTGGAGCAGAGAAATACCAGAATTTATAAAGAGAGGGCGCCAGGTATCTCTCCATCAAACGAATGATGCAATTAAAAACACAAGTACCTATAATTAATTGTCTGTGTCTGAGTTTTGTTAACACACAACACCGCTTCCTATCATCATCATCATCATACACTACAACATACGAGTAACAAGGTAAAAATAAAGTTTCGCATTAATGTTCCTTTGTGATAATAAAAAGATTATAAAATATGTGCAACTGGAACGTCACATCGGTAGTCCAGTATATTAAAGTAATTGAAACCTACATAGGCAACAGAGAAATGAATATTTAAAGTTAAAAGTTATTCCTTTTAAACTATCAACATCAGTCGGCCTTTACCGAGTTATTATACATAAGAACTAATTAAGGATTACTACTTATCTGGATATAAGGTTGAGGAACGTCCAAATCCTTCACATCTCTTCCTATTTTAGAAGTCCAGGTAGTACAGTACAAAGTTTGAACATAGTCTCAGCTTACTATAAGTCTTCTTACAGACTTTCACAAGGAGTAAAAAAACGTAGAATGCAGAGAACGTGAAACACGTTTAAACTACAAAATATCCTAAAGAGACAAGATAATACTAAATAAAACAGAAAACCGTAAATAAAAAAACCCCTGTAACAATAGAAAAGTTACAGACGTTAGTTTTTAAAAAAAAACCATTTTTCTCTCAACATTCTATTAAGGAATACCGTCTAAGAGATTATATAGTTTTAACTTACCACTTATTTCAGTGGGGTTTTAACTAGATCATTCTACCATCAATCTTTTTCATGTTATTTTCTAAGTCTCTTGATAAGCAGACTCATAACAACTATTATTGTGTCTACATATTTGCTATAAAGACACTTCGGATATTAATCCGAATTAAATCACCATAACCAGGCAATTTCTCAGGACGTCATCTCGTAGAAAAAGAACGAGCTCTTTTCTTTTCTCTCGCTCGAGTACGGCAGGCTAAAGTCATCATCATCATCCGAGCGTCTGTCCCAGTTGCGTCTCGCGATGCCCGGGGTCCGCTTTCCTACATTTTCTCCTACACTTCGCACGGTCGTCGGCATCCCCTGTAGTGAGACCATTGGCAGGCATGTTATCCCTTACGACGTCAAGCCAGCACTTCTTGGGTCTTCCCCTCTTACCGGGACCCGGCGGGGCTGACATGGCCAGGCATTTGTTACCTACGTAGCCCGGCGGTTGCCGCAAGACGTGACCATACCAACGAAGGCGACACTCTTGCAACTTGTCTGCAATGTCACGGACGTGAAGGCTGCCGCGGATGCGAGAGTTCCTCACGCGGTCCATCCGCGTGACTCCACACATCCACCGCAGCATCTTCATTTCCGTGACATGCAGCTCCTGCTTGTGTCGCTCCAATATCGGCCACGTCTCACTGCCATGTAAAAGGACAGGTCTAATAATGGTTTTGTAGACCTGTCCCTTCAACCGGATCGGCATTTTAGGATCACAAATGACACCGGTCATCTCCCACGTGACTTGACATCGCAATCGATGTCACTGGACGTGTGAAAAAGCTAAAGTCATACGGCCTATACAGCCTTGACAAAACATTGGCAGAATAAACAAAACCAACATGAAGACCTTACTATTCCTGTTTGTCACACCGCACGCAATACATTAGGTGTGGATGCAAGTTAGGACAGCTAATCTATCCAAGTTCAATGTCCAGCACCAAATTGAAAGACACCATAGACAGCACGCGTTGATTTTAGAACGCGCCAAAAGACTCGAAACGACCTTGACAGTTTTGACAAAGTCAAACTCATGTCGTTCAAAACAAAAACACACAGAATGAAATGTTATAACATATTAAATAATTAGTCAAATAAGTTTAGAGTTATAACTAAAGTATTGTGAAAATTGAGTTTGTTTCCACAAAAGGGATGTATACAAAAATAAGGTTAGTAAATCAAATCTTATAAATATGTAACCGACACTCAGAAGTGTTACAAGTTTTCCGATTGTGTAATACACATTTACTAATGTATTATATATTAAACTATTTGCTAAAAGGTTTTCGTAAATAAAATATGTTTTTTTCAAAAAACTTCTTTATTATAATAATAGGAACTAAAGATTAACATTCAGTTTTTTGAAAAATCATCCTCCGGGCATTAAGACGGTAAACGCAAAAAGCAAATTTTACAGGAAAAATTATTTACTGTTTTTGTTGAATTACTTTCCAACCAGTGGGACTATTGACATCATTGATACATGAAATGAAAGCTAATTTTTTTTAAAATAGTATTTAGCTATCAGTTTCAAACTACATGCTCCTTATAAGCTACAGTTTGAGAAGAATGATCTTGCAGTTTTAAACAAAGTTCTATTGTCCTGTAATAGTAACTTACCGGATTATTGTGGTAATTTTTTGAAGAGTGTTGATACGTACTAGCATACTGCGGACTTTTATAACGTTATTTTGTATAGCAACAAGTGATCATAATATATCATAACCAAGTTATTGTAGTAATATTAAAGGGCAAAAAATACTGTACAAGTAAATTACAGGGTTGTTTCTGAAAATATGACAATAACATTTTTCAGTAACCATTCAATCCCAAAAATCATTTGAGTAAAATAAACTAAGGTATTTTTAATTATATAATTCAAAATAAATAGATTAATCGTTTTTATTGCACATAACAATATTTCAGTAAATATTACACATATTTTAAACATAACCTGCTTAACAAATTAAGAAAAACAGTTACATAATGTAATCTAAACGAGGAAGAAGTCGGAGCGAGAGCTGTGCCAGCAAAATTGCTCTAGACCCTAAGATATACGGGTGAATTTCACCTAAATCAATTTTTACCTAATTGCAGTGGCGAAATTTTATTTCGATATTTAAGGATTTATTTTATACATAAAATATTCTTCATAAAATAAACTCCTCAGCATTTTTATTCCGTAATTCGCAGCTCCTGCTTGTGTTGCTTCAAGTATGATTACACCCCACTGGCATGGCAATGTAACATGCCTAATGATGCTTTATTAGACCTGGCCCTTCAAACTCACTGGCATTTTAGGGTTCCAAATGACATCAGCCCTCAACCGCCACTTAGCCCATGAGGTAGCAATGCGTGACGTGACGTGTAAAATACAGATCCCAGGTACTTAACCTGGTCCATGTCCTAGACCAGATGGAGTCTATGGAGGTTGAATCTGTAGAGTTTAACGCAAAGTATTACTTAAGTTTAAAACCACCACTCTCAAGCATCTCCGTCCACGTTTTCACACGTTGCACCAAACTGCCCTCGTCCGCGTCCGCCAGCGCTGTATCGTTAGAATACATAGTCAGCCATGGATGCTACATATTTGAATCTCTTAAACAGAAATGGTCTAAGTGGAATGCTCTGTGCTCTGGTGTACTGCGTCCGTGTGGGAAAGAGTGTTAAAGCCGCGCGCCAAAGCGATCAGAACCACAGAATAGTGGTGCGAGTGCCTAGAACCTTTGGACATCAGTGCCCACCAGATCATCGTTCCAAAAACACAGTTGAAGGCATTATTTACGTCCAAGAACAGAAAGTGCAGACTCTTCTTCCTGTACGAGTATTTCTTTGTCTCTTTGTCCTGTATTTCTCCAGTTATGAGAACCCGGGTGTTGTTTTGTTCTAATGATAGGATCCTTAGAACAAAAACAGTGTCCGTAGTTTGATTACCAAGGTAAAACCCATATTGATACTCCAAGAGAGTAAGTACACTTCTGCTAGATACGGAGGTTAATAATCTTCTCTAAATCTTCATGCCACGGTAGCTACCTCATTTCTACACCGACCGTTTTCCATTTGAAGACTGGAGTAATAATACTTAGCCTTCATTGGCTGGGAATCTCCTCGGTGAAGAGTACGTGGTTTAACTTGATATAATCGAAAGAGTCTTCATCGACTCCGATAGCTTTTTAAATCATCATGCAGCGAAGAACAGTCTGGACTTTGGCATACTTTTAAAGTTGGCATTAGTCCCTGATTCGGAGACTGCACCTCTTAATATTGCTTATTCAGCAGGTCGTGGAAGACCGAGTGCCATCGCTCTTTCATCTCTTTCATCACGAGCATTGCATGTTACCATTAGGATTGTTTACACAGCAGCACTTGAAGATATTCGACTTATCCGGATACTGGTATTCCCCATGTCACGCTACCGAGACCTAAACGCTGCAAGAAATTAAGGAAAAGATAATAGAAGCACTGGAAATGAGGTGCTGGAGGAAAATACTTGAAGTGACACAGAGTTTGTGCACTTATGGCTTAACAAGGACAGTCCAGGCTCAAAATCTTCAGTCCTTTGGACACGTATCATGATGTGACAACACCTGCATAGTGCGCCTTGTCGTACAGGGGAAGGATGAAGGCACAAAGCAGCATAGCAAGTCGCCCATGCGATGGACCGACCAGATAAAATCAGCAGTAGGCGGCCCAGTGCACGAATGCACTCGTATCACGATCCCCAGGGGAACGATGGCGTGGGAGTGAAGCGGATTACGGCTGAACAAAACCTGACAACGTCATGACCACGACCGCTCTGTCAAAAGTGAATTTTCAAAGAAGAGAAGTAGACTTAGAAATATCCTGTGCCGCTGTGACCGTGAAGCACGCCAACTTATAGATTAGGTTCTGTCCCTCAGACAATTCTAACTTGTCCTACGTTATCTTGTCACCAACAACTGAGGAAAACGTTTGGGGTATGGCTTTATCTAGCAGTCGCCATCTTATGCGGTGGTGGCACTGCTCGACATGTTTGCCTTTGGATTGACTCTTTCTACTTCTCTCTGACCTACAGTTGCCTACTTTGCCCATCCTTTGTCGCAATAAAAGCACCAAACCAACGTGTTGCACACCAATTCATTCAATTAACTTAAATAAAATACATTAATTATAAATAAGATACGAAATGCCAGCCTTATGTTGCACAGTTTGTCAGTTGTCTGTCCCAGTTGCGTCTCGAGACGCCCGGGGTCCACTTTCCTACTTTTTCTCCTCCACTTCGCACGTATCTCCTGTAGTAAGACCATTGGCCGCTAGTCATCGTAATCTTTACGACGTCAAGCCAGCGCTTCTTGGATCTTCCCCTCTTACCAAGACCCGGCGAGGCCGACATGGGTAGACATTTGTTTCCTACGTTGCCGCAAGACGTGGCCATACCAGCGAAGGCGACAATCTTGCAGCTTATCTGTAATCTGGCGGACGCGAAGGCTGCCACAGATGCGAGAGTTCCTCACACGGCACATCCGCGTGGCTCCACACATCCAACGCAGCATCGTCATTTCCGTGACACGCAGCTCCTGCTTGAGGTTGCATTTGGTCAAGGGCACGGACCAGGCTAAATATCTGGAATCTATATCCCAGATATTTAGCCTGGTCCGTGCCCTTGACCAAATCATCGCCTATGCCAAGGAATGTTGGATCTGTAGAGTTTAATGCCAGGTACTCAGTCTTCGCCACGTTAAGTTTCAGACCACCTTTCTCAAGCCTCTCCTTCCACGCCTTCACACGCCGTACCAATATGCCGCTGTCTGTGTCTGCTAGCGCGATGTCATCAGGATACATGAGCAACAATGGAGGCTGCTCATGTGAGTCCCTGATGTTGTCTGACATACACGTCGAATACCACGCTAAACAAAAACAGACTAAGGACAGTATCCTGGTATACCCTGACAGTAATGGGAAAGGGTTTTGTGTCGCCAACAGCAGTCTGAACCACGAAATCCCGAATAATGTCAATATAAGCCTCTGGAACCCCTTTGGATCGCAGTCCCCACCAGATCATTGCTCGAGGAACACAGTCTAAGGCCTTTTGCATGTCCAGGAATAGACAGTGCAGAGGCGTATTCTTCCTATGACCTAAGCAAAACCCATGTTGACACTTCGAGAGAGTACACTCCTGCCGGATCCGAGAATCAATAATCCTCTCAAGGATTCTCATGGTGTGGGACATAACCTTTATACCGCGGTAGCTCCCACACTCCTGCACTGACCCCTTACCTTTTAAGACTTGAGTAATAATACTCAGCCTCCATTCCAGCCTTCCTTTTCGATTTTTTCATGCGGCTAAGCGCAGTCTGCAGTTCTCCAGGCGTTATCAGTGACACTAGTCTTGGATTCGGAGGGAGGTCCGGAGGCTGCACCTCTTTGTGCTGTTTATTAAGCAGCTCGTGGAAATACGAGCGCTATCACGCCTTTACCGCAAGGTCTTCGCTTAGCAGGTTGACGTCAGGGTCTTTTACACAACGGCACTTGGAAATATCCTGTGTCGCTTTGACCCTGGAGCACGCTAACTTACAAATGAGCTTCTGCCCCTCAGACGATTCCAACCTATCATATAGAGGTTGTAAGTAGTCTCGTCTGACTCTGGCTACAGCTCACTTTGAGGCGCGCTTGGCAGCCCTGTACGCATCGCGGTCTTCGGGAGATCCGGCCGCCTACCACTTTTTAAACAGGGCTTTTTTTTCTTGCTTGTCTCCCTCTGGACTGTGTCGTTCACCATCAAGTTTCCTTTTCACATTTGCAACCAGCCTTAGACTCGCCGAGCACTGCCTTCGTTGCTTCAAGGATAGCCGCCTGAATCATGTCCCAGTACCTTTGAACTGAATCGTCTTCAGTGTCAGTGAACTTGTCACCGACAGCTGAGGCGAACTCCTGTGACCTGGCTTCATTCAGTTGCCACCATCTGATGCGGCGCTGGCACAGCTCGACACATTTGGCTTTGGGCTTCACGCAGAGATCCTATTTTTTGTAGATAAACGTGTTCACGATGGCAAGATCGGCAGCCGCGCACCTTCAGTGTCGCGGGTGCCGTATCCAATATCACCATGAACACGTTCAAAATTCTCACACCTCTCACCAACATGAACGTTCAGATTGCCACCCAAAACGATTACCTATGACAAGGGAATGATCCGAAGCACTTCCTCGAGTTTGCCCCAGGCCAGGCTCGGTTGCCTTTCCATCGAGTCTCCTGTAGGAACGCCACGTCCACCCTACGCCTGAAGAGTACCTCGGCCAACTCAATCGCGCGCACAGTTAGCGTACCAATGTACTTCCTACAGGGGTCGGGCGGGGCTTCTGCGCGCCGTTTTGCGGCCGCGTCTATCCCTAGCTGCATTACTTTTTACACTTTCCATTTTAGTTTTGTCAGTTTGCTTTTATTCACCCCTTTCTTTCCCGCATCGACCACTTGCAATAAACTGATTGTCATTCATATTAGTTTAACCACATTTATAAAGTAATCAAAAATACACGAACAAACTTGCAAACGTCTATTACATAAACTAAATTATGGATGAAAACGTTTTGCTGTTAATATATGTTTATTCTTGTGTAATAGAGAATGCACTCACCGAGCACCACCTTCGCCGCTCCAAGGATGGCCGCCTGAACTTTGTCCCAGTAATCTTGAACTGGTTCGCCTTCAGTGTCGGTACACTTGTCACCGACAGCTGAGACGAACTCCTGGGACTTAGTTTCATCAAGCAGCCACCATCTGATGCGGCGCTGGCACCGCTCGATGCGTTTGCCTTTGGGCTTCACGCAGAAGTCCATGACAAGGAGTCGGTGTTGTATACGTGTAAAAGTTGCATAAATGTTTATTCTTGTTAAAAATATATATTTGTATTTACGTGGAAAAAAGGAATCAAGTACGATTGTAAACGTATTTTTGGGCCAAAAATTATCAAAAAAAATTTGAGTGTAGGAAGACGACCTAAGGAATCGAAAAACGAAAAGTAATAGCTTTTACACGTTTATTCGATGCCGCCATCAATATATCATCGCATCGATGTTATATTGAAGTACTAACTAATATTTACATTTTATTGGTTAAAGTTTCTCGATTTTATAAATTGATTACGTTAATAAAAGTCTTTTATTTTATGTTTGGTTGTTGTAAATATATATCTGCAATATAATTAAACTAAATATTACTTTTACAGTTATACACACTGTATAAAATCCGTGTAAATACCATGTCAGTTGGATTTAACGTCGACGGTATGAAGATTATGTAACAGAGGTCAGTGAGCTGGTAACACAATACAATATAATTAGAACGATGTTTTCTGAAACTACCTTTTCATTATGCGGTTCATGTTATAGATATATTGAAACCGACCACATTAAGCTTTCTACCCACGATTTTCGTAGAATTCATTAGTAATTTCCACTATCCTGGCTATAACTATTCTTCACGTTGCGTCATTACATATCAGAAAACAAAGACATACACCACATATCTTACTCTCGTGGCCCCGCGGTCTCAGTGTTCTGTAAACGATCACTGAGTTACGCAACTTTCACTATGGCTGGTCCTTGGATGGGTGACCACTTTGTAGCATTTATATTTGCGAGCGTTTCCATGCTTCGGAAGGCACGTTAAGCCGTTGGTCCTGGTTGCCAGTAAAATGGCAGTCGTTAAGCCTGGTTGAAGGCCTTATGGGCGGCTTGAAAACCTTCAACAGCAGGTCGCCACAACCTACGTCTGTCTATTTCAACACGGCAATGGGCTCACCACCTATTACGTGGGACAGGAATCCACACGGTGAAAAGTGGGCATATAATATGCCTCTGCCCCACCCCTTCGGGGATAAGGTGTGATGGATATTTATTTATTTACATATTTTACTGAAATACAGAAGAAAGAGAGTGGGCGATACAACAAACTCTAGAAAATAGGGGTAAAAACAAAGTAATGTCTGTTTCCTCTTAGTTCCTTAGTATAAATTACCAAGTTCTTTAAGGTAATAACAGAGCGCAGCGCATTTAATAAGTGCTTATCCTCTTTTCTCCTTGTTCCTCCTCCACATAAAATTATGGGTGATATGCCTAAATTTGCTATAGCGTTGGTAATATGTCTCATGAATCAAAGGTAAGTAACAAATAAAAGAAACCCAATAAAATGCGATATTTTGAAAGCCATAGTAATCGAGATGTTTCTTAGCTACAATCATGAATATTTATTCAGACGTAAGAAGATATTCAGCTTAAGCCGCCCTTATTGCAGACTATGTTTACTTATTTATTCCAAAATATTATGCCAAGTTAAACCAAAGCAATAACACCAGAGAGTTACTATTGTAATTTTGTTTACTCCAAATATAAGGAGGTATTGTACGTAAAACAATTCGTTACTGACACAATCAAACCTAAACTCATTCAAATTAGGAAAGGTTTTGGTGTATTCGTCTGTAAATCTAGTAAATGTAACTGTTAATGGAAGGATATCCAATTTAAACAGTATTATACATAACATTGGAACTTGTTAATTAAATTTAAACGTGACGCAAGTTTCAGGTTTATGTCTGTTTCAGAATCATTGTGTATTCGAAGACTATGAATTTTTTAAATTGGTCTCTCATTGGTCGGAATTCGCTCAATGACTTCTAGTTTACATAAAATAAACGAATAAACCACCACCGAGCTGGTGGTGATTCATTCGTTCATGGTTCCTAAACCTATTTCAGTGTGGCCCCAACCCCGTAAGTGTGCCTGCGTCGTTGCTTCGTGCGTTAGTCAGCAGATGACGTCGCTTGAGAGACTAACATCTTGGTGAATTCCTTATACCCCAAAATAACTCACAACATTCTTACACATCATCCACCCAGAATAACACAACCCAAAACCATTGAAGGTACATTGTCGGACGTATAAAATCGCGTTACTTTATACTTGCAAGGTAAAACTTACGTATTGAAATATTAATATAATAATATGAATATATTATTTATTTGATAATATATTGGTAAAGATAGTTTTTTTTTGTAAACTAAAACCCTAACATCACAATATTTGGTTACCCAATACTTGGTTATATAGTTACTTTTAGACATGGTTGTCTTAAGTGATCTTGGGAGTAAGGGGCCCCACCAAGATCTTCGGGGCCCAAGTCAACCTCCCGTGCTAGTGCGTGCACCTGCTGATTAACGGACGAGGCTCTGGCGCTGGCTTTCCCCTCTGGAGTTGGGAGGTCTGAGGGCGTCGCTCCCATAAAAGCCACCCGCCGAAACAGAAATGGACAGACACAAAAGGATTGCAGCTAAAGATAGGGCGCCGCCGCAAAACGACGCGCAGGAGCCCCGCCCGACTCCTGTGGCAAGTGGGCTAGGGCTGCCGTGTGTCGGGCCAGCACGGCTAAAGATGTTAGCCCCAACCCGTATCCGCTTCGCATCGTGGAACATTGGCACGCTGACTTGGCGTGCGGTAGAGTTGGCCGAAGTACTCTCCAGGCGGAGGGAGGACGTGGCGTTCCTGCAGGAGACTCGGTGGAAGGGCAACAGAGCCCGGCCCTTGCAGAACGGCTACAAGCTGTATTACACGGGTGCGCCTGGTGGGGAGAACGGGGTGGCCGTGGTGCTCTCCGAGGGACTGCAGAGCGGCATCTTGGAGGTGAAACGCTGTAGCGACCGGCTTATGATCGTGAGGGTGCTTATCGATGGGATTATTACCCACCTGATAAGTGCCTACGCGCCACAGGCCGGTTGTAGCGACGCCGATAAGATGTCGTTTTGGGGCCAACTCGAGGGAGTGCTTCGAAGCATTCCGTTGTCACAGGAAATCGTTTTGGGCGGCGACCTAAACGGTCATGTGGGTGAGAGGTGTAAGGAGTTTGAGCGTGTTCATGGTAGTTTTCGATACGGCACCCGCAACGCTGAAGGAGAAACTATCCTCAGAACGTGTGCGGATGCCGATCTGGCCATTGTGAACACGTATTTCAAAAATAAATCCGAACATCTCATCACCTACAGGAGTACGCCTCCCGTACAACTCAGATCCATTTCCTACTCACTAGGCAACACAGCATCGGCAAGGTGGCCAACTGCAAGGTCATACCCGGTGAGAGTCTTACTGCACAACACCGTCTCCTTGTCATGGACTTCTGCGTGAAGCCCAAAGGCAAACGCATCGAGCGGTGCAAGCGTCGCATCAGATGGTGGCTGCTTGATGAAACTAAGTCCCAGGAGTTCGTCTCAGCTGTCGGTGACAAGTGTACCGACATTGAAGGCGAACAAGTTCAAGATTACTGGGACAAAGTTCAGGCGGCCATCTTTGGAGCGGCGAAGGTGGTACTCGGTGAGTCTAAGGGTGGACGCAAATGTGGCAAGGAAACTTGGTGGTGGAACGACACAGCCCAGAGTTAGACTAGGGAGAAGAAAGCCCTCTTTAAAAAGTGGCAAGCGACCGGATCTCCCGAAGACCGCGACGCGTACAGGGCTGCCAAGCGCGCCACAAAGAGAGCTGTAGCCAGAGCCAGACGAGACCACTTACAACCTCTGTATGATAAGCTGGAATCGTCTGAGGGGCAGAAGCTCATCTATAAACTGGCGCGCTCCAGGGTCAAAGCGGCACAGGATATATCCAAGTGTCGCTGTGTAAAAGACCCTGAGGGCAACCTGTTAAGCGAAGACCTCGCGGTAAAGGAGAGATGGCGCTCGTACTTCCACGAGCTGCTTAATAAACAGCACAAAGAGGTGCAGCCTCCGGACCTCCCTCCGAATCAGGGAATAGTGCCACCGGTAACGCCTGGAGAAGTCCTGACTTCGCTTCGCCGCATGAAGAATCGGAAAGCTGTCGGACCCGATGGAGTCCCCATCGAAGCCTGGAAGGCGATGGGTCCTCGCGGTGTGGGCATCTTAGTAAACCTTTTTAACCGCATACTCCTCAGCGGGCAGATCCCAAACCAATAGAGACTGAGTATTATTACTCCAGTCTTCAAAGGTAAGGGGTTAGTGCAGGAGTGCGGGAGCTACCGCGGTATAAAGGTGATGTCCCACACCATGAAGATCTTCGAGAGGATTGTAGACTCTCGGATCCGGCAGGAGTGTACTCTCTCGGGGTGTCAATATGGGTTTCGCCCTGGTCATGGGACCACGGACCCTGTTTTTGCCCTGAGGGTTGTCGCAGAGAAATACAAGTCGAAGAACACGCCTCTGCACTGGTTGTTTCTAGACATGCAGAAGGCCTTCGACTGTGTTCCTCGTGCGATGATCTGGTGGGCACTGCGGTTCAGAAGTCTATATTGACACTATCCGGGACATGTACTGTGACTCCGATTCAATGGTTCGGACTGCTGTCGGCGACACGAAACCCTTCCCCATCACCATCGGGGTACACCAGGGTTCGGTCTTTAGTTCGCTTCTGTTCAGTATAATATTAGACGAATTGTCGGACAGCATCAGGAACTCGCATGAGCAGCCTCCATGGATGCTCATGTATGCTGACGATATTGCGCTGGCAGACGCGGACAGGGGCAGATTGGTGCGACGTGTAAAGGCGTGGAAGGAGACGCTTGAGAACGGCGGTCTGAAACTAAATGTGGCGAAGACCCAGTACTTGGCACTAAACTCGACAGATCCCACATCTGTCCGCATAGGCGGTGATTTGGTCGAGCGCACGGACCGGGTTAAATACCTAGGATCTGTTTTTCACACGTCCAGTGACATCGATTGCGATGTCAAGCCACGCATTGCTGCCGCGTGGGCCAAATGGCGGGAGATGACCGGTGCCATTTGTGACCCTAAAATGCCGATCCGGTTGAAGGGACAGGTCTACAAAACCATTATTAGACCTGTCCTTTTACATGGCAGTGAGACGTGGCCGATATTGGAGTGACACAAGCAGGAGCTGCGTGTCACGGAAATGAAGATGCTGCGGTGGATGTGTGCAGACAAGTTGCAAGAGCGAAGTGGAGGAGAAAATGTAGGAAAGCGGATCCCGGGCGTCGCGAGACGCAACTGGGACAGACGCTCGGATGATGATGATGTCTTAAGTGATCTTAACTAAACCGCACTCGTAACTCGACAACATGAAATACACACAATACATCGATGTTTCCAATGATCAGACAACTCCTCAACACATGTGGGCAGCATATCAGACTTACTGATTAGCCCTGCGATGTTCTGGTGTAGTACAATCAAATGTTAGGAGATGAAAAAATATATCATAATGGGTGCTTTCTGTTTAAGCGTTTGTCACCTGGGACAACATATCAGTGGTGTGTCGATTTTACGCCTGTTTGAAGTGATTTATCCACATACACCTAGCTATTCAATTTAGCTAAACAAACAATTTCATGGCAAGGATTTTTTTATTCCACTGAGGTGGCAGACAAGGGCACGGCCCGCCTGATGGAAAGTGGTCACCGTAGCCTATGGACGTTTGCAACACCAGAGGTGCAGCACTCGCGCATGCAAGGTGTATGTGTACATAGCTTTGATTTGTATTTGTAATCAAGATACAATAATTTGACGTAAATAAGACCTTTTGTTTTGAAATATTAACATTAGCCCTAAAAATATCGCTACAAACTATCATCCACTATGTTTATTTAACCCCCTTATGTGTTTTAGAGACTTTTTATGTGAAATTAATTTATATTTAATCGAAAGCCTAAAAGATGTTTTTCAAAAATTACGTAACTACCATACAAATTATCGTCGCTTATTTTAATCCCTTACAACTCTTTCTTTGCAATAAAAAGTAGCTTATGTCCTTTTGATAGCTTTAGATTTTGTCTGTATTTTATTTAAATCGGTTGAGTAGTTTAGGTAAAAGAACGCAACAGACAGACAGAGCTACTTTTACAATTAAAAAAAGCAAAATATTGTGAGACTGTGGCACATTTTTTGCACAGAGCCTTCTAGCCCAAAGTAAGATAATATAAGCTTGTGTTATGGGATCTTGACGACTGATAAATATATTTGTATATTTCTAAATACATACATCATCACGGCAATAGGCCCACCACCTGTTACGTGGGACAAAAGTGCAAACTGTGAAATGTGGACGTATAGTATGCCTCTTCCTACCCCTTCGGGGATAAAGGCGTGACAATATGTTTATGTAAAAACATACATATTATACATAGGATACACCCAAACTCCGAAACAAACATTTTTGGGTCACACAAATATTTTTTCCGACCTGGGAATCGAACACTGGACCTCAGTTGCGGCAGTCGCATACACTAACACTGCGCCACCAAGGCAGTAAAAATATAAAAGCTATACAATTTTGTAATAAACAATGTTGAAATACCGTTCAACGTTTTCTTTAACCAGGGTATCGCCGAGAAATATTACGACATATATCATTTGTATACACATTGTTTGCTTGGGCCCCAGCTTGAACAGACTTTACCTATAAATTCGTTAAGGTAGGTGTAATAAATAATGCTCTCATATTTCTTCTGTAATAAAAATCTTGGTATTAATATTTACATTACTACCGCATTACAGCACGTGTGGGTAAATCTCACTTTGTACTGACGTTTCCAGGAAAAAAAATGTATACATTCCAGATAATTATAGAAAAAGAACGATAAAAAAGTGTTTAAAAAACATGCTTTCATGCGTAGTATAAGGGTGCGTTCACATTATGATGTAATGACAGAATATTGTGTCGTTTAAACGGGCGTAGCCAGGATTTAGTTTCGGGGGGATTTTCCAATACTTGTAATAATGAATGTTTGGATAGACCGCACTTATGAAAGCATTCTAAAGTAGATTTGCCCTTCCTATCTTAGCGGTTCAAGCCAGTCTCACCTGCGAGTGGTGCATTTGTGATTAACGAAGAAGAAAATTTAAGTCAAATCCCAGTACCAAACGTCTGACCAGCGTGGTATAGTAGGACCAAACCCTCCCAATATGAAAACACAAACAAATTACAGCACTTCTACTGTTCTCGATTACGGTAGCGATCGAAGTGAAATATACAGAATGAAAGCGGTTGAAAGGTTGACATTCAATTTCTTCTGGAAAGAGGTAGGCAAGACTCGGAATTGTTCTACAATCTGCAGTATGAATAACGTGCTTAGTGTTAACAATGACGTCCTAACAGACCAATCTGACGTTATGCAGAGATGGAGTCAATACTATGGAAAATGTACAAGTAAAGACATAGATGCCATATTAGGAAATGGAGCTCACTTTGATGCTTCGGATCCTGGTGTCATTAAGCGAAAGAAGCTGCAGGAAGCGAAAGAAGTAAGCATGGATCGCTAAACCTAGCGATCTGTCCTGCCTAGCGATCTATCCTCTCTGGCTGCTACCCCATCAGAAATACAGCGTGAAGATAGTTAGTTAGTTTAGAGTAGAGTTAGAACTGGATCGCATAAATTGGCACATATTGGGATTGTGCGAGCTCCAAATAAAGGGTAGGACACACTAACCCTTGCGTCCGGCGACCTATTCTACTTTCGCGAATGTGATTTCAGGCATTTCTTCGAGGGCCGTATTTTGTAAATGAAACGATAATCGGTCCTTACGGCGTGGTGCACAGCAATGGCCATGGCCATATGATCAACTATCTCGAGTCACAGGGGCTCTTTTTGATGAGCTCTTATTAAAAAGCCCCACAGAAAGATGTCTTGGCAAAGCCCTAACAAGGTCACAAGGAACGAGACAGACTTCTTCAAACGGATAGGAAGTGTATAATATATTTAAAGATGTTTACACTGTTGATTGATGGCACTTGGTGGAACTTGCTACACATCTTGAACTAAAACACTTGTACTGTTCCACTTATTTAGTACTTAATAAATAAGTGGAACATATTGTACAATATGTGCTAACCTTTGAAAATGCCGTAAGGCGAAACCGGTTAGGTTTAAGTAATAATTAAGTGGAACAGTACAAGTATTTTAGTTCAAGATATTTAAAGATGATTTTGTGATTGATTGTTTAATACCAGAAGCAATCAACAACTTGTCTGAGGGTCTTTCAATTTAAATTTCCGTGCCCGTTTAAAGTTGCCAATTTAAAAGGGCCCGGATGATGAACCCTAATTTCTGACCTAATGTTGCCTTCCGGACCCCAAGTCTATTTGCCTGTTCCAAATAGACTTAGGGTCCTTAAAATTCAATTGGAACTTCAAAATCGTTTCAATCTGCTTGTGTACTCCAATCGGTCTTTCCTTAATCTGTTTTTGTTCATATATCACATCGTTGGCGACGCCAAGAAACGCGTTGCTGCCGCATGAGCCTAGTGGCGGGAGGTGCGTAGTGTCATTACGACACGATTACCTAATGTTTACGACACTTTATTGTAGCGACGGCAAATTGTCAACGGGTAATGTATAATGGGAACAGCTAAAGAGTAGAGACGATCGACGTCAGAACATAGTGGGAACGCGCCCTAAGATGTCGCAGTACATATTATAAAGTAGCTAAAGCAGAAAAAACTAGGCCTAAATCTAAAATTATCGATTCTCCAGAAAAGTGTTAGGATTTCTCTGTCCAAATCAAACGTTTTTTTTTTTAATGTAATTAATTAATTACGTTTTAATAAAGACAGATAGCTCTAGCACAATAATAGTTATATTTTTAGATTAGGGTTAGGATTGTCACTCTCAATTATAGCTATACTCATATAACTAAACACTGCTACTACGCCGACAGGCCGACTCACGCAGCACTACATTGTCCGCTTCTACGAGTAGAGCCTGTGCTGCATATGTGTGAGCAAGCCGTTTCGCATGTATGTATAGTAGTTTCTTTACTGCTAATAATGTACTGTGCCATTTCGCATTCGTTACTGCCAGTTAGTGGTCGGACATTGCATTGCGAATTTAAAAGTAATAGCATGCATATAAAGTGTTCATTATTGTGTATAATGAAGAAGCCGTTAGTGTGGGAGAGTGGGTGTGTGATTATTATACATGTGTGTTGCTTCTATCAGATTAATAGCATGGGTCTTGAAGCCACTATACTGAGTGGGTTAACTTGGAACAAGGTTCAATTGCGTGTTGGGCAGTAGGTGAGATAGGTAGTATAGGTTGTATAGGTACGATTCTATAAGTATGTATAAAGGGAAATCAATAGTATAAATAAATTATTTCAGTATGTTTACTTATTTTCATATATATGTTACCATAAAACTATAAATATAATAATATGCTTTCGATATCTGTAACTGTAACTAAGTCGAGTCCTTTTTCTGTCATTAAAGCAAAGAGGCAGGGTTACGTAACTTTTGTGCCTCACCTATCATAAGTTGAGGTTATATCTGTACCTTTTTACATCGTATCTTTTTTATGCCCTACAGATGTAACTTAAAAAAATGTAAAATTAACGTCATAAGCTTAGTACAGCTTAGAAGAGCAGTCACAATGTAAGTAGACTATCAAAAATGCAACTGACTAGCGGCCACTGGCGCGATACGTGTTAGTATAATTCTATCGACCGACCGATAGAAGTCTATTGGAGTACGATTGTAATAGAAAACTACGAAAAACTGTCAAAATTGTACCAGTGGCTATCTATTGAGCGAAGATTTCGATCCTATTTCGACATGATTGAAATAGCAGACTCTCAGATAATAATCACAGTTTCAATAAATAGTATTCTAAAGAAATCAAACCGAATCTTTTAAAATTGAGTCTCTTTTATGCAGTCATTCATTTTCACAGGTACCAAATTGTTTCCTTTTGATTTGAACTCCTAAGCCAGCTTTTAGAATATTACCTGATGAAATCTTTGGGCACGTCTTTGGGATTTGAATATTCATGAGCCGATATTGATAAAGGCTCTATAGGTGTCGCCTATAAATTTGACGATTCTTCGCCAGTTAAATTGGGGCTCATTGAGCTGTTAAATGTTGAAATTGAGTTTTAAAGTGGAGTTTAGGTTTTAAAAGTCCTTTATATTACCAATCATTTCTTTAAGAAGTGCGAAGTAAAGTTGTCGATTATTTAATAAATCCTTTTAAGGTATGGTAATGTAGTATTATTTAGGAATATCTATATTTTAAAATGAGTCCATTTTTTTGTAAAAAAAGGCATTTTAAATACTAAGCACAATTTTAAGCCCGCGGCTCCGCCTGCGAGAAAAAGTTATTCCGTTCCGTTTTTCACAGGAACTTATTCTTGGGATAAAAATAGCCTTATGTTATTCTGATTTGTGAGCTTTATTATTTATTTATTAAAATCCATTTGGTAGTTTTTGCGTGGAAGAGTAACAAACCTACATCCATACATTCTTATAAACTATTGTTACTATGTAAAATGAAGTATTTCGGAATTAATTATCGAAAAAAAAAAGTCATCTGAGGATTTTGTTATAATTGTTAGTATAATATTTGTACCTGCTGTTTCTATCCAAAGTTATTATTGTTACTTCAGACTGCAAAAAAATCACAAACCTCATACGACATTTTTCACTTACATTTTTCTAGTTACCTAGCAAAATTAATGTTTCTAAGTTTTTTTTTATAAACGTAAAAACAGATCGAGAGATTAAACTCAGGCTACCAACAGAACTCTGTAATGAGCTATTTCTTTCACCATTCACATAAAATACTTCAATGTAAGTAGGATCTTGGCATTCAATTCAATTCGAGAGTGAGCATTTAGTACCTACTTGTTTGTTGAGTTCGTTTCATAACTTCAAGCAAAAATAGAAATTTCGAATAATAGTACATATAGCCCTAGAGGGTGACGTGGAAGAGTTACTACGACATCTTCAGTGTGTGTTGGAGGGTGTAGTATTAGGCGACTAAGGGATCAAAGGTACGCTAGGCAAATAGTCGGAAAACTTAAAATAAAGCCCTAAACCAACTCGTCTGGTTAACGTGGCAAATACTTCTCAAATATTGATTGTGTGGTTGGATGTTTTGGTGATCTTTAGGGAATAAATCGACTGAGACGAGGAAAAATTAAAATATACCATATTCGATGGTAATGTGCTCGAATAAATAACCCAGTTAATAGTATTGAAACGCACTTTTCAGAAATGAATACATCGTCAACCGATTGTATTAAGAAAGATGTTCTAATATAGGTCTTTATATTACGGCTAATATATATAAGTTATCCATCAATTTAAGTACAATTTGAGCCGATTGATTGAGGGATATTGCTACATCGCCATCGCTCTAAGTTATTGCTTAGACAGTGATGTATCCATTGATACGATAACATATAAGCTGTCGTACACTCAGTTGTTAGATGTAGCTTTCTATTAACGTGATAGTTTGTCGTTTATGTCGTGATATCTATCGATATTTATTATGATATTCTTGCCAAAGACAGCTGTGTAATCTTTAAGGCGGTATTATAGTAATGATAATATTGGATAACATTCGTGGCTTTTATTTATCATGATATTAAACCCGAAAGTTAATCAGACTAAAATACATCATAGTCCAGTCAGTCCGTCTTAAGATAGTGAAATATCACCTTCTTCTTGTCTACGCATAAAATTGCTCTTCAAATTGAATGGTAGAAGTTGAATACCTTACTGCTGTAGCGGTAAAAATTTGACCATAGACCATACTCAGGTGCTTTTGGTCCAGGTCTATAAAATGTTTAATATGCAACGTATAAAATATTTAAACGATAGATTTTGGTACTTCTACGAATCAAAATTCTACTATAATTCAATCATTATGACTGGGAATTTGATCCGATTTGAGAGTATCCTCTAGTAGTCTCTACAAGTAATCTCTTAAATCCTTCCTGTGTAAGTCCGTGATACTTTTCTGATCAATCTGTGTCACTCGATCTATATTATAATGACCTTAATGACTTTTAACAACCTAAGACATTGAAGCTTAAATATTGAAGAAGCCTTTTGCCTTCAATTACATTTTTTTATACTATTTCTTTTTAAATTTTGTGCTTGTAAAAGATTTTTAAAAGTCTATTTTTATTTTCTAATTTGTAACAATAGCTAAACTAAATTGATCCGAACGAAACTTGTAAGTTTCATTATACGTTTTATTACTATCACTGATCACCGAGGCAGAAGTTATAAACGAATAGCTAGGGTTAAAGGTCATAACTTAGGGTCTGGTAAACACACAAATATTTCTCTCTGATGTTCACTTGTGCGTACCCAAGTAGAAATTACCCAACTCAAAGGGGAATAAAAGAACTTTTACGTTGACTTTACTTAAAACGGCCTTTTGAGCACAGCTTCAGTAATTGATAGGCCTGTCAATGGCCTGGTTAATGTTCCACACGAACTTTTATCCCTTGTGAAAGTTAGTAGAAGTATATTATTTTTTGCCAACCAAATAAATTTACTTTGAACGTTGTTAGAACGTTGTTAGTACAAAGTGAAAAAAATTTTGAAAAGTCTCCTTTAGATATTTCTTTATTATTTTACCTGCATGCTCTTGATAGTGAAGTTTGGTTTTAGATAAAAAAAATACAAATTGTTTGAAATAGTTCTACTTACTGTCCGTGTTGATTTAACGATTGAACAAAGGTTTTGCCGTTTTTAAATATGAGACAAATTAATTTAAAGTGAAAAAAAATCCGGGCTCGAGCGGGACTCGAATACGTGACTTCACACTTACCCGGTAAACAGCTTAACCAACTAAGCTACCGAGGTTGAATCTGACGAACTTTTTCTACTTCCTCCGTCTTAAGGCGAAGTTGCTTAGTCGTAGATGACTTTCTAACCATTTAGTTGATATTGCCGCTCAAGCACTATTCCAGTATGAAAGAAAGGCTTGTTGATTTTTTAAAGGCAAATTTCAGGGTATGTTCCCACACAGAGCCCCCTAGTACAAACATTCACTGAATCGAATACCTACCCAAACATGTACATTCCAGTTACCACAGTTAAATCATTTTTTAATAAATAAAGTAGAAAAAATATTATTTAAGCAAATCCTTCCATAGCTCTAAGAAAGGATTATGTAAAGCATATTTTCTCTTTGAAGAGTAAACGACATCAATTTTCATGAAGTCGCTGGCAATGCAAGCTGCTCAGTTAGTGTTATAAATGAACCGTTGACACCATTGAAGATTTTATAGAAACTCTATAAAATCCTCGGTGCTCAAGTCTAACTTGTAATTTTGTTTTTTTATTATTATTTTGTAAGGTCTATTATATGTGTGCCAAAATAATAATAATTAAGTAGTGGCTAACACTTTAATATTATGTAATTTCAATATTATACATACAAACTTCTTTAACGTAAAGTAAATGTGATAACTATTGTTTTCATTGAAATGAATAAATTTATAAGTACATGTTTTTAAATTTTTTATACAGTACCATTTAATGCATATTAGTATAGGCAAAACATTTACATAAATTTTGATGATTGATGGATTACATAGGTAACTATCAACGCAAGAAGATTTATCTTGAGTGGGTTGAACAGTAGAACCCACGAACTCCGGTTTCGAAGTCAGAGAGGTAAATAAATGATTATTATTATTAAATCAACTGCTACACCAAGAAGATCATCGAAAATTTAATGAATTTCCACTTACCATAATATACATCGTCAAGTTCTTTATATCTCTTGGCGTTGACACCAATTCGCCAACTATACAACAGTACCACCAGTATTGATATATTCTGTAACAAGACAGAAAAAAGTATTTATTGGTACAACCGAGTACGATTGAGCACAGCATTTCATAAACCTTGTGTCCCTTATTATTATTGCCGTGTAGATTCCGTATATTATTATTAGGGACGCAATTCTTAACGAAACGTCTAAAAAACGTAAATAGAATACTGGTAAAACGCTTTTTATTTCGATTTTAGAAACTCAATTCAGACAAAAGACATTTCACTAGAATTTAGCCAGGAGCTTTCAACTCGTGTGGTTGAGTATTCGGAGTCAGTAGAGCTCAAAATAAAGTCATTAATTACCGCCAACACTTAGCGTTTTTTGATCATCTCATATTTCTGCGCAACCTGAGAGCAGCCATTTTGACGAGCCAAATATAGTAAAAGAAACGCCTGATCATAAAATATTTTCATTATCAGCGTAAAGATCACATATTACGTTCAGATCACTCCACAGTCATTTTTAAAGCATACTTACTCTTTTGTAGTACTTTCAAGTAACTGTAAATATATAGATTAAAAAGCCACGGTGTCGCTACTTAACCCTGTCTCAAACCTTATTCGATGCGAAAAAAGTATGTGCAAGCTCCGTTGATGATAATTTTTCCTACATATAGACAAATATCGACTTTAGAAATAAACCTAAAATGCCCTAACTATTAGGTGAATTGAAAGGGTAAATGTACCTACTATATCAGCTGTTCATCCCCTGAAATTGAACAGGCGTGACATTATGTTATTGAAATGTGAATAAAATACATATATATATATTCTAACTTTTAAACTATCGTGTTGTAAACTATAAGTATATTTAGTACTAACGGGGCTAAACGCGGTTATTTCACATACCTTTTGTTGCCTAACGTTTCGAGCAGGTTGCACCGGCCATGGTCACAGGTCGAATCAACGTCAACCTGTTACCGCGTTTAGCCCCGTTACTTAAAAATATACTTATACATTTATATTTACGCTCACTGCTATTTATATTATTATGCTGCATTTTAATTGAAAAGTTTCGTTGTATATTTCTGTAGATCTTCATCAGGACATCATTTAATTTAAATGTCCACATTAAAATATTATAATGCTCTTCCAAACCATCCTATTTAGGTTTTCTTGTTTATGAATTGATTTATTACAGAAGAACATAGACATATTGTCACGCCTTTATCCCCAAAGGGATAGGCAGAGGCATACTATACGCCCACATTTCACCGTATGCACTTTTGTCTCACGTAACAGGTGGTGAGCCTATTGTCGTGTATTACCGTGGAAGTAAATTAAAATACTCATTATTAAAAATAAATTAAAACTATTAGTCAGATTTTGATTCAATTGAAGTAATCGAAATCGACTCACTCAAATTAAAGTTATAAGTAAACACACAAAACTAAAAATACAGGCGAATTATATACCTCCTCTTTTTTGAAGTCGGTAAATTGCGTCTAGCCTAATTAAATACCGGCTTAAACTTTGTGATGCGATGAAAATAAAATACTGTTCTAATCTCTCAACCACATAGATAGCTTAAGGCTACTATACTTTATCTACTACTTAACCTAATGTTTAACAATACCTATTTCTGTTCACTAAACAAAAAAAAAAAGTGTCCTTTGTTTTCTTTTATACCACCATAGTAAATCATGAATCTACTGCCCCCATGATCAATAGTGCTCAACGTAGTCAATTGACGTTAGCACCACGAGACGTCTTGCAAGATCAACAACGATAGCCGCAAAACAATAACAAATTTGACTAGTAAATATTTGCTTAAAAACTAATGATTGATATTGGTTTCATTAAATGGGGTAATTTCAGTTTTCGGCCATCACACAATTTTTACCAAATAATAAGAAAGTAAAACACGCCCAAGTAAAAAATCCACCATCACTATATAGATTCTAATGACGTCTATGCCTACATAACTAAGAACCTTTGTAGCATTTCATATGTATAGACAGCTTACCCGAGAAAGTGGAGCAGTATGAGTGTGAGTTAAAATCAACGAAAAAAATAGTGCGCGCTAATTTTTGGCAAGTTAAGTTACATGGTTTAGTATTGATTTATCCACAAACATATAACTATGGTGTACTGTTTAAAGGTTAAACTGATGTTGTTTTAATAAAGTGTCTTTAATAATTTGAAAAATTTTGTAAATATTAAGTGGACGGATAACTAACTACAATTTTGCTCAGCCGGTTGATTATCGGCCACCCGTCCAAAATCTGACACCAATCCTATTATATTCAATTGATTATTTTACCATTCAGTTATTTATATTTTTGAATAATGTTGTTGAGATATAATTTTTAATGTGTTATGTTCTTCGGAGTTAAATTTCGGCCGCACGTTTGTTAACGGAATTCCTGGCTAAAATCAACTTAATTTGTTTTGTATTCTGGTGGCCGTGAATGGTTTTTGTAAATTTAGTTGTCGATCGATCTAACGCATTGGCCGAGCACTAGTTTATTTTTCGGTCAGTTAAAAATATTTTAAGAAATACTAATATTTTGTTTTCAAATTTTTAACAATTATTCATTGAGGTTTTGGTCTAAAAGACTTCTTCATACCTACTTGATACATTTAGAAGCTACCTTGTTGATTTTATAGTATCACTGGCGGCCAAATATAGAATATTGGTCAAATTATACAAAGAAACCGAAAATTGGATTGACCAAAATTGTTTATCAGCCATAATATAGCCAGAGGCCGAGAAATGGATAGTTAGAACTTAGTTTTCGGCTCAGCAAATATAACACGACCGAATACTGGTAAACTGTGGTTCTAGTATTCGGACCAGTTTTATTAAGTGTCCGAAAAATTCAAGATTTAAAATTGGTTTTTGGCAATGTATTGAAATGACGGCGGAAAAACAGATACGGAAACGGAAGAAGAAAAAATACTATGATTTTTTTATAATTTAACCATATTTTTTTCTTAGACAAGGTATAGAAATATGTAAATTGTTTTAGTTCAAAAATTTTAAAATATTTTTTTTTGTTTAGTATTGTTTACTCTGTCATGGAAAAAAATTCGCTCTGAATGCGAAACTTTGCTTAGATGGCCGAAAACCGGCTAAACTACCAACTAACTAACTAACTATCTTCACGCTGTATCCCTGACGGGGTAGTCAGAGAGGACAGATCGTCAGGCTTCGCGATCCATACATACTTCTTTCGCGTCTTCGAGATTCATCAATCGCTTCATACACGCACGTCTGGGTATCCGAGTGCTTTTGACCTTTCCGTTTTTGAGCAATCTGCTCACGTGGTCTTCATATGTAAGTCTCGGCCTACCCTGACTCCTTCTACCCTCTACTTTTGAACAATATATATTCTTCGTCAATCGTTCCTCACTCATTCGTTGGACGTGTCCAAACCAACGGAGCACGCCCTTTTCCAGCTTAACGCTGACACTTTCATTCAAACCTGCCATATTGCGTATCACTTCGTTACGTATTCGGTCGGCCAAGGTAACGCCGCACAATTTTCGAAGTGATCGCATCTCCACAGCATTCAATTTACTTTCATGCATCTGCTGACATACCCAGGTTTCACTACCGTAAAGCAAAGTTGGCACTAGCACTGCGTTATGAATCGCCATGCGTGCTTCTTTTACGATGCTTTGTCGCTTTACTAACTGGGACAAAGCACCGTTAACTTTGTTTCCGGCAGCTACTCGCCGTTCTACATCCGAATCACATCTTCCATCCGCGCTAAACATACTTCCTAAATACACAATTTCATTCACTTGCTCTAGACGTTCCTGGTTTACCCTAATCTCGCATTTAGTTCTTACGTCACCTCTTTCAAATACTAGAACCTTAGTTTTACTTGCATTCAAGCTAAGACCCTTACTTTCACAATCCTCTTTCATATTAGTGAATAATGCCTGAAGGTCGGCTTCTGATGAGGCCATGAGCACCGCATCATCAGCGTACAGCAGACAGTTTACTGTAAAGTCACCCAAATTCACACCCATATTAAAATCTTTCTACTTCTGCAGGCAACTGTCCAGATACACTATGAACAGCCAGGCGGACATGACACATCCCTGTTTGACGCCTGTACAGACATCAAAAAGAGGTGACACATCCCCCCCTACTCGCACGCAAGCCTTACAGTCCCTATAAAGCGACTGTATTGCCCGCAGTAGCGAGCCGTCCACACCATATCCGGGCAGCAAGTCCCACAGCGTTTCTCTCACAACGTTATCAAATGCTTTCTCTAGATCCACAAAAGCGCAGAAAACCTTCTGGCTAACAGCCAGAAACTTTTCCGCGATCATGCTGAGAGAAAACACTTGATCCATGCAACCTCTTCCACGTCGAAATCCGCATTGAGCCTCCCATAAATACCTTTCAGACTTTTCTTGTATTCGTGCCGTTATAACCTTTACATACACCTTACTAGCTAAGCTGACCAAGCTGATCGCCCTGTAGCTGGAGCAGTTTAGGCGCGAGCCTTTCCCTTTGTAAATAGGTACTACAACTGCTACTCGCCAGTCATCCAGGACCTCACCCGTCCGCCAGCACAAGTTGCATAACAGACATAGTGTGTCCCAGACACGCGACCCACCGTACTTGATCATCTCAGCAGTAACTCTGTCTTTTCCCGCAGCCTTACCACATTTCATACTTCTTATCGCTTGTTCTATTTCTTTCATACTAATGACTTCAATGACATCGGGATCCGGAGCATCGAAGTGAGCGACACTTCCCGATGTGGCATCTCTGTCTTTTTTTGCATACATCTTTCCATAATATTCACTCCATCTCTGCAGGACGTCACTTTGGTCTGTTAGGACGTCATTGTTAACACTAAGCACTTTATTTATACTGCAGATTGCCGAAAAACTCCGGGTCTTGCCTACCTCTTTCCAGAAGAGCTTGGCATTATCCCGGAAATTGGACGACAACCTTTCATCCACTTTCATTCTACACCTTTCACGAGCTTCTTCTATCAGTGCCTTCGTGTTTACTTTCTGCAGCTTGTATCTCTCTTTCATATTAAAATCATTCCGCGAGGCTAAGTAGTCTAGCCATGCTTTCTTCTTCATTCGAACTGCTTCTTTCACTTCCTCATTCCATCATGCATCACGCTTATTACTACTGCCTCTTTTCGTTTCTCCACACACTTCCACAGCGGCATTTATCATACTATCCCTAAGGTTCTGCCATACACTTTCCACATTCTCACTGCTTACATTGACGTCGCCAAGCTTTTCGGCTACCCTTTCATTATATTTATACCTAATGGATGCATCCTGCAGCTTCCAGCTTTTGATGCTATAAGTCGGCTCAAGCTCAGGACACTCGGTACGATGACGCCAACCCGCGAACAGACCCCTAATCCTAGTTATGACTAGGTAGTGGTCTGATCCCAGCTCAGCGCCTCGATAAACCCTTGTGTCCATCGCCTGTTTACGGAGCCGACTATCCATTAGGAATAGATCTATCATGCTTCTCTTTGACTTACATCTCCTCGTATACATATGAATTTGTTTGTGGTTGAACATTGTGTTCGCCACAAACAAATCCTTTTCCTTACAAAATGCCAGTATTAGCTTGCCAGCGTCGTTCACCCTTTTATCCCCATACTTCCCGAGTACCGACTCAAAACCATCGCGAGCGGTACCCACCCATCCATTCAAGTCTCCACATATTATAAGTCTTTCATTTCCTTCTATCACATTTAGAGCTTCTCTCATACTCTCCCAGAAATCCTCTAGCTCACTCAGCTACCAGGAAAATCTTCGTCAAACCAAGTTTTACACGGATCCAGAGGATTCTAGGACCTACCAGTTTGTACTCATACATACCGGAGGCCAATCGCGAGGACAGCAAAATTCCAACCCCCCGACTGCCATGCTCGCTCTCTGGTACTCCAGACCAAAGCGCGAGCATCCCACCCGGGAGCTCCAAGACTTCGCTGCCCTTGCGCTTGGTCTCTGTCAAACACACTGCATCTAACTAACTCTCATTCATAACATCCATCAACTCATTCATCTTATCTGTCATTCCTCCCCTAACATTCCACGCAGCTACCCTGCACTCCATCCTCCACTTCCCGCCGTGTCGGGCTGCGCGTGTAGGGTGGCGGTCCCCTACGCCGCTCTGGCACACACTTTTCGCACCAGCGGGGACGAACTGGTGCGCGTCGCCTCGGGGGCACGCCCTAGCATCATTCGCCCTGGTGGCACTCGTGTTGGAGTAGAATTGCAGCCGTAGCTGGCAGGGATGGCGACGTGCACGCTTCTACTCTGCATCCCACTAAACTACCTATATGGTATAATACTATCATTCCTTGCAAGTAATTCTAATCTCAGATACATTGTTGGATAGGGAAAGATTTTCGTTTACGAAGCCAATCTATGACCAGTTCATCTACTTCTGATCCAGACTGTTACAGATTGGTATAAGTTGTAATAAATATAAATTCGTCTTGAAATCCATAGCTCAATGACATTGATCTATACCTAATATAAATAACCTAATAACCTAATAAAAGATAAGCCGTCTGTCCATTTGTCTGGGTCGCGGCTTTCAGAACTCATCTGCTCATCTACTGTAGGTCCTTCCACAGACTTTTCCAGCACAGACCTTATCAGTCACACGTTTCTTTTACGAATTACCGTGTTTTGGAGTCTATCCCTCCTTTAAAGTCTAGGCCTAATCCCTCTGTTCACTTGGCTCCCATGACTTCGCTCCCATTGGATCCGCAAACTTTTTTCACCCCTTGATTCCTATAGGGTCGTCAGATAAATTTATAACCTTTTGACTCCCACGGGATCTTTAGATAATTTTGCACTTTTCCTGGCTCCCATGGGATCCTATAAATATTTTCGCTTCTATAACCCGCAATGATAATCTATAGACTCTAAGTAAAGCTCGCTCTTTAAACATCAACGTTTTCAAGTACTATAGATTTGTAATATAGGTCTGAAAGACTTTCGCTCTTACAAAGGAACAATGCCTTAATAACGATATCGCCACAAATATTTCATAATACTGTATGCCAAGATAAGACAAATAAATAATTAGGATATTATTTTTATCAATAATATATTGTGTGCATCAGTAGATTTTCTTGAAGATAATATATAACTAATGAATACGTAAATATACTCGTAGACTCCTATTGTCTGTAATAAATGAGAGTAATAAAGCTTAAGTGCTTCATTTTCTTTCCCAAGGGAATATCTAATAATTACCTTCATAAATGAAGAAAGGGCGATTACGCGGTCGATATTTGGGCTGTTAATTGAATTTGAAAAAACGTTGCTAAAATACAAAAAATGGTTTGTTTTTTTCTCATTATCACCATCATCTCTGAAGATGGACGCCTACGGCTGGGTATAGGCTTCCCCTAACGGTTGCACCAGTTACACTGCTGCCTTTCACAATGCTGCTTTTAATAGCTGTAGTGTTCTTCCATAATAAGTTGTTTGGATTACTCGTGTAACACGTAGAACTAATAACTCCCTTTCTCGCCGCCATCGCCCCGAACGCTACCATGATGGACAACAGTGATAGGTAGGGAACAGCGGGAATGTTGACCACCTAGGCAGTCGTAATAGTATCTACTATCACAGATAATATAATATAATTCTAACACTACTTTAGAGACACAGGTAGGATCTTTTTGCACCCGTAAAATAAAAAGTAAATTATATGCCTTATTTCAACATTGAAAGCGTTATACCAAAAGCTGTGTGGCAGTGTATAAATAAGTACTACGTTTTAATCTTCTTATACTTAGTACCTCCAGAGGTAAGATAAATGTTAATTTTATTGAACAAGTAATTATATTAAGGACCATTTGTCTAATTAATATGATTATATTTTACTTGTAATTAGTGTAATTTATTCATCTCCACAGAAAACGGAAGATAGATAATTTATTGTTGCCGTTGCTTTTCCGCATTCAGAGAGTTTTATCAACACGTAAAATTTGGTTCATATATTTTGCTTGCAAATTTAGGGAATTACGTTTGTGTTAACAAATTTTATTTAGCGTTAGCTTTAGTAGTAGTATGGGATCTATGATTTTACCATGGGAATGCAAAATTAACACCTTTGATTGTAGGTTTTTGGATTATTCTTATCTGGTAAAACTGGACTGAGACATTTTTTTTACAATATTGACAGTAAATGTCAATATTCTCTATATCTACGAGTATACTTTTCATAGAATCAATTACTAGAAGTCACTTAAACAATTGCCTCGGTATTTCAAATAACGAATCACTACTGTACGAGTATAGGAAGTATTTCAAGAAATTGTAAACTACTTAAGCTCCATATAATATGCCTTTATCAGATTCTGCGGATTTGCAGATAAGGATCCGAGAAAGGGGGTTTGATTGGTCTCATGTTTTAAGTAGAGATCAGGGAATGAAGACAAAAGATGAGCTGAAATTAAGAAAACGATACCTACTTATATACAAAAGATACGATACAAAAATTATGGGATAATTTGTATATTTTGTTATAATTTCATTGATGGGGGTTTGAAAATAGTTAACGTTGGTTATCTCAAGATTGTTAAGTGATGACTAGTCATAAATCTTGAAATTAATGGACTACAAAATCTATTGAAATTGAATAACAAATAAACTTGGTCGATGTACACAAGCAACAATGGATGATGTTGCTAAATCCTTGATCAGTTGTCTGAATAGTTGCCCGAGAGGAGTCGGGAACTTGTTAGGCACGCAGATAATTGGAGAGAGTTATCAATGCTATTGAATTAATCTAAGGTCTACTCTTTAGAAATTATATTAATCGTTAAAAATGGTTGCAAATTACCGTTTCATTTCATATTATAAAATGCAGCCTATTAATTACCATTATTATTTAGATATTTGTCAGAAATAAATAAATAATTTAAAAGGTTTTTGGAGGATAGGTAGTAACACCAAGGCACTGGCCTTGGTGTTGCAAACGTCCATAGACTACGGTGACTGTAAGATGGGCAGTATGCTTGTCTGCCACTACTTAGTGGTAAAAAAAAAGGTTTATTTTCCTTTGAATATGTACTGCAGGAATCGAAAGATATACGTGCATGGATCGTGAAGCCTGGCGATCTATTCTTTCTGACCACCCCGTTAGGGATACGGCATGAAGGTAGTGTTAGAATAAATACTGAAAAAGACAACATTAAGGTGAAAAATAGTTTTAACGCATATAACCTATGTAATAGACGAATTTTGTTTAAAGAAAAAGATTTAATCTTTATTTAGAGTCAGTTTAAAAAAGGTATCAAGACATAAAAAAATTAAAAAAGAAGATTTAAATTATAGTTATATTTATCTTTATTGTCAGTAAAAGTAAAACCTTTTACAATGATTTAGTGTAGTAGTATGTATGTATGTCACAGCCTGCTACAAAAACGACGTAATTGTTTCCGCTGATCGGATTTCAATAAACGTCAGATACTCGTAAGACGAAAATTGACTGTCTGAACATCGCTATCCATTGTTATTTATTTACAAAGTATATACGAGTATGAACATTTCCATAACAGGATATTTATTTTTTGAGTAATTTGTTATTGACGTTTGAGTTTCTCAATGTGAAAACCAAACTAAATATTTCTGGAAATCACCCAAAATAGAAAATTTTGGCAAAATTACCCAAATTCAGAATTTTTCTAATTTAAATTGAAAACTAAATAAATGGCTACATTAAGTAATAGCAAAATGTTACCGATACTTTTTTTTAAACAAAATTTAGAAGCAACTAAATAGGTAAGAAAGTATATTTTCCTTAACTTAGTAACTTGGAATATAAATTAGACCAGTCGTTTCAAAGTTTTAAGTGACTAAACAATAAACAGATAAATAAAGAGGCATTTCGTGTTAATCTTAATGAAATTTTCTTTAGTTTTTAACCAGTTGTAAGTCCATGAAATTGTTATTATCGCATAATACGAGTTTCTAGACACATTAGTCATTCTTTGACCTTTAGAGAAGAGAATTACGACCTTAATAATGACCCTAAAAATAAGAATATATTATGATTTATTTAAGGTAAGTTGTGAAATGAACTCAATGTCTCGGTTTTACGTAACCGTTTATTTTTGCAAGGTTTAGACCCCTTTGAAGGCTTTTCGCTATCGAACCTATAAATTTCTGATGTTTTACACCGTGAAAATGTTCACCTTTGTCTATCAAAGGTGAACATTTTCAATCAGGTAAGACGTATTCTTGTTTGCCATTATAGGGGTAGGAAAATTGTTTTGTTTGGTTGTGATGATAATTATTAGAACTGTAATAATATATCCAGTCCGAGACTACCAGAAACTTTAATTTAAACGTGCTAATTAGTGTCTAGCACATAAGACCTTCTAGCCTTTTTATTACCACCTCACTAAAAAGGCAACGGGTTCAAAATTTCTTCCAAATTTAACATCTAAAATAGACACACTTTATTAACTTTATTCGGCCCTTTAGACCCACCCCAGTTCCGTGCTTCGGAAGGCACGTTAAGCCGTTGGTCCCGGTTGCCAATAAAATGGCAGTCGTTAAGCCAAGTTGAAGGCATTATGGGCGGCTTAAAAATTTCAACAGCAGGTCGCCGCAGCCTGCGCCTGTCTATTTCAACACGGCAATGGGCTCACCACCTGTTACGTGGGACAAAAATGCATACGGTGAAATGTGGGCGTTTAATATGCCTCTGCCTACCCCTTCGGGGAAAAAGGCGTGACAATATGTATGTATGTAATAATATATTAATGGTATTTTAAATGTCTTTTCCGTAATTATTTATAAATAAAGAAAGAAACAATACTTAAATTGTAGAACTTTAAAATAATTAGCAAAATGATTTCATGTTTGCTTATATCATAAAAATAAATTGTTTATTAACTTTTATTATATATATTTATACAATTCAAATATTGTATAAAATCGGTTATTTTATTCTTAGGAATTGTAGTCAGATTGCAGCAGGAAAGGCGCAAAATGTCGTGACTTGTCGTAATGAAGGATGACATGGAGTCACGATGTCCGTATCAAACTAAAGAAAAAGAGTGGGGGAAGGTTGGCTCCAGGCTTCGTAGTGACGCAACCAGGCTTAGCCCTCGGATGATGATGTTGACTTCATTATTTGAATAAAGTCAATATCATCATCATCAAGAATAAGCGAACTAAGACGTAGAATTCGGAGAAAACTTTGACTGCCGATCTAATAGTATCTAGTGTCAAAGGTTGAATTTTGCAATTCAGTGGTCTTATGTAGCAAGTAATATGGGCACGACGGCGTAGGTTTCTTTTTATTTGTACCTATGTGGCATTTATTGTTTATTTTTACTAGTGATGTCAAATAAGTTTAAATTTAACAACGTACACATTGACTTTGAATTAGTATACAGGGACCAATTTAAATTACTGCCTACGCACAATCATTTCTATACGTGTGTTTAAGAAATTAATTAATTCCGTAATTTTTTAATAACTGCCTAAGTCATAAAATATTATGCAAACGTCCTGTATGGTCACCCTATATGTCATTTTAATTTAATAGATTTATAAAAATCTGTTCACTCGTGTTTTTATTACCTTTGACAACTTGTCATTCAGGCATAGGGTAACAATAATTTTGAAGTAAAATTATTTCATATAGATCGTCTAAAACAGGATTCTTAGCCTCGTGTTTATTTTACAAACTACACGTATACACGGTGTTAAAATCTTACCGATACTTTTTTTAAAACAAACTTTAGAAGCAACTAAATAGGTAAGAAAGTATATTTTCCTTAACTTAGTAACTTGGAATATAAATTAGACCAGTCGTTTCAAAGTTAAGTGACTAAACAATAAACCGATAAATAAAGAGGCATTTCGTGTTAATCTTAATGAAATTTTCTTTAGTTTTTAACCAGTTGTAAGTCCATGAAATTGTTATTATCGCATAATACGAGTTTCTAGTTTTTTTTTTTAGTTTCTTACTCATAAGTAAAAGAAATTCTGTATACCAATTTAAAATCACCGTGTATACATAAAATTATATTATATGGATTATTTATTTACGTATTATTGTAGAATAAAAATGAATGTACAAATAAGTAAGTAACTTACATTCCCACTCTCATTTTAAAGAATCATCCTGTGTCTGAGTTTATACTAGTTAATATCCAAGTTTTAAATTTTTCTAAATCTTCAAACTTCACTTGGTCATTTTCTAGTTCCACGGTGTTTACTTTAATAGAAGTGCCAATCACAATAGTTGAGAAGGTTGTTTATACGCAACGTGACCGGATCGTTTCTAACGCGTACCGTACTCAAAAGGTACGTGTTTGGAATTGATTTGCAAGCCTGCTGGAAATGACACAATTATTATCTAGTTTCATCCCTCTTTCTAATTTATTATTTGTATACAGGTTAGATTCATGGTATGGATTACATGACACAGTTTTCTAAAGGAAGTGTACTTTCTTCCGCGTTAAAAGTTCTGTAGGACAGCCAAATTTAACTAGGGCAGGTCCAAGAGGGTTAGCTAGTATATATAAAAAATGCCTTTATAAAGTAGTCCGTTAATATGCTATAAGAATTTTATTGAACACAAAATGTATAATCGGTCGTGACTCCGCTAACTAAGTAAACGATCACTGCGTTAAGCAACTTTCGCTAAGGCTGTTCCTTTTATGGTTGACCCTTTGTGGCGTTTACGTTTGCGAGTATTTCCGTGCATTTTGGGAGGCACGTTAAGCCGTTGATCCCGGTTGTCAGTAAAGTGACAGTCGTTAAGCCTAGTTAAAGACCTAATGGGTGGCTTGAAAATTTTCGACAGCAGACCGCCACAGCCTACACCTGTCTATTTCAACACGGCAATGGGTTCACTACCTGCTTCGTGGGACAAAAATGCATACATGTTTACATATACATGTGCAGAATGTATAAACTGTCAAATCATATATGACAGAACTTCTATGCACCTTAACAGTTCGCTAAATAATGATTGTCATAGGTTTTTAAACAAAATCAACACTCTATATTTTAAAATTTACTCAGATTATTAAACCAATAAAATTTATCTCATTACTTGATTTGGTTTTTAAACCTATACATACATACATATTATCACGCCTGTTTACCATCGGGGTAGGCAGAGACTATGGTTTTCCACTTGCTACGATCCTGACATACCACTTTCGCTTCTTCTACTTTCATAAGTGTTTTCGTACACGCTCGCCGGTTAAGGGTACTCTTGACCTGGCCTTTTTCCAAAAGGTCTTCGATTTCGTCTTCTTTCGATTTTCGATTTGATTGAAATACGTACGCCGAGGTCTACCCCTACCAGTTTGCCCATTCACTCTCGCCACATAAATCTGCTTCGTCAGTCTACTTTCATCCATCCTCTCCACGTGTCCGAACCATCTAAGCATCCCTTTTTCTATCTTAGTCACTACATCTTCTGTCATACCGCAATGTTCCCTTATCGTGCTGTTCCTTTCTTTGTCCATCAACTTCACTCCAGCTATACTTCGCAGACTTCTCATTTCCACTGCATTTATTTTACTTTTATGCGTTTTCTGCCATACCCAACTTTCACTGCCATACATAAGTGTACAGCACACCTCTATGTACAGCCAATCGTGCCTTCTTCGAAATGTTCTGACTGCTCATAAAGGCGTATTCACTTTTATTCACTTTATTTCCTGCCAATACTCTTCGCTCAATGTCATAGTCATACTTTCCATCTCTCGCAAATTTTGTACCTAGATATACAAACTCTTTTACTTGTTCTACTCTTTCTCCTTCCACAACAATTGAGCAATCCGTCATACTTGCCTCTCTTTCAAAAACCATTACTTTCGACTTATTTACATTCACTTTCATTCCTTTGTTTTTTAACGTATCATACATAATGTTAACCATCAACTGCAACTCTTCCGCCGATGATGCTAGTATTACCTGATCATAGGCGTATAGGAGGCACTTGACGGTCAGTTCATCCATTTTTATACCATACGTACTCTCTTGCAGTTCTTTCAGGCAACTGTCCATGTATAGGTTAAACAGCAACGGCGACGCTACACAACCCTGTCTCACACCTTTTTCAATGTGAAAAAAGTCTGTGCATGCTCCGTTGATTCTGAAACAAGCACTGGAGCCCTCATAGAGAGATTTCAGTGCTCGTATCAAGTGGCTGTTTACTCCATACATGGCCAGTATTGACAACAGTTTATTCCTCACCACTCTATCATAGGCCTTTTCCAAGTCTACAAATACGCAATAGTTCTTTTGACTTTTCGCCAAAAGCTTTTCTGCTACGCATCGTAAGGAAAAGACCTGATCCGTACATCCTCTTCCTTTCATAAATCCTGCTTGTACATCCCACATTTTTTCTTCAGTTTCATTCATCACTCTTTTTATCAAGATTTTTGCATACAATTTGCCGACGATGCTGAGCAAGCTTATGCCGCGGTAGTTTTTGCACTCTTGCTGTGACCCTTTTCCCTTATAAAGCGGCACGATGACAGCCTTACACCAGTATCTTGGTACGCTGCCATTCCACCAACAAAGGTTGAAAAGGCAGTACAGCTGGCAAGCTAACACGCCTTGTCCCGCTTTCAGCATCTCGACAGAGATCCTATCAAGTCCCGCAGCTTTTCCCACTTTCATGCTATTCAATGCTTCCGCTATTTCTTCCATACTTATGACTTCTTCCATACCAATTTCGTTCATTTCCCAGATACTAGTCTGTACTTGCATATCCTCTTTTTCAAACAAGCTTTCAAAATATTGCTTCCATCTTTTTAACACACATTCTTCTCCTTTCACAAGACTACCATCATGGTTTCTGATATGGTTGAGATGCGATGTCGTCTGTTGACCCCTCACTGTTCTTATGGACTTCCAAAAGAATTTCATATTCTGTTGGAAGTCATCAGATAACCTTTTATCAAATTCATCTCTTTCATTCTCTTTCTTTCTTTTCATCACCTCTTTTGCAACACACTTATACCTTTTGTACTCCTCTTTTGCCATTTTTAGGTCCACATCCGTTGCCTTCTGCATTCTTTGATTGACTTTTGTAGTCAACCAGTCCAACCATGCTTTCTTCTTATCAGATAACGCCTTTCGGACTTCTGCACCCATTCTCTTTCTCTTACATCCTTGGCTTCTCTTACTTACCCCACACACTTCCACCGCAATTCCACTAGACCTTCCTTAAATGACTTCCATACTTCTTCGATCTCACATACGTCATCAGAATTTTCAAATTTCTTGCTCAGCTTACTCTTAAATTCCTCTTTTATGCCTATCTTTTGCAAATTCTCAACTTTTATGCGTTCTAGTACACTAACAGGTGCATGCACACGATGCTGCCACCGCTGAAACAGACCTCTTACTCGACTAACAACCAAGAAGTGGTCTGTGTCAATCCCGGCACCGCGGTATGCCCGAGTGTCTAACACTTTCTTTCTCATCCTTGCATCTACAATCACATAATCAATCATGCTTCTCTGCCTTCTTTCTTGTCTCGTAAACAAATGGATATCCTTGTGGTTGAACATGGTGTTGGTTACCACAAGGTTCCTCTCCAAACATACCTCAAGCAAACTTTCTCCATTTTCATTCACTCGTTCGTCACCATACTTTCCCAATACACTTTCATAACCATCACGCTTCACACCAACCCAACCATTAAAATCACCTAACATTACTATTCTTTCATTCCGTTTGCATTTACTCAGTATATCGCTCACACTCTCCCAAAATGCCTGCCTCTCACTTTGGTCCTTTGAAGATCGGCGCCACCGCGCATCTTGCGGAGCATAAACTCCTAAAACAAAGATGCGGGTAAGCCCAACCTTCAGCCTCAACCAAAGGAGTCTTGGGCTCACACATTCATATTCTGACACACATTCATTCATTCTCGCGGATAGTAACACACCTACACCCTGGCACGCTCGACTGGTCGGGGCTACACCTGACCAGTAGGCCGTATAGGGTCCATGTGTAGTGGTGTCACATCCTTTCCTCTTTGTTTCATTCACACACAGAATATCAATTCGTCTCTCTCGCATCATCTCGCATACCTCCTCAATTTTATCTTTTAATCCTCCTCTTATATTCAGTGTAGCAAAGCGGCTATCCATAGCCCACTTTTCGCTTCGATGGGAAACGGGACGTGACGGGTGGCGAACCGCATCGCCGCCATTTTGGGTTTTAAAATTTTGATACACCATAGCGTTCCCACGAGTGGCAAGGGAAAACAAAAGTCCACCTAGACAGAGCCCCGCTTGTCCAAGTAAGGCTAGCCTTGTTCTGGGGTCGCCCGGTAAACCTATGATACTCATTATCATTTTATCCTAGAAACTTACAGGCCTCACAAGGTTTTTAAATGATTCCAAAATAAAGCAAAAAAAATTAGTGTAACGAATAAAAAATATTTATTTGTAAAGCCAATTTGGTGGAAGCTGCGGTACTTAAATATTTCGAGACTAAAAAGTTTGTTTAAGGAAGTTTACGTGAAGAACTTATTAAGGCAAAGTTTGACTTGTAAAGTAATTTGTCTTAGTCAAGAGTTTTGATTGAATCATTGCTAAGGTGGAGAGTAATTATTTTGGTCTGTAAATAAATTTGGCTTCTTGTGGTTTTAAATATGTATACCTTGAAAATAGAAATTAAATGACAGCCTGTCAATAAATCTAAATAAATCGTTAACACTACAGGAAACTATAGATATATAGTACCTAGTAAATGTCACATTTCCGGGGTATTCAGAAAGGTTTTACTATAGTCACGTGATCAGGTGGGGTATGAGCAGTGACATCACGTATTGAAAAAAAAATGTGTGTGTACCAGAGTACACAGGTAAGAAGTGAAACTACTTTAGGACATTATTTTACAGTTATAGAATTTCTCTCATAAGTCGATAAAGAAGTTTCACTTAAGATACAGAAGCTTCACTTCAAAACAACATGGCGCGTAAAAGAACAACGTGATGACTTTTTTACAGCTATAAAATTTATCTCCACGTCGACAAAGAAGTTACACTTCAATAAAAAAGGACTGTGAATGTCGAGACACGTCCTGTGGCGTTTTTGATGTGCACACTGCAACACTTTCACGTACCTAATATACCATTTATATTGACTTATTATTTGAATTTCTATAATAAGATGTAAATGTGTTTATCAAAAGCTTTGGTTACTTCTAGGAGAGAAAATATAAATAAAAATGATTTATACCTGTGCTTTATTACTGTGATTTATGACCTACAAGATCAAAAGTGCATCGCGTAATTTTATTCGGTTCTAACCAAACTTGATTTTCTCAACGTTATGTTTCGGTGGGGTTAAATTTATTGGTTCAATGAGTCTACGTCTCTACTCCATCGAAAAAAATCGTGTCTATTACATTAATCGTGAACAATAAAAGTAAAATTTTATTTTCACCATTATTTCTACTCTCATCCCGGCTTCTACACCATTAATTACTGAAAAGTATTGTTATCTTTAACAAAGAGCTTTTGTAACAATGAAGATAATCATCTTGCTATCATATTATTTTGTGTCATCAAAGCTTTTATTAAAAAAGTATTTAAGTACCCAACAAATTACGGTAATTAGACCATTTTAATTAATACTTATTGTTGTTACTGTGGCATAATGGCGTCCAAGGTAATTAATGAGCATTATTAATTAACGCACACTGAAGGTTTTATATCCGGGGCTACGAGCCTTTTTGGTACATCCTGTGAACTAAGTTTACGGAGGGTACCTTTGTATTTTGTAAGTGAGGGATATCTGACCCTTATTTGATGCGGAGGTCTTTGTTGTATGCCTATGTTCTTTGGTCCGTTAATGTGCAAGAACATCTTACAATATATTATTATGTACAAACCCAAGGGGAAAAGGGTTAAATCTAGCTCGAATATTTACTAAAGATCTTATCGGAATATAATATCTAGATTAAACTTTTTCCATTTAAAGTTGTGGGAATATTCCCATAAGCTTGAAGCAAATACCATTTTGGCATCTTCTGGGTAAATCAAATTTGTACACCTTAACTTATACGAAAATGATTTAATATTTTACGGACTATATTCCTACTCATATAATTTTAATGTTTAGAATATAGTCACTGTCAAATCTCATTTACATCATAGGAGAAGCTACCCTTATAAATTTTGACACTTACATACTCAAAAATATTTTTTTTAAATGCTGCCTCTAAAGATGTAGATAAAATTAGGTGGTAAAAAAATCTCAAGTAGGTGTGTCTCGGGCTGAAGGGCAAAGTAAGGATTCTGGTAAAATTGCATAACCGTTCGGTCAACCGCAACAGAAATCTGTAGCTGTTTAACAAAACCTAAAAGTAGACCGCAACATGAATAAAAACAAAATATTCATCAAAATAAATACACTTAAAACATGAAATCATAAACGGGTGGTCAGCATAATGTCACTTTCCTTAAGTTTTCTTAACAAGTAATATCCGCATTTATATTTAAAAATTCATATAAGCTACCAACAAGTTATAAAGTACGTTTTTTCTTTTAACATTTTTACTCATAATTCAAAAACGGTCAAAAAAAATCCTAGACTGATAGCATTTGTAGTATTCCACATTATTAAAAGTAAATAAAGTGGAATACTACATGCTATCATTCAAGAGGTCTAGTAAGTACCACCGAGTGTCATCAATCAACAGTATAAATTACTGAATAAGGTTAAAAATTTTCAATTAACGATTAATCAAATTGCGCCAAAAAGGATATCTTTTGTACGTGTAAGCTAACAAAATATTAATTTAGTAGAAAAATTTCAATGTTTATTGCAATCCTCGGTCAATTTTCGCCTGAACTGTCTTACGCTTTCCATATCCAGTTACTACCTGCGACCTTTTCTAGACAATAATAAATATTTTATGATTTATAATATACATCGACACCTGCGGCTACGCCCGCGTAGAGATGATTTCCCGTTCCCATTTCCCACAAACAAACTTCACAGGATAAAAAGTAGTCTATTTGTTATTCTGATGTGTAAGTTATATTATTGTAAAGTTTTATAAGTGGCGTGGTGAAGTTTTCCTATTCGAAATTTCGTAAGGAACCCTAAAAAGTATCCTATGTTACTTCAAAGTTTCATGATGATCGGTTGAGTATTTTTGCGTGAAAGCAACAAACACACTTACATTCACCTTTATAATATTAGCAAGGATAGTAGGATATACAGATTTAATAACAGAGCGAGTTGCTCGTGTAATCATGCATGTTATGCATGACAATGAAATCCATTACACGGGTGCTTTGAATCTAAAGCACGATTTTAAGTAGGATGGTCGATATTTAAGATATTATTGACTGAGGAGGCGAGCGAAGCGCGTGAACGAAAGGCTTTTTTTAAGTCCACTGATACTGGAAAAATGCTATCGGTGTCCGACCGTTCGTCCGTTCGTACGTCCATTCAGTATACAGGTCGCATTTTTCATCAGATTTGCATGCAACTTGGCATAAACAATCCTTGATATAGCCAAAAACTTTTAGAGAGCGGGTTTTTTGATCGCGGGGGAAATTGAGGGGAGGGAAAATGGTCCCGTAGTGGTTGGCAAGAGCGCTCAAAACGGTATGTGGTAAAAAAATAGTACCTCATGGGTGCGCAATAGGAAAGCCATGCATGCTCTCTACTAATATTAATTAACACATTAACCAAAAAATGTTTAGCCTTTTTCCTCAATTTACTCCGAAGTCTATATGGTTCACAGAACCACTAGTAATTATTATAGGATAGTTGTCAATAACCGTCTATTTATACGCATTAATTAAATTTATTTTTGATTTATTTAATATATATTTAATTGCCTACTAATATAATATTTAATTGCCTTTTTTGTTTCAGTTAAGAGCATCTGACAGAACCTGTCATACTTGTTTGATTTGCCCTATGGGTAAAGTTACTTGCAATCTGTAAGGACATAATAATTTTCAAGTCAAATAACAGAACCCAGAAGGAACCATCTTTTTGCCAGATTTAAAGAGAGCCGCTGATACTCTATTACATTATTTTTCTCCTGAACTGTAACAATGGAGAGTGATATTAAGTTTCTAGGTGACTCAGAGTACATATATAAACAAAGTATATATGATACATATACTAAAGCAATGTCTGATTTGCCAATTCCATTTATAATTTCCTTATACTTGATGATAAAAAATAATGCTTTTATTTTTTATTTTCTATATAATTTAGTTTTTAAAGGCTAAGTAATACAAAATAAAACAACCAGGATCATAATATGGTAAACACATAAGAAATAATGGAACATATTTATTGTTGAAATGTGCACAGATAGAACTAGCAACATTTTGGTCATGATTCCTTTTAGCCGTCAACTGCAGATTATTAGGAGGTAAAATACAAAGCTAATTTTTTGCTTATATATGCCATATAAGCAAAAAAAAACATATTTTGTTTACATATGAAAATAACATTGGCAACCTAGAAACCATAAAACATTATTATAGTTACAGTCGGGCAATCACCTATTGGTTGTTTGCTCATATCATGTTTGTGATGTGGTACTTAAGTTGGGCAAGGTATGGTAAAAATATTACTCCTTCAGTTCAATCCTAGACATTGTTTTACTAACAAATGAAGATGATAAAGACACATTTAATAAAATAAATTGAGCATAAAGCCTGCCGTTTCATTTTATTTTTATTTACTTTTTAAACTACCTGGCAACAAAAAAATCTATATCATGCGTTTCTACATAGTCTCAGCTATGTAATAGCAGTATTTTTAAGGCGCTACAAAATTGTCCGCATCGGGGCCAAAACCCCATAGAGAGTGGTCACTGTCCTTTGTGAACGAGTGAGGAACGATCGACAAAGAACATATATTGTGCGAAAGTAGAGGGTAGAAGGTGTCAGGGTAGACCGAGTCTTACATACGAAGAACACGTGGGCAGATTGCTCAATAACGGAAAGGTCGAAAGAACTCGGATACTGAGACGTACGTGAATGCATTGCGGGAGGCAAAAAAAAACTTTCCTCTATGATAGTCAAAGGGTACAGATCGTCGTGAAGATAGTTTAGTTTTTTGAAGTGAAAGCTTTTTTTTTAGCGCGGTACGCATATTTTAATATGAGATAAAATCTCTAGACTCGGGACACCGTTACGAGACGCAGCTATAGTGTGTGCAATTATGCATGTATATATAGCAGACCCAGCAGACCGCTGCAGACCGCGAACGATATAGATATTTTTTTTGATAGTTAATTGGTAGATTCAATACCTTGCCACTAAATAATATAATCATCATCATCACCTAACGTTGATTCCGGTCATTCACAGGTCTTATGAAATAATATTGTGTAATCAATTAAGACTCTTTCACTGTAGATTTTTTTTCAAAATTATCATTAACGTTGATTTTGGTCAATTTTTGGAGTGAAAACTTCTTTTAGTACGGTACGCATAATTTTAGATGAGAAAAAACTCTGGACTCATACATAAACTACGAGTATAATTAAATTTAGATTTCACTTCTGTCGGCACTCTCGGAGTACAACCAAGTTTTTTTTTAATAATCAATCAAATACAATTAGATAGTTCGCGCTAAGAATACGACACATCGTTCCTATAATTTAATTACTAATAGCCAGTCAGGTTCACTCAAAATTTAAAATACAACACACTGAGTCAAAGGCAAGCTAACGAACGAAACGTTTGTGTACTATGTACGTTCCATAAGTTAATATTTAAAAATAGAAACTCATTGCACGAGAAGGGACGATACTAAATCACAAGAAACTCGTTCCCCTACCGGTAGTAAAAACGTAACCCTTTTGCAAAAATAGTTTACGACCAATCTTGAACGATCCAACAACTTATATATTTTACTAGATGACCCTCACAGCTTCGCCCGTGGAATATTTTGACCTCCCGTCGCACCTGAATTTATAAGCGACGGGATTAAATATCCCGTCGCTTATAAATTCTACAATGATGCATAATAATATGCCCGATTTGTCGACATTTATGACTACTGCTCTGCTCCCCAGTGTAGTTGCGTAATGATATATAGCCTATAGCCTTCCTCGATAAATGGACTATATAACACAAAAATATTTTTTCAAATCCGACCATTAGTTCCTGAAATTAGCGAGTTCAACCAAACAAACTCTCCAGCTTTATTATATTAGTATAGATATTGCTCTTTTAATTTACTGTTATTGGGACTGGTTGATTCAAGACTAGCCGCGTTATTTTTTCTATGTTGCATCGCCGATCTACATTTGTTTATAATTAATTAGTTGTCGACACTCCCCCGCTCCCCTTTATTCCATTTCTCTTTCGCACCTACCTACCTTGTCTCGCATAAAAAAAGAGCGAGACAGCTGTATTACGCGCTATCTAAAACGTCGCTCACAGGCAGTGACACACGGACTGAAGACGCTCTGTTAGTACTGCAATGACCGCGCGCGCGCCCGCACCACCTTTCGCAATAATTGTGTTTTCCATGGATAAATAGTGTTTTCGTGCAATGGAACCAGAGATCCAAGTCCAGGGACGTCCCCGGCAGCCTCCACCTCAGCATCTCGCAGCAAAAGCAAGGTAGTGTGCCCGTTCCTGTTTTCCATTTCTTTTTCGTCGACCACCGCGTGTAAATTTCATTTTTGTCTTTCCCCGCAAATACAGTCCACTTTGAATTTATTTATCTCGCCCGCTCAACCAGTGACATCTACTGTGAATAGTTTCGTTGGTTGTTGGTAGGTAGTACATAAATTAAATAATCTACTATATAATAGAATAAAATTTTATTTGTAAACCAATTTAAAACTCTTGGTCCGTGGGTCCTAGCGCTTTAAGGCTTTTTAAGGAAATTGCGAAAAGGTTAGTCGACATCACAGGAGACCGAAGAGCTGGCAGCTACCTCGGAAAAAGAATTAGTCTGGCTATTCAAAGGGGGAACGCTGCCAGTATCTTCGGAACCTTGCCTAAAGCGACCTTTTTTAATAATATATTTTAGTTATGTATCATATTTTTAAGGTTATATTTAATGTTAACATTAAGTTAATTTATTATCTAGATGTAGTATTTCAATTTAAAACGACTTTACAAGGAGTTTCCTAAAATTGTGTACAAAGGGCGGCCATATCGCTAAAAAGCAATTTCTTCCAGGCAACCTTGGGGTGGACAGAAAAAGATGTGTGGTAACAATGGTGTAAAAATATGATGCTTATAATACAATATGTACGTAACATACAATAACAGCATACATACAATACATTATTTTCGCATCGTTTAATATTCGGGCAGAATTTTTCATCATCTACGAGACCGTACTGGGTAACAATCCTACTCATTTGGGTTGATATTTGATAGACTATTTAAGTATTATTTAGGTAGGCGCCATGGTAACGCGACTTTAATGTTTATTTTGTTAAACATACCATACCCTTGTGTGACCAATTTCTAGCGAAACGCTTGTATGTCTTTTGACTGATATTTAAAGGTGTTTAGTTAAAAGGTGACACTTACTTAAAAGCTAAGCCAAAATAATACAAGCAAATATAAAAATGAAATGCCAACTCAATGGCACAATGAATGTTTCAAGAATAACAATGTAAGACAGCTGTCATTTTGATATGATCTTAATCTAAATAAGATACGGTTTGATGGTCACGGCTGCTTGAATTTCTTTGCACAACTTACAATATATTTTTTAATAACACCTTATAGGAGTGGCAGATGCTTATACGCCCTCATTCACCGTGTGTATTCCCACGTAATAGGTGGTGAGCCCATTACCATGTTTAAAAAAAGACAGACGCAGGTTGGCTTCCTGCTGTTGAATTTTTTAAATTTTTTCCTACTTGTCATAACAACTCCGAAAGACGGAAACGCTCGTAAATGCACAAATTGTTCATTCATCCGTTACCAGTTGCTTAACGCAGTAATCGTTTACAAAACACTGTCTCAGCAGTGCCACGAGTACTTATAATTCAATACAATTCAGATATTTTAGGTTTATTGCTAACATATCCATCACGCCTTATCCCCGAAGGGGTGGCAGAGGCATATTATATGCCCACTTTTCACCGTGTGGATTCCTGTCCCACGTAATAGGTGGTGAGCCCATTGCCGTGTTGAAATAGACAGACGCAGGTTGTGGCTACCTGCTGTTGAAATTTTCAAGCCGCCCATAAGGCCTTCAACCAGGCTTAACGACTGCCATTTTACTGGCAACCGGGACCAACGGCTTAACGTGCCTTCCGAAGCACGGAAATTGCTAACAATATATCTTTAATAAGTATAAAAAAAATTCTTTTACCCTATCTGTAGTAGATACTATATTAAGACAGAATGTTTCAGTCACAATAGTAAAAACTAATTTGTCTCCTAAATCTGGAAATCTTCAACATAGTCTTCATAATAACACATACACGAAAAACAGATTGCAAGAAAAGTAAATGATCACATAAGAGGTATTAACTTGTCACCACATACATCGTACTACCCATTCCCTTAGTTGACATTCAACTTACGAAGAAGATAAGCTTCTGATAGAGACTCTGCATTCAGAGTAAATTTTTATTCAGTCGTGACCGTGTAAAGAAATATATTCTTTGTTGTTATGTTAATACAAACGTCTTTGCCACACACGCTTAACCCACACTTATAAGTAATATTCGATGGTCATGAATGTACGTCAGGGAGGATAATAATATTTTGACAAGGGACACTACCTCTAGGGATTTAGTTGATTTATTTGATGTTTTCGTGGTAATATTTCATGAAACGGAATTAGTATGAAACAATAAGCCGGTTTTAAACAACTAAAGCGGTTCTCGTGTAAATGCAAACGTACTATTTCTTGTTGATTCAGTTTTAGCCATGCATTAAGGCAACCAGAACAATACTGATGAAGATACATTTTTGAAGTTTGGGCGAATATTTCAAGAACGATGGATTCTTGCCTTATACTATTCTCTACAACCAGTGTATAATTTGTTTTGATTAATGCATACTGTTAGGTATTTCGAAATAAAAATAAATAATAATAATAAATAAATTTATTTCCGTCTCATATCATACATTAAAAACATTTTACAATAAATTGCTTATAAATAGAACAGGTCTGACTTAAAATAACAAAGGTAAGTATAATAAAGTAACATGTTTAATTTAATAGCTACGGTAAAATAATTAACTTAGTACACCAGTGAATATATAAGTTGCCTTGTCTGAACTAAGAATTAACCTGTGTCTCAGACCATCGCTTGACTAACCAATATGTAAGGGCGGGGCAATTGATTTAGCCAAAGAGTTGAAATTAAAATAAAATTTAATTAAAATATCGAAAAAATATAAAATACTTAAAAAAAATTAATAACAATAACAGACTCATGTTAACTCAAAATCTCTAGAATATTTTCTGTGTCATCATAATTTAGTTCACCCAGATATTTTAACAGGATCACTTTGCAAACCTTATAGTTAGTTGTATATATGCAATAACCTATTAAACTTATTATAAAGATATGAACCTAAAAATATATAAAATCTATTTACGAATAAAGTGCCCGAAAGCGTGCAATAATAAAGGAAAGTAATTTTAATGTAAAATAACACTTTTTTAAAAGATATATTTCTTTAGTGTAATAAAATTTCATCACCACCTATATCACAACTCTTTGTTTGTAACAGAAATGATAAATTATTAATATAAAAAACTAAAGAATGAAATCTACTAGAAGTATAGCTTCAAAAAGAAATAATTGTTATCGATATTAGATTCCGCCTTAAAATCTTAGCAACCAAGCCATCAACATTACTAAGTTAATAAATTTAAATGCATCGATATGTAAACTAAAGATATCTTCCTTGTATGCGTCTGTCTATTTCAACACGGCAATGGGCTCACCACATATAACGTGCGACAGGAATCCACACGGTGAAAAGTGGGCATATAATATGCCTCTGTCACCCCTTCGGTGATAAGGCGTGATGGATGTATAAATAGATATCTTCCTTGTAAAGTATATTAATTTAGAAAATATATTTCGGAATAATTACCGTACATGTAATTGTCATGAAACGAGTGTTAGAAGACCAAATCTAAAGAAAACCATGAATAGTTTGCAATTATACATTGCAAACTATTCATGGTTTTCTTTCGCAAGAAAGAAATAATATAACACTACTAGATTAACAAAAGTCAATTGAATGTTTAGTGAAACGTACGAAATTGGGATTCGCTAAGAGGATTTGCTACTAAGCTATTTGGCTTATTAAAACAAATTGAGGATTGGAAACCGAAAATCTCATTTATTCTGAGATAATAATTCTTTACTGATCGTCGTCTGATTCATTTTATATCAAACTCTATTGAAGAGTTTTTGTTCTTTATGCGTGTCATTGCAAACCAGATGTTTTAACCGTATTTTAATTGAAACAAACAAAAAGTATCTCGATTTTGAAAACAATAAAAAAAACTATAAATATTTTACTAACTAAATTTATACGCCAGAAGTTTATTTATATACACACTGCATCAAATGAACATAAAAAGGTAAGCTGATTTCAACAATGAATTTTCTCTTACCAAAATTTTGGAAATAGTGCGATAAATAGTGTGAACCGCTGATCCCAATTGTGGTACCCAGTCATTCGGGAGATTACCGATAGCAAACAGACAGTCATGAAAAAATATACCGATTTGGTGTTAGTCCCTATACTTTACATGTATTTGTTAAGGTTTGTATCCACTTATAAGATCGTATCTAACCTGCGTACTATGTGTGAATACATGTTCAACTATGGATGTGTTAACGGTTAAAAAATTTAACAAATTAGTGGTTTTTTTTCTGGTTACGCGGGGTATGCCTTTACGCACCGTCATCCCTACTGCGGGGGCAGCAGGGACGGTGTATGGGGCTCCCGGCCCGCGAGTGAGGGATCGTCCTACCCACTAAACCCCGCGATGTTCCGCCTCACCTTACAACCGACTCGCAGGGTAGGCCTGAGGTTAAATCACTGCGAGCCGGCTAGGGGCACCCCAAAATGGAGGGGTTCGTCTCGGGGCGGCCGAAAAGCGACCACCCTGGAGCTACCTAAGGAGCTGAAGAATCTAGCCCGCACCTCCACCGCTCTTGAGCGCCCTTCTGAAAGCAGAGGAAGTAAAGAGAGGCAGGTACGGGCGTGCGCTAAGTACGAAGGGCACCCTTTCTGTGTTCCATGGGGTGCCCCATGGAACACAGAAAGGGTGCCCTTCGTCAAGTGACCAGTTGGGCGGGGTTCCCGACCTTCCGCCTACGGCCAGACACTATTCGGGGGCGCGCATGTACTCACTACACTACACGTCGTCGCCCCCGAACACGACGGCGGGAGGGGAGCGTCTGTCCCGTACGCTCCCGCACCCGCAAAGCCTCTCGTTTTGCCTTACTGCATTTTTGTGAACATAATATTTATTTTAAAAAAATGTTACGAATACGTAACAAAGTGACTGTGAAAATATATGGCAGGTTGATAAAGCGGAAGACGTGAGCATGGATCGCGAAGCCTGGTGACCTACCCTCGCTGACTACTGTATCATGGATACAGTTTAAAAATAGTTTTGATATTTAGAAACTACAAACAGATACTGCAGCTCAGCTTTATTTACATATATCTATAGATTAAGTGACTGTGAATTAATTCTGTTTAATGTGCCGACAGTCAGAGTTGGGTGCGATTATTTATCTCAGCTTATTCCAATCTGTTCCAAAGATCCAATAGTAAGCTTTTCGGGGATTATCTTGTTAGTTGTGAATATCTTAGACTCAGCCATAAATTGTTAATTTATTACACGCCTGTATTGTGTCGGAGTTTGGTCATGTTGAAAGCGTATTATGTTGTATATACGAAAATAAGAAATTGGTAATGTAAGCAGGGATTAATCGTTGTGGACGTTTTTTAGGCTTGGGTTAAGACGTCCGTCTGAGTTAGTAGCCAAACTACTTGTTTAACCACCACGGTGTGTCGCCTCTACTTTAAGTCACAGCGCCACATTTGTCATAATAGTTGCTTATAGGATTATACCTTCCAAGATATCTTGACTTGGACAAAGTCAACTCGTCTACTAGTGGTGCTGACTAACGAACGAGGTAACTCCGGCAGATCCTTACGGGGTTTGGGAGGTAAGACGACAGACGCTCCACAGTACAACACAGTCCAAATAAAATGTATTCAGGCGCCAAATCTATGTAGAATTAAGAAGCAACTAGGAAAACACTCAAGATGAAAAAATAATCGAATATACCAATCAAAAACCCTTACTTCATTTAAAAATACGTTCAAAGTAGACATGTAAGTATGCATTCATTTTAATAGAGTATTCCATGATCTACAATTCTCACCATTTTTTATGATAAAACTCATCTTTTGACCGAACAATACAAAAATATTTTATTGCGAACTTTGAATGTCTAATATTTTTGAGCAGGTTTGGAATCGATGGGACTTTTCATGTTTCAAAACTGTTTCGAATATATCTACCTATTTTAACCCTATTTTTACACTGCTGAGGTGGAAGACAAACTTACGGCTATGGACGTTTCCAACACTAGAGTTGTTACACTTGAACCAACAGGACTAAATGGACAGTTACAGGCTGTAGCGACTTGCTGTTGAAATTGTCCAAGGCTATAAGACCTGCAACTTGCCTTAACGTCTATAATGTTACTAGCACATGAGACCAACAGCTTAATGTTCCTTCCAAAGCATGGAAACATAGGTAAGTGGAAATGCAACAAAAATAATCACCCATCTTAGAACCAGAACACAATGATGAGCTAGCGCGGCTATCAGCGCTTTTAATGTAACTTAAATGTGAAATAATCAAATGGTAAGAATAGAATAGAACAGAATAAACTTTATTGCACACAAATATAAACAAAAACAGAACAATTTTATAAATGTACAGAGGGCGGTATGTACATTTATAAAAAAGCAATCTCTTACAGGCAACCTGAAAAAAGCTGAAAAAGCACCTCAATATTTGAAAAAGGTCGATTAGAACCTATCCATCGCAGCAGGAGATCAAACTGTATGAAAGATTTATGCGATTTCAAAATCCCGCTGTATATTCAGCCATTCTGTTTATGCTGAATAATCGCTTTTTGTTATATCGAAACACGTACACCTGAATTTTGCTGGATTTATTGGGCAACTAGCAGTGTTTTGATAGTCGACTCAAATAGTCACGTAGGTACAACAATAGGTTCATTAAATCACCACTGTTTTACGTTGAAGGTAAATACACACCTTTTTTTTCAAACTTATTTCGTTTTTTTATAAGAAATAATATCTCAAGAGCTTATTATTATGTTAAAAGGAATCACCGCATGTTGTGGCTACCTGTTGTTGAAAATTTTAAACCGCCCAAAGGCATTTAATTTAGCTTAACTGTAGCCGCGTTACCTTGAAAAACAAAATTAAAAATTAATACAAAAGGTAATTTTAGACGAACACCGATTCCTGACAAACTCACTGACTGACTGATATTTTAACGTACGCCCCTATGATCGTGAGGAGGCTTTTGGAATGGGATGGAGCGGGGATAAATATAAGTAGGTCTTATAATTTCATTTTTTATTTTGACTGCATCGCTTCGGTAGCGTAACTGGCAGTGTATACGACAGTCTGCGGGCTCAGTGAAAATTTTAAACCGCCCAAAGGCATTTAATTTAGCTTAACTGTAGCCGCGTTACCTTGAAAAACAAAATTAAAAATTAATACAAAAGGTAATTTTAGACGAACACCGATTCCTGACAAACTCACTGACTGACTGATATTTTAACGAACGCCCCTATGATCGTGAGGAGGCTTTTGGAATGGGATGGAGCGGGGATAAATATAAGTAGGTCTTATAATTTAATTTTTTATTTTGACTGCATCGCTTCGGTAGCGTAACTGGCAGTGTATACGACAGTCTGAGTGCTCAGAATTCTATTCTTCTATTCGAATCCTGTGTCAAAAATAAATATTTGCATAAATATTTGTTTCGGTGTCTAAATCTCATAGCACATAGCACAAGCTTATACTAGCTTAATTTTGACTAGATGGTTTTGTGTGGGAATGTTCCAAAATAAATTATGAAGAGTATTACCAAATTATTTCATTTTATAATTACTTACGTAAATTTGATTTTAAATTAACAATTTCCATTTATTTAGTTACAGAATGGGTTATGAGAGTTGAGAGATGAGGTTATGTAATGATTTGTGAAAGAAGAGTAAGAGGTGAAGCTATACCACAAAATATATATAATAATAATATATACACAGTCCGATACTACCAGGACTTTAATTGGTCGTGCTAATTAGTGTCTAGCACATAAGACCTTTTAGCCTTTTTGTTTCCACCTCACTAAAAAGGCAACGGGTTCAAAATTTATTCGAAATATAACATCTAAAATAGACACATTTTATTTTATTTTATTAAATTACTTCGGCCCTTGAGACTCACCCCAGTTCCGTGCTTCGGATGGCACGTTAAGCCGTTGGTCCCGGTTGTCAATAAAATGACAGCCGTTAAGCCAAGTTGAAGACCTTATGGGCGGCTTAAAAAATTTCAACAGCAGGTGCCACAGCCTGCTCCTGTCCATTTCAACACGGCAATGGGCTCACCACCTGTTACGTGGGACAAAGATGCATACGGTGAAGTGTGGGCGTTTAATATGCCTCTGCTTACCCCTTTGGGGATAAAGGCGTGACAATATGCATGTATGTATGTAATAATATATATAACATATAACAATAAATATGCTATAAACTTATTGGACGTGAACCATTGTATTGTTACACTTCATTTCTATTTAAAACATTCTCCAACAGATAAAATCTCCGTCCCAAACAATTCATAACATGTTCTCATAAAAGTCTGAGGATAAAATAATATTCACCGTTTCTAAATGGCAAGCACATTGTATTCACCCTGAAGGCAGACAAAGCAACAGGCTGATTATGCCTGCCCTTACGTCTGAAATTGAAATAGAACTAGCTTTGTTCGATATGGAATAAAAGAGAAGAAATGCATATTTATAATATGCAATTTTATAATAAAAGAAAACGTTGACGACTTTTTAGAATTAGACAATGATTTAGTTGTATGACCCATAGCTATATTATGGACTAGCAAGATCACAATAGCTGTAATAAAGCTCATCATTCTATTGACCTTGTTCCAATTTACAGGTCGGCACAGTATGTCTTCCTCTTCCATTCATTCCTGTTATTCGTCATCTGATCATTCACTCCTTTCAGATTCATATCACTCCTTACACAGTCCATCCATTATAAAGTGAAACTTCTTCGACGTTGAGAGAAATTTTATAACTGTAAAAAAATCGTCACGTTTTTGGGTTACGCGCTATGTTACTTTGAAGTGAAACTTCTTTATCGACGTATGAGAGAAATTTTATAGCTGTAGAAAATGTAAAGAAGTTTCACTTCTTACCTGTGTACTCTGTGACAATTATTTTTTCCTAGGCCTTCCTCTGGCTCTCCATCCATCAACCTTCATATTTAACTAAAGTGAAGTTATCGTTGAAATAATAAATTAATCTATAACAATACCACAATATATATTTACAATATATATTATTTAACAACTACGGTGGAGATCGAATTCTTTTAAAAAAAAATTTAAAGCAAGCAAGTATAAATATATTTTGGATATTATTCACGCCGTATACTATACTTAGGGTAGACTAGACTCACTAGACCCGATAGAAAATCTTCGAAGGTAAAGATATTATTATTGCTATCAGAAAAAAAATGAGGAATCTTATAAATAGAAGGCGAAAATATTTATAATACATAAAACTGCTGGCTGCGGGGGCAACCATAACATGATGAGTGTTAAAAAACTGAAGCATAGAGTTTATTCCTTAAGTATTCCGCGCACAAATGATACGATACCACACACAACAGTTAAACAGTTCAATGAACTTCAAAATGTAATTTTCAGGTAAGTTGTTCATTGTTTCCAGAGATAACATTTTAGGTGCACGAAAATTCATATTTGGATAAATTGGAGAAGTTTGTGAACATTAACTTGCTTACTATCTTTCAATCGTTCACCAACAAACCGCAGATATAGGAGTCGAAGTTGTATGGAGGGTTGCGAAAATTTAATTCGTTTAAAATTAATATTTATCAATAGTTCTAGTTTTTCATGTTTGTAAAATATTTTAATTTATTTAGAAAACACTTTGCTGTAATTCTGCTTCTTTTCTTTTCAAAGCAGGACCACAAACAGAAACTAGATGAAAATTTTATAAAAATGGACAGAACTATGTAAGACCTGCCTACTCCCCAAGCGTAAAATGAAGTTATCATGATAAACAACATTTAAAATGACCTGATTGAAACGCGTCTACAAAGAACTAAAAACAAAACAGACGATACGTATTTGAGATATAACATTTAAACGCTTTACAAATAATTGAAAACCCTGTTATAAACAATAATTCATAATGGTAAAATACAAACTTTAAAAGAAATTTTAAAACATACTATATCAGAGAAAGCTAACCTAATTCACGTGTAAATAAAAATAGAATAAGAAGTGTGTCAACAATTCCAAACCTCGCCTCTAGTTTAGTTTGCAGCTACTTTAAATGGGTTTAGAATTACGTAAATATTACATTTGAATTAATATTATTATAATTTTAAGTCAAGATTATTGCTTATAAAGCTACACCTACAAATTAAAAATTCACGAATGTTGGCTTTATCGATAGAAAGCAATTTCCCAGAAGTATATTTTTTGTACCATGTGTAGTTATAGTCTTAACTGACGTCAAGTTGTATCTCTGATAGGGGAAGTCAGAGAGGATAGTTCGTCAGGCTTTGTGATCCATGCATACTCCTTTCGCTTCCTGCAGATTCATTAATCGCTTCATACATGCACGTCTGGGTATCCGAGTACTATTGACCTTTTAGTTTTTGAGCAATCAGGTCACGTATTCCTTTTAGGTAAATCTCGGCTTACCCTGACTCCTTCTACCCACCCTATACTTTCGAACAATGTATATTTTTCGTCAAACCTTCCTCATTCATTCGGTGGACATATCCAACCTAACAGATCACGTTCATTTCCAGCTTAACGCTGACACTTTCAATGAAACCTGCCATATAGCGTATCGTTTATTTACGTTTTCAATCGGCCAACGCAACGGTCCGCTGCACAATTTTAGAAGTGATCGAATCTCCACAGCATTCAATTTGCTTTCATGCATCTTCTGACATGTAGTTATAGTTGAAAGCAAAATCATTAGGATAAATAAGAATGGCACTGACACTCTAATTTTACACCTTCTACTATCAGATATAACAAACATTTTACGCCTGTCAAGTTTTTGCTCATCTTACACAAAACATCAACAAAATTATACTAAATTCGCACCAGAGAATCGAGGAATCACACTGATAACGTGTTTATTTTTAGAAGACAGACGAAGGCTCGCTTTCAATAATTACAGTGAGCCGGATGAGCCATCAGGCATTCATTCTTTGTTCACAAAAGGGAAGGGAAAGGAGAATTGCTTGGCTTTTGTTTCGTACGTAATTAGTACGGACACAAGGTACCTAGATTGTGTAAGAGGGCAAAGTTATGTATTTTGATCTTTGAACATATTTTTGATACTGTTGAATTAAGGAAAATCTGTATTATAATTACTAGCTGATCCCCGCAGCTTCGATCGTGGCGTACTTCGAACACCGTGGCCCCTCTATTATAAATTTTACAAAAAGTACTGTATAAAAATTGGCCTGATTTGTGTACATTTTTGATTATTTCTCGGCTCTTCTAGGTAGCAGCGTTATGATATATAGCGCCTAGATAAATGGGCAGTACTAGTCCTAGGACTCGGATACCCAGACGTGCATGTATGAAGCCATTAATGAATCTACAGGAAGCGAAAGAAGTATGCATGGATCGCGATGCCTGGCGATCTGTCCTCTCTGACTACCCCGTCAGGGATACAGCGTGAAGATAGTTTTAGATAAATGGGCTATCCAATACAAATTTTTTTTCAATTCGGACTAGTAGTTCCAGAAATTGAATATTTTTTCTAACTAACTAAACTATCTTTACGCTGTATTCTTGACGGGGTAGTCAGAGAGGACAGATCGCCAGGCTTCGCGATCCATGCATACTTCTTTCGCTTCTTCAAGATTCATCAATCGCTTCATACACGCTCGTCTGGGTATCCGAGTACTTTTGACCTTTCCGTTTTTGAGCAATCTGCTCACGTGGTCTTCATATGTAAGTCTCGGCCTACCCGGACTTCTTCTACCCTCTACTTTCGCACAATATATATTCTTCGTCAATCGTCCCTCACTCATTCGTCGGACATGTCCAAACCAACGGAGCACGCCCTTTTCCAGCTTAACGCTGACACTTTCATTCAAACCTGCCATATTGCGTATCACTTCGTTACGTATTCGTATTGAATATTTTTAAGAAAATATAATTGAAATATTGTCCAAACTTCAAACTTGTAGCCCCAGTAGTTTAGGCTTTGCTTGATAAATTTACCGATAAATCAGTCACGATAAGTATTAATAAAGAAGATACCAGAAGTAATTCAAGAAATTGAGAAACTCATTCTAGTAAAATTCCACTAAAGAATTATTAAGAGTTGATATGCTTGATTATATTTTTTTCTTTACTTGATATTTATAATGGAATATTTTCATTAAAATTACAAAGTAAACGAGAGTGAGTAAGTTTTAAAGAATAAGTGTAGATTTGAAATAATTTTAGGAAGTAATTAGTTTGTCACCCTAATTTAATTTGGATAAAGAGCGGGTCAAGTTGGATCTCGTGAATTCTTTTTCACAACGAGTTATGGCATAGTGTGTGGTTATTTTAAACTGGGAGTTGAATGTGCAATTAAAAATAATGTAACGTAATTATATATTTTTTTTTATAATTACAGTTACTTTTGGGTTTGGCAAAAAAAATAAAAAAATTCTTTATTTTGCATAGACCATTTTAACGGCGCTAACAAAATGTCATACACTAAAACTAAAGAAAAATGTAATATGAATATTTAAAGTGACCACCCCGGTTCGGAACGCGGCCCACCTGAGAAGTACCGGCATGAAACTTAGATAGGCGTTTTTTTTGATGGCCTATATACAATTTAATATTATCATTATATATTTTAATACTTTCATCGTATGCTTTATAACCAATCTCACTATGCAGAGTACACAAAATATCTTTACTTACTTACATTTTATTGTTTTCAGCGCATGCATTGTAAAGCCTACTCTTCCATTGTGAATCCTATCTTACACCATAACTTATGTGACCCACTAAGGGATTACAAGCCCTAATATATTCTTAAACCCCTCTAGCTAAGTTAAACAAATGAGTTAGAATTTGGTTGACGAACTGTGTGAGTAGATTGATCAACTTCTCTGCGAGAACCTAATGAGTTTACACAAAATACTGGAGTTTACACTAAACTTTGAGTAAGTTCACAATAGTAAATCCTTTAATGTGACCTGAATTTTAAATAATAGTTAAGTATACATCATTAATATTGGATTGGGTTTAAAACCTTCGCTTAAGAGAGATTTTTGATATTTTTTTGGGGGGCTGATAAAACCACATTCTATTTGCTTCACCTTCTATAGCTTATTCGCCTCTAAAAACTATTAAAATCTCTGAAATACTAAGTCAGCCACCATCAGTGCGTAATACAATGACACATATAAGGCGATGATATTTACACCAAATTATAATCTGCAAAAAAAATTCACTCTTGACCTAGTTTGATCATCAAAATGTACCTAAATTTATCATCATTATAGCAGTTCGATAGCAAATTCATTAAAGTTTAGAAAAAAAACTCAAAAAGAAAATGAATATGTTATTATTTTAATCGTTCGCAGTTAAGCGTATGTTGTCATTTCAAACTAAGTTAATCTACATGATACTTTGCTCGGCACAGCGTCCTAACACCATAATTAACCCCCAAGAGCGTTATATATCACAGCTCATTATTTGAGTACAACGTTATTACCTTTTGTGTTCCTCGATAGGCCGATTTAATCAACAGAATCAGTCACTGTTGAATAACGGATTATGCCAAACAGCGCTCCGAAATAGTTTTTGCAAGATAAAGGACCGAAGCCTTGAGACTATTCAGTTGATCCAAAGCTCTGAATTGTCAATTAGTCTTCTGATAACTAGGCTTTAACAATGGCTTTTAGGAATATATTATACCTACTCTCCCGGAGTATTCCGGGGTAAGATCACTGACCCAAAAGAGTACGACAGTCATTACTAACATAGTGTGTAAGTTGCTGCAAATCACACCATAGAAAATAACTAAGAACAAACGTATTTAATTCTTATAAAAAGGCCAGAGACCAAATACATTTATGTTTTAGAAATACTAAGATAAAGAGAAACACTTTGGTAACTTCTGATTATGCCTAATACACCAATATATAAAATAAATATCCCCTCGGCATCATGCCCTTAATGATTTAAAACGGAGAGCTCTGGTTTCGGCAGATGTGCCCTGTGTTCTTGAGCCACCTGGTCTGTCCAGATCGGATGGCAAGAGACCGAACGGACTCTAGTGCCGTGGAAGAGGGTTAGGTGCTTGGTACAGGATGTGACTTGCGTGAGCACTGTGGCTGCGAGTCATCTGGGCCGAACAGCACTTTCCCTTGCGACTGCGGCCGAGGACACGGCCAGTAAAAAACACAAAATGTACGCGGCCTTGGAGTCACGCTATATTGTGGTCCCACTTGCGTTCGAGACAATGGGCAGTTGGGGCATAGAGGCTAAAACATTGGTGGCGGATATAGGCCGAAAAATAGGGGAAAAAATTGGTAACTCTTGCTCCGGCTTGTACCTGGTGCAAAGGTTAGCTATTGCCATCCAGCGCGGAAATGCGGCCAGTGCTCTGAGCACTTTTGCACCGGATACAATCTGGGGTGGGTTATTTCACTAACAAATCTTTGTTAGTTAGTTAGTTGTGTATGACATGATAAATTAAAATAAATTTAATTTTCTGATATTCTTATGAATATATACATACATACATATTGTCATGCCTTTATCCCCGAAGTGGTAGGCAGAGGCATATTAAACGCCCACATTTCACCGTATGCATTTTTGTCCCACGTAACAGGTAGTGATTGCCGTGTATACTATCAATAAATATTAAATACACATAAAATAATAGTATTAGAGTCAAGTGAGTTTAAGAGAGATTAAAACACTTCAAAAAAAAAAGTTTGAGAGTAAAAAGTTAATAAAATATTTTTTTACATTTATTTTTTTTCCAGGTGTGTTGAAAAATATCTTACGATATACGTGCGTATTGCGTATATTTGTTAATTTCAATCGGCTCAATAACTCGGGTTGAAAACCCGCTTCTTGTATTATAACCACGTTTGGTTCGTTACTTAGGTAAATGATTCCGAGTCCACGAAAGCCGCCAAAAACGATTACCACAATGTAGGGCTATAACTTGTATAACTTCAGTCGCTTACCAGTGCTGTGCACAGACGAAGAAAGAGAGTAGTGCAAAGACTACTGGAAGACCACCCTCTAGAAGATTTTATGCTATTTGCGTTACTGCGACATTGAGTGGTTTGTGTTTGAAGTCCTGACTGCGCTTCGCCGCATGAAGAATCGGAAAGCTGTCGGACCCGATGGAGTCCCCATCGAAGCCTGGAAGGCGATGGGTCCTCGCGGTGTGGGCATCTTAGTAAACCTTTTTAACCGCATACTCCTCAGCGGGCAGATCCCAAACCAATGGAGACTAAGTATTATTACTCCAGTCTTCAAAGGTAAGGGGTCAGTGCAGGAGTGCGGGAGCTACCGCGGTATTAAGGTGATGTCCCACACCATGAAAATCTTCGAGAGGATTATAGACTCTCGGATCCGGCAGGAGTGTACTCTCTCGGAGTGTCAATATGGGTTTCGCCCTGGTCATGGGACCACGGACCCTGTTTTTGCCCTGAGGGTTGTCGCAGAGAAATACAGGTCGAAGAACACGCCTCTGCACTGTTTGTTCCTAGATATGCAGAAGGCCTTCGACTGTGTTCCTCGTGCGATGATCTGGTGGGCACTGCGGTCCAAAGGGGTTCCAGAGGTCTATATTGACACTATCCGGGACATGTACTGTGACTCCGACTCAATGGTTCGGACTGCTGTTGGCGACACGAAACCCTTCCCCATCACCGTCGGGGTACACCAGGGTTCTGTCCTTAGTCCGCTTCTGTTCAGTGTAATATTAGACGAATTGTCGGACAGCATCAGAAACCCGCATGAGCAGCCTCCATGGTTGCTCATGTATGCTGACGATATTGCGCTGGCAGACGCGGACAGGGGCAGATTGGTGCGACGTGTAAAGGCGTGGAAGGAGACGCTTGAGAACGGCGGTCTGAAACTAAATGTGGCGAAGACCGAGTACTTGGCACTAAACTCGACAGATCCCACATCCGTCCGCATAGGCGGTGATTTGGTCGAGCGCACGGACCAGGTTAAATACTTGGGATCTGTTTTTCACACGTCCAGTGACATCGATTGCGATGTCAAGTCACGCATTGCTGCCGCGTGGGCCAAATGGCGGGAGATGACCGGTGTCATTTGTGACCCTAAAATGCCGATCCGGTTGAAGGGACAGGTCTACAAAACCATTATTAGACCTGTCCTTTTACATGGCAGTGAGACGTGGCCGATATTGGAGCGACACAAGCAGGAGCTGCGTGTCACGGAAATGAAGATGCTGCGGTGGATGTGTGGAGTCACGCGGATGGACCGCGTGAGGAACTCTCGCATCCGCGGCAGCCTTCACGTCCGTGACATTGCAGACAAGTTGCAAGAGTGTCGCCTTCGTTGGTATGGTCACGTCTTGCGGCAACCGCCGGGCTACGTAGGTAACAAATGTCTGGCCATGTCAGCCCCGCCGGGTCCCGGTAAGAGGGGAAGACCCAAGAAGTGCTGGCTTGACGTCGTAAGGGATGACATGCGTGCCAATGGTCTCACCACAGGGGATGCCGACGACCGTGCGAAGTGGAGGAGAAAATGTAGGAAAGCGGACCCCGGGCGTCGCGAGACGCAACTGGGACAGACGCTCGGATGATGATGATGATGATGAGTGGTTTGTCTTTGCGTGGTAACAAAATATATACCCTTGTACCATTCTGTTATATCCCCAGTTGTACGATAACGTAACCCCAACCTGAAGATAATGTTTTGAATGGTGTATAAAACCTCAACAATAGCGAGGTGAATAGCACCATTTCGTAACATACCCACTGCTCGTAACATTTTATCTTGACTCAAATGACGACGTGACATGACGCTGAAAAGCTCACACAGTCAGTTGATTCAAACAGAAATACAACACAACCTCATTTTATTAGTTAAACACAAAAATATAATCATATTTGTAGCCAAGTACTAAGAATTTTCCCACTGCATTTTGTTATTTATTTTGTTTTCTTTATTTATACTTTTAAACTTTGAACATTCAGTAAAAAATGTTTTTAATTTGTATTTAAACTGTATAAGGAAACTAAAAGGGTTTTATAATTTTCTAGCGGATGCCCCGCGGTTTTACGACCGTTGTGCCCGTTCCCATAAGAATTCGGGAACATAATTTTCCCTAAGTTACACCTTATAACAACAGCTATCTGCCAGTGATCCTGCCAGGGGTCCCGTTAGAATTGGTACACCTGTTTTAGAGATTATTTGAAAGAAATATACCGACGGACAGACGGAGAAGGTAGGTTTTTTTTGTGTAAGAGCCATAAAAGCTTTTAATTTAAATTACAAACAGATACTTCAATTTTGTTAATATGTATAACTATGTAAATGTTACTTAGAAAGTTTCTGAAAAAAAAAAATTATTAATTTATCTCGTTGAGAGAAATCTTAAGTCTTTGAAAATGCTACAGATTAATGATAAGCTTTCAATAAGATACAAGTTAGAATATGAAAGGATTTATCTAAACAGTGAAAGCCTTTGAATGGTTTGCGTTACGGAGTTGATACTGAGAAAGTACTTGAAATTGATTTCAAAGCCGCCATTTACGAATACACATCGGGACCGTCAGTCTTTTACTGTTTACCATATTTTTATTAACTCGCTTTCTTGTATGTCTTTTTGATTGGAACTTTGTAATTGATTTTAAACTAACTTCAGTAAATATTGATTATAAGTGATTTTAATTAACGTATGAGAACCTTACGGGTTGATTTTGATGGAGAGGAATTCTTGGAAACCTAATTGGGGCATTTGTCAGTCTTGTAATAATACCTACTCCCTTTATTAGTACTATTTTCTGTAAGTATGTTGAAATTTTAATGTAAATATGGTAATGAAATGTAAATTGTTATGAACTCGTATGTATGTATATGTATGTTAAAGGACAAAATATAATAAATTAAAAATAACAAAAAAACTTCCCGAAGAGCTAGATATTTGAAATTTGGGTCACCGCTCATAAGTGGATGACAATGCATGAGAATATGAAAAAGAAACCTATTCAAAAAAAAACATGGTACCTTTTTATGTATAATTAAAAAAAGGTACCATGTTTTTTTTGAATAGGTTTCTTTTGAGCTTGAGTTGTGCTTATTTCTCTTCTTCGTATTTTCAGTTACCATCAAACTCTACTTGGATTACAAGCTTTGTATCATCTTTAATTTAGCGACAGAGCGACAATTAATTAGCTTTTATAGTATCGGTATTATTGGGAACGATTGCCTTATAATTGATCAACACTCTGGTAAGGTAAACTTGACCCCGAATCTATTGAAAGTGTTTCAGTGCACCTTTGTTCTCTGTCACTGTGGCAAGTGAATTCACGTATTGAGGAAGCAGTGAATAAAAGTGTCAGCGTTAAGCTGGAAAAGGGCGTGCTTCGTTCGTTTGGACCCATCCAACGAATGAGTGAGGAACGATTGTCGAAGAATATATATTGTGCGAAAGTAGAGGGTAGAAGGAGTTAGGGTAGGCCGAGACTTACATATAAAGACCGGATTGCTCAAAAACGGAAAAGTCAAAAGTACCTGGTTACCCAGACGTGCATGTATAAAGCGATTGATGAATCTGCAAGAAGCGAAAGAAGTATGCATGGATCGTGAAGTCTGGCGATCTGTCGTCTCTGACGACCCCGTCAGGGATACAGCGTGAAGATAAGAAGCAGTGAATAAATGATTCAACATTCTGGGAAATCAACTTACTGAGAATGCAACTTTATGCGAATTCAACTCAATGTTCCTAAAGGAAATCATGTAGGAATAACATCAAAGTAAAATTTTATTTAACACTCTACGGACACAATACTTCAGCAATCAATATCACAGTGATCATACAAAGTAGAGCTTAATTCAAATAATGAATTCTCTGTCAGCACACCTTAGGATATTAAAAAATCTGTAGAATGACTGTTTTTATGCGAATAAAGGATTTTTTAATGTGTATTAAGGAATTTTAAAATTGTTATTAAGAGTCACCTAAGAAGTACTGTTACACTACCAGTGATTATTTAAATAATACAGAAAATGGGATTGAGTTACTAATGGTCAAGATAGTGTTAATTACGAAATTAAATTGAATTAAATTGTAAATATTTATTGGCAATGGAACAAGAGTGACCGTGAGATTTTTTGGAGAACTCTAATTTACATACTCAACCTATTGCATTGCGAATCTGGCAGTAAATGGAAATATAGAATCATTTCCAATGACGTTCAATAGTGTTACTATGTGAACTAAATAAATTTGGAAATTTTGGTTGGTTTTCTTTTACCACAATAAAATTAATAAATAAATATTGTGGGGCACTTGCACTTGCCCTTGGGGGGACGTGCACTTGGGGCACATGCCCGCCATCTAGCCCAAGGGAAGCTAATATAAGCTTGTGGTATGGGACCTAGAAAACTGATAAACATACTTAAATATTTCTAAATACATACATATATATAGGAAACACCCAAACTCCGCAACACAAATTTTAGGATCACAAAAATATTTCTTCCAACCCGGGAATCGAACGCGGGCCTCAAGCACGGCAGTCGCATACACTACCACCGCGCCACAGAGGCAGTCAAAACTTTTAATCATAGATTTATTACTTTCATTATTTTTGAACTTACCAGTGTATAGAGGGCACTTGCATATGCAGCGTGTTTGACATGCAGCGTTCTACAGCATGAGAGCGATGTATCGTGTTCGTGCGCACTCCACGCTTTCATCTGCACATAAAAAAGGCACAACTGTTATTAAAAATCACGCGAAGCAAATGCAGAATTTAGTGCGATAGCGTACTATGAGGTCTGGTAGAGGATTTGTTGTGGAATAGAGCCTTGCCATAGTGTTCACAACTTAATGATTAAATAATAGATTCTTTAAAAAATGACCTTGAAAATTTTTATAGAGTCATCAAGCTCTGGAAGACTACCACCATCATTTAAGCAATACAATTTTATTACTTTTTTGTCAGTAATTTGAACCCTGTGCCCTCCTTTGCACCCATTCATTCCCTTCGCTTATTAATTTTACAATAACGTTTAATATCCTGATGGACGCCTTCTGTACGAATCGCATTGTAAAATGTAAAGTAAAATTGAAATAATATTGCTTTAAGAGAAGCGCTCATCTTGGATGGGTGAACACTTTGTTGAATTTACATTTGCGAGCGTTTCCGTGCTTCGGAAGGCAAGTTAAGCCGTTAGTCTCGGTTGCCAGTAAAAATTCAGTCGTTAAGCCTGTTGGTTGAAAGCCTTATAGTCGGCTTGAAAAATTTCAACAGCAGGTCGCCACAGCTTGCGCCTGTCCATTTCAACACGACAATGGGCTTACCGCCTATTACGTGGGACAAAAATGCATACGGTGAAAAGTGGGCGTATAGTATGCCTCTGCCTACCCCTTCGGGGATAAAGGCGTGACAATATGTATGTATGTAAGAGATGATGATATCACCTCTGGTATTGCAAACAGTCATTGTTTTCATATTTTACCACCGCAGTGACTCAAAAAAGTCTTACAACAGAAACAAAAAAGGAAAACACGTAAAGATCGTTGAAAATCGTATAGGATAGTTTATTTCTTGATGTGCTGAGTGTCACAGCACGTGACAGTTGTACGTGATTCATGAATTTCGAAGCAAAAACTTCGAGAAATAGCACTAGGGTAGGGCGACGTAAAAGATAAAATCAGTAATAACACATGTATATATTCAGGGTGGCGAATTGGGTGTAAGGGGCCCCAGGGGTGTAAGGGGCCCCACCAAGATCTTCGGGGCCCAAGTCAACCTCCCGTGCCAGTGCGTGCACCTGCTGATTAACGGACGAGGCTCTGGCGCTGGCTTTCCCCTCTGGGGTTGGGAGGTCTGAGGGCGTCGCTCCCATAAAAGCCACCCGCCGAAACAAATAATGAAAAGAAGTAAAAGGAATGCTGCTAGGGATAGGGCGCCGCCGCAAAACGGCGCGCAGGAGCCCCGCCCGACTCCTGTGGCAAGTGGGCTAGGGCTGCCGTGTGTCGGGCCAGCACGGCTAAAGAAGTTAGCCCCAACCCGAATCCGCTTCGCATCTTGGAACATTGGCACGCTGACTGGGCGTGCGGTAGAGTTGGCCGAAGTACTCTCCAGGCGGAGGGTGGACGTGGCGTTCCTGCAGGAGACTCGGTGGAAGGGCAACAGAGCCCGGCCTTTGCAGAAAGGCTACAAGCTGTACTACACGGGTGCGCCTGGTGGGGAGAACGGGGTGGCCGTGGTGCTCTCCGAAGGGCTGCAGAGCGGCATCTTGGAGGTGAAACGCTGTAGCGACCGGCTTATGATCGTGAGGGTGCTTATCGATGGGATTATTACCCACCTGATAAGTGCCTACGCGCCACAGGCCGGTTGTAGCGACGCCGATAAGATGTCGTTTTGGGGCCAACTCGAGGGAGTGCTTCGGAGCATTCCGTTGTCACAGGGAATCGTTTTGGGCGGCGACCTAAACGGTCATGTGGGTGAGAGGTGTGAGGAGTTTGAACGTGTTCATGGTGGTTTTGGATACGGCACCCGCAACACTGAAGGAGAAACTATCCTCAGAACGTGTGCGGCTGCCGATCTGGCCATTGTGAACACGTATTTCAAAAAGAAATCCGAACATCTCATCACCTACAAGAGCGGGAGGCGTACAACTCAGATCGATTTCCTACTCACTAGGCGACACAGCATCGGCAAGGTGGCCAACTGCAAGGTCATACCCGGTGAGAGTCTTACTGCACAACACCGTCTCCTTGTCATGGACCTCTGCGTGAAGCCTAAAGGCAAACGCATCGAGCGGTGCCAGCGCCGCATCAGATGGTGGCTGCTTGATGAAACTAGGTCCCAGGAGTTCGTCTCAGCTGTCGGTGACAAGTGCACCGACACTGAAGGCGAACCAGTTCAAGATTACTGGGACAAAGTTCAGGCGGCCATCCTTGGAGCGGCGAAGGTGGTGCTCGGTGAGTCTAAGGGTGGACGCAAATGTGACAAGGAAACTTGGTGGTGGAACGACGCAGTCCTGAGGGAGACCAGGGAGAAGAAAGCCCTCTTTAAAAAGTGGCAAGCGACCGGATCTTCCGAAGACCGCGACGCGTACAGGGCTGCCAAGCGCGCCACAAAGAGAGCTGTAGCCAGAGCCAGACGAGACCACTTACAACCTTTGTATGATAAGCTGGAATCGTCTGAGGGGCAGAAGCTCATCTATAAGCTGGCGCGCTCCAGGGTCAAAGCGGCACAGGATATATCCAAGTGTCGCTGTGTAAAAGACCCTGAGGGCAACCTGTTAAGCGAAGACCTCGCGGTAAAGGAGAGATGGCGCTCGTACTTCCACGAGCTGCTTAATAAGCAGCATAAAGAGGTGCAGCCTCCGGACCTCCCTCCGAATCAAGGACTAGTGCCACCGGTAACGCCTGGAGAAGTCCTGACTGCGCTTCGCCGCATGAAGAATCGGAAAGCTGTCGGACCCGATGGAGTCCCCATCGAAGCCTGGAAGGCGATGGGTCCTCGCGGTGTGGGCATCTTAGTAAACCTTTTTAACCGCATACTCCTCAGCGGGCAGATCCCAAACCAATGGAGACTAAGTATTATTACTCCAGTCTTCAAAGGTAAGGGGTCAGTGCAGGAGTGCGGGAGCTACCGCGGTATTAAGGTGATGTCCCACACCATGAAGATCTTCGAGAGGATTATAGACTCTCGGATCCGGCAGGAGTGTACTCTCTCGGAGTGTCAATATGGGTTTCGCCCTGGTCATGGGACCACGGACCCTGTTTTTGCCCTGAGGGTTGTCGCAGAGAAATACAGGTCGAAGAACACGCCTCTGCACTGTTTGTTCCTAGATATGCAGAAGGCCTTCGACTGTGTTCCTCGTGCGATGATCTGGTGGGCACTGCGGTCCAAAGGAGTTCCAGAGGTCTATATTGACACTATCCGGGACATGTACTGTGACTCCGACTCAATGGTTCGGACTGCCGTTGGCGACACGAAACCCTTCCCCATCACCGTCGGGGTACACCAGGGTTCTGTCCTTAGTCCGCTTCTGTTCAGTGTAATATTAGACGAATTGTCGGACAGCATCAGAAACCCGCATGAGCAGCCTCCATGGTTGCTCATGTATGCTGACGATATTGCGCTGGCAGACGCGGACAGGGGCAGATTGGTGCGACGTGTAAAGGCGTGGAAGGAGACGCTTGAGAACGGCGGTCTGAAACTAAATGTGGCGAAGACCGAGTACTTGGCACTAAACTCGACAGATCCCACATCCGTCCGCATAGGCGGTGATTTGGTCGAGCGCACGGACCAGGTTAAATACTTGGGATCTGTTTTTCACACGTCCAGTGACATCGATTGCGATGTCAAGTCACGCATTGCTGCCGCGTGGGCCAAATGGCGGGAGATGACCGGTGTCATTTGTGACCCTAAAATGCCGATCCGGTTGAAGGGACAGGTCTACAAAACCATTATTAGACCTGTCCTTTTACATGGCAGTGAGACGTGGCCGATATTGGAGCGACACAAGCAGGAGCTGCGTGTCACGGAAATGAAGATGCTGCGGTGGATGTGTGGAGTCACGCGGATGGACCGCGTGAGGAACTCTCGCATCCGCGGCAGCCTTCACGTCCGTGACATTGCAGACAAGTTGCAAGAGTGTCGCCTTCGTTGGTATGGTCACGTCTTGCGGCAACCGCCGGGCTACGTAGGTAACAAATGTCTGGCCATGTCAGCCCCGCCGGGTCCCGGTAAGAGGGGAAGACCCAAGAAGTGCTGGCTTGACGTCGTAAGGGATGACATGCGTGCCAATGGTCTCACCACAGGGGATGCCGACGACCGTGCGAAGTGGAGGAGAAAATGTAGGAAAGCGGACCCCGGGCGTCGCGAGACGCAACTGGGACAGACGCTCGGATGATGATGATGATATTCAGGGTGGCGAATGTAGCTAGTATATCACCTTCAACAGACAACACCCATTTGTAAGGCGGACGCTGTACTTTTGTCTTTTTCTCCCTCGTATTCTTTTCTCCAGTCTAGTATCATTTTTACGAGCACCGCTACAATGTGCCAGAGTGAATAATGAAAACGCGGCTCCGTGACTATAACCTAAAAGCATCATTACTTATGTACATTGTAGGTAAAGATGAGCTATATTGAGGTGGAACTGACTTCAAATATTTTTGCGGTAGAATTCTAAGAATTTTATTCCCGTGGGTAATATATACACTTGTAATCATCAGAATTTATGTAATTGGAATTAAGTACTATCTCTCTCGTTTACTGAAGTTCGAACGTGGTGTTGGACCTATTGTGTTAAATATACAACCACTGGGAAAGTTTTGTGCTTTGCTTTTGTCACGTTTTTATCGTCTTTCTCGAAGGGGTATGCAGAGGCATTTTATACGCCCACATTTCACAGTAATGTTGTTGTCCAACGTAACAGTGGCGAGCCCATGGATAATTTTGTTTGTTTAATTGTAATTTTTATAATATTCATATGAACCGTTGTAATTGTTCTAAAAATTAGTCTTGAAATCCTAAATCATGCTGTGCTAACACATTTAGAAACAGGTTTTGAACAGAACTGTTATATTGATATATTGCACTATCTTGGTATTTGTACTGTTTTGTGGATATTAAAATAAAATAATAATAAAAATATATTTTCATAACGCGGCTTACGGGTTGTGCCATAAACATCGTTAAGTAACGAAATGTTGTGTGTGTGTTTAGTGTTTCGAGCCTACTACGAGCAAATTCATTTCTATTTGAAGTGAAACTTCTTTAAAAACGTTGAGAGAAATTTTTAAGTCGTAAAAAAATCTTTACGTTTTTCGGTTACCTGTCATGTTGTTTTGAAGTGAAACTTCTTTATCGACGTAGGAGAGAAATTTTATAGCTGTAAAAAATATGTCGTTAAGAAGTTTCACTTCTTACCTGTGTACTCTGGTACACATACATTTTTTATTTATTTAGTGTAGATAAATAATCTATATTTTACTTTCAGTAATTAAGTCTTCGGTAGTATAGTGGTCAGTATTCATCCCCGCACGTCACGCGGGAGACTGGGGCTCGATTCTTCGTCAGAGTCTTTTTTACAATAAAATGAGTATTTCAGTGAGTATTATCTCGACTTGTTATTTACTTATGTTTTTACGATAAATGAATTAATATTATTTTTATTTACGTAAGGAACGAAGGTCCCATATTTTTTTAATTTACTTACCCAGCAAACTTCATCAAATCCACAGAAACGCTCGCAAATGTAAATTCCACAAAGTGGTCACCCATCCAAGTACCACCTTTAGCGAATGTTGCATAACGCAGTGATCGTTTAGAACACTGAGTCAGCGGGGCCACGAGTTGTTATAGTAGTTATCAAAAATAATATAAATTAAATTTAAGGCAAAATAAGTTTAGTCGAATTTTCTCACATTACTCCAAAAGAACTACTCGTACGTAAGTTTATTATTGTTAACCATACTTACGTTTTAAAAGATCATTCATGGAATTTCTTGCCAGATTAGTTTTAATTAAGGGTATGAGGCTGTCCTTAAAACTGATAACTAGAATCGCTCTTATTTTTATTTGATCTTGATTTTTGATTTATTTATTTTCTATAAATTCATTACGATAGCATTCCCAAGGAGGGTTGGTGTCAGGCTGGCGGCCGACCATAAAAACCAAGCCAAAACATTTTGCAGTATGGAATTTATACATACCCCAATTTACTTACAAGTAAATTGGGACAAGGGCAAGAGGATGATGATGAAATTTTTTACTATATAATTTGTTCAAACATAATTTTAATAAGACTAATATTATTATTGCTGGTTAGAAAAGAGTGCCAGGGTCTTCCTCAGGCTCTGCCTATTTATTGCTTTGTGAATCTGGCAGTAAATATAAATATAGAAGCAATTATCTTGACATTCATAAGTTTTACTTTGTGACCTACGTGAATAAAGATTTTTAATTTCATTTCACTTATTTTGCTGCTTACAGAATCATTAATAGTTTTATGCTTCTTTATCATTGTGTATTCCCATAATTAAAAAAACTTAACTACATTTGAAGCCACTTTTATTTAACTGCTAGGAGCAGCTAGCGTTTTTAGGTGATTTTCAGCATTGTTGGCAAAATGATTTCATACAAGCACATATTTATAGAGTTCTGTACCTCATAAGAAAAACACGCATCCCTTATAGAACAAAATCTAGTAAATAAAGTATTTATCATACGTGTGGTAAAGTCAAACAAAGCAGAAGAGTGAGAAAGCTCGATTTGGAATAGCAAATCGAGCTTTCTTACTCTTTTGATTTGTTTGACTTTAACACACGTGCTTATGGAATTCGTTGCCACACTCTGTGCCTGATAGTACCTCGTTGGGCTTATTTAAGGATAGAGTTAAGAAACTGTACCTATCTTCTATTATATAAGGGTTCAGATATTCTCTCAAAGGTTTGCTGCGAGAAAAGTCTTGGTTAAGCTAGAGTTTGAAAATCATTGTTTTTATAATGTATTATCAACGTACCTTATTTCTTCGTGCAATAAAGAATTAAATTAAAATTAGACTTCTATTTAAAATTCAGAGACACAACATACCTATAAATAATTCAAAGACAAGCCAAACATAAAAGAGGATGACAGAAAATTGAAATGGCAGCGACAAGCAATCAATTCTACCCTCCATCACGGTTATTTCCATTTGTCGCACTCAACGACACCTGAGATTTCGGATTTGGTTATCATTTGCATAGAAATTATTTACTTTTTGGGATTGAAGTATCCCTATATATTATAAAATAACGTCGCTTCTGTCTGTTGATGATAAAAACTAATCCTGAGATTCGTTTTACAGCTTTTTCAATTTTAACAACTAGTTAAAATTGTAATTTTTTTTTTGTTTTGGGTAGTCCATTTGTCGAGAAAAGCTATATATCATCACGCTACTACCCCAGAAAGCAGAGCAGTAATCATAAATGTCAACACAATAGGCAAATTTTCTTACATCACAGAAAAATTTATAAGCGACGGGTATAAATCAGTGCGACTGGAGTTCAAAGCTTGTCACGGGCGAAACTGCAAGGGTCAGCTAGTATGAGGATAATTGTTTAAGCTGTCGGAAAAAATTAAGCTCATTGACGGACTTTCATCGAAAACGCTGCTTAAACCCAGAGAGATATAAACAAAACACTGTACTTACAATAAAATGGTTTATGTTTAAATAGATTAAATGAAAAGTCTGCAATGGCATGTGTATCTTTAAAGATAGCTTCGAAAAACAGTTACGAGAAAAAACTTCACCACGCGGTCGAATCTGCTAATTTCACAAAATATATTCCCTTATTTAGAACATCAATTATAATACCTAAATGTTAGTACAAAGCGAATTTGGTTGATTTGTTTAACGTACCACACATACCTACATTTTGTGTCTCATGAACTGAATTATCTCAAGAATATTATTCTTATAACAGAAATTATCTCAAGAACTGCATGTATGCGTTTACATACTCGGTCTTATCTAGTTCTCTCTTATCGCTGGCCTGCTCGAAAAGATTATTTTAGAAATAAGCAGTGCTATATTGTTGCTGACTATGTCTCCTTGTAATACATTTGTGTGTACATAAACAGTTTAAAAAAATAGATGAAATACTTTGAAACTGCAAGATACCCCTGTGTTTTCTAGCCATCTGGCCTTTTACATTCCGATAGCAAAAGATAAAATGATCTGACCCTGGTGCCGTGGAGAAATGTCAGATGGCAGGCTACTAACCACCTGAGTCGTACCGTACACTCACCGGCGGCTGCAATAAAGGATGTGTCAATATGAAGTGCCTAAAGTACCCAATTATAGAGCCACGCTATTTCATGGTCCCGGTAGCTGTGAATACGATGGGCTGTTTGAAAAGTAAGCCTTAAAGCCCTCATTTTAGAGATAGAGACAAATGACTCCTACTCTGCCTTAAGTGCAAAGGATAGCCACTGCAATTCGGCTTGACAACGTTTCTGCATCGGGTACTTTACCCAAGATGTAAGGGGCCCCACCACGATCTCTGGGGTCCAAGCAATCTCACCTACTAGTGGTGCACCTGCTGACTAATAGACGAGGCAATGACGCAGGCACTCTTACAGGGTTGAGTCGAACAAACAATGCCAAAAAATAAAAGCCAAATTATAGCTATTCGTAGCCGTTAAATAACAGTGAACCCCAGGCTCTAACTCCAGGTAAGGTTTGGAAGCAACTGGAAAAACCCTTAAGATGCAGAAGAAGACAGTTAAGAGTGGGTTATTTCATTAAGAGGAAATTGAGGACTTTAAATTTATTTTTCCCTAAAAAATTTGGAAATTCACAATTAAACATCCCTATTCCACTTAAAAGCCGAACCTAATATTAATTTTCACTGAACTTAGTTTACGAATTCTCCCACAAACAGTAAGTTTTTAGACACCTAAGCTATTTCTTTTTTTTATTTATTTATTTATTCATGTACACACTAAGAATACAACAAATACAAAATGAGGAGTCATAGGTACAATGGTACTGCTTATTTCTATGAGAAATATCTGCTAGCAGACCGGCGAGAGGAGAACGTGAATAAGTAGGGAAAGAATAAGTAAAAGTGTGTAAGTAAAAAAAGGCAGATAAAAACTATATAAACACGCATACAAAATAGTTCAGAACAACTATATATACTAGCTATATATATAAACATATGTAAATACATAAATATATTAAAATATAAATAAATGCGATATAAATACACATATAAATAATTCGGTAGTAGAAATCAGTTTTATGATTAGGGAACTTAAGATTTGAGCGTAAGATTGAGCTGCAAGGAGCGTCAGGAGAGCGAACAAAGTAGAACCGCTCCTTTAGATAAGAAGGAGAAGATGGATTATAAAGAATATTGAAAAGAAGGCTGAGAATTCGAGTGTTCCGGCAAAGGCGGATTGGGAGCGACTTGAGTTCTTTGCGAAAATGGGAAACATGATCATATTTTCTAAGATTAAATATAAAACGTATACATAAATTTTGCAACCTCTCAAGTTTTCTAAAAGCTCCTCAGTCCCAACTCCTTTGTTAGCTAAATTTTGAAATTGAATGCCCTGATTCGAGGTAAAATGCTATATTAAATAGAAGCAATTGTGACATAGAGAAAGGAAATAGATACAAGGATAGGGTACGAGAATAAATGTTTACGCGTCTCGGTTAGAGGGCCCTAAACTTTTGTTTACTTAAGTACTTTAGTTAATCCTTTTATTTGAGGATTGGTCACGTTTAATCCAATATTGGGTAGCCTGAATATTAAATTTCACTACTTATATAAACGCTACTTAGGTTTGCTGACGTGCTGTCATTTGTTCTCATTTCTAAAAACCAAGTGCTTATCAAGCCACGCCCTATAACCATACAATATAATCCAATTATAAAATTTTCTCATTTCTTACAGTACATCTCACTAAATCGAATAAGTTTCTTTAAGTTTCATGACATGTTCCCATGCCTTTTAGTAACTGTATACAGGGCGTCCCACGGATATGCCACATGGAAGGAAAGTACCTTGAATATTATAGATGGAACATTTTACTTAAAGAAGACATTATTTTAATTTAAAGAAGAATTTAAATTGCATTCATAAAAATTGTAATAATTACATTGTTGAACTGGGAATCGAACCCGTTACTTAAGAAAAACAATCACTCTTTAGCTTTATCATACCGATCGAAAGGCTTATCATAGGGATTATTTTTTGCTAAATAACATGGTGTCAAAAATAAAAGGACGACACTCTTTTAATTATTTGGCTCCCTTTTGATCTTGTTGTGGTGGATATTTAGAATAATACAACTAAGTTCTGCTTGTCGCTCATGGACACTATCATACTGGTTCTTGTAAACTATATTCTTAAGATTCATTTATCTATCACGCCTTATCCCCGAAGGTATAGGCAGAGGCATATTAAACGCCCATATTTCATCGTATGCATTTTTGTTCCACGTAACAGGTGGTGAGCCCATTGCCATGTTGAAATGGACAGGCGGAGGCTGTGACGACCTGCTGTTGAAATTTTTTAAGGCCTTCAATTTGGCTTAACGACTGCTATTTTATTGGCAACCGGGTCCAACGGCTTAACGTGCCTTCCGAAGCACGGAACTAGGGTCGGTCTAAAGGGCCGAATAAATTTAATAAAATGTCTATTTTAGATGTAAAATTTGGAAGAAATTTTAAACCCGTTGCCTTTTTAGTGAGGTAGTAACTAAAAGGCTAAAAGGTCTTATTTAGACACTAATTAGCACGACCAATTAAAGTCCTGGTAGTCTCGGACTAAAGTATTTCTTAAAACCATTCCGTATTCAAATGCCCTAGGTAAAGGACTCAGTTTTTTTACGGAAGCCCTTTCGATCGCATAATCTTTTACAGTATAATGTAGTTTGGCATAACGGTTTCAGCATAAAGATTTCTCGCATAAATTATGATAAGCAGAGTGTTATAAACGCAGAATGGTTCTATTAGCATAACTTTAACTTACTATAATTTATTTATTTTAATTTTAATCCGCATACATGTAAAGGGTATAATTGTTATACGCCTAAAGATAGATAATTTGTCATAACCGTTTAAGTCATAAATGAATAATAAATTTGACTAAGAATATTTAAGAAATGTTTTATCACAATTGTAAATAATCATCTCACTCATAGCCAAGTTTGTAAGCTGTAACATATACGTATTTTTGTTAGTCTTGAGCAAAGTCGAAAAAGGAGGAGGAGTGTTAGGTTACTTGCGACCACAACGAGCGAGCGAGCGAAGCGAACGTGCCATGGCCGGAACGTCATGCGAACGTTACGCGGCCGGAACGTTATGCAAAACGAAGAGTATGGCAAAACACGTTATGCAATTTTAAGCTTTGCTCTTATTTTTATGCAACCCAATACGGACGCGTTTTTTACAATCCCTCACCAACAGTTGAATGAAAAACGCATACCATTTTTGCTGAATTTCTCTCGTATGACCAGATAATATTATTTAGAATATACTGATCATCTAGAATGAGCCTGTCGATTTCATGGCAGAAAATAAATCATCAGAAAAGAAGCATCACCGGGCAGTATTTTTTTTTACTAATTCCTAAATTACTTTAATGTAACTTTTGAATTTGTATTTTTTTAGTATTTTGCTTTTCTAAGTTCTGATTACTTCTTCACACTGAACTTCTAGACATTGACTCAAAGTATAATCAAAATGTCGAGTTCATCGTCAGTGGTTATCATTTGGGGCCGCGGCGCATTATTGTGTCGGTTGAATGTACAACCATTATTGTTGAGTGTCGTCACCATTATTGTTCGTCTGACCAGATAATATTATTTAGAAAATACTGATCCTCTAGGATGAGCCTCTCGATTTCACGAAAGAAATTAAACGTTTCATTATTTTCGTTAATGTGGTCAGTGGGACTAGAAGTTTTCACAGGCTTCAGTACAACTATCTACCCTTTTTAAAAGACGAAAGAAACGGAGGAGATTTACAAGTTAACGCGTATATTTTTTAAATGAATAATCACGCATAACTTTTTACACAGTAGTCCGATTTTGATAATATTTTTATTATTGGAAAGAGGATTTAGCTCATAGCTATAATTTATTCTATTATTATATACATTACAGTTGCAGAAGGCAGGTGGACGGGAAAAAATAACCATTCATAATTTTATTATCATACAAATTACGAGTTTCTATGGTGAGCTAGACTGCGGACAGCCTGTTAAACTGAAGGACTAGTAAAACTCTAAGGGTTGCTTGTTTATTATGGAACCCTAATTTATTTCTTCTTTTGTAACTAGTTATGAAACGAGAAAAAAATCCACTTTCGTAGCTGGTTACGAAAGTTCAGCTACGAAAGTAGATTAAAGGTAAAATATTAACCAAGCGCTAGATTTGTTGGGTTAATTATCAGCATTGAAATTTTACCTGTTATAAAATAAATAAATAAAATGAAACCAAATCGTTATGAAGTCAATTTTTTATCGGAAAAATTAAAATGAAATCAAATAAATAAATTCAATTCAAACTTTTCCATTATAAAATACATAAACATTATTAATGAGGGATAGTCATACACAAGAAGGGCGACGTTTGAAAGCTTTTGAAGTTAGAATCCTATAATATAGGATTCTAACTTTAAAAGCTTCCATACACAGAATAAATTATCATGTGTTTCAAAGAACGTACCTGTCAGGTATACTAACTGCTGATTTTTGACGAAATAACAGTCTATGTAGACATTACGTCACGTTATTTGCTAATATTTTGTATCAATTTCATAATTTTAGCATTTCAGAATTATGGGCTCAAAATTATATAAAAAAATTCATGGTAGCTTATTTGTTATAAACATATTAAATAGGTATGCTAACCTCTTAAAAATTACCCTTGAAGTTTACTCAGCGAAGTGTTGTCAGTTTACTTTCTTACAAGTAGATACTACAGGTCTTTATTTCTATCTGAGATATTTACATAGTCTATTAGCATATTTATTCATTTGAATAACAAACGCTTAGCAATATGTACTGTCATTTGTAGATAAGATAGATCTATCTTCTAATCTTGTTTATTCCCGACAGGATATTTTATTTAAACTATAACAAAGGAAATAAGTTACATCATCTTGCTGCACCTGCATACTGTGAAGTGTATGATTTTTTAAGATCGTTTAGTTTTATGGGAGTTGGTGACCTGAATTGCACTCCGAACCACGAAACAGTCCATAAAATTTGCATTCGAGAAGATTTTTATACAAGTACAGACGCAGAAATGACTTTGCTCTAAACATTTGTACGATAAAGTTGCTACTACTAACTTATTTGACTTAAAACTATATCATATAAGTCGGCTAGGAGCCTGGGGCTATTCTCCCGAGGCCAAGCACCCATAAGGATATCCACACGTACAAAAAAAAACGTTGCGACAACTTACACAACGCCATCTGATTCCAAATTAAGCAGAGCTTGTACTATGGTAACCAAATCACTGAAAAACATACCTACTTATATATTTCTTAATACATATCTATGTTACCATATTTATTATAGATAAATAACACCCAGACACACCCAAGTATAATATGATTGGTTATAGTATTTTAAAACTGTTTTGATGAAAAAGGGACTTGATTTATTAATCTTTTAATTATAAGTATTGATTTCTATTTCATTATGGTAGCAAAGTCGTTATTGTTACAAATGTTTTTAAATCTGTTTAATCACCCACGCTTAACATCTTAGTTTGATATAACATAACTTTTTAAAAAAAAATGAGACACCTTTATATGTGCAAATACGGTATTAAAAATAATACAGTCTATTATAATGCTCAGAATAAAATCACAACAAAATCACTACCAAACAGACAACCCTTTTCTAGATCCTATTTGTTTTACTGAATATTGCCGCATCGAATTTGAGCTTGAATTTGATGTTAAGTAATTAATGGAATTCGCCAATATCCCGTACGTTTTTCACCTATCTTTTTTTGTTTAACAAGCTCCTCTCTAGAGCTATAAATATTTATTGCGGCTGTTAGTTTCATCAATGTTAGTAACGCTATAGATAAGAGATTAGGATTTATCAATGTCCGCTCTGTACAAAGGTTAAAATCGAAATAAGTATATATTTGTCTTTTTTATGTTCAGAAATATATTCTACTGAAAAGGCGAAAGTTCGTAAGTGATGTGTGTGTGTATTTCTGTCTGTTACTTATTAACGCTTAAATGCACCAATTTGTATAAAATTTGCAGAGGCAGCTGACGAACGGACCGACCTACTTTAGCAGTTTGTGGGACTTTTATTGAAAAATTGCAACTCATTGATTACTTTTTACCCCGCAGATATCCTGTGGTACTTTAATATTTTCCCTATTTTTATTTGAATTGGGCGGCACTACAAACGTTTTGATTGTGGAATGAGCTCCCTGCCTGGATTTTCCCGAACGTCTACAGTATGAGGTTCTTCAAAAGGGGTCTTAAAAGGTTTTTAAAGGGTCGGCAGCGCGAGTGCTTCACCTCTGTTATTGCAAACGTCCATAACTACGATGACCACTTTCCATCAGGTGGGCCGTATGCTTGTCTACCACCTTAGTGTTAGAAATAAAACTACAAAAAAGTTGTAGCGAGCTTCGATGGTTATTAATATAAACTACGGTTTGTTTTGGTCAACCACTTAAAGAGTTCAGTAACCCCGGACCCTAAACGATCTTACAGGCTACTGGTGCACCTGTTGACTAACGAATGAAGCAACAATGTAGTATCCTTGCGAGGTTCGCTGGTCAGATGGCGATTGCTCCCAACAATGCTAAACAAAAGTCAAGCGATATGACCCCTATTCCATAACCAGGTACAGTTTAAAAGCAACTGGGAATACACTTTAAATGAAGAAAAAGACGATTAGTTAACCACAACAGTTATAACTGCGCTATTTCATCAATCGGTGTAATCTGTACTAATATTATAAAGCTGAAGAGTTTGTTTCTTTGTTAGATTGAACGCGCATATTTCTGGAATTACTGGTCGGATTTGAAAACATATATTTTTTGTAGGATAGCCCATTTATCGAGGAAGGTTATAGGCTATATATCATTACGCTACTTCATTGGAGAGCGGAGTAGTAATCATAAATGACGACAAATTGGGCAATTTTATATACATTTTTGTAGAATTCATAAGCGACGGGATTATATAGGTGCGGCGGGAGTTCGAAGTATATCAAGGGCGAAGACGTGGGAGTCACCTAGTATGTTATATATTTTTCATCAAGTGCACCACTTTTAGATAAAGATTGACTTGGACCACCTAAGCACAGATAGGAGCCGGTACTGAAAGCCCTTAATGATGATTAAAACTATCATCTATACTAACAAATAGTATAAAGAGAAAAGATTAGTAAGTTTGTTTGTAATAAATACGTTCAAAAACTTATGAGCGGTTTTATAATTTTTTTCACTATTTGATTGTTACATTCTTCGTGGGTCATCATCATCATCCGAGATGGGCCGCTTTCCTACATTTACGTCAAGATTATTGCTTCTTCATTTACTGCAAGATTCGTAAAGCAATAGGTAGAGTCTGAGGAAGAACCTGGCAATAAAATTTGTGGCCACTCTTTTTTAATCGCCAGCAATTGCTTTGATAATTAGTTTTCGTTTACATAATTAAAATCATAATTTTAATTTTTGTTTTAAATAGTATTTTGTCTTTTAAATTATATCTATTAAGTTTCTTTATTATTATTTTTCTATTTGTATATTTATGTGCGTTGACTTTGAGCGACGAACTAACTATAAACGATTTCACGCACGTCGTTTATTTTGGGATAAGCTGCGTAGTTTTGGAGGTTGTTTATTTAGGAGTTGTTTTGTCGTTTTGAGTATGTTTGTTTGTTTGATTATTTGCTTTTCCTTCTTTTACAAAGTAAGGAACTAATGAAGTGAGATAATTTTCAACAAGGAAAATGTTATTTCATTCCAAAAAAAACATTTTATTCACTCGCTTTATTTCTTTTATGGCGTGGAAATCTCGAACCGATATACACGGTCCCGAACTATCTGTTTAGCGCCGAGTTCCCAGCGTAACCTCTCTAGGATATTTATTCCTCCGTCATAATGCTGATCCATATTAATATGATAAATGCGAAAATGTGAAAAAAACTAAACTAACTAACTATCTTCACGCTGTATCCCTGACGGGGTAGTCAGAGACGACAGATCGCCAGGCTTCGCGATCCATGCATACTTCTTTCGCTTCTCCGAGATTCATCAATCGCTTCATACACTCACGTCTGGGTATCCGAGTACTGAAAATGTGCCTTTTTGTTAATCCCTCTTCCACATCGTAATCTATCAATGAATTAATATGACAATTGTAGGTCTTGGAAAATTTGTAGGGAAACCAAAATTTAGATGGACGCTGTCATAATTTATACGTAAATGATATACCTATGATTGATGTACTATTCGGCTAAGAATGGCATGGATTTGGAATGCATGGAATTGGCATGGAAATGTCCTGGCTGGAGGCAGATCATTATGCTGCTCTATTTCTTACGGAACATGGTAACTTTATCGGCAAATTACATTCGTTTAAGCTGGTTGAATCACCGTTCTGTCAGTGTTCAAAAACTGATGCCAAATATGATTAAACCGCTCAACACATACTTTGGGAGTGTACAATTTAGCGAAACGAGCGATATAATATGCGTCTTCAAATTATCTTCCTCAAATTATCTTCTGATTACTTTCGTTGCAGGTTCCGAGACATGCTTACTTCTCTTGGAACTTCACTGAGGTCGAAGGTCAGTATAACTTTTGTGGTATTGGTCATTGCTGTAGATCCTGATTTACAGGAGTTATAGTAATGGGAAGCGGGTGGGATTAGTCCTAATAAAAAAAATAGAATAGAATACTCTTTATTGTACACCATAAACTTAAAAGTAAAGTACAATATTACAATGATATTATATTAAGTACTACAAATTACAGGGTACAATCGGCGGTCTTATCGCGATTTCTTCCAGACAACCTAATATGGATAAGGATCAATGAATTTATGTCCATAGGTAGTCCATTGGTGCACAGAATTTGCAACAGAATTTATTACAGACAAACGTCTCATACTGCTAAGTCAGTAAAGTAGGAAGTGTTAGCGGAGCTACATTGATAAATAGTAATTGGTAACCAATTTCTTGAAGTTGCTAAGAGACTGTGCACGTCGTATAGTTACAGGCAAAGCATTCCATAAGCGAAAAGACTGTATTGTAAAAGATTTATCCAAAAATCTTGTGGAATGCATTGGCATTTTAAGGCGCAAGTTCTCCGATGACCTCAGGAATCTCGAATGCGTATCACCTAAGAACTCGAAACGTTCTTTAAGATAGGCGATCGGGAGTACAGGGATTAAACAAGATATTAAATAAAAGAAATAGGATATGCGCATTACGGCGAAATCTAATGGGAAGCCACTTGAGTTTCGTGCGAAATTCAGAGATATGATCATATTTGCGCAAACCAAATATGAATCCAATGCAGAAATTTTGGAGACGCTCAAGCTTATTAAGTTGTTCCTCGGTGGTTGCGCCGGTATATGATAAAAGAGTAGCCGCGTTATTTTTTCTATGTTGCATCGCTGATCTGCATTTGTTTTTAATTAATTAGTTGTCGACACTCCCCCCGCTCCCCTTTATTCCATTTCTCTTTCGCACCTACCTTGTCTCGCATAAAAGGAGAGCGAGACAGCTGTATTACGCGCGAATCAAAACGCCGCTCACGGATTCACGGATTGAGGGCTGTCCTACAATAATCGCGCGCGCGGCCGCATCGAACCCACTATCGCAATAATTGTATTTTGACAGGAATTCAAGTCCAGAGACGCCCCTGGCAGCCTCCACCTCAGCATCTCGCAGCAAGCAGCAAGGTAGGGGTACACTACCTTGCTGCTTGCTGTTTTTCCATTTCTTTTTCCGTCGACAATCGCGTGTAAATTTCATTTTTTGTCTTTCCCCGCAAATACAGTCCACTTTGAATTTATCTATCTCGCCCGCTCAACTACTCGGTGAGATCTAGATAGCTGGCATCGGCGTAGTCGAGGTTGGCAATAGTAGAGACTGAGCCAGTTCAGTTTTAATGGCAATTGGCAAAAAGTTACGTAATCTCCTAAGGGCACCACCGGAAGCGAAAATCTTACAACTAACCTCTCTGAGCTGCAGATCCCAAGACATCGTTTTATCAAAGTACACACCCAAGTTCTATACTTGGTCACTGAAAGGAAGTTTTGTGCAGTCAATTTTCGGAATAAGCCCGGGGCTACCTACAATAATAACCTGACTCTTTGATGGATTCACTGTCAGTCCATACTTAATGCTCCAGTCAGCTATGTGTGTCAGGTCTCTATTTATTTAATTAATAGCGTCAGAAAGCTGGGCAAGTGGAGTATGTGTGTAAATTTGAAAATCATCTGCATAAAGGTGGTAGGATGAAAGAAGTTTAGAGGAGGTTAATAAATACTGCGAACAGTAAAGGAGATAAAACGATACTCCAAGACGACATAGTATCCTCTATTCGAATACGTTGTCGGCGGCCAGACAGGTAACTGCGAAACCAAGTTATCACTGTTGGAGATATATTAAGAGAGCGGAGGATGGCCAGCAATACATCGAAATCCACGGTATTAAAAGCATTGCTGAAATCCAGCAGAGAAAGCACCGTAAGTTTCCCATTCTCCATACCCATTCTTATATCATCTGTGACATTGATAAGGGCTGTCGTAGTACTGTGCCCAGGGCGGAAGCCTGATTGGTAACTGTTTAGGAGATTATATTTAATAAAAAAGGAGCTAATTTGTTTATGAACTTGACGCTCTTAATATAATATATAACTTTAGAAAAGAATGGGAGTTAGGATTTTTAGGTAAGGGAATAATTTGGGCGTCTTTCCAGGACGACGGGTAGACACCATTGGATAGGGAAAAATCTAAAATATGACACAAGATTGGGAGGATCTCGTCTAATATGGGAATTCCCATGTTGCGGCTCAAAAAATCAGTTCCAACTGCGTTGGATGTGATTGACAGTATACTGTTCTTAATATCACAAGCAGTGACTTCATTAAAGATAAATGGGACATAATCAGGAGTTGGATGCGATGATAGATAATCTAGAGTAATAGCTTTAGTTGTCCTATTTAAGTTAGACGAGGCTGTGAAATAATGATTTAACAAATCAAGATTGATGTTCTTGGAAATAGCTTCTGGTCGTGCTTTTCCAACCCCTAGTGATTTCAAAATGTTTCAAACCTTAGATTGATAACCGTTTTGAACGGACTTATGAATGTGTTGGCGTTGTGCTTTCCTACACACCTTATTGCAGTGATTAGGAATATGTACGAGTATATACTTGTCCAGATTTTCTTGCGTAGCCCAGCGTTTATATCTAGTTTTTGCTGCTGCTTTTTTTGCAATTAAGGCTTGAGTAAGCCAAGGTGATGGTAAATGTTTTAACTTTATTTCCCGGATAGGAGCATACTTATCATATAAATTCATTACTTGATCCGTGAACAAGTTAACTTTTGTATCAACCGTTTCAGCAACCATTAATGGTGTCCAATCGATACCCTTGGCATCTTTGATTAGTTTAACATGGTCCATGCCACCGAAATTACGCTGGCGAAGAATTTTAGGCTTTGCTTTGGTAAGGAGTATTTTGTAGGATAGAAAAAAGAGATCATGATAGGAAAACATGTCAGCTGGATACTGCCCATGATTAATGACATGATTTGAGGAGGACACAATTATGAGGTCAAGAAGTGAAGGAGTACAATTAGGAATGTGGTGAGTGGTTGACAGGGGAAGAACGGACAGGTTGCAAGAGCCTAAGAGATTTTGAAGTGCAGAAGAGCGTGAGTCATTTTTGAGAAGACATGTATTAAAATCTTCCATGATTATAGTATGACTGTAGGAAGTTACATGATTTTCTAAAAAAGTTCCAAACGAAGAAAAGTAATTGACACTTGAGAGATGAGAGTAAAAAACACCTACCAGGATCTTTACATGATTCAGTATCACTTCAATGAATATTTGTTCACCAGCATTAAGTGGCGGTGACATATCAATAATTTTAAAAGGAATGTGTTCTCTGAGATAAATAGCCACACCACGACCTTCTGCCCAAACACTCATTGCGTATCAGTCGAAATCCCGGTAGTGCTACAGATTTAGAGGAAAAAGAAGGTTTCAGATAAGATTCAGAGACTAGGATAGCATGTAGATTCCCACAGTGAAACGTAGCCAGTATATCAGAGATGTGAGCGGGAATGCTCTGTGCATTGATGTGACCAACATTAAAGCTCCTCAAAACTGGGCCTGCAGTGAATCGGCAAGTGACGGCACACTAACAAAGCTGTCATTACTGGAAGCAGAGACGAAACTTTCAGAATCGGAATCGGAGTCTAAATCAATGTTTAGCACATCAATATCATACATAGCAATAAAGATATATGTTTTGTATATGTATATTGAAAGTAATTTATAAATAATATATATAACTATGAATAAAATAAATAAATAAATACTTATTATATAAATTTATGCAAATATTTTATGCACAAACAGTCAAATTATGATGTCCACTCGCCAGTTGAGTACTTTATTACAATTTAAAATTACACGATAACAGCTTACTTAACAACAACAATCACAATGTTAGTGTTACTTACCATACAAGAGCAACACAAAAAACATAAATAAATAATATGTGTGAAAGAACAACCAACCAAAATCATCACACAAGTCACGACACGACACGACACATTAGACCACAGTAAGCTTTTTCTTTTGGTTTGTTGTGAAAGCAGCTTGCGATAGTAATCGAGACAAAATGACAGCTTGCTGCAGCTGTCATATATATACGCATATATATACTCAATCATTACATTTAGTATACTTATAAAAATACAAAAATATCAATTTTCTTTTTGGTATTTAGGTAAGAGAGTTCTAATAAATTATATATTGTCACTGGTAGCGAATTCCACAAGTGAACCGCTTGGACAGTGAAAGAATTGTCCATAAAGTTAGTGGAGTGGCCAGGCATTTTCAACCTCAAATTCTCCGATGATCGCAAAGTTCTAGTGTGGGAGACATTGAAGAAATTGAAGCGTTTTTTTAGGTGAATCGGAGTGAAAGGTTTAAAAAGAATACTATACAATAAGGAGAGGATATGAGCATTCCGGCGAAGGCGGATAGGTAACCACTTGAGTCTTTTGCGATACTCAGAAATATGATCATATATGCGTAATCCAAATATGAATCTAATGCAATAATTTTGAAGTCTCTCAAGTTTATTAAGTTGGTCTTCAGTGAGATCTAGATAGCTGGCATCAGCATAATCAAGGATAGGAAAAAGAAGTGATTGAACTAGCGCAATTTTAGTTGAAATTGGTAGAAAATTTCTCAGTCTGCGCAAGGATCCTGAAGCGGCAAATATTTTGCGTCTAAGCTCCTGCAATTGAGGACCCCAACATAAACAAGAATCTATATAAACTCCTAGATTTTTGACGGAGTTACTGTTACATTACATATAAGTTTAGGACTCAGTGTCCAGTCGATTCTCGAAATCATTTTAGGGCTGCCAACTATTATAGCCTGAGTCTTGATCGGATTAACTTTGACTCCGTGAGATTCACTCTATCTGCAAATTTTGTCCAAGTCCGTATTGACATTGCCAATAGCTATGTTCAAGTTATCCAATGAAGCTTGGGAATAAATTTGTAGATCATCAGCATATAAGTGGTAGGAAGAAGATAAGTTCTTTGTAATAGAGTTTATAAAAACTGTGAAAAGTAAAGGTGACAAAACGCCGCCCTGTGGCACCCTAGCTGACGTATTACACCAAGACGAAAAGACATCTTCGACATTAATACGCTGCCGGCGGCCGAACAGGTAACTACGAACCCAATCTATCACCGTTGAAGATATGTTGATTGAGCACAATGTACCAAGCAAGATATCAAAGTCTACCGTATTAAAGGCATTACTAAAATCAAGGAGCGCCAAAACTGTTAACATGCCGTTCTCCATACCCGCTCTTATATCCTCAGTAATATGAAGTAAGGTTTTTGTGGTACTGTGTCCTGCACGAAACCCAGATTGAAAAGGGTTTACCAGTTGATTTTGGGAAAGGAAATTAGTGAGCTGAGTCCGAACAAGTCGTTCCAGAACTTTAGACAAGAATGGCAGTATAGAGATAGGATGATAGTCAGAAAACGAGGACGGGTTGGATTTTTAGCAATAGGAATAATTAGTGCATCTTTCCATGAAATTGGGAACACACTGTGGATTATAGAGAAATTCAGGATATGACAAAGAACGGGAAGGATTTCATCGATTATAGGAATAATCATTTTACGGCTAAGACTGTCAGTACTTACTGCATCAGAACTAATGGACAAGATGCTCTTCTTAACATCACAAGCAGTGAATTGACTGAAAAAGAAAGGAGTACAGTCAGGAGTGGACATTGTTGAAAGATGTTTAAGAGTATTTGTTTTAGTTTCCAAATTAAAATTGGTGTTAGCAGTGAAAAATTGATTAAGTGAATTTAAGTTAAGACTTTTCGAAACAGAATCTTGACGAGATTTACCAACTCCCAAAGATTTGAGAAATTTCCAGACTTTGACTGGATCTCCGTCTTGGACAGAGCTGTGAATATGTTGGCGTTGCGCATTCCTATATACTTTGCTGCAATGATTTCTAATCAGAACATATTTTTCCCAATTTGAGGACGTAGGTCGTCTCTTGTACTTGGATTTGGCTGAGGCTTTTTTAGCAATGAGCACTTTAATTTCATCAGTTAGCCAAGGCGACGGCCCGTGCTTCACTTTAATCCTGCGAACAGGCGCGTGGACATTATTTAGTGCAATTAAATAGGATGTGAATAAATTAATTTTCTCATCAATGCAGATGGACGAGAATAACTGTCCTCAGTCAATATTGACAGCATCCCTGCGCAAATCTTCGAGTTTTATACCACAAAAATTACGATGTAGTAAAAATTTTGGTTTGGGTTTAAGAGTTCGAAGACGATATGATAGAAATATCAGGTCATGGTAAGAGAACGCATCAGCCGTTCGCTGACCATGCCTAACTACGCCATCGAGAGAAGAAACAATAATGAGATCAAGTAGACTAGGAGTACGGTTAGGAAAATGATGTGTAGCTCTAGAAGGAAGAATTGAGAGGTTACAAGATTGAATAATGGATTGAAAAGTAGAAGAACGAGAATCAGTTTTTAGAAGACAGGTATTGAAATCACCCATAATTATAGTTTGACTGTAATTTGGTATGAAATTTTCTAAAAGAATTTCGAAAGAAGTGAAGTAGTTGATGTCAGAAAAAGGACCATAATAGACCCCTAAGAGTAACTTAGAGTGAAGGAGTTCAACCTCAACGAATAGATGCTCGCCAGCAAGTCGTGGAGGTGGCTGAGGAGAGGAATCAACAACAGCATACGAAAGATGACTGCTCAGGTAAATTGTCACTCCACCATAACCGTCCGGTCCGCGATCATGTCGAATGAGGTTGAATCCCGGCAAGGTGTAAGCCGAAGAAGGCAGACAAGGTTTCAACCATGTTTCAGAGATTAGTATAGCATGTAAATGAGTACAGTCAAACGATGCCAGCATATCTGTGAAATGAGCCGGAATACTTTGGGCATTTATGTGCACTACGTTGAAATTTTCGGGAACATCAGAGAATTGTGATGAAAGAAAATTTGCCAGTAAAGATTCACCTTGAGAGCTAGTGTTACTACAAGCAGAAACATAATCACTACTACAATCCGTATCAATACTAAAGTCAAGCATAGTCATAATTTAAAAAAATACCTACTAATAAATTAATAAATAGCTACGAATAAATTAATAAATTTATAATTATAGTTTAACGATAAATATCGCAGCGCAAATATTAAATAAATCATAAAATTCATCTGCCGGTTGCATATTAACAAATTAAAAATTAAATAATCTAACACTAATAAATAAAGAATTTAGATGCTACAGTCCAGGCTTTTCCTCATCCATACAGAAATCGCAGGCTATATAATTTATTTATAATTTCATGCCGTAAATAAACATAAGAAAAAATTAAAGAAATCATAGATACTTATAGATTGGCAGCAAAGTAACCCGTGCTACCGTCAACATCTTAAACGTAGTGTTACATTCTCTGTAAACAAGTTAACAAGATCCACGTTGAAAAAAAAAATACATTACGGCATTTATGGCTCTGACAGCTAGATGGGAAACATGGTGGCATTATTTGTTTGTTATTTACATATGTCCTAATTGTAGAATAGTATGCAAATAAAAAGAAATAGTTGAAATTTAAAAACAATCAAACCAACAACTTTAGAAAATAAGGTATTAACCTAAGTGCTAAGCCATGTACTTGAATAAAACATAAGAAAAGTTAAATTAACTAGTGTAAACAATGGCATGTGGATGTACCTGAACCGTGCAACTGTCTGGTTGAAGATTATTTCACTTTTGAGGCAATAGTGCGTTTAGACTTCGTCACAGCTGCTTTTGAAGTGGTGGCCACGGCCTATGGTGGAACGTCACATACGTTGTTATGCTCAGCAAGTGAGCCTATACGGCGCCGCACGTTATCTGCCCCCAGCACATAGACGGATCCATCCTTGGTCCAGCTTTTAGTGACTCCCAGCTTCTCACGGGCGGCCATAAAGACATCATGTCTGGTCTAGGTCAGGAATTCGGACATGGCTATCCCAGTACCCTTAAGCTTTGTTTTTGAAAACCAAAGTTTATCCCTCAGAGTCGAATCTTGAGGTTTGAAAAGCAGGGGCCTGGGCTTCTTATTTGATGTAGGACGACCCAGCCGTTGACATCGCCTTACGTGACTGGCACAGAAGTCTGGCATGTTGAAATGCTGTTTGATGACACCAACCAATGTAATCATGGGATTTTCGTCTTTTACCTCACCAATACCATGCAAGAGCAAGATCTTTCGACGCCTCTGCATCTCCATGGAGTCCATAGCTTAAGTCAATGCATCCATTTGCTGTTGAAGCAATTTCAGAGCCTGTGTAACAAATGTTCGGAATGCAGCAAATTCTGTGGCCAAACAGGTTACACTCACAGCCTTATTTGGAGTTCGCTGTTCCAGCTGCGTCTCAAACTCCTCCATCCTTTTGTTTAGACTATCACTTAAAAGATAGATAGCGTTCTGCATGTCATCCATGGTACTGTGTCAGTGAAGTGTGTAGAAAGTAGTTTTAATGTGGAATTTTTATTTGGAGCTTAATACATCCGGCAGAGTAACTACTTAGCAATTTCTATATATCATGTAAGTAGATAAATTTGTAAATAAAACAATAAAAACAATAAATAATTTGTGGAGCAAAATAAATTTTAACTTTTCGTTCGATGTTTACGAGCAGGAGATTAACACTTTACTGGCAAGTAGATTGTGTTATTACTTATTTAATATCATTAAATTAATTAAATTCAATTGATAACTATTTTAGATTTTTAATTTCAATATCTACACTTGAGCTTTTGAAAGTTGGTTTTGAGGTTTTGGCTACCCACAAAACCTATTATAAGCTAGGTAACAGATGTTAATACTAGTTTATAGTTTAGAATCAATTTTAATTTATACTTAGAAAGCACTTGTATTCACAAAACTAATATTTGAATATATTTGGTTATGTTTCATTACGTATATGTTTACGTTGCGTTCGTATTTACGTCTTCATTACATACAAATTAGTAGGCACGCAAGATTCATTTGTTACTAGCATATTCTGGAGGCAATTAATATCTTTGAAGCCACAAAGCGCTTAATCACTACGCTAGCGACACGCGTGAAAACACATAACTTTCATAACTGAATGCTGAGATACAAATTTTTGAGATAATTCGGAGATCAACGGTTTATCACTAGCATAGTAGCTACTAACAGCATAAGAAATTAAATACTGTACTTACAAAAAAAACACACATTTTACATCGGAGATTAGCCTGAACAAACAGACAGACTGACAAAGACAATCTGTCTGTCTGTCTGTTTGTTCTGGCTTATCTCTATAACGGATAATCCGATTTTGACGGTGTTTTCACGAGCCAAGCTGATGTCACAATGAGTACTTAGGCTACATTGTATCCCTGAATACCTAAACAAATGGAAAAATAAAAACTACGCACGTGAAATCGCGGAGCGTCCATGTACATACTATAGATAACATTTATATTTATTTTTTTACTGGTGCAACCTAAATTTCTCAAACACAAGTTATGGGATAAGTCCATTGTCACAGTAGTATCAGTTTGTGGTTGTCTAAACTTTTAAAATCTGTTAACTGTAAACGGTCTCCCAGAACGGAACCCAGAGACGCCTTAATTATTATTTAAACTGGTGCACACTTGAGAAGACTAGCGTGCAAGCACCAATAATGGAATAATTTATTTAAAAAGTGGAAAAAAAACAGTTGCGTGGTAGACTCGATCCAATGTTTTCTAGTTTAACGCACTAGACGCGTTTACCAACTACACCACCGTGACCTGCTCGGAACTGACGAATTAATCCACCTCTTTACGTCTTAAGGAGAAGTAAGGCGCCGGCTCGTAAATAAAAATTGTTTCCACTCTAAGGGAAAATGTTAGCATACGTACTAATAGCTTTTCAAAATTGTTTCACCAATAATGGAATTATGTGGTCAAACAGCACTCACTCCTAACTAAATTAAGTCTAAATAGTGAAGGTGAATCTCGGAATTCAGATTTCATCTATTATGAAGTCCTTGAGTTGAAATGAGAAGAAGAGTATTTCAAGCTATAAACAGATACAGACAGCAACAAAAGGCATAAAGCATTTTGATATATATTTATTAGTGGATGTATGATATATTAATTTCCATAATATTGAAGTCAATATTCCATAAATCCATGATATATATATATATATATATGTATAGAATACTATTTATGCAATTCTGCATCAATTCCTGCAGGTGGAAACCATCCGTCATCCTTCTCACTCACCGGACCTCGCAACAAACGACTAACATTATCACAATTTTTTTATTAAAATAAAATAATCTAACATTTTTATTGTTTTTTTTAATCTAAGAACCTTTGTATTATGAATCAGTAAGTACAAAATGCCTTTACACAATTTGTGGAATCCAGATCCTTATAGATCTATAGCAAAAGTTTGAATGATGTTTCAGTGAAGTGGCAAAACTGTACAAACAACGAGGTTAAAAAACTTTGATTAGTAAATATATTTGGTTCTACAATAAAATATGTTTAAATTTTAAACAGCAATTAAAACTGCATTTAATTTGCAAATGTAATGTTATATATTTGGATGTAAATTATGATATATATCATATTATATAGTGTATAATATATATTTGGATTACGTTGATCAACTTCTGAGGATGACTGTACCTACCAATAAATGAATTGGATTGAAGCGGAGGACAGCGAGTCTGTTGATTATTAATTGAAATAACCGACACAGTTTTCAATGTTGTGAAAGTCTTTAATTTAAATTAACATTCAATAATTCTGTCTCTTGTGAGCTTACTTTAAATTTTACTGATAAATTCGACAGTTTACTTATTTATTAAGGTTATATTTTAAGTAAATTGATATAAATTGTAAGTTCATGAAGTCACGTTAAGCCGTTCTTCGGAAGGCATATTAAGTCAGTATGTTACTGCAACCGGGACCCACCGGTTGCCAATAACATGACAGTCGCTAAGCCAAGTTGAAGACCTTATGGGCGGGTTGAAAAAAAAAACAACAGCAGGTAGCTACAACTACGTCTGTCTATTTCAACACGGAAATGGTCTCACCAACTATTACGTGGGGGAAAGCACCTGGTGAAATGTGGCATATAATTTGCTTCTGTCATCTCATCGCGGAAACACACATTAAACAAACCAGCTCATGGTAACCTACTGTTTGGAAATATGCCTCTTCCAATTGATGCCATAATACATGGTCTTGCATCATCCGCGTTCACAAAAGAACGAAAACACTCGTGTAATGCTATAAAAACTCGCCAATTCTTAATTGTTGGAAGTAGACATTTTAGATATCCAAAATAATGTATAAATACTAACTAACTAACTAACTATCTTCACGCTGTATCCCTGACGGGGTAGTCAGAGAGGACAGATCGCCAGGCTTCGCGATCCATGCATACTTCTTTCGCTTCTTCGAGATTCATCAATCGCTTCATACACGCACGTCTGGGTATCCGAGTACTTTTGACCTTTCCGTTTTTGAGCAATCTGCTCACGTGGTCTTCATATGTAAGTCTCGGCCTTCCCTGAGTCCTTCTACCCTCTACTTTTGAACAATATATATTCTTCGTCAATCGTTCCTCACTCATTCGTTGGACGTGTCCAAACCAACGGAGCACGCCCTTTTCCAGCTTAACGCTGACACTTTCATTCAAACCTGCCATATTACGTATCACTTCGTTACGTATTCTGTCGGCCAAGGTAACGCCGCACAATTTTCGAAGTGATCGCATCTCCAAAGCATTCAATTAACTTTCATGCATCTGCTGACATACCCAGGTTTCACTACCGTAAAGCAAAGTTGGCACTAGCACTGCGTTATGAATCGCCATTCGTGCTTCTTTTACGATGCTTTGTTGCTTTACTAACTGGGACAAAGCACCGTTAACTTTGTTTCCGGCAGCTACTCGCCGTTCTACATCCGAATCACATCTTCCATCCGCGCTAAACATACTTCCTAAATACACAATTTCATTCACTTGCTCTAGACGTTCCTGGTTTACCCTAATCTCGCATTTAGTTCTTACGTCACCTCTTTCAAATACTAGAACCTTAGTATTACTTGCATTCAAGCGGAGACCCTTACTTTCACACCCCTCTTTCATATTAGTGACTAATGCCTGAAGGTCGGCTTCTGATGAGGCCATGAGCACCGCCTCATCAGCGTACAGCAGAGAGTTTACTGTAAAGTCACCCAAATTCACACCCATATTAAAATCTTTCAACTTCTGCAGGCAACTGTCCAGATACACTATGAACAGCCAGGCGGACATGACACATCCCTGTTTGACGCCTGTACAGACATCAAAAAGAGGTGACACATCCCCCCCTACTCGCACACAAGCCTTACAGTTCCTATAAAGCGACTGTATTGCCCGCAGCAGCGATCCACACCATATCCTGGCAGCAAGTCCCACAGCGTTTCTCTCACAACGTTATCAAATGCTTTCTCTAGATCCACAAAAGCGCAGAAAACCTTCTGGCTAAGAGCCAGAAAATTTTCCGCGATCATGCGGAGAGAAAACACTTGATCCATGCAACCTCTTCCACGTCGGAATCCGCATTGAGCCTCCCATAAATACCTTTCAGACTTTTCTTGCATTCGTGCCGTTATAACCTTTGCATACACCTTACTAGCTAAGCTGACCAAGCTGATCACCCTGTATAAATACAAAAAAGAAAAGAAGAAAAAAATGGCGCGAACATTATTTTCTGCCGTAGCTGCGTACGCTAAAGCTTCTACATACAGTCTAGTTTTTTTAAAACTTATTAATCCTTTTTTATTAAATAATACTCATCACTGTTAATTTGTGGACACAACTAAATACAGGTATTAATATAAACGTTTAATTGTTATATTTTTAAGTAATAGAGTTTATTCATTAACAAAAACATTAACATACTCTTTCTATAAGAATCCATTGCTGATTTAAAACAAGCAAATAGCGCTGTTACGGAATATAACTTCACTATTTGGGTTCATAGCCTACGTATATGAGCTACTTTATGTATCTTTGAACCGATGAAACTTGATCCACTTTAAGAGCGTGTTGAAAATATTCAAATGTTGGTTCCTAGAAATAGAACTTGAAGTGATGAAAATAAAAATAAATGTGAGTAAAGCCATAGGAAAATGCAATTAAGTCACAGGAAAATGTATCCTTGGCTTAGAAAGAAGACCTTTTAAAAAGTTATTATTGAACATCTAATAAATAACTTAAGAAAATAATTAGGTATCAAAGATAGTTACATTTTAAACATATTAATGCCACATAATTTCTCCAAAGTAAATATATAAAGTCTGCTTAAAGCTTACTTATTTTACTATAGGCGTATGTTATAGTCATACCTTTTTCCCGAATAAATAGGCAGATGCATATTATATCCCACATTTTACTTGGTGTATTAGTTCCAAGATATCAGCCTTATGCTTTTATTGTTATAATGGAAAGGAAAGAATTGTCGATACCTGTTGTTGAGTATGTTTTAATCGCCAATAATAAGGCCGATGGGTCTTTGACTATCTTGTTACTGGCAAACGGAACCCACGCCTTTACATGCCTTCTAAAGCACGAAACCTTTCAAAAATGGAAATCTTAAAAATGGTGACCCATATTAGAAGCAACCGTAGCTTTAGATGCTTAACGCGATGATCGTTTACAGATCACTCAGCAAATACACACATACACAGTAAATGAATAAAAACATATAATTATATTTTTTAAAACCCCTATGAGAGATTTCTGTCTTTGCTTCAGTACAACCTTTGATACCTTTTACTGTATTATTAATAACAATTTATAAAATAGTTCATTTACACTATTAAAAATAAATTATTATCACATTAAAATACAATAAAAACAAACTAAAAAAAATAATATCAAAAATAAAATAAAAATATTTATAAACCAGATTTAAAAAATAAAAATTCTATCATAAGTTTTGAAACTACATAGAAGACTTTTGAATAGAATTAGATATCTCATTTAAAACTTATTCAACAATTTTGTCTTTTGATTCTGTCTGAGCAATTGGCATCAAAGGGAAATTGCTAAATAAGTAAAAGAAAAGTAGATTATCATTAACAAAAAAGTTTTACCTGAAATACACTTTAAGCCCATAAATTTATTTCGGGAAGTGGAACCGGGGACAAAAATCACAAGAAATACCTAATTGTATTCTTTTGATAAAAATACAAAAACCAATGCGGCCTTAATCAAGTTTTTAAAGTGAAACTGCTTTATCGACGTTTGTTAGTATTGAAGCGCTCGTGGCCCCGCGGACTCAGTGTTTTGTAAAAGATCACTGAGTTACGCAACTTTCACTATGGCTGGTCCTCGGATGGGTGACCACTTTGTGACATTTACATTTGCGAGCGTTTCCGTGCTTCGGAAGGCACGTTAAGCCGTTGGTCCCGTTTGCCAGTAAAATGGCAGTCGTCAAGCCTGGTTGTAGGCCTTATGGGCGGCTTGAAAAATTTCAACAGCAGGTAGCCACAACCTGCGTCTGTCTATTTCAACACGACAATGGGCTCACCACCTATTACGTGGGACAGAAATACACACGGTGAAAAGTGGGCATATAATATGCCTCTGCCACCCATTCGGGGATAAGGCGTGATAGATAAATAAAAAAAATCGTTAGATATACAAAGTTTAAGTCCAATCCAACTTATAGTAACAAATATTATTACAATACTTATCTTTAATATAGTCATTTATGATGCATAAAAGACATTAAATTTTGATATCACATGTTTTGAAATCGAGTATAATAATAACTTCAGATTTATGATCAGCTGATTTATGTATGTACTCGTATGTAGAATCATAATGGCCTCCATTTCCTTTAATCGTTATTTCACTGCCAACTGACGGGTTCCCAGTATAAATCGCACACTGCATCTCTTATATAATCAGAATAATGAAAATGGGTAGGATTTCTCCTTTTAATAAACTCGTGTGTCAAATTTTATGCGAGAACCTCCGATAATTGATACAATAATGTCACAAAAAAATAGTAGCAAGGCATAAACTTGACATCACTTAGAATAGCCATTCACAAAAAAATATAAACGTGTGTACCAGAGTACACAGGTAAGAAGTGAAACTTCTTTACGACATTTTCTACAGCTATAAAATTTATCTGATACGTCGATAAATAAGTTTCACTTATGTTAAAGAACTTTCACTTGAAAACAACATGGCGCGTAACCAAAATATGTGATTATTTTTTTTACCTAAATATGTAACAGCCTGCACGGTACCTATTTGTGCACCCGTGAGCGTGAATATAATTTAAATTTAAACGGTCTGGTTGAAAATCAGCGCTATGCTTAACTAGACCTTTTTGTAAAGATAGTACCACTATGAATTAAATTATAAACATGTTCTGTACTGTCATAATATCTTTGTGTAGTGAATTCGTAATTCCATTTTCATATTCACTTTGTAATAAATCTGTTTCTGACAGCTTTTTTAAAACTTAAGAATTATAATAATAATAATAATTATCCATCACGCCTTATCCCCGAAGGGGTGGCAGAGGCATATTATATGCCTACTTTTCACCGTGTGGATTTCTGTCCCACATAATAGGTGGTGAGCCCATTGCCGTGTTGAAATAGACAGACGCAGGTTGTGGCGACCTGCTGTTGAAGGTTTTCAAGCCGCCCATAAGGCCAGGCTTAACGACTGCCATTTTACTGGCAACCAGGACCAACGGCTTAACGTGCCTTCCGAAGCACGGAAACGCTCGGAAATATAAAGGCAACAAAGTGGTCACCCATCCAAGGACCAGCCATAGCCAAAGTTGCGTAACTCAGTGATCGTTTACAGAACACTGAGACCGCGGGGCCACGAGCGCTTCAAGAATTATACAATATAATTATAAACAATTATATCAAAGCAAAAAAATACTAATTGAGTTTCTAATTATGAAGTAGAAATGATAAATGTTCTCAAAACAAATGCTATAAATAAGTTCTGCGTTCAAAATTTTAAATAAGTATTCGAAACTTAATCTAAATTACCTTCAATAATTTAGTATAACTCTTCTAGATGTCGCAAATCACGTAATAGCGTGTTACAACGAAGTTTACATTATCACATTCCATTTGTTTACTTTCGTGTAATATTATTAAGAGCAGCCGTAGAACTACGTGCGCTCTCCGCCAGTATCGCGGATAGACTGGCCTACGACTCGTAGCACTCGCAGATGTTCTACAAAAACTATAAAAGAACATTGCATTAGTAGTGCTACGTAAAGTAAAAACTTTTTAGATTGGTTGTTATCATGTTGTTCAAAATCAGAGCTATATACATGTTACATGGAGGGAAGGTATCTAAAATATTTGTAATAGAAAATTAACTGAAACAGACGTTCTGTCAGTGTTCAAAAACTGATGCCAAATATGATTAAACCGCTCAACACATACTTTGGGAGTGTACAATTTAGCGAAACGAGCGATATAATATGCGTCTTCAAATTATCTTCCTCAAATTATCTTCTGATTACTTTCGTTGCAGGTTCCGAGACATGCTTACTTCTCTTGGAACTTCACTGAGGTCGAAGGTCAGTATAACTTTTGTGGTATTGGTCATTGCTGTAGATCCTGATTTACAGGAGTTATAGTAATGGGAAGCGGGTGGGATTAGTCCTAATAAAAAAAATAGAATAGAATACTCTTTATTGTACACCATAAACTTAAAAGTAAAGTACAATATTACAATGATATTATATTAAGTACTACAAATTACAGGGTACAATCGGCGGTCTTATCGCGATTTCTTCCAGACAACCTAATATGGATAAGGATCAATGAATTTATGTCCATAGGTAGTCCATTGGTGCACAGAATTTGCAACAGAATTTATTACAGACAAACGTCTCATACTGCTAAGTCAGTAAAGTAGGAAGTGTTAGCGGAGCTACATTGATAAATAGTAATTGGTAACCAATTTCTTGAAGTTGCTAAGAGACTGTGCACGTCGTATAGTTACAGGCAAAGCATTCCATAAGCGAAAAGACTGTATTGTAAAAGATTTATCCAAAAATCTTGTGGAATGCATTGGCATTTTAAGGCGCAAGTTCTCCGATGACCTCAGGAATCTCGAATGCGTATCACCTAAGAACTCGAAACGTTCTTTAAGATAGGCGATCGGGAGTACAGGGATTAAACAAGATATTAAATAAAAGAAATAGGATATGCGCATTACGGCGAAATCTAATGGGAAGCCACTTGAGTTTCGTGCGAAATTCAGAGATATGATCATATTTGCGCAAACCAAATATGAATCCAATGCAGAAATTTTGGAGACGCTCAAGCTTATTAAGTTGTTCCTCGGTGGTTGCGCCGGTATATGATAAAAGAGTAGCCGCGTTATTTTTTCTATGTTGCATCGCTGATCTGCATTTGTTTTTAATTAATTAGTTGTCGACACTCCCCCCGCTCCCCTTTATTCCATTTCTCTTTCGCACCTACCTTGTCTCGCATAAAAGGAGAGCGAGACAGCTGTATTACGCGCGAATCAAAACGCCGCTCACGGATTCACGGATTGAGGGCTGTCCTACAATAATCGCGCGCGCGGCCGCATCGAACCCACTATCGCAATAATTGTATTTTGACAGGAATTCAAGTCCAGAGACGCCCCTGGCAGCCTCCACCTCAGCATCTCGCAGCAAGCAGCAAGGTAGGGGTACACTACCTTGCTGCTTGCTGTTTTTCCATTTCTTTTTCCGTCGACAATCGCGTGTAAATTTCATTTTTTGTCTTTCCCCGCAAATACAGTCCACTTTGAATTTATCTATCTCGCCCGCTCAACTACTCGGTGAGATCTAGATAGCTGGCATCGGCGTAGTCGAGGTTGGCAATAGTAGAGACTGAGCCAGTTCAGTTTTAATGGCAATTGGCAAAAAGTTACGTAATCTCCTAAGGGCACCACCGGAAGCGAAAATCTTACAACTAACCTCTCTGAGCTGCAGATCCCAAGACATCGTTTTATCAAAGTACACACCCAAGTTCTATACTTGGTCACTGAAAGGAAGTTTTGTGCAGTCAATTTTCGGAATAAGCCCGGGGCTACCTACAATAATAACCTGACTCTTTGATGGATTCACTGTCAGTCCATACTTAATGCTCCAGTCAGCTATGTGTGTCAGGTCTCTATTTATTTAATTAATAGCGTCAGAAAGCTGGGCAAGTGGAGTATGTGTGTAAATTTGAAAATCATCTGCATAAAGGTGGTAGGATGAAAGAAGTTTAGAGGAGGTTAATAAATACTGCGAACAGTAAAGGAGATAAAACGATACTCCAAGACGACATAGTATCCTCTATTCGAATACGTTGTCGGCGGCCAGACAGGTAACTGCGAAACCAAGTTATCACTGTTGGAGATATATTAAGAGAGCGGAGGATGGCCAGCAATACATCGAAATCCACGGTATTAAAAGCATTGCTGAAATCCAGCAGAGAAAGCACCGTAAGTTTCCCATTCTCCATACCCATTCTTATATCATCTGTGACATTGATAAGGGCTGTCGTAGTACTGTGCCCAGGGCGGAAGCCTGATTGGTAACTGTTTAGGAGATTATATTTAATAAAAAAGGAGCTAATTTGTTTATGAACTTGACGCTCTTAATATAATATATAACTTTAGAAAAGAATGGGAGTTAGGATTTTTAGGTAAGGGAATAATTTGGGCGTCTTTCCAGGACGACGGGTAGACACCATTGGATAGGGAAAAATCTAAAATATGACACAAGATTGGGAGGATCTCGTCTAATATGGGAATTCCCATGTTGCGGCTCAAAAAATCAGTTCCAACTGCGTTGGATGTGATTGACAGTATACTGTTCTTAATATCACAAGCAGTGACTTCATTAAAGATAAATGGGACATAATCAGGAGTTGGATGCGATGATAGATAATCTAGAGTAATAGCTTTAGTTGTCCTATTTAAGTTAGACGAGGCTGTGAAATAATGATTTAACAAATCAAGATTGATGTTCTTGGAAATAGCTTCTGGTCGTGCTTTTCCAACCCCTAGTGATTTCAAAATGTTTCAAACCTTAGATTGATAACCGTTTTGAACGGACTTATGAATGTGTTGGCGTTGTGCTTTCCTACACACCTTATTGCAGTGATTAGGAATATGTACGAGTATATACTTGTCCAGATTTTCTTGCGTAGCCCAGCGTTTATATCTAGTTTTTGCTGCTGCTTTTTTTGCAATTAAGGCTTGAGTAAGCCAAGGTGATGGTAAATGTTTTAACTTTATTTCCCGGATAGGAGCATACTTATCATATAAATTCATTACTTGATCCGTGAACAAGTTAACTTTTGTATCAACCGTTTCAGCAACCATTAATGGTGTCCAATCGATACCCTTGGCATCTTTGATTAGTTTAACATGGTCCATGCCACCGAAATTACGCTGGCGAAGAATTTTAGGCTTTGCTTTGGTAAGGAGTATTTTGTAGGATAGAAAAAAGAGATCATGATAGGAAAACATGTCAGCTGGATACTGCCCATGATTAATGACATGATTTGAGGAGGACACAATTATGAGGTCAAGAAGTGAAGGAGTACAATTAGGAATGTGGTGAGTGGTTGACAGGGGAAGAACGGACAGGTTGCAAGAGCCTAAGAGATTTTGAAGTGCAGAAGAGCGTGAGTCATTTTTGAGAAGACATGTATTAAAATCTTCCATGATTATAGTATGACTGTAGGAAGTTACATGATTTTCTAAAAAAGTTCCAAACGAAGAAAAGTAATTGACACTTGAGAGATGAGAGTAAAAAACACCTACCAGGATCTTTACATGATTCAGTATCACTTCAATGAATATTTGTTCACCAGCATTAAGTGGCGGTGACATATCAATAATTTTAAAAGGAATGTGTTCTCTGAGATAAATAGCCACACCACGACCTTCTGCCCAAACACTCATTGCGTATCAGTCGAAATCCCGGTAGTGCTACAGATTTAGAGGAAAAAGAAGGTTTCAGATAAGATTCAGAGACTAGGATAGCATGTAGATTCCCACAGTGAAACGTAGCCAGTATATCAGAGATGTGAGCGGGAATGCTCTGTGCATTGATGTGACCAACATTAAAGCTCCTCAAAACTGGGCCTGCAGTGAATCGGCAAGTGACGGCACACTAACAAAGCTGTCATTACTGGAAGCAGAGACGAAACTTTCAGAATCGGAATCGGAGTCTAAATCAATGTTTAGCACATCAATATCATACATAGCAATAAAGATATATGTTTTGTATATGTATATTGAAAGTAATTTATAAATAATATATATAACTATGAATAAAATAAATAAATAAATACTTATTATATAAATTTATGCAAATATTTTATGCACAAACAGTCAAATTATGATGTCCACTCGCCAGTTGAGTACTTTATTACAATTTAAAATTACACGATAACAGCTTACTTAACAACAACAATCACAATGTTAGTGTTACTTACCATACAAGAGCAACACAAAAAACATAAATAAATAATATGTGTGAAAGAACAACCAACCAAAATCATCACACAAGTCACGACACGACACGACACATTAGACCACAGTAAGCTTTTTCTTTTGGTTTGTTGTGAAAGCAGCTTGCGATAGTAATCGAGACAAAATGACAGCTTGCTGCAGCTGTCATATATATACGCATATATATACTCAATCATTACATTTAGTATACTTATAAAAATACAAAAATATCAATTTTCTTTTTGGTATTTAGGTAAGAGAGTTCTAATAAATTATATATTGTCACTGGTAGCGAATTCCACAAGTGAACCGCTTGGACAGTGAAAGAATTGTCCATAAAGTTAGTGGAGTGGCCAGGCATTTTCAACCTCAAATTCTCCGATGATCGCAAAGTTCTAGTGTGGGAGACATTGAAGAAATTGAAGCGTTTTTTTAGGTGAATCGGAGTGAAAGGTTTAAAAAGAATACTATACAATAAGGAGAGGATATGAGCATTCCGGCGAAGGCGGATAGGTAACCACTTGAGTCTTTTGCGATACTCAGAAATATGATCATATATGCGTAATCCAAATATGAATCTAATGCAATAATTTTGAAGTCTCTCAAGTTTATTAAGTTGGTCTTCAGTGAGATCTAGATAGCTGGCATCAGCATAATCAAGGATAGGAAAAAGAAGTGATTGAACTAGCGCAATTTTAGTTGAAATTGGTAGAAAATTTCTCAGTCTGCGCAAGGATCCTGAAGCGGCAAATATTTTGCGTCTAAGCTCCTGCAATTGAGGACCCCAACATAAACAAGAATCTATATAAACTCCTAGATTTTTGACGGAGTTACTGTTACATTACATATAAGTTTAGGACTCAGTGTCCAGTCGATTCTCGAAATCATTTTAGGGCTGCCAACTATTATAGCCTGAGTCTTGATCGGATTAACTTTGACTCCGTGAGATTCACTCTATCTGCAAATTTTGTCCAAGTCCGTATTGACATTGCCAATAGCTATGTTCAAGTTATCCAATGAAGCTTGGGAATAAATTTGTAGATCATCAGCATATAAGTGGTAGGAAGAAGATAAGTTCTTTGTAATAGAGTTTATAAAAACTGTGAAAAGTAAAGGTGACAAAACGCCGCCCTGTGGCACCCTAGCTGACGTATTACACCAAGACGAAAAGACATCTTCGACATTAATACGCTGCCGGCGGCCGAACAGGTAACTACGAACCCAATCTATCACCGTTGAAGATATGTTGATTGAGCACAATGTACCAAGCAAGATATCAAAGTCTACCGTATTAAAGGCATTACTAAAATCAAGGAGCGCCAAAACTGTTAACATGCCGTTCTCCATACCCGCTCTTATATCCTCAGTAATATGAAGTAAGGTTTTTGTGGTACTGTGTCCTGCACGAAACCCAGATTGAAAAGGGTTTACCAGTTGATTTTGGGAAAGGAAATTAGTGAGCTGAGTCCGAACAAGTCGTTCCAGAACTTTAGACAAGAATGGCAGTATAGAGATAGGATGATAGTCAGAAAACGAGGACGGGTTGGATTTTTAGCAATAGGAATAATTAGTGCATCTTTCCATGAAATTGGGAACACACTGTGGATTATAGAGAAATTCAGGATATGACAAAGAACGGGAAGGATTTCATCGATTATAGGAATAATCATTTTACGGCTAAGACTGTCAGTACTTACTGCATCAGAACTAATGGACAAGATGCTCTTCTTAACATCACAAGCAGTGAATTGACTGAAAAAGAAAGGAGTACAGTCAGGAGTGGACATTGTTGAAAGATGTTTAAGAGTATTTGTTTTAGTTTCCAAATTAAAATTGGTGTTAGCAGTGAAAAATTGATTAAGTGAATTTAAGTTAAGACTTTTCGAAACAGAATCTTGACGAGATTTACCAACTCCCAAAGATTTGAGAAATTTCCAGACTTTGACTGGATCTCCGTCTTGGACAGAGCTGTGAATATGTTGGCGTTGCGCATTCCTACATACTTTGCTGCAATGATTTCTAATCAGAACATATTTTTCCCAATTTGAGGACGTAGGTCGTCTCTTGTACTTGGATTTGGCTGAGGCTTTTTTAGCAATGAGCACTTTAATTTCATCAGTTAGCCAAGGCGACGGCCCGTGCTTCACTTTAATCCTGCGAACAGGCGCGTGGACATTATTTAGTGCAATTAAATAGGATGTGAATAAATTAATTTTCTCATCAATGCAGATGGACGAGAATAACTGTCCTCAGTCAATATTGACAGCATCCCTGCGCAAATCTTCGAGTTTTATACCACAAAAATTACGATGTAGTAAAAATTTTGGTTTGGGTTTAAGAGTTCGAAGACGATATGATAGAAATATCAGGTCATGGTAAGAGAACGCATCAGCCGTTCGCTGACCATGCCTAACTACGCCATCGAGAGAAGAAACAATAATGAGATCAAGTAGACTAGGAGTACGGTTAGGAAAATGATGTGTAGCTCTAGAAGGAAGAATTGAGAGGTTACAAGATTGAATAATGGATTGAAAAGTAGAAGAACGAGAATCAGTTTTTAGAAGACAGGTATTGAAATCACCCATAATTATAGTTTGACTGTAATTTGGTATGAAATTTTCTAAAAGAATTTCGAAAGAAGTGAAGTAGTTGATGTCAGAAAAAGGACCATAATAGACCCCTAAGAGTAACTTAGAGTGAAGGAGTTCAACCTCAACGAATAGATGCTCGCCAGCAAGTCGTGGAGGTGGCTGAGGAGAGGAATCAACAACAGCATACGAAAGATGACTGCTCAGGTAAATTGTCACTCCACCATAACCGTCCGGTCCGCGATCATGTCGAATGAGGTTGAATCCCGGCAAGGTGTAAGCCGAAGAAGGCAGACAAGGTTTCAACCATGTTTCAGAGATTAGTATAGCATGTAAATGAGTACAGTCAAACGATGCCAGCATATCTGTGAAATGAGCCGGAATACTTTGGGCATTTATGTGCACTACGTTGAAATTTTCGGGAACATCAGAGAATTGTGATGAAAGAAAATTTGCCAGTAAAGATTCACCTTGAGAGCTAGTGTTACTACAAGCAGAAACATAATCACTACTACAATCCGTATCAATACTAAAGTCAAGCATAGTCATAATTTAAAAAAATACCTACTAATAAATTAATAAATAGCTACGAATAAATTAATAAATTTATAATTATAGTTTAACGATAAATATCGCAGCGCAAATATTAAATAAATCATAAAATTCATCTGCCGGTTGCATATTAACAAATTAAAAATTAAATAATCTAACACTAATAAATAAAGAATTTAGATGCTACAGTCCAGGCTTTTCCTCATCCATACAGAAATCGCAGGCTATATAATTTATTTATAATTTCATGCCGTAAATAAACATAAGAAAAAATTAAAGAAATCATAGATACTTATAGATTGGCAGCAAAGTAACCCGTGCTACCGTCAACATCTTAAACGTAGTGTTACATTCTCTGTAAACAAGTTAACAAGATCCACGTTGAAAAAAAAAATACATTACGGCATTTATGGCTCTGACAGCTAGATGGGAAACATGGTGGCATTATTTGTTTGTTATTTACATATGTCCTAATTGTAGAATAGTATGCAAATAAAAAGAAATAGTTGAAATTTAAAAACAATCAAACCAACAACTTTAGAAAATAAGGTATTAACCTAAGTGCTAAGCCATGTACTTGAATAAAACATAAGAAAAGTTAAATTAACTAGTGTAAACAATGGCATGTGGATGTACCTGAACCGTGCAACTGTCTGGTTGAAGATTATTTCACTTTTGAGGCAATAGTGCGTTTAGACTTCGTCACAGCTGCTTTTGAAGTGGTGGCCACGGCCTTTGGTGGAACGTCACATACGTTGTTATGCTCAGCAAGTGAGCCTATACGGCGCCGCACGTTATCTGCCCCCAGCACATAGACGGATCCATCCTTGGTCCAGCTTTTAGTGACTCCCAGCTTCTCACGGGCGGCCATAAAGACATCATGTCTGGTCTAGGTCAGGAATTCGGACATGGCTATCCCAGTACCCTTAAGCTTTGTTTTTGAAAACCAAAGTTTATCCCTCAGAGTCGAATCTTGAGGTTTGAAAAGCAGGGGCCTGGGCTTCTTATTTGATGTAGGACGACCCAGCCGTTGACATCGCCTTACGTGACTGGCACAGAAGTCTGGCATGTTGAAATGCTGTTTGATGACACCAACCAATGTAATCATGGGATTTTCGTCTTTTACCTCACCAATACCATGCAAGAGCAAGATCTTTCGACGCCTCTGCATCTCCATGGAGTCCATAGCTTAAGTCAATGCATCCATTTGCTGTTGAAGCAATTTCAGAGCCTGTGTAACAAATGTTCGGAATGCAGCAAATTCTGTGGCCAAACAGGTTACACTCACAGCCTTATTTGGAGTTCGCTGTTCCAGCTGCGTCTCAAACTCCTCCATCCTTTTGTTTAGACTATCACTTAAAAGATAGATAGCGTTCTGCATGTCATCCATGGTACTGTGTCAGTGAAGTGTGTAGAAAGTAGTTTTAATGTGGAATTTTTATTTGGAGCTTAATACATCCGGCAGAGTAACTACTTAGCAATTTCTATATATCATGTAAGTAGATAAATTTGTAAATAAAACAATAAAAACAATAAATAATTTGTGGAGCAAAATAAATTTTAACTTTTCGTTCGATGTTTACGAGCAGGAGATTAACACTTTACTGGCAAGTAGATTGTGTTATTACTTATTTAATATCATTAAATTAATTAAATTCAATTGATAACTATTTTAGATTTTTAATTTCAATATCTACACTTGAGCTTTTGAAAGTTGGTTTTGAGGTTTTGGCTACCCACAAAACCTATTATAAGCTAGGTAACAGATGTTAATACTAGTTTATAGTTTAGAATCAATTTTAATTTATACTTAGAAAGCACTTGTATTCACAAAACTAATATTTGAATATATTTGGTTATGTTTCATTACGTATATGTTTACGTTGCGTTCGTATTTACGTCTTCATTACATACAAATTAGTAGGCACGCAAGATTCATTTGTTACTAGCATATTCTGGAGGCAATTAATATCTTTGAAGCCACAAAGCGCTTAATCACTACGCTAGCGACACGCGTGAAAACACATAACTTTCATAACTGAATGCTGAGATACAAATTTTTGAGATAATTCGGAGATCAACGGTTTATCACTAGCATAGTAGCTACTAACAGCATAAGAAATTAAATACTGTACTTACAAAAAAAACACACATTTTACATCGGAGATTAGCCTGAACAAACAGACAGACTGACAAAGACAATCTGTCTGTCTGTCTGTTTGTTCTGGCTTATCTCTATAACGGATAATCCGATTTTGACGGTGTTTTCACGAGCCAAGCTGATGTCACAATGAGTACTTAGGCTACATTGTATCCCTGAATACCTAAACAAATGGAAAAATAAAAACTACGCACGTGAAATCGCGGAGCGTCCATGTACATACTATAGATAACATTTATATTTATTTTTTTACTGGTGCAACCTAAATTTCTCAAACACAAGTTATGGGATAAGTCCATTGTCACAGTAGTATCAGTTTGTGGTTGTCTAAACTTTTAAAATCTGTTAACTGTAAACGGTCTCCCAGAACGGAACCCAGAGACGCCTTAATTATTATTTAAACTGGTGCACACTTGAGAAGACTAGCGTGCAAGCACCAATAATGGAATAATTTATTTAAAAAGTGGAAAAAAAACAGTTGCGTGGTAGACTCGATCCAATGTTTTCTAGTTTAACGCACTAGACGCGTTTACCAACTACACCACCGTGACCTGCTCGGAACTGACGAATTAATCCACCTCTTTACGTCTTAAGGAGAAGTAAGGCGCCGGCTCGTAAATAAAAATTGTTTCCACTCTAAGGGAAAATGTTAGCATACGTACTAATAGCTTTTCAAAATTGTTTCACCAATAATGGAATTATGTGGTCAAACAGCACTCACTCCTAACTAAATTAAGTCTAAATAGTGAAGGTGAATCTCGGAATTCAGATTTCATCTATTATGAAGTCCTTGAGTTGAAATGAGAAGAAGAGTATTTCAAGCTATAAACAGATACAGACAGCAACAAAAGGCATAAAGCATTTTGATATATATTTATTAGTGGATGTATGATATATTAATTTCCATAATATTGAAGTCAATATTCCATAAATCCATGATATATATATATATATGTATAGAATACTATTTATGCAATTCTGCATCAATTCCTGCAGGTGGAAACCATCCGTCATCCTTCTCACTCACCGGACCTCGCAACAAACGACTAACATTATCACAATTTTTTTATTAAAATAAAATAATCTAACATTTTTATTGTTTTTTTTAATCTAAGAACCTTTGTATTATGAATCAGTAAGTACAAAATGCCTTTACACAATTTGTGGAATCCAGATCCTTATAGATCTATAGCAAAAGTTTGAATGATGTTTCAGTGAAGTGGCAAAACTGTACAAACAACGAGGTTAAAAAACTTTGATTAGTAAATATATTTGGTTCTACAATAAAATATGTTTAAATTTTAAACAGCAATTAAAACTGCATTTAATTTGCAAATGTAATGTTATATATTTGGATGTAAATTATGATATATATCATATTATATAGTGTATAATATATATTTGGATTACGTTGATCAACTTCTGAGGATGACTGTACCTACCAATAAATGAATTGGATTGAAGCGGAGGACAGCGAGTCTGTTGATTATTAATTGAAATAACCGACACAGTTTTCAATGTTGTGAAAGTCTTTAATTTAAATTAACATTCAATAATTCTGTCTCTTGTGAGCTTACTTTAAATTTTACTGATAAATTCGACAGTTTACTTATTTATTAAGGTTATATTTTAAGTAAATTGATATAAATTGTAAGTTCATGAAGTCACGTTAAGCCGTTCTTCGGAAGGCATATTAAGTCAGTATGTTACTGCAACCGGGACCCACCGGTTGCCAATAACATGACAGTCGCTAAGCCAAGTTGAAGACCTTATGGGCGGGTTGAAAAAAAAAACAACAGCAGGTAGCTACAACTACGTCTGTCTATTTCAACACGGAAATGGTCTCACCAACTATTACGTGGGGGAAAGCACCTGGTGAAATGTGGCATATAATTTGCTTCTGTCATCTCATCGCGGAAACACACATTGAACAAACCAGCTCATGGTAACCTACTGTTTGGAAATATGCCTCTTCCAATTGATGCCATAATACATGGTCTTGCATCATCCGCGTTCACAAAAGAACGAAAACACTCGTGTAATGCTATAAAAACTCGCCAATTCTTAATTGTTGGAAGTAGACATTTTAGATATCCAAAATAATGTATAAATACTAACTAACTAACTAACTATCTTCACGCTGTATCCCTGACGGGGTAGTCAGAGAGGACAGATCGCCAGGCTTCGCGATCCATGCATACTTCTTTCGCTTCTTCGAGATTCATCAATCGCTTCATACACGCACGTCTGGGTATCCGAGTACTTTTGACCTTTCCGTTTTTGAGCAATCTGCTCACGTGGTCTTCATATGTAAGTCTCGGCCTTCCCTGAGTCCTTCTACCCTCTACTTTTGAACAATATATATTCTTCGTCAATCGTTCCTCACTCATTCGTTGGACGTGTCCAAACCAACGGAGCACGCCCTTTTCCAGCTTAACGCTGACACTTTCATTCAAACCTGCCATATTACGTATCACTTCGTTACGTATTCTGTCGGCCAAGGTAACGCCGCACAATTTTCGAAGTGATCGCATCTCCAAAGCATTCAATTAACTTTCATGCATCTGCTGACATACCCAGGTTTCACTACCGTAAAGCAAAGTTGGCACTAGCACTGCGTTATGAATCGCCATTCGTGCTTCTTTTACGATGCTTTGTTGCTTTACTAACTGGGACAAAGCACCGTTAACTTTGTTTCCGGCAGCTACTCGCCGTTCTACATCCGAATCACATCTTCCATCCGCGCTAAACATACTTCCTAAATACACAATTTCATTCACTTGCTCTAGACGTTCCTGGTTTACCCTAATCTCGCATTTAGTTCTTACGTCACCTCTTTCAAATACTAGAACCTTAGTATTACTTGCATTCAAGCGGAGACCCTTACTTTCACACCCCTCTTTCATATTAGTGACTAATGCCTGAAGGTCGGCTTCTGATGAGGCCATGAGCACCGCCTCATCAGCGTACAGCAGAGAGTTTACTGTAAAGTCACCCAAATTCACACCCATATTAAAATCTTTCAACTTCTGCAGGCAACTGTCCAGATACACTATGAACAGCCAGGCGGACATGACACATCCCTGTTTGACGCCTGTACAGACATCAAAAAGAGGTGACACATCCCCCCCTACTCGCACACAAGCCTTACAGTTCCTATAAAGCGACTGTATTGCCCGCAGCAGCGATCCACACCATATCCTGGCAGCAAGTCCCACAGCGTTTCTCTCACAACGTTATCAAATGCTTTCTCTAGATCCACAAAAGCGCAGAAAACCTTCTGGCTAAGAGCCAGAAAATTTTCCGCGATCATGCGGAGAGAAAACACTTGATCCATGCAACCTCTTCCACGTCGGAATCCGCATTGAGCCTCCCATAAATACCTTTCAGACTTTTCTTGCATTCGTGCCGTTATAACCTTTGCATACACCTTACTAGCTAAGCTGACCAAGCTGATCACCCTGTATAAATACAAAAAAGAAAAGAAGAAAAAAATGGCGCGAACATTATTTTCTGCCGTAGCTGCGTACGCTAAAGCTTCTACATACAGTCTAGTTTTTTTAAAACTTATTAATCCTTTTTTATTAAATAATACTCATCACTGTTAATTTGTGGACACAACTAAATACAGGTATTAATATAAACGTTTAATTGTTATATTTTTAAGTAATAGAGTTTATTCATTAACAAAAACATTAACATACTCTTTCTATAAGAATCCATTGCTGATTTAAAACAAGCAAATAGCGCTGTTACGGAATATAACTTCACTATTTGGGTTCATAGCCTACGTATATGAGCTACTTTATGTATCTTTGAACCGATGAAACTTGATCCACTTTAAGAGCGTGTTGAAAATATTCAAATGTTGGTTCCTAGAAATAGAACTTGAAGTGATGAAAATAAAAATAAATGTGAGTAAAGCCATAGGAAAATGCAATTAAGTCACAGGAAAATGTATCCTTGGCTTAGAAAGAAGACCTTTTAAAAAGTTATTATTGAACATCTAATAAATAACTTAAGAAAATAATTAGGTATCAAAGATAGTTACATTTTAAACATATTAATGCCACATAATTTCTCCAAAGTAAATATATAAAGTCTGCTTAAAGCTTACTTATTTTACTATAGGCGTATGTTATAGTCATACCTTTTTCCCGAATAAATAGGCAGATGCATATTATATCCCACATTTTACTTGGTGTATTAGTTCCAAGATATCAGCCTTATGCTTTTATTGTTATAATGGAAAGGAAAGAATTGTCGATACCTGTTGTTGAGTATGTTTTAATCGCCAATAATAAGGCCGATGGGTCTTTGACTATCTTGTTACTGGCAAACGGAACCCACGCCTTTACATGCCTTCTAAAGCACGAAACCTTTCAAAAATGGAAATCTTAAAAATGGTGACCCATATTAGAAGCAACCGTAGCTTTAGATGCTTAACGCGATGATCGTTTACAGATCACTCAGCAAATACACACATACACAGTAAATGAATAAAAACATATAATTATATTTTTTAAAACCCCTATGAGAGATTTCTGTCTTTGCTTCAGTACAACCTTTGATACCTTTTACTGTATTATTAATAACAATTTATAAAATAGTTCATTTACACTATTAAAAATAAATTATTATCACATTAAAATACAATAAAAACAAACTAAAAAAAATAATATCAAAAATAAAATAAAAATATTTATAAACCAGATTTAAAAAATAAAAATTCTATCATAAGTTTTGAAACTACATAGAAGACTTTTGAATAGAATTAGATATCTCATTTAAAACTTATTCAACAATTTTGTCTTTTGATTCTGTCTGAGCAATTGGCATCAAAGGGAAATTGCTAAATAAGTAAAAGAAAAGTAGATTATCATTAACAAAAAAGTTTTACCTGAAATACACTTTAAGCCCATAAATTTATTTCGGGAAGTGGAACCGGGGACAAAAATCACAAGAAATACCTAATTGTATTCTTTTGATAAAAATACAAAAACCAATGCGGCCTTAATCAAGTTTTTAAAGTGAAACTGCTTTATCGACGTTTGTTAGTATTGAAGCGCTCGTGGCCCCGCGGACTCAGTGTTTTGTAAAAGATCACTGAGTTACGCAACTTTCACTATGGCTGGTCCTCGGATGGGTGACCACTTTGTGACATTTACATTTGCGAGCGTTTCCGTGCTTCGGAAGGCACGTTAAGCCGTTGGTCCCGTTTGCCAGTAAAATGGCAGTCGTCAAGCCTGGTTGTAGGCCTTATGGGCGGCTTGAAAAATTTCAACAGCAGGTAGCCACAACCTGCGTCTGTCTATTTCAACACGACAATGGGCTCACCACCTATTACGTGGGACAGAAATACACACGGTGAAAAGTGGGCATATAATATGCCTCTGCCACCCATTCGGGGATAAGGCGTGATAGATAAATAAAAAAAATCGTTAGATATACAAAGTTTAAGTCCAATCCAACTTATAGTAACAAATATTATTACAATACTTATCTTTAATATAGTCATTTATGATGCATAAAAGACATTAAATTTTGATATCACATGTTTTGAAATCGAGTATAATAATAACTTCAGATTTATGATCAGCTGATTTATGTATGTACTCGTATGTAGAATCATAATGGCCTCCATTTCCTTTAATCGTTATTTCACTGCCAACTGACGGGTTCCCAGTATAAATCGCACACTGCATCTCTTATATAATCAGAATAATGAAAATGGGTAGGATTTCTCCTTTTAATAAACTCGTGTGTCAAATTTTATGCGAGAACCTCCGATAATTGATACAATAATGTCACAAAAAAATAGTAGCAAGGCATAAACTTGACATCACTTAGAATAGCCATTCACAAAAAAATATAAACGTGTGTACCAGAGTACACAGGTAAGAAGTGAAACTTCTTTACGACATTTTCTACAGCTATAAAATTTATCTGATACGTCGATAAATAAGTTTCACTTATGTTAAAGAACTTTCACTTGAAAACAACATGGCGCGTAACCAAAATATGTGATTATTTTTTTTACCTAAATATGTAACAGCCTGCACGGTACCTATTTGTGCACCCGTGAGCGTGAATATAATTTAAATTTAAACGGTCTGGTTGAAAATCAGCGCTATGCTTAACTAGACCTTTTTGTAAAGATAGTACCACTATGAATTAAATTATAAACATGTTCTGTACTGTCATAATATCTTTGTGTAGTGAATTCGTAATTCCATTTTCATATTCACTTTGTAATAAATCTGTTTCTGACAGCTTTTTTAAAACTTAAGAATTATAATAATAATAATAATTATCCATCACGCCTTATCCCCGAAGGGGTGGCAGAGGCATATTATATGCCTACTTTTCACCGTGTGGATTTCTGTCCCACATAATAGGTGGTGAGCCCATTGCCGTGTTGAAATAGACAGACGCAGGTTGTGGCGACCTGCTGTTGAAGGTTTTCAAGCCGCCCATAAGGCCAGGCTTAACGACTGCCATTTTACTGGCAACCAGGACCAACGGCTTAACGTGCCTTCCGAAGCACGGAAACGCTCGGAAATATAAAGGCAACAAAGTGGTCACCCATCCAAGGACCAGCCATAGCCAAAGTTGCGTAACTCAGTGATCGTTTACAGAACACTGAGACCGCGGGGCCACGAGCGCTTCAAGAATTATACAATATAATTATAAACAATTATATCAAAGCAAAAAAATACTAATTGAGTTTCTAATTATGAAGTAGAAATGATAAATGTTCTCAAAACAAATGCTATAAATAAGTTCTGCGTTCAAAATTTTAAATAAGTATTCGAAACTTAATCTAAATTACCTTCAATAATTTAGTATAACTCTTCTAGATGTCGCAAATCACGTAATAGCGTGTTACAACGAAGTTTACATTATCACATTCCATTTGTTTACTTTCGTGTAATATTATTAAGAGCAGCCGTAGAACTACGTGCGCTCTCCGCCAGTATCGCGGATAGACTGGCCTACGACTCGTAGCACTCGCAGATGTTCTACAAAAACTATAAAAGAACATTGCATTAGTAGTGCTACGTAAAGTAAAAACTTTTTAGATTGGTTGTTATCATGTTGTTCAAAATCAGAGCTATATACATGTTACATGGAGGGAAGGTATCTAAAATATTTGTAATAGAAAATTAACTGAAACAGACTTAATTTTGATTTTAAAAGTAATCTGAACTGTATTCAAAGATTCTTAAGTAATTGCCTGTTTGATCCTTAAAATTTCATTGCCATCATTTTATTTATTCATAAATATTCTTCCCTTTGTACACAATATTTTGACGTTTAAGCTACCTGCTGTTGAAATTTTTCAAGTCGTTATCGTTATTAGTAATTATAATATGAATATTGGAATTCTTGAAATAATATATAAGCTAAATAGTACCGAGTATATTTTTGAATTTGCATCCTTACAGCCGTGTAAAATATAAATATACAAATGGTATGGGTGATGTTACCTATATATTCATTGAACCTTTAATTATTATTTCGAACAGACAAATATAATTTCCGTCAATATTACTCCCATTTCCATGACAAACGGATGAGGCCTATTAATATCAGCGGGTCTATTTGCTTAACAGATTATCCTTTAGCATTTATTCTTTTCGTACGATGTGAAATATGGATTGATACGGTAATAATTTCTAAGGCTTATTTTATATTCAATTGTATAAAAAAACTGAAAAGTCAAAAGTACTCGGATGTATGAAGAACTTGCATGTATGAAGCGATTGATGAATCTGCAAGAAGTGAATGAAGTATGCATAGATAATGAAGCATGGCGATCTGACTACCCCGTCAAGGATACAGCGTGAAGATAGTAAGTTAGTATTTTAATTGCATCACCTATATTTACATACACATAATCACGCCCTGTTTGTATGTTCGTATCTATGTACCTTCGATAAGGTAATATTGCGGTATGACAGAAGATGTAGTGACTAAGATAGAAAAAGGGATGCTAGATGGTTCAGACACGTGGAGAGAATAGATGAAAACGACGCTGACGCAAAGTCGTGGTGGCAGACACGGTCTGTTGGGAGCTTTGGGATTATCCTTCTGAGGGCCCATCCGGAATTCCCGGCCATAGGCAACTCGAAGAACGTTTCAGTGGTAGAAGTCTAGCATAGTATCCATTAGGATTTCCACACGTAGAATAAAGAGCCTAACTTCATTCCGCCATTAAAGCTGTAATACAGCTGCCATCAATACAGCTGACATACGCAGAATATCAATTGAAAAAGGTAAATAGCATCCTGATGAGGTTTTACTTAGAAAACAGCGCTGTTCTGTATTAGAAAATACATGGTACCTAAATTGTGACCTATTACTGGCTCTCTATATATGTATCATACATCCACTCCCACCACGCCACAGAGGCAATCGAAAGTTTGTTATAAACTTAAATAATATTTGTTAAATTAATCGTTATTAAAGTAAAATATCGGTGTACATGGCTTTTATACTCTTTGTTTAATCATATCACTCTTTGTTTGAATGTTAGATGCCGATGAGAGAGAATTGTTTGTTACTGTTACTAAGATATGGAGTTAGAAATACTAGTAGAAGAAAACTATGCCTAGTATGTACTCTTACGTATAAAATATTTTCATAATTAGTGTCGGCGTGGAATTCACCTGTGTTAATTGAGTTATAGTAACGGTCGCTTTGTTTCTGTATTTTAATATTAGATGACGCCCGCGATTGCGCCCGAGAAGACAAGTTTCACGTTCCCGTTTCCCACAGGAACTTCTTCCCGGGATAAAAAGTAGCCTATGTGTTATTCTGATGCTTAAGCTATATTATTGTAAAATTTTCATTAAAATCTATTCAGTAGTTTTTACGTGAAAGAGTAACAAACATCCATACAAACTTTCGCATTATGAAAATAATGATATATAATGAAAAATGTTACCACCGATACAAACATTACTTCGAATTATGATGCTGCAAACTTCTATAGCCTACGGTGACACTCTTCTCTAAGTGGGCCGTATGCTTATCTGCTCTTTTAGTGGTATAAAAAAGGTGGTGTCGATGTAGCGACAAAAAAAAACTGATATATTCATTAGAGACAATGTATCGACATACGACAAACAAATCGTTTCCATTTGCTTAAGTGCTAAATAGGGATTTCGTTAAAAGCCCTATAAAGTCCCTCCTTAATGAACAGTCTTTGTTAAATCGTTCTTCACCTAATTCCCATGTGAATCCCCATCCAATGAACCTTCACTAATATATGCGCCATTGTGTCTACGCCTTTTTGTTCTTCAATCGACGTGCTCATTATCAAATAATACGGGTTTACATTTGAACATTTAATCTTGGCTCTGTTTTATTCACGATTATATGAACTTTTAAACTATCGCGTTGCATACTATCTTAAAGAAATACTCGATAAAGACAATTTATACACCATAAAGGTTCACAACATCGTGAGTTCGCCAAAGGATGTAGTTCCGTTACAAACACCAGGTATTTATAAGGTGGATTGCAGCTGCGGTAGTTCGTATATAGGCCAAATGAAGCGTACTATAGCTGAAAGGGTCAAGGAACATATCGCAGCTGTAAAGAAATACAACATTAGTAAATCCGTGATCGCAGAACATTTACTTGAAGCAGGCACTAATCATTGGATTAAATTTCATCACAAGCAAGTCCTCTCCATTGAACGGCACTATTATTCAAGAGTTGTACGTGAAGCGATTGAGATTAAAAAACATGAAACATTCAATCGGGAAAATGGGTTTAAATTTTTAGGATTTTTTAGCTTTTGAAGCGCTCGTGGCCCCGCGGTCTCAGTGTTCTGTAAACGATCACTGAGTTACGCAACTTTCACTATGGCTGGTGCTCGGATGGGTGACCACTTTGTGGCATTTACATTTGCGAGCGTTTCCGTGCTTCGGAAGGCACGTTAAGCCGTTGGTCCCGGTTGCCAGTAAAATGGCAGTCGTTAAGCCTGGTTGAAGGCCTTATGGGCGGCTTGAAAAAAATCAACAGCAGGTAGCCACAACCTGCGTCTGTCTATTTCAACACGGCAATGGGCTCACCACCTATTACGTGGGACAGGAATCCATACGGTGAAAAATGGGCATATAATATGCCTCTGCCACCCCTTCGGGGATAAGGCGTGATGGATATTTTAATTTTAAATTTTTAGGAGCGTGGAATCCAGTGATTAGTAACATAAAATCTCGCTTTTATGCACTGTCTCTTATGGGACATTTGGAAGTTTGAATAATTGCAAACCTCGGATTCTTGTGTGAGATACGTTTAATTTCGATGTAAAATAATACAGAGCCAATTAGCTTGAATTGCAACCAACAATGTACAAAAAGGAATATAAGTGTTTTTTAAGTAGGTAGGATGAAGTCCAATGTAGAAAAATAAAACTCCTGTGGTTAATTGAACGCATCCAGTATAACAGTATTTTGATAGTATGAAGAAACTTGTAGGCGCTTAGACATCCTCCCCTTCGTTGAAAGAACACTTTCAACCTAGCAGGTGTCATCGGTAGTTGGCAATGGACAAATACGGGTAAGTGGTCTTCTAAAGCAACCTCTAGTTGTATTGATGTCAGCGACGCGGGAAATGCCATCAATTCCTGGAAATAAGCGGCTAACTCGTCCCATGCGCCAACAGAGTGGAGGCACATTATCTTCTTGTAATAGGACTAAATCGCCAACTCGTAGCTTTGTTGTATTAAGGCGCCACTTAGATCGCTGCTGCAGTTCAGCTACGTATTCTGCTTGCCATCGTCGCCAGAAATGTTGTCGAATTTGTTCGAGTCTTTTGTAACGATCAAGATTGGATGCGCGTTTGTCTTCAAGTGTAGGCATTGGTAATGCATTTAAGGGGCGTCCTATCAGGAAGTGCCCTGGTGTTAGGAAATGGTAATCGTTAGGGGATGGAGAGAGGGGACACAAAGGTCGACTGTTCAACATAGCCTCGACCTGAGTGAAAAGAGTGGATATTTCGTCAAAGGTAAGATGGGTTTTGCCCATTACGCGCCTGACATGATATTTCGCGGATTTCACGCCCGACTCCCATATACCGCCAAAATGTGCGCCGTATGCAGGCGAGAAAGTAAATTTTATTCCTTCACTGTGAGCAAACTCAGTGAAAGCAATCTGATTGGCTTTGATAAAATCGCCTATCTCTTTGGCAGCAGCAACAAAGTTGCGGCCATTGTCAGAGAATATCTCCGCTGGCTTGCCGCGCCTAGATATGAATTTATGCAATGCTAGCATATACGCATCCTTCGACAAATCGCTAACGGCCTCAAGATGCACACATTTGTATCGAAAACACACAAATATGCATAAGTAAGTTTTAGTGACGCGAGCTCCTCGACCCCTTTTAGTAATAGTGAAAAAAGGACCGGCATAATCAACACCGACGGTGAGAAATGGAAAGTCAGCTGTGATCCTTTGAGAAGGTAACTGTCCCATCATGGGGGTCATAGTTTTACCCTGGACACGTCTACACGTGACACAACTGTGGACCGTTCGGCGAGCCAGATGTCGTCCATTAATTGGCCATACAGCATCCCTTACACATGCCAGAAGTAGTTGTGGACCAGCGTGCATATTGTGCAGATGCAGATGGTGAAAATAAATTTTTGTCAAGTGATGGAAAGAATGCAAAAGAATTGGATGTTTTTTGTTGTAATGGTAATTGGAAGCTTCAATACGTCCACCGACCCTGATAACCTTGCTATCATCTAAAAATGGACTTAATGATAAAATATTGCATTTAGGGCTGAGGGCCTTATTCTTTATCAATTGATCGTACTCATGTAGAAAAGATTCCATCTGAGATAATTTGCATAGAATGCTAAAGGATGAATTTAATTCATTTACGGTTAGAACACCTATTGTTTTGTGTTTGGGGAAACGTGTATTGTTTATAAAACGAGTTATGTAAGCAAATATCCGTCTCAGTTTCAGAAAACTGGAATGATTACGTATAATTTGTTCTAAAGATTTGACATCAATTAAATTAGTAGAAACTAAAACAGAATCCGCCTTAAGTTCAGGTAGGTCTGAGTCCTTAAGAGACCCTTGTAAGGTAGGCCAATATGATTTACTTTGCACAAGAAAATTTGGGCCAGACCACCACAAGTCAGTTGCACCGATTTGATCAGGGTCAACTCCTCGGGATATCAAATCAGCGGGGTTTTGATCAGTGGGGACGTACCGCCATGCAGAACAATTTGTTAGTTCTGTAATCTTAGATACCCGATTGGCCACAAAAGTTTTTAATTTTTTGTTATTGCATTGAAGCCAACTTAGTACGACGCTACTGTCACACCAATGTATAGACAGATCCACTTTATGACGAAAGGAATCAACAACCGATTTGTATAATTCGCTTGCTAATAAGGCAGCACACAATTCAAGTCGTGGTATAGTTGTAGACTTAAGAGGAGCCACCTTCGACTTAGCACACAGTAGTTTAACTGTGACGTCACCAGCTGGATTAATACAACGCATATATAGACAGGCGCCATAGGCCAACTGCGAAGCATCACTAAATGTATGAATTTCTTGACTGACCGGATTGTCACATAATACTAAACGAGGAATTTGTAAGTTAGATAAGCAATCTAATTTGCTTATAAAATTGGTCCAAGATTTTTGTATCTTAGAACTGACTGGCTCATCCCAGTCCGCTTTAGTAAGCCAAAGCGATTGTAATAGCATTTTAGGCTGAATGATGCATGGGCTTAAAAGACCAAGAGCATCAAAAATCTTAAAAGTTGTGGATAAAATATTTCGTTTTGTAATGATTTTATTTTCCTGTGGAGCCTGAATAGGGATATGAAGAAAGTCCGTGGAAGGATTCCACCCTAGCCCGAGTGTACTTGTAGACTCGCTGAAACATACAGTATTGTCTTGATTATCGACGGATGATTTTGAAAGTGAGAATAAATTGGACTTGATTTTCTGAGATTGAAACCACCACGTTTTAAAGTTGATGTTAGCATATTTTTTATGTGAATTAGTTGAGATTCATCATCGCAACCGGTAATTACATCATCTACATAAAAGTCGTGTTTTATTATATTACCAATGTTTTCATCGGTGCACTCGTCTCCTAGTTCCCACAGACACCTTGTGCTTAAATATGCTGCACTTGCGAGGCCATAAGTGACAGTATTCAGCTGTAAGGTCTGAATAGGCTTAGACTCATCTTCTCTCCACAATATTAGCATTAAATTTCGATCCGACTCGTCTACTTGCACTTGGCGGTACATTTTCTCAATGTCACCAGTGAGAATAAATTTGTATAGACGAGCACGAATTAAAATGGAGAAGAGAGAGTCTTGTATTTGTGGGCCTATCATCAGGATATCATTGATAGAAAATCCGGAGGATGTGCGGGCCGAACCATCGAACACTACGCGTGTTTTGGTAGTGTCGCTGTTAGGCTTAAAAACAGCGTGATGACATAAGTAATATGATGGGAAAGGTTTGACAGTAGGGCATTTTCTTAAATGACCTAACTGTGCATACTCTTGAATGAAGTTAGTATAGTCTATTTTTAGCTCAGGGTTTCTTCTGAAACGTTTTTCTAAAGAAAGGAACCGCTTCTTTGCCATTGAATATGAGTCACCTAAGCAATTTGGGGTTTCAATAAGAGGTAACTTAACACAAAATCTACCCGATTCTAGACGGTAGGTATTTGTAAGGAAATGGTCTTCACAAGCCTTTTCCATATAGGTTTGTGTGGGTTTATCGGGAACTTGTTCTAACTCCCAAAATAGTTTTAGTTTAGTGTGAATTTCTTGCATAGTACTGTCATGACTATTGATAGTTGACGCGTTACATTTTAACGTTGTAGTGGATGGGGTTACAAAATTAGTTAATAAAGATCCTGCAATTAGCCAACCTAATTTTGAGTATTGTAATTTCGGCATATTAGGACCCAATGAACGCTGTCCGGTGCCCAATAGATCCCAAAACAGGTCAGCACCTATTAGGATGTCTATGGTGGACGGTTCAAAAAACTTAGGATCAGCTAACTTTATGTATTTAGGAATTCTAAGTAATAGTGTATTATCGATAGTATTTGGTATATTTGTTATTTGCTTTAGTACGTAGAATGACTTAACTAGGCTATAGTTACTGTTCAAAGACTGTAGTTGAACAATACAACTTTGACTTATTTTTTCAGCTAGGTAATTAGTGACACCCATAATATTGATGGATTGCATAGTGCATGGTTTGAGTGAGAGGTTGTCCATTAATGACTGGCTTATAAATGAGGCTTGACTTCCACAGTCTAGAAGTGCCCGAACCTCCATAGAATTGTTTGTGCACGGGTTAGTCAACCTTACAATAGCAGTGGACAGGAGTACCTGCGTGCTCCCAGATGTATTAGCGATAGAATTATTGACAGACACATTAGTGCTAGTACTCACCTCATTATTATTAACATTAGGCAAGTGTAGAAGAGTATTGTGTTTACGCTTGCATTCTCTGCAAGGACCCAACCTACAATCACTTGTACTATGACCCGACCTTAGGCAGTTGAGACATAAGTGCAGTTTAGAGGCTTCAGCCTTTCGTTCAGAGATGTTCTTCCCTATAAATATGGGACAGTCGTAAATCCTGTGGTCGTGTTGACATACCACACATGACATCTTCGACGTCTGAGAAGTAGAAGCTAAGGTTTTTACTATTTGTGAGGTGATACGATTAGAAGAGGGCGCCTTCGTCGGCGCTGATTTATGCTTATCAACTTTATTGGGAAATATTTTGTCTAGTACATTGGCTCGATCGATTAAAAATTTATTAAATTGTTTTAATGAAGGATAGACGTCTTGGAGCTCGTTGCGATATTCTTCCCACCTTATGGTCGTGCGCTTATCAAGCTTAGAGGAAATTAAATGAACGACTAGTGTGTCCCAATGCTCAACGGGTTCACCCAAACTAGATAATGCTCTCAGATTTTTAGTAATATTGTCGACTAGAGATCGTAGCGATTGGTCAGACTCACGAATATTACCAACGCTGCACAAAGCCTGAAGGTGATGATCTATGAGCGCACGCTTGTTATCGTAACGCTCGCACAAAAGCTTCCAAGCGGTTTCGTAGTTGCTTTCTGATTTTCCTAAATTGCATATAATTTGAGCTGCCTCACCTTCCAAATAACTTTCCAAGTAATGGAACTTATGAATAATCTTAATACGTTCGTTGTTGTGTATTAGAGATAGAAAGGTATCTCGGAACTCAAGCCAGCGGAAATAGGCTCCGTCAAACCTTATGATTTGTATCTGTGGAAGCTTGAATTCAGAATGACTACAATGAGATGAGTGGTCGTGATGATACTGAGATGAGTCAAGTACATTAGAGGTGTTCACAAGTTCGTTAGATTTATCTAAGAACTCTTGCGCCATGGCGAGATGTGAGGTGAACACATTCTCAATATCAACTCGTTCATCAATCTCATTGTCCATATTATCACTATTTAGGACCTCAATTTGGTCCTGTAAATTATCAAATTTGTCTTGCATAGAACGTATTTTTTCAATATTAATTTGTAACTCTTTGATTTGCATTTTTGATAGAGTTACTGAAGAAATAGAATCTAAATATTTCTTAAATTTAGTCAACCGTCCTTTGATTGAACTACGCTTAGCTAAAAGCTCCCTAGATTGCTTTACGCTGACCTCATCACTCATAGACATGATGTAACACTTAGATAATTAAAAATAATGATTATAAAATCTTAAATTAAGTTTTACTGATAATGAAGGAATAAAATGATAATTGGTTCGCTTATCTGACAGTCCGGTTGGGCACAGGGAGACTGACGCTGAATCTTGCGGATGCTAGAAGCCTTGCTGGATACCCCATCGATGCTTGGGATGGCTCAGCAAGACCCGGGCGCAGCGCGTAGTGATCCCGGTGACGCGGTACAGCAGTGCGACACTGGAAATGTTCGGCATAAAACGATTTCAGATGCTTGTATTAAGTAGTACGGAGTATGAAGGATTAAATGGTCTAGTGATTTGATTCTAGCCAACCTCACTCACAAATAATTATTATAACTAACTATCTTCACGCTGTATCCCTGACGGGGCAGTCAAAGCGGACAGATAATTGTTATAAGGTATAGTTTATTATATTTGTAAAGTACAAATGTAGGTATAAGTGATTTCCCTCATTTACTAATATAAGATGATTATGACTATTATAGCAAGATAAGTTTACTACCATAATGTTTGTAGTTGAGTAATAAACTATAGGTTTATTGTCACAGGTATAGGCTATGCAAACAAGTGACCTGTTGGATGTAATTTTGGTTAGATGGTTAGGTTAGGTTAAAAGGAAGGCACTTAACTGAAAGACACGATGACCCTAGATGCTTTTACCGGTTCTTATGCCTCTGTTATCCTCCTTCTCAGCAGATAACCGTTGTAGCTTTTGGAAGTGATTTGCAGAATTGTTTGTAGAATGTGGACGTTGAATCTTCAGGATACTAAGGCTGGGCACGGCGCGTATGCTTGCTGACCGACCTGGCTAGCTTAGTTATGTTCCTTGTCCGTTGTCCTGGTTCATATACTTGAAAATCTTCTCTAGTGATTCTTCGTATTGTTTGGAAAATATATAGTCCTGTCACGGTCGCCACTTAATGTCTCTTATGGGACATTTGGAAGTTTGAATAATTGCAAACCTCGGATTCTTGTGTGAGATACGTTTAATTTCGATGTAAAATAATACAGAGCCAATTAGCTTGAATTGCAACCAACAATGTACAAAAAGGAATATAAGTGTTTTTTAAGTAGGTAGGATGAAGTCCAATGTAGAAAAATAAAACTCCTGTGGTTAATTGAACGCATCTAGTATAACAGTATTTTGATAGTATGAAGAAACTTGTAGGCGCTTAGACATGCACAGTCGGGTAAACACCAGAATAGGCGCGCGTCGGTTAGCTTACAGAATAGGGACACCGTGAGTGTAGTGTGTGACGGTACTTGGAGAAAAAACAACATCAAGAATAACGAAGATGTGCGGGTGGATAAAGAAACTTCTACCACGCGTACTCGACGACGGAGAGCGTGCGCCGCTGAGCCAGCCAGCCTGTGACCACGGCCGGTGCAACCTGGTCGAAACGTCAGGCAACAAAAGGTATGTGAAATAACCGTGTTTAGCCCCGTTATTGACAAATATACTGATGGTTTTATGAATATAGATACATGAAGTTTATGTTAGATGGAGCTACCGTCTTTCCAAAGTATACTTTCAATATAAATATAACTCTCTCAAACTAAGCCGAGCTTGTACTATGGTAACCAGATAACTGGTAAACTTACTTATATATTTCTAAATACATACATATTATAGATAAATAACACCCAGACACAAAATAAACCATCGTACTCATCACACAAAATTTTATCCTGGGTGGGATAAACCCACGACCTCATACACTCCCACCACGCCACAGAGGCAGTCGAAAGTTTGTTATAAACTTAAATAATATTTGTTAAATTAATCGTTATTAAAGTAAAATATCGGTGTACATGGCTTTTATATAATTTTTATTGTAGGAACCAAAAAGTGCCGATGTCGTTTTAAATTAATATCGATGTGGCGCTTTAATAAACGGCAAAATGCAACTGGCAAAACACAATCAGCCAAGTGATTCAGAATTTGTAATACTTCAATTACACTCTCGCGCGAGTCACAGGACGAGCAGCGAGACGAGCCGCGAGCCGTGAGTGTAGACCCAGAATTACGGTACATTTTTTTCGAGATCGCGGTTCGTCTCGTGGTTCGTCTCGTGGCTCGTGCGAGAGCGTAAATGTACCGATTCTGCGAAAACAATATTTTATGACAGGTACTTTAAAATATTATCAGTCAAAGACATGTGTGGCTGTCATTTTTGACAGTCACATGTAATAACCGTGTAATAACACTATATTGTATCATTGTATCAAGTCGTGCAATCTAAAGGAAAAATTATAAATCGTCAGGCAGCTTAAGCCCATTTGTTAACGAAATTATTGAATTATGTTACAATTAATGCATAAATGAATAATTTTACACGTATAGTTATTAGGCTACTTTAACAATATAAATATTAAATAATAAAAAAATGAAATGAAAGTCATTGAAGCAATCACGGAGGGTACACCCTTTAGTGTGTATGTGTTTACAGTAAGAACACATTACATAAAATTTTATAGACTACACTTATTGAGAATATTGTAACCACTAACAGGGTATTCCGCATGAAGTTAAATGAATTTACAATATGGTATAAAAATAAGAATTTATTTCTGCATTTATATACTATGAAAGAGGAAAATCAAATAGAGTTTGACGATATAATAGAGAAAATATTTCTTAGCCTGCTGAGCTAACCCATTGTTGTGTAAACGATCACTACGTTAAGCACCATTTTCTATGGCTGGTCTTCAAATGGGTGATCGTTCTGTGGCATTTCCATTTATGAGTATTTCCGTCTTTCGGAAGGCACGTCAAGCCGTTGGTCCCGGTTACTAGTAACATAGCAGTCGTTAAGCCAAAATGAAGGCCTTATGGGCAGCATGATAAAATCAACAGCACGTTTGCCGCAACCTGCGTCTGTCAGTTTCAATACGGCATTGGGTAAATTGTGGGCGTATAACTAGTTCCGCGTCAGGAATAAAGGCTTAACTATATGTATGCTTAATTTATTTGGTATTAAATGTTATATGTACCATTTAATATGAAATAGCCAGTATATTTTAATCTGAATATTTTTCAAACACGTGGTATATATTCGTTTATAAATAAATAATAAATAAATATCCATCACGCCTTATCCCCGAAAGGGTGGCAGAGGCATATTATATATGTCCACTTTTCACCGTGTGGATTCCTGTCCCACGTAATAGGTGGTGAGCTTATTGCCGTGTTGAAATAGACAGACGCAGGTTGTGGCTACCTGCTGTTGAAATTTATTAAGCCGCCTATAAGGCCTTCAACCAGGCTTAACGACTGCCATTTTACTGGCAACCGGGACCAACGGCTTATCGTGCCTTCCGAAGCACGGAAACGCTTGCAAATGTAAATGCCACAAAGTGGTCACCCATCCGACGACCAGCCATAGTGAAAGTTGCGTACCTCAGTGATCGTTTATCGAACATTGAGACCGCGGGGCCACGAGCGCTTCAAATTTATAAACACTCCACAAATAACCCTTCAGTAATGATAATGTATAAAATATAAATTCTCAAGGTCTTTCAGCAGCAATCGAACGACGATTTCAGGATGTCTCGAGTCAAGCAGAGTATGCTTCTGCTCATAAAACTGGTAATCGAAAAACAACTTATGAAATATATAACCTGTGGTAAACTTGCCATGATATGGTTAGAAATTGTCACTTGACTTTATTACCTTAATGTTATTTCTGTTATTTGGAATACATTTCTTTCTTTATTTTGTAAAACGCATCTATATTTATTAAAGGTTACAGTATAATGTCATCGAAACTCTTGAACATATAAACGTATTTTTTTTAGATTCATCTTTCCTTATAGTCTCACTCACTCACAAACTTAAGGTTTTAATCCAATTACAATGCCAAATAAATCTGATTATAACAACTAATTCCTATTCCATAAATTACCTCAAACTAACTAACTACCTTCACGCTGTATCCTTGACGGGGATAAATTAATTTAAATTTAAATTGATACCTTATATTAGTTCCCTAAAATGGGTATTTTAAACATTTCAAAGTCCTAGTGTTTAATGGTGGTAATATTATCCTACTAATATTAAAATCGCGAAAATTTGTAAGTATGGATGGATGTTTGTTACTCTTTCACGCAAAAGCTACTGAATGAATTTTGATGAAACTTTTTAATTATAACACATAGGCTACTTTTAATCCCAAGATTAAGTTTCTGTGGAAAACAGGAACGAGAAAACTTCACCGTGTTTTTTGGATTCGAGCCTTCGAGATTCAGCCTCCTTGTTGAATCACCATGATAAAAACTTTGTAGTATTAAATTTTTCGGAATTTAATAGAGCTCTTCAAAGGCAGATATTCTTTTGCAATCCCTTTCTTCGAAACAAAGTTGTTGAAAAGTTTTATTTTTTACATCTCTTTATAAAAGTGCGAATACCTTAACATTACATTCAACTTTTATTGTAAAAGAAATAAAACAAAAGTATCATCAGAGAGCATTATAATCAACATTGTAGAAAAATATTCTAAGCTTTTATACCAAACGAGAACATTAACTTGAATAATGTTTTAATAAAAACAACTCCCTCGAAAATTTTCACTTTGTATTACAGTGGAGTGCTTTTAAACAATCTGCAACATAAGCTAACGATAAAACCAGAGTGAACTATGTTAAACTACCTAAATAAAGTACCTACGAGTACCCCTATTAAGTATATGAAATTTCTAAAATTTGCGGTGGTATATTATATGCTCAATCTGCATATTTCACGAACGTGCAGTAAATTAATGTAATTACGCTTAGTTTACGTTTTGAAGTTATTCTTCGTTTGGCGCGTTAGGAAAATTATGATGAGAGTTAATTTTTACGATGCGCACGCAGACCGTCACGAAAAACCGACACCATGAAGTAAGCTGATAAGTATTTTTCTATTACAATTTATAACTAAATTCAAAGTAGTTTTCAAGCACCTTGAAGTTAGCTGTAGTCAACATTTTAGTTTTTTTCTACAAATGTAGGATAAGGCGAAAGATGAAAATTTTAAAATTATACTTATAAAAGACTAGTTGACGCCCACGGCTTCGGCCGCATAGAAACGTTTTCCCGTTCCCGTTTGCCACAGGAACTTGTTCCCGGGATAAAAAGTAGTCTATGTGTTAATCTGATGTACAAGCTATATTAATGTAAAGTTTCATAAAATCCATTCTGTAGTTTTTACATGAAAGAGTAACAAACATCCACACAAACTTTCGCATTTAAAATATTACTAGTGGACGCCCGTGGCTTCGCCTGCGTAGAGAAGTTTTCCCGTTCCCGATTCCCACAAGAACCTTTTCCTGGGATAAAAAGTAGCTTATGTGTTATTCTGATGTATAAGCTATATTATTGTGAAGTTTCATTAAAATCCATTCAGTAGTTTTTACGTGAAAGACTAACAAACATTCACACAAACTTTCGCATTTATAACATTATATTGATTAAGATATTTACTTGTTACGCTAAAAACGTAAAACTTCTATCGCATGTACCTAAGTTCATACACACTTTTTTTTAAATTCTAATAGCTAGTTTTTCGCTTCTATTAGAGCACGGCAACGGCAATAGGCTTGTCTCATATTACGTGAAACCAACAAAACTGCTGGGCTTATAATCAATTCATATATTCAATTCCAAACATTGATTTCAGTTTATCATGTACCTAACTAAATTTTTTATAGCACTTGTGGCTCCGCGGTGTGTAAACGTAAACAGTGTTCTGTTAACGATCACTGCGTTTAGCAACTTTCACTATGGCTGGTCCTCGGATGGCAGACCACTTTGTGGCATTTACATGGGCGTGTTTTGGTTTTGGTGGAGGAGAGGCGGGAACATCCTAGGAGTTAATAAAAACCCCGAGACGCGGGAATTAAGGGCTCTTTTTCTTTTTCAACCCTGGTGCGTTTCGTTTATCTCGTTCATTATTCGTTTTGGAAATAATATTTGGTGTACTTAAAGTTTCATTAAAGACGCGTTGTGAGATATTCGTTTATTGATATTAGATATTTGTTCATCATCATCCGAGCATCTGTCCCAGTTGCGTCTCGCGACGCCCGGGGTCCGCTTTCCTACATTTTCTCCACCACTTCGCACGGTCGTCGGCATCCCCTGTAGTGAGACCATTGGTACGCATGTCATCCCTTACGACGTCAAGCCAGCACTTCTTGGGTCTTCCCCTCTTACCGGGACCCAGCGGGGCTGACATGGCCAGACATTTGTTACCTACGTAGCCCGGCGGTTGCCGCAAGAAGTGACCATACCAACGAAGGCGACACTCTTGCAACTTGTCTGCAATGTCACGGACGTGAAGGCTGCCGCGGATGCGAGAGTTCCTCACGCGGTCCATCCGCGTGACTCCACACCTCCACCGCAGCATCTTCATTTCCGTGACACGCAGCTCCTGCTTGTGTCGCTCCAATATCGGCCACGTCTCACTGCCATGTAAAAGGACAGGTCTAATAATGGTTTTGTAGACCTATCCCTTCAACCGGATCGGCATTTTAGGGTCACAAATGACACCGGTCATCTCCCGCCATTTGGCCCACGCGGCAGTAATGCGTGACTTGACATCGCAATCGATGTCACTGGACGTGTGAAAAACAGATCCCAGGTATTTAACCTGGTCCGTGCGCTCGTTTATTGATATTAGATATTTGTTGTTATTAGCCAAATAAATCGTCGTGTGAATTCGGGAAAATACTATTTTTTTTGATTAATTAGATTGTATTTGATTAAATTCATATGTGTTACTGTAGTTAATTTGACATTTTCTACACCTGTAGAAAATATTAATTTACCATATTTTTGTAATTTCCTTTTGAAAGTGAGGTTGATACAAAAGAACATAACCTTTGTTTTCGTCCCACAATATTTAAAATAAGAATTTGTCATTATTAAGAAACAAGTTTTGTTATAATATTTTAAGTACGTAAATATCTAGAATACATTTCAACACTGTCTAAACTCTTATAGAATCTAGATCGTGCGTATAAGATCACAGGCCAATTTAGTGTTTAAGCGATAATTATTACTATAGGATAAAGTTATTAAGCGGTTAGTTTTTAGCGATCGATAAGTTTAGTTTAGTTAGGTTCCGAATCATTTCGCTGGATTGTCACGATTAGGTCCCGTTTAGGAAATCATTACATTTAGAATGTTACAAAGTTAAGTCGTTGGTCCCGTTTGCCAGTTACATGGCAGTCACAGTTGAAGGTCATATGGCGATTTGAAAAATTTCAACAGTAGGTCGCCACAACCTGCGCCTGTCCATTTCAACAGTCCTGTTACGTGGGACAAAAGTGCATACGGTGAAATGTGGGTGTACAGTATGCCTCTGCCTACCCTTTCGGAGAAAAAGGAGTGACAATATGTCTATATCTATGTAAAAATTTTAAGCCACAGGTACCGACTATAGAAGTCGTTTAACCATGGCAGCCACACTGGCTCACTAATTTACTGCCACTTGAAACTAATATATACGGTGAAATATGAGCGTCTAAGCATGCCTCTGCATACCCCTTCGAGGATAAAGGATTAAATACACTCTCTTGTTAATTAATTTGGATACAAACAATCTATTAACTCTTTTAAACTCTTTCTGAGGGCAACTGTACGAAGGCTTTCACGTCAGTAATAAAATGGATAGTATAGTCGAAGCAGCGTCTCTTATTCCAAAATCTAATATTTTCTACCCTACTCTGCAGCTACTTATCTACTGCAATTACCGTTGCACGAAGTAGAAATATGTTATCAGTACGAAGCATTTCGCTGTCGGCATTACAGTCTTAAGAGCCATCAATTAAAACGTTGAAGGAACACTCGAATTACTTCTTATCGTTTGCTACCCGCTTGCACAAATAAAAGAAATGCCTGCTATCTCTTTAGCTTTAGTATTTTTAGTAAACGAAAATGAAACCTGAGAAATAAAATATAAATCATAGTCTTACAATGACTTTTTCTTTTATTTCTTATTGTGTACATTGTAGTTAGTCGGTATTCGTTAAGTTGAAGACCTTATGTGGGGCTTAAATAACTTTAATAGCAGGTCGCCACAACCTGCTCTTGTCCATTTCTACACAGCAATGGGCTAACCACTTGGGACAAAAATGCACACGGTGAAATGTAGGCGTATAAAATGCCTTTGCCATAATGGTCTGGATAATGGCGTGACTGATACGTTGTACGTATAAGAATATTTTTTAGCAATGAATATGGTGATCCACCCTCTTTTTTTCAATCCCGAACAGCGCGTGCCGGGCAGAGTTGTCACTTTCATACAGTCACAGTACATATATGAAGTTGTACCTTATTTGTACCGTTTTTATGTACATTGAAACAGTGAAGAGTATTTTCGCCAGAACTGAGCGGTTCAAAAGGTCGTTCGCTGTCAAACAATAGAAATTTGAAATGCTCTGCCAGCGCACGTGTTTCCCTCCTCTTAAGACCCAGGGTTCTTCAAGCGGAGCGTAAAGAGGCAAATCATTGGGCCGTCAATTTGAAAGCCACTGTTAATAGTCTTGTGGATTGCGAAAGTGACCTTCAATTCGCTAGATTTCACCATGGCTTACCATTAAGCAGGCGGCCTCACTTTGCTAATCATAAAAAAATAAAAAAACTAGAGATCTCAACACCGAGGATCCCTATAATATGGAGATGGAGAGAGAATTGTCCTGGAATTTACATTTATGTAATAAAATGTTATAGGTATAACAGAGCTAATAAATAAACACATTTATTCACGCGTCACGCGGCTAGTAACCTTTTATATTACTAACTAACTAACTAACTATCTTCACGCTGTATCCCTGACGGGGTAGTCAGAGAGGACAGATCGCCAGGCTTCGCGATCCATGCATACTTCTTTCGCTTCTTCGAGATTCATCAATCGCTTCATACACGCACGTCTGGGTATCCGAGTACTTTTGACCTTTCCGTTTTTGAGCAATCTGCTCACGTGGTCTTCATATGTAAGTCTCGGCCTTCCCTGACTCCTTCTACCCTCTACTTTTGAACAATATATATTCTTCGTCAATCGTTCCTCACTCATTCGTTGGACGTGTCCAAACCAACGGAGCACGCCCTTTTCCAGCTTAACGCTGACACTTTCATTCAAACCTGCCATATTGCGTATCACTTCGTTACGTATTCGGTCGGCCAAGGTAACGCCGCACAATTTTCGAAGTGATCGCATCTCCACAGCATTCAATTTACTTTCATGCATCTGCTGACATACCCAGGTTTCACTACCGTAAAGCAAAGTTGGCACTAGCACTGCGTTATGAATCGCCATTCGTGCTTCTTTTACAATGCTTTGTCGCTTTACTAACTGGGACAAAGCACCGTCAACTTTGTTTCCGGCAGCTACTCGCCGTTCTACATCCGAATCACATCTTCCATCCGCGCTAAACATACTTCCTAAATACACAATTTCATTCACTTGCTCTAGACGTTCCTGGTTTACCCTAATCTCGCATTTAGTTCTTACGTCACCTCTTTCAAATACTAGAACCTTAGTTTTACTTGCATTCATGCGGAGACCCTTACTTTCACACCCCTCTTTCATATTAGTGACTAATGCCTGTAGGTCGGCTTCTGATGAGGCCATGAGCACCGCATCATCAGCGTACAGCAGACAGTTTACTGTAAAGTCACCCAAATTCACACCCATATTAAAATCTTTCAACTTCTGCAGGCAACTGTCCAGATACACTATGAACAGCCAGGCGGACATGACACATCCCTGTTTGACGCCTGTACAGACATCAAAAAGAGGTGACACCACCCCCCCCGTACTTCCACGCAAGCCTTACAGTCCCTATAAAGCGACTGTATTGCCCGCAGTAGCGAGCCGTCCACACCATATCCTGGCAGCAAGTCCCACAGCGTTTCTCTCACAACGTTATCAAATGCTTTCTCTAGATCCACAAAAGCGCAGAAAACCTTCTGGCTAAGAGCCAGAAACTTTTCCGCGATCATGCGGAGAGAAAACACTTGATCCATGCAACCTCTTCCACGTCGGAATCCGCATTGAGCCTCCCATAAATACCTTTCAGACTTTTCTTGCATTCGTGCCGTTATAACCTTTGCATACACCTTACTAGCTAAGCTGACCAAGCTGATCGCCCTGTAGCTGGAGCAGTTTAGGCGCGAGCCTTTCCCTTTGTAAATAGGTACTACAACTGCTACTCGCCAGTCATCTGGGACCTCACCCGTCCGCCAGCACAAGTTGCATAACAGACAAAGTGTGTCCCAGACACGCGACCCACCGTACTTGATCATCTCAGCAGTAGCTCTGTCTTTTCCCGCAGCCTTACCACATTTCATACTTCTTATCGCTTGTTCTATTTCTTTCATACTAATGACTTCAATGACATCGGGATCCGGAGCATCGAAGTGAGCTCCACTTCCCGATGTGGCATCTCTGTCTTTTCTTGCATACTTTTATATTATTATATACACATAAAACTCAAATTCAGTTAAAAGAATATGCGGATTACATAAATATGTGTTTCGACCCGTGATACGAACCTGATGATAGCATACACTACTACCGAGGTCAGAAAGCAAGAAGGAATGTTATGTTTAGGTACTTCAAATATACCTAAAGACGACGTTTAGAATGGTATCTACAAAAGACAAAAAAATCTTCTAAAAATGTATAATTTTAATTTACACAAACACTCAAATATTCACACACTGATATTATACAATTCCCTAAAATTTTACTACCAAATTTACTCCTTCAATGGCGTCCATTTTCATCACAACCAATTTCAATTTTAATAAAGGAACTGTTTTTGTTACGTTTCAAACAATTGTCCGAATGTCGTTTAAAACTCAGATTAATTTCGGACAATTGGCGTGGAATTCACGATGCTTTAATTTAAGTTAAATTTAGAACAATGTTACCTTCGCTGAACAGATTGGCGATGAGATTATTAAATCTTTCAATATTGGATAATTGCAGGAATGTCTCGTCAGAATCGTTTGGTTGGAAATAAAACCTAATGCGGTATCCGTTGCTCCCTCGTGTGGAATATCGGCTATTTGATTTCGGATTAATCATTCGTATGTAGCGAACGAAATCTAAAAGTAAGTGGAATTTATTAATGGGCTATTAGATACGTAGCTTTTTTAGATTAGAGCTTCGAATTTCGGTTACAATGCTTATTAAAAACTTGATATTCTAGCGTTTTTATAAATTACTAGCTTACACAATTATATCTTGTACGAATAATTGGCGGAATAAAAAGTTGTCGTTTTCCAGAATCCAAGGTAAGGTGTCTGTATACCAAATTTTAGTCAAATTAATTTAGGGGTACTACCGTGATCTAGTAACGAAAATCTTTACAAATAAACCTCCAATTTATACTATTAGTAATATATACTTATTTTATAATTTTCATTACGTTCATTATCTATACTATATATTTTAAGACCGTTATATTTTCTAAACGAAGTTAAAAGCACGAGCAAGTGACTATGTCCCTGACGGGGGTCCACCGAACTTCTTTTTAAACGTATATTTTAAATAATTATTTGATTATTTACTATGACTTTAACTGGGATAGACTTATTTAGTTTACGTGTGTCAAACAAACTATTATTCCACATTGCTTCTAGAGTATTTTATATCAAACCGTGCCAATAAATTACCGCAAATCGATGCAAATTCTTTCAGTAGAATACCATCAAAGTCACGCTATAAATTCCAGTGAGAGAGCGATATATGAGCATACCTCAGATGATTAAGCTGTAGATGCAGATACCAGGAAGTCTTTTTTTTTTATTTATTTAATAGGTGTATATAGGGAACCTGACTATCCAATAATACAGGCTGGTGTTGTCAAAACACAAAATTTTAAGTTACGTACTTGGCCAGCCTTATGGGAACCTTACCGGTTGATTTTGATGGGGAGGAATTCTTCGACACCTAGTCGGGGCATCATTGTCAGTCTTGTAATAATTTCCACCACTCACTTTTCCTTCTTTTTGTATTGTTTTCTGTAAATATGTTAAATTTTAATTTGTTAATAACCATATAATTATTTAAATATCTATATTGCCACAAAATAAAATAAAAAATGCATGAAATTTCTCTCTCATTCAATCCGTATAGAAACTGTCATTATAAGCCTAAACCAACTATTTATTTCTTATGGAAAATATACCGTATAGCCCAGACTAAGACAATTAAAGTATTGTTATTATTCTATTAAATAACCTTTGCAAATAAATTGACATTCCTGAATAAATACTTAAAGTAACTAAAAAAATCGTAATAACTGTATGGCCACCATGAATTGTAAATTTAAGAGTATCTAAATGTTATCACACAGTCATCATCATCCGAGCGTCTGTAAAAAAATATTATCTGTAAATATTATCACACAGTATACAGATACAAAATTTACCAGTGTTCTCACTAAGCAATAAAATGTACTTTAATACATACTACATATTTATTTACTTAACGTACTACGTACGTATGTATGACTAAATATGCCTAATACCTCATAGATGTACGAATGGATTATAATGTATAATGGAGTAGAATGAGTCTGTAATTAGTTTTATTTCTACTCGACAAATAACAAACCGTAACAGCCCCTATTACAAACCTTGTAAAAGTGCCAGGGACACGTAACCTTTTTTACTTGCAAACACAAAATTTGCCCGACGATTTTACGGGAACTGAAACACTGACGCAATAATAGTCGGCAAGTAGACGCTTAAACTAGAACGCCGGTACCTTAAGCCCGGGCTTGACATCTAAACGGCCAGCTGAATTTGTATTGCCATGTTAAGCCCCATCCTTAATCTTGGTTAGCGACTGATTGCCATAATAATTAAAAGCAACCCTAAAATAGCTCGCATTAATTTTGTGAGTTAGAATAGAATAATGAAGTGTTTTATTCGGATGGTATTAAGTATTTCGTAATTACTTTTGGCGTCCTAAAATTCAATTTATACGGGTCCTTAAGTTATTTTGGTTTGATCGCAATGAATATTTATAAGAAAGTCCATGATCCATTATAAGCGTTGAGGAAAACATAATCATCAAAGTACAGTGCCCGCAGTGCGGTGATAGTTGTATGTGACCAAAGATCGAAAAGAAATAAGTGATACCAGGTTTAGTTGCACTGCCTGTACTTTTAGGGTCAATAGTCTTATATTATTTTTCTATTTCTGTCCTTACGAGGGCTTTTGTCAGACATCAGAGAGATTGTCGTATGGTGTTCTAAAGAGATCTGTATTGGGGCTACTTCTATAGAACAGCATCTACTAGCTGCTTAGTAGATACTTTGAAATGCTATGGTAATGACACACTTGTGACAACACGAGGTGCGATTGACCATGAGTGCCACGGCGAGGTTGTTCAAGCCGTTAGACCCATCGACCTCTTGCAGGATATATTTTATTTTGGTTTCTCGATCCAAGCCCACATCGGCTTCAAGCATTCACTGAACCTGGGATTCATACTTGATGATCAAAGAGACTTTGGTGCGCCTTTCTGATGTCAGTCAAAGCTTTAGGCCTAAGCCACTGACAAAGCCAGCAGTGGAATGCTTTTAAGTATTATATTTTGAGTATTAGTATTACTTTTAAGTATTAGAGCCATTAATTCCTTCAATTTCTAATCCTATTAAAACTTTGGAAATTGTATCAATTTTAAACCACTACGTTTCAATAAGATCCCAGTCACGTATCACACTAGCGCGTGAGATGACAAAGTTTGCTTCACCTGCTGCACTACGTTATTTAATTTTACTTCGAGTTAGCCACTTCCCGCCTTCAAGATTTCACGCAGGGTGCCACCCTATAGTCTAGCCGACCGTCTCAGTATTGACAGGCAAAATATATTTTGGACGACTTATCTTAAATACGAGATGCCAATTTGGACGCTATACCTTAAGGTATTCCAAAAGACCGATATTTTTATTTTATTGGAAGTAAATACTTACGCTGTATAGTGTCAATTCAGTAAAATTCCTGTTAAGATACTAATAAATTCTCTGCTTAAAAATAAAAACCAAATAGTAGACGTGCATGTATGAAGAGATTGATTAATCTGCAAGAAGCGAAAGAAGTATGCATGGATCGTGAAGCCTGGCGATCTGTCCTCTGTGACTACCCCGTAATGCCCTGAATACAGCGTAAAAATAGTTAGTTAAATTTTCTATAGATTTAAACCAAATTATTATGAGTTATGACTAACATTTTACCGTGAAATTTTCCGTAAAGCTGGTGACCACTAAGTAATAATTCAAAATAATATTTACGGCATTGCCAGCAAACTACCGCTCCTTTGACAATTTCTATTTTAGACAAATTACTTTACAGGTAATTTAATTTTCAACTGAATTCTAAGTCAGCGTCCTAGTTTAAGGGGACTTTTACTGGCAATCAGCTCATGTTAAAGAAGAAATTAAGGTTAAATTTTATCCCTGTATTGTCACGGAGTAAAATGGCGGGGCGTCCGCTATTCTCTAATATTATAAAGAGGTAAAGTTTGTGAGTATGTAGGCCGTAACCACTGGATCATCAAAACCAACTTTGAGAATTCTTTCTTTTTAGAAAAGTGAATATGTCTAAATGCTACCAAGGCTACAATACAATATTTTGCTTTGGAAAACGAATATGGTAAATCTCCACCACGCGGACGGAGCCACGCGTATTAGCCAGTTATTAATAATATCGTATGGACATGAGATAATAATTCTGGAATTTTTGAGGAGTACATTAGGGCGTTTGGAGCCCGTAGGTACAGTGGGGGATAAAGCATCAGCTATAGTGTTATCAATGAGAGTTGGTGTTAAGCAGACGGGCGACTATAAAACGTTTTTCACTATGAGTACGATAACATACTACGCTGAGATATATATCACCTTAATAAATTGGAACAAGGGCAAGAGGATGATGATGACTGAGATTTAACTTTTAGTAATATAATTTAAAGACTTGTTAATACCTCTTTTGCTTTTCTAGGAGTTGGAATGGAAAACAAGAATAAAAAACCTATTTCCAGGCATTAAAATAATCTAACATTCCATCAAAAAAGACTTTATAAAATATTAAGTTAGAAAGCTTATACAGTTACTCAGGGTAGCTGTATAAGCCAGGTTGCCAGAGTAACTGTAGGTAGGCTTTTACAACAAACTTACCTGTGACATTAGAAATTTACCAAATAAATTTAAAAGGTTAATTAAAAACAAACTTTGCCAAAAGGTTATTACGAGACTACGCAATATTTGCATAACAGGGTCGCCTGGAAATGATCTGCTTGCTATACTAGGCTATAACATTTTAGTCACCAAGTTTAAGTAGTATATTTGTAAAAGGGTCATGAAAAAAGCTCACCTCATTAATTATCAGCCCGTGTGAGGACAGTATCGTATTTTAAAACTGGTGTTCATGCTATTATGATTTTTTTTATATTTTTGCCACTTTGTAAGAGCCGTTGAAAATAGTAGGTAGGTACATACCAAATATTTTTATCCAACGACACTGATAGAAGCAGTTGAAAATTACTTTCGAATGGACTTTTAATATGTTGCTTCTTAACCATTTATTCGGTGAGTAAAAAAAATATAATAAATAATAATATAATTTAATATTTTATAAAGGGACTGAAAATACTGGTAAGGCTGAATAGGCAAGACTTTTAAACAACCATTACGTCTCCTTTACTTTTATAGACACATATTATTGTCACGCCTTTAGCCCTGAAAGGCATACTATACGCCTACATTTCACCTTATGCACTTTTGTCCCACGTAACAGGTGTAGAGCCCATTGCCTTTTTTTTTTGCTTTTATAATGATCACAAACCCTCTGAATTTAAACGAAATTATTATCTGGCTTTGATAAACATAGTTTTCTCAACGTACCATTCTCTGTCATAAAATTACTGGGAACCGCAAGGTGTGCATTTGAATATTTTACAACGCTACGAAATCATAAAAGTATATTAAGGTGAATTCTTTACCTTTTAGCTGTCAATATTTCTAATATCTTATCTCATTATATCTGATCAATACCTCTGATATGTAATCTCATTTTTTAACTGTTTGCTTAATGTAATAAATTGTGTGCTTATTGACATAAATAACTTTTTTTATACCACTGAGGTGAGTGAGGTGAAAGTGGTCACTTGCAACACCAGAGGTGCAGCACGCGCGCTGCCGACTCTTTATAAATCTTCTAAGACACCTTTTGAAGAACCCCATACTGCAGACGCTCGGAACACTTGTTTACTTGTTCATTGGTCCATTCTCTTCTATGAATTGTATACAAATAGTTAATCAAAGTGGCAAAAACACAGTGAAGAGTTTCATTACTACTTTAAGAATTGAAGAGTTTCATTACGTTATAAAGTATCGACAAAATGCAAAAACAATATAAGTAACTCAACCCACGATCATGGAAGAGTGTCTAAAAAAATAAATAGAAACCTGGGAGATATAAAAAAGTAGTATAGTTTCAGTGCTAAAGAAGAACCGCAAATTCAATAAATAAAAGTAGACATGCACTGAAATGGTGCATCTAACAGCGCGACTATCGTAAAATATTCATGTAAAATGAATAGAATGTGTCGGAATCTGGGGTAGAAATTCTAGTTTTATTTAAACCACGATTCATTTAATATAACGTATGAAGGAGATGATGTTGTTTATAAACTAGCCAACCATCCAGGTTTGATACTTATGAATGTACTTCTACTGAGACTAATCAAAGTTTACTTTAATACATTTTTTCTTTTCTGAAAACCAAAGGTCAGGGTATTCCCTTAACATTACACGGTAACATTTTTGAAAATAACAGATATTGTATGTAAGATTACTGATTTATTTTTATTTACAAAATTCTTATCCATGTTAGATTTTCAGAGTCTAGCAACCTCCAGTAGCATTTTTTTTGACATATAAAGTATCGATTTTTTCACTGAATAGATAGGCAGAGGCACATTAAATCCTCATCAGTCCGGAAAAAAAATATTACATCGTTTATAGAATACAGTAAGCTGGACTACGACCGGGCGCTTTTTGGAACGAAGTTCCTTACGGCTGGCTTGGAGGAGATAGGGATTTTGCTGCGCGACCGAACTGAAAAATATGTGATAGTAAAACCGTAAGAAAAAAACGGTAAGAAAAATTCCGTGGAATAAAAGCGTTAAATGAGACGTGCGCAGTTTCTTAGCTAAGCAAAAATTGACCATTAATAGTCAATAAATCGTAAACTCTTATGTAAGACTAAAATGTACTACTGTCTATATTGACTAGCTCGTTAGTGTTTGTGTGTTCGTGAGAGACTTACTGAATTTAAATTCGGTGTCGCGTAACTTGAGGTCTTCCTGTAGAAAATTCCGGTAACAAAACGGTGACACGTAAGTGTTTATCTGAAATGGTGTAACACAGATTCGTGTTTTCACAGATTCTTCTGTACATCATATTTATAAATACATACATAATGTCACGCCTTTATCCCCGAAGGGATAGTCAGAGGCATACTATACACCCATATTTCACCGTATGCATTTTTGTCCCACGTAACAGGTGTTAAAATGGACGGGCGCAGACAGTGGCGACCTTCTGTTGAAATTTTTTAAACCGCTCATAAGACCTTCAACCAGGCTTAACGACTGCCATTTTATTAGCTACCGGAACCAACGGCTTAACGTGCCTTCCGAAGCACGGAAACGCTCGCAAATGTAAACTCCACAAAGTGGTCACCTATTCAAGGACCACCTATAGCGAATGTCGCTTAACGCAGTGTTCGTTTACAAAACACAGTCAGCGGGGCCACGATTGCTTCATACTTATAGTGAAATTTAATTATTAGACTTCAGAATCGTAGTACCTATGTAAAGGAAAGTTATTATCTGAATACTCCAGAGTGAAAAAGGCTTAAGCAGACTATAGAATTTGAAAATTCACTCTACCTTTTGCATTGATTAATTGATTCATCTCTTTATTGTACACCAGAAATCCTACTAATATAATTAACGCGAAAGTTTGTAAGTATGCATGTTTGTTACTCATTCTTGTAAAATCTACTAAATTGATTTTGACTTTACATTAATATAGCTTACAAATCAGAATAATACGATGGCTACTTTTTATCCCGGCAAAAAGTTCCTGTGCGAAATGGGAACGGGAAAACTTCAGCATGCGTGCGGAGCCACGGGCGTCTAATCGTATATCATAACAGGATTGGATTACAATAAAAAAAATTAACGGTATTATAATTGGCGGCCTTATCGCACAAGGCAATCTCTTGCAGGCAATCCCTTTTCAGTTTTCTAAATACCATATTAACAGAATAATATAGTATTGGGTGTAAAGGGTTCCACTGCCAAAATCTCCGAAGCCCAAGCGACCTTATTTGCTAAGGTTGCACCTGCTGATACCGGACGAGGTAACGGCGCTCTTCACGGGGTAAATTTCTACGGGGTATTTTTTTAATTGGTACTTATCTCACCCTCGTTCCCATTACTGTGACTCCTGTAAACCAGGATCTACAGCAATGACCAAGACCAAGAAAGTTACACCGACCTCGATCTCGGTGAAGTCCCGGGAGAAGTTAGAATGCAGCGAGAGAGAGAGAGCACCGCGGTAATAGTATGTTACGGGTCCTACGTGAGCTAAGTTTAATTCAAGTAATATGTATGGCAAAAACGTTTAAAAGCATGAAAATTCACTCCTGATGCATAAACTACTCCTGATGTTACTTGTAAACTGCTTGGCATATTATATCGCTCGCTTCGCCAAATGCACCAATCAAAATCCACCTAAGGTTAGAAATTGATTAGGATACAATAAGTAAGATGAGGGAAATGTATTTTCAAAATACCTTTAGCATTATTTTCAACTAAACTAAGTGCACTTGTCGTCACCGGTAAGTAAATGGAGCTATAAGTATATAAGATGTCTATTTACCTTTCCGTGATTACTGCTCCATGGTATATCCGATTTTCGATTATATCTTGGCTAGATGTGTTGTATTATGGGTCAAATTCGATCAAAAAGTGTTTAGTGTTTGGGAGGAGTTCGAGGACAAAGCGAAAACGACCGAGTCGAAGTAGAATGGCAAACAAAAGTTGTATTTCAACAGTTGTAAAACCAACAGTATTTCAAAATTTACCAGTAGCAACGATTTTAGATCACAAATTTTAGAACTTTACGTTAGCCTCCGCTTGCGGTGTCGTAGATTAGACTTTACGACCCACTTCGAAGACAGATGTGCTGAACTTAGATGCAATTTCGCTGTTGCCGCAAAACGTTACTCGCGTCTTGTGAACGTTTGATAAAGCAGCTTCAGAGTGGATCTTTTCCTTCAATTTTATCACACTGCTTAGGTTTTTATTATTTTATTAAGTTTCGCTATTCTTGTTGTGATATGATAGCATACATATATATGACAATTGGACAATCTGTCTCTATTGATATAGTATCTATAACTTACTATAAAAGTTGTACAAAAGCTACCTACCTATACAATGGAATTGTCAACCAATGAAAATGCCTGGCGAAACCAGTAGGGTTAAAAAATTAAAATTTTCTTCACAATGTGTAGCATGTTCCACCAAGTGCCATCAATCAATAGTATTATGTACTTATGTATTTTACGCGTATAACTTCCGAACGACTGCACTAAATTGGATACTTCTTTTATATTTTGTTCGTTGTCGTCAGGAAAAGTTTTTTGCGAAATGATATTTTAGAAATCAGTCTCATTTGTACCAATATGGCTGAAATTTAGCATACTGATAGCTCACCATTAACACGTGTCAACATATTATCTTGAGAACAGGTTTCTGTGAGAAACGGGTACAAAACAAACATTTGCGGATCACACAACCAGTAGTTCCGACCCGGGAGTCCTCAGCGTGGCAGTCGCATACACTTAGCATATGCGCCACCGAGACAGGCGTTTTAAGACGTAAGAGGTGAATAAATTCGGCAATTACAAGTGTCTTCAGTAGCTTAGTTAGAATTTGTAAGTTGATGCAGTATGTTTGTAAAGTTGTGAATTTGACTATCGGCCTTTGGGGGCCGTCCTACCCACTAAGCCCCGCGGTGTTCTGCCTTATTCCCAACCAAAAAAAAAACTGATTCTGAAAATGAAAGGAAAGTAATTGAAATGACTTTCCTTTTTAGAAAGGTATATTATCCCTGAGTGCTTCACTTTGCTTAGGCTTTATTTTGTTCCAGCAGCATATTCCTGTGGAAAACCAAAACGGGAAATCTTACTATTAAATAAGTAGTGATAGGGTGGGTAGAAATTACGTTCATATCTAGTTTATCGAGTTGGTAAAATATACGATAACGTCTTTATTTTATTTTGTGTACTTACGTAGGTATAATGGCTAAAAGCTAAAACAAGATATTATAATTTATCAGAAGGTGAATTGCTGAAGCCAAGAATGTTGTGTTCCCGGTGGGTTTTCAAAATATCTGTAAATATCTACCCTATTTTATTTCCTGTTCACAGATTTAACGCTTATAGAAATGGATCTTTAATGAAAGATTTTGTCTATTAAGTAGAAAATATTCTTAATCTAATTTTTTTCCATTTTGTTCATCTGAAATTGTTTGATTTTTGCCTATTCTTCAAAATTTTTATTTTTTCTTTGTTTACTAAAAGTATTTAGTAAATACCTGTAAAACCCTTTTCTCACTTATATTTGCCCTATATTTGATTACAACCGTATAGAGATTATGCACAATAACTAGAATCAGGCGCAGTGGTAGTGCAGTGCATGCGATTGCCGCGACTGAGGTCCCGAGTTCGATTCCCGGGTCGGATCAAATATTTGTAAAAAAAATAAAATAAATAAATATCCATCACGCCTTATCCCCGAAGGGGTGGCAGAGGCATATTATATGCCCACTTTTCACCGTGTGGATTCCTGTCCCACGTAATAGGTGGTGAGCCCATTGCCGTGTTGAAATAGACAGACGCAGGTTGTGGCTACCTGCTGTTGAAATTTATTAAGCCGCCTATAAGGCCTTCAACCAGGCTTAACGACTGCCATTTTACTGGCAACCGGGACCAACGGCTTAACGTGCCTTCCGAAGCACGGAAACGCTCGCAAATGTAAATGCCACAAAGTGGTCACCCATCCGACGACCAGCCATAGTGAAAGTTGCGTACCTCAGTGATCGTTTACCGAACACTGAGACCGCGGGGCCACGAGCGCTTCGCTTCGCTTATTTGTGTGATTCACAAATGTTTGTTTCGGAGTTTCGGTGTTTCGTATGTAAAATATGTATGTATTTAGAAATATATAAGTTTAAATTTTACTTTTCTAGATCCCATAACACAAGCTTATATTAGCTTACTTTGAGCTAGACGGCGCTGTGTAAAAAAATCCCACAGTATTTAAAAGAAAAAAAAACATAATGGAATATGAAAAAGAAATGGAATGATGGAACGAAAAGTATTAAAGTAGGTATCGGTTATGCTATTTTCTCTTCTGACCATTAAATAGAAAGTAACCGTGACTGATTTATCACAGAAGGTCTTAGGCTGCTGAATAGAATTGGTTCAAAAAAGGACAAGCAAATTTTTACCTTGTTTATAGATATTAGATTTCTACAACAGTTCAGGTATGCAATTAAACAACAAGAGTAGTTACGTTTAAATTTTATCAGAGTCATAACAATCTTTTTATGCAATATCTGCTGAAAGGTCAGCAATGATGTACGAAACAGCTGTCCAAAAAGCAGTTCCAAGATCAAGTTCATCGGGATCTTCAACGTTCATAGTATCACCTTCAGTGTGATGGAACCAAAAGTACTTTCCATTATCATTGTAAAGACTAGCACCTGGAGTACCACTTCCCGTAAATACTGAGATATCTGATCCTGCCGCATCATCTTCAATTAGAGTAGATGCATTAATCGATTTAAACATTTTAAGAATTTCTTTTACAATACACCGTTGTCTAACATTACCACTCACAGCTAATCCTAGGGGAGCAAATGTACCTTCATCGGACTCCATTATGAAGTTAATATTGTTTAATTCATCTTTATGTGCTTCTTTATAAGCATGAGCACCAATCAGACCTGGTTCTTCAGACGTCCAAAAGATAGCTCTTAAGGTTCGTTTTGGTATAAGATTCAATCTCTTCAAAATAACAGGAGCTGCCCAACTTATAAATACACCACCACCGTCATCCATGGCACCTTGACCAACGTCCCAGCTGTCAATATGTCCAGAGACAATTACTAATTTTTCTGGCTTCTCGGTTCCTTTTAAATCAACCAGAGTATTTCTGGAGATTTTAGTATCGTAAGTTGATGACATTTTCAGATTGAGCACAACCTTTTCGCCTCTGTTATACATCCTTCGAATTAAATCAGCATCTTCCAGAGTGATAGCTGCCGTAGGAATTTGTTTAATGCCGTCGTTATAAGTTTGAGATCCAGTATGAGGTGAATTAATAGAAAATGGTGCAATCGACTTCACTAGAGAGGCCACAGCACCCTTAGCAGATGCTCTCGAAGCTCCCTGGGATCTTGCGGGTACTGTAGCACCATATGTTGTAAATACAGGATCAAACAAAACTATTTTGCCTTCGACCTGTTCATTCGGAATGTTATCCAAAGCCTCGAAACTATTAACTACTATAACTTCAGCAGTCACCCCTTCAGGTGGCGTGCTGACACTACGACCTAGACCCAGAATAGCAAGATTTTTGTTCCTTGGTTCAAGCATCATAAGCTTTTCTTCACCTCTTACCCAATGCGGAACCTGTAATCATTATTAATAATATATTAATCAAAAATTTCAAGTATTTTACCTAGAAATGGAGCAATTGCAACAATAACAATTATAAAATTGTTATAGTAATGAATATCACTGAAGATTTTGAACAATCAGTTATGAAATAAGTTACTACAAATTGAAGAGAGGCGATGATATAGTCTATTTAATATATAATAGACTTTATCATCGACATAGAGACATAATAATTGTTCAAGAAAGATAATACGTATAATATGCAATAATACTACATAGTAGTATTAATATTTAGAACAATCAGTATCATTGTTTTTAATTACAATGAGACATTTTTTATTATCAGTACATTATTTATGTATAATGACTTCTTATAAGTTAGATCTTAAGTTAGTATATGCAAACAATTTGCATCTTATTATATCTATACTAATATAAAACTACAGTATAACTAAAAACCTAACACGCGTCATAAAATTTCGTATTGCAGTCCTCACGTGGTAGCGTTTCCAGAAGGCTGGCAGCATTGCCACGTTGAATTGCGATGCTTAGCCAATATAATATTAAAAAGCTGAAGAGTTTGTTTATTGGTTTGGTTGAACGCGCTAGTTTGAGGAAGGGTCGGAATTGAAAAGAAAAATGTGTTAGATTAAATGGGCTATTTATCGAGAATCGGCTATGTATTATCACGCTATTTTTCTAGAGAGTGGAGCAGTAGTCATAAATGTCGACAAATCGGACAAATTTTAAGAATTAAATTTTGAATTTATAAGCGACGGGATTAAATAAGTGCGACGGGAATTCGAAGTATGTCACGGGCGAAGTCGGGAGGGTCACCTAGCAAGTCACATACCTAATATAACTTAATGCAGAAATTGAACTCAAAGGGGTAGCAACTACGACAAAAATATCACGATATTACTTATGAAATTGTGATAATGGTGTTAAACTAGCGCCTAACGTCACGTACCTCTACATCTTCAGTAGTTATGTCTTGTAATCCTTCATCGCGAGATTTCTTTATGATATAATCAATAGAGTCTTCAAGAACTTGTGTTCCCGAAAGGCGTGCACCGAATTTATCCACGAATATAGCTAACCTAAAACAAATATGCATTCAGTATTTGCAACTAAAACAAAAATTACATTCTCTAAAAATACTCACTCATCGTATGTTTTACGTTTAAATTCTCCTTTTAAGACATAATCTAGGATGTCATTTTTAACTTTTTCGTAAGACCATATTTCATTAACTAAACCCCCCAATATTTCATAACATCTATCTGATTTTTTATCCAACACCTTTGCATCGATACTTATTACTAAAAAAATGGTAACAAATACAAGACGTAGGCAACTCATCTTTCTCTCAAAGCCATTGAGATACTGAGGCGTAGGATAATTCAGATCTTTTGTATCCAATTTATCTTATCAATTGACACGGTTAACTGTATCAAACGTCTTTCCGATTACAGCATTCATATTATCATATTTGACGGACATCTAATACTCAAAGAATTTCAAGTGTTTTGTGTAGATTACGTCTGCATCTTATCAAAGTATGAGTGGAATTTGAAATGAAAGGCACTCGATTATATCTTATAAGCCTATATTGTCAACCTAGAAGTATTTAGAATAAAAATTTACAGTTTTATCAAGTTCAGGGACCAAATCTAATATTTAAAGCCACCAAATGCGTATTGGTAACCACGCAATGTAGATATCGATAAAGCGCTCGTGGCCCCGCTGATTCAGTGTTCTGTAAGAGATCACTGCGTTAAGCAACATTCGCTATAGGTGCTCCTTGGATGGGTGACAACTTTGTGGAATTTACATTTGCCAGCGTGTTCATGCTTCGGAAGGCACGTTAAGCCGTTGGTTCCGGTTGCCAGTAAAATGGCAGTCGTTAAGCCTGGTTGAAGGCTTTATGGGCGGCTTGAAAAAAATCAACAGCAGGTCGCCACAGCCTGCGCCTGTCCATTTCAACACGGCAATGGCCACACCACCTGTTACGTGGCAAAAATGCATACGGTTAAATGTGGGCGTATAGTATGCCTCTGCCTACCCCTTTGGGGATAAAGACGTGACATAATGTCATCATCATCATCCGAGCGTCTGTCCCAGTTGCGTCTCGCGACGCCCGGGGTCCGCTTTCCTACATTTTCTCCTCCACTTCGCACGGTCGTCGGCATCCCCTGTGGTGAGACCATTGGCACGCATGTCATCCCTTACGACGTCAAGCCAGCACTTCTTGGGTCTTCCCCTCTTACCGGGACCCGGCGGGGCTGACATGGCCAGACATTTGTTACCTACGTAGCCCGGCGGTTGCCGCAAGACGTGACCATACCAACGAAGGCGACACTCTTGCAACTTGTCTGCAATGTCACGGACGTGAAGGCTGCCGCGGATGCGAGAGTTCCTCACGCGGTCCATCCGCGTGACTCCACACATCCACCGCAGCATCTTCATTTCCGTGACACGCAGCTCCTGCTTGTGTCGCTCCAATATCGGCCACGTCTCACTGCCATGTAAAAGGACAGGTCTAATAATGGTTTTGTAGACCTGTCCCTTCAACCGGATCGGCATTTTAGGGTCACAAATAGGGCATAATGTATGTATATTAATAATACAGTATAAATGAATAATTATAATTGCATAAGTTGCTAAAAAATGCTATGCAATAGACCACGGTAGTCCCCGAGTGCCACACGTTTTTTTTTAATATGCGTCCGTCATTCAATTCTATTCTATTATTTAATACGGATCCCTAAGAAGTTAATTGTGAAGAAAATTGCGGTTTATAAATAATGCACAATATTTTATTTTACTTCTCTACATTTTTCATCGTGAAAAGTCACGATGAAATACACACACCGACACAATTGGCGGAACATAAAAAAATGCTCAATATTTTACAAAACAATTTTATTTTAAAAACCAATAAACGCAATTCGCTGTCATAAATAAAATGCCATATTTTAAAATTAAAAGGTACTTTGTTTGGTGCAATTTAATTGAAAAAAATATAAATTACGGAAAAATAAACATACTTGAATTTTAATAGTGACTAAAAATAATTAAAAAAACAAATAAACATTTTATTTTTCATTGGAATAAAGGATAAATCAGTATCGAGTATTTCCTTCACGTGCCCTTATCAAAGTTTCTACCCGTCTTGGCATGCTAAGAAAGATGTTGATGTGGAAAGTGTCTGCCATTCCTCCAATACGGCATTTCGCAGTTCAACCAAAGTAACAGGAGTGGGGATTCTGGATTTTACCCCACGTTTTAGTAAGTCCCTGACATGTTTAATCAGATTCATGTCTGGTGACCTTGCTGGCCACTCCATTACTGCGATGTTCACATGATTATGGTACTCGCGAGTTCGCAGTTTTGGGAATTGGAGGAGCTGCCCTCTAGTGGTAAGCCTGGGTTTTCCAAGGTCGAGGAATTTCGTGAAGAGCATTTCATCAACAATACCAAAAGATTATGTGATGGACGCTTCTCTGTCAAATTACCATTAAGTACCTGAAACAGCTTTAGGTGATTCCTATGAAATTGCTCGGAAGAGATTCTTTAACCTCGAGAGAAAGCTTAATAAATCTCCTTCTTAAAGCAAGAATACAGTAATTTCATTCATGAGTATGAACAATTAGGACGTCTTTCCTGCCTTTGGGTACTTCATGCCGCACCATGTGGTCATACGGCCATATAATGAAACTACGTGCCTACGTGTAGTCTTCGACGCATCATGTAAGACTACTTCGGGAAAGTCACTAAATGACATCCAACTGATAGGGCCAGTAGTTCAGGACGACCTCATGTCCATTCTTTTAAGGTTCCGTCAATATGCCTTTGTAGTTACAGGGGACGTAGAGAAAATGTACCGGCAAATTATGGTTGATGACTCGCAACGGCATCTATTGCTGATCCTATGGAGGGATGAGAACACTCAACCACTTAAAACACTTCAGTTAAAAACGGTTAAATATGGAACAAGCTCGGCTTCATTCTTAAGTACGAGATGCCTATTGCAGTTGTCTAACGAATGTGGTGATCGGCCCAAGTCAGCTCATGTTATACGTCATGATTTCTATGTCGATGACTTGAGTACTGGCTGCAATTCAAAACAGGAGTTACGGACCACAGTCAAAGCCGTTGTTGACAAACTATCTGAAGCATGTTTTCCTCTGCGGAAGTTCCGTAGTATTGTACCAGAAATATTCGAAGGTTTGAATATTTCTCATCAATTTCAAAATTTTACCAAGGAATCCACAGTGTTGGGATTGAGATGGGCTCCTCAATTTGATGTATTAAAATTTTCTACCACTCTTGAGGGAGCCCAGACAATTACCAAGAGAAGCATTCTTTCTACCGCTACAAAGATTTTTGACCCACTTGGCATCCTTTCGGCTGTTAGCATTGTACCTAAGATACTGGCTTTTGGCAAAACGAGCGATATAATATGCTTAATTGTTTACAAGTAACATCGGGAGTAGTTTACTATGCGGATCTCGTGGCATCGAAGGTGAATTTTCGTGCTTTTAAACGTTTCTGCCATACATATTACTGGAATCAAACATAGCTCACATAGGACCCATACTATATCTACTATTACCGTGGTGCTTCCCTATTTCTATAGGATTTACACCTAGTTGCTTTCCAGGTCTCCCGCTTTTCAAAGGAGGGAAGGGGCATTAGGTTCTTTTCCTACTAACTCACATTATCTTCTGATTAATTTCGTTGTGGGTTCCAAGACATGCTAACTTCTCCTGGGACTTCACCGAGATCGAGTTCGGTGTAACTTTTCTGGTGTTTTGGTCATTGCTGTAGATCCTGGTTTACAGGAGTCACAGTAGTGGGAATGAGGGTGGGATTAGTCCCATTTAAAAAAAAAATCCCAGGCATGCTGTTTGTATAGCTCCATGCTTTGTAGAAATACACTGTTTCACGGACGCTTCGCAGGCAGCCTATGGTGCTTGTTTATATCTTAGATCTGCCAATGAGGCAGGACGAGTCACATGTAACTTGTTATGTGCTAAAGGAAAGGTTGCTTTGAAACCGGAATAAACGATTCCACGTCTGGAATTAATGGGTGCATTGTTAGGTTCTCGTTTGCTTGCCAAGGTTTTACAGGCATTAAACCATAAAGATCTAATACTGTCACGTTGTGTTCTTTGGACAGATTCAACCATAGTTTTGGGTTGGTTAAAATCACAACCCAGGACACTGAAAACCTTCGTGTGTAACCGAGTGCAAGAGATTCGTGAGTTGACTTGTAAGTACGAGTGGCGTCACGTACCTAGCCATTCCAATCCGGCGGATTTAGTTTCTAGGGCGTAAAGTCGCAGGATCTGAAAGAAAATAAATTATGGTGGCAAAGTCCCTCATTTCTATTGGAACTTGAGGTTGAGTGGCCCCAAACCGTTCCTATTGATCCTGTGCTACCTGAAACAAAGGTTACGTTAAAAATTCAATGCGAATTTGATATATTAAATTTTGATAATTACTCAAGTTTTACAAAATTACAAAGAATTTTTTGTTATGTATTGCGCTTTGTTCATAATTTAAGAAATAAAGATAATAAAGTGTTAGGAAAACTTACCGTTATCGAATTGCAGAGATCTTTGTTTAGTTTAGTCAAGATTTCTCAACAAGGTTCCTTTGCTAATGATATTCATTGTTTAAAGACTTCTAATAGTATAAACCGTAAATCTAATATTTTGTCTCTTAATCCCGTTTTAGACAATGACGGAATTTTAAGAGTTGGTGGTCGAATTCAGAAGGCTTCCGCTCCTTATGATATAAGACATCCAATTCTCATCGATTCGAAACATGCGTTCTCCAAACTTCTTTTTGCTAAGGAACATATTCGTCTGTTGCATTGTGGTCCGCAACAGTTGTTGTATTCAATACGAGACATGTTCTGGCCCGTTGGGGGTAGGGTTCTTGCTACACAAACGGTTAACAAATGTGTACGTTGTGCTAGGCTTAAAGGTAAAACAGAGCAACCCCTCATGGGAAATTTACCTCAATCACGCGTAACTCCCGGTTCACCCTTTGGGACTTGTGGTACTGACTTTGCTGGCCCATTCAATATATCTAGTCGCAAAGATCGTGGTGCGAAAATATCCAAATGCTACCTATGCTTATTCGTATGCTTTTCTACGAAGGCCTTACATTTGGAAGTGGTCAGTGACCTTAGTACAAACTCCTTTATATTGTGCTTACGTAGGCTTATTGCCAGACGCGGGAAGCCGCGTATAGTTTATTGCGACAATGGAAAAAACTACGTGGGGGCCAACCGCGAGTTAGCGACAATGCTTCGAATCGCGAATGAGTCTGTCACTGATTTCGGAGTGAGTGAAGGTATACAATTTAGATTTAGTCCCGCGTACGCTCCAAATTTTGGTGAGATCTGGGAGAGCGGCGTGAGGTGTGCGAAGCTGCATCTCAAACATATTGCAGGCAACTCTAGTTTAACCTTTGAGGAGTTGTCCACTCTTTTTTCTCAAATTGAGGTGTCATTGATCTCTTAATTTTCATTTATTTTATATTATGTAAAGTATTGCAATAAATACGAAGCTATATCGCCAAAGGCATTAATTTTATTATGTGACGAACCCAATCGTTAACAACTACTATAAAAAAAACTGGACTTCTGCGAGTCGGAATCTTCTACCGAGGATTCCGTAAAATGCGTCTTTAACTGCCATAAACTTACTTTCGTTAACTTAAAAAAAAAATTACATCTTCAAAAATCCATAAAACTGGTTATATAGTTTAAATTACAACTTGATACGTCCACGTGTTCCCAAGATAAAGGGTAATAAATGTTCGAAAATGTGCATAAGTGATTAAAAATATATCTTGCAGTGAACAGCGGTGTTCTTTGTGTAAGTGTCAAATCTCTATAGTAAGGTTCTCAGTGAAGGTTCCACTGTTTACTTTGGCAAGGATACAAGACTGGACTTGACATTACCAAAGGACTAGACATAATACTAAGCAAATTTGTATTCAAAGCTGTATGGACTGAGTTTCTTTGCCTGCCAGTAATAAGCGGAGACATTAATAACAATAACAATTTATTTGGTATCAACTTTGTAGACAAATAGGTAAATGAATTTGTAAATGTCCTTTCTGACTACACCGTCAGGGATACAGCGTAGATATAGATTGTTAATTAAACTATTTCATTATAGTTATATTACTTCAATTTAGTTACGTGTCTATCCTTCTTCATAGTTAGATGTAGGACAATTTTGTTCCACTTACGACAATCGGCCTAATTTAAAATTTGGTGAAGCTATATGGCAAGATGTGGATTACTTTATTGCACAGGTTAGAACCTTAGTCACAAAAAAGTTTTGAGTAAGGCAATAGAGTAAAGTAAATACTAAATTTAGCCTTTGGATGTCGCAAATTCAATCCATTCTACGCATAGAGTATTGCTTGCAAGAATAAAAGAACGACTTAAGAATGTTACTTAGTTATTGTGTTTAATAAAGATATAGAATAGATCTGTTGTTGGACAATAGAATGGCGGAAAAAAAACATGCACTATCGCTCTTCATGCTTTTTCCAGCATAAGACTTGTGTTTTTAAATGCCGCCCCAAAATTTTGATACAATAAGAAATGGTTTACTGCCAGTTTTGATAAGCTCCCCGCTACATGCCTTAAGTTTTTAAAAATATGCATGATAGCTTTCATACTCTACTTGAAAGAAGTTCAATATGGTCCTGTAAATTTAGCCTACTGTCAAAGACGACTCTGAGGTATAGCATCGGCTTAGATTTTTCTAGACGTGTGACTAACAGTTTTCGCAGTAGGTACTATGTTAAAGATAAATGACTTATTATATACCTATGTATAGCAGCGTCAAATACTCGTATATTTAGACAGTGTGGTTAGGTATCGTGATTATTTATACGAGTATAGTTATAGTGATTATTTAACCAACATAACAATAACATCTGTGGGGATTTCCATACGATAAAAGTTGCGTCTATAATAACAATATTCCATCCTGTTTAAAAGAGCAAGTATGAAAATTTAACCATGTTTCATTTGTGTAAAGAGCATATCAGAATGACAACTGTCGTGTGCTTTGTCCATTCAAAAACATTCGTTGTGCCATTATGTTTTTTTTAAATAAGGGTATTTTATATTTTCTAGGATAATTTGGACTGGTAGCCTCTATATAAATTGAGGTTAATTATAACCATATATATGTTATTGAGTTAAACAAAACCTGTTCAAGAATACTAACGTAGATTATGAGAAAACACCCGTTAATCTACGTCAGTCTTACACTAGCGGCACGCTGTGATGGCCGTTTTGACGTTGTGTTTTTAGTGAAACATTGCTTAATGCTAACCATACTGCAAGTGCCATCAGTTAACAATGTTCTAAATAAATAGTTTATATACGAGCGTTTGTGTGCTTGAGAAGGTACGTTAAACCGTTGGTCTTGGTTTCCAGTAGCAAGAAAGTTGAAGGCCTTATGGGCCGCTGGAAAATATTCAACAGCTGGTAGCCACAACCTGCGCCGGACAGTTGTTACGTGGGACAGAAATGCTTTATACTGAAATGTGAGTGTGTAGTATGCCTCTGTCTACTCCTTTGGAGATTATTGCGTGACTATACGCACGTATGTATTATCGTTAGATAAATAATATATACTATTCAAAAGTATACTTGAAATAATGCTAAACATATAAACTGTTATGAAACAAAATATGAAATATTCATCTAAAAACCATTTTCGCTCGTTTCTAAGAGCGTCATTAGGGATGAGAGTTGCGAAAATGTTCATTATACACAATTCCGCTTTGACCTGATGTGGAAATGGTAAATGTTTGCCTTCTCGCAGACTTTGCAGATGAGAGTTAAATTTGTTGTTATGTTGTTTATAAACTCATTTTATACAACTATGACTTATATAATAAAATGGTAAAAATTTTGATGCGCTTGTGGCCCTGCTATCTCAGTGTTCTGCAAACAATCACGGCGTTAAGCAGCTTTCGCTATGGCTGGCCCTTGGATGGGTGACCACTTTGTGGCATTTAGGCTAGCGTTTCCGTGCTTCGGAAGGTACGTTGAGCCGTTGATCCCGGTTTCCCGTAAAATGTCGATAAACCTGGCCTTCTTATGGGCGGCTTAAAATTTTCAACGGCAGGTCGTAAAGTACTGCAGCGCCCTATTCAGCACTTCCGCCTTATCCTCTCGGACGTCACTAGAGATCTCAACACCAAGGTTTCCAATACTATTGGATATAGAGCGAGAGGTGTGTCCTATAATTGCGGTAAATCGGACTTTTTAGCGGTAAATGCTCAAACTTGAGTTTTGGTAGGGTTAATTTGGACAAGATTTTGTTAACCCAATCGGACACTCTTACGAGTATAGCCTCGATTACACACACAAGTTGGTCACGACTTTCTTCCACTGCAGACCGGGGGATATTGGAGCGACCCGTGTAATAAGTGTCATCCGTACTGTCGCATATATATATATATATATATATATATATATATATATATATATATATATATATAGCAATGGGTGCCGTCAATGGACTGCATGTCATTGATATTCAACAAAAACATAGTGGGTGACAACACTAAGCCTTGTGGGACCCCAGCATTCACGGCCATGTAGTCCAAACAGCAGCTGTCGACAACGGCTCTAATAGTTCTACCGGACAAAGGCTGGTTACCCACTTGCAAAGTCACCCGTGCAGTCTATAAGAGGGCAATTTCGATAAAAGACCACTGTGCCAGACCCGTTCAAAGGCCTTAGAGATATCAAAACTCACTGCTAGAGCCTTTCTCTTGCTCTCGATAGCCGTCGCCTAATGGTGTGTGAAGTACACAAGAAGATTGCCTGTCGAGCGACCGTGACGGAAACCGTATTACCGGTCACTGAGCAGGTCGTGTTCCTCAAAGTATCTCAGGAGCTGTATATTGATTACACGCACCATCACCTTAGATAAAAGGGAGGTGACGGCTATAGGCCTATAATTGAACGGATCGGTCCTGTCACCCTTCTTAGGCACAGGATGCACATTCGCAGTCTTTCATGAAGCCGGGACTTGTTTACTTATGAACGTCAAGGGTCTAACGCTCTCGCCGGAACTCTTGCTGCGTGAATTTAATTTCTGGCATAGAAATTCCATACCACGGGATGCCAAGCCGCAGAGTTCCCCCGTCGTCCATGATCGAGTTAGAAAAAAACGATATATAACAATACGTGGGGCAAAATGCAAATGTGATGTGCTAAGTGGACGTCTCTATACCCCTTCGAGGAATAAATAATAAAATAATAACCCCCCGGGGGATCACTTTGTCGTGGTGGGGGGGGCCTTACGGGTATAAGGTACTGGACCATATGTAATGACAGCCAACCATTATAATTGTCACCTGCCTATACGGTATTAGGTACTGGACTCTAGACATTAACAACTAGTCATTATAATTATCACCTACCCAAACTAACGATTCCAAATTTTCTCCATTGTAATGGAGAAAAATGGAAAGAAAAATAAAGTTTTATAATTTACGGCCACTTCCCGGGGGCCGCCGGGGCACACCTGGAGCTGACGCTGGGTGTTACAGCATGCGAACCATTAGCGACGGGGGACTGAATAGGCGGGTTCCCCTCGAAAAAATGCGAAGGCCAATACATCACCATTATCACCTACTTCATCTTCGCAACATTCATTATTCTCTAATTTTCCTTCACCATCATCAAATCATAGTTTTTCTCTGTCACATAATTCATCTCCATCTTCCCTAGTTACAAGACGTACCACTAGGTCATCAACTGCCATAAAGTTAAAACGAACGAAACCATTACTATCTAGCTCAAATTCAGTAATAAGTAGCATACTGCAGGAGGATGTTGCACAGGAAGCGAGCTCTGCCGCTAACCCAGTGCCCACCACCAGCAGTTCGAGTACGCGAATTAAATGGAGTCAAGAAATGAATGAATTCATCCTACGTACTTATTATCAATTAACTTCAATGGAAACCGATATTAAAGGATACTTGCCTTTGCTACACATTAAATTTAAAGAAAAATTCCCGGATAGGCAAAATATTAACAGACAAAGAATAGGTGACCAACGAAGAGCTATTATAAATAAGAGACTGCTACCACAAAATATAATAAATAAAACAGCCACAGAAGTTCAACAAGAAATACAAAATCTTTACTTACTCGACACACAAAATTCATCTTTTCGAACAACTCAGCAACCAACGTCTCGTAACAGAAACCTGCATACAGAAACAACTTTACACTCCCAGGAAAGGATATCATGGACTAAGGAATTGAACGAAGGTATTAGGAAATCCTATTACAGAGTAACTACACTAGAAACCAATCGCACAGGATACAGACAAGCAATGCACCAAGATTTTATAACACATTTCCCAAATCTATCACACGTAACTGAGCAAAGAGTAGCCGATCAAAGAAGATTTCTTGTTCTTAATAAATACTTTTCCAAAGATAGGTTAAGAACACTAAAAGAGGAAGTTGCTAAAGAGGATCAACACACATTATAGAGGATTTCAACGTAATACCAGCGTTTGACCCAACCGAAGACACTTTTCACACACATGCTATCTCACAAACATTTGACTGCACTGCTGAACAGGGTCCCATGAATACTCACACAGGCCATTCGCCAATAATAAAAGAATACCATCATTCTGAAGCAATCCGTACAGATCCCCTTAACATACATCATAAATCATCCGTAAGTCCTAATGATATAGAAGATACATTTTTTGAAACTTTAAATAGATTTCAGGAAACAGACCCGACTACCCGTCCCTACATACCCAAAATAAAACCCTCAAGAAAATTCGCAGCTATAGTACATTGCTTGAATAAAGATATACTTCCCAAGCATGTATCTAAAGAAGATTGTTTCTCAACAACAAACAATAATATATTCCGCTGCATATACTGCCGCAGTATGTAATGGAATCAAAATAAAATACACAAAAACCGGAAACAATAATACACTAAACACACACCAAAGAAATATAATTCCCGCAAGGCAAAGGCGGCTAGAAAACAGAATTGCAACTTTACAAAAGCATATACGTAGAATGACTCAGAACATTATAAATACATACAAAATACACTTACGACACGAAGAACCAAATATAACGGATAATCAATTTTTAGATGCATTAAAACAGAAACTCACTGCTGCCTCAAATAGACTCAAAAGATATCTTATCTGCACTCTACGAATAAAACAAAACTCCCAGTTCACTGCCAACGAAAAACAGTTCTATAGGACACTCGTAGATAAACCACAGCACACACAAAACTCACTTCACATATCCCCTTCACCGTTAGAACTACACAGGTTTTGCACCAACATATGTGCAACGCCGGTACACCATAATCACGAGGCTGATTGGATTCATAAAGACTTTATTGCCACCAAAGACCTTATGCGTAATGCTCGGACTGCAGAGATAAAAAAGCGTGTAACAACTGTCCTGGCTGCTGGATATTTTATAGGTTTGGAATACAGAAGGTTTTGACAAAATTACCCTATCCTAGCCCCTTTCCTATCTCATCCTTTTTCCTACCCTCTAATCCTTTTCCTACCTTATCCTCTTCCCATCCTTTCTCCGCCAAGCCAAGGTTGCCGTGCCGATGAGCTGCGTGGCTAGGGGCGAGCCTAGTCGTAACGTGCCTGACTGCCCTGGGACCGGGCGACCCCAGAATAAGGCTAGCCTTACCTAGACAAGCGCGGCTCTGTCTAGGCGGCCTTTGAATTTCCCTTGCCACTCATGGGAACGCAATGGATATTAAAAATTTAAAAATTCCGGAATGGCGGCGATGTTGTTCGCAACCCATCACGTCTCGTCTCCCATCGAGGCGGAAAGTGGGCTAGGGATAGCCACAACCAGTACAGCGAGCCAGGGTGTTCTACTGTCCGCGAGAATGAATGAATGTGTGATTGACTATGAATGTGTGAGCCCAAGACTCCTTTGGTTGAGGTTGAAGGTTGGACTTACCCGCATCTTTGTTTTGGGCGTTTATGCTCCGCAAGATGCGCGGTGGCGCCGAACTTCAAGAGACCAAAGTGAGAGACAGGCATTTTGGGAGAGTGTGAGCAGTCAGAGCGTGTCTGAGAAGGCAAGACTGGCTGTGCATAGAGGAGTACTTGTTCCTACACTCATGTATGACAGTGAAAGTTGGGTGTGGCAGAAGAAGCATAGAAGTAAAATTAATGCAGTGGAAATTAGAAGTCTGCGGAGTATAGCTGGAGTGAAATTGATAAACAAAGAAAGGAACAGTATGATAAGGGAACATTGCGGTATGGTAGAAGAAGTAGTGACTAAGATAGAAAAAGGTATGCTTAGATGGTTCGGACACGTGGAGAGGATGGATGAAAGTAGACTAACGAAACAGATTTATCAGAAGAGAGTGAATGGGCAAACTGGTAAGGGGCAACCTCGAAGTACATATGTCAATCAAATAGAAGACATTTTGGAAAAAGGTCAGGTCAAGAGTACCCTTAACCGTCGTGTGTGTATGTAAACACTTATGAAAGTGGAAGAAGCGAAAGTTGTTTGCCAGGATCGTAGCAAGTGGAAAGTCATAGTCTATGCCTACCCCGATGGGAGACAGGCGTGACGATATGTATGTATGTAAAGACCTTATACCTATAACTAGACTGTGCACTACTGCGAAATAATCGATCCGCGTGAGATGGCACTCGGCAGTGGCGGTCTCTTTCTAAATAAGTGACCATGACCAATTAGAACATAGGACAAATTCCTTGAACGATTGTTCGAACCTACTGAATTTATTGTAAGTAAAAAATATTAAAAAGAATATGTATAATATAAAAATATTATACAGTCGGGGACCCCCGTCAGAAACGAGGTATATACGTTAATAAAAAAAATGTAATTGAAAAAATACGTGTGTTGAAACAAAGAGAGAGAGAGAGAGTTGTGCACCCGGCTGCGCACTCACTTGCTTATGTGCTCCTTTGTAGGTTCGATACACACACGCATAGGTACACACGTGGCTTATGTCATTTTAGAAACAATTTTGAAAAGCAATTAGTATGTAAACTTTATCTAAATTGAAAAATTTTAAAGTGGAAAAATTTTTCAGTCACGAGTTGGTCTCGAACCAGCGTCTTCTGGTTCAACGCACCAGACGCGTTACCAACTACACCACCGTGACCTGCTCGTAACTGACGAATTAATCCACCTCTTTACGTCTTAAAGCGACGTAAAGCTATCTACCGGCACTTAGCAAAGTTGCACGGTACGAATGTATAGAATTGCTTCTATAATCATTCGATTTGTGATGACACCTGCCTAAACATTAGAAACAATTTTGAAAAGCAATTAGTATGCTAACTTTTTCTAAATTTTTTTTTGTCACGGTGGTGTAGTTTGTAACGCGTCTGGTGCGTTGAACCAGAAGACGCTGGTTCGAGTCCAGCTCGTGACTAAAAAATTTTTCCACGTTAATATTTAAATTTATGTCATTTTATTAATACGACGATTTCTACTAAATGGCACCATCCGTGAGCCGCTTTCAAGTTCGTTCCAAAAATCTAAATGTTAGGTTTTGCCCGTTTTCACACATCTCGAATTTAAACAGATGCTGCGTATCTACCTACCTAATACTAAGAGATTAAAAAAAATCTTTAATCATCAAAATAATATGGTTTTTTTTTTAATATGGTTGCTGTTACTTACCCGTGGAAAGAAAAGCTGCTACCGCACCGTTATAAGAGTCATTTTTGCACCCTGTCACACAACATGAATTAACCATATTTCATAAAAATCTAACAGGTTTAATATGAAAATTTACACAATCGCAAATCGAAGCACGAGCATACAATGACCTTATAACGGTACATCTCCAATTTAAAACAATCAATACGTAAGTATATACCTACCTACTATTATGAGATTGTAAAAATATTTGATCAATAAAATTTATGGTAAACTTTAAGCAAGATGGCGCGTCCAGGCGGATCTTGCATTTAGTATTACCAAATCCAAACATTTAAGTACTACTCTTACTAAGTATTAATGAGTATTTTTTTAAATTTATGAAGTTCTTATTAATAATTATAGGAACAGTAGAAATATTTAGATAAGTTCCAAAGTTCGTGTTTGATTGATTTAACTAAATCATAAAAAAGAAATATATAAAATTTTCTACCATTTCTACCAAATCCAATGGTTATTTGAGCTGGCAGCGCGTTAGACAAAGACACAGCACCTTTCGTAGCTCTCTCGCCAGTTTTAGCTAGCTACCGCTTATAAGGAAATAGCTACCCTACGGGTAAGAAAATAGATGTAATTTTAGCTCAACGAAATTTTTTGCTAATCAGTTATAAGTGCAAAATCTTTGATTGCCACTAACACAATTAAGGAAATGGAGTTTGAATTTGTATCTGTGGAAACTTTTATAAAAATACTTAAGAAGACACACAATTGGAAGGCTGGCAGCGACCATATCCAAAATTATTGGTATAAAAAACTTACCACCGTACATCCCATTTCCTAATAATATACCAAGCTACATCATGCATGGAGTTACATATATGATCCCCAAGGATTCCGATTCACTAAATCCAGCTAAGTACAGACCGATCACCTGTCTACAAACTTTTTACAAGATTTTAACTGCATGTGTTGCCGATTCAATAGATAACCACGTCACTCACAACAACATTCTAGCTGAAGAGCAAAAAGGATGCAGAAAAAGAAGTGAGGGTTGTAAAGAACAACTTTTAATAGATAATATAGCTATGAAACAGGCACAAAAATATAAAAAGAACATTAGCACTATGTACATTGATTATCAGAAAGCCTTGGACTCCATACCCCACAGTTGGCTAATACAAATACTGCACAATTATAAAATAAATCCTGCACTTATCATTTTCTTAGAACAGGTCATGCAAAAGTGGTGCACCAAGTTAAAAATCATATCTGGCACGAATCACATCGAGACTCCTGATATACCAATACGCCGCGGTATTTTTCTAGAAGACGCACTTTGTCCTTTATGGTTCTGCCTTGCTCTAAACCCACTTTCACATATGTTAAAATCTACTAACCACGGACTTACAATCTCAACCGAGAACATCAATGCACCCCTCACACATCTACTCTACATGGACGACATTAAATAATACAGTAACACAACTCACTCACTCCACCAACTAGCTGACATCACTCAAAAATTCTCAGAAGATATACACATGCAGTTCGGCATTGATAAATGTAAAACTTCTCAATTATAAAAGGACGTACTTCAACACATAATTATTTATTAGAATCAGGAATCCCTATTGAACCTCTTCATGAGAATGAATCTTATAAATACCTTTGATTCCAACAGTCAAGACAAAAACATCAAAAGGAAACGAAATCAGATTTAAGAAGAAAATTTAGGCACAGGCTTAATTTATTACTCAAATCTCACCTTGCCTCTCGTAATCTAGTTAAAGCAATAAATACATTTGCCATATCAGTCCTCACATACTCCATCGGTGTAATAAGCTGGTCGCAGTCAGAGCTACAAAACCTCCAGCGTATTATCAACACTTCACTTACCGCCCACCGCAAACACCATCCTAGATCCTGCATCTAACGACTTACACTTTCGCGACAGGACGGTGGTAGGGGAATCATAGACATCGTTAACATGCACAATAAACAAATCACTTCACTTAGAAAATATTTTTTCCACAAGTCTAACTCCTACACAAGCCAATAGTTCATGCTGACCAGAAACTAACTGCACTTAATCTTCATGACACACAAACTCAACGAAATGAGAAAATTATTGATAAAAATCAAAAGAGTTTGGAAACAAAAGTCGTGACATGGACGACACTTCTCCGACCTAAAGCAGCCACATGTCGATAAAAACGCGTCGAACTCATGGTTGTTGAGTGGTGTGCTCCTCCCAGAGAAACAGAGGCATTTATGCTGGCAATACAAGATCAGGTCATTGAGACCCGTAACTACAAAAAAATATATACCACTCACCTAACTTGCCTACAATTGTATGCCGACGCTGTTACAATAGTTCTGAAACTATTCAGCATATCACAGGGGCTTACAAATCTATCGTACAGTCCGATTACAAACACCGTCATGACCAAGTTGCCGCAATAATTCATCAATGTTTAGCTTTTAAATTTGAATTAATATCACAAAAAGTTCTCTACTACAAATACACACCTGAGACTATCACAGAAAATGAAAAAGTAAAAATTTATTGGGACAAAACAATAATTACGGACAAGACAATACATTTCAATAGACCAGACATGATTACAATAGACAGAAAATGAAAAAGTAAAAATTTATTGGGACAAAACAATAATTACAGACAAGACAATACATTTCAATAGACCAGACATTATTGGATAAAATCAACAAATCAGTTTACCTAATCGACATCGCAAAATGTAATACCCATAATCTGCTAAAAACACACACAGAAAAGATGTCTAAATACACAGACCATTTCGATAGAAATTAAATCGCAGTGGTGCGTTAATACAGTGCATACAATACCTGTAATACCTTCTACCACCGGGGTCATACCCAAGACATTACACACAAGTATTAAAACACTAAGCCTGCCCTCACACATTTACAAACTCTTACAAAAAGCAACAATTTTAAATACATGTAGAATAGTCCGTAATTTTTTATCATTAGATTAATTACATAATGCACTAAGCACTTGGTCAAGGCCCGTGCAAAATTTACCTCGCCGGAGAGTTACCAAGAACAATAAAACTAAAAAAATAATTATTATTATTTAATTCAGATAATATCCATATTAAATAACTACAAGAAATAAATAATATTAATTAATTAATATTTTATTACATACTCTAAAATCACTTTGTCAATGTCAATAGAATATAATCATTTAAAAGTAAATTATTTTAAATAAATTGAATAATATGAAAAAATAATTACTGGATATTAATAAATGAGAATAATATTATGACATCACGTGTATATTAAAGGGATGCTTCATAACATGCTTCTCGGGCTTACTGGCAATAATATACAAAAGACTGTTGCTGCTGGCACTCGTCGCATTACAGATGCTGCCCCTTTTCTTATAATTCCATATAAATCATCTGTGTGCGCTACAGAAAACATAGTTGAAGCACTACAGAAACGCGGCAATGACAACAGAACTCTAAATTAAATGCATTATTATACTGCACTCTAATCGCATTGTACGCTCTTTGAGTATATTGTGTACATAGACTACATGTGTAAAAAGATTGACAGTATGCCTTAAATAAGGAATTTTTTACATGACAGTCACATCCTGCAAACCTACGAGCTAACATATTGCACCTTACAGTTAGTGCCCTACACTCCCTTTCTATATCATTGTCATCTGGACCCAATGACCAAGGTACCCAAATTACTGAACTATTTCTATATTACAACCACATAATGTCACTGGTGGCACTAATTCATATGTTTTATTTCCAGCTTTGAAAATGAGTAGCTTGCTTTTCTTGGCATTGTACCTCAATCCCTGAGCATCAGCATAGGTCTCACATCACATACTTTTATGAGCTTCCTGAGTGCACTGATCGATGGACTCAACAGCACCATGTCATCTGCATAACTTATATTATTAAATGAAACATTGTCTATTGAGCAACCAACACCCATGCTGCTCAGTTCATCGATCAGCTTATTTATATGGAGATTAAACAATTTGGGGGAGCTCAGACCTCCCTGTCTGACCCCACACTTCAACCTATATGTCTCAGAAAAGGCAGCCGACCATCTCACTGTGTTGGTTTGATTACAGTAAACATATTTATTAAGTCACATGGTAAACTTGTTTAGTAGATAGTTTATTAAATAGAACATTGTAGTGAATGACATCAAAGGCCCTAGACAGGTCCAAAAAACATGCATATACAGGTGTCTTCCTCTCCGTATAATACCGGACAGCACAGTCCGGCCTTAAGGCCCACTTGCATGAATGCTGGGGTTAAATAATTAATTATCGAGTTAGTTAACTCGGTATTAAGTAACTAACTTTTTAACCCTAATCATGTCTTGCACCATAGAAAAATATCATCGGGTTAACTAACCCAGTGTTTTATGTCACTCTATGTCATCCAACCAAGCATTAATGATTGAACAAAGAATGAAACAGGTATGGCTATCTCTTTTACACTACAGTTTGCCACATAAGACTTTTTCTTACACGAATAATTGTAACATGACAGCCGAGTGCATTTTATTTTTATCTTATTATGTTTGCGCGGCGTATCATGTGTCACGTGTCACTGCATTGTCTGTCAGCTGCTAACCCAACGATTGACGAATTAACCCTCAGAAATCGGAGAGTTAAAATTTTTGGCGTTTTAACCCTATACCTTTAACTCGGGGTGATGCGAGACAAATTAATGATTTAACTCATTAATGATTTAACAATACCTCCGAGTTATACACGTTAACCCAAGATCGCGCAAGTGGGCCTTAGTGTCATAATAGCCGCCTCTGTTGATAACCCACTCCTAAATCCAAATTGTCTGTCATTAATATTTAAATTTATACTTAAGAGCTTGTCAAGCAGACTATCTAAAATCTTTGTAGTAACAGTGGCTAAAGATATTGGTCTATAGTTATTCACATCTGACATGTTCCCTGTTTTGTTTTTAGGAATGGGCACCACTATAGTCCTCATAAGGTCAGCCGGCAGATAAGAATGACTGAGACACAAATTAAAAAGTAAAGCAAGTGTTCTTGGGAGATGGACACCCGCATTCTGCAAGTGTTCTATACTCAACCCATCATGTCCAGGGGATTTACCTCTAGACATATCCCTGATGACAGATGCTACCTCACGAGCCGTGACTCGTACACTCAATTTACTTACATTTGCATAAGCTAACTGTGTTTGTTGATCCAATAATAATTTAATGCTAAAATTATTTTTGAACATATTAGCAATATCCAAAGGCAGAACCTTACCTCCGACTGATGCTGGCAGGCTTAACTGAGGTTTCAACCTCTTGGTTTCTCTCCAAAAACTATCGAAGTTTTTGGCTGAATGATGAGAGTAAGGTTTTTCTACTTTCACACATTTGCCTATAATAGGGACCTACACTGGGTTTACCGCATTGTAACTAAAGCTGAAAACACATAAAGCGTCACTATATTAATTTATGTATGTAAAAAATAAAAATATATACCAACATAAAGCCACTATGAAGGATAATAATAATACTAGAATAGAATAAGAATTGAAATGAAACCAATCAACAGTCTTTAGGTTTCAGCAACTCCATTTTTGATTAAACATAATATTACAAAAGAACAAGTTTCTATGATGGCGCTAGATTAATATTAGTTTGACCGAGAGACCGAGTTTTAATTAACAATATGAATTTCATAGAATACCTACAAGCGAGTATATTTTTTTATAGCGATATAAGCGAGTATTTTATTTCTATGCTAATAGAATGCTATAAAATATTTGATTAAATAAATAAATATTGTGGGACACTTATCACATAGCGCCATCTAGCCCAAACTAAGCTATAAGCTTGTACTAAGCGACCTAGACAACTGATACTAATTCTAAATACATACATATTATACAAAGGAAACATCCACACTCCGATACCAACATTTGTGGATCACATAAATATATGTTCGATCCGGGAATCGAACCCGGGGCCTCATGCGCGGATGTTGCATACACAACCACCGCGCCACCGAGGCAGTCATTGTGTAGAAACTACGATATAATGCCCATAGGCTAAACATCACGCTACTACCATTAGGAGCGCAGCGGTCTACAAATTGGTCAAACTTCTGTACATTATTGTAAAATATGTGTAAAGAGAGAATGGAAGTATGAAGAACGTCACAGGCGAAGTCCGCGGTAGAGCTAGTCTTTGATATTAAATCAGGAAACATAAGAAAAGTAATACCAATATTAAACTAACTAACTATCTTCACGCTGTATCCCTGACGTAACCAATATATAATATAATAAATAAATAAATAAATAAATATCCATCACGCCTTATCCCCGAAGGGGTGGCAGAGGCATATTATATGCCCACTTTTCACCGTGTGGATTCCTGTCCCACGTAATAGGTGGTGAGCCCATTGCCGTGTTGAAATAGACAGACGCAGGTTGTGGCTACCTGCTGTTGAAATTTTCAAGCCGCCCATAAGGCCTTCAACCAGGCTTAACGACTGCCATTTTACTGGCAACCGGGACCAACGGCTTAACGTGCCTTCCGAAGCACGGAAACGCTCGCAAATGTAAATACCACAAAGTGGTCACCCATCCGAGGACCAGCCATAGTGAAAGTTGCGTAACTCCGTGATCGTTTGCAGAACACTGAGACCGCGGGGCCACGAGCGCTTCTGCAGAACACTGAGACCGCGGGATAATATATATATTTATAATACCAATATTCTTTTCAACAATAGTAACTCGTTGTAAGTCTTCCCTTAGAACGGTCATTGAAATTTATTTTATAATATTCTGAACAATTCGTTTTCTATTCTATGTAGTTTTGTATAACTGGAAGCCTTAAAAATTACACTGAACTCAAATCGTGAGTGATTTGAGTTCAGAGTAATTTTTATAGTACCGTATATCAAAAGAAATTAAATGGGACCCTTATAGGATCACTTTGTTGTTCGTACATCGGTCTCTCCATTTCTCTTATTATCTCGGGACCACGTGCAGGTATCGAGTAGAAATATTCAAACCATACTCAGGTCTACAGTCCCTTAACGCTGTAAAAAAATCAATCTTCTAAGATAATTTTAAAAAAAGAGACGGCCGTTTATGTTACAAAACATAAAAGGCCTTATACATGATGGATTTTTGTGACGAAGCAGTAAGGGCACGTATGGGCATGTACCTAACCGTTATAGTTACAGGAAAACGTTACTAGAAGACCATACATAATATTTTTAGATATTCTAAACCGTTATCACAAATTTTGAAAAAAGTTAGCACAAAAATGCCACTAGGCATCAAAAATTAAAAATAAATTGTGCCATCTCTACCTATTTCATAAGGGGATGAAAATAGTATGCTAAGCCATTTAAGATAGCAGATAGCTGTGTTTTTAGAAGCACAGGAATGCTTATAAATGGAATGACACAAAAGGTCGGCCATTTTAGAACCGACCGTAGCGTACATTAACATCATCATTTACAGAATATTTCTATAATAGCTGACATAAAAATGCGTGACATCACGTATTAATTTAAAGCACGCCATCGAGCCATTGAGCTCACACACACAGATGCGGTATTGATGTATGATATTTAATATAGGTAAGTAGGACCTTTTTTATCGTGTGGAAATCCCCAAGGATGTCATGCCGGACTCAAACCGACTAAAACCACACAGTCCCTACCTCTTTGACTACCGTCGGGTACCTTAGGTAACTCCTCGGAAAGATGTCCCAGGGTTAGGTTAGGTATTTGATGATATTACATGAAATATAATACGTTTCGACATTTTCTAAGAAGATTTTTCGTGTAACAACATTCAAGTTTATTTGATCGGAAATCATTGTAGATAAAATCTTTTCATCTCTCGTTTTATCACGATGTTTCATGAAGTGTAAAGACTTACGTTGGTACATAAGTCATACGCACTCAAGGTAAAAAAATACCTATACCATACTTTGACCGCTTTTTACTCTGCTAAACGTCTGATTAGATTGAAGACAGAAAATAATAGGAGACTTTTTTTACACTGCGCCGTCTAGACCAAAATAAGCTAATATAAGCTTGTGTTATGGGATCTAGACAACTGAAATACCTACTTATATATTTCTAAAAACATATATATTATACATAATAAACCCAAACTCCCAAACAAACATTTGTAGATCACACAAATATTTTTCCAACCCGGAAATCGAACCCGGGTCCTCAGTCGCGGCAGTTGCATGCACTACCACTGCGTTACAGAGTAGCCAATTTGAATAGGACACATATCGTAAAACGTGTGAGAAGATTATGGTCGTGAATATTTATTAGTACACAGTTCTTTTCTGTCTGCTTTATAGTTGGACTGTGTCATTTGTTTGTTTGCCGGCTATCTCAAATCGAAGTTCAATCCAATTTTTTACACATTTTTCATCTCTTTCTTCTTCTTGATCTTTTTGTACGCACTTAATCTTAAATTTTCAATGCGCAAAAGGGAGTCAATGGGATGACCTCTGTACGCTTATTACTGCAGAGATATGGATAGCAATGGAAAGGATTGCATATGTTTAAAGATAGCGATAACGAATAAAATAAAGTACCTAGGTATTACGTTAGATGAAACACTAACTTTTAAGCCGCATATCGAAAGTTTTAACTAAGCGGGTGCGTAAGTTAATATTTATCTTCAAAGGGATCAGGTATATAGCAGATACAGAACTAATCAAAACGGTATACTATGCGCTCTGCCAATCTCTTTTAAGTTACTGTATAACCACATGGGGTGGCAGCGGTATAACGCTACTGTTACCCATTGAGAGAGCACAAAGAGCTATTCTCAAAGTAGCAACATTTCGCCCTTTTCTTTATCCGACTAACCTTCTATATAAGGATTGTAAAGTACTAACAATCCGACAGCTTTTTGTGCTTAATACGGTACTAAAACAGCACTTATCTCTCCCATACAGCACTTATTCTAACAATAAAAGGAGGAAAGATATCGCATGCACTGAAAAAACTGCAATTAGACGCGAATTCACGGCTATATTTTATTTATTCTTAGGACCTCTTTTATATAATAGAATGAATGCAAAGGCAAGTATCTATCCATTAAGTCATGCACAGTGTAATCATGTATTAAAAAATGTCCTCCAATCTATGTCATACGAGGAGACAGAAAGTCTATGTATTGTAGTTAAATAGGCAAAATTCATGTAAATTTATTATTTATATTTAACATACAGCTAACACTAGTACCTAGTAAGAATTAGATTATAATAGAAGTTTGTTTACAATTCATGTAAAATGGAGTATCCTTAAGCCTGAGACACAGGACTACCTAGTTCAGGCAAGTTTATGACTGAAAATATATTAATTGTGTGCTTGTCGTTTTACCTTTTGATTTAGCGAACTCTGTTTGTAATAGTAATATACTATATATGTCATTAGATAAGTAAGTAACATAGACACTATTGAAATAGTAGATGTGATTGATGAATAAATTTGTTAAATTTGGTTGGTTTGGTTGGTTGGTATTCTCAGTTTCTAAACCCTACCAAGGTGGTGTCACTTCGCAGTTTAGGTATATTTGGGCAGCGCACCGCTCAGAGCGGCTAATGACAGTGGGCTGTCGCTGCCGCTCGGCTCGCACGACAGTCGCTCTCTAAATAAATTAATTAGATACAAAACTTATCAAGTGACAACCTCGCGCGGACTTCGCAGCTCGGTCATAAAACTCTGGTATGTTTTCAAACCTAAAACTGACTTTTGTTGGGGAGTGAAATGTCTGTACGTAGTACTGTTATTTATTCTGTGACCCTACCTATATTTGGAGCTTATAGTCGACTTTTATTAAGCTGCAAGGAGCAGCTATCGTTTCGCTTTTTGAACTTCTTTATCGACGTTGAGAGAAATTTTATAACAGAAAAAAAAACTTGTCACCGTTTCGGTTACGCGCCATGTTGTTTTGAAGTGAAACTTCTGTATCATAAGTGAAACTTCTTTATCGACGTATGAGATAGATTTGATAGCTGTAAAAAAGTCGTAAAAAGTATCACTTCTATCTCTTATTTATTGTGTGCTCACTGTCACTGCCTCTTCCGTTAATCAGCAGGTCTGTTAATTACCGCCAGCCGATGAGATCGCCTGGGCCCTGGAGGTATTGGTGTGGCCCCTTACACCCTTTTCACACATTTTATATACCTATTTTTAAACAAAACCACTTCACGCTGTCTTCCAACGAGAATAGTAAATTTTCCTCGTACGCATTTGCAATAACAATCGCTACCAATTGCACTTTGTACTCAAGTGTACCCTAGAATATCGCGCAATTTTCACTAGCACATGAATAGCGCTTTATTCTATGAATAGTAAATAGAGTATATGGCGGGTAGCGTTCTGAAGCCTTCTCTTAGAATTGCCTTCATAAAGGATAGGTGTAACTGACAGCACTCATATTATGAGGAGTTTAATATTGCATAAAGAAACTGTGTAATTCATGAAAGAACTGATTGATGTATCTTGTTTTGAAGTCTAATTGTTTATCTTTTTTTATCAGTTAACCGTAGAATACATTTATTATACACCAAACTCCCCGGTTATAATATAGAATTCTTAATATCAATGGAGGCTTACTGACAGTAAGACTGTGCAAGTCTTACTGTAGGAGACACATACAGTACCGTGATGGCACCTACGCTTGATCCTCAGAGATCTTGATAAGGAGGTAAGGAAAGATCTTTCTTGCATGTAAGGAACATGCAAGAAGGAAACATACTATCCGATTTCAAAAAGTTCAATCGCCGTCCAATCGTCCAAGTCCAATTGCCCTACAACACTGCAATTTCCAACCTTGTATATTGTATTGACTTTGGGTAACAGTAAAACAGTGACAAAAATCATTACTGCGAGATACCCCAGAGATCTTGATGGCGCACTTTACATCCATGAAAGAAACTTATTATCTGATTATAAAAAGGGCAATCGCCCTAAATACGGTAATTTTTAAACCTTGAAAATTGTAATGATTTAGGGTAACAGTGAAGGGAATTATTACTGCGACGAATGGTAACTTATTATACGTGTGGCGTTACCTAATGCCGGTAACGTTACCATTAACGGCATTAACGCGATCATGCGTTGTTAATATTAATTCTCACATTAGCATTACCTGCCTTTTCGTAACGTTAATATCTTAAATAAACTCATTAACTTGAAACGGTTTATAAATTACAGAAGCTGAATATGAAACATGATAAGGCTATTTTCATGGACGAAAACGTCCACAAACATGAAAAATGAGCGGAATAGAAGATTTTTTTTATTCAAAAAGTACATTTTTGTTCAAATAACATTAAAACATATAAACATACATGTTTTAATGTTATTTGAACATACATACATACATAGTAGTTATTTACATAATGAAATCTTTCAAAGTAATCAAAGACTCAGTATTTCGTAGTCAAACTACTTAGCAAAACTCTGCCATTACGAAAAGGCCCAAAGACATATTTTATAACCATGGAATCATAACTTACATTTAACCCCTGTTGCGATGTTGGCCACTAATCTAAAAACTTGAGATACAAGCCTCATTACCTTCTAACAAAGTTCTTATTAGAAGAAAAATTGTTGTTCTCAAAGTGTTTCGGGAAAAAAGTTTTTATAATCCAATTCAGTAAGTATGAGGTGGATGAAAGCGGGTTGTTATGTTTAAATTTTTAAGTAAGCTTTACAAAATGAGGTACAGGTTTCAGAATGTTGTAAGCTTTTCTTCGAGTTTCACAATAATAACCTTTTTGAATTTATAATTCTTTTGGCGCGTTGGGGAAAAATAATGAGAGTAAATTTAAAAGATGATGTATGCTGATAAGTGTTTCCATGACAACTTATAACTCCATTCAAAGTAGTTTTCATTCTATTGATGTTTTTTTTTTCTTACTCATTTATCATTCCTGACCAAGAGCTGTGCTATATGTGATGAAATCTTATTAGACTAAAGAAGCATAACTTCTTACGCGTGTACATAAATACACACATACTTTTTTTGTAGTGTGCATTTTATTCTCTAGATATCTAACTTAGATATAGGCCCGCCGCTTTACTCGTATTATACTTTGATATATGGTATTTCGTGGTGTTACACTTCATTTATATATATGAAGTGAATTACACGCCGACACTGCTTATTAGTTTTTGGGTCACTTGTATTATTACAAGTGACCCAAAAACTAATAATTGCCCTTATGGGCAAGGCTATTACCTTCACCCGACACTTTTACAGCAGAAAATTAATAAGCATTAGAGAATTCGATACAAAATTTCCACTGTCAGGACAGATGTTACAAAAATAATGATACTTGCTGACGTGGTAGTTTAGAGAAGACAGGTCGCATGAAAAGGCTTCGTGATCTATGCATGCTTGTTTCGCTTCCAGTGAATTTTTATAATATATATATTAAATATATATATAGTAATAGGTGGTGAGCCCATTGCCGTGTTGAAATAGACAGACGCAGGTTGTGGCTACCTGCTGTTGAAATTTTTTAAGCCGCCTATAAGGCCTTCAACCAGGCTTAACGACTGCCATTTTACTGACAACCGGGACCAACGGCTTAACGTGCCTTCCGAAGCACGGAAACGCTCGTAAATGTAAATGCCACAAAGTGGTCACCCATCCGACGACCAGCCATAGTGAAAGTTGCGTACCTCAGTGATCGTTTACCGAACAGAGACCGCGGGGCCACGAGCGCTTCACAATAATCCACACGGTGAAAAGTGGGCATATAATATGCCTCTGCCACCCCTTCGGGGATAAGGCGTGATGGATATTTATTTATTTATTTATATATATATATATATATATATATATATATATATATATATATATAATACAGAAATAAATAATTGGAAGTATGCATGGATCGCGAAGCCTGGCGAACTGTCCTCTCTGACTACTCCGTCAGGGATACAGCGTGAAAACAGATAGTTAGTTAGGATAAAATGTAGTTTATGTTACTAATTATAGCACCAGCTATCTGACAGTGAAAGACCGTTTAAATCGGCTCAGCCAGTCGGTTTCAGAGATAAACAGAGATTTTTCTTTTATCGTATTACTTTTATATGCATTTGATAAAAATCTGTTAGTTTGACATTGGACACACTTGAATTTTATTATCTGTCCGTAATTAGTCGGTATATCCATATTTAACTGCCTCGGTGGCACAGTGGTAGCTGAGGTCTCGGGTTTGATACCGGGGTCGGAACGACTATTTGATCCTTATAATTATATAATAAAATTATAAGAAACATGAATATAAGTATGATGTCAATTACATAATTATACATATATAGATATGTAATTGATATTATCATAGCTATAAATAATTTCTATTTGTGTATATAAAAGTAACGATTTAATTTGATCAATTAATGAATCAGTCAATTGATGACTTAAAATAAACATCATACTGATAACGTGTTTGTCGAATCTTATTGTTCGCAAAACCTGTTTGCGGCGACGACTTTGTTGTTTTCTATTGGTAATCTACCTGCTATGTAGTTTTATTTCTAATATTTTATAGTATCTATAATTTTTTTTTTGTGAGTTGGTTCCTAGTTTGGTTGGTACATACCCAAACATTCTGGGAACCTAGTTACAAGTTTGAGTATGTACCTACTAAATATGTCGATGAACATTGATGCACGAAAAAACTCGCAAGATATACCATATTAAATATAAGTTGTATTTAAAAAAATAAAAAAAACCCACTTTGTGTTGGTTTCGGAGTTTGGGTGTATCTTATATAGAATATGAATGTATTTTTTTTTTAGTTTGTAGTATTATTATTTATTTATTTATGGTGTACATTTTTAAATAATTTTATTTTTATTTATAATATATTCTATAAAATAATTACATTAATACACTATCAAATTATACTTCACAAGATACTATACATAAAATAATCTGCTCCGGTTCGTACCCGACCCAAAGGTGCCCATAACACTGGCAGCATTACCGCGCTGAATCGCGATGGCCAATCTTTGGGTGAGGTACGTCCCGGCGAAGGAGTCAAGAGTTTTCTCCCGTAACCTACACCCGATCTCCAAGATCAATGACTTAGCCTTCTGCCCCCAGCAGCCCATCGTTTCCACGGCTACTGGCACCACAAGGTATCGGGACTGGATTGCCGCATACTTTTTGCGCTTCCTGTTGGCTGCGTCCTGCACCGCAGACCCCGGTGAATGAATAGTACGACTTAGGTGACTTGCGGCGAACGTACTAACACAAGTCGCATCCCACACTAAACACTTACCGTTCCTCCACGGCACCAAAATCAGACCGTCTGGCCTTTTGCCATCCGAACGGGAGAGACCAGGTGGCTCCAGCACACTGGGAACATCCGCCGACACCAAGGCCCTGCGAACGATCTCATTTAGGGCATGATGACGCGGATGTCTGCCCGCACAACGACGACAGTTCAGTGCGTGGTGACCGTCAGCTCCCACCATAGAACCGCAAATGCATATGTGTGGTTCGCACACTTTGCAGCCAAGGCGAAGAGCCACCGCCACACGCAGGGAGTCATCGTCCATAAAAGTACCCAAATGAGGCGATGGGAGGGCGTGCAGCTATGTTCCGGACTCCACCGGCGCCAGCGCCCGAAGTCTAGCCAAGTCCACTCCAGCGGCATTATCCAAAAGCAGCCCGAATGTGTGTTTAGCTTCAATATCGTCCCACGCACGTTGGGTTTGGGAAGCGTCCGGACTCGGCGCACCCAAGTTGAGGGCCGACCAGGCCAAAAAAGCCCCTTGCTCTTAGGGTATGCTAGCCCCGTTGCCGTCCGAATGAAGAATAGTAGCAACAAGACCAGCCACCCCACAAGTTGAAGCAAGAAACTTCCGCCGCTCGCCGTATTCCCAATCCTCCCTATCGAATTGGGGAAGACTCCTGTGTCCACTGCGCCTCGCAAAGTGAAACGTTAAGAATAGACTCAATCGTCTCCCTCAACGAAACGTCGAAAGTCGACACCTCACATTGACAAAGCCATGTCGGAGCAGTTCGAAAAGGTAAGTTATTTTGGGAAGCGCGAAACACATGCGCAACAACACCAAACCTACATGCGCGGTCGCTTAACAGAACCTGCCTACGCAAATCGATCACCCCTGGGACAGCACCGAGGAGAATAGGATACCCCAAGAGAAAGAAAGCAGTGGGAGAAAGTTCTGTAAGTCCTGGCAGTAATGCGCAGAAAAGTGGGAAATATTTTTTAGCCTCAGTGCCACAAGGAAAGAATTCGCACTTCGAGGGGTTCACCTCCAGACCCAACCTTCTCAGACGAGGTATGAGGACCTCCAGATCTTGTTGGACATCCTCCGGTGCTCGTCCAAAAATAATGCCGTCATCTAGGTACCATAAATTAAGAGACGACTTGATTTCCACTATTAACTTGTGGATGGCCAGGCTAAAGACAAGCGGCCCCAGAGGGTCCCCCTGCTGCACTCCCACCCGGGAAGAAATTATTTTATCACCGAGGAAGAGGTTGGAGGGAGAACGATATAGTTGGTGGAGAAAAGGGTAAACGGATGGAATATTTTCCTCGGCTTCACTCAGCAGCACATCTCCAGTACCAAACCCAAGCTGATGAGGTTGTAAATGTTCCGACATGGCCCCTCCCACCGACCCACAAGCCAGCTTTGCAGCCAACCTCCTGAATGTATTTAGAAATATATAAGTATGTATATCAGTCGTCTAGATCCTATAGTACAAGCTTATAGCTTAGCTTGGGTCAGATGGCGCTGTGTAAAAAGCGCCCCACAATATTAATTTATTAATTTGTATTTAAATTATGTACATGTAGTGAGAAGAGAACTAGTGAAAAAATACTTAACAAAATAAAATCAGTTACTGGTATTTCTAATTCTAAAAAGATTAGTTTAAAATAATAAAAATAAGCTACTTTCATTACATCAAATTATCTCTAGTCCGAATAACTATGATTTCCATAATTCTTGTCCCAAATGGCTGAAATTGTTTGTTGATAGGATCCCTGAGGGCACGATAATTCTTTGTAGCAATTATCTGGAAGTATAACTTTTTAATTTACTGCCTATATTAATTAGCAAAAAGGTTTACTTTCTTTACTTGTTAAGACATTAGATGGGAAGAATTATTTATTTGGTGAAATTAAGTAGTATGTTATTAGTAGACTTTTTTTTTCGTTTTATTTTTCGTGTGAAAATCCTCATGGAAGCTATACCGGATTCCTACCTACTAAAACCACAATATGTTCCTCTATCGGCTATGGCCGGGAATCTATGGAATCCCTTGGGAAGAAACTATATCCTTAGGACAGTCGACAGAATCCGTCCGCTACTGCGGCCTAATCTTAGGGGGTTCAATTGTTATTCTGCCTCTGTTTTAGGGTTCAAGTGTTGTCTATCGTTTTTGGAGGGTTAAGGCGTTAGATATTTGTTCTTTAATTTAATTAATGATAACTAAAATAAAATTAATGATAAAAATTAAATCAATTAAAGAGGTTAACGATATGGTGCTGCTTAGTGCGTCTATTTGTGGTCTGAGAAAGTTAATTAGTAATGCGAACAATATGCTGTAATTCATGGGTTGTCTTATAACACCCAATAGCCAGTAGGTCACAAGAGACTAGATCAACTCCCTGCAGTCTTCTTGAATGCGTGTCCGTTGCAAAGAGTGCCGAAGTTTAAATACCTTGGGCACATATTAACGCCCAATCTCAGGGACGATGAAGATGTTGAAAGGGAGCGCAGGGCGCCGTCGGTAAGGGTGAACATGTTGACTCGCAGGTTTGCACGCTCCACTAAAAATGTAAATATTACTCTCTTCAGAGCGTACTGTACTACGTTTTATGCCAGCAGCCTGTGGGCGGACCGTACTCGCCGGTCCTACGGCGCGCTGCGCATAGAATTCAACAATGCGTTTAGGTTGCTGTTGGGGTTACCTAGCCACTGTAGTGATTCAGGGATGCTTGCAGACGAGCGTGTAAATTGCTTCTATGTAACAACGCGAAAGCGGTGCGCGTCCCTGGTGCGCAGTGTGAGGGGTAGCACCAATAGCATCCTAAACATGATTGCAAGTAGGCTTGACTAGTAGTATATCTGTCACTGTAGCTCAATATCTGCTGGTATGGCGCGTGGGTGACAGGTGTACGGATGGACAAAAATACAAATTTAAAAAGGAAAATATTAAGATAGGTTAAGAAAAGCGGCGTAGGGGACCGCCACCCTACACGCGCGGCCCGACACGGCGGGAAGTGGAGGATGGAGTGCAGGTTAGCTGCGTGGAATGTTAGGGGAGGAATGACGGATAAGATGAATGAGTTGATGGATGTTATGAATGAGAGAAAGTTAGATGCAGTGTGCTTGACAGAGACCAAGCGCGAGGGCAACGAAGTCTTGGAGCTCCCGGGTGGGATGCTCGCACTTTGGTCTGGAGTACCAGAGAGCGAGCATGGCAGTCGGGGGGTTGGAATTTTACTGTCCTCGCGATTGGCCTCCGGTATGTATGAGTACAAACTGGTAGGTCCTAGAATCCTCTGGATCCGTGTAAAACTTGGTTTGACGAAGATTTTCCTGGTAGCTGCTTACGCGCCAGCATCTTCGTCAAACGCGAGTGAGCTAGAGGACTTCTGGGAGAGTATGAGAGAAGCTCTAAATGTGATAGAAGGAAATGAAAGACTTATAGTATGTGGAGACTTGAATGGATGGGTAGGTACCACTCGCGATGGTTTTGAGTCTCGTACTCGGGAAGTAAGGGGATAAAAGGGTGAACGACGCTGGCAAGCTAATACTGGCATTTTGTAAGGAAAAAGATTTGTTTGTGGCGAACACAATGTTCAACCACAAACAAATTCATATGTATACGAGGAGATGTAAGTCAAAGAGAAGCATGATAGATCTATTCCTAATGGATAGTCAGCTACGTAAACAGGTGATGGACACAAGGGTTTATCGAGGCGCTGAACTGGGATCAGACCACTACCTAGTCATAACTAAGATTAGGGGTCTGTTCGCGGGTTGGCGTCATCGTACCGAGTGTCCTGAACCTGAGCCGATTTATAGCATCAAAAGCTAGAAGCTGAAGGATGCATCCATTAGGGATAAATATAATGAAAGGGTAGCCGAAAAGCTTGGCGACGTCAATGTAAGCAGTGAGAATGTGGAAAGTGTATGGCAGAACCTTAGGGATAGTATGATAAATGCCGCTGTGGAAGTGTGTGGAGAAACGAAAAGAGGCAGTAGTAATAAGCGTGATGCATGGTGGAATGAGGAAGTGAAAGAAGCAGTTCGAATGAAGAAGAAAGCATGGCTATACTACTTAGCCTCGCGGAATGATTTTAGTATGAAAGTGAGATACAAGCTGCAGAAAGTTAACACGAAGGCACTGATAGAAATAGCTCGTGAAAGGTGCAGAATGAAAGCGGATGAAAGGTTGTCGTCCAATTTCCGGGATAATGCCAAGCTCTTCTGGAAAGAGGTAGGCAAGACCCGGAGTTGTTCGGCAATCTACAGTATGAATAAAGTGCTTAGTGTTAACAATGATGTCCTAACAGACCAATCTGACATCCAGCAGAGATGGAGTGAATATTATGGAAAGATGTATGCAAGAAAAGACAGAGATGCCACATCGGGAAGTGGAGCTCACTTCGATGCTCCGGATCCCGATGTCATTGAAGTCATTAGTATGAAAGAAATAGAACAAGCGATAAGAAGTATGAAATGTGGTAAAGCTGCGGGAAAAGACAGAGTTACTGCTGAGATGATCAAGTACGGTGGGTCGCGTGTCTGGGACACACTATGTCTGTTATGCAACTTGTGCTGGCGGACGGGTGAGGTCCCAGATGACTGGCGAGTAGCAGTTGTAGTACCTATTTACAAAGGGAAAGGCTCGCGCCTAAACTGCTCCAGCTACAGGGCGATCAGCTTGGTCAGCTTAGCTAGTAAGGTGTATGCAAAGGTTATAACGGCACGAATGCAAGAAAAGTCTGAAAGGTATTTAAGGGAGGCTCAATGCGGATTCCGACGTGGAAGAGGTTGCATGGATCAAGTGTTTTCTCTCCGCATGATCGCGGAAAAGTTTCTGGCTCTTAGCCAGAAGGTTTTCTGCGCTTTTGTGGATCTAGAGAAAGCATTTGATAACGTTGTAAGAGAAACGCTGTGGGACTTGCAGCCCGGATATGGTGTGGACGGCTCGCTACTGCGGGCAATACAGTCGCTTTATAGGGACTGTACGGCTTGCGTGCGAGTAGGGGGGGATGTGTCACCTCTTTTTGATGTCTGTACAGGCGTCAAACAGGGATGTGTCATGTCCGCCTGGCTGTTCATAGTGTATCTGGACAGTTGCCTGCAGAAGTTGAAAGATTTTAATATGGGTGTGAATTTGGGTGACTTTACAGTAAACTCTCTGCTGTACGCTGATGAGGCGGTGCTCATGGCCTCATCAGAAGCCGACCTTCAGGCATTAGTCACTAATATGAAAGAGGGGTGTGAAAGTAAGGGTCTCCGCTTGAATGCAAGTAAAACTAAGGTTCTAGTATTTGAAAGAGGTGACGTAAGAACTAAATGCGAGATTAGGGTAAACCAGGAACGTCTAGAGCAAGTGAATGAAATTGTGTATTTAGGAAGTATGTTTAGCGCGAATGGAAGATGTGATTCGGATGTAGAACGGCGAGTAGCTGCCGGAAACAAAGTTAACGGTGCTTTGTCCCAGTTAGTAAAGCGACAAAGCATCGTAAAAGAAGCACGACTGGCGATTCATAACGCAGTGCTAGTGCCAACTTTGCTTTACGGTAGTGAAATTTGGGTATGTCAGCAGATGCATGAAAGTAAATTGAATGCTGTGGAGATGCGATCACTTCGAAAATTCTGCGGCGTAACTCTGGCCGACCGACTACGTAACGAAGTGATACGCAATATGGCAGGTTTGAGTGAAAGTGTCAGCGTTAAGCTGGAAAACGGCGTGCTCCGATGGTTTGGACACGTCCAACAAATGAGTGAGGAACGATTGACGAAGAATATATATTGTTCAAAAGTAGAGGATAGAAGGAGTCAGGGTAGGTCGAGACTTACATATGAAGACCACGTGAGCAGATTGCTCAAAAACGGAAAGGTCAAAAGTACTCGGATACCCAGACGTGCGTGTATAAAGCGATTGATGAATCTCGAAGAAGCGAAAGAAGTATGCATGGATCGCGAGGCCTGGCAATCTGTCCTCTCTGACTAACCCGTCAGGGATACAGCGTGAAGATAGTTAGTTAGTTAGGTTTAGGTTAAGAAAAAACTGTTTCTAACACGTTGAAACCTGTTACTTGAAATAAAATATTGTTACGTTCGTTGCGTGGGTACTAATAGGACTTGCACTGATACCACAAATTTAAAAGAAACACTTTAATAACTCTAAATAAAAACAGTAAAACCACTACTAATAATCGCCACTGAACACACTAAACACAAATTCTTCGCTTAGATAATTGCACTGTAACAGTATCGCACTATTTAGCTTCTTCGATCACTTCGATTCGCACTGTTCGCTTGCTCAAAGTAGACTGTCCTGTAGCCGCGAGCTCAGCCCTTTATATACGCCTAGTAATGTTCTGGAATATTCGGGAGAATTCGTTCGATACCTACAATCGGGTATATTTCTAGAATGTCAGCAGATGCATGAAAGTAAATTGAATGCTGTGGAGATGCGATCACTTCGAAAATTCTGCGGCGTAACTCTGGCCGACCGACTACGTAACGAAGTGATACGCAATATGGCAGGTTTGAGTGAAAGTGTCAGCGTTAAGCTGGAAAACGGCGTGCTCCGATGGTTTGGACACGTCCAACGAATGAGTGAGGAACGATTGACGAAGAATATATATTGTTCAAAAGTAGAGGATAGAAGGAGTCAGGGTAGGTCGAGACTTACATATGAAGACCACGTGAGCAGATTGCTCAAAAACGGAAAGGTCAAAAGTAATCGGATACCCAGACGTGCGTGTATAAAGCGATTGATGAATCTCGAAGAAGCGAAAGAAGTATGCATGGATCGCGAGGCCTGGCAATCTGTCCTCTCTGACTAACCCGTCAGGGATACAGCGTGAAGATAGTTAGTTAGTTAGGTTTAGGTTAAGAAAAAACTGTTTCTAACACGTTGAAACCTGTTACTTGAAATAAAATATTGTTACGTTCGTTGCGTGGGTACTAATAGGACTTGCACTGATACCACAAATTTAAAAGAAACACTTTAATAACTCTAAATAAAAACAGTAAAACCACTACTAATAATCGCCACTGAACACACTAAACACAAATTCTTCGCTTAGATAATTGCACTGTAACAGTATCGCACTATTTAGCTTCTTCGATCACTTCGATTCGCACTGTTCGCTTGCTCAAAGTAGACTGTCCTGTAGCCGCGAGCTCAGCCCTTTATATACGCCTAGTAATGTTCTGGAATATTCGGGAGAATTCGTTCGGTACCTACAATCGGGTATATTTCTAGAATGTTCCACACACGATACTAGTTGCTCCTTCGGTATGTGCCGGAAGGTTCTCGACCTATTGCTGTCCCTTCTGGTGCTATCTCTGTCACATAGTTCTAGAATGTTCTTAGTGTAGCTATCTCTTTTTAATAGTGCTATCCCTGTCTAATAGCTCTGGAATATTCTGAATGCAGCTCTCTCTTTCAATACTGCTACCCTTGTCACACTTTCATGAAATTACGCTATATACTGAAGTGGGCTTCAAAGGCCCATAAGGGGTCCTGAAAACGCCTGAAAAAGGGTTTTCAGGTTATGATGTCATGTGATAGGGGGTGGCCTGAAACGAACTGAAAACATGTTTCAGGCGCCTGAAAACAACGGCAACTGGGGTGAAATTCGGATAATTTGGTATGTGATAGAGCCTCCTCGGAAAGGGCCTGAAACCGCTTTTCAGCCTGCTGAAAACGTTCCCAAGGCCCAGAAAATGACGTTTAAAGTTGTTTACTAGTCCGCCGGCGTAACAATATATTATTATTATTAATTTCACATCAAAACATTTTAAATTAAGAAAGCGCTAAGTTTAAAGGTGAAGCGCCCGTAGCCCTGTAAACTCAGTGCTCTGTAAATTAATTACAGCGTAAAGCATCGTACGCTACGGTTAGTCCTGGGATGGGTGACCAATGATGGCATTTCCATTTGAGAGCGTTTTCGAGCTTAGGAAAGCACGTTGATCTGTTGTTTTCCTTTCTAGAGATTATTTCCAGGGACATGGTAGTCGATAAGCCAAGTTGAAGGCTTTATGGGCAGCTTAGCAGCAGCTAGCAGAAAAGTTTCAACAGCAGGTCGCCACAACCTGCGCTTGTCCATTTTAAAATTGTAATGGGTTCATCACCTGTTACGTAGGACAAAAAAAAATCACATGGCAAAATATGGACGTATGATTTGCCTCTGCCACCTCTCCGTGGATAAAGAAAAATTGACTTAAGGCTTGGTATTCCTGCCGAGGCCACGATTTTGAGTTTTTTAAAACAATGCGAATCGTAGAAAAAAGAAGATTCTGAAAAAAAATGATATGATTGTTAAGGATTTAATCTAGTCAAAATGGCTTTCTGTTACAAAATCTAATAAACTTCACTCGATAGAAAAACACTCCAAAGTTGCCCCCTTTCGAAATGTTTTTTCAATGCCAAATCTAAATAAATTTTATACCCAACTATAGCTACTAAATATTTATAGACATAATGGCTTACTTTGACTATATACAGTGATGTTTATAGTACAAATGTTTAAATACGAGTGCCAGATTCACGCCGCTGTCGCCTGATCAGTCGCGCGCTGGCGCTTACTAAGGTAGGACCTTTTTCAGGTTTTTTTTTGTTGCGCTCCCCTTGTTATTTCTTCGCAAATAAAATAAAATAAATAAATATCCATCACGCCTTATCCCCGAAGGGGTGGCAGAGGCATATTATATGCCCACTTTTCACCGTGTGGATTCCTGTCCCACGTAATAGGTGGTGAGCCCATTGCCGTGTTGAAATAGACAGATGTGGCTACCTGCTGTTGAAATTTATTAAGCCGCCTATAAGGCCGTCAACCAGGCTTAACGACTGCCATTTTACTGGCAACCGGGACCAACGGCTTAACGTGCCTTCCGAAGCACGGAAACGCTCGCAAATGTAAATGCCACAAAGTGGTCACCCATCCGACGACCAGCCATAGTGAAAGTTGCGTACCTCAGTGATCGTTTACCGAACACTGAGACCGCGGGGCCACGAGCGCTTCATTCATTTCTTCGCAATGGCATAGTATATTTATCAGGGCAGTAAGCATTCAATCATCATCCGAGCGTCTGTCCCAGCTGCATCTCGCGACCCCCGAAGTTCGCTTTGTGTAGTGTATATGAGAGTTTTAATATAAAATGAGCTACGTATACTTCACAGAAGCGTTAGAATTATCCCTGTAAGTAGTATAAAATTGAACCCGGTACCCACAGGTTAGAAGGCAGTTATATAATTAACTGAGCCAGTGGGCTGTTCAATGTATGTCCCAGGCAGGATATGGTGTGGACGGCCAGCTGCTGCGGGCGATACAGTCACTTTATACGGACTGTAAAGCTTGCGTGCTACCAAGGGGGATGTTTACCTGGCGCCTCTTTTTGACGTCTGTTTGGGCGGCATACGGGGTTGTGTTATGTCCGCCTTGGTTGTGTTTTTCATAGTGTATCTAATAGTTGACTGCTAAAGTCAAAAGATTATGATGTGTTGTAAAATTGGAAACTTTACAGTACATTGTCAGTGGTACGCTGATGATGCGGTAGTGATGGTCTCATCGGAAGCCGAGCTTCAGGCATTAGTCACTAATATTAAAGTAGAAGTCTTCGCTGCATGTTAAACTAAGAATCGGGTATTTGAAAGAGAAAAAGTAGGAAATAATAGCAAGAATTTTTATAAGAATTGGGTAAACCGGAAACGTTTAGAGCAATTAAATGAAGTTATATACTTAGGGAGAATGTTTAGCGCGAACGGAAGATTTGTTTTGAAGTTTAACGGTGACTAGCTGCCTGAGACAGGGACATAACATTATGATTGTTTGATTATATGATTTAAAAAAAAATTGTATGAGTACGGGAAATTTTATTTATCACTTGTACATAAAGCATAAATTTGTTATTAAATATATCATCATTAACTCTTACTAATATTATAAACGCGAAAGTTTGTAAGTATGAATGTTTGATGTTACTTTTTTTTATGATTTAAATTCCATTCAGTAGTTTTTACATATAAAAACTCCTGAATGGAATTTAAATAAACTTTACAATAATATAGCTTATCTATCAGAATAACACATAGGCTACTTTTTATCCCGGGAACAAGTTCCTTTAGATAACGGGAACGAGAAAACTTCATCACGCGGGCGGAGTCGCGGGCGTCAACTAGTATATCATAAACTTATAATAAAATCCAACACAATAACAGAGATGTTCCATTTCGATTGCTACTGCCAATCATTTCTACTGTGGCGTGCCAGCGGAAAATACATCGTCAATCTATCTTGGCGGGGGCTGAGGAAGCGTTTCGGTGCCTACGCAACTTGGCCTACCTGCCCTTAAATTATTTACTAATAAACGGATCGACCATTGATTATTTTAAAATATGAGATAAAAATAGCTGCTTCCCCATTTCCCCACAACTATACGCTCACATTTCACCATTTGTCTCAGATAATAGGTGGTGAGCGAAATGCCGTGTTGTACTGAACAGAGGCATGTTGTACTCGTAGCTGCTGTTGAAATGATTCGAAACAATAATAAGGCCTTCAGCCTGGCTTAACAACTACCATGTTACTAGTAACCTTCAAAATAATTGGAACTAATTGAAGACTAGAATGGCGATGGATGTTTACCAATATAAATCTTATTTCATTTCAAATATTGTTGGACATTTTTTTTACGCACCGCCCGTCTAAGTAAGCTACTAAATAAACATACTTATATATTTCTAAGTACATACATATTACACAAAGCAAACACCCAAACTCCGAAACAAACATTTGTGGATCACACAAATATTTTTTCCAACCCGGGAATCGAACCTGGGACCTCAGTCGCGACAGTCGCATACACTGCGCCACCAAGGCAGTCTTAGAGGTAGGTTTAGAAAAGTAATAAAGTAAGACTTTTCTAGATGTCATGATATAGTAATTTTGAAAATATGATGTTATTTATGAATGAATGAATTAAAATTCTTCCAAATTTAACATCTAAAAAACATTTTATTTTAATTAAATTTATTTGGCCCTTTAGACCCACCCCAGCTCCGTTCTTCGGAAGGCACGTTAAGCTGTTGGTCCCGGTTGCCAGTGCAATGGCAGTCGTTAAGCCAAGTTGAAGGCCTTATGGGCGGCTTAAAAAAATTCAACAGCAGGTCGCCACAGCCTGCGCCTCTCCATTTCAACACGGCAATGGGCTCACCACCTGTTACGTGGGACAAAAATGCATACAGTGAAATGTGGGCGTTTAATATGCCTCTGCCTACCCCTTCAGGGATAAAGGCGTGGCAATATGTATGTATGTATTCGAATTTATTAAATAAAATTTTGTCAAATTATTTATGTCATTAAGGGCCTCGTTCACCATCTCTGAGTAAAGTTCTAATTAGTTACTTCCCAATTAAAACTAATCAGCAAGTAAAACTAAAAAGTAACGTTTTTCAATTTCACATGCAAAAATGAAGTTCCGATTAGCTACTCAACGGTTAAAAGAATATTGTCGGCGAATCATGCATTCATTTTGAAAAAATCACTCATATCATTGTCATTAACGTCAAACTAATGTCACTGTCAGATAAAACTGGATACTGTGGTGTGTTTTTTAAATTAAAATTATAAAGATCATGGATAATAAAGTTATAAAAAGAGAAAGAAGTGCAAATTTTTATTCGGATGAAAGAGATTTATTAGTGCCTCTTGTGCAAAAATACATACATACATATTGTCACGCCTTTATCTCCGAAGGCGTAGGCAGAGGCATACTATACGCCCTCATTTCACCGTATGCATTTTTGTCCACGTAACAGGTGGTGAGCCTATTGCTGTGTTGAAATGGACAGGCGCAGGCTGTGGCGACCTGCTATTGATTTTTTTTCAAGCCGCCCAAAAGGTCTTCAACTAAACTTAACAACTGTCATTTTACTGGCAACCGGGACCAACGGCTAAACGTGCCCTCCGAAGCACGGAAACGCTTGCAAATGTAGCAACCACAAAGTGGTCACCCATCCAAGGACCACCTATAGCCAATGTTGCTTAACGCAGTGATCGTTTACAGAACACTGAGTAAGCGGGGCCACGAGCACTTTTGTGCAAAAATATCGCAATATAATTGAGAATAAGCAAAGTGGTGGTGTTACTTGGAAGAAATAAGAGTTGGCGTGGGAACAAATTGAAAAAGCTTCCAATGCTCAATTTGGCGCAATATTCGTCAAAACATTACGGCTCAAGTAAAATTGTGCTTAATTAGATTATGCCCATGATTAACTGCATTTTTAGACAACCGAAATCGAGCAAAACATTATTTTTTGAAAAATAATCATCATGGACATTATAAACTCAAATCCGCGGAATTCTTTGTAAAAAATAATAGTCGTTCTTCTAACTCATCAATTTGGTGCTCAATTGAATCAAATAAATCCATTATTTTCTTAGTTACGTATCGCAATAGGTTAAATTGTCACAAAAGCTATTAAACACAATGCACGTAATCGACAATTAAAATAGTTACTCACCAGTCGATGTTACAAATAAGTTACATGCTACTTTAACCGGTGATTAGCGTTACTTAAAGATCGTGAAATTCGAGATAAGTTTTACTTGCGACTTTATGTGACGAATAGTCTACTCGACACTTAACTCAGAGATGGTGAACGAGGCCCTTACAGGAATTACTGTTTTGTAATGATTGTTTCAATTAAATATGGTGTCATTTTTATTTACATGGGATTTTTCATAGACAATTTAATTTACAATATAATTTTTTAACTAATATAATAAATTTACAATATAATTTTTTAACTTAATGGGAGCTCCTCTCCAAATAACATGCATACCCCTAAATCCCAAGAATTCATATTTTTTATTTTATAACTGGCAAACGCCCCGTGGTATAATCCGTGTAATTCCCGTTCCTGGGGAAATGCTGGAATAAAATGTTGCCTAAATTATTATTTATAACATAAACTATCGGCTAGTGAACGTCCCATTAAAAATCTAGACAGACAGAAACTATAAAATCATCTATCTTTACTACTTGCTAAGCCATTGGTCTGGTAACATGGTAATTGCTAAGTCGAATTTTCGGCAATTCTTATTAAATTTTCAGCCACTCTTGTGGCTTAAAATTTTTTAGCAGTACGTACCCACGGCCTTTTCCTGTCCTTTTCATTGTGACAATACGGTCAGCTGTGCGAAAGTTTGTTATTTGTTATCTATATGCTACGATAACACTTTCGACTAGACTTGTTAGTACCGCTTATGACCTCAGGAGTACCTCATTTTACATCACTTGTAAAAGAACTTGTGAGAAAATACTATTTTACTATTTCTATCGTACAACTATTCAGTAGAACTATTGGCAATTATCATATGGAAATCTCTACAAACACTGTAAGCAAGCGTTGAAATTATAAGTAAAACATAATTTGCGTAACCCCCTTTTATGGATTTCAACACCGTTCCTACATTAAAATTTAAGCTTAAGCATTGTCCGGGAGTGAATTATGCATAAGTCTGTGATAGTTTTAAATGCACCAACACGAAAGTCTAGTCTACAATTTAATGTGTAAATGTGACACAGAATCAAACTCCGTTTTCCGAATAATGTTCCTTTCTATCTTCAATCTTACTCAAAACTGGTTTACGTATCTTTATTTTGTCGGCAAATGATAACATGCATATAATTTACTTTTGTTACGCTATAAAATAAGCTTTAGCTTTAGGGTTATGATAAGCTTAGCGTGTGCCACAGACCTAAAAGAAGAAGGACAGAGTGTTACAGTGTTACACCAGTACATTTTCTATACTTACACATATAAAAATCAAGTGGCAGAACTTAATTAACTCGCGATTAGTCTTAATTATATTTTTTCCTCTTTTTACATTCCTGTTAGAAACTATAATAATAGGTGGTATTAAGCCTAAATATTTTGAGAACAAAAATAAATACCAACTAAAGTTACTCTGATAAATACACATCAAAACCCAAGACAATCCATTCATAAAATTTCATCATTTACAATAACGAAGCCTACCAAATGGCTCCCTTTCTTCAAGGGTCGTCGCCAAGATAACATCTACAATTTTCTAACAATAGTATTGTCCATTGTGAGTTATAATCCTAGCATAAGCAAGTCCCCTTAATTTAACTGGCAGATAGTAAATTTCTTGAATAAACAAGGGCTTAGTCGACAATAACATTAAATTTATCAGAGGATGAATTTGTTGTAGGTTACAAATAAGATATTTTAAATTATGAAGAAATAACGTACACATTTTAAGGGGAGGGGTTAATTTTTTTTAATATGAAGCATCGTAACCTAAGGCCTATCGCAGACTAGGTACTTATAGACTGCGGAAGCGGTAATTTTGTGACTGTATCTATGTATTTGGATTTTAAAAAGCGACAATAACGGTCGCCGATGTTAAAGTCGTAGTTAGTCTGTGGTGGCTCTGTAAACGTCCGATGTATACGTGGCCCGTTACAAAATCTCTACGGATATCAACACAAACAGAAAATATCAACACACTATCCACGTAAGTGTTATTTTTTCAAGTCGCAAACATATTAATTTATCAGATGACACTTTTGAGTTAAAAATTACAGTAATGACTATGATTTCATATTGCACACACTGATATGACGCATATCAGCGTGTGCATTGTCAGATAGATCATATACTCGTATAACCACTAAAAAGAACAAAGCGCTCGTGGTCCCGCGGACAGTGGTCTGTGGTGTCACTGCGTTAAGTAACTTTCACTACGGCTGGTCCTCGGATCACTTTGTGGCATTTACATTTGCGAGTGTTCCATGCTTCGGAAGGCACGTTAAGCCGTTGGTCCCGGTTGCCAGTAACATGGATTGCAGTCGTTAAGCCCAGTTGAAGGCCTTAAGATTTCAACAGCAGCTTGCCACAGCCTGCGCCTGTCCATTTCAACACGGCAATGGGCTCACCACCTGTTACGTGGGGCAAAAAGTGCATACGGTGAAATTTATTCTTCAAATCAATAGTTACCCATTTCTCATCAATGATTTTTATGTGAAACATTTTTCCTCTCGTTTGTTGAATATCGGGAATAATTTTGGTAAATTAACGGAAATGTGTTCGGTAACGGGAAACCGGGGAAATGATTTGACGAATGATGGAGCGGTAATTGTGAGATGGTGCCAACCCGTTTGAATTTAGAATTAGAATTCTCATTCGAATTACATTATTTCATGTAAAAAATCATCACACTTTGTGAGAGAAAATGTATGGTATTATCAGTAAATTTGCCCTCAGCTATCGACTTACGTTGATTTTGTGAAATTTTACTTTTATTGTCACAAAACGTTTATTCCATTTTTTTTTGTTTATATGTTGTAAAGTTGTCGATTATACTTCAATAACCTGAAATTTTATGTTTATAATATTGGTATTATAATTATAAAATTTCGAGAAAATTCCAAATATGCACTATAGGACTTTCGATGTACTAGACATGGTAAACTTCGTTAGCTTGCTCTTATGCGCAACATTAGCGACTGCACTTAAAGTAAATTCTTTAGCACCAACTAATTGGGGCCTTCTATTCTAGAATACTACTCGTAGTATAGAAGTATTTTGTAAGCAAGCTTATATTGCAGAACAATAATAATATAACGTTTAGTAAATTTTGCATAATGCATGCAATCTGTTAATTATTTAATTTTATTTACTTACCATTTACGCCTTTATCTCCGTAGCGTAGTAAAGATTACGCTCACATTTAACCGTAGGCGTTTTTTGTCACACGTAACATGTGGTGAGCCGTGTTGAAATGGATAGGCCCAGGTTGTGATGACCGTCTGCTGAAATTTTTCAAGGCCTTGAACTTGACGTAACAACTGTCATGTTACTTCGATTTAACGTGACTTTCGAAGCACGGTAATACTCGATAAGGATAATATCAGAGGACGAGTTACACTGAAAGATGCTTAACGCAGTTATCGTTTACAGGACACTGAGTTAGCGGTGCTAATTTTAAATATTCAACTGAAAAGCACACAAAATACTTTTAATCATATAGTCGAGTAGGGTAGAAGTTAAAAATCCATTTTATTTATTTAATTTGAATTTCGTATTTTATTCATATAATTCATATATGGAGATATTCGTTGTTATGTACTGCAGAGAAAAAAAATTGCTAGATTCTATTTTTAGTTCTAAATTTATTAAATTCAATATTTCTTCCAAAACTTGCGGTTTACATCGTCTTGCACAAGAAGCCTTTTTACTGTGTTTAATGCTTTTTGTACATATTATCATAAGAAACAATTGTATTCAATCATTTTTATCTTATAACTATCATGATGTGTTTGAAAATTTTACGTTAGAATAAATGACATGTTTTTTTCATTTCATTAGCTCTTATGTAGCACCAGTGGTTGTATTTTTCGCTGGCTATTTTAAGAAATATTATTCATCCTTCTATTTTGATGTCACAAGGAACTCTGCACACTTTGAATTTTCTTTATTTCACTAACTGGCAAGCAAATTTGTTTCGCAAAATACTAACAACATTTACCAGCGGGATCAAACGAGTTGTAAGTAAATAGCAAACCATAAATTGAACTCTTTTGTTCCAAAGTAAATTCAATTCTACGCCGGTGACGTCACAAACAATGACGACACAATCAGAGCTTTATTTTGTTAGCCAACATTTGCGGTTTAGTGGTACTGTCGCTCACGAAAGTATATACTAAATACATTGAGTGATATTATTTTTCTGTAAGTAAACACTGAAAATAAATAACCTTTTGCGGTTGACTACAATTTTCATTTTATTCCGTACTTATTTCGTAAAGGGAAACTTTGTGTTTTGTTCCCTTAGTAATTCAATCAACAGAATACAATAGAGATATGCTACGTCGTCAGCAAAGGGACAATCCTTGTCCAAACATTACACACAGAGCTATGAAAGTACTCCGAATAAATATTGCTTTGGTCTTTGGACGATTTACTAAACTAAGTCCCCTAGTATGAACAAGGATGTTTAAGACAGCGTGACGAAGGGTCGACCTGGCGTAAATTGAAGTAATATTTCATATTCAGACATTTCTCTTAGTGAACAGACGGATTGTTGTTTGCAGATGAAGTTTATTTAATCATTCATATATTTAATCGCTAAGTAAGTTTCGGTGAAAGTACTCTTGGGATATATTTTGGTTTTGAGGTTTAATTAATGTTTTCCTTGAGTTATTTTTCATGAATGGAAAGTAATTGTGTGTATTGACGTTCAAAGTCACCTACAATTTATTATTTTGTTATACCACTGTGGTGGGAGATCAGCATACGACACACGTGATTTGATTTATGAACGTTTGCAAAATTAGAAGAATTCGATTCACGCTGCTGACCTTAAAAATTATGGAATGTAACTAATTATTAGTTCCTGCACCTGGGGCTGAGTCTGCTATTTCAATCGTGTCGAAATAGAATCGAAATCGTCGCTCAATACCAAGCCACCGGTACAATTTTGACAGTTATCACGTCTAATATTATTAGTCAGTTGCATTTTGATAGTCTACTAACATTTTGACTTCTCCTGTAGGTATTTAGCTATCATTAGTTTCCTGTTAAACATTTCATATGTACGAGGCGTTTCCTTCACTTCCTTATCCAAGACCTACCTTTACCTCATAAATCACCGGTAGTTTGTTTTGCACTCATCAATTGACCTTGCCGATAAAGGTGAAGGTCCAGCGATACAGAGCAAATATTGCCTACACACACGAATGCGGATTGATCTTTTCCCTTTAGAAATGAATTACAATATTATCGGATATTACTTTTTCGCCATATAATTCTTACTAGCTAATGCCGCGGCTCCGATCATGTTTCCCGTAGGAATATGTTTCCCGTATGTGTTAATCCAGGAAATTTTCTGAATGATATTTTTATATTTTTAAATCTGGGTTCACAATTTTTCGAAAAAGCACTCTTTTATGAAGTCGAGGACAAAGCAAAAAGTATTGAAAGCAATCATCAATGTAGAGAATACGAAAGGGTGTGGGCGTAATGGAAATATTTTTGAGAGGTATGTAAAGAAAGAAGGTCAGGAAAGTATCAAATCGAGAATGATGGATGACTGTACACTTACGCATATAGCACTTATCGAGTTACTTGGGCAGCCTAAGTGATGAGTGCGTACATTACATTATAGTTTCATACACCTAAGTAACTAAGTAAGTAAGTCCTTCAGGTACAAATATGTAAATAAATATTTTAACATAATATCCCCATATTATAAACTAGCTGTCCCGCCCGGCTTCGCCCGTGACATATTTTGAACCCCGTGGCACCCATTTAATACCGTTGTTTAATAATTTCACATTCACAATAATGAATGAACATTTTCCAAGTTCATTGATTACTTCTCCGCTCTCCAGTACTTAGGTACCTACCTACCCGAACGGCCCGGTCGAATTAAATTAATATCTTTGCGCCTAATTTTGAATTTGCGATAACTCGTAAGATATTCATTTAATTTGCAAGGTTTTAAGGGTAAAAATAATCTTCATGAAATGCTGAAGCCAACTAACGTAGTAAAAATGATAAGGATTAATAGCATATTTGTGTAAATAGCCTTCAAAAAACCGCTTTATAATTGATGGTTTTTTAAAATATAAAAATGGATATAGTATGCTATTCTTATGAGATAGACATATATCGTCGAGGACTTTTTTGTAGACCTACATTAGATACACAATTGCACCATACATTATTTTGTTATATCTCAAAGGGTTAAGGCAGCGTTTTTGTGGAAAGCTCCCAGACGGCTTATTTTTTCCGATATCCCCAACAAATATCGTAATAATTTGGTCAGTGTATACAAAAACTTAACAAATTATACATAAGAACCTTCTATAAGAATCACACTAACTATTAAAAAAACCGCATTGTAATTCGTTTCGTATTTTTAAAGATCTAAGCATACATAGGGACAGACAGCGAAAAGCGACTTTGTTTTATAATATGTAGTGAAGTGAAAGTTTGTAAGAATGTATAGTGGTGTGTATATTTAGCTTATGACCTTCCTTAATAAATGGGCTATGATGAGCTATGATGCCGAAGGGGTAGGCAGAGGCATACTATACGCCTAAATTTCACCGTATGCATTTTTGACCCACGTAACAGGTGGTGAGGCCATTGCCGCCTTGAATGGACAGGCGCAGGCTGTGGCAACCTGTTGTTGAAACTATTCAAGCCGCTTATAAAGCTTTCAACCAGGCTTAACGACTGCCATTTTTCTGGCAACCAGGACCAGCGGCTTAACGTGCCTTCCAAAGCACGGACTTGGCACGTGGTATTATTATTACTTTCGTCTCTATTAGGCGCAAGCGAAAAGTAGCAAGCAACCTTTCTTGCTCTGTCGGTACTAACATGACTTTTTAAGTTGTTTTTTTAATGTTCTTATGTTCACCATTAATGAACGAGCTTTCGACTCCAAACCACGGCTAATATACCGTTCTGGAACTAGAATATTTGAAGTACTTAAATATAAACACAGCTTTAACTGTACAATAACTTCAGTACTGCAATATAAATAACCTTTCAAATTAATATCAAGCTTCGTTTAACTTTTTTATTCTCCATAGCCGTCGTCTGGTTGTGACTTCGTTTTGTAAAAATATTCTTTTATTATCTGTCTCGGCTACGGCACCTCTACTTAGATCTATTATTGCTTTCTCGCTATAGAATAATACCTATAGCGCATGAAACAACAAGAGCAATTAAGTTTTATCGAGATTGTCGGGGCACAAGCCAACATCATCCACAAGTGGTGCACCTACTGAATAACGGACGAGGGAAAGAGAAAAAAGATTCGAATTGAAACCGTTATAGTAATGTATGCAACTGATGCGACTGAGGTCCCGGGTTTAATTCCCGGGTCTGAAAAAATATTTGTGTCATTCACAAATCCACAAATGTGTGTATCGGTTTATATGTTTGTGTCACTCATAGCAAAAATTCCAACATAGCAACACCGTATTTCTTGTACTTATTTCTGTATAAAAATGAAATTTACGTGTTATGGAATTTAGATAAATTCTACTCTTGAGGGGGTGAAACAGGAGTTGCAATAACTGACTCATTGATCACGAACCTATAAAACTAACAAAACTACGAAGCCCAAACTTTGCATGGGGGTTTCTTTTAACAAGTAGTGCTCCCTAAGAAAAGATTTTGCGAAATTCTACCTCTGAGAACCTAAATAATCTATAAAAGGTTGTATGAAAGTTCGTCATTTTCAAAGTTAGAAACATGAATTTAGGTGCACCTGTTTCTGTTTACAAATAAATGGGCACGTGTATCGCGGTTTGCAAAAGTTTACCTATAAGGAGGTAAAACAGTGGTTGTAGTAACTGACTCATTAATCACGAAATCAATGGAGCCAATGGAAGTCCAAACTTCGCGTTGGGGTTCCTTTTAACACGTAGGTGGCCCCATATGAAGGAGTTTTACGAATTTTTACCCCTAAGGGCGTAAATAAGGGATAAACGGTTGTATGGAAGATTGTCATTTTCAATGTTAGTAACATGTACTTACGTACCTACACCTGCTGTTTTAGAAGAATTTCCTAAAGCCTAAATTACCAGCGAGTTCGGTGTTCTCACAGGAACCGAAACTATGTCAGTAAACCATGCACAGCCTAAACATTAAACATGGAACATGAAATTTAGTGAATGTATACTTTACATCTTTGGATACATACATTCATACATACATTCATATCATCACGCCTGTCTCCCATCGGGTTAGGCAGAGACTATGGCTTTCCACTTGCTACGATTCTGGCATACAACTTTCGCTTCGTCAACTTTCATAATTGTTTTCATACACGCTCGCCGATTAAGGGTACTCTTGACCTGGCCTTTTGTCAAAAGATCTTCAATTTGATCGGTATATGTACGTCGAGGTCGACCCTTACCAGTTTGCCCATTTACTCTCACAGCATAAATTTTCTTCGTCAGTCTATTTTCATCCATCCTCTCCACGTGTCCAAACCATCTAAGCATCCCTTTTTCTATCTTAGTCACTACGTCTTCTGTCATACCGCAATGTTCCTTTATCACGCTGTTCCTTTCTTTATCTATCAATTTCACTCCAGCTATACTTCTCAGACTCCTCATTTCTACTGCATTAATTTTACTCCTATGCTTCTTCTGCCATACCCAACTTTCACTGCCATATGTTAGTGTAGGGACAAGCACTCCTCTATGCACAGCCAGTCTTGCCTTTTTAGACACGTTCTGGGTGCTCATAAAGGTGTACATTGCTCCATTCACTTGATTGCCAGCCAAAACCCTTCTTTCAATGTCATCATCACACTTCCCATCTCTCGCAAATTTTGAGCCTAAGTATATAAATTCTTTCACTTGTTCCACTCTTTTTCCTTCCACAAAAATCAAGCAATCTGTCATGTTTTACTCTCTTTCAAAAACCATTACTTTCGTCTTATTTACATTCACTTTCATTCCTTTGCCTTTCAGCGCATCATGCATAATATTAACCATCAACTGCAACTCGTCCGCTGATGATGCAAGTATTACCTGATCATCAGCGTAAAGAAGATATTTGATAGTCAGATTAGTCATTTTTAGACCATACGCACTTTCTTGCAGTTCTTTCAAGCAACTGTCAATGTATAGGTTAAACAGCCACGGTGACGCTACACAACCCTGTCTCACACCTTTTTCGATGTGAAAAAAGTCTGTGCAAGTTCCGTTGATTCTGACACAAGCACTGGATCCCTCATATAGAGATTTCAGTGCTCGTATCACGTTGCTGCTTACTCTATACATGGACAATGTTGACCACAGTTCATTCCTCACCACTCTATCATAGGCCTTTTCCAAGTCTACGAATGCGCAATCAACTTTTTGACTCTTCGCTAAAAGTTTTTCAATTACGCATCGTAAGGAAAACCGAATCCGTGCATCCTCTTCCTTTCATAAATCCTGCTTGCACATCCCACATTTTCCCTTCAGTTTCATTCATCACTCTTTGGATATGCAATAAAAACGGAATTCCTGATATTTCCATGGAAGCGGAAACTACGCAGATGATGCCACACGCAGTCTAATCTATCAAACATAGATTAAAATGTGTGTATTTTAAATTTCAGGTATACACCTGAAATTTGGTGAAAATATTTATTAGGTTTTCCGGTATTCCCGGTATTCCCACGGGAAAGGAACTACGTGGGTAAAGGCATACCCAACCTAAAATTTGGTGAACGTATTCTGTACGTACCTATGTTAGATGAGCACCAAGAAAGAATTCCCGGTATTCCCACGGGAATGTAATCTTACTAATATTATTGATGTGAAAGTTTGTAAAGATTTCTTTATTATTTGGACGTTTGTTATTTAATCACAATTTGAAGAAAATTGGCATATAGATAGAACATTTATGAAAGTTGATGCCCGCGGCTCCGCTCATGTTAAGTCGTTAGTACACAAAAAGGTTTTCTCGCGGGAGAAAGATGTTTTCCCGGAATATAAAGTAAGTACCCTAGGTACTAATTCAGGAAATGTCTCGCACAGGATATTTAGGTTAAGCAGTTTCGCCCGCGTGTATATTATTCAGTTGTTAGTAACTCTTTAACCAGTATTCCGATTTGATTTAGTTTTTTTGATGTTAAAAAGCAAATACTTCAGAAGTTGTTTCATAAGAATATCCTACGCGCCACACTCTTTAACTAATGTCTCTTTCTTTGTCTGTTTCTCTTGTGTGTTTTATTCCGAGGTTACCAGAACTTTAATTGGTCGTCCCTTTTAGCCTTTTTTGTTACCACCTCACTTAAAGGCAGCGGGTTCAAAATTTCTTTCAAATTTAACTTCTAAAATGGACATATTTTAATTAAATTTATTTAGCCCTTTAGACCCACCGTGCTTCGGAAGGCACGTTAAGCCGCTGGTCCCGGTTGCCAATAAAATGGCACTCGTTAAGCCAAGTTGAAGGCCTTATGGGCGGCTTAAAAAATTTCAACAGCAGGTCGCATCAGCCTGCGCCTGTCTATTTCAACACGGCAATGGACTCACCACCTGTTTCATCATCATCATCCGAGCGTCTGTCCCAGTTGCGTCTCGCGACGCCCGGGGTCCGCTTAGTCCGCTTTACTCACCACCTGTTACGTGGGACAAAATGCATACGGTGGAATGTGGGCGTTTAATATGCCTCTGCCTACCTCTTCAGGGATAGAGGTGTGACAATATGTATGTATGTTTCTCTTATGTGGCGCTAACGAAGTTGCTCGGGTCAGCTAGTTTTCTAATATTATAAATGCGAAAGTTTGTAAGGATGTGTGTTACTCTTTCACGTAAAAACTACTGAATAGATTTTAATGAAACACTACAATTATAAGGCTTATACATCAGAATTACACATAGGCTATATTTTATCCCGGGAACAAGTTCCTGTGATAAACGGAAACGGGAAAACTTCTCTATGCGGGCGAAGCCGTGGGCCTCAACTAGTCATCCATAAATAATATTATGAAGATTTATTTAAAGACTAGCGGACGCACCATGGTTTCAATCGCGTAGTGGCCGTTCCCGTGAGAATACGGGTATAAAGGGTTCTTTATAACATCAGCTATCTGCCAGTGAAAATCACATTAAAATCGGTTCAACCGTTTCAGGGATTATCTAAAATAAACAGCAAGACAGACGGACAGACAAAGAAAAAAATAGCAATTCAGTTTTTTATGTAAGTATACCGTATACACTAACACAAGGTGACCCCCACGGCTTCGCCCATGACATAATTCGAACTTCCGTCGCATCTATTTAATCCCGTTGCTTATGAATTCTATTATAATGTATAAAAAATTGCTCGATTTGTCGGCATTTATAATTACCGCTCAGCTCTCCAGCAGCGTGATGATAATTATAGTCTATAGCCTTTCTCGATATCAAATACACAAATATTAATTTCAAATACGACCCGTACTGACTGATATTAGCGCGTTGAGCAAAACAAACAAACTCTTCACCATTATATATTAGTATAGAGTATTGACATAGATTCGTTTAATGAAAATTGTGGCCATTTATAACGCAATAGTAGATAGTGTGACTTAAGGGCAAGGTTTTATAATGCATGGCTATTATTAGCAACATTGCTGCTCCCATGCGAAGCTGGGCAGGGTCACTGGTCCTACTAACATTACAAATATGAAAATCTTGTTTCGATATGTGCATGGATGTTTGTACCTCTTTTACGCAATAAGTACTGAATGGACTTTAATGAAACTACACTTGTTGTTGTTGTTTTTGTATATATAATAATATGTATGAATATGTGTGTATGTATGTATGTATGTAAGTATTAGTGTATATATATATATATATATATATATATTTGCTATTTTATATTTATTTAATTATTGGCTTGTATGTATTGTTTAAGTATTTTTCTATTTCTACACCAGAACTACCCATTGATCTTATATCTAAAATCTTTTTCTTTTTTCTGTCCATCCCAAGGTTGCCTGGCAGAAATTGCTTTTTAGCGATAAGGCCGCCCTTTGTACATTACCTTGGATTTTTATTTTTGTAAACTTTTTTAATTTGGTGTGCAAATAAAGTTATATTCTATTCTATTCTATTCTATTCTACACTGAAATATCTTATACATCAGAATAACATAAAGGCCGCAGAATAACATAAAAACCGTAATAGGAAAACTACACACAGGCTAAGGCGCGGGTATCTACTGGAAGATAGGTATACGGTATACAGATCTCGTATGACAAGTAGGTGCTTAAACATTGTTATGTTAATTCCGCAACAGAATACGTCAGCTGACCTTAATTACCCCACAGTACCTAATTAAACAAATTTACTAGTTTCTACTGCTCGTTATTTCGATCACGTTTTAAGCTCAAGGCAAACATATAGTGTAAATCTATTGGGCCCGGAGAGCTTTTCACCGCTTTAATTGTTTTTTGTGCATTTTAATTTTTAGATATTCTTCTTCGGGGTAATTAAAAAATTAACATTTTTTTTGAATTTTTATGAATATTCTTATACCTCATTTACACCCTCGCGCGAGCCACGAGACGAGCTGCGAGCTGCAAGCCGCGACTGTAAACGTAGTATTATGGTACATTTAATTTCGAGCTCGCAGCTCGTCTCGTGGCTCGCACGAGAGTGTACATAAGAATCGACCTACCCGTTCTTGAGTTATAAATGGAGTTACTAACACCAATTTGTCTTTTGTATATGAGTTGTATCTTCCAACAGCACGAGTTAATTCATCTTTAGTCTCAAATAGACATTGATTTTTTATATAGGTACTTTCTTTGCTAAGCACCTTAAAACGGAAAGAGGTGGATAAATTCGTCAATTTCGAGTGGGTCTCAATAGCCTAGTGGTAAAGCATCTGGCGCGTTATGCCAGAAGAAGCTGTTTCGAATCCAGCTCGGGATTAAAATTTTTTTTCAACTTGAAATTTAAGATTATGCCTTTTCCATGGATATTAAATAACACCACTTGTACTGTTCCACAACATTTACTTTGTAAACCTGACCGGTTTCGCCTCACGGCATTCTCAAAGGTACACATCGGTTTCGCCTCACGGCATTCTCAAGGTCAGGTTTACAAAGTAAATGTTGTGGAACAGTACAAGTGGTATTATGTGTAGCAAGTTCCACCAAGCGCCATCAATCAACAGTATAAATAATTTTCCATGGATTCTTGCTTCAGTAAAAATAAATGAACATCACCCTTTACATTAACTGCTTCATGCTAAAAACTCGTTCATTTATTTCCATCAGTGGAGAGTGGTTTAAATTTGTGAGCAATAAATTTGTCCGACACTAACAGTAAAAATCTCTTCTAAACTATTTACGCAACTTCAAAAACTGTCTTTAGGTACTTTTTTACTCCTTCATGTGAACGTAATGTCCCGGTTGCTACTTATCAATCTTGAAATCCATTCACTATTATGTTAGGCATTTTCAAGTAACTCTCGCATCCGCGGCGGTGATTTTGCAGTCGCAATATCACCACCGCGGATGCGAGAGTTCTCCACGACTCGATCGGCTCCACACATCCACCAAAGCATATTCATTTATGTGACACGCAGCTCCTGCTTGTGTCGCTCCAGTTGTGGCCACGTCAGACTGCTCAACTTCCGATGCTGGTGTTGAGTTATTAAAATGTATTCATGAAGCTTGGGAAGACAAGCACGATGCATTAGGTATATTTTGCGATCTATCAAAGGCTTTTGATTGCGTTCAACATGAAACGCTGTGCAAAAAATTACACCACTATGGAATAAGAGGCAAAGCTCTCGACCTTCTGTCTTTATATTTAAACAATGGAATACAGAGGGTCGATATTAATGGTACACGTTCTGTAGGATCCATGGTTACAATGGGTGTGCCGCAAGGCTCGATACTTGGGCCATTCTTGTTCCTCATTTATATTAACGATTTACCATTTTATGTAGGGGACAGGAATAGGATTGTTTTGTTTGCAGATGACACCTCATTAATTTTTAAAATTAAAAGACAATTAGATAACTATGACGATGTAAACAATGCAATTGCAAGAGTTGTTCATTGGTTCAGCTCAAATAATGTTTGCCTTAATGAAAATAAAACTAAATGTATAAAATTTACTCTACCAAATGTAAAACAAGTTGCGGCCAATGTTCAACTGAATGGACAAGTGTTAGAGTTTGTAGAATCAACTGTGTTCCTAGGTATAACTATTGATGCCAATTTGCAGTGGGGCCCACACATAGAAAAGACAGCCTCTAGATTAAGTTCGGCTGCATACGCTGTAAAAAAGATCAGGACTCTAACAGATGTGGATACGGCTAGAATGGTTTACTTCAGCTATTTTCATAGTATTATGTCTTACGGTATTCTCCTTTGGTGGAGTGCTGCAGATTTAAATATTATTTTTGTTCTACAAAAGCGGGCTGTACGCGCTATTTATAATTTGGGCCCCAGAGTTTCTCTTCGAGAAAAATTCAAAGAAGTAAATATTCTAACCGTACCATCACAATACATTTTTGCCAATCTTATGTATGTCCAGAAAAATCTATCACAGTTTTCTAAACTCTGTGATAAACATAATATAAACACTAGAAATAAAAATAATCTTTCAGTCCACCACAGTCGACTACATAAGATTGGCGATTCTTTCCAGGGTAACTGTATACGCTTTTACAACAAGCTTCCCTGTGACCTGAGAAATTTACCTTTAAATAAATTTAAAAAGTTTATTAAAAACAAGCTTTGTGAAAAAGGTTTTTACTCCGTTACAGACTATTTGCAGGACAGGGACGCCTGGAAATGATCTGCTGGCAAAGTGAAATATATTAAATTGTAAATAGGCCATCAAAAAAAAAGCCTTCCTAAGTTTCTTGCCGGTTCTTCTCAGGTGGGCCGCGTTCCGAACCGGTGGTCGCTTTAAATATTTTAAATAGTGTATGACATTTTGTAAGCGCCGTTAAAATGGTCTATGCAAAATAAAGATATTTTTATTTTCATTTTATTTTTATTTTATGTAAAAGAATAATGGTTCGGACCGGATCGGTATTTTAGGTCACAAATGACACCAGTCATCTCCCGCAATTTGACCCACGCGGCAGCAATACGATACTTGACATCGCAACCGATGTCACTGGACGTGTGAAATACAGAACCCAGGTATTTTACCTGGTCCATACGCGCGATCAGATCGCCGCCTATGCGGACAGATATGGGATCTGTAGAGTTCAGTGCCAAGTGCTCGGTCTGTACATGCTTCCAACTACTTACTGTAATTGCTTATTACTTCTAATAAATTACGAAATTATAATTTGATTTTATTTATTTTTTAATAATGTAAAATTTAAAATGTTATCTAAATTATTTTTTTATTTTTCTTTAATAAACAGTTAAAACTAGATAGATTATAGCACAATATGTTCTTAAAAGTCAGCAGCACTTTAAACGAAATTGGTATTTTTACTTCTCATGATATACTTCCAACAAAATTTATATCTTAATAAACCTCATGTCAAGTGCCATATATATTGTGTTTCAGAAGCTATAATATTTTATAACACTCGTAAATACTGTTTCCAGATAATTATGACTTACCTACATTTATTCTGCCTGGAGTGTCTTTTAGGAATAAAGTCCAATTCAAGCTAGGTTATTCGTCATAGAACATAGCTCGCAAAGTAAGCGCTTCAAAATAGCAATGAGATGACCACATTTGTAGAAGAACCGATATCGATGGAGTAAAAGAATTCTTTTAGTAGAGACCGGAAGTCATCGGCCTGTACAAAGGTCTGTGCTCTGAAGAATTGTTTGATATGATGCCAACGGCTACATTGTATCATCGCACCGTTTGCCACAGACAGGGTGTTCACCCTCACACTTTGCGTCTGGAGCGTTCGCACAAAATAAGGTCCAATAGGGCTTTTCTCCGCTTAGATTGTGGAATGAACTCCCTGCCTGGGTTTTCCCGAACGTCTACAGTATGGGGTTTTTCAAAAGGGGTCTTAGAAGGTTTATAAATGGTCGTCAGCGCGAGTGCTGCGCTTCCGGTGTTGCAAACGTCCATAAGCTACTGTGACCACTTTCCATCAGGTGGGCCGTATGCTTGAGTGTCACCTCAGTCGTATAAAAAAAATGCTCAGATTGTGGAAAGAGTTCCCTGCCTGAGTTTTCTCAAACGTCTATAGTATGGGGTTCTTCTAAAGGTGTCTTGGAAGGTTTTTACATGGTCGGCAGCACGAGTACTGCACCTCTGGTGTTGCAAACGTCCATAGGCTACGGTGACCGATTTTCATCAGGTTAGCCGCTTGTCTGCAACCTAAGTGGTATGAAAAAAGATTTTACAACGGCGAGACGAGGCTCTCCCCGCCAGTTGAACTGATGATCTAAAAATGGAGGGAATGGATATAGATGGAGCAGAATCGAGTGTTGTGGAGTAAATAAGGAGAGGTCTTAGTCTAGCAGTAGCCTACCCATAGGCTGATTTTATTGATTGAATATTACGAGTGGAATGATGTCATTGCCGAAAGTATAGAAAAAAATGAAAGACTATGAAGAAATTATCTCAATATTACTGAAAGTGCCTTTAAACTGTGTTAACTTAGAATGTGTATTTGATTACTTAGTTATTATCACAAAAGAGTTATTTTGTGTCTTCAGTTCTGTGTCACACACAAAAATCGAAACTTTGTATTACAGACCGTTTTTCAAAGCTCAAGAAATGCTTGAGATTAGATAAATAAAGTGAAACCTAACCTTAAGCGTTTCTTGAGTACTGATTAGCATTATCTTTTGTAACTGAGGACGGCGAGTAGCGCAAGTCAACTGCTTGTAATCTGAAAACAAAATCCACCCACTCTAAATTCTAAGTCTCATACAAAATCCTTATGTCCGGGAAAAAAACAAGGTATTGCTGTGCCCGCTACTTACCTTAAGCCCCCGCGGCCCCGTTACACTACTCCATGGTAAAAGTCTTCAAAATTCCTCTCCAACCTATATCAGATTTGAATGCTTGTATCAAAATCTAGTAACTCTCTATGAATTCAATTTATATAGAAAAGGGGCTATCCGAAAACAAAATTTCCCAAAATATTTATAAATATTATCAATATCGGATACTCTTGGCTACTAACCAGCAAGAAAATTGAAAAGCTAAAAAGGTAGCTCAGTGACTGGACGCTCCAAACCGATAGATGTAATCTATTTGTTTTTCATACATCGCTGTATCCATAAAGATAAGGATAGTTTCTAATAAACGATCCCTGTGTTTAATATAATACATTTTAGTTTTATGGGTGTAATAGATTTTGTAGTAAATATTGACGGGTTGTGTATGAAAAGGCTGGCCTTTGGGAGTTTCGTTCTATATTTATAGTAATACTAGGTGACCTTCCACGGCTTCGCCCGTGGCATAGTTCGAACTCTCGTCCAGTTGTTTATAAATTATACTATAATGCATACAAATTTGCCCGATTTCTCGAAATAAAATAAAAATAAAAATAAATAAATATTGTGGGACACTTTTCACACAAATGTTTGATTATTGCTTCGCTCTGAAAGGTAGTAGCGTGATGATATATAGCCTATATAGCCTTCCTCGATAAATGGACAATATCTAACACAAAAAGATTTTTTCTAATCCGACTAGTACTTCCTGATATTAGCACGTTCAAACCAACTCTTCAGCGTTATATATTAGTATCGATATGGATATGATTTTTTTTTGTTTCGTATGATAAAAAAAAGGTAAATATTATAGTCTACGAGTATAAATATCACGTGTATGCCTGCTTGCTCAGGGTTCTGTGAAAGATCACTGCGTTATGTACCATGTCAGTCTATGGTCAGTCTTGAGATGGTGACGGTTCGTCCGTTTTTAGTGATTCTGTGCTTTAGAAGTCAAGTTAACATGGTAGTCAAAGTAAGGTTAGAGGCCATATGGGCAATTTTAAAATTTATAAGAGCAGGTAACCACAGCATGCCTCTTTTTTTTCAACGTTATTTCTAAATGATTCTAAAAGTAGTATGGTAATATGTGAATACTAGGTGACCTTCCACGGCTTCGCCCGTGGCATAGTTCGAACTCTCGTCCAGTTGTTTATAAATTATACTATAATGCATACAAATTTGCCCGATTTCTCGAAATAAAATAAAAATAAAAATAAATAAATATTGTGGGACACTTTTCACACAAATGTTTGATTATTGCTTCGCTCTGAAAGGTAGTAGCGTGATGATATATAGCCTATATAGCCTTCCTCGATAAATGGACAATATCTAACACAAAAAGATTTTTTCTAATCCGACTAGTACTTCCTGATATTAGCACGTTCAAACCAACTCTTCAGCGTTATATATTAGTATCGATATGGATATGATTTTTTTTTGTTTCGTATGATAAAAAAAAGGTAAATATTATAGTCTACGAGTATAAATATCACGTGTATGCCTGCTTGCTCAGGGTTCTGTGAAAGATCACTGCGTTATGTACCATGTCAGTCTATGGTCAGTCTTGAGATGGTGACGGTTCGTCCGTTTTTAGTGATTCTGTGCTTTAGAAGTCAAGTTAACATGGTAGTCAAAGTAAGGTTAGAGGCCATATGGGCAATTTTAAAATTTATAAGAGCAGGTAACCACAGCATGCCTCTTTTTTTTCAACGTTATTTCTAAATGATTCTAAAAGTAGTATGGTAATATGTGATGAATTTTTATTTGTATTAAATGTCTATAGCTACAAAATAAATGTATATATATAGCTCCATCAATTGTAATTCACTTTATTCGTTATCAATTAATCCAATCAAAGCCCAAAGCCGGTTTAATCAATCATACCTTTTCCTACATCACACTCGAACACATTCATCAAGACCCTTTCCGTCCAAGATTGATAACAGAATAAGGTGTAGGTACAATAAATTGAACAGAATTAATATGTTAACTTGATGAAACACATTATCCAGATCTTTGAACGTCAGAAATACTCGTATAATTTGAAATGAAATAATGTGCTGCGAAAGAGGCCTCCTATTCGATAGGTTTAGCACCTCTGGTTGTGAAATGTCCATAGATAACCTAAAGTTAGGTGATCACCATTTCACAAGTGAAGGCTGTTATTGTGCGATTGCAATATATTTGTTTTGGTACGGTTCTGATAGCTCACTGGATTAGAGCATTGCCCTGGTTAGACCAAGATTGTTTCAAACCAAGTTGTCTTTTTCTTCACTGTAAAATTGCCATAATATTTGCTTTATAAATACATAAGTTTCAGTATTATGTTTTCGCAATGAAGAGGAAAATTGGTATATGTTTTTGCATATCTCTTGAGCACAATCTGAGTCGTAAGAATGCCTTTGCCTGAAACATCATCCATAAAGACTGTCTTTGTCTTGCTTAGGTTTTTTTTGTTCTATTTGCGGCTTATGTTTTTGAGATACTTGTGAAGCTTTTGACACTGTGCAAAATACTGATAATAAAAATTAAAGTTGGACGTGGAGACTTGGTTGAAAAGACTATTGACGAGACTAGATTTCGAAATAGCTGGTCATAATAGAAAATACTAGGTGTGAATTATGTTTTCTTACATAATCCATTTTTCACGACAACTTATAAATCTTAAAACGTAATGAATACTTAAAATATAAACCGAATATTCGACTCCCATTCACACAAAAAAATGTTTCATTCTATTGTTAACTCACAATAGTAATGACGACGAAGATTTGTCTACTTTTTTAAAACATCCAGCCAACTTTAGACACAGAAAAGTAATATAGGTAAGATCTTGCTCATTTCCAAATTGAAGTAGGGAAATGCTAACGGAGCAATCTCATTTTATATATTCAAAGCTGGAATCAATAGAAAGTATAATGAAATATAGATGTCGATGGAGACATCGGTTTTTCACTTTCCGTTGAAATTTACATACATATATACTATAGTAACGTATTTATTGCCTAAGGAGTAGGCAGAGGCTATGCCTCTTATAGTAGGTATGTAAAGTTAGAAGAAAGAAATTTCATGTCGTCATTCTTGCTGCAGGGAGAGCTGGAAAGGCGTGTGAGACACCCGGACGGGCCGTCATACTCACTAAATCCCGCGATGTTAGCTGTCTTCCCAACCGGGTCGAAGGATATGCCTGAGGGCTATTCCCGGCGACACGACCCTGTAATAGATGGTGAGCCTAATGCCGTGGTAAAACAGACAGGCGCATGCTGTTGAATTTTTTTTACACATCGCCACCTTATCCAAGGTTATCTTTATAAGCTATATAAGCTTGTGGTATGGAATCTAGACAACTGATAAACAAACTTATACATATATATCTCTAAATACACACAGTACACATAGGAAACACCCAAACATCAAAAGAAACATTTGCGCTTAAAAATGGAAAAGCCACAAAGCGGTCACCGATCCCAGGAACAGCCTAAGCGTAATGCTTAAACAGTGATAGTTCACAGAACACTGAGCTAGCGGTAACCTTTTTAAACTGGACCTTTTTTATAATTTACTGAATATATTCATAAATAGGAAACCTATTTGTGTAGATTCGTATATATAAAAGTTTATTATACTTATAGTATAGACTTATTTACTAACTAACTATCTTCACGCTGTATCCCTGACGGGGTAGTCAGAGAGGACAGATCGCCAGGCTTCGCGATCCATGCATACTTCTTTCGCTTCTTCGAGATTCATCAATCGCTTCATACACGCACGTCTGGGTATCCGAGTACTTTTGACCTTTCCGTTTTTGAGCAATCTGCTCACGTGGTCTTCATATGTAACTCTCGGCCTACCCTGACTCCTTCTACCCTCTACTTTTGAACAATATATATTCTTCGTCAATCGTTCCTCACTCATTCGTTGGACGTGTCCAAACCAACGGAGCACGCCCTTTTCCAGCTTAACGCTGACACTTTCATTCAAACCTGCCAAATTGCGTATCACTTCGTTACGTATTCGGCCAGCCAAGGTAACGCCGCACAACTTTCGAAGTGATCGCATCTCCACAGCATTCAATTTACTTTCATGCATCTGCTGACATACCCAGGTTTCACTACCGTAAAGCAAAGTTGGCACTAGCACTGCGTTATGAATCGCCAGTCGTGCTTCTTTTACGATGCTTTGTCGCTTTACTAACTGGGACAAAGCACCGTTAACTTTGTTTCCGGCAGCTACTCGCCCTTCCACATCCGAACCACATCTTCCATCCGCGCTAAACATACTTCCTAAATACACAATTTCATTCACTTGCTCTAGACGTTCCTGGTTTACCCTAATCTCGCATTTAGTTCTTACGTCACCTCTTTCAAATACTAGAACCTTAGTTTTACTTGCATTCAAGCGGAGACCCTTACTTTCACACCCCTCTTTCATATTAGTGACTAATGCCTGAAGGTCGGCTTCTGATGAGGCCATGAGCACCGCATCATCAGCGTACAGCAGACAGTTTACTGTAAAGTCACCCAAATTCACACCCATATTAAAATCTTTCAACTTCTGCAGGCAACTGTCCAGATACACTATGAACAGCCAGGCGGACATGACACATCCCTGTTTGACGCCTGTACAGACATCAAAAAGAGGTGACACATCCCCCCTACTCGCACGCAAGCCTTACAGTCCCTATAAAGCGACTGTATTGCCCGCAGTAGCGAGCCGTCCACACCATATCCTGGCAGCAAGTCCCACAGCGTTTCTCTCACAACGTTATCAAATGCTTTCTCTAGATCCACAAAAGCGCAGAAAACCTTCTGGCTAAGAGCCAGAAACTTTTCCGCGATCATGCGGAGAGAAAACACTTGATCCATGCAACCTCTTCCACGTCGGAATCCGCATTGAGCCTCCCATAAATACCTTTCAGACTTTTCTTGCATTCGTGCCGTTATAACCTTTGCATACACCTTACTAGCTAAGCTGACCAAGCTGATCGCCCTGTAGCTGGAGCAGTTTAGGCGCGAGCCTTTCCCTTTGTAAATAGGTACTACAACTGCTACTCGCCAGTCATCTGGGACCTCACCCGTCCGCCAGCACAAGTTGCATAACAGACATAGTGTGTCCCAGACACGCGACCCACCGTACTTGATCATCTCAGCAGTGACTCTGTCTTTTCCCGCAGCCTTACCACATTTCATACTTCTTATCGCTTGTTCTATTTCTTTCATACTAATGACTTCAATGACATCGGGATCCGGAGCATCGAAGTGAGCTCCCCTTCCCGATGTGGCATCTCTGTCTTTTCTTGCATACATCTTTTCATAATATTCACTCCATCTCTGTAGGACGTCACTTTGGTCTGTTAGGACGTCATTGTTAACACTAAGCACTTTATTCATACTGCAGATTGCCGAACAACTCCGGGTCTTGCCTACCTCTTTCCAGAAGAGCTTGGCATTATCCCGGAAATTGGACGACAACCTTTCATCCGCTTTCATTCTGCACCTTTCACGAGCTTCTTCTATAAGTGCCTTCGTATTAACTTTCTGCAGCTTGTATCTCTCTTTCATATTAAAATCATTCCGCGAGGCTAAGTAGTCTAGCCATGCTTTCTTCTTCATTCGAACTGCTTCTTTCACTTCCTCATTCCACCATGCATCACGCTTATTACTACTGCCTCTTTTCGTTTCTCCACACACTTCCACAGCGGCATTTATCATATTATCCCTAAGGTTCTGCCATACACTTTCCACATTCTCACTGCTTACATTGACATCGCCAAGCTTTTCGGCTACCCTTTCATTATATTTATCCCTAATGGATGCATCCTGCAGCTTCCAGCTTTTGATGCTATAAGTCGGCTCAGGTTCAGGACACTCGGTACGATGACGCCAACCCGCGAACAGACCCCTAATCCTAGTTATGACTAGGTAGTGGTCTGATCCCAGCTCAGCGCCTCGATAAACCCTTGTGTCCATCACCTGTTTACGGAGCCGACTATCCATTAGGAATAGATCTATCATGCTTCTCTTTGACTTACATCTCCTCGTATACATATGAATTTGTTTGTGGTTGAACATTGTGTTCGCCACAAACAAATCCTTTTCCTTACAAAATGCCAGTATTAGCTTGCCAGCGTCGTTCACCCTTTTATCCCCATACTTCCCGAGTACCAACTCAAAACCATCGCGAGCGGTACCCACCCATCCATTCAAGTCTCCACATAATATAAGTCTTTCATTTCCTTCTATCACATTTAGAGCTTCTCTCATACTCTCCCAGAAGTCCTCTAGCTCACTCGCGTTCGACGAAGATACTGGCGCGTAAGCAGCTACCAGGAAAATCTTCGTCAAACCAAGTTTTACACGGATCCAGAGGATTCTAGGACCTATCAGTTAGTACTCATACATACCGGAGGCCAATCGCGAGAACAGCAAAATTCCAACCCCCCGACTGCCATGCTCGCTCTCTGGTACTCCAGACCAAAGCGCGAGCATCCCACCCGGGAGCTCCAAGACTTCGCTGCCCTTGCGCTTGGTCTCTGTCAAGCACACTGCATCTAACTTTCTCTCATTCATAACATCCATCAACTCATTCATCTTATCTGTCATTCCTCCCCTAACATTCCACGCAGCTACCCTGCACTCCATCCTCCACTTCCCGCCGTGTCGGGCCGCGCGTGTAGGGTGGCGGTCCCCTACGCCGCTCTGGCTCACACTTTTCGCACCAGCGGGGACGAACTGGTGCGCGTCGCCTCGGGGGCACGCCCTAGCAGTAATCGCCCTGGTGGCACTCGTGTTGGAGTAGAATTGCAGCCGTAGCTGGCAGGGATGGCGACGTGCACGCTTCTACTCTTCATCCCCTCTTCATCCCCATAGACTTATTTATTTGCGTATACGTATATATACTCGTACTACTAACATAACATATACGTATATACTAAGTATATACGTATATGTATATACCTAGAGTAAGATCATTTTATTTATTTATTTATCTATCACGCCTTATCCCCGAAGGGATGGCAGAGGCATAATATATGCCCACTTTTCACCATGTGTATTCATGTCTAACGTAATAGGTGATGAGCCCATTGCCGTATAAAAGAAAATAACAACGATAAAATAATAACAATATAACTAAGTTTTGCAACCGGTTGCAAATAATATTTTTCTTTTCTTGCTATGCAACCTGAATAGTCAAGACACTAGATATATAAGCGAGTCAGGTGAGTTTTAAGTTTGAAAACGTAAACCTCACTAATTTCCTCGCAACAAAATGTACAAAAAGAGCAACCTCATTTTCCTACTATTATTTTTTATAAGACTATGTATATATAAGCTGAATTATGTATTTTAAGCTGAAATTAATAATATCCATATAGGTATCAGCCAACAGACGTATCTACAACTTTAACTTACAAGTATATATCTATTAACCCAAGTTACGTCACTGACTTTGAATGAACTTCTAATTTTCAATAATATATTATCTTGTGAAAACATTATATTCTTGTGTAAACATTGAAGCGCTCGTGGCCCCGCGGTCTCAGTGTTCTGTAAACGATCACTGAGTTACGCAACTTTCACTATGGCTGGTACTCGGATGGGTGACCACTTTGTGGCATTTACATTTGCGAGCGTTTCCGTGCTTCGGAAGGCACGTTAAGCCGTTGGTCCCGGTTGCCAGTAAAATGGCAGTCGTTAAGCCTGGTTGAAGGCCTTATGGGCGGCTTAAAAAATTTCAACAGCAGGTAGCCACAACCTGCGTCTGTCTATTTCAACACGGCAATGGGCTCACCACCTATTACGTGGGACAGGAATCCACACGGTGAAAAGTGGGCATATAATATGCCTCTGCCACCCCTTCGGGGATAAGGCGTGATGGATATTTATTTTTTTATTTTATTAACCCAAGTTACGTCACTGACTTTGAATGAACTTCTAATTTTCAATAATATATTATCTTGTGAAACATAATACGCTTAGTTGAGGTTGCTTAAGGATACTCAACTTCAACATTAGACTGTAAGCGATTTTCCATTATCTCAAGCTCTCAATCGCTTTAACTTACAACTTGCCCAGAATGGTGACATAAGATCATCAACATAACATCTAACTCGATGTTAGATCACTCACACAGACTCAAATACAATTACTACCTTAAAAAAACAGCTATAAATTTTATCTTATACATCGAAAAAGAAGTATCACTATATAATAAAGAAGTCTCACTTCAAAACAACACAGCGATGATGAACGTGACGATTTTTTTACAGCTATAAAATATCTCTCAATGTCAATAAAGAAGTTTCACTTCAAAAGTTTGTTTACACTACTTCTCCTCTATTCTGTGATCTTTTCTATCCTATATAATATTTCGGTCATTTGTTATACATTCTTTCATGTTTTTATTTGTGTAACTTTAGGAACATAGGGTGTATGTACTTACCTATTTAAGTACATAGTAGTATTGAGTATATATTTATATATGTAGTTAAGTTTGTGTGTGCATTTTATTTTATCAAGATCTCTAACACACCTTTGTTCTATATTTTCAAACTATCCACTCGCCGGACAGAACACCTGAAGGTATTGAATTTAAATTAAAACCATATACTCAGGTCTATAGCCGGGCTACGTGGGAAACAAATGTCTGGCCATGTTAACCCCGCCGGGTCCCGATAAGAGGGGAAGATGAAATAAGTGTTAGCTTGACGCCGAAAAAGATGACATGCGTGCTAATGGTCTCACTACAGGGGATTACGAGTACATTACTAGAAGTTATTATTAATATATATTAATTATAGTGCTATAAACGTATATCAATCCTTACGATCAAACGATATCCTTTCACGGCTAATTCAGTAAATTGCTTGTCAAGATGTCGTTCATATGAGAATTCGAGAAGTAATAAAACGAATCGTCTTTCTATATCTTACAGGATTATATTGTACTCTGAATCACTTGGTATTTAAGTATGCGACGCTTTGAAAATTGCAGATTTTTACTATACATATACAAGATATCTACCATGTATTATTACTTATTAAAGCGATTCGTAAAACAAATGACGCAGTCCTAGTGCCAACGTTGCTTTACGGTAGCAAAACCTGGGTATGCCAGCAGATGCATGAAATTTAAATCAATGCTATGGAGACGTGCTCATTTCAAAAAATGTGCGGCGTAATTTCTGTCGACCGCATACGTAACGAAGTGATACGCAACATGGCAGGTTTGAATAAAAGTTTCAGTGTTAAGCTAGAAAAAAGGATGCTTCGTTTGTTTGGACACGTCCATCGAATGAGTGCGGAACAATTGACGAGGATTATATATTGTGCAAAAGTAGAGAGTAGAAGGAGTCAGGGTTGACCGAGACTTACATATGAAGACCACGAGAGCAGATTGCTTAAAAAACGGAAAAGTCAAAAGTACTCGGATACCCAGACGTGTATCAAGCTATTGATGAATCTGCAAGAAGCGATAGAAGTATGCATGGATCGCCAGGCTTCGCATATTCACCCTTTATCCCTGACGGGGTAGTCCTCGTTAGGGATACAGCGTGAATCAAAATAAAATAGCATTAGAAGTATTTATGCATAGAAGAAGCCTGGTGATCGGTCCTCTCTGAGTACCCCGGTGGAGATGCACCTTGAAAAATACTATACTCTTAAATGACAATTACAATATAATGAAGAACTTCATCTTGTTTCGGTACCGTTCTGGTAGATCAATGGCTTAGAGCAATGCCCTGGTTAGGCAAAGGTCATGGGATGGGTTCAAGTCCCGTCCTGAACCAAGTTGTATGATAATACTATCAAGTGGTACACTTCAATTAAATTTATATTATTGTTTTGTCAAGTATCCGTATGTTTGTATGGACACGGGACGAAGTGAATTTGGGAGAGGGTAGATCACTAAGGTCTACCAACAAATATCTAACTCTCAGCTTATGAGAACATCCATAGAAATCTTAACTAAAGAGATATGAAACACGTCTCCCTTTGTAGAACAAGCGTTCTTCGTTTTGATTTCAGTGTAAATTATTCACTCAGTCGCATCGCTAGTAATACAGTGTCGATACAGTCTCAAAATCGCCGGTTGCGGATTCTAAAAGAAGCCAGTGTGCGATGGCTCTATGATATCTATGAGAATATCCGTGATGATAGCGCTTGGGAATAGTGCCGGGATATCAGGTTTTTGGTGAAATAATAATAAATTGTAAATTTCCCGTATATCTGTTGTTAGACAGCCTATATAAAGAAAGCAGATAGTCACTTCTGCTTATTCTCTGTAGATTTTTGTAACACGCGGTAGCTTTGTCCATTATTGTCACAATAATTTGCATAATTTTCAAATAGATTTATTTTCAAACAGAAGTCCTAAAACTAGCAATCTGCGTTATTATTTACAACACTATATTAATAATTCGTTTGTAAACATGTCAATTTAATATCACACCTTATTGCAGATTGATAAGCTAATGAAACACTAATTAGATTCTCATGAGTATAATATTATTCTCGATTGCAGGCTACCGTTTTTTGCCTACTTAATAAGATTCAATTTTCTTGCTCTATCCAGCCAATCCGAGCGAGCTACATAACTTCCAGCAATTATTCGACTCCCAGAAAATCCAGTTCTGCCATGCAGCACCCTAAAGTTGTCCATGACTAGTACATTTCCTGTTGACAATTAAGTGAATTTGAGTTTGACGTTTCTAAGTATCTTAAGTTTAGACGGTGATTTCTCTCGTTAGAAATTTAATTAAAATGTAAAAGAATTCCCATTTTCCAATAAAAAATTTCCATCGTACTGGTACACCACAATTTATTATTAATTTCACTACCAAATTTAATATTTAAAAGCTTAAATTATTATTTTGAATTACAGGACTATCTGCCTCGGTGCGCAGTGGTACTGCCGCGCGGATTTGATTCCCGGGTCGGAACAAATATTTGTGAGATCCACAAATGTTGATTACGGAGTTTGGGTGTTTCCTATGTATAATATGTAAGTATTAAAAATGATATAAGTATATCAATTGTCTCGATCCAATAGTATAAGCTAATAGCTTAGTTTAGGCTAGATAGACGACGCTATCTAAAAAGTGTCCTAAAGTTTTTATTTTTTATGTATCTGAAGAATACATACTTGTGTGGTATTGGTTTATGAAGAAATTAAATAATGTTATGCAATTGCAGTTTATTTACCTGGCTGTAACTTAAATCTCCATTGGTTACATATATTTTCGTAGTATTTAGCCAACCTCTGAAGTGAACGATAGTATAAACGACAAGTTTTACTATTCTCAAAAGCCATAGGAGCACGATCATATACATTGAATCTAAAAAAGTTAATCAACATTACTGTCTTATCCCTAATGGCCGGTTTCAATATTCTATCTTCAGTTAAACATAAATCGCTACCCCAGATAAACAGTTGAATTTTTAACTTTTGTTGCAGATAGTTCAATGTCGTAGGTAAATATTTCTATATATCTTTAGTTATTGAATTTTTATTAAAGTGGAAAAAGACAATTCGATTCGAGACAGGGATTGAAACTGTGACCTTTGCCTAACCAGGGCAATGTTCTAGCCACCTGAACTACCCGAACCGTATCGAATCAAGTTGAAATTCTCCACCTTATTTATATCGTCATTTTAAGAGTATGACCAGAGCCATCTATCGAGCTAATGAACAACTCGATACCAATGAACAGTGTTACAACTATTTTTAAACATTGATGCAATGGACTCCACTCAGTATATATATAAATTTTTTAAAGCAATTATTTGCTAAATTTCTCATAAATTTTTATTAAAGTGGAAAAAGACAATTCGATTCGAGACAGGGATTGAACCTGTGACCTTTGCCTAACCAGGGCAATGTTCTAGCCACCTGAACTACCCGAACCGTATCGAATCAAGTTGAAATACTCCACCTTATTTATATCGTCATTTTAAGAGTATGACCAGAGCCATCTATCGAGCTAATGAACAACTCGATACCAATGAACAGTGTTACAACTATTTTTAAACATTGATGCAATGGACTCCACTCAGTATATTTATAAATTTTTTAAAGCAATTATTTGCTAAATTTCTCATAAATTTTTATTAAAGTGGAAAAAGACAATTCGATTCGAGACAGGGATTGAACCTGTGACCTTTGCCTAACCAGGGCAATGTTCTAGCCACCTGAACTACCCGAACCGTATCGAATCAAGTTGAAATTCTCCACCTTATTTATATCGTCATTTTAAGAGTATGACCAGAGCCATCTATCGAGCTAATGAACAACTCGATACCAATGAACAGTGTTACAACTATTTTTAAACATTGATGCAATGGACTCCACTCAGTATATTTATAAATTTTTTAAAGCAATTATTTGCTAAATTTCTCATAAATTTTTATTAAAGTGGAAAAAGACAATTCGATTCGAGACAGGGATTGAACCTGTGACCTTTGCCTAACCAGGGCAATGTTCTAGCCACCTGAACTACCCGAACCGTATCGAATCAAGTTGAAATTCTCCACCTTATTTATATCGTCATTTTAAGAGTAACGTAAGTAAGTAAAAGAGAACAACTCTATGTTTAAAAATAGTTGTAACACTGTTCATTGGTATCGAGTTGTTCATTAGCTCGATAGATGGCTCTGGTCATACTCTTAAAATGACGATATAAATAAGGTGGAGAATTTCAACTTGATTCGATACGGTTCGGGTAGTTCAGGTGGCTAGAACATTGCCCTGGTTAGGCAAAGGTCACAGGTTCAATCCCTGTCTCGAATCGAATTGTCTTTTTCCACTTTAATAAAAATTTATGAGAAATTTAGCAAATAATTGCTTTAAAAAAAATTTATAAATATACTGAGTGGAGTCCATTGCATCAATGTTTAAAAATAGTTGTAACACTGTTCATTGGTATCGAGTTGTTCATTAGCTCGATAGATGGCTCTGGTCATACTCTTAAAATGACGATACAAATAAGGTGGAGAATTTCAACTTGATTCGATACGGTTCGGGTAGTTCAGGTGGCTAGAACATTGCCCTGGTTAGGCAAAGGTCACAGGTTCAATCCCTGTCTCGAATCGAATTGTCTTTTTCCACTTTAATAAAAATTTATGAGAAATTTAGCAAATAATTGCTTTAAAAAATTTATAAATATACTGAGTGGAGTCCATTGCATCAATGTTTAAAAATAGTTGTAACACTGTTCATTGGTATCGAGTTGTTCATTAGCTCGATAGATGGCTCTGGTCATACTCTTAAAATGACGATATAAATAAGGTGGAGAATTTCAACTTGATTCGATACGGTTCGGGTAGTTCAGGTGGCTAGAACATTGCCCTGGTTAGGCAAAGGTCACAGGTTCAATCCCTGTCTCGAATAGAATTGTCTTTTTCCACTTTAATAAAAATTTATGAGAAATTTAGCAAATAATTGCTTTAAAAAATTTATATATATACTGAGTGGAGTCCATTGCATCAATGTTTAAAAATAGTTGTAACACTGTTCATTGGTATCGAGTTGTTCATTAGCTCGATAGATGGCTCTGGTCATACTCTTAAAATGACGATATAAATAAGGTGGAGAATTTCAACTTGATTCGATACGGTTCGGGTAGTTCAGGTGGCTAGAACATTGCCCTGGTTAGGCTAAGGTCACAGGTTCAATCCCTGTCTCGAATCGAATTGTCTTTTTCCACTTTAATAAAAATTTATGAGAAATTTAGCAAATAATTGCTTTAAAAAAATTTATAAATATACTAAGTGGAGTCCATTGCATCAATGTTTAAAAATAGTTGTAACACTGTTCATTGGTATCGAGTTGTTCATTAGCTCGATAGATGGCTCTGGTCATACTCTTAAAATGACGATATAAATAAGGTGGAGAATTTCAACTTGATTCGATACGGTTCGGGTAGTTCAGGTGGCTAGAACATTGCCCTGGTTAGGCAAAGGTCACAGGTTCAATCCCTGTCTCGAATCGAATTGTCTTTTACCACTTTAATAAAAATTTATGAGAAATTTAGCAAATAATTGCTTTAAAAAAAAATTTATAAATTTAGTTATTGAAGCCGAAATTTTCGTCGATAAAAGATAGATAGGTTATTGAGACCGGCCGTAAGTTATTCAATTATCGAACATTGGTGCTAATTCTGTTGTTGAGACCACTACACTAAATTTCTCTAAAATTGTCTTATTTTTATTAAGAGATTGCCGTTGTAACGTGAAAAATATACATAGACAGTCGAATGTAAATACATGCCGACTAACTTGGTGATTGAACTGTCTATGTACATTTTTCACGTTACAACGTTTTACACGTTTTCACGTTTTAAACGATTACTAAAATTAATAAACGTCCCACTAAAATTAGAATTTTCACTAAAATTAGACGTCACCTAAATAGGTGACGTCTAATTTTAGTAAAAACGTCTAAATTTTGTGAGACGTTATATTTGTATCTGACATCACTAAAATTTATTTTATGTGATAAAATTCAACAAAAAGTGAAAAATGTACATAGACAGTTCAATCACAAAGTTAGTCGGCATCTAAATACATGTTTTGTTGAATTTTATCACATAAAAGGAATTTTAGTGATGTCAAATACAAATTTAGTGCTGTTTATGATATCACCTAGTTTAGTTCGACATAATAACATTTGCATAGCATTTGGCAATCTCTCAATAAAAATAAGTAAATTTTAGAGAAATTTAGTTTAGTGGTTTCAACAACAGAATTAGGACCATTGACGCCTAAAACTAAGTTGAATTGCATACAATTCATTCGGCTAAAGTCTATTATTCAAAAACTTATTGAACAACTGGCTGTACTCGTATACAAACAGATACCGATGGAAACAGAGGTATTGTACTTTTTTATTTTGCAAATCTCAGGGCCAATGATTTTTAACTTCAATCAATCTTTATTCCAAGGTATAATGGGGCTTAATCAAGTATTACTTTTTTTTTTGTTTTCGCAGGGAATGCCTGTACTATTATATTATCTGTGCCTTTACGCACCGTCATCCCTGCTGCGGGGGCAACAGGGACGGTGTGTGAGGCTCCCGGCCCGTGAGAGAGGGGCCGTCCTACCCACTAAACCCCGCGGTGTTCCGCCTCACCTTAAAACCGGCTCGCAGGGTAGGCCTGAGGTTAAATCACTACGAGCCGGCAAGGGGCACCCCAGAGTGGAGGGGTCCGTCTTTGGGCGGCTGGAAAAGCGACCTACCCGGAGCTCCCTAAGGAGAATCAAGTATTACTATGCCAACCTTAGCTGTAAGTGGTGCACCTTCTGACCATGATTACAGATTTAACCCAGGTTCTCATGGGGTTGGGAGATTTGGTGACAGTCTCTCTCAGCTAATAAAGATTGCCTGCCTACAAATGCAGATAGGGTTGTAATTCGCTGTAACTAGGTATAACAGACCTAACTTGTACCACATTTCCTGTCTCGGTGTTCAGTTTTATAACAGGAGCAGAATATGTATGGTGATGACCTTCCTCAATGTACTCTGCTTCTAAATTAAACTTGCACAGAAAATCAAACTCTTCCGGAAACTCCTTTTTTAACAGTTGAGCGCCAAAGAATCCATCAACAAGAATGGTTTCGCCTCCTATTCCATTTTTATGTTCCAGACAGTGTAGAACTTGTAGGCTGAAATATCAAAAACAATCTTAAAATTGATCAAATAGAGTAAACTAGCTTCATAAACCTTAACAAAAGTAGTAAATAGGCACTTTGTCCTTCCAAATCGGTACCTATTGGACTGTATTTCTGATTTCAGACTATTTAATGATCGTGTCTAAAATAATATTGTATTTTGTAAAATATATGGCATGTCTAATGTTGTTGCCATACTTAAAATATATAGTATCAGTGTAATCTCGCAATAATCTTTTGTATTAATCTATACTAATATGTAAAGCTGAACGAGCTGCTTGAACGCGCTAATCTCAAGAACTACTAGTCCGAATTAGATAATGCATTTATCGAGGAAGGCTGTATACGCACGCTACTACCCAGGAGAGTGGACCAGTAATCATAAATGTCAACAAATCGGACAATATTTCATACATTTTTGAAAAAGTAATAAGTGACGGGATTAATGGTATACGACGGGGATTCAATGTATGTCACGGGCAAAGCCAAATACCAGACCAATTATCAATGTGAGAAGAAGAACTAATAGCCCTTTTTTAACATTCTTTTTTTGTCGTGTGGAAATCCTCATGCATACTATGCTGGACTCCTACCGACTAAAACCACACGTTACCCTTCTATCTGTCTATGGCCAGGAGTCCCGGGTAAGCCCTCGGAAGGATAGCCCCAGGGCTCCCGACAGACCTTGTCTGCTACCACAGGCTCCTTCAGGGAGGGTTCGGGTGTGTATCCTGCCTCTTTGGGGGGTTCGAGTGTTATCTCGCTTCTTTGGGGGGTTCGGGTTATATACCACTTCCTTGAGGGAGTGAACTACGTGCGTGTAACCCTCACGCTACGCCACCTTCCCTGGCCTGCTTCTGTAAGCACAGCGAGCACCGTACTCAGGCCCCCGGTCACGGAGGCCGGTAGTCTTGGGCGAAGAGAAGTCTGCGGCACCCTCGTCGCAGACTGCGGAACTTGGGAGGGAGAGTTCTTTCTCGCTCTTTCTCCGCCGCCTCTTTTGCGAGCATGACTTGCTCGCAAAATGACGCAGCGGCGTCCCACTTGCTCCCGCTGGAGATCATGGCTCTCACCATGGTTTCTAGCGTGAGAATGTCCACGCCCAGACCCGCAACGAGGTTTCGGCGATGCATCTCCCACGCTGGACACTCTGCCAGTGTATGTAGAACCGTATCCTCGCTGCAGTCCGTACAGTGCTGGCACTCTGGTGTTACCTCCCGGTGTGGCGTAACTGATCGAAGCACCCGTGCCCGGTAAGTATCTGTGACATCCGGTAGGTGAGGCTGCCGTGTTGCCTCTCCAGCCACTCCTCCATGACCGGTTTCACCGCCTCAATTGTGGTATGTACCCACTTAGGTTGCTCAAATCGCACCTTCCATGTCTCCATGAGCTCCTGGCGGAGCACTAATAGCCCTACTAATTTTATAAACGCGGAAGTCTGTAAGTATGGATGTTTGTTACTCTTTCACGTAAAATCTACTGAATGAATTTTGACGAAACTTTACAATAATATAGCTTACAAGTTAGAATAACACATAGGCTACTTTTTATCCCGGGAACAAGTTCTTATTGGAAACGGGAACGAGAAAACTTCACCAGCCGCGGGAGTCAACTAGTAATATCATACATTTTAAAACAGAATTCGTTCGAGATATTTATTTTCTGTTCACATTGGAACTTAGCTGAATAACGTGTACGCCTTAGTGTAAGTTATTGCTTTTCTATTAAAACTGCAAGCTTCTCTGCGTGAGACTTAGTACCCTGACCTGTAAACTTTTAACAGAAATAGAAACAGAATTCCTGAACGGTCGGGAATAAATTGGCAGACCGAATTTAAAAGTGTCCAGCAACGAGCGGGTTTCTAAAATAATGATGGCGGTAAAAATATTCCCGAGGACTCTTGAAAAAAGCTTTTTATTAATCTTTTCTGAAATTATTCAGTTAAATGTGAAGTATCTACTACTAGAACTAATTGAATATTCAGTTAATTAATTTTATTGTTTAGAGTAACGTCAACTGAATGTAAAGTGGCACTTCTAGTGGTATTTCATCATTTCTTGAATTAGATATTAAATTTTATCAAGAGTACCCGACAGTAGTCCTGCAGTATACCGACTTCAGCGCATTTTTTCTTTGATTTGTGAATCTATACCATCTAGGGCGCCACCCAAACGCATACAAAAAAAATCATTCAAATCGGTCCAGCCGTTTAGAAGTTCGGTGATATAGACACGTACAGTAAAATTACTTTTATTTTATTATAATATATATATATAAAGATGATGCAATTCTCATCAGCTTTATTGGCAGAGTAATTTTAATTATTATTACGATTGTCATTAGTGTGGGTGAGTTAGGTGAACCCACGGCGTTTAAAAAGTTTAGTAGTGGATGCCTCGCAGTTCCACTACCATAGAGCCCATTCCCGTGAAATAGGGGGAATAAATGTAGCCTAAGTTACTCCTTTTCATATCAACTATCTTTCAGAGAAAGTTCTGAAAAATCGCTCCAGCTGTTTTTGAGCTTAGCTGGAACGAACAGACCAGTCAGAGAAAAATTTCTACTTTCATATACATTTAGTGAATCGCTGTTAACTTAAAATTAGAAAAATATACTTTAATTTAATATAATCTTACAAATACAAAAAGTCACATTTTTACAGATGTTGTACTAAATCTACACTTGTGATACCAACTATTTCATTTATTATGGCCTAGCTACTTCGAACACAACTATGTCTTTATAAAGTAGTGTCACAGAATAAATCCATCGTATTAAATACAAGAATTGACAATTTTATTGGAGACATTAACTGATGCAATACCATGCCCATAGAATAGATAGAATGGCGTTCTTTTATATTTAGGCACCTAATATTTTATATAAACCTTGGATCAATTTGTTAATTCTATTATTAGCTCAGGTATCTCCAGCTATCATCAATGATATTACCATCTACAATACGCGAGGGAAATATCGGTGGCTTGATACTCTTCGAGTTACGAATATAGAGATTGACTACATTTTCATTAATAAATTAGTAATACATATTTTAGGTCATTTCTACACAGCGAATACCTAAGCGTCTATGGGAACTAAGCAAGTCATAAGCCTTAATTTCTATTATTGTTACACATTACATCATCTCACAAATGTCTTTGTGTGATGATCCAGGGCGGAAATTGAACCCGCAACCTCCAGTTTAGTAGAGTTCTAATCACTAGACAAGCAAGACAATTGAGTCAATTATCGTGTACAATCTTCATACGAGGCTACTTATACATAATATTCTGAACATGTAGTACTTACAAGTTACGCCACTTGTAACATAGAACATGTGTAGGTAATACGAAGTGCATTGTACATTTATTTTTATTAATGTCAAATTACTGAATGTGTGATATACTGAATCCTCAATTTAAAGTGGATCAGTCTCTTGCTGAATTTGAACCAGCGTCTTCTGGCTTAACACACCAAACGATTTACCAACTAGTCTATCGAGAGCCACTAAATATGACGAATTAATTCACCTCTATCCGTCTTTAGGCAACATGTACTAATTGGTTTTCAAATACGAAACCTATATATATATAGACGCGCTTGTGGCACCGCGGTCAAACGATCACTGAGTTACGCAACTTTCACTATGGCTGGTCCTCCGATGGGTGACCACTTTGTGGCATTTACATTTGCGAGCGTTTCCGTGCTTCGGAAGGCACGTTAAGCCGTTGGTCCCGGTTGCCAGAAAATGGCAGTCGTTAAGCCTGGTTGAAGGCCTTATGGGCGGCTTGAAAAAATTCAACAGCAGGTAGCCACAACCTGCGTCTGTCTATTTCAACACGGCAATGGGCTCACCACCTATTACGTGGGACAGGAATCCATACGGTGAAAAGTGGGCATACAATATGCCTCTGCCACCCCTTCGGGGATAAGGCGTTATGGATATTTAATTTTTATTTTTTTTAATTTAAACCTATATTAGATTTAAGATTTGTAGATAAAGTTCTGTTATGGGAAAAGAATCGTTGCTTATCCTACATTTCATAAAAGAAAATGGCTCTTTACCCAGCAGCTTCTGTAAAGTACGTATTATCGTTATGCACGGCGAGCGGCAGATTTGTGTATGCAGTGTCGGCGTGATCGGCCTTGGTGGTGAACTGCCACATGCCTCCAAACATTGTATTTTGCACACCGCCTAAAGATTTGCAGACCACTTCAGTATCTTCACATGATAAGCCTACCTGAAATATTATAAACCATAATTCTGTATTTTAATGACAACATTAGTATTTAATACAGATTATTTTCAAATGAAATAACAAAAACGGAAAACAAAAAGCAAAACAAAATGGAAAGGTAAAAGTACTAGGATAAGGTGCATGTATAAAACGATTAATGAATCTGTAGGAAGCGACTATAATGTTTTTTATAATATCTATAAGTAGCTAGTCTTAACTAATAAAAAAATGGGTGTAAGAAGCCCTGCCAAGAACTTCGGACCCAAGTGACCTTATCTAATAGCAGTGCACTTGGTGACTAATGGACGACGAAGTAATAAGAAGGGCTAAGCCTTTAAGGGATTCGAAGGTAAAGCGAATGCTGCTCTAATAACATATAAAGTCAAAACTTAGCTACTCCTACAACGAAATTAAACTCCTCCAAATCCACGTAGGGTTAGGAACTAGAGGCAACTGGGAATATGAAACGAATAATGAGCCTCATCTATCCAATGTTGAAGCAAACAAACTTAGGGGCTATTTTTGTTCTTACTAAATGTGCTGGTATATGATTTATTTCTTGTTTTCCTTTTCTACGCAATGGGTACTTTTGCAAAAGAGTTCTCTTAATCGAATTTTATGAGCTATACGAGTTGAATTCAGATGGTGAAATTTGTATTCTATCCCGTCATCTATCAGGCGAAAGGGCTTATTGTAAGTACCTATTAGATTCCAATTTTATAGCTTATCAAATAACCTTTTAACAATGGAGACAATATATTACCCCGTAAATCAAAGCGACACCGTAATCAAGCAGTGATTGAAACACTCTTTTTTTAGCTTCTTTCGATTTGAGAAATTCATTCACTTGTATTTTGCTTATTTTATTATCAAGGCTGCCATGCCAAAGTATTGGCTTGAGTTGTCGTTCATCTTTCCACTTTTTGTAATCAAATTGTGCCAGGAAGTCGTGTGAATACTTTGATATGTGATTGTCGCTCCCTAAAACGAGATTATATTGATTTACTCAATCAATCATGATTTTTTTAAGGAACGAAATACATAAAAGAATTATATTCCATATGTACCAAAGATTTCAGATTTACCTCAGAAGGATTGTGTAAAATTGATGTAGGTTAATACTAAAAAGAATACCCAATCTTAAAGCTATTTCTGTAAATATAAGTAATCATAATAACAATTAACTAAAAAAATACGCTTAAAACCCTTATACTTAGATTGGTTTTAGAGTTCATTTGTTATAAACTAAATTATATTTAGAAGATATCCTCTTCAGTTCCTTAACTTTTACTTCTAAATTATGAATAAAATATTAATTTAACTTACAAATTATCAAAAGCTCTGAATTATTGTGATTCGCGCTTAAAATGGTAACATCTGGCATTTTCAACAAATTATTTGCTCTTTGATAAGTCTCACCGTGGTAACAAGATGAACATCTGTAACATTCAAAGTTTACTAAAATAAAAATAATGTTACGTACATTCATATTATCACGCCTGTTTCCCATTCGGGTAGGCAGAGACTATGGCTTTCCACTTGCTACGATCCTGACATACAGCTTTCGCTTCTTCTACTTTAATGAGTGTTTTCATACACGCTCGCCGGTAAGGGTACTTTTGACCTGGCTTTTTTCCAAAAGATCGTCGATTTGATTGATATACATACGCCGAGGTCGACCCCTACCAGTTTGCCCATTCACTCTCGCCACATATATCTGCTTCGTCTGTCTATTTTCATCCATCCTCTCCTCGTGTCCGAACCATCTAAGCATCCCTTTTTCTATCTTAGTCACTACATATTCTGTCATACCGCAAATGTTCCCTTATCACGCTGTTCTATCTTTATCCACCAACTTCACTCCAGCTATACTACGCATGACTTCTCATTTCCACTGCATTTATTTTACTTTTATGCTTCTGCCATACCAAAATTTCACTGCCATACATAAGTGTTGGGACCAGCACTCCCGTATGTACAGCCAGTCTTGCCTTCTTAGATACGTTCTGACTGCTCATGGCTCCATTCACTTTATTTCCTGCCGAAACTCTTCCCCCAATTTTCTTCTTCGTCTATGTCACACTTTCCATCTCTCGTAAATTTTGGACCCAGATATACAAACTCTTTCACTTATTCTACTCTTTCTCCTTCCACAAGAATTGAGCAATACGTCATACTTGCCTCTCTTTCAAAAACCATTACTTTCGACTTGTTTACATTCACTTTCATTCCTTTGTTTTTTAACGCATCATACATAATGTTAACCATTAACTGCAACTCCTCCGGCGATGATGCTAGAATTACCTGATCATCGGCGTATAGGAGGCACTTGACTGTCAGTTCATCCATATTTATAGCATACGTACTCTCTTGCAGTTCTTTCAGGCAGCTGTCCATGTATAGGTTAAACAGCAACGGCGACGCTACACAACCCTGTCTTACACCTTTTTCAATATGATAAAAGGTCTGTGCAAGCTCCGTTGATCCTGACAGAAGCACTGAAGCCTTCATAGAGAGATTTCAGTGCTCGTATCAAGTGGCTGTTTACAATACTGGTCAGGTATGCAACCTGACCAGTATTGACCACAGTCCATTCCTCATCACTCTATCATAGGCCTTTTCCAAGTCTACCAATACGCAATAGACCTTTTGACTTTTCGCCAAAAGCTTTTCTGCTACGCAACGTTAGGAAAAGACCTGATCCGTACATCCTCTCCCTTCCAAAATCCTGCTTGTACATCCCACATTTTTCCTTCAGTTTCATTCATCACTCTTTTTATCATAATTTTTGCATACAATTTGCAAACGATGCTGAGCAAGCTTATGCCGCGGTAGTTTTTGCACTCTTGCTGTGACCCTTTTTCCTTATAAAGAGGCACGATGACAGCCTTACACCAATCTCTTGGTACGCTGCCATTCCTCCAACAAAGGTTGAAAGAACAGTACAGCTGGCAAGCTACCACGCCTTGTCCCGCTTTCAGCATCTCGACAGAGATCCTATCAATTCCCGCGGCCTTACCCAATTTCATGCTATTCAATGCTTCCACTATTTTTCTCTATACTCTAGACTTCTTCCTTGCCAATTTCATTCATTTCCCAAAAACTAGCGTGTACTTGCATATCCTCTTTTTCAAAAAAATATGTTAAACATTAAATATCAATAGCTAAACGTCTTGATAATGCCTCGTGTCAACATCATATGACATTTAAACAATCATATAATATTAAAATGAAAATTTTAAACAAAAATCATGCGGATCCGTAACGTTTTTAGTTACGCAGAATGTAGAGCTTCAAATTTCTTTTTATACACATACATACATATCGTCACGCCTGTCTCCCATCGGGGTAGGCAGAGACTATGGCTTTCCACTTGCTACGATCCTGGCATACAACGTTCGCTTCTTCCACTTTCATAAGTGTTTTCATACACACACGCCGGTTAAGGGTACTCTTGACCTGACCTTTTTACAAAATGTCTTCTATTTGATTGACATATGTACGTCGAGGTCGCCCCTTACCAGTTTGCTCATTCACTCTCTTCTGATAAATCTGTTTCGTTAGTCTACTTTCATCTATCCTCTCCACGTGTCCGAACCATCTAAGCATACCTTTTTTATCTTAGTCACTACTTCTTCTACCATACCGCAATGTTCCCTTATCACACTGTTCCTTTCTTTGTCCATCAATTTCACTCCAGCTATACTCCGCAGACTTCTCATTTCCACTGCATTTATTTTACTTCTATGCTTCTTCTTCCACACCCAACTTTCACTGCCATACATGAGTGTAGGAACAAGTACTCTTCTATGCACAGCTAGTCTTGCCTTCTCAGACACGTTCTGACTGCTCATAAAGGCGTACATGGCTCCATTCACTTGATTTCTAGCCAAAACTCTTCGTTCAATATCACAATCACACTTTCCATCTCTCACAAATTTTGAACCCAAATATACAAATTCTTTCACCTGCTCCACTCTTCCACAAAAATCGAGCAATCCGTCATACTTTCCTCTCTTTCAAAAATCATTACCTTTGTCTTATTTACATTCACTTTCATTCCTTTGCTTTTTAGCGCATCATGCATAATGTTAACCATCAAGTGCAACTCCTCCGCCGATGATGCCAGTATTACCTGATCATCAGCGTATAGGAGGCATTTGACAGTCAGTTCATTCATTTTTAAACCATACGCATTCTCTTGCAGTTCTTTCAAACAACTGTCCATGTATAGGATAAACAGCGCCGGTGACGCTACACAACCCTGTCTCACACCTTTTTCAATGTGAAAAAAGTCTGTGCAAGCTCCGTTGCAAGATTTCAGTGCTCGTATCAAGTGACTGCTTACTCCATACTTGGCCAGTGTTGTCCATATTTCATGCCTCACGCTGTTCATGTTCATAGGCCTTTTCCAAGTCTACAAATATGCAATAGACCTTTTTACATTTTGTCAAAAAAATTTCGGCTATGCATCGTAAGGAAAAGACCTGATCCGTGCATCCTCTTCCTTGTATAAATCCTGCTTGTACATCCCACATTTTCGCTTTAGTTTCATTCATCACTCTTTTTATAAAAACTTTTGCATACAATTTGCCGACGATGCTGAGCAAGCTTATGCCGCAGTAGTTTTTGCACTCTTGCTGTGACCCTTTTCCTTTGTAAAGCGGCACGATGACAGTCTTGCACCAATCTCCTGGCACGCTGCCACTCCTCCAGCAAAGATTAAAAAGGTGGTACAGCTGGCAAGCTACCACGCCATGTCCCGCTTTCAGCATCTCGACAGAAATCCTATCAAATCCAGCAACCTTACCCAATTTCATACTACTCAATGCTTCCACAATTTCTTCCATACTTATGATGCTTTCGTCGCTAAGTTCATTCCTTTCCCAAGAACTCGTTTGTGCTACCATATCCTCTTTTTCATAAAAGCTTTCAAAAAAATCCTTCCATCTTTTCAGCACACATTCTTCTCCTTTTAGAAACACATTCTTCGTCCTTTTCATACGGGGTAAAAAATAATGTTTTACCACAAAATTGACGAAGGTATAGACCAAATTGGTAGCGAAGTTTACCCAGTGGTGGGTGTGGTAGCTGTGACGTCACTGTGACGATCGCCGTCAGTTACCGTTGGCAGCGATAAGCTTGCAGTGATTTTTTTATTAAAGTCGTTAATTTGAAACGAATTTAATGCCCGGTTTATGTCTATTACACAAATTGCATAGAGCTCCTGGAAACGTACTACACCGTCGTAGAGACTGCGGCACGCACTAACCAGTCCACCAGTATTGGAGAGCAGTCTCGTAAGCCTTCCGTAAGTATTGGATTTACTTTGAAGCCAATAGCCGGAAGTGCTCGATGAAGCCCCAATTGGTTGTTGGGAACCAGACTAATATATTTATATTAGTCTGGTTCTCGACAGCCATGGGCCTTCTCACCACAATTTGTGGGTCTCGAGAGGGCGTTCTGTGCACTCACCAGGTAAAAATTGCAAAATTCTGCTAGTGAAATGGTGCAGACTTATAGAAGCCTACCCTTTTGGACAAAAAAACATGACATCACAGGCCACCTAATATGCTATAAGCTCTAATTGACACAATTGCAGATAACATAATTAAGTATAGAAAACATTGCATGAAAACTGATGCAGCGGTGAATATGATGAAACTATATGAGCTTCAAAGCTGACACGGATAACTTAGCATCAAATTATCGCGTAAACGATCAATTCTTCGACTATTGTTACCTGCAATGGTCTCTCAACCAACAATCTTCAAACTTGATTGACTTTCCATCTGCAAACTGAACCTCAAGAGTTTTGTCCACTGTGTTCACCCGCTCGATAGCTGTGTAAATAGAACCGGTTAATGAAATACTTCAAAGTTAGTGAAGATGGAGTGACTTAGTTGACAGTTTCTGTTGACATCGATTCAACATTCTTGGCAACCTCTTGATTATATTTTTTTTTATCCAATATATAATACCCCATTTAGACACTCGCGCGAGCAACGAGACGAACCGCGAGCTTAAATGAAAATGTACCAAAATACTGCGTTTACACTCGCGACACGCCTCGCAGCTCGTCTCGTGACTTACGCGAGAGTGTATATGGGGTATAAAAGCTCTGTATGGTTCCACACCTCCGAAACTAGATTTTAACGAATTTTTTAACTATTTTTGTAAATGTCTTAAATATGAGATTAGGTCATAAACATTTATTCTTTTTTGTAAAGGAGGTTTGTAACGGGTCTTACAAAAATTTCGGTGCCCATGCGACCTCACCTGTATGCGGTGCACCTGTTATCTGACGGACGAGCTAACGATAAGGTAGAAACGGGGTTGATGGGTCAGAAAGCAGTCGCTTCTAACAGTATCGAAAGCGAAAATCCAAATAATAATCACCCTACCGAGGAGACCCAGCTTATATTTTGATAAATAAGTTAGAGTTAGTTCGTGCTTTGACAAAATCGGCGGTGTAAATATTTACTCGAGTATAGTTACCTTATGCTTCGGTTAGTAGTTGGAAAAATGGAAAATCATTTAACTCTAAGAATAAGTAGAAGTTAGTAAAATCTTACTCTAGTTTGGTCAAATCCACCCTAAGATGAATGTAAAATAGATTTTTGTTTTGTTATTGATAAATTATATATGACCTTTGCTAGTAAGAGATTGCTCTTGAGCGATAAGGCCGCCCTTTGTACATTTATGAAACTGTAATATCTTTATGTTAGTGTTTTATATTCGTGTGCATTGAAGCTTATTCTATTCTATTCCATCAGGTGGGCGGCGTCACTATGACGAGCTAAAAACATACATTGTAGTAATAATAGCTGCTCCTAGCAGCCAAATAAAAGTAGACCCTTGACTCCAAATTCAGGTAGGGTTTGGAACCAACTGGGAATACATTTAGGTAAAAAGGTTACAATGGGGCCCTCTGAAGTTTACGGGACCCAAGACAGCTGCATCTGAAAGTAGTGGACCTGCTAACTAAAAAGGAAAACTAAAAGGAAAACTAAAAAAAATTGTGTGTTTACTAGAGTACACAGGTAAGAAGTGAAACTTTTTTACGACATTATTTTTCACAGCTATAAAATTTCTCTCATACGTCGATAACGAAGTTGCACTTGTAAGAAGCGCTCGTGGCCTCGCGGTCTGTGTTCTGTAAACGATCACTGAGTTACGCAACTTTCACTATGGCTGGTCCTCGGATGGGTGACCACTTTGTGGCATTTCCATTTGCGAGCGTTTCCGTGCTTCGGAAGGCACGTTAAGCCGTTGGTCCTGGTTGCCAGTAAAATGGCAGTCGTTAAGCCTGGTTGAAGGCCTTATGAGCGGCTTGAAAATTTCTACAGCAGGTAGCCACAACCTGCGTCTGTCTATTTCAACACGGCAATGGGCTCACCACCTATTACGTGGGACAGGAATCCACACGGTGAAAAGTGGGCATATAAAATGCCTCTGCCACCCCTTCGGGGATAAGGCGTGATGGATATTTATTTATTTTCACTTATGACAAAGAAGTTTCACTTCAAAACAACATAGCTCATAACCGAAAAACGTGACAATTACTTTTCTCTCAACATCGATAAAGAAGTTTCATTTCAAAAACTAAACCCTATACCGATCGGTCTAGCCAGAGCCAGCGTAACATATTATGACAAAATTATTTGAAACCAACTGACTGATTTGATCAAAAGTATATTATTTACTAAAATAAGTATGTACGTACTGTTATTTGCCATATTTATTTTCTCTTCTATAAGAATCTACTACTCAATTTTATCCAAATAGATTTAATAATTAACAAATATATGCACAAGATGCGTTAAAGTTTGCTTGAAGACTGAAGTCGCACTCACTTTGTTATCAAAAGGTCAATTTGGATATGGGCGTATTAATTAATTAGCAATAATGTTCAATTTTATTGGATCATAAAACATATCATTACAGTAAATATATTCAGATAAGTTCTTATTCATAATATCAATTGACATCATTATTTCATGGACCGAGACCTACGATAATCCATGAAAACTATAAATTGCTACTTAAATTGCACTTTGAACTCGTATTTAATAAGTCATATGAGCTCCAATTGTAATTTGTAGTTTAGTATGGTAATGTATTAAATTTTTCCCAAACGTCTGCAATTTATATTAAAAACGCGAAACTTTGTAAGTATGAATGTTTCTTACTCTTTCACGCAAAATCTACTGAATGGATTTTGATGAAACTGTACAATAATTTAACTTACACATCAGAATAACACATAGGCTACTTTTTATCCCGGGAACCAGTTCCTGTGGGAAACGGGAACGGGAAAACTTCACCACGCGTGCGGGGAGCGGGCATCAACTTGTTTGCCACTAAAGGAGACCACTTTCGATCAGATCTGACCGTATGCTTGCTTGCCGCCTCGGTGGTATAAACTAATAAACATACTACGTACTAAAACAAGTAATGCACAATGCACTATCGTAGCGAAGGAATCAGACGACTTCTAAACAGAATCCAGTTTCAAAACCCAAAATAGTGGAAACTTTAAAATCATGGTGTCTTGGTATTCATGATGTCTTAAATCCAACGCCGCAATCCGTTTATCTCTATTTCTTATGGTTCTTAAGAAAGAGACGGACGGACTGACGAACGAACTTAGACTGAGTCGATTTAAAGACTTTTCTAAACTTTTGGGCTAAAATTTGAAAAACTATTGATGAAAACTGCTTTATGAATCTTTGAGTAGTTTAAGAGATCTAAGCAAACAGACAGCGGAAGTGACTACATTTTATACTATGAAATGATTACCTAGTTAAAAATAATTAATAAAAAAATACCAGTGTGTACCAGAGTACACACATAAGAAGTGAAACTTCTTTACGACATATCATTTTTATACTATTTACAACAACAAAAAAATATCCATCACGCCTTATCCCCGAAGGGGTGGCAGAGGCATATTAAATGCCCACTTTTCCCTATTTACAATCTCACGAACATTGAGTAGATAAGGCTTACGCACACGTCGACAAAGAAGTTTCATCTCAAAACAACATGACGCGTAACTGAAAAACGTGTCGATTTTTTTACAGCTATAAAATTTCCCTCATACATCGATTAAGAAGTTTCACTTCAATAAATGTTGTAGGACATTGTTTTACATAGTGCTATTCTAGCCCAAAGTTCGCTAATATAAGCTTGTGGTATGGGATCTAGAAAACTGATAGACATAGTTATATATTTCTTAATACATACATATTACCATACATAGACAACACCCAAACTCCGGAATAAATATTTGATCCCACCTGGGAATCAAACCCGAGACCTAACCGCGGCAGTTACATTCACTACCACTGCGCCACCGAGGCAGTTCTTAAAAATATTTTAACAAGTTTTTACTTAAATGCGCTCTAAAGAATAATTCTCAGCAAAACCTTTGATGTGATACCCGTAGTTTTTTATGCATTCTGTACTTGACGTCACATAGCTAATCATGCATTGTAATCCAAACTAAACGTGTATACGAAATTTCAGCTCACCCAGTTGGAGATACCTGTCGAATTTAAAGAATATTAAGTGCACCAACATACGCATAGTAAGAAAATAAATATGTTATAAAATAACCTACACCGCATTCATTCAATTTGATGGTCCAAAAGGTTAAATAACAATACGCCTAAATCTTTTCTGTCTCCTAATTCACAAAAAAAATTACAAGGAGTGCTTTATATTTTTTACAATATAGATTTAGTTACCCATTTTCTCGAAATTATACGGTACTGAAATTAATTGGTTTGAAAATTAATCCGATTAAAATTTCTTTCCTTGCGTAAGAAGATTTACGGTAACGATGACACTGACCTCTATTAAGATTTTTATTCTAAATAGGTTTGAAGATTCTCTGCGTTTTAATATACCATCGTTTCTTTGACTCTTTTTATTACAGAAATTTATACAAAAACAGCTTGATAAAACACTATAATATAATAATAATACAATAAAATATATTAAAATGGCAGACGCCGTCTTCATCCATACTTCTAACCACCTAGTTTATCTAACCTCCAACCCAATAGCCCATTTCATAATTAGCATATTGTACAATAGTTTAACTTCCATTGGAGGTAGTTCATTTTCGTTCTTGCAGACAATCCACGCCCGCCTTATGTAAAGGCGGGCGTGGATTGTCTGCAGTTTGGTCCCATTTTATATTAGATTAAAATTGAACAATAAGGTAAAAATATACCAACATACTACGTGGTTATCAGGTTATCGTACAAGGCATAAATAAGCGCTCGAATCATCTTCGTGGTACCAACAATTGAGAGAACAGAACGTTTCAAGGAGTGGCTTGCTTAAAGCCGATTCAAGAAGTGAAAGTTGGTTGAAGCCTAAAGCAGAAACGTTTTGATCACAAACTTTATTATTATGGTCTTAAATATACTAAATTTCTTTGTTACTTTGTTTCTTAAATTTTCTTACCAATATAGGTATCTATTATGATTGACTGAGGAGGCGAGCGAAACGAACCGACTAAAGTCTCCGTTTTAAGTACGGAAAATATGCTATCTATGTCCGACCGTTCAGTCTACAGGTTGCATTTTTCATCGGATTTGCATGCAACTTGGCATAGACAATCCTTGAAATAGCCAAAAACTTTTGGCGAGGGAGTATTTTGATCGGGGGGGGATGCAGGCAGGGGAGGGGAAATGGTCCCGAAATGGTTGGCAAGACTGCTCAAAACGGTTTGTTTAGCCTTTTTCCTCAATTTACTCCGAAGTCTACGGTTCACAGAACCACTAGTAATAAATACCCTATTTTGGTAAGAGTAAGAGAAAAATTTCCATGAACCAACTATAGGCATGTCGGTGGATCAGGTGGCTTGTGCTTTTCTTTCTTTTCAATTAGAATGAAACTGCCTAAACAATTTTACTGACACAATTTCCCCGAAGTTTGTACCCACGAAGTTGTTAGTAACACATGTTACAAAGTTCTTCGGTTAAGTTGTGGCATTATCAAGACTCGATATGGGCAAACTCAGACGTGTGTAATTTCTGCTTTTTTATTACAAACTAGTTTACCCGTTCCCGTTTCCCACAGGAACTTGATCCCGGGATAAAAAGTAGCCTATAGTAGAGTTTCATTAAAATTCATTCAGTAGTATTTACGTGAAAGAGTAACAAACATCCATTATTACAAACTTTAACATTTATAATACTAGTGGGATAGTTGTAGTTACATAATAAAACATGAATAAAGTATGATAGTCATAATTGCATGTGACTGTGATGTAGTATGTACTTACCTATTATTTCAATGTGTGTAACCAAATATATAACTCGTGTATTACCATAATAAAGAGCAGTCTTGTACCATATCTTGTTATGTTTCATTCAATCTGACACCCGACCTTACATGGCGATCCTGCCACTAAACAGTGCTTGAATCATGTGCGCGTTTAGTGTAAACTTTGCTCTGCGCGGCAACTGTTTAAGTGAGAGATATATTAAAAGTGACTTTCAATCATGTGTAACTCAAAAGTAACTAATGAAGAGGTATTTCATAATCAAAACAGCGCCGCTTAAAACACCGCGACGGTGGAGGAATTCAAATTTCATTTGTCGGCCATAAGTATCGTGTTTATTATTCTGTCTCCCTTTAAATATCATTAAGTACATAAGTGCTTGTAGCGTTTTAAGTGCTCAATGCGCACCGTTCGACAATATTGACTTGTTTATATATAACGTTCCTGCTGAGCTAAATACTCATACGACGAAAATTTAATTACCTAAATTCATACGCTCATATTAATGTGTGTTGACTTTAAACCTCTTTCACGCCAAAAGCAAATAGCGTAGTGGTTTCGACGAAGTTTGGCATGATTTTAAATGAGAGTAGTTCTAGTGAGTCTGTACATTGATATAAATAAATATCCATCACGCCTTATCCCCGAAGGGGTGGCAGAGGCATATTATATGCCCACTTTTCACCGTGTGGATTCCTGTCCCACGTAATAAGTGGTGAGCCCATTGCCGTGTTGAAATAGACAGACGCAGGTTGTGGCTACCTGCTGTTGAAATTTTCAAGCCGCCCATAAGGCCTTCAACCAGGCTTAACGACTGCCATTTTACTGGCAACCGGGACCAACGGCTTAACGTGCCTTCCGAAGCACGGAAACGCTCGCAAATGTAAATGCCACAAAGTGGTCACCCATCCGAGGACCAGTCATAGTGAAAGTTGCGTAACTCAGTGATTGTTTACAGAACACTGAGACCGCGGGGCCACGAGCGCTTCTACATTGATATACACATGTTTTATGTCGGTTAAGGGTTAAGCAAAGCAGTGCGCAAGATCAAAATAAGTTATTAGTAAGAGTCTACAGTCATATTTGCTATTTATAGACATCCGAATATTGAATATTAACTTATTTTTATTTCATGTGGGTGTCTTACCGACAAAAACCACATTGCGTTCTACCATCTAAGCCTAATATACTTACGTATTACTTAAATAAGGACTTTTGAAATACAATTGTCTATAATGAACAAAAATAAGGTCAAGTCATTTAGTCTGAAATTAAATATTTATAACCAAATACAAGCATCGAAGAAGAATTCCTTCGCATCATTTTATTTTTTCATAATTTTACAGAAATGAAAGTCAAAATGTCAACTGTACATAAAAATAATATAATAGTACATAAATTTTGTCAAGTCAAAAGATTTGCGTCGAGTTTCGTATCGACGATGTAACCATATACTTTGACTTTCTTTACGTTCGTACAATTGGGATGGCATTTTCAGCAAGAGACCGCTATTACTGTGTCTCGGTATACTTTACAGAAAAGGAAACTGAACGCTCGTGAACGAATTGCTAAACAGAATTTTAAAACCTGACAACAAACGAAAGCTTTTACGATTCGACTCGGAAATAATAATGAAGGCAAGGATTCAAATTGAAGTCTCGAGAGGTTCCGCAAAAAAAAATTAATAGCCTTATAATTTGCATCTTTCATTACGTTTTCTTTCTAAGCCTACTTTTATTACTCTATTGATACTTTTAAATTTTATACACATAATTGGAAAAACCGATCGAGCAAAAAACCATAAGTGGTGCTTTTTTGTCGAATTCAGATCGATTTTTTTGTCGATTTTTATATTGAATAATCATTCCGTAATTAAATTGTAATTCTTCTTTAATGTTTAGTTATGTAATTTATGTAAATAAATGATTATTGAGATATCTACAACAGTGAAACAAAATTCACTTCTACTCATAGTAAGTAACAAGTATCATTTAAGTATTTTTTTCCATTTATCTGGTACTTATTTTTAGTACAGTAATTTGCTATACAATTATTGCAAGTTTGACGAAGAGATCAATAAACGTGACTTCGTATAAGTCACGTTAATTGATAATGATATCAAAATTTCTACCTTTTTATAAAAATCTCGAGGACATCCACAGCTAAGTTTTCTACTAGAAATTCAGTTTTCAGGACAATGTATTACCTTCCAGGATGTGAGCTACCTGCATACCAATTTTCAGCCTAATCGGTTCTGTGGTTAGAGCCTGATTGGAGGACAAAGAAAATCTTACGATTTTTTTTCAAGCCATATGGGCGACTTGAAAAAAAATCGTAAGATTTTCTTTGTCCTCCAATCAGGCTCTAACCACAGAACCGTTTAGCCTTCAATTTGGCTTAACCATGTTACTAGTAGCTGGGACCAACGGCATGACGTGACTTCCGAAGCACAGAAATACTAGTAAATAAAATTACCACTAACATGCACCCATCTCAAGTCTAACCGTGGTACCGATCATTTACTGAGCTAGCGGAGTAAGAGTAGGTACTTCGTTAAAGATCTAATTTTATAAAATGTCTTTTTATTACGCCTACTTCTTAATTCATGTATGCATGCCTTTATTCATGCAGGAAGCGACAGATGTATGCAAGGATTATGATTTGCCCTCTATGACTACGCCGTCAGGAATACAACGCGAAAATAGTTGTTTAGTATATTTAGTAGTTTAGTGGGTAATTTTCGTCTGAGGTAATCATGACTTTAATTTCATCAATAAATAAATATATAAAAATCAATGCCACTTTTCGTTGTAATTTTATAACTCAAGAACGGGCTCACCTATCTAAACCAAATGTTTAGGCTTTGTTCGGACTATTTAGTAGATAGTTTATGTGAAGTTTGCACAAAATCGGTCGAGCGGTTCATTTACGAGAGATAAAAATAAATTAGTGGCGCTAACGAAGTTGCGCGGGTCAGCTAGTTCAGTATATATTTTGACCAAAATACTAATTTCAAAGGCAGAAAATCCAATATCATATTTCTATATTAAAAGAAAGTAAGACGCATCCTCTCTGATATCTTTTCATACAGTATCGCAAGCAATAAATCAAATCGACATGTGGTTATCTGAGAAATATTAAAGGAACTAGCCAACGTGAACCGCTTGGTAGTGTGTCAAAATTAATACTACTTTTGTGTAGTATTAAAAACTAGTTGACGCCCGCGGATTCACCCGCGTAGAGAAGTTTTCCCATTCCCGTTTCCCACTGTGACTTGTTCCTATGTGTATAAAATAATGTATAAAAAGTAGCCTATGTTCTATTCTGATGTATAAGCTACATTATTGTAAAGTTTCATTAAAATCCATTAAGTAGCTTTTACTTGAAAGAGTAACAAACATCCACACAAACTTCGCATTTATAATATTATTAAGATTAAGATGTGTTGGTATTACACATATGATAACGTGATACCCACAGTACAGTAAACTCATTCATTAATTTCGCATTATTTAGATAAAGTGTGTGTGTGCCGATCTTCAAAGGACCAAAGTGAGAGGCAGGCATTTTGGGAGAGTGTGAGCGATATACTGAGTAAATGCAAACGGAATGAAAGAATAGTAATGTTAGGTGATTTTAATGGTTGGGTTGGTGTGAAGCGTGATGGTTATGAAAGTGTATTGGGAAAGTATGGTGATGAACGAGTGAATGAAAATGGAGAAAGTTTGCTTGAGGTATGTTTGGAGAGGAACCTTGTGGTAACCAACACCGTGTTCAACCACAAGGATATCCACTTGTTTACGAGACAAGAAGGAAGCCAGAGAAGCATGATTGATTATGTGATTGTAGATGCAAGGATGAGAAAGAAAGTGTTAGACACTCGGGCATACCGCGGTGCCGGGATTGACACAGACCACTTCTTGGTTGTTAGTCGAGAAAGAGGTCTGTTTCAGCGGTGGCGGCATCGTGTGAATGTACATGTTAGTGTACTAGAACGCATAAAAGTCGAGAATTTGCAAGAGATAGGCATAAAAGAGGAATTTAAGTGTAAGCTGAGCAAGAAATTTGAAAATTCCGATGACGTATGTGAGATCGAAGAAGTATGGAAGTCATTTAAGGAAGGTCTAGTGGAAGTTGCGGTGGAAGTGTGTGGGGTAAGTAAGAGAAGCCAAGGATGTAAGAGAAAGAAATGTGTGCAGAAGTCCGAAAGGCGTTGTCTGATAAGAAGAAAGCATGGTTGGACTGGTTGACTACAAAAGTCAATCAAAGAATGCAGAAGGCAACGGATCTGAACCTAAAAATGGCAAAAGAGGAGTACAAAAGGTATAAGCGTGCTGCAAAAGATGTGATGAAAAGAAAGAAAGAGAATGACAGAGATGAATTCGATAAAAGTTTATCTGATGACTTCCAACAGAATATGAAATTATTTTGGAAGTCCATAAAAACAGTGAGGGGTCAACAGACGACATCGCATCTTAACCATATCAGAAACCATGATTGTAGTCTTGTGAAAGGAGAAGAATGTGTGTTAAAAAGATGGAAGCAATATTTTGAAAGCTTGTTTGAAAAAGAGAATATGCAAGTACAGACTAGTATCTGGGAAATGAACGAAATTGGTAAGGAAGAAGTCATAAGTATGGAAGAAATAGTGGAAGCATTGAATAGCATGAAAGTGGGAAAAGCTGCGGGACTTGATAGGATCTCTGTCAAGATGCTGAAAGCGGGACAAACCTTTGTTGGAGGAATGGCAGCATACCAAGATATTGGTGTAAGGCTGTTATCGTGCCGCTTTATAAGGGAAAAGGGTCACAGCAAGAGTGCAAAACCTACCGCGGCATAAGCTTGCTCAGCATCGTCAGCTAATTGTATGCAAAAATCTTGATAAAAAGAGTGATGAATGAAACTGAAGGAAAAATGTGGGATGTACAAGCAGGATTTATGAAAGGAAGAGGATGTACGGATCAGGTCTTTTCCTTACGATGCGTAGCAGAAAAGCTTTTGGCGAAAAGTCAAAAGGTCTATTGCGTATTTGAAGACTTGGAAAAGGCCTATGATAAAGTGGTGAGGAATAAACTGTGGTCAATACTGGCCAGGTATGGAGTAAACAGCCACTCGATACGAGCACTGAAATCTCTCTATGAGGGCTCCAGTGCTTGTGTCAGAATCAACGGAGCATGCACAGACTTTTTTCACATTGAAAAAGGTGTGAGACAGGGTTGTGTAGCGTCGCCGTTGCTTTAACCTATACATGGACAGTTGCCTGAAAGAACTTCAAGAGAGTACGTATGGTATAAAAGTGGATGAACTGACCGTCAAGTGCCTCCTATACGCCGATGATCAGGTAATACTAGCATCATCGGCGGAGGAGTTGATGGTTAACATAATGTATGATGCGTTAAAAAACAAAGGAATGAAAGTGAATGTAAATAAGTCGAAAGTAATGGTATTTGAAAGAGAGACAAGTATGACGGATTGCTCAATTGTTGTGGAAGGAGAAAGAGTAGAACAAGTAAAAGAGTTTGTATATCTAGGTACAAAATTTGCGAGAGATGGAAAGTAAGACTATGACTTTGAGCGAAGAGTATTGGTAGGAAATAAAGTGAATGGAGCCATGTACGCCTTTATGAGCAGTCAGAACGTTTTGAAGAAGGCACGACTGGCTGTACATAGAGGTGTGCTGGTTCCCACACTTATGTACGGCAGTGAAAGTTGGGTATGGCAGAAAACGCATAAAAGTAAAATAAATGCAGTGGAAATGAGAAGTCTGCGAAGTATAGCTGGAGTGAAGTTGATGGATAAAGAAAGGAACAGCACGATAAGGGAACATTGCGGTATGACAGAAGATGTAGTGACTAAGAGAGAAAAAGGGATGCTTAGATGGTTCGGACACGTGGAGAGGATGGATGAATGATGACTGACGAAGCAGATTTATGTGGCGAGAGTGAATGGGCAAACTAGTAGGGGTAGACCTCGGCGTACGTATGTCAATCAAATCGAAGACCTTTTGGAAAAAGGCCAGGTCAAGAGTACCCTTATCCGGTGAGCGTGTACGAAAACACTTATGAAAGTAGAAGAAGCGAAAGTGGTATGTCAGGATCGTAGCAAGGGGAAAACCATAGTCTCTGCCTACCCCGATGGGAAAGAGGCGGGATATTATGTATGTATGTATGTATGTTTTTGATTGGCTGCTTTGCTGGTGTAAGTGGTAGTGTATTCCATATCGGAACAAATGTTTGTGTGATACACAAATATGTGTTTTGGAGTTTGGGTGTTTCCTATGTATGTATGTATTTAGAAATATATAAGTATGTTTATCAGTTGTCCAGATCCCATACCACAAGTTTATATTAGCTTAGTTTAGGCTAGATGGCGCTGTGTAAAATGTGTCCCAAATATAATAATATGAATAAAATAATACAATATAATAAAAAAAAATCTTGTATTAGCTTTATTTAGGCTAGATCGCGCTTTCGATGTGTGAAAAATCACATAATATTTATTAAAATGGAACTCTCAAGAGCAAGAAGAGTGAATGTAATAAAATAAAATAAATAAATATCCTTATCCCCGAAGGGGTGGCAGAGGCATATTATATGCCCACTTTTCACCATGTGGATTTACCTGTCCCACGTAATAGGTGGTGAGCCCATTGCCGTGTTTAAAATAGACAGACGCAGGTTATGGCTACCTGCTGTTGAAATTTTTCATGCCGCCGATAAGGCATTCAACCAGGCTTAACGACTGCCATTTTACTGGCAACCGGGACCAACGGCTTAACGTGCCTTCCGAAGCACGGAAACGCTCGCAAATGTAAATGCCACAAAGTGGTCACCCATCCGAGGACCAGCCATAGTGAAAGTTGCGTAACTCAGTGATCGTTTACAGAACACTGAGACCGCGGGGCCACGAGCGCTTCTACTTCTACTTCACGAGCGTTTTTACTTTGAGAAATTTAAAAAATATAATTAAGTTAAAAATTTAAAGCTAATATTCAATTGTCTATAGGACAACCTATGTAAGTTGAAAACAATCATTACGAAATAGTTATTCCTGTAAAGGACATAATCAATTTGTCAATATAGGTTTATTTATACCCCATTTACACTCTCGCACGAGGCACGAGACGAGCCGCGAGCTCGAAAACTATGTACCTTAGTATTCTGTTTACACTCGCGGTTCACGGCTTGTCTCGCAGGTTGTCTCATAGCTCGTGCGAGAGTGTAAATGAGGTATTAGAATTAGTTCAGTTAAATGCTTCGCTTCAATTATATACTGCAAGCGTTTCCTCCCTATTTATTACCTACCTATTTGAATGTCATTCCTGCCTCATTCATAATTACATACATGCATACATATCATCACGCCTGTCTCCCATCGGGGTAGGCAGAGACTATGGCTTTCCACTTGCTACAATCTTGGCATACAACTTTCGCTTCTTCAACTTCATAATAGTTTTCATACACGCTCGCCGATTAAGGGTACTCTTGACCTGGCCTTTTACTCTTGACCTGGCCATTCGTAATTACAGAAGCAAAGGTGACAATGCCCTAAATTTCATCATCACTATTACGTATCTATTTCCTCCGTATATCTTATTTTAGCTCCAAATCCAAAGTATCACAGTTATTCGGTCATTGAGTCACGTTTCGAAATTCTATCCCTTTTTTTGCCGACGTGGTAATTCGATTTCGATGTCGTAGACCGTCTCGTCATTGGGTTGGTTTGGGAGACATCCTGTGATTTGCGTATACATATACCTACATACTGAGATATGTTAGGCATATATATACTTACATTAAAGCCGAATGTTGAACGCAAAATAAAATTGAATGAAACATTGATAAATTGTAAAGCAATTATTTTACGAAAGTTCTCATAAATTTTAATAAAGTGGCAAAAGACAATTTGATCCGTGACAGGGATCGAACTTGTGACCTTTGCCTAACCAGGGCAATGTTCTAGCCACCTGAACTACCCGAACCGTATCGAATCAAGTTGAAATTCTCCACCATATTTTAATCGTCATTTTAAGAGTATGCCCAGAGCCATCTATCGAGCTAAAGAACAACTCGATACCAATGAACAGTGTTACAACTACTTTTAAACATTGATGCAATGGACTCCACTCAGTATTTTGATAAATTTTAAAGCAAATATTTTGCTAAATATCTCATAAATTTTAATAAAGTGGAAAAAGACAATTTGATTCGAGACGGGTGTTAAGCTGTTTGGAAGCACATGATGAAGATGGATTGCTAAATAAAAAAGAAGGAAATAGATTGACGTACTTCGTTTATTCCGCGTCGGTGCGTACAGGAAGAAAGCAATGGGCGTAGACAATCATGGTTCTTAAAACTAGGGTTACCATAGACAATTACACAGATTATGTAACATCTCCCTTTCAATCTTCACGCTGTATCCCTGACGGGGTAGTCAGAGAGTACAGATCGCCAGGCTTCGCGATCCATGCATACTTCTTTTGCTTCTTCGAGATTCATCAATCGCTTCATACACGCACGTCTGGGTATCCGAGTACTTTTGACCTTTAAATAAAAATAAATAACTAATAAATAAATAAATAACTATCTTCACGCTGTATCCCTGACGGGGTAGTCAGAGAGGACAGATCGCCAGGCTTTGCGATCCATGCATACTTCTTTCGCTTCGTCGAGATTCATAAATAAGAAAACAATATAATAACAACCTTATTTTCAATAAGAAAACATCTTTAATATAGCAATAGAACAAATCGAGCTTAATCATCACATGTGTAAAGATAGTTGAATGACATACTACGTCAAATACTGGTATCAGCAGCAATTTATATATATGTATGAATTAATGGAACAAGTTACTCCCTTTCCAATTTCCTCAATTTATCTTCTGTTTAATTTCGATGAGGATGAGGGTTTTAAGACTTCTTTTAGACTCAACAGAGTTCGAGTTTGGTGTGACTTTTCTGCTCTTAGTAAATTTTGGTTTAAAGGAATCACAGTAATAAGAGTAACGGGTTTGAATAAGCTCAAAATTTGACAAGAAAGCAATCTTATTAAGGTTCCTTTTTGATCTTTTGAGGCTCGGAACCAATAGATCGCCAGGCTTTGTGATCCACGCACGACTGAGTTTCCAAGTACTTTTTACCATTCTGTTTATAAGCAATTTGCATTTGTCTTCATATTTAAGTCTAAATAATTAATAACAAAAAATAATAGATATTCCAAACGATTGCAATCGATTTTGTAGAATAAGCGTATATTGAAAGTAAATGTTGCATTAGAAACAATTTGAAAAGCAACTAGTATGCAAACTATTTCTAAATTTAATTTTTTATAGTGGAATTTTTTTTCAGCTACGAGCTAGACGCGAACCAGCATCTTCTGGTTCAACGCACCAGATGCGTTTACCAACTACACTACTGCAATTAAACTTACGAATAAATCCACATCTATACGTCTTTTCGGCTTAAAATTTAAATTTAGTAAATGTTGCATATAATTAAATGAACAAAATGCGTCTAACTTTTTTTTCATGTGAATATCGAATCGATGTTACACCGGACTCCTAACGGCTTGAAAACCACGCGTTTATCTTACCTCTGTCTATAGCGAGGAGTCCCGGGTGGACCCTCAGAAGGATAGCCGAAGGGTTCCCGACAGTCTCTCAGCTACCGCTACCGCGGCCGGGGTACTAAGGTGTTATCCTACCTCTTTGAGGGGTTCGAGTGTTATCTCGCTTCTTTTGGGGTTTCGGATGTTATACCACTTCCTTGAGAGGGTGAAGGGCTTGCGTGAAGCTCCCAACGCCACCAACCTGGGCCTGCTTCTGTAAGAATGGCGGGTAGTCCATTTGCCGTCCTCAGGCCCCTGAAATGCGACTAGCTTAGTGAACATCTGGGCTTTAAATTTAAACGCAAATTAAATTTCAACGTTCAAATGGAATACATTCCATAAACATAAACTTTAGTGTGTAATGAAAGGAATCTAGTATCCTATAAATGTCGATGTTTAATAGATACATAAAAAGAATGGGTTCATTTATAACAAAGAGTGAAATATTCAAAGTTTGACATCATATATCTATAGTAATATCATTTTAAAGTCTTGATTTATGCTAAATATAATATACTGGCGACCCGGTGCGCATTGCAAGGTGCATTGTGGAATATTTTTTTACTCAGCGTCATCTAGCCAAAGTAAGCCAATATAAGCTTGTGGAATAGGATCTAGCAACTTATAAACATACTTATATTTTCTAAATACATAAATATTATACATAGCAAACACCCAAACTCCGAAACAAACATTTGTGGATCACACAAATATTTGTTCCGACCCGGGAATCGAACCCGAATATATTATGCATTGATGTATTGTAGATACTAATATGCATATAAACTTTCTTATTCCTATTTATGACTAAAAACTGCATTAAAATCCGTTGAGTAATTTGAGACCACGAAGGTGACGAGATTTTATAATTAGATTGCCTTCAATGGTACAATCAATGGTGGTCTATACAACTGCATTTGTTGATATCTCGGTTCAAATCGTTGATCAGAACAAATGTTTGTGTGATTTATTAATGTTTGTTTTTGAAGTGTGGGCGCTTTCTATATCCTGCTAATAATATAAACGCAAAAGTTTGTAAGTATGGATGTTTGTTACTCTTTCACGCAAAATTTACTGAATGGATTTTGATGAAACTTTACAATAATATAGTTTACACATCAGAATAACACATAGGCTTCTTTTTATCCCGGGAACAAGTTCTTGTGGGAAACTCTTGTAGTAAATAACGAAAAAAGCCGCACTACCAATCATTCCTCTTCGTGTGTAGTTATGTGATATAATTCATTATATACTTCCATAATGTAATATATACGTTGATTTTATTACTTTCACATTTTTTTCAACTATACGATATAAGAGTATACCTCCAGTGACATCGATTGCGATGTCAAATCACTTATTGCTGGCGCGTGGGTCAAATGTCATTTGTGACCCAATAATGCCGATCCGGTTGAAAGGATAGGTCTATAAAACAATCATGGCCGTGAGACGTGGCCAATATTGGAGCAACAAGCAGGAGCTGCGTGTCACGGAAATGAAGATGCTGGGGTGGATGTGTGGAGTCACGCGGATAGTCAGCGTGAGGAACTTTCGCATCCGTGGCAGCCTTCACGTCCATGACTGACCATTGCAGAAAAGTTGCAAAAGTGTCGCCTTCACTGGTATGGCATCACTTGCGGCAACCACCGTGCTACGTGGGAAACAAATGTCTGGCCATATCGATCCCGCCGGGTCCCGGTAAGAAGGGAAGACCCAAGACGTGCTGGCTTGACGTCGTAAGGAATGACATGCGTGCCAATGGTCTCACTACAGCCGATGCCAACGACCGTGTGAAATAGAGGAGAAAAAGTAGGAAAGCAGACCCAGGGCGTCGTGAGAGGATCTTTATTATAATTCGATGTTACCAGAAAAACATCCGTCTACTACTTACATGCGTAGTATTGCTTACAAAATTTAATATCTAATAAATAGCTCTCTAAAACATCTTCGATATCGGAAAATAACTCCAATACCAAAATATGTGTATAACAAAATTGAATATCATTATCAGATCTCTTCTGATATCGATACGTTACTTAAGGGTTAGATAAGAGCATTACCGATACACGATATTTTAACCAAACTCAGAAGGGTACGCTCGACCTTCTCTCAATTTCCCACAATAAACAACATTATGTTATGTTTGAGCTCTAGTGAATGAACTTGAGAAGATATTCCAGTTATTTGCTTTCCAATCTATAATATAAGTAAAGAGCTCTTAAACAAAAGTAATAGCAGAGGAGTTCAAAACTTTCAATTGTTCGTTACACGAGTCTATCGTCCAACGAACAATTTAAAGTAACTTTAAGCTAAGGTTCATATGATTTGAATGGATCATCATTTTAATAAAGCCAAGTTCAGCTTTCAATATAGATCAGAAACTTAGACTTTTAGGTGTTTATTTGATTTTTGTTTCTATAGACCTTATCTTTCACGCCTTTATCCGTCAAGGAGTGGCAGAGGCATGCTATACGTCCTCATTTCAAAGTAAGAATTTACTGTCCCATGTAACATGTGGTGAGCCGTGTTGCTGTGTTAAATTGGACAGGCGCAGGTTCTGGCGACCTGCTGTTGAAAGTTTTCAAGGCGGCAATAAGGCCTTCAACTTGGCTGAACGACTGCCATGTTACTGGCAGCTGGGACCGCTTAAGGTGTCTTCCGAAGCATGAAAACGCTAGTGAATAGAAACGCAACAAAGCAGTCACCCATTCGAGAACCAGCTATAGTGAAAGTTGCTTAGAGCAGTGATCGTTTGCAGAACACTGAGTAAGGCAAACAAAAAAAATTAAAAGATTCTCCACTCTCCTTTGTTCATTTAAAAAAAAGGTCCACTATTATGTAAACAAGTCAATATTAATCAATTAAATGCCATATTCAAAATTTATTAACTTGGCAGAGTACCAAAAAGCTTTCCAATTAACACAGACACGAATGAAATTACATTGAGTGTGTTTTCAAGATATCTGAGTGTAAACAGTCTTAGAATAAGCATCAAGTATAATTTGTTTTAGAAGTTCTCGTCATTAATTGATTGTTTTACATTGACGTATTTAAATTACGGTGATCTTTTTTTGTAATTATTTATGGCCTGGTTACTAAGACCTTTTTGTCGACTTTCCCGCGTAGACACCATTACGGTCGTAGACAGAGAATACTATAGACGAATTGATAGCTTTCGTTTCACTCACACAAGAAAGAAAGCAACTTAATATTGTATACTTGTCTAGTGTGAAGAAAAGAAACATAATGATTAGATTATTTGTTTCATCGAGCGTGCCAGTTTTTCCAACACAATCTTGAGATTGAGCGAAATAAAGTTTGACAGCTGTTTTGCAGTTCATTGTCATTATTTAAAAAAAAATTGCTATAAAGCGGTTTAAAGATGGTTTAAAGGTACAAAACTGTGTTATATTTCAATGTGTAGTAATATGACGAACGAAATATTTATTCAAATCAATAAAAGATGGTGCGATGTAGTGTTTTAGGATGTAAGATTGATGGTGAAAAATAACTGTATATTTTCATTCGTAAGTACTACCAAGTTTTATCAGTTTATCACTAGGTTTTAACAGAATTATATTGTGCATCTTGCATTCAAGATGGAATTTCAATAATAAATAAGATCAAATATCATTATTAAAGAAGTTAATCACCTACATAAATAAAAGTCAGGGTCGCCATATCATGTATGCTAAATTACCCCAGATCAGATTTTATTTTAAAACAAAATGTTGGTCGTGTCGTACATGCTACATTAATTTAAACCTAATAGACGCACAAAAATGGGAGACGTACAAAAAATTAACTTTAAGATTATATAAAAAGCCTACTTACCACGTAATTAACGTTACTTATAAGTATACTATATAAGTTTAGGCCTGGGGTATTGTAATGATGCGTGGTCGAGCCGCGCCATCATACGACTAACGCCATCTATCGGACGGTTACGGCATTGAAGTTACTCCCGCATAAGCGTGGAGGGGAGTTCGAGGTTCCGTCTCCCGCGCCTCGATCCACCCCTGGGCCCTATATAAGCAGTTGACAGGAAGTTTCGAGAACAACCTAGATTTGTCAATTACGATACTGTGTACTACCACACAAAAGTCTTTCCTAAAATTATATAAATTTTTAAAATATTTGTAAAAAATATTGGACCCGGAATATCCCGGGTCCTTTGTTACGTTTGAACCTTGACGGTTCCACCACTACCACCTACTACCTCTTGGCTAAGAGCTGCTCCGAGGCTCCTTCTGGTCGCGCCTAGTCCGGGAGTGGAAGCCGTCGCCCAGCCGGAGAACCCTACGACTGCGAGAGGAACAACATCCGACCCTTGGAAGATCACCTGGCCCTCCCTCAGATAAGTCCAGATTCCGCGGCCTCTCGCGGCAGAGTCCACCTTACGGTTGCCTTCCTATATTCAACCCCCGCGACCCTGACTACAACTACTTTTGGCCCTATCGGGAAATATATACTGTTTTCCTAACTTCTACTTTTATTTATCTCCCGTAGGGTCTTGTACAACCTAAAGGTTTACAGTGGCGCCCTTACGCGGTTAAGGCATCCGTTTGGTGTTCTCTGGGCTAGAGGCGAGGAGTTCTAGTTTAAGCTTTTCCTACTTTGTATTTTTTTATTTGTGTGTCAGTGTAGGGTAATTGTGCACAGATTAACCGCTGTCCCGTTAGCAGGTAGCTTCCCCCTAAATTTAAGCTACCCAGGGTTTAGACGTCCCTTACAGTGCTAGTCTAGTTGTCTTTAATTGGTATTTTTTAAATTATTTTAAAGTTAATTTTTTTTCGTATAAAACAAAGACAACTCAAATATTGAAATTTTTCTCAACCTTGGTTCACATTTTATCTAAATTTGTAACACTTCTGAGTGTCGGTTACATATTCAGAAGAATTGATTTACTAACCTTATTTTTATATACATCCCTTTAGTGGAAACAAACTCAATTTTCACAATACTTTAGTTATAACTCTAAAGTCACTTGTCTAATTATTTAAGTTTATAAATATTTCAAATTGTTTGTTTTTGTTCTGAATGACATGAGTTTGACGTTGTCAAAACTGTCACGATCGTTTCGACTCTTATGGCGCGTTCTAAAATTAACGCGTGCGTCTATGGTGTCTTTCAGTTTGGTGCTGGACATTGAACTTAGATAGATTGGCTGTCCTGACTCACATCCATCCATAATGTATTGCGTGAGGTGTGACAAACAGGAATAGTAAGGTTTTCATGTTGGTTTTGTTTATTTATTTTTTGATTATTTGTCAAGGCTGTATGGCTTGGCCTGCCGTAATCGAGCGGAAAAAAAAAGAAAGGAGTCGTCCTTTTTTAGCTACGACATGGCGTCATGAGAATATGCCTGTCATGGTGATTTAATTCGGATTAATATCCGAAGTCTTTTTAGCAAATATGTAGACATAATAATTTGTGCTGAGGTGAGAATATTTGTTTATATTTGTTTCTTCGTAATCGGTAAGATTACTTGGCCTTTGCGAATAAAATGTTCTTACGATGGTTGTACTTTGTATTTCAGTCTGCTTTTCAAGAGACTTAGCAAATAATATGAAAAAGATTGATGATAGGAGGATCTAGTTAAAACCCCACTGAAATAAGTGGTAAGTTAAAACTATATAATCTCTTAGACTGCATTCCTTAACAGAATGTTGAGGGTGAAAGTGATTTTTATTACAAATTACTAATGTCTGTAACTTTTCTGTTCTTACAGGGGTTTTTTTCGTTTTTGTTCTTTTTCGTTTTGGTTCTTTATATTATATCTACATAATAATTGAGTTTAACGTGTTTCACGTTTTCTGCATTCTACATTTTTACTCCTGAATGTCTGTAAGAAGACTTAAAGTAAGCTGAGATATTGTGCAAAGAGGATATTTTTCCCTACACTGGTTACCTTCTACCTTTACTTCTAGAATAGGAAGAGATGTGGAGGACTTGGATGTTCCTTAAACTTAAATCCAGATAAGTGGTACTCTTTAATTAGTTTCTATGTATAATAACCCAGTAAAGGCCGACTGATGCTGATAGTTTAAAAGGAATAACTTTTAACTTTAAATATTCATTTCTCTGTTGCCTATTTAGATTTCAACTACTTTAATATACTGGACTACCGGTGTGACGTTACACATATTTTATAACCTTTTTATTATCACAAAGGAATATTAATGTGAAACTTTATTTTTACCTTGTTATGTTGTAGTGTATGATGATGATGATGACGATAGGAAGCGGTGTTGTGTGTTAACAAAATTCAGAGTTAGTTTAAATGTATGTCTGTATATAATTTAGATATTATTAAGACACCTGACAACTGCTTTAATATTTGTCATTTTAGGCCACGCCCATTTCCATACGTTGGTTTAAATTTTTATTTGTACTAAATCTAAACTTATTTTTCATGTAGTTCATGCGTGACTAAGCCATTTCTTTTTACTTTCATTTATGTATATTCATGTCTACATATGGATATAGTTTAAATAAATATAATTAATAAGTAGAAAACACTGAGTTTTTAATTGCATCATTCGTTTGATGGAGAGATACCTGGCGCCCTCTCTTTATAAATTCTGGTATTTCTCTGCTCCAGGTTGGTCTATACTCACTCCCTATACTCATGCTCTGCTAGCTGGTGCACCGGTGATTCTTTGAGATAGTGTTACTTACACATCTTCAGGGATTACCAACCGTACCTGATAGGTGTATGTAGGTGTGTTGTTGCTACCTAGTGCGCACCACCCCTACCAAGCCCATCAACCGTTATAAGTTGGCGGCCCAACGTGTGTCCTTGGAGAATGATGCAATTAAATATTAAATATGTATTTTTATTAAGTGATAAGCATGTACTTTATTGTGTGTCACTATGGTTTTGTTAGTCTTAAGGTGTACTATAAAGGAAACTTATAAATTTTCTTTAGTCTTAAGCGCTATGGTATATCCAAGTTACTTTTGATCAAATCTACTACTTTTATGTATTTGGTTAGATAGTTAAAGCTGATAAACTCGAAACTATCCAACATCAATGAAAGGCAATATATTCAATTTAAGCTAATAAACTTAAAGAGATATTTTTAAATACGCCGTGCTTATATCTATTGTTTTCTATTTCTTTCATTTTGATTAGGTGCCATTGCCTAACAATTATACCCCTTTGAATTAGAATTGAATTTAGAATTCAATATTCTACCATGGATTTTCTACAAACTGGATGTAAGATCTCTCATTTACACAAAGACGAAATTACACATGAACTGTCCATTCGTAAACTAGAAGTTAATCATCTCTCGCGACGATCCAGTCTTTGTCAAGCGTTAAATGAGACATCGAAACTTGTTCGAAGGGGTAGTTTGAAATTTACTGATTTAGTCAATGTTAATTTGACTTCGGAATTAGAGGTGTGTCAACGAAAAGTTGAGGAGATCGAAAGAAAAGCTAAAGGTGATTTGTCTACATCTGCTAGAGGTCGTTTAAACTCTCGTTGCAGATACTTTCTGTGCCGTCTAGGTCGTATTGATGAGAATGAGGAGGTAATGCTTCTCAAAAAGCAATTGAATTCTATAATTGAATGCTTACAAGATAGTGATTCTGCTTCTTCATCGGATTCGGATGATGACTTTGACTCTGTAGTTACTGAGAAGCATGTAGTCAGAGAGGTTATTTACAAACCTGAAAAGATTTTTAATATTAAATCTTTAAACTTGAAATTCAAGGGGGACACTTGTGTCCGTACTTTCCTTTCTCGCTTGGAAGAACTTCGTGTTGCTAGGAATGTTTCTGAAGACAGAATATTCAGAGATTTCCCAGGAATTTTTGATGGACCGGCGTTGTCTTGGTTCCGTTCTCGCGTGTTCATTTAAACTCAATTGACGTTCTTTCTACTCAAGATCCTTGGTACTTGGACATCTTTAAAAAGGTTTCTGTTACTCCATCTAGGCTTCCTAATTTCAAAATTGAAAATAATAAACTTTATCGTTTCTCGAAGAATAAATATCGCCTGACAGATCAATTTGCCTGGAAGTTGGTAGTGCCTTATGAGGAACGAAAAGAAATTCTTACTAAGTATCATGATAATGTTACTTCTGGTCATTTCGGTGTGGCCAAAACTCATTTTAAGATAGCTAGTATATATTACTGGCCTAATCTCTTTGAAGATGTTAAAGAATATGTTGATTCTTGTGAAATATGCAAAAGGTATAAACCTACTAATTTAGCCCGTCCTGGATTTATGGGTAAACCACGACGTATTACGATGCCTGGCAAGGCTATCTCATGTGACATTCTTAGTCCATTTCCTCCCTCCTATATGAGAAATCAATATTTATTTGTTTGTACTGATTACTTTAGTAAATATGTTACTTTGTTTCCTTTGTGAACTATAACTGCTCAAGCGATAGTTAAGTGTTTGGAGAAAGGAATTTTTCTTGTACATGGGGTACCTAAATATCTTTACGGTGACAACGGCGCACAATTCACTTCAAAAGACTTTAAAGACCTAATGGTTAAATATAGTGTTCCTCATATCTTTTACAATCCTAGATATTATCCACAGACAAACCCAACTGAGCGTGTAAATCGTGAATTGGTAAGAACCATAGCTTCGTACGTGCGTTCTGATCACCGAACTTGCGATAAGAACATATCTGAGATTCAATGTGCTCTTATTACAGTTCAACACGATGTAACTAAACATACTCCGTACTTCTTAATTCACGGACGTGAGATGATTCTTGATGGTCCTATATATAATGATGACACTCCCATTGATCCTAACTCTTTAGAAGTTGATAATGAGAATAAATTTTCTAACAAGTTAAAAGAACTTGAAACTATATTCAGTTAAGTTCGAAACTGTTTACTCGTATCGCATGAACGTTATGCTCGTTATTATAATTTGAGAAAACGTAATGTGGAATTGAAGGAAAGTCTACAAGCGTTGTTTTCATTTATCAAATGCCTCCAAGCATTTTTCTGCAAAGTTAGCTCCCCGCTATGATAAAGGTGTTATACACAAGAAACTTAGTCCTCTTGTTTATATTTAAAAACTTTAGATGGAAAGAATCTTGGTAATTTCCACATAAAGGACATTGTTCGCCCTGGCGAATCCGTTCCTCAATAAATGTAGTTAGTGCTTTTCCTAGCTATATCCAAAACTCCATATAAGTAGAAACTCGACGTTGAGTTAGAGTTGATACTATTTAAAGGGAATCATAACTGAAAAAAACATATACTTAGAGTTTTCTTTCAGTAGTAGTCTAATTCGACAGTCTTTCGTTATCTAGTACTTTTGGAATCTCTTGGAATATAAGATTTTCCTATACTACCTCGGTTGTAAATAAAACGGCATCTTGTAATATAATAAGTTTTTTTGCCATTTAGAATTAACTAGATAGTTTTAACAGTATTTATACATAGTTTTGTCCGTTCTGTTTCAATAGTTTTTGTCACACTCTTTAGAGCTGAGTGTTATCTGTTAGTTAGATAGGTGTCTGATGTTTATAGTTGTTGTAGGTTTTTTTTGTTGTTGTTGTATATATAGTGCTAGTATAGTGCTTAAAAAAATTTTTTTACTGTACCACTTCTGAGTGTCGGTTACATATTCAGAAGAATTGATTTACTAACCTTATTTTTATATACATCCCTTTAGTGGAAACAAACTCAATTTTCACAATACTTTAGTTATAACTCTAAAGTCACTTGTCTAATTATTTAAAAGTTTATAAATATTTCACATTGTTTGTTTTTGTTCTGAATGACATGAGTTTGACGTTGTCAAAACTGTCACGATCGTTTCGACACTTATGTCGCGTTCTAAAATTAACGCGTGATTTAAGATCTCAAAACCCGGATTTTAAATAAAAAAATATTTATTTAACTGACAGAGTTACAACGTAGTAATACAAAACAGTAATTAATTAATTTTGACACATTATTGATCTTATATACTAACTTATTGCTAACTCGGCACTTCATCGGAAGTGACGCATGTCCTAGAAAAACTGCTGATGTGCATCGAACGTTCTAGAACGATATTAGCTGGTGAAGCAAATGTTGGGGGATTGGGGTTCCTTAACTCCTCCCTCCTTAAGAGGGAAATTATCCGAAGGCATCGTAGATGATTTCGGGGAATTTCGACTAAAAATGTAGAAAAACTTTAATCTCCAGAATATTATAAAAGCTATCACTATTACAACCATATATAAAAGTATAGTCCAGACACTTATTCCTATTGTCACAATTTGGGTTGTACTTGTGTCACTATGGTCACTATATTTCACATTTTTCAGAGTTTCTTTAACATCACTAAAGTCGACGTCCCTGAGGTCCACCTCTTGAGTTCTCGTGTGAATTTCGTGTTGAAGTTCTGGCATCTGGATCAATGGAAGCTGAGGAATGGAAACTGCTTGATTCGTTGCTATAATTCTGAATAACCGTCGTCGCGTAACCCTTAACACAACTAACCAGCGCGGTGGGCATTCTAATCCCTTCCGTAAACTGTTTAAAATCTAGAATAGCCTCTCCATCTAATAAATTGACTGGTAATCTTACCCTAAGTTCACTACGAGAGGGTAGATCTCAAAACCCGGATTTTAAATAAAAAAATATTTATTTAACTGACAGAGTTACAACGTAGTAATACAAAACAGTAATTAATTAATTTTGACACATTATTGATCTTATATACTAACTTATTGCTAACTCGGCACTTCATCGGAAGTGACGCATGTCCTAGAAAAACTGCTGATGTGCATCGAACGTTCTAGAACGATATTAGCTGGTGAAGCAAATGTTGGGGGATTGGGGTTCCTTAACTACTAAACTTCTAGTTTCGTTGCTATAATTCTGAATAACCGTCGTCGCGTAACCCTTAACACAACTAACCAGCGCGGTGGGCATTCTAATCCCTTCCGTAAACTGTTTACAATCTAGAATAGCCTCTCCATCTAATAAATTGACTGGTAATCTTACCCTAAGTTCACTACGAGAGGGTAAATGGTATACCTCTCTCATGGGTGGTGTATAGATAATAGGAATGTCAGTATTTCTTAAGTGTAAGACCTGACTTTCCATATTAATTTTAGCATGTAATTGCTTTAACAAATTACTGCCTATTAATCCATCATACCTATCGTCTACACTATAAACGTAGAATTTATGGAATTCGTTACTTCTGAAAGTAATCGGTAACGGTATGGAAGCCGTTTGACTATGAGTGCTCGAAGCGTGAGTACTAACAACTTCGAACGGTTCATGTATCAAATAATTTTTAAAATATTTATTTGCTAAATACGGGCTAATAAATGACCTAACACTACCGGTATCTATCATAAATACCGCCTTTAATTCGGGTAACACTATATGGGGTAAATTTAATCTTTTGTTAAAATTTAATTTTAATCGCTCCCTATTGAGGAGGCCGTTATACAAAAATTTTCCGCCCTATGTTCGTTAGTTTCCGCCCTAGAATCGTCGAGTGTAAATTGCTGGAAATCGTTATTTAAACTACTCGTATTAGGCTCATTATTGTTTATATGATTAACACGTCGCGAACTTGCAGTACGCATGGTGACATCGGTGTTTGAACCCGGCGTTTGTGCTTGCGTTGCAAAAGGTGACGAACGTGTCGTATGGTTCTGTTGAGCAATCGGATACGATGACCTACTAAATTGTTGTGGCGCATTATTGTTATAAGAATTAAAATTATTTTGATAATTATTATTGATCTTATATACTAACTTATTGCTAACTCGGCACTTCATCGGAAGTGACGCATGTCCTAGAAAAACTGCTGATGTGCATCGAACGTTCTAGAACGATATTAGCTGGTGAAGCAAATGTTGGGGGATTGGGGTTCCTTAACTCGTGCGTCTATGGTGTCTTTCAGTTTGGTGCTGGACTTTGAACTTAGATAGATTGGCTGTCCTGACTCACATCCACCCATAATGTATTGCATGAGGTGTGACAAACAGGAATAGTAAGGTTTTCATGTTGGTTTTGTTTATTTATTTTTTGATTATTTGTCAAGGCTGTATGGCTTGGCCTGCCGTAAACGAGCGGAAAAAAAAAAGAAAAGAGTCGTCCTTTTTTAGCTACGACATGGCGTCATGAGAATATGCCTGTCATGGTGATTTAATTCGGATTAATATCTGAAGTCTTTTTAGCAAATATGTAGACATAATAATTTGTGCTGAGGTGAGAATATTTGTTTATATTTGTTTCTTCGTAATCGGTAAGATTACTTGGCCTTTCCGAATAAAATGTTCTTACGATGGTTGTACTTTGTATTTCAGTCTGCTTTTCAAGAGACTTAGCAAATAATATGAAAAAGATTGATGATAGAAGGATCTAGTTAAAACCCCACTGAAATAAATGGGAAGTTAAAACTATATAATCTCTTAGACTGCATTCCTTAACAGAATGTTGAGGGTGAAAGTGATTTTTATTACAAATTACTAATGTCTGTAACTTTTCTGTTGTTACAGGGGTTTTTTTCGTTTTTGTTCTTTTTTGTTTTGGTTCTTTATATTATATCTACATAATAATTGAGTTTAACGTGTTTCACGTTCTCTGCATTCTACATTTTTTACTCCTTGTGAATGTCTATAAGAAGACTTAAAGTAAGCTGAGACAATATGCAAAGAGGATATTTTTCTCTACTCTGGTTACCTACTACCTGGACTTCTAGAATAGGAAGAGATGGGAAGGATTTATATCCAGAAAAATAGTAATCTTTAATTAGTTTCTATGTATAATAACCCGGTAAAGGCCGAGTGATGGTGATAGTTTAAAAGGAATAACTTTTAACTTTAAATATTCATTCTTCTATTACATATGTAGCTTTCAACTACTTTAACTTACTGGACTACCGATGTGACGTTCCAGTTACACATATTTTATAATCTTTTTATTATCACAAAGGAACATTAATGTGAAACTTTATTTTTACCTTGTTATGTTGTAGTGTACGATGATGATGATGATGGGAAGCGGGGTTTGTGTGTTAACAAAACTATATGTTATAAACGATAGTTTAAATGTATGTCTGTATATAATTTAGATATTTTTAAGGCATCTGACAACTGCTTTAATATTTGTCATTTTAGGCCATGCCCATTTCCATACTTTTGTTTAATTTTTTATTTTTACTAAATATAAACTTATTTGTGTATAGTGACCATATATGTATTGATCCCACTATGCATGACTAAACCATTTCTTTTTACTTTCATATATGTATATTCATGTCTACATATGGATATAGTTTAAATAAATATACTTAATAAGTTGATAACATGAGTTTTTTTTAATTGCATCATTCATTTGATGGAGAGATGCCTGGCACCCTCTTTTTATAAATTCTGGTATTTCTCTGCTCCAGGTTGGTCCGTACTCACTCCCTATACACATGCTCTGCTAGCTGGTGCACCGGTGATTATTTGAGATAGTGTTACTTACACATCTCCAGGGATTACCAACCGTACCTGATGGCTGTATGTAGGTGTGTTGTTGCTACCTAGTGCGCACCACCCCTACCAAGCCCGTCACCGTTATAGTGTGTTAACAAAATTCAGAGTTAGTTTAAATGTATGTCTGTATATTATTTAGATATTATTAAGGCACCTGACAACTGCTTTAATATTTGTCATTTTAGGCCACGCCCATTTCCATACGTTGGTTTAAATTTTTATTTGTACTAAATCTAAACTTATTTTTCATGTAGTTCATGCATGACTAAGCCATTTCTTTTTACTTTCATTTATGTATATTCATGTCTACATATGGATATAGTTTTAATAAATATAATTAATAAGTTGATAACATGAGGTTTTTTAATTGCATCATTCGTTTGATGGAGAGATACCTGGCGGTTTTTTATAAATTCTGGTATTTCTCTGCTCCAGGTTGGTCCATACTCACTCCCTATACACATGCACTGCTAGCTGGTGCACCGGTGATTCTTTGAGATAGTGTTATATACCCAACTCCAGGGATTACCAACCGTACTTGATGGGTGTATGTAGGTGTGTTGTTGCTACCTAGTGCGCACCACCCCTGCCAAGCCCGTCAACCGTTATAAATTTAGTTGTCCCCAAAATATTAATTACGATTTTTTTTATTAATTTAATTTGCAAGTTGTAATTCACTATAGTAACACTTCATCTAATTTTATTCACTATCTATTAACCTCACTTTTAATCTGCACGCAATTACATAACTCTCGTGTATATTGTATGTGTCGTTTCTACTATAACTATTTTGCTGGGTTGCACACTAATTCAACTAGTCATACGTATATTTCGTATTGCACTAAGATTCAATTGAACACTAGTTTGTTTTAAACACTTTTGTAGCTTCGATTTTGATTTGTTAAAATTGTAAGATTGTAGCATTTCTTCCTGTAACTTAATAAGCAATATCATATCATATAAGTAATTTTCAAATAATGATTATTTAATACATAATTTTCGTAACAAACATCTAAACAGCTTGCAATATTCAATGTTTCAACGGCAGTCGCCAACTACTTGTAATAAAATACTTATTCTATAATGTTAACAAAAACATATTTTTTCAAAACTTGTAGGTACTACGAAAAACATTCACATTCCTCGACTCAACTGATAGTTTGTACAATTGTGCCTTTAGCACACTGATGTGAATTTTTTTCACTACTAAGGTGGCAAACTAATGACATTTTATTGTTTCTACTAAAATTAATTCTTGACAATGATTATTGGGCCTCGTACACACTAATGTGATAACAAACTTGATGTTTTTTTTTTAATTTTTTATTTTTAACCAATTTAAAGGCTAAAAGGTGATGGACGAAAGTGACAGGGTGTGAGGAGAGTGAAAGGTGACGTCTGGGTAGCAAACAAGGGCTAAAGGGATTAGCTTCTTGTTTTCTTCTACTTGTGTTCCGAGCGTCTACAAAGCCCTGACACACCTTTGTGGGAGGTCATCCCTCTCCATGGTTATGGAACCAATAGGGGTTCTACTAGTGAAGCCTACACTTCACTTAGGGAGTGCGCTTTTCTAAGCGACTCACCTTCTGTTCTGGTCACCGGACTACACCGGTAGACCATCTACTAAGCCACACCAGCCACCACATCATCTCACACTACACTTCACACAACACACTAATATTTTACTTTGTATTTTATTATTAAACTCCTATAAATTTAACTCCACAAAAATTATTTCAAATATATCTAGTAAACAGTCTGGTGGATTAGAGGCCTTACCAGCTTATCACTTAAAGGTTCTCAGGTAGAAAACACTTTTATTATCGTTTATATTGCATATTTTATACTTTCTTTCGAATTTAAATTACATCTACATAAATACATTACATTTACACATAGGCACGTACTTTAAAAGAAATCTAAATTAAACATTTTGTTTCTCATATGTCAAATCATAGCATGCTACAGTCGCGATCTTGGTTGCGACGTGTTTGGGGTCCATTGTGTACCGCGAGCGGTACTTTTGTTGCGAATGAGTGCAACTCATTTAGTTGAAGAGTGGTACTCTGCAGCCCAAAGGTACCAGTCTCGTGGCTGCACTTTGGCCACGAACACTAACTCTCCGGATCGTGACTTGGTGATTTGGTGTAATGCCGACGTTTCGGACTTACCCAAATTCTAACTCCCACTAGTATGTAAGGTCGAGCGTACTCAAATATGTGATGTGTATTTCTCTCTATATGAATGGGTGAATGTTTGGGTACATGAATGGAGCGAGATGCAGATGAAGGATGGAAGAGAAGTATGAATGGTCTGCATGAAGGGATGTTTAGGTTAGGGCGCCCGACACGCATTTTGCCACGGCTTCACCATGGCAAAATGCTTTCTTATGGGGGGCGATACAGTAATGATGCGTGGTCGAGCCGCGCTATCATACGACTAACGCCATCTATCGGATGGTTACGGCATTGAAGTTACTCCGTGGAGTGGAGGGGAGTTCGAGGTCCCGTCTCCCGCGCCTTGATCCACCCCTGGGCCCTATATAAGCAGTTGACAGGAAGTTTCGAGAACAACCTAGATTTGTCAATTACGATACTGTGTACTACTACACAAAAGTACTTTCCTAAAACTATATAAATTCATAAAATATTTGTTAAAATATTGGACCCGGAATATCCCGGTAAGTTTCTAATTATAAAAATAAATAAATATCCATCACGCCTTATCCCCGAAGGGGTGTCAGAGGCATATTATGTACCCACTTTTCACCGTGTGGATTCCTGTCCCACGTAATAGGTGGTGAGCCCATTGATTTTGAGATTATAATCAATCATCCTTACTAACTTTTGTTTCCTACAGGAAGGAGTGTTAAAATCTAATTCTATCTATAGTGTTCTTACCTATTTCCTTTTCAGCGTATGTATTACCGCAATTAATAGCTATTTTTATAAATGCTAAATCTATTACAATCGCTAATTTTAAGCCATAGCTATAAGTGGGTAGGAATATGTATAAAGCCTAAATTTTCACAAGTGTGCCAACCAACCCTTACTAAATTTTATTCTATGTACCTACCACCTACAACCTATATGTAAGACTTCCCGCCTCTCCAGCCAACCAGGGCCTGAGGAGAGGCTGGAAGCCTTTTAGGTTTCCGGCTGAGGTTCTTACCCCAGGCTTCTGTCTTCCAGGGTTCTTTGTTACGGTGGAACCTTTACGGTTCACCACTATACCTACTACTTGTTGGCCGAGCGCTGCTCCGAAGCTCCTTCTGGTCGCGCCTAGACCGGGAGTGGAAGCCGTCACCCAGCCGGAGAACCCTACGACTGCGAGAGGAACAACATCCGACCCGTCGAAGATCACCTGGCCCTCCCTCAGATAAGTCCAGATTCCGCGGCCTCTCGCGGCAGAGTCCACCTTACGGTTGCCTACCTATATTCAACACCCGCGACCCTGACTATACTACTTTTGGCCCTATCGGGAAATATATACTATTTTCTAACTACTTCTACTTTTATTTATCTCCCGTAGGGTTCTGTACAACCTATTGGAAATACCTACTCTCTGACCTCCCAACCATAACCATAACTACGTGTATCAGCGCCCTAGCTTCATTATTCAGTTAGCACCAACATGCAGGCGAGTCGGTGATCTGGATTGTGATTCAAGTGGAAGTAGTTTATAGACACGCTATTACATACCTAAGATGTTGTTGGAACTGCTCTAAACCTCAATATTTTATTTTAAATATTGTAATACCTAACCATTCTCGGTTCGCCCAAATTTTCTACTTTAGTGGTCGGTGTGTGCTATGCTAGACTTATATTAGTAGCTGTAATATCTTTGTTGTCGGTGCTGTTAGAAACGACTGGTACCTTAATATCCCAATCTCTTTTAGTAGGTATCCGCTCCTGTGCCCGACCTTGTTCATTTGTCAGCAGGTGTATCAGCTTGCATTGCATGTGAATATACTTAAGCACTTGTTATGTTTTTTATTGTGTTGTGTTTAGTTACATAATTATTGGTTTCTTGCAGCGTTCCTAAAAGTGGTGATTCGCGTCAGATTTGGATAACAGCTACAGGACGAACCAATTGGTCAGCAAAACCAACTTCAAGAATTTGCAGCAAACATTTTGAACAAAAGCTTTTATTTAAAAATATATATTGTGATGAATTTAAAAGAAGGGTGTAAGGGGCCCCACCAAGATCTTCGGGGCCCAAGTCAACCTCCCGTGCTAGTGCGTGCACCTGCTGACTAACGGACGAGGCTCTGGCGGAGGTCTGAGGGCGTCGCTCCCATAAAAGCCACCCGCCAAAACTAAATGGAAATGTACAATCGGAATGTAGCTAGGGATAGGGCGCCGCCGCAAAACGGCGCGCAGGAGCCCCGCCCAACTCCTGTGGCAAGTGGGCTAGGGCTGCCGTGTGTCGGGCCAGCACGGCTAAAGAAGTTAGCCCAACCCGAATCCGCTTCGCATCTTGGAACATTGGCACGCTGACTGGGCGTGCGGTAGAGTTGGCCGAAGTACTCTCCAGGCGGAGGGTGGACGTGGCGTTCCTGCAGGAGACTCGGTGGAAGGGCAACAGAGCCCGGCCCTTGCAGAACGGCTACAAGCTGTATTACACGGGTCGCCTGGTGGGGAGAACGGGGTGGCCGTTGTGCTCTCCGAGGGGCTGCAGAGTGGCATCTTGGAGGTGAAACGCTGTAGCGACCGGCTTATGATCGTGAGGGTGCTTATCGATGGGATTATTACCCACCTGATAAGTGCCTACGCGCCACAAGCCGGTTGTAGCGACGCCGATAAGATGTCGTTTTGGGGTCAACTCGAGGGAGTGCTTCGGAGCATTCCGTTGTCACAGGGAATCGTTTTGGGCGGCGACCTAAACGGTCATGTGGGTGAGAGGTGTGAGGAGTTTGAGCGTGTTCATGGTGGTTTTGGATACGGCACCCGCAACGCTGAAGGAGAAACTATCCTTAGAACGTGTGCGGCTGCCGATCTGGTCATTGTGAACACGTATTTCAAAAAGAAATCTGAAAATCTCATCACCTACAAGAGCGGGAGGCGTACAACTCAGATCGACTAGGCGACACAGCATCGGCAAGGTGGCCAACTGCAAGGTCATACCCGGTGAGAGTCTTACTGCACAACACCGTCTCCTTGTCATGGACTCTGCGTGAAGCCCAAAGGCAAACGCATCGAGCGGTGCCAGCGCCGCATCAGATGGTGGCTGCTTGATGAAACTAGGTCCCAGGAGTTCGTCTCAGCTGTCGGTGACAAGTGCACCGACACTGAAGGCGAACCAGTTCAAGATTACTGGGACAAAGTTCAGGCGGCCATCCTTGGAGCGGCGAAGGTGGTGCTCGGTGTGACTAAGGGTGGACGCAAATGTGACAAGGAAACTTGGTGGTGGAACGACGCAGTCCAGAGGGAGACTAGGAAGAAGAAAGCCCTCTTTAAAAAGTGGCAAGCGACCGGATCTCCTGAAGACCGCGACGCGTACAGGGCTGCCAAGCGCGCCACAAAGAGAGCTGTAGCCAGAGCCAGACGTGACCACTTACAACCTCTGTATGATAAGCTGGAATCGTCTGAGGGGCAGAAGCTCATCTATAAGCTGGCGTGCTCCAGGGTCAAAGCGGCACAGGATATATCCAAGTGTCGCTGTGTAAAAGACCCTGAGGGCAACCTGTTAAGCGAAGACCTCGCGGTAAAGGAGAGATGGCGCTCGTACTTCCACGAGCTGCTTAATAAACAGCACAAAGAGGTGCAGCCTCCGGACCTTCCTCCGAATCAGGGACTAGTGCCACCGGTAACGCCTGGAGAAGTCCTGACTGCGCTTCGCCGCATGAAGAATCGGAAAGCTGTCGGACCCGATGGAGTCCCCATCGAAGTCTGGAAGGCGATGGGTCCTCGCGGTGTGGGCATCTTAGTAAACCTTTTTAACCGCATACTCCTCAGCGGGCAGATCCCAAACCAATGGAGACTGAGTATAATTACTCCAGTCTTCAAAGGTAAGGGGTCAGTGCAGGAGTGCGGGAGCTACCGCGGTATTAAGGTGATGTCCCACACCATGAAGATCTTCGAGAGGATTATAGACTCTCGGATCCGGCAGGAGTGTACTCTCTCGGAGTGTCAATATGGGTTTCGCCCTGGTCATGGGACCACGGACCCTGTTTTTGCCCTGAGGGTTGTCGCAGAGAAATACAGGTCGAAGAACACGCCTCTGCACTGTTTGTTTCTAGACATGCAGAAGGCCTTCGACTGTGTTCCTCGTGCGATGATCTGGTGGGCACTGCGGTCCAAAGGGGTTTCAGAGGTCTATATTGACACTATCAGGGACATGCACTGTGACTCCGATTCAATGGTTCGGACTGCTGTTGGCGACACGAAACCCTTCCCCATCACCGTCGGGGTACACCAGGGTTCGGTCCTTAGTCCGCTTCTGTTCAGTGTAATATTAGATGAATTGTCGGACAGCATCAGAAACCCACATGAGCAGCCTCCATGGTTGCTCATGTATGCTGACGATATTGCGCTGGCAGACGCGGACAGGGGCAGATTGGTGCGACGTGTAAAGGCGTGGAAGGAGACGCTTGAGAACGGCGGTCTGAAACTAAATGTGGCGAAGACCGAGTACTTGGCAATAAACTCGACAGATCCCACATCCGTCCGCATAGGCGGTGATTTGGTCGAGCGCACGGACCAGGTTAAATACCTGGGATCTGTTTTTCACACGTCCAGTGACATCGATTGCGATGTCAAGTCACGCATTGCTGCCGCGTGGGCCAAATGGCGGGAGATGACCGGTGTCATTTGTGACCCTAAAATGCCGATCCGCTTGAAGGGACAGGTCTACAAAAAGATTATTAAACCTGTCCTTTTACATGGCAGTGAGACGTGGCCGATATTGGAGCGACACAAGCAGGAGCTACGTGTCACGGAAATGAAGATGCTGCGGTGGATGTGTGGGGTCACGCGGATGGACCGCGTGAGAAACTCTCGCATCCGCGGCAGCCTTCACGTCCGTGACATTGCAGACAAGTTGCAAGAGTGTCGCCTTCGTTGGTATGGTCACGTCTTGCGGCAACCGCCGGGCTACGTAGGTAACAAATGTCTGGCCATGTCAGCCCCGCCGGGTCCCGGTAAGAGGGGAAGACCCAAGAAGTGCTGGCTTGACGTCGTAAGGGATGACATGCGTGCCAATGGTCTCACTACAGGGGATGCCGAAGACCGTGCGAAGTGGAGGAGAAAATGTAGGAAAGCGGACCCCGGGCGTCGCGAGACGCAACTGGGACAGACGCTCGGATGATGATGATGATGATGAATTTAAAAGAAATAATGATATATATTTTTGGGAGATACGTTTTTTTATAACAGTCTTTGCTTGCTTACAAATGTTTATTATGTTAATTAACTGCAAAACTAAAGAAACATATTAAAAAAATAACATACTGTATTATTTACTCACGAAAACTAGAACCTATCATGCCTCTGTGGTGCAGTTGGTAGTGTATGCAACAGTGAGGACAAATATTTGATTGATCCGCAAATGTTTGTTAAGGAGTTTAGGTATTTTCTATGTAAGTGTGTTTCCAAATACCCTCACCTACTAGCGGTGTAACTGCTAACCAACGGATGAGATAATTACGCATGTGCTCTTACGGGATTGGGAGTTCAGACAGCAGTCGCTCACAACAATTCCGAAAACTAAAAGCCAAATGATCAAAAGTACGGATCGTATGTGGATACTTAGAATTTTAATAATACAAAATATGGGGAAAATTTCTTCATATGGTAACCCAGATATAACACTACCTGTCCCTTTCTGCGGCCAGCTGTATATTATAGTATTCTCTGTCTACGATTAGGGTGCTCAATTTGCGCTGCTGGTCAAAACGTTGCTGTCAGAATGATAACAATGATGTGATTTGAGCGTGAAATGAGGTGTTAGGTACATGTTTTTTTTCTAAGACACTAATATAATCTTTCATTATTTTCAATTTCCGGGTCATAAGTAGTAATCAGTAACCATATTCCTCGAAATGGTTATTTTTTTCTTTTTAATAATTTCTTTTTGATTTAACACTTTTGAAGTGAACAATGTCCATTGGAAGAAATGCTTGTATGTAGTTATTTCTAATTTTATATAAAAAAAATACTATTTATTTATTATGTCCTATATGTATATCACATACACGATGCCCTGTATTACTCACTCGTTTTGTTTTCAATCTTATCCGTGTTGTAGGTACCTTATTAACGTACTAATACCATAAACGTGAAAGTTTGTATCGATGTGTGAATGGATGTACTCTTTTACACAAAATCTACTGAATAGATTTCAATGAAATTTTGCAGTTTTATAGCTTATTAATCAGAATAGGACATAGGTTGTATTTATTTCGGGAACTACTTTTTATGGCAAACGGGATCAAGAAAACTTTACCACGGGTGGAGCAACGGGCATCAACTAGTTTAGAATATTACTATGTAATTTGATGAATAACAGGATTTCATATTACATAATATTACAAGTTTTAATATCCACTCTACCAGTAGTCAAGAAGCCGAAATTGTCGGCATCTGAAAAATGTCGATACAAGAAATATAATGTGTTTTCCGTGTTTCACTGCCAATATAGGAATTCCAAATCCTTTACGATGTCACTCCTCGATGGCAACACCAACCAATAGTGTCACATTGGTAACCGAAAGTAAGTGTTGGGAGCATACCGACAGAATTTTCCCGTAACCCTTTTGAATTCCTTATTATTGAACAAGTCCGGAGAAAATAGAATATGGTGGATGGATTTGGAGAAAATTTTGTTTTACTCGAGATACTATTAATTAATTATTGCACTGCCTCTGTGGCGCGGTGGGAGTGTATCCGACTGCTACGTTAGAGGTCGTGGGTTCGATTTCCACCCAGGATAAAACTTTGTGTGATGAGCACGATGGTATATTCTGTGTCTGGGTGTTATTTATCTATAATGTGTATGTATTTAGAAATATATAAGTATGTTTATCAGTTATCTGGTTACTATAGTACAAGCTCTGCTTAGTTTTTAATCAGATGGCGTTGTGTGAGTTGTCCCAAGTTTATTTGTTTTTATTTAATATTTGATTTTACATATACTTAGCTTTATTTCTGACTTTCAGGTTATGTGATAATCGATCCTCTATCAAAATAACAGTAAATCAGAAACTAATTTACTGATCGATTAGCGCACAGCTACAGCTGAAACCGCTTGGTCGAGCACCAATAAAAAAAAATTGTACAAATATTCTTAAGTGACGTATTTTTTAATTACAACTAAATTTGCTAGCACTCTCATTACTACTTAAACGAAACGTATTAAGATTACTTTTCATCCCACTTTTTTCATTACCTAATGAAAAACCACGTCCATCTACTTCTCTACAGAACTAACAAGGAATGTTCTTTCATTAAAGCCGTCAGTCACTCATCCCGATGTTTTTTACAGATGAAGATAGATGATCGTCCATGACCAACATCCGTCGCAAAAAATCTGGAAATAAATTGAAGGCAGCTTTCTTTTCTAAGATTAAGCATCAAAAAATTAAAAAAATTATAAATGGCTGTGAAAAAAAAAACTGTGAAAATGTAAAGTACTTATGAGTAAGTATAACTATGATTTCTGGGTATTTTTCGCGTAATATTAAGTTTATCAAATTGTTTACCTCTCGACGTTAGCTCCTTATCGGTAAAAAAAAAGAATGCATATGAGTATAGATTGTAAATAGGTATTGACACGAAAAAAAGTAAGAGCATAAAGTTATAGCTGAAGAGAAAATTTGTTGTAATCCAAATCTAAGAAAAATTCTATAGTAAAATACCTAAATCATAGGTGTGTTAAAATGGAGATAAGTATAGGTACTATATTTACTGAAATTCCCGGGTATTTAGATATTTAACCTAAATACTATTCGTTTATGAATTTCATAAAAGTTTAATGTACTTTTATCAAAAAGCGAACCACGTTCATTCTGGATAATATTATCTTTCAATTTAAAATGTTCTTCCTACTAAGATAGGAAATTTATGCTCCTTCTTCATTTAGATAATCAATAGTTCCTTAAAATTATGCAGGTAAAATGCAAGTGTTGTAGTCGTCTCGCTAGCAACTTTTAAACAAGTTGATCGTTAGGAGATGTCTTCTCTTTATAAAAAAAAAACTAACAAATCGATTTCATAACCTCCTCCTGAAGACGGTTAAAAAGACTAGACTTTATAATACTACTCTTTTTCAGAAATACGAGTATCATTTAACGGGGCATTTTTTAACTGCAATGCATTTTTAACACACTGCTCGTAAAGTGGATGTAATTTCACGAGTTTTAGATATATAAAGCAGCTCATAAAACAAGCGTGTGTTATAAACACAAATTAGTCCAAAACCGCTGTATTTATTTGCTTTTTTTTAAATTAGCAACGTGTTGTCATAGAAACAGTTTGTAAATATTGTTGAAATTATATTAATAATTTAGTATTGCGCATTACATTTATAATTGTGCTTTTTTATTGTTATATTATTTTAAAACATAATTATTGTGTGTTCTCGCAAGTGTGTTGAAAAACGTCGTACGATATACGTCCATATATTGCTAAAACATCCTCGCCTTGAGCTCGGACCGCCTCGTGTTTTATAACCATAATAACGCACTTCGTAATGTATTATTTTATCACACTTGATAAAAGTTTGACATTTAGAACTTAATTCAATATTGTGTCCTACTATAAAATACCAAAACTCCATTAAGTTCACAAAAAGACCCACTGAAGTCTTGAAATGAGGTCATCAAATTATAATAAACGTAAAATTTAACGACTATTTCAATTGCCCCTCGTAAAAGTTCGATTTTAAGTCAAGAGATTTAAGAAATTATGTTAGTACAATTTGAGATCAAGGCAGTGTACTAAAATATAAAAGTATACATCTATACTTCATCACTACATATTATAAAACAAAGACGCATTTCGCTGTCTGTTCCTATGTATGCTTAGATCTTTAAAACTACGCAACGGATTACGATACGGTTTTTGAAGTGAAAACTTCTTTAGCGGCGTTGAGCACTTTTTCTGTAATGGGTATAAAATCTTAAACTCGCGTCAGGACACGTGACCTGATCGAAAAAGCCTAAGATTTTTTTATCATCTTCTTTACGTCGATCCCGGTCAATTTTTGAAGGAAAAACTTCTTTTAGCGCGGTACCCATATTTTTAGATGAGATAAAATCTCTGGACTCGCGACCATAATCATCATCATCATCTAACGTTGATTCCGGTCATCTACAGGTCTTATTAAATAATGCTGTGTAATCAATTAGGACTCTTTCAGTGTAGAATTATTATTGAAGTGAAAACTTCTTTAGCGGCGTTGAGCACTTTTTCTGTAATGGGTATAAAATCTTAAACTCGCGTCAGGACACGTGACCTGATCGAAAAAGCGTAAGATTTATCATCATCATTAACGTCCATCCCGGTCAATTTTTGAAGTGAATATTCTTTTAGCGCGGTACGCATATTTTTAGATGAGATAAAATCTCTGGACTCGCGACCATAATCATCATCATCATCTAACGTTGATTCCGGTCATCAACAGGTTTTATTAAATAATGCTGTGTAATCAATTAGGACTCTTTCAGTGTAGATTTATTTTTCATCATCATCATCTTTACGTCGATCCCGGTCAATTTTTGAAGGAAAACTTCTTTTAGCGCGGTACGCAATTTTTTAGATGAGATAAAATCTCTGGACTCACGACCATTATCATCATCATCATCTAACGTTGATTCCGGTCATCTACAGGTCTTATTAAATAATGCTGTGTAATCAATTAGGACTCTTTCAGTGTAGAATTATTTTTTTTTATCATCATCATCTTTACGTCGATCCCGGTTAATTTTTTCAAGGAAAAACTTCTTTTAGCGCGGTACGCATATTTTTAGATGAGATAAAATCTCTGGACTCGCGACCATAATCATCATCATCATCTAACGTTGATTCCGGTCATCTACAGGTCTTATTAAATAATGCTGTGTAATCAATTAGGACTCTTTCAGTGTTGAATTATTTTTTATCATCATCATCTTTACGTCGATCCCGGTCAATTTTTGAAGGAAAAATTTCTTTTAGCGCGGTACGCATATTTTTAGATGAGATAAAATCTCTGGACTCGCGACCATAATCATCATCATCATCAAACGTTGATTCCGGTCATCTACAGGTCTTATTAAATAATGCTGTGTAATCAATTAGGACTCTTTCAGTGTAGAATTATTTTTTATCATCATCATCTTTACGTCGATCCCGGTCAATTTTTGAAGGAAAAACTTCTTTTAGCGCGGTACGCATATTTTTAGATGAGATAAAATCTCTGGACTCACGACCATTATCATCATCATCATCTAACGTTGATTCCGGTCATCTACAGGTCTTATTAAATAATGCTGTGTAATCAATTAGGAGTCTTTCAGTGTAGATTTATTTTTCATCATCATCATCATTAACGTCGAGCCCGGTCAATTTTTGAAGGAAAATCTTCTTTTAGCGCGGTACGCAATTTTTTAGATGAGATAAATCTCTGGACTCGCTATACCCCGTTACGATACGCAGCTATAGTGTGTGCATATATGCATGTACCAACGCGTCTAGATAAATAAATTATTAATAAATTGAGTTTTCACTTCTGTCGGCACTCCCGGAGTGGTTAGGTTTTTATCATCATCATCTTTACGTCGATCCCGGTCAATTTTTGAAGGAAAAACTTCTTTTAGCGCGGTACGCATATTTTTAGATGAGATAAAATCTCTGGACTCACGACCATAATCATCATCATCATCAAACGTTGATTCCGGTCATCTACAGGTCTTATTAAATAATGCTGTGTAATCAATTAGGACTCTTTCAGTGTAGAATTTTTTTTTTTTATCATCATTATCTTTACGTCGATCCCGGTTAATTTTTTCAAGGAAAAACTTCTTTTAGCGCGGTACGCATATTTTTAGATGAGATAAAATCTCTGGACTCGCGACCATAATCATCATCATCATCAAACGTTGATTCCGGTCATCTACAGGTCTTATTAAATAATGCTGTGTAATCAATTAGGACTCTTTCAGTGTAGAATTATTTTTATCATCATCATCTTTACGTCGATCCCGGTCAATTTTTGAAGGAAAAACTTCTTTTAGCGCGGTACGCATATTTTTAGATGAGATATAATCTCTGGACTCACGACCATTATCATCATCATCATCTAACGTTGATTCCGGTCATCTACAGGTCTTATTAAATAATGCTGTGTAATCAATTAGGAGTCTTTCAGTGTAGATTTATTTTTCATCATCATCATCATTAACGTCGATCCCGGTCAATTTTTGAAGGAAAAACTTCTTTTAGCGCGGTACGCAATTTTTTAGATGAGATAAATCTCTGGACTCGCTACACCCCGTTACGATACGCAGCTATAGTGTGTGCATATATGAATGTACCAACGCGTCTAGATAAATAAATTATTAATAAATTGAGTTTTCACTTCTGTCGGCACTCCCGGAGTGGTTAGGTTATTTTTAATAGTTAGAGTGATTCTCATAGAAGGTTTTAGATATAATTTGTTAAGTTTTTGTATATATTGACCGAATTATAACGATATTTGTTGGAGATGTCGGAAAAAATAAGCCGTCTGGGAGCTTTCAACAAAAACGCTGCCTAAACCCTTTGAGATATAACAAAATAATGTATGGTGCAATTGTGTATCTAATAAAGGTCTACAAAAAAGTCCGCGACGATATATGTCTATCTCTTAAGAATAACATACTATATCTATTTTAATACTTTAAAAAAACAGCAAATATTAAGCGGAAATTTGAAGGCTATTTACACAAATATGCTTGCATTTTTACTACGTTAGTTGGCTTCAGCATTTCATGAAGATTATTTGGTCCCTTTACACCTTGCAAATTAAATGAATATCTTACAAGTTATCGCAAATTCAAAATTAGGCGCAAAGAAATTAATTTAATTCGACCGGGCCGTTCGGGTAGGTAGTAACCTAAGTACTGGAGAGCGGAGAAGTAATCAATGAATTTGGAAAATGTTCATTCATTATTGTGAATGTGAAATTATTAAACAACGGTATTAAATGGGTGCCACGGGGTTCGAAGTATGTCACGGGCGAAGCCGGGCGGGACAGCTAGTAATATTATAAAGCTGAAGAGTTTGTTTGTTTGTTTTGGTTAACGCGCTATCTCACTCGCATATCTCAGGAACTACTGGTCGGAATTAAAAAAATCTTTTTAAAATAAAATAAATAAATAAATATACATCACGCCTTATCCCCGGAGGGGTGGCAGAGGCATATTATATGCCCACTTTTCACTGTGTGGATTTCTGTCCCACGTAATAGGTGGTGAGCCCATTGTCGTGTTGAAATAGACAGACGCAGGTTGTGGCTACCTGCTGTTGAAATTTTTCATGCCGCCCATAAGTCATTCAACCAGGCTTAACGACTGCCATTTTACTGGCAACCGGGACCAACGGCTTAACGTGCCTTCCGAAGCACGGAAACGCTCGCAAATGTAAATGCCACAAAGTGGTCACCTATCCGAGGACCAGCCATAGTGAAAGTTGCATAACTCAGTGATCGTTTACAGAACACTGAGATCGCGGGGCCACGAGCACTTCGCTCGCGGGGCCACGAGCGCTTCGCTAAAAAATCTTTTTATGTTAGATATCCCATTTATTGAGGAAGGCTATAGGCTATATATCTTCACGCTACTTCTCCGGAAAGCGGAGCAGTAGTCATAAATGTCGACAAATCGGGCAATTTTTTGTATGAATTATTGTAGAATTTATAGGCGACGGGATTAAATATGTGCGACGGGAGTTCTAAGTATGTCACGGGCGAAGCCGGGGGGGGTTCATCTAGTTAGAGATATTTTAAAATGAAAATAATACTTGGGTTATATTACATCACAGATAAAATAATAATTAACCTAAAATATTTCTATATAACAAAAAATCTATATGTAAAGTATAGAGATTGGCGCTCCGAATGCAGAGATTATTTTATTTGAGTGCAACAGCTACGAGTATCCTGGCTAAAGGATATTTTGATTTGAAGGTTAAGAATATGCTGCAGGAACGTAGTATTATTCTTTTTAAAGAAACTCTGTTACAACGCTGTTGTCACTTTTGTCATGGTAGTCCCCAAAACTGTTTTTTTTTTGTATTCACTGACTTTCATCCAGCAAACTAATCTACTTTTACGTCATAAAAACCTAGGTCAGCGTATATCGAGTATAACAAATATATAAAAGTAAAAATCAAGCAAGCGACATGACCGCGGAGGAAGTCTTCAAAGTGCGCTTGCAACAGTACTGAAATATCGGTACTGTTGCAAGCGCACTGACTAATATGAAAGTGTACATAATATATATCTCGATAATCAATTTATAGATATGTTAATAACCATGATAGTTTAAATTATTACATAAACAATCAAAGATAGCCGTTGAAGTCACATGATCAAATTTGCCAGTTACTTTTGGATCAATAAATCAAAATCAAGACAGCAACCAAAGAGCGTTTAGTATAGCGTACAGTCTATAAATATAATAAATATCCGTTCGCACAAAAAGATAATAAATGGATTTAGCTACAGAAAGGTTCAAAACGCGCGCGACTGACTAATTTGTCAAAAACCTTATCATCAGTGAGATTACAAAAAGTTTCGGGTAGGCGAATATTTTATGATGGCAATTCGTTTCAGTAGTTTACGTTTTTTAGGAAAGATATAGTGTTGTTTATACGTTGGCAAAGCAAGCACTAGAAAAAAACCTTAAAATTATTCCTTGCGTTTAAAAAAAAATGAAAATAAAGCAAAATAAATTGATTAAAATTGTGAAAATAATGTTGAGTTTCTATGATACAATAAGACAGGGACAGAAAGAGAAAGAGAGTTACGCACCCAGCTGCGCACTCACGTGCTCGTCTGCTCATTTATTTGCAATAGGCTTGTTACACACATGCATACACAAACAACATCAAGGAGTCAATGCGGCTGTACCCTCCAGTAACACTCATCGGAAGACAGGTTTTGGCCTGGGGATTACCTCGCTCAAATCCTAAAAACAAGGTAAGTTTAAAGAAGATTGCAGATGAATCCGTTTGTGCGTTTCCCTTATAAAAAATATATAGTATATTTAAGATTATCAAAAATACATAGTATTGTTTATATTGTTATGTATTATTGTTTGTAAAAAATCTTTTTAAATAGGTCCTTTTACAACCTAAATTGAAAATTTTCTCTGTGACGGCTAAATAGTTAGGCATGAATTTTGTATCAAAAAATATGTACTGACATATTTCACAATTTGTATTGTTCTTTTTTTCTAATTTCCTTTAATATTTTTAAATTATGTATAAAAACCCGAAACCTCACCAGCACCCCGCTTGAAGCACCCCTGCTAAGGCCTGTGACGCTTACTCGGGACGCGTTACTTCAGTGTCTCGAAGACTCTTGTGACGGGTGGACTATACGCGCGTTATTTTTTCCAAATAAAATCTAAAAGTCCACGCTTTGAATGTTTTATGAATGAAATCTTGTTGTAAATAGTACAAATATAATAATTTCGTAAAACAACATTAGTAATTCAGTTTGTAAATATATTTAAAGTAGTTTAATTTCGTTTTGTTTTTTTTAACCGATCATAGAGTAAGCCTGACTATGCCTAAATATAAGAATAAAAGTAAGGTGAAGCGTGGCCGAGCTCTCCAAAACTATTGGTAAGTACCTACCCTATTGAGTACATTATTTCTATTGTGTTTATTTTTTGTTTTTTTAACCGATCATAGAGTAAGCCTGACTATGCCTAAATATAAGAATAAAAGTAAGGTGAAGCGTGGCCGAGCTCTCCAAAACTATTGGTAAGTACCTACCCTATTGAGTACATTATTTCTATTGTGTTTATTTTTTATCGTTTAGCTTAAAACGATAAAAAATAAACACAGAGAGAGAGAGAGTCAGAAAAATCTTGAGAATTTCCAATGACGGAGGATGGAGACCTTGGTGACTGATGATGTCACCTACCTGATTATGGACTACGAAGGTAGGTATACGAACCCAGTGCCGACGCTACGCAGAACCAGCGTGTTTGGACTCATTCGAAAGGTCTCATGGAGACCTTGGTGACTAATGATGTCACCTAACTGATGGTGGATTACGAACGTGGGTGTATGATCTCAGTGACGGCACTACGTAGAACCATCGTGATTGTACTCATTTGAAAGGTATCATGGAGACCTTGGTGACTGATGATGTCACCTACCTGATGGTGGACTACGAAGGTGGGTATACGAACCCAGTGACGACGCTACGTAGAATCAGCGTGTTTGGACTCATTCGAAAGGTCTCATGGTGACCTTGGTGACTAATGATGTCACCTACCTGATGGTGGACTACAAAGGTGGGTATACGATCTCAGTGATGGCACTATTTAACCATCGTGATAGGACTCATTTGAAAGGTCTCATGGAGACCTTGGTGACTGATGATGTCACCTACCTGATGGTGGACTACGAAGGTGGGTATAGGATCTCAGTGACGGCGCTACGTAGAAACAGCGTCTTTGGATCCATTTGAAAGAGGTCATGGAAACTAAGGTCACCGGAAAAAGAATCTTGTTTAAAAAAAACCTAGTTAAAATACCTTTTAGTTTTTTAGCGGTGTAAATATGGCTATTATCACCAAACTGTAATAGCAAAAAACATTACCTTAGCTCATTTATTATTTTTCAGGCAATTAAGAAACGAGCAAAACTCCAAATCACAAAATCAGGAACTTCATCCATTAACAGATACACACGATCTGTCTAGTATGGCAGTTGATGAGGGGGCAGAGCAAATTATGCCGGTAACTTATTGTGTTTGCTTACACTGCGGTATATGTTCGATAGTTTCCCTAGCTAATTTAATTTGACACTGTATTGTTAAAATATTTGTTTTAAGTTGAAGAAGATGAAGAAGATTTACCAAATTTGATTATTGAAGAACAAGAATCACAAGCAGAAACAAAAAATATATCTGGAAGACGAATTATAGATATAGCTTACTTCTTTTCCAAAATACAAGAAATAGGCTGCCATGGTGCTTTTAACTGTGGTATACAAAGTTTGAAACTTATAGGAGAGAAACGTAGACGAAAATATGTGCGTACTACAAGAAGAAAACCTACATGCCCCACCTTCACCAACACTTATCCCAATAAATGACCAACCGACCTGTTCACGATATTTAAATTTCAGTGACTTTTAACGGGAAGAGTTTGAGATTTTGTCATTATTATACAATTAATTAATAATTATAATTGTAATAATTGCTTGACAGTGATAAAGAAAATTAAGGTGATTATTTATTTGCGAGATTAGGGTAAACCAGGAACGTCTAGAGCAAGTGAATGAAATTGTGTATTTAGGAAGTATGTTTAGCGCGGATGGAAGATGTGATTCGGATGTGGAACGGCGAGTAGCTGCCGGAAACAGAGTTAACGGTGCTTTGTCCCAGTTAGTAAAGCGACAAAGCATCGTAAAAGAAGCACGACTGGCGATTCATAACGCAGTGCTAGTGCCAACTTTGCTTTACGGTAGTGAAACCTGGGTATGTCAGCAGATGCATGAAAGTAAATTGAATGCTGTGGAGATGCGATCACTTCGAAAGTTGTGCGGCGTTACCTTGGCTGGCCGAATACGTAACGAAGTGATACGCAATTTGGCAGGTTTGAATGAAAGTGTCAGCGTTAAGCTGGAAAAGGGCGTGCTCCGTTGGTTTGGACACGTCCAACGAATGAGTGAGGAACGATTGACGAAGAATATATATTGTTCAAAAGTAGAGGGTAGAAGGAGTCAGGGTAGGCCGAGACTTACATATGAAGACCACGTGAGCAGATTGCTCAAAAACGGAAAGGTCAAAAGTACTCGGATACCCAGACGTGCGTGTATGAAGCGATTGATGAATCTCGAAGAAGCGAAAGAAGTATGCATGGATCGCGAAGCCTGGCGATCTGTCCTCTCTGACTACCCCGTCAGGGATACAGCGTGAAGATAGTTAGTTAGTTAGTTTTTATTTATAGCTTATTGTTTATTTTGATAATAACCCTAACTATTTCTGTTACTTAGATCCAATAAGCACTTACCTGGTCATCATCAGACCTTCAGAATGTACCATGTATTATCACCAGTGCTCAATTAGATAAATGTTGAAAGCTAGGTCATCCTTACTATTTCTGTTACTGAGAACCAATAAGCACTTACCTGGTCATCATCAGACCTTCAGAATGTACCATGTATTATCACCAGTGCTCAATTAGATAAATGTTGAAAGCTAGGTCATCCTAATTATTTCCGTTAATGAGAACCAATATCCACTTACCTGGTCATCATCAGACCTTCATTATGTATCATTTATTAGAATGAAAGCTATGTCAGCAGGCATACTGCATCGTGTAGTTAAAAATAAATTATGATGTAGACAAATAAATATAAAATATAAACTATGATAGACTAGAAAAAGACAAGACTACAAAAACCAGACGAACAAAATTTATTAGACCTCTCAGAGAGCAAATGAAATAGGCAAAAACGATGACAACTCTGCGACACATCTGTGTTCTTGTATAATCTTCAGTTCGTTTTTTTTTGTAGTACGGTCGTTGGTCGGTAGGTGGCGCCAAAAAACAAATACTAGTACAGGGATCAAATCTTCAAGGTCAACGGGCAAAGTAATGGCCTTAATAATGATTGTTTGCCCTGATAAAATTACTTAAATAAATTGTTAATGTTAATACGAATGATACATACATACATATTATCACGCCTGTTTCCCATTGGGGTAGGCAGAAACTATGGATTTCCACTTACTACGATCCTAGCATGCATTTCGAAGAAAAAAAAACTATTCACAATCGCTACGCGCGCTATGTTACTGATAACGGAAACGCTCGCAAATATAAATAGCACAAAGTGGTCACCCATCCGGGACCAACCATAGCAAAGTTGCTTAACGAAGCGATCTTTTGCAGAACACTGAGTCAGCGGAGCCACGAGCGCTTGAATATAATACTGAAATATCAATCATCTTTGACATTTTAATTATTTTTAATTAACTAAAAACAATATTAAAGAGTTGATTAATTAATATATTCCGTTCGACTGCAGAGAAAAAACTTACGATGATTTCAATTGAGGTGAATTGTTTCGAATGAGATAATAAATATGCATCTAAGTACCTCGTGTTTTTGTAAAGATAATTCACGCTATTGTTATATATAGTTCGATACCCAGTTATAATTATATATACATATATATATATATATATATATAGTTACATATTATATAACTGAGTATCGAACTCCTCTATCTACCTCGTATAATAAGAATATGACGAGTAGATTACAAGGAAGACTCTAAGGGCCGTATTTCATAACGTTTATCAACACTCAAGAAACACTTGAGAGTAGATTTTATAAGGCAAAATCTAGTTTCAAGCGTTGATCGAGTATTGAGAAACGTTCCGGAATACGGACCTTAGACTCATTATAAAATTAGGATCTTATTTGCTATTTTAAAATATTGTTTCCCTCAGCGAGTACCATACTCTACGACAAACCAAGGTTTTTTTACGGAGGTTATTGACTATTCTACTCTTCACTAACTGACGGAAAAAACAGAGTGGGTAGGCCTGTAATGTATATGAGTCAAATCTTTTCAGCAACCACTAAGGGTAGCCAACTATCAGTATTATCTCTTATTGGTCACGCTTTTATCCTCGAAGGGGTGGCAGAGGCATACAATAAGTCCACATTTTACAGTATGCATCTATGTATATCTAACTATCTAACAGTACAAAAAAAATGTGTTTACTGAGTACACAGGTAAGAAGTGAAACTTCTTTACGACATTTTTTACAGTTTTAAAATTTCTCTCATACGTCGATAAAGAAGTTTGACTTCAAAACAACATGACTCGTATTCGATAACCGTTACGATATTTTACAGCTATAAAATTTTCTTTCAACGTCGACAGTCAAGTTTCACTTCAATAAAATGTAACAACTAAAATTCTGACTTTCTTGTACACGATTTACGTCAAATATTTTAAATTCTTGCTAGCATGATACCTCCTTACCACATATACCAGCTAAACTATGTAATATCGAAAGACTGGAACGACAGGTAACCTCATTCCTGCACGAAAGGAATGCCGCCGGTGCATTCCTTTCCTGAAAACATTTTCTGGGTAAAATATATGATGGATTCCAATAGAAATAACGACCTATAATAAAACCTGTGAAATAGGCAAATTATTATTAAATTAGATATAATGGTATAAGTAGCTATTTAAAAGTAGTTGAGCGTTAAGTTTAAGTAAAATGTAGTAAAGTTTTACGGTAACATTTATTGAAATGATTTAATCTGTTGATTGATGGCACTTGGTGGAACTTGCTACACATTTTGAATAAACACTTGTTCTTTTCCACAAAATTTTATTTTTTAGCCTGACCGGTTTTGCCTTACGGCATTTTCAAAGGTTGACTATATTTATAGTCAACCTTTAGTGTGAAGATCGGTCGAGCCAGTTCAGAGATTAGCCGAAACAAATAGACAGACCGATTTTTTTTTTATATTTTATTTCATATTACCCATAAGGGTTAAATTTCAGAAAATCCTCAAAAACGTCTATCTTGATTTTTAAACGAAAGGCCACATACAAAATGTTTTGTATATTATTATAAAAACAACTGATTTCAAGCCTTCGGGCTCTATTTTATCCCCTAAGAGGTTGAATTTCAAAAATCTGGCCTTATCCCTTGTTTTCGTCTATAACATACATAGAATAAGTGAGTCAGACCTTTTCATTTAATATATTACTAGCTGATGCCCGATGCTTCGCCCGCGATGTGAAGTTTTCATATTCGATTTCATACGTTACCCTAAACTTTTTGAAAATCCAACATCATCCGAGCGTCTGTCCCAGTTGCGTCTCACGGCGACCTACTTCCAACTTTCTCTCCTCCACTTCGCACGGTCGTCGGCATCACCTGTAGTGGGACCATTGGCAGGCATGTTATCCCTTACGACGTCAAGCCAGCACTTCTTGCGTCTTCCCCTTTTACTGGGACCCGGCAGGGCTGACTTGACCAGACATTTGTTGCCTACGCAGTCTGGTAGTCCGGCCTTTATAATCATTACATTGTAATCCAAACAAACATATATACAACATTTTAGCTTCATTAAGTAAAGCTATCTTCATCAAAATTGATTTGCAAGATTTCACCCTAACAAACATACATGCAGGGCACGTTAATAGAAAGCTCGTAATAAGAGAGTCTATTATATATCATTCCAAACAAAAAGCCTATTTGCTTAAGTAAGAAAATAAATAAAGTAATAAAAACATAAAGGTTTCAACATATATGCTACCTTGTCTATCGCAAAATATGGCGGTTAAGTGAATTTATATTGTCAATAATGGTACCCGACTTACGGGAATAAGCTTTTAACGTAGAAAGAGTGAAACGTCATTGCTATGTCGTTTTGATTTTATGATGGTTTAAGAATTCTGCTTTAACATAGCAATATTATAAGCAATTCCTAAACAAATATAATAAGCAATTCCTTGCTAATTATATTTGTTCTTGTAGATTTATAAAATCTCATTGTTAGGTACTAAAAATGATCTGCCCTTTTATTGTCTTCACTGCAATTTATGCCCTGCGAATGGAGATTGACTAAAATGTATTATTGTTAATTTAATTTTTTATTTTAAAAATATAGAGGTTTCTTCGAAAATTATAGAGTATTTTTTGCTACATTGATCATATTTTTTTTTAATAGTTCATAAATAAAATTCAAAATAGTTCATTCACAATGACGTCATCAGTGGCATGAAACCGTTGGTTTTTTACCTATAAAGAACTCAAACAATTGTGTGACACTACTTTTTTGTTCTTTATTTCCGTAACTCTTTACTATCTTAATATGAAAAATGGCATCATTTGATGGTTAAATGAAGACTTTTCACATTTTTTTACTCGGGACTTCACGCGATACAATTTCGTACTTTCATTTACCGACGTTTTTTCACATTCTGATAGAAATACTAAAAATTCTTCATTATTTATTATATATATATATATATATACACACATCAACACGGTCTAGGGATATTTCATACTCAATTAAATAACTCGAAAAGTACTGGCCGCATTGGGATCTTTTATACACCGATTTGTTTGTAATTTATCTCAGACTAATTCCAAATTCAAATTTTTGAAAATTCTTTTGTTTAGGTGGCATAAAAATGTCTCGATGTGTAGAAGAGGGAATTTTCATTTGTGCGAAATTTAGAAAACAATACGAATTACGTTTAGTTACAGTTTTTTTTTCATTTTTAAACGAAAGATAAAGTTAAAATTGAGGTATTGTAGCCATGCAACGCCAACATTTGACGAGGGCGGATATGTTACGAGCTGTGGGAATGCTGGAAGCTGGGTCTGTTCAGCGTAATGTTGCTGAGGCCATAGGGACCCACCAAAATGTAATTTCAAGATTGTGGACACGCTATCGTGCCACAGGTGAAGTAGCGGAGAGGCACCGGGGGCCAAGTCGCATCACTACCCCCATACAAAACCGATTTTTGCAAATTACTGCGCGAGCTCAACCAAATGCAACGGCGACTCAATTGGTCCAAAGGCTGCGAGTTGAACACCAAGTGCTTGTGAGTGACCAAACTGTAAGAAGGCGACTGCATGAAAGCAATCTACGCTCTCGTAGACCACTCCGGGTCCCACCTTTACGGAGAGGCAATCGTGGACGACGATTAGAATGGGTTCGGAACCACGTGGACTGGGGCCGTGAGCAATGGTCCAATGTGCTGTTCACGGATGAATCCAGGTTCGGCTTCCATCCAGATTCACGAAGGACGCGTGTTTGGCGAGTTCCTGGACGATGGAGCCGTCTTCAGAACCCTCAGGAAGTTCACCCATACCAAGGAGGAACAATTATGGTTTGGGCAGGAATTCGTCTTGGAGGACGGACGGATCTCGTTTGGGTGCGGGGCAATATGACGGCAGAACGATACGTCCAACAGGTGCTGGGGCCCGTAATCTTGCCCCACAGAACACAAATGGGGCAAGATTTCCTGCTCATGCACGACAATGCCCGGGCACACACGGCGAGAACGGTAGCAGCTTGGTTACATACACACAATGTTAGGGCCTTAGACTGGCCTGCTCAATCGCCAGATCTAAATCCCATTGAGCATGCGTGGGATATGCTGCAAAGAAGAGCTCTGAAGGAAGTTCCTGAAAATCTGGCTACAGAAGATCAACTTTTTGCGCACCTCAGAAGGACATGGGACAATATTCCGCAGCAAGACATTGACAACCTTGTTCTGAGCATGCCGAATCGTTGCCGATGTGTTATGAACATCATGGGCGCTTTCTCAGACTACTAACTTCAAGTTTATAAACACAAATTAAATGATTTTTCTATTTTTTTCAGTTTTTACTCATAAATTAAAAGTTAATTCATGTACGGTTTCCGTCTATGCTTCATTTTTTTCCATAAAATCCTGAAATTTTAATCGAAGTACCTTAACCATTATTAAAAAATGGTAGAATATTAAATAACGTTTCTTCTAAAAATATACATGTCATATAAATAATTAACACATTGATAGTAATTCGCTTTTTTAAAAATATCCCTAGACCGTGTTGATGTGTGTATTTAATAAATCATAAGTAGTAATCAGTAACCAGATCAGATCAACAATTATTCACAGTAATGATGATTGGATTATAACATAATGCCCATTGGAGGGAGAAGAATAGAAAATTGGACACCGGTCTCCGGGCTTCAGTTGTTGTGACGTTCAGGGTAGTAGCAGCATTCAAATTCTCTTCTTTCCTTTGTATAATATTTAACTAGTTCAATAAATGCTTGGGTTTTTACAAGTACAACTTTCCTTTATCTGTGCACATAAATATTATTTAACTAGTTCAATACTTATGTTTTTACAAGTACAACTTTCCTTCCAATTACTGCTTCCTTCAAAGTGCGCCAATTACTCTAAGTATCACCCCCAGCCTAACTCTCAACGTCACAATGAAACCGGATGATGACGATGACATAATAATATCAAGTTGATTTTTGTTGCGATCGATGTTTGAAGCGCTCGTAGCCACGCGGACTCAGTGTTCTGTAGACGATCACTGCGTTACGCAATTTTCACTTTGGCTGGTCCTCGGATGGGTGACCACTTTGGGGCATTTACATTTGCGAGCGTTTCTTTGCTTCGGAAGGCACGTTAAGCCGTTGGTCCCGGTTGCCCGTAACATGGTTGTCGTCAAGCCTAGTTGAAGGCCTTATGGGCGGCTTGAAAAACGTTAACAGCAGGTCGCCACAACCTATTCCTATCCATTTCAACACGGCAATGGGCTCACCACCTGTTACATGGGACAAAAATGAATACGGTGAAATGTGGGTAGTGTGTGTGTGGTAGTATGCCTCTGCCTACCCCTTCGGGGGTATAGGCGTGACAATATGTATGTAATATGTATGATTTTTATTGAAATAGATCTTTAATTTATGTTGGTAACGATTCTAATGCCTAAAACCATAGCAGTAATTTGTAAAGACAGATCAAAATACTTACCAAATGATAAAACAAAGCATTGATCCCAGTTGTATCTCCTAAAGTCTTAAATTTTGATACTGAAATATACTTACCCTCTTCTATTTACGCCTTTTGTCAAAACGAATAGAGCAATCGATGGGCCATGACTTGTGGCAACCACCGGGCTACGTGGGGAACATAATATATATTTCTATATAATAATCTATCTATATAAGAATATCTGGCTATACCGTCCCCGCTGGGCCCCGGTAGAAAGGGAAGACCCAAGATGTGTTAGCTTAAGGGATGATATGCGTGCCAATGATTCTGGCATCACCCGGTAAGTTGACTTGATTAAATAGACAACTGCACTGAATAACCAATTCAGTTCACAAATTATTTTATCCTTAGAAGGTTTGTCGGCAGCGCGAGTGCTGCACCTCTGGTGTTGCAAACGTCCATAGGCTACGGTGACCACTTTCCATCAGGTGGGCCGTACGCTTGTCTGCCACCTCAGTAGTATTAAAAAAAAGAAACAGAAAAAGGTGTCTTGTCCTATATTATAATAATGAGGACTATAATATAGGACAAGCAAGACACATTCCGGGTGATATGACAGAGTTGATCATTTTTATAGATCTAAGGGTAAATCAGTATAAAAATGATTAACAGTTTGACATTGCGTTGAATATGCAACTACGTTGACTAAGCAATGTTAAGCTGAGAGAGTTGATCATTTTCAGAGTAATGTATTGAGAATGCGGGTGGGATTAGTTCCATTATAAAAACAATTGAATAATAAAAAACATGTTATTTATTAGGTACATATATCTCTTGTACTTAAAGTACTTTAAATATTTACATAACAAAGAGATTGACAAGAATCTGTTACTCTTAAATAGGTAGCTTCAAATTCCCTATATATCTCTACATTGGAAATTAATGAAAACCCTGTCTCATATAATTAAGCAATTTTAAAATTCTATTTACAGCCTGTTTTCAACAATATAAAAAGAAATGTTTGAAAGATGTTTACATTATTGGTACGTGTACCCTTTAATTTTCAATAGTAAAATGCACAGCGATTCATATTAAGTATTTCGATATTTAATCGAACGACAACTTGACAGATAACAATCAAAGACTTTATACATATAAGTTATAAGTATAAGGTCTTTGATAATAATATACAGAATCGGTCAAAAAATTATATACCAGATTGATACGTAAGTCACTTAACAGTTTGTCACATACTTCGTTTTTGCAATGACAGATCTATTTTCATAGAGTTTTGACTATGTAGAAGGCAAAGTATTTATATAATAATACTAGCTGACCCGGCAATCATAGTAATGTGAATGTCGAAGAAATGGTCTTTGAAACAATGCTAAAATTACGATTATAAACTGAGGGGTGACGGTAGGAGGGCGAAAAAATACTTTATTTCTCACATCTACCTAGCATACAAAAATATACTTTAAGGATTAATACGAACACCATGAAACGTGATATTTTTTACATTTTTTGAAAGACCATGTATGTTTATACTGTTGATTGATGGCACTTGGTAGAACTTGCTACACATCTTGAAGATGCCTTGTATGTGTTTTGTCCTTATATTTACACGATTTTCTTGGACTTTGACTAGGACGTTATCAAAGATATTGTATTTTATAAGACCCAGCCATATATAATTTTTTACACGTAGAAAGAGCCAAATTGAAAAGTCATTTTACACCTAGATAGCTTTACATGACAATATTATATAGAACTTATAAAAATATTTACAAAATATTGTATTATTGACAATCTTCGTTTAACTAGTATTTAGCTAACTCTGAAGGGTGTGTGTAAAATTATTCTACTATTTATTAATTTTTATTCTACAAAGATAAAGGTTATAATTATTTAAATTTTCATTGGTCAATTGAAAGCTGAAGAGGATGTTTGTTTCACGCATTAACCTCTAGAACTATTACTTCGAATTGACAAATTCTTTTTGTGTTGGATAGCCCATTTATTAAGAAAGCTATAGGCTATGTATCATCACACCACTACCCAGGAGAGCGGATCAATCACCAAACATGTCAACAAATCGAGCAAAATTTCATACATTATTGTAAAATTTATAAGCGACGGGATTTAATGGGCGCCACAGGGTTTGATGTATGTCTTAGTTAAAGCCGCGGGGCTCAGCTCTTTAATAATAATCTTAATTGGTTATTTGATACATCAGTTCACAATTTCCTTATACAAACTAAATTGCTTTTATTAAAATACTTTCTGTTCTTTTATCAAAATAAATACGCCACTGCTTTACTGCGATCAAATTGCCGAAACGAATGGCAAAAATAATTTACTAGTATTTAAAACATGTTCTCGACTAGGAACTTCTCTAACGCGTGGTATAGATGTGGTCTTACTTCAACTAAGCCGTGGTCTTCGTCTGTGTAGCTCTGAAAAAAATAAAATACAGGTTTGAGGTTTGTTGACAGATGCCTGATAAAATAAAATATATAACTAAATATATAAAAGTCTGTGGATCATAAATCATTTCCCTATGTCTATCATGCTTCGATTTATGAGACTTTTAAAGGCACTTAGTGAAAGACGTCATAATATTCTATTACTATCTCTATTCATATTAGATACATACGACTCAGTTCATAACGCACGTACTTTACCTGCACTAGTGCTCGCATCCATCAAAGCAGTTATCGAATCCAGTGACCAAGACCTTCCACTTTAAAGCTAAGATAAATTGTCCTTCTGTACCGCGCTGTCAAGTCAGATTAGAACGGGGTTTGTTTTGACTGCATTTCCTTTTTCCCGATGACGTCGTTCTTTACTCAGCAGGTGCACCACTGGTAGATGAGACTGATTTAAGCCACAAAGATCTCAAGATAAATCGTTCAAATACAAAATATATTCTATAAAAAATGCTAGTGCAACATTCTAACAAAATTTCATGTCATTTATCACTGATTGCCGATATATAACTTACACGTTTCCTTTATGCCTCAAACTCTACCCTCACACCGTTCATCAAAGCCTCCTTACGTTCGTCCAATGGTCCCACGGGTGCGATCGGTTGAGCCAACTAACGTTGGAACAGTCCATTATTTAAATAAACGACCGGGTATTTCTACAAATGTTTTCAACGTGAACTGCCTAAGTTTTCAGAATTGCCTCCCAGGAGTTGAACACATATATTTTATCAAACATTTTATTAATGACTAGCAAACTTTCTTGTGTAATTTAGGTCTCTCACTGAAACCCTGTAACTGAAAAAACCACTTTATTTTGACCTCTTCAACGTATAGAACGTCTAGTAATTGGAGATCAAGCTCTATCTTTGTTTCCACTGAATTAATTTTGATGAAACATGCAGGCGAATTATAACTGAGAAAATGCTATGAAAAGTAATAGCACATTAAAATATACTAATTACAACAAATAACCAGACACGAATAAAACAAATAATTGTTTCCTATAAAGAATGAATATTATACGTATCATATTACTATATGGTTCGTTTAATATATGTGTTATTTTCTAGTATGGTTTGGTTCTGATGGTAACTTAGACTTAGGCGGCAACTAAGATGCAGCTACAAAATGCTACAAATATTATGCGTACCTACCATTTCGTATCTACTGGCGGTAATTTAGATGCAGCTACAATTATTATTGACTGAGGAGGTGCGCGAAGCGAGCAGACGAAAGTCTCGTTTTAAGTCCACTGGTACGGGAAAAATGCTATCGATGTCCGACCGTTCGTCCGTTCGTCCGTCCATTCAGTCTACAGGTCGCATTTTTCCTCGGATTTGCATGTAATCTAGCATGGATAATCCTTGATATAACCAAAAACTTTTTCTATCGGGGGAAATGGAGGCAGGGGAGGGGAAATTGTCCCGTAGTAGTTGGCAAGAGCGCTCAAAACTAACACGTTAACCAAAAAAATGTTTGACCTTTTTCCTCAATTTACTCCGAAGTCTACGGTTCAAAGAACCACTAGTCTATTTTTCCACCATTTCGTAGGATTTAGTTTTATAACATTTAGTGGGTCTACAATTATAGAATGCTACGGATATTACACGTACCATTTGTGTGAAGTAGACGTCATTCCGCTGCAGCAGTCGCGATAGTAACATCGCATGTTGGTAGTGCACATTATCGTCGGCAGTGCCGTGGATTAAGAAGTAACTCTTGTATCGGAGGGCTTCCGCCTGGCAAACAAATATCAATCTATCAAACAAATATCTTAAAAAAAAAGCTACATAATTTCAAAAAAAGCCTTAAAATATAATAATAGACATAGACATATTGTCACGCCTTTATCCCCGATGGGGTAGGCAGAGGCATATTACACGCCCACATTTCACCGTATGCACTTAAGTCCCACGTAACAGGTGGTGAACCCATTGCCGTGTTGAAATGGACAGGTGCAGGTTGTGCCGACCTGCTGTTGAAATTTCTCAAGCCGCCCTTAAGGCCTTCAACCAGGCTTAACGACTGCCATGTTAATGGTAACCGGGACCAACAGCTTAACGAAGCTTCCGAGGAAACGCTCGCAAATATAAATGCCACAAAGTGGTGACCCATCCGAGGACCAGCCATAGTGAAAGTTGCGTAACTCAGTGATCGTTTACAGAACACTGAGTCTGCGGGGCCACGAGCGCTTATAGCACGAGTAAATATAATAAAATATTGAATAAAATATGACAATCAATTTTACTGAACTCTCTGCCGGCGCACGTGTATCCCTCCTCTTACAATCCTGGGTCCTTTAAGAGAAGCGTGAAAAGGCATTTTTCTGGACCGTCAAAATGAGGGTCGTTATCATAGCCGCATGGCTACGATAACGACCGTAGTTGAGATAGCGGCCCTTAATCACGTGTGTGGCGACGCCATTTTGACTTGCGAAATATATCAAAAAATAAAATTCAACTGAGCTAAACTTACAACGTTGTTGTTGAGTAGAGATGATGCTGCATATCCTTCAACATTTGCCGTTGGAACGTCCATATATCGCTCTGTGTAGATGGTATCTGTGAAAATACAAAAATGCTTAAAATCCTGTTAATAAACTATTATGACTACATTTCGATATATTTATCATTAACTTCTTCAATGTTTTTTATCAGTATTAAACAAAATACTCTCTGAATACATTTCTTATCAGAAGAGTGTGGTGGTTATTTTTTGTAACTGAGAAACTAGCAATGATTTTTCTAATAAAATTATTCATATACACGTACTGACTAGTCTTAGCTCTGGATTTTAATTTTACCAGTATATTCAGGTCACACGACAATGGGTTCACCACTTAGTACGTGGTACAGGAATACACATGGTAAAAAATGGGCACATAATATGCCTCTGCTACCCCTTCGGGGATAAGGCGTGATAGATAAATGATAAAAAATAAATAATGACAGAACATGCTAATATTGCAAAATATTATATCATAATGCAGTAAAGTACTTACTTTAATAAACTGCGCAGTTTATGTTTTCGTGCTTCAGAAGGCACGTTAATCAGTTGGTCCACGCTTCAGTAATAGAAAGTCGATAAGCCAAGTTGAGGGCCTTATGGATAGTTAAAATAATTCAACAGCAGCATCCACAACCTGCCTCTGACCATATCAGCACGGCAATAGGTGGTAAGCCTAAATGGACAGAGGCATGCCTCAGCCTACCACATTTTGAAAAAAATCGTGATATTATAGTTACATACATACATATTGTCAAGCCTTTATCCCCGAAGGGGTAGGCAGAGGCATTCCATACGCTCACGTTTCACCGTATGCATTTTTGTCCCACGTAACAGGTGGTGAGCCAATTGCCGTGTTGAAATGGACAGGTGCAGGCTGTGGCGATCTGTTGTTAAAATTTCTCAAGGCCTTCAATCAGGCTTAACGACTGCCATTTTACTGGCAACCGGGACTAATGGTGTACGTGCCTTCCGAAGCACGGAATTAAAATAATATTATAATTATATATCATAAATCGTTTACCGTAGAACCTCCAGTCCACCACAGGTGCTACAGCAGCAGCACAACGGAACACATCGCCACCTTCCGCGAGAGCCTTAGTGGCAGCGTAACCACCGTAAGACCAGCCCCAGATGCAGGTACGATCCTTATCTATAAACGGGTGATTTTGCAGCTGCCTGAAATAATTACAATTTTGTTCAAATGACTTTACATTCCAGTCTATCGATTTGATAGATTTCGCCATGGCTTTCCATAAATCCGGCGGCGTCGTTTTGGCAAACTAAATACAAAAATGTCGTAGAGGACTGAGTTTCACTATGGAAATAGTATCACTATCGAGGATGTCGAAGACAGGCAAGCAAGTAGAAGCTTCAAATAGATGGGTTGGACATCAGGTCGTAGAGATTATCTAAATTTCAGCAAGCAGCTTCTACGTAAAGAAGTTTTGCTTACATAGCGTTTTATATAGCGCGAACTCTGGCTACCAAACAGCTTGTGATAGACAGATTTTCACATATTACATGGGATCGAATTTAACTGGCGAAATGTGCGCGTAAGTCATGCATCTGCCTATCCGTTTTGGAATAAAGCGTGAATATATGAAACATTTGAAGTAAAACTTGGACGGAAAAAATAAGCCGTCTGGGAGCTTTCATCGAAAACGCTGCCTAAACCCTTTGAGATATAAAAACATTCCTATCTTCATTGCGCGAGATTTGCACAAATTACCGCCGGTACATTCCACACAGTACAACCACGTCGATGTGACCCGTTTATTATGAAATGTGAAATGCAAAGTAGTTATGATGATTATGCTACAGTGAAACAATTGTAGGAACATAACCTAGAAATTGAGATACTTAAGAATGTGTTTATTGTCAATAACTTCCCGCGGGATGTTACTATGAGGCATAGAGGAATCCAAGACTGTCGCATTTCGAGTGTGAGAGTGGCCCTACTGGATTAGCTCCAGAACCTTACATATTGGTATTGGAAGGTAGGGTGGTAAAAAAAAATCTCGCAATGTTCCTAACGGTCGATAGTCCGATGGCTCTGTTGGTTACGAGATGCCCGATGACGTCATTGTCTTATCGCCAAAGCCACTGCCAGTGCCGCATACTGCTGCACCTGTAAGTCCTCCAATCACATATATTGGAGGACCTACAGGTGTCACCGAGTCGTGCAAGAAGAGCTACTCTGATGTTTTACAGGAAGGTGAGTGGGTAACGCAACCTCACAAGAGTGATTTCAGAAAAAGGCTTCAAAATCGGTTTGTCGGAAAAACAGGACAAGCTACAGTCGATGCCAACTCCAAATTCCAGTTCAGTCGCGACTAGGCGCGCTGTAATTTTACTGCGCGTGACGTCGACGCTATAGTAAGTTCAAACACCTTTCAACATTAAGAGCGAAATCCGGATGAGGTTTATGTCTAGCAGTGGATTGCAATTAATAAGTCTTACTTTGTAATATAGATCTGATCCTCAATCTCCAAAGTTCCAAGCTTTCTGTGAACTGCAAACATGTTTTCGACTCCACGAAGTCCAGAGCCACGTCCATCGATGTGTGCCACCGCGATCCTCCTGTTTGAGACCAAGTAACTACCCCAGTCTAAGTTCCATTGTTTAGTCACTAGAGCTGTGTCTGGTCCTGCGTACCTAGAAATAATAAAAATAAATCTTTTAACACACACAATTTCAATGTTATATGTTATATTGAAAGTCATGTGTTAAACAAAGAGATCCCATAAGTATTATGAAGTTTTTAGTTAGTTCCATTAATTATCTTCTATGCATAAAACTAGTGACAAAAGGATTCAAAAATCCCGACGCAACGGAACTTTCCATTGGAACCAACAGTCCTGAACCAAACAAAGTAATGATACTCAAATCGTTTAGAACTCGAGAACATGCCATTTTATTTTGTGATCCTTGCTTGTTTCATATGTCTCTACCCTGAATAGCAAAATACACTGGAAAACGTTACAAAAAAAATAAACATGAAAACAATTTTATATTTCATATATTTTTATAGGATCTCAAGAGAATACTGCCATTAAAATAAAGCGTTTTTAAAAACATAAAAGTTTCTTAATTTTATGTTAACACCCACGTATTTTTATGAAGTCATGTTAGTAATCTCTTCGGTATATACAATAATAAGTAAAGCAGCCTCTTTTCTTTTCAATTTTTTTTTAATACAGTTCAGGAAAACTTACACGAAAACCAGTAAAGGCAGCTCCGCTGACGTTTCATTTCGATAGTCAGGTGGCAATTGTAAGAGGACTTGGGCATGTCCCACACCAGGAATTTCAATATTATCATATACTATTTCAGGAAGAACGATATCCGCCAAACTCTCGATCAATGCACTGCTGTCATCCCAGACGCTAATTTGAGTGCCATTCTGGAAATTGAAATGAATTTACATGAATTTATTGCTATAAAATATGTCTCTTTGTTTCAATTAGACTGTGTTCTGTCACAATTGAAAACAAATAGGAAAAAAAGTTAATATTTTTTATTTAAACTAACAAGAACATCAACCAATTCAACCAGCCTTTGACAGTTCACTGCTTTACACAGGACTCTCTCAACGAACACCACAATTACACGGTTCAGCTCTTTCCACATCTAGTTCCTCCCGTCACCCGTTCTAGATCCTCGGTCCATCTATCAGAGAGAGTCGAGTCACGATTTTTAGAAGGAAGATAGCCATACCCCAAATAATTAAGAATCATAACCTACGTAAGAAGGTTATTAATGCAAACTCGGTTATTGCTCAAAAGCCCGTCTTTTTACTTAGCTACGACAAAATCAACGTGGCTATTTTACATAGTCCGTTGAAGACGATGGCCGTCAGGGAGATTAGAGGGTACCACACAATCTCCGTCGAGGCGGCATGTCTCCTAGCCGGGACCCCTCTATGGGACCTGGAAGCGAGGGCCCTTGCGTCGATGTACCAATGGCGCAAGGAGGCACTGGAGCGGGGCTACAGACCTGTGCCCCGAGAAATCAAGGCTCAGCGAACCCTGCTCTGCCAGGAGCTCATGGAGACATGAAAGGTGCGACTTGAGCAACCTAAGTGGGGACTTACTACAATTGAGGCGGTGAAGCCGGTCATGGAGGAGTGGCTGGAGAGGCAACACGGCATCCTCACCTACCGGATGTCACAGATACTTACCGGGCACGGGTGCTTCGGTAAGTTTCTGTGGCGTATACGCTGGGAGGTGACACCAGAGTGCCAGCACTGTACGGACTGCAGCGAGGATACGGCGCTGCATACACAGGCGGAGTGTTCAGCGTGGGAGCTGCAGCGCCTGGACTTCGTTGCGGATCTGGGCGTGGACATTCTCACGCTTTAGACCATGGTGAGAGTCATGATCTCCAGCCGGGAGCAAGTGGAACGCCACTGCGTCTTTTTGCGAGCAAGTTATGCTCGCAAAAGAGGCGGCGGAGAGTGAGCGAGAGAGAACTCTTCCCCCCGAGATCCGCAGACTTGTCTTCGCCCAAGACTACGGCGGGTGGGCTCCCCACCGTTCATACAGAAGCAGGCCATGGAAAGGGGCGCAGTGTGAGGGTTACACGCACGCCCTTCACCCTCTCAATAGTGATATAACACCCACACCCCCCAAAGAAGCGAGATAACACTCGAATCACCCAAAGAGGCAGGACAACACCCGAACCCCCCCTGAACGATCCTGCGGTAGCGGACAAAGTCTGTCAGGAGCCCTGGGGCAATCCTTCCGAGGGCTCACCCGGGACTCCGGGCTATAGACAGATGAAGGGAAACGTGTTGTCTTAGTCGGTAGGAGTCCGGCATAGCATCCATGATTATTTCCACACGAAAAAAAAAAACCTACGACAAAATATAAAATCAACTTCTGCTAAGTTGATCTATGGTTCGTTAATGCATCTATAAATTTAAATTTACATTTGTACCATGTAACTTTGCTAAACCTAATTACATGCTAAATCTAGTAGATGGCGCATTACATCGCCTTAAGACTTATAAAGAGGTGAATAATTCGTCAGTTTTGAGTAAGTCTCGAAGGTAACGTTGGTAAACACGTCTAGTGCGTTCAACCAAAAGACTTTGGATCAATATTATATGCCCACTTTTCACCATGTGTATTCCTGTCCCACGTAATAGATGGTAAGCCCGTTGCCGTGTTGAAATATAGATTTTTTTCAAGCCACCCATAAGGCCTTCAACATGACTTAATGACTGCCATTTTACTGGCAACCGGGACCAACGGCTTAACGTGCCTTCCGAAGCACAGAAACACTCGCAAATGTAAATGCCACAAAGTGGTCACCCATCCGAGGACCAGCCGTAGTGATTTGTATATTGAGGTGGCTATGTAACGTTATATCATCATAATTGGCAATATGAAAAAAAATCTTAATAAAATATATATTTTACTGTGTTTAGTATCAAATGAAAGGGCTTATTAACCACATTTCAAAACAATATAATAAAATCAAATGCCCGTAAAGTCACCCGAGTGGTATTAAAATGGCGGCTTTTGTGCAAATCCAGGTTGTCTTCGGTATAACAAATTTCAGACACAATGGTTCAGGAATGAAAGCATTATTGACTACTAAACATCATCACAACCTTCAGTATTTGTACCTCTAGTAATCTAATAACAATATTAGTAACTAAGTGAGTAGGTGACTTTGAGTTTCTTATAATAACCTAGTCAGGTTTTTTTTTCTTATTTATCAAAATCAAAAATGCAATCAAGTCCACCGATTAAATCCAAGCGTCAGGAAACTGAAAATTGACAAATGTCTTCTCTTCATCTTATAGTGTATTCCCAGTTGCTTAAAAATCACAAACTAACTGGATTTTAAGTCATGGGTTCTCCGAAAATGAAGAAAAGTGTTCATATAGTACGCTTTCGAGGATAAAGGCGTGACATACGAAACATATAATACATGTATGTTTAGTGTATAATCAGAGTCCAAATACTTACGGTATCATATATGAAGGTTTGTGGTACGTTCGGACCAGCGCAATTGATCACGATCCTTGAACCATCACTGTTTATAGTGCCATCGTTAAAAGCGCAGTATTTTTCATTATTTGCTTGAATGTCGCAAGTGAAACACTCAACTTGTCCACTGGGATCCACGTGGTAAATATGTTGTGCAGCGGAATCATCAACACTGGTGGCTTTATACCAACTGAAATTCATGACGATAAATATATTTTGTAAATACTTTAAAGAAGCTAAACAATACGGGTTAGATATTTTTTTCCTTCATACATAGTTTATTCCCTAAAGCCATCAAATCTTTTTGTCTGTTTTTTTATTCATTTGGATTTTGAGTTTCGGCAATGTTGGGAGCCACTACAGTTTAATCTACCTACCACGTAAGGACCTTTGTTGGAAGGTGTGGCAACCAAAGTGGGGGCACGCCAATATTGAGGCGGTGAAGCAGGTCATGGAGGAATGGCTGGAGAGGCAACACGGCAGCCTCACCTACCGGATGTCCAAGAAACTTACTGGGCATGGGTGCTTCAATAAGTTTCTGTGGAGTATTAACATGGACTGCAGCGATGACACGGCTTTGCATATACAGGCGGAGTGCTCAGCGGGGGCGCTGCAGCGCTGGGACTTCGTTGCGAGTCTGGGCATGAACGTTCTCACGTTGAACATCATGATGAGAGCCATTGCCTCCAGCGTCAGCAAGTAGGAAGCCACTGCGTCTTTTTGCAAGCAAGTGCTGCTTGCGAAAGAAGCAGCGGAGAGAGAGCGGTAGAAAACTCGCCTTCTCGAGTTTCGCAGTCTAAGAGACAACCGGCTGAGGGGGAGAGCATCTTGAAATCAGCGGTGACTATGAACATCATAAGTTATGAAATTACGACAGCAGGAAAGTCCATGTAATGCTGACATGACTTCATGAAATTTGGACCCTCGTAATATATTTAAGGGGCCAAAAATATTCCAAGTGTGTACATAAAGTTAGGAAGACTTATCTCGGGCTCTGACCACATACCGTAAACAGTAACCTGGCTAGACTTTCCTACAGGTATATTGATTACCTCATAAAATTATTAAAAATATTGTGTCGGTCTTTTAAGGAAAGGTCAATGATGACACAATCTAGAGAGTGGTAATCGAAACCACAATCTCGGATTTTGCTATCAGGGTCGCCTGAAATGTCGCAGTGAAAAAACGTTCGCACACCCACTAACTTAGTGTTTTATAAACAAATAAATTTTGCCAGTCGTATCTGGTCCTAGGATGGGTGACCGCTTTGTGGAATTTCTATTTACGAGCGTTTCCGTACTTCTGAAGGCGCATTAAACCGTTGGACCCAGTTGCCAGTTACATAGTAGTCGTTAATCCAAGTTGTAGGCATTATACTTACTTGAAAATTTTCAACCCAGCTGTTACGTGGAGCAAAAATGCTTACGGCGAAATGTAAAGCCGTGAATGATAAGAAAATAAAAAGCCGTCGATTTGTATAAATAAATATCTCACATGACATCGGAAGAGGACCAGTGGATGATGTCAATGACGGTGTGTGCGGTATTGATGCGGTTTCTACTCGTCCAGGTTAAGATGGCTTCATCGGTGCCTCGAGTCACTTGCACTATTTGCTTGAAAGACGACGAACCCACAGCCTGAAATGACTTTACTATTGAAAACCAAATTGCATGTACCAATTAAAACCAAAATCAAATCATATACTAATTAGAACTAAAATGAAATGAAACTCGTTGAAACTCGTCCGAAAGGTCGAGGAAATTTTAAAAGTCAATTGAAAGGTTTATGCCAATATTCTATTGCAGAAAATTGGAAGTTGGTAAAAACTTGTAAAAAAAATAATTTGTGATTGTCCTTTTAATAAACAAAAAGTATCTATTTACATATATTTGTTTGAGTATAAAATTATATCATGAATTTCCTCAGTAGAATTTTCTTTCCAATATACTCAATTGATTATGAGTTCTTGCTAGTGCTACATAGGCAGGCAGATGGACAACAAAAAGGTCCGCGAGCACTTCTGCACCTTAAACTAGGTATGGAATAATTTTCGATATATTTATTTACCTGAGGCAAAATAGTGATGAAAGAGTCACCAACATCGTTGAAAATAAGAGGAATGTTGTCGATCCATCCATTTGGTTCAGTGTATTGGTAAATCTGAAATCAGCAGTATTTTTGTTATATAATTATAAAACATAATCATCAGTTATGTTGAAACGTTGTAACATAACCTTTTCCGGACCTTGGACTTAACCCGGGCCTTTTCTAACGTTGACGGGAGTTTAGGTCATACTGTAGCCCGCGGTCCCCATTTTCCTGCCCTTCAAATTAATCAAGACGCACCCATACTTCTTTACCATACATAAATATATTGCTGTAAGCAGAAACCACCTTTCCAAGCACAAAAACGCTCGTGAATTGATATATTATCAATGGTCAGGCTAAAATTGAGTTAATTGGTATAATAAAAATTTTAATGTAATTCATGCACCATATTTATAACATAAGACCTATTTCTGGCAATATTCATTATTACGGCGATCCAGAGCTTCAGCATGATAACTTATAAAAACAAACTCGCTTTTGCAATCTTGCAAGAAGTAGGAGGCAGTTTTCCATAAACAAGGGAGATCATCATGGCTGATAAAATAGGTTGATCTTTCACAAGGAACTGCCAAGAAGTACCTATCTACTATTTGGTATAAGCATTTTTTTATCAGACATCTAATTGATGCCTATGGAGGATTCTACACAATACATGTAAAAAAGTATTTTTAGTACTTACCGTTGTGCAAGTTTCTGTTCCATCGGTACACAGCAGTACTCTCAAAGTTGTCTGAGCTCGATTAGTCCACATGACTGCGATCTGGTTATTACTCACGAAGGTTACCGACTTCAGAATAGGGCTGGAAGTAATAGTTTGAAGATTTATATTAAAACACGTATATGGGCTTATTCAAATATATGCCAGTATGACATTGAATCAATAGTCATGTCATACTCGATGTGGGTGTCCAAGATTAGTGGAAGCATAAAAATAAAGAAATTAACTGGCTCCGGAGAAAGAACTTCGGTTGCCATTGAAAAAATATCTTAGAAGACGAGATGAGACGAGATACATAATAAATGTCAACAATCTATACTTTTATAATCTATAATCTTTACTAATATTATAAAGCTGAAGAGTTTGTTTGTTTGGTTGAACGCGATAATTTCAAAAAATATTTTTGTGTTGGATAGTCCATTTATCGAGGAAGGCTATAGGCTATATAACATCACACAACTACCCAGGACGTAATCATAAATGTTAGCAAATCGGGCAAATTTTCATAAATTTTTGCAAAAGTAATATTCGACGGGATTGAAAGGATGAGACGGGGATTTAAAGTACGTCATGAGTGAAGCCGCGGGTGCCAAATAGTATATTATAATACTCACTACGTAAGGTCTACAGGGCCGCTGTATTCGGTAGGTGTATTTGTGTTGAGGTCATAAATGGTCACTTTTACGGTTGGGTTAGTGGTTCCAGACTGAAATTTGAAAAGAAAAATTTCGTTTATAATTCAGCAAACTACGTTTTTTTTTTAATGTTATATAGGCATAAAATGAGATACCGACTAAAACCACATGTTGTCGTCCCCACTAAAATGTTTTACATTGTTCCGAAACATTTCAAATTTTCCCACCACTGTGGCGAGTAGGTACCAACTCCTTGTTAGGGTTCCGTAGCCAAATGGCAAAAAACGGAACCCTTATGGATTCGTCATGTCTGTCTGTCTGTCCGTATGTCACGGCCAATTTTTCCTGAAACTATAAGAACTACTGTTGAAACTTGGTAAGTAGATGTATTATATGAACCGCATCAAGCGTTTTCACACAAAACTAGAAAAAAACACCAAGAAATTTTCTTAATAAAGTTCCCCATACTTAGTTAGAACTGAAACGTAATTTTTTTTTCATTAAACCCATACGTGTAACCCCCAGGTATATATGAATAGGTCTTCAAAATTATATTGAGGTTTCTAACATTTTTTTTTTCTTAACTGAATAGTTTGCGTCAGAGACATGTGACAGAAAACGAGATCTAGTAAGTAGTTTATTTTAAAATGTCATAAATCGTAAACCGCAATTTACTTTTTATTCAATCAACTAAAGTATAAATACAAAAAAAAAACATTTAATTTCAGAAACATTAACCGTGAACCATTATTTTCTAATAATAAATCTGTAATTGGTGCCTAAGTAAATCATAATTATAATTCGCACGGGGCGTGACTTGATCGGTAGAGGGTGCGTAGCGCGCGGGGTACAGGTTCCCAGCTGCGCTTACCCCAGCGGGCGATGTTACTCACTGCTACGAAACCCTTCATGGGCGAGTCCAACTCTTCTTGGTCACTGCTGTAGATTCCGTTTTATGGGTATCACATCAATAGGAGTACGGGTATGAAAAGTTCCAGCTATACCTAGTCTTGCCATAAATATTGTTGCATTTTATTATTATTTCCAATCTTACGGATTCATTTATTAATTATTATTGCCAATCTTACGGACTGGCTGTAAAGACAGCCTTTTTACAAAAAAATATGGCTATGATATAAAAAAAATACGCAATCACTCAAACAAACCAACACTGAAGTCGGATTATCATATTATACTCTGCTGACAAATTGGGAAGTTTTGAGCAAATATTTAAAAAATTTAAAAAAAAATCCCTTTGCGTATCCGTTATGAAGTTTTTTTTATTAAACCATTCATTTTTAAATTATCAGTTAAATGATTATCCGTCTACTCTTATAGGCTGCAAGTCCTAAGTAATCTTTTAAAGTACGCTACATGGTTCAAGGTGCTATATTCATTTCCCGAGATAAAATCTTTTGCTTCCGGACAGTGTGGGTGTGTGAGTGTGTGGATATGTGGGTATGTGTGTGTATGTGGGTATGTGTATGTAGGTGTGTGAGTGTGTGAATGTGTTTATCTGTGAGTGTGTTAGTGTGTGTGTGTGTGAGTATGTGAGAGTGTGAGTTTGTGTGTGTGTGAAAGAGAGAGTGTGTCAGTGTGTGAGTGTGTGTATTTGCGAGTATGTGAGTGAGTGAGTGTGTGTGTGAGTGAGTGGGTGTGTGAGTAAGTGTGTATGGGTATATGTGTGTGGGTGTGAGGGTGTTTGAGTGTGTGAGTGAGTGAGAGTGTGAGTATGTGAGAGTGGAAATGTGTGAGAGTGGAAATGTGTGAGTGTGTTAGTGGGTTAGTGTGTTGTGTGTGTGTGTGCGTATGTCAGTGTGTGCGTGTGTGTGTTTATGTGTGTGTGCGTGAAATTCGTGTCATGTAATAATGTACGTGAAAGAAGATGAATTGTATTAATGAGGCTGAATGTCCTGAGATAGGATATGCTTAATCTTACTTTTATAAGAGTTGCGTGATGTGTTAAATGGATCCAATTCTGCAAATCTGTCGTTGTAAGTGGTCCGAATACGGTTGAAAGGTTACATCTTTATATAGTCAATTGTTGCAGATGGGGAATTCAACAATGGCGTGTGTCTTGTTCGCTGTGTATATAAAATAAATTTCATCTAATAAAGTATTAAAGTTACATTTATTATTCAATATATCATATTAGAGCATCATGTTAACTAATTTTAATGTATGTTTTCTATGCTTTTGACATGCATCTTCAAATGTTTTAATTATTAATTGAGCTTTAAAGTATCAATATTTTAGGCAATTCTGTTGAATTTCCTCAAATTTATCGATGGGCGTTTTAAGGTATCGTGTGGTCTCCAAATTACACAGGCAAAATCCAGTATACTCCTAACATAACTAAAATTAAGTACCTTAAGACACTGCAGATCCCTAAATGGTTTACTGTTGCGCATTACAAAGCCTAGGAACTTGCATGCTTCACTGACCATAATTATAGTTAAATGCGCATTAAAAGTGAATTTACTTTCTAGAATTACTCCCGAAACCCTTAGCTGAGATGTTCTAGGAACAACTTCAGAGCTTATGCTATAATCAAATGGACCTGTTTTTCCGAGTACATCTGTTTATATGACTTTTTTTGTATACACACTTATTTTATTACGCTTGTAATAATTTGAAAGTCGGTCTATCTCTGATTGGAGGAGTAAGCAGCCTGAGAATTGATCTATTTTAAAAAAAATTAAAGTAAAACTTTTTTATCTACGTTGAGAGAAATTTTGTAACTGTAAAAATAGTTTTTTTGGTTATACGCCATGTTGTTTTGAAGTGAAACTTTTTTATCATAAGTGAAACTTCTTTATGTATGAGAGAAAATTTAAAGCTCTAAAAAATGCCGTAAAGAAGTTTCACTTTTATACCTGTATACTCTGGTACACACACATATTATTTTTTTATTGTAACAGTATTTATGGCCAGACTAAGTATGCCTCAATCCACTCTCTTATGCAAACAAAATAGTTCAACTACTCTTTACAAGGTGGCACTCATCACCACATTATTATTTTAGTAATATATCTTGGCATTTTAAATTCAAGATAGTCCTGAAAAAATATAAATAACTTACCTTGGGGTAACGAATTTCTGAGTGCTGTGTGTACTGGTAATCGAGTGACCCAGGAACACCGTAGTGCGGCACCTTCATGACATGGACTAAGCTGTCGTCGAATGTAGCAAAAGCAAGCTTATTGCCGTCTTTGGAGAACCAAATGGCGTTGTTTGAGCTGAACACTTCCTCTGTGAAATATATAGTTATTTTTTTTTTGTAACTTCACATATCAATGCATTTACACTACAAATAGAGTTTACATGTGAATACCTACATAAAATAACTGACCAAGCGCAATGTGGCTCTTGCACGAAGGGTTAAAAACGGCAAAAAAAACACGATTGTTAATAAATAATAAATAAATATCGTTAGGACAACTCTCACAACGCCATCTGATTGCAAACTAAGCAGAACTTATACAATGGTAACCAGATAACTGATAAATATACTTATATATTTCCAAATACTAATAGGATTATAAATAAATAACACCCAGATACAGAATAAACCATCGGCTCATCACACAAAGTTTTATTCTGGGTGGGAATTGCCGTCATTAATATCGTAAAAATCGTTTGTTGTAATATAGCCAATGCTTATTTTATTCAGCCAGTTGGTAGGTATTAGTTGTAGTAGCGACAACAGAAATCCATCATGTGTAAAAATTTCAGCTATCTAGCTATCACGGTTTATAAGATACAGTCTGATGACAGACATACGAATGCAGAGTCTTAGTAATAGGGTCCCAAATCATCCTGCCTACGACTGCTATGTTGGTGGTCAAAGGGATCGATTTAACGTGCCGTTTGAAGCACGGAAACGCTCATGAATAGAAATTCCAGTAACGGACGACCGAGGCTCAGCGAAATTTGCTTAACGCAGTGATCGTTTACAGAAAACTGAGTTAGTGGGGCGACGAGCGCTTCATAATCTTAATATTCGTTTCCAAACCCTACCCAAACCTGAAGTCTGGACCCTGATGTCTACTTTCATTTGGTTGCTAAGAACAGCTATTGTTTGTTATTTTATTTTCGGCATATTGACCTTAACCATAATAATTTCAAAGCAACATAAGGGCACCTACGTCGATCCTTCATTAATCAGCAAGGGAACCGCTAGCAGGTGAGGTCACTTGGGCCTCGGAGATCTTAGTGGGGCCCCTTTTTTCCCGCTGGCCCTGGTAGCGTATATAATTTTAAAGCTAGATCGATAATACCTCTGTACCTTCATATACCCAATCAGGAATTCCATGGTATATTTTACTAGAGGTACCCGTAGTCGTGATCTGTCTTGGTGTCTCATTCAAATTGCTTTGATAGTATATGTTGTTTTGGTAAACAAACGCTAAAGATGTTCCAATGGGACCCCACAAAAAGTTTTGCAGAAATGCTTGTTCAGCTCTCACTCCTTCAGGAACAATGCTAACGTATCTATTGTTGACAATGTCTACTACAGTGTAATGAGCTGCGAAGCTGTAGCGGTATATCTGTAACAAAAAAGCTGCTGTTATATTTTTTATAAACCATGACGAAAGAAATTCATGACGTCATAAGGGGATTGAGGGGTCACTTTCATAACTGGAAAGCTCCGTGTATTCTTTGGGCTGTTACAATGAGTTTGTTCCAGTTGCATCTCACAACGCCCAGGCCCGTTTACTATATCTCCTACTCTATTTCCTCCATTCCGTGCAACTTCAGCGACCCTCGTAGTGAGACAATTGACACGCGTATCAAGATTTCCGTTGTTAATCCAGCTCTCTTGGGATTCCTCTCTTACCAGGACCCGGCGGAGTCTGCCAGACATTTGTTTCCCAAGTAGTCTGACTTTACTGCAAGACATGGTCATACCAGCGAAGGCGACATGAAAGTTGCCGAAGAAGCGGAGGTTCCGGCGCCGTTTGACACGTTTGACCATTGGGCCTCGCACTGACATCCATCACAAGGAGAAGATGTTGTGCAAAGCGACTCTCCAAGAATGATCTACTTGGCCTTTTTACCTATACCATATTTCCTATCACATAGTTCAGCTTGCACATGTTTCCTTTTACATTCCCTTACAATTATAACCCAACTAATATATTCTTAATTTGTTTTCTTCCTTGTATCGGGAGTTAGGAGGTTTTCAATGTAGTATAATTGTATGTATTTAGAAATGTATAAGTATGTTTATCAGTTGTCTGGGTTCTATAGTGGAAATTTATGGTAGCTCTATTTGAAAAATCTATTTTAATTTTTATAATATTATACCATGCGACTTCTAAGCTTTCACAAATATTTTCTTTATCTCACATTTAGACATAACCGATACATTTCATCTAAGCTTTTAAATCGTATGATTCATAGGAAATATACAATTCTAAGTCCGGCTTAAACTCACCGGAATCACTTCATGAGCCAACACAACGTGGTTACCGTCGGGGGCTATTGTCGCTACTCTGGATGACCTCTGCAAGATCTGGAATAAGTAACATGGCACAATTATTTTAATTCAGAAATTGTAATTTATAATATTTTATAAAGTATCTCCTTAACTAAATAGGTAAGTCTGTTAAACAACATTTATAAAAATCGATAAAACAATAACGACATATAAACTCAATTTTATTGATTTCTATTATACTGATCACTATTCATCATTAGGGATATAATAACAGATTATTTTATAACTAGATGACCGCCCCAGCTTCGCCCGTGGAATATTTCTACCTCCCGTCCCGTCACACCTATTTAATCCCGTCGCTTATAAATTCTTCAATGAAGCATAAAAATTTGCCCGATTTGACGACATTTATGACTACTGCTCTGCTCCCCAGTGTAATAGCGTAATGATATATAGCCTTGCTTGATAAATAGGCTATCTAACACTAAAATAATTTTTCAAATCCGACCAGTAGTTCCTGAGATTAGCGTGTTCAACCGAACAAACAAACTCTTGAGCTTTATAATATTAGTATAGATATGAATGATGGTTAGTAGGTACATATACTAGAAGTGCAACCAAGGTAGTGCAACTTATAGTATTTACTTATTAAAACCAGCAGAAATATTGTAATAAATATTTAATAATTCTTGAAAACCGTTTTCTTGTCTACAAATTTTAATATTTTATCATTAATATCAAAACAATTTTATCATTATGATCAAACCTTTGCAATTATGATTGTTAATAACATTAAACAATTTGTGTAACTATTGATATTCGTACTATTAACCGACTCAGCGTTAAAATATACATTTCATCGATCAATATTAAGTTACGCACAGTAAACTGTACTTAATGTAACTTAAAAATATACATATCAATCATTCTTCTCTTGTATGTATGTTTATCAGTTGTCTAGATCCCATAGCACAAGCTAATATTAAGCTTACTTTTTTTTTTAATACTGAGGTGGCAGACAAGCGTACGGCCCACCTGATGGACAGACTAGATGGCTACTTTAGGGTAGATGGCACTGTGTAAAGAATTTCCCGTTATATTTTTACAAGTCACATGAACACTCGTTTAGTTACAAAGAACGATGCGAAGAGGAGAGTAGGATATTAGAATGAGTAGTAAAAACAGTTTTGGGTATAGTTCAACTTACTTCTGAGGAGTTTTCCACCAGTTGAGTAATGTAACCAGTATCTACATTGTAGGTAACCAAGTTACCGTAACTGTCTCTGAATAAAGCCGCATTATCTGTAATAGAATATTACGGTCATACTACATTTTCAGACATTACTTAAAAAATATCATCATTAAAAACAGTGCCTAAATCGCTTAAAAGTTAAAGGAATTGGATTGTCAAGACAAAGAAGCCTTCCTAAGATATTCAATGGTCAAACCAACCATCGCAACGGCCATTTGTTTTGAACTAGGTGACCCCCCACGGCTTCGCCCGACATACCTCGAACTCCCGTCGCACCTATTAATTCGATTCCCGGGTCGGAAGAAATATTTGTGTGATCCACAAATGTTTGTTTCGGAGTTTAGGTGTTTCCTATGTATAATATGCATGTATTTAGAAATATATAAGTATGTTTATCAGTCGTCTAGATCCCATAACACAAGCTTATATTAGCTTACTATTGGCTAGATGGCGCTGTGTAAAAAAATGACCCACAATTACGTCGTTTATAAATTCTATACAATAATGTATGATAAATTACCCGATTTGGTAATATTTATGATTATTGCTCCGCTCTCCTGGGCAGTAGCGTGATGATATATAGCCTATAGCCTGCCTCTATAAATGGGCTATCAGACACAATGTATCAAAAATTTTCAAATCCGATGAGTAGTTCCTGAGGTTAGAGCGTTCAACCAAACAAACAAACTCTTCAGCTTCTTAATATTAGTATAGATATGTTTCCAAAAGTGATTTTAGGAGATTTTATTGCAGGGGAGTCCGAAGTGCTAAATAACTATGTAAGCTTCATGGTCAAAAGCTTTGGAATGTGGAGATTAGATGGTAAAAAGAAAAATATCAAACAGGTTTTAAAACTGTAAAAATATAGTCACAAGGAAATATTCGAGCGTGTATAATATTGATTTGACACACTCGCATATTTCCTTGTGACTATATTTATATCCAGACTATATCTAAATTACGCAGGTATATTATTCTACTGGTTTGCATTGCTACTGGCAGCCCACCCGTGATCACGGGCAAGTAGGGAAGCATAAGGTACCTAGGCTTTGTACCTAATAAAATTCGTCGCGGATAAAACCCGAAATATCATAAATCTTAGTAATATTATAAATGTGAAAGTTTGTATGGATGTTTGTTACTCTTTCACGTCAACTAGTATTATATATATTTGTTTTTACAGAAAAACCTCGCGAGCAATATCGGGCTAGGTAGCAAGTTATTAACTTAATTTGGGCTATATGTAAAAATAGCACCAAAGTATTTATTATTTATTTATCTGTAGTTTTAGAAATTATAAAAATAAGAAATATATTTTACCTGCTACCCATGTTGCATTAAAAGATGACGGCGAGTAACTTCCTTCGATAATTGCATCGAGGTCCAGTGTAGGTGGTGGCGCAGGCGTTATTGGTTCGGTCGTTGCTTCAGTTGTTGAGTCAGTTGTTGAGTCAGTTGTTGATTCAGTTGGGGGGTCAGTGGGTGCTGGTGATGGTGATGGTGATGGGGTTGGCGTTATATTAGGAGATGAAGGTCCTTCTGTGGTAGATACTATTGGTTCAGATACAGCATCGTCGCCTCCGGTTAGAACTACTGACAAAGTTACTACCAACGCTATAATCGCCACCATGACGACGCCACCTATGACGTATGTCAATGTTTTCTTGCGTTTGGTAGCTACGAGAACCTGCAAGATAAAAAATAGATAGATCGATAACTCTTTATTGTACACCATAACATACAGTATTGTTAAGACTTATGAACTATGTCTGAGAGTACAATGGCAGGTCTTATCGCTAAAACCAATTTCTTCCAGACAACTTTAGTATGGAAAAGAGAAGAACACGAAAGAAAAAGTAGTTGATGGCGCACTGACATACAACTTATATATAAATAACGATAGATTAATATTATAACAAGGATAGGTAATGGTTTTATACACAGTAAATTTGAACATATTAAAAGAAAAACAGTGGTTTAAATATATGTACTTAGTTACAGACAGAATATGAGTTTAAACTCTATTTTGGAAAATGGTCACGGTCATTGCACGTCGTGTATCCAACGGTAGCGCATTCAACAATCGTATCGCCAAAACTGTAAAAGACTTGTTGAGTGATGTGGAATGTGACGGCATTTTAGCCTCAAATTCTCCGATGATCTTAAGTACTTTGAATAGTATAAATAAATATTTTATTAAGAGCTTATTTTACTATTTATTGTATGTTCCTTATTTTAAGTATGTTCTCAGTACTTTTATTTGGATGCTAGGAGCAGCTACAGTTTGACTTTGAATTCCCGGTATTGTTGGGAGCGACTGGCGTCTGACCTTCCAACCCCGAAATCGACCTCGTCCGTTATTCAGTAGGTGCACCTCCAGCGGGTAAAGTCGCTTAAGTTGTGGAGATCTTGGTGGGGCCCCATATAGTCTGTTCAAGTAATAAAGTAATGTAGAAACATTAAACCTCAGAGTCAGAATTTTGTTGAACCGATTGTAATAGTGGACCACGAAAACTGTAGAATTATACCATCGGCAGTCAATTTTGCGACGATTTCGATTATTTTCTGACACTATTGAAAAAGTTGACTCGGCCCCCTGATCGAAAGTGATAATCGTTACTTATGTACGTACAACATCAAGGGGGCCGAGTCTGCTATTTCAATAGTGTCGAAATCATCGCTCAATAGAACGCCACCGGTATTATTTTGACAGTTTTTCGTAGTCTACTATTACAATCGGTTCAATAAAATTCTGACTCTGAGGTTTAATGTTTCTACATTACTTTATTACTTGAACAGACTATATGGGGCCCCACCAAGATCTCCACAACTTAAGCGACTTTACCTGCTAGAGGTGCACCTACTGACTAACGGACGAGGTCGATTTCGGGGTTGGAAGGTCAGACGCCAGTCGCTCCCAACCCAGCCGACTGAATTTGGCATTTTTGATTCTACGGCTTGTTAATAGAAGACTCGGGTCCCAGAGGAGCTTGGCGCTATCTACCAAATTGCCGTATTAAAACAAACATGGATAGGTTGTGACAGGCGCAGGCTGTGGCGACCTGCTGTTGATATTTTTTAAGCCGCTCTTAAGGCCTTCAACTTGGCTTAACCGGGACCAACAAAATTATTTGTTTACTCGTGATAAGCGAATTTATCCTGTATATATGCTTAAGGCCAGGTAGTCCAAGTCGCGTAGGCACCAAAACGCTTTTTTCCGCTGGCACGCCACAGTAAAAGTGATTGGCAGTAGCAATCGAAATGGAACATCTCTGTTATTGTGTTGGATTTTATTATAGGTTTATAATATACTAGTTGACGCCCACGACTCCACCCGCGTGATGAAGTTTTCTCGTTCCCGTTTTCTAAAGGAACTTGTTCCCGAAATAAAAAGTAGCCTATGTGTTATTCTGATAGATAAGCTATATTATTGTAAAGTTTATTTAAATTCCATTCAGTAGTTTTTGTATGTAAGTATCATCAAACATTCATACTTACAAACTTTCGCGTTTATAATATTAGTAGGAGTTAATGATGATATATTTAATAACAAATTTATGCTTTATGTACAAGTACCAAATAATGTCCGGTACTCAGTATACTCATCTTTTTTTTAAATAATATTGAAATACAAAAAATCATAATGTTTTGTCCCGTCTCAGGCAGCTAGTCACCGTTGTACTTCAGAACACATCTTCCGTTCGCGCTATACATTCTGCCTAAGTATAAAACTCCATTTAATTGCTCTAAACGTTTCCGGTTTACTCTTGCTTCTTTGCTGTCTTGCTATTAGTTCCTATGTAACACTTCTGAGTGTCGGTTACATATTCATAAGATTTGATTTACTAACCTTATTTTTATATACATCCCTTTTGTGGAAACAAACTCAATTTTCACAGTACTTTAGTTATAGCTCTAGGGTCGTTTGTCTAATTATTTAAAAGTTTATGGTAATTCGCATTTTTGTTCTGAACGACATGAGTTTGACGTTGTCAAAACTGTCACGGTCGTTTCGACTCTTTTGGCGCGTTCTAAAATTAACGCGTGCATCTATGGTGTCTTTCAGTTTGGTGCTGGACATTGAACTTAGATAGATTGGCTGTCCTGACTCACATCCACCCATAATGTATTGCGTGAGGTGTGACAAACAGGAATAGTAAGGTTTTCATGTTGGTTTTGTTTATTTTGTTAAAGTTTTGTCAAGGCTGTATGACTTGGCCTGCCGTAATCGAGCGAAAAAAGAAAGGAGCTCGTCCCTTTTTGCGACGACATGGCGTCATGAGAATATGCCTGTCATGCATATGTCATTTATGACATATGCATGTCATATATTTTTTAACATAATATTTGATAGTTTAACGTGTTTCACGTTCTCTGCATTCTACGTCTTTTTACTCCTTGTGAATGTCTGTAAGAAGACTTAAAGTAAGCTGAGACAATGTGCAAAGAGGATATTTTTCTCTACTCTGGTTACCTACTACCTAGACTTCTGGAATAGGAAGAGATGTGAAGGACTTGGATGTTCCTTAATAAGGTTAATCCAGATAAGTAGTAATCTTTAATTAGTTGCTATGTATGTTTAAAAGGAATAACTTTTAACCTTAAATATTCATTTTTCTATTACATATATAGCTTTCAACTACTTTAATATACAGGACTACCGATGTGACGTTCCAGTTACACATATTTTATAATCTTTTTATTATCACAAAGGAATATTAATGTGAATCTTTATTTTTACTTTGTTATGTTGTAGTGTACGATGATGATGATGATAGGAAGTGGCGTTGTGTGTTTAACTAAACTAAGAAATAGTTAAATGTTTGTCTCTATATAATTTAGATATTTTTAAGGCATCTGACAACTGCTTTATTATTTGTCATTTTAGGCCACGCCCTTGGTTTAAATTTTTATTTGTACTAAATATAAACTTATTTGTGTATAGTGACCATATATGTATTGATCCCACTACGCATGACTAAACTTTTTCTTTTTACTTTCATATATGTATATTCATGTCTACATATGTTTAAATAAATATAATTAGTAAGTTGATAACATTGTGAGTTTTTTAATTGCATCATTCGTTTGATGGAGATATACCTGGCGCCCTCTTTTTATAAATTCTGGTATTTCTCTTCTCCAGGTTGGTCCATACTCACTCCCTATACACATGCTCTGCTAGCTGGTGCACCGCTGATTCTTTGAGATAGTGTTACTTACACATCTCCAGGGATTACCAACCGTACCTGATGGGTGTATGTAGGTGTGTTGTTGCTATCTAGTGCGCACCACCCCTACCAAGCCCGTCAACCGTTATACCTACTGTTTCTATTTCAAATACCCGATTCTTAGTTTAACTTGCAGCGAAGACTTCTACTTTCATATTTGTGACTAATGCCTGAAGGTTGGCTTCTGATGAGACCATCACTACCGCATCATCAGCGAACAACAGACAATGTACTGTAAAGTTTCCAATTTTACAACACATCATAATCTTTTAAATTTTGCAGCCAACTATTAGATACACTATGAAAAACACAACCAAGGCAGATATATCACAACCCCGTTTGACGCCCGAACAGACGTCAAAAAGAGGCGCCAGGTGAACATCCCCCTTGGTCGCACGTAAGCTTTACAGTCCGTATAAAGTGACTGTATAGCCCGCAGCAGCTGGCCGTCCACACCATATCCTGCCCGGATATGGTGTGGACAGCCAGCCAGGCCACACGGAGGAGTACAATAGAGTTTCTCTCACAACGTTATCAAATGTTTTCTCCAGATCCACTAAACCGCAGAAAACCTTCGGGTCAAAATGTTGGGATTATTAATAATTAGTTACATGAAATGTTATAATTTTTTAAGTCTACTAACATTAAGTAAAAATATAAATATAAAAGCGCTGGTAGCCCTACTAACTCAGTTCTCTGTAAAAGATCACTGATTTCTAAGAAACTCTCTCGGACTTTGGATGGATGACCGCTTTGTAGCATTTACCAGCGTTTTCGTCCTTCGAAGGATACGTTGTTTGTCCCGGTTGCCAGTAACGTTGCAATCGGCACTCGTTAAGTCAAGTGAATTAAAAATTACAACAGCGAACGCCACAATCTGAGCCTGTACATTTGAACACAGGAATTATGCTCACCACAATATGCCTCTGCTACACCTTCAGGGATTAATTTGTGGCTAATAAATTTATAAATATACTTAAATAATGTATACTTCAAGAATAAAACAAAGGTCTTAGATACAATTTGCGAAGCGAAGCGAAGCTTAAATATAACAACTGCACTGATTACTTCAGCCAGTGGCAGTCGGTACGTTAATGCTTCAGAATCTATTGATAAAATTTGTTTAGAGCCAAATCAAAAGTTTACGATACACAAAAAAAAAATTCGTCAATAGTTATCGAAAAATGGGTAAACATGCATTGAACAGCCCACTGGCTCAATTAATTATATAACTGCCTTCTAACCTGTGGGTACCGGGTTCGATTTTATACTACTTACAGGGATAATTCTAACGCTTCTGTGAAGTGTTTACAAAGCGAACTCCGGGGGTCGCGAAATGCAGCTGGGACAGACGCTCGGATGATGATGGAATGCTTACTGCTCTGATAGATATACTGTGCCATTCCGAAGAAATAACAAGGGGAGCGCAACGAAAAAACCTGACACAGGTCCTACCTCAGTCCTACCCGTAATTTCTCCTGGATAATATAGTGATAAAATAACCTGGCCCTGAACTGAACTATCTTTTTGTTTGTTTGTTTGTTACATTAGTCTCCTTAACGAGACACTTTAAGGTTTCCTTTACATGTTTGTTATACTGCGAAGGTAATTCATTTATTTATTTTATTGCACTTTACATTTGGCTCACATTAAACAACATTCCCTAAAAATAGACTACTTACCACAAAGAGTTTATATTGTATTCGTTATTAATTATATATTTATTATTATAATATACGTTAACCAGTTGTTCTTGAGAAACACACAAACACTTTAGTTTGTTTTACTTTAGCGAATATTATAGAAGCATAGATAAAACATTTCTTTATCGAAATTGTTCTAATTAATAGAAAAAAATTTGATAGCGTCTGGTAACCATAACTATTAGTGCTACAATGAAAATGTATTATATAATGTGACTACAAGACTATGTTATCTATCTTATAAGTATTATAATCTAGATTATTGTCTCACGCGTACGTGTCAACTTTTTCTAATAATAAAATGCAATATTACTTACGATTTGTCTCAAGGTTGACTTGGGCTAGCTGGCGCTGTTAGGAAACTTTACCACAATATTTATTAATTTATTTTATCAACCAATCACGCCATGTCCCCGAAGGGTAAATAGTATTCATAGTGTGTATTCCTGCCCCCACTTAATATGTGGAGGATAGCCCTTTGCCGAATTGAATTAGACAGACGCATACTTAGGTCCGTATTCCAGAACGTTTCTCAATACTCAATCAACGAAAATGTAAATGCCACAAAGTTGTTACCCATCCGTGGCCAGCCATAGCGAAAGTTGGTTAACGCCGTGATCGTTTACAGAACACTGGGGCTACGAGTGATTCGATTAATTAATTAACTTTTTTATTTACAATGCATAAATTAATTCCTCTTTTGAATAGTGGCGCCACTAACTTTTAATCTCCTGTTAGAACAACTATCCCTACTTCTACAGTCTATTATTAGCTAATAGTATAACAATAGTGTATACTAATTAAATAAAAAAATTAATTAATTAATCAAATCACTCGTAGCCCCACGAGTGATTCGATTAATTAATTATTTTTTTTATTTACAATGCATAAATTAATTCCTCTTTTGAATAGTGGCGCCACTAACTTTTAATCTCCTGTTAGAACAACTATCCCTACTTCTACAGTCTATTATTAGCCAATAGTGTATACTAATTACGAGCATAGACTAAGAGCAAGTAAAAAATAAAAGTAGATAATGCCGACAATATGCGCAACTATCTAGAACCTAAGCTAAAACCTGTTTCTTTGTGGTTCAGTAAAAGGTACATTTATGTATCTAACTAGTAGCTTGTTATATCTATTAGTTGTGGCCCCGCCAACTTGGTGTTTTGTAAACGATCACTGTGTTAAGCAACTTTCGCTAGAGGTGATCCTTGGATGAGTGACCGCTTTGTGGCATTTACAATTGCGAGCGTTTCCATGCTTCGGAAGGCACGTTAAGCCGTTGGTCTCGGTTGCCAGTAAAATGGCAGTCGTTAAGCACCATGGAAGGCCTTATGGTCGGCGTGAAAAATTTCAACAGCAGGTCGCCATAGCCTGCGCCTGTCCATTTTAACACGGCAATGGCTCACCACCTGTTATGTGGGACAAAAATGTATACGGTGAAAAGTGCCTCTGGACCATGACAGGTGCACCTTTGTCGAAACGTCGGGGAACAATAACACAGGCGATAAGCTATATATCATCACGATATTGCTTTGGTGAGCGGAGCAGTAATAAAAAATGTTTTCAAATCGGGTCATTTATCATCTATACTAATATTGTAAAGCTGAAGAGTTTGCTTGTTTATTTGGTTGAACGCGCTAATAGCCCATTTATAGCCGAAGGCTATAGTCTATATCATCATCACCCTGGAGAACATAGCAGTAACCATACATGTCGACAAATCGGGCATTTTTTTTTGCATTATTGTAGAAATAATTGTGCGAAGGGAGTTCGAAATATGTCACAGCTGAAGCCGTGGGGGTCATCTTGTTCCTTTATTAAAACCTACCGTTTAACTCTTTTGTCACTACTGCAGGTCTATGTCAATGTGTACCTATCCAGGTTTTCGTTCCGAAGAATAGACTTTATTGCACATCAATATCAAACACTCATGTAAAGAGTTTACAGTCTCATAAATGTACAAAGGCCGGCCTTATCGCTAAAGAGCAATATCTTACAGGAAATATTTACCGAAGATGTCGGTAGTTCCCCATTGTACATTACTAGCATCTTCCACTCGCAGTTTGTTCTCAGATACCATTATATCCAACTATGAACCATTGATTAACGCGGAAACCCTTTAAATTTGTATAAATTTATTTTCTTCGTCATAATATTGAGCAAATAGTTAACATTAAAAGTTTTTAGTTAACCCACAGCTGGCAAATTAAAGTTGGCTTAGTAACGTAGTATCTATATGTCGAAAATAAGATACGATGAGTTAAAATCGCAAAAGTTTATAAATTCGATTTAAATTTTCGTTTAATAAATTTTAGTATTATAATGTATCTTATTTCTATGTGCGATAAAGAATTAATTTAAATTTAAATTTATTAAAGTTTTAATATGAAGGTCGTTAATTAAAATTAAGGAAATGAAATAAATTTCAAATAGATAGTTGTTAGCTAATTTATTGTTTGATTGCATCGTTACCGCAGTTGCAGCTACTGTTTCTAACGCGAGTTCGAATTAAGTTGTAACAAATATTTGTCCGGCCCACAAACGTGTGTGACAGAGGAGGTCAGGGTGAAGAGCATAAAGCATTAAAAAACCTAGTTTAAATTTGAACTCCTCCATTTTATATAAAAAGCTTTTCACAGTTTTTCGCCACATAAACTTTAACTATGTCAAATTTCATGTGTGTTTATGCATTTTTTTAAAGTTTTTATTTTTATTCTTAGGTATTATTTCTTTATAGATTTAGTTAATATATACCTCATGAGAGAGAACCCTATAGAGAGACAACCTGATCGCTTCTGTGGAGTGTAGGTACACAATTTTAGATTTAGACCTAGTTTTCTTACTGCTCCCATATATATTCTGTGGCAAAGATTAATTTGTAATATAGTACTGTGTAAAATGATATATTTGTATGCTTTTTGTTTATAAAAAAACACACTTATAAAAAAAATATCGGTTACTTAGTATTTTCTAGCTGAAGGGCAGGCCTTTAAACCGTATTTACGCGGAACCTTAGTACTTTTTCTAAAATAAAAGACGTTTAAGTAAGTAACTTCCCGTAACATAATTTTTTTTAATAGTGACAGTTCCAACAATATCGATACAGTCGTTTGGGGAAATTACCTTGTTCAAAAAGATGTAAAATAATGCCTAATTGGTACCTTCTATAGGTATCATAGGTATGTATATACAAATGCATTTAGTAATTATCTGTTATTTTAACAATAAAAATAGACACTTACAATGTTATTTTGTGTTTTATGTAAATAACTATTTAAAATTTTAATAAACTTAATATAATACAGAGAATTTAAAAAAGCATTACCTACAATTCACACGATTTATTTAATTACTTTTTATAATTTCATATTAGGAAAATGTTTCAAAAATACACACACACTCGCACACTTCACTCACAAACTCACACTAACGAAAGCCACAGAGTATAATTTACAGTAGGAACGCTCTACTCAAAGTACAACTGTGGAATGAACTGTATAGCGAATGTAGACCTTGATATTTTTTCTCGGGTTACTCTAAGCGGGGTTATCGAAGGTTATCAACTCTGGTAGAACACTTACTATCAGGTGCCATTTCGTAGTAGTGTAGAAGGAAGAATGGTACAATTTGGATATATGAATGGGCCTTTACCGCTAATGATGACGTAATTTTATTGGAATATAATGTGTTATGTTGTTTAATTCCATTTCTACAATATAATTGATTTCTTCATACAATTGTATATCGATAAACTTAATAGCTGCATTGCAATTGAGTTGTTCTCAAAACCTTAATTGAACCTTTGAAAGAAGTATGCATGGATCGCGAAGCCTGGCGATCTGTCCTTTCTAACTACCCCGTAAGGGTTATAGCGTGATGATCTTCTTCTTCTTTAAAATCCTATGTCCCCTGGATGAGGCAGAGGGCGTCCACAGTGCGTCGCCATCCCGAACGATTTTGAGCTTCGCGTTTTATCTCGCTCCAGGTCATTCCTATTGCCTTCGCTTCTGCAGTAATCGTCCACCGCCAGGATTGCTTCGGGCGGCCGAGTTTCCGTTTTACTTGGGGATTCCAGTCTAGGGCTTGCCTCGGTATGTGATCGGAGTCCCTTCGGAGCGTGTGACCGACCGATCCATTTCTATTTGCGGCGTTTGATCTGCTGGTCAATCGGAGTCTCACCGCAGCGTTCCCACAGATAGTAGTTGGAGATTTTTTCGGGCCAGTATATTCCGAGAATATGGCGAAGACAGTGGTTGATAAACACTTGAAACCGACGCGAGATGTCCTTTGTGACCTTCCACGTCTCATATTCATAAAGCAACACGGATTTTACATTGGACCGGAATATCCTGAGCTTTACTCTCCTAGTCAGTTTCCGCGATTGCCACACAGGAAGGAGCTGTGCGAAGGTTGCTTTTCCCTTGGCAATTCTCGAAGTGATGTCCTCTTCGGTCCCGCCTGTGTCAGACACTACACTACCGAGGTAGGTAAATTTGTGGACTCTCTCCACCCCCTCTGTGCCAATGAGCAACAGTAACGAGCTTTTCACCCTGCACCTAATCTCTTGGGTCTTCCGGGTGTTAATTTTCAGAGCCCATCCTCGAAGCCTCTCGTCGTAAGTCGTCCAATTTGGCTTGCATGTCGGCACGTGTATGGCTCAAAAGGTCATTGGCATAATCCAAATCTTCCAAAACGTTGGACAGTCCCCATTCTATGCCTCGGCGCTTGCCGTTGGTGACGTTGTTCATGATGCCGTCAAGGACGACAAGGAAGAGAAGAGGTGAAAGAAGGCACCCCTGGCGGACACCCGCTTGAACCGGTATATCCTCCGAGACGAGGCCGTCGTGAGTCACTCGTCGACTTCGGCTGACCAGATGTTCCGCAAAAGGGGCGTCAGCCTGATCGCAGCGGTAAAGATACCTGCTTTCAGCATTTCCACTGTTATGAGGTCCGCTCCTGGGGCTTTTTCGTTCTTCAGTGAATGAATGGCCTTTAGCACTTCCTCTTTTGTAGGGGGAGCTACGTCAATGTCAAGCTTTAGTGCGGGCAAGCTGGCAGCAGTTGTAGCCGTAGTCACGGGGTCGTTCGAGACTCTAAAGATCTCCCCAAAGTGCTTCCACCAGCGCGATTCGTTCTGTGATGGGTTTCCAGTCCAACAGACTCCTCCTCGCAGCATCGGAAAAGAGGAATACAACGCCGTTTTCATGCACATCTTTCTCGTTCTCCTTCCCGGAGTAAAGAAAAGTAAGGTCCCTAGACGTTCTCAGTTCCCCGAATCCATTTCTACGTACATCACTGAGACCGAGTATCTGCAGTTTATATCTCAGCATTTCGGCTTCTGCTTGGGCTAATCGGCTATTCTCGCTCAGTGTTCGCACGTTCCAAAAAGCAATTCATTTTCATGTCAAAGGTTGTCGTAGTGTTATCGGTCCGGTTTCGCACTATTTCAGTTTCAGCAATCAGTTAATGAAGTTTCGGGTAAGCGAGTGATTAGCCCACTATACCTGGATTAGACCCCACGGGTGGGGCTGCCACCTTGGAGCCTGTGGGCATGCTCGGTTACGTTTCGGGTTTCCTTCCTAGTGAGATTGGTTCTGTTTTGAGGCGCAGAATATTCGCCTTCCGGCCTCCACCCTCAGCTCAGCTGCAACTCGAGGTGGTGGCCGCACGGTTGCGCGGTTGCAGCAGTACCCAGTACAGCGTGATGATAGATAGGATTAAAAGAATCAAAATTTAATATTATTTTTTTGCTAGCAATAGGTCAACTAAGTTTCAAAATATAAAACTATCTTCACGTTGTATCCCTGACGGGGTAGTCAGGGAAGAAATATAAATATCCAAATTGGCAGGTATGTTTGTCAGTTGTCAGATTCCATAACACAAGCTTATATTAGCTTAGCTTGGGCTAGATGGCGCTGTGTAAGAAAGGTATTAAAAAAGGAAATAATAGTCTGTCTTAGTGAACTGTGTACTTTCTTAGAATGCCGACATTTTTGTTAACCCACTTTTCTTTAACCTTTATGTATTCTATTCTATTTTTAGTTATGGCAAAGTTTGCTGATGCCGACAATTCTGCCAATGTCTTGAAATGCCTTGAAAATGCGTGAACCTTTAGGTGTAAAGTGATTTGTCAAACATTATTTTTTTGTAATCACAGCATAGCTATACAATAAACTCCCTCCTTTATAATTTAGTGTTTCCCAGCTAGTTAGCTCTCGGTATGGTATTAATTGACCTGAAGAAATATTTGACCAAATTTTATTTAACATTGCTGTTTACACTGTTGATTAATGGCACTTGGTGGAACTTGCTACACATCTTGAACTGAAACACTTGTACTGTTTCACTTATTTATTAATTTTTACATTTTACATTTGTGAATACCTAGGCAATAAAAGAAAATAAACAACATAATTTTAAAAAATATGTTTTTTCCGTAAAAAAATTACAACAAATAATAAACATACGAAATTTCATACAAAAATTATCCGGTAATTTAAAAATAGCAAAAAAAGTTACAATTTTGCTAAAAATAAGTTAAAAACTAAATTATTATTCTCTTTATTTACAATACAGACATACAAATTAAATTTTTAAATATATCTAAAGTAAATACATTTAAAAATATTAAAAGTAGTGGCCCACCGGTATCGGGTACAGGGACCAAGCAACCGGTGGTTAGGGCTTCAGAGATAGGAACCTCCTGACAATGCGTGCCGTGTCGAGTTGAACTGCCTTCTGCATCAAACCCTTGATCCAACTGCCTAACGCGAGCCTCATAAGATGTTGTTCGAAGCTCTTGGCAATCAACCCATGTGCTGACACGACGATCGGGACAATGATTGCCGAATCCACATCCCACATGTCAACAATCTCGTGAGCCAAGTCCAAATATTTCAATTGTTTTTCTTTTTCCGCTTTCACGAGATTTTCATCATGTGGGATAGTAATATCAACAATCATTGCGCGACGCTCTAATCGATCTATCACCACCATATCAGGCTTATTGGCAACAATAGTCCTGTCAGTAATGATAGATCGATCCCAGTACAGTGTGATATGACCATTTTCAAGAACTGGGTCGGGTACATACCTGTAATAGGGCACCTCCAAATCCACAAGTTTATCCTTAAGAGCTAGTTGCTGATGGACAATCCTGGCTACTTGATTGTGTCCATGCAAATACTCCCCGTTAGCAAGACGAGAACAACCAGAAATAATATGTCTTAAAGATTCACCCGGACGATGACATGCCCGACAAATGTCAATCGTACCATCCTTCAGAATATACTTTATTATTATTAAACAACAGTTACATGATAAAAAAATAGCGCTTATCCTATTCATCACTTTCTATTTCTAACAATTCTTTAGCTTAGTCAAACAATTCTTTGGATATTAGAAATCTTGGTTTATTTAAGCTGGATATATAAGGATCAGAGGTATATAATAAAATATGCAGAACGTCTTCGTTTGTTGCTGACCTGGAACACTTTCTAGCGTGATGTAACCTATATTTCTTGTAATCTTTATTTCGGGCTTCCTGGGCATCTTCGGATAATTGTCCCATAGGCAAAACTGCATAATGATCTATTATTTTAGCACCATCTATTTATTTATTTATCCATTACACCTTACCCCGAAGGGGTGGCAAAGGCATATTATATGCCCACTTTTCATAATTTGTATTCCCTCCTGAAGCAAAAAAGGCTTGCTATCCGCCTGCATCCAGCATAACGGTCACAAATATAAGCGCAACAATCAATCTGCAAGATCTCTTAGACCATACAGTCTGCCGTATTTTAAAGATAAACTCAGGATCGACAAATTACAATCGTCTCAAGCTGTTCACTAAATGGGGATGTGATGGATCTTTCGGGCAAATTGTGTGAGTATAAACAAACACTACCGGAAGAAAACGAACAAATATCGGATGCTAATTTGTTAATAGTGTCCCTTGTACCACCATGGTGCCTTGTGCAAAAACCGTGGGACCATTTCTTATTGAAATAGTGTAATCAGTACTGATTGTAATTAATTACCACAACAGATAAATAGAACTTCCGCAGCAATATAGTTTTTCAAACCGTAATTTTCGGGATTTTTTTTATTTTCTCCCGTTTGACATTATTGCTTCTAAATCACTACTGGCGCAAAAAACGAGCAAGTTTTTTTTAAATAATCATATTACTGTATAGGTAAGGTCTCTAATAGAGTGATTAATTGGACACCGGCAGCTTTCGGCAACAAGGAAAACTCCAATTGAAATAAACCAAATCGAAATTTCCTTTACTTTACTAAAAACATATAAAAAAAATAAACAAAAATATCTTTTTACAAAAACCGAACGTTGTTGCAAAGTGTACATTTTAAGCTATCTAATGATGCATAACACTTACATGCCTTCTTGGAAAACTTCCGAATAATTGTGTTGAACTTCCTTAACGGTAATTTAATTGGTATGAAAATACTTATGCCCAATGTTTGAGGTTCATTTTATAAACGTAAAACTAAGTTTTTTTTTTGTAATTTATTCGTAAGTTCCATCCTTTGAGAGTATAAAACCATAAAGAAATCTATGGATTTACGACTTTCGCCACAACCATTTTTGAGATGGAAAATACAGTTTGGTCCCATAGTGCGGCGGCGTGTAATCGTATTCCGCGCGTCAAAAATAAATCTAACTAGCTTTACTTAAGGCTTGGTATTCCTGCCGAGGCCACGCTTTTGAGTTTTTTAAAACAATGCGAATCGTAGATGAAAAGGTTTTTGATTCTGAAAAAGAGATTTATGTTAGTTAAGGATTTAAGCTAGTCAAAATGGCTTTCTGTTACAAAATCTAATAAACTTCACTTGATAGAAAAACTTCCCAAAGTTGCCCCCTTTCGAAATGTTTTTTCAAAACCAAATCTAAACTACAAATAATTTTAATGAAATTTTTATACACAACTATAGCTACTAAATATTTATAGACATAATGGCTTAATTTGACTATATACAGTGATTTTTATAGAACAAATGTTTAAATAATATCAGATTAGCGACGCTGAGGCCTGATCAGTCGCGCGCTGATGCTTACTGAGGTAGGACCTGTGTTAGGTTTTTACGTTGCGCCCCACATGCTATTTTTTCGCAATGGCACAGTATATTTATGAGACCAGTAAGCATTTCATCATCATCCGAGCGTCTATCCCAGTTGCATCTCGCGACGCCAGGAGTTAGCTTTATATAGTGTATATATGAGAGTTATATACGCAACGGACTCACCACCCATTACGTGGGACAGGAATACACATGGTGAAAAGTGGACGTATATAATTATATGCCTCTGCCACCCTTTCGGGGATAAGGCGTGATAGATAAATAAAATATATAAGAGTTTTAATATAAAATAAAGTACCTACACTTCACAGAAGCGTTAGAATTATCCCTGTAAGTAGTATAAAATCGAACCCGGTACCCACAGGTTAGAAGACAGTATATTACCAACTGAGCCAGTGGGCCGGTCAATGTATGTTTACCTATAAACAAATTTGATCAATAGATTCTGAAGCTCAAACATACCGACTGCCACTGGCTGAAATAATCAGTGCAGTTGTTATATTGATGCTTCGCTTCGCATAAAATATTAAAATTGTATCCAAAACCTTTGTTTTATGCTTTCAGTATTAATTATTTAAGTATATTTATAAATTTATTAGCCACCACTTTATCCCCGAAGGTGTGGCAGAGGCATATTGTGGTGAGCCCAATGCCTGTGTTCAAATGAACAGGCTCAGATTGTAGCGACTCGCTGATGTAATTTTTAAGTCGCTCAAAAGTTATTCACTTGACTTAACGAGTGTCGATTGCAACGTTAATGTGTCCTTCGAAGCATGAAAACGCTGGTAAATGAAAATGCTACAAAGCGGTCATCCATCTAAAATCCGAGGGAGTTTCTTAAATCAGTAATCTTTTACAAAAACCGAGTTAGTAGGGCTACGAGCTTTTTATATTATATGTTTTTACTTTATGTTAGTAGCCTTAAACAATGTATGACATTTCATGTAACTAATAATTAATTAATTAATAATAATATAGCAATTAATACAAATAATATAATTTAAATTTAAGGCAAAGTAAGTTTAGTCGACTGTTCTCTCATAAATCCAAAGGAACAATGTAAGTGTAATTTTAATGTTGTAAGCCATACCTACATTTTAAAAGAGCATCCATTGACTTTCTTGCTAGATTCTTCTTCTTAAAGTGTAGGCTGCCCTTAGAACTGGCAACTAGAATAGCTCTAATTTTGATATGATTTTAAACACAACATTGTTTTTTTTGGTTTTGTATAAATTCATTACTATATAATTGGTCAAACATCATGTAACTCAAACTAATGTAATTACTGGCGGTTAGAAAAGAGTGGCCATGAGTTTTATTGCCAGGTTCTTCCTCAGCCTCTGCCTATTGCTTTGCGAATCTGGCAGTAAATTTAAATGTAGAAGCAATAATCTTGACGTTCGGTGTTACATTGTGACCTACATGAATAAAGATTTTTCATTCATTCATTCAATTAATAATCCCAACATTTAAACGCGAAGGTTTTTTGCGCTTTAGTGGATCTGGAGAAAGCATTTGATAAAGTTGTGAGAGAAACTCTGTGGTACTGGTCCGTGTGGCCTGGCTGGCCGTCTACACCATATCCGGGCAGAATATGGTGTGGACGGCCAGCTGCTGCTGGCGATACAGTCTCTTTTTAAGGACTGTAAAGCTTGCGTGCGACCAAGGGGGAGGTTCACCTGGCGCCTCTTTTTGACTTTTGTTCGGGCGTCAAACGGGGTTGTGTTATGTCTGCCTGGCTTTTCATAGTGTATCTGGATAGATGTGCAAAAGTGTGGTTGCAAAAGTTAAAAGATTATGATGTGTTGTAAAATTGGAAATTTTACAGTACTTTGTCCGTTTTACGCTGATGATGCGGTAGTGATAGTCTCATCAGAAGCCGACCTTCAGGCATTAGTCACTAATATAAAAGTAAAGGTCTTCGCTGCATGTTTAACTAAGAATCGGGTATTTGAAAAAGAAAAAGTAAGAACTAAAAGCAAGATTTGGGTAAACCGGCAACGTTTAGAGCAATTGAATGAAATTGTGTACTTAAGGAGAATGTTTAGCGCAGACGGAAGATATGTTCTGAAGAACAACGGTGACTAGCTGCCGAAGACAGGAACATAACATTATGATTTTTTGATGTTAATATTATTTAAAAAAAAGAGTATAATGAGTACAGGACATTTTATTTGGTACTTGTACATAAAGCCTAAATTTGTTATTAAATATATCATTATAAACTTCTACTAATATTATAAACGCGATAGTTTGTAAGTATGGATGTTTGTTGCTTGCACATAAAACTACTGAATGGAAATTAAATAAACTTTATCTTTTATTTTCTGTGTTCTTTTATCTGCAATCAGTTCTACTATATGCAGATTGTGTGAGGGTAATTAGGTGAGTGAGTGTGCTCGTTTATTTCCAATGGGCTCAGTCGTCACTGATTATGTCTTTCCTTTTTAATCTTTTGCTATAACCTCGATGCGTTAGTTGTGAAGCCAGGGGAATGGGGTGATGTCGCAGTCGCCGGTGATAGCCATAGCAATTGTATCTATCAGAATAACGCATAGGCTACTTTTTATCCCGGGAACAAGTTTTTTTGAAAACGGGAACGGAAAATCTTCATCACGCGGGCAGAGCCGTGGGCGTCAACTAGTATATCATAAACCAAAAATAAAATCCAACACAATAACAGAGATGTTCCATTTCAATTGCTACTGCCAATCATTTTTACTGTGGCGTGCCAGCAGAAAATACATCGTCGATCTATCTTGGCGGGGGCTGATAAGCGTTGTGGTGCCTACGCGACTTGGCCTACCGGCCCTTAATGCAAGATAAAATGTCTTGCACCATTGGTCGTAGAACTTAGAAGTCACTTAGATTTCATGGACAATGTAAAAGCTTCAGTGTCCCAATGCTTCATAAAAAAAAATTAATGAAAGAAAGGTAAATCGCCCCTTTAACAAACAAACGAATTTTTCATTTAGGTCACACACTTATGGCACACACTAACACGACACCAACTGTTACGTGGGACAAAAATGCATACGGTGAAATGTGGGCGTATAGTATGCCTCTGCCTACCCCATCACGGATAAAGGCGTGACAATGTGTATGTATGTACTTATGAACATAGAAATTCCATTCATATAAACCTCATTATAAATGATTCTACATAAACTATCTCTTGTCAAATTCGCAGGCCTGTAACAATATGCATTACAGTGATCGTAACTACACATGAACCGAAGATCTAGAAATTTTGCGGGGAGGAACATGATACGGAAGATCTAGGATCGTATCTTATGCCCAAAATAGGCAGAATCCTACTTTCAGCACTGTAGTAGACTGCTATAAGCAGAATTGATTATTGGACTAGCCTGCGCCTTGTTGAGTGGGAGCTATCTTGCAAACTCTTCAAATCTTACATGTTATGCTTTTGACAAACTTCCGATATCCGTTGCACGCCTCTTCTCTAACTAACACCCATTAATCAGTCCAAAAAAATATTGTCACGTCTTTGTTTTTGTATTGAAGAGTATGGTATGCTGATTTTAAATACTATAGCTAAAAATTTTTTTTTTCTCCCATAAATCGTGGATCACCTGGGTGGACTACAGGAAAACAATAATTTCCCGTGGTCCACCCAGACGAACTACGGAGGTGGACCACGGGCAATTATTGTAAAAAAAGATAATTTGTTACGAAATTAAACCCTCTTAGAGGAATAATTTGGAAAAAAATAACTTAGTTAATCTTCATGGCACAAAAAAAAAACGACTTGTTTGAATCTTTAGTAGTTTTGGTTGGGTAGAAAGCACAAGAGACAACAGAGCGCAACAAGTTGTATAAAAAAGTATAATTATTTTGTTTTAAATGTTATTTTTGCAATATTCGGCTTTTTTATAATGTCGTACGATGTAGACACGTGCTTCGTCTACACACAAGGCATTATTATCAAGACTGTTTGGCAACAAAAGCTTTTGCTGCCAAATATAACATTATAATATAACATTTGAATATTGCAGAAATAACATTAAAAACAAAATAATCATAGTTTTTTTTAATGTAACATGTAACGCCTGATTCAATTAGTTGACATGCTAACTCAATGGTGCAATTAATGTTTTTCGAATGAACAAAGTAAACGACAGCTGTCATTCTGATGATTTTTTTTTTCAAATGATATAGTTAAGGTTAAAATTTCAAAAAAAATATATCTTCAAATAAAATTACCGCAACGGATCACATGCTTGGCTCTATGACCTACAAATAGAGAAAGGCGTCTTTAGTAGAGCGCTCACGAGTAACATTGATTCCTTAATCTGTGGACTTCACCTAGCATTCTTAATTCTGACTCATCGTGTAACTGTTTGCTACTTAAGTAGTATAAAAAATAACATTTAAAGGTTATACAAACCTGATCACTGGTTCCCATCTCCATTGTGGAGTTGCCGTTTTCTTGAGCCATTTTCGTTGATTTGTTTTACCTGGGAACAACCACACGAAAAATTTATTAGAGAAGATAAAAAAACTAAACTTTCGGTTCAATAGTGTATTAAAATTTAGACTTTCAGACAAGATGTTTAAAAAAAGAAAGAAAAAATTATCCACGTGTTTTCCTCGTTTCCCTACTGTTAGGGGTAGATTTTTGAGAAGGGACACTTTACCTGAAATAAATCGCCAAAAACTGATCCCAACCTGTTTAACGCCAGCGCCCTAATACTATTGTATATATTGTATATCAATAAATAAAAATACGAATTTCGGATACCCAGACGTGCGTGTATGAAGCGATTGATGAAACTTGAAGAAGCGAAAGAAGTATGCATGGATCGCGAAGCCTGGCGATCTGTCCTCTCTGACTACCCCGTCAGGGATACAGCGTAAAGATAGTTAGTTAGTTAGTTACTATATCAATAAAACTACTGCCGAAAATTGGGTTGCCAAAAATTGTTTGGCAGCATTCGTGCAGCAACTCAGTGTTCTGTAAACGACCACAGCGAAAAGATTTTAGAGAGAACTTTTAAAATCATAAAAAAAAATCGCTCTAAAATCATTTTGACTTAATTCCATTTTCGTTGCGTACGTAGAACTTCGATGTGTGATAAAAAACAATTGACAAATGATTTTCCGCCAATTATTTTTTTCTTATTACTAAGAAGGCAACGTTTCAAAAAAATAACATTCCAAATTCAAATAGTTCCGATTAGCTAGAAGTGCAAAACTTTTAGTGTGCCCCATGTATTGTGGGACATTTTTTATACAGCGCCGTCTAGCCCAAAGTAAACTAATACAAGCTTTTATTATGGGATGTAGACAACTGATGGCCATACTTGTATATTTCTAAATACATACATATTATACATAGGAAACACCCAAATTCTGAAACAAACATTTGTGCATCTCACAAATATTTTTTCCGACCCAGAAATCGAACCTGGTACCTCAGGCGCGGCAGTCGCATACATGACCACTGCGCCACTGCGGCAGTTGAAAAAAGTCTAAAAAGATAGAAATATTCCAACGTGGACTTGCAAACCCTATAAAAATTGTAATATGTTTTTACATTTTTATGTTATACCGTTTTCGATAAAAATCTTAGTCAGTTAGTTTTTCTTTGACATATTGATTTATTACTGTCATATTTAAATCAATTAACATTTAGCCTTGACATATTATAATCCTTACCTAAACCTTTCTCATGAATCACTCAATCTAAATGTGAAATTAGCATAATCCATCCAAAAGTTATTAAGTGTTTTTTTAAACAAAAATACTGCGGACAGTTTTGTTTTATAATAATGTATTATGGGACCATAGTGTGGCATCATCCATTTTACCTGCAATATGGGTGAAGTTTTGAAGCGCTCGTGGCCCCGCGGTCTCAGTGTTCTGTAAACGATCACAGAGTTACGCAACTTTCACTATGGCTGGTCCTCGGATGGGTGACCACTTTGTGGCATTTACATTTGCGAGCGTTTCCGTGCTTCGGAAGGCACGTTAAGCCGTTGGTCCCGGTTGCCAGTAAAATGGCAGTCGTTAAGCCTGGTTGAATGCCTTATGGGCGGCATGAAAAATTTCAACAGCAGGTAGCCACAATCTGCATCTGTCTATTTCAACACGGCAATGGGCTCACCACCTATTACGTGGGACAGGTAAATCCACACGGTGAAAAGTGGGCATATAATATGCCTCTGCCATCGGGGATAAGGCGTGATGGATATTTATTTTATTTTTTATTTTTTAATATGATATCACCGAAATCATAGTTCATGACTGTTCTCCCCTTTCGAAGTCACAAGACACCGCGTCAATAACATCAATTCAGCTAATACATGCTCTATGTTAAGCCGTAGGAGGCGTCAGTCACGCCTATATCTCCGAAGAGAGGCAGAGGAGAATTAAACACCCAAATTTTGCATACATATACATACAAATATATTGTCACGCCTTTATCTCCGAAGGGGTAGGCAGAGGCATACTATACGCCCACATTTTACCGTATGCATTTTTGTCCCTCGTAACAGGTGGTGAGCCCATTGCCGTGTTGAAATGGACAGCGCAAGGCTGTAGCGACCTGCTGTTGAAATTTTTCAAGCAGCCCATAAGGCCTTCAACCAGGCTTAACGACTGCTATTTTACTGGCAACCGGGACCAACGGCTTAACGTGCCTTCCAATGCAGGAAACGCTCGCAAATGTAAAATCTACATAGTGGTCACCCAACCATGGACCACCTATAGCGAATGTTGCTTAACGCTGTGATCGTTTACAGAACACAACGAAAATGGAATTAAGTGGAAAAGATTTTAGAGCGATGATTTTTTATGATTTTACAAGTTCTCTCTCTCCGCAAGACTGTGCCGCTCGTCGTCTAAATGCTTTTCGGAGAGAAGCACCTTGTTTGACCCCGTGAGGCTATGGTTTTCTGAATTTGAGAGACGTCGAGTTTCTTTACATGACGAATTTTGTGAACGGCGGCCTTCAACTGCCGTCAACGAAAATTATGTGGCTACTGTTAAACGGCTAATTGAAGAAAACCCGCAGATTACCTATGAGACAATTCGAGGACTATTGGGGATTGGTTTGAGTCAAATTCAGAAAATTTTACACGTAGAATTGAAAGTTCGGAAACTTTGTTGTCGTTGGATCGCTCATGAACTGACAGCGGAGCAGAAGCAGGCTCGCGTGGAATGGTGCTCACAGATGCTACTGAAGTATGACCATGGACATTCTAATGCTGTCTAGGATATTGTCGCAGAAGACGAAACGTGGATTTATTGTTTTGAACCCGAAAAAAACAGCAATCTTGTGAATGGGTGTTTGAAAAAGAGAACAGGCCAACAAAAGTGAGGCATGCGAGAAACGTTTTTAAAAAAATTATTGCAAATTTTTTCTCAGCTACGGGTTCCATCTGTACAATTCCACACACAAAAAGAGTGTTAATGCCGAGTGGTATTCTACCATTATTTACCCAGGGTGTTAGAAAAAGTTAGCAAATGCCAACCAAAAAGCCGCGCTCTCCTACATCATAAAAACGCTTCTTCACAGACGGCCAACAAAACAAAGTCATTTTTAGCTTCCGAAAAAGTACAACTCGTCACCCATACTGCGCATAGCCCCGAACTAGCACCCTGTGATTTCTGTATTTTCCCCAAAATCAAACATTTGATGAGAGGTTTCACTTTTACCAACTCTGAAGAGGCAGTGATAGCGTTCAATCAGCAAGTAGAAAAAATGCCTTCAGATCTGTGGCATGTCGCATAAAAAATGTTTAAAAATGTAAAGGAGAGTATTTTGAAAAGCAATAAACATAATAATATGTTATAATATGCTGTTTTTTTAAGTTACGCAAAACTTATAGTGTGACCTACGTATTTTATTTATATTTCAGGATAGCTAACCAGTTGGAAACGGGAAATCTTGACTACGTGGGCGAAATCTCCGCCACTAGCTAGTGTACTTATATTTGTATAATCTAGTAACTGAATTCACTTACGAAAACTCAGCTACTTGAAATCATTCATTGCTTATTAACATTATGCATAATGACCTCCCTAAATTAGTCTTACCTAACTGAAACATTATAATATCTAGGCCGGCCCAGTAAATCCTACTAATATTATAAAACGCGAAAGTTTGTAAGTATAGATGGATGTTTGTTACTCTTTCAAGCAAAGTCTTTCACGCAAAGTCTACTGAATGGATTTTGATTTAAGTCACCATAATGCCTTCAACTTGCAGTCATTAATTTTACATTATCAAATTAACTGCTTTACTTATCATTATTTACAAATTATTATATGGATATATAACGTATATGCATTCAAATTCAATGCGGGCACCATTGATATCAACTCCTTATCATAATCCTTTTAATCTTTATTATTTTATCATCACTCGTGTTCGATAATCCACTTTTAAAATACAAGTAGTTCACTAAATTTAGTATGGTATGCACACGAAAACATTGTAGGTGCGAAATAGAACACAACTCTTGTAGAATAGGCAAACGATGAACTCTGTCTTCAAGAAGATATCATAGTGGCCCTTTTTTTCTTTTTTTTTTACCCAATGCTGTCTAGAGAGAGAGTTTAAATAGGGATAACCAAATTTGTAGAGGCGCTAAGAGTACCGTTTTGCCCTTTTAGGACCTAATAAATTTAACATTTTATACGTTTTGGTAGAAAGAAAAAGAGTTAGATTTTGTCGTGTTGAAATGAGCATTGCTCGGTTAAAACCAGGAGCGACCACTGCATATTGAGCAGGGCTTAGGGCCGTAGAACGTTTCTCAATACTCAAGAAACGCTTAAGGCTAGTTTTCGCCTTAAAATACTACTCTCAAGTGTTTCTTAAGCATTGAGAAACGTTCTGTAATACGGTCCTTAGTCTAAATAAATATATTGAGGCTGTTCTCTCGAACTCTAATACTACACATCTGTGGCGTTGTCCTAATTAAATTGATTCCGTGATCAACTGGTGAAGAAACGATGCGACATAATTGCAATGATCGCTTGAGTTTGGGATTCAACAATCGCTCCACTGACCATACACAAGTCTACTGACTTCCAGGGCTCCGAGTCTGCTATTTCAATCGTGTCGAAATAGGATGCAACTTGCCGCTCAATATACAGCCACCAGTACAATTTTGACAGTTTTTCGTAGTCTACTCTTACATTCGTACTCCAATAGACTTCTATCGGTCGGCCGATAGAATTCTACTAGCACGTACCGTACTAGTGGCCGCTAGTCAGTTCCATTTTTAATAGCCTACTATCTAAAATTTTGACAGCTAAAAACAGCGATTCTGGTTCTATTCAACGGCTCATCAATAGTAGACTCGGCCCCCAGGTATAATGCCCTGCCCGGTGTACTATATAATAAGGTATGTCCTCCATTGAGGATCCCTTATGATTGATCGTCAGTTAATACGACTAAAATACATAAAAACTTGAGGCGACCGCGACCGGGCATTCACAATTACATTAGATAACGGATAAAAACGTAAAAAAAAATAAAAGGCCCTAGGCCGCCATGTTAGACATTATGTCAAATATATCTATAGAACTAAAGAAAAAGAAAATTGATTATTTCAAAAACCTGTATATTTACTTTACATGTTTATTTGTATATTTGCCATAACTGTGAAGCCTGTTAACCAGGATCTACAACAGTTATCAAAATTACAAACGTAATGACAAACTTGAACTATGTAAGGGCCTTGAGAAGTTAAGATTTAAAGGTGAGATTAGCATGCTTGAAGGGAAAAGAATGTCTCACAAGTTCTTCATTTATTCATGATACACACTTTGACAGTAGTTCCACGAATACAATTTTTAAAGCAATTATTATGCTAAATTTCTCTAAATTTTTTAATAAATGAAAAAAAAAACAATTCGATTCGAGACGGGGATTGAACCCGTGACCTTTGCCAACTAACCAGGGCAATGTTCTAGCCACTGAACTACCCGAACCGTATCGAATCAAGTCGAAATTCTTCACCGTATTTTAATCGTCATTTTAAGATTTTTTATTTTGGTAGTAAATTGTCAGGTACTCTAGACTTTGTTACTAAGCTGTGATGTTCTAAAGACAATAAGCGTAAATCACTTTGAAAATTAATTATCAATCAAACATAGATTCACAATATTCACAATAACGGCAATGAGCTCACCACCTGTTACGCGGGACCAAAATGCTTTGGGTGAACATACTTTATCATACTTTGTTGGTGAACAGTGGGCGAATAATATACCTCTGCCACCCCTTTGCAGATTGATAAGCTAAACTTAACATCTAAAGAAAGGATTGAAAAAAGCGTATAATGCGCCCGCCTTTTACCAATTGTCCGTCACTAGATCCACGTAATAGGTGGTGAGCCTATTGCTGTGTTGAAACGGGTATAGGCGGGTTCTAAAGATCTAGGGCAGCTCTCTTCAGATCTAGGACACGCCACAATGTAATAGATAAGATCCATCATAAAGAAATGCCTTGAGAGGCGACATTTCAGGCTTCCCTACTGAGTGACGCAGGTGCTCATTGGGCAGATGTGCTTCAGTGAGTCGTATAGACCAGGAGCAATCACTCGAGTCTCACCACCTTACATACTAGCTTAATGTTCAGCGTGGAGTGACCGGAGGTGTGACCTCAGGACCGCCATCGGTGAGGGGAGACTCACACTAATGACCCTAGTTAGAGTAGTCAGAAGTGTGAGTACTAGGAACGCCACTGTCTCGTTTCGCGAGCAGTTGATGCGTTTAAAGGAGGCGATAGAAAAGGTTAGTGAAATGACCGGTTCTTTACCGGCACGCACCTGGCGCCGAAGACTTGCCTAGGATCTCCAACCTCCATAAGGGCAGGCTTGGAGGCAAGGGTTTAGTCTACCCTTGCGCTATCAGAGCAGGCCCAGGGTGGAATGCTCAATGTCTCTACGGCGTCTTTCTGCTGGTTAGGACTACAAAATGCTGTTATAATGTTTTGAAGTCGATCGTGAGACTAACTTTACTTAACTAACTAACTAACTATCATCACGCTGTATCCCCGACGGGGTAGTCAGAGAGGACAGATCGCCAGGCTTCGCGATCCATGCATACTTCTTTCGCTTCTTCAAGATTCATAAATCGCTTCCTACACGCACGTCTGGGTATCCGAGTACTTTTGACCTTTCCGTTTTTGAGCAATCTGCTCACGTGGTCTTCATATGTAAGTCTCGACCTACCCTGACTCCTTCTATCCTCTACTTTTGAACAATATATATTCTTCGTCAATCGTTTCTCACTCATTCGTTGGACGTGTCCAAACCATCGGAGCACGCCCTTTTCCAGCTTAACGCTGACACTTTCATTCAAACCTGCCATATTGCGTATCACTTCGTTACGTATTCGGTCGGCCAAAGTAACGCCGCACAATTTTCGAAGTGATCGCATCTCCACAGCATTCCATTTACTTTCATGCATCTGCTGACATACCCAGGTTTCGCTACCGTAAAGCAAAGTTGGCACTAGCACTGCGTTATGAATCGCCATAAGTGCTTCTTTTACGATGCTTAGTCGCTTTACTAACTGGGACAAAGCACCGTTAACCTTGTTTCCGGCAGCTACTCGCCGTTCTACTTCCGAATCACATCTTCCATCCGCGCTAAACATACTTCCTAAATACACAATTTCATTCACTTGCTCTAGTCGTTCCTGTTTTGCCCTAATCTCGCATTTGGTTCTTACGTCATCGCTTTCAAATACTAGAACCTTAGTTTTACTTGCATTCAAGCGAAGACCCTTACTTTCACACTCCTCTTTCATATTAGTGACTAATGCCTGAAAGTCGGCTTCTGATGAGGCCATGAGCACTGCATCATCAGCGTACAGCAGACAGTTTACTTTAAAGTCACCCAAATTCACACCCATATCACAATCTTTCAACTTCTGCAGGCAACTGTCCAGATACACTATGAACAGCCAGGCGGACATGACACAACCCTGTTTGACGCCTGTACAGACATCAAAAAGAGGTGACACATACCCTCCTACTCGCACGCAACCCTTACAGTCTCTATAAAGCGACTGTATTGCCCGCAGTAGCGAGCCGTTCACACCATATCTGGGCAGCAAATCCCACAAAGTTTCTCTCACAACGTTATCAAATGCTTTCTCCAGATCCACAAAAGCGCAGAAAACCTTTTGGCTAATAGCCAGAAACTTCTCCGCGATCATGCGGAGAGAAAACACTTGATCCATGCAACCTCTTCCACGCCTGAATCCGCATTGAGCCTCCCATAAATACCTTTCGGACTTTTCTTGCATTCTTGCCGTTATAACCTTTGCATACACTTTACTAGCTAAGCTGACCAAGCTGATCGCCCTGTAGCTGGAGCAGTTTAGACGCGAGCCTTTCCCTTTGTAAATAGTTACTACAACTGCTATTCGCCAGTCATCTGGGACTTCAACCGTCCGCCAGCACAAGTTGCATAACAGACATAGTGTGTCCCAGACGCGCGACCCACCGTACTTGATCATCTCAGCAGTAACTCTGTCTTTTCCCGCAGCCTTACCACATTTCATACTTCTTATCGCTTGTTCAATTTCTTTCATACTATCGACTTCAATGACATCGGGATCCAGAGCATCGAAGTGAGCTCTACTTCCCGATGTGGTATCTCCGTCTTTTCTTGCATACATCTTTCCATAATATTCACTCCATCTCTGCAGGACGTCAGTTTGGTCTGTTAGGATGTCATTGTTAACATTAAGCACTTTATTCATACTGCAGATTGCCGAACAACTCCGGGTCTTGCCTACCTCTTTCCAGAAGAGCTTGGCATTATCCCGGAAATTACACGACAACCTTACTTAACTTTACTTAACGACTACCATAATAGGCAGCCAGGATCAACAGCTTAACGTGTTCTGCAAAGTATGGAAATGCCATAACCAGGTAACCAACACAGATTTGTGTTATAGAGTATCTTCAAAACATTAAATGTTTTGAAGATAGTCAGTAGGGCTACGAGTTCTACTTTGAAATTATAAAGAACTTTTAAAACAAATTAGGTATTTTATAAATTACTAGCGATGCCCGCAGTTTCGCCCGCGTGGTGAAGTTTCCTTATTCGAGATTTCGTACGGAACTCTAAACGGTTTGAAAATCCAATATAGCTTATGTAACTAGCGAAAAATGTAGCTTCCTAATCGTTAAAGAATTTTTAAAATATCCTCTTTATAATATTTGTATATGTAGTTGTGGAATGATATCCCTACCTCAGGTTTCCCGAACGAGACAATTATGACATTGTTCAAAATGAGTCTTATAAGGTTTTTACAAAGTCGGCAGGGTTTGATATCGGTGTTGCAAAAATAAAAACTACAAGATAGTCTATAGGCTACGGTGATCGTTATCGATCACCTGAGCCATATGCTTCTCTGCCACCTTAGAAATATAAAAAAAATGACTCACCCAGTTATATATTTTAAAGTCCACTCATTAATTTAGGACCGGCATTTAGCCGAATCCCCGATGTACTGAATGTAATTTAAACAAATTATCTAGATGCCGATAGTATATCAATTTAAGTAGATAACAGAATCATTAGCACATAATCAGTTCGGATAAATAATGTAATCAATAGAAAAATAAATAATACAATAATGTTTTATTAGCTAGTATATGACGTCTTTATTACTTAATAGATAGAATATTTAAAGAGTACAAAATGAGTATATTAGAGGGAGTTTGAGAGTGGCGCCTGTGACTGAAAAAAATAGAGGGAACCGTCTGTCCTGGTATGGGCATGTGATGAGAAGGGATGAAAGTCATGTCACTTAAAAGAACCATGAATATGAAAGTTGATGGATGGAGAGCTAGAGGAAGGACAAAGAAAAAATGGATGAACTGTTTAAGGAGTGATATGAATATGAAAGGAGTGAATGATCAGATAACGAATAACAGGGATGAATGGAAGAAGAAGACATACTGCGCCGACCCCAAGTAAATTGGGACAAGGGCCCGAGAATGATGAGATCGAATATTTAAACAATAACAGATCTTTAGAACATAAAAATTTTACCTATGTATTTCGTTCGGGTGAAAGCACGGTTTCCACATACTTAACTACTAATATACTTACTAAGAAAGTGCTACTTAGCTTAGCTATGTGACTGCTGATACTTTCGTTTTCACACGCGTGAAGGATCAGCTGAAAGTTTATCAAAATATCGTTTGAAAGCAAATGTAGCTTACTTTACATTTGGTACATTTATGAGAAATATTATAGGGATTTTTATTGTATATTTAGCTCGCCTTTTATTGTATTTTTTATGAAACCTATTGACAGCGGCCCCCAAGTTGACGAAGCAAAGTTAGTTAGATGGTCTAAGATACCATGGCTCGCAATGGTGCCTCTTCAAGCGCCGATAGAAGACCTCTCTTATTTTCAATCTTTACACGAGTAGTTCGGTATTCGACGAACTTGTTAACTAACAAATCTTTCCTCTTTATATTATTAATAGATGGCAATGATCAAATAAAAATATACTTAATTACATAGTATCTTTCTAATTATAGGTACAAGGGTTGATGATGACTTGACTTACTGTTCTACCAACTTATTTACCTCCTCTTTAAAAACCTGACCGGTTTCGGTTTCATATCAGGTTTTTAAAAAGTAAATCATTGGAACAGTATAAGAGTTTTACTTCAAGATGTGTAGCGAATTCCACCAAGTGCCATTAACAGTATGAACAGTAGACATTGCCTTTGCATTGCATTACATTGACATTGCTGGTTGAAGGCCTTATGGGCGGCTTGAAAATTTCAACAGCAGGTAGCCACAACCTGCGTCTGTCTATTTCAACACGGCAATGGGCTCACCACCTATTACGTGGGACAGGAATCCACACGGTGAAAAGTGGGCATATAATATGCCTCTGCCACCCCTTCGGGGATAAGGCGTGATGGATATTTATTTTTTTTTATTTTAACAGTAGACATTTTATTATTGACAGTGGTCAAAAATGAAAAGTTAGTCCGGAGGTGCACCAATTGCAGGTGTAGACTTGAGACAGATTTTAAAATTAACACTGTGCATCTGAGATAAGATAGTACTAAAGTGTAGGTTTAGTTCATTCGATTCTGATATAAACTACCTCTGTATGATAAGTTGGAATCGTCTGAGGGAGAGGGAAGCTCATCTATAAGCTGGTGTGCTCCAGGATCAAAGCGGCACAGAATATATCCAAAAGTCGCTGTGTAAAAGACCCTTAGGGTAACCTGTTAAGCGAAGACCTCGCGGTAAAGGAGAGATGGCGTTCGTATTTTCACGAGTTGCTCCCTCCGAATCAGGGACTAGTGCCACCGGTAACGCCTGGACAAGTCCTGACTGCGCTTCGCCGCATGAAGAATCGGAAAGCTGTCGGACCCGATGGAGTCCCCATCGAAGCCTGGAAGGCGATGGGGCCTCGCGGTGTTAGTAAACCTTTTTAACCGCATACTCCTCAGCGGGCAGATCCCAAACCATAAAGACTGAGTATTATTACTCCAGTCTTAAAAGGGAAGGGTCAGTGCAGGAGTGCGGGAGCTACCGCGGTATAAAGGTGGTGATTTCCCACACCATGAAGATCTTCGAGAGGATTATAGACTCTCGGATCCGGCAGGACTGTACTCTCTCGGAGTGTCAATATGGGTTTCGCCCTGGTCATGGGACCACTGACCCTGTTTTTGCACTGAGGGTTGTCACAGAGAAATACAGGTCGAAGAACACGCCTCTGCACTGTATGTTTCTAGACATGCAGAAGGCCTTCGACTGTATTCCTCGTGCGATGATCTGGTGGGCACTGCGGTACAAAGGTGTTCCCGAGGTCCATATTGACACTATCTGGGACATATGCTGTGACTCCGATTTCATGGTTCAGACTGCTGTTGGCGACACGAAACCCTTACCCATCGCCGTCGGGGTACACCAGGATTCGGTCCTTAGTCCGCTTCTGTTCAGTGTAATATTAGACGAATTGTCGGACAGCATCAAGAACTCGCATGAGCAGCCTCCATGGTTGCTCATGTATGCTGACGATATTGCGCTGGCAGACGCGGACAGGGGCAGATTGGTGCGACGTGTAAAGGCGTGGAAGGAGACGCTTGAGAACGGCGGCGGTCTGAAACTAAATGTGGCGAAGACCGAGTACTTGGCACTAAACTCGACAGATCCCACATCCGTCCGCATAGGCGGTGAATTGGTCGAGCGCACGGACCAGGTTAAATACCTGGGATCTGTTTTACACGTCCAGTGAGATCGATTGCGATGTCAAGTCATGCATTGCTGCCGCGTGGGCCAAATGGCGGGAGATGACCGGTGTCATTTGTGACCCTAAAATGCCGATCCGGTTGAAGGGACAGGTCTACAAAACCATCATTGTCCTTTTACTTGGCAGTGAGACGTGGCCAATATTAGAGCGACACAAGCAGGAGCTGCGTGTCACGGAAAAGAAGATGCTGCAGTGGATGTGTGGAGTCACGCGGGTGGACCGCGTGAGAAACTCTCGCATCCGCGGCAGCCTTCACGTCCGTGATATTGCAGACAAGTTGCAAGAGTGTCGCCTTCCTTGGTATGGTCACGTCTTGCGGCAACCGCCGGGCTACGTAGGAAACAAATGTCTGGCCATGTCAGCCCCGCCCGGTAAGAGGGGAAGACCCAAGAAGTGCTGGCTTGACGTCGTAAGGGTTGACATGCGTGCCAATGGTCTCACTACAGGAGATGCCGACGACCGTGCGAAGTGGCGGAGAAAATGTAGGAAAGCGGACCCCGGGCGTCGCGAGACGCAACTGGGACAGACGCTCGGATGATGATGATGATGATTATTTTGTTATACCTCATAAGGTTTGTAAGCGTTTTCCTTGAAACCTCTAAGACGCTATATTTTTTAAGGACACCTTCTCCAATTTCGTCATATTTTAGCCAATATATACAAAACATAAAACATTTCTCGAGAACCATTCTATCCATTGGTAAACAACACAAAAATCGGGGTGCAGTAGTTTGTGGGACACTTTGTTTTATAATATGTAGTGATAGTGATACGTAAGGGGCAAGAGACGAGGCGAGAGCAAATGGCACACTTGATCGAAAGTGGTCACTGTAATCTAATATACGATTGCAACACTTGCGCTGCCAAGACCTTATTGCCGAGACAAAAACAGTAATGTCGGTATCCGTCCATATAAAACGGAATTACATAATTCCTCCATATACGAACACTAGTTATCAAGCCTGCTTCACATAATTGGCTTGTTATTTGCTTCTCACTCACGATCGGTATCATCACAATTCATTCTAGCTGACTTGAATTAATCACTTGGGTTCGATATAACGCAACTACATCGACACTTTCTCTATCGTAATCTACGTAAGTGTGTAAATAAGGCACTGTTGATGTAACTTGAATGGTATTGCTGTGCCAAAATATGTTACTTTTTGAGTTGCTTGCATTATTGCATTGTGTATCAAGCTGTATATGTAAATTAATTCTGAAAATTTTAAGTGTCATTTGTGATATTTATACATATTCATTTTTTATAAGTAGTGATAGCCCACCTGATAGAAAGTGATCACCGTAACCTATGGACGTTTGAACATTACAGGGACAGTCGCATATTACAATAGTTCGCATATTACAATAGTTTCACAGCAGGTTAAAATGTTACTAATTGGTATTAATTCTAATGATTTACAAATTGTGCAACTCACGGTAAAAAAATCAACCAAATCATCGGTACAAGATTGGTTCTTCCAAATTCAAAAATAGTAGAATAATAACGAGTTAATAAATTTTGCTCATCACGTTTTATATTTTTTATTCACCTTTTTCATATCTCTCGAAGCGTCAGAGACTGACGATGTTGGTCACCCCTGAAAATGCACTTTAGCTGAGTAGTCTGGTCACGATCCCGATGTACGTTTTTAGAACTGTATAATTATTTATTAGTTCGGAAATATCGAACCAAAACCGAGTAATTTTTTTCACTTCTTAAACACTTAGTGAGACAAATTAGGTAGGTACTTAGCACATAAAAGACTTTGCATGTTGACATAAAAATTGCTTTGAAAGACTCTACAGCAGTCTTGAGTTTAAACAAACCGTGTAATTCCCCGAGTAAGTGTTTCGTCACGTTTATTTTATCATGAATATACGTGGCGAAAAGTCTTTCAAAGGGGAACTGTAAAATATTTTCACAATACTTAAGAGTATAAAGTGGCACCCAAACTGTTTATGTTTATAACTAAGAATAAAATTATTAACTTTTTAAGTATCACGTTCCTTACAATAAGCATTATAGATTTTTACGGAGATATAGAATAAGACCATAGCCGGTGTGACCTAGTCGAAACATGAAGCAACAAAAAAGTATATGAAACCTGCTAAGCATTGATCGGTTATGAAAAAAATCTGTTTAATGTACAAAGTGCTAAATAACAACAAGCGATATTTGTTTATGTTTGTAATATAGTTTGTAATAAAATAAAACCCAAAAAAAATAATGCGAAGAGGATTTCACCCACTTAGCTGGTGAATCTGCTGACTAAAGAAGAGACTGACGCAGACGCCATTTAGAGATTGAAAACTTAAACGACACTCACTCCAACAATACCTAAGATGAAAATTAAAACCAAAGCACCGTGAGGAGGTTCATAATTCAAAGTTAGTCATTCTGTTGTCTGCATTCCAAATATACGCTTTTATTTCTCCCTTAGATAAAGACGGGGGAGAGAGAGACAGAAATAGAACGATTTCCATTCGTTTTCTCAGTCGAAGTCAACCTCAAGGATCGCAGTAAGGTTTGGTCTGAATTCAGCATTACGCCTGCATTTAGCAGTCTCCCACGAATTTTTATATGGGAGTATTTATGATCTTACAATATCACACTGGTCAGACGGATTGGTGTGGGGTTTTATATCGATTTTTCCTTCTATTCGAAATAGGTTCTTTTGAGGAAGTGATCCCTTAGTCGCCATTTACGACATCTACAGGATGAACAGGGATACGTGATGTTATTTTCCCTCTATCCCCTCATCACACGGGCATTATTAATTTGGATTGGTGATATAAATACACAGAATTTCTAAAAAAACTAATTATTTCTATAGGAAAATGCAACGTGAATAAGCCTTGCTTCAAGATGGAAAGGCGGGGTAATAAGGTGACGAGAATCTTCGACGGGACACGTCTTTAAAATATGTCTAAAATTCTGTTAAATAGAACCTAAATACTCGTAATATTGAACTATGAATGTATGGAACACACCAAATAAATTAATATCTGATAAGTTTCTCAAAATACATTCCACACTAACTCTTACTTACTACTTACTTTATTCTGTGACCTCTCTCATAAATACGAAAATATATTTGTAAATATCAATAACACCAGTACCGACATTTCTTTCCAAAAACGGTTTACAATAATATAATTAAATTGCCAAAATAATCTCAAATATCGAGCGAAAGATATCAACGGAAGGACTGTAACTTGATATTCCATGATAACTAGTCGTCGATAACATTGCAACATAAAATTTTATTAATTTTTATGATTCATAGGCAGTTCCAATGATTTATCAAGAAAACAAAAAAAAAGCATAGGTACAGTTGAAACCTTCTATCTACCTTTAAATCCTCCTTTTATTTATAAAACTCTTTAGAAATCTGTCAATGAAAATCAATGAGAGATGCCATCCATATGAACTCTGTTGGTCAAAAATATACTTCTTCAAATTATATTCCTTAAAAATAAAACTGTAACGGAATGAATTATGTACGTTAAATATCCTACTAATATTATAAACTCTAAAAGTTTGTAAGTATGGATGTTTGTTACTCTTTCACGCAAGATCTACTGAATGAATTTTGATAAAACTTTACAATAATATAGCTTACACATCAGAATAACACATAGGCTACTTTTTATACCGAGAACTAGTTCCTGTGGGAAACGGGAAAACTTCACCACGCGTGCGGAGACGCGGGCGTCAACTATTATTTATATAAAAAACAAATGTCAGATCAAACAAATGGCAAATGACATGACAATGGCATGACGTTTGTTTTTCTGTCGTTCACGGAAACTCAAAAATACTTGATTTGTGTGTAGCTTGGTGTGATAATAGTTTGAGTGTGTGATACTTTTATACCGGGATAAATCTTGGTTATTGCAGGTACATCGGTTAAAGCTGGTATAGTTTGCTGGAAAAGTAAATAGTACGGTGACTATACAATAATGAAATATTCCTCTACCCTTAAAACCAATAATACATTCCACCTTATGTGTGGAATATTTCGTTGTTTTCGAGCGAGAGGGTCGGTTACTTATCGGACCAAAGTAATTCCTTGAATTGGGAAAGGACACTGGTTCAAAAATCGCTCGGAGACGTATAAAGTGTAGGTACGAGTATGCAGGTAAATTTTAAAGTAAATTTTTTCTTTTGTCATTATCAGGGTGATTATGAATAATTTACAACTAATAAACTTACTCGTATTACAATAAAGGTTTTATATAACTGAAATATTTTTTTTGTGATTAGTCGGTGACTCACTGAGTAAGATTATTAGAAAACTAGCAGATCCACACAGCTTTGCCCGTAACATACTTCAAATTCCAGTCGCACCTATTAAATCTCGTCGCTTATAAATTCTACAATAATGCATAAAAGTTGCCCGATTCGTCGACATGTATGACTACTGCTCTGTTCTCCTGGGTAGTAGCGTGATGATAGCCTTCCTCGATAAATGGGCTATCCAACGCAAAAATAATGTTTCGATTACAACCAGCAGTTCCTGAGATTAGTGTATTTAACCAAACAAACAAACTGTTCAGCTTTATATATTAGTATCGATTAATTCAGGCACGTTATAAAAATCTCTACTTTACTAGTGCGAATAGTACGACATAAATCCCGGGGCCTAAAAAGGCAACATTGTATGTTTCATCTGTAATCTGATCCATTTGCAGATTTGTAGAAGAAATGCTCTAAAGACTTTAAAATGGTGACTTAAAAAAATGAATCATCTACAATTCATTTCATTTCCCAATTAAATTTGATATTGATGTTGCTACACTGAAAAAAATAAAGAGTCACACCGAATCGTAATTATACGGTAAACGTTTAAAAAAGTATTTTGCCTTTACCACAATGTGAAATGGTAGTTATTAAGTTCCATTTAACAATAGTTCGCTCTCCCTATCTAATAAGTATAAAATAAATAAAAAGCGAAGCAAAAATCTAAAATATGTATTTTATTTTTAGTGTTGCTGCTTGTAATTATTGATGCATGACCTTGATGCGTACATGTCAGTCGAGTGTCAAGTGAATTTATTTATTATTTTGTGTAAACATTGTAGCTTTGTGTTTCTACAGAAAAAATTAAACATTTAGAATATAGGAACTTGTATATTACGACATAATTATATTATGTCTGTTTGATTATATTAACTTACACTGTGAAGTACTCAAGATTTATGAATAGGTGGTTTCAAGTGGCCCAGTTTTATAAGTTCAGTTATGAAATCTTATGTTTCCTCTGGCTATAATGAAGAATATAATGACACTAAGATGGAGAATTTTCTCTGAAGAAGAAAACCAAAGAGTTGCAGCAGATGTAGAACAAGCTTGGACCTCTTACACAGCATTGCTCGTAGCTACTATGTAAGAGATATGCCAAAATTTGGAATGGCTAGCCAAAAGAGAAACTCAAGGTCAGGCATCTTAAAAGTTCCTTAGCCCTACAATACGTTTTCTATACATACAGGCTTCTTCTAGACGAGCATGCTTTAAAAAGTTTGTTTACTGTCCCAAGTCTGCCATTGTCCCAAAAATGTATAAATTTAACAGTGTTAGGTCTAAAAATTCAATAACAACAGTGAAATTGCTAAATATGAACGTAAAATGTTAGTCACCTAGTAACATTCAAAATTTTACCAATTTGACATTAATGATGATTAATTTAAATGAACCATTTTACGCATTTCCATACAAAACTGTCAAATACGATGATTTACAAATATAAAACTTTTGACCTTCATTTTGTGATTCATCAAATAACTTGTCATTTTACAAAAGGTGAAATGAAACATTTGATGATCAAAATATGAAACATACAATGTTGCCTTTTTAGGTCTCCACTGGTCTCTTACGCGAGGGCACTGGATGGTATCAGGACTAACAATTGGATAATGATTTTATAGTGTCGATAGAAAGGTACTACAGGTACTTAATGAACTACTGGGTTATACTTCCCCGGACAGAACCTTCACGTATAAGAATATTGTGGGACCTTATTTTTTGCTCACCGCCGTATAGCTCAAAGTAAGCGAATATAAGCTTGTGTTATGGGATCTAGACGGCTGATAAGAGTGCCAGCACTGCGTAGAACGCAGCGAGGACACAGCGCTCCACACATTGGTGGATTGCTCAGCGTGGGCGCAGCAGCGCCAACTCCTCGTGGCGAGTCTGGACGTGGACATTCTCTCGTTGGAGACCATGGTGCGAGCCATGGTCTCCAGCGGGAGGAAGTGGGACGCCGCCACCGCCGCGTCTTTCTGTGAGCAGGTCATGTTCGCGAAAGAGGCGGCGGAGAGGGAGCGGGAGAGAACTCTCCCACCCGAGCTTCGCAGTCTGCGGTGACAGTGCCGCAGACTTGTCTTCACCCAAGACTATCGGCCTCCATGACCGGGGGCCTGAGGATGGCGGGTGGGTTGCTCGCCGTCCTTACAGAAACAGGCCCAAGACGAAGGCGTCGAGGGATAATTTCACGCACACCTCACACTCCAGAAGCGGGATTACACCCGAAACAACCCCTAAAGAAGCGGGATAACACCCGAACCAACCCCCAAAGAAGCGGGGTAGCACCCGAACTCTTAGGCGAGGCCGCGGTAGTAACCAAAGTCTGTCGGGAACCCTGGGAAATTCTTCCAAAGAGTTACCTGGGGTGCCCGGTGATAGACAGACAGGTAGGGACCGTGGGCTTTTATTCGGTTTGAGTCCGGCATGAAATCCGAGGGGATTTCTACACGAAAAAAAAAACGACTGATAAACATACTTAGATATTTCTAAAAATATACATATTATTCATAGTAAACACCCAAACTCCGAAACATCAAACATAGAATCTAAGTAGTAGTTTAACGCAGTGAACGTTTACTCCTGTCAACAATCACTAAGCATCTCGGTTAGTCATGAGATAGGTAACCATTTATGGTATTTCTATGTCCTTACCAGTTTGGACTCTGTAATAGGCTCTTACTAATCATTCACGCCTTTGTCAACGTAAATCAACGGCTTAACATGCTTTCCAAAGCAAGGATGACTACCTCACCACCAACTGTAAATACTAGTTGACGCCCGCAGCTCCGCACGCATGATGAAGCTTTCCCGTTCCTGTTTTGCATAGGAACTTGTTCTCGAGATAAAAAGTAACCTATGTGTTATTCTTATGTGTAAATCTGATGTGTATTATTGTAAAGTTTTATCAAAATCCATTCAGTATGTTTTGAGTGAAAGAGTAACAAACATCAATACTTACAACCTTTCGCGTTTATAATATTAATAGGGTGTAGATTAAAATAGAACTGGTGCAATGTGGGTGTAAGTACAATATACCTTAGCCTAGCTCTTCGAGCAAAAAAAGATGTAATTTTATGTAAATGTATATAAGCATCGTCAAATTGTTCTTACCTGCAATGCAGCCATGATGATAAATAAAAAAAAACGACAATGCTAAGTCCAATAAAAATTGTAATATTGTTTTTGAATTACTTTATACTTAAACTCTATGTCAAGTGTCAATAATATTTCTTATTTATTTATTTCTCTTTTTATTTTCCCGACACTATACACTCACGTACACACACATTGGAGTAGAACAGATTGGTTACTAAGTAATAACTTCGTAAGCTATCCTCTCTGTCTTAGGTTAGCAATGAAGATATCAACTGCAGGCAGGTGTGACCTCACAGACTGTCTTATCAAATTACCTTCCTCTTGTAATAATCTTATTTATTGAGATAACTAATGCTTATCACTACTATTTTACGATTTGCAACATACAACGCAAACTGGGTCTTCATCTCCATTTGAAAGTAATTCCTCGTTTTCTCATTCAACAACAACATACATTCATCTGTAGAATTAGTGGTCCGCTGTGACACACTGCTAGAAAAAATGGACGATGGTGGTTACACGCCTACAATAGGAGGTCAAGATTTTAATAAAGTACGCCTTCAGCAATTAGCGCCTTTGGCTATTTGCGCTTTTGACGGTGTGCACATTTGCATTCTACTGTTTTGAAATTCTTAGATCGTTTGCCATTTTTCACCGTATGCTCCTAAACCAATCATTCAATAATAATAATAATTTTACGGAGTATTTAATTCGAAAAAAGAAAATGCCTTTGTATTCTTCGTATTTAACATGCGCTTTTGACTTTTTCCACAATTGCATTCTGCTGTTTTGAAAATTCGAGATCGTTTGCCATTTTTGACCGTATGCTCCTAAACCAACCAATAATAATAATTTAACGGAGTATTTTATTCGGAAAATAAAAGCCTTTATATTCTTCGTATTTGACTTCCATTACGCCCTACCGAGATGTCTCAATGACAAGCCAGACTTGCCAGCAAGCTGATGATGTTGATAAGCGGATGAGATAATGGCGATGAGAAAAATTCGAAAAAAAACCGGTCACCAACCCGTCTGGCTGGCGTGGTACAGTACGACCCATCATCCTTCCCAATATGACTGAAATTAGAAGAAGAATTTTCAGAAATGGGCTGCAGTAAGCTGACAAGTTTGATTGACAGTTAAGACGAACCCAAAATTCTAAAAATGAAATGATGGTAGCAAACGTAACATGCCAACAGATGTCATTCTCACACTGTGAGAAGAATAGTGTCCGTAACCAAATGATTCCACGAGTTCTTCTTTTGTCGCACCATATTACTTGGAACTCTCTGCCAGATCACGTGTTTCCCTGCTCTTATAATTCTAGGTCCTTTAAAGGAGGAAGAAAAAGCATATTTCTGAGATGTCAAACTGAAAGCCGTATCGGAGCCGTCCTGGCCATGATAGCGGCCCTTTGCCCGTAATCTTTAATTTCCATAAGGCAGGCGGTGCCGGAAAAAAAAATTAAATCCAGTAACCAGATTCTCGTTTTTTATATACGTCTAGCCTTTTAATTTTTATATTATCTTTTTATTAATCTGTCCGCCGCCTTGAACCTCTGTACAAAGTCTCAAAATAGTTACAGATTCTTGTCACACCTTGTGCTAACGCAATAAGCCTTGAACTACTTATAGCTGTTGACTTGTCCAAAAGAGAGATCTAATTCTCATTGTTATTGGATTTATTAATTCATTGTTCGTAAAATAAAAATCATTGACTCAACTAGTTATATGATACTATAAATATAAAATTGTAGGTCACTTTTCACACTAAATGCCATCTAGCTAAAAGTAAGCTAATATAAGCTTTTGGTATGGGATCTAAATAACTGATAATAAACATACTTATATTTTTCTAAATACATACATATTATACACTAGCTGACAAACTTCGAACTCTCGTTAGTTTATCAGTCATGCCTTTATTCCCGTCACTCTTTGATTTGTTGATTACTGCCCTGCTCTTCAGGGTAGTAGCGTGATGATATAGCCTATAGACTTCCACGATAAATGCGCTATCCAACACACATTAGTATAGTTAACTTTATTTTATTATTATTTTTATATTGTGGGACAACTCACACAACACCATCTGATTCCACACTAAGCAGAGCTTGTACTATGGTAACCAGAATAACTGATAAACATACTTATATATTTCTAAATACATACATATTATAGATAAATAACACCCAGACACAGAATAAACCATCGTGCTCATCACACAAAGTTTTATCCTGGGTGGGAATCGAACCCACGACCTCTTGCGTAGCAGTCGGATGCACTCCCACCGCGCCACAGAGGCAGTCAAATTATTATTAGTTTTAGTACTTTTCACTTGTCATTTTAAGACCAATTTTTTTACACAATAAAATGATTATAATAGGTTAACCTTAAAACATAGGCATATGCTGTCGCGGACTTTATTTTAGAACATTTAAAGGGGAATAATTATGTAATACATAGTTTTTGCGTAACTTTAATCGTTTACGCAGCGTTCGCAACGGAAGCTATCAAAAGGAATATTTTGTCCCCGATTTTGCCACATTTATCATTGCTGTTCTGCACCTATTGGTCGTAGACTGATGCTATATAGCCTATAGCATTCCTCGATAAATGAACTATTCAACACAAAAAGAATTATGCAAATCGAACCTGTAGTCCCAGAGATTAGCGCGTTCAACCAAACAAACAAACAAACTCTAGCTTTATAATATTAGTATAGATAGGAAACAAACATTTGTGGATCACACAAACATTTGTTCCTCGTCCTCAGCGCGACAATCGCATACACTACCACATTAAACGAAATAACTATTTTTTAAATACTAAAGTGGCAGACAATGCGACTTGATCGAAAGACCTTAGCTTGAAATAAATAAAAAGTAGAGGTGATACACACGCGCTGCCGACTCTGTACAGGCTGTTAAAATTTCTCAAGCCAAAATCGGGTCAGGGATAACCTCAAATTGTAACGGAGGAATGACAAACCGAACTCCGCACAGAAAGGGAATTTAAGTAACTTTACCCTGCAGATTGTTAATAATGTGTAATGCTTCGCTTTACAACTTGGCATTGTTCCAGTATTAACCAGTAGACTGAGAAATATTTCCTTAGGACAATTCTTTTTATGGACGAAGACCAGTTTCCACGCCTTTTCCTAAAAGCAGTAGCATTCTGTGCAGTGCAAAGTCAACACACGATTTGCCTATACAAGAGGCATCCTCTAGACTACTTGGCGGCACCGCTGTCCTACACATCCACCCTCATCAACTTTCACATTTATAATATTAAATAGGGTTACTGTTTCTATTTCCCAGAACAGTATATAATCCTGTTAAGTTGCTAACCGGAGATGGCGTGTTTCATAACTGAATTAGGTCAAATTCCCGCGAGATATAATGAGTTAACACGATTAGCATCGGTCTACGAGATCATGCTTAACTTTATACCCAATTATATTTATGTCTGTTAAGGCTCGGCTCTGGCAAATTACCAATTTTAGTATTTACTAGTTATAGTTCTTCGAAATTTTGTACCTTATTCTTGAATTTGGTGTCTTTTCAGTTGCTTTCAATGTATATGAAACCTGATGTTCGCTTTTGCGTTCGTAGCAAATAATAAAAAACTAAGGCTATAATTTGGTGTTTATATTTAAGGCGGTTGAAATCCCAACCCCGTAAGATCGTGTCCACTAGAGCCTTTTCCTTTGATCAGCAGACGCACTAGTAGCTAAGGTTGTCTTGGCCTTGAAGATCTTGGTAGAGCCCCAATATACTCATAAAATAAAAGAAGAATCTAAAAAAGAAATATATTATGGTATCAGATAGGCTTAATCTTCACTCTATTCTTAAACTCCCACCCCACAAATCTAACTTCTATTCCTATTCCTTCTCAGTTCCTGCAGTTAGGTTGTGGAACTCTCTGCCGCCAAATATCAGACACACTGACACTGTAGTGAAATTCAATAACAAAGTCCGTCAATACTAATACTTCCACTCATAACTTGTAATGTCCTTATTTTTCATATAGTAATGTCATGTATGTGTATTTTACAGCTACGATGCACAAGTATTTATATATACACATACACATTGTCACGCCTTTATCCCCGAAGGGGTAGGCAGAGGCATATTAAACGCCCACGTTTCACCGTATGCACTTTCGTCCCACGTAACAGGTGGTGAGCCCATTGCCGTGTTGATATGGACAGGCACAGGCTGCATCGACCTGCTGTTGAAATTTTTAAGCCGCCCCATAAGGCCTTCAACTTGGCTTAACGACTGCCATTTTATTAGCAACCGGGACCAACGGCTTAACGTGCCTTCCGAAGCACAGAACTGGGGTGGGTCTAAACGGCCGAATAAATATAATAAAATAAAAATGTGTCTATTTTAGGTGTTAAATTCGTAAGAAATTTTGAACCCATGCCTTTTTAGTGAGGTGGTAACAAAAAGGCTAAAAGGTCTTATGTGCTAGACACTAATTAACACGACCAATTAAAGTCCTGGTAGTCTCGGACTCACTTATATATATACATACAAAATACCTACTATTTTGTATGTATATATATATAAATATTTTTTAAAGCAATTAATTTGCTAAATTTCTCATTTATTTTTAAATTTGGAAAAAGACAATTCGATTCGAGACAGGGATTGAACCAGTGACCGTTGCCTAACCACTTTGTATATATGTATTTGTTTGTTTGTAAAGTATTTATAAACGCTAGATCCTACCAATTTTCTTTCACATTTCTACCTTTTTCAATTATTTTAATTCTTACTCTCCTGTCGTCTGTCTTTAGTCAGTTGGTGCACCACTAGAAGGTATAGTCGCTGGGGCCTGGAAATCTTGGTGGGGCCCCTCATACCCTGGATGTTATGCTAGACTCAAGACTAAATCACACGGCCCTGCCTACCTGTCTAGCGCTCGTAAACATTGACATTTTTAATAGTTCTGTGACAATAGAATAGTTTGCACTATGAGTTTACCGCTACGATATCATAATTGTATCTCCGTCATTTTATAAATTGGTTTGATTAAAAAAACTCGTTTGTAATCAAATTAGTAAATTATAGTCGACGTATAATTAATTGCTAATAATTGAATATATTATGTTAATAAGTACTTACACAAATAAATGATAATATTAATAGATATCCATTCAAATTCATATTAATACTAATATTATAATTGGAAAACGGTGTTGATTTGTTTGTTTGTCGTTCTTTCATGTAATATAAAATCAATGTACTGACTATTCTTATTTATCTTTTAGCCAATACACTATATACCGACGTGACCCCACTCCTAAGACCAGCTCTTTAGCTTAGCTAGAGGGGTTAATAGGAATATTAGGAAATATAATTGCTAATTAAGCGCTCGTGGCCCCGCTTAGGTTAAGGTACCTGGGAATGTTTTTGTAGATTTTAGTCATTTTTAGCACTCATGCGGTAAATGAGTCAATAGACTGATTTGATCTGCACATGAAATATAATAAACTAGCGAAAATAAATTGCTTTATGGTATTTTATTAATTTTGAGAACTGCGTATGGCTACTCGGATACCCAGACGCGCGTGTATGAAGTGATTGATGAATCTTGAAGAAACGGACAAAGTATGCATGGATCGCGAAACCTGGTGATCTGTCCTCTCTGACTAACCCGTCAGGGATACAGCGTGAAGATAGTTAGATTAGTTTTTGACTCTTGAAATTGTTTCCTGAAAAAAAGGACGCGGGCGTAGGCGACGGTATTACTAAATTCTACTAAAAGTAAGTATCTACTAAATTCGTCATTCAAACTGGTGAGCCATAAAATTACTATAGGTGTTAAAATGTGTTAAATGGTGACTGGTTTTGTCAGAATCTCAATCACATGGAGTTTCACACCACAGCGCAAACCGATCGAAACTATTATTATTATTTTCTAATTGAACCGCTGGACGAACAATAAAGCTTTCATCCTGGCAATCGGGACAAACGCCTTAACGTGCCTTCCAAAGCACGGGTTCACTCACAAATAAATAAATATTGTGGGACTCTTTTCACACAGCGCCATCTAGCCCAAAGTAAGCTAATATTAGCTTGTGTTATGGGATCTATATAACTGATAAACATACTTATATATTTCTAAAAACATACACATTATAGATAAATAACACCCAGACACAGAATAAATCATCGTGCTCATCACACAAAGTTTTATCCTGGGTGGGAATCGAACCCACGACCTCTTGCGTAGCAGTCGGATGCACTCCCACCGCGCCACAGAGGCAGTCAAGGCATGTAAATGCTACAATGTGATCACCCATCCAAGGACCAGCTATAGCGAAAGTTGCTTAGCGCAGTGATCGTTTATAGAAAATTGAGTTAGCGGGAGCGCTTAACTAGCAATTATATCTCCGAATATTCCTATTAACCCCTCTAGCTAAGATAAAGTGCTTGCCTTAGGAGTGGGGTCACGTCGGTAAATAGGTAGTGTCATCATCATCCGAGCGTATGTCCCAATTGCGTCTCGCGACGCCCGGGGTCCGCTTGCCTACATTTTCTCCTCCACTTCGCACGGTCGTCGGCATCCCCCGTAGTGAGACCATTGGCACGCATGTCATCCCTTACGACGTCAAGCCAGCACCTCTTGGGTCTTCCCCTCTTACCGGGACCCGGCGGGGCTGACATGGCCAGACATTTGTTACCTACGTTGCCCGGCGGTTGCCGCAAGACGTGACCATACCAACGAAGGCGACACTCTTGCAACTTGTCTACAATGTCACGGACGTGAAGGCTGCCGCGGATGCGAGAGTTCCTCACGCGGTCCATCAGCGTGACTCAACACATCCACCGCAGCATCTTCATTTCCGTGACACGCAGCTTTTGCTTCTGTCGCTCCAATATCGGCCACGTCTCACTGCCATGTAAAAGGACAGGTCTAATAATGGTTTTGTAGACCTGTCCCTTCAACCGGATCGGCATTTTAGGGTCACAAATGACACCGGTCATCTCCCGCCATTTGGCCCACGTGGCAGCAATGCGTAACTTGACATCGCAATCGATGTCACTGGACGTGTGAAAAACAGATTCCAGGTATTTATTTATTTAACCTGGTCCGTGCGCTCGACCAAATCACCGCCTATGCGGACGGATGTGGGATCTGTCGAGTTTAGTGCCAAGTACTCGGTAAATAGGTAGTGTATTGGCTAGAAAATTAATAATAATAGTAAATTCATTGATTTTATATTACATGAAAAAAGGACCAACAAACAAATAGACACAGTTTTCCAATTATGATATTCGGTTTAATTTGGATTAGAATTAGAATTGATATTTAATATCATATTTATCGTCGACGTCTTCTAGTTCAGGCATACTATGCCTAAAAACAGACGTCGAACATTTGTAAATTGTGCAAAGGAAATGTGGTAACCAATAAAATATTTTGATTTTCGATTTATTTGTGAGGATATTTTGATCATTTCTCCAGACCTATTTGTGTTTGGTTTGGGTGTCCCAGCAGTCCTCACAGCGCCTCGTTGAACTTAATTGTTTTCTTGCAGAATCTCACTATCTGATCCACTTTTAGATATAGAACAGTTTCAGGTATAGTCTACAGACGTTTGCAGCAATAGCGGTACATCAATGACGCTGCCGACCTTAAAATAAATAAATAAATATCCATCACGCCTTATCCCCGAAGGAGTGGCAGAGGCATATTGTATGCCCACTTTTCACCGTGTGGATTCCTGTCCCACGTAATAGGTGGTGAGCCCATTGCCGTGTTGAAATAGACAGACGCAGGTTGTGGCTACCTGCTGTTGAAATTTTCAAGCCGCCCATAAGGCCTTCAACCAGGCTTAACGACTGCCATTTTACTGGCAACCGGGACCAACGGCTTAACGTGCCTTCCGAAGCACGGAAACGCTCGCAAATGTAAATACCACAAAGTGGTCACCCATCCGAGGACCAGCCATAGTGAAAGTTGCGTAACTCAGTGATCGTTTACAGAACACTGAGACCGCGGGGCCACGAGCGCTTCCGACGCTGCCGACCTTAAAAATCTATATCCCTAACAGGGTAATTAGAGAGGACAGATCGCCAGGCTTCGCAATCCATGCATACTTACCTCGCTTCCTACAGATTCAGTAATTCAATCCTATTACTTCAATACTCAGAATCCTACAACGCGATTTGATACCTCAAAGGATTTCATATTTATTTATTTTTCCGTTTTGTTCTTAGAAATGGTAACATACTAGCTAAACATCACCCGATGCACCGCAGTCTGCCAATCATAATCACCTCTCCTGTTCGGAGAGATTCCCTTTGTGTCGGAAGATTCCCTCACCCTGTTCCTGAACACATATTAAATGTAATAAACGATACTAAATATTCCGATTCCGAATATGTAAATATCTTTAACAAACTTCAGGCGTTACATTTTGCCATACGGTATTATGCACGTAAATAAAGTGAATTAATAAGATCACAGGCGCTAGTTTTGTTTGTAGCTTACCATACAGCAGCAAACAGCACATAACTTAATAAGTAGCGCAGACTCGGTGCTCTGGGTACGAACTTCATATTTAAGTTGCAGTTTCATAAATAATAGGCAACTCGGTGGGTAAGTCTTAGGCGCTTTAACTATTGATAGAGGTCATACCTGTTTATTTCGCTATACTTATTAGTTTTCAACATTTACTTACGAATTTTTGCATAAAACAATGGTCAAAATTTAGAGATCGACGACGGTATTAATTTATAAAAACACAACAAAAAAGATTTAAAAATGATAAAGTGTGCATACCGTACGTTTACAGAGTCCCGGTCTCTACTCTAGTACTCGCTAAAACAACAAAACATACTTTAATATTCCTTCGAGGGGGGCAGCTCATCTAGCCCCCCTGGAAGATTCTCATATTGGGGCAATCCCTTAGCCGGGTCGCCGTGAAAAGTCTTCAGGCCTATCCCGCGACCCGGTTGGGAAGAAGGCGGAACACCACAGGTATTAGTGGGTAGGACGGCCCCCAAGGGTCGAGACTCCCATACACCTTCCTGCTGCCCCTGCGGTAGGGATGACGGCGCAAAAACGCATTTCCCGCGTCAAAAAAAAAACATACATACATACATATTGTCACGCCTTTATCTCCGAAGGGGTAGGCATACTATACGCCCACATTTCACCGTATAGATACATTTTTGTACCACGTAACAGGTGGTGAGTCAACAAAAAAGTCCGTATTCAAAAAACATCTACAAATGTAATACTGTATAAATTTTCACATATACTTTGTCTTCTCGTTATAGCAGTTAATTTAGCAGATCATTGAACACATTTTCATTCGCGAGAAACTGATTTTCACGCGTCACTGGTCTTGGAACGTTGAGACCAGACGCTCGCTTGTCAATTCGTGCTAAGAGTGCTTGTCAAACTATTTTGTTTCTTATATAGAGAGGTGCCTTATCTACAGCTACACAGATAAATAAAATTAAAGTGTCTGTTTGTAATTCCCAATTAACAGTTGAATGATGAGTTAAATACTCAGATACCCAGACGTGCGATTAATGAAGCAGCATTAAGAATGCAGGAAGCGAAAGAAGTATCCATGGATTGCGAAGCCTGGCGATCTGTCCTCTCTGACTATCCAGTAAGGGATTTAGTGTGAAGATAGTTAAATATAGCTTTTCACTAACTGCTTAAGGTGCTTACATATAAAATATATTTTCTCTGTCTGTTTGTTTGTTTGTTCCATGTAATTTACTGGCAGATAGCTATATATAGATATTATAAGGAGTACCACAGTTCCACAAAGAACACACATATATTTGTTCGGACCCGGGAATTGAACCCGGGAACCATTGAGCGCGGCAAATCCACACAGCTAATGCGCCACCGAGGCAGTCACTTCAGTAGATTTTGCGTAAAAGAGGCCTATGTATTATTCTGACGTGTAAGCTATAGCTTACTTGTCAAAGTAACTTTAAATAAAACGTTTTTAAATTCCTCTGGGAAACGGGAACGGGAAACTTTGAGTCACGGGCGTCAACTAATTATGTAAAACGTGTTACAACTATGTTCTGTTTTTACCTTTCCAAATATTCAATTATAGAACCATAGAACTAAAAGACTCAGCCTTGACAATAAAGAATAAATAACTAGTAAACTCGTATTTGAATTGTGAACAAGCAGTCATAGTGCAAACAAAATAAGACTTTATTTTAAAATTATTAAAGTCGGAATTTATTTGTAAGTGTTCTATTTTGTATTTAATGCAGTAACGTCCATTAACCTGTGGACTACAAAGGTGATATGTTAACTAGAACACAAAGAAGACGAAGCATCCATTTTAAGATTCAAACTGTTTGACTTATGTCCTTTATTTTTGTATACTTCAGGATTATACTCGTATTTATATCTATAAACAGTGCAGTCTGTATAATCTAGACAACTGATAAACATCCTACTAATTTAATAATGTGGAAGTTATATGTGTAGATGGATGTTTTTTACTGTTTCACGCAAAAACTACATAATTATCTAATTGTCTTTAATGATAAAGTATAAGTCTCTATAAGTCGAAAGGGCCACACAAGGAGTACTGCTGTCACCTTTGGGCTGGTGCACCTGAATATTAGCTTCGACCTCTAGGCGTGCTATGAGAATTGTCAACGATCCTCTACTAGCAGGCGGTGTTGAGCTCCTTCGTGACAGTAGAAACTTCGCCTCCTTGTACGTGTTCTATCGCTTGTGCAACGGTGCTCTGAGGAATTTGTTGATGCCTACGGCTACCTTCTATTATCGCACCGCTCACCATAGACAGGGAGTTCACTCTTACACTTTGCGTCCGGAGCGCTCGCCTACAGTTATGTCCGATAGATATGCTTTATTTCGCGTAGACTTATATTGTGGAATGAACTCCCTGCCTAGGTTTTACCGAACGTCTACAGTATCAGGGGTTCTTCAAAAGGGGTCTTAAAAGGTTTTTAAAGGGTCGACAGCGCGAGTGCTGCACCTCTATTGTTGCAAACGTCCATAGGCTAAGGTGACACACTCCGTATGCTTGTCTGCCATCTCAGTGGTATAAAGAAGAACTTTTCAGTAATATAGATTACAAATCAAATCAAGTATAGGGTATAAGCTACTTTTTATCTCAGACACTGTGTAGGAACGTGTGTAAGGAACGGTGTTCCTCCGACACAAAGGGAGGATCTTCCAACCAGGCAAGGTGATCACCCCTGGTGGGCCGCGGCCCAACGTGCGACGTTGGACTGCCGTATATATCATTCTTCAACGCGAGAACTTTCATAGTGCCATGCAGGATTCTCAGACAGCTCTTCGCTGTGTGGTCACACCTATGCCAGATAGAGCTGTCTCCGTTGATAAGTAAATGACCCGCTTGCAGGGGAACTTTGAACAAGTTGAATTTCGTAGTATAAAATAAAATAAAAAATGTCTTTATTTTGCATAGACCATTTCAACGGCGCTTACAAAATGTCATACACTAAAACTAAAGAAAATTTAATATATTTAAAGTGACCACCGGTTCGGAACGCGGCCCACCTGAGAAGAACCGGCAAGAAACTTAGGAAGGCTTTTTTTTTGTTGGCCTATTTACAATTTAATATATTATGACTATAATATTTTATTTGCCAGCAGATCATTTCCAGGCACCCCTGTCCTGTAAATAGTCTTGAATAGAGTAATAACCTTTTTCACAAAGCTTTCTTTTAATAAACTTTGTTAGTTGGGAACAGTATTTACCTCAATATTATATTCTCTTGATCTTATAGTATAAAAAAGGGACACTTGTATAAAACCATCGTTAGCCCTGTCCTTTTACATGGCAGTGAGCCGTGGCCACTATAGTTAGTTCCAAACACTACTTGGATTTGGAGCCAGGTACTGCGTCCTGGAGGGATGGTGTGAGACCTCCCTCCCCACCCTTAATATTAGATAAATCAATATTGAATTAAAGTAATGGACGAAGTTCCGTGTCACACAGAAGACACGCTTGGGGGTCAATTCTGGCAATAACAAGTCTCAAATTATGGCACACAGCAGGTTGTTTAGTGTGTGAAAGCCACACTTGAGCTTCCCTGCAGCGTGCCGGATGCATTTCCTATGACATAGATAAAAAATACCTAAATACATAATTTTTTGGATAACAAAGAATGGTTTTTATATTAAGAAAATATGTATTAGGTTATTATATATTAAAGTGGCGTTTAGTATGACAATAAGTAACACGCCGTTCACTATAGAAGCGTAGAAATCAGACGAATACCCATATTCCTGAATCGAATGCCGCAAACCGTTTATCTCTACCTTATGGTTGAGAAATAAATGCGTACACACGGACGAACAGACTAAACTTAAGGATTTAGAAGTCTAAAAGGGAAACAAATTTGTATCCATTTTCCGTGAAAATGTGTTTAAATTAATCATTTAAAAGATTGTAATTTTTTCCCTATTTGTCATTTCATCGATCTAATACAACCTGTCTAAGTATGGGTATAATTTAACTTAGCCTTCCTCCTTAGGATTTAGGCATGAATAGTCTGGCAGAAAATGTTAATCCAATATTAAACAGCTGTTATAGCAGGTACATGCTTGTATAAAGTAAAACTATGTCAATATTTAAACATATACCAACAGTAAATATACATTAACGCAGTTTATACTGGTGGAACTGTCAATAAAAATTATTTATTTGTTCGAGTACAAAATACCAGATATAACATAGGTACCTAAATCGTAAAGCCGTACATGTGTATTTTTTTACACAGCGCCGTCTACCCAAACTATGCTAATATAAGCTTGTGCTAAAGGATCTCTACAACTTAAAAAAAAATGTGTCCAATAACAAATCATACATAGAAAACACTCAAACTGCAAAATCGCACAAATATTAGGTGCGTGATTCTAATCCGAGACTTGGACCATTTACTACAGGATTTGCCTTACATGAGCATTCCTCTCTTGTACGCTATTGGACCCAGGTTAATGAAATGTGCTTACATAATCGATTGATTCAATATTGGATTTGTTATTTCTCTAAATGACTTCAGTACCGGAAGTCACTAAAGATCTCAACACCAAAGATACCGACACTATTCGAGATGACAAATGGTATGCCCTAGAACTACGGCCACTGAACATGGGCTAATAATAGTGTTGAAAACTCAAACTTGAGTCTTGGTTTGCTTAAATTGGTCAGATTTAGTACACCCTAGTCGGACATTCTTGCGAGAGTAACTACGTTTTTTACAAGTTGTGTACGGCTTTCTTCCACGCCGGACTGAGGTGTACTGGAGCGACCTGCGTAATAAGTATCAACCGCACTTTTATCAGCATAGCAATGGATATCATCGATAGCTAAAGTGTCATCGGCATGCAGGATGGATCACCCCCATAGAGCAAGGAATGTTGCGGACTCCCTTTCGCTTATAGAGATGAAAGTAATAATAATACCGTGTGCCAAGTTGACGTCGAATCGTATACCCGGCCTGTCAGTTGCGTGCCACATGCCAAAAGCATAGACATCTCTGCCAGCCCACGTGTTCCCTTCTCTTACAATCCTGGATCCTTCAAGAGAAGCGTGAAAAGACATATTTCTGGGCCGTCATAAGGGTCGCTATAGGAGCCCTGCGGGTTGAGATAGCGGCCCCAATCATGGGTCGTCGTCTTTGCTTACCACCAGGAGGGTGACGCCATTTTAACGTGTTACATAAAAATAAAATATGTCTGCATTAATTTTTTGTAAAAATTATTGTAATCGTATGAGAAAAGGGTAACACCCTGACATTTTGGTTGTATGAAATACAAGTTCCCAATTATCTGAGGTGACGCAAATGATGAGATCTGGACAGGTTACGCTATTGGAAATGGATATTTTAATATTCTTCGACACCTAGTCGGGGCATCATTGTCAGTCTTGTAATAATTCCCACCACCCGCCCCCTTCTTTTTGTATTGTTTTCTGTAAATATGTTAAATTTTAATTTGTTAATAACCATGTAATTATTATTTCATTGTTTAATCATTATTTTATGCTCTCTTCATATTTGTTAGCATTTCTTATCTTTATGTTAGTAATTGATTATTAAATACATACCTATATAATAACTCGTAAACGAAGCAGCGCGTCTTCGCCTGCCTGCGTGTTCACTTACCTGGTTTAGTATGATTCCTCTTCTCTAAGTTCTAGTGGGATGCAAGTTAAATTTACTCAATGTTGTAATAGGCCATCTTCATCAAGGCATTGGATTGTATGGCCTAGAACTGATATGGCCGTTGCACAAATTTACAAGTGATATTTACACTTGAATAAAACTTTTGCTTCAGTTTATTTCACCTTACACCTAATCTCTATAAATATTTACAGAGTACGGTAGACTGACAATATAGTTCAACGTAAGTTATTCACACACCTTAGTCCGCTGGCTATATGTATAGCATAGTAGTAAACTAGGCCGGTTGGATTCACGTGTCTGGATGAATACTAACTGGAGCGGTGAAGTGTAGGTACTTCGGTCAAGGGTTATGCGATATTCAATGACTTAATTATAAGATGGCGTTGAAACGTCTTAATTATAATTTTAACAACAAAATGTGCATATGTGAAGATTTTGATTCATCATCTCATCATCTCAGCCCTATCGACGCCCACTGCTGGGTACAGGCCTGCCCCAAAGATCACCACAATATTCGGCCTTGTGCCGCCCACATCCAGCAAGCTCCCGCAAACTTCACCATGTCATCTGTCCACTTTGCGGGAGGCCTACCCACTCTGCATTTTTCGCTGCGCGGCCGCCATTCGAGAACCTTTCGACCCAATCGGCCTTCAGCTCTACGAGCAATATGTCTCCCCACTGCCACTTAAGCCGGGCGATTCTTTAGGCTATGTCGGTGACCCGGGTTCTTCTTCGGATTTTCTCATCACGGTTTCGATCACGAAGTGACACTCCGAGCATAGCCCTTTCCATTGCTCTCTGTGTGACAATCAGCCTCTCAGTGACGACCACCGTTAATGGCCATGTTTCAGTTCCATATGTCATCACTGGCAACACTTATTAGTCGAAGACACTGCGGTATTTTGGACGAAAAGATACTTTGTAGCCTCGCGAACGCTGCCCAACCTAGTCGGATTCGAAGGTTGAACTTTTTTTCGTTAGATCTGCTTAACACGGTTTGTCCCAGATATATGTAATCATCGACTACAAGCGTTGACTGTCTGATTGTAATCGGAGTGGGTACAACGTGAACGTATGACAGAATTAGTTTAGCTATTCAAAGGGGGAACGCTGCCAGTATCTTCGGAACCTTGCCTAAAGGGACTCCTTATATTAATATATTTTAAATTTTCATATTTTAAGGTTATTTAATAATTTGTTGTAAATATTGCGAGAGCACAATGACATAATTTGTCTGTCCATGTTCATTTTCAACCCAACTAGTTCGGACGCCTTACTGAGGTCATTGAGCGTTGTGCTGACAGCTCTTCCAGGGTCTCAGCTATAACCACTATTTCATTGGCCAACCGAAGGTGAGTGAGATACTCCTCGTTTACATTAATACCAAGTTCCTCCCAATCTAGAACCTTAAACACATCTTCCAGTGCAGTCCCGTCACCAAACGGGATATAAGATAAGACATTGAGTACATTCTTTAATATCTTTACTTATAACAAGTCGTCCGCCGCGTCTGTCTAGTCGCGATAATACTTAAAAATGAATTATCATGCGGGTTACCAATACATAGAATCATGAGTAAGATTTGGGTATAAAATTTGTTATGGTTTTAAGTAAATTAGTTGAAATATGATCATAACAACCAAAAGCCCTCGTTTTCATTGACAACACTGCACTTAAACACTGATATGAGAAAAATCCGCCCTGGTATGCCGCTATCTTTTAAGGATAACTTACTATACTAAACCGTATACAGGTACGAGAAAACTTTAGTGCGCGGGCAAAGCTGCTGGCATCAGCCACTATATTTTTATTTGAGAAAAATTCAATTTGAATCTTGTATGGTGTTTATAAAACCGAAAACTAAACAATACTAACACTTGAACACTGACATGCCAAACACCAAAGAAAACTAAAAAAAATAATCGTTTTACTTTGCAAGTGTTATCAAATGAAAGAGGAATTATGACACAAAAAAAAAGAGTCCTACTTACATATTTGTTAACTTGTTCTTGTTATAAGAGTGTTTCATGAGGTACACTGTGCTAGTAGTTAATGTGTTCCTTGAGGCTTGACAGCCCTGCGAAAGCCTTGTTGTCCCTTTGTTGTACTGTTTCATAATCCCGCGGGAAACGTCTGTCATGTAGGTATAATGAGATTAGTGTAGTAAAGGACTATACCTAGTGATGCTCTATTTGAGTTACACCGTCGTTTATAAGAGTGTAATGTAAATAAATGCATTATGTAACAAGGTGAAGTGAAATGAACAGTCAAACGATTTTTTCACAGACTTGTGAGTATCAATAAACACCAATAAATAATTTTTATTTGACGAGGTGGCTCCCGGGCGCCATATTGTTTATTAATTGGAGCAACTTATGGTCTTTTTTTAAGTTTTATCTTGAAAGGTACAAAGTAATGTGATTTTATACGTCTGGACAATGTACCTTTAATGATTTTGGGTTGTGTTATTATGAGTAAATTATGTGTTGTTTTGTTGTTGTATGTTGTTGTGAGGTATAAGGAATTAGTGGTGTGTAAAACACCGCGAATTCCTTATTAAAGGCCCCCCATTATTTATTTATAATATAATACAATTCTAATGTCCTATACTTTTATCATGTAAGTACTTTAATTTTTTTCCTCGTAGTAAAAATAATGTACAAAATGTCGTATCCATCCATAGTTATGTTTACACTCAGGATATGACGATTTCTTCCATCCGTGTTTACATTTTAACAAGCTAGTTGCATGTATAGGAACACTGTTTACAATAACATTTATTATTTTTCCACGTTACACCCCAATGAAAGCCGATACCATAATTGATTTTCCATTCATATTTACTAAAAACTACCTACTTGTAACCTTGTTTGTTTTAATAAACTTTGCAATACACATACTTAATGTTTTTACAAACTGTTTACTAGAATTGCTCCGCTCGTGAAATAATGTCTTCTATTGAGCTGAAATATGGAAAGCCTTTGTAAATGTGGCAGATGTTTAGTAGTACCTATTTTTTCGTGCTGAAATTATGATAGATGCTATGCCGGACTCCTACTGACTAAAGTCACACATTTCCCTTCCATGTCTATGGTCAGGAGTTCCAGATGAGCCCTCGAAAGGATAGCCCCAGGGCTCCCGACAGATAATAACACTTCCTTCGGGGGGTAAACTACGTGCGTGTCCTCACGCTACGCCACCTTCCATGGCCTGCTTCTGTAAGAACGACGAGCACGCCGCCCGCCGTACTCAGGCCCCCGGTTGCGGAGGCCGGTATTTAATAGTACCTAATACCTTTTTTGGCGATATTTAGTGGTTTGAGGGTCACTTTTACAGTCCACAAGACTATTGACACCTTCAAGATGTTGACCAATTTTGCCTATACCCTTCACGTTATACTTGGAAACCCCAGGGTTTTAAAAGTAGAGAAACATTTGCACTTGTACAGGATTTCAAGTTTCTATAGTTCGACAGAGAGACGATATCTATAACATTTAGATTTATTTTATAAAGACTATTTTAAAGTAAAATTGTGTCGTGACCTATTAGCCAAAAGTTCTAACTAACTGCTGGAAAAGCCTGAATTTTCCTCGAAATATTGACTAAGAGATATTTACTTGCAGAACCTGTCAAAGGAAAAATGGATGAACTGTTTAAGAGTGATATAAATATTAAAGATCAGATGACGAATAAGAGGGATGAATGGAAGAAGAAGATCGAACCCAAGTAAATTGGGATAAGGGCAAAAAGATAATGACTTGAAGAACCCTTAGAAGAAGAAAACAAAGACCGAGGTTAGGCGGCAGTTACCTACTTCTTATTTCTGATTAATGCAATCTGAATTGAGCTACGATGAAATATGACGAAGACATAAGCAATTTCATTATTTACCAGTCAACAATAAATCAAGCTAATGACAGTTCGTTTTGTTTGTCTTTGACTACATAAGAAATCAAAGTTCCACACAATTATAAAGTTTTGTTCGCTTCAAAGCGATCCCTTTCGGAAAGTTTGTAAAATAAATAGGTACCTCCTACCCAACAAAGTCATTGGAACTACAAGAGGTTTTTATACAATATTTCCCGCCCAATTTATTTCATAGAGGATGATGTAGTTTCATAGAGGATGTACTTAGGTACCTACTCTTTAAATATCATCTTGATTCACATGTTATAAATTAATAAAAAAGTATACATATGGTTCAGCAGCGACTACGGGCGCTGAAACGCGTTTAAAACGTCAGTGTATAAAGTCCCGAATACTATATATAACTAACTAACTAACTATCTTCACGCTGTATCCCTGACGGGGTAGTCACAGAGGACAGATCGCCAGGCTTCGCGATCCATGCATACTTCTTTTGCTTCTTCGAGATTCATCAATCGCTTCATACACGCACGTCTGGGTATCCGAGTACTTTTGACCTTTCCGTTTTTGAGCAATCTGCTCACGTGGTCTTCATATGTAAGTCTCGGCCTACCCTGACTCCTTATACCCTCTACTTTTGAACAATATATATTCTTCGTCAATCGTTCCTCACTCATTCGTTGTTACGTATTCGGCCAGCCAAGGTAACGCCGCACAACTTTCGAAGTGATCGCATCTCCACAGCATTCAATTTACTTTCATGCATCTGCTGACATACCCAGGTTTCACTACCGTAAAGCAAAGTTGGCACTAGCACTGCGTTATGAATCGCCAGTCGTGCTTCTTTTACGATGCTTTGTCGCTTTACTAACTGGGACAAAGCACCGTTAACTTTGTTTCCGGCAGCTACTCGCCGTTCCACATCCGAATCACATCTTCCATCCGCGCTAAACATACTTCCTAAATACACAATTTCATTCACTTGCTCTAGACGTTCCTGGTTTACCCTAATCTCGCATTTAGTTCTTACGTCACCTCTTTCAAATACTAGAACCTTAGTTTTACTTGCATTCAAGCGGAGACCCTTACTTTCACACCCCTCTTTCATATTAGTGACTAATGCCTGAAGGTCGGCTTCTGATGAGGCCATGAGCACCGCATCATCAGCGTACAGCAGACAGTTTACTGTAAAGTCACCCAAATTCACACCCATATTAAAATCTTTCAACTTCTGCAGGCAACTGTCCAGATACACTATGAACAGCCAGGCGGACATGACACATCCCTGTTTGACGCCTGTACAGACATCAAAAAGAGGTGACACATCCCCCCCTACTCGCACGCAAGCCTTACAGTCCCTATAAAGCGACTGTATTGCCCGCAGTAGCGAGCCGTCCACACCACATCCTGGCAGCAAGTCCCACAGCGTTTCTCTCACAACGTTATCAAATGCTTTCTCTAGATCCACAAAAGCGCAGAAAACCTTCTGGCTAAGAGCCAGAAACTTTTCTGCGATCATGCGGAGAGAAAACACTTGATCCATGCAACCTCTTCCACGTCGGAATCCGCATTGAGCCTCCCATAAATACCTTACAGACTTTTCTTGCATTCGTGCCGTTATAACCTTTGCATACACCTTACTAGCTAAGCTGACCAAGCTGATCGCCCTGTAGCTGGAGCAGTTTAGGCGCGAGCCCTTCTCTTTGTAAATAGGTACTACAACTGCTACTCGCCAGTCATCTGGGACCTCACCCGTCCGCCAGCACAAGTTGCATAACAGACATAGTGTGTCCCAGACACGCGACCCACCGTACTTGATCATCTCAGCAGTGACTCTGTCTTTTCCCGCAGCCTTACCACATTTCATACTTCTTATCGCTTGTTCTATTTCTTTCATACTAATGACTTCAATGACATCGGGATCCGGAGCATCGAAGTGAGCTCCACTTCCCGATGTGGCATCTCTGTCTTTTCTTGCATACATCTTTCCATAATATTCACTCCATCTCTGCAGGACGTCACTTTGGTCTGTTAGGACGTCATTGTTAACACTAAGCACTTTATTCATACTGCAGATTGCCGAACAACTCCGGGTCTTGCCTACCTCTTTCCTGAAGAGCTTGGCATTATCCCGGAAATTGGACGACAACCTTTCATCCGCTTTCATTCTGCACCTTTCACGAGCTTCTTCTATAAGTGCCTTCGTGTTAACTTTCTGCAGCTTGTATCTCTCTTTCATATTAAAATCATTCCGCGAGGCTAAGTAGTCTAGCCATGCTTTCTTCTTCATTCGAACTGCTTCTTTCACTTCCTCATTCCACCATGCATCACGCTTATTACTACTGCCTCTTTTCGTTTCTCCACACACTTCCACAGCGGCATTTATCATACTATCCCTAAGGTTCTGCCATACACTTTCCACATTCTCACTGCTTACATTGACATCGCCAAGCTTTTCGGCTACCCTTTCATTATATTTATCCCTAATGGATGCATCCTGCAGCTTCCAGCTTTTGATGCTATAAGTCGGCTCAGGTTCACTCGGTACGATGACGCCAACCCGCGAACAGACCCCTAATCCTAGTTATGACTAGGTAGTGGTCTGATCCCAGCTCAGCGCCTCGATAAACCCTTGTGTCCATCACCTGTTTACGGAGCCGACTATCCATTAGGAATAGATCTATCATGCTTCTCTTTGACTTACATCTCCTCGTATACATATGAATTTGTTTGAGGTTGAACATTGTGTTCGCCACAAACAAATCCTTTTCCTTACAAAATGCCAGTATTAGCTTGCCGGCGTCGTTCACCCTTTTATCCCCATACTTCCCGAGTACCGACTCAAAACCATCGCGAGCGGTACCCACCCATCCATTCAAGTCTCCACATACTATATATATATATAGTCTTTCATTTCCTTCTATCACATTTAGAGCTTCTCTCATACTCTCCCAGAAGTCCTCTAGCTCACTCGCGTTCGACGAAGATACTGGCGCGTAAGCAGCTACCAGGAAAATCTTCGTCAAACCAAGTTTTACACGGATCCAGAGGATTCTAGGACCTATCAGTTTGTACTCATACATACCGGAGGCCAATCGCGAGGACAGCAAAATTCCAACCCCCCGACTGTCATGCTCGCTCTCTGGTACTCCAGACCAAAGCGCGAGCATCCCACCCGGGAGCTCCAAGACTTCGCTGCCCTTGCGCTTGGTCTCTGTCAAGCACACTGCATCTAACTTTCTCTCATTCATAACATCCATCAACTCATCATCATCATCCGAGCGTCTGTCCCAGTTGCGTCTCGCGACGCCCGGGGTCCGCTTTCCTACATTTTCTCCTCCACTTCGCACGGTCGTCGGCATCCCCTGTGGTGAGACCATTGGCACGCATGTCATCCCTTACGACGTCAAGCCAGCACTTCTTGGGTCTTCCCCTCTTACCGGGACCCGGCGGGGCTGACATGGCCAGACATTTGTTACCTACGTAGCCCGGCGGTTGCCGCAAGACGTGACCATACCAACGAAGGCGACACTCTTGCAACTTGTCTGCAATGTCACGGACGTGAAGGCCGCCGCGGATGCGAGAGTTCCTCACGCGGTCCATCCGCGTGACTCCACACATCCACCGCAGCATCTTCATTTCCGTGACACGCAGCTCCTGCTTGTGTCGCTCCAATATCGGCCACGTCTCACTGCCATGTAAAAGGACAGGTCTAATAATGGTTTTGTAGACCTGTCCCTTCAACCGGATCGGCATTTTAGGGTCACAAATGACACCGGTCATCTCCCGCCATTTGGCCCACGCGGCAGCAATGCGTGACTTGACATCGCAATCGATGTCACTGGACGTGTGAAAAACAGATCCCAAGTATTTAACCTGGTCCGTGCGCTCGACCAAATCACCGCCTATGCGGACGGATGTGGGATCTGTCGAGTTTAGTGCCAAGTACTCGGTCTTCGCCACATTTAGTTTCAGACCGCCGTTCTCAAGCGTCTCCTTCCACGCCTTTACACGTCGCACCAATCTGCCCCTGTCCGCGTCTGCCAGCGCAATATCGTCAGCATACATGAGCAACCATGGAGGCTGCTCATGCGGGTTTCTGATGCTGTCCGACAATTCGTCTAATATTACACTGAACAGAAGCGGACTAAGGACAGAACCCTGGTGTACCCCGACGGTGATGGGGAAGGGTTTCGTGTCGCCAACGGCAGTCCGAACCATTGAGTCGGAGTCACAGTACATGTCCCGGATAGTGTCAATATAGACCTCTGGAACTCCTTTGGACCGCAGTGCCCACCAGATCATCGCACGAGGAACACAGTCGAAGGCCTTCTGCATATCTAGGAACAAACAGTGCAGAGGCGTGTTCTTCGACCTGTATTTCTCTGCGACAACCCTCAGGGCAAAAACAGGGTCCGTGGTCCCATGACCAGGGCGAAACCCATATTGACACTCCGAGAGAGTACACTCCTGCCGGATCCGAGAGTCTATAATCCTCTCGAAGATCTTCATGGTGTGGGACACTCCAAGACTTCGCTGCCCTTGCGCTTGGTCTCTGTCAAGCACACTGCATCTAACTTTCTCTCATTCATAACATCCATCAACTCATTCATCTTATCTGTCATTCCTCCCCTAACATTCCACGCAGCTACCCTGCACTCCATCCTCCACTTCCCGCCGTGTCGGGCCGCGCGTGTAGGGTGGCGGTCCCCTACGCCGCTCTGGCTCACACTTTTCGCACCAGCGGGGACGAACTGGTGCGCGTCGCCTCGGGGGCACGCCCTAGCAGTAATCGCCCTGGTGGCACTCGTGTTGGAGTAGAATTGCAGCCGTAGCTGGCAGGGATGGCGACGTGCACGCTTCTACTCTTCATCCCCTATACTATATATAAAAACCTACTATATATAAAAAATATTTACCCAGAAAAAAAGAATAGAGTAATATAAAATTATAAAGAGAAAAGATTTCTTTGTATGTACTTGAACCGAGTTTTAAAAATTCCTACACTATTAGAAAGCTAATTTATTTAAAAACAACACAGGCTATGTATTATGTTACGAGTACTACCAAAGGGACCTTAGAAGCAATAATAAATGTCAACGAATCGAATAGATTGCCATACATTATTTTAAATATGGGCATGTACGTGTTTAAATAAAGGCGCTATGAGGTTCGAAGTATGTGACAGGTAAAGCCTAATCTTTTTTTATTAACTTGTGAAAATACCGGCTAAAACCACACGGTCCCTGCCTATATGTCTATTGCCAGACGCCACGGCTAACTCCTCGGAAAGATGTCCCAGTGCTCCTGACAGACTTAAGCCTAAGCCTAAATTAAAAATAACGCGGCACTGTAGATAAAAACATTATTATGATAAATGTGTTGTTCAGGAGAGTTGTCACAAGGGCGACAAGCTGCATTTTAATGTAGAACAGTAATTGCGTAACAATGATACCAAGTCAAAGTGAACATTTGCACCATTACGTGAGTTGTGTTGAAATGTTGAATAGACGTGGTCAACTTTATTGCAGAAACTTTTGCCTTTTAAAAAGACAACTTACGTTTTTTTATAATTACATTTTTTTTTATTTATTATGATTTAACATTAATCTTAGTTAAAAAAACAATTAAAACTATACCTAAATAAAAAACTACCTAACCTATTTATTAAAAATTTAGACTGGGTCCCCTCAGTAGGGTACCCATGATGCAGGCAGCATTCCCACGCTGAATAGCTATGGAAAGCCTTTGCGCGAGAAAACTACCTGCACGAGGCTCGCCAGTTTCTTCCCTCAGACGCTTACTTAAAGCCGTAAAAAGACCATGTGCGCCGCAACTCCATGGACGTAGTGTCTCGACACCAAATGGAATGAATTCATATTGGGTACCGAGACAACTGTACTTGCCATAGCCGGGAGATAGGACGTTGCAAGAGTATCGGTGCAAGTGGCATCCCATACTAGTGCACGTCCCATTCTCCAGGGTACTAAAGACATCCCGTCGGGCCGCTTACCATCATGTCGTATAATTTGCGGTTCTAAGACCGCGGGGACATTTATACTGACAAGGGCTCGTCTCAGGATATCATTTAGTGCAGCGTGACGGGAGTGACGGCCAGCGGCAAAAGAACAGGCAAGCCCATGATGTCCAAGGTGGCTCACATAAGCTCCGCACGATACACAAGAGTGTTCAATGCACACATTAGCACCCAACTATGCGGAGTGTAGTGGGATCAATGAAGGTGCCAGTGTTCGGAGAAGGAAAGGCGTGAAGCCATTGCCCAGACTCTGATCGAGATACAGCTAAAAGCCTTGCTCGATTAGTACCTGAAGAGTTTTCAATAAGGGTATTGAGAAAAGCAGAAGAAGCTATTGTGTCCCAGGCCCTTTGCTTTTTGAGTGTCGGGGGTAAAATTGGACTTGGTCCAGCTAGCCAAGCATTCAAGGCTTCGTCCAGACTCGCAATCTCACAGTTTGAGGCTGTAGGAGCCTTTAAGACTTTACCTATGAGGTCACGAGTGCTGAAAATCGAAGACAGGAATGCTGGTAAAGCTATACTAGAAATTTTTCGGGTCCCCAAACCACCGAACCTAATAGGTAAGGAAAATTGGGAAAAAACATTCTTTTACTTACGTTTGTTACATAGTGTTAATCGTCTTAAAAAGTTACTATTTTCTGATGTATGTGGGTGACTAGGTGACCCCCTCAGCTTCGCCCGTGACATACTTCGAACTCCCGTCGCACATATTTAATCCCGTCGCTTATAAATTCTACAATAAATGACTACTGCTCCGCGTTCCAGGGTAGTAGCGTGATAATATATAGCCTATAGCCTTCCTTGATAAATGTGCTATCTAACACAAAAATATTTTTACACAAGATCCTAAGATTGGCGCATACAACCAAACAAACAAACTCTTCAGATTTATAATATTAGTATTAGATTATTTTCTACAGGTTCATTAAAAATTCTCCGCATATAAACCAATTACACTTTTATTGTTTAATTCTGACTTCGTGTTCTCTTTAATAAGGTTCCAGTACGACCTTTTTGTCTATACACTAGTACACATACTCACTGACCAGTTTTTCCAGATCTAAGACACCAGACATTGCCCTCACAAAGAACTATCTTGCATTGTCCGAATGTCTCTAAATGCGACAAATATGTTTTCATATAGCACTTTATTCGGAGAGGTCATCACATTATTTCTATCAACCACTAAACCACATGTCATAAGATAAACATGTTATATTAAGTGTGCGTGTTAAATATTCACGCATTACTTCACTGTGTTGTGATTAGAAAGTTTGTTTAGCATGTTGACTACATGAGGTTCAGGTACTTACAAAATTTTATTGACTGTAGCATATTGTTCACAGTATATGGTCAGCTTTATCTCAAAATAGGGTAAATACCCGTACATATAAATTTCAATAAAATACCAATGATTGTATTTAGAACAACGCTCGAAATGATGACCTTGACCCCAAGTTTTATTTCTGTTTTGGTTGTATAGGTCTCAATAATTAAAATGACCCCATAATTTTATTGCTGTTTATTTTGGAATACTAAAAGTATTGACTAATGGACATGGGCTTGACCTTTGCTATTTAAATTTAGGGTGGACCAGAAGAGTAAAGCAATTCTATTGATCTGCAAAAACAGAAAAAGCCTATTTATCATTCAATAATAACAAATACGTTAACAGCAATTGTTAGAAAATAAAGTCTGCTAGAACCTGAGAAAATGAAAAGTAAGTAGTAGTAGGCTGTATCCTCGCCTGACCACGTAATGGTCAAATTGCGTATCATCCGTTAGTATTTAATGAAAAAAATAAATAAAATAAAAATAAATATCCATCACGCCGAAGGGGTGGCAGAGGCATATTATATGCCCACTTTTCACGTGGATTCCTGTCCCACGTAATAGGTGGTGAGCCCATTGCCGTATTGAAAATGGACAGACGCAGGTTGTGGCTACCTGCTGTTGATGTTCTTCAAGCCGCCCATAAGGCCTTCAACCATGCTGACTGCTATTTTACTGGCAACCGGGACCAACGGCTTAACGTGCCTTCCGAAGCACGGAAACGTTCGCAAAATGTAAATGCCACAAAGTGGTCACCCATCCGAGGACCAGTCATAGTCAAAGTTGCGTAGCTCAATGATCGTTTTACAGAACACTGAGACCGCGGGGCCACGAGCGCTTCTAAATAAAAAAAATTAATAAAACAACGAATTTATTATTATGGAACAAAACAGTAATTTTCAGATATAACTTCTTACCCTACAGTTATATTTAAATATCCAACTTTCACTTCCCTTTCTAGTCAAAGCTACAATATAATAATCTAAATTATAATTTAGATGAAGTGAAAGTCGTGATGAAGTAAAGGAATTATGGTAGGTACCTATACAGTTGAAACATATACTCGTATTTATAAGTATTATACTAAGTGTATACCCAAGGCGCTCCGCAAAACTAGAAACCTGTGGACCCTCCTGCCAGGAAATGGGTTCAGCGCCAAAGGGCTGAAGTCCAACTGTTGATGATGAGCTCATAGTTATCATAAGAGTCCTAATAGTTCAATTGTTTTCCTCAACTTGGCAGTAGTACTAAAGTCCACGTATTCTTTTTTATTTTTTCATTTATGTACACATATTGCTTGATAATATTTACCAAAACATCGTTATTTCTTGAAATTTGGTTACGTATTGAATTATAATTATGATGTATAATGCTAGATATACCTTTAATCACAAATTATGTTTAGCACAAATTTAGATGATTCTATAAATATCGAGTAATTGCAAAAATGTTACTCAATTTTTTTTTATGGCAGATCAATCAATTGTAAAACAGTCCTAACATAAAAAGTTGTACTGTCAAAACAGTATGTACCAACAAAAAAAGGGAAAGGCCTACTAAGTAATAAAACAACTTAATCACAAACACAAACAGCATAATCTCCTGTAATGTATTTTAAGCGGGGCTTGAAGCGAATCACACAGGTACGTCTAGTGACTCTCAGCCTCTGGACGTCAACATAGCTTACCATTACGAGGACAAAATGTTTTGAAGTGTTAATAATAAAAGGTCGACAAAGTGCGTGCAAAATAGGGATAGGGTTAGGGTTTTTGCTTCAAAAACTTTTTACATTGAAAAGTACATTATACGACTATTATTGGTAAACTTGTAAGTTTATGTAATAGTCTTCATCCTCATTGATTTTATACAGAAGTCTTACATACGAACACAACTTGACCAGATTGCTCAAAAACGAGCAGGTCACTTAGAAGTTTAAACTAAATTAAATATTTACTTACTTACTTAAATACTAAAGAGTTTAAGTGGGTATTCCCAGTACCACCACGATCAAGTACTGGGCGACACAAGCCCATCGCTAGCTCGCAGTGAGTAGTCTGTAAGCGGATCTCTCCTCGTATAAAAAAAAGCTACCCTGTCTAGGATACTGTCACTTTTATGCATGCTGTGACTCCTTAAAATGTTGGGCATTAAATAAAATATTAAAGTAGTATGCTTTGAATTATGTTATATTGTAACAACTACTGGTTATCCAAATAAATAAATAAATACAGTGATACATAGATAATAAGAAACAGGCATAGGAACGGACGGTTTGTCTCTGAAAAAATATTTGCACTTCAAAATGGTAATAGTATGCGCTCGGGCCGGCTAACTCAGTGTTCTGTAAACGATCACTTTCGCTATAGCTGGTCGTTGGCGACGACTTTGTGGAATTTACATTGCAAGCGTTTCCGTGCTCTGGAAGGCACGTTAAGCCTCTGGTGCCGGTTGTCAGTAAAATGGCAGTTGTTAAGCCAAGTTAAAGCCCACTCATCATCTGTTACGTGGGTAAAATGTGTATTTAATATGCCACCGCAACCCCTTCGGGGATAAAGGTGTGGCTGATTTTTAAACATGTATACCATATCTAAGTATTTACTGTTCATTCACTACACCAACTACACCAGCGGCACGTTATGATGGCCGTTCATTTCACATTTTCCTCTCAGGAAAATAATATATCTCAGACTGATATTAATCAAAAATACCCTAAATATTGAATGCAAACAAAAAATTTTAAAAGTAACTACGTAAGATATTTTATTTCATAAAAATCGAAATTTTTGGCATTATTGTAATATGTCAAACGGCCATCATAGCGTGCCGCTAGTATAATCACATAATTGCGTCCAATAAGTTACAGTCTGTTACCGTACAATAGACCTATCGTAACATCCACATAACATCAGTGCACGCAACAATCGTCTTGGACAAAATACAATCTTTATCAGTATGCCGTACAATGAAGACATTCAACCGAAATTTATTCACGAACAAAAGAGATAAAGAATCTTCAAGCCCCTGTTGGTTGATGGAGAAGGGAGTTCATTTTTGGTTTGTTGAATTTGACTGGCGGTTTTATTTAGATATATGTATTTATTTATTTAATTTTTATTATAAGTTTATTATTTTTTTATTTATTGAGCAGATTGCTCAACAACTGAAAAGTACGCGGATACCTAGATGTGCATGTATTTTAATATTATAAATAACGGTCACCTCATTTTTATGCTAGTACCATTTACGCACCCGGGACTGTCACCTGTTAAATTGCCCGGTGATGGCACTAGGCTCCCCCTATTACGTGGGACCAAAAAGTACAGGCAAATAATGGCTGTGTAAAATACCTCTGCCTATTCCGTCGAGGATATGAGCGTAATTGTATGTTATGTTAAGTATTGAATATTTTCAAACGCTTTAATAGCTATTTTACAAGCTTTATTTAAGTAAAGTTTCATCAAAATCCATTCAATACTTTTTATGTGAAAGACTAACAAACCTACATCCATACATTCTTGCAAACTATCGCGTTTATTATATTAGTAGTTTACCGTCTATGTTCAAACGTTTCTTGATTCTCCCGAAAGTTCCTTTATTAAGGTACTCAAACTACTCAGTTGAGTGAAGAAACTTCTATTTCAAATGATACAATCTTTACCTCCTAAATAGAAACTTTTCAACCGAATGAATAAGTAAGTTAGTATGGATGGTGACCAAACGTATAATAAACGTAGCCAAGTAATATAATACAAGTTCCTTAGTCATACATGCATTAGGTATGAACCGCACTGCGACAATAAGTTGTACCTAACAACAATAAGTTCCTGCTATCTTAAATACCAAGGTTTTGCCAAATACCTTCTGAAAAAAAGTGTGTGAAATGGCGTTTAAAGATTTAGCCAATGACTAGTTTTAGTATATTCTCCTAAAATCAATTGTTAATTAGTAGATTGACTTTTCCTACAAAAATAATAAAGATTTCCTCGTCAGACAGATGACCCCTAATAAAAAATGTACATACTTATTGCTACCGTGCTGCGAAAGGCAAGTGTACTTGAAGGTATCGATAATTTCCCGCCATCTAAGGTATTGCATTCATAGTAGGAAGCTACCGGGATCAGGTGGTATTATTTTTTTACTCTGAATGATAGATAAATAAAAAATCTATCTTCACGTGTGACGGGGTAGTCAGAGAGGACAGATCGCCAGGCTTCGCGATCCATGTATACTTCTTTCGCTTCTTGCAGATTCTTTTGACTCATTTTTCAGCAATCTACTCACTCGGTCTTCATATGTAAGTCTCGGCCTACCCTGACTCCTTCTACCCTTACTTTCGCACAATGTAATATATTCTTAGTCAATCGTTCCTCACTCATTCGTTGGACATGTCCGAACCAACGGAGCACGCCCTTAGTTAGTTATTATGGTGTTATAATAAATTTAATTTAAGTCCGTTTCTAATTCCAAGTTAACAGCTTTTCGCTAAATGCGCAATGAAGGTATATACGATACTTACACTAAAAAATCAATATTTTCTGTCTGTCCATCTGTCTGTCTGACTGTTTGTTCGAGCTAATCTCTGATACGGTTGTACCGATTTAAATGGTATAATCGTATAACCGATTCAGAACTGATTTTAAATTTCACTGGTAGATAGCTGATGTTATAAGCAGTAACTTAGGCAACGTTTTATCCTCGAATTTCTACAGAAACGAACACTACGTGGTTGAAACGACGAGTCATCCCCCACTAATATTAAAAACGCAAAAGAAGTAGGAGAATGTATGGATGCAGATCTCTTTAACGCAAAAACTACTCAATGAATTTTATTGAAACTTCACAATAATATAACTAAACACATAGGCAACTTTTTATCCCGAGAAGAAGTTTCTGTGTGAAATGGATACGAGAAAAAACGGCGGATCCGCGGGCGTCAACCAGTAACATACTATTTAATTACAGAGCGGAAATCGATCCTGGAACATAACAAAAAAGGGGGGTGAAGCAGGAAACCCATCAGATACCCTCGAAACGTCAATCCTCGTACAGTCAAGGATAACCTTAACTAATTATAACGAATAAATCACGAATATATCTCCTAAAATAAAGAGATATTGAAAAAAGACAACTTGGTTCAGGACGGGGATTGAACACATGACCTTTGCCTAACCAGGGCAATTTTCTAGTCCGAACTGTACCGAAACCGGTTGAAAAATTTGACTATATTTTAATCGTCATTTAAGAGTATGACCAGAGCCATCTATCGAGCTACTTAACAACTCTGATACCAATGAACAGTGTTACAAAATTTTTTAATCATTGATGCGGTGAGCTCCACTCAATCTATGGATAATTTTTAGAAGCAATTAGTATGCTAACTTTCACATATTTTTTTATTAAAGTGAAAAAAGACAACTTGGTTCGAGATGGGGATTGGACCCATAACCTTTGTCTAACCAGGGCAATATACTAGCCACTAAACTACCCGAAGCGTACCGAAACAAATTGAAATTCTTCACTATTATTTAATGGTAATTAAAGAGTATGTCCAGAGCCATCTAACATTGCCCTGCATAGGCAAAGGTCTCGGGTTTAATCCCCGTCCTGAAACATGTTGTCTTTTTTAACTTTAATAATTTTTTTTTTTTTTTTTTTTTTAATAAAAATTTATATAAAAGTTAGCATACTAATTGTTTTAAAATTTTATCCAAAGGTATATTGGACTAGCAGTATGTACTTTACACTCCATATTACAAGTAATTTTTATTATTCCGGTTTACAACGTGTTATTAACTCGGCACGTGCTTCTCATATACACGTGGCCTTCTCTAAACTGAAGTGATGGAAATGACGGAAGCGAGTGTTTGTAAAAAGGTTTACAAAAGGTTATCTATCACAAAAAAAGTTTATCAAATGAAATACAATAAAACGATAGCGATGACACTTTGTATTTCTCTCATATACAGGTAGCATAATAATTTACAAGATATATCTACTCCTCATCTCTAATAATTTTTTTTGTGTGTGCAAATTCTCATGGATGAGACCTAATTCCTATCGACTAAAACCACAACACGTTCTATTTGCTTTTTGCCATCTCTATCTCCAGACATTTTAAACTCACCGAAGGCCTTAAAAATCTAAAGTAAATCATAAACAAACATAGCAACTTCATCAAATATTCGCATTGTAAAACCAAGTAATTATGCCTCGAATAGGCCTCATAGCGACAATTTCATTTTCTAGATGTAAAGTTTTATACGTAGTAGTATGTGCCTCTGCACTATAACGTTTTAGGTGCTTTCTTGAAATCTTGCCGGGTTAACAATGACACAGAATAATTAATAGAACTATTCACACTTTCTACAATAAACTAAATCCGACTTATTTACGCTTACCACCGCTTCTTTCGCATCATCCACTATTGAGTATAAATATAAGAATCTTATTAACCAAATATATTGTTAACTTATTACAATGTAAATGCAGACAATAACATATAACTACCATATTATATTTCTGTATCAAATTGCAGAATGAGCTATACGAGAATAAACTCTCCCTCAAGGTGGTTTAACCATGAGGGGAAACAAAAAAAAAACTTAATGCTAAAAATCTACAGACTGCGCAAGCAATGTAAAACCTTTTCTTTAGTAATTTTCGGAGAAGTCAGATAGTCCATTTATGCTTTACTCAACCAATCCAATCACCTTACACAGGCTTCTACCAATTTTCGTCATATTGCCACAACCTGCGTCTGTCTATTTCAACACGGCAATGGGCTCACCACCTATTACGTGGGACAGGAATCCACACGGTGAAAAGTGGGCATATAATATGCCTCTGCCACGCCTTCGGGGATAAGGCGTGATGGATATTTATTTATTTATTTATTTTTGGAAAAATATTTTCCCTGACCGTAGCACGCTTACCAGACGGGTACGTGCAGTCAGCCTCTTTATATAATAAATCCTGTGGAATAATTGTACGTAGTACATATTCTAATCTATGGGACAGATATTTATTCGATTGAACGCAATTCGAATCTCAGGTAAGTACTACAGATTAAAATTTAAAAAATATTTTTGTGTTGGATAACCCATTTATCGAGGAAATCTTTAGGCTATCACGCTCATTCCCAGTAGAGCGGAGCAGTAATCATAAACGTCTACAAATCGGTTATTGTCAAATCGATAAAAAAACGGGACTAAATAATTGCCACAGAGGTTCGAAATAATGTCACGACGAAACTTTGAAGTCAGCTTGTATTTTACATTCAGTCCCACGAATTATAAAATAAATAAAATAAATATCCATCACGCCTTATCCCCGAAGGGGTGGCAGAGGCATATTATATGCCCACTTTTCACCGTATGGATTCCTGTCCCACGTAATAGGTGGTGAGCCCATTGCCGTGTTGAAATAGACAGACGCAGGTTGTGGCTACCTGCTGTTGAAATTTTCAAGCCGCCCATAAGGCCTTCAACCAGGCTTAACGACTGCCATTTTACTGGCAACCGGGACCAACGGCTTAACGTGCCTTCCGAAGCACGGAAACGCTCGCAAATGTAAATGCCACAAAGTGGTCACCCATCCGAGGACCAGCCATAGTGAAAGTTGCGTAACTCAGTGATCGTTTACAGAACACTGAGACCGCGAGGCCACGAGCGCTTCTTTACAGAACACTGAGACCGCGAGGCTACGAGCGCTTCAATCAAGCTTCAATCTTCCCACTTCAAAGCAATTCAAGCTTCCCACGAATTAGTGGCACTAATAATATAACCGTCGTCATCTAAGCTCAAGTCATCCAACACATTTAACCTCTAGCCAATTTTGTAGTCAGCATATTTTACCATAGTACTTGCTCTCATAGCAGATAGTCCAATAGCTTTAATCTAGATAAGGCGGGCGTGGATAGTCCGTAGTTTCCATTACCTATTATATTTAAAAAATCAAAGAGCTTCTACATGTTGGCATGGTAAGTCCCCATATAAGCCTTCCAAAAGACCGAGTGTCTTCGTAGGAAGAAAAAAGAATATCCGAAAGGAAGAGAAACAAATAAATAAATAAGACACCTTATTTAAGACTAGCGACCTCCCGCAGTTATTCCCGTGTAGTGCCCGTTCACGTAGTAATACGTAGATAAAATGTAGCCTAAGTTACTGCTTATAATATGAGCTCTCTGTAAGTGAAAGTCCCGTTAAACTTGGTCCAGTCGTATTTGAGATTAGCCAGCAGAACAACATTTTCAGTATTGTTTTTTTAAGTATGTAGGTCCTTCATATGCGTTTAGTGAGAAGTTTTTAAATTGAAAATACAAACAGACACTTCAATATATTTTATCTGTATAGATATAGCACGAGCAGTTAATGTCGCGTATTAGCATTTTGTATTTTTAAACATAACAAGGTCATTTATGTTTGGAAATGTACATCTGACATCGTTTTATGATCTTGTAATCTACTGAATTACTTTAAATTAGGTATACTTATGTTTTATAAATTTCATTGTAAATATATAGACATTATACCTGATAGACATTATGCCCATCACATACTTTGGGAGTGTAGCATTTGGCGAACCGAGTGTTATAATATGCTAAGCAGTTTACAAGTAACATCAAGTAGTTTACTATGCAGATATATGCATTAGGAGTAAATTTTCCTATTAATTTAATTAATTATCAAGTTATTCCCACCACTCTCACCACCTTCTCCTGGGACTTCATCGAGATAGGGCTCGGTGTAACTTTTGTAGTCTTGGACATTGCTGTAGATCTTGGTTTACAGGAGACACAGTAATGAGAATGTGGGTGGGATTAGACCCAAGAAATATACCTCCGCAGCAATTGGTGTAACGAGCCCCATTAAGTCCTCCGGTACCCAAACGACCTCACCAGTTAGTGGTGCACCTTCTGACTAACGGACAAGTTAAAGTCGTATGAAGGCACACTTTTACTTCCCATCCGGTGGGCCGTATGCTAGCTCAGTGGTATAAAACAAAACTTACGGAGTTGGGAGATCCAGATGGCAGTCGCTCCCAATAATGCCGTAAATTGAAAGCCAAGTTGCTCCTAGCAGTCAAATAGCAGTGGAGACCAGGTACAAAATCTTTATTTATCTATCACGCCTTATCCCCGAAGGGGTGGCATAGGAATATTATATGCCCACTTTTCACCATGTGTATTCCTGTCCCACAAAATAGGTGCTGAGCCCATTGCCGTGTTGAAATAGACAGACGCAGGTTGTAACTAGGTACCTGCTGTTGAAATTTTCCAGTCGCCCATTGGGCCTTCAACTTGACTTGACGATTGCCATGCTACTGGCATCCGGGACCAAAGCACTAAAACGCTCGCAAATGTAAATGCTACAAAGTGGTCACCCCTCTGTGACCAGCCATAGCGAAAGTTGCTTAACGCAGTGAACGTTTACAGAACACTGACTCCGTGGGACCACGAGCGCTTCAATTATTATATATTTTAATTAGGTACAAAATCTATGTAGGGTTTGAAAGTAACTGAGGAAAACTCTTAAGATGAGAAGAAAATTGACACACTCGTATATGAGATCGCAAACTTTTCAGTAGCTTTAAAAAAATCTTCTTGTTATAATATCTCTCACGGTTTAGGCTGAGTTTTAGATGAGAATGTTCAGTCGGCTCATTTCGTTTCTACAAACTGGTAGGTACAAGATTAAGATAGAAGTACTTCCCCATCGCTTGACTCAGATTTAAAGGGGAATTCCAATATCCCTCCCCGTATTGACACATATATTCAATAAAATAGATGAATCATCATAGTTCCTTATAATTTTGTACAATATTGTGAAAATGCTATATATAACTATATTGCACATAGCAACGAATGGTGTTCGGTGACTAGTAAGGTAGCATAGCATATTTAATCCTCACAAGTTTTTTATTTTTTTATTCTATATTTATTCAGGGGTTTCTATTCTAAATAGAAAACCAACCCCATTGTGCCCTTACTGCTATCTATCCTCACAAGTCCATTTTCTTATATACCTATATTTAATTATAATATTCGTAACTTTACCAACCCAGTTGAAGAATTTTTCAACTGGGTTGGTAAAGTTACGATTTTTTCAATTACGGTTCTCAGTGACAACCTAGAAAAATAAGAAAGACCGCACTATTAAGGCTTGATTTTTTTATGAAAATCTTATTCTATATAATATCTTTTTGAGGTTTTAATTACCATGATATTCATACTCATGAATCATGACGATTAAAATAATTTAATAACCATAGCAATTATCATAAAAATATATGAAAGCTTTGTGAAAAAAATAAACAAGCCTAATAGAGCGTCCTTCTTATCTCCTTTGACCGAGTTGTGTAATAATTTAATACCTATTATATCTACAATAAATGTTAAACACTTACCGCTGTTTATAATAAATTAGTCACCTGTATGAATTTTTTTGATTAAATTGTCAACAGTCTTACTCGCGTTAAAGAAATACTTGACATATTATATATGCAATTTATAGGCACATAATTGAACACAAAAATAAAAAAAAACACTCGATGATATGACAAACAGAAACTTATAAAACACACAAAATATCTCACTTTTTAGCAAATAATCTATATTATAAAGTCATATCTTATAGCACTCACGAACTTATCGAGTTTACAACGTAGGCCTAAAAAGTAGGCACAAATTCAAGCGGCTCATATTTGTAAACAAAAACATAAGTGCACGAGTTTATCGAGTGTGTAACTACTTTAGACATGCGGTGTGGATTGTAGGACTGTCGGTGTGAGACTGCCGCGCAAACTGTACTTTGGTATGGTACAGTGAATAGACGGAATGAAGGCTGTACTTAAGATATAAATGATATAATGTTATGTCATTAATAGTAAACAGAGCTTGTAACTATAATTTATGTAATACTTTCTTCTGCGCGTGCGCGTAATACATTCAAACTTTATAACAGCTCGCTTCAATAGTTTGTACTTGGTTGGTTGTTTGGTTGTAGTTGTGGTGTATAATATCGCGAATGCATACATGCGTCAATTTTTGTCATGAAAATTATGTCAAGTAAGTACCAAAGATTACGGCATGATAGCCATTCAAGTTTGCAACCACATTTTTAACCTACTTAAAAAAAGAAGGTTCGGTGTATTTATTTATCCATTCGGTGTATCTATTTATTTGTTTATCCAGGATAACATCATCAACACTGTTACTTTTACTGTTACCGACACCTCTTTATAAAACTGTAATAAATAATAATAATAAAAAAAAAATATTTCAATCCATATAAAATTGGCTCTATTTACACAGGAGTAGAGTTTTGGGTAAAATACATTGTTAATATAACTATCTATAAAATATATCTTAAAACTATGGGATGCTTCAAGCACCTATCAACACCTAGGAACAGGATTTTTTTAGGGTAAGCTACCTTTATAATTTAGGCATGACTGAGAATATGTTTTCAAAATTCGTCCCCTATTGTAATAAATTAAGGGATGGACGGTTGTATGAAAGGCTTTTTAAATCAAGTTAATCTTAATTTCTTGTTACAAATTAATGGATCTATCGTGGTTTTGTAAAATTTAACCTATAAAAGGGTAGAATAGGGTTGTATTATGTCGTACGGTATTCTCCTATGGGCGGGTGCTGCAGATTTAAATATTAGTTTTTGTTCTTCAAAAGCGGGCTGCACGCGCTATTTATAATTTGGGCCCCGGAGTTTGTCTGCAAGAAAAGTTCAAAGAAATAAATATTCTAACCGTAGCATCACAATACATTTTTGTCAATCTAATGTGTGTCTAAAAAAAATCTATCACTGTTTTCTAAACTCTGATATACATAATAGAAACACTAGATATAAAAATAATCTTTCAGTCCACCACAGTCGATTACACAAGATTGGCGATTCTTTTCAGGGTAACTGTATACGCTTTTACAACAAGCTTCCCTGTGACCTGAGAAATTTACCATTAAAGCTTTTTTTTAAATTACTTAATATTTTATGTAAATTAAAAAAAAAAAGCTTCGTGAAAGAGGCTATTACTCTGTTAAAGACTATTTACAGGACAGGTACGCCTGGAAATGATCTGCTGGCAAAGTGAAATAATATATGCCATCAAAAAAAAGCCTTCTTAAGTTTTTTGCCGGTTCTTCTCAGGTGGGTCGCGTTCCGAACCGGTGGTCACATTAAATATTTTAAATAGTGTTTGACATTTTGTAAACGCCGTCAAAATGTTCTATGCAAAATAAAGATATTTTTCCTTTAAGTATTTATTTTTATTTGTATATTTTAAAAATAAGCGCTATGCAATTCAACACGGCAATGGACTTACCACCAGTTAAGTGGGACATAAATGCTTAGGTACCTACGGTAAAATGTGGGCATATATTATGCCTCTGCCACCCCTTCAGGAATACAACTAGCTTCCTTCTCGCTGTGTCCTTAGCACGGTAGATAGATAGGACAGAGAACCAGGCTTAGCGATTCATTATCCATATCCCTACTAATATATAAAGCTAAAGAGTTTATTTGTTTGGTTAAGCGCGCTAATCTCAGGAATTACTACTGAGCCGGATTTGAAAAAAAATTTGTGTTGGATAGCCCATTTATCAAGGAAGGCTATGTATTATCACGTTACTGCCGTGGAGATTGGAGCAGTAATCATAAGTGTCGACAAATCGGAGACATTTTTATATTAAAAAGGATGGGATTAAATAGGTGCGACGAGAGGTCGGAATACGTCACGGGCGAAGCCGTGGGGGTCACCTAATGTTAGTATATTATACAGAATGTTCTTGATATTCTCGAAAACTACTGATCCGAATTGGATAATTTGTTAAGCTTAGCTTAATAATTTATAATCAAATTCGTATCTGACACATTAAAATAATTACCTGCTATACCAAAAAGCAAGCTGATACCAATTAGATTTTTATGGTTCGGTAGTTTAAGCCAGTCTGCAGACTGTTAGATCATCTTTATTAATAAAATTACGGGGTGACTCACTCATCTATCAAAGCCCAGCCGAAATCCTTAAAACTAGGAACTTGAAAGTTTTAGGATAAACTAACCTTATAATGTAAGTACTTACGTATTTCTGGTTACAAAGAAATGGACACGTGCTTTGCGGTCTTATCATTTTACCTGTAAGAGGGTAAAATAGGGGTTCTTAGTTAATATGGGGTCATCCATTTTTAAAAGATAGCAGCACCAAACATCGTATACTTACTTATGATTAAAAATAAATAAAGAGATGTTTCAGAATTTTCCAAAATTCTACCCTTACGGGAGTAAAATAGGGGATAAAAATTTGAATGAAAATATTGGAAAACTTATTAGTGGCAAGGATTAGATAGAGATTGGGGTGGGAGGAGGGGTGTTTAAAACGGACTTTTGAAGTATATCACGGGTGAAGTCTACTATCTTTATTTTAACTCTAAGGGAGTAAAATAGGAATTGTAGATGAAACTTCTTAATTTTTGAAGTTTGCATCACCAAATTTCGTATACATGCTTCTGATTAAAAAATAAACAAACATGTTATTCAGGATATTCCAAAATTCTACCTTTAAGGGTGTAAAATAGGGAATTAGGTTTGTATGAAAGTATTTGAAACAAGGAGCATGAGTTAAATGTGTAAGGTGCTCGAAGTGTTCGAAGTTTGGGTGTTCGAAGAACGTCACGGGCGAAGCCAGGGAGCACAGCTAGTAATAATATATACTTTTATTGTATAATATGAATTATATTATAATATGATTTGTATGTATATTGTTATTGTAATTATAATGTAAAAATATTGTATGTTGCAAGGTTAAAAATATAGTAATACTTCTTATTTTAAATCAGGGTTGATATGATTTAAATCACTTGCTTTTAATCACTGATTTTAATCGCGATTTAAATCAAGTGATTTTTTTTTTAAAAATCATTGTTTTAAATCAATAAATTTTTACTGCATTCAAATCAGCTAAATTTGTCCTATTTCTTGTCCTAATCTTATGATTACTGCTCCGATCACCTGTTAGTCCATCATCATCATCCGAGCGTCTGTCCCAGTTGCGTCTCGCGACGCCCGGGGTCCGCTTTCCTACATTTTCTCCTCCACTTCGCACGGTCGTCGGCATCCCCTGTGGTGAGACCATTGGCACGTATGTCATCCCTTACGACGTCCGATCACCTGTTAGTATACTACACAAAAGTAGATTTTTAATTCGAACCAGTAGTTTCTGAGATTTTCGCGTTCAATCAAATAAAGATACAAACACTTCAACATAATAAAAGTATTTTTTTATTAAAGTGAAAAAAACAACTGCCTTTGCAAGGCAAAGGTCACGGGTTCAATCCCCGTCTCGACCCAAGTTGTCTGTTTCATTTTAATAAAAAATTATGTAAAAGTTAGCAAATAGTGGAAACATTGAATAGCATGAAATTGGGAAAGGCCGCGGGACTTGATAGGATCTCTGTCGAGATGCTGAAAGCTGGACAAGGCGTGGTAGCTTGCCAGCTGTACTGCCTTTTCAACCTTTGTTGGAGGTATGGCAGCGTACCAAGAGATTGGTGTAAAGCTGTCATCGAGTTGCTTTATAAGGGAAAAGGGTCACAGCAAGAGTGCAAAAACTACCGCGGCATAAGCTTGCTCAGCATCGTCAGCAAATTGTATGCAAAAATTTTGATAAAAAGAGTGATGAATGAAACTGAAGGAAAAATGTGTGATGTACAAGCAGGATTTATGAAAGGAAGGGGATGCACGGATCAGGTATTTTCCTTACGATGCGTAGTAGAAATGCTTTTGGCGAAAAGTCAAAAAGTCTATTGCGTATTTGTAGACTTGGAAAAGGCCTATGATAGAGTGGTGAGGAATGAACTGTGGTCAACACTGGCCAGGAATGGAGTAAACAGCCACTTGATACGAGCACTGAAATCTCTCTATGAGGGCTCCACTGCTTGTGTAGGATCAACGGAGCTTGCATAGACTTTTTTCACATTGAAAAAGGTGTGAGACAGGGTTGTGTAGCGTCGCCGTTGCTGTTTAACCTATACATGGACAGCTGCCTGAAAGAACTGCAAGAGAGTACGTATGGTATAAAAATGGATGGACTGACCGTCAAGTGCCTCCTATATGCCGATGATCAGGTAATACTAGCATCATCGGCGGAGGAGTTGCAGTTGATGGTAAACATTATGCATGATTCGTTAATAAAAAAAGGAATGAAAGTGAATGTAAACAAGTCGAAAGTAATGGTTTTTGATAAAGAGGTAAGTACGACGGATTGCTCAATTCTTGTGGAAGGAGAAAGAGTGGAACAAGTGAAAGAGTTTGTATATCTGGGTACAAAATTTACGAGAGATGTAAAGTGTGACTATGACATTGAGCGAAGAGTTTTGGCAGGAAATAAAGTGAATGGAGTCATGTACGCCTTTATGAGCAGTCAGAACGTGTCTAAGAAGGCAATACTGGCTATACATAGAGGAGTGCTGGTCCACACACTTATGTATGGCAGTGAAAGTTGGGTATGGCAGATGACGCATAAAAGTAAAATTAATGCTGTGGAAATGAGAAGTCTGCGAAGTATAGCTGGTGTGAAGTTGATGGATAAAGAAAGGAACAGCGTGATAAGGGAACATTGCGGTATGACAGAAGATGTAGTGACTAAGATAGAAAAAGGGATGCTTAGATGGTTCGGACACGTGGAGATAATGGATGAAAATAGACTGACGAAGTAGATATATGTGGCGAGAGTGAATGGGCAAACTGGTAGGGGCGACCTCGACCTCGGCGCACGTATGTCAATCAAGTCGACAATTTTTTTTAAAAAGGCCAGGTCAAGAGTACCCTTAACCGGCGAGCGTGTATGAAAACACTCAGGAAAGTAGAAGAAGCGAAAGCTGTATGTCAGTAGCAAATGGAAAGCCATAGTCTCTGCCTACCCCGATGGGAAACAGGCGTGATAATATGTAGGTATGTATGTATGTAAAAGTTAGCATACCAATTGCTTTAAAATTTATCCATTAATATAGGTAGATAGAATTTTGGTTCCAAGACATGCTAACTTCTTCTGGGACTTCACCGAGACCGAACTCGGTGTAACTTTTCTGGTGTTTTGGTCATTGCTGTAGATCCTTGTTTACAGGAGTCACAGTAATGGGAATGCGGGTGGGATTAGTCCCAATTGAAAAAAAAAGGTAGATAGAATTTTATTGCCCGCTTATTGTTTCCTACACAATGGCGAATTAACTCATGAAATAACTACTAGATGTTACTTGGCTGCCACAGTTACATTCAACCTTGTTGTAAAGAATTTGCATTGCCCTATTTACATAACAATTACTAGATGAATAGGTTAAAAGTACAATGGGTTGCTCTGATTCACGGTGAACAGCATTTCTTCGCAAGCAACGTTTTGTTTATCAATCACGCCTTATTCCCGTAGGGGTGGCAGAGGCATATGATAAGCCAACTTTTCATCGTGTGTATCCCTGTCCCACGTAATAGGTGGTGGGCCCATTGCCGTGTTGAAATAGACAGACGCAGGTTGAGGCTACCTGCTGTAGAATATTTTCAAGCCCATAAGGCCTTCAACTTGGCTTATCGATTACCTTGTTACTGGCAACCGGGACCAACGGCTTAACGTGCCTTCCGAAGCACGAAAACCGTAGCAAATGTAAATACCGAACTTCTACAGTATGGGGTTCTTCAAAAGAGGTCTTAGAAGGTTTATAAAGGGTCGGCAGCGCGATTGCTGCACTTCTGGTGTTGCAAACGTCTATATGCTACGGTGAACACTTTCCATCAGGTAGGGCCGTATGAATGACTGCTACCTAAGTAGTATTAAAAAAATATATCGTAAAGTGATCACCCATCCGTACCAGACATAATGAAGGTTGCTTAACACAGTGATCGTTTACAGAACATGGACTCAGCGGGGCAACGGATCACCTATCCTGTAACCGAGAAGTCTTTTCTCTGCTGAACCACAAATATCTTTATATTTTATTGTAGATACATATTTTCATGCCTATCTACCATCGGGGAAGGCAGAGACTATGGATTTCCACTTACTACGATCCTGGCATACAACTTTCGCTTCTCCTACTTTCATTAGTGTTTTTATACATGCTCGCCGGTTAAGGGTACTCTTGATATGACCTTTTTTCAAAAGATCTTCGAATTGATTGACATAAGTACGCAGAGGTCGTCCCCTACCAGTTTGCCAATTCATTTTCGCACGAAAATCTTCTTGGTCAGTCTATTTACATCCATCCTCTCCGGGTGTCCGAACCATCTAAGCATTCCTTGTTCTATCTTAGTCACTATATCTTCTGTCATACTGCAATGTTTCCTTATCACGCTGTTCCTTTCTTAATATTTTTAGAAGCGCTCTTGGCCCCGCGGTCTCAGTGTTCTGTAAACGATCACTGAGTTACGCAACTTTCACTATGGCTGGTACTCGGATGGGTGACCACTTTGTGGCATTTACATTTGCGAGCGTTTCCGTGCTTCGGAAGGCACGTTAAGCCGTTGGTCCCGGATGCCAGAAAATGGCAGTCGTTAAGCCTGGTTGAAAGCCTTATGGGCGGCTTAAAAATTTCAACAGCAGGTAGTCACAACCTGCGTCTATCTATTTCAACACGGCAATGGGCTCACCACCTATTACGTGGAACAGGAATCCACACGGTGAAAAGTGGGCATATAATATGCCTCTGCCACCCCTTCGGGGATAAGGCGTGACGGATATTTATTTATTTTATTAAATAAATAAATAATAAATATATATCCATCACGCCTTATCCCCGAAGGGGTGGCAGATTTTAAATATAGTTTAAAAGTTGCGTTACCATAGTGAATATCTATAATTCCTTCCTCAGAGTATAAGCTATTGTACAAGCGGCACAACACGCATAAGGAGACGAAGGGCTAAGGTCAAGGGGCTCGACACCGCCTGCACGTAAAGATTATTTGACAACCATCATAGCTCGCTTTTGTACGAAATCCATTGTATGGGTACTCTCCTAACTAAATTTTAATTTGACCATTCAACCGTTAGGTTATTCCCAACTAATCAAACATACGGGCTATTGTGCTATGCTTTAGCGTCTTTTAGGGATAAAATACCATAGGCTGATTTAAAGAAACTTACTACAAACATTAAAAAATATAGGCGTAAATTCAAACCCTGATCCTAATTTTAAAGTTTGTAATAAAAAACTTTATATCAGGATATTTAGTAAATTACCAGTTTTTTTAACCCTTTGTGTACACAACCTTTGTCCTATACTAGATTACTTTTCTAATTTCCCATGAGAACCCTTTTGTATTCTTTTGGTGTTCTATACTCAAAGTAATATTTCCTCTAAAAGAGGACTTTTAAATTATTTTTTTCTTCACTTGCTGAGGAAGAATCGATTTGTTATTCAAAATCTGAATAGAAAAATGCATTTTAGCCGCTAGCGTGAAAAATGTACGTAAAATTCAAACCTGTTCAAAAATTCTTCTAAGCTATTCCGACTTTAAAGAAGTGACCTCTGACCTGCTAAATATCTAGCAAAATCATTTGCATCATCAATGCTGTTTTAAAATCACGAAGTGGCAGAGAAGTGCTTCCTTGAAATTATTCTTACAACAGATATTTATGGCAGGATTTGCAATTAAACAAATGGTTTCTTAATAGCCCATAGTTAATAAAATAGAACCAGGTCAGACCAATTAGTACATGCAATTAATTACATTAATTAAATAGAAATTCATTGCTCCATTGATTACTTCTACCAATGTCCGGCAACTCTCGCAAATAAGCGAGACGGCAATGGGCTCACCATCACCACCTGATACGTTGGACGAAAACACCTACAGTGAAATGTGGGCGAATAATATGTCTCTGCCACCCCTCCGGGACTTCTGGCGACCACTCCTCGTGTTCCAGGGTGCTTTCTAGTGCCCGCTCGATCGCTCTCTACTCTGGGGGACGTCCGAAAACGGCTCGAATCGGCATAGGCAAATCACTAAGCAGCACATCTATACCCCGCAGAGAGCCGCATGTTCCCTTCCCCTTCACTAAGCCGGGCACGAACAATAAAACCCATTGTTGGAGGTTGTGCACTTTGAAGTGCGTCAAAAACTAACACAGTTGGAAAACTTGGAACTGGGGCTTTTGAAACTAGAACAGTACTTAGACTTCACAATAAGGGCTGCTGTGTCGACTTATTTTTTTATTTCTAAACTATTGGAAGATAAGGAAACCTTATTTTTAATGAGCAGATGCATCATCTGGGGTACAACTCTTGCGTCTTAAATCTACTCTACTCTTAAATCATTAATTGTATTAACTACTACTAATATTTAAGCTGAATGCTTTTTGGTTGAACGTGCTAATCTCAAGAGCTACTAATCGCATTTGAAAAAATATTTTTGAGTTGGATAGCCGATATATCAAAGAAGGCTATAGGTTATATATCATCACGCTATTACCCTGGAAAGCTAATCATAAATGTCGACAAGTCGGGAAAATATTTATTGTCGGGCAATAATTTATAACCTGCGGGATTGAATAGGAGCGACGGGAAGTAGAAGTATGTCACGGTCGAAGCCGTGGGGGTCACCTAGTATTTTATATTTTGTGAATTACTGTGATAATTTTTTTAATACCACTGTGTGGCAGACTAGCATACGGCCCAGCTAATGGAAAGTGGTCACCGTAGCCATGGACGTTTGCAACTCCAGAGAGGTGCAACATTCGCGCTGCCGACCCTAAAATAAAATCCTTAAGGTTTATAATGTCAGGTCTATAAAAATTTAATATTAATTTTACTTACTAACTCAAATTAAGCTTCCATAGGTTTATTAAGTAGGTACGTAACTTAGGTCGGGAGGGTGTCTTGTATTTCAATCGTGTTAGAACAGAATATAAATTATCGTTTACTGGAAAATCGACGGTACAATTTTACAGATTTCGTAGTCCTCTATTACATCATCATCATCATCATCCGAGCGTCTGTCCCAGTTGCGTCTCGCGACGCCCGGGGTCCGCTTTCCTACATTTTCTCCTCCACTTCGCACGGTCTTCGGCATCCCCTGTAGTGAGACCATTGGCACGCATGTCATCCCTTACGACGTCAAGCCAGCACTTCTTGGGTCTTCCCTTCTTACCGGGACCCGGCGGGGCTGACATGGCCAGACATTTGTTACCTACGTAGGTTGCCGCAAGACGTGACCATACCAACGAAGGCGACACTCTTGCAACTTGTCTGCAATGTCACGGACGTGAAGGCTGCCGCGGATGCGAGAGTTTCTCACGCGGTCCATCCGCGTGACCCCACACATCCACCGCAGCATCTTCATTCCGTGTTCCGTGACACGCAGCTCCTGCTTGTGTCGCTCCAATATCGGTCACGTCTCACTGCCATGTAAAAGGACAGGTCTAATAATGGTTTTGTAGACCTGTCCCTTCAACCGGATCGGCATTTTAGGGTCACAAATGACACCGGTCATCTCCCGCCATTTGGCCCACGCGGCAGCAATGCGTGACTTGACATCGCAATCGATGTCACTGGACGTGTGAAAAACAGATCCCAGGTATTTAACCTGGTCCGTGCGCTCGACCAAATCACCGCCTATGCGGATGGATGTGGGATCTGTCGAGTTTAGTGCCAAGTACTCGGTCTTCGCCACATTTAGTTTCAGACCGCCGTTCTCAAGCGTCTCCTTCCACGCCTTTACACGTCGCACCAATCTGCCCCTGTCTGCGTCTGCCAGCGCAATATCGTCAGCATACATGAGCAACCATGGAGGCTGCTCATGTGGGTTTCTGATGCTGTCCGACAATTCGTCTAATATTACACTGAACAGAAGCGGACTAAGGACCGAACCCTGGTGTACCCGGACGGTGATGGGGAAGGGTTTCGTGTCGCCAACAGCAGTCCGAACCATTGAATCGGAGTCACAGTACATGTCCCGGATAGTGTCAATATAGACCTCTGGTACCCCTTTGGACCGCAGTGCCCACCAGATCATCGCACGAGGAACACAGTCGAAGGCCTTCTGCATGTCTAGAAACAAACAGTGCAGAGGCGTGTTCTTCGACCTGTATTTCTCTGCGACAACCCTCAGGGCAAAAACAGGGTCCGTGGTCCCATAACCAGGGCGAAACCCATATTGACACTCCGAGAGAGTACACTCCTGCCGGATCCGAGAGTCTATAATCCTCTCGAAGATCTTCATGGTGTGGGACATCACCTTAATACCGCGGTAGCTCCCGCACTCCTGCACTGACCCCTTACCTTTGAAGACTGGAGTAATATTACTCAGTCTCCATTGGTTTGGGATCTGCCCGCTGAGGAGTATGCGGTTAAAAAGGTTAGGTGATTGGCCGTATAAAATTTATATAAAATTACTAGGTGATGCCCGCGGCTCCATTCTCGAAAGGAAGTTTTCCCGTTCTTGTTGCAAATTTTCCAATTTTTCTCTCCATATAACCTTCCTTACGAGTTCAAGGAATAAATTAAAAAAATATTACTCGAATTGGTCCAGCCGTTATCGAGTTTTGCGCTTAGCAACATATTTAACATATTTATATAAAAAAGATTACTGAGACCAAAATAATGCTCATTCTCATGATGGAGAATGTATATAGCTAGGTAGTACTGCGGTGGGGTGAGCCATAACGTCATGCACGCTGAAACATTTTAACAGTAATGGAGTTCTGATTAAATTAATGGGGATGACTGTATTTACGTTCGTATCTTTATAATTTCCTGTTCCATCTCCTGACTTTTACATATTGGTGCGCAAATCGGATTATAGGTAATAGCTACGGCACAGTTACTAGACTGAACATTTTCAAACGTAATTTAGAAGAAAAAGAAGGTACGTAAATATATTTTGAATACAATGAGTGTTTAAAAAACTTGAATTAATTTCTGAGGCAATGAGCTCACCACCTACTACGTGGGACACGAATACACATGGTAAAAGTGTGCATATTATTTGCCACTGCAACCCCTGCGGTGAAAAGGAGTGATAGATAAATTAAAAAAAATATTTTATTTAAACTATTCCGATTGACTTAATAGCGGTGCCCTCATTGTGCCTATAATTAAAGCTGATATCAGACGGATCACTCGGTTTAGGACTGAAAGGCCGCGTACAGGAAAATGTAGATCGGGTAGGCCTCCCGCAAGATGTTCAGATGACAGACTAATAGAGGTTGCGGAAATCAAAGACCGAATGTTGTGGCGATCTTTAAGTCAACGGGAAATAAGTCATTCGTGAGTCATTTACTCGAATGCTCTTTCTTCGTAAGGTATTCCTAGTTGCTTGCAAACCCTACCTGAATTTGCTGGGGCTGGTGGATCAGTTTTATTTGGACACTAGGCTTTGGTTTTCGGCATTGTTAGGAACGACAGCTCTCAGACTTCCCAACTCCGTCAAGCCCTTGTTTTTGCCTCATCTGCTAGTTAGCAGGTGCACCACTTGCAGGTGAGGGCTCTAGGACTTCAAAAATCTTGGTGGTTTACACTTGAAAACTACAGAACACCCTGTCTAGTTATTATCTAAGAGATGAATGTACAAATTAAAAAAGATTCAGTCTCGCCCAATCAGACACTCAATCTAGGTGCAATAACAACACGAGACACCTTCATCCGGAAAGTTTATCGACTGAACAAATCTACGTTCTTACTTCACCCGCACTTGTCAAGTGTTTATATAATCTTGCTCTTCTAATATCATGGCAAATAAGACTTGGAACAAAAATAATAGTTTCAGCATCCGATAGTCACTTTTTACATTAAATGGACCCACCAAGATTTCCGGGGACCAAGCGACCCCCCAAGCTAGCGGTGCACCTGCTGACTAACGAACGAGACAACGACACAGGCTTCCGGGATTAGGAGGTAAGGCAGCAATCGCTTTCAATAATATCAAAAATTAAAAGCAAAACAATAGCTGCTCCTTGCAGTCATATAGAAGTGAACCTGAGGTTCCAAATCCAGGTAGGGTTTTTGAAGCAACTGGGAATACACTTAAGATGAAGAAGATACACCGTAGTTTATTAACTTTAGCCTCACCAGTGCTACAACATTCAGGTTGTCGACATTTCCAAACCTTATAATGTACTTTTTTGAAAATTATATATAAGCTTTCTTATTTTTATTTGTTTTTATTTTCTCGTGTGGAAATCCTCATAGATGCTATGCCGAACTCCTACCGACTAAAATCACACGTTTTATACCACTTCATTCATTTGAGGGGTGAAGGGCGTGCGTGCAGCTCTCACACCGCGCCACTTGAACAATAAACCGTGACGGGTACAGCTAGGTATCTCGGTATTTACATAGAAAAGTATAATAAAACAACAATAAGTTATTCGTAACATAATTCTTATTGAAATTAAGTAACATAAATGTTTAGTAAGTAGTAGTATCATAATGTGACCAACGACAGCGTCGCGACTACAATAACTGCGGCGGCATAATTGAAATTTTGCTCTTTATTTCATTTTCTACAAACGGTCTTGTTTTGATAAAATAAATTATACGTAACTATTTTACAATACTATCAGCCCTAATATGTTTAAAATAAAACTGTAACAAGATGATCTTTGGACAATAAATAGTATAATATTTACCTTTTTTTACGTGTGGAAATCACCTCGGATGTCATGCCGGACTCGAACCGACTAAAACCACACGGTCCCTGCCTATCTGTCTATTGCCGGACGCCCCAGGTTACTCCTCGGAAAGATGTCCCAGTATGTATTAAACTTACCGAAATATGCAGATTTACGTTTGTATGATGATTGATAATCTCCAAAAAACGTGGTGTGAATAAATTATCAAACAAGTTTTTGCTAACTTATTGCCTGCGGAGTTCCCGGGATAAAAGTTGGTTCCCGCAGGAAAATCAATGTAAAATAAAACTTAGGTAGGTATGTACCTATTGCATTTTAAGGTACCTACATAGAATGTTTATGATACATGATTAATACTTATTGAAAAGAAGATTTGATGAGAGAATCGATTGAAAACAAATAATTCCGATGTTTCCAAAAAGGACAACACCGAAGCATTTATTATTATTTAGAAACAAAAGTTATCGAACTATAAGACATAATCACTACATATTATAAAACAAAGTCGTTTCCCGCTGTCTGTCCCTATGTATGCTTAGATCTTAAAAACTACGCAAGAAATTTCGATGCGGTTTTTTTAATAGATAGAGTGAATCTTATAGAAGGTTTTAATATTAAATTTGTAAAGTTATTGTATACACTAACTAAATTATAAAGATATTTGTTGGGGTGTTGATAAAAAATGCCGTCTGGGAGCTTTCAACGATAACGCTGCCCTTTGAGATATAACAAAATAATGTATAGTAGAATTGTGTATCTAATATAGGTCTACAAAAAAGCCCGCGTCGGTATAAGTCTATCTCTTAAGGATAACATAGGTACTATATCCATTTAAAATATTATAAAAAAACCAGCAATTATAAAGACGTAATTTGAAGGCTAATACGTTATTAATCCTTATCATTTTTAATACGTTAGTTGGCTTCAGCAAATTAAGGGCAGGTAGGCCAAGTCGCGTAGGCACCAAAACGCTTCCTCAGCCCCCGCCAAGATAGATTGACGATGTATTTTTCGCTGGCACGCCACAGTAAAAGTGATTGGCAGTAGCAATCGATATGGAACATCTCTGTTATTGTGTTGGATTTTATTATAGGTTTGTGATATACTAGTTGACGCCCGCGGCTTCGCCCTCGTGATTAAGTTTCCTCGTTCCCGTTTTCTAAAGGAACTTTTTCCCGGGATAAAAAGTAGCCTATGTGTTATTCTGATAGATAAGCTATATTATTGTAAAGTTTATTTAAATTCCATTCAGTAGATTTTATATGTAAGTATCATCGAACATTCATACTTACAAACTTTCGCGTTTATAATATTTGTGGGAGTTAATGATGATTATATTTAATAACAAATTATGCTAAATTATGCTTTATGTACAAGTACCAAATAAAATGTCCCGTACTCATTATAATCATCTTTTTTTTTAATAATATTAAAATCAAAATATCATAATGTTATGTCCCTGTCTCAGGCAGCTAGTCACCGTTCACTTCAGAACACATCTTCCGTTCGCGCTAAAAATTATCCTAAGTATTTAACTTCATTTCATTGCTCTAAACGTTTCCGGTTTACCCAAATCTTGTTATTAGTTCCTACTTTTTCTCTTTCAAATACCCGATTCTTAGTTTAACATGCAGCGAAGACTTCTACTTTCATTAATTATTAGTTACATGAAATGTTATACATTTTTTAAGGCTACTAACATAAAATAAAACTATAAATATAAAAGCGCTGGTAGCATATATATATAACACAGTTCTCTGTAAAAGATCACTGATAAATCAGCGGTCATCCATCCAAAGTCCGAGAGATTTTCTTAAAGAAACTCTCTCGGACTTTGAATGGATGACCGCTTTGTAGCATTTTCATTTACCAGCGTTTTCGTCCTTCGAAGGACACGTTAAGCTGTTTGTCCCGGTTGCTAGTAAGGTTGCAATCGGCACTCGTTAAGTCAAGTGAATAATCTTTCAGCGACTTAAAATTTACAACAGCAAGTCGCCACAATCTGAGCCTGTCCATTTGAACTTTTTTTGGCATTGGGCTTTGGGCTCACCACAAGATGCCTCTGCCACACCTTCGAGGATAAATACGTGGCTAATAAATTTATAAATATACTTAAATAATTTATACTTCAAGAAAATACAAAGGTCTTGGATACAATTTAAATAATTTATTCGAAGCGAAGCGAAGCTTAAATATAACAACTGCACTGATAACTTCAGCCAGTGGCAGTCGGTATGTTAAAGCTTCAGAATCTATTGATAAAATTAGTTTAGAACCAAATTGAAAGTAACACAAAAAAAAATTGGGAAAAATATGTAAACATACATTGAACAGCCTACTGGCTCAGTTAATTATATAAACGCCTTCTAACTTGTGGGTACCGGGTTCGATTTTATACTATTAACAGGGAAAATTCTAACGCTTCTGTGAAGTGTACGTAGCTCATTTTATATTGAAACTCTCGGCGAACTCCGGGGGTCGCGAGATGCAGCTGGGACAGACGCTCGGATGATGATGGAATGCTTACTGCTCTGATAAAGATACTGAGCCATTGCGAAGAAATAATCAGGCGTCAGCGGCGCGAATCTGGTATTATTTAAACATTTGTACTATGATAATAACTGTCTATAGTCAAAGTAAGCGATTATGTCTATAAATATTTAGTAGCTATAGTTCTGTATAAAAATTTAATGAAAATTATCTGTTGTTTAGATTTGGCATTTAAAAAACATTTCGAAAGGGGGCAGCTTTGGAATGTTTTTCTATCAAGTGAAGTTTATTAGATTTTGTAGCAGAAAGCAATTTTGACTAGATTAAATCCTTAACTATATTATATATTTTTTTCAGAATCAAAAACCCTTTTTCTACGACTCAGACTGTTAAAAAACTCAAAAGCGTTGCCTCGGCAAAAATACCAAGCCTTAAATTAATATCTTAGGAGATATTACAAAATCAAAATAATGCTCAATTAAATTAATTTCGTGTAACGTGCGGGCGTAGGTACTGGAGAGCGGAGAAGAAATCTACTAATTTGGAAAATGCTTTGACATTAATGTAAAATTAATAAACGACGGGAATAAATGAGTGCCACGGGGTTCGAAGTATGTCACGGGCGAAGCCGGGCGGGTCAGCTAGTTTTCTATGAATATTGAAGTTTTGTAAAAGTACTCTAATGGCTCTTATTGTTTTTTTGTAAATTGCGTCAGTTAAGAATCGATTTAAAAGTTCTTTTTGCTTCGTTACGTAGTTATACGATAATACCTAAGAAAAACAAGTAAGTTAAACGATAATAAGGTTCATGGTGATCGTGTGAAATAATAGACAATGAATTCAGTTATAAGGTTTTTTTATATTTAGAGCAACCTGAAAAAGAAACAAAAAAAAAATTTTAAGGACCGCATGAGCAAATAGCTCAAAAACGGAAAATTCTAAAGTACTCGGATACCCAGACGTGCATGTATAAAGCAATTAATGGATCTACAGGAAGCGAAAGAAGTATGCATGGTCCGCGAAGCCTGGCGATCTGCCCTCTCTGCCTACCCCGTCAGGAAAACAGCGTGAAGATAGTTAAGAAAGTTTAGAACAACCTAATCAGATTTTTTCTTTAACAGAATATTCTAAACATTGCTTATGACATACTTATGATATGCTTATGACACTTACAACGAATATGTAGATCTAAGATAAAGACTATAGGTACACCTATTCGTTAAAAGCTTACATTATAGCATCGCATATTGTATAACCTTGACCTAATCAGCACGTTATTTTACTATTTTGTAAGAATATTTCCAAATATTTTTGTGTTGGTTTGTTTTAAATTTACTTTAAACCGCTTCCAAAGAAGTAGGTAAGCTTGTTAAAATGATGCCACCCGTCTGATATAAAGTCAAAGCCATGTAGCTACGTAGACAGAGTTCTCTGTCTACGTAGCTACGTGACTTCTAAAGATTAGACCGAATTGTTTTTTGATTAAAACAGTGGTCGTTCTACCGATACAAACCGAACGCGATATTTCTTGTAACGTAAGCAACGAATATGACAAAAACTAAGTAAATAATACAGGAATACTGCAATATGACACATAAATCATCGCTTGCTAATATTATTTTCTAACAGTACCTACTTACATTAATATTTTTTATGTGTAATAATGGTGGAATCATAGATATAAAACTTGGATCGACGCCGTCGTCATCCGAGCGTTTGTTTCAGTTGCGTCTCGCGAAGCTCGGGATCCGCTTTCCTACATTTTCTCCTCCACTGCGCACGGTCGTCGGCTGCCCCTGTAGTGAGACCATGGTTTGTCTGTAGTATTCATTTTTTTAGTATTACGTTTGATAATTGGCGCCACAAAAAATATCACCGTTTGGTCAAATAGGCAGTCTTGAGAAAAGTGGATGTACCTAATACTTATAAAATCTTGAGTTGACAGCTTTATAGCTCTGGGACCAAGTATAAATTCTTATACTTGGTCCTAGCCATAGCTTCAAATAAATTAAAAATTAAAGGAATGACAGACAACTATGACAAGTGTCAAGTTGACACTTTAGCCTTGTCGAAAAATATTTTCAATAAATATAATTGGCGGAGCAATAGTATCGCCACAAGAACAAAAAAAAAACTATATATAAGATTATCCACACAGTTACTGGCGGAGCAATAGTATCGCTACAAAAACAAAACAAAAAAAGCAATAAATAATAAATTTCACCATGAAGTTATATAATAGTGAAACTGCAAATACACCGACTGAAAGTAAGCCTCGAGAGTGTTTCGCTTGCAGAGCTGTCGGCGGCGCAGGTTTAATTGGAATTGGAGGTTATCTCGGTATAAATGCCTCTAAAAACAAATCTACAGCGGGCAAATACTTTCTCTCTGTGCTATCATTTGGTTAGTATTGGCTATTTTTGTATTGCTACAATATTATTACTATCCATATTGCATTCACATAAACCATATAAGCAAGCATAGAAGCGGCGTCTTGTACATCTCGCCGTTAGCTCAAGAAAGACCGTAGGTATTCCCAGTTCAAGTCATTCATTTGAAACATTAAACCAAGGCAAATGTAACCTAAATGGCTGTGTAACAGTTCTGACTATTTTTCAATCTAGGTAGTTTTACAGTTTAGTTCTAGAAATACTCTGTGACAAATGTAAATAGATGACCCTTGCATGTAAATTGTTATAAATCTATTTACAGTTTCCTAGGCCATCAATCTCTGTAAATTTTATATATTATGTTTGTAAAACCAATAGTGGAACCTTTTCAATAAAATCCTCTAAACAATTAATGCATTTTCACACAGTGTCATTTAGCTCAATGTAAGCTTTAAGCTTATGCTTTGGGATCTAGACAACTGATAAACATACTTAAATATTTCTAAATACATACATATTATACATAGGATCACCCAAACTCTGAAGCACACATTTGTAGATCACACATATATTTATTCATGAGGCACTATAAACAATATTGGGTAGATACTATTAATTTTATTTATGTATTTCTATTCCAGGATTCATTTGCCTTGGCGTAGCAAGGTATAAGCAAACTTTCCCATTCAACAAGAATCAAGCGTTTGCAAACCAAAAGTGAGGTACTTATGTATTATTTTCAAATCAAATATAAATGGAAAAAAGTTGGGTTTGTTCAAATACAGAACTCTAGAAAGGCTGGACTGATTTTCATGGTTTTTGATTTGTAGTATTTGTCACTGTTCCGAATTGCAGAATTATCTGAAAAATAAAATATAATTATGTAGTAAAATTGTGTAGTAAAAATAATATAATATAATATTACATTTTCTTATTTTTTCTATTAATCAGGATTCTAAGGCAGTGCTTAATACACTGGGACCACTAGTCATATTAAATTCGGCCAAACAAGCCCACATTTTAGGTTCTGTACCAACCAACAGTACCCTGCTATTATGCCCATATATAAGTCATCAGCTGATGTTATGACAAAGCATAAATTAAGTATGTGACGAAACTTTTATTTAGATGTAACATATTTATATATATATATAAGTGTAAACCCTCATAGAAAACATTGAATGCAACTTCGACCTAAACTAATGAACGAAGTATTCCTAAAATCATTGATAATTATTGTGGAGCATTTGCACCGACCAACCCAAATCAAGCTAAAAGCTATTAAATAGACAACTGATAAAAATTATGTATTTCTAGATACACACATATAAATATAGAAAACACCTAAACCAAATCAAGTGAAAAGCTATTAGATAGCCAACTGATATAAATTATGTTTTTCTAAATACACAAATATAAATATAGAAAATACCCAATTATGGACACAAATATTTGCAAGATCACACAAATATTTGTACCAACCTGGAATTGTTCATTCATCAAGGTCTTAGGTATGCTAAGACCTTAGCGTGGCAGTTGCAAACATTACCACTTTTGCGACTGGGGCAGTCAACAACAAAATAAAGCAAAATGAACTTTATATTGCTTCAGATGCTACGAGCCATCAACACCTGAAGTTCTGTTCACATGGATAGCATTGCTGAGTAAGGAGCTTAAAAAAAACTTAACTACCTTCACACTGTATCCCTGACGGGATAGTCAGAGGGGACAGATCGCCAGGCTTTGCGATCCATGCATACTTCTTTAAAGTTATAAGGAGCTGATATGTTTTTAATAACACTTAATAATGTGTGCTAGTTAATATGTCAAATGCCAGTTTACTATGTAAACCAACGTAGGTATTAGAAATAGACTCGAGTTTGTAAAATATGTAAATAATAGATATTAGACGCATATATTATGCATATATTATAGTAAAATATGTAATTATATGGTAAGAAAGAAATTTGGTAGCTGATATAAATATATTTTCAGTAGCTAAAATGATCTAACTGTGGGTCGCTTTACAGAATAATAATTGTCAAAAATAAAAAAAATGCTTGATGGTTGTTATAGCCTACTCAAGAGTTTCTTGAGTTCGGAGATATGTTTTTTATTACGGCCTTGTGTATAAAATTATATTTATTATGTAATATATATATATATGAGTACTTTTTCTAAGCTTGCAGTCAAGTTAATTATTTGTTAAAAACACTCTTAAAAATTCTGGCATCATAATACAAAACTTTTAGTTCTAGTATATTCTTCATTTTTCTGAATTTCTGTCTTGATGCATGGCTGAACTAAATTGGGTTATTATATATTTTTATATATTTATTATTTTAACAAATTATAAAAAGTCGAAGATTCTTATCAAGCCAGAAATTGAGAACATTTAAGAATATACTGAAAGCCAGATGATGCCAGAAGTCTTATAAAATAAATAAAATAAAAAAGCTTTTATTTACCTACCTCTACCAATGAATAGTACATATTTGTAATTATAATAAATTAAGAAAAAAAATTACGAGTAAGTAAGTTGATTATTAGTTTTATTAGTAGTGATAAAATAACCTAGTTGTTTGTTAGTTGTTGTCGCTATCGCTGTGAGGTCCGCCTGTGGCGGTAAAAGCCTCCTCCAACGTTCTCCATAGTGCTCTGTTTTTAGCCGTTCTGGCCCATAGATTTCCTGCTTCTTTAACGACATTTCTGTTCCATCTTTGGAATGGCCTGCCTCGCTTGCGCTTTCCGTCTCTGGGTATCCAGTTTGTTATAATCTGGGCCCATCTATTGCTATCAAGCCTTTGGAGATGACCAGCCCATTTCCATTTAAGTTTTAGAATATCTTGTATGACGTCTCTTCCTTTAGTTTTCTCTCTGATTATTTTATTTCTGATTCTATCTCTTAGTTTTATATTCATGTAGCTTCTTTCTATGCCTCTCTGGCATAGTCGAAGTTCTCTGTGCATGATTTAAATGATATTATGTGACCAAAGTAGATATAATCTTCTACATATTCGAGGACACAAGAATTTAGAGTCATAGGAATCTCGTGTTTGTTAGTCATTGTGTTAGTTTTACTCTGATTAATTTCTAGGCCCACGCTTTTGCTTTGTTGGTTTAAAGACTCTATCATTTCTTGTAGTTGTTCTGGCTCTTCTGAAAGTAAGACCAGGTCGTCAGCAAATCTCAGATGGCTAAGATATCTGCCGTCTATCTTTATTCCTAGGTTTAGCCAGAAGTCTTAGTGAAACATAAACAAGAAAACACTTCAAAATATCTTTTATAAAAAAACCATAACAACATTTGAAGCAAACCTTTGAGGTCGAGCTTAATAAATTCAAGCCAAGTCAAATAATTTAGTCAAGCCACTGAAAATGGCATTTGAATACTCAGGGAATAAAGGCTATTTTTATTATATTTATTTATTCAAATGCCACTTGAATTCTGATTTCTGTGTAACTTGTCCCACAAATATCCAGGGCCCAGCGACAGCACCTGCTGACTTATAAATGAGGCAACGGCGGCGGTGGCACCTGCCCTTTTGGGGTTGAAAGGTCATAAGGCATTAGCTTCTAACAATGCTGAAAATCAAAACCCTAATAATAGCTACTTAAAAGTGAACTCCAGACTTGGACCGGATCTTTGTGGCAACCCTTTGTAACGTTAAGGTTGGTTAGTGGTAGACCAACCACCCTTAAGCCACAAGTAAAGGAAAATTAAGAAGTTGAAAGCTATAGAGATACATTAAGCGATGAGACAATTTAGGTAAAACATATATGTATTAGAATTTACAACAGAAACAGTTCAAGGCAGGGTTTGTTAAGATGGTTCCAGAAAGAATGTAGGGTAGAAGTTAGGAAGTATTAGAAGTCCCTCCGTGTATCCGAGATGGAGGTAAAGACTTAGCTTTCGCTAGCAGGCGGCGGCGTAGGTGCGGCACAGAAGCGATTGAACACGGCGCGCGCAGGGAAGACGCGCAGATGAAGGGATGTAGGACAGACCCCGGATCAATGCAAGCGATGAGCGTGGCCATATAAAGAGGACCAAAATTAGCCAATTCAGTCCGGCCATACTCGAGTTTCAGCGAGACTAACGAACATCAATTCATTTTTATATATAAGAAGATGAAACTTCTTTTTCGATGTATGAGTAATTTTATAGCTGTAAAAAAGTTTAATGAAATTTCACTTCTTACCTGTGTACTCTTGCACACACCTTAGTTTACGGTATGGTAGTATTAAATATATATTATAAAAAAAGTAACTACCTCAATACCTGAAAAGAATAGAAACTAATAGTAATAATACTTACTAATAAAAAAACAAAATATCAAAAATTTTTCTTTTTAAAATTTCTCTTTTTTTTTTTTCAAAAGCAACATTAACGTACCTAGCAAACCTTTTGAAAAGTACAGCGCCTTTGTACCAGCGCCATCTCTATAATATTACTGGTACTCGTGTATATAAAGAGTGGGTGCATAAGTTCTGTAAATGGCCACAGTCAAAGAGAAATCGAGGATGCCGTGTTTATTTGCCTATATTTGCTGTGTGCGCTTCGTATCACAATACGTTCTGTCAAATAAGTTGGAATGAATGGTATCCATGTTCTAAATTCAAATTTTTGCTTTTTATTGTTATTGGATTGCCACAACTGTTTTAAATTTTGACGCGGAGTTTGAGTTGCATCTGTTGCCTATTTAGATCAATCACGCCTTTATCCTCGAAGGGGTGGCAGAGGTATATTATACGCCTACATGTCAACGTCAGTATTTCACCTATTTAGAAAAAAAAATTATATCGGCAATGGGCTCACCACCTATTACGAGAGCCAGGAATCCACACGGTGAAAAGTGGGCATATAATATGCCTCTGCCACCCCTTCGGGGATAAGGCGTGATGGATATTTATTTATTTAAAAAAAAAGCATTTTGTTTATATGGGAATTTTCTTTGATAAAAATTTCGAACAGAGTTTTATCAGTCACGCCGTTTCCCCCAAAGTACGCCGGTTGCATAGTACGCCTCTACCATCCTTTGATGGTAGAGGCGTACTATGCAACCGGTAAATACTTTTTTTTATAATATATATTAGTACCTACTACCAAACCGTACACTAAGGTGTGTGCGAAATTTAATTGTACTCTGTACACAGGTAAGAAGACACACACATTTTTTTACAGCTATAAAATTACTCATACATCAAAAAATAAATGTTTCATCTTTCTTCTTATATATAAAAATGAATTGATGTTCGTTAGTCTCGCTAAAACTCGAGTATGGCCGGACCGAATTGGCTAATTTTGGTCTTGAAACGTTGGTAAAGGTTCAGGGTAGGTTTAAACGGTAAGAAATAAATAAAAGAAAATACTAAAAACGACAATTTAATTTCCTGTACAAACTGTTCCTAGCTGTGAAATTTTGATAAAAGTTCTTTTTGATTTTTATAGAAATTTAAAAATAGAGTCACTTGGTTGGCAAATATTGATTTCAATTTTTTTGTTTCACATTTGTAGTCCAAAGTTGAAGTCCGATCTGAATGTTTTTTTATTGGAATACATAAATAGTACCAGGATTAAAAAAAAAAAATTATGTGTTTGTCACCGTTTTGGATGAATTTTTGAATTCAATATACAAGAGAAACATATACCGTAGAATCGTTCGAAGCTTTTTGTTTACTTTATAACACTGATGTGGCAGACAGGCATACGATCCAATGTTACGGTTAAGCAAACTGACAAACATCCATAAGTTACGGTAATCAAAAGTGACCAACCTATAGACGGTTGAAACACCAGATGTGCAGCACATGTTGCGCGTGTCAATATGGTTTTGCCCTGGTCATGGTACCACGGACCCTGTTTTTGCTCTGAGGGTTGTCGCGGAGAAATACAGGACTACGAATACGCCTGAGCAGTGTGTTCCTACAAATGCAGAAGAAGATGCACTTTGACTGTGTTCCTCGAGCGATGATTTGGTGGCTACTATGGTCCAAAGGGGTTCCAGAGAGGTTTATATTGACACTTTCCGGGACATGCACCGCTATTCCGATTCCGTGGTTCGGACCGCTGTTGGCGGAATTGGTTGAATTCCTTGGAGTACAAACCATTGTAAACTATTATGTTGCGGCACTTGCGACTCATAGAGAAGCAGGGTTTAAGTACTGCCGCAACCTGTTGAGCACTCCGAGATCCTCAAAATACCGGACATTGGACGTTACAAAAGATCTCAAAACCGAGAATTCCAATACTATTTGATAAGGAGAAAAGAGTGGAATTTTGGCAAAAAGAAAAGAAAGTTATAATGGAATCGAGAAATTAAAAAGTAATAATTATAATATTATATTTATTGAGAACCTGCGGTTACGGGCATTTGTTTGTCTCTCATTATTATCTGTGTTATTACGATTTACTTTATTGTAACAAAATGTTCATATAACGCAGCTAATAACTAAATACAAAATTTATTAATTTTAAGACGGTACGAAGACCGCGGGGTCAGCTAGTTTATGATCAAGAAGTTTCACTTCAAAACAACATGGCGCGTAACCGAAAAAGGTCACGATTTTTTATGATAAAGAAGTTTTACTTCTAAACAACATGGCGCGTAACCGAAACACGTCACGATTTTTTTTTTACAGCTATAAATTTCTCTCAAACTCGATAAAGAAGTTTCACTTAAAAATGCTAAACAGTATAAAGTAATTTTAAAAAAACTGAAGGAACTTGGAATAATAATTGAAATAATAAAATGTTTGAAAAAAAATAAGCATGCTATTTTGTGTCCAAAAACTTCCTTTCTTCCGACTGTACTTAATGAAATATAACCCACTTCTTTTACCTTTAATAAGGTGACTTTTTGTCCGTTTTGTGTAAGCCCATTTACGTGACTTTATACTCCAGTTAGTGAATATATTAATACCTAGTACCCGGGGATACAACCAGATGTCTAATATGCGTCTAAATATGTATGAAAGACTGGCTGATCTATCAACGCACACCTCAAGAATAGGTTTGGCTTACAAACGTACAGATGGTATCCATTTACAAAGTGTTTTTGAAAGAAAACTAACCTGAAAATAAAGTAAGTAAAGCTGCCGTTACAAGCTAGTGATCATATTCTGATCGATTACTGTTTGAACACATCACAACAGAATCTAACTATATCGATAGTCAGGGTGACTACTTATTCTGTACATTATTGTGGACTTATACAATAATGTACAGAATAAGTAGTCACCCTACCGATATTGTTGTCAACAACGTACACATTAAGAATTCTGTCAGCGTTCCTTGCAAGCTCTGATAAATAAGATACGAAACCTATCAGTCAAGATTAAGCACCGCCGATGTGTCGTTTAAGGGCGTTAATTTATATTTGTTAGGGGAACTTGCTGGGTTTCAGAAGCGTTGTTTATGAGGTGATTGTGACACAACTGCAAGACTATTAATTTGAACATGTTTACTTATGCTTAACCAATAACCGTCCAAACTTTATTGTTATAGAGAAATTCTTCACCCACTCCCTAACCACAAGAGAATTGCGCCCCAACGCTTGGAAAACTGATCGCCATTACCGATGGCACTATCTATCACCCCAGGTTGCTCTCCTGTATGCCACACCTCAGAACTCTGCGGAACGGGGAGGTATTAAATATATTCCGCTCCGTTTCCAGAACCTCTTTTTCTCGTGTTACCGCACGCTGCTTCCGATCGCCATTACGATCTGATATAGAGCGTTCTACACTATAGTACCAGGTCTGTCATGTCAGGAGGGTTCCCTATGGCGACAATATCTGCCTGTAAGCAATATCTGGCTAATGCAGCTCTGTATGTCAGTCATTTGAGCCCTATTTCAGGTTACTCTAAAAGTCATCGTTTCGAAACATCATCAGCAATCATAAAATTATTGATAAGCATCTTAGCGGCTACGACAATATACAGCCATGACTTATTGGTACCTACTGCACTTCTTTGCATCAACCAGTGGAGGAAACATTCATACCTACACCTGTTTTCCACATTGTCTGTTCACCGATTCAGCCAAAAGAATTGCCAGGCGCAAGTGGTAGTGTGCGGGACAAATTTCTCGTAGTACTGACACCCTATAAAGTAGAAAGGTTCTCGAGGGGGCAACCGCGTACCGTTAAACACAACCCCAAAGTGGTCAGATGACATCACAGGAACCTACTGGATGGAAGTGACATAATGCTTATCGTTGTGACGATTTAGTTAGGAAGCTATCGACAGTGTGCATCTATCAACTGAGATAATGAAGAGGCATCCACTATGTAAGGATATTTGAAAAGTGTCACCTTAATGGAGTGCAAGGAGACTTCGAAATATGTGGCAAGTGATGGTTCAAACCATATTATAGTTATAAGTTCAATACTTTCAGCAAATTTATTGTTCGTATTATGAGTTCTGCTAATTTCAGGCTACTATGACTCATAAGGTCACCTATTTTACCTTTATAGCTCTAAATTTAGGTTAATGCTGGACGCCCCGGCGATGTTCATTTAGTTGTCCTAATATATTTTTCACAATAGTATCACTATGTGACACTACTATTTCTAATACTAGGTATACTAGCGGCACGCTATGATGGCCATTTTGACGTTTGTCCACTCATGAAGTTTCTTATTAATTTTAATTACGTTTTATTTGTAGAAATATGTGAATAGTCGACCACATTAAAGAGTATCTATACTACAGTAGAAAGCAGAGTACTTATGTAAAACAAGTAAAATATCATCATGATTGTAACTAATATGTCAAAACGGCCATCATAGCGTGTTGCTAGTACTGTGACATGACAAGCATACTTCCGGCTAATGTCCATAAGTCCGTGAGGTACACGGGGCAATGCGTTGACAGGGACCATTTTCATGAATTAATACGAGAATAACTAGCTCAAAGAAATTGTAACTCTGCTAGATTCGTTGATAGAGTGCAAAGACGATAAAAACTCACATTGGACCACATGTTCACCTGGGTAAAGATGAGATAAAAACATGATATAGGGTGAATATTGCAGTGGGGGTAGTTGGGAGGTAATGTAATTTACGTCTAACTAATGAGTGAGGAACGATTTACGAAGAATATATTTTGTGCGAAAAAAGAAGGCAGAAAGAGTCAGGGTAGGCCTTGAGTTACATGTGACATAAACTCGCAGCGCGAGTGCTGCATCTCTGGTGTTGCAAACGTCCATAGGCTACGGTGAACACTTTCCATCAGGTGGGCCGTATGCTTGTCTGCCACCTCAGTGGTAAAAAAAAATGAAGACTACGTGAGCAGATTGCTCAAAAACGGAAAATTCAAAAGTACTCGGATATCGATTCATAAATCGCTTCATACATGCACGTCTGCATGGATGAAGCGATTTATGAATCTACAAGTAATCTAATAGTACAACTAAAGAAGGATGCATAGATCGCGATGCCTAGCGATCTGTCCTCTCAGACTACCCCGTCAGGGATACAGTGTGAATAAAGTTAGGTTGTATGGTAAGTGTATGGTACAATAATAGGTAGTGTTTTCAAAATGAACGGTTTTGCTTTACGGTCAAAAATATTGATATCACAAAAATCCAATGATTCAGTTTCCATCAACATCTGGTTAGTGGTTGCTTTGATACTTTTTACTATTCCTCATGGTTTAGGTACGGATTTGTACATACACGCCCATTTGAAATGTTCAGGCTGTATGGGTTGCTAAGTATTCCACCCTTTCACATTCTAATGCCGAGGTGGTCAACTAAATAGGCTGTGACCACATAACAATAAATGTTGCCTGCTAGCCCTGGCTTGCGCCTAATAGAGACGAAAATATTAATAACTAGTTGACGCCCGCGGTTCCGCACGCGTGGTGAAGTTTTCATGATTCCGTTTTCCACAGGAACTTGTTCCAGGGATAAAAAGTAGCCTATGTGTTATTCTGATGTGTAAAGTTTCATCAAAATCCATTCGGTAGATTTAAGAAAATGTATACGGTGAAATGTGGGTGTATATTATGCCTCTGCCTACCTCTTCGGGGATAAAAGCCTGACTATATGTATGTAAGGCGTCTCTAGTAGAGAGCGCGCAAGTGACATTAATACCTTGCTCTGTGGCCGCGACGTACATTGCGCTCACTATTTCAAATACCTAATGGTTTTATTATAAAACATTCTTTAAAACTGGTAATGAAAATCTAACGCGTTTTCTAGCACGGTCTGTATCTGACAGGTGACAAAGCAAAGGGATATAACATGTAAAATATTACCTTTTTCATATTTTTTGTTACAATTTTTTAGTAAAGTATGTACTTATGCATAAAGTAGCTTAGCTAGGGCTAGTTTTACAATTATAGGTTTATTAAAACTCACACACTTTGTAACTTTTTAAACAAATACGTTTTACATAGGTATTACATACTAGAAAACTCCTATGTAAAGTTCCATAAGCTATCGCGCAAATTTATTTTCCTGGCAATATACCGGGCGTATTATACCGGGAGCCCTTTCGATCGCATAATTTTTTTCAGCATTATGTAGTTTGGCATAATAGTTTCAGCATAAAATTTTCTCGCATAAATTATGATAAGCAGAGTGTTATAAACGCATAATGGTTTTGAAGTACTCAAATTTTTTTATCATAATATTATTCAGCATACATGTAAAGGGATTGTAATACGCCTAAAGATAATTTATCATAAAATACAACGCATAATAGAGGTACGGATAACCGTTTAAATCATAAATGAATAATAAATTTGACTATGAATATTTAAGAAATGATAAGACACAATATCGGGACGCAGTGGTTCTAGCAACCGCTGGCGTGGCGCAGGTAGTGCGACGTATTAGAGCACTCGGCCTTCGAGTGGCGCTCGAGAAGTCCGAGGCTCTGTTCCTCCGCGGGCCCAGAAGGCCACTACCTCGTGACAATCAAATCATTGTGGGTGGTACGTCCATCACCGTCGGGTCTACGATGAAATACCAAGGACTCGTCCTCGACAGTCGGTGGACGTTTGCTAAGCACCTCCAGCAACTGATTCCAAAACTCTTGGTCTTTGGCGGAATGCTAGCTAGACTTCTCCCCAACAAGACGGGACCGGGCAGTGTTTGCCGACGCCTGTATGGCGGTGTGCTGCGCTCTAAAGCGCTATATGGAGCGCCAATATGGGCGGACTCTCTCAATTCTTCAAATAGAGTCCTGCTGCGACGTTCGCAGATAGCCATAGCGCTGAGAATAGCTCGTGCGTATCGCACCGTATCATATGAGGCGGCGTGTCTCATTGCTGGCAGTCTGCCATGGGACCTCGAGGCTGGAGTCTTGGCGGAAATCTATCGGCGGAGTGCCGTAGTGCGCCTACGCGGATACCAACAATCTTCGGAAGAAATCGATAGCTGGCGTGTCATCATGTCATCATGTCAATCGAACAGGCGCGCGATGAATTCTTCCATAAATGGCGCACCATGCTAGAGAGCCCACCGGTAAGTAAAGGGCTCGTTTCGGCTATCCAGCCCATTTTGAGATCTTGGGTAGAAAGGCGGCACGGTGCCTCAACATACCACCTCACACAGCTGCTCACAGGGCACGAATGCTTTGGCAAATACCTGAGTGAGGTGGTAGGCATTGAGCCAGACGCGAACTGCCGCCACTGTGAGGATGGCGTCATGGACACAGCGCTGCATACGCTCGTCACTTGCACAGCGTGGAGAGGCGAACGTGCCTCTTTGGAGACCCAAATCGGTCCAGTCGTTTCGCTGTCTGCAGTAGTTTCTGCTATGGTGGACAGCAAAGAAAATTGGTTCGCCGTCGCCTCCTTTGCCGAGGCAATCATGACGGTAAAGAGAGAAGCGCTGCGAGAGCGGTGTGGCCTGACATTACCGCCTCCCCGACCTCGCACTCGTGGTCAACGGCGGCAGCGCTATGCCAACCGTACGACTAACTAAGGTGCGCCCCTCGTGTTCCGGGGCCGCAGTCAGTTGAGTTTCGGGGGATCGTTATAATCCCCCAGAGTCGAGTCTATCGAGGGCAACGCTTGTTGGGTCGCAGAAGTTAAACCCCTGCCTTTCCTGTGACCCAACACCAGCGATAAGAAGGAACACTCCAAGGTTTTAGTGGGTATACCAATTTCGGAGACTCCCACATAACCACCCTGCCCCAAACACAGGGTGGTATCTATAAAAGACTTCCCTGGATTACAAAAAAAAAATTGTAAATAATCATCTCATTCATAGTCAAGTTTGTAAGCTGTAACATACTCGTATATAACTAACTAACTAACTAACTATCTTCACGCTGTATCCCTGACGGGGTAGTCAGAGAGGACAGATCGCCAGGCTTCGCGATCCATGCATACTTCTTTCGCTTCTTCGAGATTCATCAATCGCTTCATACACGCACGTCTGGGTATCCGAGTACTTTTGACCTTTCCGTTTTTGAGCAATCTGCTCACGTGGTCTTCATATGTAAGTCTCGGCCTTCCCTGACTCCTTCTACCCTCTACTTTTGAACAATATATATTCTTCGTCAATCGTTCCTCACTCATTCGTTGGACGTGTCCAAACCAACGGAGCACGCCCTTTTCCAGCTTAACGCTGACACTTTCATTCAAACCTGCCATATTGCGTATCACTTCGTTACGTATTCGGTCGGCCAAGGTAACGCCGCACAATTTTCGAAGTGATCGCATCTCCACAGCATTCAATTTACTTTCATGCATCTGCTGACATACCCAGGTTTCACTACCGTAAAGCAAAGTTGGCACTAGCACTGCGTTATGAATCGCCATTCGTGCTTCTTTTACGATGCTTTGTCGCTTTACTAACTGGGACAAAGCACCGTTAACTTTGTTTCCGGCAGCTACTCGCCGTTCTACATCCGAATCACATCTTCCATCCGCGCTAAACATACTTCCTAAATACACAATTTCATTCACTTGCTCTAGACGTTCCTGGTTTACCCTAATCTCGCATTTAGTTCTTACGTCACCTCTTTCAAATACTAGAACCTTAGTTTTACTTGCATTCATGCGGAGACCCTTACTTTCACACCCCTCTTTCATATTAGTGACTAATGCCTGTAGGTCGGCTTCTGATGAGGCCATGAGCACCGCATCATCAGCGTACAGCAGACAGTTTACTGTAAAGTCACCCAAATTCACACCCATATTAAAATCTTTCAACTTCTGCAGGCAACTGTCCAGATACACTATGAACAGCCAGGCGGACATGACACATCCCTGTTTGACGCCTGTACAGACATCAAAAAGAGGTGACACATCCCCCCCTACTCGCACGCAAGCCTTACAGTCCCTATAAAGCGACTGTATTGCCCGCAGTAGCGAGCCGTCCACACCATATCCTGGCAGCAAGTCCCACAGCGTTTCTCTCACAACGTTATCAAATGCTTTCTCTAGATCCACAAAAGCGCAGAAAACCTTCTGGCTAAGAGCCAGAAACTTTTCCGCGATCATGCGGAGAGAAAACACTTGATCCATGCAACCTCTTCCACGTCGGAATCCGCATTGAGCCTCCCATAAATACCTTTCAGACTTTTCTTGCATTCGTGCCGTTATAACCTTTGCATACACCTTACTAGCTAAGCTGATCAAGCTGATCGCCCTGTAGCTGGAGCAGTTTAGGCGCGAGCCTTTCCCTTTGTAAAGAGGTACTACAACTGCTACTCGCCAGTCATCTGGGACCTCACCCGTCCGCCAGCACAAGTTGCATAACAGACAAAGTGTGTCCCAGACACGCGACCCACCGTACTTGATCATCTCAGCAGTAACTCTGTCTTTTCCCGCAGCCTTACCACATTTCATACTTCTTATCGCTTGTTCTATTTCTTTCATACTAATGACTTCAATGACATCGGGATCCGGAGCATCGAAGTGAGCTCCACTTCCCGATGTGGCATCTCTGTCTTTTCTTGCATACATCTTTCCATAATATTCACTCCATCTCTGCAGGACGTCACTTTGGTCTGTTAGGACGTCATTGTTAACACTAAGCACTTTATTCATACTGCAGATTGCCGAACAACTCCGGGTCTTGCCTACCTCTTTCCAGAAGAGCTTGGCATTATCCCGGAAATTGGACGACAACCTTTCATCCGCTTTCATTCTGCACCTTTCACGAGCTTCTTCTATCAGTGCCTTCGTGTTAACTTTCTGCAGCTTGTATCTCTCTTTCATATTAAAATCATTCCGCGAGGCTAAGTAGTCTAGCCATGCTTTCTTCTTCATTCGAACTGCTTCTTTCACTTCCTCATTCCACCATGCATCACGCTTATTACTACTGCCTCTTTTCGTTTCTCCACTCGTATATAACGATATTTTAAAAGTGATATTAATTTTAGACTAGTCTTGAGCGAAGTCGTAAATAGGTACGACGACGAGCGAAGCGAGGAGGAGTGTTAGGTCACCTGTGACCACAACGCGCGAGCCGAGCAAGCGTAGCGAGCGGGCCGCGGCAGCGGCCGGTGATTCGCCGGAACTGAATCGTGCGTTTTAATCTACTTACTTCTTTTTGTATTTTATTTATATATTCTATATATAAGTGTTGACATTTTGAACTTCAGTATAGTGACTATCGACATTTTTAATCAGTGGGCATTTCAATCATAGACAGTTCAAGCTTATATATAAAAATAAAAATAAAAATAAGTACTCCTTAACATTATGGTATTCTATATCTATATGTATGATTTGTAATCTTTATGCGAGATGAGTGAGATGCCAATTAATGTTATGATTAGTAATCGTAATTGTAAAAAAAAATTATGCGTAAACATTTTATGCGGGTATATCATTATTATAAAGAAGTTATGGGAAAATAAAGTATGCCTAATGATTTAATTTGTTTGAACGTTATGCGAAACGAAGAGTATCCCAAAAAATCGTTATGCAGTTTTAAGTTATGCCTCTAAAATTTATGCAACCCAATACGGACCCTATTATACCTATGCCTCTGTCACTCCTTCAGAGAAAAGGCGTGATTGATAAAAAAGATGGTTCGTAATTGCTCGGAATTATTAAACTAATCCTTGCAAAAAGTACGCCAAAGAATAACGATCATGACAAAATTTAACCTTGAAGATTATATTTTTGGTCATTTCTCAGGTCTTAGTCAACCTATGTATGTAACCACAGATAATATAATATACGTAACCAATAGATATGTCTTCCCTAGCAGTGGTAGCTGTACTGACCGACGGACGCCAGAAATTCTCTATAAATTATATTTTCACAGAAAGCTACTAAATATATATAATTGTTCATTGTTGAACAGATTTGGCGTTTATATTGTGCATTAGGCCCTCCTCTAAAAGCTTGTCCTTATAAATTATGACATCATGTGATCACTTACGAGAAGCTTTTAACCTTTGTCTATAACTTACAATGGGTTATCATATTATGGTAGCCATTTTGTTAAATTGTCATCGTAATTGGTTTACGCGAATAATGGAAAGAAAATTTGTGAAAATAAAATATTAAAATTTAACTGCCTACGAATAAATAAAATTATAAAAAACTGTTTCAGATGATTTCAAGACTCTTGATTAACTATAAGAAATAAAGAATTTAAATAAATAAATATAAAGTAAAATAGGTCTATGTAAATTAAGGTATGAGGTTCGAAACCGTATTAAGCTAAAAAGAAATCGTATGTACATAGTACCTACCAGCTAAATACATTGGTAAACCACACGCTAGTAGAACCTAGTGGTCTTTGTGCGGAAAACAATATTTATCCCGTGGCATAGTATTTTTTGGACCCTTATTTTCGGAGTTCGAACCATTACAAATACGAGAGTAGAACACCCGAGTGTCAAATATTCACAGATGATGCAAAAAAAAATTGAAAATCGTAATTATTAATTGACCCAAAATCCTAGAAAATTCATGAGTTATAAAATATTTAAATTACCGTAATAATAATTTAGCTGTTATATGTAACCATCAAAGGCACATATTTTAAAGAAATTTTAATCAGTTAAAATCGAATAACTTAACTATCTTCACGCTGTATTAATAATAATAATAATAGTTTAGCTCCCATTGGAGGTGATCCATTACCGTTCTTCTACATAAGGCGGGCGTGGACTATCTGTAGTGGGGGTCCCATTCCCTATTAGATTAAAATTGTTAAAGGGCCTCTGCGTGTTGGACTTATGTCCCCATGTAAGCCTATCAAAAGTCCGGGTATCTTAATGAGAAAAAAAAAGAAGATACCCGTGTAAAGAAGAGACAAAATAATAATAAATCTTTATTCATTTAGGTCACAAAGTAACACTTATGAACGTCAAGAATATTGCTTGTACATTTACATTTACTGCCAGATTCGCAAAGCAATAGGTAGAGCCTGAGGAAGAACCTGGCAATAAAACTCATGGCCACTCTTTTCTAAACGCCAGTGATTAACATGATATTTGACCAATTATATAGTAATGAATTTATACAAATAAAAAAAAAACAAAATCAATGTTGTGTTTAAATCATACCAAATTAGAGCGATTATAGTTGCCGGTTCTAAGGGCAGCCTACCCTTGAAGAAGAAGAATCTGGCAAAAAAGTCAATGGATGCCATTTTAAAATGTAGCAATGGCTTACAACATTAAAATTACACTTACATTGTTCCTTTGGATTTATTTGAGAACAGTCGACTAAACTTAAGTTTACCTTAAATATAAACAAAATTATTTGTAATAATTGCTATAACAGCTGACCAGTCCCAACAGACGGCACCCGTTCACGGGTATGACGCATTATATCAGCCATCGCCCTACTCAACCGTATTATAGGGAATAAGGCGACCCGATACATACGCCACCACTGCCAGGACACTTAGGCGAGCATGACATACTCAAAAACTGCACAGCAACTATCATGTCAATTTCAAAGAAATAAATAAGTCTACATGGTGCTCACACAATAACAAACTCAAATTACATTGTATACCGGGACTAAACGCAGCCAATTTAGAAACCTTTAGTTGTCAGATGTTTCAAATTATTAATAATGTAGAGATGTAAAAATACAACATATATATGCAGATTCAAGGCATATCACAAGATTCATTCGAATCCTAAATAGCTCAAGCGAAGAGCAAGCAACTCATTTCCATTTATTTTTATCGTTCAAATAATCATTAGTTGTGTAATAGGCCCTTTTCAAGAGGTGCGTCTTAATTTCCGCCTTAAATTTATATAACGGCAGCTTCATAATGATTAAAGAAATTTTATTATATAGACGTACGCCAATTCCTGCAAAAGTCGTGAACCTTTTGTAAACGATGATGCGTTCCAATTAATTTATGCTTATTTCTAGTATTTATCGAATATATGGTCTGTTTAACTAACATAATATTTGCAAATATATACTGTGATGCAACCGTTAAAATGCCAATTTCTTTAAATTTTTCTCTAAGAGACACTCTAGCACTCAATTTATATATTGCACGTATAGCTCTCTTCTGGAGTACAAAAATTACTTGTAGATCAGCTGCTTTGCCCCACAGCAAAATTCCGTAAGACATGACACTATGAAAATAACTAAACTATACCAGCCTGGCAGTTGCCACATCAGTAAGCTACCTAACTTTACTAACGGCAAAGGCTGCCGAGCTGAGTTTACCTGCAAGACACGTTATTTGGGCATTCCACTGCAGTTTGCTATCTAAAGTAATCCCCAAAAATACAGTTGATTCTACAAGATTAAGGGTATCACCGTTCAATGTTATATTTGTACCGCAATTCCTGACATTAGGCATGCTAAATCTGAAACATTTTGTCTTCTTAGCGTTTAGTAGCAAATTATTGGTCGAAAACCAATCTACAACTTGGGCAAGTGAACTATTTACGCCGTTAAAATTACTAAGCGTGCGATCAACTTTAAAAATAAGTGACGTATCATCAGCAAATAGAACAATGTCGCACAAGTTCTGTATATAGAATGGCAGATCGTTAATATAAATTAAAAATAGAAACGGACCCAGAATTGATCCCTGCGGTACGCCCATAGCAACAGATGCTAAAGGGGAGCGAATTCCATTGACATCAACATGTTGTATTCGATCATTTAGGTAGGAGGCAACAAGGTTCAGTGCAGAGTCTTTGATACCATAATAAAAGAGTTTTCCCAATAGTGTTTTATGGTCAACGCAATCAAATGCTTTGGAGACATCGCAGAATACACCAATAGCATCTTGTCTATTCTCCCAGGCGTCATATATATGATTCAGAAGTGTCACACCTGCATGAATGGTAGAACGACCCCTTGTGAACCCATACTGCTCCTTATGTAATAGCATATTTAAATTAAAATGAGCTTGTAATTGTTGCAATATATTTTTTTCAAAAATTTTGCTATTTGCTGGTAATATTGAAATTGGTCTGAAATTACCAGCGTCGGTTTTGGATCCAGATTTAAATAGAGGTATTACTTTACTGTGTTTCATTAAATCTGGAAACACTCCTTTATCAACACATTTATTAAATATTTCAGCTAGATGTGGTGATATATTAACAATGATAGACTCAATAAATTTTACAGAAATACCCCACAATTCAGCTGTCTTTTATGAGTTAAGTGACTTGAATACTTTAATGATATCGTTGGGGTTTACATATTTGAAGCCAAATAAGACACTACCCTGATCCACGCTGCCCCCAAGCATGCGTTGAGCTTTTATTGGACAAGAATTTAAGGAGCTAGTTGTTTTCGCGGGTATGTCTATAAAATAGTTGTTAAAAGTTTGTGCTGTATCTAATTTATTATTACACACTTCGTTATTTATAATTAACTCAATGTTTTTATCACGGGGTAGTAATCGACCGGTTTCAGTATTGATTACATTCCAAGTCATTTTTACCTTGTTTTTTGACTCTTTAATTTTATTACTTATATGTAACGACTTGGCAGCAGCACAGGCCTTTTTAAAGGTCTTAGAATAAATTTTAACATATTGAATAAAGGCAGGATCAAAATTAAATTTCTTCATACCATATAGTTCGTACAACTTAGCCCTACTTTTGTAAATTCCTGCAGTTGCCCACTCACAAAATTGCAAGTTTTTGTTTTTATAAAATGTTTTTGATTTAAATATGTTGTTGTACTCAGCTTTAATTGTACTAAATAAGGAGTCATATAAGCTGTTTGGATCTTCCTGATTAAAGTCAATATGAGTGACTTTTGCTGAAACATTAACATTAAATTGTTTAAGTCGATGTGCACTCATTGGCCTACATACAATTTTATTCTTTTTAGAAGTGACATTAATAGGAAATGCTGCTTTCTGACCAAGATGATCTCATGGAAAGTTACTTAGTATCTCCCTTGTTGTTGATACACAGTTGCAGAATATATTATCTATACATTTTCTAGAATGTGTGGTGATTCTAGTTGGCTCACAAAATAAATTTTGTAAGCCAAAAGACTTAAACAAATTTTTAAATCTAATACATTTCGAAGACTGCACATATAAATCAACATTAAAATCCCTACACACCGCAACATGTTTTCTACTAGTAAACAAACGTTTCAATACATTTTCCATTACAGTTTCTAATAAATTATAATCCCTATCTGGAGGACTGTAGACACAGAGGACAATGAGTTGCTCAAGCTCAACACAGGATAATTCTGCAGTACGCGCAATAGAAAAGGCCACAATATCTTTACGTTCTTTACATTTTAAATTATTAGATACAAATATAAGAGAGCCACCATGAATAGCTTTCTTTCTAGAGAACGCACTGCTAAGTGAATAGAATTCATTGTTGAACAATAGTTCATGACTTTTTAACCAATGTTCTGTTATACAAAAAATGTGAACATTGTGTTCCTTTATATAAAGTTTTATTTGTAGTAGTTTTTCAGATATGCCTTCAATATTTTAGTGAACTAAGTTTAAACTACTAGAAGTATTGTTAATATACACAGAATTATTACAAAAAATAATATTTTCAGTGTCTTTAAACAAAATTAACTCAATGGGCTCAAAAGACCTATAACCATGACCAGATTTTTTACCTGTTGTCTTACAAACTAGTTTTTTGTGATAATTTCCCAAGTTAGTAAGTCATTCTTAATACGCTCAAAAGGAGCTGGTTTATAAGCCAATAATTTGGCTTGATTCAATAAAAAATTTGATAACAATACAGCTATCTGACGTCGTAAAAACTTTGATAGTAAACAACTATCTAATGTCAAAAAATAATAATTATGTAATAAAGGATTACAGTCAAATATTCTTGACGGGGTAGTCAGAAGATAGATCGCCAGGCATCGCGATCCATGCATACTTCTTTCACTTCCTACATGCACGTCTGGGTATCCGAATACTATTGACTTTTCAATTTTTGAGCAATCTGCTCACGAGGTATTTATATGTAAGTCTCGGCCTACCCTGACTCCTTCTGCCCTCTACTTTCGCACAATATATATTCTTCGTTAATCGTTTCTCACTCATTAATATTACGTACAATATTTATATTTTCAATATTAAAAGTTTGCACTTACATCAGGGATAGGTACAGCGTGAAGATTTATAATCTACGTATAGAAAAATTGGTAGACCGTAATAGTAAAATTAAAATATTCGCATTGGGACAACCCCTGCTTCGAAAAAGTTCGAATATTCGTTTTAATTCCATCTTCTTCTTCTTTTCGTGTCGCTAACAAACCTAAATTGTTTCGGCCCAAAACTTAGCTACAAAAACAGCATTTTCAGTAGCATTTACTAGGTCCTCCTGCTTGCAGTTGGAAGGGCATGCAGAACAAGACATCAGGTGTTTAATTGTCTGGGGGACAGCCCCACATATGCCCCACTCCAGATTCAAGCCATCCGAGAAGCCCCCCCTAAACATGTTCTCCTTTCTTCGGCCGATCTGTGTTCGGAGTCTATTTAAAGACTTCCAGGTTGGCCATGGTAGCTCATGTCCAGGCGGTAGGCTCTCACATAATGGAACAAACAGGCTGGGAAGGCACCCTCTCGCCACAGTCTGCATCTCTCCCTTGACCGGTTGTCATGGGATGTCATTGTCACCGAGAGGAGGCACACATTTTACAAAGTTATTTCGACTTTTCAGTCTTTGTGGTACAGGATCATGGTAAAAAAGAGGGTGCCGCGTGTCTTCCAGCATTCTGGATCTCTCGGAAGAGTCAGTCACCGTTTTGCGAACCCCCGGAGGCGAGATACCAGCTAGCGGATACAATTTTTTTATCGGGGTTAACTTGAGGCCTCTAGTGATGATCCGGCAGGTTTCATTTAATGCTGTATCTAACATCCCGGTATGAGCAGAGCGGCTCCACACAGGACACGCAAATTCACCCGCTGAGAAGGTAAGCGCGAGGCCCGTGGTACGCAAAACATCTGGTGAAGCTTAGTCTATGGAATTAGGCCGTGATTATTTTAGGGCTTATAGTAGACATTATAAACTACCACTTGGTGCAATATCGCGTCCTAATACGGCGGACTCATCCGTGGGCGGACTCTACGAGTAAAACAATAAAAAATTAAAGTTAATAAAGTAACCATAACTTCTTCAAAATTTAAGTTAATGTTTCAAAATGCCTTTAAAATATACGCCATTGGTGATATATATTTTAATATTTAATAACTTATGAATTTTCTAAAATTTTTGGACGATGGAAAACTTACGATTTCCCATTTATGTTTCGCATTATTTGTAAATATTTGACACTCGGGTGTTTTACGATCATATTTGTATTGGTTCAAACTATAAGAATCTTGAATAAAAAAAGAACGTCTAAAAATTGGGATCAAAAAAATACTGTGCGCCGTAAAAGTATCGTATAACCTATGCAGCCTACTTAGTTATTATCATACCAAGTTTCACGCAAGTCCATTATTTATGTTGTTGCGGTTTATGTTTAGGTTGTCATGAAGTCTGTATGTTCATGATAACCTCAAACAGACAGACAAACCATAAATAGTTCTAACCGCATATTTGCATGAAATTTTTAATACCACTCAGATGATTCTTTGAATTATAAATAAATAAATATTGTAGGACATTTTTTTACACACCGCCGTCTAACTCAAAGAAAGCTAATATAAGCTTGTGTTATGGGATCTAGACGACTGATAAACATACTTATATATTTCTAAATACATGCATATTATACATATGAAACATCCAAACTATTGTGGATCACACAAATATTTGTTCCGACCCTGGAATCGAACCTGAACTCAGTTGCGGCAGTCGCATACACTACCACTGCGCCACCTTTACTGTACAAAATACATAGATTTTAGCGCCATCTTTAACTACAAATTATGTTCTACCCACATTGTACGTAGTGGGTAATCTTCTTCTGAATACAATTCGTTGTAATTTATATGTAGAGTGCTTCATACTTAACAGTATTAGCGTTTGTGATTACTTCGGCCGCTTGGCGCAATAACGTCAACATCGCGACACATATCACGGCGTCCCGTCGGGGTAAACAAGTCTCTTCTAATGATAAGAACAGCCGCCGGCCAGTCGCGCGCGTCCGCCCGCCCTACGCACGTGTCTAACCAGTTGAACATACAACACTAGTTACTTGCATACAAAACAAAATTTTTCTACAATATGGGTAAGTTCTAATTTTAAAATTCGAATTAATGTTGTATTATTGCCGTATATTTTAAAATTCGAATTAAGTAATGTTTATAAATTTGTTTTTAGAACATTTTGTATTTTTTTTTCATTAATAACAAGTTATGTGCACACTTTTAGTTGTTTCAAATAGTTTCACTAAACTGTTAGTTAAGATAATGTATGAGTAACATAAGTCGCGTCAGTCAATACAGTGATGAGTGATATTAAATAGCACATATGGCATGCCTGCCTAATGTGATGGGATCGTTTCTCTTTCGGGTAACACAGCTATGATTTCAGGAATTCCTTTCATATGTTGGCAGTCGGTGATTTCATAACCTTATATTGATTTTTGTGTATTCCGAGTGTTTTTATTTCGTAGATAAATCGTTCAACAGTCATAAATACACAATCGTTTTGCTACGCACATGGACTTATGTCTTAATCTTATTACTGTGTTAGTGGGTTTTAGTTACGAACTTTTGTTCAAATATTTACTTAGCGTTTTGTTTACAAGTATCAAGAAATAAATCTCTGTGAATTTCGGATACATTGCATAAATAGGTAACTGAATATACATACATATCCATGTCATACAAATAATATAACTCATCATCACGAAAGCTTCTACATGGGGCTCGCTGTATACAACTCTATTACACCATTTTTCATTATATCTCCGAACATCGATCGATGTTACTATTATACGTAGCTAATTTCGTTATCGACAGATAAGCTGTGGCCAGAGAGGCACGGGCAAGACACGTCATGGAAGTATATATTTAATAATTTCGAGAAAAACGTTAAAATAGATTCAACAACTAGAGCTGTAGATACTGTTGTTCCCGAAGCGAGGATGGGAAGCAGACAGGGGTCGTGGGAGTCGCATGTGAATGTGTGGAGTGCGGCTCTGGGAGCTGTGATTGGTGCTGGTACTGTTCTTCTGATCGCTGTGTTGGTGCTTCTGTGGAGGAAGCCAAGGAGACGTGAGATACCTTTACTGGCACCGATGGATGTGGGCCATAACGTGAGTTTTTTTTAAATATTATTTTAGCGCTTACTTGATGTTTATCATTAACTAGCATAAGTATAATATTTGAAATACAGATTTTACTACAGATATACTATAACAAACATAGTAGAAATTGAACCTTTTTTGGTTCGTACTGTATGTTGACGATAATACAGAATCTACAGATGTACTCATTCAAATCATGTTAGGTAGTTTTTTAAACTTAACGCGGATTTATTTTATTCGAATTGTTTTTTTGTGAAAACGTTTTAGTTAAGAAAAATTCAGTTGGCCAACTATAATTCGTATAATTGTAGCTACTGTCGTAAATTTTGCATCTTTTCATTGATTTATCCATAAACAACCGTTAATTTGAGAGTGGGGATGAATATTTGCGCATTAAAAAATTCAGCACTCCTAAACTTATTATTTCACAAACCTTTAAGGCAAAAAATTGATTATGTAAAAAAAAAAAATTATGAAGATTTTATCCCACACCACACATAAATATTTTTTTACAACTCTTTTTCAGTGTGACTATTTTCTCTAGGTCTCTGAAATGATTTACGGACAGACAGACGAATTGAAATTACTTAACTAAAAGGTCGTTGACTATGAAACCCTAAGAAAGGCGCATCTGGTCCTAAAATAGTACGTACCTACTTAACTTGTTTTTTATCAAACAATTTTCGTCCTTACCCATTATTAACCTTAGATAAGTACCTAAAAGAAACTTTTATTTTTTTCTCCCAAGTTTACAAACGACCAGGGCCGACTTCACTTTGTAAGATGACTTTACAAAAATATTCCTCTCTTGGTTCATTATTTTATTTTAAACATTTCTCTACACAAGAAGCAACAAGAAGCTGAGAGAACAACGATTAATGTACAATCGTTCTCTGCAAAGGCGAGACAAATGTTAGTAGAAAAAATAATGATGAACATTCCGTGATTTGTTTTTCTTCACGGATTTTATTTCCCACACGTTCCATATTCGCCTCGTAAATTCTGTAGACAGTCTTGAATTACTCGTTCAGAATACGTGACTATAATTTTTTCAGCATTTTTTCCTATATTATTTGTTCCGTTTGCCAGTAACTTGATAGACGTTAAGCCAAGATGAAGGCCTAAAAGCGTCAACAGTAGGTAGCGATTCTGTCCCCTTCAACATGGCTATAGGTTCAGCAGTAAGAGTTTAACACATCTGGTATTGCAAACGTCCATAGGCTACGGTAACCACTTTTGGTAAGACAGACCAAATATCTGTCTCATCAGTAGGAAAAAAAAACGAAAGATTCGATCCACAGCTCATCATCAGGCCGTCTCAACGAGCTGAGGACCGATGTTTTGTCAGGGGAGAGGTCTCTCTTCTCCTTCACCACTGACAATTCGGGTCATGCTATGTATTCGGTATACAGTCAATCACGGTTTATATATTTTATACCCCTGAGGTGGCAGGCAAGCATACGGGCCCACCAATGGAAAGTGTTTGCAACACCAGAGGTGCGGGGCACTCGCGCTGCCGATGGTGTTTCAATAAACTATTTATAACTTAATATTTGTAAATAACATATAACGTGCCGTTCCTTATTGTTGAGTAGGAAAACACCTACCTATTTGTTTCATTTTATATCTATTTACTATTAATATATTCTTATATTACGTGGTGGGTGTCCTCTACCCATGACAAGGTTTCTCAGATAAGCTTGTATTTTACGCGTGCAAAAGGCGATATTCACAGCTATAATGAAATAAGGAAGAGTCTCAAGGGGGAACCGTTGGAGAAATAACCACATTGAATTTGTGTTCCTTAAGTGCAATGTAATGCTACTTCGTAAAGGATATTGGAGGAATAGGTAATATACTTATTCTTGTATTGTCTGCACACTGTATCCCTGACGGGTAGTCAGAGAGGTCAGATTAACTTTGCGATCCATTTTGTACTATTGTCCTGTCAAATTTATTTATTTATGTATGTTTATAGATATCACACATAATTAGAGCCCTGATACCCATAACCCAAGTTCATTCTTAGTTTGGGTGTCAGTAGCACTAGTACACACGTAGAACTACTTCGTGTAACACTACAGTTAATATACTACTTAATAAAACACCTTATACTGTAACGAAACCCAATTGCAAAACAGGAAATAAAGAATATTATTATTTATAACTATGAGAGAAAAGGTTATGTACGGAACAATATTTTTTTTTCAAATGTTTAAAGCTTCTACATCAGGATCACTCTCTGTGATAAAAGTGCCCTGTTAGCGACACCCTCGCTCCTGTGTAGAGGACACTTGGCTCTTTAATTATGTACCTCTAATTATATATTCATTTCCAATTGTTTTCAACAGACAAGAGCCCAATAGCTTACACGGAGTCTCACTTGACCCTCTGAGCGAACCACCACGATTTCGTACCGCTCCGACCTTTAAAAATTTAAAAAAGTGGGTTTTTCGCGACCGATTACAAAGTGCGATATATCGTCATTTGCGTCTCGCCGCGCTGCATACGCTGGCAGTTCGATCTCCGGTCGCGCAAATTCGCAGTGAAAATTATTAGCGAAAAACAGTGATTTTTGGGGGTTAAGTGGATGTGAAAACCACACTAAAGTTCCCATAAATCTGTAAAAAGTGAAGTGATCTTCGTGAAAAAAGTGTCTGTGTGTGGGCTTCACAGGCCCCCACCACCTGGCAGCTTCGGCTTTCCCGGAAAACTGTTAGTTTTCCCGGTAGAGAGCCGAAAAGGGTTTTCCGACCACGTGCTTTTCAGCACGAGGTTCGACAAGGAGTCACCACAGCCACTTCAAAATCGGGAAGATAAAAGAAGGTACCAAGATCAACATAATTTTGAAAAAAGTGGATTTTTAAATCCAGTAGTTTGTAATTATTTTAAATTAGAAGATCAAAACTTTGTACCAGCGTAACTTCAAAACAAAAGAAAAATTGGAAATTCGGCAATTGCTATCTTTTGCGCGCTCATTAGCAGAATAAGAAAGAAGCAAAAGAAAAAATTTTGGACATTTTTTGTAGCCACCAAAATTAAAAAACTAAAAAATTTTGTATTTTGAAAAAATTGTTCAACCGAATTTGCGGTAAAATTTATTTTAGTTAAGTACTGTATAGACCCTAAGTTTATCTATTTTTTAACATTTTTTGTGTATTTTTAGCACTTGCCACCGCCGAGCTATCGATTTTTTAGTGTTTTTTGTTAATAAATTCAAAATTAATAATAAATAAATAACTCTTAAGGCAGAATCGGTCTCAAAGACCCCTAATTAGTATATAGAGACCCAAAGTTGGATCCTGTAGCCCTTAAGATAAAAGTTTTGAAAAATTTCGCCATTTTGTTTTAGGTTTTTAAAATTTTCATAAATCGATAGCTCGACAACGGTAGGGCTTAGAGCTTCGGGGTTTTGGACAAAAATAGGCGCGGGCAAAGGACTTTCGCCTGAAACAGGTTTGGAGGCGATTGGAGAAAAAATTTTATTTTGGCTCCAGACCCCTCCAAAAGGGTTCCCGGGGAGGCGTCAAGCCTACTAAAGAAAGTCCGAACATTCTAGGACAAGTGGTTGCCGAGATATCGTGGTTTGAATTTTGGTTTTGACAGCTCGGCGGCCATCTTGGAAAAGTTCGGAACCCCATAGCTCCGCAACCGAGGGTCGTGGGAAGTTGTGGTTTTTTGTTTTGGCATTGGGGGGGCAAGCTCTAACCGCCTCCTGAAATTCAGGAGATTTGGAGCTGAAAATTTTCAGGAAGCTGAAAACCATCTGGGGGGGTAGAGGGGGTCGGGACGAACAGAGCAAACCCAAACTTGGCCGCTCTGTGACGTCTAGGGCCGGAGATACGGGCGATCGAAGTTCGACTTTGACAGCTCCGCCGCCATTTTGGAAAACTTTGATCGCCTGTAACTTCGGAACGGGGCGTCGTAGAGGGGTGTGGTTTTCTTTGGGCGTCTTGGCGGCCTCTGCCCTACCCGACCAGGGGGGTTTGGTGGGGTTTGGAGTTTTAAAAAATTCTTGGTCCAAAAAGGCTACCGGTGGGTAGAACTCGTCGCGCTCTCTAAGATTAACCCAGGCACGAGCGTAATCGGCCTGGTGGTTCGGGAGATACGGGGGATTTTGAAAACACGGGCGGCCATCTTGGAAAACTTTGTGCCCCTGTTTCTCTGGAACCCCTTGGGTTAGTGGCAACGTGTTTGGGTTCATTGGAAAGGGCTCGACGAGGGCTACAAACTGGGCCACTCTACACGACTCTAGGTAGAGTGTGTAGAGTTTCGGGGGGAAAAAATTTACATTATTCAAAATTTATACTGGGGTACGGTGGTTTTCACCTCTACCTGAACCCGTAAAGCTCCTGAAGTGGGTAGAGCATCAAAAAAGGGAAACCGCAGCTTCCAATTGTCGAAAAAATTTAGGTTTAAGTACTTTAATTTTACTTATTCAATAAGACTTGTGCCTTATTGGCCAGACTAGATTAAGACGCTGTAAATATTATATTTTTTTTTTAACATCCTTAGATTAAAGCCCCTATTGGCAAAACGTAGCTTTAGTGACATATAGCCCTATTGGCATTTAGTATTAGATAGACTGTAGCAGTGCTACACAAGACTAGGTCGTAGAGATAGCTCTACGTCTAAACTAAAATAAGGATTCAGGAACTCTTCATTTTAAAAATTTTTCTTTTTAATTCGTGTTTATCAGGACACGCCAAGCAAGCGCGGAGTACAGCGGGTTGTAGCTGCAACGAAACACATAACACGCAGAAACACACATACCCTGGGTAACATACATCTACACTTACATACACTACACAGTCAAATACACTATACAAGCGCACGTAGACACACCTCTTAACTCGCCTTCAGGACGGTGCCTTGGTCGGTCACTTTGGGCACATCCCGCAAATATTGAAATTTAATTGAAGTTTTAATTTATTACAATCATTATACATATATATACAAACACATTAAGTTAATCATTATATTGGCTACACACACGCATCTCTAAAAATGTTTGGACACAGAACACCCGTCAAAAGGTCAACTACCCCACCAAAGACCGAGGCGGGACCATCTCAAATTAAAAATACAACAACTGTCCCCACCCTAGACAAAATAAAAATAAATACCACAAGCTTAAGAAGCCCTCCAGAAGAAAGACGGCCTACAAAGCCAGTTAGGCGTAGCATTGATGAGTTGGAGCAACGCGATGCAGATAAAACAAGACCCTTACCGCAGTCGCAGCCACTACAAGCAAAACTGTCACCATCAGTCCCTACGCCTCACAATAGGCACTCCAGGGCAATAAAGTGTCTCGAAAATATTAAGAGACAAGTAGGGGAGGCACGCAATCTCAAGCGGGAGATAAGGAAAGAGGTAGAAGACAACGCGGACCTGTTGCTCAAAATAATGAACGCATACGAGGATGAAAGAAAGAAAATGAAAAGGGAAGAGCCAGGGAGAGTGATAGAGGTTGACAGTGGAAGTATAGCGTCCACAGACAACATTGTGAGAAAGATTGAAGAGAATGAAAGATTGTTAAGAGAGAATGGTAGAATTATGAAAGAATTAAAAGAGAAAATAGAGAAACAAGACGAAAGAGAGACAGAGAGAGAAAGAAAGTTAGACAGGAATGAAAGTATGATCAAACAGAGTAATAAGGTTATGATAGATCTGAAAGAAAAGATTGAACAACAAGATGAGAGAGAAAAAGAGAGAGAAAGTAAGGGCGTCATGACGTACGCGGGAGTGGTTGCGAGCCGGAGCAAACAACAGCCTGTAGAGCAAACGGCGCTCCACTCCGTAATCGTCACGTCAACGGATGAAAAAGAGACTGGGGATGAGGTGATGGAAAGACTTAGAAGAGTAGCAAGTGAAGATGAAGGATGGATTACAGTAGAAAAGGTACGAAAGACGAAGGATAGAAGCGTAATAATAGGATATAAGACAGATGAAGAAAGAAAGCGAGCGCAAAAGAGAATTGGAGAGAAAGAGAAGGGCCTCTGCATCGAACAGGTCAAAAATAGGGACCCACTATTGGTGCTGTACGGCGTACTTAAAGTCCACAAGGACGAAGATCTTTTGAAGGTGATCAGGTCTCGAAATCGTGACGTTTTCAGAGACCTCGACCCGGAACAGGATCGTATGACCGTGCAGTACCGTAGGGGAGCAAGAAACCCCCACATATGCCATGTGGTGCTCAGAGTCTCTCCGGCAATCTGGTCCCGTGCCCTGGGTATAGGGCGCCTGCAGGTTGATCTGCAACCAATAAGAGTTGCAGATCAAACTCCCCTGACGCAGTGCTCTCTGTGCTTGGGGTACGGGCACAGCAGGAAATTCTGCAAAACCTCGGAGCCCACTTGCAGTCATTGCGGTGGGCTCCACATGAGACTCAAATGTCCAGAGAGAGCAGTGGGTGCAGAACCCAACTGCCAGAATTGCCAAAGAGAGGGTCTGGGCAGCACAAGGCATAACATATTCAGCGATGCATGCCCAGTACGAATGAGATGGGACAAAATAGCGAGAGCGTCCACACAGTATTGCTGAGGGCACCCCGGTGAATGCTGCCCCCTACAGAGTGTTGCAGGCGAACCTCATGAAGAAGAAACTGGCAACCGACGAGTTAATGCTCGAGGCTTCGAAGCGCAAGGTTGCGTTCGCACTGGTGCAGGAGCCCTACGTGGGCGGGATAAGAAGGATGAAGGCATACCAGGGCGTCAGGGTCTTCCAGAACGGTGTGCAGGGAGATGGGACGATAAAGGCGGCCATCGTTGTTTTTGACCCAGCGGTGGACGTCATACCGTACCCGCAACTCACCACCGATAACATCGTGGTGGTGGGGATCCAAACCACTGTCTGGAAGATCACGCTGGTGTCCTTCTACTTTGAACCCCAAGTCCCATTGGGGCCCTACCTAGAGCACCTTAAGAAGATCGAGCATGCGTCGGGACCCCGGGGACTTCTCATTGGAGGCGACGCCAACGCAAAGAGCACCTGGTGGGGGCACCCATTCGAAAACCAGAGAGGTAGCGACTTCAGAGACGCTCTCGAACAGATGAACCTTCATGTCCTGAACAGTGGAAATATTCCGACCTTCGATACTGTGCGGGGTGGAAAGAGGTACCACAGCAGCGTCGATGTCACTGCCTGCACGGGCGACATGCTCGCCCTGGTCGGCGCCTGGAGGGTTGACACTAGCCTGGTTAGTTCTGACCACAACGGCATAGCCTTCAGCATCAGCTTGGAAAGGGCAAAAGGCACCCACATAAAAAGAACCACGCGCCTCTATAACACCAAGAAGGCAAATTGGACCAACTTCCGGGTCAGCGTGGTTCAACACCTTGAATCTCGGGTGGACCCCATTACAAATATGGGTGAGCTAGAAGCCGAGGTGAGTGCGTTCTCCAACGCCATAAAAACAGCATGCGAGGAGAACATACCGGTGAAAAAAGCGGAACAGCTGTTGGCTATGCCGTGGTGGACAGAAAGTTTAGCGAACTTAAAAAGGGAGGTCAACACCAAAAGACGCCGAATCAGAAATGCGGCACCAGACAGGAGAGATTTGGTCGTTGCGCGGTACCTAGAATGCAAGGAGAAGTATGAAACGGAAGTAAGAATGGCACAGATTGAAGGTTGGAAGACTTTCTGCGGAAAGCAGGACAGGGAGGGAGTCTGGGAGGGGGTTTATAGAATGATAGGGAGGGCCACAGTAAGGGAAGAAGACCTACTGCTAATCCACAATGGAACCCATCTGGACGCAAGGGGCTCGGCGGAACTCCTCGCTCGGGTCTTTTACCCGAGAGACCAGCTGGAGGAGGATAATGAGGTGCATCGTCAGATACGCGAGACCGCCGAAAAGGTAGAAGATGGAGAGGGTCATGATAGCAATGACCCACCTTTTACGGTGGGCGAACTGATCGATGCACTTCACAGATTCAACCCCAAGAAAGCTCCCGGGGTGGATGGCTTTACAGCCGACATCTGCACCCACGCCATTAGGGCCGACCCCTTGCACTTTTTGAAGCTGCTGAATCAGTGCCTCCATCACGGCTACTTTCCTAAAATATGGAAGGAGGCCGTGGTGGTGGTACTGAAGAAGCCAGGTAAAACCTCGTACACCGAACCCAAATCGTACAGGCCGATTGGGCTATTGCCCGTCCTTGGTAAGGTGTACGAGAGAATGTTGGTCACTCGACTCAAATACCATCTACTGCCGCGGATGAGTACTCGCCAGTACGGCTTTATGCCCCAGAAAAGCACCGAGGACGCCCTCTATGACCTTATGGGGCACATAGGGGCTAGACTTCATGAGAAGAAAATAGTCACTATGGTGTCCCTGGACATAGAGGGGGCCTTCGACAGCGCCTGGTGGCCTGTCATAAAGGTACGACTGGCTGAGGAAAAGTGTCCGGCAAATTTGAGGAGGGTGATCGGCAGCTACCTTAGCGAGAGAAGTGTAAGGGTAAGGTATGCGGGCGCGGAGTGTAGACGCTCCACGGAGAAAGGGTGCGTCCAAGGATCGATAGGCGGTCCCTTACTGTGGAACTTGATTCTGAATCCGCTTTTGAAAGAGTTGGAGCACAGGGACGTATACGTTCAGGCTTTCGCGGACGATGTGGTTTTAGTGTTCGATGGAGATACCGGTCTGGAGATAGAGGGACGTGCCAATGCCTCTCTCGCACATGTGCGGGAGTGGGGCATCGGAAATAAATTAAAGTTTGCACCGCACAAGACGTGCGCAATGGTCATCACTCGTCGATTGAAGTACGATGCCCCGCGCCTCAGCATGGGCGGGATAGACATTGGCATGTCCAACGAGATTAAAATCCTGGGGCTCACAATCGACCACAAACTCACATTCAACACACACGTTTCTAACACATGCAGAAAGGCGATCGGCATCTACAGGAAGCTAGCGAGGATGGCCCGGATCAGCTGGGGGTTACACCCCGAGGTGATCCGGATGATCTACGTGGCGGCCGTGGAGCCGACGATATTGTACGCGGCCAGTGCTTGGCACGCGACGGCGGAGAAGCTTGGTTTCCGAAAGCAGCTGAACGTGGTACAGCGCGGCTTCGCCCAAAAGCTCTGCAAGGCCTATCGTACGGTCTCCCTGAACTCGGCGCTGATCTTGGCTGGGTTGCTCCCTCTGGACCTCAGAGTTCACGAGGTGGCCTCATTATATGAGGCCAAGAGAGGGGTAAACCAGTCTTGGTTGGGAGACAGGGAGGTCGAACGAATGACCTCGGCTTTGGAGATGCCTCACCCCGCGGAGCATACCGTCCTGGAGTTCACAAGTCTGGTAGACGAGGAACAACTAAAAGCAGTCAATAAATTTGACGTAAGAATATTTACCGATGGGAGCAAGATTGAGGGCCGAGTCGGTGCTGCGTTATCCTTTTGGAATAGCGAGACCGAGACTAAGGCCCTCAAACTTGCTCTCTCGCCCTACTGCACCGTCTACCAGGCCGAGCTCTTGGCGCTATGCAAAGCGGCCAGTGAGGTCCTCAGGCGTGGCGCGTCCACGTTCGGCATCTTCAGTGATAGCAGAGCCGCTCTCTTGACGGTAGTAAACCGTCATGCCCTCCATCCCTTGGCAGTGGAGACCAGGGCCGCAATTCAGCGCGGATTGGCCCAGGGTAAGGAAATCTCCTTATTCTGGGTCAAGGCCCACGCAGGGCTGGAGGGCAATGAGCGAGCAGATGTGCTCGCGAAGGAGGCGGCTCTGACACTGAAGAGAGCACCGGATTACGGCCTGTGCCCTGTTTCATTCGTCAGGCGTGCTCTAAGGCGGAGCACGCTTGACGAGTGGAACAAGAGGTACAGGGAGGGCGAGACCGCCTCCGTCACCAAGGTTTTCTTCCCTTGCGCAGTGGCGGCGTACAGTATCGTCCGCAAGATGACGATTGCCGGCACTACAACCCAGCTTCTAACGGGGCACGGTGGGTTCGCTGAATACTTGGCTCGCTTCAAGTGTAAGGCGGACCCATCGTGTGCCTGCGAACCCGGTGTCGGTGAAAACGTGGTCCACCTGTTAGTGGAATGTCCTATTCATAGTGCTGAGAGAACGGATCTGGAAATAAAAACCCAAACTGCAATAACAGTACAAAACCTGTCAAAAATTATTATTGAATACAGAAAAGAGTTCCTTGAATATGGTAACAAAATAGTTAATATAAGAAATAGAGTTTAAGTAATCATGTGCAGCAATATAATGAATGTATATTGTCTTGTAACATTTCAATTAAGTAAATGGAACTAGAAATAGTATTAGATGTTAAGAAAACTGTAAAATCTCCAATATTGTAAGATTATTAAGAAAATAAAGTAAAACCCGATATACCACTAATCCCCCCCATAAGTGTGAAAGGTATGGAATGTATGCTGGAGGACGGATAAAAGCGGGACGAGTATGCTTATTGGGGCCAGAATGAAAGAAGATAATCTAAGGTAGTTATAAAATAGAGTGAAAGACCGGGAAAGTGTGAAAGTGCGAGAAGAATACGAGCAGAACTGGAATGTTAAGATAAGACAGTATGTGTGAGTTAATATTATTGAGATAAGTTTTAAATAATGACCTTGCGAGGTCTTGCTTCGAAATAGCATAGCTAGTTATAAATGCCATGTTGAGATAGCTTTGCCCATGGCAAAGATGCGTGTATATTATAAAAAAAAAAAAAAAAAAATAGCTTACACGTAATATAATTAAGAACTTGGCAAAATTTGTTTAATCTAATTTCGTAGCAAAACCGTAAAGTATTGATAAGCGTCGGTACATTTCTTCAAGTTTTTTCACCGATGCCGCGATGGTATGGAGTGATCCCATTCGTGTTGATTTATCCGATGATTTCCACCAGATATTGCAATTCAAGTGTCTTCTGTGAGTCAACTGAGACATCCCGAACCGAACCAGTACAGTGTGCTAGAGCCGTACAAGGAAACTTTGCTCATTTTGCCGTCTCCGCCAACGTATAAGGCAGAATCATACTGTACGGTAACCGGTTAGCCGGTTAAACGGTTCGAATCCGACAGTTCCAGGATATCCGAGGGGATTTTCACACGAAAAAACAAAAGAAACATACTGTACGCCTTCATTTTATTGTATGCATTTTTGCCTACACATTTACGTGTACTAAATTTGCAACCTTTCTTTAAAATTCCATGCCAGGGTCTCGTCGGTCAAGTAATAGGTGTATCGACTTTGAGTGAAGAGTGGCCCAGACTTCGAAGCTCTGGATGCTGGGAGTTCTTTCTACTTTATTTGCAACGAGTAGCTGCATCTCAATCAACAAAAAGATTTTCTTTGGTCTTCCCATGTAATAGATATTATATATATATAACATTTAAATTCAACATATACCTACATAAAGTCACACCTTTGTCTCTGAAAAGGCATGCAGAGACATTTGTCCCAGATGGAGCCTATTGCCGTTTTGAAACGGACAGTATGTGGCTTTTTCAAACCACTCAAAATAACTTCAATTTATACAAGATCATATTTTTAATATACGATCTAAGCCAGCTGTGAAGATAACTCTCGTCTTAGGAGAGCTCTTGGGACAAAGTTCATTGGACCCTAATTATATTTAGTTTGAGTTTTGCACTTCAGCTATAGCACTTTTGTACGAGTTCAACGTACCTTCGTTGCGGAAATAGATTTGCTTTATTTTCAGGAAATGTTTACGTTAGAGTTTATCACTTAGGAAGTAAAATTATTTCCGGCTACTAGCAGGGCAGAAATTTTCCTGCTCATTCTATAGGGGTCTTTTTTATCCGGCTAATATAATAAATGTGAAACTGAAACTTTGTTTGAATGTGTCGATGGATTACTCGTTCTCGCAAAATCTATGGGAAGTATTTTAATGAAACTTTATAGAAAAATACATAGGTTAGGTTAGGCTACTTTTCATCCCGGGAACAACTTCCTATGGGAAACGGTTACGAAAAAACTTCACCAGGCTAGCGGAGTCGTGTCCTATTAGCTAAGTACACACTTGTAATGACAACACAACCGCCGCTATCATCTTTATATAAAAAAGCTTACTTGTAGTATAAAAATTGGCTACGCGCTGTTCGCTGTCAAAATGTGAGTTAGTTATAGTTACACAGGAAGAACTTTGTTATTCCTGTGTAGCTACATCTATCTTACACTAACTTTCTACAACAAATGGTAAGAGTGAAAAGAATGGAGTATTGCTCCATAAGTAAAGGAATATGATTGGTTTGCTTAGTCTTGTACGTCTTTGCCACAATCCACCATGGCTTGCATTCTTAATTTTTTTACATTTATCTTGCCAAAATGACGCCGTCCGCCTGATGCAAAAGACATGACCTATCTAGCGAATTGAGGGGCTCTCTCTTAGTCTACATGACTACTGACAGCGTCCCTCAAGGCCCAATGATGTTCCTCTACACGTTCCGCTTGAAAAACCCGGCATTGGAAGAGTAAGGAAACATGTGCGCTAGTTGAGTATTTCAGGTTACTATCGTTCGACAGAGAAACGATCTTTTAAATCGTTCAGTTCTGGCGAAAATTCTTTCCACTGTATGTGAATGGCACTTCTGCCCGGAACGCGTTGTTCCAAGAATGAAAATGAGAGGGTGGGATTAGGTTGAAGAGCTCTTCAGAACACTCGCCGTGGTAAATACGGTAATATGCGTAAATAGGTTGTTATTGAGCTCAAGACGAACGTCTATGCCGAGGATGTCTAGATTGTCCTTCATTGGTATCGTAGTGTTTTGAAAAGAGGGTAGAGGTAGGAATGGGGATTTTTTTAGCAGTGAACGCACACGCCTGTGTTTTGGGTATTAAAATCGACCAGGTTTTCATTTGGAAATGCGGTTCAGATTCCGGTCGATATCAGCCACAAGTTGCAGTCTTCTTTCCTCAATGTCGACCCGTCGCGCTGCTGGATGGGCAGAATAACTCCCATGCAACCTGCTATCATCTGCACAGCAATAAATGCTCCCGAGGGACAGCTTGTCATTGATATACAGAAAAAAGAGAGTTGGCGACAATACATCAGCACAATTGAGGCAGTAGACCATATATTAACCAGTAGCTTGGAAAGAAGCGACGCAGCATGCCAAACTCTATCGAAGGCGTTGGCAGACTTATAGCCAAGGAGTCACCGTGCCTTTCCATAGGCTCACCCCAAATATGAATTACGTACGCTAGACAATCACCCGTTGAGCGTTTGGCTTTAAGCCATATAGCCGATCATTGATCAACGAGTGATCTTCTAGGTATCGTATGAGCTGCTAGTTGACAATGAGCTCGAACACCTTATAGATACGAGATATTATAGATTATTATTATTTCCTTTATTAAATAAATACAAAAAAACTTATTGTTCTTTATTACTTAACTTGTCGTATGCATGGATCGCGAAGCCTGGCGATCTGTCCTCTCTGACTACCCCGTCAGGGATACAGCGTGAAGATAGTTAGTTAGTTAGTTAGTTAAATAAATACACATATAAATTACATTTTTAAATACATTATATAAAACAAATCTATTTAAAAATATAAAAAATAGTATCCCACCGGTATCGGGTACAGGGACCAAGCTACCGGCGGTCAGGGCTGCAGAGACAGGAATTTCCGCACAATACGTGCCGTACCCAGAACAACCGCCTTTTGCATCAAGCCCTTGACCCAACTGCCTAACGCGAGCCTCTTAAGATGTTGGTCGAGGCTCTTGGCGATCAGACCATGTGCTGCTACAACTATAGGAACAATAATCGCAGAATCCACATCCCACATGTCGACAATCTCGTGAGCAAGGTCCAAATATTTTATTTGTTTATCTTTTTCGGCTTTTACGAGATTCTCGTCATGTGGTATGGTGATATCAACGATTAATGCGAGGCGTTCTGACCGATCTTTTACCACTATATCAGGCTAATTGGCTACAATAGTCCTGTCAGTGATAATAGATCGGTCCCAGTACAACGTGACACGACCATTTTCTAGAACTGGGTCGGGCACATACCTATAATACGGTACCTCTGAGTCGACAAGGTTATATTTCAGTGCAAGTTGCTGATGGACAATCCTGGCTACTTGGTTGTGCCTATGCAAATACTCGCCGTTGGCAAGACGAGAACAACCAGATATTATATGTCTAAGAGATTCACCAGGTAGGTGGCATGCCCGACATATGTCAACCGTACCATCTCTCAGAATATACTTCCGATAGTTATTCGTCATAACAACTTCATCAGTAATTGCACAGACAAAACCTTCGGTTTCGCCAAATAAATCACCGAACCGTAGCCAGGAGACAGAAGCTAATAAATCTACATCGGGCTTATGTAAAGCCCGATAAAACCGTCCATGCAGTTCTTTACTCTGCCAAATCTCCTTGCGATCGTCAGTACTTAGTATTAGTGGTTTGCGCCAGTTCTCTTTGGCAAGAGCGAGTGGGGTCAGTCCATTATCTATTGCCACCATATCCCTATGCATCCCCACGTCAGTACGAAGAAAATATTCTCTAATTTGCATATCTCACGGTTATGCAAAGTTTTGGCATTTAAAAAGCCGCGACCTCCACATTTCCGTGCGATATACAACCTCATTACGGACGAACGCGGGTGATGCATTCGATATGCTGTCAATAGCGAACGAACTTTCCTATCCAGGGGAATCTAATTCGGTTTGAATCCATCTAAGTATGCCGAAGGAGTATACTAAGACTGGCATGACCCACCCGTTGATAGCGCGCACCCTGTTTCCGCCTGGTAAAAGACTTTTAAGTACCTTTTTCAGGCGGCCCAGGAAACGCTCCCTCAACGTTCGTTTCATGTCAGTCTCAATAATACCCAATGCCTGCGACATACCCAGATATTTACAGGTTTCAGTCGCGGAAAGGGATCTAAGTTTTGTAAAATCTGAAAGTTGTACTATTTCAGATTTTATAATCCGCCCCTTCTTAACATGCATAACAGCACATTTATCTACACCAAACTCAATTTTGATAGAGTTACTAAAAGTTTCAGTGACCTTTAGTAACTCAGTCAAGTGGGATCCGGTGGAGGCAAATAATTTCAAGTCATTCATGTAAAGAAGGTGCGACACAACTTGACCTCCTCTCCGAAACTGATACCCCAGCCCTGAATTCTCCAGTAAAGTACTGAGACGATTCAGCGCTAGACAAAACCATAAGGGACTCAAACTATCACCCTGGAAAATACCCCCCCTCAATCTTCACAGGTTCACCATTCCCAAGAACCTGGCGACACCCTAGATAAACAAGAGCCGTTCTCCACTGCCCCATACATGCCTTTAAGAAGGTGCATAGAGTTGTATCAACTTTATACAACTCTAGCACCCTCAACAACCACTTATGAGGCACTGAGTCATAGGCTTTCTTGTAATCAATCCAGCATGTTGCCAGATTTCTCCGGTTACGGCGGACCTGCTCATTAATGGCCATGTCAAGAATAAGGAGTTCCTGAGTACCACGTGACCCGCTTCTACATCCATTTTGAGAGTTGGACGTTATAGAATTATTTCCAATGTGAGTTGTTAATTAGACTCTTAAAATGGATGTGAGAAGCTTATAGACCGTAGGTAAACAAGTTATTGGTCTATAATTTTTAGGGTCCGTAGTACTACCTGATTTATAAAGGAGGTGAGTGATACCTGAGGTCATAAAAGATGGCAGCAACCCAGATTTAAGTGATGTTTGAACGCAAGATGCCAAACAGTCATATGAGCTATGGAACCAATTAAGCCAAAAATTGTGCAGTCCGTCCGGCCCAGGTGACTTCCAATTGGGTAACGAACGAACTGCACTGGCAACGTCATCAGATGTTATTATTATTGGTTCCATTGGATGTATAGACTCACATGATAATCCGACATCCCGCATCCACTCATCCTCTGTATGACTAACAGGCGCCGACCAAATACTTCGCCAAAATGTGTTTGTGGCTTCAGCATCAGGCAGGCACATGTCAGTCACACAAAAATCAGGCTGCTCCCATCTTCTATACACCCACCTCTCATCTTTTAGGAACGAACGATTTTGATTATATCGATCCACTCTCTTCTTGTATCGTCTTATACGATTTGCCCACGCATAAATTTTCTGCTTCAGGTGGTCAATACGTTCAGTGACCTGTAAAGAGTATTCGCAAGGACTAATATCAGTCCCTGCGAATGCCCGAGTCACGAAACGCATTACTTTTGGGCATGTGTTACCCGCCCTGAAGCAGCACAGCTTGCCAATGAGCACCCTAGTCTCGGCGATACGACGCTCAATTCTGCATTGCCAGGCTGGAACAGATTTTGGTCTAATAGCTGGTTCAAATTGTGTAAATTTAACACCAGCTACCCGACAAACTGCAACAGCCGCACAATACAGAATTGAGTGTGCATCACTTAAATCTAAACAAGTGTCAAAATAACTTGATAAAACCGAGTCCAGGGTACACACTAGCGCTATGTTCTTTTTTTTTATTTTTTTTATTATTATGTCTCTTCTTTTCTCGGGTATCTTCTTTTTTTTCTTGAAGATACTTTTTGTAGGCTTACATGGAGATATAGGTCCAACACTCAGAGGCCCTTTGAGATTTTTAATCTAATAGGGAATAGGACCCCCACTGCAGATAGTCCACGCCCGCCTTATGTAGGAGAACGGTAATGGATCACCTCCAATGGGAGTTAAACTATTGTGAAATGTGCTAACTATGAAATGGGCTATTGAGTTGGGTGTTAAATGGCTTGGGTGATTTAAGCTATTGATGAAAATGGCGTCTGCCTTTTTAATATACTATTATTAAACTATTGGCAGACGGTGACTCGCCAACTTACTAGATGGGCCCCCTATACAATCACCGTAGGCATGATAAGCCTGTAAGGCGACAGAGGGCAACACCGGTGTGAGCGGCTTGGGGTGTCGAGCGGTGCGGCGCCGGTTTCACCTTCACGGGACAGGCCCGGAGCGGGCTTCCCCGTAGTTATGCCCTTGAAAATGACACTTCCACTCCCGAGCATATAGCTCTGGCTCCCTCCCTCTGACCGGTCAATTAATACAAGCCAGAGTTGAGATTTGCTGCACTCCCGGAGTAGCACTCTCACTGCACTCCCGTTAGGCCATTAAATCCTAACCGGTGCAGAAGGGCAACAAAACTCTGAGGAATCGGGACCGATGTGTAGCCACGCACATTCAGCTCGCCACAAGCTGCCCTGCGGATGTGAGCTTTTCAATAACTTTCTGATAATTTTTTTGTTGATATCAGAAAGTGGATGACTCAAAAAGCGAATCTACTATGCCCTCATAGAGTTGCATTAATCCTATAAAAGATAACAACTGTCCTCGAGGGTTTTATTATTATTATTATTTCCTCTTTATTTCATTATTAACATATTAATTTATATTTTTTAATACATTATATATAAAAAAACCTATTTAAAAATATAAAAAATAGTGTCCCACCGGCATCAGGTGCAGGGACCAAGCTACCGGTGGTTAGGGCTTCAAAGACAGGAACCTCCTCACAATACGCGCCGTGTCAAGAAGGACTGCCTTTTGTATCAGGCCCTTGATCCAACTATCTAATGAGAGCCTCTTCAGATGGTTATCGAGACTCTTTGCCATCAAACCATGGACCGAAACGATAATCGGAACAATAATTGCCGAATCAACACACCACATGTCAACAATCTTATTAGCCAAGTCCAAGTATTTAATTTCTTTTTCTTTTTCTGCTTTTATGAGATTGTCGTCATGAGGAATGCTGATGTCGATAATTATTGCGCGGCGTTCCAATCGATCTATCACCACTATATCAGGTTTATTAGCAACTATAGTCCTGTCAGTGATGATAGAACGATCCCAATATAATGTGACATGACCATCTTCGAGAACTGGGTCGGGTACATACCTGTAGTATGGTACTTCTAAATCTACAAGATGGTATTTCAGAGCAAGTTGCTAATGTATAATCTTGGCTACTTGGTTATGTCTGTGCAAATATTCTCCATTGGCGAGACGAGAACAACCCGAAACAATATGTCTAAGAGATTCTCCGGGACAATGACATGCCCGACAAATGTCAATTATTGTACCATCCTTCAGAATATATCTTCGGTAATTGTTCGTCATGACAACTTCGTCCATATTTGCAAAAACAAAACCTTCGGTTTCTCCGAAAAGATTACCGAACCGCAGCCAAGATATAGACGCTATTAAGTAAATTTCGGGCCTATATAAGGCCCGATAAAATCGTCCATGTAGTTCTTTGCTCTTCCATACCTCCTTGCGATCTTCAATACCAAGCACTTCAAGTTTGCGCCAGTTCTCTTTGCCCATTGCAAAAGCAAAGCAGTTGGGATATAACTCCACCATCTTTACGCAACCGATAGCCCAACCCTGAATTCTCTAGCAAAGTGCTCAGAGGATTCAGAGCTAGACAGAACCACAAAGGACTCAGACTATCCCCTTGAAATATACCCCGCTTGATGCTAGTTGGTACACCATTATCGCAAAACCGACGACATCCTGGATAGCAAAGGACTGTTTTCCACTGCCTCATACATGCCTTCAAGAAAGTACATAGAGTTGTATCAATTTTATACAACTCCAGCACCTTCAAAAGCCATGTATGTGGCACCGAATCAAAGGCCTTCTTATAATCTATCCAACAAGTCGCCAGATTTTTACGATTACGACGCACCTGTTGGCTGATGGCCATATCGATTACAAGGAGTTCCTTAGTGCCACGGGCCCCACTTCTACATCCATTCTGAGAGATAGATATTATAGAATTTGTCTCTAAATGCTTAGTAATTTTGACTCTCAAAATGGATGTTAAAAGTTTATAGATAGTCGTTAAACACGTTATTGGTCTATAATTTTTGGGGTCCGCAGTACTACCAGACTTATAGAGTAAGTGAGTTATTCCAGTTGTCATGAAATTGGGAAGTGTACCCACATCTAGAGATGTTTGAAATTGTGATGCTAAACGAGCATGTGAGCTTCGGAACCATTTCAACCAGAAATTGTGCAGTCCGCCCGGTCCCGCCGATTTCCAGTTCGGCAATGAACGAACTGCATTGGCAACATCTTCTACGTCTATAGAAATTGGCTATTATTATTATTATTATATATATTAATAGATATTTATTGTCGTAACTGACGTGATGGCTATGGGATGATAATTGACTGGATCTGACCGATCCCCTTTCTTGAGAATCGGTTGTACGTTCGCCTCCTGTCCGCACTCTTGGCCACTCGCTTTCCGCGTGTCGAGTGACCGTAGCACTGCCCGTACGTCACATTGCCTGATCACAATATCAGGCATTGTGTAGCAACAATTGGCAGTGGTGACTAGCTGCAGGCCACTGTCGTCGACCCGGGAAATAGCCGCACAGAGATGCTATTTTGCTACTCTAGTGACGCAATAGAATAGTTCATTTCCAAAAGAGTTTCTCGACACATTCGGTACAAGATAACTTATTACTTAATCTGTTCGTCTATTGATGAGACACATGTGTGGGTATTGTCTTGTCTACGTTGTACTTCAACAAGCAGACGTGTACTAAGTAGGTTGTCGTTTTCGTTGAGCGTTTATCTGGAACAGACATTAAATACAACCTACTTCTTCATCTTAGTTTCGCCCACGTTCGTTTTTTTTGAAATTATAATATACTAGCTGACCCGCGCAACTTCGTTTGCGCCACATAAGAGAAACAGACAAAGAGAGATTAGTTAAGGATGGTGGCGCGTAGACTGTTCTTAGGAAACAACTTTTGAAGTATCCCCTTCTAACAACAAAGCACTGAATCGGAATACTTGTTGATGAGTTAAAACAGAAAATTTACACGCGGGCGGAAACAGAATTTACATTTTACACACATTTCATCCTCTCTCGCAAAGAAACCGCGCAGAATATCAGTATTTAAACCTAAATCAAGCCAAAATTGATTCAGTATTCTCGGCTTGATGGTCGATTATAGAAAGTGCTACAAAAATAATTTTCAAATGTCTTAAATACTTGATGCCCGCGGCTCCGCTCACGTGAAGTTTAGTTAGTGGACTAAAAGGATTTCTCGCGGGAAAAAGATGTTTTCCGGATAAAAAGTAGGAATCCTATGTATTAATTTAGGAACTGTTCTATCTACATGTCGATTTTCATCTAAATGTGATTAAATAACAAACGTCCTAATAATATAAAACTTCACAAACTTGTACATTTATAATATTAATAGGATTAAATTCCTCTGGGAATACCGGGAATTCCTTTTTTTGTGTTCATCTAACGTAGGTACGTAAAAATACGTTCACCAAATTTCAAGCTGTGTATGGTTTTACCCACGTAGTTTCATTCCCGTGGGAATACCGGGTATTCTTTTCTTAGTATTGATTCAAGGTAGATCTAATGAGTACTCTCACTAAATTTCAAGTATATACCAATGTTTGATAGTTTAGACTGTGTGTGGTTTCCGCGGAGTTCCCATTCCCATGGAAATATCGGGAATACCGTTTTATTTTCTTTTCCAAAGACTTAAAGTAAACATTTACCAAATTTCAGGTTTCTATGTTTAATGCTAATGCTTTGCGTGGTTTACCCGCATAGTCGGTTCCCGTGGGGACGCCGAACTCGCTGGTAATACAGCAGCTTTCTTTTAGTCTTATGAGATTCTTCTAAAACAGGTGTATGTAAGTTTATGTTACTAACTTTGAAAATGACAACCTTTCATACATCCGTTTATCCCTTATTTACGTCCTTAGGGGTAGAATTTCACGAAACCCTTTCATTGGGGGCACCTACGTGTTAATAACAACCCCCATGCGAAGTTTGGGCTTCATAGCTCCGTTAGCTTCATAGATTTCATGATCAATGAATCAGTTAGTACAAACCCTGTTCTACCTCCTTATAGGTAAAATTTTTAGAAACCGCGATACACGTGCCCATTTATTTGCAACCGAAAACAGGTGTACGTAAATTCATGTTTCTAACTTTGAAAATGACGAATTTCCATACAACTGTTTATAGCTTATTTACTTCCTTAGAGGTAGAATTTAAAAAAATCCATTCTTAGGGGAAACCTACGTTTTTAAAGGAACCCCCATGCGCAGTTTGGGCTTCGTAGCTTTGTTAGTTTTATAGGTTTCTTGATCAATAAGTCAGTTATTATAACTACTATTTTACCCATCTAGGGTAGAATTTATCAAAATTCCTTATCACGTAATTTTTTATTTTTAAAAATTTGGTGTTGCTATGTTTGAAAATGACGAATTTCCCATATAAACTTTCAAACCTTGTTTACTCCTTCTACTTCCCTTTATGGGTAAAATTTTTCAAAACCGCGATACACTTGCCCATTTATTTGTAACCAGAAACAGGTGTACGTAATTTCATGTTTCTAACTTTGAAAATGACGAACTTCCATACAACCGTTTATCGCTTATTTACTTCCCTAGGGTAGAGTTTCGCAAAACCCTTCTTAGCGGAAACCTACGTATTAAAAAGAATCTCCATACGAAGTTTGAGCTTTATAGCTTTGGTAGTTTCAGAGATATCGTGATCAGTCAGTCAGTGATTTTGCCTTTTATACCAAAAATGAAAAAAAAAAAACTAACTATCTTCACGCTGTATCCCTGACGGGGTAGTCAGAGAGGACAGATCGCCGGCTTCGCGATCCATGCATACTTCTTTCGCTTCTTCGAGATTCATCAATCGCTTCATACACGCACGTCTGGGTATCCGAGTACTTTTGACCTTTCCGTTTTTGAGCAATCTGCTCACGTGGTCTTCATATGTAAGTCTCGGCCTTCCCTGACTCCTTCTACCCTCTACTTTTGAACAATATATATTCTTCGTCAATCGTTCCTCACTCATTCGTTGGACGTGTCCAAACCAACGGAGCACGCCCTTTTCCAGCTTAACGCTGACACTTTCATTCACACCTGCCATATTGCGTATCACTTCATTACGTATTTGGTCGGCCAAGGTAACGCCGCACAACCATAATCTATATAAGATTATGGTTTCTCATTTTTGGTATTGTTGGGAGAGACTACCGTCAAATTGAGAGTCAAAACTGAGGTTAGGAATCTTCATCGTAGTCTCGTCAGATCGTCAGCAGGTACAACAATTACAGATGAGGTTGAATTGTTCCCCAAAGATTTCGGTAGCAACGCACAATGTAGTGCAACGTGTAGATATGTTTATTTTCTTCTCATCCTCTCTGTTCAGGTAGGGTTCCATAGGGTTTAGTGTTTCGATCGACAAGTCCGGGAGACTCGCCTAAGCCTTCTCTCTTCGCAACTGAGTATAGGGTGCATAATGCACTGCGTAAGACTTCCTTTCTTACGCAGTGCATTGCATGTTTTCTGAAAATTATAACAGACCTGAATTCTCTCCGTAAAAAAATCTCTTGAGGGTCACCCGTCTACTGCAGTCACAGAAAGCCTTACTGTCGTAGCTTCTCCATGAACTGTTATCAGCTTAAGAACTGAAACCCCTTCATGTCTTCCTAAAGGAAATTAAAGATACTCAAGGACCAAATAACACAATGTTCTTCACGTACATTATCACGATACAGTCTAGCAATTCTGTGGCGATCTCTTTCTAACAAAAACCTATCATCCATGCCATCCTTAGCCGAATAGTACAAAGCAGCGCGTCTTTTAATTTCGAGGTCATCCGGGAGGACATCTTCCATCACCAGCAGAGCCTCCGTGCACAGCGTCCTGTAGGCCTTGCGTAAAAAAAAAAACAAAGCAAGACGTTGACTTTGTAGCAACTTTAACCGTGCAGCCCCGATAATGGCCTTATCGGCCCAGACCGGAGCCCCATAACGCATACAGCCAAGATAAGTGGTCACGTAAACGACATTCAGTGTTTTGAACCAAAGTCCCCATATTGCAGTATATATTTTCGACAACGCGTACAAGCTATTTTTTGCGTTTTCACCTACCGTTTTTATATGCTCGTAGATTATAGTCGCTTAGGAGAAATACTTATTTATAGAAAATAACCCATGAGTTGACATCAGCTCAGAAACTGAAACATCCTCACGACTTTCTAAAAAGAATCCAAGTGACTTTTGAACCCAATAAAACAGTAAACGGCAGCACTGAACGACACCACCCTATCGTACAGTTTATAATTTTATATTTTAAACTCCACTGTCAACTGTTTCGATTCCCGTGACGAAACAAATATTTGTGTGATCCACAAATGTTAGTTTCGGAATTTGGGTGTTTCCTATGTGTAATATATATGTATTTAGAAATATATCGGTATGTATATCAGTTGTCTAGATCCCATAGTCCAAGCTTATAGCTTAGTTTGGGCTAGATAGCACTGTGTTGTGTCCAATAATATTTAATATTTATTTATAACTAATAAGAAAATAAATGTAAAGTTTTTGACTGTATTTTTTTTTATACCACTTAGGTGGCAGACTTACTTCAAAACAGACTTACTTACTTTAAAACTAAACAAGCTTCAGTAACGGTTCCACCACATTGCTCAAGGCATGACTAACTTTGAACATTAATGCTTATAACAAATACTTACTTACTTATTTATAATGTGTAATAATAACGTTAGTTTTCTAGTTAAAAAATACTTACTTATTTATAAATAAAAAAAAAGATGGAATTTAAAGGTATTAGCAAACCAAATCATAAAAAAATGTACTTTATAACATCGCGTTCGTAAAATCGTTTCATTCAGTGGTGTCGTTACAATACGCAGATTAATGCTTGGCATAATTTATGTTAAAAATGAAATTAGCTTGCTGACGCTCTTGTGTAACCTAATTCCACACTTCATTCGACCTTACAAATTTATGATTCGAATTTCCCTTAAGTTTATTTTTATATAACCAGTGACTTCTGACATTTAAGTTCAGTATGAAGACAGACACTCGTAGTACCCAATTACCGAGCTTAATATTATTACTCTTGTCTCTTTGAAAGTAAAACAAATTTTTTAATATACATATTAATGCTGTAGGTAGAAATCCTATAAAGAATAATGAAAAACCGGGATGGGCAGTCACTGCATATTAGTTTTGTAGACTGACAGACCCTCAATTTGCTAGACATCACCATGACCATTCATCAGGCGAGCGCCAGGACATACATACATATAGGCTACGTTCCACTAAACGCCCACAACGATCGTTATTATATCATTTTCTTCTTAAGAAAAAAAGCCTAGAGTCTACTATCAGGTTGACGAACTTGTAACAATACGATCAGGACGTTTCATTTCAGTTAAAACTTAAAATAGGCTTTAAACTTAATGCTGCTTATAATTCTACATATATATTTTAGGAGTTTATTTGTTCTTAAAAAGGTTATTTGTACGTAAAAGTTTTACGCTTATTGTGGGTAAAACATGACCCGCAAATTAATTGTACATTTAATTAAAATGAAGTCGTAAGCTACAAGTAGGCTTAACAGTTGGTCTATATTAATGTAGTATAGAGAATTTAATATAACTAGTTATAGATATATAGACTGAGCTGAGATCGAAACTAATATTAAAAAGAGGCAGGCTTTAGTTGTTTGAAAGCGACATTGTATTCAGGTACTACTAATTTAATTTGGAAAACCTTTTTGCAAGATCATAAATAGAGATTTAAATGTCAATAAAGCGGGTATACTTGAAACTGTATCAACTTTATAATTAGTTTATTATGTATATATATATTAAATACTTATATATTATCTCTGACTACCCCGTCAGGGATACAGCGTGAAGATCCGATTAGAATCCGTCGTCATTAATATTACACACTAATATTAAGCTATTACTAAATAAACGGTTTTACTCACGTGTAAATTTCGGGATAGCCCGACTAGTTTCGGACCTAACGGAGGTCCTTCTTCAAGAGGAGCGTCAAGCTACGTCGGTAGTTGCGCTGGCACTGTGTTGCCAGCGACCTTTCTGGCGAAGAGCTGTGTCAGTGTAGGTGGGTGTGTCTCGTCTTGAGGAGCCGATGTGGAGATTGCTGTGGTGTTAACCTCAGGCGCTGGAGGTGCAGTCGCACACACCGAACTCGTCGTATCTCCCTCCAATGCTGGAATATTGTTGGAGGGAGCAAGCTTTAAAGCCGGTCTCCATGCAGGGGGGAATACGCTCCTCTTGAAGAAGGACCTCCGTTAGGTCCGAAACTAGTCGGGCTATCCCGAAATTTACACGTGAGTAAAACCGTTTATTTAGTAATAATGAACATCGCTCACGAAAGTTATTATTCTTATATTAAGCTGCTTCCTACCCTCAGTGAAAGTTGGTAAACCACAAGAAATTTAAACTTCCACCGACAACGTTGGCATTTATTCATATTTGGTCATAGATTATGTAATTACGTTAATTTATAAACGTAGCAAGTTGAAAGCCATAGAAAGTCTCTGCGTACACTGGTGTGAAGACGTGCATATTAACTAGCGATTGCAAGGTGTAATTAAACACAGTAGTACACATTTTAACAGTCGTATCCAAAATTTCTACTCATTAGATACCTGGGGCCGAGTCTGCAATTTCAATCGTGTCGAAATTGTCACTCAATAGAAAGTCACCGGTATAATTTTGACAATTTTTCGTAGTCTACTATTACAATCGTACTCCAATAGACCTCTATCGATGGGCCGATAGAGGTCAGTTGAATTTTTGATAGTCTAGTAACATTTACAGTCACAACAGACAGCTAAAAACAGCGATTTCGGTTGTATCCTACGGCTTGTCAATAGTAGTCTCGGCCCCCTTGGAGTTCACTATCTGCCATTTGGATTTTTATTTCGTCGTTGTTAGAAGCGATTTGTCTAACTACACAACTTCTCTATGGGTGCCTAATCTTGAGCTTGTGCCTGAGCTTGGTCTTGGTCGGCTTGGTCAAACAAAGACACCAGCTGTCAGCTAAGGTTAAGGCTCAATTCACTGAAATCATAGCAAGGCCCTGACCGGCAAAACACTTACAATTCATGAAAATAACTTTATGTTACAAACTTTTCTTATAAATAATTCATCACTTACATACAGCTTCATAACGGAATCATCTCCCTGAAGTCCCAAATTAAATTATTCATTCACCATCCTAAGGAAAACGAAATGTAAATTGAATTGGATTTTCGGTCTCTTATTTGTGATTCTAACGAAGCATAACATGCATCAATCATCACTATTTTAGTCAGGTGTAAATAATCGACTGATTTATTATTCACCACCTGTTACGTGGGATGAAATGCTGAGGGTGAAATGTGGGCGTAAACTATGTCTCTGGCACCTTTTCGGAGGTAAAAGTCATGAATATTCATAATTTTTCTTATAAAATAGCATACTTTTCAGGATTTTCAGGCACGCACATTGTAAGCTGAAATTGTTTCATCGTATATACGAATGAATGAGAAATGATTGACGAAGAATATATATTGTGTAAAAGTAGAGGGTAGAAGGAATCAGGGTAGGCCGAGACTTACATTGTGAAGACCATGTGAGCAGATTGCACAAAAACGGAAAAGTCACAAGTAGTTAGGGTTACAGACGTGCATGTATGAAACGATTAATATATCTACAGAAAGCGAAAGAAGTATACATGAATCGGAAAGCTTGGCGATCTGTCCTCTATAAAAAATAACCTAACTACTCCGGGAGTGCCGACAGAAGTGAAAACTCAATTTATTAATAATTTATTTATCTAGACGCGTTGGTACATGCATATATGCACACACTATAGCTGCGTATCGTAACGGGGTGTAGGGAGTCCAGAGATTTATCTCATCTAAAAAATTGCGTACCGCGCTAAAAGAAGTTTTTCCTTCAAAAATTGACCGGGATCGACGTCTATGATGATGATGATGAAAAAAAATTGCGTACCGCGCTAAAAGAAGTTTTTCCATCAAAAATTGACCGGGATCGACGTAAAGATGATGATGATGAAAAATAAATCTACACTGAAAGAGTCAAACACTATTTAAAATATTTAAAGCGACCACCGGTTCGGAACGCGGCCCACCTGAGAAGAACCGGCAAGAAACTTAGGAAGGCTTTTTTTTTGATGGCCTATTACGTGGGACAGGAATCCACACGGTGAAAAGTGGGCATATAATATGCCTCTGCCACCCCTTCGGGGATAAGGCGTGATGGATATTTATTTATTTATTTTATTTTATTATTTCACTTTGCCAGCAGATCATTTCCAGGCGTCCCTGTCCTTCAAAAAGTCTGTAACGGAGTAAAAACCTTTTTCACAAAGCCTGTTTTTAATAAACTTTTTAAATTTATTTAAAGGTAAATTTCTCAGGTCACAGGGAAGCTTGTTGTAAAAGCGTATACAGTTACCCTGGAAAGAATCGCCAATCTTATGTAGTCGACTGTGGTGGACTGAAAGATTATTTTTATTTCTAGTGTTTATATTATGTTTATCACAGAGTTTAGAAAACTGTGATAGATTTTTCTGGACATACATAAGATTGGCAAAAATGTATTGTGATGGTACGGTTAGAATATTTACTTCTTTGAATTTTTCTCGGAGAGAAACTTTGGGGCCCAAATTATAAATAGCGCGTACAGCCCGCTTTTGTAGAACAAAAATAATATTTAAATCTGCAGCACTCCCCCAAAGGAGAATACCGTAAGACATAATACTATGAAAATAGCTGAAGTAAACCATTCTAGCCGTATCCACATCTGTTAGAGTCCTGATCTTTTTTACAGCGTATGCAGCCGAACTTAATCTAGAGGCTGTCTTTTCTATGTGTGGACCCCACTGCAAATTGGCATCAATAGTTATACCTAGGAAAACAGTTGATTCTACAAACTCTAACACTTGTCCATTCAGTTGAACATAGGCCGCAACTTGTTTTACATTTGGAGGAGTAAATTTTATACATTTAGTTTTATTTTCATTAAGGCAAAGATTATTTGAGCTGAACCAATGAACTACTCTTGCAATTGCATTGTTTACATCGTCATAGTTATCTAATTGTCTTTTAATTTTAAAAATTAATGAGGTGTCATCTGCAAACAAAACAATCCTATTCCTGTCCCCTACATAAAATGGTAAATCATTAATATAAATGAGGAACAAGAATGGCCCAAGTATCGAGCCTTGCGGCACACCCATTGTAACCATGGATCCTACAGAACGTGTACCATTAATATCGACCCTCTGTATTCTATTGTTCAAATATGAAGACAGAAGGTCGAGAGCTTTGCCTCTTATTCCATAGTGGTGTAATTTTTTGCACAGCGTTTCATGTTGAACGCAATCAAAAGCCTTTGATAGATCGCAAAATATACCTAATGCATCGTGCTTGTCTTTCCAAGCTTCATGAATACATTTTAATAACTCAACACCAGCATCGGAAGTTGAGCGCCTTTTCGTAAACCCAAATTGATTCGCATGGAGTATTTTATGACTATTAAAATGGGATAGCATTTGATTCAAGATTATTTTTTCAAATACTGTGCTCAAAGTTGGCAGCACTGACACTGGTCGGAAATTAGACGGCTCTGTAGCGCTGCCAGCCTTGAACAAGGGAACGACTTTGCTGTGTTTCATTAAATCAGGAAATGTACCACTAGAAACACAGTCATTAAACACAGTTGCTAGATGGGGCGCAATTACCTCAATTATACATGATGCAGTTTTGACCGATAATCCCCAAATGTCCGCGGTTTTCTTAATTTCGATACATTTAAATGTTTTTACAATGTCCTGAGCACAAATATCTGTGAATACAAATGCATCCCTGCAACAAAGAACAGATTCTTCTAATAAAAGTTCAGCGGAACTGAAAGATGCTTGGAGAGATTTTGTTGTCAATATAGGTACATTTTTGAAAAAATGTTCAAACTCCGTAGCCACTTCCAGGTCCCCTGTAACATGGCAACCATTTACTTTTAAGTGGAAATCCCTTTCAGTCACTAAAGATCTACCGCATTCAGAGTTAATGATGTTCCAAGTCATTTTTATTTTATTTACAGAATTAGAAATTTTATTTTTAATGAAGTTTGACTTAGCAAGATGACACGTTTGTTTAAATATCTTTGAATAATTTTTAACATATTCCTGAAAGGTTTGCCTAAAATTATATGATTTTTCTGAATATAATTCAAATAATTTATTTCTACTTTTAAAGATACCTGATGTTGCCCAGTCACTGAAAACAGGACGACCACCAATCTGTAGAGTTTTTGAGGTAAAAACTTTGCCAAACTCATCATTAATCAAATTAAATAAGTGTTTATATGACTGGTCTACACAAGTGAAGTTAGGTAGATATGGTAATCTCTTTAATACATTTTCTTTAAAATTATTCAAACGACTTTGGTTAATTGGTACATATTTAATTTGTTTTTTGCAGGCTTTGTTACTACTTTTAGGAAACTTTATCCATTGGCCATGATGATCTGACTCTACAGGATCCACAATACCTTTATCTATAGGTTTAATATCAGTAAAAATATTATCAATACATTTTGCACTGGTGGCTGTAATTCGAGTGGGTTCTAAGAATGTACTATACAGATTAAAGGATTTAAATAATTTTTTCTCTGATGGAGTTAATGATGTACCTAATATATCAACATTAAAATCTCCACAAACTATTATAGATTTCTTAGAACATTGGCATTTGAACAGTGCTTCTTCAAGCTTTTCTTCAAATTTAATGTAAGAAGCATCAGGGGGACTGTATACGCTTAACAAGATGAAATGCTCAAACTCAATACTGGCAATCTCAATAACTCGCTCAATGGAGAGGGCTACTAAATCCTTACGTTCTTTAAATTTTAAGTTTTTATTAATTAATATTAAAGAGCCTCCACGTTTAGAATGTTTTCTATTGAACGAGCTAGCAACCTGGTGATTTACGAAGTTCAACAATGTGATTTGATGATCTTTTAACCAGTGCTCTGACAGGTATACAGCGTACATATATGTATTTGATTTTCATTCATATACCTGGGTTGTCAACCTGAGGGCTGCTATCGGGGCCCTGCAGGCTAGGTATATAGCTATAGAGGCCGTTAATCACGCCTCGTCATTTTCCATTTTGATGTGCAACATATGATAATAAAAAGGTTTTATTTTAAATTGATGCCATACTCACATCAGTTTAAACTCATCCCAAACAGAAACAAACTGTAGAGTTTGTGTTGTTTGCATAATTTACTACATATCTACACTGTATTTTTCATATGTGTGGAAACCCCTAGCTGGTTTCACCTCACCGCAGCAGTGAGTACAATGAAGCTCTAGCGAAAGCTTCGAGGCCCAAGCCAGCCCCAACTTCTGAATAACGAAGGTATGATAACAAAAACCTTATGTTTCTAGTTTCTTTAATCTATCTATATTTAATCAAAATAAGATTGGGAAAGGCTCACTTTTAGCAGTGGAACACTTTGTAGGACACTTTTTTTTACACATTATGCCCACAATTCACTAATATATATATATATATATATATATATATATATATATATATATATATATATATATATATATAAACTTAATATATATAAAAAAACTAACTAACTATCTTCACGCTGTATCCCTGACGGGGTAGTCAGAGATAATATATAAGTATTTAATATATATATATATATATATATACATAATAAACTAATTATAAAGTTGATACAGTTTCAAGTATACCCGCTTTATTGACATTTAAGTCTCTATTTATGATCTTGCAAAAAGGTTTTCCAAATTAAATTAGTAGTACCTGAATACAATGTCGCTTTCAAACAACTAAAGCCTGCCTCTTTTTAATATTAGTTTAGATCTCAGCTCAGTCTATATATCTATAACTAGTTATATTAAATTCTCTATACTACATTAATATAGACCAACTGTTAAGCCTACTTGTAGCTTACGACATTAATTGTACGGTCATGTTTTACCCACAATAAGCGTAAAACTTTTACGTACAAATAACCTTTTTAAGAACAAATAAACTCCTAAAATATATATGTAGAATTATAAGCAGCATTAAGTTTAAAGCATATTTTAAGTTTTAACTGAAATGAAACGTCCTGATCGTATTGTTATAAGTTCGTCAACCTTATAGTAGACTCTAGACTTTTTTTCTTAAGAAGAAAATGATATTTCTTATCACGACAAAATTACGTCGGTCATCTGATGAGAAGTCGCCGCTAACAGTGACTTAGTAACGGTAGTAGTAGAGTCACTATCGCAGCCAGAAAGATGTAACAGAAACTCCTATGTTGACGACCTTAATAAATGCTTTTAAACTTTAACACCGGCCGTAAGATTTCAAAGGTATGCTGATGCAGTCAGCGCCAATCACACTCATCATCATCCGCGTGTCTGGCCCAGTTTCGTCACGCGACGCCTGGGGTTCACATTCCTACATTTTCTCCTCCACTTCGGACGGTCGTCGGCATCCCCTATAGTGAGACCATTGGCACGCATGTCATACCTTATTATAAATAAGTAAACGGGATTACTCACGTTTTTACGAACAATAATAGACCAACCGGTTTAAGCTGTATTTAGACAGCCTTTTTCAGAGGTGCGAACCGTTCGCCGAGCACTCTTTACGCACACGGCGCGCATCCGCTCTCTCCGCTCGCGTTTCGTTGTTGGGGTATTCGGTGGACGTAGTGTTGCGCCGCGGCACAAGTGAGATCCGCTTCACTTTCGTTCTCATCCCAACTACTCGGAGCGTCTCTGCATGCGTAGCTCACTGTGTCTTCAATAGACTCGCTTTCCACACAACAACGAGCACCACGAAGGCACGGCTTCCATGTAGGAATACTCCAGCCCCCATCGCTATTAAAATTCAGCCGCCTCTCTATCTCTATGGCTTCTCGAATTTTTCGGGTCACAAAGTGCTTCTCCCGCGACAAGATCTTCACCTTATCAAACCGGATAAAATGACGCGTATCAGAGCTCAGTGCATGCTCCACCACCGCGGATCCGTTGATATCTTGATTCTTCATGGAACGCATGTGCTAGCTGAGTCTCGTAGAAACGTTCGTCTCCCCGACGTAACATTTTCCACAATCGCAGGGAATCATATACACACCGGGGATACCCAGAGGGTCTCCTTTATCCTTTGGAGAGCGCAGTAGATGTCGAAGTTGTGTAAGGGGACGGAAGATCATCTTGATGCCGTATCTTCGGCGTAACAAGTGTCCTACCACATCCGTCACCCCTTTGACATATGGGAGGAAAGCCACCGCTCTCTCCACCGATGTAGGGCGAGTCCGTGCACACGTATTTGCCACCCGCCAACTCTGTCTGCAGTTGTATCCGTTGCTGCGCAACACACCCTTCACACGTGCTCCAGCTCAGGCCACATAGTCTCAAAGCCCTGTTAATAAGCGTCCGTGGAACTGAAGCGAGATGCGCTGGGTGATGATGTGAATCCGCTCTCAGATACCTATCTGTGTGTGTTGGCTTTCTGTATATCGTGTGAGGTAGTCGACCACTCGAATCTCGGTCACCAGTACGTCCAGAAAAAGCAAGGCTCCGTGTTTCTCGTATTCCACGGTAAATGCAATCTTCTGATGGACACCATTCAGGTGTTGCAATAATGGCCCTACACTATCCCTCCGAATAATGACAAACATATCATCCACATAACGCCACCAGTGACTCGGTTTGTATGGAATGTTAGGCAATGAGATATCTTCAAACCTTTTCATAAATATGTTGGCTACAACTGGAGCTATAGGAGAACCCATGGCTACACCGTCGATCTGAAGGTAGTATTCACTTTTCCACACAAAATAGCCGCTAGTCAGTATGTAGCGTATCAACTCCATATACTCGATAGGTATGCCAGTGTATTCTAATAAGTCGGTTATTATCTCAAGAACGTCCTCTAACGGTATATTTGTAAACAGCGACACGACATCAAAACTCACCAACAATTCATCGTTACCAACAAGTATTCCTTCCAATAACCGAATAAAGTGCGAAGAATCTTTTACGTAGCTATCTGCCTTACCCGTAAGGGGAAGTAACATGTCTGACAGATAGCGAGCAGCCTTATCAGTAGGTGAATCTGTCTGACTCACAATTAGGCGAAGGGGCCAGGACGGTTTGTGTATCTTAGGTAAACCGTAGATCTTCGGAGGAGCAGGGCTAAAAGCACGAAGAAAATCATAAAGGTTATCTGACAATAATTTTAAGATTTTGTTCAAACCATTAGTGATCCTGTTGGTGGAATTATAAGGAACTTTCTTTTAAGTGCTACTGTCACTCACCAGATTGTGAATTTTTTCTTCATAAGTAACTGTGTCCACAATCCCGTTTACTTATTTACAATGTGTAATAATAACGTTAAATTTCTAGTCATACCTTATGCCGTCAAGCCAGCAATTCTTAGGTCTTGCCTTCTTACCGGGACCCGGCGGGGCCGACATAGCCAGACATTTGATTCCCACACAAATCTATGAATGCATTTTTTCTTTCAACCAAAATCGATGACATGGTTCCTTAAAAAACTTATCTATCTTTGTCATATATAAATAGATTCAGAGTTGCCCATACTGACCGTTTTAAATGGGCCATCCTGTATACAGAAATATAATACCTCTGGCTGTCGATAGTTAAATAAAACTATAGTGAAGCAAACCATTTTGAAGATGTCAGTTGTCAAATCCAGAAACAATGTAAATTATTTCATTTCACTGAATACGAACCCAATACCCAGTGCATCAACACGTGACTAGCTGTTCACCATCACGTTCACCATTTAAATCGTAATAATTTTTACTGGATCCAATATTTCTTAACATAAAATTATTGGTTCACAAACTTTAATGTTGTTCCAATAATTATTGGATTTTATGATGAAAAATTTAATGTTTAAGGGCCGGTAGGCCTAGTCGCGTAGGCACCACTACGCTTCCGCAGCCCCCGCCAAGATAGATGGACAATGTATTTTCTGCTGGCACGCCACAGTAAAAATGATTGGCAGTAGCAATCGAAATGGAATATCTCTGTTATTGTGTTGGATTTTATTTTAGGTTTATGATATACTAGTTGACGCCTGCGGCTCCGCCCACGTGATGAAGTTTTCCCGTTCCCGTTTTCTAAAGGAACTTGTTTTCGGGATAAAAAGTTGCCTATGTGTTATTCTGATAGATAAGCTATTATATATATAATATATAGTTATGGTAAAGTTTATTTAAATTCCATTCAGTAGTTTTACGTGCAAGTAACAAACATCCATACTTCCAAACTTTCGCGTTTAAAATATTAGTAGGAGTTCATGATGATATATTTAATAACAAATTTAGGCTTTATGTATAAGTACGAAATAAAATGTCCCGTACTCATTATACTTTTTTTTTAATAATATTAAAATCGAAAAATCATAATGTTATGTTCCTGTCTTCGGCAGCTAGTCATGTTGTTCTTCAGAACATATCTTCCGTCCGCGCTAAAAATTCTCCTTATGTACATTATTTCATTTAATTGCTCTAAACGTTGACGGTTTACCCAAATCTTGCTTTTAGTTCTTACTTTTTCTTTTTCAAATACCCGATTCTTAGTTTAATATGCAGCGAAGACCTTTACTTTTATATTAGTGACTAATGCCTGAGGGTCGGCTTCTGATGAGACCATCACTAACGCATCATCAGCGTACAACAGACAATGTACTGTAAAATTTCCACAATTTTACAACACATCATAATTTTTTAACTTTTGCAGCCCCACATTTTTGCACAACTATCCAGATAAACTATGAAAAGCCACGCGGACATAACACAACCCCGTTTGACGCCCGAACAGAAGTCAAAAAGCCAGGTGAACATCCCCCTTGGTCGCACGCAAGCTTTACAGTCCGTATAAAGAGACTATATCACCGTCTACACCATATCCTGCCCGGATATGGTGTAGACGGCCAGCCACGCCACACGGACGAGTACCACAGAGTTTCTCTCACAACGTTATCAAATGCTTTCTCCAGATCCACTAAAGCGCAAAAAACCTTCGCGTTAAAATGTTGGGATTATTAATTGAATGAATGAAATGAAAAATCTTTATTCATGTAGGTCACAAAGTAACACTTATGAACGTTAAGATTATTGCTTCTAAATTTACATATACTGCCAGATTCGCAAAGCAATATGTAGAGCCTGAGGAAGAACTTGGCAATAAAACTCATGGCCACTCTTTTCTAACCGCCAGTAATTACATTAGTTTGAGTAACATGATGTTTGACCAATTATATAGTAATGAATTTATACAAAACAATAAAACAAAATCGATGTTGTGTTTAAAATCATATCAAAATTAGAGCTATTCTAGTTGCCAGTTCTAAGGGCAGCTTACACTTTAAGAAGAATCTAGCAAGAAAGTCAATGGATGCTCTTTTAAAATGTAAGTATGGCTTACAACATTAAAATTACACTTACATTGTTCCTTTGGATTTCTGTGAGAACAGTCGACTAAACTTAGTTTGCCTTAAATTTAAATTATATTATTTGTAATAATTGCTACATTATTATTAATTAATTAATTAATTATTAGTTACATGAAATGTCATACATTGTTTAAGGCTACTAACATAAAGAAAAAACATAAATAAAAAGCGCTCGTAGCCCTACTAACTCGGTTTCTGTAAAAGATCACTGATTTAAGAAATTTCTCGGATTTTGGATGGATGACCGCTTTGTAGCATTTTCATTTACCAGCGTTATCGTGCTTCGAAGGACACGTTAACGTTGCAATTGACACTCGTTAAGTCAATTGAATAACTTTTGAGCGACTTAAAAATTACAACAGCGAGTCGCTACAATCTGAGCCTGTCCATTTGAACACAGGCATTGGGCTCACCACAATATGCCTCTGCCACACCTTCGGGGATAAAGTCGTGGCTAATAAATTTATACTTAAATAATTAATACTGAAAGCATAAAACAAAGGTCTTGGATACAATTTTAATCATTTATTCGAAGCGAAGCTTCAATATAACAACTGCGCTGATTACTTCAGCCAGTGGCAGTTGGTATGTTTAAGCTCAAATTTGTTTATAGGTAAACATACATTAACCGGCCCACTGGCTCAGATGGTTATATAACTGCCTTCTAACCTGTGGGTACCGGGTTCGATTTTATACTACTTACAGGGATAATTCTAACGCTTCTGTGAAGTGTAGGTACTTTATTTTATATTAAAACTTTCATATATTTTATTAATCTATCACGCCTTATCCCCGAAAGGGTGGCAAAGGCATATTAGTATATGCCCACTTTTCACCATGTGTATTCTTGTCCCACGTAATGAGTGGTGAGTCCATTGCCGTATGTAACTCTCATATATATACACTATTAGATATGCTAGTATGATATGCTAGTAGGCTGCGCTCGCTGTTGCGATGACCGCTGTATGTTCTCCAGCTGAATAACGGACGCGCTGTGTGTGGTGGTGTGGTTTACGATCACGACGCGATTTTTCTTCAATAATTACTTCACCTATTCGACGGACTCGAAGGACCATAGATAGGCCCAGATGGAATAAAAAGCGGACTGTATTTTAAACGTAATATAATGTTAAATAGGTTAACAAATATAAAATGAAATGCGCGTGATCGCGTTCGTGTTTGTCGTCGTAATACCGGGCGACCGATCTACTCGCTCGGAGCCACGCCGCCCGGTTCCAGTCGCTCAGCCGCGTCGATGTGTGTGTTAACAACTATATAAAGCTAACTGCGGGCGTCGCGAGATGCAACTGGGACAGACGCTCGGATGATGATAGAATGTTTACTGCTCTCATAAATATACTGTGCCATTGCGAAAAAATAGCAAGGGGAGCGCAATGAAAAATCCTAACACAGGTCCTACCTCAGTAAGCGCCAGCGCGACTGATCAGGCCTCAGGGAGGCAATTCTCGTTTTCTTCGAAATAATCTCGAATTCGAATTCACTCTTCGAATCCTTTTTCGACCATAAAATCTCGTAAATCGAGATGGTTTTTACGAATGTCTTATTCTCACCACTATTCGAACTAAAGTTCTAGATTATTGTGTGAAATGTTGCCATTTAAGAACCATGTCACATTACGATGCGTTCCGTTCGACACGTTTCATCCGGTTTTAAAACGGTTACAACAAGACTACTCTTACAAAATGTTCTAAAAGCTTTTTAAGCTTATTTTACACGTTATAAACAATAATTACGTATTTTATAGTAATTATTAAAGGAAAAAATATTGTAAACTGCATAATAAATGTTACTTAATGTATATTTTAAAAATTGCTTATACCGTCCCGTAAAATGAAAAATATCTGAATGTGTCGCTGTCACTGTCAGTGTGTGTTGTCTATATTATTGAAGACTGTGTTTCGCCACAAGTATAAAAAAAAAGACTATGTTATTTGTAATCACAAATCAAAATGCTGAAATTTTCACATTGCAGAAACATCGGCGACGACGTGTTTGAAATTGAAGCGAGTTGTAACATGTTTTGCACGTATTAAACTATTAATTCATCACTCATTTTGATATTGTAAATGTAAAATGTAATATAATGCTAATTTAGGGTCGGTCACTGAAGAAATGTCCAAAGACTATAGTGATTCGACTTCGAAATCTGCGTCTCGACTGCTACCAACCATTCGAAGCAACTCGAATGGCTTCCCTTCGAGAAAAGTCGAGTTCTAGATTTGCAGAATAGCTAAACGTCAATAAAACTCTAATAAAGTTCGAATTCGAGATTTATCTCGAAATCGAGACTGTTTCGAAGGCATGAGAATTGCGGTCCAGCGTCGCGAATCTGATATTATTTAAACATTTGTTCTATAAAAATCACTGTATATAGTCAAAGTAAGCCATTATGTCTATAAATATTTAGTAGCTGTAGTTGTGTATTAAAATTATCTGTAGTTTAGATTTGGCATTGAAAAAACATTTCGAAAGGGGGCAACTTTGGGATGTTTTTCTATCAAGTGAAGTTTATTAGATTTTGTAACAGAAAGCCATTTTGACTAGCTTAAATCCTTTACTAACATATATCTCTTTTTCAGAATCAAAAACCCTTTCTTCTACGATTCGCATTGTTTTAAAAAACTCAAAAGCGTGGCCTCGGCAGGAATACCAAGCCTTAATGGATGTAGACGTCAAAGGCTGTTTAGGCCTATCGTAAAATTTTCCATAAGAAAATAATCCAAATTAGGGGAATAGGGATATTTTATTCGTGATAACTTGATAACAATTTTGATAATTCTATTGGATTTTTGCTAAGTTTGTTATTGTAAGAAGAACCTTCGTCAGAAACGCAAAAATATTAAAAACGTACCAGGATGAACCTCTCAGGATTCTGACAAGGTACGCAGTTCATTTAGAATGTATTTAATACGCTTTTATTTATTTCCCCTGTATGTATGTTTGTCTGTAACCAACTTTTGGGTTCGATTTTGCCGTACTTCGAACGATCAAATTTAATTTAAATTTTGCACACTTATCAAACACCAATGACAATACAATAATTCGATAAAAAATCCGATTATCCTGATTAAATTCGCCAGAATTCATCAATTTCTTTCCGGATACTTTAAATGAGAGTAAGATAGATGGAGCTAGTGCGCGGACTTCGCATGCCTGCAGTCCCAGACCATGTCATACCAGACATGCCATGTCAGACCCGTCATGCGCGCGCAGCATTGCGTGCTTTTTAGTTTTATTAAACTATTATTATAGAAAAGATAACTATTAATGATTGATCTATAAACTCACACCTTCGACAAAAGCAGCAAACGCTGCTTGAAATTAGTTACTCACTAAATAATCACACCCGTACACGTAGTGAAGTTTTCCCGTTCCCGTTTTTCACAGGAACTTGTTCCCGGGATAAAAATTAGCTTATGTGTTATTCTGATGTGAAAGCTATATTATAGTAAACTTTCATCACAATCCATTCTTACAAACTTTCGCGTTTATAATATAAGTAGGATTCACGCATTATACCTCCTAATGCGTCTTGATGTAGGTAGCTTCGCCAGCAGCACTCAGAAAACTTGACTTCAGATATGTAAGTCACAATAGTCACCTTGGCATTTAAAATACATATATGGAGACATTTGCTACTGATGATATTCCTTTAGTAACATGTGTATGCGGAAGCTTGCCTGTACATCAAGCCCTGTTTTGAACAGGCCATCAAGTTTCCAATTGACCAGGTTGATTACCTTCATAGAGTAATAAATATTTACCTAGGCCAGCGTAGGCCGTAACGTTTTGTCTGCTGTGTGTTAGCACATTTAAGGCACCAGCATACAGCAGGCGCGTTCGCTTCATACATGCAAATAAGCACTGCATACCCTAGCCCAATCAGTATAATCTAAGTCTATTATTTAAGTACTACAAGTTTTATAATAATAATTCCCTTTTAAATTACCAGATTAAAAACTTGTCCCAACCACTGCCATCTATTAGTCCTTGAGCGAACTACTAAAACAGCGACGCGCCGGCTGCGGCTGTAAGCAGATCTAAATTATGCTTGTTCCTAGTACATTGATACTTTGTTTGTGTGTATAAATTGTACGATTGTGTGCGTAATTCTTGCGATTGAATTGCGTGTGATTGTATGGGCAGAGAGGCAGTGCTTATTATGGTAAGCCGACCGATTTAAATAGTTGCCGAAAACAGCATATTTGTTGTCAAGAAGCATCATACGCCATTTTGCTGTGTAATATTGTTTCACTGTCAAATGATTTCACTTTGGTACAGTGATTAAAATTGAATGTGTGAATTATGGAAAATTACAATTACAAAAATTACAATAAAATGTACAAACACGAGCTTAACTCAAGTTCACTTCCTCGCGGGGGTTTAGGGTAGTATGCATACCCTGTCCGAAATCCTTGTGTACGCCACTGTCATGTAGGCTTTTTGTACGTAGGAGTACGCGTACGAGAAAACTCTACAAGCCACGCAATGACTATATCGTGTCTCGTACAATGATAAACATTACTACTAAGTGGTACAGTGGAAGCCTATAAGTATGCAGGGGTCAACAAGGGCCTACAAGATCAATCCTTGTAGGGCGACCCCGAAATTCTCTTATATACCGTTATGAATCGGTGACCACTTTGTGGCATTTACATTTGCGAGCGTTTCCATGCTTCGGAAGGCACGTTAAGACGTTGGTCCCGGTTGCCAGTAACATGGCAGTCGCTAAGCTAGTTGAAGGCCTCATGGGCGGCTTGAAAATTTTCAACAGCAGGTTGCCACACCTTCACCTGTCCATTTCAACACAGCAATGGCAATAATAAAATTGATTAATATTATTAATTTGAAAAAAATGCGATATTATTTTATTAAAACTTTAAAATGTACTTAGTTTGGAAAATAAAAATACTTATATTTTTAAGGTTTGAATTCGAATGTGAAGAACAATACTGAAATAATAATAATTTTCACTCGTTCATTTGTAAACATTGACAAATTTAATTTATTTAACTCTTAGCGATGCGAGGCATGATATTTGTATTTAAAATTACATATCGCTATTTTTAAAATGAATAATATTTATCGATTTCATTTTTGACATCTAATTCATAATCTTTCGCTCCAAAACTACTACAAATAAATTCACCATGTAGGTTTACTTGACAAATACCAAAGATAAGACACACACAGAGAGAAAGAATAAAGCAATGAAAATAAGTCCATACGTACTGGGATGCCTAGCTGACTTAAATAAACATTGCTTAGATATCGATGGAGTCCAGCTTCTACTAGAGTCAAGAGACTGGATCTATTTGTATTCATTAGATTGAATAGACATAGAACTTCGACCATAATTTATTTAATTTTTAAAATTGAGCTAATTTATTTTATTAAAAAGAAGTACAAAGTTTTTACTTCACGAAATTCCTAAAGATATTACTTACCTTTTTGTCCATTTCCACATCATGATAATTGACTCAGCACCTGTTACGTGGGACAAAAATGCATACGGTGATATGTGGGCGTATAGTATGCCTCTGCCACCCCTTAATGGATATATGCGTGTCTATTAAGATCTTACTTTTATTGTCTTGAGGAATTTTATTGCTTTTGACTAAGGTTTTACTATTTGTATTAAAAGTAATACAAATAGTAAAACCTTAGTCATGAATAGATGCTGATCTCAAAGGAGATCAGCATCTATTGAACATCATCATTCAACATCCTAATGGACAGCGTATTATAATGTATTTTTTTCTATTAATTAAGCAACCTTTTTTTTCTAAGCAGCAGATTCAGAACCATACTAAGTTTTAATTATTGTAATTAAAATTCCCTATCTACTTTCCTTTACATAGATACTTGAAGAATTTTGTAATTTATCGTTGTTAACCTATTCGTACAAAAATGCGATCAAAACAGTGATGGAAAGAATTCGAAGAAATCCTGTCCAAATCAATAGATTTTATCTGGAGGACATAAATATAGCACCTGGAACCATATCACGTATTTTAAAAGATGTAAAAAAAACAAATGACTTGCAGCCTATAAGACACTGAGTTAACAAGCAGAACGATCAAGTTTATGCTCGAAGCTCTAAAGAAGCTTCCCATTTAGTCAGCAGCGTACAATGTGACATTATCGGACTTCAGTGATTGTTTGGTAAGGTGTGTTTTTTTTTCTTTTTTTTTATACCACTTAGGTGTCAGACAAGCATACGGCCCACCTGATGGATAGTGGTCACCGTAGCCTATGGACGTTTGCAACACTCGCGCTGCCGACCCTTTAAAAACCTTCTAAGACCCCTTTTGAAGAACCCTATACTGTAGACGTTCGGGAAAACCGAGGCAGGTGTTAGCTATAAAGGAGTGACTGAGTCATGTTTTTATGAAAAAGGTGTCAAGATCGGCACAAGTGTATCAAAATACGATTCTTGAAGTGGTAAAGCCCATGTTCCATAAGCAACAATAATCCTTCCGCAAGATTTAACACCGGGTCATAAAGCTGAATCCACTGTAGTTTTACAAGACAATATACAAGCTAACGATAATTAAAGACAAAATACAAGCTAACGAAAATGAAAAGACAATAACGAAAATGAAAAGGTAAAACTTTTGGTTTCGTCAATTCGGCGTTAAAATTCCAAACAATTATCTGTCAAAGTCGAATTTTCGTTCGTAACCCTATTGAAGCCACAAAAACTAATAAAGAGCCACAAATACTAGGTTTAGAAAACATACACGTTAAAGAAGTTTGTTCGTACGAAAGTTCGGGAACAAATGAAACCGCAGTAGGATTTATACGAAACTTCGGCCGTAACTTCGTTTTTCGTTGAATTAGATTAGACCTCATCATCGTAGATCACAGATCTGAAAACTGTCCGTCATTTAGTCCCAATCTTAATCCGCTGGATTATGATTAATGGTCTGTTTTGGAGAGCATGGCATACTCTATAAACCCCATGACAATTTGGAGTCCCTAAAACAATCCATAAGATTGGTAGTGGTGAATTTCCCCATGGAGAATGTGCGTGTTTCCATAGATAACTGACCTCAATGTTCAAAGGACTGTATTAAAGCCAATGGCGATCATTTTTAATGAGCTTCATACATTTTGATTGTTATTAATGTATAAACTAACACTCATTACAGGAATAAATGATTTATGCAATAGAAAAAAAAAAAAAGATTTTTCTTAGTAACAATATTTATGGCAAGACAAGGCAGCGTAGACTCATGACAAGTATTTGAAATAATGATTTTTTATTATCTTAACTTTATAACAGACGTTTATAATATTTTATTTCAGTAGGTTTGGGAAGTACACATATAAACAATTAAAATTGACAATATTTATAAATGCCAGATTAAATTCAATAACAATAATATACAAAAATAAGTATTATATATAGGTAGTATATTTTAGTAATTTTTAATCAAGTCTAATCAAGTTAGGTTGCTTGTAACAACAACCCATGCGTGATCGTAAGGGGCTACACCAATTCTCCGGTGCACAAGCGACTGACAAAACAACGATTCAGGCGCCCTTACGCTCCTATAAGGTAAATAAAAGTGAACCCCAGGCTTCAAGTCCAGGTTGGGTTTGGTAACAGCAGCATGATGGCTGTAATATTTATATTTTATATTTGGACACGTCCAACGAATGAGTTAGGAACGATTGACGAAGAAGACATATTCTGCGAAAGTAGAGGCTAGAAGGAGTCAGGGTAAGCCGAGACTTACATATGAAGACCACGTGAGCAGATAGTTCAAAAACGTAAAAGTCAAAAGTACTCGGATGCCGAGACGTGCATGTATGAAGCGATACCATATAAATCTGCAAGAAGCGAAATAAGTATGCATGGATCGCGAAGCCTGATGATCTGACCCGTCAGGGATATAGCGTAAAGATTAGTTGAATCATAAAAGGCGAAAGTATAGAAGTAAGTTTGTCATGTCCACACAGCTCAACATTACTACTAAGTTTATGGGGTTGCCTTTATAGGCCCTATTTTAGATTTTACCTCGCACTTCATAATTTTCGTGTTATCAGTAGGTACCTAAGCGGAAAGGTCAATGAGTAGTAGGTGATGCAATTTTACGACGTTAACAGCAATTAACGAAGTAGGTTGAGGGGTTGAGGGTGTCTCATCTGTTATGCACAACTAAGTATGTAAATATGTGTCGCTTGAATATTAACTAGCTGTTGATGCGTTAACTCTGCTAAGTTTAGCTTCTGATTTCTCGTAGTGACATGGTTTAATTCACTGCTAGATAGTATTTAAGTATATATTGAAAGCACTTCTCCAGATAGTACCTCCTACATAATTACTTTTTTTTTACACTAGTTGACGCCCGAGACTTGACCATGCCCGACGCATGGTAAAGTTTTCCTGTTCCCTTTTCGCGCAGGAACTTGTTCCCGGGATAAAAAGTAGCCTATATGTTATTCTGATGTTTAAGCTATGTTATTGTAAAGTTTCATCATAATCCATTTTGTAGATTTTGCGTGAAAGAGTAACAAACATCCATCCATACTTACAAACTTTCGCGTTTATAATATTAGTAGGACTAGCTGTACCTCATGACTTCGTCTGTGACATACTTTGAACCCCGTAGTACCGGTTTAAACCATATTATGTCGTATCTACAATAAATGAAATGATCGACTGTTTTCATCAGGTTGCACCGACCGAGCAAGTACTTTAGAACGCGATATTTGGATTTTCTACAACAACGCGGTATATTTTATTTTTTCTACAATCCTGGTGTTGTAGAAAAAAAACAGTTGATGTTGCAGAAAATATAAAAAATCAAGAACTATCTCTGACTTTGGGCTGCTAGTCAGAGATAGTTCTCGATTTTTTTGAATTCAAAAAGACGCTGTTTTTAATTTTAAAAGGCGTGAATGATTCAATAAGTTGGTATTATTAATAAAATATCTCTTCTTTCGCTTGAAAGGCTTAGGATGTACTAAAGGATTTATTATCAAACTTCATAATTTGTATGATATGTTCATTGATATCTCCAAAATTCGGACTAGAAACTGTATAATTAATTTGCTAAATATTTATCAGAGAGTAAAAGACGGAGCTGCCATCTACATACTAATTTCATCAAAGCCATTCTATGGGAAAGCACCATCTAGCGAGAATTACTGTAACCCTGATTTCAAACTTTCAGCGCACTGAAACTGGAATGTGAACTTAATTACAGTAGGTATAAAAATGTTAACAGGTGGTGCTAGTAGTATCTATCAAGTGCTTAAAACTTGCCAATAGGATAGGGTATTTAGGGAGATCCTAAGTTAAATATAAAGGTTTAGTTTATAAAACCTGTAAAATATAACTATTTTCTACTAACTTCTAAATAAATAAGAAAATATTCAAGTAGTCTGATGATCATAGGTTGACAATAATAAAAATCGGTTGTAACTCAGGCATAGTCGTAAATTTAAGATTTAACTCGTCCCGTGTGTGACAGGCATGGCCAAGGGCAAGGCACATACAAGATAAAATATCAAAGTCTAGAAAATGAGCACACAATTATCACATTTGCCTATGTGAGAAATACGAGTACTGACTTTCATAATATATGTTTTCTTTTGTTAATAATTATTACAAACAGTCACTTCATTTTAATTTATAAAGCTGAAGAGTTTGTTTGATTGGTGGAACGAGCTAATCTCAGGAACCACTGATCGGACTTAATTTTTTTCTGTGTTGGAAAGCCCATTTATCGAGGACACCTATAGGCTATATATCATCACGCTACTCTGGTGTTTGGAGCAGTGGTCATAATTGTAGACAAATCGGGCAAATTTTTGCATTATTGTAGAATTTATAAGCGACGACATTAAATAGGTGCGATGAGAATTCGAAGTCTATTCGCCAAACCTCAATGCCTGAAGACGAAGGTGTATAACCAGTGCGTTCTACCGGTTATGACTTACGGTGCCGAGACGTGGACACTTACGACGGGGCTAGTCCATGCCCTCAAGGTTGCACAGCGGGCTATGGAACGTGCTATGCTGGGAGTGTCTTTGAGGGATTAACTCCGAAATGAGGTTATCCGTCAGAGAACCAGGGTGGTCGACATAGCTCGTAGAGTAAGCACGCTAAAGTGGCAGTGGTCTGGCCACATCTGTAGAAGAACCGATGGCCGATGGAGCAAACGAGACCGCGACTCAGCAAACGTACGGTAGGTCGACCTCCTGCCTGGTGGATCGATGACCTGGAAAAGGTTGCAGCGACGGACTGGATGCAGAAGGCGCAGGACCGTGTATTATGGCGTAAATTGGGAGAGGCCTACGTCCAGCAGTGGACTAATATAGGCTGATTTCATTGATTGATTGGAATTCGAAGTATGTCACTTAGCTATCCATATGTGTTCTTTGCGAAGTCAACTTAAATATCCATCACGCCTTATCCCCGAAGGGGTGGCAGAGGCATATTATATGCCCACTTTTCACCGTGTGGATTCCTGTCCCACGTAATAGGTGGTGAGCCTATTGCCGTGTTGAAATAGACAGACGCAGGTTGTGGCTACCTGCTGTTGAAATTTTTTTTAAGCCGCCTATTAGGCCTTCAACCAGGCTTAACGACTGCCATTTTACTGGCAACAGGGACCAACGGCTTAACGTGCCTTCCGAAGCACGGAAACGCTCGCAAATGTAAATGCCACAAAGTGGTCACCCATCCGACGACCAGCCATAGTGAAAGTTGCGTACCTCAGTGATCGTTTACCGAACACTGAGGACGCGGGGCCACGAGCGCTTCAAGTCAACTTCGCGCATTATTATGCCTATGCATTATTACGCTCTCCTAATATACATCTACCTATCTACTATCTATCTTCACGCTCTATCCCTGACACATAAGTCAGAGAGAACATATCGCCTTCGCCATCTTCGCCATCTTTGCATACCTACTTATTACGCTTCCTGCCAATATATGAATCACTGCATACATACACGTCTGGGTTTTTATTTACTTATATATTTATTTATTATTATTAAAAGAAAACTTACAGTGTATCAGATCAATATAGTGTATAGATACAATATGGGTACCAAATGAAAGAACTTGCTGTATTATTATTATGTTACATTATAATAAACACTTATTATTAAAAAAAATCTGTTTCTTCTTATACAGTAGGTATCTGTGCCCTACAATATCAATACAGCTTCATGAAAGTTAGTTCGAGACTACCAGGACTTGAATTGGTCGTGCTAATTAGTGTCTAGCACATAAGACCTTTTAGCCTTTTTGTTACCACCCACTAAAAAGGCAACGGGATCAAAATTTCTTCCAAATTTAACATCTAAAATAGACACATTTTATTAAATTTATTCGGCCCTTTAGACCCACACCAGTTCCGTGCTTCGGAGGGCACGTTAAGCCGTTGGTCCCGGTTGTCAATAAAATGGCATTCGTTAAACCAAGTTGAAGGCCTTATCGACTGCTTAAAAAATTTCAACAGCAGGTCGCCACAGCCTGCGCCTGTCCATTTCAACACGGCAATGGGCTCACCACCTGTTACGTGGGACAAAAACGCAAACGGTGAAATGTGGGCGTTTAATATGCCTCTGCCTACCCCTTCGGTGATAAAGGCGTGACAATATATATGTATGTATGTATGTTCATGAAAGTACTAGTTGACGCCAGCGGCTCCGCACGCGTGGTGAAGTTTTACCGTTTCCCACAGTGACTTGTTTTCGGGATATAAAGTAGCCTATGTGTTATTCTGATGTGTAAGCTATATTATTGTAAAGTTTTATCAAAATCCATTCAGTAGATTTTGCGTGAATGAGTAACAAACATCCATATATACAAACTTTCCCGTTTATAATTTTAGTAGGATATATTGCCATCGGTACGACACTTACCCGTTAATCCGGTTGCTATATCAATACAGATTTAAATATAGATACGTTTATCTAGACATGAATTATCGCAATAATAGTATTAAGACTCCATTTTCGTTAAAAGCACTCTCAATTATGTCGGGGCCCTTTTAATGGGGCACCCACAACGAAACGGAGATAATTCACTACTGAAAATTTACCTACCCTCAACTGTTATTGGAATGTCAGCCTACTCGTTGTAATTATAAGATTCTTTATTGAGTGCAGTTTTTCTTGATTAGATTTACTTATTGGTATGTACGAGGATATCCAGCATAATACTTGACCTACAAAATGTAATCTAACCGCTTTTTAATGAACTTTACAAACTTGCAGGTTAGTGCTTACTATGCAAGTTATGAAAATCTCGATGCAGTTTTTTTATTTAGATGGTATATTTTAAGTATGGGCTATTTTTCTGGCATTTATATTTCTTATGTCGCCCGCTGTGCATTTATAGTTTTTATTCCGTCCTCTAACAATCCTGGATCCTTTGAGAAAAGCGTAAAAATACTTATTTCTGGGCCTTCAAGACGAGGGTCGCTATTGGAGCCCTGCGGTTTGAGATAGCGGCACCAATCACGGGTCGTCGTCTTTGCTTACCATAAGGCGAGCGACGCCATATAAACGTACCACATATTTAAAAAAATTGACTTTCCAATAAGTACCGACAGAGCCACGGGTTTGTTCATATAAATGTATAGGTATGTTCGAAGAGTACCTAATTGATTATCTTAACCAGATTTATCCTAAGGAGGTATCTCTAAAGAAGATCTAGAAGCGCTCGTGGCCCCGCGGACTCTGTGTTCTGTAAACGATCACTGCGTTAAGCAACTTTCACTATGGCTGGTCCTCGGATGGGTGAACACTTTGCGAGCGCTATGGGTGCTTAAAAATTTCAACAGCAGGTCGCCACACGGCAATAGCCTCACCACCTGTTATGTGGGACAAAAGTGCATATGGTGAGATGTAGGCGTATAGTATGCCTCTGCCTACCCCTTCGGGGATAAAGACGTGACAATATGTCATGTCTCTCTAACTCAGCGTTCTGTAAATTATCACCGCATAACATCATCTATGGCTTGCCCTCTGGGGACTGCTTTTCAGCATTCCCGTGTTTCGCATGCACGCCGCCTCTACGACCGTGTTGGACCCGGTTACTAATAACGTGACCATCGTTATATAAAGTCCTTATGGCTAGAAAAAATTTAACAGCGGGTAGCCACAAATTGCGCCTTTCCAAATGAATATTACTCCCGACGGGATAAAGGCGTGGTTATATGTACCTGATTTATCAAAGTGTCCGCAAAAATCTCGCATACCCATTATTTCAAATCAATATTAGAAGAATGTTATACAAAAGGATATTTGGGAAGTTATCATCTACGTTTGTAATGTGCAATGTTGGTCTGAAAAGCTCCCTTGGACAATAAAGTAAAGTACAATGACTTAAGTTCAAAGTTTGGGTCGCCAAATCAAAAATTAATTTAAATTATGTGTCTTAAATATCTAGACAGATTTATAATGGATGTTGGATTTACATAAAATATTTGGCTATTTGTTAATTTAACAAACAAATGGCACGGTAGCCAAAATTATGAAGTCAGCTTTGAGATTTAAGTTTAACCCACTTAGTGTAAAGATACGAATGTATTCTGTAAAATTTTGCTCAAAGTCCTTGAATTAGAATTATGATTTTATTAGTTAATTATGTTGATGCTTCATTTGTAGTATCATGGTATGGGTGAATGTCAATTGTGATTTATCAGGGATGCTAATCCAGGATAAGTGGATACATAACCGATAAACTGAACTCGTTCCTGGTCTCTGGGGAAATGCTAAGAAATAGGAATAGCTAATAAAGACTTGGCTCCATAAGTACTGGATTATTTTTCGTCATCCCAGTTTCAATAGAGTCTTCATCTTAATTCATATTTTTTCAATCTCCTTTCTTATTATCTAAAATGTCCCTGTCCTCTACGTCTTAGTCAAGCTCTCTCTAAGTCAAGGTCAGTCTCACCCTAGTATAATAATGGTTGTTATACTGAAGTTTTCAGTGGATTTTACGCGGCAAGAAAGAAAAGCGCATTTCACTGCATTTATATCACTGTATTTCACTACAGCACGTTAAGACAACTTTTATATCCGAGAACCACCACTCCCGCACATAAAACAAGGTAAATGCACTAGTTATACAAAATAATATACAGCAAGCGCCTGCTCTTGTCATTTTTTCCGCGTAGAATCCGGGGTATTATAAACAGTTTTATGTGTCCAAAGAGACTGAAAATAACTGACTAATGTCAGCATACATACAAACATTACACAATTTACTAGATGTCTTCAAGAAACGTATAATATTCTTAACTCAACTGTATATTTTTTTCTGTCCTAACTCGTAATGTCTATCTTTTATAACCTGATTAGAGGAAGCACGAAGCTCTGCACAATTTGCTTATTTGTCTAGTTGTTTCCCTTGAGAAACAGATGTCTTTCTGTGATAAAATATAGTATGAAATGTACTCTCCACACTTATAAGTATCTCCTGAAAATTTTCAACAGCAGGTCGCCACATCCTGCGCCTGTCCATTTCAACACGGCAATAGGCTCACCACCTGGCACAAAAATGCATACGGTGATATGTGGGCGTATAGTATGCCTCTGCCTACCGATTCGGGGACAAAAGCATGCCAATATGTATGTAACATTATTTTTTATGATAACCATTGACATACTTATAGATAAAATGAAAATATTTCATTTATTCAGTCCCACGCAGTAGTTTGACGATGTTTTTATAAATAATAAACAAAATCATTCACATTTACTGAATGATTTGATTTCTTGGTTCGAACTTGTGATAAAAGTGAAACCATAGTATAAGTAATACAAAATATCGAAGGGAAAAAATTTCGACATCTACCAAGTACCAACTTGATTTATTTACCCCAATGTCGTAAGTTTGGTGTATATCATTGTATTGCTCGACAATTTATTGAACGTTGCTTTAATTGTTTTCGGAATTTATAAGGTTTCGAGTCTTTAATTGAGAACTCTTATATTGACCACTCCTTTATTTTTTTATTATGACCAGTTGAATGTATTATTGTAAAAAGTTTTTAGAGTATTTTTGGTATACGGGCGTAATTGGTTTTATAGACCCCTAAAGTGGCAAACAGGCAAACGACTTGATTGAAAGTGGTCACCGCAGTCTATGGACGTTGGCAACACCAGAGGTGCTACACTCGCGCTGCTTTGTTACAATAGTACATTACGATATAAGTGCGTTATTGTGGTTATAACGCACGAGGCGGTTTTTCTGACCGAGCCGTAGGCGAGGGCGTAATTTCACCGAGTAAGTTTAACTAATATACGCACGTACATCGTACGACGTTTTTCAACACACTTTGGAGGAAACAGAATAAAATATCAATCACAATATTTTTTCCACTTAAGTAATATACCTACATACCTTTAACAAAATACTACTTTTAACATCAATACACAAACATGTTATTTTCACAAGAGAACGAAAACACTCGTGTAATGCTATAAAAACTCGCCTGTTCTTTACTATTGGAAGTTGACATTTTAAGATATCCAAAATAATGTATAAATACAAAGAAAAGAAAAATGGAGAAAAATAGCGCGCTCAATGTTATGCTGACGTAGCTGCGTACGTTAAAGCTACTACTACATACAGCCTAGTTTTTGAAATATATAATAAATATTTTTTTGCGCTCGTGGCCTAGCGGTCTCAGTGTTCTGTAAACGATCACTGAGTTACGCAACTTTCACTATGGCTGGTCCTCGGATGGGTGACCACTTTGTGGCATTTACATTTGCGAGCTTTTCCGTGCTTCGGAAGGCACGTTAAGCCGATGGTCCCGGTTGCCAGTAAAATGGCAGTCGTTAAGCCTGGTTGAAGGCCTTATGGGCGGCTTGAAAACTTCAACAGCAGGTAGCCACAACTTGCGTCTGTCTATTTCAACACGGCAATGGGCTCACCACCTATTACGTGGGACAGGAATCCACACGGTGAAAAGTGGGCATATAATATGCCTCTGCCACCCCTTCGGGGATAAGGCGTGATGGATGTTTATTTATTTATTTATTTTATTTTTTTTTTTTATTAAATAACATTAATCAATGCTAATTTGTAGACAAAAGTAAATAATGGTGTGAACGTTTTTTTTGCTAAACGTTTTGTTATATTTTAAGTAATACATATTATATACTAATAAAAATATTTAAATTCTGTTTCTATAACAACCCTTTGCTGATTAAAAAAAAGCAAATAGTGCGGTCATGCAACATAACTTCACTATTAAAATATTGATTGTCGGGATATTTTCCATGTCTATATTCATACGCGAGTATCCGATATTTCGGAACTGTCAATATTCCTGACAATCAATATTTTAATAATGTTTATGACCATGACAGTTTAAATTTATAACTTCACTATTTTGGTTCATAACGCACGCTTGCGTTATGAGCTGCTTTATGTATCAAAAAACCGATGAAATTAGATCCACTTTACGAGCGTGTTGAAACATGCTTTTAAGGTTCTTTTGGACCTCTTGGTAGCATTTAGATTTAGAAAGTTTTTATACGAAATACATTATATTTAAAAACAAGTAACTCTCCCTTCACTATCGTAGTTTGTACCAGTAGTTTATACAAGTTTCAAAACCGAAAGTGCGAAAAAAATCAAAATCGCCTAGGCACGTATTTAAAGCATCATCTATATCTTATGGTTCCTGAAAAATAGATATAAACTGACTGATGGACAAACTAATTCGTATTATAAGACTTTTCTAAACTTTAGGGCTTAGAAGTCTAAGAACAATCGAATCATTACAATATTCTACTGACTCGGTGACGCGGTGGTAGAGTATGCGACTACCGCGCATGAGGTCCCGGGTTTGATTCCCTGGTCGGAACAAATAATATTTGTGTGATCCACAAATGTTGGTTTCAGAGTTTGGGTGTTTCTTATGTATGTATTTAGAAACATATAAGTATGTATATCAGTTGTCTAGATCCTATAGTACAAGCTTGAAGCTTAGCTTAGGCTAGATGGCGCTGTGTAAAAAGTGTCCCACAATATTTATTATTATTTTTTGTTATTATTATTAAATTGGTACCAAATATAATCACGCCGCATTTGATAAACAAAAAATTACTTCCCAACGGAACGGTCTGTAATTGAAAAATATAAACTCGTCGGCTTGTTACCGATACAATCTGTTTGACAAACAACCCACCGTTTATCCATTAAAGGCTGAAAAGATAAATTATAATCGAATTGGTCTCCCAATATAGTGCTATACTAAATTGTTTTTAAATTGGAATAACTTATTGGCTTGCGGGGTGTACTGTGGTCACATCAAGTCTTTTGATCCCAATCCGATCTCGCTACGAGATGCTGCACCAGCTGACCAAGAGACGAGGCAAGTGCCCTTACTCTGGGTTGGAAGGTCAGGCGACTGTGGTTAAAACTGCTAGCAGTCCATAAAACCTGGCTGAAAATCCAGATAGAGTATGGAAGTAACTGGAAAGATGCTTAGATGAAAAAGAAAAATTTAAGATACAGTGTGTTGGTAAAATAATTGCATCTGAATGCGATAGACATAAGATGCTAGACTCTTATTTAGTTATATTTTTTGAACACACTACATAGATGTGATATATTATCAGCTTAGAATGGAAATTAAAAAAAAACATCTATTCACTCGTCCCTGTATAAGTAATGCAATACTGCGAATGGGGGTGCCATCTCTATGGAGTTTATGTCCAATTCTCCTTCTTCATCTAAAGTGTTTTCTCAATACGTGGATTTAGGGCCTGGTGTCCACGGCTACTAGCACTTATCGTTTGACTTTTAATTTTTGGTTTGGCATTGTTGGGAGCGAATGACGTTTGACCCCCCAACCCCGTAAGACGTCTAAGTAGTCTCTTCCGTTAGCCAGCGGGTTCACCGCCAGCATGTGAGGTCGCGTGGGTCCCGGAGATCACAAAAAGGGGGAAGGGGGTTGGAGATGGGGAGATCTTGGTGGGGTAGGGGGGACCCTTACAGGTTCCTCGCCCCCATCAAGATCTTCCTATCTCCAACTCTCTCCAAGTTCTTACAATCATAACAGACTATTCTGTGATTTCGTTGACCAATGAAATTGATAAATATTATGTGCAGTGGTAAATAAAATATACATAGAAGGAAAATACGTCTTCAGTGAAATTGTTTTATTTAGTTCAGAATCAAATAGCTATCAAAAATTTTTATAGATCATAAAACTGACATTGAGTATAGTGCTATACAGTTTTAGTATTCAATTGGCTTGAAAGTAATTGATTGTAATCATGATATACAGTATATGAAATCAGTTTCGGGTTTGGGTGGGGCGGCGAAGAAGGCTGGAAGATGAGGGTGTGAAGTATGCGATCGCGGGACGGGGTGCTTGCGTCACTGTGATCGATGCAGCACTTGTTGCCGCGTTCAACAGGCACCAAATATCTAACAATCGGAACAGACAAACATCGAACTCTTTGCTATTACTGAGAGCCTAGTACTGCAAATTCACTGAACATTTGTGGCACGTAGTACATTATTATAAAACAAAATGGCTACCGTAATTGTTATTATCAATATACGCTTATATCTCTTAAACTGCGCAAAAGCAAATTTTCTCAATCAGATATTTTCTGGATGGTATATTATATATTATATAATTGGTATCTATTATTATATTAATGCTCATCAATCACGAAGGGGTGGCAGACGCATATTATACGCCTACATTTCACCGTGGGCATTCCTGTCCCACGTAATAGGTGGTGAGCCCGAGTGTTGAAATAAACAGACGCAGGTTGTGGCTACCTGCTGTTTAAACTTTTCAAGCCATAAAGCCTTCAACTTGGCTTAACGCGCCTTCTGAAGCATTATTACATTACGTTCTGATTTAGCAGTGGACTGTCACAAAACATTATTTAGCCCCAAGGGAATCCTTTTTACAGCAGTTAAAACGTACTAATGATATTACCTGGCTAATTAGCAGGCAAACTCGTCGACCTTCTGTAATGATCCTCGAATATTATTTTATTCACCGAAGCTTCACTTTGCTCATTATTGTTACGCTTTATTAACATTAATTAATTAGTGCGTCGTATTTATAGAAATGTCTGTTTTCTCTTAACTTAATTTTATATTTTAAATACACTTTAATATTATTTATTTGTCTCGCTGCCATGTGGTATTGTATGTAAGTGCAACTGTAGAAATTCCGGTATGGGCCTAATATTTGTGCTATCCGCAAATATTTGTTACGGAGTCTTCTATAAATATTATTTTGAAAATATTAACATATATATTGTCAGATCTTTATCCCCGAAGGGGTAGGCAGAGGTACCTATTTGGGAAAAAGACGACGGATATCAGTCACAACTGATATAGAATACACAAACGCAAATTTTAACAATACCAAGTAAATCAAATACAGTTAGAGATTAAGGCTGTTCTGGATCTCAGAGATCTTACGAGAGTATATTGACTTCTGTGATCCATACACCCGTACCTTATAGCTTTCTATTAAGTATTAAGGAGAGAAATACAAAGTCATATAAAACAGCAGACCAAAGATATATGTATCATCAGATCAGAGATCATGTAGCTATTCAGTCTCTACACTTTCTTCAAGTTCCAGCACAATAAAAAAAGGTATTATCTTCAGTGCCACATACATATACAAGTCAAAACAGCGTATCACAGTCCACTGTTAGATGTAGCCTACTTCCAGTCATTTTGAGAGAGTGATAAGCCTTACTCACTTAAGCCAATGATGGTCTGAGTAATTTGTTTTAAGTCTTCTTCGTCATGACCTGGTGGCCGAGACTACTATTGACAAGCCGTAGAATAAAACCAGAATCACTGTTTTTTGCTGTCACTGGCACGGTATGGGTTACTAGAATTCTATAAGCCGACCGATAGAAATCTATTGGAGTACGATTGTAATAGTAGACTACGGAAAACTGTCAATATTGCCGGTGGCTTTTTCTTTTAAGCGACGATTCGAAGTCGGCAGTCAGCAGTTATACAAACGATACGAAGTCAGCAGATGATTGCAGATGAGACTATGTTGTGTTCAATGATCTTGTTATGGTCCTATTGCACTTAGAGCACCCTATAGATACATAGTTATTGCCCTTATAGCTCTGGGTGATTTCCTTTCAATTATATACCTAGATACCAGGCATTGCGATGCGCTACGGCGTAGCAGATCTGGGCTACGTATACACTATGTCGTAGCAGATAATAGCGGGATAATATAAAGCGAGTATATTACTTCTGCATCCATTAACGTGCGGGAGATACGCATATAACATGTATAGGAAGAGATACTGTATTTTGCTTTTCTCTGGACCCATAAACATTTTTTTTAACATACATACAAACATACATATGGTGACGCTTTTATCCCCGAAGGGGTAGGCAGAGGCATACTATACGCCCATATTTCACCGTATTCATCTTCTCAAAATGTAATGTAATTAATATTGCAACAGTGGCTTTCAAGTTGGCGGCTTTTATTGTATACTTTTGTAAACTCCACTTAAAGAACCACCCGGAGTCTTAGAAGGGGGACAATTTCAAATTATCCTGCAGCGGAAGATAATTTAGATTTTTGTATACTCGTACATTATAGAAATAATTAACCAAACTAAATCTAAAAAACCATAATTATTTTGTTTTAAATGTTATTTTTGCAATATTCCGCTTTTTTAAAATGTCGTACGGTGTCGACACGTGTTTCGCCTACACACGAGGCATTATCAAGACTGTTTGGCAGCAAAAGGGCTTTTGCTGCCAAATAGTACCTTTTGCTACCATACACACATACATATTGTCACGCCTTTATCCCCGAAGGGGTAGGCAGAGGCATATTAAATGCCCACATTTCATCGTATGCATTTTGTCCCACGTAACAGTTGGTGAGCCCATTGCCATGTTGAAATGGACAGGTGCAGGCTGTGGCGACCTGCTAGTAAAAATTTTCAAGTCGCCTATAAGGATTTCAACCAAGCTTAACGACTGCCATTTTACTGGCAACCTGGACCAACGGCTTAACGTGCCTTCCGAAGCACGGAAATTTAGATTTAATAGTGTCAATTTTAGATGTTAAATTTGGAAAAAGGTGGTAGCAAAAAGGCTAAAAGGTCTTATGTGCTGGACACTAATTAGCACGACCAAATAAAGTCCTGGTAATTCCCCCGTGGCCCCGCTAATTCAGTGTTCTGTAAACGATCACTGTATTAAGCAACTTTCGCTATGGCTGGTCCTCAAATGGGGAACCGCTTTGTAGCATTTCCACTTCTTCAAAAGACACATTAAGCCGTTGGTCCTGGTTGCCAGTATCTCACTTCTTTTACGTGGGACAAAAATACATACGGTGAAATGTGGGTGTAAAGTATACTTTTTCAGCATTAAAAGTGACAGTATGTGGAAAATTTTTTTACACAGCACCGTCTAGCCCAAAGTAAGCTACTATAAGCTTGTGTTATGGGATCTAGACAACTGATATACATACTTATATATTTTTAAATACAAACATATTATACCTAGAAAACACCCAAACTCCAAAATAAACATTTGTAGATCACACAAATATTTTTCCGGCCAGTGACCTCAGTCGCGACGGTCGCATGCAGTACCACAGCACAACCTAGGCAGTCTCTATGTATGTATTTTGTAGTTGGGGCTATTGGTTCGACACTAACGCCATGATATCACATATATTGGATTCATTATACTGTTTGTCTTTGAAAACGTTGTGCGTGCCTACAATATCCATCCAAAAGTTGCCTGTAATGGTGCCTTGCGCGATAAGACCATCTATTGTTATACTAACAAGTCTAATATTAATATTCACAAATGTGTTTCCTGGTATACCCATTAAGAGTTTTTTTTATTTCTTTAAACTTTTTTAAACCACTGAGGTGGCAGACAAGCATACGGCCCACCTGATAGAAAGTGGTCACCGTATCCTATGAACATTTGCAACACGCGCCCCGACCATTTAAAAACCTTCTAAGACCCCTTTTGAAGAACCACATACTGTAGACGTTCGGGAAAACACATGCAGGGAACTCATTTCACAAACTAAGCGTACGCTGAATAAAGCCTCTTCCGGACCTAAACGTACATACGTTTAGGTCCGAAAGTTTAGTCGATTAACTGGTAGTTAGTCGACTTAGGAATTGAATTCGTACTGTTATGTGGTGAAGTGTTTGTATTTCCGCTAGTTCAGTGTACTGTATAGGGTCACTGCGTTTAACATCTTACGATACGTTAATTCCTAAGATGGTTGAGCATTTATAGTAGGTATTTACGAGCGTTTCCAATGTTTTGGAAGACTCGTTAAGCTGTATAAACTGTTGGTCCAAGTTGAAGGTCTTATAATCGGTTTGAAAATTATTATTATTATTTTTTTAGTATCGTTGGTATACATACACATTATAGATAAATATCACCCAGACACAGAATAAACCATCGTGCTCATCACACAAAGTTTTATCCTGGGTGGGAATCGAACCCACGACCTTTTGCGTAGCAGTCAGTTACACTCCCACCATCGTCAATGGGGTCAAAAATGTTTTTGAGCACGAGGAAGCCACAGCCCGTTCGTTCCATTTCAACACGGCAATGTACTCGGTAGAACCAGTGCTATTTTTAGGGTGTTGCAATTGTTCATAGATAATGGTTGCTACTTTCGGTATAGAACCATATGCTTGTATGCCAACTGATAGATAGGAAAAACTAAAATTTCCTTACACAAAACACTTTTAAAACAATCAAAATGAAATATCCAATTAGCCCTTTGACTCAAGCTACGACGTAGCAAGGCTGGTCTACGCATAAAGTAGATCGTAGCAATTCGTAGCGCGATGTTGTATCCGGAGTGGATTAGCCCTGTATTGATTATGCGCGGCAGCTACGCTTATCATAATACGACACGCATGGGCAGAGATAGAATCATATTTGATTTAAACTAGCACGTGTTGAACATGTACATCCTAACTGAGTTACTTCAGAACCTTCTCGAAATGATGAGTAAAAGAGGTACCTTTTATTGGTACGTTTCTTACTGAGACTTATGGGTAGTGCTATTTATTAGAAATCGTCATGTAACAAAATGCCGTATGCGTATGTGTAACGAGCCTCATACAAGTAAATGAGCTCACGAGTAAGTGAGTGCGCATCTAAGTGCGAAACTCTCTCTCTCTCTCTCTCTGTTCTGAGTGCAAAATCCTTCTTTTATATAGGTCACTAGCCAGTATCAGATATTTTTCTATAAACTAAAGGGTCTTCCAATAAGCACGTCTGAACTTTGGCAGTTGGTAGCGGCCATCTTGTTAAAGCTACATCTGTCAAATTGGTTGTCATTTATTCATTCTGTTTTGCCAAATCATCATGGATAGCTATAGCATTCAACAACACGTGCAAATGATAAAATTGTTTTATCAAAATGAGTGTTCTATTCGGGCAACGCACCGCGCGCTTCGCCCATTTTACGGTCGCCATAATCGTCCTACCAAGAGGACTATTCGTCGTGTGGTGGATAAATTTAAGTCTACTGGATCGGTAAATAATCGAACAACACCCGTACGTCAACGAAACGCAAGGTCTGCCGAAAACATCGCCGCTGTCCGTGAGAGTGTGCAGGAGAATCCGAGGCAGTCGATTTCGCGTCGCTCACAAGAACTCGACCTTTAACAGACCACAACTTGGCGAATTTTGCGTCGTGACTTGGGCCTGCACCCGTATAAAATTCAACTCACCCAGGAATTGAATGTAAACGACAAATGGGCACTGGAGCAGTTAGCAACTGACCGTAATTTTCACAGAAAAATTATCTTCAGCAATGAGGCCCATTTCTGGATGAATGAATACGTAAACAAACAAAATTGTCGAATTTGGGACGATACCAATCCACATGAGATCCAAGAGCGTCCAATGCATCCCAAAAAAGTTACAGTTTGGTGTTGGTTTTGGGCTGGCGGCGTCATCGGGCCAAATTTCTTTGAGAACAACGTTCGCCAGGCCATCACTGTCAACGGCGAGCGCTATAGGTCGATGATTACCAACTTTTTTTGGCATGAACTGGATCATCTGAACACCAACCACATGTGGTTTTAAAAAGACGGCGCAACGTGCCACACAGCTCATGCCACATTGAATATTCTGCATGAGAGATTTGAGGGCATGGTCATAATCTTACGTGGAGCTGATATGAACTGGCCACCGAGATCGTGTGACTTAACCCCTCTAGACTTTATCTGTGGGGTTTTCTTAAGTCTTTTAATTTTTTTGACTGTCTCACTAGCGTAAGTGGCAGGGTATTCGACTGCTACGATGAGGTCTCGGGTTCGATTCCAGGGACGCAACAAATATTTGTGTGATTCGCAGTTGTTTGTTTCGGCGTTTGGGTGTCCCCATGTATATGTATGTATGTATTTAAAAGTATACAAGTATGTTTATCAGTTGCCTAGACCCCATACTACAAGCTTATATTAGCTTACTTTGGCCTAGATGGCGTTAAAAAATGACCTACAATATTTATTTATTTAAATTCGGTCACATCTTAATATGTATAAATTACGTGTCACGTTGTTTTTTCGCGATGGACTCTGAAACTACTTAACCGATTTTAAACAAAAACAATATTTATTTACCAAAATTCTCAGGTCAGGGTTAAACTTATATTCCCGTGGTCATAAATACTTCGTCTTTATGCGTACGTACGTACCATTCCTTACGCCATGAAAGAAAGACAAACAAGAAATAAACAAACACATCTTCCTATTTATAACAAATGTATGGATTTCTCCACTGTGTTATCATACAAATCAGAACCTACATTACTAATTTCAGAGCTGAATGCTCGAAGCCGTTCAACAGTTGGATGATTGGACGGATATTGTAGTGTTTCAATATATTTCTATTCAATAAGCGCGAACGGGGTAATGGAGAATCAGTTTTCATTATGCACCGTGTGTGTGTGTGTGTGTGTGTGTGTGTACTGTGTCATATATGTTTTAGTATTGTTCATATGTGTAGGTTTGTAAATAGCAATATGTGAACGTTTTCAATACATTTTTTTTAGTTTTGTGTTTGTAATTAAAATATAATTAGTGTGTAAGCTTTAACAATGAAAAATAAAATTTTATAACTGTTTTATAAACTAAATATGCGCAGAATGGAAAAAAAGTAAGTCTGCGTTAACAGTGAGCATAGCTTATTTCTTCAGCAGCTATTATGTTGGGGCTTTAATTCTTCTAACACACCACTGAGTTCTGTTTAACTTAACTAAATTAACTTGACTATCTCCACGCCCTTTTTTTGCAATTAGCTTTTAACTTATTTCATTTCAACCTTGTTGAAGAGGTTTCTAGACGATTTACAACAAGCTTCCGTGTGACCTGAGAAATTTACTATTAAATAAATTTAAAAAGTATATTAAAAGAAAGCTGTGTAAAAAAGGTTATTATGCTGTTCAAGACTATTTACAGTACAAGAACGCTTGGAAATGATCTGCTGGCAAAGTGAAATAATATTAATAATAATAAAACATATAATTATAATATTAAATAGGCCATTGTTACTTCGTGTTACTTCCGTGGTTACTTCAAATATATTAAATTTTTCTCTAGAGTGTATGACATTTTGTAAGCGCCGTTAAAATGGTCTATGCAACATAAAGACATTATATTTTTATATTTTACTTATGTGTGGAACCCAATGATTAAAATTCATTTGATATTAAACTGACTGATGAAGCGCTGGTAACTCGGTGTTTTTCCCAAACAACTTTCACTACGGCTAATCCTATCCAAGCTTTTGCTATGGCTATATATATATATATACTCTCCTGACCGTATTCGGCCACAGCGACGTACTACTGCTACTATTGCGAGCTTCGCTGGTGTGCTCTCAGGTGACCGTGCCTCCATCGTGGCCGTTCCGCTGCCATTGCCTCCCACTGTGACGGATCGAGATCACATCTCTTCATGCGTCTTTTGAGCACATCTTTGCTATGGCTAATCCTGAGATCGGTGACATCTTAGTGGCATTTCTATTAACAAATGTTTTTGCGTTTTGGAAGGCAGGTTATGCCGATGGTCGCGGTTGCCAGTAACATGGCAGTCATTTAGCCAACTTAAAGGCCTTAATGGCGGCTTAAATAGTAGGTCACCATATCCTGCACCTATCAATTTCAACATGGCTCACAATCTATTACGTAGGCCTAAAAACTTAAAGAGAAAATGTGGGTGTACAGTTGGCCACCGCTTTGGGGATAGAGGCGTTCATAATTTAAATTAATTTATATTTTATACTAGGCGACCCCCACGGCTTCACCTGTGGCATAGTTCGAACTCCCGTCGCACCTATTTATTCCCATCGCTTATCAATTCTACAGCAATGCATAAAAATTTGCTTATATGTCGACATTTATGACTACTGCTCCGCTCTCCTGGGTATGAGCGTGATGATATATTGCCTATCTTTCAAGTTGGATCAAACTGCACACGGTGAGCCAATTTGATTAAAATCGGTTTAGTAGTTTAAGAATCCATCGCGAACAAAGAACGTGACACGTAATTTATAGAAATTAAGATTTAAATAATAATATTATAATTTAATTTAAACTAATAAGTATAATCATGCTAATGGTGCTTGTAAAATTTCGAAAACACGATGAAAGAATAATAATGAATGGTAAATATCCCGTAAGTAGATAAATAGTTTGTAAAAGCTTTGAAACTTACTAATGAAACTGAGTCAATTACATTTTTGTTAATGTTTAAATCGTTCAATATTTTCTCATAAACGCCATGACCCAATGGATTAACAGCTATCATTCCACTCTAATTGAGTGTAATGTAGTATACATTCAATTACGCGTGCTTTCTCTCCTCATATCTATATCAAATAGGTAACTATACGAAATCGATACGTAAGGTGAAAGCCTGTTGATGTCGACGGCCTATTAATTTTAGATTTTATGTGGAAAAACTTTAAAAGAGGTCGAGCCGTATTTAAACCTGGTCCTCGGTCATTTGTGAACTCCGATAAGTGCCAGTAATTGACCTCAAGTCAAATTAAGTCTTAAAGTGATGGAAGTGTTACTGAAATTTTCAGTGGAATTAGCGGTGCAAGATGTAAATCACATTTCACTGCGATATAAGTATCACCTTATTTTACTATCGCACGATGATACATCTTTTATGTCTAAGGATCTACCATTTTTACATTAATAAATAAATAAATAAATATCGCTGGGACCACTCATACAACCCCATCTGATTCCAAACTAAGCAGAGCTTATACTATGGTAACCAGATAACTGATAAACATACTTATATATTTCTAATTACATACATATTAAAGATAACACCCAGACGCAGAATAAACCATCGTGCTCATTACACAAAGTTTTATCATGGGTGGGAATTGAACCCACGACCTCTTGCCTAGCAGTCGGATACATTCCCACCGCGCCACAGAGGCAGTCAAACATAAAAAAAACTTACTAAAAAAAACTACACTTAACTTACTAAAAACTTACTTTTTACATATAAAATAAGATTAATTCTTTTGTTTTTGAATATAATAAACAAGCAGAGCTTGGGACTAGTCTACTACCTTTTATTATACGATTATTTAACCCAATATTCTATCCATAACTACAAATTTTATTTATTCAACTCTGTTATTCCACTTTCCTTTATCAACACAAAATACAAACGCCCTTCTTTGAGCACCAGGAGTTCAAACAATGAATACAACATCAGTAATGTGCTTGTACACCGACCGCAAGGGAGGCTTTGTCAACAAAGGTTCGATACTTGTGCTAATACATACCTACTTCATTTGACCCCGTGCCTCCGGGTAAAGATAAAGCCTTGAATACATTCAGGATTTTTTTTTATTTTGAACATTCAAAGGCATTGAGAAATTGAGAAAACATATGAACTATATTCTCATATTCACAAATAAAGGTCATTATCATTCATTATCAAGCATACCGCCCAATTGATGGAAATCGACCACAACCCAGAGGCCAGAACCCAGACCTTATTCCAATGTCAAAGACTACCTCGGTGGCTTTATGGTAGTGTAAGTGACTGATGTGCAGTCTCAGGGTCGAATCCCGGGTTGTAACAAATATTTGTTTAATGCGCAAAAGGGTTTTTTCAGAGTATGTGTATTGAAATTTTAAAAAAATTGAAAGAAAAAATTGAAGCGCTCGTGGCCCCGCGGTCTCAGTGTTCGGTAAACGATCACTGAGGTACGCAACTTTCACTATGGCTGGTCGTCGGATGGGTGACCACTTTGTGGCATTTACATTTGCGAGCGTTTCCGTGCTTCGGAAGGCACGTTAAGCCGTTGGTCCCGGTTGCCAGTAAAATGGCAGTCGTTAAGCCTAGTTGAAGGCCTTATAGGCGGCTTAAAAAATTTCAACAGCAGGTAGCCACAGCCTGCGTCTGTCTATTTCAACACGGCAATGGGCTCACCACCTATTACGTGGGACAGGAATCCACACGGTGAAAAGTGGGCATATAATATGCCTCTGCCACCCCTTCGGGGATAAGGCGTGATGGATATTTATTTATTTTTATTTATGTGTATTTTCTATGTAGGTATAATGTGATGTATATCTCAAAGCAAAGGGTTCACATAAGCAGAATTTGGGTTTGATGCAGCTGTGTAAAATGTGTTACATATTAATTTATTTTGGTTCTGGTCTGTTCTCCTCATAAATGTACCTGTGGCAGTGATGTCGACAAGTTAGGACATCACGGACTGTCATGCCAAAAAAGTGCGGGCCGCTTCTCGAGACATGCCGCACTTAACGATATCTTACGCCGGTCCCTTGCCACCGTCAACGTGCCAAGTCTACTTGAGCCAACTGGTATTGCAAGAGACGATGGCAAGAGACCGGACGGTATGAGTTTGATTCCATGGAAGATGGGCCGGGTGCTGGTATAGGATGCAACCTGTTCAGACACGCTGGCCCCTTCCCATCTTCATGGAACCCACAACAGAGCTGGTGCGGCTTGTGAAGCGGCTGAAAAAGCTAAAGCATTCAAATACAGGGGTCTTGGCTCCGAATATGATTTTGTCCCATTCGGTGTCGAGACTATTGGTCCGTGGGGTCCTAGCGCTATAAGGCTTTTTAAGGAAATTGTGAAAAGGTTAGTCAACATCACAGGAGACCGAAGAGCTGGCAGCTACCTCGGACAAAGAATTAGTCTAGCTATTCAAAGGGCGAACGCTGCCAGTATCTTCGGAACCTTGCCTAAAGGGACCTTTTTTAATAATATATTTTAGTTATGTATCATATTTTTAAGGTTATATTTAATGTTAACTTTAATTTAATTCATCTATGATATTATGATGGAATGTGTGATTTAAAAGTAATCTTGAATGTAATGTTTGTATCCTAATATCCCTCACCCAATTCGTTCCAAATCATATGGTCTACACTCTGGTCTGGTACAATCTAGCGGCGGAGTTCTATCTTACGTCTGCTGCATCGCAATATCCGCTCTAAAGATACGTCTATGCCATCGGTTATCAGTTCTCCAATACATTCTGATCAATCCACAGCAACTACAGCATTTACGTCCAAGATTGATCAATTTTATCCCTAGCTTATATTAAGTTTGCCGTATTCTTTCTACCTAAAACATTCCATCTTAAGCTCAAATACACATCCGTTGCAAACGGTCTGACATTCATATCAAAAGCCGCCCCTTAGGATCCGCGTCAACATATTTCTCTGGGCGGTTACAACGACGTTCATTTGTCAAGTAAAAATTTCCCAAAGGAACACACATTTGTACCGTAAAAAAATGTAATAATACATTATTGTGTCGTGCTAGTGCTGTTCTATCATTTACTTTGTTTATTGGCAAACTATGATCTAGAATTACTATAATTAATATTTTTTCAGGTAGTTCTTGCTGCGATGGTTGTGTCCTATTTACAACTGATAGCAATTATAAGACTTGCATTACAAAGATTTGCGGATCAGATGCCAAGGTTGGACCAAATGTTTTCGTACTACCCGCAAACAATAATTTTGATGTTGAAGTGTTATTTCATTTTTTATATTAATGGCCTTTTTTATATAGCGCTATCTGACCCAAAGAAATAGGTAACCTTATGCTTATTTTGCATCTCAGTAAAGTAAGATGTCTGTGACCAGTTATGTCTATAGTAAAGTAAGATGTAACTCTAGACATAACTGGTCAAATATTCTCTTAGAAAAGACTTAATTAAGAATTCTCTTACACTCGTATACAATAGATTTTTGAACAGCTAGAAATATTGGAAAGTACTTTCGAGAGTTTACCGCTGAGAAATTTATGAACTGCTTTTGTAACGGACAAATCAACATTTCAACAACAAACAACTTTTCAACTTCTCAAAATGTAATGTAATTAATATTGCAACAGTGGCTCTCAAGTTGGCGGCTTTTATTATATACTTTTGTAAACTTAGCTAAAGAACCCGGAGTCTTAGAAGGGGGACAATTTCAAGATTTCCTGCAATGGAAGCTAATTTAGATGTTTATATACATTGACTAAGTTCTTTTTCAAATCTTTTCAGTAATATAATAATAATTAATGAGACTAAATCTAATACATTCGATTGAATTATTTACCTGATGCTATGCTATATTAATTACCTGATGCTGTTCACTAATAATGCTTGCCTTTTAAATAAAATCGCTTATCACACTCTCTGGACTCTGGAGCTATCCTTTCAAGGGCTCATCAATCGATTTCATCATCGATCGATTGGACGTGACCATAGACATATTCAAGATATGATCAGAGATCACAGGGAATCCTAGTGTGGAGGTCAATGTTTTTAATAAAAGAGGCTAAATGGTGATGTATATTGTCCCATAATGTTTAAATATACAAAATTCATACCATATATACCAAAATACATACTTAACTAAACTTAATATTAACATTAAATATAACCTTAAAAATATGATACATAACTAAAATATATTATTAAAAAAGGTCCCTTTAGGCAAGGTTCCAAAGATACCGGCGGCGTTCCCCCTTTGAATAGCTAGACTAATTCTTTGTCCGAGGTAGCTAATAATGATAGAATAATATAATAATAAATAAAAAGAATACATGTTTTCTTGAATCAATAAACATATTATTATTATGTTTCTTCTATTCACGGGTATCTTCTTTTTTTTATTAAGATACCCGGGCTTTTGGTAGGCGTACATGGGGACATACTGGTCCAACATGCAGAGGCCCTTTGAGAATTTTAATCTAAAAGCAGACATGACACGACATGACATGAGGACGACTTCTGCCATTTTAATATATTGTTTTCAAAATACTGGCAGACGGTGACTTGCCAACTCACTAGATGGGCCCCCTATACAATCGTCATAGGCATGATTAGCCTGTAAGGCGACAGGGGGCAACACCGGTGTGAGCAGCTTGGGGTGTCCGGAGCGGGCTTGCCCCTTGGTTATGCCCTTGAAAATGTCACTTCCACCCCCGAGCATATAGCTTTGGCTCTCTCCCTCTGACCGGCTAATTAAGGCAAGCCAGAGCTGAGATTTGCTGCACTCCCGGGAGTAGCACTCTCACCGCTCTCCCGTTAAGCCATTAAATCCTAACCGGTGCAGAAGAGCAACAAAACTCTGAGGAATCGGGACCGATGTGTAGCCACGCACATTCAGCTCGCCACAAGCTGCCCTGCGGATGTGAGCTTTTCATTAAATTTCTGATAATTTTTTTGTTGATATTAGAAAGTGGATCTCAAAAAGCGAATCTACTACCCTCATAGGGTTGCGTTAATCCTATAAAAGTTAACGACTGTCCTCGAGGGGTATTTATTATTATTATATGAGGAACATCGCACAGACACTACTAATTTATAGTCTGCTTGCCTTCTGCAAACAATACAATAAACCTGCTCAAAATGCCAGGTATACAAATCCATTGCTTACGAATATAATTTCAAATTTTCATTTTCGTTTATTTGGACAATAACATATATTTGACAATTGAACGATGATATCTGCAATAGTAATAAACAGTGACGCAGACATCAACGCCCTCTCCTAGGAATACAAATATAGTTCCAAAATGGACATTGCATATGGACTGAATGTTATTGTAAGTACATCTGGTGTTGTAAGGGAATGTCCAATGTCCTTTCTGAAGAACACTACATTGTATTTATCCGACAAAATATTTAATAAATTTACTAATAGAACGTAGGACATTTAATTAACGCCAGCAATAGTATCTAACAATTCCAGAATTAACTTGTCCGGAAAGTAGAAACGTCTTAGTAAGAAAAGGCTGGTAATTAATGCTTACGCTCTCACTTTCTGTAATCTGCGAACATATTGTAAAGGAACCATCCTGTTGAGATAGGATTTATAAAAATACAAGTATCATTACGTTGGAAATGAATGTTGCAATTCCAAACCGTTCCATTCAACCCAGTTCAGCTTCAGAGACTAGTACAGAACCTGAACCTATTGTTAGACTTAGTACTAGGGTGCCTAAACCTCGTCATATCTTGGATTTATAATTATTAATGTTTATTAATGTTCATACCAGTATGTTTAGATATAAGAAAAGCTTAGGGGGAAGGAGTGTTACATAGAAACTTCAGACTTGTCAAAAGTGACAGCTGACGTGAATTTATGCTCTGTGTAACGTATAGACGTGTAGACTCATTTTCTCTTGGCATCGTGATTCTTTTATTATCCATGTAACCTCCTACAATAAATGAATAAGCAAACATCTGGAGTTATTTATTGTTATTCCGCCCTAGCACCACTAAAGTAACATGCGTCTATCCATTTCAACACGGCAATGGGCTCACCACCTGTACGTGGGATAAAAGTGCATACGGTGAAATTTGAACGTATAGTATGCCTCTGCCTACCCCTTCGGTGATAAAGGCGTGACAATATGTATGTATGTATCAACCGGAAAATAAAAACATTTTAAAATGTTATTACTCATATTAAAGTTAGCACAACACAATAATTCTCAAAGTAATCCCAGCCCATTGTCTCATAAAAACAAGAACCAGAAACTCTTCGACTTTTATCACACCCAAAGGATTGAAGTGGGTGGTCCATTTATTAAGAATACAGATTATAAATGCAACGGCATAGAATTATAAACATTTCATCAATTGATGCTGTATAATTATAAACATTATTTTCTTCCTTATGCATAAATATTATAATCCTGTTGTAAGGCATTTGCATCGGTATTTCTTACGTGTCTCATTCAATCAAAAATCATTCAATCAACAATATGAAATTTCTTTATTTATGAATGTCAAGATTATTGCTTTTACTTTCATATTTACTGCCAGATTCGGAAATATGCGGATTCGCAGAGCGTGAGAAAGAACCAGGCAATAAAACTCACGGCAATATTTACATAAAGATTCAAATACGATGATGAACTAATTCTATAAAAACGAAGTATTACCTACAGCTGCTACCAATTCTCAATGGATCTATCCGTACCTAGTAATTTCATTTTAATATTGGACATTATGCGAACTGATTTTTTTGCGAACTGGACATTGTGCGAACTGGACGTTCTACGAACTGGGCATTTTATGACCACTGGAAATTTTGAGAACTGGAAAGCCTGTGCCTTTTTTTTCGTGTGGAATAAATCCTCATCCCGTCTCCTACCGAATGCCGAACTCCTACCGACTAAAACCACACATTTCCCTTTATCTCTCTATAGCCAGGAGTGAGCCCTCGGAAGGATATACTTTTGACAGACTTTGTCCGCTACCGCAGGCTCGTTCAGGGGGGTTCGGGTGTTATCCTGCCTCTTTGGGGGTTCGAGTGTTATCTCGCTTCTTTAGGGGGTGTGGGTGTTATACCACTATTGAGAGGGTGAAGGGCGTGCGTGTAACCCTCACGCTGCGCCACTTTCCATGGCCCGCCGTTCTCAAGCCCCCGGTCATTGAGGCCGGTAGTTTTGGGTGAAAACAAGTCTGCGGCGCCCTCGCCGCAGACTGTGGGGCGAAGAGTTCTCTCTCGCCCTCTCTCCGCCGCCTCTTTTGCGAGCATGACTTGCTCGCAAAAAGTCGCTGCGGTGTCTCACTTGCTCCCGCTGGAGATCATGGCTCTCACCATGGTCTCCAGTGTGAGAATGTCCACGCCCAGAAAAGTCTGTGCCTAAACTATTTCTAACGCTATCTTAATACGTAAACTATCCATGGTTACGCTATCCTAAGACGTAAACTATCTATGGTTAAACATCAGATTAAAATATAACAAAATTCCTAAAATTAATTAAAATTCTTGACTTGGGCCTATATCGCGTACTGAATTCGTATAGTCCTGCGGGGCCAAAGATAAAAAGAAGGCCAAAGTAGTAAGATACTAGTTAGTTAAGACACTGTTGATGTAGGTTTTGCTAATGATTAAGATGCAAGCATTTAATCAGAATAAAATCAAGTATTAAAGTGATAATAACTATCGTGAGCGTTGTTCATTATTACTAAGTAAACGGTTGTACTCACGTGTATATTTCGGGATCGCCGACTAGTTTCGGACCTAACGGAACGCAGCTTCCGACGTGGCTTGACGCCTCTCTTGAAAAAGGACCTCCGTTAGGTCTGAAACTAGTCGAGCGATCCCGAAATATACACGTGAGCAAAACCGTTTACTTAGTAATAATATTAAAGTGTTGTTTTGAATTATTTAAAACCACAACAATCATTCATGCCGATAATACATAAACACATACGTGTTAAAATGTCCCCGGTCATAATAATAATAAATATAGCGTTTTGGAGGATGTCTCAAATAAAATTATTTATTATTTATTTATTTATTTATCATACACTTTATTGTACGCCGAGACAGTATTATGATGTAGAAATTTGATACAAAAATAGCAGTACAATGGGCGGCCTTATCGCTTAAAGTAATTGAAGAACTAACTGGTAGTTGTAGGCGTCAAGTTACATAGAAGTAATATAAAATATATAAATATATATATATATATATATGTAATACAATACTTAATAATCAAATCAAAATAAGTATTGAATAATAAAATAAAATACTTATAAATATATACTACACAAATTAAATAGTATACTTGAGAGGTGTCAAGGGACACCCGGATGGAACGAAGTTCAAAAAAAAAGTTTAAAAAGTTTTTTTTTTATAGATAATATAATATGTAACTAACAACAGATGTAAAAAGATGATGTTAATGTATTAATAAATAATTAATAAAAATATAAAATAAAAAAAGCAAATAGCAAAAAGTGTCGTGACAACTTTTCGTAAGAATTTTTTCCGTCTAGCCCCTTTCACAACGCGCGATAAGGAACTTCGTTCCAATATATCTATACATACAAATATTTACGTATATAAATAATATATACAAAGTAAGTACATATTATATGTGTTCCTAAGTAATGTATAATACTTTTATCTATTGCTTGTTAAAGTAAGTGGGAACTTAAAACGTTCCTTTAAAACGTTAACGTAACCACTTAAGCTGTGTACAAAACTGTGAAACGTGATCAGACTTGCGCAAACCAAATATGAATCGTATGCAAACATTTTGGAGACGCTCAAGTTTCTCCAATTGGCTTTCGGCGAGATCAAATTGACTGACATCTGCATAATCAAGGATTGGAAGAAGCAAGGAGTTTGCAAGCGCAATTTTTGTAGTTGCAGGAAGAAAACGCTGCAGTCTCCTTATGGAACCTGCGGAAGCGAACATCTTCCTACTTACCTCCTACAGCTAAGGACTCCATGATAAATTGGAATCAATAATAATACCCAGATTCTTGACCTTATCGCAAACAGGAATGGCTGTACCATCAAAAACAAAGTGTCGAATTTACGAACAATTTATTTTCGGTGTTGTTTTTGGGCTGCCAATTATTATAATTTGTGTTTTTTAAGGATTGACTTGTAGCCCATATGAACTACTTTATAAAGATATTTTTAACAAATCTTTTTTATGGCATCTACCGCCTCCGATAGCTGTTCCAAGGGTGCCTGTGTATAGATTTGGAGATCGTCTGCGTAAAGGTAGTAGGAAGAAGTAAGTTGATTTGAGATAGTATTTAAAAAATTGCGAAGAGGAGGGGAGAGAGAACGCCGCCCTGGGGCACTCCGACACTAGTATTGCACCAACTGGATACGTCATCATCAATTTGTATACGTTGTCGGCGGCCACACAGGTAACTATGAAACCACTCTATTACCGTAGAAGATATGTTAAGAGAGCGGAGCATCGAAAGTAAAATGTCAAAGTCTACGTTGTTAAAAGCGTTACTGAAATCTAGTAGACAAAGAACAGTTAACCTCCCATTCTCCATACCAGTCCTAATGTCGTGTGTAATATTTACAAAAGCAGTGGTTGTACTGTGACCGGGACGAAACCTGGACTGGAATTGATTGAGAAGATGATTTTTACGGATAAATGAGCTTAATTGGATGTGGACAAGGCGTTCAAGTGCTTTAGAAAGGAATGGTAGAATTGATATTGGACGGTAATCTGTCAATAACTGGGAGTTTGATTTGTTTGGTAAAGGAGTAATTAAAGCGTTTATATAATTATATACCATAAGAAATTAGAACTCTGCCGGCGCACGTGTTCCCTCCTCTTAAAATCCTGGGTCCTTAAATAGAAGCCTGAAAAGGCATATTATTGGGCCATAAACCTGAGTGTCGCTATCGGAGACCTGCTCATGATAGCGGCCCTCAATCATGGGTCACCTCTGCTTCCTATCAGGTGAACGGTGCCATTTGACGTGCCAAGTATAAATAAAAATCTGTGCGATCAGAGGACCCCGTCAGGAACGAAGTTTGTCAGGAATTGTTTATGCTGTTTATTGATGGCACATGGTGGAACTTGCTACACATACATACATACATACATATTGACACGCCTTTATCCCCGAAGGGGTAGGCAGAGGCATACTATGCGCCCACATTTCACCGTTTGCATTTTTGTCCCACGGAGCAGGTGGTGAGCCCATTGCCGACTTGCTACACATCTTGAATATAAATACTTATTGATAAATTTTTTAAAGCAATTATTTGCTAAATTTCTCATAAATTTTTAATGAAGTGGAAAAAGACAATTCGATTCGAGACAGGGATTGAACCTGTGACCTTTGCCTAACCAGGGCAATATTCTAGCCACCTGAACTACCCGAACCGTATCGAACCAAGTTGAAATTCTCCACCATATTTATATCGTCATTTAAGAGTATGACCAGAGCCATCTATCGATCTAATGAACAACTCGCTACCAATGAACAGTGTTACAACTATTTTTAAACATTGATGCAATGGACTCCACTCAGTATATTGATAAATTTTTTAAAGCAATTATTTGCTAAATTTCTAATAAATTTTTAATAAGGTGGAAAAAGACAATTCGATTCGAGACAGGGATTGAACCTGTGACCTTTGCCTAACCAGGGCAATGTTCTAGCCACCTGAACTACCCGAACCGTATCGAACCAAGTTGAAATTCTCCACCATATTTATATCGTCATTTTAAGAGTATGACCCTCTGGTCATACTCTTAACGTATTAATACTCGTAATTCATTAGCTTGATAGATGGCTCTCCATCTATCAAGCTAATGAACAACTCGATACCAATGAACAGTGTTATAACTATGGTGGAGAATTTCAACTTGGTTCGATACGGTTCGGGTAGTTCAGGTGGCTAGAACATTGCCCTGGTTAGGCAAAGGTCACAGGTTCAATCCCTGTCTCGAATCGAATTGTCTTTTTCCACTTTATTAAAAAAAATTATGAGAAATACTTATCTTCACATATTGTGGTCAATTTCATCTGAGATGCATAAAATATGACGTGTTAACCTTTGAAAATGTCATAAGGCGAAACCGGTCAGGTTTAAAGAGTAAATAAGTGGAACAGTACTAGTGTTTATATTCAATATGTTTGTAAGGAATGTTTTAAAATATAATAAACATAATTGTATTGTAAAAAACAATGAATTATATGAAAAAACAGAGACAGGGAAAGACAGAGAGAGTTACGCACTCTGCTGCACACTCCCTTGCTCATGTTCTTATTTGCTTGCGTTAAGGAACTTCGTTCCAAAAGAGTCGATTTCAAAGTGTCTAAATTTCAATTGCTTACATAATACTATGTAGTATTTTAATATTATCTTTCATAATACAATACATTACACACACCACTCTAGAGATAGGTACTTTCCCCGGAATTGGGGCACGTCTTAATAATAACGGGGAAAACATGTTACACAGATTAATAAGTCAGATAATTGTATCCGGTTGTTAAGGTAGTTGTTCATCGGATCAATCATAATCATTCATCTACTATAAAGGAAATATTTAGTAAATATTGGTTATTTGTAGAAGCGCTACAGGATATAATGTCTCTGTATCTCTTTAGAAAAAGTCAATCATTCTTCCACGCCGACCTTTCTTTATTACAAATATTGAATGTTCACGAAGTGGCAATACGACATCTGAAAAAACCGACACAGCTTCCTTCAAACCACAGAGGCCCTCAAAAAGCTTGATGTAAACCCATAAGTTTAGGCCTCCCGCAGTGTCCATCAGGCCTGCTGAAAATCATTTGCAGGTTACGATCTCCCTGGACATAGGAAACACCAAACGCAGTTTATACATCCACAAACCTTGTCACACTTGCTGATATGCTCAGAGTGCCTTTACATCCACACTCGAAGACCTTTGAATACCTATTCAAAGGTCTTCGAGTGTGGATGTAAAGGCACTCTGAGCATATCAGCAAGTGTTATGTCAAGTGTGTGATGACGCTATTAAATTGGCGGAATATTGGTTCGGAGACAAATAATACGAGTCAAAGAAGAACCAGACTGACCAGGCGGGTTAGTTTAGGGTTTTGATGCGACTTTTCCATTTCCTCGTCATAACCCCAGCTAAGGGTGACTTGGACTTGGACCTGGAGTTCTCGGTAGAGCTCAATTGCAATTCAAATCCTTACTTTTAAACACGAATCAAAATAATCTGATTGGTTATTTCATGATTTTTTTTTATTAGAGCTTCTCCCGCATAGAAAAGTTTTTCAGTTCCAGTTTCCCACAGAAACATCATCCCAGAATACAAAGTAGCCTGTGTTTTTCTGATGTGTAAACAAATTAATATAAAGTTTCAACAAAGTCCAATTAGTAGTTTTTGCGTGAAAGAGTAGCAAACCTACATCCATATATTATTACAAACTTTCACGTATATAATAATAATAGGATTAAATACCTAAATTCAGGCTCCACGTTTAAATTGATAGGCATAAATTGATCGAAACTTCGAAAATTTAAAATAAATAATCGAATAAGATCCGGTAGCAATCTGCACAAATGAAATTTTGTCCCAAGAGAAGATAAAAATCCTATTCAAAGAATCTTAAATGAATTCCGAAGCTTAGTATGCCTTCTGGATTAAACATCTATCGATTTGTCTCTCCTCTGTCCGAAACTTATTATGGGTGTAGATAAAATATACGCGTGTGCTTCTGTACCTGTTGATCGCGTCTAGAGAAAGTGACTGTGCTAAAATGCGACACCGCCCTATGTTGCCAGTTACGAGAGACTGCCTGAAATTTGGCTATTATTGATTGTGTACTTCTTATCCATATTTTTAAATATTTTAAATATTTATTTGTCTCGTCATGAACTTGGTTTTAATGTACATTTAACATAATAAATGGCATTTTCATTTGCGTGCGTTACCGTGCTTCGGAAGGCACGTTAAGCCGTTGGTCCCGGTTGCCAGTAACATGGCAGTCAAGTTGAAGTCCTAATGGGCGGCTTGAAAATTTTCAACAGCAGGCAGCCACAACCTGCGTCTGTCTATTTCAACACGGCAATGGGCTCACCACTTATTACGTGGGACATGAATGCACACGGTGAAAAGTGGGCATATAATATGCCTCTGCCGCGCCTTCGGGGATAAGGCGTGATAGATAAATAATAATAAATGGGTACCCTCGCAAATTAGAAGAAAAGTCTTCGACTTCGACTCACCTTTGGTGTCGCAAAAGTCCGTAGACTACAGTAACCAATTTTTTATTTCTGGTATAAAGAAACATGAATTTCCCAGCGGACGTGGTTTCAACCGTGCAGTGCCGGTTATCATGGAAATGTGGGGATAAAATGTAGTCTTACTTACTTTTAACAGCATCAGCTAAATACCAGTGAAAGTCCTATTAAAATCGATCCAGCCGTTTCAGAGATTATTTTTTATATAAATACCGTACCTATATACTTTCGTATGCGTTTAGGTACTGAAAACATCAATTTGGAATCACAGACACTTTAATTTTATTTACCTGTATAGACTGTATAGATACTCGTATATCTTTAGAATTGTTCTTGTGAAAAACGATCGTGATTCCAGGACGGTTTTCTGAAAATGTATGATAATTAGAAATTTCTAACCTGACAAAGTCTTCAACTTGGCGTAATAGGTGGCTATTGCCGTGTTGAAATAGACATACGCAGGCTGTGGCTACAAGTTGTAGAAATTTTTCCAGCCACCCATAAGGCGTTCAATTTGTCTTAACGACTACCATGTTACTGGGAACCGGGACCAACGGCTTACCGTGCCTTCCGAAGCACGGAATCGCTTATAAATGGAAATACCACAAAGCGGTCACCTACTGTTCAGCCACAGTAAAAGTTGCTAAACGCAGTGTTTGTTTTTAAAATAAATATATTTTACTATTATCTTATTAATCCACTTAAACAAAGACAAAAGGACCTCGTAAGGTAAAGTACTTATGTGACTTTTCTGAACTCTGGTAAAATTTCTGGAATTAACAACCCTAAATTGTGCCTTCGAAGCACATCTTTCTACATCTTGCATAATTCTCTTCGTTTCCGTCTATTTAATGACTGACAATTAGACTGTATCTGCACATCGCTGACCCGAGAGTCCCCATTACACGGATGGGTACATTTAATAGTTACATAGCTCCTAACTAAATTCAACAGGGGGTAAATAAGGATGGGATCTGGTAACACAGCGCCCGGGCGGCGGCAGTGTGCGCGAGTCTTTCGCCGCGCCGACCGCTCCCGTACAACCCTAGTGATACTGAACGGAGTTTAGCACACCCCTAATTAGTTATACGTCATTTAAAAAGTGTAGTTCTTTGTATTGGTTATAAAGTGATCAGTTTCTATTCGGGTAATCCAAAATCATTCAAAAATTTTTGAAATTGAGTTATTTAATGTTTATTTTTTTGACAATTTTTGGCAATTAAAAGCCTCTTGTTAGTGCTTGAAAAAAATAAATAGACTATTCTATTAATGCTTTAGAAAAAAATATTTGTCTTCAGTCCGTTATTCCTCCGCGTATTTGCATATTCATTGAAATTTACATATTGGTTCCAAGTGTCACTACAGGCTCTGTGAATTATTCAACTGGTTTGTTGATATTCGTTAAATAAATAAACGCTACCGCCTTCAGATGAATTCCAAGTGGAATTATAGATGACCGTTTTAAAAGCGTATAAATCGATTATTTTTGTAGCATTCGTAAGTACTATTTATCACCACAATACTACAAAAGTAGCTGTAGATAGATAGCAATGTATTTAATTTACAAACTGTGCTGTAAAATATTATGATGCCTAAACTATTTCAAATTAAATACTTCCTCCTAAAACCTATGAATTTTTCATCTAAAACTTTGATCTTATAATTATCTATGTAACAAGGAAAACAAACTTTAATCTAGAGTTATGTGAACCTTATAAAATAAAAAATATATACAAAAGTACTAAAAATGACGTGCGTACGCACTGAATTAGCTATCTTACCCGTCAAAATCCCGTCATTAGAAACATTCAAACTTAATAATAATAAAATTAAAGGGTACTAGCGTACTTTCAAAAAGATCGATTTTACCCAAAACATCGTCTCTTATTTAATCTGTGTAATTAAAATACTGCCGCAACAGAATTTCGTTCATGGCGTATTCAAGCAGCGATGTTGAATATAACAGAAAACATTTTAATAAATTGAAAGTCACTTAACAAATTTTGGCGCCCAATGTGGGTCCTTTGTTTGAACGCTAATTACTTATATTTATAAATCTACTTACTTGTGATCTTAAACTTGTATAATAGATATTATTTCTTTATAGAAAGAATAGGTTCTTTTTTATAACTTATTGGCTTTACTTTATAGTGAACGAAAAGCGCTGAACATTTTGGCATTTTTTTTATCTAACGTGGAAATATCGATTGACAACTCAATTTACATCACCACGTTCATTCCGTCATCACCTTAGAATTGTTTTCAACGTTTAGAACAAAATTTGACGAGATTTTATTAGGATTTTAAAATTGTGGGACAATTTTTTAAATAGCCTTATCTATTTTTTTTAAAGAACTAACATAGATATGTACTTTTTAAACTAGTCAAGATAATAATAAACTTGCTATGGGACAGGCAGTTAAATAAACATTTTTATATTTTTCTTAACATTGTACGTAGAAAATATTCAAACATCGAAACAAATATTTACGTGTTACACAAATACGTGTTTCAGCCGGGCCACATTCGAACCCAAGACTTCCTGAACCAGCAGTGGAGTCGTATACTACGCCACCGAATCTTTCAAATACTGTAAAGTGAGAAATAATTTTAAAATTCAATTAATATACTGACTATATTATAAATTCAAAAAAAAAATCCACATCAAGCAAGACCCAAATCCGTGACTTCTTGCCGGGTGAGCTGCTTAACCAACTTAGCTACCAAGGACATTCGATTTCGATTGTTTTAACTTTTACCAACTTTTTTAATTCACTAAGCGTGGAACATGCGTTTTATGAAGAGAGCTACAAAACGTTACCTACATATTTTAAAATAAGCGTATCGGTGAACATCGATTAGAGTTTGTGGGTAAACACACACCCACTTATCATACCGCAGACTTACTACGCTACGTAGTACGGAGTGTAGATTCAGCGCCCACGTAGGACAAGGACCGTCTGACCTTGTCTTTACCGACTTTGTACCGTCTAATATGAAGGAAAAGCTAACGAGTTTTGAATAAATTATAAGTAGTACATCTTATTATAAATTAAATACGCATTAGGATAACTCACACGGCAATGGGCTTACCACCTGTTACGTAGGACAAAAATGCATCCGGTGAAATGTGGGCGTTTAATATGCCTCTGCCTACCCCTTCGGGCGTAGGCGTGACAATATGTATGTAAGTAGGATAACTCAAATACCATAGCAAGATCTTAAACAAAACTTAATGGAACCCTACAAAAGGCACAATAGATTTCGAATTTTAAAAATCATCCAAGTCGGTTCACCCAGTGAAAAGTCATAACTGTCTTTACGCTGTATTCCTGACGGAGTAGTCAGAGAGGACAGATCGCCAAACTTCACTATCCATTCATACATGTTTTACATCCTGCAAATTACTTAATAGCTTTATACAAAAGTTATGAGGCTGCAAAAAAAAATAGACGAATTGAATACCTCCTTTTTTTGTAGTCGGTAAAAGAGTTTATATATTACAGACATCATATTTACTTTGAGATTGCGACTATAATTATTAGATTGTATCTAAAAGTATATACTTTTAGATACAATCTAATAAAACATTTGACTATGGGCGCAGTGGTTGTATGCGACTGCCGTACTGGGGTCTCAGGTTCGAATCCCTTGTCGCAACAAAGAATGTGTGTGAGTTGTAAATGTTTGTTTCAGAGTTTGGATGTTTTCTATTTATGTTATGTTCCTAATATTTATTTAAAATATATGTAAGTATAAGTCTATGTCTATCAGTTATATTAGCATAATTTGGTGAGATGGCGTAGTGTTAGAATTTCTATATATTTAAAAAAAATATATTTTTATTTGTTGAAATTCTATAATAGGTAATTTAAAGTTGGAAAAACTTGTAATGGTAACAATTCTTGACTTAAATCGTAGCCGTTTGTTATCTACATAAAAATGTTTGATAAAAAGCTTTTAGATTCGTTGTAGGTACAAACTTTTGTACCTACTATTTTCATAACAACTTACCTTTTAACTTATCTTTACATTGCTTAAAGTGGGTCAGTAGTGAATACCTACCATATTCATTCTTTTTATTTTGATAACTATGCAGAAAGTATAAAATAAATATTTATTATTTTTCAAAAAAATACGACGTCAGGCTGAACACCTATTACGTAGGACAAAATACAAATTACTAACCGACCCGTTCAACTTCGTTAGCGACACCATTATTAACTAACTTTTTTCACGCTTTATACCTGACGGGGTAGTCAGAGAGGACAGATCGCCAGACTTCGCGATCCATGCATACTTCTTTCGCTCTTGTAGATTCATCAATCGCTTCATTCACGCACGTGGGTATCCGAGTACTTTTGACTTTTCCGTTTTTGAACAATCTGCTCACGTGGTCTTCATATGTAAGTCACGGCCTACCCTGTCTCCTTCTACCCTCTACTTTCGCACAATATATATTCTTCGTCCATCATTCCTCATTCATTCGTTGGACGTGTCCAAACCAACGGAGCACGCCCTTTTCCAGCTTAACGCAGACACTTTCATCCAAACCTGCCATACTGCGTATTACTTCGTTACGTATTCGGTCGGCCAAAGTTACGCCGCACAATCTTCGAAGTGATCGCATCTTCACAGCATTAAATTACCTTTCATGCTTCTGCTGACATACCAAGGTTTCGCTACCGTAAAGCAACGTTGGCACTAGCACTGCGTTATGAAGCGATGTGCTTCTTTTACGATGCTTTGTCGCTTTTCTAATTGGGACAAAACACCGTTAATTTTGTTTCCGGCAGCTACTCGCCGTTCTACATCCGAATCACATCTTCCATCCGCGCTAAACATACTCCCTAAATACACAATTTAATTCACTTGGATCGTTCCTGGTTTATCTCGCGTTTAGTTCTTACGTCATCTCTTTCAAATACTAGAACCTTAGTTTTACTTGCATTCAAGCGAAGACCCTTACTTTCACACTCCTCTTTCATATTAGTGACTAATGCCTAAAGGTCGGCTTCTGAGGAGGCCATGAGCACGCCATCATCAGCGTACAGCAGTTTAGTGTAAAGTCACCCAAATTCACAATCCTTTAACTTTTGCAGGCAACTGTCCAGATAAACTAAGAACAGCCAGGCGGATATGACACAACCCTGTTTGACGCCTGTACAAACATCAAAATGAGGTGACACATCCCCTCCCCCCTACTCGCACGCAAGCCTTACAGTCCTAATAAAGCGACTGTATTGCCCGCAGTAGCGAGCCGTCCGCACCATATCCGGGCAGCAAATCCCACAGAGTTTCTCTCACAAAGTTATCAAATACTTTCTCCAAATCCACAAAAGCGCAGAAAACCTTCTGGCTAATAGCCAGAAACTTTTCCGCGATCATGCGGAGAGCATCCATGCAACCTCTTCCACGTCGGAATCCGCATTGAGCCTCCTATAAATACCTTTCAGACTTTTCTTGCATTCTTGCCATTATCACCTTTGCATTCACCTTACTAGCTAAGCTGACCAAGCTGATCGCCCTGTAGCTGGAGCAGTTTAGGCGAGAACCTTTCCCTTTGTAGATAGGTACTGCAACTGCTATTCGCCAGTCATCTGGGACCTCACCCGTCTGCCAGCATAAGTTGCATAACAGACATAGTGTGTCCCAGACGCGCGACCCAAAGTAATTGATCATATCAGCAGTAACTCTGTCTTTTCCCCCAGCCTTACCACATTTCATACTTCTTAACGCTTGTTCAATGTCTTTCATGCTAATGACATCAATAACATCAGGATCCGGAGCATCAAAGTGAGCTCCACTTCCCGATGTGGCATCTCTGTCTTTTCTAGCATACTTACATCTTTTAATAATCCGTCCTCTGTTTCCGTCCGGACGTCATTGTTAACACTAAGCACTTTATTCATACTGCAGATTGCCAAACAACTCCGGGTCTTGAATACCTCTTTCCAGAAGAGCAAGACATTATCCCGGAAATTGGACGACAACCTTTGATCCGCTTTCATTCTGCACATTTCACGAGCTTCTTCTGTTAGTGCCTTCGTGTTAACTTTTTGCAACTTGTATTTTTCTTTCATATTAAAATAATTCCGCGAGGCTAAGTAGTCCAACCATGCTTTCTTATTCATTCGAACGGCTTCTTTCACTTCTTCATTCCACCATGCATCACGCTCATTACTACTGCCTCTCTTCGTTTGTCCACACACTTCCACAGCGGCATTTACTATACTATCTCTACGGTTCTGCCATACACTTTTCACATTCTCACCATTAACATTGACGTCGCCAAGCTTTTTGGCTATCCTTTCTTTATATTTATCCCTAATAGATGCATCTTGCTGCTTCCAGCTTTTGATACTATATATCGGCTCAGGTTCAAGACACTTGGAACGATGACGCCAACCCGCGAACAGACCCCTAATCCTAGTTATGACTAGGTAGTGGTCTGATACCGGAAGCCAATCGCGAGGACAACAAAATTCCAACACCCCGACTGCCATGCTCACTCTTTGGTACTCCAGACCATAGCGCGAGCACCCCACCCGGGAGTTCCAAGACTTCGCTGCCCTTGCGCTTGGTCTCTGTCAAGCACACTATATCTCATTAACTTTCTCTCATTCATAACATCCATCAACTCATCAACTCATTCATCTTATCTTCCATTCCTTCCCTAACATTCCACGCAGCTACCCTGCACTCCATCCTCCAGGGTGGCGGTCCCCTACGCCGCTCTGGCACACACGAACTGGTGCGCATCGCCTCGGGGGTACGCCCTAATATAGTTCGCCCTGGTTGCACTCGTGTTGGAGTAGAATAGTAGCCGTAGCTGGCAGGGATGGCGACGTGCACGCTTCTACTCTTCATCCCCATTTTTTTATCTCTCGTACATGAACCGCTCGACCGATTTAGTTCAAACTTCACAGAAACCATATGCAAAATAGTCCGAACAAAGCCTAAACATTTGGTTTGGATAGGTGAGCCCGTTCTTGAGTTATAAAGTTACAACGAAAAGTGGCATTGATTTTTATATATATTGATGACAGAAAATGTGAGGCGAATAATATGCCTCTACCTACCACTTCAGAGAAGAAGGCGTGACTTATGTTACTATCTATTTATCTTTAAGCTGTATCTCTAATGGGGTAGCCAGAGAGGATATACCGCCAAGCTTCGCATTTCATGCATACTTCTTTTCATTTCCTGCAGATTCATTAATCGTTCCATACATACTTGTATTGTATTCCGAATACTTTTGACCTTTCCGTTTTTGCGTAATCTGGTCACATGGTCTTCGTATGTGTGGCATCGGTCTACTTGTGTATGTATATATAAAAATATATAACTGCCACTATCATAATTAGTTTTAAGCTTGATCGAATTATACAGAGCCGGTTTTAATTAAATCACTGAGCTCTTGTCCCGCTCAACGTTTTGTACCTACCAATTATTTTGTAAAGGAATACTTTTCAGAATGGTTGACACGAGTTATGTAACTACCTAATTTTCTAGAAGGCTTATGAAGTCGAGTCAATTATAAAGTAGGAAATTTGCCCAATCATTTTCTTACTAACACATTTTGTACGTTGAAAGTTGTTGGTTGAATAATGTTCATCATTTCTTTGTTCTTTCTACGTAAAACCATATTCCATTCTCGATAGAGTAAGTGGTAGTGTAGATATTTGTGATCTGCAAATGTTTGTTTCGGAGTTTTTTCTATGAATACTATAATTTTATGTATTTAGAAATATATAAGTATGTTTATCAATTGTCCAGATCCGATACTATAAGCGTATATTAGCTTACTATTGGGTGATGTGTAAAAAATATGTCCCACAATATGTTTTTTATGCATTTATTGTGCCATCCAAACATTTTTTTTTTATTTAGCTAGGAAGTTTTTTTTGTTTTTTGAATTTATATTAATCAAAACAAATACTTTTTAGTTTCAAATGTCTTATATATCATTACACTAACACGAAAACGTCTGCACGTCTTAAACCATTCAAATTAAAAATCAACCGAACGCGAGTCAACTAAATTTTAATAAAACCTATATAAAAGAGTACTTTACATTTTTTATCATTTTCTTTCAAAAAAATCTATTCACTTAGATTATATAAACACCGGTGTTTATATAATCTAAGTCTATTCAGTTTGAAACTATTTTGAGGGTAAGTCGTATAAAAAGATCTCTCTCGTTGCTAAAATTTCAAGCACTTTCAAGACTTTACTATAGTTTGACAGCGGTCGTGGTCAAACTTTAATGAAATATTCAACTGCAAATTGTCATTAATCGAAATTGGCTTACAGCGACAAAGTGATACTTAGGTCTATATAAACACATAAAAGAAAATATAAGCAGTTTACAATAGGTACTTTATGTCTATGTTATGTTTATTGTAAAGTGATGCAAATATAGTCGCGATGAGTGGGTTAGGCCCACCAGCCGTTTGGGCCGCTCAAAAAAGGCTTGAGTCTTGGGCCAAAGCCGCCAGGGAAAGAACATCGAGTGCCAGTAGCGGTCAAAGTCATAATTCTACTGACAGCTTTGGAGATGACAAGTCACATAGCAGTCCGAGTGTAAGTATTTTATTAATTAAGATTACCTAATATTGACACTTTTATTTTGTCGTAACATCAAACGTTTTGATACTTCTCATTAATAATGACGACTAACTGATGCCGGCGGTTTCGTGCCCGTTTAATATCTCCTCGGGAAAGAGTACCAAAAAAAGTGTTCTGTATTGGCCTTGGTTGGTTGTTATTCATATTTGTATTCTGTACGGTGTTTCTGTAATTTGTAATTGTAACTGTAATGGTTTGGTGTGCGACTTGGCTATGCTGTAAGCGCATCAAGGACCTGCATTTAAATATAAAAATAAATGAAGTCTGTTATTTGAAATGGCTTCGATATACTCGAATACTATCTTTTCCAATTATCTCAAAATTATCTTTTAATGTACCTTATTCCCAGATGCCAGGAAATCTTGCGAGGGTTCAAAGCCTGGGGTCCAACTTTCATTGTCCAGATATCATTTGGCTTTTGGTTTTCAGCTTTATTGGGAGTGTCTGCCATCTTACCTTCTAACCCCTTAAAGCAGCAGCGTTGGTCGCCACCACGTCCGTTGGTGTTACTCTCAAAATCAACACGCTGACTTTCGCTATAGGTGGTCCTTGGATGTGTGACCACTTTGTTACATCTGCGAGTGTTCCCATGCCTCGGAAGGCACTTTAAGCCGTTGGTCCCGGTTGCCAGTAAAATGGCAGTAGGCCATTTTACTGTTAAATAAAGTAAATTTTCAAGCACATAAGGCCCTCAGGCCTTAAGTGGCTTGAAAATTTTCTACAGCAGGTTGCCACAGCCTGCGCCTGTCCGTTTAACGTTTAAGTAACTACCAATTAAGCTAGATAATTAGCAATTAATTAGCGAAAGAAGTATGCATGGATCGCGAAGCCTGGCGATCTGTCCTCTCTGACTACCCCGTCAGGGATACAGCGTGAAGATAGTTAGTTAGTTAATTAAGCTAGATCTCTAAATTTTATGAGAGCCCATACAACTCAAACGTCTATGTTAATTGGTATAAACTATGTTTGTATGGGGACTTTCAGCTCTAATTTATTTGAGTTTTTCCTTTATTTGTGCCGCCTTGCTTTTAATCAAAATTGACAATTCTAGGTCAACCGAAAATATCCTACAGGTTTTATGTCAAAAACCTAAATGGTAGTTCCCCCGTTGACCTGCAATCATGAAATTTGGCATAAAGCAAGGTCTTACAGCACAAATAAAGTAAAATCTTTCAAAGAAGAGAGTTGAAAATTAAGGGGTGTCCGGGTGCCATACATACATAGTAGTACCAATTAAGATAGATCTTTGGGTTGTATGGGCGCTTTAACAATTTGGAGATCTAGCTTAATTGGTACTTACTTACTTAGCTTTCACATGCTATAACTTTTGGTTTCACCACTACCAGACTGGCTGACGGTCAAATCTCTTATGTATTGGTAAAGAACAATTAATGTTATAAATATCAGCCCGTATGTAATTCCTTGTGAAAATTAACGGCTCCTCCCCTACTATTTTTATAGTTCAAAAATAAGTAGCAACCATTTGAAGATAAGTAAATACAAAATTTCAATCATATCTGAGCGTCAATACGAATGGCGTCCCGAGACTCACTTTCAGCAACTGTATGGATTTTGATGAAAGTTTACAATAATATTGCTTATACATCAGAATAACACATAGGCTACTTATTATCCTGGGATCAAGTTTAGATGGGTAATGTGAACGGAAAAACTAGTCCAAAATAAATGACAACGGTATACAGAATAATTAAATACTAAATATCAATAACACTCGGAAATTTCATCGTGTAATTATGTCAAATTATATGTATGCGAATAATATCATCTCACCTTCGAATTGGACACCGATATAAATTTGAGTTATGTACTACCAAAAGCACAGAAAATTAATAGTACCTTCGTACTAGTGTACCTACCGATAGAAACAAATGTACTCGTAGTTTAATTTCACATTTATATCTTGACAAAGGTTCGTTAACAGAATACTTCAATTGTAAAAATAACAAGCATGTCGAGTCTGTTTCACATAAACCAGTGGAATCTACACAAGCGGTCCTTATGCCAATTTCGTTTTGTTTTCGTAAATTCAAACTTGTTTTGTTTTCATACAACGCACTGATCTTTACTAATATTATAATGCGAAAGTAATTCTGTCTGACAGACAGGGGGCCGATCTACTATTGACATGCCGTAGAATAGAACCAGAATCGCTGTTTTTAGCTGTCTAAATGTTATTAGACTATCAAAAATGCAATTGACTAGCGGCCACTGGCGCGGTACGTGTTAGTATAATTCTATCGGAAGTCTATTGGAGTACGATTGTAATAGTAGACTACGCAAAATTGACAAAATTGTACCGGTGGCTTTCTATTGAGCGACGATTTTGATTCTATTTCGACACAATTGAAATAGCAGACTCGGCCCCCAGATCCCAGATTAAAAATAACGTTTATTCTTTATGGGTTTTGATGTTTATCTTTTTGTTTACATACATACATATTGTCACGCCTTTATCCCCGACGGGGTAGGCAGAGGCATACTATACGCCCACAGTTCACCGTATGTTTTTTTGTCTCACGTGGTGGCTCATTGCCGTGTTGAAACGGACAGGCGCAGGCTGGCGTGGCAACCTGCTGTAAAAAAATTTCAAGCACATAAGGCCTTCAGGCCTTAAGTGGCTTGAAAATTTTCAACTGCAGGTACAAACATAGTTTATACCAATTAACATAGACGTTTAAGATGTACGGGCGCTCATAAAATTTGGAGATCTTACTTAATTGGTAGTTACTTACTTAACTTTGACATGCTATAATTTTTGGTACCACTACAAGACTGGCTGACGGTCAAATATCTTATGTATTATTCAAGAACTTATTAGTGTTATGAATATCAGCCCGTATAAAATTCCTTGTGAAAACTAACGCTACCTCCCCTGCTAAAGGAATTTTAATTAACATTTTATGAAACGGCAATTCTGAAGCAGTACCTACGAAGTTCACTTGCCGGGCTATTCAGAGCTTCATATGTCTGTCTGTTCGTTCCGGCTAATATCAGAAACGGCTAAGACCGATTTAAACGGGTACTTTCACTGGCAAATAGCTGATGTTAAAAGAAGTAACTTAGGTAACATTTTTTCCCGTAGTCCTACAAAAACATGCACTACAAGTGAAACCGCGTGGCGTCTGCTAGTTAGATATAATATACGTTTTATAACATCACAGCCGCTGCCAAAAGTCAAATATAAATACGAACTAAAAATTCGGAAATGGTTGACTTTATTCAATATTCGTCAGTCCGCTGCTAGTAAAATTCCAATATAGTGCTTTCATTGACGATGTACGCCGGGGGTCGCAGTTATAATTGAATGAAATGTCCGCGAATGCCAACACTCCACCCTTTATATAACTACTAGCGGACTCACGTGACTTCGCCCGTGACAAGCACTACAAGTGAAACCGCGTGGCATCTGCTAGTTAGATATAATATACGTTTTATAATATCACAGCCAGCTGCCAAAAGTCAAATATAAATACGAACTAAAAATTCGGAAATGGTTGACTTTATTCAATATTCGTCAGTCCACTGCTAGTAAAATTCCAATATAGTGCTTTCATTGACGATGTACGCCGGGGGTCACAGTTATAATTGAATACTGTCCGTGAATGCCAACACTCCACCATTTATATAACTACTAGCGGACTCACGTGACTTCGCCCGTGACATGCACTACAAGTGAAACCGCGTGGCATCTGCTAGTTAGACATAATATACGTTTTATAACATCACAGCCAGCTGCCAAAAGTCAAATATAAATACCAACTAAAAATTCGGAAATGGTTGACTTTATTCAATATTCGTCAGTCCGCTGCTAGTAAAATTCCAATATAGTGCTTTCATTGACGATGTACGCCGGGGGTCACAGTTATAATTGAATACTGTCCGTGAATGCCAACACTCCACCCTTTATATAACTACTAGCGGACTCACGTGACTTCGCCCGTGACAAGCACTACAAGTGAAACCGCGTGGCATCTGCTAGTTAGATATAATATACGTTTTATAACATCATAGCCAGCTGCCAAAAGTCAAATATAAATACCAACTAAAAATTCGGAAATGGTTGACTTTATTCAATATTCGTCAGTCCGCTGCTAGTAAAATTCCAATATAGTGCTTTCATTGACGATGTACGCCGGGGGTCACAGTTAGAACCAGAATCGCTGTTTTTAGCTGTCTAAATGTTAGTAGACTATCAAAAATGCAATTGACTAGCGGCCACTGGCGCGGTACGTGTTGGTATAATTCTATCGGAAGTCTATCGGAAGTACGATTGTAATAGGAGACTACGCAAAATTAACAAAATTGTACCGGTGGCTTTCTATTGAGCGACGATTTTGATTCTATTTCGACACAATTGAAATAGCAGACTCGGCCCCCAGATCCCAGATTAAAAATAACGTTTATTCTTTATGGGTTTTGATATTTATCTTTTTGTTTACATACATACATATTGTCACGCCTTTATCCCCGACGGGGTAGGCAGAGGCATACTATACGCCCACAGTTCACCGTATGTTTTTTTGTCTCACGTGGTGGCTCATTGCCGTGTTGAAACGGACAGGCGCAGGCTGTGGCAACCTGCTGTAAAAAAATTTCAAGCACATAAGGCCTTCAGGCCTTAAGTGGCTTGAAAATTTTCAACTGCAGGTACAAACATAGTTTATACCAATTAACATAGACGTTTAAGATGTACGGGCGCTCATAAAATTTGGAGATCTTACTTAATTGGTAGTTACTTACTTAACTTTGACATGCTATAATTTTTGGTACCACTACAAGACTGGCTGACGGTCAAATATCTTATGTATTATTCAAGAACTATTAGTGTTATGAATATCAGCCCGTATAAAATTCCTTGTGAAAACTAACGCTACCTCCCCTGCTAAAGGAATTTTAATTAACATTTTATGAAACGGCAATTCTGAAGCAGTACCTACGAAGTTCACTTGCCGGGCTATTCAGAGCTTCATATGTCTGTCTGTTCGTTCCGGCTAATATCAGAAACGGCTAAGACCGATTTAAACGGGTACTTTCACTGGCAAATAGCTGATGTTAAAAGAAGTAATTTAGGTAACATTTTTTCCCGTAGTCCTACAAAAACATGCACTACAAGTGAAACCGCGTGGCGTCTGCTAGTTAGACATAATATACGTTTTATAACATCACAGCCAGCTGCCAAAAGTCAAATATAAATACCAACTAAAAATTCGGAAATGGTTGACTTTATTCAATATTCGTCAGTCCGCTGCTAGTAAAATTCCAATATAGTGCTTTCATTGACGATGTACGCCGGGGGTCACAGTTATAATTGAATACTGTCCGTGAATGCCAACACTCCACCCTTTATATAACTACTAGCGGACTCACGTGACTTCGCCCGTGACATGCACTACAAGTGAAACCGCGTGGCATCTGCTAGTTAGACATAATATACGTTTTATAACATCACAGCCAGCTGCCAAAAGTCAAATATAAATACCAACTAAAAATTCGGAAATGGTTGACTTTATTCAATATTCGTCAGTCCGCTGCTAGTAAAATTCCAATATAGTGCTTTCATTGACGATGTACGCCGGGGGTCACAGTTATAATTGAATACTGTCCGTGAATGCCAACACTCCACCCTTTATATAACTACTAGCGGACTCACGTGACTTCGCCCGTGACATGCACTACAAGTGAAACCGCGTGGCATCTGCTAGTTAGACATAATATACGTTTTATAACATCACAGCCAGCTGCCAAAAGTCAAATATAAATACCAACTAAAAATTCGGAAATGGTTGACTTTATTCAATATTCGTCAGTCCGCTGCTAGTAAAATTCCAATATAGTGCTTTCATTGACGATGTACGCCGGGGGTCACAGTTATAATTGAATACTGTCCGTGAATGCCAACACTCCACCCTTTATATAACTACTAGCGGACTCACGTGACTTCGCCCGTGACAAGCACTACAAGTGAAACCGCGTGGCATCTGCTAGTTAGATATAATATACCTTTTATAACATCACAGCCAGCTGCCAAAAGTCAAATATAAATACGAACTAAAAATTCGGAAATGGTTGACTTTATTCAATATTCGTCAGTCCGCTGCTAGTAAAATTCCAATATAGTGCTTTCATTGACGATGTACGCCGGGGGTCGCAGTTATAATTGAATGAAATGTCCGCGAATGCCAACACTCCACCCTTTATATAACTACTAGCGGACTCACGTGACTTCGCCCGTGACAAGCACTACAAGTGAAACCGCGTGGCATCTGCTAGTTAGATATAATATACGTTTTATAATATCACAGCCAGCTGCCAAAAGTCAAATATAAATACGAACTAAAAATTCGGAAATGGTTGACTTTATTCAATATTCGTCAGTCCGCTGCTAGTAAAATTCCAATATAGTGCTTTCATTGACGATGTACGCCGGGGGTCACAGTTATAATTGAATACTATCCGTGAATGCCAACACTCCACCCTTTATATAACTACTAGCGGACTCACGTGACTTCGCCCGTGACAAGCACTACAAGTGAAACCGCGTGGCATCTGCTAGTTTGATATAATATACGTTTTATAACATCACAGCCAGCTGCCAAAAGTCAAATATAAATACCAACTAAAAATTCGGAAATGGTTGACTTTATTCAATATTCGTCAGTCCGCTGCTAGTAAAATTCCAATATAGTGCTTTCATTGACGATGTACGCCGGGGGTCACAGTTATAATTGAATACTGTCCGTGAATGCCAACACTCCACCCTTTATATAACTACTAGCGGACTCACGTGACTTCGCCCGTGACATGCACTACAAGTGAAACCGCATGGCATCTGCTAGTTAGATATAATATACGTTTTATAACATCATAGCCAGCTGCCAAAAGTCAAATATAAATACGAACTAAAAATTCGGAAAATTTTGACTTTATTCAATATTCGTCAGTCCGCTGCTAGTAAAATTCCAGTATAGTGCTTTCATTGACGATGTACGCCGGGGGTCACAGTTATAATTGAATACTGTCCGTGAATGCCAACACTCCACCCTTTATATAACTACTAGCGGACTCACGTGACTTCGCCTTTGACATGCACTACAAGTGAAACCGCGTGGCGTCTGTTAGTTAGATATAATATACGTTTTATAACATCACAGCCAGCTGCCAAAAGTCAAATATAAATACGAATAAAAAAAATCGGAAATGGTTGACTATATTCAATATTCGTCAGTCCGCTGCTAGTATAATTCCAATATAGTGCTTTCATTGACGATGTACGCCGGGGGTCACAGTATACTATCTGTGAATTCCCAACGTTCTACCCTTATTAGCATACTAGCGGACTCACGCGGCTCCGGCCGTGACATACCGTCACACCCATTTAATCCCGTCGGTTATTACTTTTACAACTGGCTTAAGGCATCTGTGGTAGGACACGAGTGACTCCTTGCTAGTCACATCAATCTCTGAGATTAGATTATTGATTGAGGGAGATTTATCTATGAACGATTGACGAAGAATATATACTGTGCGAAAGTAGAGGGTAGAAGGGGTCAGGATAGGCCGAGACTTACATAAGAAGACCACGTGAGCAGATTGCTCAAAAACGGAGAAGTCAAAAGTACTTGGATACCCTACTTCAGGTCTGATGCGATTAATGAATCTGCAGGAAGCGAAAGAAGTATGCATCGATTGTGAAGCCTGGCAATCTGTCCTCTCTGACTACCCCGTAAGGGATACAGCGTGATAGATAGATAGATAGAGATTTATCTATGAGTTTTGTTGTTTTTCTATCTATCTATATATATATATATATATATATATATATATATATATATATATATATATATATAACTGCATTAAGTTAACAATAAGTATTCTGAGCCGTGAAAAATTTTAACATAGTAACTATCTTAACGCTGTATCCCTGATGGGGTAGTCAGATAGGACCTCATTTTCAGGCTTCGCAATCCATGAATACTTGTTTCGCTTCCTGCAAGTTCATTGATCGTTTCATATATACACGTCTAGGTATCCAAGTACTTTTGACCTTTTCATTTTTCAGCAATCTACTTACGTAGTCTTCGTATCTTAGTCTCGGTTTTCTCTGACTCGTTTTACCCTCTATTTCCGCAGAATAGACACTCTTCGTCAATCGTTCGTCACTCATTCATTGGACGTGTCCAGACCAAAGTAAACCCTTTTTAAATTTTATGTTGACACTTTCATTTAAACCTGCCAAATTGCGTATCTGTTCGGTTAGCCAACGTTACACCGCACAATTTTCGAAGTGATTGAAACTCTACAGCAATTAATTGAAAACAATAATTTAAGTATTTTAAGGTAATTTTAATGATGTTAAAATAGTTTATTTATGTATTATTTTCTGTAAAGTGTAGCGATTTACAAATAAACAAATATTCCTTTCATTCATGTTGCTATCTAATATACAGAGGCTTACACATTACCTGCCTCGGTGGCGCAGTGGTAGTGTATGCGAATGCCTCGCTAAAGTCTTGGATTCGATTCCCGGGTCGGAACCTATATTTGTGTGATCCACAAATGTGTGTTTCAGAGTTTGGGTGTTTCCTATGTATAATATGTATGCATTTAGAAATATAAAAATAAGTATGTTTATCAGTTTTTTAGATCGTATACCATACCCACACTAGACTAGATGGCGCTGAGGAAAAAAATGTCCCACAATATTTATAATAATGTCCCACATACCTAATAAATTAGTGTAGGTAAGCCCCTGTAAACCTTCGTCCTCCAAATGCGGTCGCTATGGTCCCTTTCTGTCCTGGATCTCCGTTGAGCTCAACCTTATATTACATGTGTGTTTGTATAAAGTTTAACGACGCACTAGCTCAGTGTTCTTCACTACATTAATCATCTTACGATAAGGTTGGTTAACGAAACCCACCTCATAACAAAAATAGCCTCACAGGGATGGAAGCTGACTACATAATTGTATGTATTGACTTTATAATTCAATATAGATACGTTATGCTAAAACATTATTCACAGTACACAGTATAGTTTCCTACATTATTTACAAATTTTTACGAATTTGAATGTGCTCAAACATAAGCGAGCTTAAGTCAAGTTTTTTTCTTTCAGCTAAAGTAGGGCAAACAAAGTTAGGCGATAGAACCAAGTGTCGTAAACAAGGGGATAATAAAAATTATGTTTATTTAATATAAGTAGCTACCACAGAATAAGAAGTGTTGCTTGCTCCCTCTCGCTCGCGTCTAATAGAGATGAAAGAAATACCGCGTGCCAAGCTTACGTCAAACTGTATGTGACAGTAGTTTATACATAAAGTCATTTGTCTACAATGAGTCTGACAAACGTTCTTTACTTTAAACGCCAAATATATCTACAAAAAAACACGAGTAAAATAGTTTTATTAATTTTTTTTTTTTTTTTTTCACCCACTTTTCACCGTGTGGATTCCTGTCCCACGTAATAGGTGGTGAGCCCATTGCCGTGTTGAAATAGACAGACGCAGGTTGTGGCTACCTGCTGTTGAAATTTTGAAGCCGCCCATAAGGCCTTCAACCAGGCTTAACGACTGCCATTTTCTGGCAACCGGGACCAACGGCTTAACGTGCCTTCCGAAGCACGGAAACGCTCGCAAATGTAAATGCCACAAAGTGGTCACCCATCCGAGTACCAGCCATAGTGAAAGTTGCGTAACTCAGTGATCGTTTACAGAACACTGAGACCGCGGGGCCACGAGCGCTTCAGCTTCGCTTTAAAAAAAAAAGGCTTATATATTTACGATCAAAGTGCTTGTAAGGCAGGTGACCGCATACGTGACAACCCTGCTCATTCGACAGTCGCGCTCTCGTTTGCACCCGAACGCCGCACCGTGCGTTGTCGTAGTCTACGTCATAATGGGCGTTATAAACTCGAAAATTTTAAAAATGCACTAAAATTTCTCGTCTTTATAATTTCGGAAATACAGCATCTATTTAAGTGTAATAAAAACTAATGTAATGTTCATGAGCTACGCTCCAAATTTAGCTGTATTTGTCAGTAATATTTTGACCCTTTTGTGTTCTCCATTCGTCAGTACTAATTAGTATTATCGTATGAAAAAGGGTTACGTTCCCCTGACACATTTCGTTGTATAAAATACTAGGTGACCGTCGCACCTACTTAATCCCGTCGCTTATACATTCTACAATAATTCACAAAAATTTCGCCGATTTGTCGACCTTTATTTTTACTGCTTCACTCGCCAGTGGCGTGCGGGTAGTAGCGTGATAATATATAGCCTATAACCTCCCTCGATAAATGGGCTATCCAACACAAAAATATTTTTTAAATCCGATCAAAATCGAACAAAACAAACATACAAACAAACAAACTCTTCAGCTTTATAATAATAGTATAGATACAGAATAAGCAGTCTCTAGTAGAGAGCGCGCGAGTAATATTGATTCCTTGTTTTGTGGTACTTACCTATTTAAGTGTAGGTATTTTGTAGTTATTGGGCTGTGAAACGTGCTTGATAGGCACGTTCAATGATTGTTGTGAAATTAAGTATGATATAGGTTTTTGAGACAACTTTACTGCTTTAATTTAATTGATTTTGAAATTGAAAAGTAGACTTACTTAATTGTAAAATACTTTTTTTTGTATATTGTAAACATCAGTAATTGAAGCTGTTAATTCAGAACGTTAGTACATCTATGTTCCACCAATTTGGCTTACAAATTGTGGTTCATTTCAAGCAGACAGCAATAATTCGGAATAAATGTCACATTTACACAGAGGCAGAACAATTTAAAATAATGTCAAGTTGAGGACTTTCGATGGATTACCGTGTTCTCACAACGAAACAGCAAAACCCAATTGGGTTTAAAAATGGGCTTAAATAGATTTGCCTTCGACGCAGCATATGTCGCCAATATACAAAGTCCATACAATTGATAAAATATCGATTGTGAAATACTAGAATAGCTAGTTAAGTATACAAGTGAGCTACGAGATACGACAAGTAACAAAGCAAATACTCGCTAATACGCATGTCAAAATTTGGATCAGTGTAGTTTATTAAAAATCGATCCAGAAACTATAGTAAATTGTCTGTGTGTGCAACCATAACCACCTAATGTTATTTTTAAACTTTCGCGGTTTATACTCATATTTTATATACTACTCGTACACTAGTACGTATACTACACGTAACATTAGCAAACCGTTACGGGCCGGAAATTGCACAAAAAGTTAAAGACCTTGAATATTATCGGAAGAAGTGCGCGCGTATAAATTTTAGAATTTATTTCCCTAAAGACTTACATGCCACTTGTTGAGAAACAATAATAAAATTGATAGGTACACAATGTACCAACAAAAATTGTCGCAATTGTTGGTTTTATCGTAATTCAGTAATATTATGTTCCGATGACGTGTAGTGTCACTTTCTGCAAAAATGCATCAAGAGAGGTTAAGTTTTTTTATAGATAGAGGTATTTTACATAACATTATTTTTTTGCCGTAGTTCGTGCGTATCTTCGGCATCGCAATAAAACTTGCTCGACAAATGGTTAATTCTTTTATTTTTTGAAAGGCTAAGTTAGTATGGAATGTATTTAGTTTTTTTTTTGACAAGAATATATGTATTATAAATATTTAACTGTTTAATGTTATCATCATGGAGGGTTTCATGTCGCCAACAGCAGTCCGAACCATGGAATCGGAGTAGCGTTACATGTTCCGGTCAGTGTCAATTTAGACCTCTGGTACCTCTTTGGACTGCAGTGCCCACCAGATCATTGCTCGAGGAACACAGTCGAAGGTCTTCTGCATGTCTAGAAACATGCAGTGTAGAGGCGTGTTCTTCGTCCTGTATTTCTCCGCGACAACCCTCAGGGCAAAAACTGAGTCCGTAGTTCTATGAACAGGGCGAAACCCATATTGACACTACGAGAGAGTACACTCCTGCTGTGTCCGGGAGTCTATAATCCTTTCGAAGATGTTCATGGTGTGGGACATAACCTTTATACCGCAGTAGCTCCCGCACTCCTGCACTGACCCCTTACATTTGAAGACTGAAGTAATAATACTCAGCCTACATTAGTTTGTGATCTGCCCGCTGAGGAGTACGCGGTTGAAAAGGTTTACTAAGATGGCCACACCGCGAGGACCCATCGCCTTCCAGACTACGATGGGGACTCCATCGGCTTCGGCAGCTTTCCAAATCATCATGCGGCGAAGAGCAATCTGGACTTGTGAACTGTCTTGTGATTTAAACAATGTGGCACTAGTCCCTGATTCAGAGGGAGGTCCGGAGGCTGCAGTTTCGAAATAAATTTTAGATGGTAGTGATAATAAAATAATAATTGGATCAATTTATTTTGCACGATTTGAAGTTCTGTTGATCTTGTTTGCCGCTATATACGAGTACGACATAAAAATTATTAATTTCAAATATATTTTCACCGACTGTCTGTATGTTCCGACTAATCTCTGAAACAACTGGACCTATTTTAACGAGACTTTCACTGGGAGATATCCAACGTTATCAGGACTAACCGTTGTACGTATGTACAACGTTGTAAATGTAGCTAAATTTTATCCCCGTATTCCCATGGAAACTTATGAGGGAGAAACCGCTAGCACCCGAAATTAATATCCTTTGCCTATGTACTTACGAGTAGAAGCGAGTACACGACATGACACAAACTCATGACGTCAGAAAGTTGAATAGAATTGTTGACACAGTCCGCAAAATATGAACGAACAAGGTTATTTCTTCATTATCAGGTGTAACTCAAAAGTTAACACATGAATTACCGAAGCGTTATTCCCGGTTGTTTTAAACACGAAGTCCGCTTCCCTACTACATATTACATCCTCATTTACTATTGCGGCATTGTTATCATAACTAGTATTTAAAAGGAACAAATAAATATTATAAATTAACTGAATCAAACTGTAATTAATAGTGTTAAATCCCTTTTTAACTCCACTGGTACGGGCAAAATGCTATTGATGTCCGTCCGTCCATTCAGTCTACAGGTCGCATTTTTTATCGGATTTGCATGCAACTTGGCATGGACAATCCTTGATGTAGACAACAAATTTTAGCGAGTGGGTTTTTCGATAGGGGGAAATGGAGGAAGGGGAGGAGAAATGGTCCCGTAGTGGTTGGCAAGAGCGCTCAAAACGAAAAAAAGCAATGTTGGATTTTTTTTAATTGATAAAAGAAAAAAATATACTGCGAAGTCTACGGTTCACGGAACCACTAGTATAAATTGTGTTGTCTATGCTTTTAATTATGTAATGTTTTAGCTATTGTATATAGTGTTTATGGTTATAGTTTTGTTGTCCTTTTGTTCAGATTCTGTCGGAAACACCTTTGCATGGACCTATTTATGAAAAAAAAACATATATTTCTGTATTTTGCATATAGGTACTATTTTAACGGCGCTTACAAAATGTCATACATTGCAGCTGCACTCGCTACTTCTACAATAAGTTTTTAAAAGGTAAACAACCACAGCATAGCGTGGTATTTGATTTCCGGCGGCGCTTCGAGCGATGAGTTCTCGACAAGTATCTGTAAGCAAAACCAATATTTCCTGTGTAGAAATCGAATCTTTTAACTAACTGACTCAGAAATCAGAGCAAAATGTGTATTTTATTTCATGATCAATATATTTAGTTAAACTGTTACACAAAGAGTTGGTACATAGTTAATGATAATCAATAGAAAGTTTCTTGATACTAAATCATTACGTCAAAACATGTTCATTTTCAACACGTAAAAAATGATCATTAGAGAATTTACCTATAAAATTTTCTATCCCTACTACTACTACATACACTTCAAAGGTAGGCAAAGCGTCTCACAATTTCCGAAGGAAATTGAAAATGGCTATTGTACGAACTAAATTTAACGTACGAAATTTGTTTGGAATGTGGGCGCTGCCCGCTTAACAATGGATTCCATATTTCTGGCGAATCTTGAATAATATTAATACTAATTTTCCAGTGTGTGCTTCTCAAACAACTCCGAGTTTCTAACAGGAGCATAAACTGTTGATGCTTTCGTCTCGTTCACTCTTATAGTCTTGTTGGTTATAAAAGTGACAAACTAATTTCCAAAAATAATCAGATAAAAGTCGGGGCATCATTGTAAGTCTTGTAATAATCCCCACCACCTCATTATTTTTTGTACTGAGTTCTGTGAATATGATAAATTTTAATAAGTTAAATATCTAATTATTATGAATATATATTAGTAGTACTGTAATAAATATGTATTACCTTTTCAATAATAGTACTAATAAAGTAATAAATTATTATAAAGCAGAAAAAAACAGATAAAAGAAAAAGGCTGCTTGCATATCGCTGCATCTTTTTACGAGGAACGATACTCGCGAAGGAGTAGCGGAGAGGGAGAGGGAGAGAATTCTCCCTCCCTAGTTCCGCAGACACTGCTGCGAAAGACGCTGCAGTGTGGTCTTCACCGAATATTTTAGGACATTTTTTTACACAGCTCCGTCTATCCCAAAGTAAGCTAATATAAGCTAATGTTATAGGATCTAGACTGATAAACTTATATATTTCTAAATACATACATATTATAAATAGGAAACATCCAAACGCCGAAACAAACATGGATTACACAAATTTATTTTCCGACCCGGGAATCGAACCCTAAACCAAAGTCGTAGCAGTCGCATACACTACTACTGCGCCACCGAGGCAGTTAGATGTACATACGAAAATGCAATGAAAACATGGGACCCCACCCGTAGAAGAATGATAAATATATTACTACCCATTCTCATACCAACCAAAAATACAAAAAGTTCTTCAAATAGGTTGAGCCATTTCGGAGAATCGGTGCGATTGTAAACACTCGAGATTGAATATTACGTGTTTAAAATTGAGATACGAAAATTTCGTTTCAGTCAGTAAAGGTCAAAATACTCAAAGATCACAATGGCTAAAAGCTAATCTCACAACGTTATAACAAACCGTGGCGAATGAATAGCCTACTAAAATATAAAAATGCTCGTTTTATGAGATACGAAGTGCAATATTGCGTAAAAGAATATGATGTGGCAAATCTGAGTATTTTCCACTGGAGGTCAGAGATTTAAAAATCATTTTACTCAACACTGTTGTGAGAATATTATATAACTTAAGCCCTAACTAAAGCCTTTGGTATTTTTAAACCAACTTTATTTTTATTTTTAGAAAATAGCAGCTCTATTTTTTTGGAAAGAAATATTCTAAGTGATAGTTTTCCGTTTCAAGGGATGCGATAAAGCAAAGGCTTTATTTATGATGTTGGGATATCGTGCGTAATACATTTTAAGTCTCGATGACGGAGCTATGATGCCAAAAAGCGGCCATTTTATTCGGCGCGCAAGTATGTGTTGTCTCGTGAGGCCTTTACGCATTTGGAATACTCTTATAAAAGAATACCAAAGGACCTTTTATGCTTTTAGTCGTCCCTTACTCTGAGATTTTATTTATTGCATGGATCAAATATTTAACATGAAGTTCATCCATTGGAACGATATTTTTATTTTTGTCTGCCTCAGTAGCGCAATGGTGTGTTCGGGTGCCGTTGCAATGGTGGGTTCTTATCCGAAATCGAAACAAATTTATGTGTGATCTGCATAATATGTTTTAAAATTGGACTGTTTTGTTTATATTTATTTTCTTTATTCACCTTCACCACCCGAAGAGGTGGCCGAGGCAGACTAAAGAAAATGCAAGCACAACGCAATTCGTGCAGCAAATTTTTTAACGGACGTGTTTTTCTTCATCGAATTTTTCAATTTGTTGTAGCACTGGATTAACACATAGTCTACTTTTATTCTGGGATAAGGTTCCTGTGGAAAACGGGTACAGGAAAACTTATCCACGCTGACGGAGCCGTGGGCGTCTCTAGTCTTGTATACTTCAACAGTGGGGAAGCGTTACCGTTCAGACGGACCTTTATATACCGTTTTAAGTCCTATTAAGTATCAGGAATTTTGTTTTACCAATACGAGGTACCCCATTCTGTTCCGCAGTAGAGCGCCACTGCAGAAAGCGTATTCGTAAAGTTTTATCAGTCACGTTTTTACCTCCAAAATCCCCATCCCCATCCCAAATACCAGGAAGTGGTAAGCCCAATGAGCCCCAACACGGCAATCTGTGTTGAAATCAACAGACGCAGGTTGACGCAACCAGCTTTGAAATTTAAAAACACTACCAGCAAGTTAGCGAGGCTACGAGGGCTTCAAGCTGTTTTAAAAACGAATATTGATATCCTAGTTCTGGTGATAAAGAAAGTGTATGTTTTTTATTATGTTGTTAACTATAGGTTTTGACAAATACAGCTGCATACGAGCAGCATATAACACAATGTTTTATATTAATGAAAGAGACTTGACTGTAACCAGCTGAAAAACTTTATTTGTATGGTACATGAGGCACGCATGAATTTATTTCCTTCATTACTTGTTTCTATATGTTCAAACTGTTTGTAGCTAGATATTTGGTATACGATATAAATAGAGGGTGGTCAAGATGGTTTGATTCTAGTTTGCAGCTAGATATTTGGTATACGATAATATAAATAGAGGGTTGTCAAGATGGTTTGAACGTCTTCATTGTCTTAAAACTTTTTAGTAACCCGTACGCAAAATGAGGTTCGTCATATTTTGTACCTTGTTTTTAACTGAATGTTGTGTCATCAAAACGTACATGCTACACATAATCGAGATGATTATAAATTTTATATTTAGCTCGTTAAAATGACTCCGGCCGTCTGATGGAAAACCATGGCAATATCTCGTGAATTAAACAAAACCCCAGTCAACAAAACTATTTATTGACTGCCCTTGCATTCGCACTCCCGCACGACTTGACACAGTTGGTACATCAGACCACCAGGATACCAGATGTGGCAAGTCATGCGTCCGATCTGTTGGACCTTCGGCTGACCAACAGCTTAGCCCAGTATAGTGTTTTGGTAGGTGCTACGTAACCACAAAACTGCAAAAACCGGCAAATAAACATTTTGCGGGGACAGTATAACGTGTAACTGTATACACTTTTACAACAAGCTTCCCTGTGACCTGAGTAATTTACCATTAAATAAATTTAAAATGTATATTAAAAGAAAGCTTTGAGAAAAAGGTTATTACTCTATTAAAGACTACTTACAGGACAGGGATGCCTGGAAAGGATCTGCTGGCAAATAAAATATTATAGTCATAAAAAATATAATTAAAATATTAAATTGTAAATAGGCCATCAAAAAAAAACCTTCCTAAGTTTCTTGTCGGTTCTTCTCAGGTGGGCCGCGTTCCAAACCGGTAGTCACTTTAAATATATTAATTTTTCTTTAGTTTTAGTGTGACATTTTGTAAGCGCCGTTGAAATGTTCTATGCAAAATAAAGACATTTTTTTTTTATTTCGTCCACCGAAATAAGAATTTAGAACATTGCGATTTTATGTAAATATGATTATAAATGATTAGACACTTAAAACAATTGGTATCGTGTAAATTTTGTGTATAATTTAAACTGTGTTTAAATTGCAGAGGGCGGCGCGGGCGTATCGCACCGTCTCCTATGAGGCGGCGTGCCTTATAGCCGGGAGCTTCCCGTGGGATCTCGAGGCTGGAGTCCTACGACGCGTGTATGTCGAGGGCGTATTGGTGCGACAAACTGGAGATCGGCCGCTTCCGGAGGTGATCGATCGCTGGAGACAGGCGGCTCGCGATGATCTCTTCTGGAAGTGGGCCGATAGACTGGAGAGCCCCACTGCGAGCGCACGGCTCGTGGGGGCTATCCGGCCCGTCCTACGGCAGTGGGTAGAGAGGGCGCACGGTACTCCGACGTACCACCTCACTCAGCTTCTCACTGGTCATGGCTGATTTGCCAAATACCTGTGGGAGGCGGCGGGGGTGGAGCCGGATCCCGTGTGCTGTCACTGCCTCGCAATGCCTTCAGGGGCATTGTTGGGATAGATTTGTCGCTGCCGGCCGTGCTGCAAGCCATGGCCGGCAGCCGACAATGCTGGGCCCCCGTCGCCTCACAATGGCCTTCAGGCGGCTGGCACCCCTCGTGTTCCGGGGTGCCTTCAAGTGCCCGCTCGATCGCTATCCACCTCTCTGTTCTCACAGGGACGTTTGGGGACGGCTCGAAGCGGGTATAAACTAATCTCTTCCGGGAGATCGTGGGGGGCAGCACATCTGACCCCCCGGGGAGAACTTCATCTTGGGGCATTCCCTTAGCCGGGTCGCAGTGAATAGCCCTCAGGCCTATCCTGCGACCCGGTTGGAAAGAAAACTGAACACTGCGGGGTTTAGTGGGTAGGACGGTCCCCAAAGGACCGGGAGTCCCACACACCATTCTTGCTGCCCCCGCAGTAGGAATGCGCGTAAACGTATTCCAACTAACTAACTATCTTCACGCTGTATCCCTGACGGGGTAGTCAGAGAGGACAGATCGCCAGGCTTCGCGATCCATACATACTTCTTTCGCTTCTTCGAGATTCATCAATCGCTTCATACACGCACGTCTGGGTATCCGAGTGCTTTTGACCTTTCCGTTTTTGAGCAATCTGCTCACGTGGTCTTCATATGTAAGTCTCGGCCTACCCTGACTCCTTCTACCCTCTACTTTTGAGCAATATATATCTTCGTCAATCGTTCCTCACTCATTCGTTGGACGTGTCCAAACCAACGGAGCACGCCCTTTTCCAGCTTAACGCTGACACTTTCATTCAAACCTGACATATTGCGTATCAATTCTTTACGTATTCGGTCGGCCAAGGTAACGCCGCACAATTTTCGAAGTGATCGCATCTCCACAGCATTCAATTTACTTTCATGCATCTGCTGACATACTCAGGTTTCACTACCGTAAAGCAAAGTTGGCACTAGCACTGCCTTATGAATCGCCATGCGTGCTTCTTTTACGATGCTTTGTCGCTTTACTAACTGGGACAAAGCACCGTTAACTTTGTTTCCGGCAGCTACTCGCCGTTCTACATCCGAATCACATCTTCCATCCGCGCTAAACATACTTCCTAAATACACAATTTCATTCACTTGCTCTAGATGTTCCTGGTTTACCCTAACCTCGCATTTAGTTATTACGTCACCTCTTTTAAATACTAGAACCTTAGTTTTACTTGCATTCAAGCGAAGACCCTTACTTTCACACTCCTCTATCATATTAGTGACTAATGCCTGAAGGTCGGCTTCTGATGAGGCCATGAGCACCGCATCATCAGCGTACAGCAGAGAGTTTACTAAAGTCACCCAAATTCACACCCATATTAAAATCTTTCAACTTCTGCAGGCAACTGTCCAGATACACTATGAACAGCCAGGCGGACATGACACATCCCTGTTTGACGCCTGTACAGAAATCAAAAAGAGGTGACACATCCCCCCCTACTCGCACGCAAGCCTTACAGTCCCTATAAAGCGACTGTATTGCCCGCAGTAGCGAGCCGTCCACACCATATCCGGGCAGCAAGTCCCACAGCGTTTCTCTCACAACGTTATCAAATGCTTTCTCTAGATCCACAAAAGCGCAGAAAACCTTCTGGCTAACAGCCAGAAACTTTTCCGCGATCATGCGGAGAGAAAACACTTGATCCATGCAACCTCTTCCACGTCGGAATCCGCATTGAGCCTCCCATAAATACCTTTCAGACTTTTCTTGTATTCGTGCCGTTATAACCTTTGCATACACCTTACTAGCTAAGCTGACCAAGCTGATCGCCCTGTAGCTGGAGCAGTTTAGGCGCGAGCCTTTCCCTTTGTAAATAGGTACTACAACTGCGAGTCAGTCAGTCAGCCAGTCATCCGGGACCTCACCCGTCCGCCAGCACAAGTTGCATAACAAACATAGTGTGTCCCAGACACGCGACCCACCGTACTTGATCATCTCAGCTGTAACTCTGTCTTTTCCCGCAGCCTTACCACATTTCATACTTCTTATCACTTGTTCTATTTCTTTCATACTAATGACTTCAATGACATCAAGATCCGGAGCATCGAAGTGAGCTCCACTTCCCGATGTGGCATCTCTGTCTTTTCTTGCATACATCTTTCCATAATATTCACTCCATCTCTGCAGGACGTCAGTTTGGTCTATTAGGACGTCATTGTTAACACTAAGCACTTTATTCATACTGCAGATTGCCGAACAACTCCGGGTCTTGTCTACCTCTTTCCAGAAGAGCTTGGCATTATCCCGGAAATTGGACGACAACCTTTCATCCGCTTTCATTCTGCACCTTTCACGAGATTCTTCTATCAGTGCCTTCGTGTTAACTTTCTGCAGCTTGTATCTCTCTTTCATATTAAAATCATTTCGCGAGGCTAAGTAGTCTAGCCATGCTTTCTTCTTCATTCGAACTGCTTCTTTCATTCCACCATGCATCACGCTTATTACTACTGCCTCTTTTCGTTTCTCCACACACTTCCACAGCGGCATTTATCATACTATCCCTAAGGTTCTGCCATACACTTTCCACATTCTCACTGCTTACATTGACGTCGCCAAGCTTTTCGGCTACCCTTTCATTATATTTATCCCTAATGGATGCATCCTGCAGCTTCCAGCTTTTGATGCTATAAGTCGGCCAACGCCAACCCGCGAACAGACCCCTAATCCTAGTTATGACTAGGTAGTGGTCTGATCCCAGCTCAGCGCCTCGATAAACCCTTGTGTCCATCACCTGTTTACGGAGCCGACTATCCATTAGGAATAGATCTATCATGCTTCTCTTTGACTTACATCTCCTCGTATACATATGAATTTGTTTGTGGTTGAACATTGTGTTCGCCACAAAGAAATCCTTTTCCTTACAAAAAACGCATTCCCCACGTCAAAAAAAAACTGTGTTTTAATTATACATAAAAAATCTATGTAACGGTCGCAGTGAATAGCCCTCAGGCCTATCCTGCGACCCGGTTGGAAAGAAGACGGAACACCGCGAGGTTTAGTGGGTAAAAGGACCGGGAGTCCCACACACCATTCCTGCTGCCCCCGCAGTAGTAATGACGGCGCGTAAACGCATTCCCCACGTCAAAAAAAAAACTGTGTTTTAATTATACATAAAAAATCTATGTTACGATAGGTTAACATCACACCCCGATTTTCATCTCAGCCGCGCAAATAAAGCGAATGGGAAATGTACCCAGCTAGTAGACAGACTAATCAGGATTATCGTAGGATATAAAATTTGCAAATAGGTACTCATTAATAAGAAAAATACCAACTGCAATTTTTGAACTGTATTAGTAGATTTTAAAGAGTCGCTCATATTTACAGGAGATGCTGATTCCCAAAGAACAATGCCGCGTACAACCTCTGTCGACGGATACCAGAACCGCCAGCTCGCTGCCTCACGCTCGCCTCGCCAGAACGCCTTCCATATCGTCGCAGAGCAGCCTCGATAGCGGTACCTCTAGGGCTACAGTAAGTATTAATATTGCTTATGAACCACCTACTTTATTTTTATTTTTATAAGCTTCTTATAAACTTGCTCATCACCAAAACCCTAATTATTTGCAAACGATTTTTCATCTATTTGCTGGTATCCGATTGAGCTGAAATTTCACAATACAAAACTCTTCAACTGTTTAGTGAATGGAGTTTAACTTTATTGTCTTGAGATTTATTTATTTCACTAGGGTTGTGACGATCTTTGGGCGGGGAACCGGCACCTTTTATTGGGACTAATCCCACCCGCATACCAATTACTATGACTCCTGTAAACCAGGATCTGCAGCAATGACCAAGATCAGAAATTTTACACTGAGCTCGATCTCCCAGTAGAGGTTAAAGTGTCTTGAAACCCGCATCGAAATTAATCAGAAGATCATTTGAAGGCGTTTGAAAAATAAATTAACACCTCTTCCCTCCTTTCCAAAGCGGGAGACCTGAAAGGCAACTAGAGGTCCATCCTATAGAAAAAGGGAAGCAATAATTACGGGTTCCATGTGAGCTGTTTGATTCCAGTAATATGTATGGCAGAAACGTCTAAAAATTTACCCCAGATGCAACGAAATCCGCATGTTAAACAACTCCTGATGTTACTTGTAAACTGCTTAGCATATTATAACACTCTTTTTGCCAAGTAGAGTTAGAGCTAGAATTAGTGATGAGCAGATTGATCATATTTAGCATCAGCTGTTGAACACTGACTTTGTCGTTGAACTTAATGTAGTTTGCTCCTAAAGTTGCCATGTCCCGTAAGAAATTGAACTCTGGGATTGGTTGAGGACCGTGACCAACGACTTAACCTGCGTTCTGAGCACGGAAATGCTCGTAAATATAATTGCCGCAAAGCGATCACCCATCTGAGGACCAATCATAGCCAAGATGTTTAACGCAGTGATCGATTACAGTACACTGCGATATCAGGGCTATGAGTGCTTCGCGAACTACTTAGTGGGATTTTATTATTGATCCAGAAACCGTGACTGTATTTAAAATTGAACCCAATTTCGTTTCATTGGGCGCCATCTTGAACTGAAATACCTACTTACCCAGGTACATCGCTACTACAACTGAGAGGAATATAATGATACCCCATTATATTGTAATTTGACAAACTGTTTAGGCTGCTGTAGGCTTTACCGACGAAAACACATTATTTCGAAGAACATGAGTTTAAATTGGGTGGAATACACTGGTTACATTTACATTACTTTTATTTTATAAATGTCTTGCATTATTTATTAAAAAAGTAAATAATAAAGGAGCGCTCGTATTTCAGCTTGCTTTGTGTTAATGATAACGTAAAGTATTTTACGACAGGTGTAGTTCTGAGATGGGTGACCGCTCTGTGGTATTTCCATTTACGAGCTCTCCGTGCTTCGAAAGATACGTTAAGCTGTTGACATCCTTATGAGCAACTTCAAAATTTTCAACAGTAGGTAGCCAGAAACCTGCATCTGTCTGTTTCAACGCGGCAATGGGCTCACCACCTATTACGTAGGACGAAAATCATTGATTCTCTCATCACAAATTGCTTTCTGATACAGTACACCTGATGACCTCAAATTTGTAAGAGATTGGTGAATGGAGTAGGTTTGCGAACAAACCTGTGTTACAAGGTCACCATTGCCCTCCGTAGTTATATTTAAAGTTAGTTACATGTTGTTCCGTTAATGGCAATACTTTCGGTACAATTCTTCAAATTTCATAGCACTATTATGCAAGACAATGTCGTAATGTTTCAGTAATTCACAATTAAACAATAAAAAGAGAGTAAAGCAAAATAAAATAAAATTATATATAGATGGGGATAAGATTCACACAATGAAATGTGCCTGCCACCTCCTCGGGAATAACAGCGTGACTGATAAACAAGTATTAATATTTATATATTGACTTAAAGAGCAGCTTAGGGCAGAAATGATCCTCAATTTTAAAACTACAGCTATCAGACATCTCAATCACTCTCCGAGCACCTATACCAGACCCATTATAACCAATTTGCAAGTAATGTTAGATTCGGTCCTGAGAGAAGTCTTGTGAGAGCCGCTAAACATCTATAAAAACCCGTAATTCAACGAACAATGGTTACTAAAGTTCACATAGGGTTGGCACCTAATTATTGTAACAAAAACAACAAGTCAACTCATTTAATATTGACAGCTCGCTCAAATGATGTAATAGAACTAACTTGTATTATATGGCTACATTTAAAATAGATGAGCTCCTGGGACTGGGGAGAATGGTCGGCGATGTTATCCAGTATTGAATTATACATACAACCGATATTTGGGTTGTTATTGACTTTGTTGAGTACCATTTACGATCGATCCCAATACTATTTGTACTAAAAGCAATATATCTATCTCTATGGCTAATAAAATTGTGTACGTGTCACTTATCAATTATTTGAACCGCATTTTTCCTATTACTTACAGTTTTTATAACGTCCGTGATTAATACGTTTCAAATATTAGGAATTCAAAAGTTAAATAGAGTAGGATTTCAAAAGTAAAGGCGCTCATAGCCCCACTAACTCAGTGTTCTGTAAACGATCACTACGTTAAGCAACCTTCGCTATGTTTGGTCCTCGGATGGGTGACCGCTTTAAGGCATTTCTATTCACGAGCCTTTCCGAGCTTCGGAAGGCACGTTAAGCCGTAGGTCCCGGTTGCCAGTAACATGGCAGTCGTTGAGCCAAGTTGAAGATCTTATGAGCAGATTGAAAAAGTTCAACAACAGTTCACCACAACTTACGCCTGTCCATTTTAACACGACAACACGACTTACCACCTGTTCACGACTCACCTGACCACCAACTGTTACGTGGGACAAAAATATCAAAAATGTGGGCGTATATTATGCTTCTGCCACCCCTTCGGGGACAGAGGCGTTAATGTTAATTATCCGAAAAGATATTCCTACAAATATTATAAACGCGAAAGTTTGTAAGAATGGATGTTTGTTACTCTTTCACGCAAAATCTACTGGATGGATTTTGATAAAACTTTACAATAATATAGCTTATACATCAGAATAACACATAGGCTACTTTTTATCCCGGGAACAAGTTCTCGTGGAATACAGGAACGGGAAAACATCACCACGCGTGCGGAGCCGCGAGCTTCAGTTATTGATATTTGTTGGTTCGTTGATGACAATTTTGGGCCGTCGCCTCGTACGCCAGCGAGGTGATGGCAGCAAAAAGAGATGAACTGCGGGTGCGGGAGCGGGTTGGACGCACGCTCTCGCATCGCTTTGCGGTACGGGGGCGATGCTTACGGAGTTCGTGCGTGCCCCTAACTAGTTTTGGTTGTGGGCAGGGGTCAGTGGACGCGTTCTGAGGTGCCTTCTAGTGACGGCTCAACAGGTCTCCATTCCTTATGCTCACTGAGAAACATTCAAGTGTAGCTCGACGCAGGTAGTTTAAACTCCTACGTTCCTGGGGTGCCGCACATTTAGATCTATAGAAGAGACCCCCTGAGCTGTGTTGCCATCACTTGTCCTCCGTCCCTGCGGCTTACTTGCAAAGAGCTGGCAAAAGGGCTGGGAATCCCACACATCGTTCCTACTGCCTTCGCAGAAGGAATGACGGCGCGTAAACGCATTGCCCAGGTCACCAAAAAATGTTGACTGGTAGAGAATGTTCTATAGTAGAAGTCCCTCTTCCCCTGTAGATAGCAATTTAAAACGTTTAGGTAGAAATACTTTCCAATAACATCACTGGACCATATAACAATTCTGACTAAAGATTGCGTGTTGTGGGACTATTAAACGCCTAATACCCTGGCGCAAACAAATTGAATACATGACTAGCATCATGCATGATATTAGACTTCTTAAATGGTTCTAAAACAGCTATTGGTTTTGAATACTGAATAGGACAATAAATACCTTTTTATGGTTCCTTACCTCAAAAGGAAAAATGGAACACTTATAAGATCACTATGTTATCCGTCCGTACATCTGAAAAAACATATATAGAGTTAAAAATAAAACTGTAAGTCCCTTGATGCGGTTAAAATATTAAACTTCTAACTTTAGGTTCGCAAAAATAAAATGGCCGTTTATAGCACCACTAAAGAATTGAAGCAGTTATACTCTTTCTACGCCCTGGATGCTGGCAGTCCTATAGCGTTGACATAACGTTACGCAATCAGAGAGATCACAGAATTCATAATAGAGTAGGAAGTACTGAGAGTAATTCGAGCGCGATGATTACTTAATTACTGCTGATGAACCTTGCGGTGAGAAATATAAACTAGGTCACTTCCGATTGGTGTTGACACCTAAATAATTATGTACTGCAAGTTTTTTATAATTGTATAAATAAATAAATATTGTGGGACACTTTTCACACAACGCCATCTAGCCCAAACTAAGCTATTAGCTTGTACTATGGGATCTAGACAACTGATATACATACTTATATATTTCTAAACACATACAATATGTATACATAGGAAACACCCAAACTCTGAAACCAACATTTGTGAATCACACAAATATTTTAGAATAATAACTTTAGTGAGCGTTGTTCATTATTACAAACAACGGTTTTACTCACGTGTGAATTTCAGGATAGCCCGACTAGTACCGGACCTAACAGAGGTCCGAAACTAGTCGCGCCTGCGCAGCTTCCTACGTAGCTTGACGCTCCTCTTGAAAAAGGACCTCCGTTAGGTCCGAAACTAGTCGGGCTATACTGAAATTCACACGTGAGTAAAACCGTTGTTTGTAATAATGAACAACGCTCACTAAAGTTATTATTCTAAAATATTTGTGTGATTCACAAATGTTGGTTTCGGAGTTTGGGTGTTTCCTATGTATACATATTGTATGTGTTTAGAAATATGCCTCGGTGGCGCAGTGGTAGTGTATGTAACTGCCGCCCTGAGGTCCCAGGTTCGATTCCCGGGTCGGAACAAATATTTGTGTTATTATTACAAACTACGGTTATACTCACGTGTGAATTTCAGGATAGCCCGACTAGTTTCGGACCTAACGGAGGTCCTTTTTCAAGAGGAAAGTTTTGTGAGCATGACTTGCTTGGAAAAAGATGCATAGGCGTCCCATTTGCTCCTGATCGGTACCATGGCTCTCGCCGTGCTCTCAAGCGTCAGAATATCCACGCCCAGACCCGCAACGATCGGTGAGCGGCTAGAATATTTCAACAGCAGATATCCGCAAAATGTCTCTGTACGTTTCGTAGGGCAATACTTGCACCACCTATTACGTAGGATCAAATACAAAAGATTAAGAGTGGGAGTATATTATATCTATCTATCTTCACGCTGTATCCCTTACGGAGTAGTCAGAGAGGACAGATCGCCAGGCTTCGCGATCCAAGCATACTTCTTTCGCTTCCTGCAGATTAATTAAAAGAAGATCCATTAATCATACATGCACGTCTGGGTATCTGACTACTTTCGACTTTTTCCGTTTTTGAGCAATCTGCTCACGTAGTCTTAAATATGTAAGTCTCGGCCTATCCTGACTCCTTCTACCCTCTACTTTCGCACAATATATATTCTTCGTCAATCGTTCCTCACTCATTCGTAGGACATGTCCAAACCAAAGGAGCACGCCCTTTTCCAGCTTAACGCTGACACTTTCATTAAAACCTACCATATTGCGTATCACTTCCTTCCGTATCCGGTCGGCCAAGGTTACGCCGCACAATTTTCTAAGTGATCGTATCTCCACAGCATTCAACTTACTTTCATGCATCTTCTGACATACCCAGGTTTCGCTACCAAAAAGCAAAGTTGGCACTCACACTGCGTTATGAATCGCGAGTCGTGCTTCTTTTACGATGCTTTGTCGCTTTACTAATTGAGACAAAGCACCGTTAACTCTATTTCCGGCAGCTACTCACCATTCTACATCCGAATCACATCTTCCGTCCGCGCTGAACATACTAGTACTCCCTAAATACACAATTTCATTCAAAGTATATTTATACATCTGATAAAAAGACGTGATTATATATAAGTATAATATATGTAACGCAGTCCGTCACTTTCGTACACATAAAATAAACGTTATAGTTTCGTGATACCATATTTTCTCTAATAAGGACAAGGTTCAAATTAGTGGTGTAATGTCTAATTTACTGACTGCTTCACGTGAGTTTGCGAGATTGTATTAAATGATAAAGGCTACGAAGCAGTGATTATTATGTTGTAAGACTTCTACGCTAAGCGTACACTTGGAAATATTATTGTATTGAAATTGTTGCGTTACACTAAGCTTAGTACTTCTGAACGGCTTTTTCTCATACCAAATTGTACGAGTATTTATTACGGTGGTGTAGTTGGAAAACGCATCTGGTGCGTTGAACCAGAAGACGCTGGTTCGAGTACAGCTCGCGACAGAAAAAAAAATCCACTTTAAAATTAAAATTTAAAAAAAGTTAGCATAATAATTGCTTTTTAAAATTGTTTCTAATGTATTTATTACCTATGTTTATCTACAGCTTCACCTTACAGATTCACTGAATATACTCCTATGTAAAATTTCACAATTACCTCTATAGGTGGGCATCCAAATGCCACCTAAGCTATGGAGGCTGGAACAGACAGAGATTTCTCATTAGACTTAAAGTCGTTCTGAGAGGGACAGCGATTGGTGTAAATAACTACGGTCTCAATAACATATCTTTTACTATTGTCTAATCAATCAATAATCAAAATAGTTTATTTGCTCAACTAATGTTGCTTAATGTGTGCTGTACCTAACGGGAAGGCAATCATAACCGGCACGCGATACACGAACTAAAATTCGATTGTACCGCGATTTAGTGAGGAAGGGGACCTTGAGACGGGTGATTAAATAAATGTCAGGAGAATAGCAACTAAGATAATAACATGGCAGCGAATGTTACCATTTAACGAACTGGCTGACGCTTTTGTTTTACATACATACTTTTGCCTCGTGCGTGCCTCGAAGCGCTCGTGGCCCCGCGGACATAGTGTTCTGTAAACGATCACTGCGTTAAGTAACTTTCGCTATAGCTGGTCCTTGGATGGGTGACTTCTTAGTGGCATTTGGAGTCGCAACCGTTTCTTTGCTTCGGAAGGCACGTTAAGCCGTTGGTCCCAATTGCCTATAAAATGGCAGTCGTTAAACCATGTTGAAGGCCTTATAGGCGGCTTGAAAAATTTCAACAGCAGGTCACCACAGCTTGCGCCTCTCCATTTCAACACGGTAATGGACTCACCATTTATTACGTAGGACAAAAATGCATACGGTTAAATGTGGGAGTTTAATATGCCTCTGTCTACCCCTTAGGGGAAAAAGGCGTGACAAACAAGTATGTACGTACATATTTTTGCCTAATTTTCCATCAAGGGAAAATGGCTCACCTATTTCCCCCTGATAGCAAATGTACCTTCAGGAAAATCACACGTTTTAAGAACTTGAATACGTGGAGAACAATTTAACTGGCCATGGTGTCGTTGTCAGATCGCAGCAAAAAAGCAAAGTCAAAATGTCGTGGTTTGACATTCTATTGCTCTCTGGGGCTGTTGATCTCACTAAAAGAAATATTGAAGACTATGTAAAGTTGAAGGCAAGGAGTAGGAGAGCGTCAATAATTCAAAAGTGGGGTTCTTGGACTTCACTTTGATTATTCTAGGGCGACATTAGATGATGAGAGAATGATAGCTAGTCAGAAAACTTAGAGAGTGAGCTCGCTGAGTAAATGTCAGAAAGTAGTCACCCATCTGTGACTAGCAATAGCGAAAGTTGCTTAACGCAGTGATCCTTTACAGAACACTAAGTCAGTGGAGCCACGAGCGCTTCTTCTAGTTTTAGGCAGTAGGAGTCAAAAAGGGAACATGAGGATTTCCACTCGTAAAAAAGGGGTTATTGCCTGAAGACGGATATCATCCGAGAAAGATCTCCGTCCTCCATCAGCGTTGTATTATTAGAAATTATAATATCAACCCTCAAACAACATACAGAAGTTGTCAGGCTGCCAACCAAGGATGGTTAGAGACTAAAGAACTTTCTTTCGAGGGTTTACACGATTTTCAGGTCGCCATCTTATATTATGATTACGATAAAAAATAATTTGTTACTTATTATACGTATATTTCATACGCCAAAAAGGGGATATTGCTTCAGTTTTGTGACAAATTTGTTATTTTTTAAATATTTGACGGCCGCGCCCATTTCCCACAGGAACAACAGTAGCCTATGTGTTATTCTGATGTGGAAGCTATATTATTGTAAAGTTTCATCAAAATCCATTAAGTAGTAACAAACATCCATTGTTACAAACTTTCGCGGTTTATAATATTACATACATACATACATACTGTCACGCCTTCATCCCCGAAGGGGTAGACAGAGGCATATTAAACGCCCACGTTTCACCGTATGCACTTTCGTCCCACGTAACTGGTGGTGAGCCCATTGCCGTGTTGATATGGACAGGCGCAGGCTGCATCGACCTGCTGTTGAAATTTTGAAGCCGCCCATAAGGCCTTCAACTTGGCTTAACGACTGCCATTTTACTAGCAACCGGGACCAACGGCTTAACGTACCTTCCGAAGCACGGAACTGGGGTGGGTCTAAAGGGCCGAATAAATTTAATAAAATAAAATGTGTCTATTTTAGATGTTAAATTCGGAATAAATTTTGAACCCGTTGCCTTTTTAGTGAGGTGGTAACAAAAAGGCTAAAAGGTCTTATGTGCTAGACACTAATTAACACGACCAATTAAAGTCCTGGTAGTCTCGGACTCTTTATATATTAGTAGTATTTATAATTATCACAACCTTGACTGATACTTATCCAACGGCACATTCCTGTAACAAACATGATGCCCGCGTACTCAAACATATTATACAGTTGTTTTGTAAGTAATTTGCAGCGCCCTACGTTGTTTTGACATTTGCCACGTGTATCATTTGTTTGTTTACTTCAATAGAAACACGACAGAGTTAGGTATTGTACCTATTCTATTTCTAATTTCCGAACGCTAACAACCCTTCAACGTTATAAAAGACATATCTTTCAACTAATCGTTATCATGCGGAAATTATGTTCGACTAGTACGAGTAGTATTCTAATGTTAGATTTTATGTTGGTTGTTACACTTATTCTTTATTATGTACCTAGTTGTCATGTTTTTAACCACCGATTGTAGACGAGGGTAATACACCATTACGTTTTATTTGTGTATCGTGTCAGTGAGTCAGTCACATCATAGTTCCTGAATGGAGAGTTTATTCCCCGTAGCCCCACTGCAACGTTGTGGTATATAGGGTAACTATAATAGGGAACAATATTCTCCATAGAGATGTGCCACAAAGAGTTTAAAATCAACATACCTATCTCTTTGCTTTTTCCTGTTAGTAAGGTGAAACTTTTTTCATCCCATTGTGATTTACTAATACTCTATATTAGGTAGGTACTCTATTATATGTCATTCGTCCGCAGGTTAGTTTTCTGAAATGTCACTTCTGCTTTGTGTGAATTTTACACACACACATACACACTTTTTTTTTCATGCGTCAGTATGTCATTTTAAACTCGTATTTTTGATAATGTTTCGGTATTTTTCAAATCGCATTCGTACGAGGCTGGGTGAGGTATTGGATATATAGATACCTTTTCAGGAAAAAGCGATATATCATTAAAGTTTCTTCACTCCTTACCCGTTGGAAAATATCAGCAGCCATATCTACCTACTCTGACATAAATGGAGTGTAAAACTTTGTATCCTACCTGAAAGCTCTTGAATAATATAAGCGCTGGGCCATTGCCAACCATTGTACATCACTCCTGTGATACACATTTTCATGATATATGGGACCATTAAAAATGTTAATATCATACACGTTAAAAGTTTGATAAAACTGTTTGTTATTATGCAGCTACATTGATATTATGGTATAATATCTTCACGCTATATCCCTGACGGGGTAGTCCATCCATGCATACTTCTTTCGCTTCCTGCAGTATAAATTTAAAAAGTTAATTTTTGTTGTCATATTATTTAAGCGCTCGTTGCTAACTCAGTGTTTTTTAATGATAGCTGCGTTAAGCAACTTTCGCTTTAATTGGTCCTCAGATGGGTGCCCGCTTTGTGGCATTTACAAACGTGAGTGTTGCCAGTAACATGGCAGTGGTTAACCAAAGTTATGCTTTATGTAGGGCTTGAAATATTTCAACAGCGGGTCGCCACAACCTGCGTCTGTCCTTTTCAACACGTCAATGGGCTCACCACCTGTTACGTGGAACAAAAATGTATACGGTGAAGGGTGCATACAGTATGCCTCTGCCTACCCCTTTGGGAATAAGGCCGTGACAATATGAATTCATGTATGTATCTATATTACTAACTAGACAGCAACGAATAGTGTATAAGTGGTTCCTTCAGAGAGTAGGACTCATAAGTAATGGCGGCCACAGTAGGTCTGGGTCTTGAAGATTTCGTTACGTTTAAATAAATATTGTGGATAATTGTTCACAAAAGCCATCCAGCCCAAATGAGTTATTATAGGTTTTAGATCCGACTAATATTATAAACGCGAAAGTTTGTAAGTGTGGATGGATGTTTGTTACTCTTCACGCAAAATACTTTATAATAATATATAGCTTACACATCAGAATAACACATAGGCTACTTTTAAACCCAGGAACAAGTTCCTGTGGAAAACGAGAACGAGAAAACTTTAACATGCGTGCGGAGCCGCGGGCGCCAACTAGTAACTGATATTATACCCATTTAAGTATTTCAGATTGTTCAATTTTATCACATCTTCAAGGTACCTGAGTTTATAGTTTAAATTTCAACTCGATACCGTGTTCAGGAGATAATAACCTTGACAAACAGACGGACGATTGGACAACAAGTGATTCTATAAGACTTCTGTTCTTTATTTTTCATTTTAAAGTACGGAACTCTAAAAAAGACACGGCAATTTTCCATTCTATTGATAATGTGTCAGGGGAATGATGTGATAACCGAAGGAAAGAGAAGATATGAAAGCGTTTGTTGATGAAATATCTTGTACTTAAATCTATATACTATGAATATCGACTTTCAATAGATATACATAATTATATTATACAATATTAATAAATATCAACTTAACTTAACTTAATATTAACATTAAATATAACCTTAAAAATATGATACATAACTAAAATATATTATTAAAAGAGGTCCCTTTAGGCAAGGTTCCGAAGATACTGGCAGCGTTCCCCCTTTGAATAGCTAGACTAATTCTTTGTCCGAGGTAGCTGCCAGCTCTTCGGTCTCCTGTGATGTCGACTAACCTTTTCGCAATTTCCTTAAAAAGCCTTATAGCGGTAGGACCCCATGGACCAAGAGTCTCGACGCCGAATGGGACAAAATCATATTTGGAGCCAAGACCTCTGTATTTGAATGCTTTAGCTTTTTCAGCCGCTTCACAAGCCGCACCAGCTCTGTTGTTGGTTCCATATACTATTATATATATCTAATATATAAAGCTGAAAAGTTTGTATGTTTGTTGGTTGAACACGCTAATCTCAGGACACTACTGGTCGGATTTGAAAAAATCTTATTGTTTTGGATAGCCCATGTATCGAGGAAGCCAATAGGCTATATATCATCACGCTACTACCCTGGAGAGCGAAGCAGTAGTCATAAATGTCGCCATATCGGGCAAATTTGTATGCAATTTTGTAGAATTTATGAGCGACGGGGATAAATAGATGCGGCGGAAGTTAGAAGTATGTCACGGGCGAAGCCATAGGGATCAGTAAATATCTATAAAGGATTCGTGGGAGCAACTGGTACCAACAACGCTGTATTACAACGAGGTTATGTGATGGATATTTATTTATAGTTATTTATTTCAGACTTTACAATCCATTATGTTAATAACAAATAATTCTTAACTTATATTAGTAATAATTATTCATCTATAATTACATACATTTGTTGATTATTTATTCATATAGTTATACTAGATCGTTCAATAAGTCCCGAGACTAACTTGGAAATGGCGTATATATTAAAAACTCTTTTGATTTTTAAAAAGTACTGGTCTTCAATAAAGATACGTGTCAAATTTTTAAAAATGGAACTTTAAAATATTGATTTTGCAGACATTTAAGTGACGGTACGCTTGTAGTTTAAAAAGCAACCATTCTCCACCCTCTAAAGCAACCATTTGTCGGTGGTATGCCGACTGCAAACGCGGTCGCATGGACACAAATGATGGGGAACGCTTAGGTCGTCCAAATGAAGCAGTGACTCAACAAAATATTAACCAAGTCCTCAAAATCGTAATGGAAGATCGGAAAATAAAAGTGCGCGAGATAGCCGAGATAGTGAAGATTTCAGCTGGTAGTGTTTTCACTAATTTACATAAAAATTTGGCCATGAAAAAGCTTTTTTCCAAGTGGGTGCCGCGTTTGCTTACATCTGATCAAAAGGAACAACGTATCAATGATTCAGAGCGATGTTTGGCGCTGATAAATCGTAATAAAAAGGTTTTTTTACGTCGGTATGTGACATTGGATGAAACATGGATACACTATTTTACTCCGGAATCCAATCGGCAGTCAGCGGAGTGGAGAGCGGCTGGTGAAAGCCGCCCGAAGCGGCCAAAGACTCAGAAATCGGCCGGTAAGATTATGGCGTCTATATTTTGGGATGCGCATGGAATACTTTTCATCGACTACCTTGAAAAGGGGCAAAATATAAATAGTGACTATTACATGTGCTTATTGCAGCGATTGAAGTACGAAATTACGGATAAACTGCCTCAAATAATCAAAAAGAAAGTGGTGTATCACCAGGACAACGCGCCTTGTCACAAGTCTGTGAGAACGATGGCGAAAATTAATGAATTTGGCTTTTAATTGCTTCCTCATCCCCCTTTTTCGCCAGACTTGGCCCCCAGCGATTTCTAGCTGTTTGCAGATCTCAAAAAAATGCTCCAGGGTAAGAAATTTGACTCAAATAGTGAAGTTATCACAGCAACGGAGGCTTATTTTGAAGCCAAAGACAAATCGTACTACACGCATGGGATAGAAAAGTTGAATGAAAATTTAAATGTTTTTAAAGTAACTATCGTTATTTTAAAAACATTTAAATTTTCATTCAATGTCAATTTATTTACAAAATTTATATTTATAACCATTCCTTAATATCATTATAAATTTATTATATTATATTAAAGTAGATAAAAAAGTAGAGTAATTTACTTATTTAACAATAAATCAGTAATGTAAATCACATCCATTGGTTATTTAATCATCATTTCCACCCACGGAGGACAGAAAGAAACTATTATTTTCTATGTTTTAGAAAGGGACTATCAAATTTTTCAACAATTACGCTGTTGGTACTGACCCTTGTTCTTTGCAACCACGAAGCTATTCTTTTACGCCTTATTGCGTAAAAGTCTTCTGTACGTTATAGTGCCAACAGAGATACTTACATCATTTGAAAAAAAATCCTCGATATAAATGTTTAGTGTAGAATTAAAGACATGAATTATTGCTCTACTGTGAAAATATATTATCAGCAGTTTGGAAACGTATTAATATTCATTTTGTTACGATCTTTGCAAAACACACCTGTGCCCTTTTAACGCTTATATGACCGCGCCGTAAAGGGAAAGGACCAAACGTTAATGAAACTGTTACTGGAAGTACCTATATTGCTTTTTTAATAAGAGTCTTAAGCGATCTCAGAAGGTTTTCGATGGGTCGGTAGCGCTAGTGTAGCAAGTACCTCTGGTGTTGCAAGCGTACATAGGCTATTGTACCTATACATTTTATAACTTTTATGTAAAATAGTTTTTACCCCAGTTTGCGTTCGGTCTGCGCCGCGTGTACTCACTAGCATATCATTCCATCATAAGTTGTAATATATTAAGTGGCCACAGCTTCTATTAATAAAATTATTATTAGAACACCTATAAGTACTTATAATTTATAGTTGTCCGGTACAACTATTTGTGTTCCTTCGAGCCGGATGATAATTTTCGATCAGGTATGCTTGTCTGCCTTCTGAGTAGTAAAAAAGTAGCAAGTAACACTAATGTTGCCTATTAGGAGTGAGTTTACATTAATGTATACTAATATTATAAAGCTGAAGAGTTTGTTTGGTTGAAATCGCTTATCTCAGGAACTACTGGTCGGATTTGAAAAATTCTTTTTGTGTTGGATAGCCCATTTTGTCGAGGAATGCTATAGGCTATATATCATCAAGCTACTATTCTGGAGAGCTAAGCAGTAGTCAAGCGCGGATCCACTATTGTGGGCACGATGGGCATGCCCACAACCCAATTGACCTGTGATAACACTCTTCATCGGTCTATTGAGTCTTTTTCACAGAATTTGTCGGTTTCCAGTGGGTTTCGGTAGCCTAGTTGGTTAAAGCGTCTGACCTGGCAAGTCAGAATACACTGGTTCGAGACCAGCGAGGCCGTAAAAATTCCCACTTAAAATTTTGAATATTGTAGGAATGCACTACATCGATAATGAGCGAGGTCGATTTCGGCTCGTAGTTAGCTGATTTTCGGGTGGCTGTGCCCACGACCTTTTTTTAGGGGTTGGATCCGCGCAGGCAGTAGTCATAAATGTCGACAAATTGGGTAATTTTTTATGCATTATTGTAGAATATATAAGCAACGGGATATAATAGGTGCGACGGGAGTTCGAAGTATGCCATGGGCAAAGTATGTCGCCTAGTAGTTAAATAAAGATGGATATATGGTCTGCCAATCACAAGCTTGACGCCGCTATTAGTAATGCTTTTATTTGACTATCTAGCTGCTTATGTAATTATAATTACTGCTAAGTAGACGGGAGATCTATCTTAGACGCCCATAGAAGGTTCGGGTGGTAGAAGAGGTTAGAGGATATTTTTTTTAGATCTTTTAATTTTTTCGTCAATTTTTCATTTTCTTTTAGTGGTTTGTCTTATTCTTTTATTATATTCAACTGCAATCACTGTAATAAATAGTAATAATTTGTACTCATTGGTGATTGGTTGGACCTGTTGCTTTGGGGGTCTAGGAGTGAATTTAAATGTAGAATAATTCATAATGACGTCCATTAGTGTTTCCATGTGACATAAGTAAATAAGGATTATTTATTAAAAAAGAAAAATGACAACTACCGCTACCCAATAACCAATCAAAACCCGGGCCCAAGAGTGAGAAAATATTTTATCACATTCGGCTACTAAGATGTATTCAGTCATTTGGCATCTGCCAACTAAAGTATGCCCATCACACAACAATCTTTTGGGCGTGTGGGGTACAATTTTTGATATCCAACACGTTTTAACTCGATATTTTTTTGCAGAGCCACCGTGGATCCTCACCTGCAATTCGCACATTCGCACCAGATGGGCGCACTTTAGAAGCAGGATCGATTGGTATCCCTCGCTCCCCTTCTCCGCTGCGGGCCGCTTCGCTCGACGTCCGTGCAGCTCCACCAGCGCACGGCTCTCTTGCTTCTTTGGCTGATACGCCAACACCTTCTAGCCCTAGACACGCTCCTCCACGATGTCTTTCTCCGCTTCTGATGCCTCCAAGGTAAGGTTTTTAAGCCAAAACTAAAGAAGAATAATATTGTGGGTCTTTTTTTACACAGCGCCGTCTAGCCCAAAGTAAGCTAATGTAAGCTTGTCTTATGGGATCTAGATGACCGATAAACATACTTATATATTTCTAATATATGTATGTCATGTGGTATAAATATATTATACTCAATAACATTCGATATACATAAAATATGTACTAAGGCGAAAACGGCCAGGTATAATAAGTAAATAAGTGGAACAGTACTCGTACAAGTGTTTTTATTCAAGATTTAAGAAGAAACTTTCTTAACTGCCTCCCACTAGAAGCAAATATTCAAAGCGTTTTCCCATTATTTGGCAAATCAAAACACTTACCATAAGTATGTAGAATATAAATCAATACGTATCTAAATAAATTACGAAGTTGTAAATCTGTAGATTCCTGCGAAAGTGCCTGTAAATGTTCATGTATAAATTAAATTATTCTGTATTCACACATATTATAAGTAAATGTAAAGCGTATTAAAGGGTGTTACGAAATAGGCTCTAACCTTGTGACCTTTACGCCTTCTAACGCTTAGCTATACCTTGATCTAGGATCATATTTTCCTCTTTTGTATGTAAGATCCAATTTATATAGGTATATGTAATATTTTTGCGTGTCGTTACCGATTTCTGAAAATGTGAAAATAGGCATTTCGATTGAGGATAGTGCTTGAATACGTGACAGAAATGAAATGAAATAAAAATTATTTATTTGCGAAAGTATGGTACATAAGCTGTAATTGTTATAATTAATTTTATCACACACTTCGGCAGTTCCTTTCTAACATACAAACCTTATACCTAAATTAGCATAATCCTTACCGACAAGTTATTAACATCAAATAATATAAAATAAAGTATTTTTTCTGGATTAATTTTCTGTCATACCAATGAGCTAACGGAACCTACAAAATTTTGACTGAATTGAATCGACCTTGGTTACTCTGTCTACGGATCGACCCCAAATTTTCATGACTAGATATATTTCATTTTCATATTTTACCGGCAGTTGATTTGCAACTGCCAAATATATATATATATCAATCCCATACTGCCTGAATCTTTCTTGAATATTAAAACTTGCATTGCCATTGCAACATTGAATGTCTAATCACAATCTGATAAATAAATAAATAACAATCTAAAAGGAAGCGGAAATTCATTGAACCTTCATAGCCACCTCACAAAATAAAAACTCAATAGAAAATATTTTCTATATGAATATTCAAGCTGTCTTGAATACGTATATTTGTAATAGAAAGGCCTTTCATGACACCCGGCTCCGCTAGGGAATTCCTCTAATGTACATAAAATGTCTCATCCCAACTCTAATACAATTTCGTGGCAATGTCGAGTCGAAAATTGCTATACCTACAGGCGCAACTACATGTTTTCCAGTGATACTCTCTAATGGAGTTTAGGAGATTGTTTTCAAGATGCTGTTCGCTAAGAAATATATTTTCAAGACATTTGCTTTCAATAATTATTGTGTAACCAAACCAAACCTAAGTTTAAAAGTGGAAATTTAGCAGCGTCTTCTGGCTTACCGGACCAGACGCTTTACCACTTAGGCTATCCAGACCCATTTAAAACCGACGAATGAAGGCCTATTCGCACACAACAGTGCCGGCACAGTGCCGACTCGTGCCGGCCCTGTTGTGTGACAGTGACGTTCAGTGCGCACCGAACGCCACTGTCACTGACGAGTGCGGATAGCGTCATACAAAATGTATGCAACAATATATTTTTTCACTGACACTGATGCATACCTTACTCATCGGCACGTGTCGGCACTGTGGCAGCACTGTTATGTGCGAATAGGCCTTTAATCCAACTCTTTCCGTTTTACTGGCACTTGCAAAAGCAAAGTTACACGGTACAAATGTATAGAATTGCAGCTATGATCATTTGATTTGTGATGACACCTGTCTACTAATTGTTTTTCAGAATAGTTTCATACCAAATCTCATAAAAAATTATACAGATTTTTTCTGAAAAAAAAAGCCATTCCTTATAGAACACCTAGTTTGTATCCTTTACACAATGGGCTACTACTGGGGAGTTGAAGAACTTGGGTTTTTTTAAGGTATTGTGGGATTTTTTTTATACGTAGGTAAGCAGTATCAAACAGATTGAAAACTATAATCACATCGCTGCATTATTGGATACGTTATCAAAAGTAGCAAAATATGCTTACATCAGCGAGTACGTGTTTATTTTCGCTTTAATTCCACTAAGTAGAGCACAGCTGTCGCGGTACTGGGGCGTCCTACCCAAGTGATTAACGACAAACAACACGAATGGTGGGTTATTTTTTTATGTCGTACTTAATATATATATTTTAATATCCTATTTTAGAATTATTAATTACACGCCTGTGACATACTTTTAACCTCGCAGCACCTGTTTAATGCATATAATATATTACCGTATGTACAATAATGTATGGATAAAAAATCTTATTTGTTGACATTTATTATTGCTACTTCGCTTTCTTGGGTAGTAGCGTGATGATAATAACCTTTAGCTTCGATAAATGGGCTATCTAACACAAAACGATTTTTTCAAAACCGATCACTAGGTTCGATTAGATCAGCGCTTTCAACCAACCAAACAAACAAACTCTTCAGCTTTATATATTAGTATAGAAGTATAGATTCAAATACTGCCTGCATAAATATAATGTACATGCAAAATAGCTTGACCTGGTTTTAGGCTTAGGAGGTACGTAATATATTTACGTCGAGAATAAAATTTGTATGGCCTTGAAACGTGGTGGTTGCTTACTAATACGGACTTTACGTAATTATGGGTTAATAACCGGAGGTTGTATAACAGGGTCTTTAAAGATTGTACCTACTCAATTATACATACATACATATTGTCACGCTTTTATCCCCGAAGGTGCAGGCAGAGGCATACTATACACCCACAATTCACCGTATGCACTTTTGTCCCACGTAGCAGGTGGTGAGCCCATTGCCGTGATGAAATGGACAGGCGCAGGTTGTGGCGACCTGCTGTTGAAATTTTTCAAGCCGCCCATAAAGACTTCAACTGGGCTTATCGACTGCCATGTTACTGGCAACCGAGACCAACGGCTTAACGTGCCTTCCGAAGCACGGAAATGCTCGCAAATGTAAATGCCACAAAGTGGTCACCTATCCGAGGACCAGCCACAGTGAAGTGAATGAAGTGATCACTGAGTTACTTAACTCAGTGATCGTTTAGAAAAGTGTCAACAGCAAGTATTCACAACCTATGTCTGTCTATTCCAACACGGCAATGGGCTCACCACACATTACGTGTGGTAGAAATGCACACGGTGAAAAGTGGGCGTATAATATGCCTCTGCCACCCCTTCGGGGATAAAGCGTAATTGATAAACCTGTCCATTAAATCGTGTTTCTTGAATAAAGTATAGAGAAACATCGTACTATTTTCAGGGCCGTATGCTTATCTACTACCTGTGGAATAAAAAAAACAAGCCTGTAATGTCTTTGTAAATCAATACAAAAATTAAGATTTTACGTTGTACTAATAGCTAGGCAGAAGCATAAAACGACCACTTTTTACCAATTGTATTTTTTTCCTGTAAATAAGTGATGGTGACTATAAAAAGAAAAACATTTGTGCACTTCTTCTCAATACAAACATAAACTGTGACAAATTTCAGGTCACGTATCAATATTCTGGTGAATTTTTCAAGTGGGCCTTCAGGGCCAAAGTCAAAACTATAAGGAATATCAAAAAATGCTAAAAATGTCGCGAGCCCAATTTTGATCGCGACTACTTTTAACAATTTTTCGATATGGTTTAGAATTAAAACACTTGAAAAATTCACCTGTATAACACCAGTATTAGTAAAGTAGTAAGTAAAAACTGTCCTATCATTATATACTAACGATAGCTACGAAAGCTACGATGATCGTAGCGTTCGAACAATCATAGCGCGCTGACACGAAATACCGCTCCGCGCCGGTATACCAACTTCTCCGATATATTGATGTGATAAGCTGACCAATGTGTCGAAAAACTATTATTGTAGGCCCATGAACAAAATTACTGTGCCAATTGAGGCTAGAAGGCAGCTATTAACGGTAAGTTTGATGAGCGTGGTAAAAATACAAGGGATTACGTATGTCGCTTTAAGTCAACACACATAAAACTACAAATAGGAAAATAGATAAATAAAAGTTGTTACAAATACAATGTATTAGAATAGAAGATAAAAATTAAATAGAATTTATTAGAGTAGGTAATGAGATTTTCATTTTAATTATACTAACGAAAACTTTTGTAATTATTGGTGATTAGAAAACAGTGGCCATTACTTTTATTGTCAGGTAGGTTCTTTCTCAGGCTTTACCTAATGCCTTGTGAATCCAGCTTTAATGGATAATTGGCTTAATTGGATCCCAATATACCTTTGCTGGAAAACTTACATTCTCTTGATTCTTTACAGCGTCTTGTGTTATGTGCTATAACTTGTTTAAATTAACGGTTCATGTTCCCATACTAGATCATTGAAGTCGTCGGAGTACTTGGAAATAGTAGCAGAATATGCTGCAAGTTCTATGACAAACCCTGGGCCTTTATTGTGAGTGCAGAGCGCGGGCAATGGTTGTTGTTGTTATTTGTCTTCGCCAATCTCGTGCAAAGGAAACTCAGTCCATACAGCCTTGTTATATTAATCTATTTCCTTAAATTTTAGTTTTAGTCATGTCCAGTCTTTTGTCGATGTCAAATCCTGTCCTGAGACCTGTGTCCTTGCCCCAATAAGGCAGTGGATCTCTTTATGCATCTTTTTATGGAAATTTGGCACTAACACAACAACACCGCTATTCATTGCAACATATCACTTTCCTTCACTAATGCACATTTACGACCTCTTTATGTATAATATTCTACTATTATTATACATAAAAACACGAATTATAGTATTATTGTAGTTAGGTTATATAAGAAATATATATATTTTTGTACTTTAATAAATATTGCGAACATAAATGCGCCTATCTCGTTTATAGATCTGCACCACCCTATGGTTGACTGGTAGAGAATGCCTTTAGCATTAAGTCCGCCAATCTACTATTTCATGTGCATAAAGTTAAATAAATAAAAAAAAAATGAAAAATTTAATACTATTTTTTGGAAATAATATAAGACACACGTGCGTACGTAGACACATGTTTGCGCCAAATAGTTTTTTTTTAATAATTAGTTTATGGCATGGTTACAAAGACCTTTAGCCAAATCTTATTTTATTATATTATATTTCTAATTAGTCCTGTCCAGTCTTTGTCGATGTCGTGTCCTCAGTCCTAGGTCCTGGTCCTTGCCCTCAGTATACTGGTGACTCTTATACTGAGGTTTTCAGTGGACTTTTCGCGGCTAGAGAGAAAATAGCATTTCACTGCATATATATCATTGTCTTTCACTATAGCACATTAACACAACTTTTATGTCCAAGAAACCACCACTCCCGCACATAAAACAAGATAAATGCACTAGTTTTAGAAAATAATATACAGCAAGCGTCCGCACTTGACACTTTTGCCGCCAAAAGTCCGGTCGCGCCAATGTCCGCGGGCAATATTTGTTATTCGTTTTCGCCAGGCAAAGAAAATTCAGTCCGTCCAGTCTTGTTTAGTATTCAAATTTTCTTAGTATTTGGTCCTGTTCAGCCCCTTGTCGATGTCAAGTCCAGTCCTAAATCCTGTGTAAAGCAGTGGAACTTTTACTGAAGCATTGCGATGGTGTTTGACCGTTCTACATTGACGTTGTCTTTTTTTAAATAAGTATGTATTTTAAATTGACGATTATTTCTCTTTTCAATTTTTTTGAAGCAAAATTTTTTTGTCATAAAGTTAGTGGACCAGTCCACTATGCTAACTTTATGACAAAAAATTTAAAAGAAAGATAATCGATTCAATAATTGTTTTTATTATAAATAATATATTTATATATTTGCTAAAAATGATGGTAGCACACTGACATGGCGTATAAATGCATTCTCAGTGGAATCTGGATACAGTTTCGAATTTTAAAAACCCTGTCCACGGTAGTAGATAAAATGCAATTTTCCTCTCAGACTTCGAATGATAAACAGAAGTGACATGAAAAATAAGTATATTATAAGTGCAGCTCTTGGCGAATATAACCACGTACGGACCGGGACAGCTTTCAGCTGTATTATCCTCATTTGATTTTATAGCTTGAGGAGGCCACCGCATGATACGCTTCTTTATAATGTTCATTGCATAATTTGAATTCATTTTATTATGCCAGATATAAAATGAGTGAGAGACGCGTAAAATTCACATCATTAGCGCTCCATTTTCTTTTTATGACGTACGTAAAAATGAACCGCGTTGGTATGCTGCCATTCCTCAGGAAACTCTTAGAAGCAGGGTTATTATTTATATGCTTGTGTGAGTTTATAACTTTACGGTAGACTAAGCTGTTTCACTTCTACCTAAGCCAAACAGTACTATGGAGAGTTTTTAAATGAATTGAGCTGTTTGAATACAGTACATAATTTATCGAAGCTCTCGTAGCCCCGCAAACTCAGTGTACTGGAAAAATCACTGCGTTAAGCAGCTTTCGCTATGGCTGGTCCTCGAATGGGTGACCGTTTTACCATTTACATTAACGAGCGTTTCGGTGCTTCGAAAAGTACGTTAAGCCATTGGTCCCCGTTGCAGAAACATGGCAGTCGTTAAGATGAAGGCCTTATGGGCGGCTTCGGTGGTTTTAACAACAGGTTGACACAACAAGCCTATACATTGTCAACACGGCAATGGGGTTGACATCTATTACGTGGGACAAAAATACAGACGGTGAGATGTGAGCGTATAGTATGCTTCTGCCTACCACTCCGGGTTATGGAATATAACTTCACTATTTGGGTTCATAACGCACGCGTGCCTTATGAGCTGCTTTATGTATCAAAAACGGATGAAATGTGTCTAAACCCACTTTACGAGCAAGTGTATTGAAAAATATTTTGATGAATAAACCAAACATGGCCATTAATTTCGTGTTTATCTGTTCCTGCAACAGAGCAAAAGCGCCTAAGTGCGGGTGAGGGCAGAGGGAGCGAGCAATATTATTTCTGTGGTGTAACTTACGCTTGAACTGGGGACCAGCCTACATTCGTAACGAACGATTGAATCATTCATAGCGACATTTAGATAATGGTTTTCAGTGGACCATGAACTGAGTACTGACTTGTTCCGTTATACCTTTACCGCTAAAGGTTAATCGCATCGATGTGATAAAGGGTTTCACTATCAGGGATACCGAAAATGTGTGAAAAAATCTCGATAAGGATTACTCGAGTAAAATTATTCGGCGCATTATTCTAGCAATTTGCAGCTTTATATATGTATATAGGTATAACGATGCACGGTACTCCGACGTACCACCTCACCTAGCTGCTCATAGGTCATGACTATTTTGTATTACTGTGTTTTAAATAGTTAGTACCCGCTCAATCAGTCCACACCCTCTTTGTTCTGAGAGATCCGGAGATTCTGCGACCTGGTTGGGCAGAAGGCGGAACACAGCGAGGTTAATGGATAGGACGGCCTCTAAAGAGCCGGGATACCACCGTTCCTTCTGTTCCGGCAGGTAACAGGGCGTACAGACATTTATCGCGTCAAAAAAAAAAAAAAAATCTCAGTGACGGCTAAACCTGAATGCCTCTTTTTTTGACTGACTCTGTATTGAAATACCTTGGTACCTTAGGTCTCTTCCATAACGAAGATAACACTAAAGAACTTCATTATATTTAAATCCATCAAGTAAATCATTTTCATTCGTTATTGATATAATTCAGTGAAGATATATATCTACTCGTCTCGGCGCATTGGTTAATGGATTGTTCTACGAGAACAACCGTTAGTAATTAAATGGGATATATTACGAGTATCTCGATATACTATTATTCTTATTTGTTATTTCAGTACTTATTATTACTTATTAGCGACAAAGCATCGTAAAAGAAGCACGACTGGCGATTCATAACGCAGTGCTAGTGCCAACTTTGCTTTACGGTAGTGAAACCTGGGTATGTCAGCAGATGCATGAAAGTAAATTGAATGCTGTGGAGATGCGATCACTTCGAAAATTGTGCGGCGTTACCTTGGCCGACCGAATACGTAACGAAGTGATACGCAATATGGCAGGTTTGAATGAAAGTGTCAGCGTTAAGCTGGAAAAGGGCGTGATCCGTTGGTTTGGACACGTCCAACGAATGAGTGAGGAACGATTGACGAAGAATATATATTGTTCAAAAGTAGAAGGTAGAAGGAGTCAGGGAAGGCCGAGACTTACATATGAAGACCACGTGAGCGGATTGCTCAAAAACGGAAAGGTCAAAAGTACTCGGATACCCAGACGTGCGTGTATGAAGCGATTGATGAATCTCGAAGAAGCGAAAGAAGTATGCATGGATCGCGAAGCCTGGCGATCTGTCCTCTCTGACTACCCCGTCAGGGATACAGCGTGATGATAGTTAGTTAGTTAGTTATCTCAGTACTTAGTTTTAATGTGAAAATATTCAAAGTTCGAGTGGGATTCAAACTTGCGTCTTCACCCTTGACGGGGACGTGCTATCTTACTTACTTATCAATCATGCCTTCTCCCCGAAGGGGTAGCTGAGGCATATAATACATATCACTGTCCCATTGCCATGTTGAAATACACAGACGCAGGTTTTGCTACCTGCTATTGAGATTTTTTGAGGCGCCCATAATGCATTCAACTTGGCTTAACGACTGCCATGTTCCTGGCAACGGCTTAACATGCCTTCTGAAGTACGTAAACGCTCGTAAATGGAAATACCACAAGCGGTCACCCATAACCAGCCATAGCGAAAGATGCTTTTGTGATCGTAAATAGAACACTGAGTTAGCGCGGCCACGAGCGCTATAAATATACAAATAACTAATTCAATCAGGCATTACATGCTTGCTAACGGACAACATATACGGTGAAATATGTGTAAAGTACGCCTATGCCTACCCCTTCGGGGATAAAGGCATGACAATATGTATGTATGTATTACATGGCGGAAATTCATATCTAGTAGAGCGATAATAAAGGAGGAAGGGGGAGAAAAATTCCACCACACACCCTATATCCTAACGTACAGCAGTAACGGAGGAACGACGAACCGAACCCCTCAAGGAAAGGGATGTAGGACAGGTAATAGGTAACCTTACCCTTCAGATTGTTAGCAATATGCAATATTCCGCTTTAGAGCGTGAGTAGTATGTTGACACGTACTTCTGATAGGTACTTAGAAATCAAAAACATTTCTGTTTTCAGACGGATAGACCGAAGCAATTCCTTAGTAGAAAGCAGCAGTGGTATTGGACCTCTTAGTCCCGGAGCTGGAGCTACCATCAGCTCTTTGGGAGCACTCCAGCCAGACCTGTACACCAAGAGAGAAGCACCTCTAGTTATAGAACTGGAAGGAGCTGGCCCGTCGCTTGGCAGAATCCATTTGCGACTCAAGTATGACTTCGATAGATCTGATTTGGAAGTGCATCTTATTGAAGGTATGTAGACCTGTTATTATTGCCATAGGTACTTATCAGACTTGACAGTCTTGGTGGCGTAGTGATAATGTACCTGTTCTAAGGTCTCGTGTTTGAATCTCGGGTTGAAACAAATATTTGTGTGATCCGCAAATGTTTGTTTTGCGTTTTGAACCTTTCTTAATCCATAATGATGCATAAGTTTACGGCCTCTAAAGATTATTTTCTATGTCCAGAGGAGGATAACGTAAAAGTCATGTGTCTTTATCATATTTCAAATCTGTCGCAGTCCACTGCTAGAGGTGGCCTCTTACAACTCTCTCTAAACTGACAGATTTCAGAGCGAGTCAGCATTGACGCTATATGCCAGATTACTGGATGTACCTACTAAATTAACGATCGGATTACCAAGAGCTTGCTATATATATATTTAAGAACTTTGATTTCATATGTATCTCGTAAATTCATACTGCAACAGTTGTCTACTGCGGCCTGATGTTATTTATGTAAAATCAATCAGTTTATAGCATACAAGCCCTCTAACATTTATTTTCTTACTTCATTCCCAGCTCACGATTTGGCCGGTTATGAAGCAGGTGGCTTCAACGACCCCTACGTGCGGGTGAGCTTGTTACCCGAGGTGGACACGAGGGTCCGTCAGACGCCGGTGCACCGGAACGAAGCCAATCCTTTCTTTGACCAGCACTTCAAGTTCCCTGTGTCGCATGATGAACTGACGGACAAGACGCTGTTGCTACAAGTTTTTGATTATGACAGGTAGGTGCTAGCTTATTTATATAATAAATAAATAAATTATTTATATATATAATATTGTTTGGACAACTCACACAATGCCATCTGATTCCAAACTAAGCAGAGCTTGTACTATGGTAACCAGATAACTAATAAACATAGTTATATATTTCTAAATACATACATATTATAGATAAATAACACCCAGACACAGAATAAACCACCGTGTTTGGTTGAGCGGGCGAGATAAATAAATCCAAAGTGGACTGTATTTGCGGGGAAAGACAAAAATGAAATTTACACGCGGTTGTCGACGAAAAAAAGAAATGGAAAACAGGAATGGGCACACTACCTTGCTTTTGCTGCGAGATGCTGAGGTGGAGGCTGCCGGGGACGTCCCTGGACTTGGATCCCTGGTTCCATTGCACGAAAACACTATTTATCCATGGAAAACACAATTATTGCGGAAGTTGGTGAGAACGCGCGCGCGGCCATTGTAGTACTCATACAGCGAACCTTCAATCCGTGAATCTGTGAGCGGCGTTTTAGATCGCGTGTAATACAGTTGTCTCGCTCTCCTTTTATGCGAGACAAGGTAGGTGCGAAAGAGAAATGAAATAAAGGGAAACGGGGTGGGAATGTCGACAACTAATTAATTAAAAACAAATGTAGATCGGCGATGCAACATAGAAAAAATAACGCGGCTACTCTGGAGTCGTATACCGGCGCAACCATTTCCCCCCCGGCTTGAAGGGTTACCTTCGAAAAAGGCACAACTGACTATACAGTTGCCACTAAGCTTTAACTGCTAACTAAACAAAATGCTATCGAACTAAACTAAACTAAACCTAATCGAACAAACTAAATTTGTTATTGAAGTTACTGTTGATTAGGCAAAGGACAAAGACGAATAACTGGTCGCAGGTACAAACCAGTTGCGGTTTTAACGCGAACTATACGGGTGATCCCATTTGACCCAGGGAAAACTTCTTCTACTACCCCAAGAGGCCAATGTAATGGAGGCATATTTTCCGTTAAAATAACTACGACAGTACCGACAGTAATAGGGTTCGATGGAGTATTCCATTTCTGACGTGGCTGTAGCGTATGCAAATAGTCTGTCCTCCAACGCTTCCAAAATGATTGAACGAGTTTATCCAATAAGGCATGACGCGAGAGAAGATGAAGTCGATATTCTTCTATTTCAAAAGCGGGTAAGTATTTAAACGGTGTAACATTCAAAAAGTGCACTGGAGTCAGTGCAAGCGGCTCCGAGTGATCACCAGACAAGGTTCTACAAAGAGGATGCGTATTCATAACGGCCTCGACTTGAGTGCACGGTGAAACGTAAAGTGTTTGAAACGCAAAAAATTATGTAGTTCGGAAAGGTTACGACGAGCTCCGACGTAATTCGTACCGTTGTCCGAATACATTCGAGGAACCCCGACGCGACAACAATCTTTTAAATGCAGCCATGAAGCATGGCGTGCTCAAATCACCAGCTGATTCTATATGAACGGCGCTAGTCGTCATACAAACAAAAAGACGAACATAAGCTTTCGTGGAGCGTATACCACGACCACGAGAAACTTTTACCCTGAAGGGGCCAGCGTAATCTGTACCCGTGTGTACGAACGGTTTAGCAGCCTGAACAACACGACAAGGACGATGATCGGTCATTTCGGGCGCGATTGACTTCGGGCGAAGTTTTAAACACGGAATACATCTATGAACTATCGAATGAATCAATTTGCGTGCGGAGAGAACCCAGTATTTCTGCAAAATCAACATTAATAAATCTGGACCAGCGTGAAAATTCACCCTATGGTGATATTCAACTAAAAGATCAACGATATGATCCTTGCGCGGGAGAACTATAGGATGCATTTGATCGTACTCTAATTCGGACTGGCTCAAACGACCACCAACTCGAATGAGGCCATCCTTCAAAAAAGGTTTCAAATGCTGAAAAGCGCGACTACAAGGCTTATTCAATTCCAAATTTCTAATTTCAGACGAAAAATAAAATCGCTGAAGTTCACGAAGCACGATTAACTCAACCTTGTTTAAGTCAAGCGGTAACATGCTCGCGATAAGGAAGGATTTTCAAAAATCGACAAATAAAAACAACACTACGTAAAAGAATCGACCACAATGAAACACGGCTAGCCAAATCTAAGATAGGCGATTTTTCGAGCGGTGCGGTAGCAACTAAAGAGGTTTTCTTTTCCTCTTGCGGCGTGGACACAGTAGCGGGGTTGAAAGGACTAACAGGCCATTCATTAGGTGCGGCTTGGCACCAGGAAGAGCCATGGAACCACAACGGATGATCCAAAATCTGTGCAGGTGTTAACCCACGAGACAAACAATCGGCAGGGTTGTCCGTATCTGAGACGTGATAAAAGTTTTGTGGCGCCAATTCCGACAGAATTTTTGCCACCCTATTTGCGACAAACTAGTTTTGGCGCTGCCATCTAAAACAACGCGCAACTTAGTGGTTAGTTTATCCTCGCGGACAACTCAATGGTGCGGTATGGTATACGAAGGAGTTTGCTTCGTATCTTTGGTTTCGGTAGGCGCGGGTGAAATGAAACCTTTATCCAAATATTCTATTATTACGCTATCGTTAGCCTCCTTCAACTTTGGAGATGTCTGCATTTTCCGTTCTAAACAAAACCAGCGTTTTTCGGCTGACTGAAACGAATCTCCAAGCGAATTAACATCACCCTTAAAGGGGAGTGCGACAACATAACGACCATTACTATCGCGAGTAGTCGTGCGACTATAAAACTCTTCACAAAGTTTATCATCCGGGCTGACAATAGGAGGGACGTTCACCTCTTCTATCTCCCAGAATTTACGGACAGCGGAGTCCAGCGGCTCGACAGTGCAACAATATGACACTGTCGAGTTACAATCAAAATAAGCGGGTGCGGAACCAACAATAACAAACCCAAGAACCGTCTCTAAGGCGAGCGCCGCGGGGTGCAATGCGTGACCTTGAACCTTACGCTGAAACCCCCTGTTGCAGCGTAAGGTTCAAGGTCACGCATTGCACCCCGCGGGAATGCGGGAAAATCGAAGCGCCAACTAACAAATCAATATCTCCTGGAACAGTGTAAGTATCATCGGCCAAAGGCAAATCTCTAAAATTAGTCAATAATGAGGTATTAACTGCGACAGTCGGTAAAAGTGCGGTAACCTTATCGACAACTAGCGAATCCATCGAAAAACTAACATTAAAATCAAAACGCGAGTGGAATTTAATACCTTTCACAACATTAAAAGCGGGGCGGTTATTTATATGCAAACCAAGACGACTACAACAATTTTTACTAATAAAATTACTTTGAGAAGCACTATCTAAAAGTGCTCGAACACTATGTCCCTTACCATGCGAATCGTAAACAACAACTCGAGCGGTTGCCAGAAGTACCGTAGTAGGGCTTGTGTGCAAGCTTGATAGTGAGCACAAAGCGACATCGTTCGGCTGGAGGCGTGCGGCAGTGGCGCCGCCGTCGCTAGGCGCGTACGGGGACGAAAGCACGCGAGAGCGCTCCCAGCCGCGACTCAACGGCGCGGGTGGCTGTGACGTCACAGCGGACGGACGGTTTGGATTAACGCGCGAGGCACCAACTGAGTTTAAATTGGATGCGGCATTATTGTTTTCGAAGTGTAATAATGAATGGTGTCTACCATTACACTTGCGACAAAAATGATTCGAATCACAGAATGAAACACGATGCCTCCCACTAAGACAATTGATACATAAATTACTAGAACGAACAAATTTATAGCGATCGCTAGGAGTGAGTTTATTGAACTCCGAACATTTATAAAGTTGTTCATGGTGACCTTGACACAAAGAACAATTTTTCGAATGCAACACTTGCGATTGCGAAGTTGTAGGTTCAAAATTAACAAAAGACTGCGTGGACTTCGTGGGCTTACTACGATTAGTCGGACTATTTTTCGCTACTCCGTGGTTTAACAAAATTCGTTGCAAAATTCGAATATGTTGACGAACGAAAGTTTCTAAATCGTCGAACTTAGGCATTTGATGGCCACGTCTATCCATTTCAAATAAGCGAACGGTTTCGGAATCTAATTTCTTTAAACCGATATACAAAAACAAAAAGTCACAGAGGTCATTGACCTTGACATTCTTTAGGGCGCGAACAGCTGATGCAAAAATTTCTAAGATATTTTTATGTGTTCATTACACGATGAGCTATTTTTCAAATTAAATATTTGATCCAAATAAGCGGTTGATACTAAGCGTTTGTCTTCGTACTTGACCTTCAAAGTATTCAAAATCAAACTATAATTTTCGGCGCAAAGCGTTATACCGGCGTTAACGGTTTTTACTTTCCCGGTTAGTTTACTAACTAAGTAATGTAATTTTTCGTAATCCGATAACGAATTATTATTATGGATTGTATTTTCAAAACTAGCGAAAAACAAAGGCCAATTTTTAATATCGCCATCAAATTCGGGTATTTGTATGGGCGGTAATTTAGGTCGGTCCCGTTTCAGCAAATCAAAACCGGCTGGCCCGGGTTTCCAATCGGTGACTACTACGGGCACGGGCGCTTGCAATGATTTAGCGACACGTTTTATGCGACAAATTAAATCTTCGAAAGATGACATGGCGTCATAACTTAATAAGAAATCGGGATTTAATTTTAATTCAAGCAAGTTAATTTTATCGAGAACATTTTCAAAATCTAAGCGCAAAGTATCTACGGTTTCGATCGAGGATAAAAACAATTCTTTTATTGACGAAAAAAAGAAATGGAAAACAGGAATGGGCACACTACCTTGCTTTTGATGCTGAGGTGGAGGCTGCCGGGGACGTCCCTGGACTTGGATCCCTGGTTCCATTGCACGAAAACACTATTTTTCCATGGAAAACACAATTATTGCGGAAGTTGGTTCGAACGCGCGCGCGGTCATTGTAGTACTCATACAATCCGTGAATCTGTGAGCGGCGTTTTAGATCGCGCGTAATACAGCTGTCTCGCTCTCCTTTTATGCAAGACAAGGTAGGTGCGAAAGAGAAATGGAATAAAGGGAAACGGGGTGGGAATGTCTACAGCTAATTAATTAAAAACAAATGTAGATCGGCGATTCAACATAGAAAAATAACGCGGCTACTCTGGAATCGTATACCGGCGCAACCAGTGTTCATCACACAAAGTTTTATCCTGGGTGGGAATCGAACCCACGACCTCTTGCGTAGCAGAATGCACTCCCACCACGCCACAGAGGCCGTCAAACATAACATTTAACCTTCACTGATATACCACCAAACCACCGCTTAAATCGCTTAACAAACTTGACTCAAATTTGAAAGAACTTTTAAAAGGATTTTAGAAACTTTTTACCGCAAAAAGATTTACCTATATAGACTCGGTCCAAATTGTGCTTAAAAGGCTTCAGAGCATAAGACAGTTGAGTGTAAAATGACTACCCCAGAACTAGGTACATTGGCGGTGTAATTGGTAGTGTATGCAACTGCCGTGCTGAGGTCTTCAGTTCGATTCCCGGGTCAGAAATGCTTGCTCAAATGTTTGCTCCGGAGTTGGGGTATTTTCTATGTAAAACATACATACAAATTATGTTTATCAGTTGAGTTGTCTAGATTCCACATTAAAAACTTATGTTAGGTTACGTTGGGCTAGACGTCGCTGTGAAAAATAAACCTACAAAATTAATTTAAAATTTATATTCAGCACGGACATCTTAAAATGCTAACACCTCTTTTTTGGACGTCTTTAAGTGTATATTGATCAAACTAGTCAAGTCATCAACAGAAAATACTTATTAAATAATGTCAGTTTTATTACGATATATACAACTTTTCTCTTGTTTTTCTTCAGATTTTCCCGTAACGAAGTGATGGGGTCAGCAAAGGTGCCTCTCTCTCGTGTCGAAGTGGCTGGAGGAGCCGAAGTGTGGGCCGAGTTATCCCGAGAGCGTCGGCCGCCGGAAGAGTTACAAGAGCTCTTGCTGTCCCTGTCTTACTTGCCGTCTGCAGAGCGGCTTACAGTCGTAGTGCTCAAGGCAAGAAATCTACTGCCTCCTCAGGAAGGGAAAGATGCTTTAGGTACGTAAAGTCAAAAGTTATTAATCACTGGTCACAATTTTTAATATGTTTTTACAAGACCTAAACCTTATGCAGTAAAACACTGTAAAACTACTGCCATTTAGATAAGAATCTTGGGTTTGCCAGTACGAGTGTAGCGGCTCAGGTGTTGCAAACGTGCAAAGGCTACGATGACCTCTTTCGGTCAGGAGTCATCTTCTCCTGCGGACATCCTCTCTCCACTAGGGACTTCCTTTTCTTCTCTTAGGATATCCTCTCTACCCTGAAGACATCCTCTCTAGGGCACACCCGGGCACACTGAAATAAGAAATAAGAGTACCGTGTCGTTTTACTCGATAAGAGTCTGAAATGCCCACCCCGACAAAAGTCTTGACGAGGTAAAGGCCATGAAAATTTCCACACGGCTTTTAAAAAATGAATCTTGTCCTTCTTGTCTCTCACTTTAGAGGTTTAAAATAAATATCCCTCAATTGCACGCACACATAAACCGGCGCTTATTTTTCTTTTAAACCTAGGTATTTAATCCGTTATAAGTGGAGATTGCGTCTGTACCTTCTTCTTTTAGATCTGTGGTACCTAACCAAGTGTACCTTTATTGTTTTTTCAGATGTGTATGTTAAAGTGTACCTACTCGTTAACGGTAAACGTGTGAAAAAGAAGAAATCTAACAGAAAGGAAATCAACAATCCTGTGTGGAACGAGGCGCTGTCCTTTAGCTTGCCCTCAGCTAATCTTCAGGAGGCTTCCATTGAGGTAAAGAGAGACACATTATTGTCATCAGTGTGTGTTCTGCAGCCTAGAATAATTTCCGGTACCCAAGACTACCTCGTCTCTAAGTTGTGCACCTGGTGAAGTTCATCGCGACTGCTTCTGGCAAGGTCCTGTGAGAAATGGTAACGGGAAAGCTTCAATACGCGGGCCGAGCCGCGGGCATCTACTAATATGAAATAATTGAAATAAGATTAGCATACATACATATATACATATAGTCACGCCTTTATTCCCGAGAGGATAGGCAGACGCATACTATACGCCCACATTTCACCGTATGTATTTTTTGTACCATGTAGGTAACCGGTGGAGAGCTTATTGCCGTGTTGAAATAGACAGACACAGGGGTTGTGGCTACATGCTGTTGAAATTTTTCAAGCCGCCCATAAGACATTCAACTTGCTTAACGACTGCCATGTTACTGGCAACTGGGACCGACGCTTAACGTGCCTTTCGAAGCACGAAAACGCTCGCAAATGTAAATACTACAAAGTGGTCACCCATCGGAGGACCAGTCATAGTGAAAATTGCGTAACTCAGTGATCGTTTACAGAACACTGAGTCCGCGGGGCCACGAGCGCTTCCATTTTGATTATTTGGCACCTTAGACCTACCACATAGAGCCACCGCACACTGGCTTCTTTTAGTATCCGCATCCGGCGACTTTGAGACTGTGTCGCGCTCGGCCGCTGCATATACTCGGAGCTACTAAGTTGCCGGTTGCCGATAGTAAAAGAAGCTAGTGTGTGGAGGCCCTTAGACCCTTTAGACTTACATATTTTATTTATATAATTATGTTATGGCCTGGTTACAAAGACCTTTTAGCCAAAGCATATTTTTATATATCATATTTATTCAATCTTATCTTCTAATTAGTCCTGTCCAGTCTTTGTTGATGTCGTGCCCCCAGTCCTAGGTCCTGGTTCTTGTACTCAGTATAATGGTGATTGTTATACTGAGGTTTTCAGTGGACTTTTCGCGGCACGAGAGAAAATAGCATTTCATTGCATATATATTATTGTCTTTCCCTATAGCACGTTAACACAACTTTTATGTCCAAGACACCACCACTCCCGCAAATTAAACTAGATAAAAGTACTAGTTTTAGAAAATAATGTACAGCAAGCGTCCGCACTTGTCACTCTTCCCGCCAAAGGTCCTTTAGACTTTCAAACTTTCAAACGTTGGCTGTGTGTGGCAGGTGTGCGTCGTGTGCGGCGGCGGCGCGCTGGTGGTGGGGTGGTGCTGCGTGGGCGGCGGCGAGGCGGGCGCCGAGGGCCGCCACTGGGCGCAGATGGCGCACGAGACGCGCAAGGCCGTCGCCATGTGGCACACGCTGCGGTAGAGCCGCACCACCACACACCACCACCGTCTGCTCATCTATCTACCAGGGCTATAGAGACCGAGTCAACTATTAAGGCGGGTCCGCTGCTACGTGTTTTCGTGTTAGCTAACATGTTCTATTCCTAGCGTGTTTTTCCTATCTACTGTTAGGCCACGCCCATAATATGGGCGTTAGGAAAAACACGCTAGGAATAGAATAATAATTTATTTGTTCTTACACAAACTTAAAATACCAATATAATTGAAAATGTCATGAGGCTGAACCGGTCAGGAGGGACTATGGACTATTGACAAGCACTCTACGGCTAGAACCAGAATCGCTGTTTTCAGCTATCAAAATGTTAGTAGACATTCAAAAACGCAACTGACTAGCGGCCACTGGCGCGGTACGTGTTAGTAGAATTCTATCGGCCGACCGATAGAAGTCTATTGGAGTACGATTGTAATAGTAGACTACGAAAAATTTACAAAACTGTACCGTTGGCTTTCTATTGAGCGATGATTTCTATTCTTTACTGGCGCGATTGAATTCGTAGACTTGGCCCCCAGGGCTTTAGAGACAGAGTCTACTAATAAGGCGGGTCCGCTGCTACGTGTTTTCGTGTTAGCTAACATGACGTTATGGGCTTGGCCTAACAGTAGTTAAGAAAAACATGCTAAAAATAGAATAGAATAAAACTTTATTCGTACTTACACCAATTTAAAATACCAATATAGGTAATTGAAAATGAAACTGGTCAGGTTTGAAAAGTAATTAGGTAAGTAGAACAAGTAGGTACAAGTGTTTTCATTCAAGATGATTTTTTTGTATGGGTGACGGTTTGTGGGGACAGCGAGACTCTTTACGTCATACCCGTAGATATGGCTTTAGTTCACTTCAGACGATGTGGACTCCAGCGCTGCAGCTGGCGGGGATGGAATGTTATGTACCTCACCGTTGATTCCCACAGTGGCCAAAAAAACACCGTGGTTTAATCGGCTTTTGCAGAGAAGCTAGATTGCTGTAGGAATGCCTACAGTGCTTGGGCCACGGCTCGGGCTAATAATGACATCAACATTTCTGAAATGAAACGCAAACTAAATGCTGCTTCGAGGGTCAGCAAAAGAGCAATTGGTAAGACTAAATTCGATTTCGTCAGTAGAACCCTTCTGGGAGCCGTGAATTCTAGTCTCTTGCCAAAGCTGCCGAGGGAATATTTTGTCGGTCTGGTTTACCGCCCTTACTTAAACCCGACGGTAGTTTGGCTCAGAGTGCCAAGGAGAAATCCAATCTTCTGGGTACTGTCTTTGCCTCTAACTCGACTATGGACGACGGGGGCGCTTTGCGACCTGGCATCTTGTGGTGTGAATCTTCCATGCCGGAAATTAAATTCACACAGCGGGAGGTCCGACGAGAGCTTGTGTCCGATGTTCATAAATAGAGTGGGCCAGACGGTATACCCGCGCTGGTACATTTTCAGTCACGAGCTGGACTCGAACCAGCGTCTTCTGGTTCACGCACCAGACGCGTTTACCAACTACACCACCGTAACCTGCTCGAAACTGACTAATTAATCCACCTCTTTACGTCTTAAGGCCCCATCGACCGGCACTTAGCAAAGTTGCACGGTACGAATGAAATTGCTTCTATAATCATTCGATTTGTGATGACACCTGCCTAAACATTAGAAACAATTTTAAAAAGCAATTAGTAGGTATAATTTATATAGAAGCGCTCGTGGTCCCGTGGACTTAAGTGTTCTGTAAACGATCACTGCGTCAAGTAACTTTCGCTATGAAGTTGCGTGTAGTTGGTAAACGCGTCTGGTGCGTGGAACCAGAAGACGCTGGTTCGAATCCAGCTCGTGACTGAATTTTTTTTTTACTTTCAAATTAAATTAAGAAAAAGTAAGCAGTTATTATTTATCAAAATTGTTTTCAATTTAACCCTACCAAGACTCAAGTTTGTGCGTTCACCGCTAAAAAGCCCCATTTACTGTAGCGCCGCAATTCCAGAGCACACTTCTCTCCATCTCTACTAGTATTGGGATCCTTGGTGTTGAGATCTCTAGTGACGTCCAATACCGTAGTCATTTAGAGGACAAGGCGAAGCTGGCGGCCATAAAGCTTGGCGTGTTCAACAGGGCGCGGCAGTACATTACAACAAACACCGGTCCTCTATAAGTCGCAAGTGCAGCCACACATGGAGTACTGCTGTCACCTTTGGGCTAATGCACCTGAATACCAGCTTCGATCTTTTGACTCGGTAGAAGGGCGGAGGATATAAGGATTGTCAACGATCCTTTACTAGCGGGCGGTGTACAGCCCCTTCGCGACAGGAGGGACTTCGCCTCCTAATGCGTGTTCTATCGCCAACGTTCAACGGTTTGTGCTCTGATGAATTATTTGATATAATGCCCAAGGCTAGTTTCTATCATCGCCCCATTCGCCATAGACATGGTGTTTACCCTCACACTTTGCGTCGGGAGCGCTCCCATTAAAATTTCCCTCGCCCGTATCGTTAGGTCCGATACGGGCTTTATTTTGCGTACGCTTAGATTGTGGAATGACAACAGTATGGGGTTCTTCAAAAGGGGTCTTAGAAGGTATTTGAAGGGTCGGCAGCGCGGGTCTTGCACCTCTGGTTTTGTAAACGTCCATAGGCTACGGTGACAGCTTTCCATCAGGTGGGCCGTATGATTTGTCTGCCACCTCAGTGGTATATTAAAAAAATGTGAAAATCTGTTTATTTGGAATTACAAGCAGACACTTCCATTTTATTTATCTGTATAGATTTCAACTTAGTCAAATAAATACATATAAGTACCTAAATTAAAAGATAATTTGAAGCTTGTAAAAAAAAATTATTGCCCAATGGCCTAGAATAGAACATGGGTACGCCCATGATCAATAGTTTAAATAGCTTACAGGGAGTTTCTCAAGAAATTGTACAAAAACGGCCTTATCGCCAAAAAGTAATTTCTACCAGCCCGTTTTCTAAAGGCCGGATCCTCAGCGCCAATTTACCATCATAGCATGTTAGTGTGCTGTGCTAACATACACGAAAACAGGTTGCAGCGGAGCCTGCTTTAGATTAAAATGTTCAGTATCTTTGTTTATCAGTGGCAGAGGAATCATCAAGACATATATATATATATATATGAAGGAAGAGGTAGATACATTCGTCAGTTTCAAGTGTCCTCGGTAGTTAAGTTGGATAAACGACTCACCCGGCAAGTGAGAAGTCACAGTCGAGCTAAAATTTTCCCGCTTCAACATGATAATATAGTTAGCATACTAATTGCTTTTCAAAGTTGTGTTTAATGAAATAGATCTATATCTAATTATTAACTAAAAAGGTATGTAACCCTATCGCCTGCCTTTCGTAGGTTGGAAGAACAAGATAGTCGTCCTGAGGAGCATTGCTAGTCCCTCCCGGTTGCACCCTAAGTCCAAAAAGATACATAAAGTGGCCAAAGACGTTTTCAACATTATATATTCTTTACAATTACGATAAGCACTTATTACGTTTCAACTGCATTCATTTTTATAGTAATAAATAGGTCATCGCTATATGATAAGCAGACGACGACGTGTGGTATCAAATGTATAGTTTAAATATGTATTTGTATAGATAAATGTAATAAAAATATTATATTACACTCCCTGCCTTCCTATATACTGTCCAGTCTCAACTGTGGGCAATGGGGAAGAAAACGCAAAACTTTTATGTAGAGGGCGCTGAGTATTTGTTACACAAAAAATGTCAAGTTTCATAGCAAAACCTATGTCCTAAGTCTGCTTCATCTTGCGTTTTGTTTTTGCTCTAAGTTACAACATGTATTTTATCTGGAGAGTCCATGAATTAAAGAAATTGAAAAAAAGAGCCACATTTAAAAGCGACATAAAACCACATTTATACGAAATTGTATAAAGATTGACAGTTGCTTTGTAACAAATATTTGGCCTACCTATCTCTACAATGAACTGTTTGACAGTTTTCTTCCTCATTCTTTCCAACTGATATAACATAATATGATTAAATGTTAAAATAGTAGTGAAAAATCTTGTTAGGGTTTAAAAGGATCTTATGCCGGGTTCGGACAGAGAGAATGAATGCGAACGGATTTAATTTAAAGCGATCGCATTGGTTCACGTTAATTTGACTGTTTTACAAACAGATATAGGAATTCAAATCGTTTTGCTTTTTCAGGGTACCGGGCCTAGTAGTATATTAACAATCTGAGCTTCAAAAATACCATACAAAATCTTGTGAATTTATTAAATTATATTATTATAAGTAAACATGTTTTGTAAATTTTTGTCGCTGATCATACCAATCAAATACTCTGGGCTTAAATACCAGGTGTGATATACTAGTAAGAAAATAAGTGGTGTACTTCTAATAGATCCTGTACTAGTTCTATGTGTGCCCACAGTTATTCTGTCATAATTATGAACCTATAAATACTTGTTACCGAATGACTACCATTCGGTAGAATGACCCATTTGTTCAAAGATTTTATGAATTGTAACGAATTTTACTCCAAAAATATACGTACATTATATTTGTGTAAGTGTATGTATCTGTGTGGAGAGGTGTATTACTTTGTATTTTCTTTACAATGTCTTAATAATAATGTCTTATTTATAAGATCAAAAGGTGTTTTATTTCTAACAATAAATAAAATCCCATTTACAGTGAAATTATTCATTTATTTGTAACTTTTTACATTATTTTGTTGTGTTTTCATCAATAAATATAATAAAAAAAATATTTAAATAACTTATTAACACAAAACATATTACCCACTTTCACAGCGTTGCAGTCTCGTAGTTCCGTTTAGATATAATAAAGTCTGAGCACTATGCACTATTTATAAAGTTACGCGCAACTTACCACAGCAGCTGAAGCGATGCCATCGACGCAAGCGACTCCACGCCAACTAAAATTGCATTACATCAATATTAAAGATGGCGTCAAACCACAATAAAAATATTCTAACACGTCATCACCTCAATTCACACAGGAAGGAAAGCATGTGAAGAAATATATAGGTGTTTAAATTAAAATTGCATCAATTATTAGGATAGGACTAAATAAATGATTTGTTATATTTATTTAGAAATTTATGGTAGTAGAAAAAAAATCGAGATGAGAACTTCTAGCTCAGCTAAATTTTACCTGGGTCATCAATGTTTAAACGAGTTCAAATGAAGGGGATCAATTCCATGTTTAAATCAAAAGTAAAAGTAGTTTACTAGGAGAATTTTGAAGTCTAGAGTGCCCTGAGTTTTTGACAAAGTGCATGGTGAGCAAATTAATGCGAATGTGAACGTAAACGAGACAGCGCCAAATAGTAGTAAACTCGGGAGCTCATCTAAACTCCTTATAAAGCTATGGTAATGCGCTCACGCGTAAGTAAGTTAAGATACTTGCAATAACTCAAACTACGAACCCTGGTCGCTTCTATTATCTACGCTATATGTTTACTCTAAAACACCAATTCTGCCGGATATTTAGAAGTCTAGTCGTCTCTGGCTGTCTCGTATACTGCCCTTTCATTCACACGGCTATACCGGTTTCCAAAACCAAAGAGGACGCCCCAAACATTCATTGGACCCCCAGACATTCAGATGCATTGCTAGCAAGTGAGATTAGCTTGAATTTCATACGAGCAACGTCTTTACTTCGTCCAAATTATATACAGTAAAAAAATATTTAGGATGGCTAACGAGTTAATATTATCAATATTTCTCTTTGAAAATTTGACTTTTAAAATTACTTTTTTTATCTACAGAACATCTCAAATTAAGCTTCACCTTTAATCATTTGGCCGAATGCCATCACAAAGTTCCAATTCTACCTGTTTGTACAATGCAAACGGTATTCGGATAATTTAATTACACTTCGTGTTCAAGTGTATGGTACTAACTCATCATCTTTAATGTTGCAATATAAACTTTTATTAAGGACAAACAGACCAAACTATGACGAATGAAGGCATCGGTTTGAAGCGATTCTGCGAGAAAACCCTCACTTGGGTTCTATGGATTATTACAAAGAAAATTTGCGAGATCCACATAATTTCATTCACGTTCGCACATTAGCCTTCGTTTATTCACAACAGAAAATCATGAGAATACCGTAAAACATATCAATTAAAAACAAAGATCTGAAATTATGAAGGTTTTGAAAAGAGATGTATACTTTACACAGGGCTGTAGCTCCTTTGCCGTCGAGAGGAAGACGGGGATAGGAAGGAATTTGTTCTGAGTTTATGTATATAGTTTCGCGTGTGTGTAATGTGTGGGTAGTGTCATTTGTTATGGGGTGCAGTGTGTAGGTATATGCAATCGGTGTCCTTGCAGTCACCGCATACATCGAACGGGCAGAGTATGGCGTTTGGATCTCCTTCCCAGCTGTGAAATATAAATAGTTTCAACATGATTACTGAATATGTATCTATAGCATTACATTTTTATCTCATACAGTTGTGTTTCACATGAATACTATACTCGTTTTGGAGAGAAAGATTTTGAATTCGATATCAACAATAGAATCGATTAAATAAATTTGAAAAATAGTGATAAGACTATAAATTGCATTGTTTGAACTCGAATTTAATCGAAAAAAAACTCACTCGTTCAATTGTGAACATTGACATTGACAATCTTATTTGACTCTTTTTAGTTTTGCGAGACATAATATTTTTAAAACTTAATAGCGATATTTTTTCAAAATAATAATAATAATCGATATTTTTTATTTATACCTAGTTATTATTATTATTATAAATCTTTCGCTCCAAAACGACTACTATATTTAGGTTCTAAAAATTCAACAAGTATAATAGGTACTATATTTAGGCTATATCTAATACAAAACAGCGCCGCTAATAATAATACCTAATTGTAAAAACAAGCAAATTAATTTTAGACGTCAATATGTATTGATTTTATGACAAACTTTTATCATTTACTGTACCGCCTTATCAAAAAACCTTGAAATACGAATTTTATAGATAAAAACATATTCACTTATAATGGAGCTGTGAGCATGCCTGTACAATACAATGACTTACTTGGTACTGCCAAAGGCATCAAGAGGTGATTTGTAGTCATCAACATCCCTTATCTTTGGTTCACAAGATTCTATAGCTTCCTTTATGCCTCCACCCTTCTCTACGACAGGATGACTTGTATGCCGATTGCTTTCAGGAACATCTTCAACTCTCTCTCTTTCCTTGGCATTTTCCATTTCCATTTTCTCTGCATCTTCTTCCCTAGGTATTGATGTCACTACCTTCGTATTATTTGTTGTATCAACTTCTACAGAGAGTCTAAGGGGCTGCAGAGTCTCTAGTGGTTTGGCCTTGACCTCTGGTTTTGTTTGTTTCAAGTCATTTGTAATCCCAATTTTAATAGCTTTAAGCATTGCAGGATTTTTGTAATGTTCTTTAACAATCACTTTATCAGTCACTGGATTGTTGTCTTTGGGATTGTTTTCTTTTTGTAACCTTGAATTGATGTGATTTGAATATGGAGCAGCGGTTGGTTTGGAATGTCCTGAAGTCAATGAGCTGAAAAACAATATGTGCAAAGAAAAGCGGCGAATGGAAGTTAGTTGGACACAAATTGGTGCAACTTAAAATATATAAGTACATTTAATAAATGAGCAGTTAAAAAAGTAGTTTAAATGTATAAATTACACTTTAACAACCATACAACACGAATAGAAATATCTTACTAGACAATTCTGAAAATGTTAAAACAGAAATAGTTATGACTGTTAGTATTGGTGAAGGCACAACAAATTTGTGGCACAACTGAAGTAGTAAGCTTCGCTTACTCTTTTCATGTGTTAGTTGACACAGCACAGCACATCAAGGGTTACGGTAGCTTTAACCTAGGTCTAATCATATAAGAAGTCGTCTTACTTTATTTTTTAATATGTCCGTTACGCTCAATGCATGCAGTGTTTGGACTCAAAACTAATGTGAAATGAAAAATATTAAAAAAAAGAGACAATACTAATCGAAATACAAAAATACCTCTTAAGCAAGATTTGATGGTCCAGTCTCATTTTTGTTAAATAACTTTGGACAGAGGCCTGCTGTTTCTTATTAAGAGCCATAGCAGTTTTTATATTACGGAGTTCTGAGGCTACAATTTTAAACCTTTGGGACAATTTAGTTCCTTCATCTCTTAATTTGAGCATTTTTGCCGATTCCTCTGCAATTTTTTTTCTGTAAATAACATTTAAAACAACATTACATTAAATAAACCAAAAGTATTAAAATGTACAATAGAAATGTAATGCACCTTGATATTTTAATTTTTTCTTCTAAACCGTTGATAGTGGTCAAGTTGGTAGCATCAAATGTTACATTTCTTGGTTTTAATGTATCTTTCACAGGCACAGATACTCTATTATTTAGATTCATAACAGATTGTCTTGCTTCCTTAATTTTTTGCAACTCCGCCATCCTTTTAACCAAATTCTTATATTCAATCTGCTCTGATTTCGGTAAATTATTAACAGCCTAAAAGAGAATTCATACATGTGAACAGTGTATCTTTTTCATATGAATGGCAAAATAGTAATAAACAGTGCAGACCTTAGCAACAAATTTTTCACTTTTCTTAATAGGTTCTTTATTCTGAACAATTTTTGATGCTGTGGGTACACTGGTTTTCTCAACTTCCATTCTTGTAGATTTCAGGAATATATCAAGTTTTTGTTGAAAGTCTACCTGCTCGGACAGTTTCATATGCATTTTTGTCAAATTCTTTGTGGCTTCATGCTCACCTTCAGAGTCTGATTCCACATTAATAATAAACCTTTTTTCTTCAGGCAATATAACACGTACCTGTGGCTGTTTTGACACCACAGATCCATTAGAAGTTTTTACGCTTTCCAAAGACTTTATAATATTAGGAGTTACCAGGTTAGGTAAATTTTTACTTAAGGAAATTAATAATTTTGCACGCAATACATCTTCATCTTCTTCAAGTTCATCTTGCTTTGCCACCATAATTACAGGAATGTCTTTTTTTAAAGTATTGTTTTGATCTTCATCTTTTATGCAATCTTCATCATTTTCTTTGACTTTATCCTCTGCATCTGAACCAATGTCCATATCCACAGATTCTATATCTGTATTATTATCTACATCAGTTTTTTCAGTCATTATAATATGGTCAAAAGTATCATCATTAGTAGACTGGGATATTCTCTTTTGTAATTTCTGCTTGCGTTTCATTTCTATTGCTTTCTTCAATAATGCAGATTTCAAACAAATTAATCTTAATTCTTTAGTATCACTGTCTTCATCTTCTGACAACACTTTACTTTCTTGAATGGCTTCAGTTTTATTAGATTTTGTTTTAAGAGCATGCTGCCTAAGCAACTCTAAATCATCATCAGAATCTTTATTTGACACTTTGACCTCGTCTATAACTTTATTAATATCATTTTCATGTTCATTGCATTTGGTCACTGAATCCACTGTGTCCACTGAAATCAGTGACATAACATTCTTGCTCTCTTCATCAGTGCATATATCTATAATTTCATCTGTTTGCTTGTTCTGTGTAGGTTCTTGAATCTCCAAATTAAGTATAAAGTCATCTTGTGAGATGGGCGAACGACTTGACTGACATAGAGTTTTCTTGTTTTCATTACTAGTACTATCTTCATTGATACTTGATTTTATTGGCACTGCATTTACTTGACAAAACATTTTCTGAAGTCGTTCACTCAAAGATGTTTTATCATTTTTCACGGTAACAACTACTGCATCAGCTAATCTTCTTCTCCGATTTCTATATTCATCCTCAGACTCTTCGCTACTTTCGCTTATAACCTTCACCACTTCCAATTTCCTCTTGAGGCGACTCGTTTTCTTTTTACCAGACTGCCTAAGTGAATTAAGTTTTTTATGATTTTTATTTTTAATGATCTCACTTGGCTCTGATTTCTTTCTTTTATGTCTCGGTTTTGGATGTTTTTGTACCTTTGCATTTTTGTGTGGTGTACAATAATCTTCCAATTCAGTTGCCGAAATTTCTGATAAATCATATAATGGTTCCTCCTCCTTTTTATGATTTTTACCTACAATGTGAATAAATCATAGGCAATTAGATGTATGCTTTTTCATATAAATTTATTTAAAATGAACACAAGAACTACTTTTCATATACTCATATTTCATATACTACTTGGAACTTCACGCATAACCACATTCTACTTACATTCACAGACGTTTTGAGAGAGTTGTAGTGCCCGTCCAAGCAGTCCGAGGATGCTGTAATGCGTTTGGAACATTGATGAATGTAAGTAGAATATTGTATCGTGTGAAGTTCTGAGTACTATATAAAATATGAGCATGCACTGTGAAAGTTTAAAATTAACATTAGAATTCAATGGGTGTTCTTACACCCATAAGGCCTGTCAAACAAAGTCTCAAAAGAGATTTCCTGGATTCGGATTGGAATGGACAAAGCAACAATTTAGGTGCCAGATGTCAGTTGCTTCTAACAATATCAAAACATGCTACTCCTAGCAGACAAATAAAAGTTAACTTGGTAGACCCCAGATTCCTAATTAAAAAAAACAGTAAAATGCCAAGGTTCATGATCACTTTACAAATTCTAAAATAACTATAAAATGTGACCCCCTCTAATTCCTCTTTCAGGGTAGAATTTCCTTCATAAAGATGCACTTAAATTTAATATTACTCTAAGGTCCATATTCCAGAACATTTCTCAATACTCAATCAATGCTTGAGGCTAGATTATGCCTTATAAAATCTACTCTCAAGCGTTGATTGATTATTGAGTAACGTTCTGGAATACAGACCTAAATATTTCAAGTTTGTAAGTGTTTCGGCAGAGTGTTTATAGATAGTAAGTCAGTCAGTAACTTCATTAAAATGTTACATATTTTTCTGTGAACACAACTTTGTAACAAACATTTACCTTGTTTCCTCTGAATACATAAATTTGTGAAAGTGTATTTCATAGAAACCAGATAATGATATGTAGTGAGTCTGAATTTAGGAACATATAATCAAATACTAATAGATGAAAAGTGCTAATTAAAATTCAATAAATTAGGGATAATTAAAATTCAATAAATTAATACTGAAAGAGCAAGAATGATACACTACCTGCTCCAAAAGACGAACGCTTTGTTTTCTTGCGCTCAAGGACACTGTTGTAATTTTCCAATACTTGTAAGCGCTGACGCAAGAGGAACTCCTCTTCTGATGATATATCAGATAAATCATCCACTATTTCGCCTTCTTCCATCTCCGAATCGACGTTCATCGGTGCTATATTCTCAACACAAGCCATATTTTCCCAAATTGCAGTTAATGGAAAATGTGGTAATATTAATAAACGAAATATTAAAAAATGGATGGTTTATACGTAAATGCCATACCGTTTGTACGTTTTCCACAATCGGTAATAATAATTGGTCTATATAAGTAGTAAGTGCTTATTAAGATTGCGAAAAGGGAAAAAAAAATCTCATTTGAGTACCTACTTCGAGTAAGATCTGACACAAAGAAAAAAAGAAACTGTTTTTATAAATTGTCCGCGCCATTCTGGGCAGGCAAAGGAAAAATTGTCTATACATACTTGTCTTCATTATTAATATTTTATTATTTTAGTTTTAGTCATGTCTAGTCATTTGTCGATGTCAAGTCCTCAGTCCTAGGTCCTGGTCCTTGCACCAATAACGCAATGGATCTCTTTTTGTTGTTTTGTTATATTAAAATTTTGTGACTTTCTCTGGAAATTTGGCACTAATAAAAACAACACCGCTATTCATTGCAGTATGACACTTTCCTTCGCTAGTACACGTTTCCGAACTATTTATGTATTATATTCCACACAAAAACATGAATTTTACACATGTTTTGGAAAAAATAAACGAAAAAAGTGCGTTAATTGCTAATGTTTGTGCCAAAAGTCCCACAAAGAAATGAGATGAGTGAGAGAATGAAAGACAAGAACTGACAGAAGACCTTAGAGTAACTAGATATGGCATACCTATGAAAAATGCATTTACCTACTACTCAAACTGAGAAACAAAAATGGCGCCTTTCCGTAGTGCTGCCCTATTGTTTATCGAGATATTTAAAGATGAAGTTTGAAAACTGTGTGTCCGGGTTCCGATCGGAGATAATTTGAGGACGTGTAATTCATCCAGTTGTCTAACGCTGTCCTTATTGAAATGGCAGGTATTTAATAATATAAAGATTTGATTTGGTATAGCATGCAATAAGCACTATTTCTGGGGACCTGGAGGTCCTAAACATTATGGGAAAAGGTTTATTTTCAAGGTATTTAAGATTTCAATATCGCCTATCTAATGAAATACAGATCAATTAAAAAATTATTACCTTTCATAGATAAAAAAAAATATTATAAATAATTTTGCTGAAAAATAACTAAATTAACCAGTTTTTTAACTCATTACAAAAGTGTGCATATTATTGTGTACGTGCTTTATTGTTGTATTGAGTGATAAATTTTGATACTATCTACAAAACAATATTATATCAATTTTAAAAAAGTAAACGGGATTACTCACGTTTTTACGACCAGTAATAGACCGACCGGTTTCAGCTGTATTTAGACAGCCTTTTTCAGAGGTGCGAACCGTTCGCCGAGCACTCTTTACGCACACTGCGCGCATCCGCTCTCGCCGCTCGCGCGCTGCCCGCGTTTTGTTGTTTGGGTATTCGGTGGACGTAGGGTTGCGCCGAGGCACACGTGAGATCCGCTTCACTATCGCTGCCATCCAAACTATTTGGAGCGTCTCTGCATGCATAGCTCACTGTGTCTTCAACAGACTCGCTTTCCACATAACAACGAGCACCACGAAGGCACGGCTTCCATGTAGGAGGTAAACTCCAGCCCCCATCTCTATTAAAATTCGGCCGCCTCCCTATCTCTATGGCTTCTCGAATTTTCTGGGGTACAAAGTGCTTCTCCCGCGACAAGATCTTCACCTTATCAAAACGGATAAAGTGACGCGTATCAGAGCTCAGTGCATGCTCCAGGCGAGAGCGGATGCGCGCAGTGTGCGTAAAGAGTGCTCGGCGAACGGTTCGCACCTCTAAAAAAGGCTGTCTAAATACAGCTGAAACCGGTCGGTCTATTACTGGTCGTAAAAACGTGAGTAATCCCGTTTACTTATTTATAATGTGTAATAATAACGTTAGTTTTCTAGTTAATATCATATCAATATCAAAAAAATACTATTTTGATGGCACCCAAGATTGTGTCCATTAAACCAATGTCATATTTAAAGTACAGTAGCTCCTTTTTTTTATACCACTGAGGTGGCAGACAAGCGTACGGCCCACCTGATGGAAACAGGTCACCGTAGCCTATGGACGTTTGCAACACCAGAGGTGCAGCACTCGCGCTGCCGACCTTTTATAAACCTGAAGATTGGCACGCAAAAAAGTAATTTGGTATCGTTTTATTATTATCTCAACATTAAGAAAAGAAAAGATAAAATTTAACAAATATCCATATTGCAACATACATACATACATATTGTCACTCTTTTATCCCCGCCGGGGTAGGCAGAGGCATATTAAACGCCCACAATTAACCGTATGCACGCTTGTCCCACGTAACAGGTGGTGAGCCCATTGCCGTGTTGAAATGGACAGGCGCAGGCTATGGCGACCTGCAGTTGACATTTTTAAGCCGCCCATAAGGCCTTCAACCTGGTTTAACGGCTGCCATTCTATTGGCAACCGGGAACAACGGCATAAAGTGCATTCCGAAGCCCGAAAACGCTCGCAAATGTAAATGCCACAAAGTGGTCACCCATTCAAGGACCAACCATAATGAAGTTGCTTAACGCAGTGATCGTTTACAGAACACTGAGTTAGCGGGGCCATTTATACACATTACAATATAAATTACAAAGGAGAATATCCTGTATCTATTATTAAATTCATTACCAAAAATAAATAAGGAACATGAGTAGGTGCATTCATTATTATTATTATATATTTTATTTATTCGTCAAAACTTCAAAAATGTTTGAAATGACATATTCATCCAAGTAATAAAGATATTTTACAACATTTGTAGTCAGATTATGAAAAACACGATTATTTTGCAAATAAAAGATTTGTATAAATATACATTTTAAAGAGGATTTGAACTAGAAGGGTGTCTTATATACCTATGGATCAGATATATTTACTTGACACCAAATATAAATTAATAGCAAATTTCAATCTCTTCGGTGCAATTAAAGGGGCAAAGTATATAAATCTACATGCTATAGCTTTGGGATAAGTTAAGTAAAATACTTACTAAACACTCAAACGTTCAGGCGACAAGGGCAGCCCCCTTTTTTTTGTTGACTGACCTCATTTAGCATCATCGATAAATCACCCGTGTAACGCAGCACTAATAATGACATGTGTCAATGTCAAAGTTTTGAAATTATTACACTACAATTGGCACTTGAAAAATCGATATGAAAAATGATTTGAAGGTCATCTCTGAAGACTCACTTTGACAGTTTACGGTGAGAAACTAAAATAGTAAACGGCCACGATCATGCATTGCTGTGTCGTCACGTTTTTATGTTGGCAAAACTAAGTCGAATAAAATACTTCTAGTAGTTTAAACTTAGTTCACCAAAATATTGAAGGCATATCTGAAAAACTACTACAAATAGAACTTTATAAAAAGGAACACAATGTTCACATTTTTTGTATTACAGAACATTGGTTAAAAAGTCATGAACTATTGTTCAACAATGAATTTTATTCACTTAGCGGTGCGTTCTCAAGAAAGAAAGCCATTCGTGGGGGCTCTCTTATATTTGTATCTAATAATTTAAAAAGCAAAGAACGTAAAGATATTGTGGCCCTTTCTATTGAGCGTACTGCTGAATTTTCCTGTGTTGAGCTTGAGCAACTCATTGTCCTCTGTGTCTACAGTCCTCCAAAAAGGGATTATAATTTATTAGAAACTGTAATGGAAAATGTATTGAAGCGTTTGTTTACTAGTAGAAAACATGTTGTGGTGTGTGGGGATTTTAATGTTGACATACTTGTGCAGTCTTCGAAATGTATCAGATTTATAAATTTGTTTAAGTCTTTTGGCTTACAAAATTTATTTTGTGAGCCAACTAGAATCACCTCACATTCTAGAAAATGTATAGATAATATATTCTGCAACTGTGCAACAACAACAAGGGAGATACTAAGTAACTTTCCATCAGATCATCTTGGTCAAAAAGCAGCGTTTCCTATTAATGTCACTTCCAAAGGAAATAAAATTGTATGTAGGCCAATGAGTGCATATCGACTTAAACAATTTAATGTTAATGTTTTAGCAAAAGTCACTAATATTGATTTTAATCAGAAAGATCCAAACGGCTTATATAACTCCTTATTTATTACAATTAAAGCTGAGTACAACAATATATTTAAATCAAAAACATTTTATAAAAACAAAAACCTGCAATTTTGTGAGTGGGCAACTACAGGTAATTACAAAAGTAGGGCTAAGTTGTACGAACTATATGGTATGAAGCAATTTAATTTTGATCCTGCTTTTATTCAATATGTAAAAAAATATTCCAATACCTTCAAAAAGACCTGTGCTGCTGCCAAGTCGTCACATATCAGTAATAAGATTAAAGATTCAAAAAATAAGGTAAAAATGACTTGGAATGTAATCAATACTGAAACCGGTCGATTACTACCCCGTGATAATAACTTTGAGTTAATTATAAATAACAAGGTGATTAATAATAAATCAGATGTAGCACAAATTTTTAACAACTATTTTATAGACATACCCGCGAAAACAACTAGCTCCTTAAATTCTTGTCCAATCAAAGCTCAACGCATACTTGGGGGCAGCGTAGATCAGTGCAATGTCTTATTTAGCTTTAAATGTGTTAACCCCCACGATATCATTAAAGTATTCAAGTCGCTTAACTCAAAAAAGACAGCTGACTTGTGGGGTATTTCTGTGAAATTGATAGAGTCTATTATTGTTAATTTATCTCCACATCTAGCTGAAATATTTAATAAATGAATCGATAAAGGAGTGTTTCCGAATTTATTGAAACACAGTAAGGTAATACCTCTATTTAAGTCTGGATCCAAAACCGACCCTGGTAATTTCAGACCTATTTCAATATTACCTTCCATTAGCAAAATTTTTGAAAAAATTATATTGCAACAACTACAAGCTCATTTTAATTCAAATATGCTACTACATAAAGAGCAGTATGGGTTCACAAGGGGTGGTTCTACCATTCATGCAGGTGTGACACTTCTGAATCATATATATGACGCCTGGGAGAATAGACAAGATGCTATTGGTGTATTTTGCGATCTCTCCAAAGCATTTGATTGCGTTGAACATAAAACACTATTGCGAAAACTCTTTTATTATGGTATCAAAGACTCTGCACTGGATCTTGTTGCCAGGAGGCAACAAGATCCAGTGCAGAGTCTTAAGTAGGAACTTAAATGATCGGATACAACATGTTGATGTTAATGAAATTCGCTCCTCTGGAGCATCTGTAGCTATGGGCGTACCGCAGGGATCAATTCTAGGTCCGTTTCTATTTTTAATTTATATAAACGATCTGACATTCTAAATACAGAACTTGTGCGACATTGTTCTATTTGCTGATGATACGTTACTTATTTTTAAAGTAGATCGTACGCTTACTGATTTTAACGGCTTTAATAGTTCACTTGCCCAAGTTGTAGATTGGTTTACGACCAATAATTTGCTACTAAACGCTAAGAAGACAAAATGTATCAGATTTAGCATGCCTAATGTCAGGAATTGCGGTACAAATATAACATTGAACGGTGATACCCTTAATATTGTAGAATCAACTGTATTTTTGGGGATCACTTTAGATAGCAAACTGCAGTGGAACGCCCAAATAACGTGGCTTGCAGGTAAACTCAGCTCGGCAGCATTTGCCGTTAGTAAAGTCAGGCAGCTCACTGATGTAGAAAATGCCAGGCTAGTATACTTTAGTTATTTTCATAGTGTCATGTCTTACGGCATTTTGCTGTGGGGTAAAGCAGCTGATCTACAAGTAATTTTTGTACTCCAGAAGAGAGCTATACGTGCAATATATAAATTGAGTGCTAGAGTGTCTCTTAGAGATAAATTTAAAGAAATTGGCATTATAACGGTTGCATCACAGTATATATTTGCAAATATCATGTTAGTTAAACAGAACATACATTTATTCAAAAGACACAGTGACATACATTCGATAAATACTAGAAATAAGCATAAATTAATTGGAACGCATCATCGTTTACAAAAGGTTCACGACTCTTTTGCAGGAATTGGCGTACGCCTAAATAATAAAATTCCTTTAGACATTATGAACCTGCCATTACATAAATTTAAGGCGGATATTAAGACGCACCTCTTGAAAAGGGCTTATTACACAATTAATGATTATTGGAATGATAAAAATAAATGGAAATGAGTTGCTTGCTCTTCGCTCGAGCTATTTAGGATCCGAATGAATCTTGTGTTATATTATCTACTTGTCTTGAATCTGCATATATGTTGTATTTTTTTTTACATTATTTTTATTTACATTCTCCAGTATAAACAATTTGAAACGCCAGGCAACTAAAGGTATGGCTGCGTTTAGTCCCGGTAATAACTAATATACATAATTATATGTAATTTGACTTTGTTATTGTGTGAGCATAGTGCATTAGACTTATTTATAATTTTGAAATTGACATGATAGTTGCTGTGTAGTTTTTGGGTATGTCATGCTCGCCTAAGTGTGCTGGCAATGGTGGCGTATGTATCGGGTCGATTTGTCCCCTACAATACGGTTGAATAGGGCGATGGCTGATATATGCGTCCGTGAACGGGTGCCGTCTGTTGGAACTTGGCAGCTCATAGCTGTTATAGCAATTGTTACAAATAATATTATTTAAATTTAAGGCAAACTAAGTTTAGTCGACTGTTCTCACATAAATTCAAAAGAACTATGTAAGTGTAATTTTAATGAACATAACATTTATTTTGGTTTTTTTTGTATTATTTCTTTACTGTATAATTGGTCAAATTTCATGTTAATCAAACTGTGTGAAATGGCGGTTAGAAAAGAGTGGCCATGAGTTTTATTGCCAGGTTCTTCCTCTAGCTCTACCTATTGCTTTGTGAATCTGGCAGTAAATGTAAATGTAGAAGCAGTAATCTTGACGTTCATAAGTGTTACTTTGTGACCTACATGAATAAAGATGTTAGATTTTGATTTTGATTACATTCTAAATACATATCTTACATAGGAAATGTTCAATAATAAATTATTTTTCGGACCCACCCGGGAATCGAACCCGAGATAAGCATGACAGTTGCATACACTACCACTTTTTTACATACATACATACACACATATTGTCACGCCTTTATCCCCGAAGGGGTAGGCAGAGGCATACTATACGACCACATTTCACCGTTTGCATTTTTGTCCCACGTAACGGGTGGTGAGCCCATTGCCGTGTTTAAATGGACAGGTGCAGGCTGTGGTGACCTGCACATGTCCATTGCAACAGCTTAACGAGCCTTCCGAAGCACGGAAATTTAAATTTAATAAAATGTGTATATTTAAGATTTTAAATTTGGAAGAAATTTTAAACCCGTTGCCTTTTTAGTTAGGTGGTAACAAAAAGGCTAAAAGGTCTTATGTGCTAGACACTAATTAGCACTACCAATTAAAGTCCTGGTAGTCTCGGACTACTATTACAGACATATAATGTAAAATTATATGTTATATACCACTGAGACAATGAAATCAGTTAAAATCTTTTATAGTAAATGGACCAGTACAGGTTTATGACATTTATGTAAATAGATTAGGTCAATTAAAAAAAATAGTTTTTGGTTATTATTTTATTTTTACTTACAGCTGTGTAATACTAACTGTGTATGATGATGATTGATTATCATCATCATACACAATTAGTATGGTATCGTGGAATCTAAGAAGTTGCACGGGGTGCCACAATTCATATACATTATATCTGTAACATGTTCTCTGTTTAAGTGATTTAAGTCTTACTGGTGTGGCACATAATGTGCAGTCATATGTTCTCTAGCTATATTCAGTAATTATTCATACGTTGATTGTGGCACAAATAATATCAATCATTTTTTTATTACATTGTAAATACATATCTTACATAGGAAATGTTCAATAATAAATTATTTTTTCGGACCCACCCGGGAATCGAACCCGAGATAAGCATGACAGTTGCATACACTACCACTTTTTTACTTACATACATACACACATATTGTCACGCCTTTATCCCCGAAGGGGTAGGCAGAGGCATACTATACGACCACATTTCACCGTTTGCATTTTTGTCCCACGTAACGGGTGGTGAGCCCATTGCCGTGTTGAAATGGACAGGTGCAGGCTGTGGTGACATGCACATGTCCATTGCAACTGCTTAACGAGCCTTCCGAAGCACGGAAATTTAAATTTAATAAAATGTGTCTATTTAAGATTTTAAATTTGGAAGAAATTTTAAACCCGTTGCCTTTTTAGTTAGGTGGTAACAAAAAGGCTAAAAGGTCTTATGTGCTAGACACTAATTAGCACTACCAATTAAAGTCCTGGTTGTCTCGGACTACTATTACAGACATATAATGTAAAATTATATGTTATATACCACTGAGACAATGAAATCAGTTAAAATCTTTTATAGTAAATGGACCAGTACAGGTTTATGACATTTATGTAAATAGATTAGGCCAATTAAAAAAAATAGTTTTTGGTTATTATTTTATTTTTACTTACAGCTGTGTAATACTAACTGTGTATGATGATGATTGATTATCATCATCATCATCATCATCATATGATGATGATAATCAATCATAATCATACACAATTAGTATGGTATCGTGCAATGCAAGAAGTTGCACGGGGTGCCACAAATCATATACATTATATCTGTAACTTGTTCTCTGTTTAAGTGATTTAAGTCTAACTGGTGTGGCACATAATTAGCAGTCATATGTTCTCTAGCTATATTCAGTAATTATTCATACGTTGATTGTGGCACTTGAGGTAAACTCCAGAGCGTAGTTTCATCAAGTAAGTTACACCTTTAAACAACCATGCCAATTTAGATATTCCATTTAATATTTGCCGAAATTGGTCTCTTGTCAATCCCGTCCAATAATGAAATGTGTTGACTTCAATTGTATCTCTATTTTCAAAATTAAATGCTGTAGGATAAGAGCTTTTTAAAGAAAACATCTTGAAATTTGAACAGTTATTTTGTTTCACAATGTTGATTGATTTTTATTGATTGATATTATTTGTGCCACAATCAACGTATGAATAATTACTGAATATAGCTAGAGAACATATGACTGCAAATTATGTGCCACACCAGTAATACTTAAATCACTTAAACAGAGAACAAGTTACAGATATAATGTATATGAATTGTGGCACCCCGTGCAACTTCTTAGATTCCACGATACCATACTAATTGTGTATGATGATGATAATCAATCATCATCATACACAGTTAGTATTACACAGCTGTAAGTAAAAATAAAATAAAAACCTAAAACTATTATTTTTAATTGGCCTAATCTATTTACATAGATGTCATAAACCTGTACTGGTCCATATACTATAAAAGATTTTAACTGATTTCATTGTCTCAGTGGTATATAACATATAATTTTACATTATATGTCTGTAATAGTAGTCCGAGACTACCAGGACTTTAATTGGTAGTGCTAATTAGTGTCTAGCACATAAGACCTGTTAGCCTTTTTGTTACCACCTAACTAAAAAGGCAACGGGTTTAAAATTTCTTCCAAATTTAAAATCTTAAATAGACACATTTTATTAAATTTAAATTTCCGTGCTTCGGAAGGCACGTTAAGCTGTTGCAATGGACATGTGCAGGTCACCAAAGCCTGCACCTGTCCATTTCAACACGGCAATGGGCTCACCACCCGTTACGTGGGACAAAAATGCAAACGGTGAAATGTGGTCGTATAGTATGCCTCTGCCTACCCCTTCGGGGATAAAGGCGTGACAATATGTGTGTATGTATGTATGTAAAAAAGTGGTAGTGTATGCAACTGTCATGCTTATCTCGGGTTCGATTCCCGGGTGGGTCCGAAAAAATAATTTATTATTGAACATTTCCTATGTAAGATATGTATTTAGAATGTATGAGGTACTTAACGCCATTCTTTAAGCTTATTTGCCTCTACTAAACTAAAACTAAACTACTATTCAATGCTAATAATATAAGTGAGAGTTTATATGAAGTGCTATTGTTCTTCATCCGATGAGATCTGGATTAAAAGGTGAATTAAAAATATATCACGAACAACATAACCTAAAAAATATTCAGGGTCATATTTCTTGAGAATGCCTTTGTCAATAAAACTGAAACTTTGGCATAAATACATATTTTTCCCTAACTAATGACACTAGTTTGGATCCTGTACTCGTTTATCATATTTCGGGGCCGGAGATGTTCATTCTCCTATCGGTTTCACTAACGTAAATGTACCACGGGCGTTGTGTTTGAAATTTATAAGTGGAACGCACTTCTTGAGCGCTGTAAGCCCACTTGGACCCACGTATATTTTGTGGGCGAAGTGGGCGTATGTATGACGTCATACGATGCTCGCAAAGACCACAAGCCTTAGTTGGAACGATACATTGGGTGTTATTATCGTTGCTAGCGTTTAGTGGACCGTAGCCTATATGTTCTAAAGTTCCGGGCTGTTTGTAACAGCTAGTGCATGCTTGATCTGCCACTATCTTTAATCTGGCCAAGTGTGCAGGTGTGGCCTTATGCCCGAACCGGAGGAGTCTATTAATTATCGTAATAAAATTTCGACTTCTTGAGATCTTAGTCGGAAAGTCTGTCCTTTAATTTCTTGGTGTTTTTTTCCAAAAACAAAATTTAAAGTCGATATAAAATTGCTCATTTTCTTGTACTTAGTACATTCTACAATAGTATATTTGCGAGCGGAAGATACTTAATTTTTTCAAAACTCTTGTCTTAATTTGGAATTGAATGACGCCTTAATCATTCGGAGATCGAGAAAAAAGTTCCACCTAAAAAGCACTTGTTAAATAAAACCAACATAATAGCAACTGCGACTAGGCCGTAGAGTAGACAGAGAATACTATAGACGAATTGATAGCTTTTGTTTCACTCACATAAGAAAGAAAGCAACTTATGCCGGTCGAGTGTGAAGAAAAGAAACATAATGATTAGATTTTTTGTTTCATCGAGCGTGCGGTTTTTTCGGCACAATCTTGAGATTGAGCGAAACAAAGTTTGACAGCTGTTAATGCTGTTATGCAGTTCATTGACATTATTGTAAAAAAATAGCTATAAAGTGGTTTAAAGACGGTTTAAAGGTACAAAACTGTGTTATATTTCATTGTGGAATAATATGACGAATGAAATATTAATTTAAATCAATAAAAGATGGTGCGATGTAGTGTTTTCGGATGTACGAGTGTAGGTGAAACAAAACTGTATCTTTTCCTTCGTAAGTGTCAACATAATACACAATATTGCCATAATGACTACTGTACCAGGATGGACTTAGTCAGTGAGCACTTAGGTCTTATAATTGACAATAGACTAAATTGGAAACCGCATATCAACTACATTTGCAACAAACTAAGAGCAATTCTGTGTAAACTTTCAATTATAAAGTATAAAATACCATATAAGGTTTTAAGATTGATGTACTTAGCATTGGCTGATAGTATTATAGGATACGGCATAAGCAGTTATGGACGTACGAGCAAAACTAACATTGAAAAAATTTTAAACTTACAAATATGATTATTAAAAACAATTGTACCTAGGAAAGTAAAACAGCAGCACCGTAGTAACTATAACAAATTGTTTAATTACTGCAATGTACTACCCATACAGTGTAAGGTTAAAATATCCATTCTAAAAGAAGAAATGTATAAGGTTAATAAATTAGTAAAATATATACAAGAAACCAAAACTTAAATCCTTAGAAAATGTAAAAAAATATTGTTTACCTAAAACTAGTAACAAATATGGTAATAGAATCTATACTTACATATTGCCACTTATATTAAATAGCCTGCCTAGTCACATTGTTAAGGAGTTTGTCTCGGTAACTGAATTCACAAATAAATTAAAAAGTTTAATAAAAAAATATTTCATAAGAAATCCCGATTGTACTTATATGGAAAGCCTATAAATAAAAATAAATAAATAAAAATATCTTTATTTTGCATAGACCATTTTAACAGCGCTTACAAAATGTCATACACTATTTAAAATATTTAAAGCGACCACCGGTTCGGAACGCGGCCCACCTGAGAAGAAACATAATACTAATACAAGAAACTTAGGAAGGCTTTTTTTTTGATGGCCTATTTACAATTTAATATTATTTCACTTTGCCAGCAGATCATTTCCAGGCGTCCCTGTCCTGCAAATAGTCTGTAACGGAGTAAAAACCTTTTTCACAAAGCTTGTTTTTAATAAACTTTTTAAATTTATTTAATGGTAACAGGCTGGTCACAGGGAAGCCTGTTGTAAAAGCGTATACAGTTACCCTGGAAAGAATCGCCAATCTTATGTAGTCGACTGTGGTGGACTGAAAGATTATTTTTATTTCTAGTGTTTATTCATATTCGAGTCATTCATATTATGTGTGTATGCATGTATAAAAATATATTAATCATATTTATGATCATTATTTTCAATGTGTGTAGGTGTGGGCGTTAAAGTGAGTATGCACTACCGCGCGCATTATCAAATTACTATAAGTAGTTAGTAAGTTTTTTATATTCATAGTAATAAGATGTACTTTTTCAACCTATCAATGGTCCATTTGTATAGCGTTCCCTGCTCACCCAAAAACCGCAGTGGTTTAAGTGAGTAGCATTTTATGTACCTACATTACAAAAATTATGTATTTTGATCACTAAATAAAAAAAAAAAAAAGTACCACCAAGTCCTCCTGATCCGTGTAAAACTTGGTTTGACGAAGATTTTCCTGGTAGCTGCTTACGCGCCAGTATCTTCGTCGAACACGAATGAGCTAGAGGACTTCTGGGAGAGTATGAGAGAAGAAGCTCTAAATGTGATAGAAGGAAATGAAAGACTTATAGTATGTGGCGACTTGAATGGATGGGTGGGTACCGCTCGCGATGGTTTTGAGTCGATACTCGGGAAGTATGGGGATAAAAGGGTGAACGACGCTGGCAAGCTAATACTGGTATTTTGGAAGAAAAAGGATTTGTTTGTGGCGAACACAATGTTCGACCACAAACAAATTCATATGTATACGAGGAGATGTAAGTCAAAGAGAAGCATGATAGATCTATTCCTAATGGATAGTCGGCTCCGTAAACAGGTGATGGACACAAGGGTTTATCGAGGCGCTGAGCTGGGATCAAACCACTACCTAGTCATAACTAGGATTAGGGGTCTGTTCGCGGGTTGGCGTCATCGTACCGAGTGTCCTGAACCTGAGCCGACTTATAGCATCAAAAGCTGAAAGCTGCAGGATGCAACGATTAGGGATAAATATAAAGAAAGGGTAGCCGAAAAGCTTGGCGACATCAATGTAAGTAGTAAGAATGTGGAAAGTGTATGGCAGAACCTTAGGGATAGTATGGTAAATGCCGCTGTGGAAGTGTGGGGAGAAACGAAAAGAGGCAGTAGTAATAAGCGTGATGCATGTTGGAATGAGGAAGTATGCAGCATGGCTAGACTACTCGCGGAATGATTTTAATATGAAAAAGAGATACAAGCTGCAGAAAGTTAACACGAAGGAAAGGTTGTCGTCCAATTTCCGAGATAATGCCAAGATGTGGAAAGATGTATGCAAGAAAAGACAGAGATGCCACATCCGGAAGTGGAGCTAACTTCGATGCTCCGGATCCCGATGTCATTGAAGTCATTAGTATGAAAGAAATGGAACAAGCGATAAGAAGTATGAAATGTGGTAAGGCTGCGGGAAAAGGCAGAGTTACTGCTGAGATGATCAAGTACGGTGGGTCGCGCGTCTGGGACACACTATGTCTGTTATGCAACTTGTGCTGGCGGATGGGTGAGGTCCCAGATGACTGGTGAGTAGCAGTTGTAGTACCTATTTACAAAGGGAAAGGCTCACGCCTAAACTGCTCCAGCTACAGGGCGATCAACTTGGTCAGCTTAGCTAGTAAGGTGTATGCAAAGGTTATAACGGCACGAATGCAAGAAAAGTCTGAAAGGTATTTATGGGAGGCTCAATGCGGATTCCGACGTGGAAGAGTTTACATGGATCAAGTGTTTTCTCCCCATGTGATCGCGGAAAAGTTTCTGGCTGTTAGCCAGAAGGTTTTCTGCGCTTTTGTGGATCTGGAGAAAGCATTAGATAACGTTGTGAGAGAAACGCTGTGGGACTTGCTGCCCGGATATGGTGTGGACGGCTCGCTGCGGCCAAACAGTCGCTTTATAGGGACTATAAGGCTTGCGTGCGAGTAGGGGGGGGGCTCTTTTTGATGTCTGTACAGGCGTCAAAAAGGGATGTGTGATGTCCGCCTGGCTATTTATAGTGTATCTGGACAGTTGCCTGCAGAAGTTGAAAGATTTTAATATGGTTGTGAATTTGGGTCACTTTACAGTAAACTGTCTGCTGTACGCTGATGATGCGGTGCTCATGGCCTCATCAGAAGCCGACCTTCAGGCATTAGTCACTAATATGAAAGAGGAGTGTGAAAGTAAGGGTCATTGATAGAATGCAAGTAAAACTAAGGTTCTAGTATTTGAAAGAGGTGACGTAAGAACTAAATGCGAGATTAGGGTAAACCAGGAACGTCTAGAGCAAGTGAATGAAATTGTGTATTTAGGAAGTATGTTTAGCGCCGATGGAAGCTGTGATTTGGATGTAGAACGGCGAGTAGCTGCCGGAAACAAAGTTAACGGTGCTTTGTCCCAGTTAGTAAAGCGACAAAGCATCGTAAAAGAAGCACGAATGGCGATTCATAACGCAGTGCTAGTGCCAACTTTGCTTTACGGTAGTGAAACCTGGGTATGTCAGCAGATGCATGAAAGTAAATTGAACGCTTTGGTGATGCGATCACTTTCGAAAATTATGCGGCGTATCTTTGGCCGACCGAATACGTGGCGAAGTGATACGCAATATGGCAGGTATGAAAGTGTCAGCGTTAAGCTGGAAAAGGGCATGCTCCGTTGGTTTGGACACGTCCAACGAATGAGTGAGGAACGATTAAGGAAGAATATATATTGTTCAAAAGTAGAGAGTAGAAGGAGTCAGGGTAGGCCGAGACTTACATATGATGACCACGTGATTTGAGCATTTGAGCAGATTGCTCAAAAACAGAAAGGTCAAAAGTACTCGGATACCCAGACTCGGATACCGAGATTCATCAATCGCTTCATACACGCACATCAAGCGATTGATGAATCTCGAAGAAGCGAAAGAAGTATGCATGGATCGCGAAACCTGGCGATCTGTCCTCACTGACTACCCCGTCAGGGATACAGCGTGAAGATAGTTAGTTAGTTAGTATATTGTGCTTCTTGCATTCAAGATGGAATTTCATTAATAAATAAGATCAAATATCATTATTGAAGAAGTCAAACACTTATCATAAATAAAAGTCAAGGTCGCCATATCATGTATACTAAAATAAATTACCCCAGATCTGATTTTATTTTAAAACAAAATGCTGGTTTTATTTAAAATGCTGGTCGTGTCGTACATGTACATTTATTTAAACTTAATAGACGTACAAAAATGGGAGACGTACAGAAAATTAGCTTTGATATACGAGTATATATGCCTACTTACCACGTAATTAACGTTACTTATATTTTGTGCGACATAAGTAACTACTCTCGGACCTCCCAACCATAACCTACCACGTGTATCAGCGCCCTGGCTTCATTATTCAGTTAGCACCAACATGCAGGCGAGGCGGAGATCTGGATTGTGATTCAAGTGGAAGTAGTAGACACGCTATTACATACCTAAGATGTTGTCGGAACTGCTCTAAACTTCAATATTTTATTTTAAATATTGTATTACCTAATCGTGAGGTCTCGGTTCGCCCAAATTTTCCACTTTAGTGGTCGGTGTCTGCTATGCTAGACTAATAGTAGCAGCTGTAATATCGTTGCTGTCGGTGCAGTTAGAAACGACTGCTACCTAATCTCCCAATCTCTTTTAGTAGGTATCCGCTCCAGTGCCCGACCATGTTCATTTGTCAGCAGGTGTATAAGCTTGCATTGCATGTAAATATACTTAAGCATTTGTATATTTTTGAAGTGAAAACTTCTTTAGCGGCGTTGAGCACTTTTTCTGTAATGGGTATAAAATCTTAAACTCGCGTCAGGACACGTGACCTGATCGAAAAAGCGTAAGATTTTTATCATCATCATCTTTACGTCGATCCCGGTCAATTTTTGAAGGAAAAACTTCTTTTAGCGCGGTACGCATATTTTTAGATGAGATAAAATCTCTGGACTCGCGACCATAATCATCATCATCATCTAACGTTGATTCCGGTCACCTACAGGTCTTATTAAATAATGCTGTGTAATCAATTAGGACTCTTTCAGTGTAGAATTATTTTTTATCATCATCATCTTTACGTCGATCCCGGTCAATTTTTGAAGGAAAAACTTCTTTTAGCGTGGTACGCATATTTTTAGATGAGATAAAATCTCTGGACTCGCGACCATAATCATCATCATCATCAAACGTTGATTCCGGTCATCTACAGGTCTTATTAAATAATGCTGTGTAATCAATTAGGACTCTTTCAGTGTAGAATTATTTTTTATCATCATCATCTTTACGTCGATCCCGGTCAATTTTTGAAAGAAAAACTTCTTTTAGCGCGGTACGCATATTTTTAGATGAGATAAAATCTCTGGACTCGCTACCATAATCATCATCATCATCTAACGTTGATTCCGGTCATCTACAGGTCTTATTAAATAATGCTGTGTAATCAATTAGGATTCTTTCAGTATAGATTTATTTTTCATCATAATCATCTTTACGTCGATCCCGGTCAATTTTTGAAGGAAAAACTTCTTTTAGCGCGGTACGCATATTTTTAGATGAGATAAAATCTCTGGACTCGCGACCATAATCATCATCATCATCAAACGTTAATTCCGGTCATCTACAGGTCTTATTAAATAATGCTGTGTAATCAATTAGGACTCTTTCAGTGTAGAATTATTTTTTATCATCATCATCTTTACGTCGATCCCGGTCAATTTTTGAAGGAAAAACTTCTTTTAGCGCGGTACGCATATTTTTAGATGAGATAAAATCTCTGGACTCGCGACCATAATCATCATCATCATCTAACGTTGATTCCGGTCATCTACAGGTCTTATTAAATAATGCTGTGTAATCAATTAGGACTCTTTCAGTGTAGAATTATTTTTTATCATCATCATCTTTACGTCGATCCCGGTCAATTTTTGAAGGAAAAACTTCTTTTAGCGCGGTACGCATATTTTTAGATGAGATAAAATCTCTGGACTCGCGACCATAATCATCATCATCATCAAACGTTGATTCCGGTCATCTACAGGTCTTATTAAATAATGCTGTGTAATCAATTAGGACTCTTTCAGTGTAGAATTATTTTTTATCATCATCATCTTTACGTCGATCCCGGTCAATTTTTGAAGGAAAAACTTCTTTTAGCGCGGTACGCATATTTTTAGATGAGATAAAATCTCTGGACTCGCTACCATAATCATCATCATCATCTAACGTTGATTCCGGTCATCTACATGTCTTATTAAATAATGCTGTGTAATCAATTAGGACTCTTTCAGTGTAGATTTATTTTTCATCATCATCATCATTAACGTCGATCCCGGTCAATTTTTGAAGGAAAAACTTCTTTTAGCGCGGTACGCAATTTTTTAGATGAGATAAATCTCTGGACTCGCTACACCCCGTTACGATACGCAGCTATAGTGTGTGCATATATGCATGTACCAACGCGTCTAGATAAATAAATTATTAATAAATTGAGTTTTCACTTCTGTCGGCACTCCCGGAGTGGTTAGGTTAGGTTTTTTATTGTGTTGTGTTTAGTTAAATAATTATGGGTTTCTTGCAGCTTTCCTAAAAGTGGCGTTTCGCGTCAAATCTGGAAAACAACTACAGGACGAACGAATTGGTCACCAAAATCAACTTCAAGAATTTGCAGCAAACATTTTGAACAAAAGTTTTTATTTAAAGAGAAGAAAAAGACTATTACATAGTGATGAATTTAAAAGATGAAAAAGAGAAAGAAATATATATTTTTTGACATAATAATATACCTTTTTTATAACAGTCTCTGCTTGCTTATAAATGTTTATTGTGTCAATTGACTTCAAAACTAAATAAACATATTAAAAAAATAACACTACTGTATTATTTATTCACGAAAACTAGAACCTATTATGCCTCTGTGGTGCAGTTGGTAGTGTATGTAACAGTGAGGACAAATACTTGATTGGATCCGCAAATATCAGGTATTTTCTATGTGAGTGTTAGGGTGTTTCCAAATACCCTCACTTACTAGCGGTGTAACTGCTAACTAACGGATAAGACAACTACGCATGTGCTCTTACGGGATAGGGAGGCCAGACGGCGTACAACGATTCCGAAAACTAAAAGCCAAATGATCAAAAGTACGGATCGTAGGTGGATACTTAGAATATTAATAGTACATAATATGGGGAAAATTTCTTCGTTTGGTAACCCAGTTATAACACTACCTGTCCCTTTCTGCGGTACGCTGACTATGTGTCTATAGTATTCCCTGTCTACGGACGAGGCCCAGACACATTAAAGCTCCAAAAAAACATCGTAATTATTTTGTGAGCTTAGCAGATGCGCTTACAGACATAAAGAGCAATACAGGGGAAAATATATTGAAGATTGGGTGTAAGGGGCCCCACAGAGATCTCTGAGGTTCAAGCAACCTCACCTACCCTCACCTGTACCGTTCCCGCCTATTAGTCACCGTAACTTGATAATCACTCAATACCATTCGATATACCAATGACATGGAATTCTTAGTTTTTTTTAAGCCATTGCATATGTTTTATCGCGGGCTTTGAGCGCGGTGACCGAATCAAGAAATTCCGTAACGAAAAAAACCTAGCACCCGAGTTCACACGAGCTTCACACCGAGCTCGGCCGAGCGTTTGTGCTTGTATATGGTACGACTGTACGAAGCTCACACGGATCGAGACGAGCTGTATAAATAATAATATTAATAATATTATATATATATATATATCTGAGAAACAATTAAAATATTTGGACTTGGCTCACGAGGTTGTCGACATGTGGGATGTGGATTCGGCAATCATTGTCCCGATAGTCGTATCAGCACATGGGTTGATTGCCAAGAGTCTCGATCTACATCTTACGAGGCTCGCGTTAGGCAGGCTTGATGCAGAAGGCAGTTCTCCTCGATACGGCACGCATTGTGAGGAGATTCCTGTCTCTGGAACCATAACCACCCGTAGCTTGCTCCCTGTACCCGATACCGGTGGGCTACTATTTTTTATATTTTTAAATGTATTTGTTTTTATAGATATATTTAAAAATGTAATTTATATGTTTGTATTGTAAATAAAGAGAATAATAATATTATATTTATATATATATATATATATAATAATACAGTATATATAATACAGTATGTATATATATATATAATAATAATATATATTTTTTATATTATATATATTAATAATACAGTATAAATAAATAACTATAATTGCATAAGTTGATAAAAATGCTACGCAATAGCTTTACCGCGGCAGTCCCCGAGTGCCACACGTTTTTTTTTTGTTCTTGTGGCGATACTATTGCTCCGCCAAGAATTCTTTAGTTATCTATCATCCAAGTCCGGTTGACGTCAAACGTCTGTTAGTCACTGACCTTCAGAAAGATACGTAATAGCCCTGCTGGAATGAGGACCTGACATCGACAAAGGACTAGATATCATCATCATCAAAACTACTAAAAAAAAAGCGTCACTGTCAATTGTCAATAAAAAATGTCACGTTTTTTTTTTTTTAGGCGCGAAGATGAGCAATGTGCGTCACTGCTCATCTATCGTTTGTCGTATATTATTTTCAAAAACTAGTGTAAAATTCGTGTTTTTGTGTTTAATAATGGTGGAATATTATACACAAAGAGTTCGGACGTGCATTAGTTAAAGAAAGTGATATATTGCAATGAATAGCGGTGTTGTTTGTGTTAGTGCCAAATTTCAATAGAGAGCTCCAATAAGGGATCCACTGCCTTATTGGGGCACGGACTAGGACTGAGGACTTGACATCGACAAACGCCTAGACAGGACTAAAACATTATAAGAAAATAATAAATACTGAAGACTAGGCTGTATGGACTAAGTTTCCTTTGCCTGCCCAAGATGGGCGAAGACACTTAAAAAAAAAATTAAAAAAAAATGACACCTGTCACAATATTTATGAATTAACCAGAAATTTTATAATCCGCCCCTAAATAATAAATTCAAAAATTATTGAGCAATCCTGTACAAAAACAGCATCCACAGATTGTCACTTAAAATAATAATTAAGTTCAGTCCCCATTTCTTTGCCGTAAGATGTTTCAAGAAGATGAAGAGCATTACAAGTTCGGAGCCTGCACATATTTTGCTAAAAATCATCCTGGAGAGACGTGTGGAAGTAACGGGTTACCTTTAACTCCTAGCTCTATTACCATATTGGGAAGAGCACAAAAACTTCTTACTATAGAACATCCAAATCTGTGCACATATCTCGATGTAATCCGAGGTAAACATGGTAAGTAAAGCTTAAAATCAGTCTTATTTATGATCACTCTCAAGAAGTTGTTCATAATGCCTTAAAACTCGAACTATACAAAACTTCATAGTTAACTCCTTTGCCCACTGTATGACATCCTTGTGTGACTTTGCATAGTTGGTTTAGCACGACTGAAAGTAATCTGAAGCTATCTAGGGTTGCACTGCTTTATTGTGACAAGCTGTTTTTAAATTGGAAGAATGACAGCATAAAAATGTTAACATGAATAATTACAGAATATAAAAATGCCAATGTGAAATAATGTCCAGGGATAGAAACCAGTGTAGATAAAACTTCCACTCCAGCGTTCAACTCGTCTTCCCGTCATCCCTGTTGCAAAATGTCTTAAAAAAGCTGAAAAACATGAGCTATTCCCAGTTTGTTCCATTTGCAAAAGTGTTGATAAAAATTATTATACTTTTTTAAAAATAAAATAAATAAAAATTAAAATACTCTGTAATTTTTAATGTAAGTTGTCAAACCTATAACTAAACTCTTTGTATGTGTTAGTACACATACACAGTAAAACACATACATTACAATTTAATAAATACAGAACACATACAAAAAAAAACACATTATTTTTCTAACTTGTAAGTACTGTTTTCTGTAGTATTTGCCCATGTCTCTTTTTTCTTTCAGAAAGAATAATAGTGGTAGCCGAATTCATTGGAAAATCACTAAAGGAACACAGCTCAAAGTTTTCCTTTGACGAACTAACAAATATTGCAAAACAACTTGCAATTGGTCTCAAATACCTTCATAGTAAAGATATAGTCCACAGAACATTATCAGATGATAACATTCTTATTGATAGCAATGGAAGGGTGAAAATGTTTAATTATGGATTATATTATATGACTGGAGGTGGCAGTGAAGTTTCTTTTCCTTTAGGGTAAGTTGAAGATACAGAATACACTTGCTTCTATGGGCTATATTCCAGTCCATTCGAATACTAGCTTGTGCTATGGTTTGTTTTGTCTGAGCCGTTTCCGCACTTAGCCGCTTGATTGGGCCATTGTACGAGATTTCTTTTTTTACTCTTCACTCCAACCAGCCAAGGTCATCCCAGAAGGTCAGCAGCCCTTTCAGGCCCTTGCAGGCTTCCGGGATGATTGTGGCGACTGGAGGATGTGCGCCCGGTTGTCTGCCACGCTCATGCACTCCATGAGCACGTGCTGCGGCGTTTCTTCTGCCTCCATGCATCCTCTGCACAGGGGGCTGTCTGTTGCACCTATGGTAAATAAGTGTTTGTTAAGGGGACAATGGCCAGTTAGGATACCTACCACTTTGCCAATACTTTCCCTTTTTAGTCTGATGAGGTTGCGGGTGATTTTCTTAGATGTCTCCGGAACTGTCATCTTGGTTTGCTTACATCGCTCACTGTTTTTCCATGTTGTTATGTGTGTTGCTTCAGTGTTTGTGCGCACCCATGATTTTATCTTAGCCTGAGGTATGGGTAGTAATGGTTCCGGTCCATATACTACTTCTTCCGATCCTCTTTTGGCCAGTTCATCTGCTGTGTCGTTACCCATTGATTTGCTGTGTCCTATTATCCATTGCAGAGTTACCTTGTTTTTTTCCGCAATTTGTTGGAGTATACTGTGACATTCCAATATGAGAACTGATGTTATTCTGTTGTTTTGTAAAGCTTGGAGTACAGATGCACTGTCTGTTATGATTTTGATATTTAAACCACCGAAATCTCTGGCTGCAACCGCTTGTGCCGCCTTAATTAGACCTACTCCCACTCTGTTTGAAAGATCGTATTAAGTTTATCTAAGGTGGTTGACATTTTAATGTTTTGGTCATTTGAGAAAACATACATACACAAATATTTGAGCCATTTGATCTTAGTCTTAAGGCGGCTGCTTTTGCTTCTTCTTGTATGACTAGATCTAAAGGTCTCAAGTTGAAAAAGGTACTGGAGGGCTGCTGATGGAGTAGTTTTCATGCAACCAGTAGCTGCTACACTCGCCATGCGTTGTAGGCTCTGGGGCTTTGTTCTAATAGTGGGTAATTGTGTTCTGGGCCACCATACAACCGCTCCGTAGGTAATAGAAGGTCTGATGACTGCTGTGTAGAGACAGCGAGTGATTCTGGGATTTAGACCCCACCTTTCACACCTAAAAGCTATACATGCCTTCTTTGTTTTGGTCTCTATGTGACTCGCCCAGTTCAGTTTACTGTCAAGAATCACACCTAGATACTTAACTTGAGTTGACAGGGAGAGTTTGGTGTTGAATAATTTTGGTAAATCTAGTTCAGGTAACTTCCTTTTATTTGTGAAAAGGATAAGTTCCGGTTTTTTCGGGTTTTCTGATAGTTTATGTTCATCACACCATTCTTCTACAATTTGTAAGGCTGAGCGCATTACTTTGCATAGTACATTTTCTGCGCTGCCGTTGACTAGTATCGCTAGGTCGTCTGCATAACCAATAGTAGTATATCCTCAATCGTTTAGTTTCTTTATGAGGCTGTCTAGTACTATGTTCCATAGAAGGGGTGATAGGACGCCTCCCTGAGGACATCCTTTTACTACCTTTGCTCTTGTGGTAGTATTCACCGTTATCTGAACTGCCGTTTTGCTTACCAGCTCTGTGATACAGTCTTTTATTTCTGGTTTAGCTTTGTATTTTTTCAGGGCGTGGTTGATGCTGTTGTGGATGGTTTTATCGAATGGTCCTTCTATGTCTATAAAGGCAGCAAGTGTTGAGATTTTGTTTTTGAAAGTAGATTCTATTTTGTCCACTACCATGTGTAATGCCAACTCTGTGGATCTGCCCTGTCTATAGGCATGTTGTTGAGGGTGTAGTGGTCTACTAATCAGTATTCCATCCCTTAGTTGTCTATCTACTAGACTCTCCAGAGTTTTGAGAAGAAAAGTTGTTAGGCTGATAGGTCTGAAGGACTTGGCTTGTGTATAATCTTCTTTTCGCGGTTTTGGAAGGAAGACTACTTTTGCCTCTCTCCACGGTTTGGGAATATATTTGTGTGCTAAACAAGCCCTATATATTGGTACTAGGTGCTTGGTGACTAGGTTGGCTTGCCACTGAAGTAGTGCTGGGAAAATTCCGTCCAGTCCCGCGGATTTGAATAGTTCAAAGCTCCTCAGGGCCCATTCTGTTCTATCCATCGTCACTATCTCATTTGCGGCTTGCCATTTTTCTAGTGTACAGGTGTACAGTTTTCACCGTCGGACCACTCGTGGTCTTTGGTGATTTGACAGCCATGAAAGTGTGTTTCTAGCATTACTGCACTGGTTTCGTCGTCTGTGTTAGTATAAGCGCCGTCTTCCTTTTTAAGAGATCCTAAAAGGTTTAGGTTACCTTTTGCGAGGACTTTCTTTAACCTTGCGGCTTGGTTGGTTGAGTTTATGCTACTACAGAAGTTGCGCCATGCCTCCGTCCTCGGGAATCTGATTTGCTTTTTGTAGTGGGATTGCGCTTTTTTGTATCTATCCCAGTCTGTCGTGTTCCTTGAATTTTTGTTTTATTAAAAAGTGTACTAAGACCCCTTTCGAATTCTGGTCCCCACCATGAACTTTTATCTACGCTACTTGGGGTTTTTTTCGGGCAGGCCACTATGTATGTTGGTAACTATGTACTAGGGCTGTGGTTAAAAATTTTGTATTTATTTCTATATTGTCTGTACTAAGTGCCATATCAGTCATGTCTGTGTCACCTAGTGCTTTGCTGATTAGCCTTCTGTATTTAGGTATATCGGTTTTACGGGGATTACGATATGGGACACGGCATGTTGTATTATAGGTATGAGGGCAGCACTGAAAATTTCGGGAATCAAGGAAGTGACACGACATTACTATTTAAAAATGTATTTATTGATTTTCGAAGTATTCTCCGCGAAATTTGACACATTTTTCCATACGATGGAACCAATCATTGAAGCAACCATTCCATTCGGAAGTTGGGGTATCCAAAATGGCCGTTTTGAAGGCGTCCACAGCTTCTTCAGGTGATGAAAATCTCTGACCACGCATTTTATTCTTTATTTTCGTTTATGTTAGGTCGGGGCTGTACGGCGGATGGTCTAATAATTCTATGTTTTGTTGCTCTAAAAACTCTTTTGTTCTGTGCGCGGTGTGAGAACTCGCATTGTCGTGATGGAGGATGATGCGGTTGCAGTTCTCTTTACGGAGTTCAGAAACGACCTGTGGCAAACAAATGCTAGCATACCATTCTGCATTAACCGTTCTTTGTCCCTCAAGAGAAATAGTCGCAACATGGCCGGTTTTGGAGACAAGCGTGGTCACCATTTTTTTTGCAATACTCCGTGAAGAACAATTTTTGTTGGCTTTAACTCATTTTCGAACACCCAAACTGCTGACTGGTTTTTTGTTTCGGGTTCGTACGCGTATATCCAGGCTTCGTCACCTGATACGATGTTGTATACAGCATTTGAGGATCCTGCGTGGAATCTTTCGAGAGTTCTGACGCACCAAGTAACGCGAGCCGCTTTTTGCTCTTCACAGAGCGAATGCGGTTTCCATCGGGAAATCTTCTACTTTTTTACACCTAATTGTTCATGCAAGATTATTTGTATTTGACTCATGCCAATGTCTAAAGTTGCCTGAATTTCGCGGTATGTCACATGTCGATCTTCCTCAATCAGCTTACGCACAGCATCAATGTTTTCTTGGGTGACTGCAGTTTTTGGACGACCTTGACGGGGATCATCACTGAGCTTGACACGTCGACGTTGAAATTCAGCAAACCAGCGATTAATTGTGGTTTTGGATGGGGCTTCATCACCAAATGCAGAAATCATCCGGTCAACACACTGTTTTTGTGTTAAACCACTTCGAAAGTCATAATAAATCATTGCTCTTGAATTTTCTCGAGTCAATTCCATTTTCTCAACGTCTAAACAAGTTTGACAAAACCTTGTGACAATAAATAAATTGTATTCGATTTTTAAAACCAGGGAGTTTTCAATTAAAAAGATTTTAATATAACAGGAACAGTGTAAATGTTCCATTCCCGATACTTTTAGTGCAGCCCTCGTAATATGGAAGCACACACGCCGATGGTCTGCGAACGATGGCTCGCTAGATACGTGCCATCCCAGGATGAGATCCACCGCCGCGTGTGTTGCCAAGGTAATGTCTATAATTGTTTGGGACCAAAAGTCGGCTCTGTACCTAGATTCATGATATTAAGGTTTGTTTTAACTAAATATTCGGATAATTGCTCACCTCTGGTATTTGAGTCCTTACTTCCCCACAGTGGATGATGCGCGTTGCAGTTTACGGAGATGATCAGGTCCCAGTTGTGTGTGTCACAGTGTTGCACCAGGTCAGCAAGCTCTTTTGAAGGAACTTCGTCATCACCTGGCATGTACACCGATGCTAACACCAGGGCTGTTTGGTTTTCAGTGTGGATTTTCACGGCGGTGACATCTCTAGAACAGAATTGGTTAAGCAAGGTTGTCGATATGTTTTTTGGTATTAAGATGCAGGTTTTTGGTTTGTCTACAGTAGCGTCTACCAGTAACTTACCGCCAAAGCTGTTAAGACCACAGATCTTGCTATCTCGGATCCATGGTTCCTGGATCAGGGCTACGGTCTCGTTTTCTACCTCCAGCACTCTGCGCAGGGTCGCCACCGCAATTTGTTTGTGCTGGAGGTTCGTTTGTATAACTTTCAGGGATTTATGGGCTACACAGGACGTCATCTTCCTCGCTGGTAGCGCTTCCTGACTCTGGCGGCAGTGATGTGTCCATCTCGCTCGAAACTTTTTCGGGAGCTGAGGTGGACGGCTCAGCGGACGAAGTCTTCCCCGCGGCCTCACTCGTCACCGTCGTTGTTTCTGCCGGGTTTGCTTCGTCAAGGAAACGTATGTATCCGCTTCCCGACATGTGGGCTACTCGGCGGTCTCTTCTTATGATGGTCTCCTTCTGGTCTTCGGGAATCCCAAGAATAAAGTGCGTTATCGCTGCTGCGGTGGACGTCACTTCGCTTTTCTTGTTTGCGGGTTTTGGAGCTTCCCTCGCGCGCCTTTCGGGGCGACTGCGTTCCGGTTGGCCCTCGACCCGTCGTTTTGCCTCTTTTACCACGCGCTTGTGGGCGACTACGGTCCAACTCTCTACACTCTCTTTAATGTTAAATGATATTGCCTCTGCCAGAAAACACTACCCGCCCATGGTTAGTGTGCCGAAATGTGGGATGTGGGATGGGAGGAAGGACAATGGGAGGGGAAGGATTTCTAAGGGAAAGGGAAGGGTAGGATTTAGGATGGCAGAGGAAAAAAGGGGGAACGTGCGGGACGGCCAGAGGTTTCAGTTACGTCTATTACTGAAGGTACTTGACCAATAACTGGCGGCAACCTCGAGAAGGGTAGTCCACTGGCCTTGTCTAGGGGATCATTGCGACCTGCGCTACTCCCTAGACCATTTGCCAAACCCAGCATCGGACAAATAGGTAGGGCACCGAGCACACTTAATGTTGCTCGATCCTCCCCCCGCTGCTATGGTACATGGTATTCAGCCTTCTTTTTTTCGAGCTCTTCTTTCTCTTCATCATATTGTAGTCCTGATATTTGACTGTATTTTGACTGCTAGGAGCAGCTATTGTTTCTGTCTGTCACCATATTGAATTAAAATTTAATCTTAGAATTATAATTTATTATTAATTTGTATTAAGAATTAAATAAGGGCTCCCATACAATACTGCGATGCGATACGACGTAACACAGACTATTATAACATGCAAGCTCGCAGATATTTGTATGGAAGCCCTAAGTCCACATTCAAGAAATTCTGTAAGGTTATTTACAAAGACAATTAATCAAGGATTAAACGAATTTCCTCTACAGTTCATGACACATGAGAGAACTGTAGAGGTATCTGTATTCTTAATACAACTAGGAATATCATTGACACATGTAGTAAATCAACATTAGACTGTCTACTGTGTATCATCCACGAGATGCTGTCTAAATGAGGATCAGTCACATAACGGGAGAACCCATTTTTGACTATAACATTGCATGCGTTATGATTTTCTAAGAACATTACTTTTTGAATTTTTGAAATCCATCTATAAATGACAAAGTTATTTAATATTTTATCGAGCCTTATTAATAAACGCGCGCCTCCCGGCCGTGGATATGATGACGTCATTTTACACAGTCCGCGCGCGATCGCATTCGTCCAGTACGCATATTCGTGGTTAGTCTAGTGAAAACTGCCGGTATTTTGAAGTTTTATGCAACAAGTTATTGTTTCTGTGTTCTGTAATAATGAGCAATTAATTGAAAGATGGATTTAAAAAAGGACAGTCAGATAATCTACGTAAAGTCAATTTTTTCATTGTTGATAGATATTGGTTACCGTAGGTAAAATGCGGTTGTCTCCCGGACTACTTATATCCCTACTTTGATTAATCTTAATTGTTATTAACACACACGTTTATTTTAGGGCTGAGACAATATGACAAAAAAGGATTACGTTTCAAGGTTTTCTTTTATCTATCAATAAAATAGGTAAAATTTCATAATACGAGGATAAGTATAAAACTTACGTCGAAATGATTTTCGCAACAGAAATGAGTACCTACTTTTGCTTGATAAAGGGTCTCTCTTCATAATAGAATCTATCTTTTAGGTTCTAGCTTTTAAGTCCGTTGGCACACGAAAAAATAGTTTATCCGGCGTACTCTAGGACGATTTATCCAATGGACGCGCTATCTTACCGTTTACGCCTATACCTACCCCGCTTGCCAAGTATCTTTTAACTAGGCCGCTGTTTTAGCGGACTTCAGTCTATCGTACACGTTTGGAGGGTAATTTATAAAGAATAAATGACGAAATGTATTGTGAAATGGTGTAAAAGTTATAGCGGTCGAACAACTAATGGTTCATTTCACTCGTAAGTAAAATTTTATTTCGTTTACAAAACAAATTTGACAAAAAGCCATTAATTATTGAAACATACCAACAACCTAATCGGCCTATATTCATATACGTTCTTTCTCTATAAACATTATAAAAAGAATTACCATCTCAAATTAGCCGATTAATATTGTGACAAATCGTATTGCATGCCTACGTTGTTCTATGTGTTGTATTTGCAGTTGTATTTTTATTGGTTGTTAGACAGTGACAACACTTCATGCAAGAGTAACAAAACAATATGTTACACATAAATAAAACTGCGTATGCGTGTATTCATGGGTATGGCTATTTATAATCGTGTGTATAAATTAATTAATTAATGCTCGTGGCCCCGCTGACCCAGTGCTTTGCTGTGCTTTGTATACCATCACTGCGTTAAGCAACATTCGTTACAGGTGGTCCTCGGATGGGTGACCACTTCGTGGAATTTATATTTGCGAGCGTTTCCGTGCTTCGGAAGGCACGTTTAGCCGTTGGTCCCGGTTGCCAGTAAAATGGCAGTCGTTAAGCCTGGTTGAAGGCATTATGGGCGGCTTGAAAAATTTAAACAGCAGGTCGCTACAGCTTTCGCCTGTCCATTTCAACACTGCAATGGGCTCACCGCCTGTTACGTGGGACGAAAATGCATACGGTGAAATGTGTGCGTATAGTATGCATCTGCCTACCCCTTCGGGGATGTGGGCGTGACGATATGTCTATATAAATGAATAAAAGTTAGCATTGTGTGTAGTTTCCCCCTCGCACGAAAGTTGGTTGAACGTGAGTTCTTACTTTATTGAGTACATTACGCGTCCTATGGTGAAATCGTCCTAGGGCGTACTACTAGTTGTACTCTTGCACTTTGGCACTATACAATATTTGTAGGCTATTGATGTCACCATACACAACAATAAATTTAGAACAAAGCGACCGGGACAAGCACAGTTCCTGCGCAGGATACGTAGTATTCTACAAAACTGTAGAGCGCGCGTGGCGGGTTTGTGTCGGATGACGTCACGCGCTCTCGGCCGTTTTTTGAACTGCTGCAGTAAAATCGCTGTATCTTCGTCATTTCTTATCCGAATTGATTATTTTTTTCACAGTATGTCATGGTTTTCTTACTGTTATCAAACTACATACATAGTAAAAAACGTGACTGATCCTCATTGAAGGGGCAGCAAGTGATGTCTCTTACAACTCCCATAAAATAGTCTCAAAAATACCAAATTCAGTTTTGAAGAGAAGTCTGAAAAGCTCTGGGGTTCTCCTATCGGGTTCTAGAAGTATTCTAGTAGAATTGCAATGATGTTAAGGACTTAACAGAATGTTATAATAAAAAATTGTGTTTAATATTTGTCTTGATTAAAACAAGTAAGTGTAGAAAATCGATTTACTGGCATCTGTACTTTTATAATTTCAGTTTACCAAGATACTTTAGTCCCGAAACAATACTGAATGGTGGCGGTCCAGCTGCAGATGTGTGGAGTTTTGGTATCATCCTTCTTGAATTGTGTATTGGTAAACTGTGGAACAACCTCAAACCAGGCCCTATATTAAGGAGAATACTAACACTTGTCCATGCTAATAATCCAGCTGAAAGAATTGCTAGAGAACATGACTGTTTTGAACAATACAAAGTAAGTTATAAATTGCAAATTCTGCATTGTGTTAATTCAATCATAGTCCTCCTACAGAGCAGTTGCTTAAACTATAATTGAAAATAATGGTTTATACTGAAATGTGATATCAATTGATAAACATGCATTACTGCATTCAATATAGATGTGTGTAAAGATCTCCTTTTTCTATAATTGTCTTCGCCCATCTTGGGCAGGCAAAGGAAACTTAGTCCATACAGCCTAGTCTTCAATATTTATTATTTTCTTGTTATTTTAGTCCTGTCTAGTCGTTTGTCGATGTCAAGTCCTCAGTCCTAGGTCCTAGTCCGTGCCCCAATAAAACAGTGGATCCCTTATTGCGGCTATCTATAGAAAGGACAGTGACCGAATCTGGTCTGAGCGCGGACAGCAGCTTTGGAAAGTTATAAAACTTGTTATAATTTTTATTTATTATACAATAAATATTAATGTCAATTTGGTTGTAGCTACTTATCTGATATACAAAACGAATTAAAAAAATATTTGTCTTGGCTTACAACGGATGTTATTTTGATTGTCACCCTTGTGTTGCATAAAATAAAAGTAATGACAAGAGTAGGGAGAAATAAGTTTAGTTATTAGTCACTACTATTTCATTTAATAACTGAAACTGTGCTAAATGTTTTGTGTGATGATTTTATTGTTTATTTAAAAAATACTACCTTAAATAATAAAAAATACTGCCTTAAATACTAAATATGTTTAAATAAATGCATATTTTTATAAAAGATAAAACGTATTGGGTATTTTAGTTTTCATCATCTAGCAACACTGATTAACCTGTCATCGAAGTCAAACGACCTTGAACGACGAATGTAAACAAAGTGTCTTATTAAAATTATATTTTCAACTATACAATTATAAAGTTCGCGTTTGTATTTATCGAGTGTTTTGTATCATAATAACTAATTCAACTTCTCACGACCACCATGGCTTTTTGGGTCTTGTAATGAAGACAATGGCATTTTTTTGTTTGTTAAATCTGTTGTGGTAATGGTATTACACACAGAAGTCATCATAACTCTTGACCTGATGGAAGTGCCGTATGTAATTCTTCAGTGGATTGTACCCTGAGTAGTAAGTTTTTTTTTATTTTCAAGTAGGTTGTTAGAAATGTTCGCTTACTTACTTTTAGTTTATTGATTTTCAAGGATTTACTTTATTATGTATTATTAAAGTGACCAATATACAAAGACTAGCTGTGCCTCACTCCTGACTTCCCATTTATAATAATTTATTGAATATAATGTATTAAACTCTGCCCGATTTTTGATATTTTTTTAATTACTACTCTTTTACATAAACTATATACACAACATAGCTTCCAAATTTTAAAAGAATTGTTTTTAATCTGTTTAGTGGGCTAGCCAGTAGCTGCATTACCATCAGGTGAAATGACCATAGATTATTTTGGAGCCTCTTAAATCAACTTTTACCAAAAGGTTTGTTACATATACCTATTCAAGTACTTTTCATTGCCTTTTTTGTTTCAGTTAAGAGCATCTGACAGAACCTGTCATACTTGTTTGATTTGCCCTATGGGCAAAGTTACTTGCAATCTGTAAGGACATAATAATTTTCAAGTAAAATAACAGTACCCAGAAGGAACCATCTTTTTGCCAGAATTGAAGAAAGCCGCTGATACTCTATTACATAGTTTTTTCTCCTGAACTGTAAATATGAAGAGAGATATTAAATTTCTAGGTGACTCAGAGTACATATCTAAACAAAGTATATATGATACGAGGGCGGCACTGAAAATTTTGGGAATCAAGGAAGTGACACAACATTACTATTTAAAAGTGTATTTATTACTTTTCGAAGTATTCTCCGCGAAATTTGACACATTTTTCCATACGATGGAACCAATCATTGAAGCAACCATTCCATTCGGAAGTTGGGGTATCCAAAATGGCCGTTTTGTAGGCGTCCACAGCTTCTTCAGGTGATGAAAATCTCTGACAAGGCAATTTATTCATTATTCTAGGGAAAGTATAGAAATCATTAGGGCTTAGGTCGGGACTGTACGGCGGATGGTCTAATAATTCTATGTTTTCTTGCTCTAAAAACTCTTTTGTTCAGTGCGCGGTGTGAGAACTCGCATTGTCGTGATGGAGGATGATGCGGCGGCTGCAGTTCTATTTACGGAGTTCAGAAACTACCTGTGGCAAATAAATGCTAGCATACCATTCTGCATTAACCGTTTTTTGTCCCTCAAGAGGAATTGTCGCAACATGGCCGGTTTTGGAGACAAACGTGGCCACAATTTTTTTTGCAACACTCCGAGAACGAACAATTTTTGTTGGCTTTAACTCATTTTCGAACACCCAAACTCGTGACTGGTTTTTTGTTTCGGGTTCGTACACGTATATCCAGGCTTCGTCACCTGATACGATGTTGTATACAGCATTTGAGGATCCTGCGTGGAATCATTCGAGAGTTCTGACGCACCAAGTAACGCGAGCCACATTTTGCTCTTCACAGAGCGAATACGGTATCCATCGGGAAAAACCATTTTTATACACCTAATTGTCGGTTGTGGTTCATGCAAGATTATTTGTATTTGACTCATGTCAATGTCGAAAGTTGCCTAAATATCGCGGTATGTCACATGTCGATCTTCCTCAATCAGCTTACGCACAGCATCAACGTTTTCTTGGCTGACTGTAGTTTTTGGACGACCTTGACGGGGATCATCACTGAGCTTGACACGTCCACTTTGAAATTCAGCAAACCAGCGATAAATTGTGGTTTTGGATGGGGCTTCAAATGCAAATGCAGAAATCATCCGATCAACACACTGTTTTTGTGTTAAACCTCTTCGAAAGTCATAATAAATCATTGCTCTTGAATTTTCACGAATCAATTCCATTTTCTCAACGACTAAACAAGTTTGACAAAACCTTGTGACAAGACCGAGAATCTTTTTTTTAAATAAATAAATGATATTCGATTTTTAAAACCAAGGAGTTTTCAATTAAAAAGATTTTCCAATTCTATTATTAAAAAGTTCAATTCCCGATACTTTTAGTGCAGCCCTCGTATTATACAGCAATGTCTGATTTGCCAATTTCATTTATAATTTCCTTATACTTGGTGACAATAAATAATGCTTTTATTTTTTATATTCTATATAATATAAAAGTAGTTTTTTAAAGGCTAAGTTATGTGAAATAAAACAACCAGGATCATAATATGGTAAACACATAAGAAATAATGGAACATATTTATTGTTGAAATGTGCACAGATAGAACTAGCAACATTTTGGGCATGATTCCTTTTAGCCGTCAACTACAGATTATTAATAGGTAAAATACAAAGCAAACAAAATATGTTTTTTTTTGTTTATATATGAAAATAACATTGGCAACCTAGAAACCATAAAACATTATTATTGTTACAGCATTGTCGGGCAATCACCTATTTTTTGTTTCCTCATATCATGTTTGTGATGTGGTACTTAAGTTGGGCAAGGTATGGTGAAAATATTACTCCTTCAGCTCAATCCTAGACATTGTTTTACTAACATACGGAGATGATAATGACACATTTGAAAATTAAATTGAGAATATAACCTGCCGTTTCATTTTATTTTTATTTATTTTTTAAAGTACCTGGCTACAACAAAATCTATATCATGGGTTTCTACATAGTCTCAGCTATATAATAGAAATATTTTTAAGGCGCTACAAAATTGTCCGCATCGTGGGCAAAACCCCATAGAAAGTGGTCACTGTCCTTTTGCACTAACACAAACAACACCGCTGTTCTTTGCAATATATCACTTTCGTTCACTAATGCACTTTTCCGAACTCTTTATGTATAATATTCCACCATTATTAAACACAAAAACACGAATTTTACACTAGTTTTAAAAAAAAATAATATACGACAAACGTGCGTCACCGCTCGTGTTGGCGCCAAAAGTCGTAAAGATCTCCTATGTGGGTAAATAAATGTTTCGGGAACACACTTGCTTCAAAATATGTACCAGAGCTTGATATATGAAAAATTTTTTTCCTTCCAAAAAAAAACCAAACATCTTTTGCTTTTTTTTTGAAAGGAAATAAGTTACACAGCCTAAAACATGATTGTCATTGTATACTTATTTTTCAGCAAATTCCAGAGAACTTAAAGGCTGTCATAGAAAAATGCCTTAGTATTTATCCAAATGAAAGAGCAACATTTGAAGATATAATTGAAGATCTTTCAAAAATTAATACAAAACCGTTGGCTGAAGTCAAAAGGCCTCGTGGTTTGATGGGATGTAAACTACAGTACTTGTATTATTGGTGGCAATTGGCTGGTGGTGATATACAGGGCGAATTAAAAAAGAACTATTTAATAAAAAATAGTCCACCTATTTTGTCTATGCCTATGTAAGTATGAGTGTATAAATATTTGAGGTAACCAAAAAGCTTTCGATAATAACACTTTATCATAGCATTTGTTTACAGAGCAATACTGCTCGATGGATGTACAATAGGTGGTAAAAGTGGTGCACTATTCGACCGTCGTATTGCCAAGTACAGTTTAGATCTCCTCAAGTCACGACTTAGTCATGTACCTCCTCAAGATTACTATCCACTGATGCACGAGAGGAGGAAGGAGTATGATGCTGTGGTACTACCAAAGATTATCAGGGAAAGGGATACTGAGTATCAATTCTACAGGTTACTGTGGTTTCAAAGACTTTTACATGTAAGTATATTGAATATATACCCTAGAAGTAATACCCTAAAAACAAATGGGTTTCAAAAGAATTACTGCTTATCAGTCACGCCTTTAGTCCTCAAAGGGTAGGCAAAGAAACACTATACGCTCATATTTCACCTTATGCCTTTTTGATTACTGAAACGCTTTTGATACTGTGGAGATAGTTATTGCTATCCAAGTATATAAGTTTATAATGTGCTTGAATTCTAGTATAGTAAATTATTAACTTAGGTCCTACTTAATTAGGCCAATATTTGTAGAAATAGACACAGTTTCCATGATTATTTGTTTAAGACTTCCTCAAGGGTCACTTTTAGGTCCATTGTTATGGTAAGCATTTTCTCTTGCAGGGCTATCCATATACTGCGCCATACATCCGTGCTGAAGCAGAGATCGACATACCACCTCTAGTCCGAGGAGATGTGTGGGCAGCACTGCTGGGTGTTGTAGGTGACATTGAAGAACAGTATGAAAGGATTGACAAAGAAACTCCTACACCAACTGATAGACAGGTAGGTGATGTATACAAAAACTTACACTTTCAAACAATTCATGAATGAATTGTTTGAAAGTGTCAATCAAAAGAATCAGATATATTTTGATAAGCAAGGTTTATAACTCTATCATACTACAAAATGTTAAGGTAAACTTTACTTAATCAGAATAGTGCAATAAATATAATAAAGAGAAGGAAGGGTAGCCTATGTTGGGTGACTGGACACTCCTGTTAACTTCGGCCCCTATTTAGAATAAGGCCGGATCCGGAGTAGCGCTCTGATTTTCTAACAAAACATGTTACGCAAAACATATTATCTATTTGTCGCGACTAACATGATATGGTTTTTCTTTTTTCTATAAAAAGCTATGTTAGGGCATGCCCCTAACATGTTTGTAAAACATGTCAGTGTATTAACAGACACGAAAACACGTTGCAGCGGACCCGGGGGCCAAGTCTGCTATTGCAATCGTGTTGAAATCGTAGCTCAATAGAAAGCCACCAGTACAATTTTGACAGTTTTTCGTAGTCTTCTATTACAACCGTACTCCAATAGACTTCTATCGGTTGACCGATAGAATTCTACTAACACGTACCGCGCCAGTAGCCGCTATTCAGTTGCATTTTTGATAGCCTACTAACATTTTGACAGCTACTCAAAAAGCAATTCTGGTTCTATTCTACGGCTTGTCATTAGTAGACTCGCCCCTCCAGCCCGCCTTACGATCACGCAGATTAATCACAATTTGTAAACATTATCAAAACTTCCTATAAAGCAGATAGAATATAATTTTGACATTCTTAAAATACAAATCTGCTAAAGATATTTATTAGAATTTTTATCATGCTTCAGTCCACATAAAAGCTTACATTTATACAGATAAACTAACTAACTATCTTCACGCTGTATCCCTGACGGGATAGTCAGAGAGGACAGATAGCCAGGCTTCGGGATCCATGCATACTTCTTTCGCTTCTTGTAGATTCATCAATCGCTTCATACTTACATACACATACTACATACTTTTCCGTTTCATACAGATAGATGTGGACATACCTCGTTGCCACCAATACTGCTGGCTACTCTGCGGGTCAGCTGGTCACCGCACACTGAAACGTTTGCTCAAAGCTTGGTTGTTAACGAACCCACAGTATGTGTATTGGCAAGGACTGGATTCATTGACTGCGCCATTCCTATACCTAAACTTCTGTGATGAAGGTTGGTGACCTACAAGTATGACTGCATATTTTTTTTTAATTTGGCACGGCAGAACGTGATTTTGGGCCGCTATCTCAACTCACAGGGCTCCGATAGCGAACCTCAACTTGATGGCCCAGATATATGCCTTTTCACGCTTCTCTTAAAGGACCCAGGATATAATAATATATAATATGTTATTTTAGATAATTTCACAATTTCTGGGTTACAATCTTGAGAATATAATTGTCTCTAGCACAGTGGTTTGTGACAATCGTGGCTGAGGTCTAGGGTTCGAATCCCGGATCGGAACAAATATTTGTGTGATGCGCTAATGTTTGTTTCCGAGTATTTTTTTTCATTTGTTGCGATTAAAAGTGTCCCACAATATTTATTTATTACTAGTGATTCTTCGCCCTGCTTTATAATCAGATTCCATAGAAAATGTATGATAAAAGTTCTTTTTTTTTTGTAACGTTTATTTTTGTTTTTAATTTTATTTATTAGTATGAAAGAAATAGAACAAGCGATAAGAAGTATGAAATGTGGTAAGGCTGCGGGAAAAGACAGAGTTACTGCTGAGATGATCAAGTACGGTGGGTCGCGTGTCTGGGACACACTATGTCTGTAATGCAACTTGTTATGCAACGTGCTGGCGGACGGGTGAGGTCCCGCATGACTGGCGAGTAGCAGTTGTAGTACCTATTTACAAAGGGAAAGGCTTGCGCCTAAACTGCTCCAGCTACAGGGCGATCAGCTTGGTCAGCTTAGCTAGTAAGGTGTATGCAAAGGTTATAACGGCACGAATACAAGAAAAGTCTGAAAGGTATTTATGGGAGGCTCATTCCGACGTGGAAGAGGTTGCATGGATCAAGTGTTTTCTCTCCGCATGATCGCGGAAAAGTTTTTGGCTGTTAGCCAGAAGGTTTTCTGCGCTTTTGTGGATCTAAAGAAAGCATTTGATAACGTTGTGAGAGAAACGCTGTGGGACTTGCTGCCCGGATATGGTGTGGACGGCTCACTACTGCGGGCAATACAGTCGCTTTATAGGGACTGTAAGGCTTGCGTGCGAGTAGAGGGGGGATGTGTCACCTCTTTTTGATGTCTGTACAGGCGTCAAACAGGGATGTGTCATGTCCGCCTGGCTGTTCATAGTGTATCTGGACAGTTGCCTGCAGAAGTTGAAAGATTTTAATATGGGTGTGAATTTGGGTGACTTTACAGTAAACTGTCTGCTGTACGCTGATGATGCGGTGCTCATGGCCTCATCAGAAGCCGACCTTCAGGCATTAGTCACTAATATGAAAGAGGAGTGTGAAAGTAAGGGTCTTCGCTTGAATGCAAGTAAAACTAAGGTTCTAGTATTTGAAAGAGGTGACGTAAGAACTAAATGCGAGATTAGGGTAAACCAGGAACGTCTAGAGCAAGTGAATGAAATTGTGTATTTAGGAAGTATGTTTAGCGCGGATGGAAGATGTGATTCGGATGTAGAACGGCGAGTAGCTGCCGGAAACAAAGTTAACGGTGCTTTGTCCCAGTTAGTAAAGCGACAAAGCATCGTAAAAGAAGCACGCATGGCGATTCATAACGCAGTGCTAGTGCCAACTTTGCTTTACGGTAGTGAAACCTGGGTATGTCAGCAGATGCATGAAAGTAAATTGAATGCTGTGGAGATGCGATCACTTCGAAAATTGTGCGGCGTTACCTTGGCCGACCGAATACTTAACGAAGTGATACGCAATATGGCAGGTTTGAATGAAAGTGTCAGCGTTAAGCTGGAAAAGGGTGTACTCCGTTGGTTTGGACACGTCCAACGAATGAGTGAGGAACGATTGACGAAGAATGTATATTGTTCAAAAGTAGAGGGTAGAAGGAGTCAGGGTAGGCCGAGACTTACATATGAAGACCACGTGAGCAGATTGCTCAAAAACGGAAAGGTCAAAAGCACTCGGATACCCAGACGTGCGTGTATGAAGCGATTGATGAATCTCGAAGAAGCGAAAGAAGTATGTATGGATCGCGAAGCCTGGCGATCTGTCCTCTCTGACTACCCCGTCAGGGATACAGCGTGAAGATAGTTAGTTAGTTAGTTAATTTTATTTATTCTACTATTCAAAGTAGAGACAAACCCAACAAATCAAGGTTCATAAAAATGAGCCCATCCGTTTGCGAGTTATAAATGGTGTAACTAACACTTTGTTTTATGTATACTTATTCAATTAAAATAATATATCTGTGTTTCTAACAGCACGAGCATTTGCCTGTTTATCAGCGTTCGTCCCCAAATTCCTGCACAAGTTCTTTTTAAAGGACAATAGTGCAGTCATCAAGGAGTACTTGGCAAAGTTCTGGCAGATGGCCGCATTCCACGAGCCGGAACTAGCGACACACTTACACGATATCAACTTTGTACCAGAATTGTTCGCTATACCTTGGTTTCTGACTATGTTTTCACGTGAGTAAAAAGTTATACCGCAAAGCTAGGCTCTTGCTCGCGTTCTGTTAGAGACGAGGGTAACAAAAAGAGTTGAACTACATCTGACCTCTCTGAATTGCTCTTTTTATGCTTCTATCCTTTTCTGTTACTTATAATCGTTATTTACTAGAGTGAGAAAGAGAGTGATGGTAACAGAAATATGTATCCTTTTGTTATATATCGGTAGTGTGACTGGTAGAGAATGCCTATGTCATTAAAACCGTCATATTTGTGCAGGAAGTTTAAAATAAATAAAAATATTACAAACATAGAAAAATGCGATGGCGTGCGGCTAAATAGAGTTCTAACTTAATACAGCGTGTTTACATTCGGCTGGTAGGCGAAAATAGCATACACTACCTGTCGATTGCTTGCCATTCGTTTAAAGTAATTAGTGTAATTCTGAGTAAACGATGCCGCCCCCCGACATGCTTGGTTTGTAAGCAACTAGCGACTCGGCCCGACTGCACGTGTGCAATGGTGATACTGTTTGTCCATCACGCCTTATCCCAGAAGGGGTGGCAGAGGCATATTATATGCCCACTTTTCACCGTGAGGATTTCTGTCCCACGTAATAGGTGGTGAGCCCATTGCCGTGTTGAAATAGACAGACGCAGGTTGTGGCTACCTGCTGTTGAATTTTTTCATGCCGCCCATAAGGCATTCAACCAGGCTTAACGACTGCCATTTTACTGGCAACCGGGACCAACGGCTTCACGTGCCTTCCGAAGCACGGAAACGCTCGCAAATGTAAATGCCACAAAGTGGTCACCCATCCGAGGACCAGCCATAGTGAAAGTTGCGTAACTCAGTGATCGTTGAGTAGTTTAAACGATCTAAGCGAATAGACAGCGGAAGCGACTTCATTTTATTCTCTGTAACTTTGTACCGAATTTCAAAAGTCGTAGAACTAACGTTGTTGGTTATGACCTTAGCTATCTACTCCTAGCAGGGTTCTGCGTGTTTTATAAATGACCCTGTATAGAGTAAGGCCAGGGGGTGACACTCCGCAGTTTAGGTATATTCGGGCAGCGCACCGCTCGGAGCGGCTAATGACAGTGGGCTGCCGCTCGGCTCGCACGACAGTCGCGCTCTAAATAAATCAAATAGGTACAAAAACTTCTCAAGTGACAACCCCGCGCGGACTTCGCAGCTCGGTCATATAACTCTGGCGCGCAAACAAAACTCAACGTTGGCGCGCAGTTATAAGTTTAAATTTTGCTTGCAGGCGGCGAGTCTAGGTATGTTTTCATACCTAAAACTGACTTTTGTTAGGGAGTAAAAATTCTGTACGTAGTTGTAGTGCGCGATAACACCTCTCCCTCTTAAACCAGAGTATGTCATATTTTTCGGGTGATTTATTTAAACCATTTAAACCGATTATTTACCTTACAGATGTATTCCCTCTACACAAAATCGTTCACCTATGGGACGCTCTACTGGTCGAAGGGCCTGCGTTACCTCTGTTCATGGGTGTCGGTATACTGAGACAGCTGCGAGACACTCTACTGTCTTCTGGATTTAACGAGTGTATCTTACTGTTCTCGGATCTGCCTGAGATTGATATTGGAAAGTGCGTTAAGGTTTGTATCTTGTACTTCCACTGTTTGTATGGGTACGCTTGCTCAGTGAAAAAATTATAGCTAACTACAATTTATCAATGTTATCAGTCCATCGCATATCAATTAGATAATAAAAAGAAAATAAATAAATATTATTGGACATTTTCGTTCAGCCCGAGACTACCAGGACTTTAATTGCTACTTAGTGTCTAGCACATTAGACCTTTTAGCCTTTTTGATACCACCTCACTAAAAAGGCAACGGGTTCAAAATTTCTTCCAAATTTAACATCTAAAATAAACATATTTTATATTTATTAAATTAATTCGGTCCTTCAGACCCACCCCAGTTCCGTGCTTCGGGAGGCACGTTTAGCCGTTGGTCCCGGTTGCCAATAAAATGGCAGTCGTTAAGCCATGTTGAAGGCCTTATGGGCGGCTTAAAAAATTTCAACAGCGGGTCGCCTCAGCCTGCGCCTGTCCATTTCAACACGGCAATGGGCTCACCACCTGTTACGTGGGACAAAAATGCAAACGGTGAAATGTGGGCGTTTAATAATTTTTTTTTCACACCGCCATCTAGCTCAATGTTAGCTAATATAAGTTTGTGTTATGGAATCTAGACGACTGATAAACATACTTATATATTTAAGAAGAGTTAAAGAGTAGTGCTGTTTTGACTTTTATTAACAGCCTGTGGCGCAGTGTGTCCCGGAAAAAATTGTGTGATCCAAAAATGTTTGTTTCGGAGTTTGGATGTTTGCTATGTATAATATGTATGTATTTAGGTATTATAAGGATGTTTATCGGTCGTCTAGATCCCATAACACTAGATTATATTAGCTTAATATGGGCTAGACGGCTCTTTGTAAAAAAATGTCCCACAATATTTATTTATTACCACCAGTTTGATGTTGCTTCCGGAACACACTGTTTTGTGCTGATTAATGGTTGTTGTTTGATGTTTGTTAATAATGATATAATTATAAATTATAACTTAGGGTGGGTATTATGTTGAGAAAATGTAAATACTTGAGTGTCCTTTTGCCAACAAACTGCATCTGCAGTTCGGCGATAAATTATGTATGTAATGTAATGCCTACTTTAGAAATAAATAAATAAATTATAGGGAAAATTTTGCACGCTATTTATTGGTTAAATGGCTAAATGGGCTCGTACTTTATTGTGAAATGTAATTTACCGTCACGCTAGAACCTTATTTACAGCACAATAATAATTAACTAACTAACTATCTTCACACTGTATACCTGACGGGGTAGTCAGAGAGGACAGATCGCTAGGCTTCGCAATCCATGCTAACTTTTTTTGCTTCTTGCAGATTTATTTATTTATTTATCCAACTTATATTAACAGATATCCATACATATAAGTTATAGGTTACAAACATTATTATTATCACACTTAACTAATTCATGCAATTATTATCCTAGTGTTCGCGATGAACAAAAGAATAAGTCGTTGGTAAGGTTGAAGATTTATATACTCGTATTTTCAGTAGGTAGAAAATACAGCAGTTTTGTGTGCAGTCTGCAAGGCGTAATAGTTGTGTGTAACTGAAATGTGTAGTGATTGGATGTGCGTATATGACAGGTGGGTGACGTAGGTGTGTAATTAGGCGTTTGATTGGTGGAGTGTATGACTCGATACAATCAAAGCGTAGTTTTAATAAATTGAGCCGCAGTGTTGACTGCAGTGAAAATCGGCGTCAATACCTAGTAATAATCATTATAATTATACAATGTTAAAATAAAGATGTCATAAAATAAAATGAAATACTCGTCAAGCTTCTGTCAAGCTGTTAGACTAACACGTAAAGTTAGTCAAACAAGATTGGTCGTTTAGGGCACAGAAGAAGCTTAAGTACTAAAATAATTCTCTACAAAATAACCATGATAACTCAAGTAAAATAATCCAACTCAACTTGACCACGCCCATGTAACAGGCGCAGTTATATTTATCTCAGACATTATCTATTTAAAGAATCAGCTATTCTTATAGCAATAGTTATTCTTAATACATTCAGTTCTTAAGCTTGGATAGAGTTTAAGAAAAAAATAATTCTGAGAGATTTGAGAGCGACTGTTTAAAAAAAAAAATACGAGTACAGCTACTCACTGTTGTACGTGCGAGCTTCGTAGAGTCGTACCATGAAGTAAATACATAGAGGAGGTGCCCTAACGCCGAAACTCTAAGCAGGCATGAGTCACCAGATTGCGGGCGAAGAGGGGGATTACGCATGCTCAGTAACGCCGATACAACCAATGCCACCTAGAGGCGATTTGCAGAACTAAAGAGACAAGCGTGATATTTCAAAAAGTCATTAAAAGTTCTGCTATTCATCGATAGATGGCAAAACTAAAAAGAATCACCTCTGTGCCTATCGGAGAGGGGGGTATTAGGTTATTTTCGTTACGGAATTTCTGGATTCGATCTCCCCGCTCAAAAGATTCATCAATGTCTTCATATATGCACGTCTGGGTATCCGAGTACTTTTAACTTTTCCGTTTTATATAATTAAATTATTATTATTTCCTTTATTCATATATAAAACATAAATTAATTAAAAATTAAAAAAAAATACATTTAAAATTATTAAAAATAGTGCCCCACTGGTATCGGGTACAGGGGCCAAGCTAACGGCGGTTAGGGCTCCAGAGTTTCCTCACAATACGTGCCGTGTCGAGACGAACTGCTTATTATTATTTGTTATTATCATTTATATTTCCTTTACCACTTGCAGGTGAGGTTGACATGGGCCCCGATTTTGGCAGGGTCCCATCACACTCCTTTATACTCGAGTCCAATAATCATGATCATTGTTTATTCAACAGGATTCGATAGAAATGTGCCGCAGTTCACCAAGGAGTATAAGTTATAGACGATTTACTAACGAGGCTCCAATAAAAGACCCTATGGTAAGTTTGTAATACTAATCCTAAAATGGCGATTCTACGCGGAAAAATTGACAAGTGCGGACGCTTGCTGTATATTATTTTCTAAAACTAGTGCATTTGTCTTGTTTTATGTGCGGGAGTGGTGGTTTCATGGACATAAAAGTTGTGTTAGTGAAATACAATTATATATATACAGTGAAATGCTATTTTCTATCTTGCCGCGTAAAATCTACGTATACGAAAACCTCAGTATAACAACTACATACAATTATACTGGGGTAAGACTGACCTTGACTTAAGACTAGACTAGACTAAAACGTAGAGGACGGGGAAATTTAAGATAATAAGAAAGATGATTGAAGATATATGAATTTAGATATGGCTTAAAGGTCTTAAAAACCAGCCATAATATAATTACAAAAAAAATACTAATCCTAAAATGAGAAAGAAGCGCTCGTGGCCCCGCGGTCTCAGTGTTCGGTAAACGATCACTGAGGTACGCAACTTTCACTATGGCTGGTCGTCGGATGGGTGACCACTTTGTGGCATTTACATTTGCGAGCGTTTCCGTGCTTCGGAAGGCACGTTAAGCCGTTGGTCCCGGTTGCCAGTAAAATGGCAGTCGTTAAGCCTGGTTGAAAGCCTTATAGGCGGCTTAAAAAATTTCAACAGCAGGTAGCCACAACCTGCGTCTGTCTATTTCAACACGGCAATGGGCTCACCACCTATTACGTGGGACAGGAATCCACACGGTGAAAAGTGGGCATATAATATGCCTCTGCCACCCCTTCGGGGATAAGGCGTGATGGATATTTATTTCAAAATTAAAAAGTCTGGATACAATAACGTTTGTTTCTGAATGTAATTAATTTCCCGCCTCACAACGCGTAAGCGCGTGGGAGTGCATTACTCTCGATAGGCCGCAATCGCAATCAAACCGGATCGTGACAATTTTACAATATAAAATCGCATTATCTCCAAAGTTAGACATTAAATAAATAAAAAAGAGGTGTTTTGAAAACTAGACATTAAATTATAAACTCAGCGTATTTTTTTAGTATATATAACAAAAAAATGTAGTTAAAACATTATTAGTACTGCTGTCCGTTGGTCTGTGCTCTTGTTTGTCTGCACGTTTTAGAAAAATATACGCAATTAATTGTAATAAATCCTTTTGAATAAATTTCCACTTATACTGAGGATGAACCTTATTTCTTATTATGATTGACCTGATAACAGCTTTATAGTAGTTTATGATACTGTTGCATAATAAGGGTTCTTATAACACGAGTGTGTTTTTTAATAGTATCACACGAGTGTTATAAGACCAAGTTATGTACAGTATCATACACTACTTTATCTACTCTCATACTATAATACGTAAAACAATATTGCAAATAAAATGATATATAACAACAAATTGATTTTTTAAATGTCAAATGTTTGCGCCTTAATATGAGAGATGTAAATGCATTAGAGTGTCGTATCTGCGTGTTATTGTGTGACGGAGGCGAGCGGGCGCGCGCGGGGTGTCGGAGGCGGGCAGGGCGGCAGTGAGCGTCGCTCTACCGCCTTGCTCCAGCTGGAGGTTGTATAGGTGTATCGTTATGATTAAAAAGTTATATTATGATACAGGTGTCCATACAAGACCTGTATCGTAATTAAACTTTTTTTTTATTATTTTTGGCCTGTACGTAATGTTTGTCATAAGAATTTTGTTATCCGTTTTATAATCTTTGTATTATAGTATCAGAGTAGATAAAAGATATTAATGTAATTCAATGGAATTTATTTACTGGGTTTCTTTTTTTTTATGTCTCTAATTGCATGAATAATATACTCCTTTACCTGTTCTTACGTACTTTTTTTCCGAACTTTTTCTTTATTTTATTCTAAATTCGAATGTCTATAGATGTTAGAACGTTTTATTCAATAAATTTCTCTTCTAGTAAATTAATTTCAATTTGTAATAAAATACGAGTGTGAGGTTTGCACTTTTGGATTTTCCAATTTTTTGAATATTATAACAATTTTTCAGGATATAGTGGAAATACCGATGGAGGTGCTGTTTACGGAGCTGTGTCCCAGGATAAGTCTGACAGATTTCTTTTCTCTGGTATGCCAAGATAAATGCTGCGTCATCGATATAAGGTCTAATTTACTGTAAGTATAATATAGTTATCACTACATATTATACAGTCACTACATATAAAGTCGTTTTTCGCTGTCTGTCGCTATGTATGCTTAGATCTTTAAAACTACGCAACGAATTTCGATGCAATTTTTTTTAATATATTGAATGATTCATAGGGCAGGTTTTTATGTATAATTTGTTAAATTTTTGTATACATTAACTTAAATATAACGATATATGTTGGGGGTGTCGGAAAAAATAAGCTGTCTGGGAGCTTTTAACGAAAAGGCTGCCTAAACCCTTTGAGATATAACAAAATAATGTATCGTGGAATTTTGTATCTAATATAGGTCTACAAAAAAGTCCGCGACGGTATATGTCTATCTCTTAAGGATAAGATACTATATCCATTTTAATACAGCAATTATAAAGCGGTAATTTTAAGGCTATTTACACATACATTAATAATCCTTATCATTTTTAATAAGTTAGTTGACTTCAGCATTTAATGACGATTATTTTATTCCTTTACACCTAGCAAATTAAATGAATATCTTAGGAGATGTGGCAATATCAAAAAAATGTGCAAAGAAATTATTTTCGTGTAACCATAATTCGACCGGCCCGTGCGGGCGTGCGTAGGTACTTGACAGCGAAGAAGTAATCAACTAATTTCACGAAAAAGTTCACACATTATTGTGAAGTTAATAAACGACGGGATTATATGGGTGCAACGGGTTTTGAAGTATGTCACGGGCGAAGCCGGGCGAGTCATCTAGTACTATATAAATATTGATAACAGTCACATAACCTAAACTATGGAAAATGAAAAAGCAAGAACTGTCTCGGCGTATCTTCGTTTAGAGATGTTAAAAAAATGGTACAATTAATAAAAATGGTTTTGTAGTCCTCTATAATATTAGTAAAACTTGTTATTTACTGTTTGTTATCATCTAGTGAAATATATTTTCTCTTCTTCTGTTAGATACGAGAAAAAGTGTATAGACGGCAGTATAAACGTACCGTACAGTGGAGTCCACCTCGGCCAACACGAGCTCAGGGCGTTAGGTCTTCACCCGCAAAGAGTTATACAAGACGCTATGACGATTAAGAAGATTGTGGTCGTGGCTTCTGCTGAAGACGAGACCGCTCAGTTGGTAAGTTTCACATACATCGAGATTTTTAAAGTTATCCTTTTTTTGGCGCGTTGGGGAAAAATGATGAGAGTAATGTTTTAAGATGCGCGCGCAGACCGTCATGAATAATCGACACCATGAAGTTAGCTGATAAGTGTTTCCATGACAACTTAAAACTACATTCAAAGTAGTTTTCATGCTTTTAATGTTATTTTTTCTTTATACAAATTTATCATTCCTGTATCATTTCTATTACAAACAAAGAGTTGTGGTATATGTGATGAAATCTTATTAGACTAAAGCATTATACCTTCTAACGCGTGTACATAAGAAAACTTATTACACACTTTTTTTTTACATACATCGAGATGTGTGTAAAGGCGTATTACATGTCCACATTTAGCCTCATTAAGTCCACGTAATAGGTGAGATTTTAGTTATTATCTATTGCTATTGAGAAGGGTAAAACGTTAAAACGTTCGAATTGATTTTGCATTCTGTTATTTTACAAAATAATATACAATTTGCTTAAGTTACAAATGTGATCACGAACTTTAATTTGGGGCCCATTTCTTTGAAATGTTGTTAAAACATTCACAATGCACAAAAGGGTAACAATTGACTGGTACGGGTACAGTATGCGACCGCCGCGCTGAGTTTCCGGGTGGGAATAAATATTTGTGTGTTTCACAAATATTAGTTTCGGAGTTTGGGTGTTTCCTATATATAATATGTATGTAATAAGAAATAATAAATAAATATTGTCGGACACTTTTTACACAGCGTCATGTAGCCCAAACTAAGCTAAAAACTTACATATTATACATAGGAAACACCCAAACTCCGAAACAAACATTTGTGGATCACTCAAATATATGTTCCGACCCGGAATCGAATCCGGGTGATAAAAACACAAAGTATGTTTATCAGCTGACTAGATCCCGTAACACAAACTAAAAAAAACTTAGTTTGGGCTAGATAGTGCTGTGTGAAAAGGGTCCCACAATATTTATTTATTTAATTTCATACTGCTAAGCGGTATTTTTCTTGACGGGTTACGCTGTTACCGCGGTATTCCGCCTTCTTCCCAACCAGATCTCAGATATAAATCACAGCGACCCGGCTAAGAGAATGCCAGATATGTGGTCCTCAAGATTTCCCGGAAAAGTATAGGCTATATACCCACTTCTAGCCGACCTCGAACGTCCCCCTGGGTACAGAATGAGTGAAGAATGAGGTGGTATATCAGAGTGCCGTGCTCCCACTCTGCTCACTGGCGTAGGATGGCTTCCGTCTCTCTCGCCACTAAACGGTAGCCTCTAGCATATAAACCTATAAATATTTAGTATGCTACACAATATACCACTTTAAGTAGGTCCCAAATTAAAGTTCGTGACCGTACGTATTAAGTACGGTGGAGCAGAGCATGACTTTCTAAAAGCTCTCAATTAAATTAAGATAAAAATATCCAAATAATAGTCGGACAAAACTTAGCGATTAGAATTCCGACACTAATGCTCAGAAAAATTAATAAATATTGTGGTTATTTTTTTTACACATCGCAGCCGTCTAGCCCGAAGTAAGCTAATATAAGCTTGTGTTATGGGATCTAGACGTCTGATAAACATACTTATATATTTCTAAGTACATACATATTATACATAGGAAACACCCAAACTCCGAAACAAACATTTGTGGTTCACACAAATATTTTTTCTGATCTGTGAATCGAACCCGTTACTTCAGTCGCGGCAGTCGCAGACACTACCACTGCGCCACCGAGGCAGTCAAGGTGAATATGATGTCGACAAAAACCGAGGGTAAGGTCCGATATACACGTATTTAATCAACAATCCATGCGTGATCGAACTAACCTTACCGTTTGGCATTTCGCACTGCGCGTAACTAATGTATCAATATTGTTTCAGTTCAGCGATTACTTAGTCAAGTGTGGCGTATCAAGAGTGTGTATACTGCACGGAGGTATAACTGCATTGTTGGCCCACGTGCCTTCATTATTTACTGTGCCGCCTAAGAGAAATGGTCACAAATAAACCTCAAGCTAAGAAAAAACCCCTACCTACTTTAGCATCGATGAACGGCGATGGTATTGATCAAAGAAATCATAAGAACAGGAGATGCGGCATGCGGCGACATTCGTGAGTCGCCGCGACATGCTAAACAAATCGAGTACAATTAAAACTTTCACTAGCCCTGGAATCGCGTACCATAGATATTTTCCATAACTTGCGAAGGTTTTTATTACAGTTTTACATGAAAAATAGCGGATTGTAGGATGAAAAGATTTTGAACTTAATGCAGTGTTACTGAATTATTACTAACTATAATTACAATACATTTGCTTATATATACCCATTTCATACTACAGTGATGGAGGCGCCATTCGTGTTATCGTGTAATTTCTCCTAAGAATGATTTGTGCTACATTTTCAATATTTTATTATTTCCAAATAATATTATGTTACGGCAATCAGACGCGATCTGTTAAATTTGAGCATTCTATCACGCCCAACTCCAGGAAATGCCACAATGGGGATTAAAAGAACAATTTTTGTACGACACGCCGTTTGCAAATAATCTTGAGCATGTCGCGGCGACACACGAATTTTCCCGCATGTAATTTCTATGTTATCGATGCTGCATCGCGTTTTGGAGAATCTGACGTCATCGTTCATCGAAATCGCGAGTTTTAGCGACTGGTTCGATGTATCGTAATTTCGCGACTTCCTGCGTTCTGACATGGTATCGAAGTCGCGTTTTTTAGCGACTAAATCGCTGTCACTGGTGTTTTGAAATGTAAGATGAGCTTCATCGCTGCATTTATAGTTTGACCAAACTATAGCTTGTAGAAGCGACTAAATAGTCGGTCGCCGATGCTATAAGAACGCCGATGTCCCTTATATATGCTTCGAATGAATTTTTATACTATAGCATTTTGTTAATTAAGCGATATAATTGTACTATTATGTATGTGAATATATTTTGTCCATTTATCGAAGATATTTTTAGCATTATTTTACATTAAGTACATTAGCTGATTATATTAAGTATGCTTAATAAAGTTTAAAAGTAAATTGTATTGATAAGTTAAAGACTATATATGATATTATATACGATACTTTATAGAACTCCACGTGATCTATAAACTTGATGTTAATAACGATATGTAAAATGAATGTGTGAATACAGGACATATAATGGCGTTTTTTCTACAAAAGGCTAGCGAGCTAAAATAATCATTTGTGCCGTTAAATGAAACTGAGTGTAGTACCATCCTTAATAATATTATAAATGTGAAAGTTACTGTCTATCCGTCTTGCTTTTAAGCAAAAACTACTGAACTGAATTAAATGAAATATAGATAAATAAATATGGAATTTTTTTATTTATTAAATTTATGGGAACATTTAACATAATAAAATTTAACATACACACAGAACTCAGTACCAAAAAAGGAGGTGATGGGGATTATTCCAATACTGACAATGATGCCCCAACTAGGTGTCGAAGAATTCCCCATCAAAATCAACCAGTAAGGTTCCCATAAGGCTGGCTTATTCTCGGAGCGAGAAAGAGGCTAGCCCTATGTTCACGAGAAGAGTCGACCAGTCGCTTTGCGATATCACTATATAGCGAATGGGCACTTGGGCCCCACGAGCCCAGTGTTTTGACCCCAAACGGCTCAAAAATATAATTACCTATAAAATTATTATATTTGCGCCTCTTGATAGTCTCGGCAGATGCAACAGCAGCACAAGCGCAACGCCGTGGTAGGAAGATGAGAAGGAGCCAGGTTGTCAACACAAGTTACATCCCAAACTAAAGGCTCTCCCATCTTCCATGGCACCAATGACATACCTTCCGGTCTCTTGCCATCGTCACGCGCCAAACCATTAGGTTCTAGTACGGCTGGACCACTGGATAATGTCATTACGATATGTATGACGTGATCTGTGACCTGCTGCCCATGAGAGACTGTGATGCCCAAGGCTGTCGACTGTTTCACCACATTGACAGCAATACGGAAAAAAACGCAGGGAGCACCTAAACGAAGACAGACAGCAATTCTGAATGTAGTGTCGTCCAACATAGTACCTACGTCGGGCGACGGAAGAGCCTGAAGCCAAACACCTGATTGGGAATCAGGTGTTTGGCGCTCATACAATTTGGAGGTTAAGACCTATGGTTACCAATTAAGATTGGCAACCACCTCAAATAGGTAAGGTACAAATTTTTTACGTAGCCCTTGGCGCACGAGTTCGACTCGTTTTGACTGTTTTTTTATCTATACGCTATACTAATAAAAAAAAACCCTGGAGGGTAACGTTACCTATGTCCTGTCCTTCATCCTGTCCTTGAAGAGTTCAGTTAAGAACGAAGAAAGAAAAACATGTTTAATTCCGCACCAAGAATGTACAATACAAAGGCATACAACAAAAAAGGCCTAAAAGAGTAAGTATATAAGTAAAGAATAATAAAAAATATACTAAAATAGATTAGAAGATTAAGGTGTATATATCTGTGACAGACAGATATACATCGTGCAAAAAAATTGCATCGAAATTGGTCATGTATTTGGGAGCTATGGACCAATTATGCTGCATTTTTTTTAACTACTTAACGCAGCATCTCTCCAGAATGGTCTCAACGAGTTGTTAGAAAACAACAACTGACCAAGGTTCGGGGATGTTATAATTTTTAAGTTAATCTTGTTTTATCAATCAAGCCTTAATCCCCAAACGCTAGTTACAAAATAAAAGTAAAACTTTGATTTCCAAAGTCCCAAACTCAGATCTTCATTGAATTTCTAGTAATATGATTCAGGTAGGGGTTCGAAGAGTATTTTATAAATAGTGTCCTGTATTAACACGAGTTAAGGCCGAATACTGAAACGTCACTTAAATACAACACACTGTGGAAGGACTCCCAGATTTCAGTATCTCTCAAAATTTAAGTGGTATACATAAAGGCTACTCAAACGATTTGCAGGCATCTGTCCCCCAACGCCTTAAGAACCATATAGGAAGTTGGGAGGTCAGATGTTCAATCGCTTCTACCAATGCCGAAAAGTAAAAAAAATCGTAGAGTAAGCTAGGTACTGTTAAAAGGCAATAAGAGCAACTAACTAACTAACTAACTGTCTTCACGCTGTATCCCTGACGGGGTAGTCAGAGAGGACAGATCGCTAGGCGCAGTGGCGTGCACAAGGATTTCGGATAGGGTATGCACTTACCCGAAAACCCTGCAAGAAAGTGATCTCAATGAGGTAAGCTAGCGTTTATACACTTCAAAAAAAAAAACAAACTACAAATATTTATCTATTTATCATTAATGAGTTATCTCGGTAGGGGTGGTAGAGGCATATACATATACACGTAACAGGTGGTGAGCCTTTTGCCGTGTTGAAATGGACAGGCGCAGGTTGTGGCGACCTGCTATTGAAATTATTCAAGCCTTGGCTTCCAACTTGACGTAAAGACTGCCATACTGGTATCCGGGACCAACTGCTTAACGTGCCCTCCGAAGCACGGAAACGCTTGCGTTATTTGCGAAATAAGCAAAAATAAATAAATAAAATTACTTACATACTTGAAAATTATTTAAATCCGTTAAAGGTCCAAACTTTATTTTGATCTTGTTCAATAAAATTTTTAAAACAATTTATTTGTGTACACAGCCTGCTCGCCAGATTTACGTATAGGACCTAAGGACTATTGTATCTATTGAGGTTACAATACCGCGATGTAGAAAGCAAGGGGAAACTACTACATTATCTATCCCATGAGAGCTGAATGATGAACACACAGAGATTTAGAGCGAGTTTGCTGGATAATCCGCGTAGCGACCGGCGCCCTGGGCTTTCCGGGGCTAGGGGTGTGAAATTGGCTACCGGTCATGGAGATGCAGGCAACCAGGCGTCCCATGGAAAACATGCTACTGGAAGAAGCTTCAGATTAAGGAGACAACATCTCTTCGGAACATGGAATGCTAGAGGTCTATTGGAGAAGCACAAGCTTCCTGTTTTGGAGAAGGAAATGGAACGATGTAAACTATCATTTACCGGAATCAGCGAAACACATTGGAAAGGAAGCGGGCATTTTGACTGTGAGAGGCATACTATCTACTTTTCCGGCAATGATAAGAGCAGTTTTACTGGAGTAGCAGTCGCAATACCAAAGATGTGGAAAGGAGCTGTATTGGGCTACAATCCAATCAGTGATCGGCTCATTTCAATAAGACTCAGCGCATCACCAACCCCACTTAATGTCCTGCAGGTATATGCGCCCACATCTACGTCTAGTGATGAGTTGATAGAGGATTTTTATCGGGATCTTGAATCTTCTGTAGCTGCGGTCCCTAGGAGAGAGCTATTGCTAATTATTGGCGATTTCAATGCTAAGGTCGGCGAAACAACAATGGATGATGGAATTCGTAACATCGTTGGAAGGTATGGTCTTGGGGTTAGAAACCAAAGAGGAGAGCGACTAATAGAATTTGCAGCTAATAACAACCTGACCATAATGAACACTACCTTCAAACACCACCCGAGGCGTCTATATACTTGGGTGTCTCCTGGTGAACGATGTCGTAACCAGATTGATTACATTCTGATTAGATCGAGATGGAGGAGCTGCATTACCAACGCACACACGTATCCGGGGGCAGATTGTGGATCTGATCACCAGCTGCTCGTCGGGAAACTAAGGCTCAAGTTGCAGAGGGTTAAATCGACAAAAATGCCTGGACGCATGAAGATAGTGGACGAGAACTCTTTCAAAACCTCAATCGAGAGTAGACTCTCTGCCTGGAGAGCAAATATCGGTACCACGGATCCTAATTCTTTGTGGAAATCGGCTAAGGTGTGTGTTGTCGATGCAGTGACAGAGTCGCAGCCGGGTAAATTATCACCAAAGCGCCAACATTGGATGTCAATGGATACCTGGCTAATGGTAGAAGAGAGAAGAGCACTAAAAGCTAGAGGCGTTAAGTGCAAGTGCAACGTGGGGAAGGCGCTGGTGACCGGCAGGACGCACTACCCACCATGTCTAAAAATAATGGAGGAAGAGATCCCGTGGTCACAAAATGTCAAGTACCTGGGAGTCACCATCGACAGAATCCTGTCGATGGCACACCATGTCGAGACCGTCACCACGAAGGCGAAGTTTACAAGAGCGAAGCTGCGCCCAATGCTTTCCTCGAGACTGCCGCTACGTGCCAAGCTCGGCATGTATAAAACTTAAATCAGGTCGCGCCTAACTTATACCAGCCTGGTACAATCTGACAGCAGGGTGGCTGCGTAAGCGACTACAAGCCGCTGAGAACTGCTGCCTTCGACTGGCAGTCGACGCGCCCAGGTACTTGAAGACCACGACCATTCATCGGGACCTCAAATGGGAGCCCATTGAGAGGTTTATATCACGTCTCGCCACGGGGATGTTTGAGCGGGCTGATCGCTCAAAGTTCCCCCACCTCGTTGGCTTAGCTCCTCTACCGCCTTCGGATACGACGCTCCTCATTCGGAGGAGACTTAAACGCCCCGCTTGGGAGCTAATATCGGCTCCCTCGAGTGGGGCAACAACACTCACTGACGAAGATGAACCGCCGAGATCTCGTAGACGGCTGTTGAACCTCTCTTCGGAGAGTTGATCGGCGGCCAGACCTCGAGGACGGCGACAATACCCTAATGACTGACTCATAGGAGTGAGAGCCGCGAGGAAAACCTCCATTAGGAGCTCAGCGCTCCAAATGGAAACCCCACCCCGCACTACAGGGGGTGAGAAGATTATCTGCTGGTATCGACACAGTCAACCGGCAACAGTAACCAGGAACAGTCCTCAGGAACAGAACAGTCCAATACAGAAGAAATCCTCAAGAATCCTAAAGAAATCCTGGACCAGAAGAATAGTTCTAGCAAGAATTCACTGTGGCAGATTGTGTGGCATGAATAAACGGTCAAGCACGATCTGGCATTGCGGTTTTCATTTAGTACTTCACCAACCCCAGTCCCACCAAACACTACAGCGGGGTAAATAGTGCTCCTCACGGTGCCCTGCTGGATCGTGAAGTACTGAAGATTCCAAGATGCCAGTAACCAGATCGGAGGGAAGAAGCCTCAAGCACGTGGAACAGACGCCGTCATCCTCGGGGGACACTGCCGCTTCCTCGAGGACCGGTACAACCGGAGCAACAGTCACAGGGACCACCACCACGGGAGTCACAGAACAGACAAGATTATTAACCCCCATGGCATTGGAGTCCACATCAAGGCCGGTTGAAGCCATCACCACGCCGCCGCCATGCGTCGCTTCGGTCCTCACAGACGCCGCCGCCGCCGCCGCCACCCGGTCTGCCACCACTGCCGCCGCCAGAACTATCGCCGCCGTCTCGACTGTCACCGACGCCGCCCTGTTCTCCGCCCATACAGAAGAACCGACTGCGGAAAGGAGGGTGCCGGCAACGTACAGAACAGAAGCTCCTTTATATATGGAACAGAATAAAGGAGCACCCGGTCTGCCGGGCCCAAGCAGACAACAGGACCACCTCGCCACCAGCCGAAAAGGGGGTAAGGGGGGGTCAACTAGCAGCAAGAACAAGACTTACAGAATTGCAAAAGCAAAAGGAGAGTTCCTGCGACTACAAGTTGAACTAGCAACAGCGCGGATAGCCACGATGGAAGCCGAGAACTCCGAGGTTGAAGAGGACCACGAGACCTCATCGAGCAGCAGAACAGAAGCCAACGAACGTGTCTACCACTCGTTGAAGACCCATGAACAACCACCCAAGCCTACGGTCACCAACGAAACGGACCACCCAGCCAAGGCTCCCGTAGTCTCAAGACAAGACGCAGAGAAGCAAGAAGAGGAACCGTACTCACAGTCAAGGCATCCACCGACGGTTGCCCAGCCTGACTTCGCAGGACTAGCCGCAGCAATCACCAGCGCTGTCAAAGCCGCACCGCGCCTGAAGTTTATAGAGCTGCCCTTCTTTAGCGGATCACATCAAAAGTGGTTACCCTTCCGTGCCGCCTACTACGAGACTGAACACATGTTCTCAGCGGTCGAGAATGCCAACAGACTACGGAGAAACCTTAAAGGGAAGGCAAAAGAAGCGGTCGAGGGCCTACTTATCACCAGCGCTCACCCATCCGAAATAGTGAAGACCCTGGAGTCAATATTTGGAAGACCAGAATCCATAGCAATAATGGAGATGGAAGCACTTCGAGGTCTACCACGATTAACAGAATCAGCACGTGACATCTGCATCTTCGCCACGAAGGTCTCCAACATAGTAGCAACATTGAAGACACTGAGCTGCATCAACTACATGTACAACCCGGAAGTCTCGAAGACCGTAGTCGACAAGCTCACACCTACGCTGCGATACTACGACTTCGCTTCGACTCTGCCAAGGGACGAACCAGATTTAATGAAAATAGAAAAGTTCCTGAAGAAAGTTGCCGAGCTATGCGGACCGTATGCACTACCTGAACAGATAGTACCGCATACTCCTCTACAGAAGAGGTCGCAGAAGATACACAATGTTACAGAAAAAACAGGTGATTCAAGATGTCCTATATGCCAAGAAAAGGGACATGCCTCAACAGACTGCGAACAGTTCAAGTCCGCTGATGAAAACGGAAGATGGGATATAGCAAAGACCGAGCGTCTCTGCTTCCGGTGCCTTCATTATAGAAACAAGACGCATCACTGTCGAGTCAAGCCGTGCGGTGTCAACAGCTGCAAGAACTTTCATCACAAGATGCTGCACTACAACAGAACTACAGATAGGCCGATGAACAAACAGAATGAAGACACAACAGAAGCCATCAACTCAGACTGGACTCATAGAAAGAAACAGTCATTTCTGAAGGTCATACCAATACAGATCGAAGGACCCAAAGAAACAGTCGACACCTTCGCCTTGTTGGACGATGGGTCAAAAGTCACTTTGATAGACAGCAACATCGCCGACCGCATCGGACCAAGAGGGCCTACGGAAACCCTCAAGATAGAAGCCATCAACGAGTTGAAGACAACAGAAACAGCCTCAAGAAGGGTCAACGTTCAACTTAGGGGCCGTAATGGATACGAAGAAAGAATACAAGCACGCACCATCACAATCTTACAAGTCTCGTCTCAGCAAGTTCCAGTGAGTCTGCTCAAAGGATGCCGACACTTAGAAGACATCAGCGGGCAGCTCACCTATGAAGAAGTAAAACCGAGAGTGCTGATAGGTCAAGACAACTGGCATCTCCTACTGACATCGAAAACAAGGAAAGGTGGAAAGGACCAACCAGTGGCTTCACTCACACCACTGGGTTGGGTTCTGCACGGAACCTATAGTAACACCTTTGGGAGAACCATGAACGTCGTATCGCACATCACAGAAAAAGCTGAAGACAGCCTTGAAAACTTAGTAAGACAGTACTACGAGATAGACGCGCTGAGTCTGAACCCTAAGAAGCCCAAGTCAGATCCAGAAGTCAAGGCCCTACAAATCCTAGAGAAGTCCACGAAGAAAACAGAAACAGGCAAATATGAAACCGGTCTACTCTGGCGTAAGGAAGATATTAACTTTTTCGATAACTACGACAACTCGTTGAAGCGTCTCCTCAGTATAGAAAAGAAAATAGATAGAGAACCCGAGCTCAAGAGATAATACACAGAACAGATGGAAGCTCTCATCTCTAAAGGATACGCTGAACTCGCTCCGAAGAATACAGTTCCTGGCAAGACATGGTACTTGCCTCACTTCGCCGTCGTGAACCCAATGAAACCGGCCAAACTACGAGTAGTCCATGACGCTGCAGCCAGGACGAAGGGCGTATCTCTGAACGACATGCTGCTCAAAGGCCCAGACCTTCTACAGTCGCTACCCGGTGTCATCATGCGTTTTCGTCAACATCCGATCGCCATGACAGCAGACATCAAAGAAATGTTCATGCAAGTCAAGATACGAAAGGAAGACAGAGATACACTGCGGTACCTATGGCGTGGCAGCCGACGAGATAACCAACCACCAGACGAATACTGAATGACCTCATTGATCTTCGGCGCTTCAAGTTTTCCATCAAAAGCCCTATGATCCTTGACGGTGCACACCCAACAGTCAAACTCTGGGTACAGGCAGTACATCGTCGGCTACATCACTCTGGAGTCGAAGCAACAGTGAAAGAGTGAAGACAGCAATATGGGGTGCTAAGAATACGACCCATCACTCGCACTCTACTCCGAAGCTGCCAGTTCTGCCGAATGAAGACTTAAGCACCGCCTTACCCGAGAACAGGAAACCTGCCGGCGTGTCGCCTAGCTCACCACAAGCGACCCTTCACATACACAGGGGTTGATTACTTTGGTCCCCTCACAGTGACCGTCGGAAGAAGTCACCAGAAGAGATACGTGTCAATATTCACTTGCCTCACCACCCGAGCCATACATTTGGAAGTCGCTGCCTCGCTCAACACGGACTCTGCAGTGATGGCCCTAAGAAGAATGATGGCACGCCGTAGTTGCCCTACAGAAATCTGGTCAGACAACGGCACCAACCTAAAGGGAGCGGACAAATAAATTCGACGTGGCATTGACGAAGCAACGCAGGCAGAAGCAGCCAAGAAGACAATCTCATGGCGCTACATCCCCCCTGGAGCCCCATTTATGGGAGGGGCCTGGGGACGAATGGTCCGCTCAGTGAAGACGGCCTTAACAGCAACGTTACATGAACGCTTTCCTACAGAAGAAGTACTCGTCACGCTATTAACAGAAGTCGAGTACACAGTCAAAAGTCGTCCACTGACACATGTATCAGTAAACAAAGAGGATCCAGAAGCCCTGACGCCCAATCACTTCCTACTGGGGGGCCAAGGGCGAGTACCGCAGCCTGGGTCATTCACCGATCAAGACACAGTATCAAGGTCAAGCTGGCAGGCTTCACAACGCCTAGCAGACCTCTTTTGGACACGCTGGTTACGAGAGTATCTCCCTGAGCTTCAACACCGGCGGGAGCCCCACGGACGAGGACAGCCAGTACAGAACAACGACCTCGTGCAGATAGTCGACGCAAACCTTCCTCGCAACGTGTGGATACGAGGCCGAGTTATCGCCACGTACCCTGGACCGGACAACATCGTGCGGACAGTGGACATCGCGACCAAAGGAGGCGTCCTGCGGCGGCCGGTGAAGAAGCTGATAGTACTACCCGTGGCAACAGACGTCGCGCCCGTACTCGAAGATAATGCAACATAGTTGCACGGCGGAAGAGATGTACGGGACGACTTGAAGATCGCATAGTACAATGATACCTACGTATCTATAGACTAGTACGTACAGTACTTGTGGTTTCGATTTGTTTTGTTTACATGTTTTATTTTATAGTCTTTTTGTTGATTTTATATTTTTTATAGATGTGTAATAACGTAGTAAATAAGAAAATACATAGTTTATATACATTTAATTAGATTTTAAGGTAGAAATCGACAAAAATGTGCCGCGGCTCTCGTTACGGTAAAGTTTCGAAGTAGCTAATTAAAAATGTGTAAATATTGCGTAATTACTATTGGTTAAAATGTAGACACTCTGATTGGACTTGTATTTTTGTCCAATAATAAATAATGCGAAAATTGAATAAATATACGACCCATTTTTTCCTCAGGAAAAGAACAGTCCACTACAGAAGAAATCCTCAAGAATCCTGGACCAGAAGAATAGTTCTAGCAAGAATTCACTGTGGCAGATTGTGTGGCATGAATAAACGGTCAAGCACGATCTGGCATTGCGGTTTTCATTTAGTACTTCACCAACCCCAGTCCCACCAAACACTACAGCGGGGTAAATAGCTCCTCACAGTGCCCTGCTGTACAAATCCCAAAAACAAGGTAAGTTTAAAGAAGATTGCAGATGAATCGCGTTTCCCTTATAAAAAATATATGGTACATTTAAGGTCATCACAAATACATTGTATTGTTTAAAATTTTAATAAACTTCCCAAAAATTTGATAAAAAATCTTATTAAATAGGTCCTTTTTCAACCTAAATTGTAAATTTTCTCTGTAACGGCTAAATAGTTAGGCATGAATTTTGTATAAAAAAATATGTACTGACATATTTCACAATTTGTATTGTTTTTTTTTCCGAAAAACCCGAAACCTCACCAGCACCCCGCTTGAAGCACCCCCGCTAAGGCCTGTGACGCTTACTCGGGACGCGTTACTTCAGTGACTCGATGACTCTTGTGACGGGTGGACTATACGTGCGTTATTTTTTCCAAATATAATCTAAAAGTCCACGTCTTGTTGTAAATAGTACAAATATAATAATTTCTTAAAACAACATTAGTAATTAAGTTTATAAATATATTTAAAGTAGTTTGCAATTTCGTTTTGTTTTTTCAACCGATCATAGAGTAAGCCTGACTATGCCTAAATATAAGAATAAAAGTAAGGTGAAGCGTGGCCGAGCTCTTCAAAACTATTGGTGTGCCTACCCTATTGAATACATTTTTTCTATTGTGTTTATTTTTTATCGTTTTAAGCTATCTTGAGAATTTCGAATGACGGAGGATGGAGACCTTGGTGACTGATGATGTCACCTACCTGATGGTGGACTACGAAGGTGGGTATACGAATCCAGTGCCGACGCTACATAGAACCAGCGTGCTTAGACTCATTCGAAAGGTCTCATGGAGACCTTGGTGACTAATGATGTCACCTACCTGATGGTGGATTACCAACTTGGGTATATGATCTCAGTGACGGCACTACGTAAAACCATCGTGATTGTACTCATTTGAAAGGTATCATGGAGACCTTGGTGACTGATGATGTCACCTACCTGATGGTGGACTACAAAGGTGGGTATACGAACCCAGTGACGACGCTACGTAGAACCAGCGTGTTTGGATTCATTCGAAAGGTCTCATGGTGACCTTGTTGACTGATGGTGTCACCTACCTGATGGTGGACTACGAAAGTGGGTATATGATCTCAGTGACGGCGCTACGTAGAACCAGCGTGTTTAACCTCATTCGAAAGGTCTCATGGAGACCTTGGTGACTAATGATGTCACCTACATGATGGTGGACTACAAAGGTGGGTATACGATCTCAGTGACGGCACTATGTAGAACCATCGTGATAGGACTCATTTGAAAGGTCTCATGGAGACCTTGGTGACTGATGATGTCACCTACCTGCTAGTGGACTACGAAGGTGGGTATAGGATCTCAGTGACGGCGCTACGCAGAACCAGCGTGTTTGGATCCATTTGAAAGAGGTCATGGAAACGAAGGTCACCGGAAAAATAATCTTGTTTAAAAAAACCTAGTTAAAATACCTTTTAGTTTTTTTGCGGTGTAAATATGGCTATTATCACCAAACTGTAATAGCAAAAAATATTACTTTAGCTCATTTAAGTTATTATTTTTCAGGCAATTAAGAAACCAGCAAAACTCCCAATCATCACAAAATCAGGAACTTCAGCCATTAACAGATACACACGATCTGTCTAGTATGGCAGTTGATGAGGGGGCAGAGCAAATTATGCCGGTAACTTATTGTGTTTGCTTACACTGCGGTATATGTTCGATAGTTTCCCTAGCTAATTTAATTTGACACTGTATTGTTAAAATGTTTGTTTTAGGTTGAAGAAGATGAAGAAGATTTACCAGATTTGATTATTGAAGAACAAGAATCACAAGCAGAAACAAAAAATATATCTGGAAGACGAATTATAGATATAGCTTACTTCTTTTCCAAAATACAAGAAATAGGCGGCCATGGTGCTTTTAACTGTGGTATACAAAGTTTGAAACTTATAGGAGAGAAACGTGTTGGACTTGCTTCTAAGTTTACAGTAGAATGTTTGATGTGTAAAGAGAAGTTTTCTCTTTGTAATGTCACTGGCGACTTAGATATTAATACAGCAGCGGTCACGGGCGCCGTTTCAGTTGGTATAGGGTATTCGCAATTAGAGGAACTGTTATCAGCATTTGACTTGCCCGTGATGTCTGAACCTGTATACCAAAAACGCCACGACATTGCTTCCAATGCCTGGAACAAAGCACTTAGCAAATCCATGAATGATGCTGCTGAAGAAGAAAAAAGAATTGCGTTAGAAAAAGTAACGTCAGCAAAGATGGGATACCTATTATAGATGTGGTTATAGACGGATGCTGGAGTAAGAGGTCTTACAAAAAGAACTACTCAGCAATGTCAGGAGCTGCTGCCATAATTGGAAGACACACAAAAACGATTTTGTTTCCTGGCATTAAAAATAAATACTGTAGCATATGTACGCAAGACTTTAATAAAAATCAAAACCCAAGAACTCACCAGTGCTTTAAAAATTTTACGGGATCATCGACTGCCATGGAGTCAACAATAATTATGGAAGGGTTTAAAGCATCTATGGAAATGAATGGTCTGATTTATGGTCGCCTCATTTCTGACGGAGACTCTAGCACGTATGCGAAAATTTTGGAAGCAAGACCTTATCTTCAATTTACAGTTGAAAAGGTATAATGTAGGAACCACCTTCTAAGAAACTTGTGCAACAAATTAGACAACCTAACCACTGATACGAAATATCCTATAAGTTTCAGAAAACTAATCACAAAAAAACTCATCATGAGCATTAGGTCAGCAATACGAAAATGCAGCAAAAAATACAACGACTCGTTAGAAAATTTAGATTTTAGCACTCAAAAACTTTTTAAAGACATCCAGACTGTACATTTACATGCCTTTGGTAACCATACCCAATGTAAAAGCCATTTCTGTAACAGTCCACAAAATGTTGAAATCTTACCGCAAGCATTTTTTACAAGTTCCTTATGGCAGAAAATATGTTTTTTTATTAATACAATTGCGGGGCATTCCAGAAGTCTTGTTCATGATGTTGACAGTAACATCGTGGAAAGTTTTCATAGCGTGGTAGCCAAATTTGTGGGTGGTAAAAGAGTGAATTACTCGTGCAGGCGTGGTTACCAAACTCGATGTTCAGCGTCTGCAGTTAATTTTAATACTAAAAGAAAACCTGTTTCCATATTGTATAAAACAATTGTCGGGCAAAGTCCTAAGGGCAAAATGAGCACCTTAGATAATAAGTATCGCAGAAAATGAAATTTGTTAAAACATATTTATTACAAAAAACGACAGACACATGGTGCCGTAAATAAAGATTATGGAGAACAAACCATAAGGCCCGATGTGAGTGATGCGATGCTAGAACAAATGAAGGAGAATTTTCTATCCAACTTAGATAAAAGTGAGGAAGAAAGAAGACAAATTGAAAGACAAACAATTTTGCAGAGCGAGTAAAGCGAATGGCTCGAGCTCCGGCGCTCCTTGTTGACGGCTTCAAACTTCCCGAGATTCCATATTTAGGAGCTACTCCAGATGGGCTTATTGGAGAAGACGCGATAGTAGAGGTGAAATGTCCCATCTCAGCGCACAAGTCAGGACTAGACGAAGCCATAGCTCTAAAAAAAGTAAAATTTTTGGGTTAAAGATAACTCGGACATTTTGCAGGTTAATAAAACCCACAATTGGTATTACCAAATTCAAGGGCAATTGCATGTGACTCGGAAAGCAAAATGTTTATTTGGAGTATGGTTTAATGAGTCAAAGCCTCTGAAAACAGAAACAATAATTAGAGACGATGACTTTTTTGAAAATAAAATGAAAATAAAATTATGTACATTTTATTTAAATTGTTTTTTGCCGGAACTTTTGGATCCGCGGCACAGTCGAAATATGGCAATTAGAAATCCGCCATATATTTTACAGGCAATAAAGAACAAGGAAGATCGGAAAAAGGTAGGAAACTTACAAAAACCTTCACCTTCACCAACACTTATCCCAATAAATGACCAACCGACCTGTTCACGATATTTAAATTTCAGTGACTTTTAACGGGAAGAATTTGAGATTTTGTCATTATTATACAATTAATTAATAATTATAATTGTAATAATTGCTTGACAGTGATAAAGAAAATAAAGGTGATTATTTATAGGTTATTGTTTATTTTGATAATAACCCTAACTATTTCTGTTACTGAGATCCAATAAGCACTTACCTGGTCATCATCAGATCTTCAGAATGTATCATGTAGTAGCACTAGTGCTCAATTAGATAAATGTTGAAAGCTAGGTCATCCTTACTATTTCCGTTACTGAGAACCAATATCCACTTACCTAGTCATCATCAAACCTTCAGAATGTACCATGTAGTATCGCCAGTGCTCAATTAGATAAATGTTGAAAGCTAGGTCATCCTTACTATTTCTGTTACTCAGAACCAATAAGCACTTACCTGGTCATCATCAGACCTTCAGAATGTACCATGTAGTATCATGAGTGCTCAATTAGATAAATGTTGAAAGCTAGGTCATCCTAACTATTTCCGTTACTGACAACCAATAAGCACTTACCTGGTCATCATCAGACCTTCAGAATGTATCATGTAGTAGCACTAGTGCTCAATTAGATAAATGTTGAAAGCTAGGTCATCCTTACTATTTCCGTTACTGAGAACCAATATCCTCATACCTGGTCATCATCAGACCTTCAGAATGTACCATGTAGTATCACCAGTGCTCAATTAGATAAATGTTGAAAGCTAGGTCATCCTTACTATTTCTGTTACTGAAAACCAATAAGCACTTACCTGGTCATCATCAGACCTTCAGAATGTACCATGTAGTATCACCAGTGCTCAATTAGATAAATGTTGAAAGCTAGGTCATCCTAATTATTTCCGTTACTGAGAACCAATAAGCACTTACCTGGTCATCATCAGACCTTCAGAATGTACCACGTAGTATCACCAGAGCTCAATTAGATAAATGTTGAAAGCTAGGTCATCCTAACTATTTTCGTTACTGAGAACCAATAAGCACTTACCTGGTCATCATCAGACCTTCATTATGTATCATTTATTAGAATGAAAGCTATGTCAGCAGGCATATTGCATCGTGTAGTTAAAAATAAATTATGATGTAGACAAATAAATATAAAATATAAACTATGATAGACTAGAAATAGACAAGACTACAAAAACCAGACAAACAAAATTTATTAGACCTCTCAGAGAGAAATAGGCAAAAACGATGACAACTCTGCGACACATCTGTGTTCTTGTATAATCTTCAGTTCGTTTTTTTGTAGTACGGTCCTTGGTCGATAGGTGGCGCCAAAAAACAAATACTAGTACAGGGATCAAATCTTCAAGGTCAACGGGCAAAGTAATGGCCTTAATATGTCTAAAAAAATAACTGGAGAGATAAATTACTTATTAAAAGAATACATACCATTGGATACTTTTTAATTAACTGGAAATAAATTAATATTACGAACGAACGTAGAATGTTTGTTATTACACCGACGACGGCTGTCGTGAGTTCCCACGGCCCACGGCGCGATTTTTATAGACCAAATCACACCAAAACGTACTTCATTGAAGAATTTGATGATAGATAAGTACCCACATAATTAATCGCTTATTGTCGCGTCGACCACCCCCTACGACATTATGTGACGTTATTAACCCCCTAAACTTGTTATGAATGAGAGCTTCGTATCGAGGCGGCGGGTTTGAGGGAAGGAGAGGGGGAAATATACGGCGCTCTTTGCATTCGCCGGTTGTATCTCACCGCGAGTGTGTGTCCGCGCTGCGCTTCAAATAAATTCGCGTGCAGTGAAACTTCATAAAAAAATATTTTATTGCTAAGTCAAATGGGCGTCGATAGTGCAACGTAAACCTGTGATGATGCACAGTGTTCTGTGATATTGACGACGTTAGACAATTTGTTTGTGCTGTTTACATTCCTCAGAGTTCCGCCCGCTCGGGACACAACTGTTGTTTGAAGTTTGGAGTGACAGTTTGCTGTGTTTTGTGAGTTTTCCTCGGGAAAGTTTACTGTGTTTATAGTCGGAGGCCGTAGCTTACACCGGCCCCGACATGGAGGGTTACTTCGACATCTCTAACGATCTGAAGGACGTCTGGGAGGCGGACATTGACCCGGTAAGTTAACCTTGACGATATCGCTTATCACCCGAAGATGATTTTGATTTAATTAACATTTTACGAATATACCATTAATAACAGTATTGTTTTTTTTCTTTTGGCGTGTACTAAGAATCCGGTCCATTCAAAAAGAAACAATTGTCGGACGCTTAGAACAACAATGGCCGTGGCAACGCTTCATGCCGCGATAATTTACGTTCTTCATAACTTGATAGTGCTAAACTCCAATGAAAGTTTAGCTGATAACACTGATAACAAACACGCATGCCGATTTATTATCCTTATATATATGCATTGACACAATTATAAATAGTTACCTAGGTAGGTTTCTTCTTGATAGCTAAGTCTTGGTGAATCTGTTTTGCGAACATTTCTCTTGCGAGAAAAAAACCCTCCCACTGATTCCTACTCGCGGTCTGCCGATACTAACTTCCATATTACTATGATAGCAAATTCCTTAACCTTCAAAATCACTGAGTCTGAAGCAACTGGGAATAATGCTTGGATGATGAGGATCCCACCGTAACCTGAAGTCTGCTACCTACCCACGTTAGTGAACTCAATTAAACCGAAGAGTCGAAAACTCTCTGCTGTTAATCTTATTTTGAGATTGAACTTACCCCTTAATTCGACATTAATATTAAATAATGTAATCTGTCATGGCTAGATGGCATCGAGGTCGTGCCTATTAGGAGAGGTAAAAAAAATATCAAGCAAAATTACCAACTAAATTATGAGCCGAGAGATATCAACATTATAACGAATTATGAAACGGTAACTTGCGTATTATTCATAAAATTGCTGCAGAAGAAACGAAATCAGCAGAGCAGTCGATGAATACTTTCTAAGAGCGACATTTCTTTGCTATAAAGTTGTAGAAATACGCCTCTGTCCGAGTACAGTGAGCCAGCCGTATACGTCAACTTTCATTTGACTGTTGATAAACTGTTGAATCACGTCGCAATTGTTTCACATTCGTATGATCACATATAATATCACTAAAGTCACATGAAACCGAAAGTCAAGTAAAAATTGTTTTGTATTATCTACTATAAATAAACTTTAATATTTAATCTCCGCCGGATTGTGCAAAGAGGTGAGTTCCCGAAAGTTCAAAAGATGTAAAGACAGACAAGACAGTGGCATAAATAATAATAAAATGGAACCTGGTTTTCTACTAAAATTCCTTTAGAAAAATGATGCCATGTTTCAGACAATGTCATTACTTCTTAATGTTCATTGGGAGGTACCACGGAGTAGAGAATAATATTTCGAGAATAACAATTCTTGCTGTCCTCCGTGGTAGGTACACTGGATAAGTATAAAAATGTTTAAGTGTGAACTTTGGAACAGACCTGTGGCAACCACAAGCGTTCTTAAGCATATATTGCATACAATATATGCTATAACTAGCCAATAAGTATGACAGGAATCAGATAAATGAGACCTGGGCTACCTACCTACCCTACCTAAGTTTGTAACATTCGGTGCGGTCGCTTAGTTTTTGGAAGTTGCACTTGCGCGCGGTCTAAAGTAGGGGGTTCGAGCCCTTGGCTTGTGATTAAAAGCTGAACCAAAAAAAATATCCTTTGAACAGAAGAAATGAACCTTTGAAGGTATATGCGAATTACAAATAGTAGGTAGTACTTGTGAACATCCCGCACGAATTGAACTTAAATACTGGATTGGGAGCGTTGGGACTTTACCGAGGAGAAGGATTATCTTGGCCTAAGCCTGTCTTGACTGTTTTCAAATTAACTTGTTATTTAGGTTTTTTGACTTAAGACGATAACGTTCGATTTCTTGGAAACATTGATAAAGATTGAGTGGGAAACCCGAGTTCCATACATTATACTTTATTAAATTATTGGGTTTTTCAATAGAACTCTCAAAAAATATCCAAGAAATTAAAACGTAAATAAAATAAACATGTTTCGTAATATCCGCTTCGCAGCACGGTATAAACAAGGTTTTTTTTTAAATTTTGTATTCTACGACTATATAAATAAATATCTTTGGAACAACTGACAACGCCATCTGATTCCAAACTAAGCAGCGCTTGTACTATGGTAACCAGATAACTGATAAACATACTTATATTTCTAAATACATACATATTATAGATAAATAACACCCAGACACAGAATAAACCATCGTGCTCATCACACAAAGTTTTATCCTGGGTGAGAATGGAACCCACGACCTATTGCGTAGCAGTCGGATACACTCCCACCGCGCCACAGAGTCTATATGCGACTACAGTTCGTTCCAAAGCCGCATTTTTTGTCTCTCATTACTTCATCAGGTGTTATTTAAAGCTGTCGAGTGATACCGGCAAATAAACCGTACGGCGGCAATCGTTTCCTTCCTGTTACTCATGCCATAATAATACTAATCGGTATTCACTACAATAACAAAATATCAAGAGCTGGGTGTGTGATGTACCCTGTCTTTCCACTCCGACCAACTGAAACATATAAACTATTTTTTTTCTTTTTGAAAAGTACGCTTTCGTCTTGGTAGATTAAAAATGCGTATTCCGTATTTTCTCATACGTTCAGTTGAATAATGTAAATAGTTTTACCTTTTCCCCAACTCCCTGATTTTCTTCTGATTAATTTCTAAGGAACTCAAATTTCTCTTGGGACTTTATCGAGTTGGAGCTTGTTCATTGCTGTAGAGTGTAGATTCTAGTTAACAGAAGTCACAGTAAAAGGACTTCAGGTGGGATTAATCCCAACAACAAAATAAAATTAAATGACTTAAACAACAAAATTAAATGTTCCATTAAGCGGAGAGGCATTTGACAAGGAATTGAATATAATTTGTTGCATTGCTCAATCTAACGGCTATAGCTCAAAATTAATACACTCACTTTTATTAAAAAAGCAAAATAAAATGGTTAAGCTCCTTTTGTACCCATCAACTAAAGAAACCAAGAAGTATACTTCTTGTCTCCCATACTTTGGGCAAGATGATGGCAAAATACCTTAAAAACATTATGTAATGGTAAAGATAGTATTAGCAATAGCAAAAAATCCGGTATTTATAAGTTGAAATGTGATGGTTATAGCAATGTTTATATAGGCCAAACAGGTCGTTCCTTTGATACCAGATATAAGGAACACCTAGGAGCATTCCGAAACGGTCACACAGATAAATCACATTTCGCGAAGCATTTGCTGGACACCGGGCATATTTTGAATGATAACAACAATTTTGAAATATTACATTTATGTGAAAAGGGTCTAAAAATGTCCGTATTAGAGCAGTTAGAAATTATAAAACGGGACGGGTGTACTTTGCTGAACGAACAAACAGACTTCCACACTTCGGTTTTGCTTAGTTTATTTAAAAATAGACAAAACAACTAGAAGTCTACATCGCGCTATCGTTTGGTTGCGTTCGAACTATAAAAGGTTGAGGTGAACGTGTAAGTACTTTTGCTGCCAAACAGTCTTGATAATGCCTCGTGTGTAGGCGAAACACGTGTCGACATCGTACGACATTCTAAAAAAGCGGAATATTGCAAAAATAACATTTAAAAACAAAAATAATTATAGATTTTTAAAATGGATTTCCGCCATGTAACGCCTGATTCAATTAAACAAAATAATGTAAAAATACTATGTTTTATCTTTTTCTTTTTTTTTGTGGCGGTACTATTTCTCCGCCAATAACTCAGTGTGGATTTGGTAGGGGAAATTGATGTTTTATCTTAATTGTGTAAAATGTGGTATTACCAAAAAAAAAGACCAGGCATGTCACATGTCCAACTTCATCACGCAGAAGCCTTTTTAAAATTGTAATCTTAAATATTTGGGACTGCTAATGTAGCAATCTAAATGGTATCTAGAGTGTAAGGGGCCTATGGGTGTAAGGGGCCTATCGTCAGCTTTGGGCCCAAGCCGACCTCACCTGCACGTGGTACACCTGCTGATCGGCGGACGAGGCTACGTCGCGCAGGCACTTAAAATGTGTGCCAGGTGTCACAAAAAAAAAGATTTTTTTCTCTTTTTTTGGACCGGTGAGGTACCACCCAATTCAGCCCGCGGAAAACCCCCCAAATAACTTTTGGGTCATGTTCGGGGTTCAGCGGCTGCAAGCCAGGATTGGTGCGAGATTTGATGCAGCAGGTGTGGGACCAGTGGGTGCTGAGTGGCGTCTAGTGTGGGTGGTGCGAGTCGACCCGCCGGAAAGGGAGACCTGTAGACCGGTGGCACCGCTGGCCGCCCGCGGCATAGTACAGGGGCCCAACTGGGACTAACCATCTAGGAAGGCTGCCCCACCAGGTCGTGTATAATCCCGATGTGGTTCGTCGTGCCAGTTGGTGACCGGATGTGTGGTCCCGGTGACTGCACTCGGGGGGGGGACCGGGGGCCCTTCCGTCCGGCGGATTGGCTTCCGCCTAGCCACATGTCCCTGGACAAAGCGAGCACCTATGCTTTGTCACTCACTGCTGCATCAAATACCGCTCCGTTTTACGCTTCATTTCGCTTTCCCCATCAACATGGCAGTGCAAAATAAACGGCAAATCTGTACAGCGGCCGAAACAAATCCTACACGTACGCTTTTTGAGGTGGAGTTCACAAACATCCGTGGACTACATACAAACCTCAACGCCGTCCACCACCATCTTGAGACGGCGCGGCCCGGATTGCTGTTCCTTACGGAGACGCAAATATGACGATACTTTGTGCTACCCCGGCTATTTTGTCGAGGACTCCTTTGATAAAAGGGCCGGGGTGTGTGTGTTTGTTAGGGCGGATGTTTATGTGCGCCGTCTGCGCTGCCTGGAAGACCCATCCTTCTCTGTCCTCTGGCTTCACGTGGATCATGGTTCTATTAGCCAGATCTACGTGTACCTTTACCGTTCCTATAAAGGGGATATGGAGACAACTCGGCTCTTTGAATACCTCGGAAGGGCGGCAGATGATGCTCAGGTGCGGTTCCCGAACGCGGAATTGGTGTTTTTGGGGGACTTTAATGCACCACATACAGAATGGTTGGGCTCCCTCAAAACCGACCATGCGGGACGAACCGCCCATGCATTCGCTCTTTCGCATGACTTGACACAGTTAGTACGCCAGACCACCAGGATACCAGATGTGGCAAGTCATGCGCCCGCTCTGTTGGACCTTCTGCTGACCAACAGCCCAGCCCAGTATAGTGTATCGGTAGGTGCTCCGTTGGGTACTTCCGATCACTGCGTAGTGCACGCCGAAATGCAGGTGTTATCTCCTGCATGTCCTGCGGTTGCGGCGCGCAGACTGTGGCACCACTCGTCAGCAGATTGGGACGGTTTACGTGATTTTTTTGCGTCCGTCCCATGGGATCAGCGTGTCTTTAGAGGAAAGGCCCCATCGGAGAGCGCCGCCGCTGTTGCTGTGGAGATCAGCTGGGGATGGAATACTACATCCCCTACACTGATGTCGCCAGCATCCGCAAAGCCCGTCCCTGGTTCGGGCGTGAATGCGCTGATGCAGTTCGACATAAGCAGTCGGCGTATCGCGCTTGGACCAGGGCTAGGGCATCAGGTGACCCGAATGTGGCCAACCTCAGAGCCGCTTACAACAGAGCGACGAAGGCCAGCAAAAAGGCCTTCATAAGAGCGGATACCCAGCGCAGCGCATAGCGCGGCTTGGCCAGGAGCTTGCCTCACATCCCACGGGTAGTCGAAGATATTGGCAATTGGCCAAAGCCGTGCAATCTTACTTCTGCCGACCTTCGCTACCTCTGTCATCCGTAAGTCCAGTGGCCCCGTTGGTATTCCTGCGGTGATTCTTAAGAGGTGTGCAGCGGAGTTGACTCCAGCGCTAACACGCCTGTTTCGCCTATCCTACTCTACGGGTAGTGTGCCGGATGTGTGGAGGGAGGCTAACGTGCAACCGATCCCTAAGAAAGGGTATAGGTCAGACCCAGGCAACTATCGCCCCATCGATAGCCGTCACCTCAGTCATCTGTAAGGTTTTTGAGCTCATCATAAACACGCAGCTCATGCGTTATCTGGAACATCACTCCTTAAGAAACGACCGGCAATACGGATTTAGGCCGAAACGATCAACGGGTGATCTTCTAGCATACGTTACACACCTTTGGGGTGAGGCTATGGATAAGCATGGCGAATCCTTGGCTATCAGCCTGGACATCGCCAAGGCTTTCGATAAAGTCTGGCACGCATCACTTCTTTCCAAGCTTCCGGCATATGGCCTGCCACCTCAACTATGCACATGGCTCGCCAGCTTTCTGCATGAGCGCCGTATTCGGGTCCAATGCGACGGTCAGGCTTCCGACTACTTGCAAATAAATGCTGGCGTGCCGCAGGGATCCGTTTTGTCGCCCACTCTCTTTCTTCTGCATATCAATGATATGTTGTCCCTGGGCAATATACATTGCTATGCAGACGATAGTACACTACATGGGGGATATATTAGTCACCCGGCGGTAAAGCGGACGGATGTTGAGGCTATGAGGGGACAAGTTGTGGCGGAACTCGATCGGAGTCTGGACCGCATCTCTCGGTGGGGTCTCGATAATCTGGTCGAGTTCAATGCCAGGAAAACGCAGGCGTGTGCATTTACTGCAAAATTATCCCCTTTTCTTCCCCTTCCAACTCTTCAGAGCACAACCCTACCGCTGCAAAACTACCTCAACATTCTGGGGTTGGACGTTCGTCGAGAGCTCATCAATAAAAATTATATCGAGGGGTGCATCAGCTTGGCCTCTCGCAAGCTCGGAATCCTGAATAGGGTGAGGCGGTTTTTCACGCCGGAACAGAGATGCTTATTATATAAGTGTCAGATTCGTCCGTGCGTGGAATACTGCTCACATCTCTGGGATGGCTCCGCCAAATACCTGCTTGAAGCTCTCTACGCATAGCAGCGACGTGCCATCCGCATCATAGATTGTCCAGATGTTACTGGCAATCTTGAGCCGTTGGAGATGCGCAGAACGGTCGCCAGCTTAGCTGCATTTTACGGTGAGTGTTCTGAAGAGCTCTTCCAACTAGTCCCACACTCCCCCTTTCGTTCCCGAACAACACGGGCGGGGCAGAGATGTCATCCTTACACTGTGGACACCATCTTGCCTAGAACGGAAAGATTCCGTAGGTCCTTCTTTTGTCGTACCATAAAAATATGTAACTCTGTGCCGGCGCACGTATTTCCCTCCTCTTACAATCCTGGGTCCTTTAAGAGAGCGTGAAAAGGCATATTTCTGGGCCGTCAAGTTGAGGGTCGCTATCCTAGCCATGTGGGTTAGGGTAGCGGCCCAAAATTACGGGTCGTCGTCTTTGCTTACCATCAGGCGGGAGAGGCCATTTTGACGTGTCAAATATAAAAAAAAAAAAGTAAATCTACAGGTACTAATGACCCTTCAATCACAGTTAACTATTGTAAAATGTGCTAACTACGACATGGGTTAGAAAACTAACTAACTACTATTGGGTTAGAAATCAAAGGAATTGAGTTAACGTTAAGTTGGTACCTACGATCCAAGTTTATTATTGTTATTTTGTACGAAACTTAAAACCAACGGTTTTTATATTGGCTAAAGTTACTTAAACCGCTTTTGATTTTTTATAACCAACCTAAACCACAGAGTACTTAAGCGGGGAAGTACGTTTGTTTGTCAAAATATCAACAGGCGAAAAGAAATGAAAGTACTTTCTGCCTTTTAAATGCAATTATTTTGAAGAAACTGTACATAATATGATATGATACTATACTAGGCAGGACTGTTATACAATCTACATAGCACTTACCAAGTGGTTATTGAAATTCAAAAAGCATCGCCCAATGCCTATCTTTTATGATTATAGAATTATTATCAACCTCTCGATCAGTATTTTAATAATAACATTTTTATCAATCATTATCATAAAAGCGTTAACCCCATTAATATGATTGATTGATAAGCTCCGGAGTTTGAGGTCACGTTTAGAGCGAGACCATAGCGTCCAATCTACGAGAAGCTTCTTCTTGGATTTACAATATGTACATCTTTATCTATCTATTTATATTAGAATGTAGTCATAGAAGACAAATCATACAATTTCAGACTATAAAAGAAAAAATGCATGCGATTAAGTCGCTTCAAGTTAAAAAGCATAAAAATAGTAACAAATATACTGAAATAGACAATTTATTAAAAAAAAAGGATTCTAATTGAGTTTTGTCTGTGTTTTTCGGTAGTTGCTACGCCAAATACTACACGGTAGACGAAAAAGTACGATTCCTAACAAATTTTATATTTACACGGAAAAGATTTATCTATTTCATTATTTACTGCTGGCATCGGACAGAGGCATAGCCAGACAATTACTCTCCGCAAAATGTGATCGTATCTATCGTAATATCACAAAAATAATTCGTCAATGAATGGCAAAACTACAAAAAATCACAATATGAACGCGTGTATTGACCCCAAGGCGGACACGAAAAGCCTTAGCTGTACCAAAGATAATGCTGTACGTAACTGCAACTGTGCAAACCTTTTTGCTACTCACGGACTGGTTGTTTTTTTTTGCCTTCGTTTTTAGCAAGTCGTAGGCTCGTCCACGCGGAAAGTTCTGCAAGTGATGTAACTCGTATTACGGAGTTTGTATTCGTACGTACGTAGTTATAGGTATGTACTTTAGAAATATACCCCTCTATGCTCATAGTGAATTCATATTAAAATTAATTGTGTTACTAAATTTTATCTTTACCTACCTTAAGCTAACCAGAAACCGTCTGAAAATATCATATTTTAGAGAGAACCAAAGAAATTTGAACTATATATTACAATTTAAAAAGTTGTTAATTAAGGCAACCACGTTTTTCCACTCACGAACATGGAGTCATACCACGTTTTTAGAAAATCCTGGCCTATATTAGTATTTGGACTCCCATGGAACCCCATATGCGTCAGGCGTAGGTACCCCAAGCTTTAGCTAGAAACGGGACGGAATCCAAGTACCCATGATATCCCTAAACCCTAAGGTATCTTTCGGAGGTTTATTACAGCAAATTGTAGGTTCTCAATAGTTCAATGCATTTGATATTTCAATACAGCCGTTACGAAATTTTGAACACAAATTCAATTTTATTCACTTCACCGCTTGTTTATAACTAAATAATGCATCACTTAATTATGCATAAGAAGTAATCTTAAACGATTATTAATGGTATACACTGCCATGGAATTAAATACCATTTGTTTTCGAAATTTCTGAAGATATTTATATATATATATATATTTTTTATCTTGTGTGCGTGTGTATGTCACTGAACTCCTCCTAGACGGCTGGACCGATTTGAATGATTATTTTTGTTTGCGTTTGGGTGGCGCCCTGGATGGTTTAGATTCACAAATAATAGAAAAAAAAGGTTCGAAGTATGTCACGGGCGAAGCCGAGCGGGACAGCTAGCACTATATTATTCTATATATTGACTGCCTCTGTGGAGAGGTATCCGTGGTATCCGTGTATCCGACTTTTACGCAAGAGGTCGTGGATTCGATTCCGACCCAGGTTAAAACTTTGTGTTATGAGCACGATGGTTTATTTTGTGTCTGGGTGTTTTTTATCTATAATATGTATGTATTTAGAAATAAATAAGTATGTTTATCAGTTATCTGGTTACCATAGTACAAGATCTGCTTAGTTTGGAATCAGATAGCATTGTGTGAGTTGTCCCAACGATATTTATTATTATTCACTTTAACTATCTTTCACAAATAAGACCATGATAAATGAGGAGATACAATACTTTATACGTGCCATAAAATTTTTGTTATGTTAATCTGTAATTTCCTTTTTTTGTTGTTTCTGAGTAATTGAGCTCATTATACTTACTTGATTATACAAGTTACGATAGGTGTATTTGTAACAAATGTGTTGCCAACATTAATCACAGTAACAAGCGCCTCTGCTCGGCATAGGTAGTTCGTCTTCAAGTTTTCTGGTTTTGATCACCATTATTGGAGATCTTGTTTTACAGGAGTCTCAGCAATGAGAGTGCGACTGGGAATAAATACAGTATGTAGGCATGAAGGCTGCTCAAAAATTTCATAGAAAATAATAACGATGTTTTTTTCCCAGACACCCTATTCCTCTATACTACAACCAATAAGGCTCAAAAGAGATGTAATTACTAATTCTTCGTAAGCCCTTAGACTTTCTCCAAAATGAAAATGCATGAAAAATCCAGTAAACAGAAATATCAGAAACTCATCTCAGGGCAAGACTGATCTTAGGGCCGTATTTCAGAACGTTTCTCAATACTCAAGAAACACTTGAGAGTAGTATTATAAGGCGAAGACTAGCCTTAAGCGTTTCTTGAGTATTGAGAAACGTTCTGTAATAAGGTCGTTAGAGTGTACGTCGCTTAACACCAGTGATCACCTTCAAAACACTAAGCAAGTGGAAGGTTACGAGGTTCTTACGTTCAACAATCATAAAATCCCTTCAACAAATCTTACTCTCGTAAATCGAACTTAGTTCAAAGTGGTACCTTTGGTACATTAAACGAAGTAGGTAATCTCAGGAACTACTGGTCCGTATTTAAAAAAAAAATAGTTTGAGTTGAATAGTCAATTTATCGAGGAAGGCTATAGGCTATATATTATCACGCTACTACCCAGGAGAGCGGAGCAGTAATCATAAATGTCAACAAATCGGACAAATTTTGATCATTTATGTAAAAATAAAAGCGACAAGATCAAATGGATGCGAAGGGGCTTGAAAATATGTCACGGGCGAAGCCGCGGTGGTCAGCTAGTAAATAATGAAAAAAGAAAGTTTAACATAAATCAAAAATGATTAATGTTCTAATACCCTACAAATTATACAAAATCAAGACAAAGCTTATTACAAAACAATAAAATACCTATTACCTTTATTAAATAACCAACAATAACCCATTGTATGGAATTTAATTCAAAATCCGCGTTTCGGGAAAGGTCATTATGACCTCGAGTAGAACAGGCACCTGTCTGTAACTCGTTTTCTCTGCTATGCGGTGACGTCACGGTTGGCTGTAAATGGTTTATAACCCGGCAGCTTTCCGGAGATGATTTGCATGTGAAGATTTGTTACGTGCGCGCACGCTTCCATGTTTGGTCTGGTTGGCGTACATTTCTTATGGCTTGACGTACGGTATAGTGGTGCGTCGACCTGGTGCGTTGAACCAAGGGGCCACGCCAACACAGGTGCTTTTTTTTATTAATATTAACTTGTTGATTATGATGGACAGCATAACTAGTTGGGAATATTTAATGGCTGATGGTTTAACTTTTACACAGCTAAGTATAGTTATTAAAATACTGTTACTCTGCAGTACTTAATAGCCATAAGTATACTACGAGTATTATATTGAATGAACTAGTTAGCCAAGTTAAGTTATGTATGGCCAGAATTTTTTGTAACTGTCAAATTGTCAAATCTAATATTAATCTTAATGAGTTTGGAGAAAATTATTTTGTATTAGTTAGCCCATTTTACGATGAAGACTATATATAAGCCTATATATTATTAGGAAAGCGGAGCAGTAATCGTACATTCCAACAAACCGGGCATTTTTTTTCTTACGCAGGTATTATAAAATTAATAAACGACGAGATGAAATGGGTGCCACGGCGTTCGAAGTACGTCACGGACGAAGCCACAGGGGTCAGCTAGTGTTCAAATTACTATACATTGATGCTATAATAACCTAACTTGTGCCCCGCGACATAATTCGCGATGTAGGTACTTCGGGCCTCCTTAGAGAGCTTTTTAAACATCCTTTTTTGGGAGATGTCTATATGAAATTGAAATTAAATTCGTACAGTGATTTCACTTTAAAAGTAAATACACCAATATGAATACCTATACAAGAAAATAAAAGTGCATGTGCATAATATATCAAAATGACGGTTGTGTCGCTAAGGCTAATTTATTACAGGCAATATGGCGCAAGTGCATTGATAAATCACTTAAAGACTGTCGCCTTTAATTAGAAGATGTATTGACAAGTGCACAACACTGTAAATTCAGGTTAGAAATTGTGTGTTCAAATTATGACCTATAAATACATTACTGATGTGATTTACTCACAACTAATGCAAAAAATTAAACTTATCTGGAAACTGTTTCTCAAAAATTGTCAGCTATAATTATTTATGAATTAATCTATCTGCATCTCAATAACATATAAATATAACCAATTTAAACTTTCGTTATAATTAATAAAAACTGATCTAAATACATCTTCATGCTGTATCCTTGATGGGGTAGCATGGTTTTACGATCCATGCATACATCTTTTGCTTCCTGCAGATTTATTAATCGTATCATACATGAACGTCTGGATATACGAGTACTTTTGACTTTCATAATTAATCGCGTATACTTCTGAGATTGGTGAGAGTTGGTCATCAGACAGGTTGGAGATACCTCCATTTACCAGCGTCTACGTGCTCTACGAGACACGTTAGGACTGAACCTAGCGCATAACTGAAACTTTAAGAAATATTACTATTCTTTCTTCCGCGTACGCTAAGATTGTGCAATGAATTCCCTGCCTGGATTTCGCGACCGTCTACAGTATGGGGTTCTTCAACGGCCACGTGAGTGCCACACCTATGGTGTTGCAAACGTCCATAGGCTAAGGTGACCACTTTCCGTCAGATGGGCTGCATGCCATTCTGCCAGTGGTATAAAAAAAATTACATTGACGTATTTCTCACAAATTTTTAATAAAGTAAAAAAAAGAAAATTCTATTCGAGACGGGGATTGAACCCGTGACCTTTGAACCAGGGCAATGTTCGAGCCACTGAAATACCCGAACTGTATCGAATCAAGTTGAAATTCTTCACCGTATTTTAATCGTCATTTTAAGAGTATGACCCGATTGATGTATTTGTATGTACGAGTATGTGACTGCGTCCGCGTGATAAATTGAAACTTAATTTATTTGTTACCTTGGTTACCTGGGCTGTTTTTGATAAATTGAAAAGATTAGTGTTACTGAATATATTGAAAGTACCTATTCAATTCGTGATAATAGATAACTATATGTTTTAATATTTTATGTTCTCTGCGAACGTTTGCCGATGGAACTCCTATTCTTTATTGTGACTTAAGAAGGAATTGATTGGATATATAGTGATGAAGATGTAATATAAATAAAAATAATATTGAAGGTTTCGTGAATCTGTGGGAATACTGTATGCATCTTATAGATGAACATAAATCGAAGTTACTCCAGCAAAACTAAGCTTCTTAAGAGGAATATTAATATTCATGAGAATGTTAATATTGATTTTTTTTATAAATATGGTTAGAAGAGACAAAGCTATCATAGCCAGTCACACCGGAATATCCCATAAACCTAAATATATGGCGCAACTAACCAGTCTTGCTTCCAGTCATTTTTTTCACGATAGAGGCGTCACATTCTTTTTCCAACTCCTTCAAATTATCTTCTGATTAATTTCGATGCGGATTTTAAGATATTCTGACTTCTCCTGGGAATTACCGATACCGTGCTCGGTGTAATTTTTCTATTTTTTGGTCATTGCTGTAGATCCTGGTTTACTAGACTCACAGTAATAGTAATTCGAGTCTATTGCTGCTATCTATAATCGGTCTCATGATGTTATTAATTTCTATTAGACCTGCAACCTCCATTGTAATATGTACTAGATAATATATCGACCGTATACTGCCAATACCTCGTAAGTGCTTTGAGGTGATGTTTACAGGAGACAATTAAAACTGAACATTTATAAAACTACTGAAAATCCACAAAAAACTACTGAAAGTCCAAGTTTATTAATTATACGCCAGCTTTACATTTGTACTAAGAAAATATTGATATTTCGTTCCTATAGAGCAAAAATACATAAAATGATGAAATTCCAACTTAAAACACTGAAAAACAAATAAAATACTCACTATAGTTGAAGAGTAGAGTATAAACTCTTTACTCCATTCTAAAATCACCGGTCAAACTGTAGATACGAGGTATTGCGAGTCAAACATTTTTTCGTTGTAGATGGTAGATATTTCTCAAACGGTTTTTTGCACTTTTAATGTGTTTTGGCAGTTACAATAAATTGTCATATCGTTAAATACGGCACAAGCTAACAGATGGCGCAAAAATCTGTATTTAGGTAAAATGTTAGTTACGAGATATTGGCAGCATACGGTCGATATAGTGCTGTGATAAAAGACAATGATTCAAAGATTAACAAAACAGTAAGTACATAATGAACTTGTTTGTGACTAAAACAATGCTCGCATTGCGTAAATACATGGCATATTAATTGCGTCACCCACGTTTGTTCTGTATCCAATGGTATCTTTTGAAAAACAAGATATTGACACAAGTGTCCAAGTGGTACAAGTGACATTGTGTCAATATACTTCGTGCCTTACTTACGTACCTATACGAGTAGTTCAAGTGTATTAACATGAATTATTGCTATTTAGATAGATACATATTACATTATAAGCTATTATTTTGTTTTAAGTTTATTAGGTTTCTTACTCAGTTGTATAGCAGACTGAACAATAAATCAAAATCAGCTTAGTGAATTTCGAACAAACAGACGAAAATATCAATACTCAGAAGTAGATTAACACAAACAAAAGTTAATGGATTTGTGAATGGCAATTTATATGTTTGTTATAATTCATTTCAAATGGATACTAATTAAAATTGTACAATTATGTGATATCCTGACTCTATACTAATATATATATAGTTGGCTAGCTAAAGAGTTTTTTTGTTTGTTTGTTTGATTTGTTGACATTTGATTACTGCTCTGCTCTCCAAGGCATGATGATATATAGCATATAGCCTTCCTCGATAAATGGGCTATCCAACACAAAAATAATTTTTCAAATCCGACCCGTAGTTCCTGAGATCAGCGCGTTCAATCAATCAAACAAACTCTTCAGCTTTATATATTACCTAGTATAGATACAGATTTGTAGAGAAATGTTGTTCACTCCAAAGCGACGTTTGTTGCTGACCAAACGACCGACCAACGTAAACATGGGACAAAAGACATTTTTACTATTAGTTTTTGTCTTTACTTTGAAGTCGTATGGACTAGAATTGGCGGCCCGTTGCTGCAGTCAACAGTCGTGAGACACGCAAATACAAGCGAAAATTTGTTGTGGTCCAACCACTGACTTAATTTACTTTCAACATGAACTGTCGATACTTTTGTAAGTCAGTTTTGTTTTGTATTATGTACTTTTTTTCTCTTCTCATGGCTGAACCTCCTTGGAGGGGAACTATTGTTGTATAGCTCATTATGCAACTTGATACAAAAATATAGTAGGTTAATACCCGCCGCGACTTCGTACTCGTGGTGAAGATATCTCGTACTCGTTTCCCACAACATTTAAAAAAAAAGTAGCCATTAACACAAATTAATTGAGAAAATCGGTTCTTTAAGATCCAGTGATTACTTCCTACAACTTCACATACTAACAACATCACAAACTTACACACACCTACCCAAACTTGCGCTCCTTACACCCACCGTTACAGGGCACTTGTAGTATAGAAGAAAATCTAAAACTATTCTGTTATCTGAATCAAAATTCCAGCACAGCTGTTGGAATTTTGATAGACAGAGATTACACATACACAAATATAATCTCTGCAATCCTATCATTCTTTGCGGTTCTAGCAATCTCTGCAGTTTGAGCATATTAACTCAAAATGGCTATATCTATTAGCTATCGTAACAGAAACTAGTTTGACATTAACCAAGCATGGGTTCGTTGATACACAAATCTTACTAAAAGACGCTGAAATAACTTATTGATTTGTCATTTGACCAACATTTACTTCTTAGAATACTATGCTAATGTTAGATATAGTCAGCGTCAAAAATGTTGAGGCGACTATACTATTCAGAATGATCTTTGTGAATATAAAAATTAAACCGTATTTCATTTGGATAAAGACCATATCAGGATGACAGCTGTCGTTTGCATTGTTCATCTGAATTGAAATCCCAACTGCAGTAAATTACAGCTACAATTACAATCTCTCCAGTCCCTCGTGAGTACACGCAAACCACGAGGCTTGCGTGTTCTTTCAGTCCGAATACTTTTTATACATCACGACGCTGCTCTCACCAGTAATCTGGCATCTGTGTTGCCATAGAGCGTAGACACTGAAGACCCCTATTTTATTTTGAATTACGAAAACAAAATCTAGAACAATCGACCAGCATTTAAATTAACAGTTATTTTAGCAAAGAATATTGATTCATTTTATAATATTCCTTGAGCTAAATGGACATAAAACATGGCAAGACGCTCCTTGAATTTAGAGAGTCGCACGATTTGCACGAACGGATGCTATTATTTCCACTTGCACGTCCATTAGCACGATTTATACTATCGTCTGGGTTATTGACACAATAAACAAGAGCAGGATTAGGTAAATATTTCGTGTATAAGTTTAGAAGGGAATTTGTTTGATCGTGTACTAGTGTACGGCAATGGACCCACCACTTGTTACTTGGGACAAAAATGCATACGGTGAAATGTGGGCGTACGCCTCAGCCTACCCCTTCGGGGATAAAGGGCTTACAATATAATATATGTATGTACTAGTAGGCGACTGACAGTTTCTTATGACGAAGGCTTGTGCTCTTGACGAAAAGGTTTATGCAATCAGTCTCAGATGTAGATTCACACAATCCAAAGTTACTGAATAAAATAATTAAACAAAAATTGCTCATTTTTTCTTATTTAGGTATATTAAATTGTTTAAGAACAATGTATGCTTATTTATAGTAGTACATAATATCATTATATCCTGTACTTAGATTTTTGAATAGTAAATAATGTTCTGATATGTTAGGCGACTTACGTTGCGGACCGTACCTATTTGATAATCTATTGTCACCTATATTCTTCTCAAATTTCCGTTCCATTGCTTACATAGTATTTGAGAGTTTAGTCAGCAACCTTTCGTTTTCTATTTTTCGTCATGGTTAACAATGGCGGTGCTTACATTTCTTGCCAACTATTTAAACTAGGTGATCCCCCACCGCTTCGCCCGTGACATAGGTACTTCGAACTCCCGTCGCACCTATTTAATCCCGTCGCACCTATTTAATCCCGTCGCACCTATTTAATCCCGTCGCACATATTTAATTCCGTCGCACCTATTTAATCCCGTCGCACCTATTTAATCCCGTCGCACCTATTTAATCCGTCGCACCTATTAATCCCGTCGCACCTATTTAATCCCGTCGCACCTATTTAATCCCGTCGCACCTATTTAATCCCGTCGCACCTATTTAATCCTGTCGCACCTATTTAATCCCGTCGCACCTATTTAATCCCGTCGCTCATAAATTCTACAATAATGCACAAAAAATACTGCTCCGCTCTCCAAGGTAGTAGCGTGATGATGGAAAATATTTTTTTAACTGAGTTCCTGAGATTAGCGTGTTCAACCAAACAAACAAACTCTTCAGCTTTATATATTAGTATATTGATTAAAGTATTTATATCCAGAAGTTGGCTCTAATACTACCAGATATATAATTAAGCATCGGCATCGAGTTAAGCATCGGCATCGAGTCTTCGATGAAGTATCTTGGGCTCATACTCGATAGCCGATGGAAGTTCGGATACCACTTTCGAAGTTTGGTCCCTATGCTGAGGGGGGCCGCAGCCGCGCTCTCGCGACTGTTGCCTAATTTGAAAGGACCCAACGCTCCCTGCAGGAGACTTTATCTCGTGATCTTGCGGAGCAGGGCCCTTTAAGGGTCTCCCGTATGGGCGGGAAACCTGACGGCTGCCAACGTGGCTATTTTACATAGCCCGTTGAAGACGATGGCCGTTAGGGTGATTAGAGGCTACCGCACGATTTCCGTCGACGCAGCATGTCTCCTAGCCGGCACCCCTCCGTGGGACCTGGAAGCGAGGGCCCTTGCGTCGTTGTATCAATGGTGCAAGGTGGCGCTGGACCGTGATCACATTCCGGTGTCTCGAGAAATCGACGCCCAGCGATCCTTGCTCCGCCAGGAGCTCATGGAGACGTGGAAGGTGCGACTTGAGCAACCTAAGTGGGGACACACCACTATTGAGGCGGTGAAGCCGGTCATGGAGGAGTGGCTGGAGAGGCAACAAGGCTGCCTCACCTACCGGTTGTTACAGATACTTACCGGACACGGGTGCTGCACACACTGGCGGAGTGCTCAGCGTGGGCGCTGCAGCACCGGGACCTCGTTGCGGGTCTGGGCGTGGACGTCCTCACGCTGGAAACCATGGTCATGATCTCCAGCGGGAGCAAGTGAGACGCCGCTGCGTCTTTTTGCGAACCGTCCTTACAAATGGAAGGGCACCGTGTGGTTTTAGTCGGTAAGAGTCCGGCATAGCATCCATGAGGATTTCCACACGTAAAAAAGAAGGAAAGATATAGATATAATTAATGAACATACGTAATTTTTTTTAGTTTTGGCGCTAACCATAAGTTTTTTTTAAATTGTCAAATGTGTTCATGTGTCTTTAGACTTCAATAAATTTTTCAACACATTAGGTTGTAATTCGATTTATCATTATTTGTTCTAAAATATGAAATATCAATATTTTCCTAACTAGTTTAATCAGACCATCATTAGTGTGAGTTCGTGATGATGAGTCGAAAACTAACGCATTAGATCTGTGAAGTGTGAACGATAAATGTGGGTACCCGCAGAATTTCACCAATTACCTACGGACAAATTGAAAACTATTCGTGTAATTCAATTTTGTATTTCTCTAGCCTTTCCTTCGGCGTTGATGATGAAATGAAAGGCCGGTAGTTAGGCCATTAAAATTTTATGAATGTCATAAAAATTTTAAATACGTCGATTATAAGGTTATTGTGAAAAATAAATAAGGTTTATTGTTTTATTGTATTTTATTGAAACTTGTTTTTATTTATATCAATAAGGTGACATACAAACATACGTCCTACCTAATGAAAAGGAGTCATTATAGCTTATGTATTACCAGTTATGTTTTTTTTTGTTCTTGTGGCGATACTGTTGCTCCGCAAATAACTCAGTGTAGACTTAACGACTGCTATGTTACTGGCCACCGGGACCAACTACTCGTGCCTTCCGAAGCAAGGAAACGCTCGTAAATGGATATTCTACAAAGCTATCACTCATCAGAGGACCAGGGGGCCGAGTGTGCTATTTCAATCGTGTCCAATAGACTTCTATCGGTCGGCCGATAGAATCCTACTAACACGTACCGCGCCAGTGGCCGCTAGTCAATTGCATTTTTGATAGTCTAATAACATTTTGACAGCTAAAAACATCGATTCTGATTCTATTCTACGGCTTGTCAATATTACACTCACCCTCCCGTTTTTTTTATGTTGGCATTGCGAAAATTGCTTAGAACAGTGATCATTCACAGAACACTAAGTTAGCGGGGGGCTGCAGAGCTCCGTACATATTATGTAAACAAAAAATTAGGTTAATTTATCTGGAATCTTGGTGTCGAGTATTATTACGTAAAGTAGGTATCTTGAGTCGGTCAGAGCGTGACCTTTGATAACGCATTCCTGATAGCGGTTACCTTAATGACCTGCCGCCTTAACTACTATGTTGTAATTAATTGACTGACAAAATTGATGAGAGCAACTTTACAAGGAGTACTCCTTGTAAAGTCGCTCTCATCAATTTTAATTCTTTAAAGAATATTGTCCAATCATACCACTGATTTGGAAAAAAACTAATTATTTATTCTTACGTTTTAGTCGATATTGCTTGTAATTAAGGACCTTAATCTTGTCTCTAGGCCGATTCATGCCATTCGTGAAAAGGTTAATAAAAATTTATGAGAAATAAATAAATAAATAAATAAATATCCATCACGCCTTATCCCCGAAGGGGTGGCAGAGGCATATTATATGCCCACTTTTCACCGTGTGGATTCCTGTCCGACGTAATAGGTGGTGAGCCCATTGCCGTGTTGAAATAGACAGACGCAGGTTGTGGCTACCTGCTGTTGAAATTTTTTAAGCCGCCTATAAGGCTTTCAACCAGGCTTAACGACTGCCTTTTTACTGGCAACCGGGACCAACGGCTTAACGTGCCTTCCGAAGCACGGAAACGCTCGCAAATGTAAATGCCACAAAGTGGTCACCCAATAAATAAAGCAAAAATAAAAAAAAATTATCAATACACTGAATGGAGTCCATTGCGTCAATGTTTAAAAATGGTTGTAACACTGTTCATTGGTATTGAGTTGTTCATTAGCTCGAAAGATGGCTCTGGTCATACTCTTAAAATGACGATTAAATATATGGTGGAGAATTTCAACTTGATTCGATACGGTTCGGGTAGTTTAGTTGGCTAGGACATAGCCCTGGTTAGGCAAAGGTCACAGGTTCAATCCCTGTCTCGAATCGAATTGTCTTTTTCCACTTTATTTAAAAAATCCTCCAAACAATAATATTAACCCAGTCAATCCCAACCTTTAATTTTATATCTGACAGCAAGATTTATACACTTATTTATAAATGATCATCACGCTGCATCCCTGACGGGGTAGTCAGAGAGTACAGAAATCGCTAGGTTTCGTGATACATACTTCTTTCGCTTCTTGCTCATTTATTAATCGTCTCATACATGTACATCTGGGCATTCGAGAGCAGAGTTAGATTGCAGAGCTAAAAATGTAAAGATTAAAAGAACCTTTTCATTTATGAGCAGTCTGTTAACGTGGTCTTCGCATGTAAACCTAGATCTCACCTGATCTACCCTGACTCTTTCTACCCTATACTGTGACACAATAAATATTCTTCGTCAATCATTCCTCATGCATTCGTTGGACATGTCCAAACTAACGGACACCCTATTCCAGCTTAATTTAGATTAACAGACAAATTGAGTTAAGTAATGGTATACATCGTTCTCGTTATATCATATATCTTCCCATCCCATGAATCATCCAGCGGGTGTTGTGTATCAGTAATAAGGGCTTATGCCCTGTAGACACTAGGGATGTCAAGGACGGATGTTAGGTTAGGTTAGGTACTTATCGAGAAACACAATCTTACCCTCTTTGAATTGATTACTTTTGTACGTTTTGTCCCAAAACTACCATATAATAAGTTAGGGTCCTCTCTGAGTACAGTTCTTACTTTGACGGTACATTTCATGTCTCATTCATTAGTGTTCAAACAAACGTAGCGTTCCAGTTCATGGGAGAAAATCAAAAAGCATGCAACTAGAACGTTCGCCTGATGTGTTACAGAACGAATTATTCATGACTTTTAGCATAAATATATACAGCAACATGTTAAAGAATAATTTCATTGACATACTTCTTATACAATGATTTTATAAAAGCGTAACTATGCTAATAAAAAAATAAAACAGTTAATGATTTTTCACGAATAGCAATATTTTTTTTTTTCAAAACATTCCTTTCTTCATTGTAAAAAAAAAACACTGATCTATCTTCAAGTGTGTGTAGGTCATGTTCACACCAGCCTAAAAATTACATAGATACCTACTCAGACGTAGATTATACTCTACCTTTTTGAAACAGATCGTAAAAAACCGTTTAAAATTGCAACTTCAATGGCCGATACAAAATTACATTGCATTCCTTTTGCCTTATCAGAAAACTTGCAACGGATAAGCGTGCTTGAATTCTTTTGAAAAAAGAATGTTTTCATAGCCTTTAAAATTCTAGCACATTATCACCTTCATACTACTTTTTTTAAATATTTTAGTTGCCTACTATTCCAGTAATTCAAAACAATTTACGAATCGACTATCGGCGGTGCGGGCTATGTAATAATATTTCGTTATCACCACGGTATAAGTCGATTATTCGACCGTGAGCGAATAAAATTTATCGCTTGATAACACTTAACTAAGCGAACGGTTTTTGTATTGGATAGTGTTGTTACTTGTTACATAACTTGCTTTCAACACTGGGTGAAACTGACTGGATCAAATCCGGCTGCAGTTTTGAAACTCTCATCTGTCACTCACAGGCACATGCCTAGTTTAAATGTTGAGGACGTCGGGTTGTCCTTTGAAACCCGCTTTTTATGTCCTAATAATCGTGACTTTAAAATTGGAAACGTCATAATCGATGCGAGGCAAATAAAAGATCTAGCGATCGATTAGCGTGACTTCTCCGTATAATACAAGGTCTGACTAAGACTTCGATGTACATTTATGTTCTTATAAGGCGATCCCCCCCTCCCCCTCTCCCCTCCCGGCTTCGCTCGAACTCCCGTCACACCTATTTAATCCCGTCGCTTATAAATTTACAATACAATCTATCTTATTATATATATAAAAATGAGTCCCCATTTCCAATATTGGTCACGCCATCACGCGTGAACGGCTGGACCGATTTGAACAATTATTTTTGTATTGGATAGCCCATTTATTGAGGAAGGTTCTAAACTATATATCATCACGCTACTACACAGGAGAGCGGAGCAGTAATCATAAATGTCAACAAATCGATGAAACTCATAGATTTGTGGAAAAGTAATAAGCGACGGGATTAAGTGGGTGCCACGGGGTTGGAAGTATGTCACGGACGAAGCCGGGTCGGTCAGCTAGTAATGCATAAAAAATTGCCCGCTTTGTGAACTTTTTATGACTACTGCTCCGCTCTCCAAAGAAGTGTATAGCCTATAGCCTTCCTCGATACGATTTAATGGCGAAATATGTATTGTGCTGAATTTGTAACTGCAACATCTGGTGAACCGTATTTGAGTGAATAGCCGAGGTGAATAGTCCCCAGGCCTACCCTGCGACACGGTTGTGAAGAAGGCGGAACACCGCGGGGTTTCGTGGGTAGGACAGCCCCCTAAGGGCCGGGAGTCCCACACACAGTGTTCCCCGCGTCAAGAAAAAAAACATATTTGAATCAAATAAAGTGATTTAAATTATCAATCAGTATCAATCAGTCAATTATATTAAATAAATGATATTCCATAGTACTCCGTATCAGAACTCTCAATAAATTGCAATACTTTGATTGAAATAAGAAAATACCTGTAAATATTATCCGATCAAGAAGGGATATACTAGGATATACTAAGATAGAGATGTACTAAGATTGAAGATAAATGCTGAAGATTCGAGTATTATAAATAAATATTGTGGGCCATTTTTTTTATACACAGCGCCGTCTAGCCCAAAGTTAGCTAAAATAAGCTTGTGTTATGGGATCTAGACCACTGATAAACCTACATAATATATCTTTAAATAATATACTATAGGAAACGCCCAAAATCTGAAACAAACATTTGTGGATTACACAGATATTTTTTCCGACCCGGGAATCGAACCCGAGACTTCAGGTGCGGGAGTCGCATACACTACCACTGCGCCACCAAGGCAGTCAAATATTGAATAAAATCACGTAACCAATGAAGCATTTTAATTAAGTTATGATTTATCTTCTAACATGCTTATTACTTTAAAGGTTTCATCGCCTATTAATTTATCAATTGTATGCATGAATGCAGTACTTATATTAAGCATTCCGTCTTAGCAATGAGGAAAAATCTAGACTTACACATAGCTCATATTTCTACTTTGTATGTATGTAGTCATATTTTTCCAAAGCCATATATAGGTATGAAATATTTGTCAAAGATATTCATAATAATGAAGACTTACTAAGCCTATGGATATTAAAACAGGACAAGCACGACTCTGTCTAAATTAGGGTTAACAGCATATAATAATTGTTTATTAATATTAGTAGATAATAATTGTCTAGGTATATTCAATATAGGGTTCTGTAAGAAAATATATAAGTATAAAGTTACAATAGGTAAATAGAAATGGGTTCACTTTTCTTGGTGCCTACAATTTTACAGATTTTATGTATTTTATAATTACAGAAATTTTATTTATTGGATTATTCCCTACTGACAGTAAAACAAAGGCCGAATCTTGCCTAACTCTGTGGAGTAATTGATATAGACCTTGATTTTTATGGTATAGTAAATGCAAAGATGAAAGAGAGTTACTCGTTTGCCGTCTTTTATCTTAGGATTTCACATAATTATAATACGCTATTATGAAGTTCTTTTTAAATATACTATTTAAATATATTATACTAAAATATAAATATATTATACTAAAAAGCAATTAATCGCAGTCTTATCGCTAGAGAAAACAAAGAAAACTTCATATTAAGGGACAACCAATGAAAGTGAATCCTAACTACCCCCTCCTCTTTTGTATTAGATTGTGTTTTATCAGGAATACCATACCATACCAATGGTTTTAGCTCTACCAGACGCCAATTTTATTTATTTAAATAGATTATTGGGTGCACGTTTGGTATTTAGTAATAAGGCATACGTCCGTGAGTGGCTTCTTGTGAGCTTCTTCTGAAAACCAGCGCTGTAGTTATACGCAGCATCATACTGAGCTGTGGCCTTTTAGGCTTACTGTATTATTGTTTAACTGTACAGTGTATATATTTACTGCGCCTAATAAATGTGTAATCTTTCTTTCTTTTCATAATAATTCTAGAGTTTATCTACCGAACCCTAACCATATTTGCCATATCTACTGTTTTGATAGAACCGTGAGCGTCATCTATGGCAATCATTAAGTGTGTTAGATTAGTCATAATTTTTTAAGCTGCATTTTTTATTAATCGGTGTATGCATCAGACAACGCAGCGCAGCTCATTGCCAACAAGTGAAGGTGACCTGACCTTTATATGACCGAGATGCGAATTGAATAATCTTTCATAAACAATTACTGCATAATTCTATGGATCTATATTACTTAGGTATATATATAAAACAAAGTAACTAACTATCTTCGCGCTGTATACCTGACGGAGTAGTCAGAGAGGACAGATCGCCACAGGCTTCACGATCCATGCATACTTCTTTCGTTTCTTGCAGATTCTACAATCGCTTCACACATGCACGTCTGGGTATCCGAGTACTTTTGACTTTTCCGTTTTTGAGCAATCTGCTCAAGTGGTCTTCATGTGTAAGTCTCGGCCTACCCTGACTCCTTCTACAATATGTATTCTTCGTCAATTGTTCCTCACTCATTCGTTGGACGTGTCCAAACTAAAGGAGCACGCCCTTTTCCTGCTTAACGATGACACTTTCATTTAAACCTGCCATATTGCGTATCCTATAACCTGGCATAGTCGTGTCAGTTACAATTCACTATAATTTAGTTTTTATTGGGACTAATCCCACCTACATTCCCATTACTGTGACTACTGTAAACCAGAATCTACATCAACGACGAAGACCAGAAAATTTACACCGAGCTCGATCTTCGTGAAGTCCCAGGAGAAGTTAGCATGTCTTGGAACCCGCAACGACATTATTCAGAAGATGATTCCAGAAGTTGGAAAAAGTACGATTATTTAAATAAATTGTGCACTGTTTAGTACCTTCGTTGCGCTTTATCCCATTCACCCCAAGGTTTGCTGGAAGAGAGCTCAATTCTGAGTTAAGCTCGCCTTTGTACAGCATTATATTTGTACTATATTTATGTTACACTATATTTGGTATTTGCAATAAAGCATAAAAAAAAGAACGTAAAGTCTCTTCCCTCCTTTACAAAGCGGGAGACCTAGAAAGCATCTGGTGTAAATTCCAATACACCATGATTTAGTTATCAAAATTTCAGCCGTTTTTATAAACTTTACATGACATAATTCCGACTTCAACGAATTTAATTATTATTAAACATATTATAATAGAGATGTTATCGCTTGTCAGCTCATTTAAGTCAATTAAAAAATACAAGTAATATCTATTAAATACTACGTAATGGGAACTTTATCGCTAAGTCGGAAATTCACATTGATAAGATGCAACGTTGGATATAAATTGATAACAGTATTCCAGGTACTAGGTATTCTAAAAAAGTTCTGAACATGTTTCCCAAAGTAAACGATTATGAAAAAATATAAGCACTATCCAATAATGATATCAGGGGGGCGCTATTGCAATCGTGTCGAAATCGTCGCTCAATAGAAAGCCACCGGTACAATTTTGTCAGTTTTTCGTAGTCTACTATTACAATCGTACTCTAATAGACTTCTATCGGTCGGCCGATAGAATTCTACTAACACGTACCGTGCCAGTGGCCGCTAGTCAGTGACATCTTTAATAGTCTACTTAAATTTTAACAGCTTAAAACAGCGATTCTGGTTCTGTTCAACGGCTTGTCAATAGTAGACTTGGCCTCTGGTGCGTCACGTGTTAGTAGAGTTTTATCGACCGGCCGATAGAATTCTAAATAGCGGACTACAAAATCAGTTAAATTCTTCCGTTGGGTCTCTATTGAGCGACGATTTTGATTTCTTACGCGATTTAAATAGTAGACTTGGCCTCCCGTTGTCCGTAATATCAAGTCAAGTTCAAAGCCTTATGGGCGGCTAGAAAAATATTACTAGCAGTTCGCCACAACCTGCCCTTGTCCATTGCAGCACGGCAATACGACTTACCACCTGTTACCCACGTAACAACTAAAATCCTTAAGATGAAATATGGGTGTATGGTATGCCTCTACCACTCCTTCAGGAATAAAGGCATGAAATATAAGTAAATAAGTAACTTGACCTGATGGGTTTGGACTGGTTGAACGAAACGTGGCTATGGACCACCTTACTAGCTTAAGCTAAGTTCTTCCCTCCATCTCGGGCACGCGGAGGGACTTCCAAGACTGTCTAATTTGTACCATACATATTTCTACGGAACCATTTCATCGAACCCGGCATTAAATATACTTTCTTTAATTTCTAATATACATACTGTTGTATTTAAATTGTCTCATCGCTTAATTTATCTCTCAATCTCTCACCTTCCTAAATTTCCTTAACTTGTGGACTAGGGGTGGTTGGTTTACCACCAACCCACCCGAACGTCACAGTATAATTACACTATGGGTTTTGTCAGACGTGACCAACCTTCCTATTGATATTCTACTCTATTACCAACTATATCCTCTTTTGTATGAAGCGATTGATGAATCTTGAAGAAGCGAAAGAAGTATGCATGGATTGCGAAGCCTGGCGATCTGTCCTCTCTGACTACCCCATTAGGGATACAGCGTGAAGATAGTGAGTTAGTTAGTTTTTATCCTCTTTATTGCTTTATTCTGCAACATCATTGTGCTTGGTGCTTACTGCTTACCGAGTTTGGGTGGATTGGTATGTAAAACGAAAAGTGTAATGGCGATCAGCATTATTATTCATGTTTTGATATCAGCTTGGACTCTGACCAATTTGGATAAGAGACAAATGACATACATAAACAAACTGACATAATATAATTAAATCAACAATTTTCATCTAAAATTCATAATTAAATCAACAATTTTCATCTAAATTTTCTGTGGACAGCGCCCTCCAAATGTCAGAATTATTATTATTATTTATCATTAGCGGACTTATTCAACCGCGTTGGGCCCGTTTTCGAGCAAATACGAGGATAAAATGTAGCCTATGATAGTTTTAATAACATCAACTATCTACCAGTAAAAGTCCCGTTAAAATCGGTCCAGCCGTATCAATGATGTGTCGGAACAAACAGACAGAGAAAGTTTTTAAATACAAATTATTTTATGTAAGTACTGTAGGTATATGTGTACTTTCATATGCATTTAGTGAAAATTTAATTTGTAATTACAGACACTCAATTTTATTTATTTCTCCGCTTTAACTCCACTGGTACGGGAAAAATGCTATTGATGTCCGACCGTCCGTCCGTCCATACAGTCTACAGGTCGCATTTTTCATCGATTTGCATGCAGCTTGGCATGGACAATCCTTGATATAGATAACAACTTATAGCGAGGGGGTTTTTCGATGGGGGGAGGGGGAAATGGTCCCATAGTGGTTAGGAAGAGCTCTCATAACTAAAAAAAAAAATATAAAAGAGTACTCCGAAGTCTACGGTTCACAGAACCACTAGTTTATCTGTATAGATTTTTGCTTACTGTTAGTGTTGGGTCAGTTTATGATCGATTTGTCTATCTCGATATTCGAATCTTATCTACAGCCCTCTTAAGATGTTATATATATGTGTTTGAGTAGATTAACATAAAAAATACATGCATATTGAGGTATGCGTTAAGTAATTTTTATTTTTACGTAACACCGTAGCTATCGGATACCACGTGCGAGATTTATCGGTGCCATGTGACCGTTTCGATTCGTCGCCATAAAAATTCCATATAAAACCCGTTGCGAATCTGTGGAAAACGTAGATTCTATAATACTAGAGCTGGGTATCTATATATATAAAAGAAAGTCGTGTTAGTTACACTATTTATAACTCAACAACGGCTGTACCGATTTGGCTGAAAATTGGTGGGGAGATAGCTTAGAGCCAGGAGACGGACATAGGCTTTTTATCCTGGGTACAAGTTCCTGTTTGAAACGGGAAAGGGGCATCTTCTCTACGCGGGCAAAGCCGCAGGCGTGAACTAGTTTATTAATATATTTCAAATAATACAATTTTCCTTTTCATTGCTTAATGAATCGTTCTGTTCAATCGTTGTGCAGGTTAGTAAATGTAAATAAAATGCTGCAATAATAGTAAATGTCTATTATACTCCTATAAGATTTTTAGGTTAGTTGTGGTTTCTATATATTTCGGGATCGTTGTACTTGTGCCGAATCTATTTCAGGATAGCCCGACTAGTTTCGAACCTTAGTGTCCCTTTTTAAGGAACGTCAAGCTACGTTGCGAGAGTCCAGTTTTTTGTTTTTTTGACTAGACATAACTGCCAGTGTTGTGGAAGTAAATTGTCAAATCACTGTCTTGCTCGTGATATTAGTATCTACTTTAGATCCGCTACCAGTTCACGGTTAGGTGCGTAGTACTCCTTTCAAATATGAAAACAGATAAATTTTTCGTACTCCTCCTGTCGGCAAATCTGTGCACTCCTTCTTCAATCTCATACTTCATCACAAGACGCAATTTTATTTAGCAAAGATTACCTTCACGTATGGAAAATTTTCACTATCTACTTAGTATAAAAATAAGCGTCATATACCTAAAATAAATAGGTACAAATACCTGTTTAATGGTCGATGAACCTAACGATATTATAGTGTTTAAGGATGTTTATAGTATAGGCAACTTTAGTACCATTTTATTGCGACATTTTGACGTTGCCTCAAATTGTAGGAACACTTTTTATTTGACTGGCAACACAGCTTACCAGAGTTTCGTAAATAATAACTATTCACAAAATGTGTGAACACCAACTCTGCAGACATTCTTGAACCGATTGATACTTAAGTGGGGTAAATATAAGTACTTATACTATAGATCCTTATTTCACCAGTTGTGTTTTGTTCTACGTAATAGTATGAAAACTAATAAATACCGGTTTGTCTACCTGCTTTTGAAATTTTCATAATGTCTTCAACTGACGTAACGGCTTTTTTTTTTAACGTGTGGAAATCCCTTCGGATGTCATGCCGGACTCGAACCGGCTAAAACCACACAGTCCCCGCCTAGCTGTCTATTGCCGGACGCCCCGGGTAACTCCTCGGAAAGATGTCCCAGAGCTCCCGGCAGACTTTGGCTACCACCGCGGCCTTACTTGGGGTTCGGGTGTTATCCCGCTTCTTTGGGGGTTGGTTCGGGTACTATCCCGCTTCTTGGGGCATGAGGCGTGCGTGACATTTTCACGTCATGCCTACGTCTTGGGCCTGCTTCTGTAAGGACGACGAGCAGCCCACCCGCCGTCCTCAGGCCCCCGGTCATGGAGACCGGTAGTCTTGGGCGAAGACAAGTCTGCTGCGTTATCGCCGCAGACTGCGGAACTCGGGTGGGAGAGTCCTCTCCCGTTGAAGAGTCCTCTCCCGTTGACGTAACGGCTACCGATTTGATATAATAAAAATCATAATTTTTCAAAGACGAGACGAATAACGAGCTTGCTAAGTAGTAAATATAAGAACTTGATTGGAAATGGAAGAAATATATTCTTTGATTGATTTGGATTACACAGACGTCTTTTTTATTATTTTCGCTACATCCTACTAATATTACAAACGCGAAAATCTGTAAGCAAGGATTTATTACTCGTTCACGCAAAATCTACTGAATGGATTTTGATGAAATTTTACAATAACATCAACATACACATCAGAATTACACATAGGCTACTTTTTATCCCTGGTACAAGTTCCCGTGGGAAACGAGAACGGAAAAATTTCCCCACGCGTGCGGAGCCGCGCGCGTCAACTAGTCAGTAAATATTTTTGAATCAAGATAGGTTCTGTAATTAAATTCAAGTTGAATTTGTGGTTGCGAGTGACCATAGCACATTATAAAGACATTCATAATGTATCCCCACGGTGTGCGGTCATTGTCGCTTATTGCTTGTGTCCGGTACCACAGATCTACAGCCATACTGGAAAAGAAAGCGTTAAATCGGTGGCAGATTCAGCGCAGTTGTGTTCAATAAATTAGACACAGTGGTTTAGTTGGCGGAATAAAACCTTAAATTTGACATTTGCACCGTCGCGGAGGCGGGAAAATTGAATTATTGTGTTATTTTGAATGCCTCGTTTGTAATGTAGTTAGATTTGTGTTTAAGCGTGAGCGTAAAAAAGACGTGTTTCCAACAAATTGGTTTCACTACGTTTTTTACCTATGGGAATAATACTATACGCTAATAAGAGAAGCTTTCGTCCAGCAGTGCACTGTCATAGGCTGATTTATTGATTGATTTTATTGCTATGTATTTAAATAGCGAGGTCGAGTCAAATAGTCAAGCTAGCGGTATTTTGTATACGTTTTAATGTATTTAAATAGAATGTCATAATAATAATTATGACATTCTATTTAATTAATTAAGAGAGAATACCAATGAAGGACAATCTAGACATCCTCGGCATAGACGTAAAGAGCTCAACCACAAAGCTTATATAGAGAGCTGTATTGGGCTAGCGTCGCGGAAGCTAGGAGTTTTAAATAAGGTGAGGCGGTTCTTCACGCCACAACAGAGATGTCTTCTGTACAAGACACAGATTCGACCATGCGTTGAATACTGCTCTCACTTGCTGGACGCGCTAGACGCTATGCAGAGACGTGCTATTCGCGTTATAGATTGTCCCGAGGTAACAAAAAGCCTTGAACCGCTAACGCAGCGTAGAACAATAGCTTCATTGGCTGCGTTTTACGGTATCTACCATGGTGAGTGTTCCGAAGAGCTCTTTAACCTAATCCCACCTTCTCTTTTTCGTTCCCGAACAACGCGTGCCGGGCAGAAGTGCCACTCCAACACTGTGGAGAGAATTTTCGCCAGAACTGAGCGGTTCAAAAGATCGTTCCTCTGAACAATAGAAATTTGGAATGCTCTGCCAGCGCACGTGTTTCCCTCCTCTTATAACTCAGGGTTCTTCAAGCGGAGCGTGAAGAGGCACATCGTGAAGCGAGCGTGAAGGGCCGCCAACTTGAAAGCCACTGTAATAGTCTTGTGGATTGTAACAGTGGCTTTTAATTCGCTAGATGTCGCCATGGCTTTCCATCAGGCGGGCTGCGTCACTTTGGCGAGCTAAATATAAAAAAAAAATATCTTTCGGTTGTAATAATATTATAAAGATATGAACTGATTTTATTTAGCTCATCCAGTGTAAAAATAGTATAGTATGTAGAAGTTAGGTACTAGTCGGTTCATCCTTATTCGTTCGGTTAATACTCGTACAATATGATTGGGAAATATATACCATAATAATTTGCGTACAGGTTTAATGATCTGTCGCTAATATTTTAAAACTGGTTTCGCTAATTTGGCGATTTTCTTCGTCAATTTGAAACCGAATACTAATAGTTATTATCTATGAAAAAAAACATCCGGTATTAGACTATCGCAGTACCTACTGTCTCCCTCACTCGCAGAAAGAAAATCATACATACTTAATTCCTTCTAGAATAAAATGTTCATGTATTTTATTTCTTGGCACTTGATCCTTTGTATTGAAGGTAATAAATGGCTTTAAGAATTTACTCCTCCAAGAGCCAATAAGTTGACAACATTCATCATTATCCAAGCGGTTTGTTAGCTTCGATTATATTAGCTTCGGCACAGAATAAGTAACAGGCTTCGGTTGTGTCCCAAGGCCTTCAACTTGGAACCTAGGATATGCACGTCACATCACACACACCCCCTACCCGCGCGGCGCTGCCTTCCGTTCTAGAACAAGCGTTCTTATTTTCGATTACAATGAAAATGATTCACTCAGGCCCACTTGCGTGAATGCTGGTGTTAAATAAATAATTATAGAGTTAGATAACTCGGAATGAAGTAAATAACTTTTTAACCCTAATCATGTCTTGCGCCATAGATAAATATCATCGGGTTAACTAAGCCAGTGTTCTATGTCACTCTATGTCATCCAACCAAACATTAATGATTGAACAAATAATGAAACAGGTACGTCTATCTCTTTTACACTACAGTTTGCCACATAAGACTTTTTCTTACACGAATGAATGTAACATGACAGCCGAGTGCATTTTATTTTTATCGTATTATGTGTGCGCGGCGTGTCATTTTGAGGAGTCCGTGTCACGCATGTGTCACGTGCCGCTTCATTGTCTGTCAGCTGCTAACCCAACGATTGACGAATTAACCCTCAGAAATCGGTGAGTTAAAATTTTAGCGATTTAACCCTAGGTATACCCTTAACTCGGAGTCATGCGAGACAAATTAATGATTTAATTCGGGGTTAGTCCATACCTCCGAGTTATACACGCTAACCCAAGATCGCGCAAGTGGGCCTAAGTCGCACAACACTACTTATAAACAATATCACTTATTTTTTTTGTATGCTTTCAAGATATCATTTGCCAATCAAACACGCAATAGAATGCAAAGCTTTTTTTTTTTTTGGGGGTAGATTGCAAAGCTTGCGATAAATAGTCATTTTAAATTTCTCCCCACTCCTCATTCATAATACTCCTTCTGAGATAAGGCGGAGGCAGCTTGGACACACGAATCTACGAGTCCCACAACATAAGACTATCAAATCTATGCTACTCAGTGGGTATGCTATTGCAATATCACCGTGACTGGCACCGGGGTCTTCAATTATTTAAACAATCTTTTAATCTGAATTCCCTGATGATGCTCGTATTTTTGTACCAAATTAATAGTAGTGTTTTTAGTACTTAGTCAGAACCTCAGAATATATACTAATATTATAAAGCTGAAGAGTTTGTTGGTTTGGTTGCAAGCGCTAATCTCAGGAACTACTGGTCGGTTTTAAAAATCTTTTTTTGGTGTTAGATAGCCCATTTATCGAGGAAGGCTATAAGCTATATATCATTACGCTACTACCCTGGACAGTGGAGCAGTATCCATAAATGTCGTCAAATAGGGATTTTTTTATGCAATATTGTAGCATTTATAAGCGACAGGATTAAATAGGTGCGACGGGAGTTCGAAGTATGTCACGGGCGAAGCCGGGGGGTCACCCAGTAAATAATAAAAAGTAACGTGCCCTGCACTATCATAGCGAAGGAATCAGACGACTTCTTAACCGAAACCAAGAAGTAAGAACCAGTAAAGTATTACCGCATCTTTATTAGGCCACAGACGTACTCTTCAGACTTGAGGTCGCGTCATGACGAGAAACGAGGATGTAAACAAAACTATTTGGCGATGAGTAATTCTAGACAATGCGTTGGAAATCCGAAATAGATTTTTCCATTCTAGGAGGGTTACACGTTGAGTTCAGACGGGCGTTCTGTTCAACTATTGTATGTTAGATACATATATAAGTACATATAGTTAGACTTTTACCCTAAAGGGGTAAGTAGAAGCATACTATACGCCCCCATTTCTCCATCTGTCTTTGGTCTCACGTAATAAGTGGTGAGCTTATTGCCAATTTGTGAATTTGCCACTAATTGAATTGGTGAACGGCTAAAGATAACAAAAAATAAGAAAGACAGAAAAATATTTATATTGTACTCATACACAGGCATTATAATACAGGAGTAAACATTTACAACTCCTCTTAGGTCCGTGGTAAATATGTAGATTAAATTTAAAAAAAAATAACTGATCTACATTTTACCACTCTACGAGTCAAAAATGGCCCCTAGCTCAGCAATTTGAAGCGCTGGTATTCTGCTTAGGCCAATTCATTACTACCTCCATTACAGTCGAGAAGCTGCCACATTATATTATTTAATTCTTGTGGCGAAAAAGTGCCGTATATACATAACATACATATCCATTTTTATTAAGACTTACAGAGGACATAAAGCATAAGGCCTTCAACTTGACTTAACGACTGCCATGTTACTGCAACTGGGATAAACGGCTTAACGTGATTTCCGAAGCACATAAACGCTCATAACCCTAAAACGGATGTTAAAATTTGATTATTAAGGATTTCATTGCAGCTTCAAATAGTGTATTTAGCAATTTAGTGATGGATGTGTTTTTAGCTTAAATTTTTGAGAGTCGTCAAATATGAGCCCCAATTTACTATTGTTCTGTGATCTAATAATAGAATTAAGATAAGAATTCACTTTATGGTTATAATTATTTATAATTGTGAAACGTTACAATAATTGTCATAACTTTTATAATCTTCTATGTACTTTCACTAGTATATTTATCTATTATTTGATTATGCATAGAAATCATGCCACTCTTATAATGACTACATAGGATGTAGGTATTATAAATTAATTTAAGATCTTTAAAGTTAATTTTGACCTATTATTGATCTCTTTTGGTCCGATTGAGTTAAATTTATATAAATACAAATTATTTGGGTTAAAGAAGTAACAGCCTGCCTACACTTTCTAGCGGTGCACCAACGACGCAGGTGCACTTACGGGGTTGGGATGCAAGTCGGCTGTCCCTCTCACCGATGCCTAAAAGATTAAAAGCCAATCCATAACTTCGTCTAGTAGCCAATAAGTGAAAGCCATGCTACAAATCGAAGTAGAGCTCTGAAGGAACTGAGACTGCGGTAAGATGAAGAAGAAGTATTATAATTCGGATAACAATCCAATAGGAGTGCACGATATATATTATAAAATAACAAAATATGTACCCGAAGTATCACTTCAATTCGAATATATAGAATTATCCAAGCAGTAAGGTATATCGTCATTCGACAATTACGATATATCAAAAATAGCGATATATTTGAGCCATATATCACAAAGTATCAATATAAAATTATGATATATTACATGGATATATTTTTGACATGAGGATCCCTACAACGCAATCTACTGAAGTCTTAGAGGTATCCTCTCATAGATACTTTAGAATAAGTCCGTATTTCTTTAGTAACCACAAATAATATAAAAGTACGTAGTTTCAGAGTCATATTTATATAATGCAATACAGTTGCCTAATAATTCAAGGTCCAACTCATACACAAACACAATATTACCGTAAGGAACAATCGCCGATAATTACTGAGGAAAACTCACAACTATAAATAATTAAATAAAGCACTTTTCCGGCTTCCAAAACTTAAAGCGAAGTTTCAATCCTTCAGTAAGTATTTTTATTGTGTTAAATGTAAGTGAAGCCATGGTTTTGTGTAGAGCAATACAATAGGACTTGTATTAATATAGAGAGTTATAAGAAAACGTAGGATTTTTTTATTTTAAGTCCGTTGCTGATAACATTTATATGCAAAAAAAAAAGGAATATATTATGGTGAAACGTCAACCAGTGTTACCAACTACCAACTCGAGAACAACTATTAGAATTATAATAATACTTAGTTTTATCTAATTTTGCTTTCAAATATTCTCTGTAAGGCGGGTTTTATGAAGAAAAAAAAATTAACATCACTACAACAGAAATCAGTATGGTATGGTAGGCGGGATGTTTACCGCAACTCCACGTCAAGGTGCGGTTTTTGCCTGAGGCAGTAATCAGTAATATGTGATTAGTATTGAAATGGAGAGTTATGTTGTCTTTCGAAATATGGAAGAGCTCGTAAATGGTAACGCCACGAACGACCGCCTATCTCAAGTCTAATACCCCCATTTACACTCTCGCACGAGCCACGAGACAAACTGCGGGACGAGCCGCAAGCTCGAAAAAAATGTACCTTAATACTGTGTTTACACTCGCGGCTCGGTGATAGTGAATACGACTGCCGCGCTAAGGTCCCTGATTGGATCCCAGGGTCGAAACAAATATACAAATATTTGTACCGCAATTGTTTAGAAATATAAGTATTTTATCAGTTATTTAGATCCTATAATACAAGCTTGTATTAACTTCTTTTGGCTAGATGGCGCTGTGAAAATAATATCTCACAATATTTATTGTAAGGACGAATTTATCTGACGTTTTTTTTTTTTTTAATATTGTGGGACACTTTTCACACACCGCCATCTAGCCCAAAGTAAGCTAATATTAGCTTGTGTTATGGGATCTAGATAACTGATAAACATACTTATATATTTCTAAATACATACATATTATAGATAAATAACACCCAGACACAGAATAAACCATCGTGCTCATCACACAAAGTTTTATCCTGGGTGGGAATCGAACCCACGACCTCTTGCGTAGCAGTCGGATGCACTCCCACCGCGCCACAGAGGCAGTCAATTCTTTAAACTTATCGTACAATTATTTGTGAGGATATCCCCGATTTATAAACGAGGTAAATATGAGTTAGGTAATGGGACACGTAGTAGAGCGTGGGTAATACGTCTCGACGCCACCCGGCGTTATGTCCCAGACGTTTACTTACGTCTGGCCGTAACTTGTTGATCACTTGTTGAAATGGGTCAAAGAGAACTTAAGCGGACACACTATCAGTAATAATGACAGTATTGGTAGTTAAAACCATTTTATTTATGCTGAACGTAGAAATTACAGTATTATTGATATCATTATTCATGACAGTACCTACATTTTATGAGCGATTAGAACAAACAATTGAGTCACCGCTATGGATGTGGTATCAAGGCCGTAGATATAGGTGATACTCAATACTCAAGAAACACTTTTAGTTAGTTTTGCCAAATATAAAGTCAAAACTACCGAACGGTTTTCACTAAAGGACAAAGTGGTTTATGACGAAGGTTTAGGTATAGAATTTATCTAATAAATATTTTTTTGTCAAAAATATTGCAAAATTAAATATACTTTCGGTTTATTCTTTCTTTCTTCGTAAAATTGTTGACTAACTATTATTGAACTTATTTTCTGTGATTTAGACTTAGAAAAACCGATACGAAACTTTAACATTATGTCATCCAGCCGGGGAAATACCTTTATAATCGTTATAATCTCATTGTCAGAGCAATAAATATGACACAATAGTTGTGGTTAGAATCGTTTTGTATTCATTACAGGTTATTACAAACGTATATCACCGTGAAGCGACAGACTTATGAGCTATATTCAATTCCTGTCGTGTTATCAGGAAATTGCTACGAATAAATAGTAAAAATGGGGTTTTGATGGTCTTTTCACAAGATCTGAAATCCTTTTATTTCTTTAATCTATTTCTGTAGGATTATATCCTTTTTTTTGTATGATAACTTCTCTGAAGCTAATGGTGAAATGAGCATGAAGAAATCGTATTGTCTATGGTGTTTCTTCACGGACTATAATATGTGGACATAAAACAGGGTAAACTTGCAAAAGGAAATCCCCGAAGTCCTGATCAGACCCAGTCACAAACCCTGACGACTTCTGGCTGTTCTTTGAAGGTCAATTTTTTTTTTCTCTATCGATAAGCACGATATGTAACACGCTGTGTCCTCTCCCAAGAGTCATGAATAGACTTTCTGACTTCCGTAATTACATCCACGTTTAAAAGAGAATTTTATTTGAATTGTTAATTTTTAATTTTAAAATCTAACCTTTTTTCTCATATGGCCTGGTACCTTTTAGCTAGATTTTTATTTTTAAATTTAACTTTAAAACTCTGTTTTTTAAGAGGAAGGAAACACGTGCGCTGCTGCGTTCCAAGCTACTATCGTTCGACAATTAAACGATCTTTTGTATCGTTCGATTCTAGCAACAATATTTGGACGGGTTTCTGTTTGTCAGGATGTATCTGTATCCGCTTTGAAACTAACGTTTGCAGAAATGTGTTTTATAGAATGTGACTTGGTAAGACATCTAGATAGATATGTACATAGATAAGTTGATAAAATACTTACATGTTTTCGTGTAAGTTTTTAGTAGATTTTGTTTACTTCTTTGATCGGTTGAAAATATTAAATTGAACGAGGCTTACATCCATCTTGTACTGTTATATAAATAGGCCAATTTGATTGATTGATTGACTGTAAATATTTAAAAAAATAAATTCTTACCAGTGATTAGGCTCGTGAAGTCATGACAGCGATATAATTATGTTTATTAGGCTAATTAACGATGATTCAAACGAGCCATTGCTTTGTCGGAATGATCTCTTTAAATATAGGAATGAGTTACTACTAATTATTTGTTGCAATTCTTTGAAAAATACATCGTCAGGTCTATACTATTTTAGCTAGTTATAAAGTTGTATTAAGGTCAAGTGAATTTGAGATGAGAACATAGCATTGTATAGCAACATAGTTTTGTTCTGAGGTTGTAGAACATTAGATTCCATATTTAATTTTTCGAATGTCCTTGTGACGTCATGTCATTTTTAAAATTTGTTTAATGACTATAGATACAAAATCTTTTACGCGTATTTAAAAATGTTTTATTCAGTATTGTGCAAGGTTTTTTGTTTTTTGTAATTATTGGAAGGCCTGGTTACTAAGACCTTTTAGCCAAATCTTATTTATTTCGTACCTATTTCTTCAATCTCCTTATTATCTAAAATGTCCCCGGCCTCTACTTTTAAGTCAAGTATAGTTCTGTCAAAGTCAATCTTACTCCATTGTTAATAAAAAAAAGTTGTTAAGACTGTATTTGCATTTGTATTAGCATTATTTTCCAAAAATGCACTAGTTTTGGAAAATAATATACAGCAAGCGTGAGCTATTAGAGAAGTTCCAGCGCAAACTCTTGTACAAGGTCGTATTAGGGGTGTTGCCAAGTAACGTAATTCAGGTTTATTGGCAATTTACTTAGTCGAGTAAAATTAGGTAAGGGATCAGATGTATACGTAGTCAAATACAATAAAGGTCAAAGCGTTATCGCAACTTTATAGAATGTGGTAAATGCTGTAAGAGCCATTATTATCTGGTCATGTGACTTAGACGCCAGGTGGTTCAATCAGTTCTTGCTTCAATAAATAAAATAATCGCACCGATAAAAAACAACAGTAATTAGACCATAACTGTGGTTAGTAGTTAAGTACAATAAATTAATGCGCTAAATAATGTGCAAATCATGCAGGTGCTATAATCTATTCAAATAAAAGTTGAAATGAAGCGAATACTATATTACAAGCCGTCCATTTTTATGTCTTACAAGGAGATAGATGATATTCTAATGCGAGTTTGCGACCAATTGGGCTCAATCAATTAAATCAGCCTATCACAGTCACTGGACGTTGACTTCGTTTTAGTCAAATATAGTCTGGTGATAATAAGTGAGAAAACTTAATTTTAGTATTTTAATGTGAATTAACCATTTTTATAATTTTCAAACTGTGAAAAATAATGTACTTAGCCGTACACATGGTGTACCTATCTCAGTAAATAATAATCGTAGAAAATTAAGACCCAGACTAAAAGATAACTAACTAAACCTTACTAATATAAAATAACTAACTAAACTAACAGACTAATCCCACCCACATTCCCATTACTGTGACTCCTGTAAACCAGGATCTACAGCAATGACCAAAACACCAGAAAAGTTAAACCGAGCTCGATGTCGATAGAGAATCAAATTCGTCATCTGGTAGGCTAGACAAAATGCCACTACTTTTTAACCATCGGACGTCAGCATGATACACTATGGTCCACTCTCCTCTTAGGAGACTCGTCCTTAATGTACTACGCTGGCTGTCCGGGTTAATACAGGGTTTTGTTTCGAGTTTTCCTCCTCATCGCCATGACCTGGTCTGTTTGTCAACAGGTGCGACATTTGTAGGTGATACTGGTATTGTCCCCGAATACCTTGGTAGGACCCAAATTAGACAAGTATTCCATATGTTAAATAGAACTGAAAAATATACATCAAAATGTAACTTAAAGATATATTATGCTAACAAACTTAAAATATGTCAATAAGACCTTCGTGAAAAAAGACAAATGCCGGAAAGATTGACACTATTCGTTCTTCAAATCTAATAATAATCGTGACAAATAATCGATTACTGTGCGGTGTACGGTGCTAATATCAATGTCGACTTTTCCGTTTTTACTTCTAATGAATGCCATGGAAACAATCGCTGAATATTGCCTGGCATAGACACGACTGGATGTTGGATAATGACGTTTATCCGGTATTTTTAAATCGAGAATTCTAAGTGTTGTAGTGTTTAAAATGCGAAGTAAATGTTAAGTTGGTAATGAAGTAGAAAAACTTCTGATAAAAACAACAGGCTGACCCTTTGTTTTTTTGTCGATGTTGGTAGCTATGAACTTTACTTTTTAGAATTACTTATTGTTTATAAGCCGACTATTGTTCAAGCTTGATGTGTTGAGAATCTGTTAAACGTAAGTAAAAGTTAATAGAGTTCCACACTTGCTCTTGTAGACCAAGAACCGGTACTTAGACCGTTATATTAAAAGACGAATACTGTTTATACTGCTATTTAACTTACAATCTTGCCATTCACATTAGGGGTGTCGTATTAGTTTAATGAAGATTTGACTGATTCGGCTATCATCAAGTATAACTAAAATCGATACTGGTTCAGAAGTTGTCGAGATATCGACATCAATATAACTTTAAAAGTCGATATTTTATCAAAATAAAGATACATACACTGATTTTCTTTTCGGTTCTCGCGCCAACACATTGTTTTTTTAATTTCATAGCACGTGCGACATGCTTCACGTGTTACGTAAATTGCTCTGCTCTTGTTTTATCTAGCTAGGTACTAGTAGTGCCTATTTATGTCGGAACGAAATTGTTGACTATAATTTTTTGCACAGGAAACTGTGATTGCAGAGAAAATGAGACTGTTATTTGTCATTTTCAATGTTTTTGAGTTGATAAGAATGGAATTTCTCGTAGGTTTGGTATAATTATGTCAACATTGACGTAAATGACGCCGATAAACGGCACGGTTAAAACTATCTTCTATCTCCTCAACATTTTACTTTTCAATTGAGATGAGCTTTTTATTTTTAATTTCATTGTTTTGAAGAAAATTTCTATTTACCTACCTTAGAACTGACGTAAAATTGATTAAATAACAAAACGTATAATTATAGTTAGCCTACAAATTACATTAAACCACAGAATGTTGCCATTATTTCAATGTTTGTTGAAATGGGGGCAATGGTTTCTTTAAGTGGTAGAGGAGTCTGGTACAATGAACGATGGTGTAGCGGTATAAGTATCCCAAAAAGACATTCGCGGATAGTTCCGATATATGGAGTTCATTGACCCTCACACTCTATTAACTAGAGTTTTGTTAGATGAGCACGTTTTTAATCTTATTGTTGACTGTGTTTTGTTCTATAGCACGTAACTGTGTGCTGTTAAGGTCGAATTTTGTACAAAACGAAATCACATGGCCCGGATTCGGTTGATTTCTTCAAGGAAAAGCTAGTCATCGTTGAATGCAGATGAAAAATTTTGCGCGAATATTTCGTAGAAGTAGTTTGGTAAGAAGTTTGTGGATCGTGTTTTTCATGTATTCCTATACCTTTCCAACAGCAGCGCATGTGACTTACTCTTCCAAATCAAATACATGAATGAAAAGATTTGTTTTTTAATTGTATACCTAACCCCCTAAGGGTACCTGCGCTAAAACCTTTCATAGCTGGGTCTTGGTGTGTCCAGAAGGCATTTTAAGCAAAATTCGTATATAAACTAAGCTATTTAAAACCATAACTGTAAACTAAACGTGATAATTCCGTTTAGTTGTCCACAGAGTTGTCCGATAAAAAGTCAGAAACAGTGAAACAGAATTTATAAACATTCCCTATGTAACCGGAGACATTCCGACGATAGGAATAAAATTCTTTTGTGACCCAACGAAATTACGCTGCATATTATATATTAAAATTTATTACATATTAGCTTTCCATGTTTGGTGAAAGTAATAATTAATACATTTTATGCTATTCTACTTTTTTTTTGTGGAATGCTGCAACCAGTTTTATGTTTTGAAAGAAATATGATGCAGTTTGTAAACAATAGTATGTATTTACATGAATTTACATTCAACATTTAGTCTGTAAGTAATCAATATGGTATTAGCACTGAAGGTATTTAGTGCCTTCTGTGGTATTAGATAAATCTATAACAATGTCCTCCTCTTGGTTTTCTATTTCAACCACTTTTCTTTAGTTTTGATTACCTAAATAAGGTTTAGTTTTTTTAAATATATAAAAACATTTTTAAAGTTGCTGGTGTTAGGAGTAGGTTCACGTCGCTAATTTTAAAAGTCGTAGATTGAATCAGCAGCCTTACTACAAGGCTACCTCGGTTTGAATTTTATTGAAGTTCAGGTTCCTTGTCTATGGCTCGATAAGACTTTAAATATATAAAAACATTTTTAAAGTAGGTACACGTCGCTAATTTTAAAAGTCGTAGATTGAATCAGCAGCCTTACTACAAGGCTACCTCGGTTTTAATTTTATTGAAGTTCAGATTCCTTGTCTATGGCTCGATAAGACTATTGGTAGATATAGGTCGTGTCTATGCACTGCGAACTTAAAAGGGAGCTATCAATTTGGAATGGGATAAGAATTTGCCCGCAGTTCACATTTACGGCAGTCTCTCAACACTCGAATGTATCAATATTATTATATGGAAGTCGATTACCATGCGAGTAGTACCTTTGTTTTCGCTGCTCCGTTACATAATGGCATTAATTATCTCTTGAATGGATTGGAATGCCTACGGTACCGACAGAGGTGGATCGGATTTCTTCTTAGATGGATATACTCGTACATCCATAAGTTTAGTGAATTTATACAATTTTGTTGAAGATTCAAATCTTAATAATATTATAAATGCGAATGTTTGTGTAGATGTTTGTTACTCTTTTTTATTGAAACTCTGATTTTATTGAAACTTTACAATTATATAGCTTATACATCAGAATAACACATAGGCTACTTTTTATCCCGGGAACAAGTTCCTGTGGGAAACAGAAAGGGGAAAACTTCTCTACGCAGGCGAAGCCGCTGGCGTCAACTATTTTAATATAAATAAGAATACAAATCATATTAAAAATAAGTGTTATTAGATTTCTACTGGGTACGTCACGTATGTATGTAAATATGTACGAATGTATCAGACTTATGATGGATGAATTATGAAAATCATGACCAATTTATGCGTGAGGGTGCAATTAAAATAAAAATGGACAAGTCCCTGACACTTTCACGCAATGGCAACACTGTGACACTATTATTTTTATCTGTGCGAGTTCTGTTCTTATAAGACAAATGAAGGATTCTACGCGGTAAAAATGAAGAGCGGACGCTTACTTTTTTTTTTTTAAACTAGTGCCTTTATCTTGTTTTATGTGCGGTGGTGGTGGTTTCTTGGACATAAAAGTTGTGTTAACGTGCTATAGTGAAAGACAGTGATATATATGCAGTGAAATGCGAGTTTCTTTCTTGCCGCGTAAAATCCACTGAAAACCTCAGTATAACAAGAACAACAACTATTATACTGGGGTGAGACTGACCTCGACTTTAGACTAGACTTGACTAAGACGTGAAGGACGGGGACAATTTAGATAATAAGAAATGAGATTGATGAAATATGAATTAAGATTTGGCTAAAAGATCTTAGTAACCAGGCCATAAAATAATAACAAAAAAATAAGACATATGCAATTGTGAAACAGTAACAGATTCTTCTTATCACGTTCTTCATCCTATTGTATTGCCTGTTGCTTCCAAATCGTACATGGATTTTGAGCCTGAGATCAACTTATTAATTGACTGTTAAAATTTGCAACTATGCACTATGATTATGAGCACTGAAGCACTGCTATATGTTTAAAAATCATTTACGTTATAATTAAACATTCAAGAAAAAAGGGGTCTTAGAAGGTTTTTAAAAGGTCGGCAGTGCGAGTGCTGCTAACGTGTTGCAAATGTCCGTAGGCTACGGTGACCATTTTCCATCAGGTGGGCCGTATGCTTGTCTGCCACCACAGGGATATAAAAAAAATTGTCTACTACTATACGATCCTAAATTTAAATTCTCGAGCTATATTCGAACCAGAGCGTCTTCTAGTTCAACGCACCAGACGCTTTTACCATCTAAGCTATCGAGATCGCCTTAAGATATGAATAAATTCGTCAGTTTTGAATGGGACTCGATAGCTTAGATAATAAACATTTTTACCTGTTGCATCTATAATTATGGCCTTCAATCTATGAACGTCGCCGTTAATGCGAGGCCATTAGGATATTTTAATACATACATTTACACTGTCACGCCTTTATCCCCGAAGGGATAGGCAGAGGCATATTAAACGCCCACGTTTCACCGTATACATTTTTGTCCCACGTAACAAGTGGTGAGCCCATTGCCGTGTTACAATGGGCAGGCGCAAGCTGTATCGACTTGCTGTTGAAATTTTTTAAGCCGCCCATAAGGTCTTCAACTTGGCTTAACGACTGCCATTTTATTGATGCGGGACCAACGGCTTAACGTGCCTTCCGAAGCACGGAACTGGGGTGGGTCTAAAGGGCCGAATAAATGTAATAAAATAAAATGTGTCTATTTTAGATGTTAAGTTTAGAAGAAATTTTGAACCCGTTGCCTTTTAAGTGAGGTGGTAACAAAAAGGCTAAAAGGTCTTATGTGCTAGACACTTAGGATATTTTAAATAACATTTTTAATAGATTAAGTACACACCTACAAACCCTTGTCATAAGGACAAGGGTTTTTAGGTGAGTACAAACTTTTTTTTATCGCCGTCTACCTCTGCAGAAATGGGGACGGATCCAATGATGTAACAGTTGCGTGTATAGTATGGGGTCATTACCACTATGACGTTGAGGCTAAGGTTGCCACCTTTTTTTTTAGTAAAGTACAATGGGTATAACACACAAGAAAAATGGGTATAATACACAAAAAAAGTACACAGTATCAAAATAAAAAATACAATTTATTTTTCTTTATTATTATTATATTAGAATGTTTTTTATTGCTTTATGTAGTTTGTATTAAATTACACAACAATTACACAGCATCTTTACAATCTATATTTAAATTAAAATAAATTCCTTTTTTTTAATTCCGCAATGCTTTGATGAAGAAATCACATCTTGTGAAATAAAGTATTTTATTGTTTTCATAAAGTATAGAGTACAAGTACCTGAAATAACGTACAATACTTTATTAGAAAGTACGGGTGGCAACCCTAGTCTAGGCACATAAAACAGAATAACTGTTAAGTATATTTAATACATTAAAACGCATTGTTTAGTTTATGTATAAATATACACCACGCCTTATCCCCGAAGGGGTGGCAGAGGCATATTATATGCTCACTTTTCACCGTGTGGATTCCTGTCCCACGTAATAGGTGGTGAGCCCATTGCAGTGTTGAAATAGACAGACGCAAGCTGTGGCTACCTGCTGTTGAAATTTTCAAGCCGCCCATAAGGCCTTCAACCAGGCTTAACGACTGCCATTTTACTGGCAACCGGGACCAACGGCTTAACGTGCCTTCCGAAGCACGGAAACGCTCGCAAGTGTAAATGCCACAAAGTTGTCACCCATCCGAGGACCAGCCATAGTGAAAGTTGCGTAACTCAGTGATCGTTTACAGAACACTGAGGCCGCGGGGCCACGAGCGCTTAGTTTAGTTCATGTACTCAATTAAATGGAGCAAATAAGTTAAATTAATGCAGAAATCGTATCGAATCACTTCCAATCGTTTATCAAGTAGGTTATGTTGTTATATCAATGAAAATTACAAGTATGAGCTGTTTGTCACTCCTCGCTGATACACTATTTCGTTGACATAACAGGATAGTGTTGTAACTTGGTATTTAATTGAACAGCACTATGGACACAGTGTATAGTAGGTATTTAATCTAAAAACTAACTAACGAATTAACTATCTTTACGCTGTATCCGTGACGGGGTATTCAAAGAGGACAGATCGCCAGGTTTCGCAATCCATGCATACTTCCTTGGCTTTGACGCGGTGGGGAGTGTATCCGACTGCTACGCAAGAGGGTGTGTTTGATTCCCACCCAGGATAAAATTTGTGTGATGAGCACGATGTTTTATTGTGTCTTGGTGTTATTTATTAAATATATAAGTATGTTTATAAGTTCTGCTTAGTTTGGAATCAGATATCAATCTCACTTGCTTACTAGAGGACCTGCTGAATAATGGACCAGGTTAGGGAAATGTAGACCTGACAGGTCACATGGTAGTTTCTGCCAACAATTTCAATACGAGCAAGGCAATCGAAGCGAAGAGAATGAAGTGCGGATTTGGAAATGTAATGGAATTTTAGAATGACGTGTATTGAGGTAGTCAGGTATGTAGGAAAATAAATAAATATTTTGGGAGACTTACACAGTGCTATCTAGTCCAAACTAAGCCATATTCTTGTGCTGCATATTTCTAACTACTTAGATATAACACGTAGAAATCATCCAGACTCCGAAACAAACATTTGTGGATTTTACAAACATTTGCTCCAACTCTGGAATCGAACCCGATTTTTCACCACGGCAGTATACACTACCAATTACATCACCGAGGCAGTCATTAACGTAAACATATGGCTACTTACTTGTTACATTGTAAAATCATTAAAGTGCTTCACTACATGTCAATGATTTTCTCGGAGAAATAGCAACAACATTAATTATGTTTAGATTGAGTTAATTAATTGGAGCCATGCTAACAGCGTAATTATAATTGATTCTATTTCTCCGATCTTTATTATATTAACTACACTAGGTGTTCCCTCCGACTTCGCCCGTGACATAATTTGAACTCTCGTAGCACCTATTTAATCCCGGCGCTTATAAATTCTACAATATTGCATAAAAATTTGCCCGATTTGTACATTTCTGGCTACTGCTCCGCTCTCCAGGGAAGTAGCGTAATGATATATAGCCTATAGCCTTCCTCGATAAATGGGCTATCTAACACAAAAATATTTTTTCGAATCTGCAAACAAACTCTTCAGCTTTATAATATTAGTTGAAATGATCAGATGTTTTCAAGGTCCTTTTTAATGGCTACTAGAAACAGTTATGATTTGACGTGTTGTTTTTTATGATCGACTATCTTCTCACATCTTAGTGATAATGCCAATAGGTTCAATATAAAATAGAAGAGAATGCAAAAAAAAAAGTTTTAGTCTTGCAGCAGAAATGTCTAAATTAAAAGGGTTGCGCGGGAAATGTATTGCTTGCTTTCTTAAACTAGTGCACCGTGTATTATGTGTAAAAATGGTTGATTCTAAGACATTAAAATTGTATTATGTAGTAAAATACGGAGATCACGGTGAAATGCGAATTTTCATATTAATCGCGTAAACTCCACTGAAATCTTCAGTAACGCTTCCACCACGTTACTGGGGCAAGACTGACTTTGACATTTGACTAAACTTGACTAAGACGAAGATTAGTAAATAAGAAAATTATGAAGAAATATTTAATAAATTTAATTTGTCACAAAGGCCGTAGCCATGCTATAACTCCCATAAACATTAATGAAAAAAAAAACAAAATTAATAAAACATTAAATATTTCAAATTATTTTGTTACTAAGCTAGTTTATTGCCTACCTTAGCAACTACAAGGTATGTCGAATTATTATTTTTCCGCTTACGAAGTACTTAGTAACCGTACAATTAAATTTATTACGAGTGGCCAATATGGCGATCGGTATGTCAGCGTAATAAGTAGGTATCGAAGTTGCTTTTAACAAGTCCTTAACTAGTTTTTACACTTAACTGTGTCTGTGTCTGCCCGGTGCATTGTTATAAGCAGACCACTCTAGTAATAACTGATATCAATATTAGTGCTCGAAGCGCTCGTGGCCGCGCAGACTCAGTGTTCTGTAAACGATAACTGCGTTAAGCAACATTCGTTATAGGTGGTTCTTGGATGGGTGATCACTTTGTGGAATTTACATTTGCGAGCGTTTCCGTGCTTCGGAAGGCACGTTAAGCCGTTGGTCCGGGTTGCCATTAACATGGCAGTCGTTAAGTTAAGTTGAAGAATTTATGGGCGGCTTAAAAAAATTCAACAGCAAGTCGATACAGCCTGCGCCTGCCCATTTTAACACGGCAATGGACTCACCACCTGTTACGTGGGACAAAAATGAATAGGGTGAATCGTGGGCGTTTAATATGCCTCTGCCTATCCCTTCGGGGATAAAGGCGTGACAGTATGAATGTATGTATTAAAATATGGGGCTAATATGGGCTCACCACCTGTTACGTCGGACAAAACTGGATATGGGGAAATGTGGTTGATAGTATGCCTCTGCCTATCCCTTTGGGAATAAAGGTGTGACTATATGTATGTATGTTTCTTCGGCAATGACATTCTTCTTCAACTTAGTGTATTTCCAGTTGCTTCTATATCTAAACTCTTCCTGGATTTAGAGTCTAGGGTCCACTGATGTTTGACTGCTAGAAGCAGCTAACGTTTGACTTTTGATTTTCGGCATTGTTAGGAGCTGCCGTCTGATCTTCAAACTCAGTAAGGACCAGTAAAAAATATAAGAGATCGCGGGATTCGAAAAACCTGTAGCAATACATTTTTAGTTATTTCTTTGTTGTACTCGTAAACATTAGATTTTTGTGTAAACATTCTGGTTCGGCATGACGTTTTCGCAGCGTAATTGTTATAATAGGTATGGATTTAAAATTAGGGTTAAGATTTTCGTGAAAAATAAAAATGATTGATGTCATTACTTGTGTTTTAGGTTGTATTGACTCATCGCTGGCTCTTGAATTTGGCACTTAGGTCCGTATTCCAGAACGTTACTCAATCGACGCTTGAGAGTAGATTTTATAAGGCAAAATCTAGCCTCAAGCGTTGATTGAGTATTGAGAAAAATACGGACCTTAGTCATTTATTGGAGTGAAGCGAATGAAGTGAGCGTAGCTTCATTCTTCCTCAATTAGGATTTTCGCTTCGTTCTCGAACTCCTCCCAAACCACTCAACACTTTTTGATCAAATTTGATCCATAATACGACATCTAGCCATAGATGGTTTAGAAAAAATAAAATCGGACCATTCAGACTTACCTCCCCGGCAAGTGCTCCTAGTTATTTTTACGGTTCTTCTTCGTATCAATTCTTTTTCGTATTCAATGTACCCAACCCAGAACTCGGCGATATGTAAGGCTCTTTTGCTTGCACTGTTTACGTTTAGGTCGTCCATAATACAGGTGTTAAGACAGTGTCACGACAAGAGGTGATCCATCGTTCCCCGCATCCATAAAACCCCATTTTACCATGTCGGCTCTGCAGCTGTAATCTATTAGGGGTATTCGAGATCGACAGTTTATGCCTGTTGTTTAAATGACTATCCTTAAAATATCTAGGTACACCAGTTGACGCCCGCCAGCATAGTAAAGTTTTCCCGTTTCCGTTACCCTTAGGAACTTCTTTCCGGGTTAAAAACTAGCCTATGTGTCGTGTAAGCTATATTATTGTAAAATTTCATCAAAATCCATTCAGAGGTGTTTGCGTAAAAGAGTAACAAAAATACATCCATACATTCCTACAAAGTTTCGCTTTTATAATATTAGTAGGAAATGCCACCGCGGATTATTCTGTAATTTTTGTTGTAAGTTATTTGGTTTTATATCTCAGGGTTTAGCCAGTGTTATCGGTGAAAGCCTTCTGTCGGCTTGTTTTTTTTCTGACATCTTGAACTATTATCGTCATATTTCAACCAATTTGCGCCAAACCTTATATACCTGAATATTATGAATCTCCTTATTAAAACTCGCATCATAAACTGCTCAATAGATTTTAAGTTAATCGTGAACTCACGAGCAGACTGACAGGCGGCGAACGTCATTAGTTCATAATATTTACGGATTTATTTTTACCAAAATCACTATTGCTGTGCCACTCAAAGAAGTATGTAAATAGAACATTCAATTTACAAAAACTTTTTGATTTTAATTATAATCCGTAAATAGGCAACACGCTTGGTTGAATCAATGCTCAAAATTAAAAAAAAAAACAATTCTAGCCATAGACAAAACACGCAACACAAAAATAATACTATTGGCGTGAAGCACGTAGCTAGATCCACCTGGTTGTCTGCATTCCATTGTCCCGTTACCTGACAGTGGCGGCCTCGCCTTACCAAACGCAACGTGTTTTTGTTTATTTGGGTGCTTAATGACCCCACAGTGGTATCGAATGCGTAGGTATAAGTAGACTGGTAGATTCTCTATATATATAAAAGAAAGTCGTGTTAGTTACACTATTTATAACTCAACAACGGCTGTACCAATTTGGTTGAAAATTGATGGGGAGGTAGCTTAGAGCCAGTAGACGGACATAGGCTACTTTTTATCCTGGGAACAAGTTCCTGTGGGAAACGGGAATTAGTAAAACTTCTCTACGCGGGCGAAGCCGCGGGCGTCAACTAGTTTACAATAAAGGGTAGCCAACTTCAGAAGACCCAGTTTTCATACATATAAAATTAGGTGTAGTGGAAGTCTAACTATATAATTAATCATAATCACTTACCTACCGGTTACGTAACCAGCTTATAAATATAGATTGACATATTTTCTTGTCCGCCATAATAAAAATCGTTCTAGGAAAGATGTTAAAGTTTCGGGAACAAGCAGTTCTGTTGTTTCAAACGGATGAAATGGTTTTAGATATTTTATATCTTGGGTAGCAATAGTTCAGCGAATCACAGGGATATCGACAAATATAAACCAATTAAGCACGAGCCGAAAACCTGCTCTCGAGGGTTCCGTAAAAAATTAGTACCTTACTTACGTACGGAACCATATACAAAATTAAGTATTTGCCAATTAAGCTAGACCTCCGAATTGTATGAGCGCCTATACTACTCAGAGGTCTATGTTAATTGGTAATTATATGTAGTTACACTCATTATTTTTTTTTTATATTTTTGTATTTTTTCCTTTCACTGCGCTATAAGACGTTGCTTCATACCAAATTTCAAGATTCTGAGTTCATGGTCAGTACTCTGTAGGTTTTGATTCCCTTACGAGTGTCGATAATTTGCGGCAATTCACCTCATAAACGGTTGCATCGTTTGATTGCGTTGGCTTAGAATTTTGATTTTTTTCACAGCTTATGAGACAATGGACTTGAATATTTGATATAAATTTCTGCTTGATACCTCCACGCGTTCTTGAGAAAAAGGGACGTGACAGACAGACAGAAAGACAGATGGACAACAAAGTGATTCTATATGGATCCGTTTTTTTCCTTTTGAGGTACGGTACCCTAAAACGCCAAATACATTTTAGTTCCAAAGCAAAAAAGACCAGCTGTTCTCTAAGAAGAATATTTTTTTCACATCTTGTTGTGATTTCCTATTTTTGCCCCGTTTTGTCTGGGGATCAAAGTATAATGTAAGATTCGAAGACAAATAATGTAAGATTCGACAGATATAAGTCGAAATCTTGCCTAAAATGGAGTAGGTATTGCAGTTTAGACTATGAATTAAATGCGCAGCTATTAAATGTAAGTACTTAAATAAATAGCCAAATAATCATTTCACATTATAAGTAATTACGGAAATGCTTACTGTAATAATAGTCGAGTGGACCAGTCAACAAGACCCGTCGCTCTGAAGGAATTTGTTCGTTGCTGTTTCATTGCAAGAGGTATAGTTATGTTTGTTTGATTAGGTCGCAGGAGGTTCTTCAATTACGTTTTGTGGCTAAAACTGTGGCTTCGGTACAATTAGGACTCTTTCGTCATAATATTTTGAGTTTGACGACTGCATAATCTTTGCCGAATACCGGTGCAATAAACTGGAAATGTAGCAATGATTGCACGCGTACAATACTATCAGATAATGTTTGGGCATCGGCATGTATCGAACTGGACACATTTGTATCGCACTCGTAATTTCAAGCTATGTCAATGTTAAATGCAATGTCTTTGTCATTTTTAAGAACATCAATAAGAAACAAGGGTGTAAGGAGCATCAACATGTTTGGGGCCCAAGTTGTCCTTACCTATACATTGATCAACGGACGAGGCAACAGCAAGCACTCAAAATGTGACAGGAGGCACATGTTTATGTTACGTCCCGTGCAGCCACACAAAACCTCCCAAGTACGTAAGTAACCCTTGGGTCATGTTCGGGGTTCAGCGGTTGTAGGCCGGGCTTTTGTGAAATAGCATATTTTTGGGTCGTTAACCTGAGAGCCACTATTGAAACTTTGCTGGCTATGATAGCGGCCCACAATCATGGGATGTCGTTTCTGCTTTACATCAGGCGGCTATAAGAATATCGGAAACAATCGTATCGCGTTCGCATTGTCAGCTCTATATCAATGTTTTTTTTTTCAATTCCAAGAACAACAATTAACCCACGTCCAAAGATAATCTGGTGGTGCCTGTTGGAATAGACTACCGGAGATTACGAATCGCTCTAGTGACGAAGACTACTGGAAAACTATCGGAGATTTACCGAATATTCAATTCCTCATTTTTATTCAGTGATCACTTTCAATGCAGCTCCAAGATATTTTAACTTTTTCTAGGACTGGCGAGATCGAGCTCAGAGTACTTGCATGTTTTGTTAGTTTTGTTGCTGTTCTACTGAAGGTGGCTGAAGAGACCCTGGTGTGGGATAGTAAAAAGTGTAGTGCTTTTTCTGTTATTTGATTGGAAGATTTTAGGAGGCATATTTGTATGTGTTATGTGATAGCTACAGGGCTGTGAATTGGCCTTTCCCTGTACATTGTTGGAAGTGACTTCTGTCTAATTTCCTAGCCCTAATAAAGGCATCTAATGCCCCAAAATCCTTTAAACGCTAACAAGAGTTTGAAGTGCACCAAATTTGGCCTTGGTCTTAGAAGTTTGCATACTTGTTTGTTTGGTTAAACGCGCTAATAACAGGAACTACTGCGACGGGAGTTCGAAGTATGTCTCGATCACCTAGTTCCGTATAAAATAGCTCTACCTTCTAGACAACTTCTGAAAATAATTTTTAATCTGTTATAACACACACATGTCCTTCACATTTGACACGTTACATATTTTACATTAAATAAATTTGGAAAATCAAAAACTGCACGCCTCACACGCTTTTATAATATTATAAAAAAAATAACATTACAGGCTTACAAACTTTGCTATGAATTATCGCGTAGGGGTTATGAAATAAATAAAGTAAAGATAATAACAATTAAACCACATCGAATCAGTCCGTGAAAATTGAAAGGGTTCTATTCCTAATTATACTGAAGCGTAAGAGAAAAATAATTAATATAAAATATCGTTTATTTCAGGCACAGTTCCTAACTAGTTACAGTCCCATATAGCCGATACAAGATTATATTTACAAATACTGTTTCGTCAAACTATATTATAAGAGTAAATTCAATATTAAAATAATTAATACATATCAATAAGCAATTTCATTATTATACATAGCTACAGAGCTTAGGTACTTACACCTAGATACATGTACTTGTATAGCTTTTGCTGTAAACGTACAGGGTCCGAAATACTGCGATAACAATATTGTTCATACATTTTTCGAGTTTTTTATGAAAGGATAATCTAACACTTTGCATATATGCATGAAAATGCTTTACATTATGGTCTTCAAACATACCAGACGCACTACACCTCCATGGCAAACCCTAGCATAGCACGAAACGCATTATTGTATTGCACCCGCAAGGTATTGTAATTGACTTTAGTATGACTATACCAAAGGGCGGCGCTGTAGAACGTCTGACAATATGCTTTAAATAAGGTAATTTTAACTTGGTTAGAGCTTCTCGAGAAGCGCCTTGCCAGCATGTTGCTCTTTGCCTCTCGAGATCAGCATGGTTACTTAAGGTTTCAGATAAGATGTGGCCCAAATATTTGACTTTACACACAAAATTTATAGGTTCATTTAATAAGGAAATAGGCGGAATCTTTTCAGGACCTTTGCCACTCCTAAATATCATTAATTCAGATTTCTTAACGTTATATCTCAAGCCATGCTTTAAAGCAAATCTCTCACAAACACTTATCAGCCTTCGCAGAAAAAAAAAGACTCGATTAGTAAAGTATTTCGGTCGTTATCGTGTTAACAAGAAAATATCCGTAATATACAGACATACGGACGTCCAAGACGGAACTTTTTTAAACAGTTTTTTAACTAGTTTAAATAACAAAAATGGCATCAAAAATATCATGAGTGTTAAAAATAGTGTTTTTTCTTGATATGTGTGTGTATATATTATTTTACAAGTGCACTATATGATAAATAGAGACATTTTAAGTTTGAAAAATCAGATGTTATGCGCGATGTGATAGTAGTACCTACCTGAACGTTTCGCTTATGAGGCGTGCAATAAACTCTGACAACACGCTTAAACGATCCGAAGAGGATCAGACCCACATCTGGTGTTTGACTTTCAAAGACATGTCACAGTGGAGATAATAATCATAGTATGGCAACTGTTTCGACGGACCCATAAGCACATGCGCATCCTGTTCGTTCTAATTAGCGAGATCAAGTTACTTTGGTTCATTTTATTTCGCTGAAAAGGACGAACCTGGACGAACAGTTTGATATGAGCGATGTTATTGTATTTTTTTTAATAATTAACTAATGTATAGTAATTATTGATTTTTTTTTAAGTATTACATATTGTCTTCGTCGATCGATTCAAAGTCTACATTAACTGTGATGTTTCATTTTCAAAATTTAATTAAGTTATCTACGCTACGTGTCTCCATTTTTTTTTATTATTGCACAAAGTGACGCCGCCCATGACGCCCGAAACCATGACGACATCTAGTAAATTGAAAGTCAATGTCACAATCCACAGGACTATTAACAGTGGCTTTTAAGTTTGCGGCCCAATGATGTACCTCTTCACGCTCCGCTTGAAGAAACCTGGATTATAAGAGGGGGTAAACACGTGCACTGGCAGAGCATTTCAAATTTCTATTGTTCGACAGAGAAACGATCTTTTCAACCGCTCAGTTCTGGCGAAAATTCTATAAACTTCTCTACAACTTGCTGAATTCACAGTGGTTTCCAAACTCTATCTGCATTTGGTACCCGGTGGCAACTTTCATGTATCTGCTAGGAGTAGCTATCTTTTATTTTTTCATTTTCGATTTTTTTGGTAGCGACCGATGTATGATCTCCTGCGACGTTAGTCAACAGGTTTACTACTAGCAGGTGAAGACGATAGGGCTCCCGATATCTTGTTGGAGCCTTTACACCCAGGTCTTACTACATCGTCACGTATCTACCGACAACAAAACTTAATAATTTACAAACACTGATTGATATTCAATGACTTGTTTACTGCCTCTGTAGCGCGGTGGGTGTGTATCCGACTGCTACGCAAGAGATCATGGGTTTGATTCCCACCCAGGATAATACTTTGTGTGATGAGCACGATGGCTTATTCTTTGTCTGGGTGATACTTATCTATAATATGTATGTATAATTTATGGATATTTTATTGATAAAAAAAACATGTATGTTTATAGAAATATATAAGTATGTTTATCAGATCTGGTTACCTTAGTACAAGCTCTGCATAGTTTGAAATCAGATGGCGTTTTGTGAGTTGTCCCAAAGATATATTATTTAATGATACCCCACATCATGCGGCAGATTTTATTTTATCACTTTGAGGTGACAAATATTTGTATCCAGACCAAATTATAGTTTTCAGGTACCTACTAAGAGTCTCCGAAATAAACAGACAGACGGACAGGACAGATCGCCAGGCTTCGCAATGTAAAACTAATACCCTGAAAACAAAGTGCAATTCCATTTTCTACTTAAAACAAGCATTTTTTTACATCCACCAACTATTTATTGAAAGGAAAATCGAACCGATTATGGCGCAAGGAAGTCGATGTTTTCGTTTGGCGTAAAACTCAACAAGTTTACCGAAGTGTGGCGAAAACACCCGATATCGCTCCGATAACATTTCTTATGCAAATTTTTGTTACCTTTAATTTCCCTGACATTTACAACCGTTGGTAGTTTCAGTACCTAATTTGTTTTATTTTATTTTTTCAGGTAAGTTGTCAGTGTACGGGTTATGTACTAAGGTTATGTAACGCGAACTGATAAAAGTTGCTGTACTACATTGAACGGTAATGACATTCAATTGTGTTATTTATCTTTGCAAGCGTGTATTAGCGATAAGTAGTATTACCTACCTACCCATTTAATACTAAAACCTGACCAAACATTAATAGTAAAACTACTGTAATAAGTAGTTATTGTTAAAGTAGCCTCACGATTTTTAATAAAGGAGTTTTACGGCCGTATTCCAGAACGATTCTCAGTACTCAATCGACGCTTGAGAGTAGATTTTATAAGGCAAAGTCTAGCTTCAAGCGTGGATTGAGTATTGAGAATCGTTCTGGAATACGGACCTTAAAATGTTTTATTGATCCTACGAATATTATATACTCGAAGCGCTCGTGGCCCCGCGGTCTCAGTGTTCTGTAAACGATCACTGAGTTTCGCAACTTTCACTATGGCTGGTCCTCGGATGGGTGACCACTTTGTGGCATTTATATTTGCGAGCGTTTCCGTGCTTCGGAAGGCACGTTAAACCGTTGGTCCCGGTTGCCAGTAAAATGGCAGTCGTTAAGCCTGGTGGAAGGCCTTATGGGCGGCTTGAAAACCTTCAACAGCAGGTCGCCACAACCTGCGTCTGTCTATTTAAACACGGCAATGGGCTCACCACCTATTACGTGGGACAGGAATCTACACGGTGAAAAGTGGGCATATAATATGCCTCTGCCACCCCTTCGGGGATAAGGCGTGTTGGATATTTATTTTTAATATTATAAACGCGAAAGTTTGTAAGAATGGATGTTTGTTACACTTTCACGCAAAATCTACTGAATGGATTTTGATGAAACTTTACAATAATATGGCTTACACATCAGAATAACATATAGGCTACAGTTGACTTGTGAACAAGTCCCTGTGGGAAACGAGAAAACTTAACCCGCGTGTGGAGCCGCGGGCGTCAACTAGTACAACATATTTGTAACAAACCTATGAAGATAGGACGTTGGATGTGACGTTGACATTTTTGTTTGTGTAACATCATTCTATAAGTTTCTGGGTATTTTTTTGTGGGAGTGACTTTAAAAAAGAAAAGGAGATATGTTATAGAAAACGCTTAAGCGCGCGCTATTTGATTTGACTAAAGAGTGCGCGCGGTGATGGTAACATTTCATTTCAGATATTAGGTACACATCATTATGAGTATATCATACTACAAGGCTCCTTATGATAATATACTCCTTTTGTAAATATGAGGTTCCTTATGTTTACAAAATATTATGATATAATCTTGTGAATTGCGATTACGTTAACGCTTCACAATTCGACATCGTGAAGAAGCTACCACCCAACGAGTACAAACAATAATATTTTATTACACATAAGTGGCGCTTACTGAAGCTTTACCTGCTGTGAGTGTGATATGTTTGTTCGCGCTACAACAATAAGGAAACTGACCGAAAACGATTACCCAAGGTAATGAAACTTAAGGAAGCTACTTTCCCGTCCATTATTTAATACAAACGCTAGTAACATACTAATAAATAAAGCTGAAAAGTTTGTTTGTTTGGTTGAACGTGCTAATCTCAGGAACTACTAGACGGATTTCAATTTTTTTTTTGTGTTGAATAGCCCTTTTATCGAGGAAGGCTATAGGCTATATATCATCACGCTACTACCCTGGAGAGCGGAGCAGTAACCATACATGTCGACAATTCGGGCAAATTTTTATGCATTGTTGTAGAATTAAAAAACGACAGGATCAAATAGGTGCGACGGGACTTCAAACTATACAACGGGCAAAGTGGGCAAATTTAATTACATTTAAATAGAAATGCAACTAATTAATGCTGTTTAATATCATTTTAAGTTAATCACATTGTTTTTTTTTATTGAAAATGACAAAATACTGCTTGTGATGAGCAAACGGCACAAATGGAATGTTGGAAGTCTGCTTCGGCTTTAAATATATCTCTCTCTCCCTGGTCGGAACAAATATTTGTGTGATCTGCAAATGTTTGTTTTTAAATCGTTTTCTTTTTATAAATATGTGTGTATTTTGAAAAATATAACTATGTTTATGATATTGTGGGGACCTATAGCACAAGCGTATGTTAGTTTATTTGCGTTATATGGCGATGTGAAACAAATATCTCGGTTTTTTTTTTATATAATGATTTTTACATCGAAAGATATATCTATGACTACATTAAATACATCGGCACACAGGTAACCTCTAACGGAGTACGAAAGGCCCTTACTCATCAACATGCAAACAATACCACTGTTAAGTAACACGAGAGATAGCAACAGCCGATATCTATTGCTTATTCATGCGAAAAGAACTTTTGGCATGCCAAAGCAAATGACTCCCTTGCGACATCTTGTCTTGCAAATTTAGATTAGAAACGGTAATATAAAAGGCTTTGAACCAAATCGTTTCTCTTATATGTGTGTTAGAATAGGTATAATGTATGTGTGTTGGTGTGTGTGTACATATTCGGAGGGCAATGACTTCACTTCGTGATTGGCGATTTAACCGCCATTCGCCATTTTATTTATGTAATGAAGTTGACATTAAGAATTTGCGTGTGTTTATGACTAATTTACAGCTTAGTGGAATTGTTTATGTAAATATGTATATACATTATTTTTATCCGACATACAAACAAACGGTATTAACACCCTCTCAATCCGTTTTTAATAAGAATTGACGTTATTGTCAAATTTTAGCAGTAGCCATTTATAGTGTCCTGTCCTAACTGATACTGTATAAAGTCTTATCTTTCGGTTTCCTGAGAGATTTGGTGAAATGTGTACGAAAGTGACACAGTAGCCGGCCTCTCCGGCTCACTATTTTATACAATTTTAATGTGAAAAAAAAAGGTAAGCAAGCGGAGTCAAACAGCGCTATTATTTTGCCGGACGAGGTGCTTTGATCGAAGTAATATGCTCAACTATCTGATGAAATATTTCACACCTTCTTCTGTTCTACTAGCCACTAGAGCGTGAAAAGACACATATAATGAGGTCCATCGACTAGAAGGCCACTATTATTAGCCTTTTCCGATTATGACGGTAAACCATAAAACCGGCTATGACTTTCTGAAAAATTAAAAAGTAGCGCTTAGCTTCATAGTGGCAACAACGAGGCATAACACTGTCATGAAGTAGAAATAACGTGTGTTCCTTCATCAAAATCCATCTCAAGCGTTACCCTCTTGTATATACCATACCTACCTATTGCATGCCTATGTTACTGGCGAATTATATTGTAACATCCTCTATACCATATTTCTTGCAAATAAATAAATGAAAGAAATAAATAAATAAATTTCATTTCGGAAGGGTGCTTGGGTCTTACTACACGAGACCAGAGGGGGTTTATTTTAAGCTTTTCTACTGACCTCGTCTTTTACTCAGTAGGTACGCCACTTGCAATGACGATGGCTTAGAGCCTTAAGACCTCAGTAGCTACTAATCGCACCTTACACTTGTTTGCGCCTAGTCCTAATATAAATTTATTGATAAATATACTATCATGTTGGTATCTATTTTAGATATCAATTGTAATTTATTGTGGATTATGCTTAGATATGATTGAATTTATACGTTCGGCCAAGCAATTTATAAGTGTGCTTAAACCATACGGGGTTTACCTTATCAGAAAATCTTCATGATAGATAATTACCGCGCCAAACCCTCATAGCCGGGAATGCTAAAACAATTTAATTCAAGATAACGGACTAAGAAAAGCAGTATGAGTATCTATTTGGTAAGACCTAGAAGAATCTTAATTATAATAAATACCTCCCATATAACTGACTAGTTGACGCCCGCGGCTCGCTCCGCACGCATGGTGAAGTTTTTCCCGTTCCCATTTCCCACAGGAAATTGTTCTCGGGATAAAAAGTATATTATTGTAAAGTTTCATCAAGATCCATTCAGTAGATTTTGCGTGAAAGAGTAACAAACATCCATCCATACTTACAAACTTTCGCGTTTATAATATTAGCAGGATATAATTACGGGTGGAAGTGATTTTATTTATTTATGTGTGTGATGTGTATATTGGAACCCTTTTTGTAATTTTAAAATACATTGCCTTTACTAAATAATATTGTATGGAGCGTTCTATACAATAAATAGCAATGTACTGCACACAATGTAATTACTTTGTATTTTTGTAAGTGAAAGCCATATCGTTGTAACTAACCAATGAACGATAGCCCGATAGTTTGAGTGGCCCGGTTGTCAAAATGGACTGCAATAGTTATTAAGATTTCTATGGGTACATATGTCACAAAAATTGATGTGTGTATTCGCTCGTATCAGGGTACTTGTAGATAATGTTCGACAATGTTGCTCCTGACCGTACGATTCTATCTGAAGTATGAGGGCGACATGTGTCCCGCACGTTTTGAATAAGTTATCAAAATAATAACAGCGAGAATTACGTGATCGGTTTCCTAGGACTAGACCAGTAAAATAAACGAAAGTGAGTATTTCCTATCAGTTTAATTCCAGTATATTTCCTGCCAAAACAAGTGGTAGGTGAAGAAATTATCTTATCTCGGTGATTATGAGTAATTTCCTGCGTTGAATGAAAACTGGTGAGAAACGAGATCGTCGAAGGTGTGGTAACAAGTCGGCATACTATCTCGTTACGTCATAAGTTTTATTGTTTCTTCCGGTAATTAATCTCTCGTTTTAGTCATCATCATTCGAGCGTCTGCTCCAGTTGCGACACGCGACGCTACCAGCATGCTTTCCTATTCTTTTCCTCCACTTCGCACGGTCGGCGTATTGGTACGCATATCATCTCTTACGACGTCAAGCCAGCACTTCTTGGGTCTTTCCGTTTTATAGAGACCCGGCGGGGACGACATGGCCAGCCATTTGTTACCCAAATAGCCCGGCAGTTGCCGCAATACCCGCGAGGGCAACTTTAGTATGGGTTTTAAAGGAATCAGTACCTTAAAAATGAGTTACATTACCGATATAGTATAATTATTTTGTCAGTTCTGCCCGGTAACCTTCACTAGGTCAGACAAATGTTGTGTTGGTAAAACAAATCCCAATACACCATTACGAGGGCAGAATAGTAAGCCATAAGGTATTAGTGGATATTCCCAATGCTATTACGATCAGTTGCTTGGCGATCCCCACACAAGCTCACTGCCTAACCAGTGTTGATCGGCGGTAGATCTCCGGGGCCCAAGCGGCATCACATCTATCGGTGCACCTGCTGACCAACAAACAAGGCAACGACAGGTGTCCAAACATGTCACAACAAGTCGCTCCCAAAAATGTCTTCCAGTGAAAGTCCCGCTAAAATAGGTCCAGCAGTTTCAGAATTTAACCGCAACAACAGACAGGAATATTTTTTATTTCAGTACCTTATATACTTTCATATGCATTAAGTGAAAAACTATTAATTTGGAATTACAAACTATGTCGGTTTGTTATTCGGTAATTTTCGGTAATGCCAAATTATTAGATTTCTGTATAATTTATTTGTATAGATATGACAGTGTAAATAAAAATTTTACTAGTCAAGAAAAAAATAATATTCGGTTTGAAAAATGGTTTACTTGAGTTTTTTAAATGCCTAGCAATCTCACGCTACTGTATATCCATTTAATTTCATTTGTATACTAAAAATGCACACAGTTTAAAATTAGCGTTTAATTTTTCACAATGTAATCAGATTAGTCTTTTCATTAGAACAATCTGCTAATTGCTTTCAAAATGAGTCTTGCTTTATAAAGTTTGTATTATCATCTTCAAAACTCTGAATATCTACCGTTATTTTGTGTTGCTACACAACAATAACGAGAAAAAAAAGTTTGAATTAGGAACAAGATGTGTATTATATAAAGCTGAATGTGTACTCACAACAATACTACATGCTACTTTTGAAACAAGATTCCTCTCCAAAAATTCACACGAGAAAACTGAGAATCTTTATCATTACTGTTCAGAGGTATCTAGACTACCGCTCTCTGATATTCAAAAGTCTAATATAGGTTAGATGGTTTCGCGTTATTCTTGCATAAATAAAATAAATAAATAAATATCCATCACGCCTTATCCCCGAAGGGGTGGCAGAGGCATATTATATGCCCACTTTTCACTGTGTGGATTCCTGTCCCACGTAATAGGTGGTGAGGTGAGCCCATTGCCGTGTTGAAATAGACAGACGCAGGCTGTGGCTACCTGCTGTTGAATTTTTTTAAGCCGCCTATAAGGCCTTCAACCAGGCTTAACGGCTGCCATTTTACTGGCAACCGGGACCAACGGCTTAACGTGCCTTCCGAAGCAAGGAAACGCTCGCAAATGTAAATGCCACAAAGTGGTCACCCATCCGACGACCAGCCATAGTGAAAGATGCGTACCTCTGGGATCGTTTACCGAACACTGAGACCGCGGGGCCACGAGCGCTTCATTATTCTTGCATACGGTCATGATATCAATCCTACAGTATATTTTTTCAAATTATTCTTTTTTTTTTAAATTTTTGAGTGACATTTTAACCCTACGCTATTTGTTGCTATGCTCTTATCCTATTCTGTTACTAAAAAAGTGCAATTCGACCTTAAAAATAAGTTGTACACACTGTACTGTATACCAATTTCAAACTGCTTGAAATTTTAAATGAAACTATGAAAAATTGTGTATTATTTTTAATATATATTATTTTAAGGTATCTGTGGGAGGCTTAATGCGAATTCCGACGTGGAAGATGTTACATGGATCAAGTGATTACTCTCCGTATTATCGCAGAAATTCTTTTTACTTTCGGGTCTGTCCGCCTGGCTGTTCATACACAGTAAAAGACATATGGGTGTTTTATCGCGCGATAGTGTAAATGAGGTATAACAAATACAGGTCAAACACATTGACAGCTCGTCAACAAATTTTCAATTAAAGAATAATTCATCTTCATAAAAGTACCTACTCGGTTACTTTTTCTAATGGGAGAAAATGTTTTGTTTTTTTTTTCTGAGTCTTAGGCCTGCACTACTGCCTGCCTCCTTATCCCATAATAATTCATTGAACCTGTTATTCTGTACAATAATGTGTGAAAATTTATTATATAATTTACTCTCAATGTTATTTCCTTAATTATAGTCATTTTAAGGTTATACGATTTTATATTTATTTCATTAATTACTACGAAAATAAAAACAATCTACTACTAAATTACTATATAAAAAAGGTACCTTGATTTGGTATGGGTGTGACTTTATTTAGCCTGCTCTTTTAACGGTACGAGATTCAATTGAATTACTTTACTACATTAAAAAAATAGTTGAAAAAATAATTAACTTTAAAAACAAACTTGTATTTAACCTTGCGTGTTTGGTTTGACGTCAACATAGAAAATAGTATTTTGTTATCATATATACTATATACGGTTATTATTTTCTAAAAGTATTATAAGATTCGTGTGTTTGTAATTGTAAATGTGAATTCTTGAACACGAGTTCAAAAATCGACATAGGCAACGTCTTATTCCCAGTTCTTCATAGAAAGCTGCTGTAAAGATTCTACCGTTACATTAATACTTTTTACTAGTTACTTGCATTTTGTCAAACATTTTACACCAGCAGCCTGTGGGCTAATCATACACAAAAAGCGGATAACGTCCTGCGCATTCAATACAATAATGCTTTCAGGGCGCTGTTGAAGCTTCCTCCCTACTGCAGTGCGTCAGGAATGTTCGCGGATGCGCACACTGATGATTATTTCGCGATAATGCGCAAGAAAGTAGCATCAATAGTAAGCAGAGTGAGAGGAAGTAACAACAGCGTCCTGAGGGTATTTTCTAGCAGGCTAGATGGGCCTACAATGGATAGATTTGTTAAGCTACATGTCAGAAGTGGGGCTTAATAAATCTACTAATTTAAATTATTGTTTTGTTGTTGTAAATTGTAAATCTGTTTGTTACTACTAACATAGGTTAAGTTATTTGTTATATTAACACACTATGGGCCTATGATGCCTGAAAATATAAAATATTTTTAATTTTTAATTTATTTAAAAAAAATAAAAAAGCCGATTGGGCCAAGGACTCAAGACTTGTACTGGATTTAACGAATGCTACGTAAATTAGAAAACGAATGGCAGGGCTGTTGCATCAGGCATTGAAATATCCTGTTTTGCAACCTTGCTTTGATAATCAACACATCTGCAATCCTTACTTCATCGATATAAAAAGTTCCGCGATACATCACTGGGAACCGTAAAAATAAACAACAACTATTTCTAAGAAATTGATCTGCGCGTTGGCATAAATCGTGAAGTGCGTTATAGTTTTTATAGTTTGTGCATTGTGGGTATTACCCGATGCTTTAATATCTAATTCATTTAATTCTTACGGCTGTTGTAATTGAGAATCACGTGAATTTATTTTAATGCGATGTTTAGAGCATAGCGTACTAACTTAAAATTATATGGAAGTAGGAAAGATAGTGATATGGCCTTAGAAAGTTTGAAAAGTGGCTACACCAAAATATTTTATAATATCCGGTGAATTTTTAACAACTTGTCCAAACTTCGATTGGTTTCTGAAATGCGATTTACTCAGAGAGACTTCATAGATCCTACAGGATCTATTAATTGTATTTTCACTTAGACATTTTCGAATATGACAGATCTTCTATTGACTTTCCTGTCTTGTTCAATTTTTGTCTGATACTTTACGCATAGTTGTGAATAAAGGGGCCTCCCCTATAATATAAATAGATAAACAAATTTATTAGATAGTTTGCTCAAAAGAGAATGGTCGTCCACATAAACGGTATTAATATTATTTTGTAAATTAAATACTTTAGCTTCAGTTTCATTGTTAATAACATTTTTTTTAATATTTCTTCCGCCCTTCACAATGTTTATATCGAACCAGACAAATAAATTAAAAGTTTAAAAACAAGCTTTAATTTAAATGAGCTAAAAAAACAATTCTTAGCAAAGTTCTCTCTCTTGAAATGCACAATAAAGCAAAGCAAAAAAAATTAGTCTCATCTTTAGTCGCCTTCCATATTTGATTTAGCGTTAAGTCATTATTCTTTTCGAGTTATTCTCTCATAATGACTTTACACTGCTAATTATACCTTGACATCCAAAATTTTAATTTCTCTTCTTTTTCATCTTTGCGTATTCCCAGTAACTTCCTAACCCTTTTTGGTGGAGCCTGGGTCGCCATTTACTGACTGCTAGGAGCAGCTTTGGTTCGGCTTTTAATTTTCGGTATTGTTGGAAGCGACTGCTATCTGACCTCCCAATGTTGCCTTGTCCTTGTTGATGTAGGTACTCCGCTAGATCGGTTTAAGATATTTGCTTCAAACTTGTATTACAAGGTACAGTCAGCTCCAGAGAAATCCCACCCCCAGTAGTATACATTTACATTCAAAGGGGGTGAGATTTCTATGGAGCTGTACGTACATACTACATCATTGTAAGTTAATATAAAAACCAGAGATCTTAACTTAAAGACCTTCTGCACAATCATAATGTAAAAAAATAATAAAACGTCCATTTGTATGAACAAATTGACACATGATAATGTGTTACGAGTTCGACCCGCATTAATATCACCCGTATAATGTAAATAAATGCGAATGCTCATTATTCTGTCATTCGTTTCGCTAAAGCGCTATCGAATCAGGCCATTCTGTAAAAGTTATGCAATATCGCTGAATAAATAATAATGTTACTTACTAATAGGTAAATACAAAGATTTTCTCCGGCTATTGTTAGGCAACAATTAACTTTAATGTTCCGACCTACTTTATAATCATAAATATTCGATCAAAAACTTTAATGGAATTTAAATATGTATAGCTAACTTAAAAAACTACTTGATCACATATTTTAATCAATATTTAACATAATTAAATTTAAAATTTAACATATTTACAGAAAACAGTACTAAAAAAGGGGGTTAGAGATTATTAAAAGACTGAAAATTTAAACACTAACAAAAAATACTTTAACAGTGTATTATCAGTTTTGGTATTAACGAATCAATACTAATGACATTACATTTCAACAATGTCATTACCAAGAAAGTAGGAGATTTTGTAAATGTTAATTTTATTAGGATTATATTACATTTGATAGTCAATTTACAAAATTCTATATTTATCGATTTCACTTCAGTCACTGTTCAATTTATCAAAGCATTCGATTTCATTTGAATGAATGACGATTTCTCTTAAACACTTTTATACAATTCGATTTCGTTTTAAAAAAAAAAATGTCTATGATTAGATAAGTTCTAAAGTGAGTTTGTTTATTTATTTGTTACGCTTTCTCGTTTAAATACTTGAACAGATTTTAAGAAATATAGGTAAAGAGATAGATTTAAATACTTTAAATACTTGAACAGATTTTAAGAAATATAGGTAAAGAGATAGATAGATAGATTTATAAAAATTTAAAGAGATAGATTTTAAAAAATGCATATGGTGGGCAATGTTTTTGTTAATTTGGCAAATTAAATTGAGCAATATTGTTTATTTATTTATGTCGAATTAATATGTCTTTAATTGAGACCATTAAATCATAATTATAATGAAAACGTTGAATATGTATGTATAAATGCAAATACTTTTGCATGCTGATTACACTGTCAAAATGTCACCTTATGTCATTGATTAAATGAGGAATGACAATATGATTTCTAACATTATACCGAACAACATAGTGGCGCCCCTACATTTTTTTTAAAAAGCTTATTAGAGTGAATAGCATAGATGGAAGGTCTTGGTATAAAAATCGTATCAAAATGACACCTTATGTCATTTAATGATTAATGCTCGTGGCCCCGCAGACGTAGTGTTCTGTAAACGATCACTGCGTTAAACAACTTTCACTATGGCTGGTCCTCGGATGGGTGACCACTTTGTGGCATTTATATTTGCGAGCGTTTCCGTGCTTCGGAAGGCCGTTAAGCCGTTGGTTTCGGTTGCCAGTAACGTGGCAGTCGTTAAGCCCAGTTGAAGGCTTGACAAATTTCAACAGCAGGTCGCCACAACCTGCACCAGTCCATTTCAAAAGTAAATAGCTTCGATGGAAGATCTCGGTATAAAAATCGAGGCTATAAGGCTGTAGTGACAGGTATTATAAAAAAAAATAAAAACCAGCATTAGTATGACGTCATTATTTCGTAACCACTTATTAGTTAAATATTTTTAAATTAGAATAGCTAGAATATTAAATTCAATGTCATTACTTACTTTCACCTTTCTAGTATTTTATATAATTTAAAAATTATTTTTAATTTGAATTTATTATTAAATTAATTGTCTCTTGATATTGCGAGACCTAACTACTACGATACTTACAAGAACTTAAAAACTCAAGTCAAAATTAGTGCGACTACGAAAACTAAAGGATTTTAAGACAGTCATGCATAAAATTATTATTTTAGACGAGATTTCAAATTTATAACCAAAAAATTGGTATAATATTGTCCTACTAAGTAAAACACCAATCCACAGACTATTAATATGGTGACCAATAGTGTGATTTTGTTATCATACGTCGTTTTTAAATTTGATCTCTTTGGAAACAATTTTAAAATCATTAACGCCAAAACAAGCAAACAGCTAAAGTCACAGGTACTCGTATAAAAAGAACACTATGTAAGAACAGTCTAGGTAGAACTTAATATGCTTATGTTTGATTTGAGGGGTAAAGTTCCCAGCACAATGTTGTATGAACATTACCTTATAATTTACAACAATTACTACTACCTAGTTCAATGACTAACAATTTATGACGTCACTGTCATAAATTCGTAAATGGTAATTGAAAAGTTTAAGTTATGCACCGGACTTCAAGCGAGTCACCCTCCAGCTGGCATGCGGGCATGCGGCTTAAAGGATACGACTTTTTTTTGTAGAAGCAAAATGACCAGCCATCTATATTACCTGTGCTGTGATTCTTTTTCGTAATTTAAATGTCTAGTCTAGTCCTCTAACACAGCAATATTCTAAGTTTGAATGAGTCTTTGTTGTAGATAGTAGGGGAAAAAACGATAAGGTGATTATGGCGGGAATTAGAATACTGGCACAAGGTTTTTGTTTACAATGTTGGTAATGGATGTACCTATATATATATATATATATTTATTAATAAGTGATTAAAGAACCTCATCAGTAACTCTTACTCCAAGCCTATTATTTTTTTCGATCCATTTCCTATTTTGTGTAAACCTCACCATAAAAATCCAAATGGCATGTTTTTGAAATGTGGTCGGTAATACCAACCCAACAAGACTAAAATATTACTCTTATGTTGGTAACCTTGAACAAGGCTTTTACTCCGTAGTTCAATAGTCGCAGAGGTGAACAACCGTTTTCGTCAAAACAACCAGTTTGGAGAATGTGGCTGATCAACACATTAACACAAGGGAATGATCGGTTCGTGATGGGCTTGATTTAAATAAATATTATTAGTCAAGTAATGATTACGCCATGATGTGGGTGTGGTTTGTGGTCTGATGTGTATTTCTCATGTAACAAAACGAGATTCTCTTAACTTAGAACAGTCATGATATTTTGGGGACGAATATTTGGAATTTGAAAAAGTCTAAAGTAGTTTTTTCTCTAATGCTGCTTGACGTCTGGTCTCTTTTGCACAAAATAAGGCGTTTAATTTTTCTAGATTAAAAGTTTCAACCAAGATTTCGAAGGAACTATAAATAATAATTATACCTAGTTTAATTGCCTAAGCAACTTTTCATTGCAACTTCGTTAGCATTATTTTATCATGAAAAAACAACTTACGCAAATAACAACATTATAAATATCAACAAGTTGTAATGCTGCTTGATGTCAGGTCTCTTTTGCACAAAATAAGGCGCTTAATTCTTCTAGATTAAAAGTTTCAACCAAGATTTCGAAGGAACTATAAATAATAACTATACCTAGTTAATTGCCTAAGCAACTTTTCATTGAAACTTTGATATCATTATTTTATCATGAAAAAACTCCTTACACAAATAACAACATTATAAATTTCAACAAGTTGTAATGCTGCTTGACGTCAGGTCTCTTTTGCACAAAATAAGGCGCTTAATTCTTCTAGATTAAAAGTTTCAACCAAGATTTCGAAGGAACTATAAATAATAACTATACCTTGTTTAATTGCCTAAGCAACTTTTCATTGAAACTTTGATATCATTATTTTATCATGGAAGAACATACATATTATTACAATTTACTCAAATAATAACATTATAAACAACAACAAGTTGTACGCACGAACTTACTACAAAAAGTGGCTTAAGTAGGTATTTCAAAAATAATAAAGTTATCCTTTTGCTTTTGCGGACCTTCCAAACTTTTTTGACAATAGCGCCGTTTGAGGAAAATAACAATGTAGTTATCAAAATAAAATAAAAAACATTTTAGCAAAACATAGTATGATAAAATTTTGCGATTCTTTATAACTAAATATGTAGGAACGTTATTTTAATTCATTTATAAAAGAATTAATATGAGGTACGACAAATGTTGATTACCTCATTTCACTTACATTTACAATTTAATTTAACATAATATTTTCTTGTGTCTGTCGATGTTATATTAATTACCGAGACAACCCTAACGCTTCTGTGAGGTGTAGGAACATAGTTTTAGATTTCGACGTAGTTTCCTTACTGCTGTCAGATATACTGTGCTATAGCGAAGACAGTCACTAAAAAACGCAGGTACTTACCTTCGCTTTATTTTTCAAACAGCTATTATATACCTGTCGGTCCCATGCTTCTATCATTTTATTCATGGACATGGTACCGTGAAAGTTTTTAATAACACGAGTCAATCATTTAACTGTAAGTAAAGGTTGACATTTAAATAAAATGTCAATTTTGACTCAGGAATACATTATTGCTAATAGTTGTTAGGGTTCCGTGGTATACTAGCAACATCATATCTGTCTGTCTGCACTCTTGATTTCGATACTTTTAGTACTAGAAAACATTATTTTGGTATTATTATTTTATGCCGTAGGTACTAAACTCTTCCTTTTTTTATTATACTATTTCCTCGGATGGGTGACCACTTTGTGGCATTCACATTTGCGTGCGTTTCCGTGCTTCGGAAGGCACGTTAAGCCGTTGGTCCCGGTTGCCAATAAAATGGCAGTCGTTAAGCCTGGTTGAATGCCTTATGGGCGGCTTGAAAAATTTAAACAGCAGGTAGTCACATCCTGCGTCTGTCTATTTCAACACGGCAATGGGCTCACCACCTATTACGTGGGACAGGAATCCACACGGTGAAAAGTGGGCATATAATATGCCTCTGCCACCCCTTCGGGGATAAGGCGTGATGGATATTTATATTAATTTATTTATAAGTTTAATGTTGCTAATATTTGTCTTTTCATCAGCAGATTCCCTTCACCGTACGTTTAAAAAAGAAGTTCGTACAAATTGAAATATACGGAACCCTTCATTGAGCGTGACCTAATCCGCACTTGACTGGTGTTTAATTACAGTCACGAATTGAAGGTTTGTCACTTCGTACGTAATTGCTTACACCGTTTTGAAATATCCATTCGAATGATTTAATTTGACTGCCTCTGCGGCGCGGTGTAAGTGTATCCTACTGCTACGCAAGAGGTCGATGGTTTATCCTTTGTCTGGGTGTAATTTATGTATAATATGTATTTATTTAGAAATATATAAGTATATGATTCAGTTATCTGGTTACCATAGTACAAGCTCTGCTTAGTTTGGAGTCAGATGGCGTTGTCTGTTGTCAGTCAGATTGAGTTGTCCCAACGACATTTATTTATTTATATTTATTTTAATCATACAAATTGTAAATTACCTAAAATAGGTGTTATAATCAATTTGCCATACGAGTATAATTAAAAGAGATATAATTAGGTAACCAGATGTAACTTTTAAACTACTGACACTCGCCATGCGATATTGACTTACTTGATTAAGTTCATGAATACGTAACGAAGTGATACTATAATATACGTAATATATATATTCGGTTTGAATTAAAGTGTAGGATAAAGTTGGAAAAGAGCGTGTTCCGTTGTATTGAACATCCATCAACGAATGAGTGAGCAACGATTGACGCAGAATATCTATTGTGCGAAAATTGAGGGCAGAAGGAGTCAGGGTAGACCAAGACTTACATACGAAGACCACGCGAGCAGATGGCTCAAAACTGGGCAGTTCAAAAGTATTCAGTTACCCAGAAGTGCATGTCTATGAAACGATTCATGAAACTGCATTAGGCGAACCATGGGCGTACCCAGAGGGGGGCAGCTGCCGGTTCATGTCCTCTACTTTTGACGATAAAAATAATTTTTTTTCTAGAAGTTCATAAAAAGATTATGGTCGTTTATGATAGATGTAAAAGGCGCAAGAGCGTGTGTAGTGGCGTGACTATTCACGTAGTCGTCTACATTAAAATTTTTAGCACTATATGCTTATTCAATTTTTTATATTATTTATTGTATAGTAGATTTGAACCTAACTGTATTAATTAAAAAAGGTAGTTTTAGGCTCATCAGTAACGCCTTCACAGTAAGCATTTTTCTCCCTGGTGGTGAGCCCATGTTGAAATAGACAGACGCCGGGTGTGACTACCTGCTATTGATTTTTTTAATAAGACTTTTACCTTGGCTAACCACTGTCATGTTACTGGCAACCGGGACCAACGGCTTAACGTACCTTCAGCTATGCAATTCACAAATCTCGGATCCAAATCCGCTACGGCGCAAATGACAGATTTGTGAATTGCATAGCTGAAGTACGAAATCGCTAGTAAATGGAAATACCACAAAGCGGTCACCCATCCGTAACCAGCCACAGCGACAGTTGCTTAACACGGTGATCGTTTACAGAACACTTAGTTAGCGGGGCATCATGCACTTAAGTAAATCGAATTTGCCCCCCTGGCCCAGAACCTGGGTACGCCCATGGGCGAAACTAGTATGCATGGATCACGAAGCCTGGCGATCTGTCCTCTGACTACCTCATCAGGATTACCACGTGAAGATGATTATTTGGTTAGAAGGTAAATGAAATTAAAAAAAGAAATCTATTTTACCCATTTTAAACAAACAAACAAAAAAAAAATGATTCTTTATTCAGAATTTTTGCAAACAACTGAACGTATAACACGCAATCTTCAACTTTTGCTTCCTTAGCAAATGCAACATTAAATTACTTACACTGTTTTTAGAACTTCGATGGTTACAATTACGTATATAAAACTACGTCTGCTCCGAAAAATTATGGAGCGAAACTATGTACTCAGTACGTTCACCTCACTCGCATAGAATACTCAGAGATATTTCACTGTATCATTTACCATGTTTTTATTCGATAATTTGAATAAAGTTATAGAAATTAGAAATCCCTCAGAATACTCGTCATATTTACTAGTGAAACAGTTACCATATCTATTAAAAAGTATGCGTACCAAACGATTACGCGTTGTTTTAATAGGTACCTGAATGCCTTAAAGTATTAGCTGTGTGTGAAATGTCGTCAGCTATTAATAGGATAAGTTTGAAGTGATACAGTAAAAAAAGTACCGCTATGAATGAGTACCTAAGACCTACTACCTACCTACCTACTAAGACCTTTGAGCCAGTAAAGGAATACCGTTCTGTAAATAACCCTTTGACTATCACCTATGATTAAAATCATTGCAATTGAGTAGACTTGTCAACCAGTGATCACCACAACTATTATGTAATATTTTAAGTATTCTATGTATCAAGAAAAAACAAGTTATGAAAGAACTTTCTGCAATAGAATTGTAATTTAAGTGCCATTATCTTCAAAGTCTGTGGATTACTTCTGTTTAGTAGGTTACTAAATTCAGTTATGATTTAAAAACATGATTGTGTCAATCGTATTCACGCGTCATAAACGCAACACGACACCAAGGGTTGTCACTTTCAAAATGAATATTTTATTAATAGATTTTCGATATTTAGTTCAACAGAATATTCAACTAGTATGAATAATACTTTACAAGTAGATAACCGTGCTTCATTACTACGATTACTGCTCGTCTCGTTTGTAAACCCCTTGTAAGTATTTTTTTGGAGTCTGTTTGTAGGACACTTGACTTGACTTGACGCACAACATTCTAAAGTGTAATAAAATGCTATAATAATTATATTATAGCATTTTATTACACTTTAGAATTTTTTGCGTGTTGCACGTTATTGACCATAATTACATAAACAGACTGTTTTAAGAAAAACATCTCACTGCTACATTGTCTTGCCTCGGGGAAACCGAAATTATACAAAGGTGTTTTAAAATTATCTCTTGCACTGTAAAGAAAGCACACAGATATACACAAAGCTACATTAATATAATAAATAAATACAAATTATAGGTCATTTTTGAAGTGAAAACTTCTTTAGCGGCGTTGGGTATAAAATCTTAAACTCGCGTCAGGACACGTGACCCTGATCGAAAAAGCGTAAGATTTTTTATCATCATCATCTTTTCGTCGATCCCGGTCAATTTTTGAAGGAAAAACTTCTTTTAGCGCGGTACGCATATTTTTAGATGAGATAAAATCTCTGGACTCGCGACCATAATCATCATCATCATCATCTAACGTTGATTCCGGTCATCTACAGGTCTTATTAAATAATGCTGTGTAATCAATTAGGACTCTTTCAGTGTAGAATTATTTTTTATCATCATCATCTTTACGTCGATCCCGGTCAATTTTTGAAGGAAAAACTTCTTTTAGCGCGGTACGCATATTTTTAGATGAGATAAAATCTCTGGACTCGCGACCATAATCATCATCATCATCAAACGTTGATTCCGGTCATCTACAGGTCTTATTAAATAATGCTGTGTAATCAATTAGGACTCTTTCAGTGTAGAATTATTTTTTATCATCATCATCTTTACGTCGATCCCGGTCAATTTTTGAAGGAAAAACTTCTTTTAGCGCGGTACGCATATTTTTAGATGAGATAAAATCTCTGGACTCGCTACCATAATCATCATCATCATCTAACGTTGATTCCGGTCATCTACAGGTCTTATTAAATAATGCTGTGTAATCAATTAGGACTCTTTCAGTGTAGATTTATTTTTCATCATCATCATCTTTACGTCGATCCCGGTCAATTTTTGAAGGAAAAACTTCTTTTAGCGCGGTACGCAATTTTTTAGATGAGATAAATTTGGACTCGCTACTCCCCGTTACGATACGCAGCTATAGTGTGTGCATATATGCATGTACCAACGCGACTAGATAAATAAATTATTAATAAATTGAGTTTTTTAAGTGAAAACGCCTCTTAGCGTGGTACACATATTTTTAGAGGAGATAAAATCTCTGGATTTGCGACTATAATCATCATCATCATCTAATGTTGAACCCGGTCATCTACAGGTCTTATTAAATAATATTGTGTAATCAATTAAGACTCTTTCAGAGTAGAATTTTTTTTTCATCATCATCATTAACGTCCATCCCGGTGAATTTTTGAAGTGAATATTCTTTTAGCGCGGTACGCTTGCTTTTAGATGAGATAAAATCTCTGGACTCGCGACCATTATCATCATCATCATCTAACGTTGATTCCGGTCATCTACAGGTCTTATTAAATAATGCTGTGTAATCAATTAGGAGTCTTTCAGTGTAGATTTATTTTTCATCATCATCATCATTAACGTCGATCCCGGTCAATTTTTGAAGGAAAATCTTCTTTTAGCGCGGTACGCAATTTTTTAGATGAGATAAATCTCTGGACTCGCTACACCCCGTTACGATACGCAGCTATAGTGTGTGCATATATGCATGTACCAACGCGTCTAGATAAATAAATTATTAATAAATTGAGTTTTCACTTCTGTCGGCACTCCCGGAGTGGTTAGGTTAGGTTTTTTATCACTGCGCTATCTATTCCAAAGTAAACTAATATAAACTTTTGATATAGGATTTAGACAACTGATAAACATAATTGATCGTGGAGAAGCGCTCGTGGCCCCGCGGTCTCAGTGTTCTGTAAACGATCACTGAGTTACGCAACTTTCACTACGGCTGGTCCTCGGATAGGTGACCACTTTGTGGCATTTAAATTTGCGAGCAAACGCTCGCAAATTTAAATGCCTATCAAATGTTTATCAGTTGTCTAAATCCTATATCTGTGCTTCGGAAGGCACGTTAAGCCGTTGGTCCCGGTTGACAGTAAAATGGCAGTCGTTAAGCCTGGTTGAATTTCGAGCAGCTATACGACATTTGAAAAGCAATAAGGCTTTGGGCGTAGATGGGATCCCAATCGAAATTTTCAAGGCAATGGGTGAGGTGGGAGTTGACTTTTTATACACCATGTGCTGCAGGATATGGGAGACTGGAAGGTGGCCAGAGGACTGGTCCCGATCAATATTTATCCCCCTGCACAAAAAAGGCTCCACCAAGAAATGCAATAATTTCCGTCTCATCTCGCTCATATCGCATGCAAGTAAAGTGTTGCTTCATGTTATTAACACAAGGCTACAAGCATACCTGTCAAACCAAATTGCACCAGAACAAGCTGGTTTCGTAAGGGGAAGAGGCACAAGGGAACAGATACTCATACTGCGGCAAATTATCGAGAAAGCCAGAGAATTTAACATATCGCTATTCATCTGCTTCGTCGACTTCCGAAAAGCGTTCGACACGGTTATATGGGAGCGTCTCTGGAGAGTCCTGCTAGAGATGGGAGTACCACAACATTTAATATCGTTGCTTCAGCGACTCTACGAAGACGGTACGGCAGTAGTACGAGTGGACGATGTATCTTCAAGACAGAGTCTGGTGTTCGCCAGGGGTGTATATTATCGCCCCTTTTATTCAACATCTACACTGAGTATATAATGCGTATTGTCTTGGATGGGTGGGGTGGGGGTGTTTCAGTCGGTGGTCGCGTGATAAATAATTTGCGATACGCTGATGATACCACTCTTCTGGCTACATCAAAAGAGGATTTGGAGGAACTCTTGACTCGTTTAGAAAATACTAGTCTCCAATTTGGTCTTGCCTTAAATATAGACAAGACAAAGGTAATGGTGGTGGATCGAGCTAAACAATATCCTACGGATATACGCATAGCCAACTGTGAGGTGGTACAACAATATATCTACCTGAGTTCCACTATCTCGAACGCTGGAGGATGCGAGTATGAGATCAGGCGACGATGTGCCATCACTAGATCGGCGGTGGAGCGATTGGGAAAGATTTGGAAGGACAAAAGAATAACGAAGAACACAAAAGTTCGCCTAATGAAGTGCCTGGTGTTTCCAATTTTTCTTTACGGAGCCGAAACCTGGTCACTCAAACTACAGGATCGCCGGAAAATTGATACCCTGGAGATGTGGTGCTGGAGACGTCTCTTAAAAATACCTTGGACGGCCTTCCGCACCAACAATTCTATCCTGAAAGAACTTCATATAAAGGATAGATTATCGTCGATTGTGCAGCTACGAATACTGAAGTTTTATGGACACATCTCCAGAAACGAGAGTTCAATAGAAAAACTAGTGGTACAAGGCCGTGTGGAGGGAACGAGGTCACGGGGTCGGTCCCCTATCCGTTGGATGGATCTCATTAAAACTGCTACACAGTCGACCGCAGTACAATGTTCTCGCAGTGCCGAAAACCGCCAAAAATGGAGGCAGATAGCGCAGCATGCATCAGCCATGAAAGCAAGTGGTGACGGCAAACCGCAGCCCTGCTCATCAACAGCCACGACCACTCTGACAAGAGTGACCGACTAAGAAGAAGAAGCCTGGTTTAATGCCTTACGGGCGGATTGAAAAATTTCAACAGCAGGTAGCCACAACCTGCGTCTGTCTATTTCAACACGGCAATGGGCTCACCACCTATTACGTGTGACAGGAATCCACACGGTGAAAAGTGGGCCTATAATATGCCTCTGCCATCCCTTCGGGGATAAGGCGTGATGGATAAACATAAGTTTCCAAATTTCTAAATACATACATATCATAACTCCGCGACCCGGGAATTAAACCCCATTTGCGAGTAACACGCTTTTTATTGTGAAAGACAATACAACAAAAACTATCACCAGCAAGTTTTATTGTCTGAAGTAAAGTAACTTTACAAATATTGGATCAGCATAGCCCTATGAATCTGAGAGTAGGAAAGCGTATCGAAACCCAGAATTTTCCTGAGGCGTCACGGTCTATTGAGTTACACCTCGCTAAATCGTAATGTGTACACCACTATCATGATACCTTTCGTGTAACTAGGTATACATGCATTGACGATAGTAAGAAATGAGATCAAGATATTTCTTATGTGTGATTTTTTTATTTATGACAAAAAGAGATACAAAATAATGATCCCGCCAGTTTCCTAACAAGAGGAAGGCTTTATGCCGCGATACAAACATGATTACGGTTTGGAAGTATTTTTTAGCGTAGCATTCCTCTCTTTTCTCAACTTATACCAACTCATGATTTAGAGTAATATGAAAAATTTGGTGGACTAATATAGCGTGCACATAAATTATCTATTGGAGTATGTAAGTGTGTAAGTTTATACTAATATTGTAAGCGATATTCTTGCTCTTTCTATCTCTACTATTACAGGTAACTGTTTTATGCGCCAAACCACGTTGCACGATGAATTTTTGAAACCATTGAATTCCACGATGCAATTCAATGGTTTAAAAAATTCATCGTGTAATTAAAAAATGGTCGGAACCATTTTTGTACATCCTAGAATAGTAGATCTCTCGTAGTTCCGCTAACTCTGTGATCTGCAAATGGCTACTCCGTTAAGCTACACGGTAATACGGTAGTACGGTTCACCACCTGTTATATGTTACAAACATACATACAGTGAAATATGGGCGTTACTAAACGCCTTTGCCTACCACTTCGGGGATAAAGACATGACAATATGTATGTATGTGTATAATATTTGTCGAAGTCAAGTGTTCGAATCAGCCAAGTCAAGTGTATTTGAGCATATGCAAAATTCACGGTATTAGGACATATTTAGTTAACGAAAATTATAGAAGATAATATCATAGATTAGCCTACCACCCCTTCGGGGATAAAGGCGTGAATGATAATGGTGGATTAGAATAGTCGGAATTACTCGTACCTACTACGTTTATGGGTTGAGATAGCGGCCCTCAATCACAGGCCGTCGACTTTGCTTTCTATGAAGCGGGTGACGCCATTTTGGCGTGCCAAATATACATTAAAAAATGTGGGAGAAGTATTTTATTCACTGGGCAGAGGGAAGAATATAGTTATCTAAAGTATTTTAGTAATCGTTACTACCTACTACAACTCATTAGGTACCGCTTTATCTGTAACCTATCGCGGAGATTTAATTGTACAAGCATCTTGTAAAATCTTTTGACTTTTAACGTTAGCTGAAGAGCTTGTTTGTATGTATGTTTGTTTGGTAGAACACGTTAATCTCAGAAACTTAAGTTTCGAGGCAGGCTATTGGCTAAATATCATCACGCTACTACACAGGAGAGCGGAGTACATACATTGTCATGCCTTTATTCCATAAAACCGCGGCAATCTAGTAATTTAAAAGCATGATCAAAATCGATGTTATTATATTATATTAAATATTAAGTAACAGATACGGTATCAGCGACGTATTTTTCGTAGACTGATAGTATTAGTTCTTGTCACAAATATTGATTTTCAATTCATCCTATTGTTGACTCCCCAGAACTATAAAACTACGTAGTTAAACCGTCCTAGTTGGCTACCGATTATAGTCTCCGATGGAGGCGAATTTTGTAAAAGAAACCCGATTTTCTGTAAAATTGTCCGATAGCGATTATGGGGTACAGTTGTTATCAATCCTACAGGAGTTTTCCTCAAGCAAGTCACTTTTTACACTCTCTACAAAAATGTCCTAATATTAATAACAATTAAATTTCTCAACAATATGTCGACATCTTTCGATATGCGATTATTTAAAAAAATAATACTCATATTCCTACTAGTTTTGACCAACACTGTATGAAGCCTCCATTATATTCTCTCTTATTTCTTTTTTTTTATCAGTAAGTAGGTATTATAGTAGTATTTTATTTTTTATCATATTTTAATATTTTATTTTTTGTCAGTAAGTAGGTATTATAGTAGTATATATAGTAGTATTTTATTCAAGTATACTTTAACAATCTGAAAGAATATGACTAACTCTATAAAACAAAAATATCAATGAACTGTTGATAACACATTAAAATATTGCCCCCTTATAACAATAACCTACAAGACTCATACCTGATATCAAATGATATCGCGATTCTATTGAATATTCCAATGTCATAAAGATAAGTTTATTTCAGAACAATTTTGAAAAGCAATTAGTATGCTAACTATCTAAAAAAACCACTATTTAGGATAAATTCATTTATTCGGGTAATGTTTGGTGTCTCATAATGATCACTGACAGCACGTGGGGCACATGACCATCTTAGGAATCTCATTAGTAATTCTAGGTCATGGTCATCAGAATCACTAGACAAATTACTACTTGCAGGAAAATAAATCGAATATCATTTGATATGACCTTGATTTGATGTGTGATAAAGTCAAGAGAATTCTCATTTTAATAGTCATTTCAGTTTGTAAAACTAATTAAAAGATCGAGAAATGATAAAATTTGTAACATATTTATATTTGGGAATTGTATATATTTGGTAAGCTCGTAACAGCTTAATTGTTATTATTAACATAATATGTCAATTCATTGTTCAGAATCGTTTTATTTATTTGATTTCCGAGAACAAACGAAGTTTTGTGAAAAAACTAGTATTTTTTTATATTAAATCAGTTCCTTGGCGTTCCGAGTACGAAATTTGGTGTTTTATACTTCGGTTTCCAAATTACAATTGCCGATTGGTCACTTTTTTCGAGCCGTGTGCTATTAAAACATATCAAATCTGCTTAATATCCTCAATAAAAATTTACATTAAAATTAAAAAGGATGGTCATTACTTTTCAGTGATGCAATGCAGTCAGTATCCACTGCACTATCCAATATGTATTGTATAATTTATAAAGGACGGGAACACCTTTGCGTTGAATAATGCAGGAATTGGGACCAATGAAAGAGATGTATATTGAATTCTATCAAATGCTTTGGCAATGTTAAAACTGATATTCAATGACTTACCAGACACAATGGGTTTAGAGAGATATACTGGCATCCTCTCGGTCAAAAGTCACTCAGCAACTTGTTTGGTTCACCAAGATTTTCGGGACGGACACCTCCTTCTGGCTCATGTTCTCTTTTGCGATTTTAGATCTAAGAAGACTGTCCTTCTCTTAATGAATTTTATTAGACAGATATAGCTAAATCAACAAGAAATGAATGTATTTAATAAAATTGAAAAAAAAAAAGGCAAATCGCAAAAAAACATTTGGAAACTTCAAAACATGTCGGAATAGTTGTGACATCGGCAAATTTTCATCCGTTTACCTACTTATTCTTCTGTCCTTTCCTGTTTCGTTAATTAAGGAAATGAATTCATTATACATACTTCAAACTTGTTTAATTTACCTATAATGAGATTTAGCTTTCCATAGGAGCGAGTGCAATGTATGTAGGTGCGTCCGGAGTTTTGTCGCTTTTCTGATTGGTCGTCACGTGATTAGTACAAGTATCTTTTTAATTTTAATGACACAAGAAGTAATAGTAATAAATTAATATGTCATAGTATAGTGTAACTATTAGGCAACCTGTTTCCTCCCATTAAATTATTACCAGTTACCTACTTTCATCAACTTTTCTGGACAAGTTTGGACATATTTGGACCATAGTCTCTTTAGTACTAATACAAATTGTAAATAGCTATTTATGAAAAATGTTGAATTAAATATTATATATATATATATATATATTTTGTAGTGGGCTTCGTCATTTCAATAAATTAGAACAGAAAAGATCCGGCAAACGGCACGAATACGGCATTAGTTACTTAATACCTTAAATTATTAGTTTAGTATTGGGACTAATATTGGGGTTTAGTATTAGTTTAGTATTAGCAATAGTATTTATTACTAGACAAATAGGATTCTATAACAAGCAGAAGAGGTATGAAACATCCTGCGACAAGTAGTGGTACCTCAATACTACTTGTCGCTGGATGTTGTTTACAGTTTCAGCCATATTGGTTCAGGGGTATAAGTCTTATTCAGTAACAAAAAAAAACATATTTGCATTACCAGTTGACGCAGGCAGCTCTGCCCTTGCAAATAAATTTTCCAGTTACCGTTTCGCACAGGAACTTGATCCCTGGATAACAAGCAGCCTATGTCCATTCTTGGGTTCTAGACTATCTCTATATTGAATTTCATTAAAATCGGTTGCCTCGTGAAAGCGTAACAGACAGACAGAGTTACTTTCGCATAGTAAGAGGTTAGCCTACGCTGTAACAAACAGTGGGAATCAGAATAGTACATTGCGCTTTTTTATTGTACAGCTGTGTTGTTTATCAAAATGTCCGATGTTATCGCATTTCTGCTAATATAAATTGTCCATTTTATAAGTGCTGATAAAATACAGACATGCCGAACTAAATTAATCCCGATAATCATAGCGTGAAGAAAATGGCTTCGGTATTACCCGATCATATAAATTGTATTTGTCTGGTTATAAAATTAATATAGGGTATCGTGACACTATTTTATTATTTCATAATAAGGTAAGTGTTTTACGTCGGTTTTTATTATTGTTATATAACCTTCAAAAACAATTCAATGTTGCAAACAAGACCCTTAGTGTGCTCTTCGCTAAGAATTTTGCCTGCAACATTCAATTGGTTTAAAGGGTGTTTAAAGATCTATCATATCGTTTTGGTAAAAAAGGTAGGACAAGCAAGACTTTTATAAATAACACTATTTCTAGTAGATTGGTCCTGATACTATTCGAACCTATTATGGAGCTTACGAAATTTATTATTCCGATTATAGAGCTTTTAGTAAACGTAGCTTACTGTGATTGAATCAGTGTTCAAGCCCTGGACCAAACCAGCGGGGCAGAGGCAATGAACAATCAGCCTATTTTATATTTGGACCGATAAATATGCCATCATAATCATCTCAGCCCATTCGACGCTCAATGCTGGGCATATGCCTCTTCCGAAGATCGTCACAACGTTCGGTCTTTTGCCGCCCGTATCCAGCAAGCTCCCGCAAACTTCACCAGGTCGTCTGTCCACCTTACGGGAGACCTACCCCTCTGCGTTTTCCAGTACGTGGTCGCTATTCGAGAACCTTTCAACTTCATCTACGGTCATCATCACTGAAGTTGGGAGATTATTTTGCCTTGTCGGTGACCTGGGTTCTCCTTAGAATATCTTCGTTGCGGATACGATCACTAAAAATAAGTAAAAAGATCGTCCGCCACCACACTCTATCCGAGTATTATCGATTAATCATTATTATCGATTCTTTTCTCGTTGAATAAGTATAGCAAAGCAGTATATAAAACCCATTCTTCTATTATAATGAACCGCTAATTTTCTTAGAACCGACTTGTAAACTTTCTCACTAAACAATGCAGTGATTATCCACTCGACTTGTGATAATCGAATTAACTCTTTTTAGCGTATGCAGAACAATCGGTAGCGACTGAGATTGTGCCGTCAATAATTATTGTGATTAGGTTTTATCATTTGCCATTATAGAATTGAAAGTCAATTGCTGCTGCGTAGTTTTTTTTATCATACTGTCTTTTTTCTATTTCTTCGCGTTTCCTCAATTACTTCTAAACCGTACTCGGATTTGGAGCATGGGTCTCGCTTTTTTTGACTGCTAGGAGCTTTGGTTTGACTTTTAATTTTCAGCATTGTTAGAAGCGACTGCCACCTGACCTGCAAACCTCGTTAAGCTCGAAATCGTCTCGTCCTTGATCAGCAGGTGCTCTACTAACAGGTGAGGTCGCTTGAGCCTCGAAAATATTAGTTACACCACCAATACACCTGAAGTGTGTAAGAAATAATGGTTGTCTCTCACTATGTTAAGTTATTACCTGAATAATTACCTAGGGTATTTATTTTTTACTGCTGTGGTATGTTTGAGTTATAGAACTGGGATTGATATTCCATTATTAGAAAATTATCTACTACAATTTTGTGGAAAACTACTATGTGTCTCATAAATAGAAACTCTTTCTAATCATGCAATTCTTTAAAATAATTTCTAATTCTAGAATAGTTTTGAAATTAAAACTTGGGTCATCAACAATGCTCATTTAGGCATAATTTATTTCACTCACCGAAAATTCCAGTTAGGCATAAGAATTATATTAAACAAAAGCTAGTATATCAACTCCTTGGATGGGAAGCTGTGCGGTTCCCATTCTCAAGCCGTTCATTCTTGTTCATTCACGTAACGCTTCCCAACGAGATACCGTACATTCGATACCTGCGTCACTCTCACAATTAATATATTTTCCCACCGCAGCTACCTTATCAGCACCATCTGATATCACGTGCTCACTCGAGCATCTCACAACATCCGCACATCGCATGTGTTCATTCATATATAGTTACCACAGATAAAATTTTCCGTTCTGTACTGTTTTCGTTCACAATGACATTACAATTTTCTACTTGAATTGGTAACTTGTCATTTTGCTTTTACGGTTATTCCGTGTTCAGTGTATTTTTCAATTTAGAATGTCTATTGGGAGTAAAACATTGCTTTGGGTTTTCTTTACATTTCTAACCTATACTTTTTTTTTGAATAAATACACTTGTACTTTTTCACCCACATTTTATATAGGTATTGTTGAAATATTGTACTGAGTTACATCTGAAATATAAAAAATTATATTTTTTTATCTATCACGCCTTATCCCGAAGGGGTGGCAGAGGCATATAATATAATATTAGTCAACCTTTGAAAATGCCGAAGGCGAAACCGGTCAGGTTAAAAAGTACATTTTGTGGAAAAGTATATACATACATACATATTGTCACGCCTCTATCCCCAAAAGGGTAGGCAGAGGAATATTAAACGCCCACATTTCACCGTATGCATTTTTGTACCACGTAACAGGTGGTGAGCCCATTACCGTGTTGAAATGGACAGGCACAGGGTGCGACAACCGCCATAGGCCGCCCATAAGGCCTTCAACTTGGCTTAACGACTGCCATTTTATTGGCAACCGGGACCAACGGCTTAACGTGCCTTCCGAAACACGGAACTGGGGTGGGTCTAAAGGACCAAATAAATTTAATAAAATTTGTCTATTTTAGATGTTAAATTTGGAAGAAATTTTGAACCCGTTGCTTTTTTAGTGACGTGGTAACAACAAGGCTAAAAGGTCTTTAGTGCTAGACACTAATTAGCACGACCAATTAAAGTCCTGGTAGTATCGGACTGGACTGGTGGAAAAATACATGTTCATACTATACTATCTTCACGCTGAATCCCTGACGGGGTAGTCAGAGAGGACATATCGCCAGGCTTCGCGATCCATGCATACTTCTTTCGCTTCTTCGAGATTCATCAATCGCTTCATACACGCACGTCTGGGTATCCGGGTAACTTTTGACTTTTCCGTTTTTGAGCAATCTGCTCACGTGGTCTTGATATGTACCTAAGTCTCGGCCTACCCGGACTCCTTCTACCCTCTACTTTCGCACAATATATATTCTTCGTCAATCGTTCCTCACTCATTCGTTGGACGTGTCCAAACCAACGGAGCACGCCCTTTTCCAGCTTAACGCTGACACTTTCATTCAAACCTGCCATATTGCGTATCACTTCGTTACGTATTCGGTCAGCCAAAGTTACGCTGCACAATTTTCGAAGTGATCGCATCTCCACAGCATTCAATTTACTTTCAGGCATCTGCTGATATACCTAGGTTTTGCTACCGTAAAGCAACGTTGGCACTAGCACTGCTTTATGAATCACCATTCGTGCTTCTTTTACGATGCTTTGTCGATTTACTAATTGGGACAAAGCACCGTTAACTTTGTTTCCGGCAGCTACTCGCCGTTCTACATCCGAATCACATCTTCCATCCGCGCTAAACATACTCCCTAAAAATACAATTTCATTCACTTGCTTAAGACGTTCCTGGTTTACATTTTCATGCATTGTAAAATCAATTTAAAAGAATGCCCGGACAGACATACAAGAAAGCGAGTTAATAAAAATATGGTAATAACTGAACCATTTCTCTTGATAATGTTTATATAGAAATACATATTTATCTTCGGACAAAGTCAAGTGCCACGTAGTTGGTTATTTTAAAACGGCTTGTTGTGTTGACCTCACGACCTATGAGCATGATATTAGGCGACTGGGAAGGCATTTGCGTAATTTCCTGATACCTATGATGACAGTGTTAACACATGTATTTAGTGTAAACACTAAATTTCGCGAGCGGATTGATGGATTCCCCCGACCCGTCATGTTTGTTTGTTTGGTTATCGAGATAGTGTAAATATTGTAAAAAAGTAGTATGTTTGTCTGCGATTTGATAACGTTTGGAAATTTATAATGTGTAAGTTTTTTAGACGTGACAGATTAAATTATGAGGAACTGAAAGATCTGGAGGTGGATCAGGTTGTGAATAGAAGCAAGCAAGAAGATTCGATGGGATACCCAAAAACCCGTCTTGGAAAATGGAGTATGAGAAAATTACTGGAATTGACAACACAATACCCGGTCAGAGAATTTGCCTGGCTTTGCTGATATTCCCACATGAAAATAATATTTATTAAAGTACATTTAGACTTTCCAAAAACTGTTAAGTGGTTTTATTAGAAAAGCGAATTCTCTTCTAAAATGTAGTCTATAGTGCAAAGTGAAAGATGGTATTTTTGAAACTACTGCGGTCATCTCAGTAGTTTGAAAAGATACCATCTCCAGTCAACCAGACCAGCATATAGCCCACTGTAGCCTATGAACGTTTGCTTTAATAGGCGATCAATGGTGTACATTGATCGCCAACATTGCAATCTGTCCAAAAGTAGATTTTGTGCAGAGCTATCCTAAAGATGAGGACGAATCTTTAATCTTTACCTAACACAAAAGAGCTACCTTGAAACTTTTCCCAAAATGAAACTCGCTCCATACATCACACTTTTGTACCAAGCAGTTTCTTTCCACCGAGGTAGGTAGGTACATGTATACTTACAATACATTGTTTACATACGCACACAATGACTCGCCGATTAAAACTGCTCACAATTAGACAATGACATGTTTTCAGAGCGATTACCGTTTACCGGCTAGCCGATTTAATATTTCTGACAGTACGATTATTTTGAACGGCTTTGCAAAAAAAGGGTTGGGCTAAGGCAGCCCAAATCTCAACCTTCATGATGGTGCATGTTTGGTTTACGGCCTCTGACTTACTAGGTATATTGATTGATGAACCTTGAAGAAGCGAAAGAAGTATGCATGGATCGCGAAGCCTGGCGATCTGTCCTTTCTGACTACCCCGCCGGGGACACAGCGTGAAGATAGACTTATTATACCCATATGCAGGAATCCACAAATATATTCCGAATCTACAGCAATCGCCTAGACTAATAATAACACACCGAGCTCAGAAAAACAAAAAGGTTAATTGTCTTAAAACTAGCATGAAGTATGAAACAGAAAAAGAAAATGAGGAGTTGAAATTGGATTCGCTTCTAACGGTGCCGAAAAAATATTTCATCATTTTATATTCACAAAAAGCTTACTCCTAATTCCAGTTTGCAGTCGTAAGCTGTAAGGTCGATTTTGTTGTAAAGAATATATAATTATACATTCTAACACTTCCGCCCCTTTACTTTCACGAGGTAGCATTGTTTGTTCATACTAATCTTTACTTGTTTCCGCATACTCGTATCTCCGATTTTGTAAAGTACAACAGGTGCGAAAATTACAAAAAAAATGTGTGTGTGTGTGTGCTTGTACACGCGTTAGAAGTTATACTTCTTTAGTCTAATAGGATTTCATCACATATCCCCATTACCCATATACCACTACTCTTTGTTTGATAAATTAGTAAGAAAAAACAAAATCAAAAGAATTGAATGAATGAATATTGAAGAAATACTTTGAATGTAATTCTAAGTTGTCATAGAAACACGTATCAGCTAAATTCATGGTGTCGGTATTTGACGTCGTAAAAATTTACTCTCATCATTTTTCCCTATCACGCCAAAAGAAGTAATCATTGATAAAAAGTTGTGTTTACATAATGCAAACACAACTCAAATGTTACTTCCAAACCATATGGACCACCCTTCATTTGGAGCCTGTTCTACTTTTATTTGGTCGCTAGAACCAGCTATCGTTTGGCTTTTGAGAGTAGAGTGAATGCCGTCTGACCTCTCAAGAGAAGAATCTTCTGTGTATGGCACCAAAATTGAATAACAAAATACCAGATACCAAAATAATAAGATACTAAATACCAGAATAACAAAATACCGGAATAACAAAATACCATAATAACAAAATATCAGATGCGTTAAAAATAATATTATATATTTGTTTGTTTACATGTGTTTAACAAAATCTTAATCAATTAATGCTGCTACAATATAAATGAATTTCTTGATGACAACAATTTAAGTCATTTGACATTTAATAAAATTGAAACGAAACCGAATTTAAAAGACTTTCCTTGATACCTTGATTATGTATGACAATTTTATTTAATTGGCATATATAATTTAAATTACCCAAGGTAAAAAAAAAGTCCTTCAATTTGATATATTTTTAGCCATATTGATATTATAATTTAGTACGTACTTTTAAATTAACTTTACTCTGACTTACTAACTAAACGCTGTGCAAAAAATTACATCACTATGGAATAAGAGGCAAAGCTCTTGACCTTCTGTCTTCATATTTAAACAATAGAATACAAAGGGTCGATATTAATGGTACACGTTCTGTAGGATCCATGGTTACAATGGGTGTGCCACAAGGCTCGATACTTGGGCCATTCTTGTTCCTCATTTATATTAATGATTTACCATTTTATGTAGGGGACAAGAATAGGATGGTTTTGTTTGCAGACGATACCTCATTGATTTTTAAAATTAGAAGACAATTAGATAACTATGACGATGTAAACAATGCAATCACGAGAGTAGTTCATTGGTTCAGTTCAAATAATCTTTGCCTAAATGAAAACAAAACTAAATGTATTAAATTTACTCTACCAAATGTAAAACAAGTTACGGCCAATGTTCAACTTAATGGACAAGTGTTAGAGTTTGTGGAATCAACTGTGTTCCTTGGTATAACTATTGATGTCAATTTGCAGTGGGGCCCACACATAGAAAAGACGGCATCTAGGTTAAGTTCGTCTGCATACGCTGTAAAAAAGATCAGGACTCTAACAGATGTGGAGACAGCTAGAATGGTTTACTTCAGCTATTTTCATAGTATTATGTCTTACGGTATTCTCCTTTGGGGGAGTGCTGCAGATGTAAATAACATTTTTGTTCTTCAAAAGCGGGCTGTACGCGCAATTTATAATTTGGGCCCCAGAGTCTCCCTCCGAGAAAAATTCTAACAAATAAAAATTCTAACATCACAATACATTTTTGCCAATCTTATGTATGTTCAGAAAAATCTATCACAGTTTACTAAACTCTGTGATATACATAATATAAACTAACATTTCCTGCATTTAAAAAGTATATTAAAAGAAAGCTTTGTGAAAAAGGTTATTACTCTATTAAAGACTATTTACAGGACAGGGATGCCTGGAAATGATATGCTGGCAAATAAAATATAATAGTCAAAAATACATAATTAAAATAATAAATTGAAAAAAAGCACATAAAAAAAAAAGCCTTCCTAAGTTTCTTGCCGGTTCTTCTCAGGTGGGCCGCGTTCCGAACCGGTGTGGTCACTTTAAATATATTATTTTTTCTTTAGTTTTAGTGTATGACATTTTGTAAGCGCCGTTGAAATGGTCTATGCAAATTAAAGATATTTTTATTTTATTCTATTTATCGAAATTGCACTTGACTTGGTCTTATATTATTATTCGTCTAAATCTAAATCAAAAGATGTTAAACACTTTTAAAGAATGAATATTTATTTATCTAATCAAAAATGTATGAAAGTGTGCCTGATTTTTTGACATTTATGATTACTGCTCCGCTTTCCTGGGTAGTAGCGTGATGTTATATAAGCCTATAGCCTTTCTTGTTAAATGTAATATCTAACACAAAATATTTTTTCAATTCGGGCCTGTAGTTCCTGAGATTAGCGCTTTCAACCAAATCAAACTTTTCAGCTTTAAATCTTTGTATTTCTATAATTCTGCTGTTAGTGTGTATGTCATTGAACTTCTTCTACACGGCTAGACCGATTTGAATGATTTTTTTGTATGAGTTTCAGTGGCGCCTTGGATGGTTTAGATTCACAAATCAAAGAAGGAAAAATTCGCTGAAGTCGGTATACTGCAGGACAACGTCTGTTGGGTCCGCTAGTATTTGTATCAATTATTGTGTTGTTATTCCTTCATGAGAATCTTCATGGAAAAGTTTTGCATCTTTAAAACATTTGAAACAGAGGGTATTAAACAAAAAAAAAGAAACAATCAATGAATCCAAAATATTTATTGCCAATAAAATACAGATTATAAAATTTTCAAAGAATAAATATATGTTTATAAATTTTGAATTTAGAACATTATTATTTGTTTTTTTTTATACTATTTTCGGATTAGTAACAAAACGAATACGCACAACAAATACTTCGAGATCATATTCTTATTTAGTTTTGTACAAAGTAACCAATCACTTAGTGCAAAGGTTTAAAGTTTTACAATATTTACTTTAATATTCAAACATGTAATAATTTAATATATTCGATGAAACGAGTACAAAATAATAGCTATTTACAATGCGAAAATTCTTTGTCATTTTCTGTGGTAACCAAATATGCCTGAAGTATTTTTATTTATATTTAACATATAGCGAATGTATGGTGGCTGTCATGATGTCCGTAATCATTGCTTAAATATTTTGGGCGTAATCCGTTGCCGATTTGTGTGTGACTGTTGCAACTCGCGTACGTCGAGTCACTGTTTATAAAAAAGGACCACCGATGCCACCTAAAGCGCCCAAACCACTTATAGCGCCCAAACTACCTAAACCACCCAAACCTCCTAAACCACCCAACCCTCCTAATCCACCAAGACCATAGCCTAAACCTAGATTAGGAAGACTTTCGCAAACGGTTGTGGCACCGAGTCCACCGAGCCCACCATACAAACCACCCATACCTAGATCACCATAACCTAGACCACCGTAGCCTAAACCTCCTAAACCTAGAAGATTAGGAGTTGATTCACAGACTGTGGTTGCTCCAAGCCCACTAAGGCCGATACCACCGAGCCCTCCAAGACCTAGTCCGCCTAGTCCTAGTCCACCAAAACCAATATTTGGAATGGTTTCACAAACGGTTCCCATACCACCAAGACCACCGAGGCCTATTCCTCCGAGACCGCCAAGACCCATACCGCCAAGGCCAAGGCCGCCATAGCCCAAACCAAGTCCACCAAGTCCGAGACCACCCCATCCGCCAATCATATTTGGTGCAGATTCACATACAGTGGTAGCACCGCCGAGGCCTGCTAATCCCATACCACCTAGGCCGATACCACCCAAGCCTAGTCCAAAGTTAGGTGTTGATTCACAGACTGTAGTAGCTCCAAGTCCACCGAGACCGATACCACCTAGGCCTCCTAGTCCAGCTAAGCCACCTAGGCCTAGTCCTCCTATTAAGTTAGGTGTTGACTCGCATACTGTTCCAGCCCCAAGGCCTAATGGATTGCAATGGGCAGCGCACAGGAGACCTGGGAATAAGAAAAAATACTTATGTCAATTGGCATAGATAAATCTATACTAATATTTATAATGGTGAGATTTTGTTTGTTTATTTGTTTGGTTGTAAGCCAATCTGAGGAACTACTGGTCGGATTTAAAAAAATGCTTTTGTGTTAAATAACCAATAAGGAAGGCTATAGGCTATATACCACCACGCTACTTCCCTGGAGAGCGGAGAAGTAATCATAAATGTGGACAAATCGGACAATGTTTTATGGATTTTTGTAGAATTTATAAGCGACGGGATAAAATAGGTGCGACGGGTTTTCGAAATTTATCACGAAGACTATATATATCATAACGCTACCACTCGGGAGAGCGGAGCAGCAATCATAAATATAAAAAATCTGGTAAATTTTCATACATTATTAAATTAAAGTACACAGGGTGCGCCCGGGGCCATACTTCGATATATATTACAGGCGAAGCGAAGTTAGAATAATTTTAAATAATGCTAATAAAATTATAAAATTACAGAGATACTATATAATTACAATTGGGCTAATATTGTTTGTAAGTATTTTTTCAGCCACATCTTAAAGAGCACGCTACTTTATTAATTTTAAATTGACAAGATTTTGTCAATAACTGTACCGAAAAAGAGAGATGTGCAATATTATTACAGTCGAGTTCTTGCTCAAGATTCGACATAGCTTTTGTTCAACGTAGACCTCATTCATGACCCAGTCTTAGGGCCGTATTCCGGAACGTTTCTCAATACTCAATCAACGCTTGGGAGTATCTAGTATTCAAAAGCAAAATCTAGCCTCAAGCGTTGATTGAGTATTAGAGTATTGAGAATATGTTTTGGTATTCAACTTAATTTAACTAACTATCTTCACGCTGTATCGCTGACGGGATAGTCTGAGAGGACAGATCGCCAGGCATCGCAATCTATGCATACTTCTTTCCCTTTCTGCAGATTAATTAATCTCTTCATACATGTACGTCTGGGTATTCCAGTACTTTTACTTTTTTTTTGGTATTCAAATTGGTATAATATATCTATCTTTTCCTTTTTTTATCTATACCTATCTTTCCCTTTATTATATCCTTAACTTGATTGAGGAAGCTCTGGTAGCCCTGCTAGCTCAGTGTTCTGTAAACGATCACTGCTTTAAGGATATTATGCTCGGTCTTGAGATGGGTCGGGCCTGTTTGTGGCATATTCCTTTACGACCGTTTTCATGCTACGGAAGCCACGCTAAGCCGTTGGTCCAGGCTACCAGGAACTGATATTGGTTAAACAAAGTTAAAAACCTTACAGGCCTCTTGAAAATATTCAACACTAAGAAGCCACTATCTGTCCCTCTCTGTTATATAGTATGCTTCGACCAAAGCTTTTGGGCAAAACGGCGTAACAATAAAAAAAAAATAAAAATAAATTTCCATCACGCCTTATCCCCGAAGGGGTGGCAGAGGCATATTATATGCCCACTTTTCACCGTGTGGATTTACCTGTCCCACGTAATAGGTGGTGAGCCCATTGCCGTGTTGAAATAGACAGACGCAGGTTGTGGCTACCTGCTGTTGAAATTTTTAACAATAATTATAACAATAATTATAACAATAATTATATGTTCTTATATGTTCGTAAAGGCTTCCCCTAGAATATCTGATTTGAAGTTGTAAAAAAATTACACGGCAATGTGCTCACCACCTGTTGCGTGGGACAAAATTGCATTCGGTGAAATGTGGGCGTATAGTATGCCTCTGCCCACCCCTTCCGAGATAAAGGCGTCATAATATGTATGTATGTAAAAATTACTGATTTGACTTCACTTTGCTTACTCTAGTTGATAACCCAAGACAAGCTTAATTAAAAAAAAGTGAATTAAAAAAAAACATCACTCATTTTTTGTTTACAAGATTATACACAAACGAGAAATATAAAAGTCGATCAAACCATTGGTATTTCAATAGTAAAATTGACTCACCAGTGAAGATCAGAACTCGGAATGCCATGTTGAACTGCTGACAGTCTGTGCCAAACTCCGAGTTTCCCCGTCCTTTTATACCTAAAAGAAAAACTAAACTTCTCTTGTATATTTTGGGTACATCTTTTACGCTTTCATAATTCATCCGGAACGGATACTTTTAAAAATATTATTTTACTGTAAAAAAATTTTAATTAGTAAATGTTTTCTAAATTTTAATTAATTCTGGTAACTAAAGTGTTAACACATTTGGAACAACAAAACCTAAAATTATATCAAAGACTTTAAGGCGCGGAATCCTAGGGCCGTAAACGTTTCTCAATACACTGAGTATTGAGAAACGTTCTGGAATATTAGGGGCGTATTCCAGAACGTTTCGTAATACTCATTGTATTGAGAAACGTTCTGGAATACGGCCTTAAGATTCCGCGCCTTAAAGTCTTTGATATAATTTGAGGCTAGTTTTTGCCTTACAAATACTACTCTCAAGTGTTTCTTGAGCATTGATAAACGTTCTGGATTTTGTATCTCCTCGAGCTATTGGAGAGATGAAGGCTGGGCTTTGTTCTCTAGCACACAGCCATCATAGATACTCCCTTGGAGGATGCCTCTTGGAGTACGATTGTAATAGTAGACTACAAAATACTGTCATAATTGTACCGGTGGCTTTCTATTGAGCGAAGATATGTCCTCTGAACGGTACTGCGAACTAAATCCGAGATGTAGCAGTTCTCACCCGTAAAGATTAGATCGTATTATGAGATGCTTTACACCCTGAACCTGCTTTTGCTAGAGCAAAATACTCTTGCCCTTATGCCAGCGACTATGAGCCTGCCTAATACCGAGTGTCTTGAAGTAGCCACATAATAAATGAAATAAGTACTCGTAAGATTTTTTGCAATAGAATGGACATGAAGAAGCTAGTGAGCACTATATAGTATAGGTGCGAAGAAAAGTGATTCCAACAAAGTATCAATGGATATGTGGCAAACTGTACTTCTCTATGCTGTAAAGGAACATTTTAACTCAGACAGCGTATACGGCACGCAAAGTTATTTACTATCGAATTTATTTATTTACGAAATAAATATTTTTGTGACAATTTACATCTAACACGTTATTCTAAAACTTTTTTCTTCGTTGCCGGTTAATATAACTGACGTAGTTCATCATGAAGACTGCCGTGGACACGGAAGTTTCTCAAACGCAATTATACCTGATAGTCTATTTTAATAATAAATATTGATGATACCGGTATGCACAAGAGAACGTGCTGTTAAACTTTCAAGGCACCACGATTATGTTTGAATCGACCTTAGAGCGTCGCTTTCTAACGATGCAACTAATTCGAAGAATTTATTATATCTTCTAATTACGAATTTATCGATCCTATATCTCGATGCACGCCAATTGGTCAGTTCAAAATTAAATCGATTGTTTTGTTAGGATCACTGTTGCAGAGATTATTTAAGATAACTGCTGCAGAGTACCACAAATGCTGATGTCATCATCTTTTGTTGTTTGAAAATAAATAACATTCCCTGTATTGTGTAACATATTGCGGAATTATGTCTATTCGGCAAATACCTGGACTGCTATTTGTTCTTAAGTATCCTTGTACCAACCAATCTGTGTTGGTACAAATCATTGTGAACTGTGACGGAGTGTGGCGGCCGTAGGAAGCTCTTTTCTTCTTTGTCGATTCACTCTTGACAGAGCGTTCGTGGTCATAATGTAGTCAGGCTTCGTGCAGCCGTAATCCGCTTCACAATGCGACGCCATCCTTCCCTGTCGGTTGAGGTATGAGTGCATTCATGCACTGGGCCGCCTACTGCTGTTTTTATCAGGTCGATCCATCTCATGGGCGACCTGCCGCTCGGCCTTGTGCCTTCGATATGCCCTTGCACGACAAGGCGCTCTATGGAGGTGTTGTCCCGTCGCGATACGTGCCCAAAGAACCGAAGAATTCGAGTCTGGACTATGCTTGTAAAGCGCTGTTCGATTCCGAGTTCTTGAAGTATAGATGCATTGGTGCGAAACTCTGTCCACGCCACTCGCGGCATTTTCCTCCAGCACCACATTTCCAGTGCATCTATTTTCTTTTTCGCGATCTCTCGCAGCGTCCAGGTCTCGGCAGCGTACAGAAATATGGGGAACCCGGACTAGTCGAATTTTGTAGGAACTCTACACGCACAAAAAAGGGTTCACAACTACTTCAGATCATAAATACAAATAGGGCTATTTCTTCATGTAACGGGGAATTCGTAGCTCTTGAAGACAACTCTATCTTTCTAGAAAACGTTGGAATGTTCCAGAAGGTCAGCTCGACCGAGCTCACTTTTTTGTGGTCCTTTCCATGCTGCTTTTTTGAAATATAGCCATACAGTCTAGTGACTCTGAGAAAGCAGTGTGATGGTTTACGATATTTTTTATTAAGTACTCATTATATTTTTTTTGTTATACTTAGAAAATATCTCTCATGTAACTGAACTACCCATACATAAAGTATTTATTTATATCAGTACTCGTTATCTGTAGGTATTCATTCATAATTGTATATTGAATACAATATAACACGAAAACATTCTTAAAAATAGTGTACAACTTTAAAAAAAATGTGTACAAGTTTTTCAAAAAATTGTGTACAACTCTTTCAACAAAAAATTTGTACAAATTTTTAAACGTTTTACTTAAATATTTAAAGTTATAGAATTAATTTTTAAACGTTTACTTCAAGTTTGATTCTTATCAGTAGATGTGATGCAACTATTAACTAACCCTGTGACACATGACTTGACCATGCGGAATTGGATATATTTTAGATCAATAAGCCTATGTAAGCTTAAATAACTAGATTTCTCGCACAAATAAACTTATCACTAGACTGACAGTTCATGGCGGCCATCTTCCTTGTATGGTTGTATTGTACCTGTCAGTTGTGTGTGTAATATTCAAATCGAGATGAATTCAAGTGGCCATGGTACCTTACATTATACCAAGCAGTAATTTCGCCGCGCAGTTGTCCTTGAGTACGGTGAGTTTATCGACTTGTTGGCGAAATCCAAAATTGGTACCTTCTTATTAATAGGGTTGCCGCCAACGCCTTCGTTATATAGACTTATTCGGAACAATAAATTTTACAAAAGAATTTATTTTATAAATATTTAAATTTTAATGAGGAAAGATTTAATTTTTTTTTAAAAGTCTCACCATTCGAAAGTTACATTCTTTGTGAGTAACATAGGCTATTATAGATTTTCAAAAAGTTTAGGGGTCCGTACGAAATCTCGAACATATAAACTTCACCACTCGGGCGAAGCTGCGAGCATCAGCTAGTTTAATAATATAAAGTATTGAAAAAGATCTTGGTTACAAAAAAAATATTAACTGTGTTGATGTTACGTGTACGTCAGATGGATAAATTTATAAATTTCAACTTAAACCTTTCTGTCTTTCTTAACCTGTGTCCTCATTTCAACACAGCAATGGGCTCACCACCTATTTCGTGGGACAGGAATCCACATGGTGAAAAGTGGACATACAACATGCCTCTGCCACCCCTTCGGGGATAAGGCGTGATAGATAAATAAACTTTTCTGCAGAAGGATTCTTATTAGTTAGAAAATTCAATATTCTTGATTGAATCTGACTCCATTTAGACTAGTATTATTTACTAACCCATAATTCATCTGTATAAATAAAGCAGTCTTGATAAATAACAGAAATAATCTTGTGAAATAATGTTGCAACGCCGTATAAACTGTTTAAAGTCGGTACAGCCCTACAGTACCTATTTTTTGATAACCTACCATGGCAACTCGAAATACGAACAGGTTTTTTTTTTAAATAAGCTCCGGTTAAGGTAATAACAGTACACCATGATTCTTTTTGTAGATACTACAGAATACATGATCGTTATGTTCTACATACTATGTACCTGATATAAACATAATCTAATATATAAAATTCTCGTGTCGCGGTGTTTGTCTTTAAGCTCCTCCGAAACGGCTTGACCGATTCTCATGAAATTTTGTGTGCATATCGGGTAGGTCTGAGAATCGGTCAACATCTATTTTTTATTCCCATATTCCCACGCGAACGGGAAGTTCGAAGTATGTCATGAGCGAAGCCGGGCGAGTCAGCTAGTGTATACATAATATACTAGTACATCACCGACTGCCTCGGTGACGCAGTGGTAGTGTATGCGACTGCCGCGACTCAGGTCCCGGTTTCCACTAATCGTTGTTTCGGAGATTGGGTGTTTCGGTAATATGTATGTATTTAGAAATATATAAGCATGTTCATTAGTCATCTAGATCCCATAACACAAGTTTATATTAACTTACTTTAGGCTAGACGGCGGTGTATGTAAGTAAATATTATTTCACTTGAAGTCCCAAATAGTATAAAAAGTAAATGTATAATATGTTTCTACATACTCCTTCGGGGACAAAGTCTAGTCCCAAATGTATGTAAAACAATTTTCGCAATCGGACAAACAGCGAATATGCTGATAGCCAATTCCATAAACTACATAGGTTTTTACTTAGCTTCGTGTGTTGTCAATACGATGATGTGCATTTATTTAATTAATTAACAAAACAAACTAGGTTATTATAACATCAACAAAACGGCTATACAAATATAGGTACTTGCGTAATTTAATTCGCTCAATGGAAATTACACATATCTATGCAGATAAATAACATTGATGTTTGTAATTCCAAATTAATAGCTCATCACTAAATGCATTTGAAAGTATACTACTATACGATATAAATGGTGCGGCCGCGGGACTACCGTTAGCAACGAATTCCTTAACGTTTAAAAAAAGGAAATAAAATAAATAATAAAAAAAAACCGTGTCTTAAGATGGTGGCTCTCGTGGCCCCGCTAACTCAGTGTTCTGTAAACGATCACTGCGTTAAGTAACTGAAAGTCACTATGGCTGGTGATGGGTGACCAATTTGTGGCATTTTCATTAGCGGGCGTTTCCGTGCTTCGGATGGCACGGTAAGCCGTTGGTCCCGGTTGCCAGTAACATGGCAGTCGTTGAGTCAAATTGAAGGACTTATGGGCGGCTTGAAAAATTTCAACAGCAGGTCGCCACAACCTGCGCCTGTCCATTTTAAACACGGCAATGGGCTCACCACCTGTTACATGGGACAAAAATGCATACGGGAAATGTGGGTGTGCCTATAGTATGCCTTTGTCTATCCCTTTGGGGATAAAGGCGTAAAAATATATATGTATGTATGTCAACAACGTTGAGGAACTTCTTTCCAAAAAAATATTTTAATTTTTTTTTGTATATTTTAGTTAAATTCTGACACGGCTGAATCGATGTAAATGGGACTAACACTGGCAAATATCTGATGTTTTAAGGAGTAATTTAGGCTACATTTTATCCCCGTATTTCCACGGGAGCAGGCACTACGTTGAAAAACCACGGTGCGTTTGCTAGTAAGGTATAAGTTGAATAATGTGAGTTCAATCGTGTTATAGTACGTATCTACATACATATTCAGCTTCAAAGATTTGTATAGTAACCCTTAAATACTTACTTTATATTTATTTAGTAGTAGTAGGTGATAGAGTTGAAAAAGAACCATTTATACAAAGTTTCCGCCCTCTGGTTAAAGTCACAGACTACTACTAGGGATCCGCCAGAACGTGACTTTGCCTTTATTATTTTTTTTTTCTGTCATCTAGGAAGCCGATTACTAACCTTCACGGTCGTAGGGCTCGTAGGTAAGACTCTTGTCATATTATAATATTTTTTTTGTATGTTTACCAAAAGTAATTACATATAAGTAATAATAACTTAATATATGTAGGTATTTAAATAGCTGTTAAAAAATAACTGTGTGTTTATCTGAATATTTTAATTTAAATAAACATTAATGGCGTTCATCAAATTGTCCTTAAAATATACCCTGCAATGTACATCAAAAACTGACTAAATATTTTTTTTTATAATAATATGTATTTATTTCTCCATATTAACAAAGTAAAAATATCTCTTAAATATTTTTACACAAGAAAGAGATTATGACGGGTTGATACCTGAACTAGGAAGATTCCTGTATCTCAGGTTTTTAACCCTCGACCACATAAAATATTCCCTTATACGATAAGGCCGTCCGTCCATATTACCCTGTTGAAATGTGTATCCTGGAAAAAGTTAACAATAGTTTAACCTGAAACAACTATTTAACTAAAGAAAAAGCAGGCGAACTAGCTAACTTCTTGTTTGGTTCCAAAATGATATTATTGTTGTATTTTTTTAATTAAGCGTGCCAAAATTACGCCTACCGCTTATTAGAAAACCATAGCGACATCGAATTGAGGGTCACTCAGGGACAGCGTCCCTCAAGTTTGCAGCCCAATGATGTGCCTCTTCACGCTCCGTTTGAAATACCCGGGATTGTAATACCACAGTACATACATACCACATTATATAAAGCACATATATATTTATGTACTTTGGTAATTCTGCGTCTACATTTACGGCTCGCAGCTCGTCTCGTGGCTCGCGCGAGTGTGTAAATGAGGCATTAGAAGAAGGAAACACGTGCGCTCAAAGAGCGTTCCAGGTTTCTATAGTTCGATAGCGAAACTATATTTGAATCGTTCCGTTCTAGCGAAAGTTCTCTCCCCTGTATGAGAATGGTCTGCCCGGCACGCATTATTCGGGAACGAAAAAGAGAGGGTGGGATTAGGTTAAAAACCTCTTCAGAACACTCGCCGTGGTAGATTCGGTAGAATGCAGATTTTTTCAAGCTGATTTTAATGGGTAAGTACCGTGGAAAACGTTAATAAATGGAACTGGAAATATTTTTATTGGAAGGATTCTATATACGACTAGTGGACCCAACAGACGTTGTCTGCATACCGACTTCAGCGCCTTTTTTTTCTTTTATTTGTGAATCTAAACTATATAGGGCGCCAAGCAAACACATAAAAAAATCTTATCGGTCAATGGGGTCTATATCGGGTTATGGCCTATATCGGGTTATGTTCAGGAGCTTAGTGATATACACACGTACAATAGAATTATATATATATATATATATATAAAGATTAAAGTCTTTCTTTTCTCATATACTTACTACATTTTCCTTGAAGGTCATCCCCATATGAATTAGAAAACCGAGTTCGACTTTCACATTTGCAACTGCTTATAATTGATATTATAGGAAATATATTCTAATTTATTTGAAATTTTGTTGAAGTTTATGGTTTGTTAGATGAACTTTAAATTTTATGAAATAGGTGAGCAACCCAATATAAACCTATATAAACAGTTTATAACGTCGATCGTTTCCACAGATGTTTAAATATGTAAATGATTTTAGCAGCTCATATTTGCATAGATTAATAAATGCTGTCTCTCTCCCTCTCTCTTTATAATGGTAGTCCGAATGCATCTAAAAATCCACTTTGAATTTTGATTTGGTTTAATTTATTAGTTGCCGGTAGCTGGATTTATCATCTATATTATTTTAATCTTATCTCATACTAAGGGCGCACAGAAAGTTTCCTGGCTTGTCATAGATGTTTGAATTTGGAGCGTTTTATATTATTAAATGTAAGATATTATTCTATAAATAAAAAAACAATTATTATAGTACTTTGTCTTTACATTGCTATAATTAATAAAAACTACTGAGCCAAACTATATGAAATTTTCATGGGACCAAATCGCAACCATTCTGCATCGAACTAAAGAAGAATCACGTAAATCGGATCATAAATCTCAACGTAATAGATGTATGTACATACATAAAAAAAACTACCTCCTCGTTTTTGGAAGTCGGTTAAAATACGCAAAACTATCAGTATGCCCCACGTATCTCAGGTTTTCTCATCCATTTTATCAGAGTGGCATTCGAACGCGTCAATTGCTTATAAAAACAATTTTGAAAAGCAATTAGTATGCTAACTTTTTCTAAATTTAAATTTTAAAGTGGAAATATTTTATAAAAAGTCTATACCCCGCATTGAGTTAATATTACGTAGTACGAGTAGAGTAAATGATGGTTTTAAACTTAATGTTTACAAACCGGACCCGAAGTAGGTACGTACTTTATTCTATGACCGGACCGGTCAGACGGGCTGTGCTTTAAAGTTCTTAAAGATTGTGTGTAACGTATTGTAGACATTAATCGAGAACGTCAACCCTTTCGGAGATAGATAGTGTTAGTATATATAAATACATAGACATATATAATTGTTTGTCCATGTCACAGAGCAAGGAATCAATGGCAATCGAGGGGGAAAACGACGAACATTTCTTGACCTGTGTTCTTGTTTATGTTGTACAAAAATGTGTAAAATAAAATAAGCGGCTGTATTTTATAAATAGCACCTACTTTATAAAATACTAGCTAATGCCCGCACCTTGGCCCGCGTGGTGAAGTTTTCTTGATCGAGATTTCGTACGGAACCTTAAACTTTTCGAAAATCCAATACAGCTTATGTAACTCTCGAAGGATGTAGCTTTATAAAGGTTACAGATTTTTTAAAATTGACCCATTAGTTTCTGAGCCCATTCCTTACAAACAAACTTTCATATCTTTCCTCTTTATAATATTAGTATAGACTTACAACGCAGGATTTAATGCGAAATAATAAATTGTCTTTTATACAAGGACGTTTTGGGCGCTGCAATGCGTCCCAAGTAGTTTATTAAAAAGTATAAGTATAAATCGCGATACTTAAAAAATAACGTACTGAAAATTTCTGTCATTATATGCTTGTTACACACATTATCTGATCTTACTTTATGCTATGTAGTATTCATCGATCATTGTAGATGAATGAGTGTGCGCCCGCATACCGCCGGGGCGCGGGTGTGCTACCATTGTCCATATACAATAGGTTAATATAACTGTATCGGAGTGAAAGTTGTCTCGTAAAGGTCTAAACTGTGCAATATATGCATGGATGCTAGTCATCTTAACACGGAAACCTCAGGCTTACATCTCTCGCAATACTTATTATAGTATGTTATAAAGTTCTAGAAAGACAAATATAATAGTGTATATATATAAAAGTACCGGTTAAAGAAAAAAGTGAGAAGTAGTCTTTTTTTTTTTTTCGTGTGGAAATCCTCATGGATGCTATGCCGGACTCTTACCGACTAAAACCACACGGTGCACTTCCATTTGTCTATGGCGAGTCCCGGGTAAGCCCTTCGGGAGGATAGCCCCAGGGCTTGAGAAGTAGTCTTAGAGTAAACATAACCAACCTTTAGTCATGTTTATTCAAAGGAATTACTTTAAAGACCAAAGTATGTACACTCTCGCTTAGTCGCGCCTTTCATAGTATCCTTTTTGTAAAACGGTCATTAAAAATCCCGCTGAGTATTGCCAGTTCTTTCCGAGATATGGTTGCATTACTGGCAGTACTCATGTTCATGTTAGTGTTCAGTATTTTTTGTCCACCTTTTGTAAATGTCATTAAAATGGTGTATATGAAACAAAGATTTTTGAATTTGACTCAGCAAAGTGTTAATTAACTGTGATCAATGTCTTTTGCTATTTGTTTCCCCAAGTCCCACAAATGTCAAAGATCGGTTATGTGTAGTAGAACAATCTTGACTTTTTTTGTCCAATTTGTTCTATCTTAGAACTAACAGTAGAGCTAAATGGACTAACCCGTGTTCTGAGTGTGTCACAATGACACATTTTATTGGGTTTATTTTTTCAAATTTGAATTGCAATAAAGGTAAATAACACACAGCTTGTATAGATAAGATAGAGGTGTCAACAAGTGCGTACATAAATCATAGCGTCCTATATTTTGTCTGTGGCTTTCGGTGTTACAAATAACTAAGCGATAAGCAGTTGACATACATTTATACAGACGACTGAAGGAATTAATTACTTTATACCAGAAACCCCAAGACATATAAGGTGGAATATTTCTTCAACTCCGAATGTGGCTCTATAGCTTAGCTGTCTAAAGCAACTTTGGGGCAAGGCGCAAGATATGCATTAAAAAAATACAAAAAATACCTATATTATAGGTACTCGTAGTGTACCTATAATATGGTACAGGTACGCGTATAGTGACTTCGCCAAGATCTCATAAGCTATAATGAGAATGACAAGATAGGCATAGCGGAGTTCAAACCTTGATCCACCTACTCCTTTCTGCTTTCTGGTTTCAAAGTGATCAAGCGACAGCTGATGCCAACTACCGGATATTCCTGACGTGATAAGCACAGAGACATTGGGGCTCTGCGGATTTTATAGCGAATGGTATAAGATGATGGGGAATGGGGAACCGACTATTAATCTGACTAAGACAAGAAAACCAACAAACGTCGCCAGTACGTTTTTTATCGTTCTTTCATCTTGAATAATCTTAATTTCAGTTTCTACATATTTGTATGAAACTTAGGGAGTTATACAACCACAGAATAGAATCTCCGAAATAAAACTATCGTAACACTATAAACTATAGTTTTATCACAGATAATAATACTAGAAGTATATAGTTTAATTCCTCATTGCTTGTATAGCATTATTTTATTCAATTTAAATTAAGAACGAATGTTCATTGAATGAAGTAATTATCTGAAATTGAATAATGTTGTATTATTTATTATATATACAATTTTGGACATTTGGCGGGAAGAGTGACAAGTGCGGACGCTTGCTTTATATTATTTTCTAAAACTAGTGCATTTATCTTGTTTTATGTGCGGGAGTGGTGGTTTCTTGGACATAAAAGTTGTGTTAACGTGCTTTAGTGAAAGACAATGATATATATGCAGTGAAATGCTATTTTCTCTCTTGCCGCGAAACGTCCACTGACAACCTTAGTATAAGAATCACCATTATACTGAGGGCAAGGACCAGGACGGACAATGAGGACACGACATCGACTGGACAGGACTAATTAGAAGATAAGATTGAAGAAATATGATATAAAAATAAGATTTGGCTAAAAGGCCTTAGAAACCAGGCCATTAAATAATTATTAAAAAAAATGAACAATTTTAGACCATTTAAAGGGTGTAAGTGAACTATAGAATTTCACGACAAAAATTGTACCTATTGCTAAACTGTTTAAACTTAAAAAAATTAACGTTTTCTATTATATTAAACTTATCTTATTCAATTGGTGTACGATAAAGCACATTTCTATTCTTTTCTAACGACAGAACGGCTATTACATTCATAGAATTGACAGGTTAATCGAGCCATTAAGTTTATAAATATACATTACTTACAAATACTTTTCTTTTTACAGGTAAGTTGAGTCGACCGACTAAGGGGTTCTAATTAGTAATTCTACAGTCGCCACAGTAAGAATTGAATTCATAGTAATTTTTTTTTCATATATTTAAGTGTAACTTGAACCCCCCTTCTTGGAGGGTTGTAGCTTGGTGTCTAAACCAAAAACACTTGCGAGTTGGTGCTGTGTGTCTGCTAGCAAACGAAAACAAAATGGCCAAATCATAGCTGACTTTACAAATAAGTAAACGGGATTACTCACGTTTTTCGATTAGGTATAGACCGACCGGTTTCAGCAGTATTGAGACAGCCTATTTCAGAGGTGCTTACAGCTGAAAGCGGTCGGTCTATACCTGATTGTAAAACGAGAGTAATCCCGTTTATTTATTTATCTATCACGCCTTATCCCCGAAGGGGTGGCAGAGGCATAAATATTGTATCCCCACTTTTCACCATGTGTATTCCTGTCCCACGTAATAGGTGGTGAGCCCGTTGCCAAATAGACAGACGCAGGTTGTGGCTACCTGCTGTTGAAATTTTTCAAGCCGCCCATAATGCCTTCAACTTGACTTAACGTGTGACTTGACTCAAAGTGGTCACCCATCCGAGGACTCAGTGATCGTTTACAGAACACTGAGTCCGCGGGGCGACAAGTGCTTCGCCGTTTACTTATTTATAATGTGTTAAAATAACGATAGTTTTCTAGTTAACATAGCTGACTTGACAAGCAATCAATGAAAAAGGAATGTGAACCTAACCTCAGGCTTTAGTGTAAAGATTTTGGATGCAATATTTTTGTGTGAATATTAGATTATACCTACATGATTGAACTCTTATTCCTACATAGTTCTTAAGCCTGACATGGCTTAAGAACTATGTAGTAGTAGGCAAGGTACATACATGACATTGAGGTCATCGATTTAAAAATTAAATTAAAAAACCGTAAGTTTTCTGATTTCAACATTTAAATACTTTTGATTTAGGTCATCACGTGTCTTAACGACGGTAATTATTGCAAGAGTAATCGCTAAAGAGCTAATGTCAAAGTTCGCGTGTAATGTCAAATTCAATTCAATAAATGAAAGTCTTGACTTCCAATGATCTTGAAACTTTCGCATTGATTCTTGTGTTTGACTTGCGAAGCCCCAACGCTAAATTTTACTGTTTCTATAGTTTAATATAGTTTTAATAGTACTTAGGTACTTACATAATTTGTATATCTATCTATCTTCACGCTGTATCCCTGACGGGGTAGTCAGAGAGGACAGAGTGCCAGGCTTTGCTATCCGAGTACTTTTGACTTATCCGTTTTTGAGCAATCTGCTCACAATTATTTGTTCACATAATTTGTCTTTATTGATTACTATGACTGTCCTTGTTAAACAGACAACCGGTACGACTTCTATGAATATATAGTCCTTTAAGACAACAATATTAGCCTACAGTAGTCCATTGGAAGAAACCTCTCAGTGCACAGAGTGAATGGAGATGAGGACAAATCTTCGTCTGCACCCACTCAAAAAGCTCTTTTGAGCTAAAAGAGCTTTTTGAGTGTTTAGTGGGTTTAACTGGTTGGTATCTTCTACAGATATCGGAAAGATAAACGAATAAAACAACTTTCTTCAGAATCGTTTTACTTATAAGGATACATTTTCTTAACCGTTCGGCTATTATTTGTAAACTTGTAAAGCCTACTTATCTCTTACTAGATGATCCTCCACGGCTTCGCACGTGGCATAGTTTGAGCTCCTGTCGCACCTATTTAATCCCGTCGCTTAATTTGCCCGATTTGACTGCCTCTGTGGCGCCTTGGGAGTGTATCCGACTGCTACGCAAGAGGTCCTGGGTTCGATTCCCGGGTCGGAACAAGTATTTGCGTGATCCACAAATGAGTGTTTCGGAGTTTGGGTGTTTCCTATGTATAATATGTATGTATTTAGAAATATATAAGTATGTTTATCAGTTATCTAGATCCCATAACGCAAGCTAATATTAGCTTACTTTGGGCTGGATGGCGCTGTGTGAAAAGTGTCCCACAATATTTATTTATTTTATTTATCGACATTTATGGTTAATGCTCCGCTCTGCAGAGTAGTAGCGTGATGATATAGCCTATAGCCTTCCCCGATCAATGGGCCGTCCAACACAAATATATTTCAAATCCGACCATTAATTCCTGAGATTAGCGCGTTCAACCAAACAAACAAACTCTTCAGCTTTATATATTAGTATGGATTAAGTATCTTATTAAATTTCATTATGTGTCTACCGTATTTAAACCAACATTTAACTAATAGATGTTATAAACAGGTATACTTTGTGAGTTTGGTGTTAGGGATAATCTCAGCAACTACCTATCCGATTTGAAAAATTGTTGTAGTACTATATATTCCATTTATTAAAGAGAGTTAAAGTCTATATATCTTCACGCAACTACCCAAGGAAATGGAGCAGAAATTATAAGGAGTCAACTAATTCGGACATGCGTCCATGCGTTATTTGATATCAAATTAACAGGCATGGGATGGATTAGCAGTAAGATGTACAACGGGAGTAGCTTCCGCTGTTTGTTCGCTTAAAACTTTTAAACTACTCAATAGATTTTAACGCAGATTTCAGCAATAGATAGAAAATTTATTCATGAGGAAGTTGTATATACTATATAACACTACTATATAATAATATGCATAATGCATATTAGTATCTACATTGCATCCGTGTAAAGCCGGGCCGGTTAGTAAGCAGAGATTGCTTTTATTTAGGTATTTACATTGATAAACGTTCACGAGTCAAAACTTCATCGCGAAATATCTACTGAAATAATCAATGCATATAATTGGTATTAGTATTGGTACTTAATAACAAATTAAATGCATTATAAGTGCAATCTTAAACCTATATCGTTAGAATTTATCTAGAAATGGTCGGCCGATAAATAATCATAATATGACGTCATATCACTTCGAAGGACCACATGTGACGACGAGACGAAAGATAAACCTCAAAGATGTAATTGAAGATACCGCTTATTTTTTTTTTTTCGTCTGGAAATCCTCATGGATGCTAGGCTCTAAAAAACCACACGTATCCCTTCCATCTGTCTATAGCCGGGAGTCCCGGGTGTGCCCTCGGAAGGTTAGCCCCAGGGCTCCCGATGAAGATACCGCTAACGATTAACAAATGTGACGTGTGAGTGAAGCGTGTTTTCGTTTTAAAGAAAAAAATATATCTCTGTTTTTTGTTTTAGAATCTGATTCTAAGGTAGTCAAAGCTCGCCAGGACCAATAGTATTATAAAAAAGAAAAATAAATAAAGAGTACTTATTAAAAAACTACCTTTGCTTTTGTGTTTCTCACTGGGACTACTAGTATTTAAATAAAATGCTCTCATTATTTTTAACACTAAACCCTCGTACTCTAAACCATTTAGAATGACGAAGCGCGTTTTGCATGACTCATTAACAAAATTAATAATGCAAAAACCGCCAACTTATTGTATTCAAAAACCGTATTCGTATCTTAAATAGTAACGATTGTGGTACAACTGACAATGGAACGCCAGTTATTCGATACCGTTACGAATTTCGAATCGATAGTTTACTGTTAGCGTTATCACGACAAGACTATTGAGACAGTTCCAGATTTATTTTTATAAATCTGCTATACAACCCAAAAAAAAGAAAATTTGAATTTGGAATTAGATTGTGCCTGCAAATTGCACTGCCGTGAAATTAGACTTCGTATAGTCGGTTAACATTCATCAGCTATCGATTAGATTAAGTTATTTTCAAGCTGTTCTGGAGATTAACAGGAGCAAACATAATGTTTGTACAAGCAGTACACTCATTCAGTAAATACGGCTATGTAGATATTGAAAAAATGCTTAGTACCAGTAAATAAAAGCGGTACTTAATAAATAAATATTTCATTACTATAGATTTTTGTTGTATGTGGGCGTTTGACATTAATTTCTCTAAGGGCTTTCGTATGACGGACGCATGTCACAGCCTAAACCTCCCCAAAAATGGTATTTCGTTATGTAACCTGGCAACACTCTATTCCAGAAATATTGTATGCCCTTTTTATATCACTCTTTATGAAAATTATATGTAATAGTGCCTATTTGGCTTCTCTCTAGAAGAATAATCACATTTTTAAAACAAATTATAAAGTCTAGTTATGAAAGTAACTAGTTATTTTCTTAAATGTGACGCACGACTGACAATTTAACATCATAGAACATCATCAGCACCTACGACCTACGAGCCTACGAGTTATGATTGATGTTTATATAAATAAATAATCGATTAGCCGTTGACCGAAGCCTGCACGATGTTGGTTAACTGTAATTCGTCATCACACAATACGCATTTTGAGCACAACTATATAATGTTTCTATACTATTAAAACGACCATTACCCATAATTTTACGTCTTTTTGCTTTGAAAATAACTGCAACTTATTAAAGTGAAATTTGTTTATCGTCGTTGGGAGAAATTTTATAGCTGTAAAAATATAATCGTCACGTTTTTCGGTTACACTTCATGATGTTTTGAAGTGAAACTTCTTCATCATAAGTGAAACTTCTTTATTGACGTATGAGAGAAATTTTATAGCTGTAAAATAAATGTCGTAAAAACGTTTCACTTCTTACTTGTGTACTCTGGTACACACATATTTTTTTCCCCAGTTGCTGCCAAATCTCACACCTTTATTAGGCTACTAGGAACAGCTACAGTTTATTTTTTATCATTGTTGAGAGCGAGTGCCCTCTGACCTCCGAACCCTGAAAGGATGCCTGCGTCGTTGTCTCATCTGTTAGTCAGCAGGTGCACCAGGCTACTAGGGTCCCAGAGACCTTGACCCCTTTTATTTTTTTTTATTAAGTAAGGCGAAGTGTACCTGTATTTTTCCTCGAAAGGTTAGGCAAAGGCAGTTGTATATCCCCACGTAATGAGATAGTAAGCCCTATTGCAGTGTTGTAACGAAGAAAATTAAGCAGGTTGTGGCTACCTACTGTTTAAGCACAGCCCCGCCCATACTGCTTCTAAGTTGAATACAACTGATCCAGACCAACAGCTACCTATATGTGCTTTTCGAAGCTGCGCTGACCATATTCAGAGAATATATAATAGTAGGTACTAACGTACTGTTATATATACACCCTGTATACCATAACCCTTACGTCCCCAGATCCTTTCCTCCAGTCAGCACTTTTGATTGCTCGTTGCATTCGAGTTCAGTTGAACGGTCAGTTCGAATCTATCATCCGCGCGTGACACTTGCCCTCAAACTCGGGTCCTAAATTGTGAAATAAAAGTTCTCTAAGTTTTAATTTCTTTTTTTAAAAAGGCCTGTGGCCGAATCCTTATAACAATTTGGTGGCAGCGTGGTGGGATGCTGATGGTGAAAGCATCCCTGGTACGTCTCCGTCTGGGCCCCGAAAATAAAGTGTCAGTGCAAAAAAAAAAAAATTAACAAATAAAATTAAATAAGTCGAACTCAACCATTGTCTTCCAAAAGTATCCTATGGTGAATCTCCAAGTGTGAAAATCACGCGAATGTGCCTGTGAAATAATTTGATAAATCCCGAAAATCTGTGATTCGATCCTGGGAAGAATTGCATCGAAAAAAAAAAAAGATATATATTCAACTGGGTTAACCAAATACAGCAGCCTTGTTCCTGTGCCGTGTCTCGCTCTGCTCCTGTAACAAGGACTCCGGCAACTACGTGTGACTACTGAAAGGTGATCATGATCCTGTACATTTTCTTCGTGCTCCTGTAAGTTCAGTTTCAAAATACTTTTTATGTGAAAGTGCAGTAAAGTTAAATCCTTCCATATCCTAAAAGTGTGTGTGATTTCTCTAGCAAAACAAATTTTTCCTAAGCATAAGAACATTTATTTAAATTATAACTCTCGCCAACTTTATTGTTATCCGTTAAGATAGTTCTAAGAATTTTAGCTCAGTGGCTTATCGCATCCGTCGAGTGTTCGAGACTAGACGATAAGGTGTCTGTTACTCACGGCCGCCTGTTACACCGAAGCTTAATTAGAATCAACGGATTATTGAACTTTCCGTTGTGTTTTATATTATTGTTTTTGCTACTTTGTGTGTGCATTTAATAGATTTATAGAAATGGCTACCGGATCACAAACTGCACAGGTAAAACAAGAGAATGCGAACAGTATCGAGATTGGCACTCTATTCAAATTCATAAAACCTTTCGATGGAACTCGAGAATTATTAAATTCGTTTCTGACAAACTGCACTAACGCAATCCAACTGGCTTCCGATACCCAAAAGTCCATCCTATTCAAATATATTTTGTCACAATTAAAGGGAAAGGCCGAAATAGCTTGTTCTATTAAAGAATTTGATTCTTGGGATCAATTGAGTACATTCTTGAAAAATCAATTTGGAGAGAAAAAACACTACGCCCACCTACTGACAGACTTGCAAGAATGCCGCCAGTTAGGTAACGAGCAAGTAAACCAATATGCTTTACGCGTTGAAACTTGTCTCTCGAAACTATTGACCGAAGTAACATTGTCAAATAAAAAGAAATCTGAATTAAGTGGCCGCACAGCCGCAATGGAAGATCTAGCACTCAACACCTTCTTACTTGGCCTTAAGCCCGAAATCTCTAACCTAGCCAGAAGCAAAAATCCTTCCACGCTCAACGAAGCGATTAATGTAGCAGTATCTGAAGAAAAAATCTTAAACCTATTTAATAAACGCAATAACACTAATCGTCAGATCCCGAAACCCAATTTTTCTTTAAGGCCATCTACTCTGAATATGAGCTCAAAGCCCTACCAACAAAAACAATTTGACCATAATATCCAGAATTTATTTTGTAGGTACTGTAAAACTCAAGGTCATACAATTGACAAGTGCCGCAAACGCGAATTTAATAATAATAGATTCAAAGTCCCTCAATCGTCCCAGTTACAACGTCCTAACCAAAACTTTTATAGGCCTCAACCCGCTCGCGTCAACTGTATTGACTATGAGAATGGAGACCTCGAGCCAGAAATGTCTACAAACGTAGAAGAATTTCAAATCAACCAAGACGGAAATAATTTAAACGCTTAGTGGGTCCGCGTAGGTGTCTCGTGGGACCCAAACCGCGATTATTTACCATACCCATATGTAAAAATGACACCTTTTCTACACCCAAGGACCACACGGGTAACCAGCCCCAAGCAAGAGTCCCTATTTCCATACCCAAGGACCACACGGGTAATCAGCCCCAAGCAAGAGTCCCTACTTCCATATCCAAGGACCACACGGGTAATCAGCCCCAAGCAAGAGTCCCTATTTCCATACCCAAGGACCACACGGGTAACCAGCCCCAAACAAGTGTCCCTACTTCCATATCCAAGGACCACACGGGTAACCAGCCCCAAGCAAGAGTCCCTATTTCCATACCCAAGGACCACTCGGGTAACCAGCCCCAAACAAGTGTCCCTACTACGATATCCAAAGACCACACGGGTAACCAGCCCCAAGCAAGCGTCCCTAATACTATACGTAAAAAGCTTATCGGTGACCAGATCCAAACAAATGATTTTCCATGCTTTAAATCAAAAATTAAAACTCCTACCCAAGATAATATGGTATACGAAGTGTCCTGTGTACCAAATAAAACATCCTTACCCAATGTTCTCGTTCAAACATCCGTTTCCAGTAAACCTCTTAAATTTCTCGTTGATACGGGTTCTTCAATATGCCTAATCCAGAATTCCTCTATCCAGTCATACTCCAACCTGAAACTTAAAGGTAACATAATTAAATTAAAAGGCATTAACAGCCGTGAAGAAACCATGTCCACTCTTGGTGATTTCGACATGGACATCATACTTGGTAGAGAATCAATATCTTTTCCATTTCACATAATAGAACAAGGACACTTACCCTACGACGGGATAATAGGAAACGATTTACTCACTCAATTTCAGTGCTCCATTGATTACAACAGACAAATCCTTAATTTAGATAAAAATAAAGTTAAAATTCGCCTGACTGACCCAATCTACCAAGTTCCTCCTCGCTCCGAGATCTTAATAGAATGCTCAGTTACCAACCCTGAACTAAAAGAAGGTCTCATTCTTGATCAAAAATTAAATAACTCCCTATTTATAGCCAACTGTTTAGTTAGTGTAAAAGACAATAAACGAGTTAATCTCACAGTCCTAAATACTTCCGAAGAACCGGTAACCTTAAGCTCCAACCTTCAACTCTCTCTCCAACCTGTCGAATACGAATCCTTTATATCCTGTTTTACGAACAAAACGTGTTTAGATAGAACCAATGAAGTCCTCAAGCTCCTTCGTGTCTCACACCTGAACTCTGAAGAAAGCGAAGCCCTATATGATCTATGTTCCAAGTACTCAGATATATTTCACCTACCTAATGATTCTCTTACCTCAACTGATGCTATCCAACATGAGATTAGAACATCATCTGATCAGCCCGTCAATGTTAAATCATATCGATTTCCCGAAGTACACAAACAAGAAGTCAACTCTCAAATTCAAAAAATGCTTGATCAAAAGATAATTCAGCCCTCTTTGTCACCATGGTCTTCTCCGATATGGATTGTTCCAAAAAAAATTGATGCTTCTGGCCAAAAAAAATGGCGCGTGGTCATAGACTATCGCAAATTAAATGATATTACCATCGGTGAAACCTATCCAATCCCAAACATCGTTGAAATTCTTGACCAATTAGGCAATTCCAAATATTTCTCAACTCTTGACCTTGCTTCAGGGTTCCATCAAATTCAAATGGCACCCCAGGATGCTTGTAAGACCGCATTTAGCGTCCCTCAAGGCCATTTTCAATTTTCTAGAATGCCATTTGGTTTGAAAAACGCTCCGTCAACATTTCAGCGCCTCATGAATAACGTCCTTACTGGTCTGCAAGGAGAGCGCTGTTTTGTGTACCTAGACGACATTGTTTCGTATTCCCATGACCTTTTTAGCCATATACAAAATCTGGCTTCCATTTTCCAACGACTCCGTTCATTCAATCTTAAATTACAACCCGACAAATGTGAGTTCCTAAGAAAGGAAGTTGGATATTTAGGGCACGTCATCACTGAAAGTGGTTTGAAACCCGATCCTAATAAAATTAAATCAGTTGAAGAATTTCCAATCCCCAAATGTCCCAAAGACATAAAATCCTTTTTGGGTCTCATCTCCTACTATAGACGTTTTATTCCAGAATTTTCAAAATTATCCAAACCCCTTACAAACCTTCTGAAAAAGGATGTTCCCTTTGTTTGGGCAAATGAACAGCAACTTGCGTTTGAATCGCTTAAAGCAAAATTAGTCACTGCCCCAGTCCTGATCTATCCTGATTTTACAAAACCTTTTAACCTTACCTGTGACGCATCCAATTATGCAATATCTGCTATCTTATCGCAAGGTCCTGTCGGAAAAGATCATCCAGTTGCTTATGCATCCAGAACTTTAAATAAATGCGAGACAAATTATAGTGTAACAGAAAAAGAGCTGTTAGCGATAGTCTGGGGTTGCAAAACCTTCAGACCATACTTGTTTGGCCGTAAATTCGTTATCATTACTGACCATCGCCCTTTGAAATGGCTTTTTAACCACACTGACCCCAGTAGCAAATTGCAACGCTGGCGTCTTCAACTCCAAGAATTCGAATACGAGATTGTATATCGCAAAGGCAAATTGAATTCAGCTGCTGACGCTCTTTCTCGCTATCCTGTAAACCCAGTATATCCTACAAACCCTACGAATTTACCAAATGATGAACTTACCGACCTCGGTCCATTAGATATTAGTCCCTTTGGTGGTGGATCAAATGACTTTAGTCCTCTAAATCTTCCAAGTCCTGAAAATTTACCTGATTCTCTTCTTCCTCCTATCTCTATGCCAGATAACCCAAATCCAACACCCCGATCCACACCTTTGTCTGACATTCTTGACCCTATCGTGGAAATGGAAAATGAAACTCAGCCTTTTATTAGTAACCAAGACCCTGTCTTACAATACCCTTTTGATGATCCGCAACCCTCTACCAGTACCCAAGAACCAATGACTTACTACCCTAATCCTGAAGTAGATCTTAATACTCCTAACTTACCTGATCCCGATGATACTTACTCGAAGTTCTTGAAAACACCTTCGACTGTAAAATATAATACGCCAATAATTGAACATAATGATCGCCTAATCAAAAGTCAAAACAAAATATTAATAATACCCACATCTCTTGATCTGGATGAGTCAAACCCATATGTTCAGGAGATTTTATCAAACTCACCCGAATCCGATTCTTTCAATAACTCAGATAGAACTCTACTATCCTTTAAATCTCTTTTACATAATGATAAAAAATACTACTTCCTTTTTACAAAAGTGCATCACTTTGACACTTGCTCATATAACGAAATTTTCCAATCACTAAGAAACATCCGAAATCACCTGATTTCTGAAAACGAGTCTATTGACAAAATTAGCATAACCGATTTTAAGAATCCTTTTGACAAGCACACGTACATAAGGATTTACAATATGCTGGCACACTTATTTCATAATACACGTATTCAAGTGCATATATATCGCGATAAAATATATTATCCTAGTCCCTCTGAAGTACAGAAGATCTTGCATGAAAATCATGATATCCCAATTGCCGGCCATCTCGGCTCCAACAGAATGTTTAATAAAATCCGCGAACAATACTATTGGAAAAATATGCGTACAGAAATAGAGAATTACGTTAAAAACTGCACGTCTTGTCAAACAAATAAAGCTCTTAGAAGAATAAACAGAGCACCAATGCAAATAACAACCACTTCCATAGCCCCCTTCGAAAGATTGTCTCTTGACATAGTTGGTCCTCTACCTGAATCTGGTCCTGCCAAAATTAAATACATCCTTACTCTTCAAGACGATCTAACCAAATTTTCTGCAGGATATCCCATCCGCAGTACTACTGCTGAAGAAACCAGTGATTGTCTCATTCATTTTATTTCCTTATTTGGTATACCGAAAACTATCCTTACCGATCAAGGAACCAATTTTACTGCCCAGATGTTTAAAGACACGTGTAAATTCCTAAAAATAAAACAGTTGTGGTCTTCTCCTTACCACCCCCAAACACAGGGTGCTTTAGAAAGAAGCCATTCAACACTAAAAGAATACTTGAAATCGTACATATCTCAAAACCAAGATGACTGGCCCAAATATATCTACACAGCTATGTTAGCATATAACACGGCCATCCACTCTACAACCAACTATACTCCTTATGAATTGGTTTTTGGTCATAAACCTATCCTTCCTAACTCAATTTACGAATCTGCTCCGAGTGCTACTTACCCTGATTACATAAGGATGTTACAACATCGTCTAAAATTCACACGTGAAAAGGCCATTGAACACATAAACAAGTCCAAAGAAGCTTCCAAAACCTACTATGACAACCATAGTCGTGTAGTAAGCTATAATATCGGTGACTACGTCTTTATAAAAAATCATCTTCGATTACGAAAAGCCTTATCTCCTATTTGGAAAGGCCCTTATAAAGTCATCAAAATAAATGGTAGAAATAGCCTAACATTATTAATAAATAGGAGACATGTAGTACATCACTTTGATGAAATAAAACTAGCTCGTAGAGCTGACACTTAATTACTTACATAAACCTTAACTTTAACTTAATAATTTCTTAAAATATATATAGTTATCACTGTAAATTACAAAATATCGTAATCTTAACTATCAGTATAAATATAAGCTACTTAATCATATTAATCGAATAAACGTATAAAGTAATAATATAAATATTACTAATCATAAATATATATAATCTAATTTACATTACTAAACCCTAGTATAATGTCTACTAATATAATTATAACTTCCACGTAACATTACAAATAAATTAAATAAATATCCACTAATATTTGTATAACTTACACTAATTTCATTCAAACTTATTATAATAATAACTAATATCTATATAACTTACCTTAAAAGTTAATTATAATAGTATAACGTCAATTAACGATATTAAATCATAGTATAACACACACTAATCTAAGTACAACTTTCATTAAATAATTAAATGCCAAAATACTATCTATTAAAATAAATTAATGTTACTTAGTATGATAAAATTCTAAGTTATATAAGCAACTTTATTGCAAATTATCATTAAAATTAGATTAACTTACTTTAATTATATTATAATAACCGGATAAAACCAACTTATAAATTACTCCTTGCAGTTCCCTGTCCTCTGCACAGGAGACCTTCATCGAAACAGCAATGAACACTTCCGGAATATACTTCGATCCAGTTGGATCACTTAAAATAGTTAACGGACATTTAAGTATTTTAATCCCAATCGATGTTTCCTACTTATTGCCACACATTAAAAACTTAAACGGTGTGATAGGCAGGTCAAAGTTCTTTTGTAAACAAAGTGAAGTGTATTCGAATGTCGAATGTGCTAACTTACACCAGCCGTTATCAATTAGATATAAGGACATAATTCGAGACTTTGATTCAATATCACATTTAATTGAATCCAGGTCGAAAAGGTCAGCCTGGTTTGGTGGAATTGGTACTGTGTTTAAACATGTTTTCGGCACCATGGACGAAGACGACGCTATTCAGTACAGTAACGCTATTGAACTCATTGAAAAAGATCAAATTACATTATCTAAGTTAGTAAAGCAAAATATTCTTATCATAAACTCAACGATTTCAGCATTTAGAGATACTTTGAATAAAATCAACACCAACGAACAGCAGTTAAATAGCGCTATTGATACTCTGGCACAATCTCAAAGGAATCTTTCTGTCATTTCTGATAAATTAGTGTTAAGGTCAAATATATACGAAATTATTAGTATTTTAGAGAGCAGCCTCCTAACATTGTCATTCAAAATAGAAGACATTATTAATGGAATTATGTTCAGTAAATCAAATATTTTACATCCTTCTTTAATAACCCCAAAACAATTGTTTACAGAACTTGTTGAAAACTACAGATTTCTAGCTGATTATCATCAACTTCCTTTAAGTCTATCGCTCGAGAATATTTATACCTTAATGAATATTTCTGAAATTGCTAGCTATTACAATAATAACAAAATTGTATTCGTTTTAAAGGTTCCTCTTGTAAATTCGAAACTGTATTACCTTTATAGAAACATTCCTTACCCTGTTGCTTTAATTAATAATACATATTCCACCATAATTCCATCAACTAAATTTATAGCTGTAACTAGAGATAGGTCTTATTATTGTAAGTTTGATAATTTACTAGATTGTAAAACTGTTTATAATTCTAACTATATTTGTAATAACCCCTATTTATATTCTAGTTCTACCACTCCGATCTGCGAATCGGAAATAATTTCAAAAACTTTGAAATCCGTACACAACATTTGTGATACTAGATTCCTCAGAGGCAATTTAAATATTTGGCAACCACTTTCTAATAATAAGTGGATATATGTAATCACAGAACCTTCTAAATTGTCGATAGATTGTAACTCCACAAATACCGAAATAACACTGTCACATATAGGCATATTAAACTTACCTTTGAATTGTATAGCTTATTATAAAGATTCAAGGTTAATACCAAGATATTCGAAAATAATTAAAATAAACACAATCCAACCTGATTTCAAATTAATTAACGATTCCTGTTGTAACTCAGAAACTCTTTTGAGAACTAACTCATCCATCCCTTTTCTAAATCTAACCAGTCTTAACCTTGATTCTATCTTCACTCATCAATACATTAAAGATTCAGCCCACATCATAAATGACCTTGATAAAATTATTGAAAAGCCTCATATTGTTTTATATGGAAACTACTATTCTTATACCACGATTGTCATTTCTGTTATTGTTCTAATATCATTATTAATTTGTTTTTTACAAATTTGTAAAATCCGGCACCTGTCACCGCCTCGTAAATAAACATAGAGTCCAAACCAAGATTGAAACCCCAGAAGAACTTTCAGAAGTCGCTGAAACCCCCTCTTCATCAGCTGAACCCAGAATCCGTTCCTTTACATAAACTTAACCCTTTAGGGGTAAGTTTACTCTTATCCCCGGGGCTGTTATATATACACCCTGTATACCATAACCCTTACGTCCCCAGATCCTTTCCTCCAGTCAGCACTTTTGATTGCTCGTTGCATTCGAGTTCAGTTGAACGGTCAGTTCGAATCTATCATCCGCGCGTGACACTTGCCCTCAAACTCGGGTCCTAAATTGTGAAATAAAAGTTCTCTAAGTTTTAATTTCTTTTTTTAAAAAGGCCTGTGGCCGAATCCTTATAACAGTACGCCGTAGTGTAATATGTAGGATGCATAACGCAGTATGAGCAAGCAGGGTTTCAAGCGCTTTTTATACATTTTACAACATTTAAATAATGCTAAAGGGCCATAATATTAATATTCTCTACAGCCTACTGCAGTAATCTTGCTGGCGAATTAATGAACACAGACCATTAACCTTTTCTTCTAAGAGCGTCGTCAATATAAATCATGACGGTGGCAGTCAATTAACATAAAGCTAAGAAAATAATAAGCAAAATTAGTCATTAATGTCACTAAGAATAGCTTGAAGGTTTCAAAAATAATTTAAAGTATAATATTGCTGAAGGATTCATTGTTAAATGTCTAGGGTTGTCTGTTGAGCCAGTTACCGTGTTGTCTGTCAAATACTAAGAGAAATTAAGATACTAAATGGTGTAAAAATATGCACTATTGTTTTCCAAAAAGAAAGCATACAGTAGGTATACATAACTAAATCGCAGATTGTCACTATCACTTGAATTGAACTCGAGAGTCCCGTTTTACTTAGACCTTAGAGAAATTAATATCCGTATTTGATGAAAACAGTCTATAGTAAAATAAAATACTTTGATTTCTTTTGTTATACTAAAACCTGAGCTTTTCATAACGTGATTTTGTGCGCTTTCAAATTTTAAAAGGTAAACTGAATTTACTTTGTTAGGACTGATTATTAGGTTCTAAGTATTTTAAAATATCACCGAGTCTTTAACTGCTGAATATTTGAGTAACTGAAATTATACTGTACTTCTGCAAGGCTGCATATGGCCAAAAAACCGTGTCTCTCTCTATCTCAATGACTAATCAGTCATTCATTATCTGTCGTGCTCATAAAGTACCTAGTACAAAGAGATTTTGTAGGGGATAATCTCTGGATGTATCGACCCGATTTTGAAAATTCTTCCGTTGTTAGAAATAATGTATTATCCCCGAGTGATATAGGCAAAACTGTTATCTCGGGAACCTGTTCCCGTAGGAACGGGCACGGGATATATTTGGGGTCTAAATCTAGCTTTAAGCAGAATAGTAACAGTGTAGGAATTCTTGATGTAAGTATTATCATGGCGATGTTATTTAATCATTTATATTATGTTCATCTTCAAGAACATTAAAATCAGGCAAATTAATTTTATATTCCTCAGCAGGAGTTCCGCATAAATTACCAATTAACTATCTTTATTATCTTAATTTTTGTACTGTGTCCACATTTTGTAATTAAAATGAGTGGTATTTTTATCATGTTGCCATATATGGTATAAATTACACTTGTGTCCATTTATTCACGCCAATAAGTGTAAAATATTTGTAACAAGTGCAAAAGAAACTATTTCTCCTCGTCTCCTCACGCTTTTACGACACGTCATAATTTTTTTTATCTTCGTACCAACTTGCTTAAATGAAAGTAGTTCAAAATTTTCAATTTTATATTTATGTGAAAGGGTTTCGGCTGAGCGTTGATAGATGAAATGAAATTGTTCATATATACGAGTCCCACGTGAACCTGACCCTATAATAAAACCTAGGCTAAGTGTTAATTCAGTGTGTATTCAATACCTCAAAAACAAATTGAAAAATTCCACAAAAAGTTACTTTGTTCCATACAAATTTTGCATCCCCTTTTTACTCACTTAGGAGCCGAATTTTTAAAAACCTTTACTTAGTGCACATCCACGTCACTAAAATAATAGTTGACCCAAATTTCATGGTTCTACCACACAATGATTCCAGCTGTGCGTTAATCGATCAGTCACACAGTTTCTACTTTATGGTGCTATTTCATTTCTGTATATGTGTGGTTTCTTTCTATGTTTTTAAGTTATTGCATAGCTTTTATCGCGGGCTTTCAGCGCGGCGACCGAATCTAAAAATTCCGTAACGAAAAACACCTAACACCTGAGCTCACACGAACTTCACCGAGCACGGCCAGAAATAATATAATATATATTTTATATATTAATAATCTACATATATAAAATTCAATGTCACTTTTCGTTGTAATTTTATAACTCGAGAACGGGCTCACCTGTCCAGGCTGTTTAGGCTTTGTTCGGACTATTTAGAAGATGGTTTATGTGAAGTTTGCACAAAATCGGTCGAGCGGTTCTACATTTATTGGTAACAAATCTCTTAAGTGGCGCTAACGAAGTTGTGCGGGTAAGCTAGTACAAGTATAAATAAATAATTATTATAAGTTGATAAAAAATGCTATGCCATAGCTTTACCGCGGCAGTCCCCGAGTGCCACACGTTTTTTTTTCTAATCAACTGGAGTAAACTTCATGTATAAAATTATGTTTTCTACCATTTTATACCAAACTAGGTGCATGCCACGGCTTCGCCCGTGACATGCTTCGAACTCCCGTCGCACCTATTTAATGTCATAGCTTATAAATTCTACAATTATGAACAAAAAGTTGCCCGTTTTGTCGACATTAATGATTCCTGCCCCGCTCTCCAGGGTAGTAGCGTGATGGTATATAACCTATAGCCTTCCTCGATAAATGGGCTATTCAACACAAAAATGAATTAATGAATTTTTCAAACCCGACCGAAGTTCATGAGATTAGCGCGTTCAACCAAACAAACAAACTCTTCAGCTTTATATAGTAGTATAGATTGTATATATGATAATACGCTCTTAGGCCTATCTTTAACCTTAGTAACGTTTATCTATGCCATTGCATAAAAATAACTTGTTATTTACAACATATTTTTTTTTTTTAATGGCAGTTTTGTATATTCAAAATTAGAAGACCTATTATGAAATTCTTCATAATTATACGGGTGTTTAATTCCATCGTGTCCTCATTGTTTGTAATGAGGACCAATTAAATAAGCTGTGAGTGGAATAGCAATCTGATTAACTGTATAATTAAACAACCGTTGAACTGCTTGTGTTTGTTATGTTTATATAATCACTTGCCAATCAGAGGTGTTGTTTAGCTTAGTCTTGTCACAAAATTTCCTATAGGAATAGGCATTTTTGTATTAAAAGCTTATAATATCTCAAGTCAATCTAAACTAATATTATAATAGTGAAGAGTTTGTTTGTTTGGTTGAACGCGCTAATCTCAGGAACTACTGGTCGAATTTGAAAAAATCTTTTTGTGTTAGATAGCCCAATCGAGTAAGGCTATATATAGGCTATATATCATCACGCTATAACCCTGGAGAGCGGAGCAATAATCATACATCGGTTAAATTTTTAAGCATTTTTGTAGAATTTATAGGCTACGGGATTAAATAACTGCAACGGGAGTTCAAATTATGTCACGGGCAAAGCCGGTGGGGGTCACCTAGTCCTACCCGACTGCTTAATGGCATTTCTATTTACGAGTGTTTCCGGATGGCACGTTTATCTGTTGGTGAAGGTCTTATGGGAGCTTCGAATAATTTCAACAAATTGCGCCTGTCCATTTCCACACGACAATAGGCTCACCATCTATTACGTGGGACAAAATACAAATGCTGAAAAGGGCTTCGGGGAGAAAGACCGATAGTATAATTCCACCAATTGATACCGCCTATATACGCCTATACACGGCAATGGGCTCACCACCTATTACCTGAGACAGGAATACACACGGTGAAAAGTGAGCATATAATATACCTCTGCCACCCCGGGGATAAGGCGTGATGGATAAATAAATAAATAAATAAGATACCGCCTACCCTGTTTTGGTCACAAATTATGTATTTAAGGAATAATGTGTTAAAAAAAGTACCTAAAATGTTTATTTACCTTAAGTACAATTCGTTAAGCGCGTGACAATCGCACGCACAATTTTATTGACCATAATTATATCCATACTAGCTGACTTGCCCGGCTTCGTCCGTGACATTCTTCCAACCCCGTGGAAATATATGAAATTTTCCCCGATTTGTTAACATTTAGGATTACTGCTCCGCTCTCCTGTGTAGTGGCGTGATAATATATAGCTTAGAACCTTCCTCAATAAATGGGCTAACCAATACAAAAAGAATTATTCAAATCGGTCCAGCCGTTCACGCGTTATAGCGAGACCAAGGGAAATAGGGATTCATTTTTATTAATATAGATCAATAATATTTATATATGTTCTTGAACCTTGGAGTTATAAATCAAATTTAAGTCTAATTTAAGTGTTATAATTTTTACATTGGTTATTTTCTTTTCTTAAGAGGAAAGAGGCTGTATACCTGACGGGGTTGTCAAATAGGACAGATAGCTAAGTTTCACGGTCCATGCATACTTCTATTGCTTCAAACAGATGTATTTATTTAAACGCTAATTTTTAGTTTTTAAAGTTACATATTTTTCCTATAAATCAGTACTTAAAGCAAACATTCGATTCTGCATAACTGGCTCAAAGGTCTTAGTAACCAGGCCTATAACCCACAAACAAATATACATGACATTAATTGTCATTCGTACTAAGATTCCTGACCCATATAGATACTAAACAAGATAAGGCTAATCTTTTTGACATAAAAACACATTATAGTTGCATTTCGTCCACAAATTTCTCTGCATTAACAAGGAAATGTGCATATTTCACGTATTTGGTAAAAGACATGTTGGTATGTAGCTTTCTCACGGCCCTACAGCACTAGAGCAATCACGTACTGACATTGCTTTACTGTGAATGTGAAATTATGTCGATACTCAGACATGCATCGTAAGACAACAACACTTTATAACCAAACATGTTGTTCGATCTTAGACTTTATTCCTGAACAATAAAGTGGCTAAAACACTAATGAATGGAATGAACACATCGTTTTCTGTGACATGAATACTCATTACCTCAAGCGGATTACGACGTTGCGTCATATCCCTGTAAAAATACTTAGTTCTACATTGTTCAGGATTGGTGTGAATTCTAAATTCAAATTGTTCACTCGACTTTGTTTTTTTTAATTTTTCTTTTATTTGTGTGCATACATATCAAAAGTGAAACATTTTAACTATGTAGTTTTTACTGTCCTAATTTATAGTCCAGTTATATAGTTCAACGCCGTCCGTACTTATAACAAAGATTTAATATGATTAGGCTCTACATGGAGATTTATAAAAATATTATATATAATCAGAACTCACAATTTGGTGGAATTACAAAACATACATGGAAAATCTGTACTCGTATATTAGTTTCAATATCTTAAACCGAAAACTGTACTGGGGCCGACTGCTCAGCGTATGCTCCGATGGACAGTTAGTAATGATCAATACACGGCTTGTCATAATTGACCAATTATGACAAAATGTATACACTGTGTCGATTGGTGGTCGTGGCTTATTTAAATTTCGAATTTGTCTCTATTTTGTTTTGTATTTTATTGAACGTTGCCGAAAAAGTCTATCTTTATTAATATAAGTACCTGGTGACTCACTCTATTAACGTCCAGCCGAACCTCTATCTCCTAGAAACTTAAAAATAATATGGTAAGCTAAACCTAAAATGTAGACACTAAGAACGGTCTTTTCAAAATTCCACCTCATAAAATATAGCGTTAAAGGTTATGGAAATATGTCACGGGCGAAGCCGGAGGAATCACAGCTAGTCAATAATAAAACAACATGAACTATGGCAATATTATAAAGCGATATGGCGTTACGTATACGAAATTATTTTCTACTAAAGCTCGCCAATGTCATCAAAAAGACTTGTGTATTTACGTCATTTGTGGCAAAAAGCAATTGAATTATTGCCAACTATGAGAAAAACGAATATTCTTTGGGGATCAAAGACGTGACACAGAAGAAAACCAATTTATTTTATTTCATTGTGAATTGCCTCCTTTAATGCAATAATGGCTGTATTAGGTACCTACCTACGTTCCTGAAATTATTGTTTGAATTAAAACGTTATGACTTTTATAATATTACAGAAATATATGTATTAATATACCTACAAAGTACAAGTTTATTGATTAGATTTATGACACCATCTCTTCTCTTTGTTTAGTATAATTAAAATTTCCTTTAAACTCTTTGCAGTATCTTGATCACACTGTAACGGGCTCTCTCTCTAAAATAACTATTGAAACCTTCTATAGAAACGTGTTAAGCGTAAGTACTGCAAGTAGAACATTATAAATGTGTGACTCGACTTTCATTTTCTGGACGCCCCGCTTAGTTCATAGTATGAAATGCGCTATCAAACAAAATGTACGGAAACGAAATTATATTCGGGAACTATTTTCAAAAATGTTGTTTGAACATTCGCAATTCAATAAAAAGAAATCAATTAATAGTCAATTTCCTACTGTCAATCGATAAGTGATTCGAATTCTGATGCGTGCGTATGCGCTTCCGATTGAGTCGTATATGGCATCGGTGCGGGACATCAATGAAGAATGTCGATGCGTAATGATTGCACCGTTACTAAACACGGTCGATGTCATTCCGTAACTGTTCTAAAGGGAAGTGGGAAGTATAACTAAGTAGAGTAATCACTGAGTAATCATCTCTCTTATCTTACTCCAAATGTCTACTTTATAGCCCGCTTTGATTAGTTATTAGGGGCACTTAAAGCTTCCCGTTTTTGTCCCGGTTGCCAGTAACATGGCAGTCGTTAAACCAAGTTGAAGGCTTTATGGACAGCTTGAAAAATTGCAACATTAGGTTGCCACAACCTGCGTCTGTCTCACCGGCTCACCACCTATGGACAGGAACCGTGGGACAGGAAAACACACTTAATAGGCATATAATATGCCTCTGCCACTCCTTCGAAGATAAGGCGTGATTGATTAAAGTTTTCCACGAACATTCAAGTAGACAGCAGAAAGTCGCAATCTGATAGATTCGAAATGTATGTACGTAGGCTCTTGGAATCACATTTTCAAGTCAAAATGTCTTTCGGATGAGTTATTGATTGTCGTTGCAAAGTTTACGAATGGTTGTGCATTTTGCTGTGCTGTGCATTGCTGATCAGGCGTATTTTGACATTATTTGACTGGTTGGGAATCAGCTACTAAGAGAAATTGGATTACATCCCGTAGTCTGAGATCCCTGTGGATTCTCCAACTCTATCTTACAACTAAACTAAATCTTGCAATAGAACTGTCAACTTGAGAGTTACTAAATTGGGCCTAAATCTCTGAATATCTCCATTAGACTTTACGTGACTAGCTAAATATTATCTGTGTCGGCTTCTACGTAATTACCTGAACTATTAGTCAGGTTGATTGATGATCCTAATGGCATAAAGACCAGTAAAACACATCCTGAGACTTTTCTACATCCACACATGCATACCTAAATAGTCTGAACTTTTTCCTCGAAGAGATAAGCATAGGCACTATACGCCCACATTCGGCCAGTTGTATTTAGATCCACGTTGGTGAACCTAATGCCTAGTTATTTCTTTGTTGACGCATGGAATGCCTTTATCTGCGGCCATCCTAGCTGCGGGGGCAGCAAGAACTTTGTGGGACTCCCGGCCACTAAACGTGTTCCGTTCCGCCTTCTTGAGGACTATCTGCTTCTTCTATTAGCTTCCTGAGGACTATTCACAGCGACCCAGCTAAGGGAATGCCGCCCTTGAACGTCTCCAGCCTATGCCCGCATCGAGCCTCACTCGAACATCATTCTGAGAACAGAGAGGGTAGAGAGCGGTAAAATGGGCACTAAAGGGGACACCGGGACGGGACATGGGCGGTGTCAGCCGCCAGATCTATTGCATCAGACAGGGGTAGCTTATGTGAATCTATACTATATTATCAACATAATAAAATTCTAAGCTGAACTATGTTTGTTAGTTTAATTGTATAATTTGTTGGGATACATTTCCGTTGATAATTCAGCTTCCTTCCTTTATTATCATAGTTTGTCTACGTTGCTCTAATTTCGTTTAATATGTTGCGTTATGTAAATTATATAAAACATTGTTTTTAAAATGTAATAGTGATGTGACATACTCCAGCAAAGATAAACAAAACTTTGTACTAAACGTAATAGCTAAATCACGTTTACTAACCAGTGGGTTCATCACCTTTAACGTGGGACAAAAAATGTACACAGTAAATGTGGGCGTAAAATATGTTGGGATCCATCAATGATGATTTTACTTCAAAAAAGGAGGTAGTTTCATTAGTTCCAATTTACGTATAGAGTAGAATAAATGACTATACCTATCTAGACAGAATGAATCATAGACGATGTTTTATTATCAGTTTTGCGAAGTACCCTTAGCAAATTATTATTGGTTCACAGTGAGTTAGCAACACTTATTTAATTAGCAAGCCTATTGTAAACAACTAATCCGTTACTCGAAGTGGCGCAGTGAAATTTGTAAGATATCTATGGTAGCGAACTATGTTTCTTTTGAGGCATAAACTTCGAGACGAGATAATCCTTTAGAGAACTGGTGCGGTTGACATAGTTCGCTAAACTTGCAATTTGCTTGCCATTTACTTTGACTGTCCCGGTGACGTACTTAGCGGTTGTGTATCTGATGTGGTGCTGAGGTTTGGATCCGCGGTCGGAACAAACATTTGTGTGATTCGGAAATGTTTGTTTCGGAGATTGGGTGTACCACAAGCGTATATTAGCTTACTTTGTTCTAGATGGCGCTGAGTAAAAAATCAAGTTTTTGACAGTAATAAATTTACTATCATAGAAATAAAGCGCTCGTGGCCCCGCTGACTCAGTGTACAGAACCGCTGACTCACTGCGTTAAGCAACATTTGCTATGGGTCGTCCTTGGAGGGGTGACCACTTTGTGGAATTTACATTTGTGGTCGTTTCCGGACTTCGAAAGGCTAGCGAGCCGTTGGTCCCGGTTGCCAGTTAATTGGCAGTCGTTAAGCCTGGTTGAAGGCCGTATGGGCGGCTTGAAAATTTCAACAGCAGGTCGCCAATAACAGCCGTGTTGTAATGGACAGGCGCAAGGTAATGGGCTCACCACATGTTACGTGGGAAAAAATGCATACGGTGAAATGTGGGCGTATAGTATGCCTCTCCCTACCCCTGCGGGGAAGAGGCGTGACAATATGTATGTATGTATGTATTAAAGAACTAACAGTGAGACAGACGAGTTCTGCAGTGCAAAACGCGACTTAGAATAAGTCACAGGTTGACACTAGATGATGATAATTGTTCCATTGGTTGATTGTACACAACTAGATAAAATTGACTTTGCCTCAGGCGTGTATCTTAAATTGTAGAAAATATAACTGATTTGAACATCGGAACTTTAACATTTTTTATAGAGCAATATGTTTAATCAACTCGCTACCAAATAGGTATTAATTACTCCTTGGAATTTTTATTATAAAAGTGGTAATTACTTAATTGAATTTTGTAATTGTAATTTGATAGAAATAGTTGCTATTCTTCTGTTCTCATTTTTTATTTAAAAGTTGCTTATAATTTTATATCGCTTTTTCACAAAATGAGAATCGTGAGAGCTTTTTCAATCAATCAAATCATATGGACTTACCAGCAGTAATTTGATTGATTGAAAATTCTTACAATAATGTTTTGTGTGTGTGCGATCATACCAGTGCTCATTGTTTTGTGTAGGTGTGATGTATTTTTATGTTGTTAATAACTAGATTATTCAATTACTGAAACCATAAAATAATCCCATTTCTTCTTCTCTTCAACTTAGTATATTCCCAATGGGAAAGAAAACGCAAAAAATTTATGCAGAGATGCTTAAAAAAACGTTTTATCTGCTGTGACGTTAGGGTGGGTTGGTGGTAGACCAACTACCCCTAGTCAACAAGTGAAGGAAAATTAGGTAGGTGAGAGCTTGAGAGATAAATTAAGCGATGAGACAATTTAAATACAACAGCAAGTATTTAGGTAAGTAGTTAGGTACATTTAGTGCCGGGTTCAATTCAATGGTTCGGAGGAATTATTAGTTAAAGAACACTCTTGGAAGTCCCTCCGCGTGCCCGCGCTGGTGCAACCGGACACGACGGCGGACGAAGGTGGGAAGAAGTGGAGAAAAGGAGATGGAAGACGAGATCCCCGTAAAAATAAAGACATAACGCTACGTCCATTTTAAGTTACAAACGTATGTGTGCCAGGGCTCTTTAAGTTATTAGGTTATAACTAATGAAATCTTATTACCAGAGTATAACATATATATAATTAGGGTTTGGTAAGTCGAATAAGCTGGGCACTCACGTAACTTGACACTTGAATGTCACATCACACTTTAGTTTTTCATAACTAAATAACTTGTAAAATATGGAGTAAGGTCGTGTTGTATTGATTTATTTAGTAATTATTGATAGTTCTTAGTTCTGCTAGACAATACAATAAGTAAGTTAGGCATATCTATACTAATAGTACGAGTATTAAGCTGAAGAGTTTGTTTGTTTAGTTGAACGCGATAATCTCAGGAACTACAGGTCGGATTTGAAACGTACTTTTTTTTGTTAGATAGCCCATTTATTGAGGAAGACTATAGGTTATATATCATCACGCTACTTCCCTGGAGAGCGGAGCAGTAGTCATAAATGTCGACTTTTTTTAATTCCTCTGCTAGCAGGCGGTGTTGAGCTCCTTCGTGATAGGAAAGACTTCGCCTCCTTATGTGTGTTCTATCGCCTGTACAACGGTCGGAATTGTTTGACATGATGCCCACGGCTACCTTCTATCATCGCACCGCTCGCCATAGACAGGGTGTTCACCCTCACACTTTGCGTCCGGAGCGCTCACATATGGTTAGATGCGATATAGGCTTTATTTCGCGGGGAGCCCTTTCGATCGCATAATCTTTTTAAGCATAATGTAGTTTGGCATAACAGTTTAAGCATAAAGTTTTCTCGCATAAATTATGATAAGCAGAGTGTTATAAACGCATATTGGTTTTATTGGCATAACTTTAACTTACTCTAATTATTTTACCATAAATTTAATCAGCATACATGTAAAGGGTAGTATCTGTAAGGGTCTATTTCGCGTACGCTTAGGTTGTGTAATAAGCTCCCTGCCTGGGGTTTCCCGAACTTCTACAGTATGGGGTTCTTAGAAGGTTTTTAAAGGGTCGGCAGCGCGCGTGCTGCACCACTGGTGTTGCAAACGTCCATAGGCTACGGGTAAAAAAAAAAGCAAAACGGGTAAGTTTTAATGCATTTTTTTTGAATTTTTAAGCAACGGCATTAAATAGGTGCGACGGGAGTTCGAAGTATGCACGGGCGAAGCCGGGTGACCTACCTAGTGAATACCTAGTGAATTATATGATACAAAATAGAGTAGGTAACTTTGGAATTTTTCCTCAGTAATTAAAATTAACTAGTGAGTGTTCGGGGATAAAGGCGTGACAATATGTATGTATGTATGTAGTGAGTGTTTCCCCAGTTGTTTGCAAACCCACGCTTTTACGGTTTTATAAGTTTCTACGCTGAGTTCCTCCTCCCTCCTTTTTTATGCTTGTACGGTAATTATGCGTTGCACTCATGGTAGCACATAAGTTAGTTATTTATTGTTCTCTATTTTCCGTCGGGGTGAATAGGTATTTACTAATCAAAAATGTAACAAACACTTGTTGTCACTTTGAGTACACCCACACGTGCCTATGCATTCAAGTAAACAGTGGCGTAAAATGACAAAAAATTAATACTGGGGAGGCTATGACGTACAGAAAGACTATATAGCATCATTTTTATTAAGAACCGATAACCAAAGGGTTGTAAATGACAAATGGCTATAAATAGTACAAAATTCAATTTACGTTACGCACGTATTATCTATGTGGGCGCAGGCGGGGTTGGAGACGCGGAAAATTAAGAGAAATGGAACGACATCGCCGCGTGGGAGATGTGGACGAGAAAGGGGGGTGCGAGAGGTAGGAATGGGGGTTAATAGTGACGATGACGACACTCCTGCAGTCAACCGAACACAGATATAACATTATTTGTAAAATATTGAATAGGGGTTAAAGTATGTTATTGCCGTTTTGCACTGAAAAATTAAAACAAGTTGTTTTGTAACATACAATGTGTTTATTTAATCAAAGTATTTACTTTCCTTGTTTATAAATATTAGAAGACCATTTAAACTTTTCCGATAGAACTCTGGACAGATGGACTAAACAAACAGCGTCAAGGCCTTCTGCAGTGTTTTCTGGAAAAAAATGTCGTTAAAAAAAGGTCCTCATCGCGGATAAAATGGCAGTCAGATGTAGCGAGATCCGGCGAGTAAGAAGGATGACTTGTAGTGGTAACTGTTTCAGCAGTGATCCTCGAAGACCTCAGTCTTACATAATTATCTTCTCTTCTAATATATGAACCTGAAGAGTTTGTTTGTTTCTTTGGTTGACCGCGGTAATCTCAGGAACTACTGATCCGATTTAAAAGAAAAAAGTTTTGTTGGATAGCCCAGCTATCGCGGAAGGCTATAGGCTATATATCATCACGCTATTACCGTGGAGAGCGTAGCAGTAATCATAAAAGTCAAAATAAAAATTAGTGTTTTCATACAATAAAAGGTTCACAAAATGCAAAAATATAAGTATTATCTATTCAGACTGAATATGGGGTCAATGGATACGCCAAATCAATTCATAGAAAAAAAATATTTGTGGCACCAGGAGAACATTTTACTCCCTGAAACTTCCTAGATTCCATACTAATTGTGTATGATGATGATTGATTATTATATAACACAGCTGTGAGTAAAAACATATCACGAACAACATAACCTAAAAATATTTGGGGTCATATGTCTTGAGAATGCCATTGTCAATAAAACTGAAACTTTGGCAATTTGAACTATATATTTTTCCCTAACTAATGACACTAGTTTGGATCCTGTACTTGTTCATAATTTCTTGGGCCCAACAATGTATGGGAGATGGGTAATCTCCTTTATAAGCGACGGGATTAAATAGGTGTGACGAAAATTCGAAGCATGTCACGGGCGAAGGAGTCACCTAGTGAAGTAATAACGGTAAAGATGAATTCGTATGGTTTTCAGTGAAAACTTTTTTATTTATAAATTATGTCAACCCAGTACTTATCACACTCACCACCCTCGTGTGTGATGGTTGTTCATCACTGAGTAATATCAATTTGGACGCAAAGCCATTTCTTAAGTTGTCTAGACACATTTTATGAGATAGCGATGACGTCATCAGTGCCCACGTATTCCTATGTTAAATAGGAACTCTACTGTTCTACGTCAGAGACCTGTGACCTGAGAAATTTACCATTAAATAAATTTAAAAAGTTTATTAAAAGAAAGCTTTGTGAAAAAGGTTATTACTCTATTCAAGACTATTTACAGGACAGGGGTGCCTGGAAATGATCTGCTGGCAAATAAAATATTATAGTCATAATATATTAAATTGTAAATAGGCCTCCAAAAAAAAAGCCTTCCTAAGTTTCTTGCCGGTTCTTCTCAGGTGGGCCGCGTTCCGAACCAGTGGTCACTTTAAATATACATTTTTTTTTCTTTAATTTTAGTGTATGACATTTTATAAGCGCCGTTGAAATGGTCTATGCAAAATAAAGACATTTTTATTTTTTTATTTATTTATTTATTTTAATATTTACATTCTAATAGCTTTTATTCACAGCCTGCCAGCCAGCCAGCCATCTTTAAATTTCATACTATCTTACCAAAATTCAACAAACATAGTTCCGCAAATTACTCTATTTACAGAAGTTTTAAAATATGTTTGTGGTGTTACAGATTAAATACTGCAGTTCATTTTAAGCTTTATACTGGAAAATAAATTATCTTCAATGTATTTATAAGGTGGTGGGACTTTTTTAATTATGAGAGTAAGTAGACTTGAAATAATTACATAGTCCAATGTACATTTAATTACATCTAGTACTTGTTTGTAATGTATGTAATTAAGTAACTAATGTTGCAATTTTAATAATATTAACATTACACAGACATGTACTAGCAAAAATGAGATTAGTGTTGAATTGAAGTGAAGAAATTTGTGAAACATTGCATTATAAATACTTACCGAAACTTTCCCGACACATCTTCGTTTTTGTTCACTGAAATAATCTCGTTTTCAAAATATATATTTACAAACATTTTTTTTCATCTTGTTGAGTAATAACAGAACTGTTGGCGATAAAATTGGCGGCACAAAACTTTTACACAAAGTAAGCCCCTCAAAAGAGAGAGGTAATAAACTTAAAAAGAATACAACAAAGTTCAGAACTTCATTAATTTTTTGCGATTTCCCTGGGCAATTGCCTAATGTCAAATCCTAATCTAATATCGAATCTTACCATAATTTTCTATGTATATACTGATAAACCCTCAACCTTAACCCCTATTGCTTCACACCAGTCAATAATAAATCTAGTTATACCAAATTTTCCTATAGTTATTAAAATTCATGAGGCGACGACGCTAAATTTGTTCAAACCTATTATTTAGGCATTTTCATCTTAGCTTTGAGCGAGTGACGTCACTCACAGTATCAAGAATAGGACATAATTGTTTCATGGAAACCATTGCTCTTCTGGCTAACCTACTTTCTATATGTCTTTTGATATTGGAAGCGATGTAGAACGATCCACAGATAGAGTTGGAGTCGCGTCGCTAACTGGCGGCGCGAAGTGGTAGCAGCGTGAGATGGTTAAAGCAATTATTTTCCATCTATTGTCTAGACAGGGAGACGATGTGTTCTGATGTTGCTATGTAGGGCAGCTTTAAGGGTTTCATGTTATTCGTAAAAGCAATAATTACATGACAACACACGAAAAATTCAAGAAATAATATTAATGGATATAATTTGAACTCGTTTTCGTAATTTTTCGCGTAGTATTATAATTTTTGTAGTGTTTTGTTTTAGCTATATTGCAATAGTCATGTAACCATACACTGTAGAGTGAAAAATGGTCTGACTGAGGCCAGTGGAGGTTGTTGTCATTATGTACCTACCAGGCATTCAACAGGTACGTGGGTACGTACTTTAAGTTTGTAACCATTCAAATCAAGAGGTGATAGAGGTTCTTGGATGATAAGCTACATCAAATGTCTACATTTGCAATTTGTGGTTGGCTCACTAATATTGCGGGTAGTCGAAATATTGGAGACATTACAATGGTGTGATTAAGAATCATAAGTTGATACAACTAGATTCTTTAAAATTGGATTTTTCTGGTTTGCCTAACGTACTTGGAAAGGGCTACGTCTTGATGTACGAACCTATTTGGATTGAAAGAAAGAAATAAAAAAGAAACAACATATTTTCTTTGTAAATCGTGTACCAGGTTTTACATCATCTCTATCCAAATACCGAATGGTTTGTCTTTGTGGTTAACTAACAAAATAAAGTTAGACTTATATATTAACAATTTTTTTAAGGCTTTTTGAACGGCTTCTGTTACGATATTTACGTAATATTTACACTTTGGTGTAGTTCTTGTTGATGTAATTACTATTGATATATATATATATATATATATATATCAGCAAGTATAAATCGATCGTTGGGGCTACAGTGTTATCTACGTAACTTGTACACTCCATAACGAAGTAGGTTGGATGGTATGTATCGAAGGGTTGAGAGTTCTGGCGGCACTCACTTCCAGTTACGTAGCCACAAATACAAATCATATCTGCTCGTTGAAGCTAAGGTCGACCCTACCCACGATTACAACAAGTATACTTCCACGATTACAACCTATACATTTTAGATTTCTAAACCCTAAAGTTTAGAAAAATCTTATAAAACGGTTCAGTCTGCCCGTCCGTCCATCTGTACGCATCTATTTCTCAGAAACTATAAGAGATAGAGACAAACGGTTACATTCGATTCAAGACACCATGAGTACGTGCATAAGCGATTTTGAAGTTTCTACCACTTCCGGTTTTAGAACTGGTTCCGGTTTAAGAACTCGTCTGATTCCTTTGCTACGATAGTGAAGGGAGCGTTCTTGTTTTAATGTTGGGAAATTCCATGGATTTCATACCGGGTTTGAACGTATTAAAACCAAACGGTTTTATCCAGTCACCACATGTCATGAGCACCCTCGTCACACACCCAAAATATATGTATTTATTGAAGTGAAAACTTAATTTAGCGCCGTACGCATATTTCTAGATGAGATAAAATCACCTGACTCGCGACACCGTTACGAGACGGAGCTATAATGTGTGCATATATGCAAATACATATAGCAGACCGCGAACGCGTCTAGATAAATAAATTATTAATAAATTTAGTTTACACTTCTGTCGGCACTCCCAGAGAGCAACCCGTAATTTTTTTTCCTTTTTTAACGTGCGGCGGCAGCGGCCGTACGTGTCCGTGTAATTTAAAGTCCCAGTAAAGGCTAATTAAAATGCCGATATCAATGCCGAACAAGAGCAAAGTACAAAATGCACCGGCAGTATCACGATAATGGTCGATCTGATAACGGTACAGAGCGAACCGGATGCGAATCCACTATCGGCCGGTGAAAGTAGATGTTACAAAAAATGCTCCCATTCCTTGCGCCCGCGCCGGTTGATATTTCATGAGACGTTCACTTGATATCAAATGTACCTACATTGCCTGTTTCAAGCACGCCCAATCTGGTTTTGACACAATGTAGAAGTAGGTATCTAAGTATGTTTCAATAAGCGAGTCAAGTGTCAGTAAAGGGAACTATTTTTGGAATTACTCAACTTATTAGGAATTTTATTACAAGATTAGGTACATTATAAATAGGTATATTTATTTATATATCATTATTATAAAGTAGAAATATTAATAAGTGATAAAGTATTTTTTAGAATTGATATCTGGTATTAGGACTGTTGATATTTTTTCCATAATTGTATTGTTTATACAACGTTTTGTGAGATTTTTCCACTAAATTTGCTATTCGGGGTAGAGACGATAAATCCAAAAAATCAAGGGTATAAATATATAACTCACAAAAAATACAACACAGTTTCGGAAATGTAATTGGAATGTAAAACAATCATATCTGCAGTTACTGAGTCTGAGATGTCTATTACATGAACACGGTGGCATCAGCTTCCAGTTTGGTTTACGACAACAACTAGCTTAAAATATGTACATATTAACTAATATAATAAATAAATTAACTTAATGTTAACATTAAATATAACCTTAAAAATATGATACATAACTAAAATATAAAACTTAAAACTTAACTTAACTATCTTCACGCTGTATCCCTGACGGGGTAGTCAGAGAGGACAGATCGCCAGGCTTCGCGATCCTAGCATACTTCTTTCGCTTCTTCGCGATTCATCAATTGTTTCATACAAGCACGTCTGGGTATCCGAGTACTTTTGACCTTTCCGTTTTTGAGCAATCTGCTCACGTGGTCTTCATATGTAAGTCTCGGCCTACCCTGACCTCTTCTACCCTCTGCTTTCGCAATATATATATTCTTCGTCAATCGTTCCTTACTCATTCGTTGGACGTGTCCAAACCAACGGAGCACGCCCTTTTCCAGCTTAACGCTCACACTCTCATTCAAACCTGCCATATTGCTTATCACTTCGTTACGTATTCGGTCGGCCAAGGTCACGCCGCACAATTTTCGAAGTGATCGCATCTCTACAGCATTCAATTTACTTTCATGCATCTGCTGACATACCCAGGTTTCGCTACCGTTAAGCAAAGTTGGCACTAGCACTGCGTTATGAATCGCCAGTCGTGCTTCTTTTACGATGCTTTGTCGCTTTACTAATTGGGACAAAGCACCGTTAACTCTGTTTCCGGTAGCTACTCGCCGTTCTACATCCGAATCACATCTTCCATCCGCGCTAAACATACTCCCTAAATACACAATTTCATTCACTTGCTCTAGACGATTCTGGTTTACCCTAATCTCGCATTTAGTTCTTACGTCATCTCTTTTTAATACTAGAACCTTAGTCTTACTTGCATTCAAGCGAAGACCCTTACTTTCACACTCCTCTTTCATATTAGTGACTAATGCCTGAAGGAGATCTAAAATATATCATTAAAAAAGGTCCCTTTAGGCAAGGTTCCGAAGATACTGGCAGCGTTCCCCCTTTGCATAGCTAGACTGGCTTACTTGCTCCAGATTACACATTTTGTCTTATCTATAAAGTTGCCAAATATCCTATTTTATTTATTATTTGACTATTTGACTTTGTAAACAAAATTTAGGCTACACATATTAAATAACACTACTTGTACTGTTCCACAACATTTACTTTGTAAACCTGACCGGTTTCGCCTCACGGCATTCTCAAAGGTACACAATATGACGACTGGACCTAGAAAGTATACTAAAACTAATAACCGTACAATATAGGTATATCGACATTACAAGTTACCAGTTTAGAAAATTACCACAAAATTAGGGAGAAAACAGTTTTTCATTTGAAAAAAATTAAATACTACGAATCATAATTCTATTTAAAATATTAGAATTGCAAATGTCAAAGTGTCATATTATTCAATGTCAAGAATTTAAAATGTCAAAAGTATTAAATGTCAAGATATTAAATTGTTATTAAAATGTATTCTCCCTAATTTTGTGGTAATTTTCTAAACTGGTAACTTGTAATGTCAATATACCTACATTGTACGGTTATTAGTTTTAGTATACTTTCTAGGTCCAGTCGTCATATTGTGTACCTTTGAGAATGCCGTGAGGCGAAACCGGTCAGGTTTACAAAGTAAATGTTGTGGAACAGTACAAGTGGTGTTATTTAATATGTGTAGCAAGTTCCACCAAGCGCCATCAATCAACAGTATAAATAAAATTTAGGCTAGCCAGAATCCGTTATTCATTCCTGATGGAAATAACAATTACATATGTACCTACCTGAGGAATATTTCCAGTATTATACGCATAAAGGGAGTATGTAAGTACTTTATGTCTTGTTACTTCGTACAAGACATAATGTCGACAATTATGAAAATTGGCCCGAGGGCTAATGAATTTTAAATCTGAAGGTAAGTAATTTACCCAATTTATGTTGAATATGTAAAATACCAGATGCCGTGAAGTTAGCATATTATTTACCTACATAAACCGTAATATAAATGAGGTTAAAATTATTTCAACGCTTACCTGCAACAAAGTACGTAAAGTATTGGGATTTTGATTTTTTGGTAAACTTATTTTACTATAAGTATACCATTCTCTTACTGTGTTGATAATGATAATAAAGATTGTTCAGAAACCTGACTGTGGCCTCACTTTAAGTTCAGCAACATTTAGATGACAGACATTCATACATTATTTTTTATAGCGCGATACAGTCACATCTCAGTAAACAATTTCTCATACATCTCACCGAAAAAAATCAAACTTAATTACCCATAAAAGAACAATGTAATAAAAAATAAAAGAAATGTAGTTAGAACTGACTCTAATTGATTAATGTCTTGAAGCTAGCGTTTTATTATAAATGTTCTTTTCTTTCTATCATGTTGATTGTGCATATCCAAAGAGTGAGATAGATGCAACGTCTGCCGATTGTTTTAGTTGAAGCTCTCACACGGCTCTTCACAATTACCGAGACGATAAATTTGTTTTGATAAAGTTACGCTATTGTAACAGCACACATGTATTTTAGGCTGTCTGAATTAAATGCATCTTTTAAAGCTGTTATTACTATTGCTATAATATGCTACGTCGATAAACCTTTCTATTTCATCTATAAACTCAGCTCTATTTTATCTTTCTTATAGACTCTTAGAATATGATATCATTTCACGGATGTTAACTTCTAAGAGAAATCAAATCACGTTAAATTAATTGCCAAATCATTTAGAATGATAATTTAAAATTTTAAATCTATCATCAATTTAGAGTTATAGACTACATTAACTTCTTTTAATATAGTCTAGTTTACGTAATCTAATAACTTATTACCCTCGAATGTTAGTTGTATTAATTGTGAAATCTAGATCAACTTAAAGGTTAGCGTGTATTGTGTCGTGTGTTGAGTAGTGCGATAAATCCATTAAATCACGTTACGCAAGTCGTCTTTAAGAATTTGTCCGCCAACCGGTTCGTGGTCCAGTTGCATCATTCCACATTTATAAATGTATACATACATGAACGGTCTAAATCTTAAGGTGCTGCCGGTATATTAATAGCTTCGATTAGTTGACGAAATATTTACCTTATAACCTATATCTAATTTTTTTTTAACTTTGTAATGCTTTTAAACACGTATTATTTATCGCACTTTATATGCGTTGTTTAACAATGCATTTAGATTAGAGAAAGGCTTTTGATACTGTTCATCACGTATATATCTTAACGAGCACTTTTCTATGCCATCTTAAGTAAGTGAATTTTGCCCTATCATATAATTTTTATTGTCTAGCGTAGTAGTTGAGCATTGTTAATAAAAGAGTTCCCTTTAAAGAGTTTCCTATGACATGCCTGCGCTAATATAGTTAGCGTGTTACATGGATCTCTGGGATTTTCCGGCGGCCGTAAATATTGTATCATACAGAGGACGACTGTTAGAAGTCAACGATCTCTCTGATGGCTGTTGACACTACTCAAATTTGATTCCATACTTGTATTTAGTATGCAGGACTCATGCGGGTGTCTCTACACTTTGAGTCATTGTTTCAAGTTTGGATGTATTTTGTATTAGTTAATTGTTCGTTTGTAAATATATTTTATGTATTTAATTGCTCGATTTAATGGTTTCGTTTTTCTTAACATACTTGAATGAGGAACGATTGACGAAGAACATTTCTTGTGCGAAACTCGAAAACTCGGAAAGTAGGTAAGATAGGTCGTTATGCTCGGAAAAATAGTTATAGTTATTGAGGACTGAAGACAATACAAAAATTTCAAAGCTTTAGAACTTATTTGTTAAATGCAAAATCTAAATGTCAGAATAACCTAGCATAAAACCGATACAATAGCTAACGCCAGTACTTTTACTTCACCCAGCATCTTCTCAGTTACATTTATATCTTACCTGAATTTACAGTCCGCTTTTATTTACTGATGATACATGATTAGACTTTTTATTTTTGGGATGGAAACTACTACCACCCAATCCCGTAAGCGTGTGCATCAGAGCCTTGTTCAGGATTGCCCCCGGTGCACTACTTGCAGAAGAGGTTGATTTGGGCCCAAATATTTGTTGTGATTCCAGTATATCCATTATTGTACACACACATTATATTTCTTATCCTATACTTAGCCATTTACTTAAGCTTTCTTCGTTTATGGAATCTTTTACTTGATATTCATAAGGCGTTCTATAATGATAGTTACAAATAGACTGGATAGCGGGTTATATAAATATGGCATGAATATAAATAATACATAATTATGTTTATCGTAAAATGCCACGTACATATACTTTGTAAAACTATAATAATGCAATTTTATAACTACATGATATTTGTCGATGAGTATTGCCAAACATCCGAATGGAGCGGTCACGACCAATGAGCCTTACGCAATAGCTAAATTCATAGCAGAAGAGTCCACATTTGCTAAAAATGTATTGGTTGGGTTGGATTTTTGTACAGATTTTCTTTATGAGTAGCTAACGCCCACGCCTCCGCCGCGTGACGAGGATTTCTCGTTACCGTTTCTCACAGGACTCCGCATCTTGCGATAAATAAATGTTGGAATCTAGGGGCCGTATTCCAGAACGTTTATCAACACTCAAGAAACACTTGAGAGTAGATTTTATAAGGCAAAATCTAGTCTCGAGCGTTGATCAAGTATTGAGAAACGTTCTGGAATACGGACCTAGATCTAGACAACTGATATACATATTTATATATTTTTAAATACATACGTATTATACAAAAAGTAGCTTATTGCACTCAGGGATAATATACCTTTCTAACAATGAAAATGTTTTGGAGATCAAGAGATTAATCCCTATAACCTCCTCACACACTCAAAAATAAAAATGTAGATTTATTTATCTTCTTATTAGAAACAATATCTTTGGTATATGAAGCGCTCGCTGCGTTAAGCAACTTTCACTATGGCGGGTGCTCGGATGGGTGACCACTTTGTGGCATTTACATTAAGCCATACGTTAAGCCGTTGGTCCCGGTTGCCAGTAACATGGCAGTGTTAAGCACAGTTGAAGGTCTTATGGGCTTGAAAAATTTCAACAGCAGATAGCCACAACCTGCGCCTGTCCATTTCAACACGGCTATGGGCTCATGTTGTACAGCTACACCTATTACGTGGGACAAAAGTGCATACGGTGAAATGTGGGCGTATAGTATGCCTCTGCCTACCCATTCGAGGATAAACTTTGACAATATGTGTATGTGTATCTTTGGTATATGGCTTACTAGTTGACGCCCGCGGCTCCGCACGCGTGTTGAAGTTTTCCCGTTTCCGTTTCCCACAGGAACCTGTTCCCGGGATAAAAAGCAGCTTATGTGTTATTCTGATGTGTAAGCTATATTATTGTAAAGTTCCATCAAAATCCAATCAGTAGATTTTGTGTGAAAGAGTAACAAACATCCATTCTTACAAACTTTCGCGTTTATAATATTAGTAGGATTTAACTTATTTCTTACATACTTGTAGCTTTACTTATATTCACAGTAGATTACGAGCAAAATTTGTAAATGAGGGAGTACACAAGTAATTAGTTTTATTCTTTGGTTGTACAGAACCCTAAAAATAAATTATTAGTTAACAGAGATGCGATTTCTAGATGAGATATCGCATCTATGTTAACCTATCGACTCTCTATACATATTGACACGACTATAGGTGTAATAAGTGCTTTTTTTAATCATTGTGACACTGTATTATTTGTTGGTAACTTATTGATTGTAATCAATTCATCCTTTCACTGGAAGTCAATTATATCAAACAAACTGGGGGCCGAGTCTGCTTTTTCAATCGTCGCTCAATAGAAAGCCACCGGTACAATTTTGACAGTTTTCCGTAGTCTTCTATTACAATCGTACTCCAATGGACTTCTATCTGTCGGTCGATAGAATTGTACTAACACGTACCGCGCCAGTGGCCGCTAATCAGATGCATTTTTAATAGTATAACTAACATTTTGACAGCTAAAAACAGCGAATATGATTCTATTCTAGGGCTTGTCTTGTATGAATAGATAAAGATTTAAGAATTGTGACCCAGACGATTTATTTCTTTTATTATTTAACACATTAAAGTATTAGAATATAACTTGGTGCTGATGCCATGTAGATTATGATGGCATATGTGGCAAGTCTTATATGTGTGGAGTGCCATGAAATTTGGGTGTGTTAAACACGTTTTGTGTATAATATTACTAAACACCTGGTACAATAATAATAAATCACTATGAGGCCGTCCGCTGAGTTGAGCGAAAGCATGATTGTATTTTTTTATAAAAATCTATAGGGCAGCGCTCCCTGAGGCAGGCCGTACGTCACGTGTAGCGCGTGCAATGAGTGAGACCCGTCACGTGTCTACGGGAGCGGGGTAATTTTTTTTTTTAATATATATTGCGTGCTAGTATATTGCGTCATACAATACGTGTAACTATATCTTGAGACCTGAAAACGTATTTGATGAAATGTGGCAGACTCAGTTTTGGGAAATCTTTTTTCAAGAAAAAGTGCTTGAAGTTTATCTGATATCTGGAGACCAGGAGTGAGTTCAGTACCGCTTAATTCGAATATAGTCATATGTTTACAGTAGTAGACATTACAGGAGTCAGAGCAATGGGAATTGAGGTAGGACCCTTAAAAGACAGTCTATTTTCTGTTCGCAAAAGAGTAATTATATTTTACATAAATACCTCTTAAACAACTCTTCAGGTTAATAAAATTAGTAAAGACCAATTTTCGATAAAGCTGATGTGCTCGTTGGAACACGCTAATTAAAGAAACTACTTTTGAGATAAGAATTGAATCGGGCGTTACATGGCGGAAAAGTTTGTTTGTGTTGATATACATTACCACGCTACCATCCAAAAGCGATTAGCAGTAGTTATAAATGTTAACAAATCTAACAAATTTCCAATTATTTTTATATAATGATGTATGGAAATTTAAAAAAAAAACAATAAATTACGGGACCTATTAGATCACAGGGGTTCCGAAGGGGTTTGAGCTAGTCAACAATAAAATTTAAAATACTTAAGTTTGCTACAGTCATTAGCATAGCTAAGAGTTTACGTGTAAAAGGCAAGCAACATCATTTTGTGAATAGGTAGGTATATTACTAGTCCGAACGTTCCAAATTGATTGTGTTAACAAAATCGTATGGAAATATAAATTCACGGATCTTAAAATATACGGATATGATATCTGTAGATAAATTATGTAAGTATAGTGCTTCATAAATACTACCTACGTTCAATCGCGTTTGTCTGTAATGCTTTCATGGCTGAACTATTAAACCCAATTTGAAAAAATTTGGCAGACTCAGTTATGGAAAAACATAGGTTATCCTTTTTCACGAAATAGTGCTTGAAGTTGTTTTACGTCGAAATATTATAAATATTTTTTGTTAAATGTCATATTTGTTGAAAATTAAATTTACATATATTTGGGTGTGTCCTATATATAATATGTATGTATTTAGAAATATATAAGTATGGTATCAGTTCTCTAGATTCCATAACACAAGCTATATTAGCTTACTTTGGGCAAGACGGCGCTGTGTAAAAAAAAAATTCCCAATAACTGTTTCACGTGAACAAAGTCGTGGTCAAAGCTAGTAGGCAAATTGCAGTTACATATTTTGGTTCTTATAAAAAGATCAAGATTATACCTACACTGAGAATCCGATAAATTTTAAAACGAATTCATTCCATACAATATTTGCTGACTGGAGTCTAATAGATTAGGATTTAATCATCGTCAATAAATCGAGTTTGTACCAGTAGGAAAATTTCTTGATTGGAAATCTGTTTCGTTTCTTGTTTTGGGCCATATCTGGCTTTCCGACATCTACATCCGCATAGGCGGTGATTTGGTCGAGCGCACGGACCAGGTTAAATACCTGGGATCTGTTTTTCACACGTCCAGTGACATCGATTGCGATGTCAAGTCACGCATTGCTCCCGCTTGGGCCAAATGGCGGGAGATGACCGGTGTCATTAGTGACCCTAAAATGCCGATCCGGTTGAAGGGACAGGTCTACAAAACCATTATTAGACCTGTCCTTTTACATGGCAGTGAGACGTGGCCGATATTGAAGCGACATAAGCAGGAGCTGCGTGTCACGGAAATGAAGATGCTGCGGTGGATGTGTGGAGTCACGCGGATGGACCGCGTGAGGAACTCTCGCATCCGCGGCAGCCTTCACGTCCGTGACATTGCAGACAAGTTGCAAGAGTGTCGCCTTCGTTGGTATGGTCACGTCTTGCGGCAACCGCCGGGCTACGTAGGTAACAAATGTCTGGCCATGTCAGCCCCGCCGGGTCCCGGTAAGAGGGGAAGACCCAAGAAGTGCTGGCTTGACGTCGTAAGGGATGACATGCGTGCCAATGGTCTCACTACAGGGGATGCCGACGACTGTGCGAAGTGGAGGAGAAAATGTAGGAAAGCGGACCCCGGGCGTCGCGATACGCAACTGGGACATACGCTCGGACGATGATGATGATCTGGCATTATGATCTGATAGTTAATATGCCATTTCAGACTTACTCGCAACATTAGAACTTTTACTAAATAAGTGGGGTAAGTATGCGCAGAATTGAGGTTTGAGAAGTTCTTCAGACCAAATGGGATTTTTATGTATGTATTTTTTTTCCATTCAGAAACGGGCGTTGGAACGCGTCTAAGGTCCGTATTCCAGAACGTTTCTCAATACTCAATCAACGCTTGAGGCTAGATTTTGCCTTATAAAATATACTCTCAAGCGTCGATTCAGTATTGAGAAACGTTCTGGAATACGGACCTAAGGCATCAATACAAATATCATTTATATATCTCAGTAACTACCGAAGTGTAAAATCAGCGGAAGTTTTAAATTAATACTAAAACTATTCTATTGCTCTATAAACGCCCAGAAACTGCTTGGGCCAAGGCTTTACCGGTCATTTGAGTGTTATCAAATAGGTTCTCTTTATACGGGGAAATTTCAGGACAACTTTATGTCACGTCCTTTGTACGAATCGTCTGAAGAAATAAGAAGGTATTATTCAATAATTTTATTCCGTGAATATAAAAGGATTAGTTCACAGAGAATTATTTTCAAGTACCAAACTCATTTGCAATTGCAAATGTGTTAATTCCTCGTAATCATTAATATTATAAACATCATAACTTTTATACTCCTAGTATTCCATAATTAGGTACTTACTCTACAATCAACTTAAAATAGAGAATCTATTCACATTGGATTAGTAGCGCCATCTATTGGAAAGAATCTGACCTAAAAGTAAATAATGCAACAGAAAGTTTAGGCATATATTGCCCTAGTTACACGTGATTGAGCGAATCGCGAATTCCTACGAATTTTACTCTCTAGGAACTGGTGATCAAATGAATGGATCTCCACAGGGTTCCCAGTTCCTAATTGACCCGACCCACGCATCGCTCGACTGAATCACTGTTAGTTTTCTTTTATTGCTTTATAAAAATCGATGGTCACTACGTTTGTTCCCGCCATAATCGCTTAATTCCGTTTGATTAGGAACAACACCTAAAAGTTTGTAAGCGAATCTCTCACGAAGATCTAATTTATATTGGAAAATATTCTATAACTCGTACCTTGATGTATTTTTATCTGTTATTTTTGATCGTTATAATTTGTTTGTCTCATTTTATTAATTATTAAGTACCTATTTAGGTATATTTGTGTCATGGTAACACATAAGTAGTAACTAACTTTGATATAACCTTCACTTTAGGTGCGCTGAAGAACAGGTTATGCTTAGTTCATACACAGCTGCAACAATTTAACTAACTAACTATCTTCACGCTGTATCCTTAACGGAGTAGTCAAAGAGGACAGATCGCCAGGCTTCGCGATCCATATATACTTCTTTCGCTACCTGCAGATTCATTTATCTATAAAACTATTATAATGAGAAAATATTTGTAAGTTTGTTGGTAATGAATAGGATCAAAAACTAATGTGTGTCATTTAAAAAAATTCTTTCACCGTTAGAAAGCTACATTCTTCGTGAGTAACATAGATTTTCAAAAAGTTTAGGGTTTCGCATGAAATCTCGAAAAGAAAAACTTTACCACGCAGACAAAGCTGCGGGCATCAGCTAGTCGCTTCATACATGCATGCCTGTGTATCCGAGTACCTACTGTTGACCTTTCTGTTTTTAAGCAATCTGCTCCCGTGGTCCTCATAATATGTAAGTCTCGGCCTACCCTGACTCATTTTACCCTCAACATTCGTAACAAAATATAATCTTCGTCAATCGTTCCTCACTCATACGTTGGACGTGTCCAATTATATTAATACATAATTCTTTCCAAAGCACTTATAAATAAAAATACGGAGAATAACCTTGTTACATAAGAGTCATTATAACCATTTTTCCTTATTGTTTTGCCTATTAACATTAACTATTATTAAAGTACTTAAATTGAAATGGATACTTCATTAAATTACATGCAAATAATTAATAAAAAATAGTACATTATTGCAAAGGCCGGGAAATAGGCAATTGCAGGTCGAGTATGACTTCACTAATACGAGACAGGCAATTGCTATTGACGCCGAGGCATATATAGTGTCTTTCTCAAGATAATGCAGACTTTTTTAAATTATACGATTAATATAATTAATTTTAAATGTTACATTACCCTCATTGCTCTTTTGAAATAGATAGTTTATAATAGGACTCGGCAATGGGCTCACCACTTATTACGTGGGACAGGAATACACAAGGTGAAAAGTGGACATATAATATGCCGCTGCCACCATTCCGGGGATAAGTCGTGATAGATAAATAAATAAAATATTATAGGACTTTTATTGGCTATTCAGAAGTACTTTTTGTTTTATTTTTGGTTTAAGACTTCATTAGAAAAAAGGTTTCCAAAATATTCAAAATACAGTGCTATTCTTAAACATTCGGTACTCTGACTGCAACCGTTTTTTTATTTGCACCGAGAACAGACTAGTTGGATTACGTTTGATTGTAAGTTTAACTGCCGAGTGACTTCTCAATCCATTTCGAGGCATTACCACTCGGTTCCTGCAGGCAGGCCTACACTAGCTTTTTTTTTATGCCTAAGGTGGCAGACAAGCATACGGCCCACCTGACAGAAAGTGGTCACCGTAGCATATGGACGTTTGCAACAACAGAGGTGCAGTACTCGCGCTGCCGACCCTTTATAAACCTTCTAAGACCCCTTTTGAAGAACCCCATACTGTAGACGTTCGGGAAAACCCAGGCTGGGAGTTCATTCCACAATCTAAGCATACGCGGAATAAAGCCTCTATTATTATATACTTATTTTCGTTTTCAAAAATTTACGACTTTAATATCAACCAACGTAAAATTTGACACAATTTAAGTTTTCGAGAAGAAGTGCGAAGAAGAGTAATGCTATATTTTTACTTAAACTTAATTTTGTGGGTATTTTAACCAAATTTCGTACACTAGTAATTACTGGTACATATCTTCTAATCTGTGGCTAGTAATTATCAAAAGTCGACTAAGTAGTCTATGCATCTTTTGTAGTGTGTGTCTTCACACTCTTCACATCTTCTGTGTCTTCACCACAAACCTAACCACTTTCGTGCACAAAGAAGATAAGATCATTGGCATCCAATATAGAAATATCGACTACTTTCGATGAGATAATAATTCTTAAACTTTCGATAAAGAAAACTACGTTGTAAATAGCTACCTAATCGAAAATATATTTGAGAACGTTGAAACAGCAACAATTTATTAATCAAATAATGCAAAACAGGCAAATGGAATTTTACTTACTTGCGTATGTTGAATATTTTACACGTGACTGTACCGAACATAACAATCGTGTTGCCAGCAAATTTAACATAAATTCTACAACGTGCACATAATTTATACAAACTTTTTGTACCTACTTTTCATGCACATTTGCATAGGATATTGTATAAAATAATCCCTTATAATCTTGATGTGCTGGGCCCTAACCAAAATCTCCAGCAAACCTCTATAAATGGTCCAACGGACCAATGAACGATGGTCTAGAGCAGTAGCCCTTAGAAAGGAGCGACAGACCTTGCTCGGGGTAACTACTATCTCTGACCTATCGAAAAGTCATAAACAATTTAGAAGAGATAAATATAATTGAAGTGTCGGTTTGTTATTCCAAATTATCAGCTTTTTACTAAATGCATAATTGAAAGTATATACGTAAAAATTTCATGTTTGTTGCTCCGACTTTTTTTTACTAGGGTAATGCGTTTACGCACCATCTTTCCTGCTGCAGGGGTGTGTGAGTGGGACTCCCGGACCTTGAGGGCCGTCCTATCCACTAAACCCCTCGGTGTTCCGCCTTCTTACCAACCGGGTCGTAGGATAGGCCTGAGGCCTATTCATAGCGGCTGTTTGCGGCTTATCTCTGAAACTGCTGGACCAATCGAGACTATCACTGTAGCTTAGTGTCGAATATAAAACACCAAATCATAGCTGCCAATTAAATCGAATCCGTGCTTCAAATCGAATCTAGGTAGAGTATGAAAGTTTGAAAATAACTGAGAAGATACTAAGATTAAGAAACTATTGAATCTACAATTCGTGGGACATTAAAATGCTCATCACGAATTCTATCCGGTTATTGCCACCAAATGATCAATAGTTTACTACACAGGTTGTTAGGTTCATTACCCTTTAAAGCCTCAAAGTGTTTACCTTCTTAAAAATAAAATTTGTGCAAAGAGAAACAGCGTGTGCTAAGATAAGTATAACTATAGAAGAAGTTAAAAATAGCAGTGATTAAAATGATAACAAACATCTTGATAGTGATAATTTTATTATGTAAACCATTATCATCAACAAAATGCTTTTATGTGTATTTGATATTCATATTTTCTTTTCACAATTACTTGTCCGTTGATCAATCGTATTTATTGATAAACGTTTTTTTTTATTTAAATTTAAAAGTTACAACTAGCGAGTTAATTATTATTAATAATAAAATGAGTAAATGAACTACTGGTCGGATTTTAAAAATAGTTTTTGTGTTAGACAACCCATTTATCGAGGAAGGCTATAGGCTATATATCATCACGCTACTACCTTGAAGAGCGGAGCAGTAGGCATAAATCTCGACAAAATGGGCAAATTTTATGGGATATTGTAGAATTTATACCTAGCGAAGTGATTAAATAGGCGCGACGGGAGTTCGGCGGATGTTACGGGCGAAGCCGGGGGGTGCGGAGGGTCACCTAGTAAATACATAAATATTGTAGGACACTTTTTTCACAGCGCCATCTAGCCGAAACTAAGCTATAAAAAAAAAAATTTAGATAACTGATATTCATACTTATATATTTCTAGACACACACATAATTTACATAGCAAACATCCTCTAAAACCAACATTTGTGGAGCACACACAAAAGTTCGTATAATAATAATATTTTAGTAGTTCAGGTGTTTAGTCCTATGATAATAATTATGTATGTATGTATGGATACACATTGAATAGCCCCTGTAACTCTGGTCCTTCTGAACCATTTAGCTATGGCTGGTCCTCGGGTGGGTGTCAGCTTTGTGTCATTTCTTATCACGAACGTTTCTGTGTTTCGGAAGCCACGTAAAGCCGTTGGTCCCGGTTACATGGCAGTCTTTAAGCCAAGTTGAAGGCCTTATGGGTGAGTTTTACGTGGGACAAATGCGTACGATAAAATGTAGGTGTATAGTATGCCTCTGCCACGCCTTCGAGGATAAAGACATGAATGATAAGTATTTAATTGATATTAAATCAATATTTTAAATATAGAGTTTATTGCAATCATGAATATGGTCTAAAAACCGCTAAATTTTATCCAGTAAAAGTCAGCCTTATAAATTCTTAGCAGATTTGGAATGTGTACTACATTTTCCGTGTCGGCGTCTTCTACTAAAAGCAATTCAGTTCAAAATGAGTGTGTGTAACTCATCATCAACCGAGCTTCTCCCCCAGTTGCGTCTCGCGACGCCCGGGGTCCGTTTTCCTACATTTTCCCCTCCACTTCGCACGGACGTCGGCATCCCCTGTAGTGAGACCATTGGCACGCATGTTATCCTTTACGACGTCAAGCTAGCACTTTTTGGGTATTCCCCTCTTACCTTGGACCTGGCGGCAACTAAAGAGTATAGACTAGATTAAATTAATAATCTGTGAAGTAGTTTCAATCTCTAAAGAACTCTCGGAAGGCACTGCATCGCAATAGTAGAGATTCTTCCCTGATTCGGATTTTCGCTTTGTCCTCGAACCCCTCCTAAACCACTCATGAACACTTATTGATAAAATTTGACCCATAATACATCTAGCCATAGATGGTTTAGAAAAAATAAAATCGAAAATCTGACAAATCATGTAGGCATAATCACTGAAAGGAAATAATCATCATGTAATGTTTAAAAAGCAATGTCATACCGTCAGCGAGTTCATGCGTTAGGTATACTTGGTGTTCGGAAATGGTGACGGCACAACGCTTCGCTCCATTTAGACTTACCAAAGACAGCAAGTGCACCTAGTAATATTAGTTGTTGAATTTTCTACAATACAAAGTAAAAGAAGATGATGATGATGACAAAGTAAGGGTTGCTGCTCGCTCCCAATTTCTCGAAAGCTAACAAGCGAGTTTCATAGATTCCTTTCACTGTGTGTGAAAAAAATTGTCTCTGCTAGTTTGTACTTAATTAAAAATAATAGAATTATAAAAAAATTGATGCGCGATGCTATATGGATCAGAGTGTTGGCCACTTAAAAAGAAACAACAGGACAAACTGCACGCCTCTGAAATGAGAATGTTACGCAGGGCAGGTGGAGTCACACTACTGGACCATATACAAAACAAATATATTCGCGGCAGCTTTAGAGTAAGACCTATTACTGACAAATTGGTTGAACGTCGGCTCCGATGGTATGGCCACGTGATGCGCAGGCCACCTGAGCATATGACCCGCCAGGTTCTGGACATTTGGACTCCGCCTAGAACCCGAGGCAGACCCCGTCAAACATGGATTGCCACAATTAATAAAGACCTCAAAAACGTAAATATATCCACAGCGACGACCCAGGACTGAGCGTCCTGGCGAAGACTAACTAGGAGAGCCGACCCCAAATAATGGGATAAGGCTAGGAGAAAGAAAGAAGAAGAATTATAAAAAAATGTGAACATAATAATTTAAATACAAGCCAAGAGCAAGCCAATATCTCGCAAAATTTGGGTTCCGTAGCTGCTCATTTGTACGAAAAACTTTTTTAAGTCGAAAAGTATAGTATTTTCTCAGTCGGTCGACCATTATTCGTAACTTGTAAAGCAAAATAGAAAAATATATTTTTTATTTATTTATTTATTTTTTATTCTGGCTACGCACGGTGCCGGTGACGCGATTGCCAACAACAAAATTTATTGATCTTCCATTACGTATTAAAGTGTGTACGTATTATTTTTTTCTTATATAGTGATAATTTTCAAGTTGATAATGAATCTTCATTCAAAAGTAGTAAATTATTCTTATTGATAGCAGCGTATTCATGTTTAGGTTTGTTCAAAGTTCTACTGCAGTAAATAGATGGTAAATTTTACCGCCGTTATATGTAGATTTTGGAAGGTAACAGAAGATACCGCGTTCCACTAAGTTAGCCAATTTCACAACACTTGTGCACTTTGTCGAAGCTTTTATGTTTAAAACACCATCATTTTTACACATAAACACCCGAAAATACACTAAAAAATTAATAACGGAGTGTCGATCGCGTCATTCGCTGTTTCCCGCCAAAATCCAAGATATGCCTTTTAATAGCTTTTTTTCAAATTCAAATTTCAAATTCGTTTAATTGCTAGAATAAAAAGGTATACAATCAATGATGGTGTTGAAATATATAGTAAAGTTCTTGCATATTCTGCCTCATGTTGGCGTGTAAATGTGTTCTTATCATCTATTGGTAACATAATCAATTACACTCGATAATAATTAATAATATTCTAAAATTATATTATAAGTATGAATTAAATAGTAGGTAAAACATGTCCTTAAATAATTTGCTATACAAATGTCGTGTAAAATTGTTATATCGTTCATAAATAAACTAGAATTTGTCATTAAGAAAGTCCTGAATGTCATAATATGTTCTGTCTTGGAAAACTGCTTTGAATTGGCGCAGTGGTAGTTTACTAATATAATTTGGCAAGTGATTATACAGTTTTACAGACATACAGTATAATTTGTTTTCATTAGTTCCAGCCTAATTCGAAGTGGTAGGCAGAGCTTATCTTTATGGCGCGTTCGGCTATTTTCCTTATCACAAAATTTTTCAAACTGATCAGGATGTTTTTTTACAAATAAACATATGTCTAATAAATATAAAGGCAGGGCAATGGCAGTATGTTCAGCCTTTTGAATAGAGGTTTACAGCTGTCAAGATAGGCAGCTAGCAAGATAGTCAACATAGCTCGGATGCATTTTTTTTGCGCCCATCTCTACACAATTGCCCCAAATCACAAGGCCATACCGAATTACTGACGAAACATATGCATTATAGTTTGCTAGTGCAGCGTCTAGACTAATGGTTAATCTGATTTTTCTCAAAAGGAAGACGAAGCGATCTATTTTCTTTAGTTATTTTTGTATATTATGTGGTTTCCAGCTACAATATTGATCGATGGTTATTCCCAAGAATACACATTCATTCGTATCGCTCAACTTACAGCCCTCAAAGTAAATATCCAGACTACCAGGTTTAGAGTTGGTTGTACGAAATTGAATTTTTTTTTTTTAGACATATTTATTTTCAAATTATTGCATTTTAGCCAATTGGTAGCTTCACTGAGGGTCGTGTGAATTTGATGTTCCATGTTGGTTGTATTGTCACCTTTAATGAGCAACGTTGTGTCATCGGCGAATAAGATTCAATTTTTATATACCATATTAAGAAGGTCGTTTATGTAGACTAAGAAGAGCAGAGGAGCTAGTATACTGCCTTGTGGCGTACCAAAGCAGTTATGTTTATAGGCTGATTTAGTACTTTTCAGTTTTGAATTGCATATTCGTGATATTTCAACACTTTGTTCTCTGCCCGAAAGATAGCTTCTGATCCAGTCATTCGCATTTCCACGGATTCCATAGCAGGATAGTTTATAGAGTCTCGTGGCAGACAAAGTCGAACGCCTTTGTCATATCTAAAAAAATGCCAACGGTTCTTAACCTGTTATTAAAACTCTCCACTATTTGCTTAACTAGTGTAAAACATGCCAGTGTAGTGGAGCTACCTTTCCTGAACCCAAACTGTTCTTCTCTAAGAATCTTCCACGAAACTAGAAAGTTCTCTATTTTGTTGTAGAGAACTCTTTCAAATACCTTCGACAGTATTGGAATAAGAGTTATTGGACGGTAATTGCTCATGTCAGTTTTTGTCCCTTTCTTATATAGTGGTTTAACTATTGATTTTTTGAGACGCTCTGGAGAGATGCCTTCTGTCATAGATAAGTTAATTGTATGTGTTAGTGACAAGCTAGCTGCAGATTTTTTTATTACTTTTATAAATATATCCGTCACGCCTTATCCCCAAAGGGGTGGCATATTATATGCCCACTTTTCACCGTGTGGATTCCTGTCCCACGTAATAGGTGGTGAGCCGATTGCCGTGTTGAAATAGACAGATGCAGATTGTGGCTATCTGCTGTTGAAATTTTTCAAGCCGCCCATAAGGCCTTCAACCAGGCTTAACGACTGCCATTTTACTGGCAACTGGGACCAACGGCTTAACGTGCCTTCCGAAGCACGGAAACGCTCGCAAATGTAAATGCCACAAAGTGGTCACCCATCCGACGACCAGCCATAGTGAACGTTGCGTAACTCAGTGATCGTTTACAGAACACTGAGACCGCGGGGCCACGAGCGCTTTATTACTTTTGTGCTGATTTATCATACATACCCTGTAGAGCTGGTGTCTTTTAAAGAATTAATTATTCGATATACATCTACGGAGTCTATTGGAAATAAAAATTTACTTTTAGAGTTTTGATGTATTTTCATTTTTGTACATGGCGTAGTATTTCTATTTGAATTGGTCAGAGATTATGTAATAGACGTTAAATAGGTCACTAATATAATCAAGTAACATGAACCTTTTTAAATAGGTACCAATCTATTTTTTTATCTGACCATAATATAACCTTAAATATTGACATTGATGACATCCGCATATATGTCCAAATTTGCCGCTTGAGTAGAGAAAAAGATATAATTGAGAAAAATTTAATAAATGTAATACTAGGTGTATAGTAGTAAAACTTAGTGAGTGGTTATCATTCATTATTCACTTTGCTAATTAGGAGATGTCTATAAATCTGTAAGTACATTCAATAAAAATAACCCTTTTTTGCCGCCATAACTGATAATAAGCCAGCGTTTGGGCATCGCGTCGGAAGCTCATCAGGCAGGCGGAAGGCGTACGGCAGAGGTCGGCGACCGAGTTCGGCTCCACGGCCGTTCGTTCGCCTCCACTATTCGTAAGTCTCTATTTACACTCACTGCCAAGGTGAGGGACGCCATCTAAGGCACACACTCAATCAAACGTAACGATAATGTTCTAAATTTATCAAACCATTCGAAAAATTTCACGGAACATATTACAACAAAGGAGTAATTGATGATATGTTCTAGTTTAGTAGTAGCAGTGAAAAATCTTGGTCATTGCAATATGTATTTCAATATCGCTCGGTGTATGCCAGTCAAGAATCGTAACATGTCGCATGTATGAAAATGCAGAATAGCCCGAATAAATACAAGATATTCGTCAGAATCGTGATAAATGTAAAATTTGTCTACTACCGACATACCCCTTTGGATGAAAATGGTATGTCGGCAGTAAGCTGTTGAATTGATATTACCCTAGTTGAAGTCTGCGGCTCCACCCGTGGGGAAAGTGAACGTTACCTGTTTCCCACAGGAACTTGTTCCCAGGATAAAATGTAGCCTATGTATTATTCTGATGTTTAAGCTATATTACTGTAAAGTTTGATCAAAATCCATTCAGTAGTTTTTGTGTGAAAGTATAACAAACCTAAATCCGGACATTATTACAATGTTTCGAGTTAATTGGCTGCGTAAGCAGATTGCTCAAAAAGGAAAAGTCGTAAGTACTCGAATACCCAGACGTGCATTTTAAAGCGATTGATGAATCTGTAGGAAGTGAAAGAAGTATGCATGGATTGCGAAGCCTAGCGATCTGTCCTCTTTCACAACCCCGTCAGGCGTGAAGATAGATTTTGCGTAAAAGAGTAACAAACGTCCATACTTACGAACTTTCGCTTTAATAATATTAGTAGGATTAGATACGTTCTAATGAAGATACAGCTTTACGTGACCAACGCACCCACCAAATAGGTATTTCTATTTATAAGTACAGCATTAGCTGGACTAAATAGGTTTAATATTTTGCTAAATACTTTCAAATTTCTTTAGCCTTGTTTGTTATGTTTAAAAACTACCACCACTCCTTTTAAAGCTACTCGCGGTTTAAACATGAGTTTTAGATGATTGTTAATTGTTTTTTTTACTTGGTATTGTTAGAATCGACTCTTATCTGACCTCTCTTTTCTCTACAACCTTTTATTCCAGAGCCTCACCTTTTCGATATTTCAACCTAGTTTTTTTTTCGCTATGGAATCCCCGTCCTGGGGCACACCGGAGTGTGGGGCACAGCGGTGGGTATGTCGGACTCTGTCGGACCAGATAGAGACACACGGTGCTTATTCATTGCTGTATGCAGTCAGGGAAACTGGAATACCTGCGAAAGGAAATTCCTAGAACCCTGACCAGCCCCGTCGCCAATCATGGTTACCACTGCCCTTTCTTTAGGAGCCTATTACCCCTACCCTTACCTTACCATTACTCTTATACCCAGACGTGCATGTATAAAGCGATTAATGAATCTACAGGAAGCGAGAGAAGTATGCATGGATCGCGATGCCTGGCGATCTGTCCTCTCTGACTACCCCGTGAGGGATACAGCGTAAAAATAGATAGATAGATAAAAATATGTTAAATCTCTTGTAATTTCTACTAATGAATAAAGTATTTGAATAAAGTAATTCACTAAAATTCAAATTATATAACTGACATAAAAAAAACACTTAGTATACAAATGAAATTTACTCTTAAGAGGTGCGCACACCGTTCTTGTATATATTTTTTATCCAAGTTGGCGTAACGGCGGCAATCCACCGAGTCCATTGACCGCGGTTGGTTCGCTGCCTATATTGTTGCAACATCATTTATATACTAAGGTAAACAAAATGTCTGTCCGACAAAAATTTCAGCAACAAGTTCATACAATTTAGAACGATTGCATGCATCGTGCGTTAAGAAAGCGGTCACCTTCTAACTACCGGCATTCAGTATTAAATGCTGTTACACACGATGCATTGGAGTGTTACGGGTTGAAGTTAATAGTTACGGAAGAGCTGATAAAGTAGAATATAGATATAACTTGACTGCCTCTGTGGTGCGGTGGGAGTGCACCCGACTGCTACGCAAGAGGTCGTGGGTTCGATTCCCACCCAGGATAAATCTTTGTGTGATGAGCACGATGGTTTATACTGTGTCTGGGTGTTATTTATCTATAATATGTATGTATTTAGAAATATATAAGTATGTTTATCAGTTATCTGGTTACCATAGTACAGCTCTGCTTAGTGTGGAATCAGATGGCGTTGTGTGAGTTGTCCCAACAATATTTATTTATTTATTTATAACTTAAAATCGCCGAAATTTTCCGCGTATTATTATTATTTTTCAAAGTTCTGCTCACATCTCGAAGTTGGTTCTACATGGCAATAGTCGTGGGTGGTAATGAGTAGACACATTTTAAAACCTTCGGTATTTTGATGTTAGGTTCAAAAGTTTGATAATAGGCGAAAAAATTATAAAGCTATCTGATACTATGGCATAGAGCGACCATGGTCTAGATATTGACGATACGATTGAGGTTCCTATAAGATCTCATATACGAGCTCTGAGAGATGGTTTTTACGAATATTTTATGAGGCATAATTTCAAATTAAGAACTAACCTGTAATTCCCCTCAACTTGCAAGTTAAATCCCCGAAAATATTTATTCTTTGATTTGCTTTCTGGTCGATTTGGTTCATTTCTTTTACAGGTCGTGTGTATCGGTTTATTCAGCCAGGCTCAGGTTGTTGATTCTTAAGTCCTATATTTACCAAATGACTTCATACAGATGTTTATCTCCGGTCAATGACTATTATTATCATTCTAAGATTTGAATAACATCGCCATTGCGTAATGGCATTCTGCACAAATTTAAAAGTCTGCATGCATGACACGTTATCTTTGATTATTTTTGTTTTGGTACTTAGGGTGCGATGGACCTCTATAGATATTTTTGGACCCCATTTAAACCTCACTTATAATTGGGGCGCCTGCTGACTGACGGTAGAGGTCATGGCGAAGAGAAAGAAACCCCAAAACAAATACTAATCCACCCGGATAGCGTGATACAGTAAGGCTAATTATCCTCACAAAATGAAGGCTGGCTGGTGAAAATTGGGAGAGGTCTTCGTTTAGCAGTAGACTACGATAGTCTGATTTTATTTGACATACATAATAGTTTCTAGTAATACTTAAGGCCTGCGCAGACGAGGAACAGTCCTCCGCGTACTTTTTATCCTTCAAAATATAATTCTTCACCTTTATATTGACTAACGCACTCGGTGGATTAAAAGTGCTCCGTACGAAAAGTCCTCCGAATACTAAGGACATCCACCGACCGGACTAGACAAAAGTATGCGGGAATCCCCGAAAAAAATAGAACTTACGTACCTAGGTAGGCGCATCAACGCACACAGTGGACTTAAGTCCGAGTTATTTGCTTCTATAGCGTGCGCTTCACTAAATTTCTGTGCAACAATTGTCCGCACACCGTGTGCGTTGAGTCCGCGTGAAGTAGTCGGTGGTCCTTTTTTTCACGTTTCCGGGATTTTTATCCTCCGCAGACAAAAGTCCCTCTTCTGCGCAGGCCTTTACTCTGAGGCACTGTTAGTTATCCTAATATTGATCAATAGGTACTTAGAGTAAGAAAATAATTCGACTACAACTAGATACTATTCTTTCACCTCTTCGGCGTTCCTATCATGTGGCATCCCTAAAATTTGCAGTCATATAAATGATGTTAAGTACAGTATGTTACTTGTATCTTTTGATTACTTCATTCTCATTTTAAACCAAACCTCTATCAGATACCGTTTCACACATATTAAGTAAGTATTAGGTAAGTTTCCTTACTGTACCTTATTTGCAGGAAGCGAAAGAAGTATGCATAGATCGTGAACCATGGAGATCTGCCCTCCAAGACTATCCTGTCAGGGATACAGCGTGAGGATAGTTTAGTCAATCAGATAATTATTTCTACAGATTTTCGGAACACTCAATCGTACCATCAAATGCAAAAAGCAAATTCCTTAACATAGAGTTTAGTATCAAATAGTCTTCAAAAAAGAATGATCTTAGTTTTCCCGAACGTCTACAGTATGGAGTTCTTCAAAAGGGGTCTTAGAAGGTTTATAAAGGGTCGGCAGCGCCAGTGCTGCACCTCTGGTGTTTCAAACGTCCATAGGCTACGGTGCCCACATCAGTGAAATAAAAAAACTAATTATCAATTTTCTTTGTTCCAGGAAATGCATGGAGATGTTCTAAACGAGGACTCAGAGATGTCCGACTGGCTGATAGAGCGCGACTCCAAGTCCGGAGTGGTGTTACACGACAGATTAATGACAGATGCCGCATTAGGCGCAGCACCCATCAAAACAGAGCACTCGTACAGTCTACATTCAGATCCTGAGTCTGCACCACCTTCGCCTCATCATACCAAAGTAGACGGTAAGTTTGTTTTAACAGATTTTGCAGCTGCTGCCACGAACATTTTGCTAATTTACTACGTTTGTGGGTTGCCAAAGTAAATAAATATAGATGGGACAATTCACACAACGTCATCTGATTCTAAACTAAGCAGAGCTTGTACTATGTTAACCAGATAACTGATAAACATACTTATATATTTCTAAATACATACATATTATAGTTAAATAACACCTAGACACAGAATAAACCATCGTCCTCATCACACAAAGTTTTATCCTGGGTGGGAATCGAACCCACGACCTCTTGCGTAGCAGTCGGATACGCTCCCACCGCGCCACAGAGGCAGTCAAGTATAGTAGGTATGGTGTTCTCCTTGTTTAAGGGTCTGTAATGCAAGTCCTCCGAGGCCTTCACCCGCGAAGGAGTTCGTACAAAGTAAAATTATTTTTTACAAAGTAAGGAATCTATGAGTATCACATCTTTTTTTTCTTCTCTGTACGAAATCTATACTTTTTTACTATTATTATCAAGAGGAAAGATTTGTAAGTTTGTTTGTAATGATAGACTCTGAAATTCGGTGCTGATTTCAAAAATTATTTCATCATTAGAAAGCTACATACTTTGTGAGTAACATAGGCTATATTGGATTTTTAAAAAGTTATGGGTAGCGTACGAAATCTCGAATACAAAAACTTCACCACGCAGGCGAACCTGCCAGCATTAACTAGTATAATATTATAATGATATATATAGTATAATATTAATAAAACTAATTAATGAATATTAATAAAGCGCTTGGGGCCCCGCGACTCCAATGTCCTGTAAACGATCACTGCGATAAGCAAGTTTCGCTATGGCTGGTCACGGATGGGTGACCACTTTGTGGCATTTACTTTTGCGAGCGTTTCTGTGCTTCGGAAGGCACGTTAAGCCGTGTTGATCCCGGTTGCCAGTAATATGGCAGTGGTTAAGCCAAGTTGAATGCCTTATGGGCATTATAACTAATAATATATAATATTCGGGGATTAAACCATCTATATGTGATGATGATGGTGATCACTTTTCGTAAAAAAATACTGTTGAATGTTCTCTTACTTGCGGGTTCGTCATAAACTTCAAGACTAAAGTTTTCTTCGTACACCAGACCAACAATTACGTGTATGTCACCGAAGGGTTAACCAGAGGCCATTCCCTATTATGACTATTATCCTTCTTCATCCCAACCGCTTTCAAACGGTACCTGGATTTAAAGTCTGGGGTCCTCTCACATTTGGCTGCTGGCTATCTTTTAGAATTTTCGCCATTGTTGGAAGTGTCTGCCATCTGATTTCCCAATCCCGTGACTGTTACATACATATTACAGTTAATCGGTGAACTTGTAAACCGAGGACGGGCGAAGGGTGTTTTTGGTCAACAGGTCATCGGCGAACTGTAATACTGCGAACCGACGACGGGCAAAGGGTGTTTTCGACGAACCGTTCATCGGCGAACGATAAAATGTAGAACCGACGCGGCGACGACGAGCGAAGGGTGTTTTCAGTAAACAGTTTATCGGACAAGGGTAATTCGGCATTCGATTTTACACTTCCTAAGAGGTGCGCCGCTAGCAGCCGCTTGGGCCCCCTGAGATCTTGCAGCTTGGGCTGCAAACTGGGCCCTTGCAACCAATCAAAGTAATTTTGACGTGCTATAATGAAAAAATAAACAGACATGCATTGTAAAAACAAATGATATAGGTAGGCATACGTTTTGGCAGCTCTGAAACACATGTATCGCCGAGTTCCCTTACACCAAGTTACACGGATTGCACGCCAACTACACATTGTAATGCAAATTACCAGTATATCAACTTGAAACAGGTTTTTCCGAACAGGTTATTATCAGACTTTTATTCCGGCTTTTGAGTGTAGGTATTAAAGGTATTTCAAACAACATTAAGGCTCAAAATAATGGGTTTTATCGAGAAAATGTAATGTTTTATTGGTAAATTTATTAGAATATATATTTAGGTATATTGAGCGTGTTATGTATCGATGTCAGACATTGTCGAAAATTATATAAGATATAAGAAAAAGATGTAGTTAAATAGAAATTAGCTGTTTGATTTATTGAAATTACTTCAAATTTTCGATCTCATAGCATTTATATGCAAATGGTGGTAACCATATAGTATTTTAAAAGAAATACAATATGGCTACCACCAAGCAAGACAGTCTATATGTACTTAAACTATAAAGGCGGTATTACATAATCGGAATCTGCGCAATTTATACTTCTGTTATTTACTTATCTTAGTGTGAAGGCCCGGTTAGTGAGTAACCTGTGGGCCAATCACCCCTGTTTGACTTCTAGGAATACCTATCGACTTTTCGTTGTTGTTAGAAGCTAATTTCGTCAAGCCACATCAATTCTTTTTGGCGCACTGGTACAAACATTATGTAGGAAATCATAATTACCAACCAACTATTGTTACAAAGCAATCAACAACCATTTTGTTGGTTCAAACTTGCCAACGCCTTATTGCTTCAAACTAGCCAGACCACATGAAAAATAGAATATATATAACGAATTCGTACTATCTAAAACGAGTGTTTAATTAATTACGAAATTGATTATTTTCTTAATAGTGGGCAACTAAACAATAAAAGTTATTTAGCAACCGTCATATTTACACTTGCCGATATGAGATAACCTAATTTCGTCAAGCCATAAACTGTCGAATTCTAGCGCACGCTCGCGTGGATGCTAATTCCGCTCCCTTGATATTTAGGAACTTAGTTCATACTGGAATAAGAATTTATCTATATGTTATTCCAGTCTAAAATCTTCGAATCAAGGACTAGTGCCACCGGTAACGCCTGCAGAAGTCCTGGTCATGGGACCATGGACTTTATTTTTGCCATGAGGGTTGTCGCGGAGAAATACAGGACAAAGAACACACCTCTGCACTGTCTGTTCCTAGACATGCAGAAGGCCTTCGAATGTGTTCCTCGAGCGATGATCTGGTGGGCACTGTGGTCCAAAGGGGTTCCAGATGTTTATATTGACACTATCCGGGACATTTACTGCGACTACCATTGCATGGTTTGGACTGCTGTTGGCGACACGAAACCTTTCCCCATCACCGTCTCGGTACACCAGGGTTCGGTCCTTAGTCCGCTTCTGTTCAGTGTGATATTAGACGAATTGTCGGACAGCATGAGGGACTCGCATGAGCAGCCTCCGTGGTTGCTCATGTATGCAGACGATATTGCGCTGACAGACGCGGACAGGGGCAGATTGGTGCGACGTGAGAAGGCGTTGAAGGAGACGCTTGAGAACGGCGGTCTGAAACTAAATGTGACGAGACCGAGTACTAAACACGACAGATCTCACATCCGTCCGCATAGGCGGTGATTTGGTCGAGCGCACGGACCAGGTTATATACCTGGGATCTGTATTTCACACGTCCAGTGACATCGATTGCGATGTTAAGTCACGCATTACTGCCGCGTGGGGCAAATGCCGGTAGATGACCGGTGCCATTTGTGACCCAAAAATGCCGATCCGGTTGAAGGGACAGGTCTACAAAACCATCATTAGACCTGTCCTTTTACATGGTAGTGAGACGTGGCCAATATTGGAGCGACACAAGCAGGAGCTGCGTGTCACAGAAATGAAGGTGCTGCGGCGGATGTGTGGAGTCAGGCGGATGGCCCGCGTGAGAAACTCGCACCCGCGGCAGCATTGTAGCAGATAAGTTGCAAGAGTCACGTATTGCGTCAACCGCCGGACTATGTGAGAAACAAATGTCTGGCCATGTGAGCCCCGCCGGGTCCCGGTAAGAGGGGAAGACCCAAGAATTGCTGGCTTGACGTCGTAAGGGATGACATGCGTGCCAATGGTCTCACTGCAGGGGATGCCGAGGACCGTGCGAAGTGGAGGAGAAAATGTAGGAAAGCGGACCCCGGGCGTCGCGAGACGCAATTGGGACAGACGCTCGGATGATGATGATTCCAGTCTAAAATCTATCTACGTTCCAAATTTCATATTGACACGTCACCGTAGAAATGATTTTTTTCTTTTGGCAACTGTCACGGCCCATACAGTTGATAAAGCTGTACGTCTTATTAATTATCTTTGATGTTCAACTTTATGGGAATCAACATTCTGGGAAATCAACTTGCTGAGAATGCGAATTCCCAAAAGGTTTTATCAATGAAATATTTTTGTTTATTTCCAACATCTCATTCATCAGAAGCGCTCGTGGCCCCGCGGTCTCAGTGTTCTGTAAACGATCACTGAGTTACGCAACTTTCACTATGGCTGGTCCTCGGATGGGTGACCATTTTGTAGCATTTACATTTGCGAGCGTTTCCGTGCTTCGGAAGGCACGTTAAGCCGTTGGTCCCGGTTGCCAGTAAAATGGCAGTCGTTAAGCCTGGTTGAATGCCTTATGGGCGGCATGAAAAATTTCAACAGCAGGTAGCCACAACCTGCGTCTGTCTATTTCAACACGGCAATGGGCTCACCACCTATTACGTGAGACAGGTAAATCCACACGGTGAAAAGTGGGCATATAATATGCCTCTGCCACCCCTTCGGGGATAAGGCGTGATGGATATTTATTTTATTTTTTTCCAACATCTATCCTTTCTCAACTTTCTCATTGTATTAGTAAAGTAAATGTCAAAGAATTAAACCTCGTTGCTGTTCTCTTTTTTGTGAAATTGAATCTATTGTGGTGATAGCCAAATAAAAAAAATGGAACCAAATGTGACAATGGTGAAAATTAATGACCTTATTCAATGTCAACACACAGCGACCTTGGCACCAACGAAAGCCTACACACTACAATAAGTACTATTGTTCATAAAATGTTTTATGTATATTCAATCGTTAGTTCGTTTTTATGTGACGAGCGCCATGTGAAATTGAGTGTATGTAAATGTATAATTTTATTGATGAAAATTTTGGCAACAAGTTCTAAAGTCGGTAGTTTTTTTGCAAATCGAGTACTCCGAATGTCGAAAATTTAATTTGATGATTAGTTTTGCGTATACTATAGTATATATCGTTCTGAAATAAATAAAAATTACAAAGGCCGAGATGTCAAATTTATAGCGCAATTTGATCGAAAAGGTAATAGTTATCCAAGTTGACATTCTCAGTTTTAATTTTACGAGAATACCTACTTGTAATTTTACTACATTCATAATATATTATAGAATTTATAGTCTTTCCAGTATGCCAATTTTTTTATTATAGCATTTCTAAGAGTAACTTTTGCCTGAAAGTTAAACGACTCAAAAATTTTAAATAAGATTTTTCCTAAACGTCGTTCTGATGGTCACAGTTTCAATTACTTGCCGAATGAGGCAATTAAAATCACTGTTCATCAGGCAACCCTACTGCAAGATAATTTTATTTGTCGAACCAAATGGGAAATATACACATCAGTTATTAAAAAATGTTAAAAGATTCACTTCCGATGTAATATTGAATGAGGTTGAATTTTTTGATGAGAACGGAGTCAATAGTCAATAGGTATATTATTACTTATTACAAAATTGCAACTCATACCTATTCTACTCTCATAGGTCACAAGTGTCACTATTCAATACAATGTATGTGACTCACTGATTACTCTAAAGTACTTACACTAAAACAATTAATCGCTGTGCGACTTGTCTATAGTTTTAACAGCTGTAAACGCTGTGGTACTTGTACTTGCAGAACAAATATATTGTCTGACGCCATCGTAATATTCGTTATTATAGTCATAATTAATCATCATCATAATAGCGTTGGTCCCGGTATGGAGTCCGGGTCTCATTTTTCTAAAATGTTGTCATCACTTTGGCATTCGGTATTCCCAGTAGAGAGAGCTTAACACCATATCAGTCTCCTTCCCGTTAAACTGACTACGTCTCCTACTGAAGCTCGATCGAAGCGGTTGTGGCCAGATTCTCGTTTCAGCACGTATGGCATTCAGGGCTGACTACGATTAGTATGAAAAGTATTTTATTCATTAGTCTGAAAACAGTTAAAATCTCATCATTACAAGCGATTAGCACACACTCTTGGGAGTTACCCTCCCCCCTTTCCCTCTAAATAAATTTAAGGGAGTTTTTTGGACAAAGAAATCTATTAGAAGAGAGGAATTGAATATACCTCATAAAACTGTCGTTTCACGGTGATATACGTAACCTGTAATGAATACAAAAACGATTCTAACCACAACAATTGTGTCCAAAGATATTGGAGGAGACCAATTTTTCCGATTTTTATGATTTTTGATCTTACTATACCACGCTGGTCGGAAGGGTTGGTTTTGCGTTTTATTTCGAGTTTTCCTTGGTCTATTATTTCTTGGATTACTGACTTAGTACCTATCCTATCATCGCACCATAACTTTAGGCAAAAAACTTATGGTTGTGACAGAATCTATGGTCAAATCAATTTATGTTCAGAAATAAATGGATACTGCTATAAGCTACTATTATCCAAACGAAACCGTGGCTTACAACTAATATTCTAAGTAAACCTATAACTATAGTTTTCGTTCTAGAATATTCCGTAATAGCTTTCTCGATGAGACGTAAAGACAGTTTTCATAGCTGAAACTTGCAGGAGCAGAGAGTTCAAAGATTGCACAACTAAACGGCTTAGTGTTTAGTACTGTTTCACACTCATACTCGTAAAACAAGTACCGTTTCCTCCAAGAATTTACGGAGAATTTACGGCACTACTGGAGTTTAGTATGTGCTTTGTGTCATGTTTGTCTTAAACACGCTGAACTGGATGGTTGTGTTGTAATGACTGTAGTAAGACATCCGGCGCTCAATTCTACCTCACTTGGATTCTAAACTATTGTTGTTTAGGTGCTTGTAAAATTTACATACATACATACACACACATTGTCACGCCTTTATCCCTGAAGGGGTATGCAGAGGCATACTATACGCCCACATTCTTTGTAGTTTATGAAACGGTATCTAAACTGGTCTCCCCCATGAGGATTGCCACACCTAAAATAGGGGATATTTAATTCCTACGATATTAAATTCGACGGGTTAAAAATGAGTGAAAAAAGAACATGTATAGTAATGCGTAACGCAAATGAAAGGTAGATAAATAAAGGATAATAATTATTTTCTACACAGTAAATTTTGTAGTAATAAAAAGATATGAATACTTACTTTTCACAAAAGTGTCCCACTATATTTATTTATTTGGTCATTTCCCTGTCTTTGACGAAGGGTAGTTCGCACGTCGAAAGAATTGACATCTCTGCTTATCATCATAATGCCAACGCGTGTAGATAAGCAGTTAACATGTAACCTTTATTTTGGGTATTTACACAACGATATCTAATCAATAGGTTGATTTTGTAATTTAGTCTTGTTTCTGCATGCATTTTACTATGTTTACCATATTTTTTCTGTATTAGTAACTGTTTGTTGTTACTTTTTCCATCATTTTTTTACACAATGCTAATAAGGATGGAAATTATTGCTATTTAGAAATAATAATCATTTGATCAAATTACTTTTTTTTATCACAGTGAAATCACCTGCTATTTTTCACAAATGCTATTTTCATTGAGAATAATTTGCAATATACCTATGTCACACAACTACATATCATATGAAAAATAAAATTAAATTGTATTTAATTACGACCTTATTACTATAAACTTAATGAAAAATCATAATCACTGTGATTGCATATGAAAATAGCAGGGATGTCATATGAAAAACAAATCATATGATTAATCACTGCTATCAATGTTTTGTTCCATCTTTATTACCCAAATTAAGCTAATATAAGCGTGTGCGATGGTATCTAAACAATTGATTAACATAGGTATATTAAACTAGCTGAATCCCGCGGCTTTGGAATGTATGATGGCCATTTCCAATTCCGTCGCTTATTAATTTTACAATGATGTATAAAACTCTTTAGCATTACATTAGTACAAAAAGAGTGTCCATTCTCGTAAAATTAAAAGTGAAAAGGTCAACTCGGATTACTATCAGATTTCGACGAAAAAACCAATTCACGCTATAAAGTAGACATCTTGACTCTGTAATGTGTATTTATTTTTGATATTTTTTTTATAACTAAGTAGTAATGTACCGTTATACGCAAAAACAATCATTAAATTTAATCATCACCATTCGCAGTATTGGATTTGCAACTGATTTTGGTGAAAGGAGTCACGGGTGAACGTACCGCGATGAACAACTCCGAATACAGAGATTTATCATGAAATGTCAAGTCTTTTAACACTATTAGGTCACGGTCAACAACGATGGGTGTGATTAAAAATACGGTGCTTTTTTTTTAAAATGATCGCTTAAAATATTTCAGTTTTGTAATAAGGTTTTATTAGCAATCATTCTATATTTTTAAGCAGACTTGTAAAAACTGTAATTTACTGCGTTGAAGTATTTTTATACACACTATAATATTCATGAAATCGCTTACGATTTTTGTTTAAAAAATGTAAAATTTTCAAATAGCCATTTTTGTAGCACAGAATAATTAATAGTACTATCGTATTTGTAGCCAGTTCATATAATAACTAGTTTCGAAAAACAACTTAGGCGTCTTGAGAATTTGTAAGTAGTTAATAACCAGAAGAATCATTGATTTTTTGAAGTGAAAAACTCTTTAGCCGCGGTACGCATTGTTTAGATGAGATAGAATCTCTGGACTCGCGACACCGTTACGAGACGCAGCTATAGTGTGTGCATATATGCATGTACATATAGCAGACCGCGAACGCGTCTAGATAAATAAACTTTTCACTTCTGGTCGGCACTCCCGGAGTGCAACCCGTATTATTTTTTATACCACTGTGGTGGCAGACAAGCATACGGCCCACCTGGGGGCCAAGTCTACTATTTCTATTGCGTAAGAATAGAATCGAAATCGTCGCTCAATAGAAAGCCACCGGTACAATTTTGACAGTTTTTTTAGTTTACTATTATAATCGTACTCCAATAGACTTCGGTCGGCTGATAGAACTCCACTAACACGTACCGCGCCGGTGAGCCAAGAGATGGGTATTCTATACTCCACTCCTACATTTCACTTTTGTATTTTGTTCTACTCAATAGGTCCTATCGCCTATCGCCGTGTTGACTGTAAAATCGAACGAGGGTTGGTTGTGTCTGTAAATAGTATAAAAATAAGTCTTTACATCCCGTCTGTATGTATTTACGCTTAGATCTTTTGAACTATGCAACGGATTTTTATGCGGATTTCATCAATAGATAGAGGGATATAAGAAGGAGGTTTGAATGTAAACATGCATTAATACATACAATTTAGTATCTACATTGCACCCGGGCAAAGCCGGACTGGGTCAGTAGTAGCCACGCTTGCTCAGTTTACTACTAACGATACATTTTTTTATCATTTTTTGTTTATCAATCACGCCTTATCTCCGAAGGGGTGGTAGAGGCATATTATACGCCCACTTTTCACCGTGTGTATTTCTGTCCCAACCCACGTAAACGTAATAGGTAGTGAGCAGTTAAAATAGACAGACGCACTACCTGCTGTTTTTAAAGCCGTCCATAAGGCAACTTGGCATAAAGACGGCCATGTTACAAAAGTTTTCTACTAACGATAGGTTATATGTTAGCCTTTAACATTGGACGGTAAGGTCAGTCTTGAGAAGGATATATGGGATTTTTGTTTGCTTCGGAAGGCAGGTTGTACCTTTGGTCCCGTCAACTAGTAACACTGAAGTCATGTAGACAAGTATTAGGCCCTATGCCTAATACTTGACTGGCTTGGCAATTGGGTGGTTTGACAGTTTGAAAAGCATATAGCCACAACCTATCTGAATATTTCATTACCACACAGTAGACGCACCACCTACTTAGCTACTTTTGACATTGGCGATTTTGCGACTGTATCGATGCTGCATTGTGTTTTGGCATTTCTGCATCGTGGGGGCCGAGTCTGCTATTTCAATCGTGTAGAAATCGTCGCTCAACAGAAAGCCACCAGCACAATTTTGACAGTCTTTCGTAGTCTACTATTAAATCGTACTCCGACTTCTATCAGTCGGCCGATAGCATTCTACTAACGTAGTAGTGGCAGCTTGTCAGTTGCATTTTTAATAGTGTACTAATATTTTGACAGCTATAAACAGCGATTCTGGTTATATTCTAAGGCTTGTCAATAGAAGACGATTACAGAGTCTGCGGTGTTAATTATTATGTAAGACAAAATACTATTAATGGAATGTCTACCCCTTCGTGGAAAATGGCATGAATATTCGACTGCCTCAAACACTGTCTATGCAACTGCCGCGCTGAGGTTCTGGCTTCGATTTCCGAGTCGGAATAATTATTTTTAATATCCAGAAAAGTTAGTATCGGATTTTGAGTGTTTCCTATGTATCTTATTTAGAAATATATAAGTATGTTCATCAGTTTTCTAGATTTCATAGCACAAGCTTCAAGCCTAATTTGGGCTAGATAGCGTTGTGTCAAAAGTGTCCTAAAATTTTTACTTTAGTATTTATATCTTAGTATTAATAAAACCAACATAGTTGATCTAAAAACCTTAACCTATTAACAGTTCAACATAACGCACTGTGTGGACATTAGTCCTATCAAAACAGATACAAGTATGATAGATGACATCGCCTGTAATGAAATGATGTCACGTAATGTACAGACGGGACAATTGTTTGATTTATTGTCGAAGAAATATCTTACACAATAGGTGATGTTTAGGTGGTGTTTAGTTCTCAATACTCAATCGACGCTTGAGGCTTTATGATAGCGCTTTTGCCTTATAAATAAGTACTACTCCCAAGTGTTTCTTGCGTATTAATCAACGTTCTGGAATACGGCCCTTAGACTACGTAGTGATCTGGTCACTACAGAAAGGAGCGGTCAATCTCAACAATGCACAGAAATTTTATGATAATTTACTAAGTAGATAGAAACAAATTTAACAGTTAAATATTATTTTTGTCATATTTGGAAACTGCAAAAAGACTTTCAAGTCGTATAGTAGGGAATGGTGGTCAGAATCTAGTGTGGATTTCAGAGAGCAAAGAATGTTGCTCTCTCTCTCGCTCGCGGACGAAATATTAATAATACCGCATGCCAAGTTTACTGTCTATAGTATGAGGAAAGGAACACGCTTGGCTGTATACGAAATGATCAAAACTAGTCGAAAGGTTGCCGGAAAATATAAGTTATTTTCTATTCCTAGCATAGAAGCATGCTTTGTAAAATTTGTGGGTCTAAAAAGTACTATTTGTTGAGCACACCACAATTTATCTTCACCGAGAACTAGGATATTACCGGACATGACGCTCCAACTACTCAGTGGCTTGTGCTGTTGATCCCATTGTACCAGGAGAAGTCTCATGGATGAACATACAAATAGCATCGGAATTTTACAAGTCCAAACCCATTCTCGAATTCTTCTTTTTATTTATCTTATTGTTTTCCCAATTCTTTCTAAATTAACCTGGAATTGCGGTCTTGGGTTCGCTTCAAACCCTCCGTCAAAACCTATGTGGTTATATTTTTCCTTGTATATGAAACTATCTAGAGGAGATATATATTCCTCTGACGTCTAGATCACCCAATACCCGGCCCAGGAGTTAGTACTTCCACCCCCCTTAAAACTTTATATTGCACATATACAATAAATCTTTAATATTTCTTTCAGACATGGAAGACGAGTGTTACCCAGCAATGCCAGCGAGTGCGTGGAGTAGTAGACGGCGCTCCAGTGATTCTCCACCTCGGGAAGTGAAATCAGAACCCAAGTCTGAGCCGGAGTCGCCTGCCTCGTCCTGCCCCCCTTCACCCACCCCTGGCACGCCTGTTACACATCTTGACTACGTTATTGATCACACGGTGAGAGAGTTCTTTGACAACTGTATTTTAACCCAACTGAAAACTAGTTAGTGTCTTATCTGTGGCATCGTATCAAAAATTATTTCTTTGGCTTTCCGGTGATGATTTTTGGTTTGAAAGCCGAAGTGATCAAGAATTCAAGATGGTACTTAACTATACATTTTGAAGTTCATCAAATCACTTCCTAAGTGATGAAGAGATCTTACTAAAATCCACTAGTCCGAATGTGCTAATATTTGGTATACTGTAAGTCTTTGGTAAGTGAAACTTCTTTATCGACGTATGAGAGAAATTTTTAGCTGTAAAAAATGTCGTAAAGAAGTTTCACTTCTCACCTGTGTACTCTGGTACACACACATTTCTTTTTGTAAAAGAGGTGTCATTACACTTTTTTTATCTAATCGTATTTATTTATTGTAATCATTAACTTTAGCAGATGGCGTAATGACTTGTTATTTTGCTATGTCATAAAAATGTCCACGAAATAAGTTTCGTGGACATTTTTATGACATAACAGACTGTCAACACTTTTTAATGAAGTCACTTTTTAGAATAAGGCTTAGTTGACATAACCGTGACAATTAATTAACCGCATTTTCTGCGAATCACGCAATGACTAATATTGTCTATCCAGCGAATTTGTAAAATGAGGAATCAATAGTATAATAAGTATTATAAAGCTGAACAATTTGTTTGTTTAAGACGTTCTTTTATGTTGGATAGCCCATTTATCGGCTAAGGCTTTATATAGTCACGAACGTGACAGCTAAAAACAGCAATTCTGGTTCTATTCTACGGCTTGTCATTAGTTGACTCGGCCCGCCGGTCTCATTAACGTCTCTACTCATTGCTTAGCATTAATAATTAGAAATTAATGGGAAACAAAAAAAGTTAGTTCTCTGCACCAATTATTGCTTTCTTATTAAATTAAGAAAATCGACCAAAATTAAGACCGAAATTCGGCACAAGATATCGGTCATTCATCTATATCTATTAGCTAATCTCTGGAACGGCTGTGCTGATTTTAACAGAACTTTCCCTGACAGATTATTGATTTTATATGGAAAAACTTGGCTACTTTTTATCCCCGTATCCCCACGGGAACGAGAACTACGCGGGTAAAACGCGGGGCGTCCGCTAGTTCATAATAAAAAAACGAGTGAACTGTTATCGCAGTTTGAAAGTAAATTACAATAACTAAGTTATTTAATTCACGCTGTTATGGACTATTCAAGATACTTTCTAGCTTAATTGTATATTACCGAATCATTCGCCATCCTACCGCGGCGCGACGTTTTAGAGATAAATTGCGAATATTGTAATTTGGTACGGCAGAACTCAATTCTGTGTTAAAATTTTATTATTATTGTATTAGAAGGAATTTGAACATATAAATAGCTATCTAGAATACACATTATACGAGATATCCACAATCTATTACTATATTTTTACATCGCATACATATAGTCACGTTCTTTTCCACGAAAGGGTAGGAAAATTTATGTCTGCTCACATTTCACCGCGTGATGAAAAGGACAGGCGCATGTATTTCTACCTGATACAAAAAAAATTCTAACCGACTTTTTGACACTCAACTTGGTTTAAGGGCTGCCATTTTACTGGTGGTGGGAACGAACAGCTTTGTGTGCGTTCAAGGGGCCAAGTCTATTTCAATCGCGTCAGAAAAGAATCGTAATCGTCGCTCAATAGAAAGCCGCCAGTAAAATTTTGACTGTTTTTCGTAGTCTACTAATAAAATCGTACTTCAACAGACTTCTATCGTTCGGCCAATGAGTTCTACCGTCACGTACCGCACCAGTCGCCGCTAGTCAGTTGCATTTTTGATAGTGTACTAACATTTTGGCAGCTTAAATCAGCGATTCTGGTTCTATTCTACGGCTTGTCAATAGTAGACTCGGTCCCCAGAAGTACGGAAACGCTTGTAAATAGAAATCCCCATAACCGATCACTCATACTAGGACCGTACCGAAAGATGTTAAACGCAGTGTTCGTTTACAGAACACCTCAACAATCATAACCTTTATATAGCTGTTAATTTCTTTGCTTCTCAAATAATATCCTTCTCATAATATAAACTTGAAATCCAGTTTCAATTCGACACCTCAATCACGACTAAAGTCATACAAGTTCCATAAAGTAACGTTTTCGCAATCAGACAGTTTATGTTCCCACCGTGGCACCGTCACGTCTATCGGCGGGCGTGATAACTCGACAAAAATGAAAGGTCGCCTGAGTTCAAATATTTTTATATACTTATCTTGGCAACTTTCACCTGTACGAGCCTCTTCAAATCGTTTATGTTTTAGGGATCCGTAGGTGTGGTTGCGTTTTGTTTATGATCTTTGGAGATGAGAACTCTCCCTTTTATTAACCGGAAACGCGGTATACCTGTGTCAGCCTCAGGAGAGGCCATGCGGGTTACTCAAGTCGGTACTTCCACTTCTGCACCTTAATTTCTCGTGATGCAGGTCTCAGATCATATCTGTAACAACTTCGCATTGTATTGAAATAATTGAATTGAGATCAGAATCCTACAATTCCTCATTAGTACAGTGTCGCAAGATCCCACATATTTATATCCAATGAAGGTCTTCCGACTCAGAGACTCGCCTCTTCAATTAACCTTCTGTCTTCGCCTCTTCAATTAAACTCTTCTTCTTTATTCCATGGACTGCATTATCCCATTGCAGAGGTTCCTGTGTGTGTCTACTTAATGGTGTCACTCTCCATAAACACCTTTGCCTATTTTTCCTTTCTTTTTTAAACGCAAGTTCTACTATTTCGCACCATGTTTGAAAATGACTATTGTTTTATTTTATTATTAAACTGCACGAGTACTTTTTTTTTTACGATTACTTACGTGACTAAGCTATTATGAAAATATTCTTATTTAAAGTTTAATTTTAGTTAGTTTAGTTAAAAGCAGTTTTTATAAATGATGTAAGTTATTGTACAAATTTAGGGTTAGGCAAATGAACACTCTCTAACCATAGACGAAGGGGATTGCGGTAATACGAGTTGTGTGTCGTTTTTATAAACAAAATACCCTATGCTTATGTATAAAGATAATAATTAAATGCATACGGAAAAATGTATAATTATTAGTATATAATTACACATAGAAATTATCACGATCTTTGCCTCTTTGAAACCATATTTAGGCGTGCGTGCGTGAGATTCTTTGGATAATTATTCGCTGTAATCGTGCTGTGGTAAATATTGTCAAAATTATTCGAACGAACGTAGACGTTTAATTATGTTTCTTTTTTCGGTATTTAAATGGCTTGTTCCAAATTCAAAAAGGTTAAAATTATAAAAATTTGGTGATTGCTTCTCTTAATTTAATGGGATTCCATTACAGACGGAAGACATAAATGAAAGGTCGGATTACCTTAACCGAATTTCTTATCGTTGCAGTATTTAAACTAAAAACTTGAGTGTACTAGCTATGAGAACAAGAGAGACAAAATATGTGCTCGCACCTCTCTCTTGGCCCCACAATAATAAACGAAACTAAACTCTTTCTATCTTTCTATCTTCTCTAGCTTATCAACTTTCTTTCGCTCCACCCGATCACACTTTTTGTAACGCATTTACCAGCTACTTCTAGTTCTACTTCAAAAAATATTATAGAATATTAAATTTGTAATTACTTTATTTTAACATTAACAAGTGGTCCGAGACTACCAGTACTTTAATTGGTCGTGCTAATTAGTGTCTAGCACATAAGCACCTTTTAGCCTTTTTGTTAACACCTCACTAAAAAGGCAAGTGTTCAAAATTTCTTCCTAATTTAACATCTAAAATAGACACATTTTATTTTATTAAATGTATTCGGCCCTTTAGGCTCACCCCAGTTCCGTGCTTTGGCTTTGCCAATAAAATGGCAGTCGTTAAACCAAGTTAAAGGCCTTATGACAGCTTAAAAAAATTCAACTGCGGGTCGCCACAGCCTGCGCCTCTCCATTTCAGCACGGCAATAGGCTCACCACCTGTTACGTGGGTCACAAATGAATACGGTGAAATGTGGGCGTTTAGTATGCCTCTGCCTAACCCTTCGGGAAAAAAGGCGTGACAATATGTATGTATCATTAAGAACTGTTATCTAACAATAAGCATATTATTCATGAAAGTTATACGCAATACATGAATTAAAATCACAATAATTATCAGATGGTCGTTTTCTCTGTAATGGTAGCTGTATGTAAAAAAATAAATAAATTACAGTGCGCGCTTTACGTACAACATAAAAAAAATCTTATAATTAAAATAAACCAAACAAGGTTATAATTGACCTATTTAACTTATGACTCATATTTGTGAGATAGTACCAAAGCCACACAGAGTTTCGGGTGAGCCCTCGGAAGGATAATAAGAAGTCTGCTGACAGACGGTGACCACTTTCGTTCTGACGTCTGACATCTTAGAGGTATTTAAATAAATTAAGGCCTACTTTCACAAGCGGAAAGACTTGACAGCCTATGACGGCCGGAGGTTGTAGGAGGCGTAACCGAGAAGGGAAGTCATCTAAATAAGAAAATTTATATGTAAGTCCAATGTCATTAGTGTCAATATATAACATTCTCACAATATTTTTTCAGACTGGTACAATTCACATGCCACAAGCAGTGCTGCAAAAAGTAGGCGCGGCGGGCATGCCACAGTTACTGTTGAGTGCCGCGCCGCGTCTCGCAACCTCCCTCAACTCTAACAAACTATCTATCAAGGTCACCTCCAGCTCAAGTGGTTCGGGTATGTGCTTCTTGTATATTTTCCTCTATAACCTTAATTCTTATCAGTTCTTTTAGACGCACCTGTTTGTGCAAAGTTATGCGGTTTTACTCAATGTCGGAATGCTAAAGACCTGCAGAAAGTGACCTCGAAACCTCGGGTTCTATAGGCCCCCACCGAGATCTTTGTGGCTACAGCCAGCCTCACCTGCATGTGGTGCACCTGCTGACTACACGACGAGATCACAGTGAAGAGAAGGAAAAGCCAAAAGAAAATCCATGATGATATTCATCTGGCAAATCTACTCAAATGTGTTGATGCAGTGTTTGCCTGATTGCCAGCGTGGTACTTACAGTAAGGCCTATCGTCCTCCCAAATTAATTGCCAACATCTAGCAGCGTTTTGTGAAATTACGTGATTTCCAGAATATTGGCCCATATACATTATATTGCATTGCGTGCATTCGGGGTCCTACAAAGAACTTTAGGACTGAAGTTAGTCACACCTATAAGTTGTGCATCTGCTAATGGACGAGGTCCTAGCGAAGAGAAGGAAAAAATATTCATAGAGATAACTGTAGGCGTTGGGTGTAAGCAACCTCAGCAGGGTCCTAGCATCCTCACTTGCTAGCGGTGCTGACTAACTAACTAAGGCAACGACGTATGCATTCTTAGGGGATTGGGAGACCAGACTCCCTGCAGTCAGCAGTCGCTCCCACCAAGCCAATCGATAGTTGCTCCACAACAGCCAAAAAAAATTGGATCTCAATCTTCAAATTAATGTTGGAAGCGACAGGGTATACGTTAGTATGTAGGTGTATAGTATGCCCCTGTATGATAAGTATGTGTGCGTGTGCGGTTAGGGTTCAACCTGCCGCCGACGCCGCCGTCGTCGCTGTCGTCGCTCCCATCAATGCCGAAATTTAAAAGCCAAACGATAGTTGCTCCTTAAAGCCAAATAAAATTGGACCTAAATCTCCAAATTATTTTTGGAAACAACATACGTTGGTGTATAGTATGCCTCTGTATGATAAGTGTGTGTGTATGTGTGCGGTTAGGGTTCAACCTGCCGCCGACGCCGCCGTCGTCGCTGTCGTCGTCGGACAGCGAGGGCGCGCTGTCGCCGGCGCACGAGGCGAGCGCGCCCCCCGCGCCCGCGCCGGCGCCCCGCCGCGCGCACCTCTACCTGCACCACTCGCGCCAGCCCATCAACACGCCGCTCATCAGCACGCAGCCGGTACGTGATTATTTTTTATAATTTTTTTTTTTTTGTTTTTATTTTATGACCTGGTTACGAAGACCTTCTTATTTTTTATGTCATATTTCTTCAATCTTATCTTCTAATCCTGTCAAGTCTTTGTCGATGTCGAGTCCTCAGTCCTAGGTCCTGATCCTTGCCCTCGGTATAATGGTTGTTCTTATACTGAGGTTTTCAGTGGACTTTACGCGGCAAGATAGAAAATAGCATTTCACTGCATACATATCATTGTCTTTCATTATAGCACGTTAACACAACTTTTATGTCCAAGTAACCACCACTTCCGCACATAAAACAAGATAAATGCACTAGTTTTAGAAAATAATATACAGCAAGCAAATGTTGTTGGCCATTTTGCCACCTAAACTTCGCCAAATCCTGTTTATTTCACATTTTATTGTTTTTTTGTTAGATGTATTCGCCCATCTTGAGCAGTCAAAGGAAACTTAATCCATACATCCTTGTCATTAGTTTTTCAAAATTACTTAAGATTTCGAATACCTCTGTGGCGTATGAGGTAGTGTATAAAACTGCCGCGCTGAGGTCTCGGGTTCGATTCCCACATTTGTGTGATCCACAAGTGTTCTTGCCCCAGTAATGCAGTAGATTCCTAACTTCATTTTTCTATTGAGATTTGGCACAAACAAAAACAACACCGCTGTTCACTGCAACATATACTTTTCTTCACTAATAAACATTTCCAAATACTTTATATATAATATTTCACCATTATTAAACACAAAAAGTAGAGTCCGATTCTTTATTTTGGACCAGGACTTTAATTGGTCGTACTAATTAGTGTCTAGCACAAAAGACCTTTTAGCCTTTTTGATACCACCTCACTAAAAAGGTAACGGGTTCAAAATTTCTTCCAGATTTAACATCTAAAATAGACACATTTTATTTTATTAAATTTATTCGGCCCTTTAGACCCACCTTTTCACGTTCCGTGCTTCACGTTCCGTGCTTCGGAAGGCACGTTAAGCCGTTGGTCCCGGTTGCTAATAAAATGGCAGTCGTTAAGCCAGGTTGAAGGCCTATAGGCGGCTTAAAAAAATTTCAACAGCAGGTCGCGACAGCCTGCGCCTGTCCATTTCAACACGGCAATGGGCTCACCACCTGTTACGTGGGAAAAAAATGCACACGGTGAAACGTGGGCGTTTAATATGCCTCTGCCTACCCCTTCGGGGATAAAGGCGGGACAATATGTATGTATGTATGTATGTAAACACAAAAACACGAATTATACAGTAATTTTGAAAAATAATAAAAACAACCCTGCGTGAATGTTCATCTTCGCACCGAAAATCCTATTTTTGTCTTTGCCCTTATTTCGGCAAGCGTCCGCCATCGACCAAATTACCGCGCTAACTCCGCAGCCGTTCAGTGCATGTTTTTTTAATAATTATTTTAATGACCTGGTTGCCGTGACCTTTTGGCAAAATCTTTTGTTTTACATTTCTTTTTACCTAACTAGCTAAATACCGCGGCTTCGCCCTGTCGCACCCACTTAATGCCATCGTTTATTACATTTACAAAAATATTTGAAATGTTTTTTACAATAATTGTTTGTATCATTTGGAAAATGTGGAAAATGATGTACTAAGCCGTACATATATGGTCTCGCTATCTCAGTAAGTGATAATCGTATAAAATTAAGACCCACACTGAATTATAGAGAAAAAATATTTACATCTGGTAGGCTAGACAAAATGTCACATACTTAACTGCTTTAAACCATCAGACGGCAATACGATAACGACACGTCGTTAATTCTGTCGTTGTCGTGTCGTATCGAAAGAAGCGCCCAATGCAGTTCATCCTCTAATTCATTATTTTCCAACTTCTACTCATCATCGCTTCATCGCATCGCTTAAAATAATTCAAAAGCCAGTGTATGACCTTTTAATGTTTTAAGACCAAATTTGTCACATGCAAACCACTTTTTAGGTACAATCGTAAAAATATAACTTTTCTTGAAGTGCACAGACGATAAAGTCAGTTATTAATAGTCTTCTGGCCATACGAAAGTAATAAAAGTGCCTCAATTATTTATTACCGGTGCATACTCGTACAAAGGTGCTGTCTCCGTTTTTGGAACTGACTGTACTCATCATGAAATATTCATCAATGATAATTAAAGGACAGTTGATTTTTATTTTTTTTTACGAAACTGTACATTTGATAACTTCACTAGTTTGAGTCCTGCCTCCTTAAGAAACCAAGGAAAACTCCTTTCATGTTGATGTAAAGTTTCGATTGTAACCGAATTCTAAAATTTCGATCCCAGTATTCATTTTAATATAATTAAATGATAAAGATAAGTGCCAATTCTATTCCTGAATTAGATTTTTCTTTATCATTGAAAAAGACTAGCCTCCTAAGAGTTCCTCCAGCATGTGCCAGAGCCTCATGTGGTAGTCAACCGTTGGTCAGATTGGCTTGTACCCAAGTGATTAATAGTATCTCCTTTACAGTCATAAACCGAAGAATTTATAACCGAAAAGAGTGGAAACGACTAGTCGTCTAAGGAGAATTTCTGCAGGGTTACGTTAGTGCGTCATTCGAAGGCCAGATTGGCTTGGAATTTAGTGGTCAGGTTGGCTTGGAATTTAGTGATTTTGGCGAATCTTTTAGAGTTGAAAGAAAACTTCAAAGAAATTTACTGCAACAGAGTTGGTTTTAATACAAGTTGTATACTAAGTATCTGCGTAAGATTTCACCAACGTTCTAAATCATTTCCTATTACATTTACAGAAAGGCTCAACGGGCACGTTGGTGCTGACAGAGGAAGAGAAACGCACACTCCTCGCCGAAGGATACCCCGTCCCCACTCGTCTACCTCTAACCAAGGCCGAAGAGAAATCACTCAAAAAAATCAGAAGGAAAATAAAGAACAAGGTATGATATTGTAGTCATTTGACAGCAAATTTTGATGGGATTTCTGTGTTTATCTTATATATATCTTTTTTATTGGTTTGCCATAACATTGCTGCAACCTACATTTCATAATTGGAAAAATTGTGAGTAATAAATGTCTTAGTAGAGTATATTTAGAAAGAGGATGAATATAGAATTTTGGGACAATTTTATAATATAATAATAATCATTGGGATGGAAAACACGGTATAAATATCAGTACTGCTTATTACCATGACTATTCCCTCTCCGAACAGACTTAACATTAACATTTCCCTGAAAGAAAATCTAAATGTTATTTTTGTCTTTAGATATCAGCCCAAGAAAGCAGACGCAAAAAGAAAGAATACATGGACCAGCTAGAAAGGAAGGTTGAGATCCTCATATCCGAGAACACGGACTACAGAAAGAGGGTGGAGACCTTGGAGCAGAAGAACGCGAGCCTTCTAAGCCAGGTGGCTTCGCTGCAAGCCATGGTGGCTCGCGGTGCCGCGCGCAAGTGACGTCACGGGCGTCGCCCGCGTGACGTCACCACCGCCGTGCCGAGCACGTGACCACTCCAAGTCACCAGATATCTCGATCAGTTCCTCCGGCCACTTAGAACATAAGCCGCAGTACGCTCTGCGGCTTATCTTCAAACGGCCGCGTGCCAGATCGAGCTGTGAGATGGCTCTCATGCTAGGATACCGTAGTCGAAATTGTAACGCTGTCCCGCTGAGGAGTATGTATATTTTGGATGTATTTTACATTTTAAGTACGCGTCCGAGGGAGGTACTGTCAGCGTTTGAATGGTTGCTCACTGTATTTTGTTGTTAAATAGGTATTCTGTGGTGCTGTTTCCGATGCCACGTCGGTATGCAAACTGTCAAGTGCCACACTAGATATTTATTTTGTAAGACTTTAAAAATAAACAGTTTTCGTTCAACGAGCGTGCAAGGAGCGATGACTAAACAGGGAATTTTAGTACTGGGGCTTAGATAAGTGTCGGTAACTATTTACTTAGGGTACGCGTGTTGTTTGAAATCTCGTAAATATATCATTATAGCGCTGTAACGGCGATGAATAGTTTATTAAGTTTTTATTCTATGTGTTTTTCATTGAAAATATGAGCAATTAGTTTAAGGATTTTATCGTTACCCAAAGCATACATTGTAGCCGCAATGAAGGCTCGCAATCCATCGTTGAACGTCGCCTATCCGGTATGCGGCCTAAATACTTTTAAAGGCGTTTGACATTAGATTAAAACAATGGAAACTATTGGAGCTCCTTGGTTTCCGAACGTACGTTTATGACGTCACTAGTTTCGTTGTGATCGGGATTTTCTTAGCATAATAAAAGTAAGGATCGCAATGTACCAAAATGCGTTCTTACTGTTTAATATTGAATTCCATGAATTTGCATTTATAGCGAAATGTTTATTGTCCTAGAGATTTTACTTTGTATTTAAGATAAAGCTAGATTTTATGTATCTAATAAAGGACCTATTTAAAGCCGATTTGTTTGACAAGCGTTTTCGGTTATGTCTAGTCTCTGGAACGTTAGACCTTAGATAAGGTCTTTAATATAAAATACATTAGCTATATACATTTCATTTCATACTGCGCTCTATGTATCGACAAGTACAAATAATGGCATGCCTTAAACGGACATTTAAAAAAAAATTGCTATTTCACATAAGCTGAATGCATCACTGCATCTGCCTTAAAAAAACAAATAAAAAATAGAATGAACTGACATGATATAAACGTCAACATAATGGTTGACATTTTTAAGCTAGAAACACACTCGGTGTGTATATACAAATGCTTAAAATATTGATAGCTGAGACTTAATACCTTTTTCTGTAATTTATTACCCGCAAAAAAACCAACCATATTTTCAAAAAAATTGTATTTATTTTTTTACACTGAATTAACACGTGTTAAGTCTCATTGGATTTACGTTCAGTACTATACATAAGCCAAGAGTTCCTGTCTACTGTTTAATCCATACTTACATATACTGGGTTATTTGTAATATACTAATGACCTCTTTACAATACATTTCTTTACCTTTTCACCTCTCTACAGTGTACTTCTTCACTTAACCGTGAAGAGTTTTCGTTCTACAACTTTTAATTTTTGAATAGTTGTATGTGTCTTGTTTCTCATATTTCGAAAACGAGTTGTTGTGTAGCAGTCCAGGGAGTTGTTGTTAATTTTTATTTGTCTTCACCCACCTTGGGCAGCAAAGGAAAAAACACCATACAGCCTTGTTTATAATATTAAAATTTTCTAGAAGTGATCCATAATATATTACAAATAGTCCTTTATAATCCGAAATATCTCGTTTCTTAACAATTTTTATTAAAAAATATTAATATAAGACAATCATAACCTTAGGTATGCAGTTCTAAGCGTACCACACGCGTTAGCTTTACCGCCGGCTTGTACAAAACTGTCATCGCATTCTCCATGGCGAGGCATGCTCAGTTTCCATGTTTCTATACTCGGTGGAATTTTCCGTCATAGAGATCCGCGTATCACTAAGATGAGGATTCCCGTTGAGTGTGGTTCAGAAAATTAGTTCTATATCCAGCGAATCCTGAATAAAACTGAATTTGTACCACTTTTTAATTTTATTGTTTCTTTCAAACTTCAGTCCCGTTTTAATAATATTTGAATCTAAATCAATACCTCAGCCATTAGCAATCGTATGCATTACCGCAGCGCCAAAGAGTTGATTCCACGTCGCGCAATTCTCGCAAGAAAATTCAATCTTTTCATGCGAGACTGTAGTAACGCTAGCGCAGGAACTGCCAATATGACCGTCTTGCCAATATGCCGATTTACTTAGAACGCAGATAATTGTGTATTAACAAGTTATTTGTATACATCACGCAGAAATAAAGATTTAAATATTACTGCCGACAATTAGTCAAGTTATGCCAAAACATGTCGTCTTGACTCCTGTGAACTCGTAACTTATACTTTATTTAAAATAGGTTAATAATTTTGACAGGTCTCTATTGCAGTGAATCTAATCCACTTTTCACGATTTGGTATCGATAGTTAAATGATTATACTGCATAGAAAATAATAAAAAACAGGTTTCATTTTTAAAAAAATGAGGGTATTTGAATTGAAGAGACAATAATCTCCACTCACTGTTCTTACATAACCCTGATCCTACTTAATAAATAAGATTACAGACTTTATTGATACCTCATGTCCACCGTATAATCATTTCCATAAATTACTAGCTTAACATTTATATCTATTTATTCATTTTTTATTTATTTTCTAACCGAAGTTTGATAACCTTAACATTTTTCTAAGTATAGTCCTGATGATTTTTCTAAAAGAAAACGCGTCTAACGGGTTTGGGCCGTCTAAATTATCCTACATTTGACAAAGTGTAAGCATTCATGATAGTCAACCATACCTCGCCCCAGATTTTGTGAATTTTGTTTATGACATGTAGGTATGAGTAGGGAATCTGACTTTTTGAAGGTAAAGTTGTGCTAAATAATAAAAAAATAATTATTTGTAACGTGAATGCTAAATGCATGTGTGATGTATATAAATGCTTAAATCTTTAAGTGATCTAACTAACATTCTTTAAATACTTAACATTCCATTTCTTAGCATTATGAGTGACTTAAAGTGAGCTCAAGTACTTATACTAAACGTAGACTATATCTAACAATTAATATACTACAGACATGGTGCATTTGAGAAACGAATAAATAGTTTTATCTGTCATAAATGTTGCTAGCACTAAAAACATTTAGACGTCAAATATTCAACCACCAATATTACAAAACAATTTTCAAAGTTATGCATATCCAAATTTAATGGCGTGTCTACACGGAATAATATACACAACACTAATATGATCATAGAGCAAGGAAAATCGCTCGCTCCTTCTCTAATAAAAATTAAAATAATAATACCTCGTGCCAAGTTTACGTTCGGCTTTAGGCGAAAATGGCATATGCGGTCTGTCATTTGCTCCCATTCGCCTACAATTAGTGTAGTCGTATGAGTAAACGACGACGCCCTCTGACACGTTTGATTTGTATGTAATATACCTATAGAGCAAGGCGTATCTGGAAGCGTGCGAGTGAAATTGATTCCTTGCACTGTGAATATGGTGTTCTTTTTTTATTAGAAAGAAAACTATAGCAGTTTGGCGATCTGATTATATACATAGACTTATAACCGTGTTACGCGAATCTTATTAATGTTTCGCTTTGTAAATAAGATTTCCTTCATATAAAAATATGCCTATCAAAGATGCCTCTTATTGAGGTGTTTGACAATGTTTTTATTAACATAAATGTATGTGCAATTTGTTCTTATATACACTCGTAGAGGTTCTTCCTATGTAGTTATGTAAGAAAATGGTCTATTTATATAGCGCTAAATTAATATATCGACATTATTATTGACCTGAATATTCAGGGAATGTTTTAAAAAATATTGAGATATATTTTAAGAGATTTTTTCTAAGGAGGTATATATTATCTAAATACATATAAACACTGTTTTACGTGTATTTATCAATATACGAGTTAGGTCTCTAGATATATATTGTTAGTATCTACATACAAATTTATCGAAACTGCATTGTGTGCCTGCGTGTCAGCTATTTGAATGTAAAAGGATAAGTCTTTTAGAATAGAGAAAGATATCAAAAGTATCCCTAATAGAAAATACAGTTATTTAAATAAATGTTAAATAATTAATTCCTAATATGGCATTTACCGTCTGCAAAAGTGATTTTATAGGAATTATATTGAATTAACTGATGCTAGATTATATTTAACTTATAATAAAATTTAATATATATGAGAGAGGTGCGTGTGCACCGTGCTTTATGACATAATAACTTATATTGTTAAACGAAATGCCAAACATACTTACTTTTATACGTCAGTATGCACCATACCTTTATATTTGGGTGAATTGGATTCGGTCGAGTAACAAGTACCATCGAGTAGAAGTTAAGAAGAGTGTTTTTATCTTGATGTTATTCTAATCTCAAAGAGATCTAATCGTAATGTGTACGTATGTGGAAGGTCCCTTACGTGTGATCGTCCATACTTGTTGTTCATTAAAGTGTAATTTTATTGATAGTTTTATTTGTTAAAACTATGCGTTACCTTGAGTCATGATTTGTTGAATCGTTTGTTTTATTATGTTTTCAATGACATTACGGATTTACTGTCACCCTTCTAATAAAACGTCAAATATTGTAAAATCGATTGTTTCTTTTTTGTCCATTTCATTTTCTAGTCATCATCATCTGTGACAATCAGAGTACTTTGAACTAGATCACAGCTCCCTATACCTGGCGCCTAAGAGAGACGAAGGTAATAATTTTACTACGTGTCAAAGTTCACGTCAAACAGTATGCAATAATGTCATAAGTGTCCTGTCAGTTTTCCGCCATTCGTCTGTAGTAATTAGTGTAATCGAAGAAAAAAAGGGAGTTTGCGCGGCAACTTCTCGAATAGAACACTCTTGCTCTATATTATTTTCCAAAACTAGTGCATTAACCTTGTGTTCTGTGTAATAATAGTAGTTTCTTAGACATAAAAGTTGTGTAAACATGCTATATTGAAAGACAGTGATATTTTGCAATGAAATGCTATTTTATATCTTGCCGTGCAAATTCCACTAAAGCCTTATTAACGCTCTACCTACCTCAACAAAGATCTGGACAGAACTAAATTAGAAGATAAGATTAAAAAACACCTATAAAAAAAGGGATTTGGCTAAAAGGTCTTTATAACCAGACCAGGTTCATAAAATAATTTAAAAAAAACAACGTTTGACGCCGCTTGACACGCTTGGTGTGAATGAATGAAATATATAAAGTTACGCTACTACACTGGGGAGCAGAGCAGAAGTCATAAATGTCAACAAATCGGGCAAATTTTTATGCATCTTTGTAGAATTTATAAGCGACAGGATTAAATAGGTGCGACGGGAGGTCGAAATATTCCACGGGCGAAGCTGTGGGGGTCATCTAGTACTCATATAAAGCTGAAGAGTTTGTTTGGTTGAACGCGATAATCTCAGGAACTACTGATCGGATTTGATTTTTTTTTGTGTTAGCCCGTTTATCGAGCAAGGCTATATATAATCACGCTGCTACCCTGGAGAGCGGAGCAGTAGCCATAAATGTCGACAAATCGGGGAAATTTATATGCAATATTGTAAAACTTATAAGCGACGGGATGAAATAGGTGCGACGGGAGTAGTCTCGGGCGATGCCAGGGGGTCACCTAGTTACACATATAAATGTTTTCGCATTTGCTTGCAAACCCTATTCTGGATTTGGAGCTTGGGTTCTACCTTTACTTGACTGCTAGGAGCAGCTATTCTTTACCCTTTGATGTTCAGCATTTAGGGCCTCCGCGCACTAGCTTCTTTTAGTATCCGCAACCGGCAACTTAGTAACTTTGTGAAAACCAGATGCAGTGACCGAAGGCGATACAGTATCGACCCAGTCTCAAAGTCGCCGGTTGCGGATACTAAAAGAAGCCAGTGTGCGGTGGCTCTTTAGGCACGACTGCCGTCTGACCTTGCAATTCCATCAGGACGTCTGCGTCGTTGCCTCGTCTGTTGGTAAGCAGGTGCATCGCTAGCAGATGAGATCGCTTGGGTCTCGGCGATCATGGTCCATCAGTCATCCCTTAGGAAGTATATCATTGATATACTATCCCAATGACAGTCATATCATTTAGAAGATTCTTCAAGCATATTTTTGGCAGATTAAACAAAATCCTTTCATGCCCGTGTTTGTTACTACTACCATAGCTACTACGCGTAGTGTTACCACGCAACAGAATATACTGTTGTTACTGTGCCTTCTACACGGACTACTGCAGTACGCCAATATCGTAAGCATGCGATCTGCCCTATCGAACAGGAATTAAGCACGAGAATTTTAAAACGGAAATAAATTTCTACTCTGGGAGGCATTTCTCGTTTTCTTCGAAATAATCTCGAATTCGAGTTCACTCTTCGAATCCTTTTTCGACCATAAAATCTCGTAAATCGAGATGGTTTTTTCGAATGTCTTATTCTCACCAGTATTCGAATCAAAGTTCGAGATTATTGTGTGAATTGTTGCCATTTAAGAACCATGTCACATTACGATGCGTTCCGTTCGACACGTTTCATCCGGTTTTAAAATGGTTACAACAAGACTACTCTTACAAAATGTTCTAAAAGTATTTTTAGCTTATTTTACACGTTATAAACAATAATTACGTATTTTATAGTAATTATTAAAGGAAAAAATATTGTAACTGCATAATAAATGTTACTTAATGTATATTTCAAAAATTGCTTATACCGTCCCGTAAAATGAAAAATATCTGAGTGTGTCGCTGTCACTGTCACTGTGTGTTGTCTATATTATTGAAGACTGTGTTATTTGTAAACTGCTGAAACATCGGCGACGACGTGTTTGAAATTTAAGCGAGTTGCAATATGTTTTGCACGTATTAAACTATTAATTCATCACTCATTTTGATATTTATTAAATGTAAAATGTAATAAAATGCTAATTTAGGGTCGGTCACTGAAGAAATGTCCGAAGATTATAGTGATTCGACTTCGAAATCTGCGTCTCGACTGCTACCAACCATTCGAAGCAACTCGAGTGGCTTCCCTTCGAGAAATGTCGAGTTCGAGATTTGCAGAATAGCTAAACGTTAATAAAACTCGTATAAAGTTCGAATTCGAGATTTATCTCGAAATCGAGACTGTTTCGAAGCCATGAGAATTGGGTTCCAGGTTAGGGCTCCAAACTTCGAAAGCCTTTGATCACAGACAACATAAAGCTATGCTATTGTTGTTATGAACTGTAAGAAATAGGTAGGTATGTTCATGTAATTTGGAAACTCACTTCTTTCGTATATCAATCTGAAGGTATTTATAGCTAATATTGTTTAAACGACACTTGCTGGAACCGTTTAGTGAAAATGAAAATATCTTTATTCATGTAGGTCACAAAGTTACATTTATGACCGTCAAGATTATTGCTTCTACATTTACATTTACTGCCAGATTCGCAAAGCAATAGGTAGAGCCTGAGGAAGAACCTGGCTATAAAACTCATGGCCACTCTTTTGTAACCGCCAGTATTTACATTAGTTTGATTTACATGATATTTGACCAATTATATAGTAATAAATTTATACAAAAAAAAATACAAAATCAATGTTGTGTTTAAAATCATATCAAAATGAGTGACGTATTTATTTCTTGTGGCGGTCGGCACCTCTCGTGTTCCGGGGTGCCAGTGCCGTTCGCTCTCCACTCTCTCTGTTCTCAGAGGGACGTCGAGGACGGCTCGAAGCGGGCACAGGCTAATCTCCTAAATCCACCGGGAGATCGTAAGAGGCAGCACATATAGCCGCCGCCAAGAAGAGAGCCTAATATTGGGGCATTGCCTTAGCCGCACTGCGGTGAATAGCCCGCAGACCTATTCTGTGACCCGGTCGTGAAGAAGGTAGAACAACGCGTTGTTTATAGGTAGGACGGCCCCCTAAATCCCGGGAGTCCCACACACCATTCTTGCTGCCCCTGCAGCAGGAATGAAGGCGCGTAAACGCATTTCCCGCGTAAACAAAAAGAACCTTTTATTGACGTGAAGTTTTCGACCATAATGCATTGGGTGAGAATGTTCTAACAGTAATGGAAAATGGCAGCAAATTAAAATTCCATATACGGATAGGTACACAGTTTCTTAGTTTCAAATCAGACCATTGAGTATGTAATTACTGTATTCAATGGAAATGTTGGTTCAGAATGAAACGCATCAATTTGTTATATTTTTTATTAACTTACCAAGCTTACAATAACTTACATAGGTAACTTATTTAAATAATAATTATACTTATTGTATCTACTCTAATTTACAAGTCTATAAAAAATCTCAAATATGAATTTAAGACTAGATTTCATATTTCTATTTAGGTACCAATACTGAGAAATTGTATGTATGAAAAGATATTTAAATTAGACACATCTCATACCCTGAAGTGGTAAGCAGGAAACATTTTACCAGTTATATTTTGTCCCACGTTAGGTGGTGAGCGTTTTACTACATGTTGTTATGGATAAAGGCTGATTGTGGCTACCTACTGTGGAAAATCTTTCATGTCGTCCATAAGGCCTTCAACCTAGCACCCGTGTTTCATATTAAGTCCAGTCTTTTTATGTTTAGCATAGAGATCATTAACAATCTCTTAGTTAGTTCTCTCCTTCTTCATCCTAGAGTAATTCCCAGTTTATTTTCAAACCCTACCTGAAATTGGAGCCTGGGGTACGCCTTGATTGGCTGCTAGGGGCATCTTTGTTTTAGTTTTTTATTTTCGACATTGTTGGGAGCGAATGCCGTCTAACCTTCCATTTCCATAAGAGCGCCAGCGTCATTGCCTCGCTCTTTAATCAGCAAGTGCACTGCTAGGAACCGGTGGGTGTTCGGGTCACAACCGAAGTAAGTATAATTCATAACATCGGTAGAATATAAAACAAAATTAAATATGTACAATATATTGCAACTAAACAGAAATAAACATGTTAAACAATCTTATTTAATTTTATCATAGTACCAGTCAAAACAGAGAATACATTCAAATTATAATTGCCGATATGAATATACCCAGATTTTTCGAAGTATTTTTTTTAATTATAAGCGCTTTCTCTATTGTATTAAATTATAATCTGCTTTAGAGTACTTAAAATCCTCTAATGATTTGAATAAAATCGCACTCGGAAACGTAATTTCGTGGCGGCCGGATTTTAACGAAGGTATTTAACTTTTCTTTCACAAGCTCTGTATTACATCCTCCTTCAAAGTGATATGAAAACCTTCTTTTTGGCCATGATGTGTGCGATGATAACCCAAAGCGCGGTGCCCCAAACGGCTTCAACTAAACGTAGGGTATGTGTTCTCATAAACGGCACTCTCCAGTGGAATGGGAATAATCCTGCGCACACAGAGTGTCCCACGTAGAGGGCAATGGCGTTTAGTCCGGGGGCTCTGAAGGGGCCCCCGCCCCATAGTCTCCACGCGTCCGTTAAGGTGTAGCAGAAGCATAGCAGAATAAGGCAGCATGCTGATGTAACAAGCACAAACGACATTGACCTGAAAGTAAATTCACATTCATTGGTTGACTATATTATAAATAGAGACTGTAAATAAAATACAGGGATCGTCCTATAAAGATAACAGAGGATAAATGTTACAAAAGATCGTGGTTGTCAACAGGTTCTAGGTCCAAAGAGCTAAATACAAAGGGCAGAGCAAAGCAAAACTGGGGCTACAGTATCTGGTCTAGTTGTCACGAACCGATGATCCATAAACGTGGGTTTGGGCGAACAGTGCCTCTATTCTTGACCTTCAGATTGCCTATAGTTTCCGATGCTTGCGTGTCATTAAGTACATGACTGGAAGCGGTGTCCGTTCACAGGTACATTTGGTTTAACGACTCAACCGAGTCCTCTGTTCCATGAACAAAAACCCCATCTTATTGAGTTGTGTAAGAAACCACCGACACAGATGGACGAACGACTTAAAAAATCATATGATTGGGTTCTGACAGACCTTGCCATCCTGTATGTAATGATGGTGAAATACAAGCTTTAGCTAGTATTTCTATACATACCAAAGGTTCTTATTGATGGGCAATACGCCATGCTCCCTAGAGAAGCCGGCGAGTAGGGCTCCGGTGAGCGCAAACACCAGCCCCCACGCCAGCCAGCGCGACGTGCGAGCCTTGTGCGAGCGCTGCAGCAGCACCGTGGCACCGGCTTGGATACCCATTAGGGCTTGCACTGCTGATGTTAAGCAACCTGTGTAGCAAAACAAGCTATGTTGGAGATGTGACGTCACACTGGATAAATGGATCGAGTAAAAATTCGAAAAAAAATTGGTATAGTTCTTTTTGCCTGGGTTTTCCCAAACGTTTACAGTATGGGGTTCTTCAAAAGGGGTCTTAGAAGGTTTTAAAGAGTCAGCAGCGCGAGTGCTGCACCTCTGGTGTTGCAAACGTCCATAGGCTACGGTGACCACTTTCCATCAGGTTGGCCGTACGCTTGTCTGCCAACGCAGTGATAAAAAAAATATTGCAGTGAAACTTCTTTATCGACATTGAGAGAAATTTTATAGCTGTAATAAAATCTAAATTGTCATGTTTTTCGGTTTCTTGCCATGTTGTTTTGAAGTAAAACTTCTTTATCATAAGTGAAACATCTTTATCGATGTATGAGAGAAATTTTATAGCTGTAAAAAAAAACAAATCGTCACGTTTATCGGTTACGCGCCATGTTGTTTTGAAGTAAAACTTGTTTATCATAAGTGAAACTTCTTTATCGATGTATGAGAGAAATTTTATAGCTGTAAAAAAAACAAATCGTCACGTTTATCGGTTACGCGCCATGTTGTTTTGAAGTGACATTTCTTTATCATAAGTGAAACTTCTTTATCTACGTTATAGAAAAATTTAATAGCTGTAAAAAATGTCGTAAAGAAGTTTTACTTCTTACCTGTGTACTCTGGTACACACACTCTTTTTTTTACTTTACAGATATACAATATATTTAATACAGGGTTAATAATATAAAAGATATTTCGAGGTACAAACGTACAAGTTAAACACGTTAAACTTATAGTCCAATAAATAAAAAAGACATTACTACGTATATATAAAAAATTAAAATTTACTAACTACCTATCTTCACACTGTATCCCTGACGGAGTAGTCAGAGAGGACAGATCGCCAGATTTGGCGGTCCTTGCATACTTCTTTCGCTTCCTGCAGATTCATTAATCGCTTTACACATGCACGTATGTGTATCCGAGTACTTTTGACTTTTCCGTTTTTGAGCAATCTGCTCACGTGGTCTTCATATGTAAGTCTCGGCCTACCCTGACTCCTTCTACCCTCTACTTTCGCACTATATATTTTTTTCGTCAATCGTTCTTCACTTATTCACGTACCTATATAAAAATAAACATCAAAGTTGAGCAACAACTTGAGGCATTTCTATTGTTTTTAGCGGCTTTTTTAAGTATATATATATATATATATATATATATATATATATATATATATATATATATATATATATATATATATATATATATCATTTTTTTTATACCACTGAGGTGGCAGACAATCATACGGCCCACCTGATGGAAAGTGGTCACTGTAGCCTATGGACGTTTGCAATGACGACTTTTACGACTTACCCAGCAACCCTTCGGGGTCCATCGGTAGACCCCCATAGACCCGGCGCGCGTCGCTGTGTTGGTAAAGGTGCGACTCTCCCAGTAGAAGCCGGTCTATGTAGCCCGCCGCGCCGCCACTGCAGTTAGGTGCTATCCAATCATCATGCTTGCCACCAGGTCCTAGGTACCCCCTGAGAACAAATGTTTTTTTTTTAGTATTGTGAACGCTTATAATTCTCTTCATTTTTATTTACATTTCACAAACAATAAAAGTTGAAAGTTTAAAATACTCAATAAGCAGAGTGCGCGTTCTGAGACAAAAAGCGCGACAACATAATTCTTTTTTAAATTTCTTCTTTTGTTTTTGGCCTCTAATAAAACTCTTTTTTTTTTAATTATTTTTACATTTTTTTACACAGCGCTATCTAGCACATAGTAAACTTTCATAAGCTTGTAGAATGGGATCTAGACAACTGATAAACGTACTTGTATATTTCTAAATCCTACTAAATAAAGTGAAATTGCCTTTCTGCAGTACTGGCCATTTCAAATCAATTTTTCTAAGAATTCTAATTTTAAATTAATATTATTTCAAAAACATGGAATTCTTTTTCCAAAAGTAGTCATTTGTTTATTGATTAGTCATTTTCATTTCATTTCAATCTTTTTCGCCATCATGGATACGTTAAAAAATCTATTAATTATGGAATATATTATACGACGGTACGTCGTAACAGCAACGCGGCACAAGCGGCACGCAACATCAACGACGTTTACGGAGCTAACACTACAAACCAACGCACCACATATTATTGGTTTGCTCGCTTCCGTTCGTGAAATTTCGACCTGAAAAATTAACCTCGCCGTCGACCGAAGAGTTTGGTCGACAATGACGAATTAAAGGCGATTGTGGAAGCTGATGATACAAATCTACGGCTGAATTAGCAGCAGCTTTCGACGTTAGCGTCGAAACAATATTAGTCCATTTGCGTCAAATTGGCAAGGTAAAAAAGCTTGACAAATAGGTGCCCCAGTCAATCAATGATCGCCAGCGCAAAGTACGAGTCGAGACGTGCCTTGCAGTGCTCAACAGACACACAAATGAAGGAATTTTAAACCGCATTGTTACCTGCATAAAAAATGGATTCTGTTTGATAACCGAGCGCTTGGCTATTGCAATGCCCTAAACGAAAACTTACCCCTAGAGAAGTGATGGTCACTATTTGGTGGTCTAGCGCCAGTGTGATTCATCACAGCTTCTTACCTAACGAAGTGAGCATTACTGCAGATGTGTACTGTGAGACCTGAACGCAATCAAATCAAAGCAAATTTTGTTGCCTCCTACCTAAATGATTGAATACAACATGTTGATGTCAATGGAATTAGCACCTCTGGAGCATCTGTATCTATAGGCGTACCGCAGGGATCAATTCTAGGTCCGTTTCTATTTTTAATTTACATTAACGATCTGCCATTCTATATACAGAACATGTGCGACGTTGTTCTATTTGCTGATGATACGTCACTTATTTTTAAAGTTGATCGCTCGCTTACTGATTTTAACGGCGTAAATAGTTCACTTGCCCATGTTGTAGATTGGTTTACGACCAATAATTTGCTACTAAACGCTAAGAAGACAAAGTGTATCAGATTCAGCATGCCTAATGTCAGAAATTGCGGTACAAATATAACATTGAACGGTGATACCCTTAATCTTGTAGAATCAACTGTATTTTTGGGGATCACTTTAGATAGCAAACTGCAGTGGAACGCCCAAAAAACGCCGAACGTGTTTTGCAGGTAAACTCAGCTCGGCAGCCCTTGCCGTTGGTAAAGTCAGACAGCTCACTGATGTGGAAACTGCTAGGCTGGTATACTTCAGTTATTTTCATAGTGTCATGTCTTACGGCATTTTGCTGTGGGGCAAAGCAGCTGAAATACAAGTAATTTTTGTACTCCAGAAGAGAGCTATACATGCAATATATAAATTAAGTGCTAGAGTGTCTCTTAGAGAGAAATTTAAAGAAATTTGCCTTTTTAACGGTTGCATCACAGTAAATATTTACAAATATCATGTTAGTTAAACAGAACATACATTTATACAATAGCCACAGTGACATACATGCGATAAATACTAGAAATAAGCATAAATTAATTGGAACGCATCATCGTTTACAAAAGGTTCACGACTCTTTTGCAGGAATTGGCGTACGCCTATATAATAAAATTCCTTTACTTAAATTTAAGGCGGAAATTAAGACGCACCTCTTGAAAAGGGCCTATTACAAAATTAACGATTATTTGAATGATAAAAATAAATGGAAATAACTTGCTTGCTCTTCGCTCGAGCTACTTTGTGTTATTTTGTACTTATCTTGAATCTGCATATATATGTTGTATTTTTACATTTCTACATATTGAATAATTTGAAACGTCAGACAACTAAAGGTTTCTAAATTGGCTGCGTTAAGTCCCAGTAATAACTAATATACAAATATGTAATTTGAGTTTGTGTGAGCACCAAGTAGACTTATTTATTATTTTGAAATTGACATGATAGTTGCTGTACAGTTTTTGGGTACGTCATGCTTGTTGTGTTGGTTAAATGATATTCAGTCTTCAGTATATTCCATTTATTAGTACAATCACAGTCATATTATGTTTTCAGACGGAGCACATCAAGCTCGCGCCATTGACCACAAGTAAGAGAACTCTAGAGATGTGACACATTGACAAGCAACCGTAACTAGTGATGTAACATCCCCCTTGTTGAGTCTTAAAATATACTCCTATTCGACCCTTACAATGTTAACTAAGAATCTAACAAATACAGACTTATTCTATTTAAAACTTTTTAGTCTATCTCTTCTATAAGCCTTCTTGTAGGTCTTACAGCACGACCTGACTTAGTTGTGTAGCTAGACGATTGTGGTGGGGGTGCTTGAGGCGCTGACTCCCGTCTGTCACCCTCATCTCTCCCCTGCGAAGAGTTGGATTACATAGGAGGGTTGTCACAATTGTTGCAATACTTATGTCTTAAGTGAACCCTATTTCTCCTATACCTAACTCTATTGACATCTTCCACAATGTAAGACCTGACTATTGTTTTGACTTCTTGACTGATTGTACAACAAATAATTATTGTTTACATGCTGAGTTTGACCTGCATTATGCTTATAGACTGGACTATTACTATGTGGGGTGCCGTCAACAACGGGTGCCGTCTGTTGGGACTGGTCAACTCATAGCTGTTATAGCAATTATTACAAATAATATAATTTAAATTTAAGACAAACTAAGTTTAGTCGACCGTTCTCACATAAATCCAAAGGAACAATGTAAGTGTGATTTTAATGTTGCAAGCCATACCTACATTTTGAAATAGCATCCATTGACTTTCTTGCTAGATTCTTCTTCTTAAAGTTTAGGCTGCCCTTAGAACTGGCCCTAGAATAGCTCTAATTATGATATGATTTTAAACACAACATTCATTTTGTTTTTTTGTTTTGTATAAATTCATTACCATATAATTGGTCAAACATCATGTAACTCAAACTAATGTAATTACTGGCGATTAGAAAAGAGTGGCCATGAGTTTTATAGCCAGGTTCTTCCTCAGGCTCTACCTATTGCTTTGCGAATCTGGCAGTAAATGTAAATGTAGAAGCAATGATCTTGACGTTCATAAGTGTTACTTTGTGACCTACATGAATAAAGACTTTTCATTTCATTTTAATGATGGAGAAGCTAGCACGTCTCAAACCAGCATTGATCAATCGCTCGTCTTCGCTGCTCCTGCACGACAACACGCGACCTCATACTGCACAGCAGACGTTCTTCAAGTTGCAAGAACTGGGGTTGGAAGCTCTCCGTCATCCCCCCTACCCACCAGACCTTGCTTCTACAGACTTCTACTTTTTCCAGAATTTGGATAACTTCTTGGCGGGAAAATAATTCAATACCCGAGAGGCAGTTCAAAATGCTTTTGAAGAATTTGTTGGCTCCCTTCCGGCTGATTTCTATAAACTGCCACTGCGTTGGCAAATTACATTGATTGCACGGGTGATTACTTCGATTAATACAAATAAAAAATACATGAAAAATATTCGTTTAAATTTTTTTCATACAAAACGGCAATTCCATAGGTAAAGACCTAATATTATAAACGTGAAAGTTTGTAAGTATGAATGTTTGTTACTCTTTCACGCAAAATTTACTGAATGAATTTTGATGAAACTTTACAATAATATAGCTTACACATCAGAATAACACATAGGCTACTTTTTATCCCGGGGACAAGTTCCTGTTGGAAACGGGAACTGGAAAACTTCACCACGCCTGCGGAGCCGCGGGCGTCAACTAGTACATACATATATATAGGAAACACCCTAACTCCATAATAAACATTTGCGGATTACATAAATATTTGTTCAGAGCGGCAGTCGCATACACTACCACTGCGCCACCAAGGCAGTCAAACTTCTAACTTATATTGCAAGTAAATGAGTATCGTCATCCAACCAAGAAGTCTACATATCGGTGGCTAAGTTCTCGGAAAGATAGGCATTTTTCTCTCTTAGTGTATTCCCAATTGCTTCTTTACCCTATCTAAATTTAGTGTCTCAGTTACACTTTTATTGGACTGCTAGAAGCAGCTACCGTTTGACTTTTTATTTGGGCATTGTTAGGTACCACTGCAGTCTTTTTTTTTATCGTGTGTTAGAGGGGTGTGATGAAGATAATCTGAGATAAGTCGGGCTAATGGATGCTCTCGGACTTTTCTCAATGTTATGATGTGTGCGGAGTATGCGGTGGTGGTTTCGGAGGTAAGTAAGAGTGAGGTGTTATACGAGTGGGGTGGTGGGGATTAGCAAGAGTGTAGGGAGTCGTAAGGTGTGTGGCATGAGAGTGTGTGAGGGGGTTGTCGGAGCGACTGCATTCTGAACACATAACTTGCGTTTGCCTTCGCGTTGTTTCGTTCATGAGTCAACAATTGCTCCTCTAGCTGGTAAGATCTCTTGGGCTCCTGAGATCATGGTCCCTTTCACTTCTAGTACACAGGCCATAGTTAGCCTATTAAGGCATTAGACAGAGAAGTCATCAATAAACAGTAATCTATTCTTCTATACTAATATATAAAGCTGAAGAGTTTGTTTGTTTGTTTGGTTGAACGCGCTAATTTCAGGAACAACGTGTCAGATTTGAGTATTTTGTGTGTTGGATAGCCCATTTATCGAGGACGGCTACATATCATCACGCTACTACCCTGGAGAGCGAAATTTATATGCATTTATATCATTTATATTGTAGAGTTTTTACGCGACGGGATTAAATAGGTGCGACTGGAGTTCGAAGTATGTCACGGGCGAAGCCGGGGGGGGGGGTCGACTAGTTTCAATATATTTTTGATGTCAAATCCTATTACTTTACTTCCATTACTGTGACCTTTAACTAGGATGAAAAGCAATAACCACAACCAGAAAAGTTATACCGGTTAAACTCTAAAAGTTTCAAAAAACTCTAAAAGTTAACTCTAAAAATTCTACAAAGTCTTAGGACAAGCCTCAAAATTAATCAGACGATAGGTTAAGAGATTTGGAAAGAAAGGAGCTCCATTTCCCTCTACCCTTACTTACATTAATGTGACTCCTGGAAATCAGGATGTACAGCAATGACCAAGACCAGAATAGTTACACCTAGATCGAGTTCTGAAAACGTCTTAAAAGCCGTATCGAAACTATACTAGCGGCACGCTATGATGGCCGTTCATTTCACATTTACGTTTTAGGACAATAATATATTACAGATTGATATTAATAAAAAATACCATAAATATAGTATGCTTAAAACAAAAATATTTAAAAGTCATTTTTTTAGTAAGGTATTTTATTCATAAAAATCTATATATTTTTTTGTAAAATGTCAAACGGTGAACGTCAACGGCGTGCCGCTATAATTCAAATTCAATGTGAGCTATGTTTTATTTTTATAATCATGTCAATAATATGACACAAACGTCTAAAAGCACGAAAACTCAGATAATTCGAGAACCGCACGATAGCACTCCCGATGTTGCATGTAAACTGTTTAGCATTGTATACCACTTCTTCCGCCAAACGCTACACTCCCAGAGCATGCGATGAGCAGTTTGATAAAATTTTGAATCAGCCGTTCAACATTAATAGATTGGTAACTTTATCATTTGATATGTAGAGATAGCGACAATGACTGATCTTCGTGTGATAGTAAATGAAAAATTAAAAAAAAAAACTTCACAACTATACATACCAATAAAGAAATATTTACAGAATAGAAAGGGTGGGGGAACCAAGTACAAGACTGTCGAAACCTTGTCTAGGCGTCGAAGAATTCCTCCCCACCGAAGTCAACTGGTAATGTTCCCATAAGGCTAGCCGCATTGCCAAGTTGGTTGGCAATGCTTATTCTCTGAGCGATTGTGATAGTTATATACAGATATATAATCTTTAAATACATATTGTAAACTAGAGACCCCAGCAGACGATATCCTGTATGAACCATGAAACCCGAACATGACCCCATCTAGCGGTTTCAGTTGTATTTTCAACCCTCCAGACAGACAGGACCGTCAAATATACACACAAAATGTCATCCAAATACAGATTTTGTGTTTGCTGGACAGCCGGCAGCTTAGAAGTAGTTAATACAGGTACAGAAGAATTATAATATTTATCCATCACGCCTTATCCCCGAAGGGGTGGCAGATGCATATTATATGCCCACTTTTCAACGTGTTCCTGTCCCACGTAATAAGTGGTGAGCCCATTGCCGTATTGAAATAGACAGACGCAGGTTGTGTCTACCTGCTGTTGAAATTTTTCAAGCCGCCCATAAGGCCTTCAACCAGGCTTAACGACTGCCATTTTACTGGCAACCGGGACCAACGGCTTAACGTGCCTTCCGAAGAACGGAAACGCTCGCAAATGTAAATGCCACAAAGTGGTCACCTATCCGAGGACCAGCCATAGTGAAAGTTTCGTAACTCCGTGATCGTTTACAGAACACCGAGACCGCGGGGCCACGAGCGCTTCAATAAATATAATAATACCCATATTATAGACCTTGTTATGAGAACTTGTATTTCTGGTCTTTCAATCCCAGTGACTAAGTAGTAATAGTATGAACAATAATTGTTTCTATTTAATTGGATTGCGTGAAAAGGAACCCTTTGGGTTGTCATTAATACATACATACGAGTACATATTGTCACGCCTTTATCCCCGAAGGGCGTACTAACTATACGCCCACATTTTACCGTATGCATTTTTGTTCCACGTAACATGTGGTGAGCGCATTGCCGTGCTGAAAATGGACAGGCGCAGGCTGTAGCGACCTGCCGTTGACATTTTTCAAGCCGCTTATAAGGCCTTCAACCAGGTTTAACGACTGCCATGTTACTGGCAACCGGACCAACGGCTTAAAGTGCCTTCCGAAGCACGGAAACGCTCGCAAATTCAAATTCCACAAAGTGGTCACTCGTCAAAGGACCACCTATAGTGAATGTTGCTTAACGCAGTGATAACACAGTGTTATTAATATAAATATTATAAGCAAAAAAACTTACGCAGGACAGTCTGGGTGATGCACGGTGAAGGTGATGACAGAGTGCGCCGCCACCAGGAAGCCGGCCAGCATCCAGCACCAAACGCACGATACCACGTCCTTCAGAGCTTGCCCACACGCGCCCTGAAACATACACATTGTAAAAACTAGCCTAAAAAAAGCCAAGATGCTATTTTGTACGACAGTTTGACTTTATTTTTAGACCTCTAACACTTATTTATCTATCACGCCTTATCCCTGAAGGGGTGGCAGAGGCATATTATATGCCTACTTTTCACCATGTGTCCATCCCATTTAAGGAACGTCCTGCGCCCACATTTCACTGTATGCACTTTTGTCCCACGTAACAGGTGGCGAGCCCATTGCAGTGTTGAAATAGACAGACTCAGGTTGTGGCAACCTGCTGTTGAAAATTTTCAAGCCGCCCATAAGGCCTTCAACTTGACTTAACGACTGCCATGTTATTGGCAACCGCGATCAACGGCTTAACGTGCCTTCCGAAGCACGGAAACGCTCGCAAATGTAAATGCCACAAAGTGGTCCAAGCCATAGCGAAAGTTGCTTAACGCAGTGTTCGTTTACAGAACACTGAGTCCGCTTTTAGAAAAGTCTTATAAAAGGTCTGTACGCGTTTATTTCTCAGGTACCATAAGAGATAGAGTAACGTCATTTAATTTATGACACCATGACTACGCGCATAGGCGACTTTGAAGTTTCTACCACTCCCGGTATTGAAACTGGTTTCGGTTTGGAAGTCGTCTGATTCCTTCGCTACGATACTAGTACTGAAGCGCGTTACTTGTTTTACTTCTTCTATTACCTACTTGTAAATTTGTAGTTCTATTTTACCTTTTAATTTCGTTCAACGCCTACCATTTTTCATAAATAAATAAAAAATTATCTCCTTATCCCCGAAGGGGTGGCAAAGGCATATTATATGCCCACTTTTCACCGTGTGGATTCCTGTACCACGTAATAGGTGGTGAGCCCATTGCTGTGTTGAAATGTACAGACGCAGGTTGTGGGTACCTGCTGTTGAATTTTTTCAAGCCGCCCATAAGGCTTTCAACCAGGCTTAACGACTGCCATTTTACTGGCAACCGGGACCAACGGCTTAACGTGCCTTTCGAAGCACGGAAACGCTCGCAAATGTAAATGCCACAAAGTGGTCACCCATCCGAGGACCAGCCATAGTGAAAGTTGCGTAACTCAGTGACCCATTTTTCATTATGAAATAAAACATCTTTACACACACTGGACTTGTGGAAAAAGGTGGTGAATGCGAAAATTGTTATCGAGAGAGGCGAAAGAAAGTTGAAAGGGTAAGTTAGTGAAGATAGTAAGAGTAGTAGAGTTTCGTATATTACTGTAGGAGCAAGAGAGCGAGCACACATTTTCTTTTTTTCTCTCTTTCTCTCATAGTCAGTAGATGGAGCTAAAGTTCTTTGACTTCAGTCGTGTTTTTTTTATTAGGAGAGGGCGTTTTTGTGCCGTCTTGCTTGCTGTGGGTGCTGTAAGAGTAGTGTGTGGAGTTCTAAGCTAAACATGGGCCTTCATACTAACTAAACCTCGCGGAGTTCCCCCTCTTCCCAACCGGGTCGTAGGGTATACCTTATATCTATACTAATATTATAAAGCTGATGAGTTTGTTTGTTTGGTTGAACGCGCTAATCTCAGGAACTACTGGTCGGATTTGTAAAATTATTTTTGTATTAAATAGCCTATTTATCAAGGAAGGCTACAGGCTATATAAGATTACGCTACTATACTGGGGAGCAGAGCAGTAGTCATAAATGTCGACAAATCGGGCAATTTTTTATGCAACATTGTAGAATTTATAAGCGACGGGAGTAAACAGGTGCTACGGGAAGTCGAAATATTCCACGGGCGAAGCTGTGGTGGTCATCTTCTAATTTAATATTACGGCGGATAATATTAAATCATTTAGGCCCTGTCCAAGGACCAGGGCCAGCAGAATTTTTTCTGATACTTATCCTTATTCCACAATTATTATTGAAAATTAATAAAAATGAAAGTTAGGTCACATGAACGTTTTATAAATACATAAATAAATAAAATATCGTTGGGACAACTCACATAAAGCCATCTGATTCCAAACTAAGCAGATATTGAACTATGGTAACCATATCTGGTTACCATAGTTTAATATCTGCTTAGTTAATCTGATAAACATACTTTTATAATTCTAAATACATACATATTATAGATAAATATGTATTGGTATAATGGTTTATTCTGTGTGTCTGGCACAGAATAAACCATCGTGCTCATCACACAAAGTTATATTCTGGGTGGGAATCGAAACCACGACCTCTTGCGTAGCAGTCGGATACACTCCCACCGCGCCACAGAGGCAGTCAAAAGAGCATAATACAAATTGAAAATATATAACAGCTAACGTGGATTTCAATCAAAGTCACTTATCTAAGATCTGTATGATGTTATTTCACCGTGGTAAGATATATTGCATATTAAGATAGTGTAATCTCAAATACTGTTGTCAAAATTTATCCAGAAATTGCTACGTAACGCTTGATCACAAATTATAAACAAAAATGAAGTCCTAATGTTATACAAACACACTTAAAGAAGAAAAGATCGATCTTGATCTAATAAATCTTCTTTATTGCAGCAAAATGTTGTTTTTTGGTTTTGAAGTCTACTGAAATACAAAAAGAAGAGTGATTCTTTGATATTTTATTTTAAAGCAAAAGTACAGGAAACGTTTACAAAAAGGATCTGAATTGTACACTGGCGCTTTCAGGTTTGATTTCTTAAGGAATATGCTTGAATTGGAATATACAATCAAGCCTTGTAATAGGGACCAGAAGAAGCTAAGCATACCTTTCTCTGTACGTATCATTTCTATAATTCCTCATCACCGAATACTTCTGATGAAGCGAAGGGTATTAGTATAGATGACTTTTGGGAAAATAGGCGTAATTATTGTAAGTAGTTGTCTAGTATTGATCTATTCAATAAGTATTAAGAAATATAAAAGTATATTTATCAATCGACGAGATCCTATTGCACAAGCTTAAAGCTAATTTTGGGCTAGATGGCGCTTTGTGAAAAGTGTCCCACAATTAAATATTTTTTTATATCAGTGGGCAAGACTGTCTGAAATAATGATAGTAAAATGCAAATTATTCAAACGTACCCGTGGTGGCGAGTAGTACTTTGGCGCAGTAAGTGCGTAGAATCCCGCTGCTATAAGGTACGCGACTGCTAAACGCTGCAGTACCCCGAAAATCCGCAGCTCAAACAGCATGATAGAACCAAACCTTGTGTTGAGAGACATGCCCAGGAGAAACATCATGATGGCACGCTGGAATAAAAACGGTTTATTAGTACCGTATTTAAAAAAAAAAACAGAATACTAAAGAAGTACGCATGGATTGCAAAGCCTAATGATCTGTCCTCTCTGACTACGTCTAGACTACGACATATCAGGCATAGAACTTGAAGATCGTTAGAGTTAGATAGATTTTAAAAAGTAAACACATGTCCATGTTAACATTACAAGTCAATTTTGTAGTAAAATTGCTTAATTTATTCACTAGGAATAAAAAAAAATCAAAGATGTATTAGGTTTCAACAGAACTAGTTCATACTACGTAGATATATATACATACATAATAAGTAACTACGATAGAGTATGATTTGAAATCACTTTTAGTTCTAATATCGATGAAGACAACAAGAAAACACAAAACTCAACAGCTTTTGGTGCCTTTATTTTTTTTGTGTGGAATTCCACATGGATGCTATACTTGACTCCTACTGACTAAAATCACATGTTGCCCTTCTCATAGGGTCGGAAGTCATGGGTGAGCCTTCGGAATAGCCCCAGGATGGCTTTAGGTACCTTGTGTAACAATATTGCGTAAACCTTTGGAGAGTTACCGACTATACCTACTAGTTGTTAAAAAATATTGCGTAGACCTCTAGAGAGTCTGATATCAATCAAATTCTTTTGGTCAATGAAATATTATTTATTAACGAACAACAACGCATATTATTCCATTATGATAAAATGAAAAAGTATAATTAAATAGAAAGTTCTCGAAATTAGATACGTTTTCTTTACACACCTTTACTAGAACGGTCCCACTGCTAAGTCGAGGCAATTTTGCAGTAAATTATTTTTACAATTACGTAATTTATTAAGTGAAAATCTTTGTGAACCAAATCTATTTCAACCGCAGACTATCGCACCTATTAAAAGACGGAGAACGATCAGTTGTAGTTGCCCAAACGTGAACCTAGAGCCCCGTATATTTTGCCTGATCTACCTAAATCTACAAAAAATTGAAAGCTGTCTCCAATTATCACCATTAGAAGAAATTTTAAAAAACATTTGCCTAATTCTGTAGTTTATTTATCATTATATATGATAGTTGTGCCTAATGCCGAATATTAAATGATAGATATTTCTAGGAGAACAATAAATTTAAACATAATTCCCAACGTAGAGTTCGGAAGCCACTTGAAAAACAGTGGAAGCGCTCCTGGTCCCGCGGACTCAGTGTTCTGTAAACGATCACTGAGTTACGCAACTTTCACTATGGCTGGTCGTCGGATGGGTGACCAATTTGCGACATTTGAGAGCGTTTCCGTGCTTCGGAAGGCACGTTAAGCCGTTGGTCTCGGTTGCCAGCAACATGGCAGTCATTAAGTCAAGTTAAAGGCCTTGCAAAATTTCAACAGCAGGTAGCCACAACCTGCGTCTGTCATTTCAACTCGCAATGGGCTCGCCATTTATTACGTGGGACAGGAATACACATGGTGAAAAGTGGGCATATAATATTCCTCTGCCACCCCTTCGGGGATAAGGCGTGATAGATAAATAAAACACTAATGATGAAGATGATTTGGTGTAGTATGGATGAAACATTAACAATTATCATAACTTTCCCGCGATGGATGTTCAATGACTGCAGATTGACGCGATTTTGTAAGTGCGAATGCAGTTTTTATAAGACAAAGTAAATTGTCACACAGTTTTAGATTCATGTCATAACAGTGTGATATTCCGACTGTATTTTTATAATAAATGCTATATTATAAAGTAAGTATAATATAGCAGTATAATATAGCATTAATTACTAGGTATTGTTTCATTTTTCGTATAGTTTTTCTACATCAGATTAAATTCAAATTTATTTAGATTTGACTTTCAATTGGACGTAAATAATTCAATTTTATTATACTTGACATTGTGATTATGATTAAATAACGTTTTAGTGGTTTTTAATTTAGCGAAATGTATTACAGAATTAGTAACCGTGACATTGGATTCTATTAGTTTGAAACGCTCATAGTCTCGCTAGCTTAGAATTTTGTGCGGTTAAGCATGCATGCTACGATCAATCCTTAGATGGGTAACCGTTTGAGTCATTTCCGTGCCGTCGATGATCGCATCGTTTGTTCGAACGATGATCGCGTTATGGGCATTATCCACTTCTATTTAAATGTGTTATAAATCAAAAACTATTTCGAGGAATAGAATTACTGATCGCTACTTAAAACTTAGAAATTGAAATTAATGAAGGAATTGTAGTAGCTATATTAATAGGCAAAATATAAATAACATTCAAATAACGTCATCTTTGGCATTACGGCAACGAAGCCTTTGCTTAGCAACGGAAATAAAGCAAAAAAGCACAATGTCCAACAATTTATGGTGTTTTTTTTTAAGGATAAGGTCCTACGATTAATGCCACTGGTGACATCTATTAAAATTACATTAACATTTAGCCAATTAACATTTAGCCAATTAGTTTCTCAAAATACTGCCTTTTATTTTAAATCTAAAATAAAAAAATAGGTAAAAAGAATATGGAGAATTCTCTTTACGAACAATCCGGTTAATAATTAGCGGCCTGCGATGGATTGATGATGATTTTAAATGATAGTATACCGTAGACATTATCGCATTTCCTTTTGTTTTTTATTTAGGCACTAACAGACAGGTTCCGGTATTATGCCTGCTGCTGACTATGCCATATCGAATGCAACGTAACAGTTTCGTCATGCCTATGATGATATAATGCAAAAAAAAATGCTATTTGGAAGTAAGCAATGATAATTTAGTTTTCAAATTATGTAGGTTATGCCTACATATCTAGCTCATCTAACGAGTAACAAGTTATGTGCTTGAATATTATTGTAATTGGCGGCCTACTAGTGCAGCGCATTCTGTTTTTTTAGCCGTTTCTGTTTTCAATTGGTTCCGTAAACTTTGACGGAAAAGCTCATATTTGGAGCAAAGCGATCAAAGTGAGCGTAGCTCCATTCTTCCCCGATTCGGATTTGTCCTCAAACTCCTCCCAAACCACTCAACACTTTTTGATCAGATTTCACTCATAATACGATATCTGGCCATAGAAAAAATAAAATCGAAAATCGGACATACCATGGAGGAATAATCACCGAAAGGAAACTACATAGACATAAGAACTCGAAAAACGGCAAAACGCTTCGCTCTACCGGGGACGTGGAGTTTATGTATGCGCGTTTTACGCTGACGTCCTCTGGCGTCTTTTTCTCTCTTCATCTTAGAGTATTCCCTATTGCTATGCCTAGAGTCCACTTTTATTCCGGCATTGTTGGGAGCGATTGCAGTCTGACCTCAAATCTCCGTAAGGGACTTGCCTCATTGTCTCAGCTTGACTTTTATAATTCCTTTAAACATGATGTTCTTTTTCTTGTTTTTGAATTTCCCGTCTCGGAATAGGTTATGAAGCTGGTTTTGAACTGAATTTTTGATTTGCTTTTATATTGCATCCATATGCGAAACAGGGGCAGGTTGATGTAGAGTGTTTATAAACACAGTCATATTATTATCTTTTTCCATACCGACAGTTGTCGTTTTACTGTAAAAACGTTCACTTGTTTTAAGAAAAATGTCTTGGAATAGCCGTATTGTCGTCTCTTTCAATGACAGGAATTATCTTTGAGTGATGGTATAATTTTTCAAAACAGTTTAAAGTGTGCTGTAAGAACAGTATGTACTTTTCTGCTTCGGGGGAAATGCTTAATAAATCTGATACCTATTATTTTTAATTTACATTGAAATATTTAAATTAAGTTTGGAACCTTGAATATCAACTTTCAAATTACAGCACAAGGTTCAGGTCAATTGATTGTTATCTCAGGATCGTTGGGACCAGCTAGAGTCGTCAGCGTGGGTATTTTCCTAAACGCAATTGCGCCATCTCAAAATTGTCTTCTACAAAATGACGCTAAACATAATGATTGTCAAGGACTTGAATTTGGACGTTTGAAAACATTCTTACGCAATTTCAGTTCATAGGATCTAATAATATTGATTGATGTCGACGGCGTATTTTACTTAATAACTTGGTGATAACCCTGGGACATTCTTCCGAAAAGTTTAGTACCCGTGGCGACCGGCATTAGACAGATAGGTGAATACCGTGTGGTTTTCGTCGGTTACATTCGTGGGGATTTCCACAAGTGAAAAAAAAACGATCGAGTCACACGTTCACCTGATGAGTACCAATATATTTAACTGCCAATTCGTACGAGTAAACTTGTTCGTGCCAACTTATAACTCGCGTATTTGCGTATATTAGAACACCCAGTTTTAAAGTTTGTACCATCACGCGATGGTCGCAGCGTGCGATCGTAAGATGATCGAAAAGTCGCGTTAAATTAATACAGTAAACATCTAAAAAGTAACATGGAATTTGATTCCGTGCTGCTAAACCTAAGTAAAGAGATAAACAAGTAGGTATGTCCTCCATTTATCAACAGCCAAATGACGCTCAGTTCTGGGTATGGGCCCCCTATCGACTAAACAAACTATTTTTAGTGCCGCTGTTTTGACTGCACCACAATCGCCCACCAAAACAAGATTCTATTTTGAACATCATTGACATTTTCTACTATGCCACCAGCTTGGGGAGCCAAGGCCACAAGCAAATTCACCTCGTCACCACCAAGGGAGCCACCGGTGTACTAAGCGTTTATTGAGATTTGAAAGCCCCCCACTACTTACCAAATATGTAAAAGATAAACTCCTGTATATAGACTCTTACCAAATATAACTAAGTTTTGGTGTCAACAAAAATGATGATTATCATAATAATTTCTGTGAAGCAACTCGTCAAAATTCGTTTCATAAGTACCTACAAACTACAAATTTTAATGTTGCTATCTACCTTTGTAATAAAAAACAATTACAGTAAGAGTGGTATCATCATTAAAAAATTAACAATTATCTCGCAAACTTCGCTTTGCAATACACAAATGGTTAATGTGCCCCTCAATTAGTTTATAATATTATTTAGTATACCTACCTACATATACAGTACACACAATCCGCTCACTTCATTACATCACGATTATCTACAATACTTAATGCTTATGCTTATAGTATATAGACTCTTACCAAATATAACTAAGTTTTGGTGTCAACAAAAATGATGATTATCATAATAATTTCTGTGAAGCAACTCGTCAAAATTCGTTTCATAAGTACCTACAAACTACAACTTTTAATGTTGCTATCTACCTTTGTAATAAAAAACAATTACAGTAAGAGTGGTATCATCATTAAAAAATTAACAATTATCTCGCAAACTTCGCTTTGCAATACACAAATGGTTAATGTGCCCCTCAATTAGTTTATAATATTATTTAGTATACCTACCTACATATACAGTACACACAATCCGCTCACTTCATTACATCACGATTATCTACAATACTTCCGTACTCTTGGTCATTGCTTATCCTACTAAAATAAACCCGAAAGTTTATATGTACGGATGGATGTGTGTTACTGTTTCACGCAAAATCTACTAAATGGATTTTGATGAAACATTAGAATAATATAGCTTACACATCAGAATATATTATATTATACTTTTTATCCCCGGAACAAGTTCCTGTGGGAAACGGGAACGCGAAAACATAACCACGCGTACGGAGCCGCGGGCGTCAACTAGTATATTATATTTTAGTTTTCAACATAGTTTAAACTGTTTTACATTGTTACTTATTGTAAGTCCACGTAAACCTTTTAGATTTAAATAAATAAAATAAATAAATATCCATCACGCCTTATCCCCGAAGGGGTGGCAGAGGCATATTATATGCCCACTTTTCACCGTGTGGATTCCTGTCCCACGTAATAGGTGGTGAGCCCATTGCCGTGTTGAAATAGACAGACGCAGGTTGTGGCTACCTGCTGTTGAAATTTTCAAGCCGCCCATAAGGCCTTCAACCAGGCTTAACGACTGCCATTTTACTGGCAACAGGGACCAACGGCTTAACGTGCCTTCCGAAGCACGGAAATGCTCGCAAATGTAAATGCCACAAAGTGGTCACCCATCCGAGGACCAGCCATAGTGAAAGTTGCGTAACTCAGTGATCGTTTACAGAACACTGAGACCGCGAGGCCACGAGCGCTTTTACCTTTTAGATTTAAGTATTATATGTGAGCGCACCGGTACCTATAACAGAAAATCTTATCATGGGTACCGGAGTTAACTTGCGTCAATGTTATTGCAAGGCATTTACTATCACGCGGTAGCTGACAAAGTCTGTCGGGAGCCCTGTGGCTATCCTTGCGAGGGCTTACCCGGGCCATAGACAGATAGAAGTGATACGTGTGTTTTTAGTCGGAAGGAGTCCGGCATAGCATCCATGAGGATTTCTACACGATAAAAAAGGCATTTACTGTCTAGCTATAAGTTGTGTAGTCATGTTATGAAACAAATCTATACTAATATATAAAACTGAAGAGTTTGTTTGTTTGTATGTTTAGTTAAACGCGCTAATAACTCATAAATCAAAATCAATTAATCTAGTTTATTTACCGATGCTTAGCGGACGCCCCCCGGTTTCACCCACGTAGTGGCCGTTTCCGTGGGAATACGGAAATAAAATGTAGCTTAAGTTTGTTAGTTGGATATCTGCTACTGAAAGTCCCTTTATAATCGGTCTAGACGTTTCAAAAGAAAATATTTACCGGAACAAACAGACACAGACAAAAATTTTAAAACTTTTTTTTATGAAATAACCGTCTATACTTATACTTTCATATGCATTTAAAGAAAAGCTGTTTATTTGAAAATTCATATAAAAATTTCAATTTTACTTTAGGCATCACTAGTTGACGCAAGCGGCTCCGCATGCGTGGTGAAGTTTCGCGTTCCCGTTTCCCATAAGAACTTGTTCCCGGGATAAAAAGTAGCCTATGTGTTATTCTGATGTGTAAGCCATACTATTGTAAAGTTTTGTCAAAATCCATTCAGTAAATTTTGCGTAAAAGAGTAACAAACATCCATTCTCACCAACTTTTGCATTTATAATACGAGTATTAGTAGGATAGATTACTTCGTCAATAGAACAGTACAAATCATGCATATGCGTGCTGTTAATCTCTCCACCTGTGATGTATAGAGTTGTATGCTACACTAACCCAGTAACGGACATGCCCTAGTTAATATCTTGAAGCAGATACGTAGAACTATTGAGGTGTCACGAAATGAACGTATCCAATGGACCGTTACCATAGACGATAGAACGTTGTAATTATTATTTTGTAATTGCTCTAAGAATATGTTACTAGGCCAATATGGTCTGTAGCGAAAGGTAGAAGTCAATTGGTCTATATCACTTTTATATAACACTAGCTTAGTCTCGCGTCTTCCCCTGTGGCTTACTTCGAACCTCCGTAGCTTATAGGTGAGGCTGCGATGGTAACAAAAGTCTGCTAGTAGCACTAGGACATCTTATCGAGTTACCCGGGGCGTCCGGCAATAGACAGATAGGCGGGGACTGTGTGGTTTAAGACGGTTCGAGTACGGCATAACATCCAAAAGGGATTTCGACATGTTTAAAAAAAATATAAAACCTTCGTGGTACTCATTTCATTTAAATTTCCCCGATATTTTGACACTTATGATACTGCTCCGCTCTCTATGGTAATAGACTTTTGGCGCCAACATGAGCAGTGACGCACGTTTGTCGTTTATTATTATAATAAACTAGTGTAAAATTCCTGTTTTTGTGTTTAATAATGGTGGAATATTATACATAAAGAGTTCGGAAAAGTGCATTAGTGAACGAAAGTGATATGTTGCAAAAAATAGCGGTGTTGTTTGTGTTAGTGCCAAATTTCCATAGACAGCCCCAATAAGGGATCCACTGCCTTATTGGGGCACGGACTAGGACCTAGGACTAAGGACTTGACACCGACAAACGACTAGACCGAACTAAAACAAAATAACAAGAAAATAATAAATACTGAAGACTAGGCTGTATGGAAGAAGCGCTCGTGGCCCCGCGGTCTCAGTGTTCGGTAAACGATCACTGAGGTACGCAACTTTCACTATGGCTGGTCGTCGGATGGGTGACCACTTTGTGGCATTTACATTTGCGAGCGTTTCCGTGCTTCGGAAGGCACGTTAAGCCGTTGGTCCCGGTTGCCAGTAAAATAGCAGTCGTTAAGCCTGGTTGAAGGCCTTATAGGCGGCTTAAAAAATTTCAACAGCAGGTAGCCACAACCTGCGTCTGTCTATTTCAACACGGCAATGGGCTCACCACCTATTACGTGAGACAGGAATCCACACGGTGAAAAGTGGGCATATAATATGCCTCTGCCACCCCTTCGGGGATAAGGCGTGATGGATATTTATTTATATTTATTTATTTAGGCTGTATGGACTAAGTTTCCTTTGCCTGCCCAACATGGGCGAAGACAACTAAAAAAAAATCTGTATGGTAATAGCTTGATGGTATATTAGGCTTTATCGATAAATGGGGTGTCGAACACAAAAATAATTTTCAATTAGAACCAGTAAGTGTGACTAACATTTGCGCGCATTCAACCAAAGAAATAAACAGACTACAGTTTTATAATAAAAGTATAGATAAGTGTAAAATACAGGTATTAACGCGATCATGCTTATTTACCTTAAATAGCTTGACGTTTCGACTGGGTTGCACCAGCCGTGGTCACAAGCAGACTGAAGAGGCGGTGTCACTCCGATTGTGAGGTAGAATCGTCTGAATCTACCCTCATATTGTCTATCCACGCACCAGTACACACAACGCTGACAATGTCCCTATTCTGTAGGCCGTCCGTATTCCGAGCGTTACCCGACTGTGCAAAACAACGAGGTAGTGTGATATCAATGACTGGATTCCACGTCGTAGATAATTTGAAGCCCTCCTCTCTATTGAAATTTGTGTGTTTTTTGATTTCAATTGCTTCACGCACCATTCTCGAATAATAATGACGGTCAGTGGCGAGGACTTGGGGACGGTGAAACTCAATCCAGCGATTAGTGCCTGATTGTAATATATGTTCTGCAATAGCTGATTTGTTGGTCTGTCGGTTCTTTACAGCGGCGATATGTTCCTTTATCCTTTCAGCTATGGTCCGCTTTGTTTGGCCTATGTAGGAACTACCGCAGCTGCAATTTATTTTATAAACGCCCGGCGTTTGGAAAGGCAGTGCATCCTTCGGTGTGCCCACCATTTTGTTTACTTTAGTCCCCGGCGTAAACGCCGGGCGTTTATAAAATAAATTGCAGCTGCGGTAGTTCTTACATAGGCCAAACAAAGCGGACCATAGCTGAAAGGATAAAGGAACATATCGCCGCTGTAAAGAACCGACAGACCAACAAATCAGCGATTGCAGAACATATATTACAATCAGGCACTAATCACTGGATTGAGTTTCACCGTCCCCAAGTCCTCGCCACTGACCGCCATTATTATTCGAGAATGGTGCGTGAAGCAATTGAAATCAAAAAACACACAAATTTCAATAGAGGGCTTCAAATTATCTACGACGTGGAATCCAGTCATTGATATCACACTACCTCGTTGTTTTGCACAGTCGGGTAACGCTCGGAATACGGACGGCCTACAGAATAGGGACAGTGTCAGTGTTGTGTGTAATGGTGCGTGCATAGACAATATGAGGGTAGATTCAGACGATTCTACCTCACAATCGGAGTGACACCGCCTCTTCAGTCTGCTTGTGACCACGGCTGGTGCAACCCAGTCAAAACGTCAAGCTATTTAAGGTAAATAAGCATGATCGCGTTAATACCTGTATTTTATACTTATTTTAATCATGCAACGCGAAAGTTTAAAAGTTAGTATTGCTAACCGCTACGGGTCGGATATTGCAAACAAAGTGCGTCATCTCGAATATCTACGGTAAAGGCGTGCGCGAGGGGAAACATCGCTGACATTTTTGATCAAATGTCGCGATTGGGACATTTTACCTACATGTGTTCGTATAAAACCGCGTAATGACATCGCATTTTCTCGTAGAATTCTTCAAAGCGCGAGTGTACGTCTCCTAAGACAATTAATACGCAATAAATACAGTGAACTGAACAGTGTACAAAGTGAGTTGTATGTGTTACACCTGGAGTGTAGTAGTATTTTATCTCGCGAGGACTATGATGTGTGTGATCGGATTACATTCTTACAAGCGTGTCGAACCTTCGAATTATGTAGTGTGACCCACGAGCGAAAGTTTTCGAAGGAGTTTAATCGCCGGTATAAAGAAAACAAAACGTCATCTACAGCGTCCGATCTAAGCAAAGAAACGGTCATCAATTTGTCAGACGTGAGTTTAGATGAACCTACCTTCAACATCTTGGCCAAGGGTATGAACTTTGCATTGACACCTAAACGAATACCATACGAGAACATAATCAGCAGCGTAGAGGAAACGATAGTACGTAATAAAATACCTCCCAGTAGTGCCGAAATATTGAGACAGGACGTGTCAGTGATATTACGGAAATCTAAACCTCCAGCTAGTAACATCACTACAGAAGAGCGTCAAGCATTAAAAAACATAAGGGAAAACCGGGATATTTTAGTGCTTAAGGCCGATAAGGGAAACGCCACTGTAGTGATAAATACAGCTGATTATCATAGAAAGGTACGTGAGATGTTAAGCGACACAAACGTATACAAACCAGTTGCATATAACCCAACGGCCAGAGTAACACGCAAAATACAAAGCACAGTACTGGAACACCAGGACCTGTTCACAGAAGATGAGTACGATAAACTGTACAAACCAAAGCCACACCAACCCCCGAGACTATATGAGTTACCCAAAATACATAAGACCGACGTGCCATTGCGGCCTATCGTAAGTCAGATTTCATCTCCTATTTATGACCTTGCGAAGCACGTCGCGTCAGTATTACAGCCACTGGTGGGTAAAACACCATCTTTTGTGAAAGACTCTCGCCATTTCATTCAAAGGTTCAGGTCAATTGATTGTTATCTCAGGATCATTGGGACCATAGCTAGAGTCGTCAGCGTGGGTATTTTCCTAAACGCAATTGCGCCATCTCAAAATTGTCTTCTACAAAATGACGCTAAACATAATGATTGTCAAGGACTTGAATTTGGACGTTTGAAAACATTCTTACGCAATTTCAGTTCATAGGATCTAATAATATTGATTGATGTCGACGGCGTATTTTACTTAATAACTTGGTGATATCCCTGGGACATTCTTCCGAAAAGTTTAGTACCCGTGGCGACCGGCATTAGACAGATAGGTGAATACCGTGTGGTTTTCGTCGGTTACATTCGTGGGGATTTCCACAAGTGAAAAAAAAACGATCGAGTCACACGTTCACCTGATGAGTACCAATATATTTAACTGCCAATTCGTACGAGTAAACTTGTTCGTGCCAACTTATAACTCGCGTATTTGCGTATATTAGAACACCCAGTTTTAAAGTTTGTACCATCACGCGATGGTCGCAGCGTGCGATCGTAAGATGATCGAAAAGTCGCGTTAAATTAATACAGTAAACATCTAAAAAGTAACATGGAATTTGATTCCGTGCTGCTAAACCTAAGTAAAGAGATAAACAAGTAGGTATGTCCTCCATTTATCAACAGCCAAATGACGCTCAGTTCTGGGTATGGGCCCCCTATCGACTAAACAAACTATTTTTAGTGCCGCTGTTTTGACTGCACCACAATCGCCCACCAAAACAAGATTCTATTTTGAACATCATTGACATTTTCTACTATGCCACCAGCTTGGGGAGCCAAGGCCACAAGCAAATTCACCTCGTCACCACCAAGGGAGCCACCGGTGTACTAAGCGTTTATTGAGATTTGAAAGCCCCCCACTACTTACCAAATATGTAAAAGATAAACTCCTGTATATAGACTCTTACCAAATATAACTAAGTTTTGGTGTCAACAAAAATGATGATTATCATAATAATTTCTGTGAAGCAACTCGTCAAAATTCGTTTCATAAGTACCTACAAACTACAAATTTTAATGTTGCTATCTACCTTTGTAATAAAAAACAATTACAGTAAGAGTGGTATCATCATTAAAAAATTAACAATTATCTCGCAAACTTCGCTTTGCAATACACAAATGGTTAATGTGCCCCTCAATTAGTTTATAATATTATTTAGTATACCTACCTACATATACAGTACACACAATCCGCTCACTTCATTACATCACGATTATCTACAATACTTAATGCTTATGCTTATAGTATATAGACTCTTACCAAATATAACTAAGTTTTGGTGTCAACAAAAATGATGATTATCATAATAATTTCTGTGAAGCAACTCGTCAAAATTCGTTTCATAAGTACCTACAAACTACAAATTTTAATGTTGCTATCTACCTTTGTAATAAAAAACAATTACAGTAAGAGTGGTATCATCATTAAAAAATTAACAATTATCTCGCAAACTTCGCTTTGCAATACACAAATGGTTAATGTGCCCCTCAATTAGTTTATAATATTATTTAGTATACCTACCTACATATACAGTACACACAATCCGCTCACTTCATTACATCACGATTATCTACAATACTTAATGCTTATGCTTATAGTATATAGACTCTTACCAAATATAACTAAGTTTTGGTGTCAACAAAAATGATGATTATCATAATAATTTCTGTGAAGCAACTCGTCAAAATTCGTTTCATAAGTACCTACAAACTACAAATTTTAATGTTGCTATCTACCTTTGTAATAAAAAACAATTACAGTAAGAGTGGTATCATCATTAAAAAATTAACAATTATCTCGCAAACTTCGCTTTGCAATACACAAATGGTTAATGTGCCCCTCAATTAGTTTATAATATTATTTAGTATACCTACCTACATATACAGTACACACAATCCGCTCACTTCATTACATCACGATTATCTACAATACTTCCGTACTCTTGGTCATTGCTTATCCTACTAAAATAAACCCGAAAGTTTATAAGTACGGATGGATGTGTGTTACTGTTTCACGCAAAATCTACTAAATGGATTTTGATGAAACATTAGAATAATATAGCTTACACATCAGAATATATTATATTATACTTTTTATCCCCGGAACAAGTTCCTGTGGGAAACGGGAACGCGAAAACATAACCACGCGTACGGAGCCGCGGGCGTCAACTAGTATATTATATTTTAGTTTTCAACATAGTTTAAACTGTTTTACATTGTTACTTATTGTAAGTCCACGTAAACCTTTTAGATTTAAATAAATAAAATAAATAAATATCCATCACGCCTTATCCCCGAAGGGGTGGCAGAGGCATATTATATGCCCACTTTTCACCGTGTGGATTCCTGTCCCACGTAATAGGTGGTGAGCCCATTGCCGTGTTGAAATAGACAGACGCAGGTTGTGGCTACCTGCTGTTGAAATTTTCAAGCCGCCCATAAGGCCTTCAACCAGGCTTAACGACTGCCATTTTGCTGGCAACAGGGACCAACGGCTTAACGTGCCTTCCGAAGCACGGAAATGCTCGCAAATGTAAATGCCACAAAGTGGTCACCCATCCGAGGACCAGCCATAGTGAAAGTTGCGTAACTCAGTGATCGTTTACAGAACACTGAGACCGCGAGGCCACGAGCGCTTTTACCTTTTAGATTTAAGTATTATATGTGAGCGCACCGGTACCTATAACAGAAAATCTTATCATGGGTACCGGAGTTAACTTGCGTCAATGTTATTGCAAGGCATTTACTATCACGCGGTAGCTGACAAAGTCTGTCGGGAGCCCTGTGGCTATCCTTGCGAGGGCTTACCCGGGCCATAGACAGATAGAAGTGATACGTGTGTTTTTAGTCGGAAGGAGTCCGGCATAGCATCCATGAGGATTTCTACACGATAAAAAAGGCATTTACTGTCTAGCTATAAGTTGTGTAGTCATGTTATGAAACAAATCTATACTAATATATAAAACTGAAGAGTTTGTTTGTTTGTATGTTTAGTTAAACGCGCTAATAACTCATAAATCAAAATCAATTAATCTAGTTTATTTACCGATGCTTAGCGGACGCCCCCCGGTTTCACCCACGTAGTGGCCGTTTCCGTGGGAATACGGAAATAAAATGTAGCTTAAGTTTGTTAGTTGGATATCTGCTACTGAAAGTCCCTTTATAATCGGTCTAGACGTTTCAAAAGAAAATATTTACCGGAACAAACAGACACAGACAAAAATTTTAAAACTTTTTTTTATGAAATAACCGTCTATACTTATACTTTCATATGCATTTAAAGAAAAGCTGTTTATTTGAAAATTCATATAAAAATTTCAATTTTACTTTAGGCATCACTAGTTGACGCAAGCGGCTCCGCATGCGTGGTGAAGTTTCGCGTTCCCGTTTCCCATAAGAACTTGTTCCCGGGATAAAAAGTAGCCTATGTGTTATTCTGATGTGTAAGCCATACTATTGTAAAGTTTTGTCAAAATCCATTCAGTAAATTTTGCGTAAAAGAGTAACAAACATCCATTCTCACCAACTTTTGCATTTATAATACGAGTATTAGTAGGATAGATTACTTCGTCAATAGAACAGTACAAATCATGCATATGCGTGCTGTTAATCTCTCCACCTGTGATGTATAGAGTTGTATGCTACACTAACCCAGTAACGGACATGCCCTAGTTAATATCTTGAAGCAGATACGTAGAACTATTGAGGTGTCACGAAATGAACGTATCCAATGGACCGTTACCATAGACGATAGAACGTTGTAATTATTATTTTGTAATTGCTCTAAGAAAATGTTACTAGGCCAATATGGTCTGTAGCGAAAGGTAGAAGTCAATTGGTCTATATCACTTTTATATAACACTAGCTTAGTCTCGCGTCTTCCCCTGTGGCTTACTTCGAACCTCCGTAGCTTATAGGTGAGGCTGCGATGGTAACAAAAGTCTGCTAGTAGCACTAGGACATCTTATCGAGTTACCCGGGGCGTCCGGCAATAGACAGATAGGCGGGGACTGTGTGGTTTAAGACGGTTCGAGTACGGCATAACAACCAAAAGGGATTTCGACATGTTTAAAAAAAATATAAAACCTTCGTGGTACTCATTTCATTTAAATTTCCCCGATATTTTGACACTTATGATACTGCTCCGCTCTCTATGGTAATAGACTTTTGGCGCCAACATGAGCAGTGACGCACGTTTGTCGTTTATTATTATAATAAACTAGTGTAAAATTCCTGTTTTTGTGTTTAATAATGGTGGAATATTATACATAAAGAGTTCGGAAAAGTGCATTAGTGAACGAAAGTGATATGTTGCAAAAAATAGCGGTGTTGTTTGTGTTAGTGCCAAATTTCCATAGACAGCCCCAATAAGGGATCCACTGCCTTATTGGGGCACGGACTAGGACCTAGGACTAAGGACTTGACACCGACAAACGACTAGACCGAACTAAAACAAAATAACAAGAAAATAATAAATACTGAAGACTAGGCTGTATGGAAGAAGCGCTCGTGGCCCCGCGGTCTCAGTGTTCGGTAAACGATCACTGAGGTACGCAACTTTCACTATGGCTGGTCGTCGGATGGGTGACCACTTTGTGGCATTTACATTTGCGAGCGTTTCCGTGCTTCGGAAGGCACGTTAAGCCGTTGGTCCCGGTTGCCAGTAAAATAGCAGTCGTTAAGCCTGGTTGAAGGCCTTATAGGCGGCTTAAAAAATTTCAACAGCAGGTAGCCACAACCTGCGTCTGTCTATTTCAACACGGCAATGGGCTCACCACCTATTACGTGGGACAGGAATCCACACGGTGAAAAGTGGGCATATAATATGCCTCTGCCACCCCTTCGGGGATAAGGCGTGATGGATATTTATTTATATTTATTTATTTAGGCTGTATGGACTAAGTTTCCTTTGCCTGCCCAACATGGGCGAAGACAACTAAAAAAAAATCTGTATGGTAATAGCTTGATGGTATATTAGGCTTTATCGATAAATGGGGTGTCGAACACAAAAATAATTTTCAATTAGAACCAGTAAGTGTGACTAACATTTGCGCGCATTCAACCAAAGAAATAAACAGACTACAGTTTTATAATAAAAGTATAGATAAGTGTAAAATACAGGTATTAACGCGATCATGCTTATTTACCTTAAATAGCTTGACGTTTCGACTGGGTTGCACCAGCCGTGGTCACAAGCAGACTGAAGAGGCGGTGTCACTCCGATTGTGAGGTAGAATCGTCTGAATCTACCCTCATATTGTCTATCCACGCACCAGTACACACAACGCTGACAATGTCCCTATTCTGTAGGCCGTCCGTATTCCGAGCGTTACCCGACTGTGCAAAACAACGAGGTAGTGTGATATCAATGACTGGATTCCACGTCGTAGATAATTTGAAGCCCTCCTCTCTATTGAAATTTGTGTGTTTTTTGATTTCAATTGCTTCACGCACCATTCTCGAATAATAATGGCGGTCAGTGGCGAGGACTTGGGGACGGTGAAACTCAATCCAGCGATTAGTGCCTGATTGTAATATATGTTCTGCAATAGCTGATTTGTTGGTCTGTCGGTTCTTTACAGCGGCGATATGTTCCTTTATCCTTTCAGCTATGGTCCGCTTTGTTTGGCCTATGTAGGAACTACCGCAGCTGCAATTTATTTTATAAACGCCCGGCGTTTGGAAAGGCAGTGCATCCTTCGGTGTGCCCACCATTTTGTTTACTTTAGTCCCCGGCGTAAACGCCGGGCGTTTATAAAATAAATTGCAGCTGCGGTAGTTCTTACATAGGCCAAACAAAGCGGACCATAGCTGAAAGGATAAAGGAACATATCGCCGCTGTAAAGAACCGACAGACCAACAAATCAGCGATTGCAGAACATATATTACAATCAGGCACTAATCACTGGATTGAGTTTCACCGTCCCCAAGTCCTCGCCACTGACCGCCATTATTATTCGAGAATGGTGCGTGAAGCAATTGAAATCAAAAAACACACAAATTTCAATAGAGGGCTTCAAATTATCTACGACGTGGAATCCAGTCATTGATATCACACTACCTCGTTGTTTTGCACAGTCGGGTAACGCTCGGAATACGGACGGCCTACAGAATAGGGACAGTGTCAGTGTTGTGTGTAATGGTGCGTGCATAGACAATATGAGGGTAGATTCAGACGATTCTACCTCACAATCGGAGTGACACCGCCTCTTCAGTCTGCTTGTGACCACGGCTGGTGCAACCCAGTCAAAACGTCAAGCTATTTAAGGTAAATAAGCATGATCGCGTTAATACCTGTATTTTATACTTATTTTAATCATGGAACGCGAAAGTTTAAAAGTTAGTATTGCTAACCGCTACGGGTCGGATATTGCAAACAAAGTGCGTCATCTCGAATATCTACGGTAAAGGCGTGCGCGAGGGGAAACATCGCTGACATTTTTGATCAAATGTCGCGATTGGGACATTTTACCTACATGTGTTCGTATAAAACCGCGTAATGACATCGCATTTTCTCGTAGAATTCTTCAAAGCGCGAGTGTACGTCTCCTAAGACAATTAATACGCAATAAATACAGTGAACTGAACAGTGTACAAAGTGAGTTGTATGTGTTACACCTGGAGTGTAGTAGTATTTTATCTCGCGAGGACTATGATGTGTGTGATCGGATTACATTCTTACAAGCGTGTCGAACCTTCGAATTATGTAGTGTGACCCACGAGCGAAAGTTTTCGAAGGAGTTTAATCGCCGGTATAAAGAAAACAAAACGTCATCTACAGCGTCCGATCTAAGCAAAGAAACGGTCATCAATTTGTCAGACGTGAGTTTAGATGAACCTACCTTCAACATCTTGGCCAAGGGTATGAACTTTGCATTGACACCTAAACGAATACCATACGAGAACATAATCAGCAGCGTAGAGGAAACGATAGTACGTAATAAAATACCTCCCAGTAGTGCCGAAATATTGAGACAGGACGTGTCAGTGATATTACGGAAATCTAAACCTCCAGCTAGTAACATCACTACAGAAGAGCGTCAAGCATTAAAAAACATAAGGGAAACCCGGGATATTTTAGTGCTTAAGGCCGATAAGGGAAACGCCACTGTAGTGATAAATACAGCTGATTATCATAGAAAGGTACGTGAGATGTTAAGCGACACAAACGTATACAAACCAGTTGCATATAACCCAACGGCCAGAGTAACACGCAAAATACAAAGCACAGTACTGGAACACCAGGACCTGTTCACAGAAGATGAGTACGATAAACTGTACAAACCAAAGCCACACCAACCCCCGAGACTATATGAGTTACCCAAAATACATAAGACCGACGTGCCATTGCGGCCTATCGTAAGTCAGATTTCATCTCCTATTTATGACCTTGCGAAGCACGTCGCGTCAGTATTACAGCCACTGGTGGGTAAAACACCATCTTTTGTGAAAGACTCTCGCCATTTCATTCAAATTGTAAAGTCCCTTACATTGGAACCAGGAGAAATGATGGTCAGCTTTGATGTGGAGTCATTGTTTACCAACGTTCCAATTGAGGAGTGTTTGGATGTGGTAAAAGACAGACTGATTGACAGCGAAATGGCATTGAATTATATTGATCTACTGAAACACTGCTTAGAAGGCAACTATTTCCTTTTTCAAGGTCAGCACTACCTCCAAGTAGATGGTGTCGCGATGGGGAGTCCAGTAGCCCCGGTACTAGCTAATCTATGGATGGAACATTTTGAAGAGAAGGCGTTGAGAGATGGGCCCAAAATTATCAGGCTATGGAAAAGGTATATCGAATATATTTTCAACGTCGTCTCTGGAATAAGCAGGAAGTAGATCAATATTTAAAACATCTTAACTCCATACACCCAAAGATGAAGTTCACTTATGAGATGGAAAAGGATCGTTCGTTGTCATTCTTGGATGTTAGATTGGCCGTGAGAACTGACGGGTCTTTAACACACTGTATTTACCGGAAGCCTACACATACAGACAGATACCTACACGCTACGTCGCATCACCATCCTCGTCACTTACAATCCATTATGACTTCTTTAAAGAACCGAGCTCATGATCTTTGTGACCCTATGTGAAAGGAGTAACAGATAAGATCGGAACGGTGTTACGAAAGTATTCAATTCAAACTGTGTACACGCCGGGGACTAAAGTAAACAAAATGGTGGGCACACCGAAGGATGCACTGCCTTTCCAAACGCCGGGCGTTTATAAAATAAATTGCAGCTGCGGTAGTTCCTACATAGGCCAAACAAAGCGGACCATAGCTGAAAGGATAAAGGAACATATCGCCGCTGTAAAGAACCGACAGACCAACAAATCAGCGATTGCAGAACATATATTACAATCAGGCACTAGTCACTGGATTGAGTTTCACCGTCCCCAAGTCTTCGCCACTGACCGCCATTATTATTCGAGAATGGTGCGTGAAGCAATTGAAATCAAAAAACACACAAATTTCAATAGAGAGGAGGGCTTCAAATTATCTACGACGTGGAATCCAGTCATTGATATCACACTACCTCGTTGTTTTGCACAGTCGGGTAACGCTCGGAATACGGACGGCCTACAGAATAGGGACATTGTCAGTGTTGTGTGTACTGGTGCGTGGATAGACAATATGAGGGTAGATTCAGACGATTCTACCTCACAATCGGAGTGACACCGCCTCTTCAGTCTGCTTGTGACCACGGCTGGTGCAACCCAGTCGAAACGTCAAGCTATTTAAGGTAAATAAGCATGATCGCGTTAATACCTGTATTTTACACTTATTTTAATCATGCAACGCGAAAGTTTAAAAGTTAGTAAAAGTATAGATATAAATTTCTTCAAAGTAAAAAGACAAATAAAAATAAAATTAAGATGTCTTTTGATATGATATGAATTTTGCATAGACCATCTCAAAGGCGCTTACAAAATGTCATACTCGTACACTAAAACTAAAGATAAATTTAATATTATTAATGTGACCATCGCATCGGTTCGGAATGCGGCACACATCTGATTAGAAACGGCAAGAAACTTAGGAAGGCTTTTTTATGGTAGCCTATTTACAAATTAATATTATTTCAGGAAGCCAGCTGATCATTTCAAGGCGTCCCTGTCCTGTAAATAATCTTTAACCGCGTAATAGCCTATTTCACAAAGCTTTTTATTAACTTTTTAAATGTAGTGTACCTACAAATACTGTGAAGTCGTTCAAAAGGGGTGTTTTGACAGAGTTTCTATGAAATCTAATAACAGCGAAATCTAACAAATAAAGTTATTTTTTCTATCCGAAATTCTTGAAATTTATAAAATTAAAATAAAAATGTCTTAATTTTGCGTAGAGCATTTTAACGGCGCTTACAAAATGTCATACACTAGAACTAAAGATAAGTAAAATTTAACAGCGTAATAACCCTTTTTCACTAAGCTATTTTTTAATTAACTTTTAAATTTATATAATGGTAAATATCTCAGGACACAGGGAAGCTTGTAAAAGCGAATACAGTTACCCTGGAAAGAATTGCCAATCTTATGAAGTCGACTGTGGTGGACTGAAAGATTGTTTTTATATATAGTGTTTATATTATGTTTATCACCGAATATAGAAAACTAGATTTTAAAAATGCTGAAATATATTGTAATAAATAATAATAATAATAAATAAAATAAATATCCATCACGCCTTAGCGCAGGGGTGGCAGAGGCATATTTATGCCCACTTTTTCACTTTTCATTTGTGTAATAAATGATGGCCTATGGAAATTAGTCATATTCAAAGTTAGAAACATAAATTTACGTACACCTGATTCTGGTTACAAATAAATGAACATGTGTATCGCGGTTTCGTAAAAGTTTACCTATAGGGAGGTGAAACAGAGGCTGTATGAACTGACTCTCACGAAATCCATGGAGCTAACGGAGCTATGAAGTTCAAACTTCGCATTGCGGTTTCTTTAAACACTTAGGTGTTTTTTTACCCCGATTTTTACCCCTAAGGGTAATAATAATAAACAGTTGCGTAAAAGATTCAAAGTTTCATTTTCCCACTGTAAAAAAGCAACCTGCCCCTTGTAAAGGTTTGGAGTACTGAAAGGCTTGAAAAGGCACCCGTGTGGTGGCGGGTAAACCACCAAACGATAGCATTCCCAAGGAGGGTTGGTGTCAGGCTGGCGGCAGACCATAAAAACCTAGCCGAAACATTTTGCAGTATGGAATTTAGACATACTGCGCCGCACAGTGTGATATTTTCGTATTCTAGCGGAACTTAATTAAAAAATGAAGTATTTAATATATGCATGAAATCGACTGTACAGGGTACAATAATAAATGGTCAATACATATTAAGTCAAAAGAATGAGTTATCGGTACAGTTGATTGGATAGTAAGTCGTTGAATGTCACCTACCAGCATATTAAGCGTTGAAAATTAACAGTTGCAAATTTATTAGGTATTGGATCAAAAATTAATTGCAAGTTATTCTTTAAAGATAGAATCAACAATATATTTGTGGCTGTTAATACAGTTCTTTGACTAGTAGAAAAGCTCTGTTAAATCTTTATTATGTATTTTTCATTATAATAACATTACTTTCTATTAATCTTTTTATGAATTCATTTATCATACAATTAATATTGAATTTAATTAGTCTTTAAAAAAATACAATTAGATACGGCCAAAAATCAATACTATACGCTTCTTTGATTAGTACTGAATACAATACAGTTTGATTTTTTTTGCTCTTTTTTGCCACCACCATACATTTTTTTCTATTGTCTATGGCTATGAATAGATAGGCGAGATGTTAATGAGCTGTGGCTCCAAGCAAAGAAATGCTAAAAAACCTACAGATAATTCGATAAATACTAGCTATCTATAATGTATTGGATTATGAAGATTCTCTTCAATATTTTTTACATACCTACCTGTATGTTTCTCGTAATACCTTACTAACAGCTTCAGATCAGCTACTTTCCAAAATCCTGTCTTAAATGAAATCGCCATAATTTCCTGACATACATATTGTCACGCCTACCCCGGAAGTGTTAGTCTTGGTGAAATATGGGTATAGTGTGCCTTTGCATACTATACCCATATTTCACCGTATGCATTTTGTCCCACGTAACAGGTGGAGAGCCTATTGCCGTGTCGAAATGGACATGTGCAGATTGAGGTGACCTGCAGTTGAAAATTTTCAATAAGTTGGCATAACGACTGCCTTATTACTAGCAACCGGGACCAATGGCTCAACGTGCCTTCTGAAGCACGAAAACGCTCGTAAAAGTAAATGTAACAAAGCGGGAACCCATCCAAGGACTAGCCAAAGTGATTTTGACTTAACGCAGTGATCAGTTACAGAACACTGAATTTATCGGGGCTGTAAGCGCTAGTCTTTATAAAAAAAAAAACCATTTTATAGTTAAAAGACCCAAGAGCAAGATGAATATTGAGGTGCTAAATACGATGTTAATTAATTTTGAATTTTATTTTTGTTTTATATAATATTGTAACCACAAATCATAAGGTAAAATAAATGTTTATTTATTATTTTCTACAATATATTTTCTGATTTTAGCCTTAAAATAAAAACTTATTTGAAAAATGAAATTAAGTTCCCCTAGATTACGAAAATATCACAGTGTGCGCCGACCCCAAGTAAATTGGGACAAGGGCAAGAGGATGATTATGATAAAAGAAAGTTAGTAACATGTACTTACGTACCTACACCTGTTCAGAAGAATTTCCTAAGGCCTGTATTACCAGCGAGTTCGATATTCCCACGGGAACAGAAACTATGTCACTAAACCACGCACAGCCTAAAAACATTAAACATGGAATCCTGAAATATGGTGAATGTACGTATGTAGTCTTTGGATAAGCAATAAAAACGGGATTCCCAATATTTTCATGGAAACAAGAACTACGCGGATGAAGTCTAAACTATCAAACATGAGTACATACCTGAAATTTGGTGAAAGTATTTATTACGTATCTACCTTGAATCAGCACTAAAAAAGGAATATCCTGTATTCCCACGGGAATTTAATCTTACTAGATTAAATTCCCGTGGGAATTTAATCTAGTAAGATTTAAGTTTGTAAAGATTTCTATATTATATGGACGTTTCGATTTGTAGCCGATTGGTAGTAGATAGGTAAACATTATCGAAAGTTGATGCCCGCGGCTCCGCTCTCGTGAAGTTGTTTGTAAACAAAAAAGTTTTCTATATAAAGTAGGTACCCTATGTATTATTTCAGGAAATGTCTTATTCAGTTGTAACTCATCAACAAGTATTCCGATTTCATTCAGTTTTTTGTTCTTAAAAATCGAATACTTCGAAAGTTACGAGTATTGAAAGAATAACCTACGCGCCATTGTCTTCAACTAATGTCTCTTTCTTTGTCTGTTTCTTTTATGTGGCGCTAACGAAGTTGCGCGGGTCAGCTAGTTATCACTACATATAATAAAACAAAGTCGTTTTTCGCTGTCTGTCCCTATGTATGCTTAGATAATTTTAGATTAGATTTAAAGAATTGCGATGCAATTTTTGAAATAGATAGTGATTCTTATAGAAGCTTTTTATGTATATTTTGTTAAGTTTTTGTATACATTAACTTAATTATAACGATATATGTTGGCGGTGTCGGAAAAAATGAGCCGTCTGGGAGCTTTTAACGAAAACGCTGCCTAAACCCTTTGAGATATAACAAATAATAAAGCGGTAATTTAAAGGCTATTTACACAAATACATTATCATTATTATTGCCAGTATCTTCGGAACCTTGCCTGAAGGGACTCCTTATATTAATATATTTTAAATTATCATATTTTTAAGGTTATGATAATAAATACATTATTAATCCTTATCATTTTTAATATGTTAGTTGGTTTCAGCATTTTATGAAGATTATTTTGTCCCTTTACACTTTGCAAATTAAATGAATATCTTAGGCGATATGGTAATATCAAAAAAAAAGAGCAAATAAATTAATTTCGTGTAACATAAATTCGACCGGTTCGTGCGGACGCGGGCGTAGTAGGTACTTGAGAGCGGAGAAGTAAGAAGTATCAAGTAATTTCGAAAATATTCAAACATTATCGTAAAATTAATAAACGACAGGATTAAATGGGTGCCACGGGGTTCGAAGTATGTCACGGGCGAAGCCGGGCGGGTCAGCTAGTTATATATATAAAAGGCAAAATCACTGACTGACTCATTTATCACGAAATCTCTGAATCTATCAAAGCTATGAAGCTCAAACTTCGTATGGAGATTCTTTTTAAAACGTAGGTTTCCGCTAAGAAGGGATTTTGGGAAATTTTATTTCTAGGGAAGTGAGTAAGCGATAAACGGTTTTGTGAAAGTTCGTCATTTCAAAGTTAGAAACATGAATTTATGTACACCTGTTTTCAGTTACAAATAAATGGGCACGTGTATCGCAGTTTTGCTAAATTTTACCTATAAGGGAGTAAACAAGGGTTGAAAGTTTATATGGGAAATTCTTCATTTTCAAATATAGCAACACCAAATTTCTAATACCTGCTTCTGTAAAAAAAATACGTCTTAAGGAATTTTGATAAATTCTACCCTTAAGGGGGTAAAACAAGAGTTATATTAACTGACTCATTGATCACGAAATCTATAAAACTTACAAAGCTACGTTGCCCAAACATGGGGGTTCCTTTTAACACGTGAGTTTCCCCTAAAAAGGGATTTTGCGAAATTCTACCCCCAAGGAAGTAAATAGGCGATAAATGGTTGTATGAAAGTTCGTCATTTTCAAAGTTAGAAACACGAATTTATGTACACTTGTTTTTAGTTTCAAATAAATGGGCACGTATATAGCGGTTTCGGAAAAATTTACCTATAAGGAGGTAAAACAGAGTTTGTTCTGACTCATTGATCACGAAATCTATGAAGCTAACGGAGCTATGAAGCCCAAACATCGCATGGGGGTTCTTATTAACACGTAAGTGACTCCTATGAAATGGTTTCGTGAATTCTACCCCTAAGGACGTAAATAAGAGATAAACGGTTGTATGGAAGATTGTCATTTTCAAAGTTAGTAACATGAATTTATGTACACTTGTTTTTAGTTTCAAATAAATGGGCACGTGTATAGCGGTTTCGGAAAAAAATACCTATAAGGAGGTAAAACAGAGTTTGTTCTGACTCATTGATCACGAAATCTATGAAGCTAACGGAGCTATGAAGCCCAAACATCGCATGGGGGTTCTTATTAACACGTAAGTGACCCCTATGAAATGGTTTCGTGAATTCTACCCCTAAGGACGTAAATAAGAGATAAACGGTTGTATGGAAGATTGTCATTTTCAAAGTTAGTAACATGAACTTGCGTACGTTGTAAAAGAATCTCATAAGGCTAAAAGAAACCACCAGCGAGTTCGGTGTTCCTACGGGAACCGAATATGCGGGTAAAACCATATACAGCCTGAAACTTGGTGAACTTATATTTTACGAGTACGTACCTACGTTAGATGAGCACCAAGAAAGGAATTCCCGGTATTCCCAGAGGAATGTAATCCTTTTAATATTATAAATGTACAAGTTTGTGAAGATTTCTTTATTATTAAGACGTTAGTTATTCAATCACATTTAGATGAAAATGGGCATGTAGATAGAACATTTCCTGAATTATTACTTAGGATGCCTACTTTTTATCTAGGAAAACATCTTTTTCCCTCCAATCCAATCCTTTTTGCGCACTAACGAAACTTCACATGAGCGGAAAATTATAAAAAATATTTTTTGTAGGACAGTATTATATTATTTATTATAATCGACCAGCAAGCCGAGAATACTGAATCAATTTTGGTATGATTGAGTTTAAATACTGATGTTCTGCGCGGTTCCTTTGCGAGAGAGGATAAAATATAATTTTATTTTTTATTTTATTTTGTATATTATTCAGTTTTAACTCATCAACAAGTATTCCGATTAAGTGCTTTGTTGTTAGAAAGGGGATTGGGACTAATCCCACCCGCATTCCCATTACTGTGACTCCTGTAAACAAGGATCTACAGCAATGACCAAAAACCAGAAAACTTACACCGAGCTCGATCTCGGTGAAGTCCGAGGAGAAGTTAGAATGTCTTGGAACCCGCAACAAAATTAATCAGAAGATAATTTAAAGTAGTTGGAAAAAGAAAAAAAAGAACTAACAGGGAAACTTCAAAAGTTGTTTCCTAAGAAATAGCCTACGCGCCACCCTCTTTAACTAATCTCTCTTTGTCTGTTTCTCATATGTGGCGCAAACGAAGTAGGGCGGGTCAGCTAGTTAAGATATATTATTACAAGCTTGTGCTATAGTTTTTACACAAGTTATAAAAAACTTATCTATTTGAAAAAAAAATATCGTGTGACTAATTCACCAAACAAGGCAGTCCAGAATTTTTAAAATCGATTATGTAGTTTCAGACCCTATTTATTACAAACAAACTTACAAATCTTACCTCTTTATAATATTAGTATGGATCATTACATGGCGCTGTGTTCAAAGAATAAAAAACTAATATGTAGTTTGAAGTGTATCGATCGCGAAGCCTGGCGATCTGTCCTCTCTGACTACCCCGTCAGGGATACAGCGTGAAGATAGTTAAGTCTTTTTTTAGTTTTAGACAAGCTTTTATTTAAGTGCGCTAAAAATAATTATTCTCACCAAGACGTTTCATGTGATTACACATTGTAGCAGAATTTACAAATAATTTCTGTCATCTTGGGAGTTCCTTCATGTTGTATTTAGAATGACATCACACAGCTATCTATGTATTGTCATCTCAACTAAACGCATGTACACAAAATTTCAGCTCAACCGGTTCAAAAGTATGCTTCAAAATTGAGTTGTGATATTCAAACCGAATAAACAAAATTGTCATTGCAAATTAATAGAAAGCTTGTAAAATGCCTAAATAACTATATACAATTTTTGACGTGACAATGTCTTATAATTCGATAGAGCCGGCTGCACGCACGAAAAAACATGACTCATGCGGCGTTACCTCGCTCTGAGGCGTTCCATGTAAGGCTTGAAGTGCAAGCGAGAGCGCGGAACGAGCGACAAAGAAGCACAATCGGCCTTTGCGTTCGGCAGCGTTCGACATCCGTCTCTCTCCTACTTGAGTGAGCGATGCGTCTGCGTGGACAACTGCTATACTATAGTACATTTACATGTTTTGATCGAGTATCAAGTGCAGTGAAAAGTGAATGTGGTGTCAATTGTTTATAGCAACGATAATTACAGCGATTATCGATTCAATAATTCATGATTCATAACATCAGTATTTTCTTAAGACGTTGTCACGTTCAACTATCGTCAGTAAACCGACTTTACAGACAACCAATTTTTTTGAAGGTATACTTCTGTTGGCGCGTTAGGGAAAAATTTTGAGAGTATTTTTTTACAATGCGCGCGCAGACCGTCTCGAAAAACCAACATCATGAAGTTAGCTGATAAGAATTTCCATGACAACTTAAAAACACCTGAACTTAGCTGATAAGTTTTCTATGACAACTTATAACTACATTCAAAGCAGTTTACATTCTTTTGATGTTTTTTTCTTACATATCATTCCTGTTACAAACAGAGAGTTGTGGTATATATGATGAAATCTTATCAGACTAAAGCAGTATAACTTATAACGCGTGTTAACACACACACACACACGCACTTTTTTTTTATTAAAAGTCATTGTTTTGATTAATTAGGTACTAAAATGCAAACCTCAGTGTTACGAGTACACTTAAGAGCGCGCATCAGGGTCCGTGATGTTTATATAACAACAGGTTTTAAGGCTGACCTTATGCACCCCTTTCACAGTTATTTATACCTGATGCTGCTTACGTAACTGCAGTTCTGAGAAGCACGCCTACTTATTATTGCAACAAAGATCTTTACATTAAAAACTGCAAATGTCCTTGTCTTAATTAAAAGAAAAGCATTGCTACATTTCTTTTAAAATAATATTATTTAAGTCTCGGCCTACCCTGACTGCTTCTGCCCTCTACTTTCGCACAATATATATTTTTATCAATCGTTCCTCACTCATTCGTTGAACGTGTACAAACCAACGGAGCACGCCCTTTTCCAGCTTAACGCTGACACTTTCATTCAAACCTGCCATATTTCGTATCACTTCGTTACGTATTTGGTCGGTCAAGGTTACGCCGCACAATTTTCGACGTGATCGCATCTCCAATTCTCCACAGCATTCAACTTACTTTCATGCATCTTCTGACACCTGTTACGCGGTACAAATATGCATACGGTGAAGTGTGGGCGTATAGTATTTTTCTGTCGGGTATGTATAAGACGGCAAACATGGTAGGGTTTACAGACAATTCACTGAACTACTGAGACGTGAAATCCAGTTACTGGACTAAATCAAGGAACTAGTGAGACTATGCCATTATTATGTACACTTTTTACTATATAAAGGGTTAGATGAATAAAAAAAAGAGGCTGGTGCAAACTGCAAACCCGTGTTACGTACATAATAGACATTACGCAATGATAATCATCATAAAAATAATCAGAGCGCATATAACGCACACTTTATTGTGAGATCTGTTAATTGTGCCGGAAGTATGGCATCTTTTGACACATCAAACTTACACATCTAACGTTTTATTGTGTTTTAGTTAGTAAAGTAAACGCTTATATAAAATGTGTACAGTCAGCTAAGGAAGTAGTCTACCAATTTTGGTAAAAATCTCTGAGCTATCGCTGACTTTTCTATTGGCCGTTGTTAACCGTGATAATTCAAACTTGAATAAAATGGAATAAAAAAATAACATTAAAGCTCACGAATAAAAATTAAAAAATATATTATATAAATGTCCACTAATGTACAGAGTCTAATCACTAAAAAGCAATCTCTTGCTCTCTTGGAAACTAGACACATGGCATACACGATAAAGACATTTTTGTCATTGCAACGGTTATTTGACTTGTGGCGTTCAAATGTACATATCAATCTTAGGTTAGATATTATAAATAGATCACATAAGTGGCTGACTAGACAACACCGTGGTATTTTGTTTAGTTTTATTTGTTTGCAATTCTCTCTGTTCTGTTGTGTTGGTGAATATACCGCGGAATTAGGTGTACCGCATTACATCAAATCTTCAATAATTGAATTTGATTCTTGTCTACGCTCACTTCCCAGGGGACCTCATGGTCTTTAACTGGCTGACCAAGTACCTATAGGAATAGAAACATGTAGCTTTATCTGGCTTTAAATTTAAATACATACCCTAACTATATGCATCAATATCTTCCATCTTGGCACGCCCTTCGCAAAAGAACTCTTTACAGAAAGCGGAATACAGACTCCCATGATCCACAGGAACGCAGGGAAAACCAGATCACCAGCTACTAGGCCGTTCCAAGTGGCATGCTCCAGCCACCAGTAGCCGCCTGCGCCATCGTTCACGAAGATCATGAATACGATCGCCATACTGGAACAAATAGAGTCTGCTTTGATGTGTTCCAAACAGCTGTGATTTGGATACTTTTTTCAACACTGTTGGAAATGACAGTCGTACGATCACTTAACCCATTTGCTGTCATCCGTCCGCCACACAGTCACACAAATCACTTGAACCCCTTGGATCTTAGTGGAGCCCTTTACTCTGGATAACTTTCAGACCTGCCTAATGCAAATATAACTTAGAAAAGTTGTAATCTGATAGATAACCCGCTTTTTTTTAGAAAATCACCGAATCTTTAAATGTCACACATTATCGGTGGCGCAGTGGTAATGTATGCGACTGCCGCGACTGAGGTCCCGGGTTCGATTCCCGGGTCCGAAAATAAATATTAAAAATAATATTTGAGTGATCCACAAATGTTTGTTTCGGAGTTTGGGTGTTTCTTATGTATAAAATGTATGTATTTAAAAATATATAAGTATGTTTATCAGTCGTCTAGATCCCATAACAAGCTTATATTAGCTTACTTTGGGCTAGACGGCAGTGTGCAAATAAAGACCCACAAAGTACCACAATTGAAAGGTTTTGCTCACGCATGCAATATTATATCAGATTGGCCTGCAAACTAAACTATTTAGCTGACCGTAACGGCGGACAAAGACTATAACAGACTACAGGACCTAAGACTCAAAACGGATGTTTCTGGACTTTACTCATAGTTATGTAACCAGCATTACTTTCTTCATCTTAGTGCATTCACACTTGATCCCTATCTGGAGGATTTGGGGCTTGATTTCCACTTATATTTGACTGCTTGAAGCAGCTATCGTTTAGTTTTTGATTATCGGTATTGTTAGAAGCGACTGCTGCCTAACCTCCTAATCGCGTAAGGCGCCTTCTACGTCATCTCGTCCGGTGCACCGCTAGCAGGTGATGCCGCTTGAACTCCAAAGATCTTGGTACACTCACTTAAGCAATCAGCATGTTAACAATAGATCTCTACTTACCCTCTAAACGTATCTAGTGCACGCAGTCTCTGCTGTATCGCCAGCTCCTTGTCACCATACCGAAGCTTGCCGGTCCGTCTGACGCGAGACATGATCAGCTTCCCAAACCCGTACAGCACCCATATCGTCAGCAAGAATCCCAAGAGTAGCAGCAGAGCTGGCAGAACAGAATATGTATTCGAGTTACCATTAAAACATTTTGCTTCGATTCTTTGATTTACGAACATTTCGATTCGCTTAAATAAGATTCTAACCTAACAAAAGGATGCGAACGGTCGGTAATGTCTCACGATTATGATATAAAAGGTTGCCTGTAAGAGATTGCCTCGCGCAATAAGGCCGTCAATTGTTATACCATGAAGTCTAATAGTCATATTCAAGTAAAAAGCTCTTTATTGTACACCAGGAAACTCAATGGAGTTTCCTGGTGTACTATAAAGAGCTTTTTACTCTTACTTTACTTTATGAAGCTAAAACTGTCACATATTAAAATTAATTTTACAAAAAACTGAGTCAATTTGCAGTCTTTTGCATAGATAAGAATCCCACAATTTTATGGACACATGGTAATGGGCGACTATTTGTTTCCTTCACCCGTGATAAGTTGTGGTTACGTAACTTTGGTAAAACTTATTGCCATTGTCGGAAACCACTCCTGTCTAAACCTATACGAGCTGTTCTTTAGTATGAGTACTAGTATTATAAAGGTAAAAGTTTGTGAGTGTGTATTTGTTACTTCTACACCCTCAAACAGCTGGACCAATTTGGATAAAACTTGGTGTTGAGGTTGCTGACACCTTGGTTACTTTTAGGAACAGTTTCATGTAGGAAACGGGAAAACCCGTCCGCATGGGGTTATCCCGTTTCCTACATGAAACGAAGAGGATAGTTAAAATACAAATTAAAATATCATTCACAATAATTAGCATTATTTTTTGAAATAATGCTGACACAGTAATACTTTTTTGTATACCTCACACATTGCGTAAGGACGCATCCATGAATATTAATCACTGAACCGACACGAGTGAATTTTCGTTGTGTCATGAAATTTAATGATGTCTAATAATAAATATTAAGCGTTGTTACTAATTTAATAAGCTGTATGTATCTCGTAACAGTTAACAAAGAATCTGTCCGGTTTGACAGACCGGACGTCCGGACATCTAAGAACCGGACAGTGCACGGTGTGGCGGCGTATGATTCGCAAAATTTTAGCATTTTCGGCTGGGATAAATGTCTCTTCGTTTACATTTTGGTGTATTCTCAATCGTTTCTAACCCTACCTAGATGCTGATAGAAGCACTTTTTCATTATACCTTTTAGTTTTGGCATTGTTGGTAGCGACTACCGTCTGACCTCCCAACTCCGTAAGGACAGGGGGGTATCACTCCGCAGTTTAGGTATATTCGGGAAGCGCACTGCTCGGAGCTTCTTATGACAGTGGGCTGCCGCTGCCGCTCGCCTCGCATGACAGTAGCGCTCTAAATAAATCAACTAGGCACAAAAATTTCTCAAGTGACAACCCTGCGCGGACTTTGGAGCTCGTTCGTAAAACTATGGCGCGCAAAGAAAACTCAACGATCGGGCGCAGTTATAAGTTTCAATTTTTCTAGCAGACGGCGAGTCTAAGTACGAGTATGTTTTCATACCTAAATGTGACTTTTGTTAGGGAGTGAAACTTCTTTACATAGTAATATAGTTTTTACTTATTCTGTGGTAAGAGCACCAACGTCTTTTTCTTTGTAATTATTTTATGACCTGGTTACTAAGACCTTTTAGCCAAATCTTAATTCATATATCTTCCATCTTCTTTCTTATTATCTAAAATGTCCCCGTCCTCTACATCTTAGTCAAGTCTAGTCTTCAGTCAAGGTCAGATTCACCTCAGTATAATAGTGGTTTATACTGAGGTTTTCAGTGGATTTTACGCGGCAAGAAAGAAAATCACACTTCACTGCATATATATTACTGTCTTTCACTATAGCACGTTAACACAACTTCTATGTACAAGAAACCAGCACTCCTGCACATAAAACAAGATAAATGCACTAGTTTAAGAAAATAATATACAGCAAGTGTTCGCACTTCTCATTTTCCCCGCGTAGAATCAACAGCAACGTCGTTGTCTCGTCCGTTAACAGTAGGGACACAGCTATCCGATGATGGATCTTGAGCTCCGGATATCTTTATAGTGCCCCTTACACCTGATATTACAATTAAATTAAATGGAATCCACACGATGCCTTTAATATCAAACCACAAACTTTGATTTAGCCGGTATTTTTCTCGATCTACAAGGAAAAATCGAATTTAAGAGCTATAAGTATAGCATGTTACAAGATATTGTTCCTCACCCTGTATTATTACAACCATCCGGATACTTCAATAATACCTATACCAAATGACCTACAAAATCCGGATATTTGTGTAGGTGTAAAATAAAAATCTATAAATACGCTCGTAGTATCGCGGCCTCAGTGTTCTGTAAACGATCACTGCGTTAAGCAACTTTCACTATGGCTTGTCACGGAGGGGTGACCACTTTGTGGCATTTACATTTGCGAGCGTTTCCGTGCTTCGGAAGGCACGTTAAGCCGTTGGTCCCGTTGCCAGTAACATGGCAGTCGTTAAGTCAAATTGAAGGCCTTATGAGCGACTTGAATCATTTCAACAGTATGTAGCCACAGCCTGCGTCTGTCTATTTTAACACGGCAATAGGCTCACCACATGGGAAGATGCGAGTAAGATAGTGACCAAGGATAGAACAGAGTGGGCTCTGAAAAGCTTGGAACCGTTCAAATCTGCGGGTATCGACGGCATTTTCCCGGCACTACTTCAGTGGCAATCGAACGTAGTCATCAAACACCTAATACCAATATTTAGGGCCTGCATAGCTCACAAATATATACCCAAACCATGGCGAGAAGCAAAAGTAGTTTTCCTGCCAAAACCAGGAAGGGAGGACTATACACAAGCCAAATCCTTCAGACCTATTAGTCTAACGTCCTTTCTTCTAAAAACACTAGAGAGACTAGTAGACCGACACCTAAGGGATGGAATACTGATTAGTAGACCACTACATCCCCAACAGCATGCTTACAGGAAGGGCAGATCGACAGAGTCAGCACTACATAAGATTTCAACGCTGGCTGCCTTTATAGACATAGAAGGAGCTTTTGACAAAACTATACACAGTAGCATCATCCACGCCCTGAAAAATCTCAACGTCACGCTGGTACTGAGAGAATGGATCACAGAGCTAGTGAGCAAAAGGGCGGTTCAGGTAACGGTGAATACGACCACAAGGGCGAGGGTAATAAAAGGGTGCCCCCAGGGAGGCGTCCTATCACCGCTACTATGGAACATAGTAGTGGACTGCCTCATAAAGAGACTCAATGACCGAGGATACACTACTACTGGTTATGCAGACGACCTAGCAATTCTAATCAACGGCAGCGCGGAAAACGTGTTATGCAAAGTAATGCGCACGGCCTTTCAAATAGTAGAACAATGGTGTGACGAACATAAACTGTCAGTAAACCCGAAAAAAACAGAACTCATCCTTTTAACAAAGAGAAGGAAGTTACCAGACCTGGACCTACCAAAATTATTCAACACCAAACTTTCCCTATCAACTCAAGTGAAATATCTGGGCGTGATCCTTGACAACAAACTGAGCTGGGCGAGTCACATTGAAACTAAAACGAAGAAGGCATGTATAGCTTTCAACCAGTGTAGAAGAGTGGTTGGAAAAAGATGGGGTCTGAACCCGAAAATCACTCTTTGGCTCTACACATCAGTTATCAGACCCTCTATGACCTACGGAGCAGTTGTATGGTGGCCCAGAACACAACTATCCACAACACGAACAAAACTGCAAAGCCTACAACACTTGGCGAGTGTAGCAACCACTGGGTGCATGAGAACTACCCCATCAGCCGCACTCGAGTATCTGCTGAACTTGAGACCACTAGATCTGGTCATACAAGAAGAAGCAAAAGCAGCTGCACTAAGACTAAGATCAAACGGCCTATGGAGACAAAACGTAGAAACAACACATACCAAAGTCCTAAAGGAGATTCTCGAGAAATACCCGCTTCTTCTTCTTCTTCTTCTTCTTCTTCTTCCCATGGACAAAACCTCGGGGTACTACGTCTTTGACCGAAGATATAATATCCAACTTATCGCTGAAACTATAGACAGCTCTGGCATAGATGAAGTTAGGATATACACAGACGGCTCCAAAACCAAACACGGAACTGGAGCTGGCGTCTTCTCGGACGACTTAAACATTAAAATATCAACCACTTTAGACAAACGAAACACAATCTTCCAGGCAGAATGTGTAGGTCTAATTAAGGCAGCACAAGCGGTTGCAGCTAGAGACTTACGTGGTTTTAATATTAAAATCATCTCGGACAGCGCATCTGTACTACAAGCATTACAAAATAATAAAATTTCATCGCTCCTTATATTGGAATGTCACAACAAACTCCAACACATTGCGGATAAGAACAAAGTAACCCTGCAATGGATAAAAGGACACAGTAACTCAATGGGAAATGACGCAGCAGATGAACTGGCCAAAAGGGGATCAGAAGAAACAGTATATGGACCGGAACCATTACTACCCCTACCCCAGGCACAGATAAAGACATGGCTGCGCACAATCACTGAAGAAGCACATAAGACCGCATGGATAACCCTCGAAGGTTGTAGGCAAACTAAGATGGCGATTCCGGAGATATCTAAAAGATTTACCCGCAACCTCATTAGGTTAAATAGGAAAAGCATAGGCAAGATTGTAGGAATCTTATCAGGCCACTGTCCCCTTAACAAACACTTTTTCACCATTGGTGTAACAGACAGCCCCCTGTGCAGAGGATGCATGGAGGCAGATGAAACGCCACACCACGTGCTCATGGAGTGCAGGAGCGTGGCAGATGACCGGGCGCGCATCCTACAGTCGCCGCAAACACTCCCGGACGCATGCCAGGGCCTTAAAAGGCTGCTGACCTTCTGGGACTGCCTTGGATGGTTGGAGTGAATGGATGAAGAATCCACGCACAATGGCCCAATCAAGTGGCTAAGTGCGGAAACGGCCCAGTAAAAACAAACAAACAAACAAACAAGGCTCACCACCTAATTGTGGGACAGGAATACACATGATGAAAAGTAGGCATATAATATGCCTTTGCCACCCCTTCGGGAATAAGGCGTCATAGATAAATAAATAATATGTTGGTAGATATTTTTTTCAAACAAGCTTTTATTTAAATACTCTAAAAATAAAAAATCTCAACAAGTCCTTTCTTTTGATACCTATATTGCAGTAGTGCAAAAAAATTGGTTCGTTATCCTGGATGTTCCATCATGTTGCATTTAAAATGACGTCACATAGCTAGCCATGTCATCCATAAAGTCCTAGTGTTTAGATGACATGGCTACATGTCATCCAAGCTAAACGAATTTACAAAATTTTAGTCCAGTGGCAGTATAAATCCAGTGGAAGATATCTGCTTCATAATTGAGTAGCAAGATTTCACCCAAACATACATACCATTGCAAGAAGTTAACAAAAGGTTGTTCTCACAAAATGATACCACAAATTATAGTTTTATCCAAAAAATGGAAGAGCCAAATCAATCCATCGCAGCATTGGGCTGCGATAGATAGATATGGCTTCGATAAAAAAAAAAATAAGCATTTACTCATAGCCTGGCGCCATCCTTTTGAGGGCTCACTGGGGACTCCTGGCCATAGGCAGATAGAAGGGCACCGTGTGATTTTAGTCGGTAGGAGTCCGACATAGCATCCATGGATTTCCACACGAAAAAAAATGTATATTTTCAAAAATCGAAATTCAACCAAAGTCAGTCCAATGAATCTACTCCCATAGTCTCTAAGTCAAAAATCTAAATTGAATGGACGAGTGTCAGAAATAGTCAATGGGCTGCTCTAGTCGCCTTAACGTCAGAGAGGTTAATTAGATGTATACTCATTGAATGGTAATAATGTATGAATGGGTTAGCCAAAATCTTTAGGAGACCTTGATCATCCACGCCCTTGTCATCAAACCAAATTTATTTAAACGGATCGGATGTTGAATTGAGGTGAATTACGAATTGTAATGGTTTCAATGACTCTGATTTTGTTGTTAAATAGATTACATTTTTTATTACTACGTACTAGCAGACTACCGCGACTACTATCTATAAGTTTAATCTGAAAAGCTTTTGAATTTCAGTGCTCGACTAAAGAATAAATTTCTAACCAAGCAGTTTTGATAGGCAAAGGTCGCGAGTTCTAGTACCGTCGTGTAAAAGTTGTATTTTTAGGGTTCCGTCCATCAAACGAAACCCTTATTGGATCACTTGGTTGTCCGTTCGTCCGTCTGTTTGTCAAAACCCTTTATCTCCGGAACGCGAGAAGGTATCAAGTTGAAATTAAAAACTATGTACTCAAATATATAACGTAAAAGAAATTATGACCGTTTATGTCGCAAAAAACGTATTTTTCCAGAATAATCAGTGGGCCAAAACTGACTGCACTGGCCCGGTCTTTTTTTAATAAAATTCAATGTAGCTGACAAAGTTAAGCTACGTTGCAACATAAAATAATACCTAACGCATCTCTTTTTTATCAATACGTAAAAGATTTTTTTTTTGATAAACAAAGATAATATCTTATTGAAAACGTCTAGATAACATAACTATATATTGACGACCTATATTTTAGATAATTTTCAGTATTCTAAAGAATATTGACGAAAATTGACCCGTTATTGGCAAGTAGAAAGTAGATTTAGTTGAACAATGGAAAGGAATTTATTAGTGGTACTATTACCGTTTCTTATAGCGAGTGTGGTGTGTCAAGTGAGGGTTGATCCACTAGTATTGATCAGTGGCCAAGGTTTGGTCAGGGGTCACAGGTCTTCTAATGGACAGCACTCTATATTTTTGGGAATACCATACGCGAAGGTGGATGTTAATGATCCTTTTGGAGTAAGTGCATTTTTTTTTTCAAGTTGTAAATAAATTTAAATTGAGAAACGGTTTGCTTTTCAAAATTGTTTCTAAGTGCATTTTATTTGAATATCTTATTGTTTGTAAATTAATCGGAACTTGAAGGTTGATATGACGCTTGAAATTTGAGGAAAGCAGCTGTAGCGGTTTCTCGGAACTTTTTTCGAAAACACGTTTCATGCCCTCAAAGTACCTATGTGTTTTCTAAAATCCGTATGCGGTTTGGATCAAATATTTGCTTGATCCGCAAATGTTTGTTTCGAAGTATGGCTGAGATCTGTCTTTTATAAGGTGTTTAGAAATACATAAGTGAAAAAATCTGTGTATAATAACGTGTTTAAAAATATAAAGTGTTTAAAAAGTAAAGAAATTTATTTTAAATTAAAGTTAAAAAATAGCTAGATATTGATGTAAAAAAGGTCAACAATACTTGTTATTAATTTGTTTGTAAATAGAATCGAAGTTATTAAACCGGAAATTTAGGTTTAAAAAGCTGTTTATTTATCTGTCTTGACTTGTTTATTTAAAATTTGTTGGTTAAAGTGAAATCCTACGAGTATCAATATTATTATCATTATGATTATTATGGTAATACTTTAAAATATTAAAAGTTTCAGATACATTCATTATTTCTTGAAAAATCTACTGTACATAAAACACTGTCACTGGCATTGAACAAGCTGCCAATTTTCAAATCTACGATTTGAGTGTTCACGAAAATTTGCGGGCAAAATATCATGTTTCTTTTTATCTTTTTTAAATATAAAATTTAACCATTAAATTTCCCTCTACATTTTCAAGTGAATAGTTGAGAATTACCACCCAATGTTACACCAAAATGACATAGAATTATTTAGGTCGGTATAAAAAGACTAAATCTAATGTCTTATAATAATCTTAAATATATATATCTTGATTTTTTACAACTTTTTTCCCGAGATTGCGTTCCCATTACTGTGATTCCTGTAAGACAGGATCTACAGCAATGACAAAAAACCAGAAAACTTACATCAAACTCAGACTCTGTGAAGTCCCAGGAGAAGTTATAGTGTCTTAACCCACTACGAAATTAATCATAAAATATTGTGGGAGTTGGAAAGAAAGTTACCTCATCCTATAGAGAAGTGAAGTCCACGGTTATAGTAGGTGTATTACGGGCATGATGCTCGCCACCGAGGCTAGTGCTCGGATGATAACGATGATTGTTATCTATCATAATCTAGCGATTTGTTTGACATGGATAGGTGAGAGTAAAAATTACGAAACAATCTAATCGATCAAGAGAAAGAGATAAAATTGAGATAATCGTATCATTCCCAGTGACATTGTTATCTAGCAAATACGATTGAGTAGAAAAGTACTCCACCGTCATAGGACAACGTCTAATAAGATCATTTAAACTTGTCGAGTGTAATATGTGAATTATCATAGACTAGCTGACCCGCGCAACTTCGTTAGCGCCACTTAAGAGATTTGTTACAAAAAATATGACAAATGAAGAACCGCTCGACCGATTTTGTGCAAACTTTAAATAAACCATCAACTAAATAGTCCGAACAAAGCCATTTGGTTTCGATAGGTGAACCCGTTCTTGAGTTATAAAATTACAACGAAAAGTGGCATTGGTTTTTATATATATAGATTAGGATAGATGATAGTTCATGTTAATGGAAAACGAAAGTTAGTTTTAAATTCAGTTCTTAATTTTCCTATGTTTCACTATGTTGAAAATACTAGCGAGCGCATTGAAATGGCAGTCTTCTATAGATTCTTTACAATCTTGTCTGTGGTGACGGAATAAAATATGAATAGACCCTAGATCATCCCGTGGATGCTGTGAAAGGTAAGGTGCAGGCGCAAGCAGTTAGCTGTCTATGATTCCATCAAACGTGATGTACTCATCGTATGGTGATCATAAGATTTTGTCGTTATACCTACTTCGTGTTATTGGTATCATAACCAAATAAAATTAGACCGAGACTAACATGAAACAAGGAGGGTTATAGTGGAGACTGTGGAGATGTCATGAGTAATCTGATATTATCATGTCCGTATTTCTTTATCAATCCGTCAGACGGAATTCAGGCAATTTATAATCTGTGAAATAAGTACTAACATCCGTTCATTCTTCAGATTATAGATACAATCATCCATTAGCACCTACGCTATAATGAATTCCCGGAAACTATATAGATATAGAGAACTATATACATAGATATAGAAATTATATTTAGTAAAGTAATAATTTTAGGAAATTTATAGTGTTTTTACTTTGTTCCAGCATGCACAGGTACCCCAGATGTTCGAAGAAGTTATCTACGATGCCAATGATGGGTCCGTCAAGTGTCCTCAAATGACTAACCAACACGTATCTAGTGATAATGAAGCGATTGACTGCCTTAGCCTTAACATTTTCGTACCCACTGATGCCAGTTTCTTGAATCCTTTGCCAGTTTTAATCTGGTTTCATGGAGGTGAGTTTGCTCGCGGTAGTGGAGGAGAATATGATGTATCAAATTTAGTAAGACACGATGTGATAGTAGTAACAATTAATTATCGTCTTGGACCTTATGGATTTATGTGCCTAAATTTACCTGAAGTACCAGGAAACCAGGGACTAAAAGATCAATACGTAGCATTACAATGGATCAGAAAACATGTCGGTTCATTTGGAGGAAATCCCTACAACATGACTATTGCTGGTCAAAACGCAGGAGCTACGTCAGTCTTATTACATTTATATTCTGATAAGGATAGATATTTTGGAAAAGCAATTGTAGAAAGCGGTACTCCTCAGAGTGAAGGTATGTTTGTCAATCCTGATGAAAGTACTGCTATTAAATTGGCTGGTCATCTAGGATTAAATACGACTGATACGCATCAAGCATTAAGGTTTCTAACGGCTACTTCTCATGAATTAGTAACAGCTGCAGCGTACGAACTAAATTTACAACTGAAACCTTGCAAAGAAAGGTCATTCAGTGGAGTGGAAAGCTTTGTACAACACGATCCTTATTCTCTTACTAATCCAAGGAAAGTTCAAACGTCTATATTAATTGGTTATACAAGTAATGAACAATATTCTCTGAGCAGTAATTACTTTAATTCAGATCCGTTTTATGAGAAAATACAAAACAATTTTAATATTGCTGATCTAGATTTAAGGAATGCTGTCAAAATTGTTAGACAGTTTTACATTGGTGATAAGGCGGTTACTGAAGATGTTGCTACAGAATTAAAGATGTTTGAATCAGATTTTGGACATTACCACCCTACCGAGCGACATGTAAAGAAATTATTGGAAGAAAATATTAACGTGATTTATAAATATATGTTTAGTTATAATGTTAACTCAGATAAGGATGGCGGTCACGTTTCTGAACTGAACTATCTATTTAATTCGGAAAGTGGAAGTTATAATAACGAAGATCAATTGATGGTTGATCGCATTACGACAATGTGGACAGACTTCGTTAAACATGGGTAAGTTTAAAAACAAGGAAAATGTAATACATATTTTGGGGGTTCCCATGGTTTCTTTAAGTCAGGTTTTAAATTAGTCAAAGAATAGACTACTGATTAGAAAAACTGTTTCAGTGCACAACAGAAGGTCAATTTATATAATACGTTTTTATTTTTTACTTTACTGCTCAAGCAGTAAAGTAAAAAATAAAAACGTATTAAATAAATTGATCTGCTCAGCTGCACAGCTCGTGACATTGAATCAATTCTATGTCACGAGCAGAGCAGAAGTGGCACAAACATATCAGTAAGAGCCACCGCAGACTGGCTACTTTTAGTTTAGATTTTGAGACTGTAATGATGTATTTAGCTTTTAAAAAGCGACAAAATAGGCGGTGGCCCTAACAGCAAAGGGGAGACATGGTGTAGTTACATAATAAATAAAATAAACAAGTAATTAGGTAGGTACTCAGCTTTTATACTCTATGTTCTATATTCTGTCATTTACATACATACAGTCACGCCTTTATCCCTGAGGGGGTAGGAAGAGTCATTTTATACGCCCACATTTCACCGTATGCATTTTGTCTCACATAACAGGGCTTCAACTTAACGACTGCCATATTACTGGCAACCGGGACCATCGGCTTAACGTGCCTTCTGAAGCATGAAAACGCTCGTCATTAAAATGCCACAAAGAGGTCTCCTATATGAGGACCAGTCATAGCGAAAGTTGCTTAACGCAGTGATCGTTTACAGAACTGTGTTAGCGGGGCTACCTGTCTGCAAGATCCAGCAGTGTCGCATAGTTAAATTTTTAAACATGATAATAATTTCACAGAAACCCAACACCATCTGAATCAGACCTCATCCCTGTCAGTTGGACTCCAATCACAGAGGACATTCGACCCACAATGATCATCGACTCGAATCTCCGAATGGAAGGAAGGGTGTACCAAGAACGGATCGCCTTTTGGGATCTTTTTTACTCGATATACGGCAACTCGGTAAAATTGATACGGAAATGTTCCGATAATCCCTATATGTGTTGCTAAGTTTAGAAATTTTGCCACAGGGCAAAACTGTGGCAGAATTTCTCAATACCATCTCATAAATCTCTAATATTTCAATATTACCTTAAGTTATTGTATTTAGAATACTATTATATTCAGAAAATTTAAATAATATTGCATTATTAGATGGTGGTAACTCTCGAATTTCATGAGACGGTTCCTCATAACAATCTATACTAATATCACAGTATAAAGAGTAAACCTATGTCTTTCGGCTGTGCTAATATTATAAAGCTGAAAAGTTTGTTTGTTTGGTTGAACGCGCTAATCTCAGGAACTACTGGTCGGATTTGAAAAATTATTTTTGTGTTAGATAGCCCATTTATCGGGGAAGGCTATAGGCTATATATCATGATGACCCCACAGCTTCGCCCGTGGAATATTTCGACCTCCCGTCGCACCTATTTAATCCCGTCGCTTATTAATTCTACAATGATGCATAAAAATTTGCCCGATTTGTCGACATTTATGACTACTGCTCTGCTCCCCAGTGTAGTAGCGTAATGATATATAGCCTATAGCCTTTCTCGATAAATGGGCTATCTAACACAAAAATAATTTTTCAAATCCGACCAGTAGATCCTGAGATTAGCGCGTTCAACCAAACAAACAAACAAACAAACTCTTCAGCTTTATAATATTAGTATAGATAATAAATATTATGCTTTTCTTTTTTAATCTAATTATAACTTTAAATTAACTTGTGAGCCATGCTTAAGAAGTTATTATAGAAGTTTAGTGCAGCAACCGCCGAAAATCAGCGACCAAGGTCAGATGAGGACAAAATATAAGAAGTGATTAACATCAAGACTGATGAGATGTTAGATGTGGGGATTCCCACACGTAAAAATATGATTTATTTATTTATTTATCACGCCTTATCACCGAAGGGGTGGCAGAGACGTAATTTACGCCCACTTTTCACCATGTGAGCCCATTGCCGTGTTAGACAGACTCAGGTTGTAGCTACCTGCTGTTGAAAGTTTTCAAGCCGCCTATAAGGTCTTCAACTTGACTTAACGAATGCATGTTACTGGCAACCGAGTCCAACGGCTTAACGTGCCTTCTGAAGCACGAAAACGATCGCAAATATAAAGTGGACAATCGGAGTCTCACCGCAGCGTTCCCAGAGATACAAGTTGGAGATTTTCTCAGGCCAGCATATATTCCGAAAATACGGCGAAGACAGTGTTAGATAAATACTTGAAGCCGACGCGAGATGTCCTTCCACGTCTCACATCCATACAGCAACACGGATTTTGTGTGATTGAGTTTACTTTATTTTTAATTATTCTGTTACCACGCTGATAAGACATCTCTTATTTATACTGAAACGACCGGGTGGTCATATCCTACTAAAATTATAAACGCGATAGTTTGTAAGTATGGATGTTTGTTACTTTTTCACGTAAAAACTACCGCATGTATTTAATGTAACTTTACAATAATAATAGCTTATACATCAGAATAGCACAAAGGCTACTTTTTATTCCGGGAACAATTTCCTGTGGGAAGCGGAAACGGGAAAGTTCATGAGGCGGGCGGAGCCGCGGGCGTCAACTAGTAATAATTTCAGTAAAAATAAAAAATAAACTATTATTATACGTTATTAATTATTATTTTATTTATTGATTATTTATTTATTATTTATTTATTATCTAGATAAATTATATTATATACTTCTCATATTCTTTTTTATAAAGTGGAAATAGACAATTCGATTCAAGACGGGGATTGAACCCCTGACCTTTGCCTAACCAGGGCAACGTTCTAGCCACCTGAACTACCCGAACAGTATCGAATCAAGTTGAAATTCTCCACCAAATTGTAATCGTCATTTTAAGAGTATGACCAGAGTCTCGAATCGAATTGCCTTTTTCCACTTTATTAAAAAAAATGTATCCATCTGTACACATAGAGTTAGGTGCTGATACTATCGCAAATTTCTGTAATTTATACCGAAATACCTGCTGTAATCTAATTCGTAACCGTTGTTTATGATGCGGAACTCTTGTTTCATCAATATAATAATTGTAAGTCAGTGGCACTTTTCTGGGTCGTTCATCTCCGGATGTTGTCCATTTAGGTCTACCGTCTCGCCCACGGCGCATCACTTAGACAGAATGACTTATCAAGATTGGAGCTTTTTTTTTCTATATGGTTCCAATGTGCGTAATAATATGTACAAAAACAAAGTCATAATGATTGTAGTCTGGAAATTCCGTTTCAAAGTATTGTTACTGTATTAGTACCTTCAATTTTGAATTTTGCTTATGATTATCAATCACGGCTTTAGCCGTAAAGGGGGCAGTGCATATTATACTCCCACATTTCACCGTGTGCATTCCTGTTCCATATAATAAGTGGTGAGCCCGTTGCCGTGTTGAAATAGACAGACGCAGGTTATGGCTACCTGCTGATGAAATTTTTAAAGCCTAAGGCCTTCAACTTGTCTTAACGTACGCCATGATACTGGCAACAAAATTTTGAATTATTATTTTTGTTTTTCTTAAACAAAGATGATATTTATCCTATTTCTTTGAGAAGTTAAACAACGTTATTTAAGTAAAACACATTAATTGGTAACTGTATAGTAGAAGTAAGTATACAAATAATAACTTAACCAGTTTTACATATTAGAAAATATTAGAATTATAATTTCATAAAATTACGAATAGATAGTGAGTAGTTTCACAATAATTTCATATAATATTATTGGATTCCATAAAATTATCCAGTAAAAGTGTCAACGCAGCAAATAATAAGATATTTGTGGAAAATGTGGTTAGGTAATTTCTTGTACGGTAATGATACTGCGATCAAAGATTCTTCAGTCCCATAGCATGGTACTGTAATATTGCGCGTTTAGTTTTTCTCGTCCAATGGAAATAGGAGAAATATCAGTAACGTGACTAAACTTATGCCTTTCATTGGTGGTTCTACAACGCCATGCTATGAGGACAATACTTCTGTAGACTTTCTCTCGGTATATAGTTAAACAGCTGATATTAGTTGCGCCAGTTTTCCAACAGTTTTCTCCACCTTTTGGTGCGTGACCGTAATAAGTTATCAATTTATTATTCAATTAATTTGGTAACTTTAATACTCTTACTTACCTTGCATCTAAGGTAATATCGTTTGGTGATACGGTAGGTAATTGACATTTTTAAGTCTGATAATTTCATGTATCCCGGATGAGCTCTTAATTGGAAGGATAACCCTAGGGAGAATCATGTCTTAGGAGTTTTTTTGAGGTTCCACTCCTGGGGGGAAGTTGATTGTTATTTACCCACTTCCTTGGTGGTTGGGGAAGTGAAGACTGGCGTGTACTCACGCCATGCTACGCCACGTAATTCGGGAGGGTGAGTTCTGTACCGTTCTTGCGAGCTGAGCATGACGCATGGTCAGATGGTCTGTTATACACGTGATCTCTCATACCTAATAGAATCATATGATATCCAATCTAACGTCCCAGTTTAACAGCAACATAATTTCCCTTTGACCTTATCAACAGAAATCGAGATATCTTGGCAACCACTATGTTCCAGCCAAAAGACATGGTAACCAGGGCAAAGTAAGTTAAGTTGTGTGCAAGTGTAGATGCTCCATAATCTTCCAGTGCGTTGTGTAGTGCGCCAAGTAAAACTAGGTACCTAGTGCGCGCAGAGACTACATTTCGTGAAGACGAGGCAGGAAGACACTACTTAGTGGTAAGTGTTATATTTTAGAATTTAGTTTAGTACACGTAGTGCCCGTTTTCGGTATTTCGTAGCAGACTGCGTGTGTTTTAAATTGTGAAGGTTAGACTTTTATAATACCCACTACAGCCACAATGAAAATAAAGTTTCAATAAACTTGAATCGAAAATTGAAAACCTTTAGAACTAATATTGTTTATACGTAACTAGGGGCAACCGCTTAGTAACGTGAAGTTTTCTACCTTATTGCAGTTTGACAGTTCGTCCTTCCGAAACTTATCCGAACCGAAACAGTCCGAAACATGACATTGGCGGACTAGTAGTAGCCCACAAATGCCACAAACTAATAGTTAAAGTTACCTTATTGCATTGTAAATGCTTTAGCAATAGCTACCAATATTTCAAGAAAGCGGATCCCAGATCCCAAATTAAAGTTTGTGACCGTGCAGTGTGCACCAACCTTCATAGTTATCTGAGAGGAAAATACATACAGGATACAGGTGTTCCAGTGATTCTCGTAAAAAGGCTGCAGTTTCTTTGTACCTAACTATTTTAACATTCACAAAGAGCATTCATCACACGTACATTATACATAGGTATATACGTGTGATGAATGTGTGATTTCACAATTTATATATCATATGTAATGTAAGTGTTTTTCCAGTTGTCTTCTAACCCTCAATGGATTTGGAACATGCGTTCACTTATTTCGCTGCTAGGAGCAGCTATCGTTTGGCTATGGATTTTCAGATTGTTGGGAGAGACTGCCGTCTGACCTCCCGAAATCCATTAGTCAGTAAGAGAGGTTACTTAGACCCCGGTTATCTTGTTGGGGCCGCTTGCACCCATACCACTTACATACAATCATGTGAGATGAGGTGAATTACACACGCACGCTTTACCAGTAATTTCGTTGGCCCCATTTAATAGGCTTGCATCACCGGACACTTATACAGGAGAAAAATTGTCTTCATCTTAATATTACCGACTGAAAATCTTTACCGACTTCAACGCTAAGAAATCTCTGCAATTCGATACAATTCCTTTTCCATCGTTAGCAATAATAGGCATAATGTTTAAGTAGAAGATTTATCTAAGACAGAAGTTTGGTAATTACTTGCTTCGTTTCGCAGCGCCAATAACAACGGTAGGCAGCCACAGTCTGATTTTGTCCGTAAACATGGTTAATAGGGTTGGCAACGCGAGTGTACCACCTCGAGGCAACAATTCTCATCCATTCCACCACGAGGTATAACTTTTTCTTGTGGTCCCATTACGATTTGCAGATGTATAAATTTTCACCCAGAACACATTTTCTGCTAATATAAACTTTCATAAACAGAAGAATCAGACAAGAAATAAGTAACTATGATAGTATTATTTGACATTACTGAACAATAAGCATCAAAATCTAGAAATAATCGCTTAATTATTATAGACTCTCGGATCCGGCAGGAGTGTACTCTCTCGGAGTGTCAATATGGGTTTCGCCCTGGTCATGGGACCACGGACCCTGTTTTTGCCCTGAGGGTTGTCGCAGAGAAATACAGGTCGAAGAACACGCCTCTGCACTGTTTGTTCCTAGATATGCAGAAGGCCTTCGACTGTGTTCCTCGTGCGATGATCTGGTGGGCACTGCGGTCCAAAGGAGTTCCAGAGGTCTATATTGACACTATCCGGGACATGTACTGTGACTCCGACTCAATGGTTCGGACTGCTGTTGGCGACACGAAACCCTTCCCCATCACCGTCGGGGTACACCAGGGTTCTGTCCTTAGTCCGCTTCTGTTCAGTGTAATATTAGACGAATTGTCGGACAGCATCAGAAACCCGCATGAGCAGCCTCCATGGTTGCTCATGTATGCTGACGATATTGCGCTGGCAGACGCGGACAGGGGCAGATTGGTGCGACGTGTAAAGGCGTGGAAGGAGACGCTTGAGAACGGCGGTCTGAAACTAAATGTGGCGAAGACCGAGTACTTGGCACTAAACTCGACAGATCCCACATCCGTCCGCATAGGCGGTGATTTGGTCGAGCGCACGGACCAGGTTAAATACTTGGGATCTGTTTTTCACACGTCCAGTGACATCGATTGCGATGTCAAGTCACGCATTGCTGCCGCGTGGGCCAAATGGCGGGAGATGACCGGTGTCATTTGTGACCCTAAAATGCCGATCCGGTTGAAGGGACAGGTCTACAAAACCATTATTAGACCTGTCCTTTTACATGGCAGTGAGACGTGGCCGATATTGGAGCGACACAAGCAGGAGCTGCGTGTCACGGAAATGAAGATGCTGCGGTGGATGTGTGGAGTCACGCGGATGGACCGCGTGAGGAACTCTCGCATCCGCGGCGGCCTTCACGTCCGTGACATTGCAGACAAGTTGCAAGAGTGTCGCCTTCGTTGGTATGGTCACGTCTTGCGGCAACCGCCGGGCTACGTAGGTAACAAATGTCTGGCCATGTCAGCCCCGCCGGGTCCCGGTAAGAGGGGAAGACCCAAGAAGTGCTGGCTTGACGTCGTAAGGGATGACATGCGTGCCAATGGTCTCACCACAGGGGATGCCGACGACCGTGCGAAGTGGAGGAGAAAATGTAGGAAAGCGGACCCCGGGCGTCGCGAGACGCAACTGGGACAGACGCTCGGATGATGATGAATCGCTTAATTATTTAATCTTAATCTAAAATTAATCTAAAAATAATTAATATTTGTCTTCCCTTTTAACTCGAGATTGACGGTTTTATGTTACAAGCGTCTGTCTCTATTTTATAGGTGGGCAGTATGTATGTCTGCCATCTTGACGAAAAATTTTCTAAGTATTGCTTCATTCCTACTGCCTGGTTAACATTTATTTCAGAAGCATTCCAGTCCAGCACTGGAATGCTATTGGAATATTGTAAACCGGTACTGTAATATTCTCATTCCAGTTAAATACCTAGTATCCAATCAAGTAACCGGATTGACTGTCTACTTTTCATTCCAATTTGTTCATTTCACCGTCACTTTAACAGTGTAGACAGTTTGGATTAAAATCCAGTAATGGATTGAAAGTTTTACAGTGAATACACTTAATTTTAAAGGGTTTTAAAAACTGGTTTCCTGTAGACATTAGGATCCAGTCCAGCTCTGGACTGGATTGGTTTACTGGATTACTGGACTGGAATAATGTGAACTGTACCTAACGACACTTTGAATAGGATACCAGTGGACTGACTGGATTACTGGATCGGAATAATGTGAACTGTGCATAACTACGCTTTGAATACTTGAATGAATATAATTATAATGCCAGAATTACTTCAGTGTCCGGTGCTGCTCAAGATTTTTATTATTACGACATGACATGACATATTGTCACGCCTTTATCCCCGAAGGGGTGGGCAGAGGTATACTACACATCCACATTTCACAGTGCTTTCAATAAGAAAACACGGCGAAATGTGGGCTTATAGTTTAACGGACGCAATAATTATGTCTAGATGATCTAATTCGACGGCTCATGCATGACTGACGCACATATTTATGTCGAGTATGGTAACACATTCTACTCTCCGCAGACGGTGCGCACAAGGAATCCACTGGGAAAGTGTTAACATGTGCAATATTACAAATGAATGCAGAAATTAAAATGTCAACCAATAGGTAATAATTTTTTTTTTTTTAATTGTAATCAAGTAGCTGCGGTAGCTTAGTGGTTCAAGTCTGGGACTTGTGTTACCAATTACTTATTATTTTATTTCCCACTAGCGGATGCCCTTGCTCTCACCTGCTCGATCCCGTGGGAATACAGAAATATATTGTAGCCTACGTTACTCCGTACAACATTAAGCAGACAGAAAAAATATTAAAATAGTTATAAATAATAATAGTTAAAAATATTTTTTCATCTAAGTACCGTAAATATTTTTATAATTTAGTGAAATACTGTTGTTTTGGAATTGCAAACAGACACTTCAATCTTGTTTATCTGTAGGTATATACTAACATAGACATACATATTACATGGTGTTTTTTTTGTGTGGAAGTCCTTATGGAGGCTATGCCTGACTCTTACCGTCTAAAACCACACGTTTCCCCTCTATCTGTCTATAGCCAGGAGTCCCTCGAAAGGATAAACCCAAGGCTCCTATCTGGTACTAACTAACTCATTCCTAATACAAACGTATTACGAATGAGTTGACATAAAAATAAAATAAAATAAAATAAAAATATCTTTATTTTACATAGACCATTTTAACGGCGCTTACAAAATGTCATACACTATTTAAAATATTTAAAGCGACCACCGGTTCGGAACGCGGCCCACCTGAGAAGAACCGGCAAGAAACTTAGGAAGGCTTTTTTTTGATGGCCTATTTACAATTTAATATTATTTCATTTTGCCAGCAGATCATTTCCAGGCGTCCCTGTCCTGCAAATAGTCTGTAACGGAGTAAAAACCTTTTTCACAAAGCTTGTTTTTAATAAACTTTTTAAATTTATTTAAAGGTAAATTTCTCAGGTCACAGGGAAGCTTGTTGTAAAAGCGTATACAGTTACCCTGGAAAGAATCGCCAATCTTATGTAGTCGACTGTGGTGGACTGAAAGATTATTTTTATTTCTAGTGTTTATATTATGTTTATCACAGAGTTTAGAAAACTGTGATAGATTTTTCTGGACATACATAAGATTGGCAAAAATGTATTGTGATGGTACGGTTAGAATATTCACTTCTTTGAATTTTTCTCGGAGAGAAACTCTGGGGCCCAAATTATAAATAGCGCGTACAGCCCGCTTTTGTAGAACAAAAATAATATTTAAATCTGCAGCACTCCCCCAAAGGAGAATACCGTAAGACATAATACTATGAAAATAGCTGAAGTAAACCATTCTAGCCGTATCCACATCTGTTAGAGTCCTGATCTTTTTTACAGCGTATGCAGCCGAACTTAATCTAGAGGCTGTCTTTTCTATGTGTGGGCCCCACTGCAAATTGGCATCAATAGTTATACCTAGGAACACAGTTGATACTACAAACTCTAACACTTGTCCATTCAGTTGAACATTGGCCGCAACTTGTTTTACATTTGGTAGAGTAAATTTTATACATTTAGTTTTATTTTCATTAAGGCAAAGATTATTTGAGCTGAACCAATGAACTACTCTTGCAATTGCATTGTTTACATCGTCATAGTTATCTAATTGTCTTTTAATTTTAAAAATTAATGAGGTGTCATCTGCAAACAAAACAATCCTATTCCTGTCCCCTACATAAAATGGTAAATCATTAATATAAATGAGGAACAAGAATGGCCCAAGTATCGAGCCTTGCGGCACACCCATTGTAACTATGGATCCTACAGAACGTGTACCATTAATATCGACCCTCTGTATTCTATTGTTCAAATATGAAGACAGAAGGTCGAGAGCTTTGCCTCTTATTCCATAGTGGTGTAGTTTCCTGCACAGCGTTTCATGTTGAACGCAATCAAAAGCCTTTGATAGATCGCAAAATATACCTAATGCATCGTGCTTGTCTTCCCATGCTTCATGAATACATTTTAATAACTCAACACCAGCATCGGAAGTTGAGCGCCCTTTCGTAAACCCAAATTGATTCGCATGGAGTATTTTATGACTATTAAAATGGGATAGCATTTGATTCAAGATTATTTTTTCAAATACTTTGCTCAAAGTTGGCAGCACTGACACTGGTCGGAAATTAGACGGCTCTGTAGCGCTGCCAGCCTTGAACAAGGGAACGACTTTGCTGTGTTTCATTAAATCAGGAAATGTACCACTAGAAACACAGTCATTAAACACAGTTGCTAAATGGGGCGCAATTACCTCAATTATACATGATGCAGTTTTGACCGATAACCCCCAAATGTCCGCGGTTTTCTTAATTTCGATACATTTAAATGTTTTTACAATGTCCTGAGCACAAATATCTGTGAATACAAATGCATCCCTGCAACAAAGAACAGATTCTTCTAATAAAAGTTCAGCGGAACTGGAAGATGCTTGGAGAGATTTTGTTGTCAAAATAGGTATATTTTTGAAAAAGTGTTCAAACTTCGTAGCCACTTCCAGGTCCCCTGTAACATGGCAACCATTTACTTTTAAGTGGAAATCCCTTTCAGTCACTAAAGATCTACCGCATACAGAGTTAATGATGTTCCAAGTCATTTTTATTTTATTTACAGAATTAGAAATTTTATTTTTAATGAAGTTTGACTTAGCAAGATGACACGTTTGTTTAAATATCTTTGAATAATTTTTAACATATTCCTGAAAGGTTTGCTTAAAATTATATGATTTTTCTGAATATAATTCAAATAATTTATTTCTACTTTTAAAGATACCTGGTGTTGCCCAGTCACTGAAAACAGGACGACCACCAATCTATAGAGTTTTTGAGGTAAAAACTTTGCCAAACTCATCATTAATCAAATTAAATAAGTGTTTATATGACTGGTCTACACAAGTGAAGTTAGGTAGATATGGTAATCTCTTTAATACATTTTCTTTAAAATTATTCAAACGACTTTGGTTAATTGGTACATATTTAATTTGTTTTTTGCTGACTTTGTTACTACTTTTAGGAAATTTTATCCATTGGCCACGATGATCTGACTCCACAGGATCCACAATACCTTTATCTATAGGTTTAATATCAGTAAAAATATTATCAATACATTTTGCACTGGTGGCTGTAATACGAGTGGGTTCTAAGAATGTACTATGCAGATTAAAGGATTTAAATAAATTTTTCATTTTATTTCTCTCTGATGGAGTTAATGATGTATCTAATATATCAACATTAAAATCTCCACAAACTATTATAGATTTCTTAGAACATTGGCATTTGAACAGTGCTTCTTCAAGCTTTTCTTCAAATTTAATGTAAGAAGCATCAGGGGGACTGTATACGCTTAACAAGATGAAATGCTCAAACTCAATACTGGCAATCTCAATAACTCGCTCAATGGAGAGGGCTACTAAATCCTTACGTTCTTTAAATTTTAAGTTTTTATTAATTAATATTAAAGAGCCTCCACGTTTAGAATGTTTTCTATTGAACGAGCTAGCAACCTGGTGATTTACGAAGTTCAACAATGTGATTTGATGATCTTTTAACCAGTGCTCTGTAGCACAAAAAATATTAATAGAATTTGCATTAATGTATAGCTCTAACTCTAAATCTTTACCATTTATTAAACCTCTAACATTATGGTGCACCAGGTTTATAAAAACAATATTTTTACTAAGATTATTCTCAGGGGCCAAAGTCAACTGGCCAGATTTATTATCTGTTGTCCTATAAACTAGTTTTTTGGAATTTCATTTTCCAAATGTGAAGTATCAAAACTATCCTGCTCAATAAAAGCAGTTGTACTAGCCAATAATTTGGCTTGAAAAATTAAAAAATTAGATAGCAACAGAGCTACCTTTCGTTGTAAAAATTTTGATAGAAAATATCTATCTAATGTCAACAAACTATTATTATTGAAAATTATGTTCCAATCGAACAATTCAATTTTTTTGGAATATGATACCATGGTATGTAGTTTCATACTTAATTTGTATCTTAAGTGATTTTCCTTGTGGCTCATAGCAGTGCTGTATGGCAAGGTGGACAAAATTACTTGTTTTACTTGCAGACTTGATAACTTATCAAAAATTTTTAAAAGTTTGTCACTATTAATATTGCCTCTTCTGCCAACCAGCACCACTATAGTAGACTGCATGCAGTGTGTACCAGTCAATATAAAATCTGTAATTTGAGAGTATGAAGCTCCTGGATATGTATGATTTATTACAGAATGACTTAACTGTGATAAATAATGTCCAAATTTTTTACCTATTTCATCGCAATAGACTATGGTCTTTGCATCACTTTTTATTTGCAACTTTTCTATTATACTCGTAGATGCCTCGCAATTACTACTTGAATATATAGCTAAACTCAAAACTCAGCTTAGCTGGAAAGCTATATACTTATATAAGCGATCCTTGCGGATTAACGGGAATACTAATAATTTTTAAACAAAATGGTTTCAGATTTTTATCATGCGGCTCGATTTAATACATTTAATTTAATTTTGGATTCCGATTTTTTTTTTAAATAAATAAATAAATATTGTGGGACACTTTTCACACAGCGCCATCTAGCCCAAAGTAAGCTAATATTAGCTTGTGTTATGGGATCTAGATAACTGATAAACATACTTATATATTTCAAAATACATACATATTATAGATAAATAACACCCAGACACAGAATAAACCATCGTGCTCATCACACAAAGTTTTATCCTGGGTGGGAATCGAACCCACGACCTCTTGCGTAGCAGTCGGATGCACTCCCACCGCGCCACAGAGGCAGTCTTGAAAAGTACTTTTAGAAAGTGGAACAATTAAATTACAATAACCCTTTATTTTTACATAAAATCAGTTCTTAAAAAAGATTTAATAAAATATTGAAAGCGTGACATGCTGACCAATTAAAAAAAAATTGCAATTGTCATAGGCATTATTACAATTTTACATCCAGTAGTGAACTGTCGCTGATACGATTTATTGAAGTGCATTATGAATGTAAAAATGTGGGACAAATATCGAACAACCTATGCCATACGATTCAGTTCTAAAAAAACAATATTTAAAATTTTTATCATTCAATGCGAGGTGTGTGATGACCTTTACTTTTATTTTCGATTTTGGCAACCGATTGGAAAGGGTATTGTGAATGTGGGACAAGTATCGAGAAGCCCTTGACATACAATCAGTTGATGCCCATCACAATCAGCAAATGACATAATGCAAAAGGATTAAGAGGACGCCTGTTTATCGTTGAATATTTTTAACTATATTGTAATTCCCCATTGTAATTTATTTGTAACGCTCTTTTTTAAATAAATAAATAAATAATTAATATAAATAAGTATCGTTGGGACAACTCACACAACTCCATCTGATTCCAAACTAAGCTGAGCTTGTACTATAGTAACCAGATAACTGATAAATGTACTTGTATATTTCTAAATACATACATATTATAGATAAATAACACCCAGATACAGAATATACCATCGTGCTCATCACACAAAGTTTTATCCTGGGTGGGAATCGAACCCACGACTTCTTGCGAAGCAGTCGGATACGTTCCCACCGCGCCACAGAGACAGTCAAATTATTACAAGCTTATAACAAGTATTTGATACGTAATTTTATTTATTTTTTTAACCTGACTTACAACATCATCATTCAGTGACATAAAAAAAGCGCTGATAGTCCCGAGCGTAGGGAAGGTAAACAATAATTATGGTAAGTAACGTAGCCCTTAGGTCAATCCAAAAGCGGATAGCCACAACCTATAATTTTTGTGTGTGTTTCCTATAATTCTGTATCTGGGTGTAAGCATAGGTATTTAGTACAGTACGGAAACTTCATACAAATGCACAAAACGGCTTACTCACAAACGTACGTATCTAGAAGCCCCCGGACATCGCACTGCTGAGTGACTCGGCTAATCGAGGTTGTCGCAGTGTTTACGTTGTAGAGTGACAATCGGAACTTTAATAAAAAAAAACGACTATTGTGCCAGTGCTTTTCTCGATCATATCTTAATTAATTTTGCCTATTTCACCCCGGCAATGGGCTCACCACCTATCTCGTGGGACAAGAATGCACATGGAGAAATGTGGACGTATAATATGCCTTTGCCATCCCTTCGGGAATAAGGTGTGATTGATAATCCATTTATATAACAACAAATCTATTTTGGACACAGACAACCCTAAGGCTTCAGTGGAGGTTTAGGTTTAGTTGTCTTACTGCTCATATATGGAAGCTGTGTCAATAGGTTTTGTCCTAGTTCTGTCCTTTGAGAAAAAAGGATGTATGTAGGTATAAAAAGTACTCACGCATGTAAATATCAACCGGCTCCTTGATCGTGCGGACATCACATCCCTTCATGGTGACGTTCATCTTGTACACTCCGAACTCGCCCATCTCTGGCCGAAGCTGGCATAGCAGACCTCTGGAGAAATACAATAATCATCACTTAGACTCTCCGTGATTACAGTATTAACCTAACTAGTGTAATAAATATGCAGTGAGTTATTTTTTTTATTATAATGAACATTGTATGTATATTAGCACAGATAATATAATATAATTCTTATAATATTAGCTATATGTTTTTCTATTAAAAAAAAAGAAAAATAAGATAGACGAACCTATAAACGGTATAAGCTAAAACATTTTCTTATTAAAGTGTAAAAAGACAATTTCGTTCAGGACAGGGCTTGAACCCGTTACCTATGCCTAACCAGGGCAATGCTCCACGCCACTGAGCTACCAGACCCGTACCGAAACAAGCTGAAATTCTTAACTGTATTTTAGTCGTCATTTAAGAGTATGACCAGAGCCATCTATCGAGCTACTCAACAACTCTGATATTACAACCATTTTTATACATAGATAGATGCGATAGACTCTACTCAATCTATAGATAAATTTTCAAAGCAATTTACCCCTCAACTCTGCTAAATTTACTTTGCCTGTGTGCTGTGTGGATAAATCTCGGCTTTCTGAAAACAAGTCCGATAATATAACCACTAGGCCACCGCCGCTTAAAATGGTTCCTTTCCCGTCATTACAGTCCACGATTCAAGCAAATAATTCAACGATAAACGTGGTTTAATGAGTTGGTCAAGGTAATGGACATACCAACTGCATCGGGTATTATCATGCATTAACATACATACAGCCTTTGCGCGGCTTGAAAAATTTCTTCGCCTGTCCATTTCAACACGGCAATGGGGTCACCATCTGTTACGTGGGACAAAAATGCATACGGTGATATGTGGGCGTATAGTATGCCTCTGGCTGCCCCTTCGGGGATAAAGGCGTGACAATATGTATGTATGTAACATACATTTAATTACATCAGTGCACCTGCGACTAACGGAGAAAGGAACGATGCAAGCGCTTTCCAGGTTAATGTTTGGAAGATCATTCAGCAGTCACTCCTACTAATAAAAAGGTTAACGATAGCTGCTCTTAACGACCAAATAAATTTGCACCCCAGTTTTCAAGAATTTCAAGTAGGTACAGGTAGCGTTTTAAAATAACGGAAGAAAAATTGAATGATTGAAATAAATAGATACTCGTAGGAACATACTCGTTCATATATAAACGTGTTTCCCTTCACTTACAATCCTGGGTCCGTTAAGAGAAGCGTAAAAAGGCATATTTCTGGGCCGTCAAAATAAGGGTCGCTATCGGAGTTATCGGGTTGAGATAGCGGCCTCAATCACGGGTCGTCGTCTTTCATTACCATCAGGCGGGCGACGCCATATTGACGAGCCACATATTTAAAAAAAAAAATCCCGAGGAGGTAGATAAAATGCGCACTCGTTGCCAGTAGTTTTGTTAGTACAGTAATAAAGAGTAAGCCTGTTGCCGTCACCGGGTACGATATACAGTGGAAAATCTATAACCAATGTGTCTTTCAAACTGAAATACTTGCAGGCAGGTAGTAGTAGTCAGAATAACACTACTGAAAAGAAGGGGTAATAGACTTATCTCCTCAAATTGCTAGTGGCAACCCTAGGTATAACAGCTGATTTGAATTGGCTCCGTATTTTATATTGTAATATTGCAAAAATAATTATAATTTTAATTAAAAACCAATTCATCATTGCCAAATAATACCATATTGAGTGTTAAATAATCATTTTCACCATTTATTGTGCTAAAAGTAAATAAATATAAACTTAAAAATTGTACCGGTGTAGTGACAGTTAGAACATCGGAAAAATTTTCAATATTTGAAATTATTACTTGGATTTGGCAAGATTTATAAAACTAATAGTTTTTTCAATCAAGGTTTGTGAGTTTATTTACTTTTACATCCTCATATGTCCATTAATAGTGTGATTTTGTAATTTTCTATGAATAAAACATAACCTCGTTTTGTTTCGCATTTCTTTGCTCTAAGTCTACTTTGCTAATAATTACTGATTCTGTAGCACGTAATTATCACAAAATGTCGAATACTAATAACATGATAATGACGCGTAAGGCCTTAGCTCATCAACAAGAGACAAGGCTTCAATTAACGTTGAAAGAATTACAGATTTTTAGGGAGAAGTGAGAGAAACTGAACAAGGAAAGGGACGAAAATGAGTTAGAACTGCTAGGTATTTTAAGTAAGAACGGACAACTCAAAAAAGAACTGGCACAGTTGCATTCACTGTATACTGATACCTTACAGGATCGGGATAGGTTACAACTTATAGTTGACAGTTTTGACTCATGTAGGGAACATTATGAACAAACTCTGCACCAAATTAGAATACTAAAGGAGGAGCTACAACGATTGGAAATTAAAATATCGCAACTAGAAGACAAGAAACAGAGCACAGTGGTTCAATCTAATCAGAGTTTGTTCGATGAACTGATGGCTACAAGCTTAGATACTGCTACAGCTCACCCTTCCATTGTCATAGACCTCACTTCTGATGATGAAACCGGGGGCTGTTCTAAATCATTAAAAATTATTAAGTGTAGTAAGAATAAGTTAAAGAAATATTTAAAAATTAAAAAGTTTATTACTAAATCTAAAAAAATGATACATAAATACAAGTTTTTTATAAATAGCATGTCACTTAATAGACAGAGATTGCAACTGATTGACCAGGTAAATATGTATATGTTAGAACTTGATACTGTTGCACAACAGTACAAAACTGATACACAGGCCCTTCAATGTCAGATTGACCGACTTCAAGACTCTTTGAAATCAATTTCATATAAATATGAAACAGCAGAGAAATTAGTAAATTCATGTCATTGTCAAAATGACCAATTGACATCCGCAGGCCATGTTCCCTCCTCACCCTTGAGTTGTGAAATTAGATGCAATGATGAATTTTCACCAATTAAAACTGTGTGCAGTGTGGATAATAGTATATTAAGTTCAAGTAGTAATTGCGAGGCATCTACGAGTAATATAGAAAAGTTGCAAATAAAAAGTGATGCAAAGACCATAGTCTATTGCGATGAAATAGGTAAAAAATTTGGACATTATTTATCACAGTTAAGTCATTCTGTAATAAATCATACATATCCAGGAGCTTCATACTCTCAAATTACAGATTTTATATTGACTGGTACACACTGCATGCAGTCTACTATAGTGGTGCTGGTTGGCAGAAGAGGCAATATTAATAGTGACAAACTTTTAAAAATTTTTGATAAGTTATCAAGTCTGCAAGTAAAACAAGTAATTTTGTCCACCTTGCCATACAGCACTGCTATGAGCCACAAGGAAAATCACTTAAGATACAAATTAAGTATGAAACTACATACCATGGTATCATATTCCAAAAAAATTGAATTGTTCGATTGGAACATAATTTTCAATAATAATAGTTTGTTGACATTAGATAGATATTTTCTATCAAAATTTTTACAACGAAAGGTAGCTCTGTTGCTATCTAATTTTTTAATTTTTCAAGCCAAATTATTGGCTAGTACAACTGCTTTTATTGAGCAGGATAGTTTTGATACTTCACATTTGGAAAATGAAATTCCAAAAAACTAGTTTATAGGACAACAGATAATAAATCTGGCCAGTTGACTTTGGCCCCTGAGAATAATCTTAGTAAAAATATTGTTTTTATAAACCTGGTGCACCATAATGTTAGAGGTTTAATAAATGGTAAAGATTTAGAGTTAGAGCTATACATTAATGCAAATTCTATTAATATTTTTTGTGCTACAGAGCACTGGTTAAAAGATCATCAAATCACATTGTTGAACTTCGTAAATCACCAGGTTGCTAGCTCGTTCAATAGAAAACATTCTAAACGTGGAGGCTCTTTAATATTAATTAATAAAAACTTAAAATTTAAAGAACGTAAGGATTTAGTAGCCCTCTCCATTGAGCGAGTTATTGAGATTGCCAGTATTGAGTTTGAGCATTTCATCTTGTTAAGCGTATACAGTCCCCCTGATGCTTCTTACATTAAATTTGAAGAAAAGCTTGAAGAAGCACTGTTCAAATGCCAATGTTCTAAGAAATCTATAATAGTTTGTGGAGATTTTAATGTTGATATATTAGATACATCATTAACTCCATCAGAGAGAAATAAAATGAAAAATTTATTTAAATCCTTTAATCTGCATAGTACATTCTTAGAACCCACTCGTATTACAGCCACCAGTGCAAAATGTATTGATAATATTTTTACTGATATTAAACCTATAGATAAAGGTATTGTGGATCCTGTGGAGTCAGATCATCGTGGCCAATGGATAAAATTTCCTAAAAGTAGTAACAAAGTCAGCAAAAAACAAATTAAATATGTACCAATTAACCAAAGTCGTTTGAATAATTTTAAAGAAAATGTATTAAAGAGATTACCATATCTACCTAACTTCACTTGTGTAGACCAGTCATATAAACACTTATTTAATTTCATTAATGATGAGTTTGGCAAAGTTTTTACCTCAAAAACTCTACAGATTGGTGGTCGTCCTGTTTTCAGTGACTGGGCAACACCAGGTATCTTTAAAAGTAGAAATAAATTATTTGAATTATATTCAGAAAAATCATATAATTTTAGGCAAACCTTTCAGGAATATGTTAAAAATTATTCAAAGATATTTAAACAAACGTGTCATCTTGCTAAGTCAAACTTCATTAAAAATAAAATTTCTAATTCTGTAAATAAAATAAAAATTACTTGGAACATCATTAACTCTGAATGCGGTAGATCTTTAGGGACTGAAAGGGATTTCCACTTAAAAGTAAATGGTTGCCATGTTACAGGGGACCTGGAAGTGGCTACGGAGTTTGAACACTTTTTCAAAAATGTACCTATATTGACAACAAAATCTCTCCAAGCATCTTCCAGTTCCGCTGAACTTTTATTAGAAGAATCTGTTCTTTGTTGCAGGGATGCATTTGTATTCACAGATATTTGTGCTCAGGACATTGTTAAAACATTTAAATGTATCGAAATTAAGAAAACCGCGGACATTTGCGGATTATCGGTCAAAACTGCATCATGTATAATTGAGGTAATTGCGCCCCATCTAGCAACTGTGTTTAATGACTGTGTTTCTAGTGGTACATTTCCTGATTTAATGAAACACAGCAAAGTCGTTCCCTTGTTCAAGGCTGGCAGCGCTACAGAGCCGTCTAATTTCCGACCAGTGTCAGTGCTGCCAACTTTGAGCAAAGTATTTGAAAAAATAATCTTGAATCAAATGCTATCCCATTTTAATAGTCATAAAATACTCCATGCGAATCAATTTGGGTTTACGAAAGGGCGCTCAACTTCCGATGCTGGTGTTGAGTTATTAAAATGTATTCATGAAGCATGGGAAGACAAGCACGATGCATTAGGTATATTTTGCGATCTATCAAAGGCTTTTGATTGCGTTCAACATGAAACGCTGTGCAGGAAACTACACCACTATGGAATAAGAGGCAAAGCTCTCGACCTTCTGTCTTCATATTTGAACAATAGAATACAGAGGGTCGATATTAATGGTACACGTTCTGTAGGATCCATGGTTACAATGGGTGTGCCGCAAGGCTCGATACTTGGGCCATTCTTGTTCCTCATTTATATTAATGATTTACCATTTTATGTAGGGGACAGGAAAAGGATTGTTTTGTTTGCAGATGACACCTCATTAATTTTTAAAATTAAAAGACAATTAGATAACTATGACGATGTAAACAATGCAATTGCAAGAGTAGTTCATTGGTTCAGCTCAAATAATCTTTGCCTTAATGAAAATAAAACTAAATGTATAAAATTTACTCTACCAAATGTAAAACAAGTTGCGGCCAATGTTCAACTGAATGGACAAGTGTTAGAGTTTGTAGTATCAACTGTGTTCCTAGGTATAACTATTGATGCCAATTTGCAGTGGGGCCCACACATAGAAAAGACAGCCTCTAGATTAAGTTCGGCTGCATACGCTGTAAAAAAGATCAGGACTCTAACAGATGTGGATACGGCTAGAATGGTTTACTTCAGCTATTTTCATAGTATTATGTCTTACGGTATTCTCCTTTGGGGGAGTGCTGCAGATTTAAATATTATTTTTGTTCTACAAAAGCGGGCTGTACGCGCTATTTATAATTTGGGCCCCAGAGTTTCCTCCGACAAAAATTCAAAGAAGTAAATATTCTAACCGTACCATCACAATACATTTTTGCCAATCTTATGTATGTCCAGAAAAATCTATCACAGTTTTCTAAACTCTGTGATAAACATAATATAAACACTAGAAATAAAAATAATCTTTCAGTCCACCACAGTCGACTACATAAGATTGGCGATTCTTTCCAGGGTAACTGTATACGCTTTTACAACAAGCTTCCCTGTGACCTGAGAAATTTACCTTTAAATAAATTTAAAAAGTTTATTAAAAACAAGCTTTGTGAAAAAGGTTTTTACTCCGTTACAGACTATTTGCAGGACAGGGACGCCTGGAAATGATCTGCTGGCAAAGTGAAATAATATTAAATTGTAAATAGGCCATCAAAAAAAAAAGCCTTCCTAAGTTTCTTGCCGGTTCTTCTCAGGTGGGCCGCGTTCCGAACCGGTGGTCGCTTTAAATATTTTAAATAGGGTATGACATTTTGTAAGCGCCGTTAAAATGGTCTATGCAAAATAAAGATATTTTTATTTTATTTTTATTTTAAATAATATACTGGCCTCTAGAACGAAACAAAACGAAGCGAAATACTTTCAAATAAAACCCATTTGACTGCCTCTGTGGCGCGGTGGGAGTGCATCCGACTGCTACGCAAGAGGTCGTGGGTTCGATTCCCACCCAGTATAAAACTTTGTGTGATGAGCACGATGGTTTATTCTGTGTCTGGGTGTTATTTATCTATAATATGAAGTATGTTTATCAGTTATCTAGATAACACAAGCTAATATTAGCTTACTTTGGGCTAGATGGCGCTGTGTGAAAAGTGTCCCACAATTTATTTAAAAAAAAAAAACCATTACTTGGCATGATAAGTACATACTGTCATTTCTAGTCATGTTTGTTTTTTATAGGTCATGGAATATGAGGACCAGCACCATGTTCCGTATCTGCCTCGTGTACGAGCACATCGGCGAGGTGTTGCTTGGAGATGTGGTTCAGTCGAAATGAAATATGTGTAAGTATTGTGTCCTGCTATTGAACCTTGTGATCACGAGGAGAACCTTTTACTGGCCGATAGTGATCCCACGGACCAGGCAGTATATTAGTATGCGGGCACATTTTTCCAGTCAAATTTGGCATATGGACAGATGACATAGGTATATTATGTAGGCATCCTTTATGAAAGAGTTTTTGACAACTCTGACCTATATATTTATAACTCCCTTTAACGAGCGTTAAAGGTATGCAGTTACCAAAGCCGCAGAGCTTTCGTTTGTTTATACAAGGCAGTCTAGTTTAGAGGTCTTCAACGCACATAATTCACTTTCATTTTAAGACATTTACATCGCGAATAGCAATAAGCATAATGAGGAAAAATGCCTCAATGGATATTTATTCAAGGACCAGACCGGATGTTGAACTATAAATCACTTATATTATTGAAGCAGCATACGCTATATGTATTTCATTTATCTATCTTCACGCTATATCCCTTACGGAGTAGTCAGAGAGGCTGGAAAAGGGCGTGTTTCTTTGATTGACGAAGTATATATATTGTGCGAAAGTAGAGGGTAGAAGGAATCAGGGTAGGACGAGACTTACATATGAAGACCATGCGAGCAGTTGCTCAAAAACGGAAAAGTCAAAGTACTTGGACACCCAGACGTGCATGTATGAAGCGATTGATGAATCTGCAAGAAGCGAAAAAACTATGCATGGATCGTGAAGCCTGGCGATCTGTCCTCTCTGACTACCCCGTCAAGGATACAGCGTGAAGATAGTTAGTTATATAGTTTTTAGTTAAATAGGTAACTTACGAATTATTTGCCGGACTAATGAATTCATCTGTGAGATCGGCATACACACGCCATGTTGACCGACGAGCGGTATCCACCTTCCACGACGCTTCTTCCGTTGCCAAGAGTGTCTTCTGAAGTTCGAATGGACACTGCGAAACAAATTTTATTTTTATTTTACTTGATGCAGTAGGGTCAGTAAACAATAGAATAGAATATTCTTTATTGTACACCAATCACTTCATTATCTATATTAAGGATTACATAATAATAAAATGTACAAATGGCGGCCTTATCGCTAAAAGAAATTTCTTACAGGCAACCTTAGGAAGGACAAATATTCAAAGAACCTTGTTATGTTTATGTCACAGTGTCAAGCATTTTTGACATATTATTGAAATGCAAGGAATCGTTAAAGTGGTGGACAACGAGAATAGTAAGTATATAAAAGAGTTATAAAAACCACATAACTGTGTAGATTTTATGTGTGAACATTAATTTTTTTAATGTTCGTAATAATAAAACGAAATGGCGTTTTAGGCGTCGTCGCGTCATATTTTAAATTTGCAATTATGTAAACGAATTTATCGTTCATTTTAAAGTTAAATGGGGAGAAATCAAGTAGAGTTCTCGTAGTAATAGTATAGAGGTTTAAAGTAGTAGCATTTTTTTTTATACCACTGAGGTTGCAGACAAGCGTACGGCCCACCTGATGGAAAGTGGTCACCGTAGCCTATAGACGTTTGCAATACCAGAGGTGCAGCACTCGCGCTGCTGACCCTTTATAAACCTTCTAAGACCCCTTTTGAAGAACCTTATATTTTTATAATGTGATGAAATACATTTGTTCACTATACTACAAGCTCTGGAGGGGAACCAGACTACTTACTAAACCACCACGGTGTTCCAAGAGGGTAGATTTCAAATTAGAATAAAAGCTCAATTTTTATAGAAAAATCTATTCTGTATCTTTGCATTGTGTTAATCTATTTCTTGGACTGACTGTACATTATTATAGGTAGTTATGTTCGCGAGTATAATTTTTTAGATACGAATAAGACTCGTAGGCTTAAGTGTTGCTAAATATTATTTCAAGAAATGCAAGCACTTACTTTTACTTCAAATGTGTTGAAAACATATTGTAACTATAATGCAGGCATTGTATATTATCATCGTAAAATTGTAAGACCGTTAGTTTATAATCTATTAGTTGACGCCCGCGGCACGCGTGGTTAAGTTTTTCCGTTCCGTTTATAATATTAGTAGGATAAGGTGCTACGTAGATAAAGTGCACCACGGCTTCGCCTGTGATAAACTTCCCGTCTCCTTCCGTCCTTCTTTCCGAACTCTCGTCGCACCTCGTTAATCCCGTGGCTTATAAATTCTATAAACAATAATGCATACAAAATTAGTCCAATTTGTCAATATTTATGATTACTGTTCCGCTCTCCAGTCAGGGTAGTAGCGTGATGATAAATAGCCTATAGCCTACTTCCTCGATAAATGGGCTATCAAACAGAATAAGATTTTTTCAAATTTGATCAGTATTTCCTGATATAAGCGCGTTCAGTTAATCAAACAAACAAGCTAACTCTACAGATTTAAATATTAGGATCGATATAGATCATATTATATTATTGTATTTTTTTTCTGTGGGCGCGGGGTATGCTATTACGCACCATCGCCGTCGTCCTTTCTGCTGGGGTTGCACAGTGTGTGGGAAATCATAGGCTCTCAGCCCTTGAGGACCGAGTCCTATCCATTAAACCCGGTAGTGAACCAACTTCTTCCCAACCGGGACACAAGATAAGCCTGAGGGCTAATCACTGCGAGTACTGCGACCCGGCTAAGGCCCCGAGATGAGGCTCTCCTCGGTGGAGCCACTTGTGTTGCCCTGACGATCTACTGTAGGACCTATGCCTGCTTCCAGCTACCCTCAAACGTCACCCTACCCTGATAATAGTCAGGGAATTTTAATATAGATTCGGTTGGAATCGCGATCCACTCCGTGTATTCAAATACCATCAAATATGTAGGTACTTGATGTTACAATTCTTGAATTCTATTTTTAGTTATGGCAAATTTTGCCGGTGCCGACAAATCTGTCAATGTCTTGACGTGCCGTGGAAATGCGTGTGCCGACTTGAGGGCAACTCTTTATGACGCTGGACTCGTTGTGATTTTTGAAGTGCATTTATTTCATTTGATTGACACCTGTATTTTTGTTGTTCTTGTAGCGATACTGTTGCTCCGCCAATAACTCAGTGTGGATTTGGTAGGAGTTTAGCAAGGGACACCTGTATTTCATTCCTAACTCTATGGACACAGACCTGTCTACTGTAAACCTATCTGGTACAGCCTTCGTACAGTTGATAGTATATAATTTAACGCGCGACAGTTTGTGATTTAACAGTTTCACTTAGATAGATAACAATCTAAGCGAAAAATAATGCATCAAATTAGCAGTACGAGTATGATACGGTTTAATTAATCTGTCGACAATTTACAATCTCGCGAGATAGATTATAATCTAAGCGTATTTACAATTTAATGCTGACTATTATATTCAAATATTGGAGAAATGTGCCTATATGTTATATATATACTAGTTGACGCCTGCGTTTCCGCCCGCGTATAGAACATTCTCCGTTCCCATTTCCCACAGGAACTTAATCCCAGGATAAAATGTAGCCTATGTGTTATTCTGATGTATAAGCTATGTAATTGTAGAGTTTTATCAAAATCAATTTAGTAGTTATTGCGTTGAAGAGTAACAAAACTACACCCATCTATACAGTCTTAAAAACTTGGGGTTTAAAATGTAAGTAGGGTAGTTAAGTTAGCATTACTTATTCTTTGACTTAAGATGGGGGGGCCGAGTCTACTATTTTCCAATAGAAAGCCGTTCTAGTTCTATTCTATAGCGGTTCTATAGCGATTAGTCAAAATCTCTCAAAAGTCAAAAATTAGTCAATCACACTCAAGCTGCAGAATAGAGACAAAATAGCTGTTTCTTGCTATCATAATATTAATATAGACTACCAAAAATGAAAATTCAGTGCTACTTACAGGCGCTACACGTGTTAATAACATTCTATCGGCCGGTTGAGAATTCTAATGGAGCGCAATTGTAATAGTAGTCTACGATAACTGTAAATTTTTTCTATCGGCTCTCTATTGAGCGACGATTTCTATTCTCTTCTGACGCGATTAAATTTGTAGACTTGGCCCCCTGTTTATGGTTCAAGAGATGTGATCCACCAGCTGCGTTATGGAGTAAAACTTTTTTCTTTTTATACAAGTGACATATTGTGCGTACTTGAGTTGCAAATTATAATAGTCTTTATTTTTCGCCGAAGGAATTTGGGTATACATACCTTACGCCTACCTATTTCACAAATTGTAATTTGTCCCATGAATAGGTGGATGATGCGGTCGAGAGAGGAAGAAAATGGCGGGGTAAGGGATGTATGGAGAGATTTGGGGGAGGCCTACACCGTGGAGGCGACCATCGCGGATAAAATATAAAACTTTGTGCTAATTGTATGTACACAGTAGAAATAAAGGCTTTTTATTTTATTTTATTTTATTTAATAGGTTGTAAACCTTAGGTTTAACACATATCAGGAAATACAGAAGCACATACACTTATTAGTATTAATCATATTCCAAACAAATGGAGTGTGTCAGAGTGTTTAACATTGCGGTAGTAGAACAATAGATAGGAGCGAAATTGTTCGATAATGATCATAATATTGACCGGTGGGTGAAAAACAATTTATATTTAGTTACATTGTTTACAGAGGGTGCTGGTGGGTCTGTTAATTGATGGTCATCGCAATAATATGATTCACAATAACTAATACAAAATATTTATGTCATTGAACTTGTGTTTATTTTTTATACCGATCACCAATACTAATATTATAAAGCTCAGGAACAACTGGTCGGATTAGAAAAAATATTTTTGGGTTACATAGCCTTCCTTGATATATATTATATATAGATGATTGATGATATCATCACGATACTACCCTGGAGTGCGGAGCAGTAGCCATAAAATCCCATAAATCGGGAATTTTTTTATGCATTATTCTAGAATGGATTAAATAGGTGCGACGGGAGTTGGAAGTATGCCACGGGCGAATCCAGGGGGGTCACCTAGTAATATTTATAAATGGTGGGGACACGAATATCTCTGGGGAACAAACGATCTCACCCGTTAATGGTGCAACCGCTGACTATATGGGGGCAACAAATAGGGCAACGACATAGGCGTCCTTATGGATTTGGTCAGAGGTCAGCCGCTCCCAAAAATGCAAATGTCAAAGGATTGCAGCAGCCAAATAAAAGTAGACCTCAGTTCCAAATTCATATACGGTTTTTGTAGCAACTGGGAAGTCAGCAAAATTGTAAAACGCGGTTTCTCTTAGTAATGACAAGTCTCTATATAAAGTTGCAGTAAAGTTGCTACTCTTTACTGGGACACAGGACTAAGGAATGGACTTGACGAAGACTAAATATATTTTAATACCAATGACTTGGCAGCATGGTCTTTGATCTTAGCCTATTCCATGTGAAACGAATAACAAAAAAGTTCCAATCACTTCTTTATTGTAAAAAAATCTTATTTTATTATTCATAGAGTTTTAAGCTAGGGATTGTACCACAATCTTAAAACTCCTAGGTAAGTGAGGAAATGTAAATACAGGGCTGGTGTATAATTATCGACATGCGGGCTCATTTTACCCGGAAATCCCGGTGGCACAATGATTTAATCGAAGTGGGTAAACCTAACGGCATTGACCGGGCTTGAGGCGCCTCTGTGACGCCTGCGAGGGTTGCACTGACATCTATTATGAAGGGCAGTTCAATTACTTTGGGAAAATTATTGGAAAAAGGGTTATTCATGTTTTAGGAAATCTCATGTATATAAATTATTTTTATTGAAGTTATACTTAATTGGGCGCGTTAGGGAGAATTGATAAGAGTAACTTTTTACAATGCGCGCGCAGACCGTTACCAAAAACCGACACCATGAAGTTAGCTGAAAAGAGTACTTTTGCCTTTTCCGTTTTTGAGCAATCTGGTGGTCAATCATTTGGTCTTCAGATCCTCTCTGACTGCCCCGTAAGATAGAGATAGATAGATTTCTTACTTACACCTAGTTCCCTTTTTGGTCTCTCGCTTTGAAATGGCAGGAATTTATTTTCTTTCCAACTCCCTCACAATTTTCTATTTTATTTATTTCTAACTACTTTACTGATTTCGATTTAGGGACTTTACCGAGTTCAATCTTGGTGAAATTTATTGGTGCAATTTGTAGCAGTTGACTATGGGATTTCGTTGCTGAATGACGAATGCTAACATCTTCACTGCTTCGATGGCGGAAGTGGTATTATATGCGGCTACTCGTATGGTTCCGGGTTCGATTCCCGGCGTAGAACAAATATTTGCGTAATCCACAAATGTTTATTTCGGAGTTTGGGTATGTATAATTTGTATGTATTTAGAAATAAGTATGTTTATCAGCTGTCTAGATCCCATACCACAAGCTAGCTATATATTAGCTTACTTATTCTAGATGACGATGTGTAAAAAAAAGAATGCCCTAATATATTTATTTATTATATTTCTCACAAGCAGAAGGGAAAGAACTAATCAATCCAAACGATTTCACATACATGTTGCAGTATAAGTATTATAGACAATAATACGAAAAAAATATTGATTGGCAATAGCCTGGGAAACTTATTAACTTATCTAATACCTGCTTAGTGCAAGAATTAGTGCAAAGAAACGGTCGCATACTAGCATAGCATTCATTACAAACTACTTACTTTCTTTTGACGTACAAATTGTACAATGATGCTATTGTACACAAAAACCGGTCATGTGCAAGTAGAACTCTCGCATCAGGTTCCGTACCATTATCTATATAAAAAATCATGTTTTGAAGTGAAAACCCGCACACAGATTTTTCCGTAGGTAATACGTTAGGCTGACCCGTCACGCTCTGAAGTGAAAGGCTCGATCGGGTGAACTCGGGAACGCCGAGTGTACCCGAGCGAGAAAGATACAGTCAGCTGCTCTTCGCTGTAGTGTCGCTGTGTTTAGTAGGTATATTCAATTCATACGTAATAATTGATTGCGATTGACAATGAAGTTTTCACTTCTGCCGTGCAGTCTTAAGCACACACTCTTATTTTTTTAAGTATGGGGGCCCTACTTACTTTTTTTTTACCACTAAATATTGTGTTAATATTTGAAGCGTTCATCTGTTGCTGTTGTTAAAATCGAGCAAGAAAAGTCATAGACATCACATTTGTTGTATGGGAGCTCCTCTTAAATATTGAATTCCTCTTAAAAGGTTTTTAAAGGATCGGCAGTGCGAGTGCTGCACCTCTAGTGTTGCAAACGTCCATAGGCTATAGTGACCACTTTCCATCAGGTGGGTCTGTCACCTCGGTGGTATAAAAAAATATTTTGTTTTTAGTATTTATTGTTATAGCGGCAACACAAATACATAATCTGTAAAAATTTCAACTGTCCAGGTATCACTATTCATAAGATATAGCCCGGTGATAGACAGATAGACAGACGGAAAGCGGAGTCTTAGTAATGGGGCCCCGTTTTAACCTTTGGGTACGGAACCCTATTAAAATGCGAAATAATTCAGGGTCAATAACCAATTATGATATTATGATGGTTGTAAAAAGTTATTAAATTTAAATTGTAATGTTATGTTAATTGTTATATGAAAGTGCCACATTTAGTTGAGATAAAAGATTGTGAAAGATATATTACAATTGTAGTTAAAATATAATGTGTCCGTTAATAGACTTAAGCAAAAGTCTAGTTATTATGAAATGATTGCAGAGGATGGTATCAATGGCACTCTACTAGAGATGCGCCCCTCTATATATTTAAAACTAGTTGACGCCCGCGTCTTCGCCCGCGTAGCGAAGTTTCCTGTTCCCGTTTCCCACAGGAACTTGTTCCCAGGATAAAAAGTAGCCTATGTGTTATTCTGATGTATAAGCTATATTGTTATAAAGCTTCATTAAGGTTCATTCGGTGGTTTTTGCGTGCAAGAGAAACAAACATCCATTAATGTAAACTTTCGCGTTTATTATATTAGTAGGATAACTAAGCGTGTCAGGGGGCTCAACTATTTCTCATGAGATTACACTGTTACTACTGAAGAATGGCGGGGAATAGACAGATTGCGTATGCAATTTTCACCTACAATCTGACGTAGACTTGGCACGGGGCATTAATATTACTTTCGTCTCTATTAGGACGCGTGTGAAAGGGAGCGAGCTATAATCCTTGCTCTGTGAAACGAATCATGCCTTGACTGCCTCTGTAGCGCGGTGGGATTCGATTCCCATCCAGGATAAAACTTTGTGTGATGAGCACGAAGGTTTATTCTGTGTCTTATTTATATATTTAGAAATATATAAGTATGTGTATCGGTTCTGGTTACCATAGTACAAGCTCTGCTTAGTTTGGAATCAGATATCGATGTGTGAGTTGTCCCAACGATATATAGTCCCAAAGATTTAATCTACTTTTTAATAACAGAAGATCCACTCCAATTCAACAATGTGGTTTGTATTATTTAAGCTTGAAATTCAAAATAGCCTATATAGTTTCCAGTTTGTCTATACTCCACTAGTTTCCTCTCTGATTTAAATAGATATTTAATAACTCATCAAAATCATTGATTGTTGTGAGTCGGTTTTTCACATTTATCTCAGAAAGCCACAACTTGCGTCTGTCTATTTCAACAAATTAATGGGTTCGCCACTTATTACGTGAGATAGGATACACACTGTGAAAAGTGGGCATATAATATGCCTCTGCCACCACTTCCGCGTGATTAAAACATCTTAGAAATCGGGAGTGGATGTAACTGAATCGCATAATAACATACTGAAATATATTGACTAATATATATGTATTTAACACTATCCTATATCTATATACATGGAGATGTAAAATAAAAAATCATGCCAAGATTTTGGAATAATACTTAAATATCTATACTAATATTATAAAGCTGAAGAGTTTGTTTGTTTGTTGGGTTGGTTGATTGCGCTAATCTCAGGAACTATTGGTCCGATTTGAAAAAATATTTTTGTGTTAGATAGCCCATTTATCGAGGAAGGCTATAGGCTATATATGCCGCATAGAGCCGTTATCAAATATTTCAACAAATCGGACAAATTTTCATACATTTTTGTAAAAATCTTACGCAATGTGCGCAACGTGAACGCACTGTGTATTTATTTAGATACGCGTTTGCATTTAAAAAGAAAGGATAGACCTTCGTATTTCGTATTGTTTTGTAAAAACCCTTGGCATACATTGTTATCGGAATAGATAGCCTTTGTGTAGAATGCTCTTTAAGATATAAAACTTGAGATTGAAGAGATAGGATAGGACTACTCATTTATTATTGAATGTGAACTTATCTTCATTTCGATGTCACTTCGATGGCAATGAACATGAAATCCTTAAGTAGAATGAAAAACTGAAGATGTCTTTATAGCGAAGTGGTAGTGTATACGACTGTAGTTGCTGAGGTCACCTTAGCAACTACAGTCAATCATGAGTTCGAAGCCGGTGTTGGAACAAATGTTTATATGATCTGCAAATGTTTGTTTCAGAGTTTTAGGGCCGTATTCCAGAACAATCCTCAATACTCAATCGACGCTTGAGGTTAGTTTTTGCCTTATAAATTCTACTCTCAAGTGTTTCTTGAGTATTGATAAACGTTCTGGAATACGGCCCTTAATGTTGTCTATCAAAAATATTTAGAATTAAAAAACATGTCTGATAAACTGATAAAGTTATCTAGATCTCATAGCACAAGCTAATATTAGCTTAATTTAAGGCCAAATGGCGCTATTACACGCCATTTAGCCTAAATTAAGGATGTTCTTAAATATTTTTTTCAATATCATACTACAAAGTGGAGACCACTCCGTCTCGGTTATAATAGATGCAGATCTCAACTAAATGGACCTACCTCGAGAAATTGTGGTAGGAAGTAGATGCGGAAGGCGGAGAATTATATTATGACGAAAATTGTGAGAACTCTAATATCATACAACTTTTAGCACGTTAATAATTTAAACAAAAATTCTTCTTGCTGCATATCTCTTAAGAGGTGAGATTAATTTTCTTATTAGGAAGCATAAACATATTTGTAACGCTGTTATCTTCATAGAATACATTATAAAGGGTTTCGTTACAACTTTCTTTAAAATTATATAATAAAATACATATAACTATATAACTCCGTCACGTAATTATAACCACAATATGTACAATTTAATTGTTCCGTAGGAAGTAGCAATGTTTGGTAATTTATGTTAAACGTCATATTCTTGGTGTGTGGACACCTTAATAAATATGCGGATTTGTTTTTAAACTCATTCCAAGATTTTTTGTTGTTTATTCGCAAAGCTATATAGGTCAGGTCTGCTGCTCTCCCAAATTAGTTAATTTATTTACCCTTAGGCACTTTAATCCGTTGGTCCCGGTTGCCAGTAACATGGCAGTAGTTAAGTCACGTTGAAGGCTATATGGGCGGCTTGAAAAATTTCAACAGCAGGTAGCCACAACCGGCGTCTGTCTATTTCAACACGGCAATGGGCTCACCACCTATTACGTGGGACAGGAATACACATAGTGAAAAGTGGGCATATAATATGTATGCCTTTGCCACCCCTTCGGGGATAAGGCGTGATAGATAAATAATAACATATAATAATAATATTTACCCATAGAGTTTACGTACTTTAGTTATGTTGAGCTTAAGACCATAACCGATTGTCCTATTATCGCACTGATTTCGAATTTAGCTCTTCGGTACATTAATAGATAGTTACTACACCATAGGCATCCACTTTATTTATTTTTTAAATATTTAATAAATTGGTTATTCTATTCATTATCTACCTATATTAACATTAAAAAAAATATCGGGAGACGGGTAGCTGGGTGGACGCCCAGTTAAAATACTTACCTATACTTATAAACTTGAAATATTTAGGGTTAGCTAAATAGGCTACGGTGACCACTTTCCATCAGGTGGGCCGTATGCTTGTCTGCCACCTAAGTGGTATAAAAAAAATATCGAATTTACCAGGTCCCAACAGGATAGTTAAACCCAAAAAGCCGCCAAGACAATGATCTGAGTGCTTGAGGCCATACGAAATGAAGACAAAAAGTAGGAATTACCTACAGATCAGATTTTACAACTGTAATTAATGAATTTAATCCTATCATTCGTTATTTTCTTGCATTATTTACTTATGGTTTTTTTGCGTTATCTTTGTATGTAAATGCAATGCATAATATATTAACTTAGGTTTTTGTGCAAACATTCTGTATAACTACATTAGTATAAGGTCACACGTCTTATTCTAACAAAAGTCCAAAATTTTAATAAAAGTTACGAAACCTACTTAAAATTTTACTGTTATTGTTAAGTACTTACCCGAAAACAATCATCGGATACGCTGTACACACCAACTTTAATATTAGAAACCCCCACTACATAAGCCTGGTCCCTATTCAGCGCTGTCATATTCAAACCCTCATGTTCATCCACACTCGGGTCCTCCAGCCATGACCTGATCATTTCCTTATACCTCTCCCAATTAACATTTGAAATGCCGAAAGTTTCATTAGTAACCCCAACATTATCATTGGTAACAACCACAGTATCATTAGTAAACCCCACTGTATCATTCATGTTCACTGATTAAATGTTTTACACTTGATGTTAAAGTTCACTGTTTCAATTTCATAGATCGCTAACCATTTTAGATTTAAACAATAAATTGTTTTGTTCGTGCAGGTCCGTAAGTACTATCGTGTACAATGTGTTTGCAGTTTCAACTACCGCTCGCTCGTACCCGTCAAGCACCACCGTCGCAAAACCGCAACTAACTGCGGATGAATGCAGCCGCAACGTGTCGCCTCGACAATAGTCACAGTATAAATTAGCTTTCAGCGTCGATATGCTGCAAATATTCTGAATAATCAAATGAAAGCGAGTCATTTGGTCGGTCACTTACCCGAAGTGAAGTGTCTCCTATCACTTTTAAGTTACTTTTTTGGTAGTCTTCTCATTAAATTTAACTAACTAACTATTTTCACGCTATATACCTGATGCGGTGGTCACAGAGGACAGATCGTTAGGCTTCACGATCCATGCAAACTTCTTTCGCTTCATGCAAATTCATCAATCGCTTCACATGCTCGTTTGAGTATCCGAGTACTCAGTTCTTTTAGAGAGAAATTTAAAGAAATTGGCATTTTAACGGTTGCATCACAGTATATATTTGCAAATATGCTAGTTAAACAGAACATACATTTATACAATAGACACAGTGACATACATTCGATAAATACTAGAAATAAGCATAAATTAATTGGAACGCATCCTCGTTTACAAAAGGTTCACGACTCTTTTGCAGGAATTGGCGTAGGCCTATTTAATAAAATTCCTTTAGACATTATGAACCTGCCGTTACATAAATTTAACTTGAAAGGGGCCTATTATACAATTAATGATTATTTGAATGATTAAAATAAATGGAAATGAGTTGCTTGCTCTTCGCTCGAGCTATTAAGGATTCGAATGAATCTGGTGTTATATTCTGCTTGTCTTGAATCTGCATATATTTTATGTTGTATTTTTACATTTCTACAGTATAACTAATTTTAAACGTCAGTCAACTAAAGGTTTCTAAATTGGCTGCGTTTAGTCCCGGTAACAACTAATTAACATATTTGTAATTTGTGTATGTTATTGTGTAAGCACCATGTAGACTTATTTATTACTAGCTGACCCGGCGGACTTCCTACCGCCTTCAAATTAATACATTTTGTTTTTAGTTATTAGTTTAATTTTAAAGCAGGAAAATCAGCTTCACTCTCTCTGTAGCTCTAAAGAATTGTTTGATATGATGTCTATGGCTACGTTTTATCACCGCACCGCTCGCCATAGACAGGTGTTCACCCTTAGACTTTCCTTCCAGACTCGCCGCATACGGTTAAGTCCGATAGGGGGATGAATATATAATAAGAATGAACTCCCGGTTTTCCGAAATCGGCAATATGGGGTTCTTCAAAGGGCCTTAGAAGGTTTCCACAGGGTCAACAGCGCGAGTGCAACGTCCATAGGCTAAGGTGACCTTTTTCCATCAGGTTGGCTGTATGCTTATATGCCACCTCAGTGGTATACAAAATGTTCACATGAATTCTTCAAGAGGAGTTTTGGACCGTTTACCGGGTCTGTAGCGGAAGTGCCGACCCACCTATGTTACAAACATCCATAGGCTGCGGTGACCACTTTTGCCACCTAAGTGATATAAAAAAATAACAAAATACTTGCAACGAAGTACGGTTGGTGTATAAAAATATTTATGTCTTTCTTGTACAGCAAATTAGGTGACATACCAACAGCAGCGCCGTCTACCGGGTCCAATTGTATTTTCAAACAATCCAGTAACCCAATAAAATATACACACAAAATTTCATTTAAATCGGTCCCGTCGTATAGGAGTTAGGTAACAAACACACGTATAGTAGCATTATAAATTAAGATTTTCTTTTTTCGGCAACCAACTGACACAATAATTTTTATTTCTGAAAAATAACTATTTTGTGTTCCATACTAAACACACCAAAGAGATCGGGACCTCATTCTATGAAACACACATCAATAAATATTTGACAACCATGTAACTCTATTTTTAAATTTCTGAACAAAAAACAAAAGAGACTCAAAGAACATCAAAATTTCACAGGCAGGAACATTTTGTATTAAAAAATTGACTGATCATAGTTTTTGCTTTATTTATGTTTGTTTCTAACCGTTTAAACCTGCCCTGAACCTTTACAGACCCTTCAATATGAGAATCAGCCAAATCGGTCCGGCCATTGTCGAGTTTTAGCGAGACTAACGCACATCAATTCATTTTTATATAAAAGATTTTGCAAATTGACATGATAGTTGCTGTGCAGTTTTTGGGTATGTCAAGTGTCCTGGCAGTGGTGGCGTATGGCACTTGGTATTTGGTCGCCTCATCACTGCATATTATAAAACTAAGTCGCTTTTCGCTGTCTGTCCCTATATATGCTTAGATCTAGTTTTTTTTAATAGTTAGAGTAAGTTATGAAAGTTATTATGTATAATTTGTTCAGTTTTTGTATACATTGACCAAATTATAACGATATTTGTTTGGGATGTCAGAAAAAATAAGCCGTCTGGGGGCTTTCAACAAAACGCTGCCTAAACCCTTTGAGATATAACAAAATAATATATGGTGCAATTGTGTATCTAATGTAGTTGTACAAAAAAGTCGGCAATGATATATGTCTATCTCTTAAGAATAACATACTAGGTACATCCCTTTTAATACTTTAAAAAACGAGCAATTATAAAGCGGTAATTTGAAGGCTATTTACACAAATATGCTAGAAATCCATATCATTTCTACTACGTTAGTTGGCTTCAACATATCATGAACATTATTTTGTCCCTTTACACCTTGCAAATGAGGGTTTTCGATACTTTTTCTGCCGCCAGGCGGCGCTTCGTATGCGTCAGGTCCAAACAGCTGTCAGATAGCACAGAATCTTACCGAACGTATTATTATTTTAGTAAAATTTTATGTATTTGGAAGTGTTATTGATTTTATTATGGATTACGGCCAAAGAAAGGTTGCCGAACTGCAGATTGAGCTCAAAAAGAGAGGCCTCCTTTTTTATTTGCACACATAGGCACTGCACAACACTGTGGCATTTTGAAAAACAATATTCCGTTTGTAACGTTTTTAAGAATAAATAAACCAAAAAAATGATCGAAAAATATAAATCGTGTATGTGTTTTGACAGGTAGTTGGACCTGACGTTACAGCGCTGCCATCTCACGGGGAACATTTCAAAAAACTCTCATTAAATGAATATCTTACGAGTTATAGCGAAATCAAAATAATGCGCAAAGAAATTAATTTCGTGTAACCATAATTCGACCGGGCCGTGCGGGCGTACCGGAGAGCGGAGAAGTAATCAACGAATTTGGAAAATGTTCATACATTATTGTAGTATAGTTCGAAGTATGTCACGGGCGAAGCTTAGGTCAGTTAGTTGAGTGTGGTGTGACGGTGGCGGTGGAGTGATGGCTGATATATGCGTCATACCCGTGAACGGGTGCCGTCTGTTGGGACTGGTCAGCTCATAGCTGTTATAGCAATTATTACAAATAAAATTATTTAAATTTAAGACAATCTAAGTTTAGTCGACTGTTTTCACATAAATCTAAAGAAACAAATGTAAGTGTAATTTTAATGTTATAAGCCATACCTACATTTTAAAAGAGCATCCATTGACTTTCTTGCCAGATTCTTCTTCTTCAAGGGTAGGCTGCCCTTAATACTGGCAACTAGAATCGCTCTAATTTTGATATGATTTTGAACACAATACTGATTTTGTTTTTTTGTATAAACTCACTACTAAGAATTGGTCAAATATCATTTAATGTAAATAATAATCAAACTAATGTAATTACTGGCGGTTAGAAAAAAGTGGCCATGAGTTTTATTACCAGGTTCTTCCTCAGACTCTACCTATTGCTTTGCGAATCTGGCAGTAAATGTAAATGGAGAAGCAATAATCTTGACGCTCATAAGTGTTACTTTGTGACCTACATGAATATAGATTTTTCATTTTCATATATATTTTTACTTTTGGAAGTCAAAAGTAAAAATAAATATGAAAATGAAAAATCTATATTTATTTAAGTAAGCATTGTTTTTAAGCAATCTGCTCACGTGGTCTTCATATGTAAAGTCTAGTGATCGAAAGGGCTCCGACTCTTCTACCCTCTACTTTCGCACAATATATATTATTCAGTCAATGTTCCTCACTCATTTGTTGAACGTGTTCAAACCAACCGAACCCGCCCTTTTCCAGCTTAACCATGACAAATATTTAATGAAGTGATACGCAATATGGCAGGTTTGAATGAAAGATTCAAACCTGCCATATTGCGTATCACTTCGTTAAGTATTCGGTCGGCCAAAGTAACACAGCACAATTTTCGAAGTGATCGCATCTCCACAGCATTTAATTTACATTCATGCATCTGCTGACATACCCAGGTTTCGCTACCGTCCGCTGTTCTACATACGAATTACATCTTCCGTCAGCGCTAAACTATACTCTCTAACTCATTCTCTCACACACAATTTCATTCACTTGCTCTAGACGTTCCTGGTTTGCCCAAATCTCGCATTTAGTTCTTACGGTATCTCTCTAAAACTCATGGCCACTTAAGTAATATGCCCCGCATAAGTCTACTGTTTCTATGACAACCCTTTGCTGATTCTGTATGGCAAGAGTGTACTTAGTATGTAGAAGCCATAGTCTCTGCCTACGCTGATGGGAGGCAGGCGTATGAATTATGAAGTGGGCGATTATCACAATGCTGTAAATGTAATATTTAGATATTAAATAACACCACTTGTACTGTTCCACAACTTTTGTTGTGGAACAGTACAAGTGGTGTTATTTAATATGTGTAGCAAGTTCCACCAAGCGCCATCAATCAACAGTATAAATAATCTGTAATATTTAGACTTGTGTATTTGGTATAGGCTGTTATTGTATCGATGGTCGCTCGAAGTCACGGACTGATTACCGATAGCCTCGACCAATATCTCAAGAGGTATTCGAGGCTGCTGGGGACTTGAAGCTATTTGCAGTTCTCTTCTAATTACTTAGATTTGAACGCTGCCAGTATCTTCGGAACCTTGCCTAAAGGGACTCCTTTTAATAATATATTTTAGTTATGTTATTATGTATCATATTTTTAAGGTTAAATGTATAGAATGTAGTACTGTATCATATGGAAATGGCATGTTGTTCTATATGAACTATTGGTTAAACAAATATGATCTAAATCGATATTGTACTTACATTTTATATATTACTAGCTGGCCCGCGCAACTTCGTTAGCGCCACATAAGACAGACAAACAGAGAGCGATATAGAGAGAAAGTGAGCAAGCGTAAGAATCTATAATGTAATTCTTAAGGATCTTTACTTCTCCATTATACACTTGACAACCACATTCATAATATTAGTAGGAATGCATTCCCGTGGCAATACCGAGCATACCTTTCTGGCGCTTATTAAAGATACCTAAATAATACCTTCAACAAATTTTAGGTAGGTATGTATAATCATTTAGACTGTGTGCAGTTTCACCCGCATATTTCCCGTTCCTATGACAATATCGGAAAAGGTCCCATTCCCATAGGAAATTCTGGAATTATATATAAATAGATATTATAGCTATCAAAAAATACGGGTTGGTGGCAAGAAAAATGAAAATTTTAGAGTTATATGCATTTTAATGCCACATAATACGAGGGTGGCACTGAAAATTTCGGGAATCAAGGAAGTGACACAACATTACTATTTAAAAATGTATTAATGGCTTTTCGAAGTATTCTCCGCGAAATTTGACACATTTTTCCATACATTTCATTCAGAAGTTGGGGTATCCAAAATGGCCGTTTTGTAGACGTCCACAGCTTCTTCAGGTGATGAAAATCTCTGACCACGCAATTTATTCTTTATTTTAGGGAAAGTATAGAAATCATTAGGGCTTAGGTCGGGGCTGTACGGCGGATGGTCTAATAATTATATGTTTTCTTGCTCTAAAAACTCTTTTGCTCTGTGCGCGGTGTGAGAACTCGCATTATCGTGATGGAGGATGATGCGGCGGTTGCAGTTCTCTTTACGGAGTTCAGAAACGACCTGTGGCAAACAAATGCTAGCATACCATTCTGCATTAACCGTTCTTTTTCCCTCAAGAGGAATAGTCGCAACATGGCCGGTTTTGGAGACAAACGTGGCCACCATTTTTTTGCAACACTGCGTGAACAAACAATTTTTGTTGGCTTTAACTTATTTTCGAACACCCAAACTCGTGACTGGTTTTTTGTTTCGGGTTCGTACGCGTATATCCAGGATTCGTCACCTGATAGGATGTTGTATACAGCATTTGAGGATCCTGCGTGGAATCTTTCGAGAGTTCTGACGCACCAAGTAACGCGAGCCGCTTTTTGCTCTTCACAGAGCGAATGCGGTATCCATCGGGAAAACAACTTTTTTACACCTAATTGTTCATGCAAGATTATTTGTATTTGACTCTTGCCAATGTCTAAAGTTGCCTGAATTTCGCGGTATGTCACATGTCGATCTTTCTCAATCAGCTTACGCACAGCATCAACGTTTTCTTGGGTGATTGCAGTTTTTGGACGACCTTGACGGGGATCATCACTGAGCCTGACACGTCCACGTTGAAATTTATCAAACCAGCGATAAATTGTGGTTTTGGATGGGGCTTCATCACCAAATGCAGAAATCATCCGGTCAACACACTGTTTTTGTGTTAAACCACTTCGAAAGTCATAATAAATCATTGCTCTTGAATTTTCTCGAGTCAATTCCATTTTCTCAACGACTAAACAAGTTTGACAAAACCTTGTGACAAGACCGAGAATAATTTTTTTAAATAAATAAATGGTATTCTATTTTTAAAACCAAGGAGTTTTCAATTAAAAAGATTTTAATATGACAGGAACAGTGGAAATGTTCCATTCCCGATACCTATAGTGCAGCGCTCGTAAAAAAAAAATTAAAAACAAAATCCAAAAATAAAAAAATATGTTTTGGGCTAGACACCCCTTTTCACTTAGGGATTTGAAAAATAGATAGTGGTGCTAATTCTGTTGTTGAGACAACTAAACTAAATTTCTCTAAAATTTCCTTATTTTTATTAAGAGATTGCCGTTGTAACGTGAAAAATGTACATAGACAGTCGAATGTAAATACATGCCGACTAACTTGGTGATTGAACTGCCTATGTACATATTTCACGTTACAACGTTTTACACGTTTTCACGTTTCAAACGGTTACTAAAATTAATAAACGTTCCAATAAAAATTTGACTTTTCACTAAAATTAGACGTCACCTTAATAGGTTTTTGTGTGACGTTAAATTTGTATCTGATATCACTAAAATTCATTAAATGTGATAAAATTCAACAAATAGTGAAAAATGTACATAGACAGTTCAATCACTAAGTTAGTCGGCATCTAAATACAATATGTTTTGTTGAATTTTATCACATAAATGCAATTTTAGTGATATCAAATACAAATTTAGTGCTGTATATGATATCACCAAGTTTAGTTCGACATAATAACAGAATAGCATTTGGCAATCTCTCAATAAAAATAAGAAAATTTTAGAGAAATTTAGTTTAGTGGTTTCAACAACAGAATTAGCACCAGTATCTCATATATTCTCAGACTTACTAAATATGCATAAAAAATTTCATAAGAATCGGTCGAGCCGTTTCGGAGGAGTATGGGTACGAATATTGTGACACGAGAATTTTATATATAAGATATACCTAACTCACGTCATTCCAGTATATGGTAACTGTCAGCTTGACTGCGTTTACCGGGACTGGCTTTCAATGACGAGATTTTTACGTGTATAAAATATATGGTTTATATTGTTTGTCTTACTAATATTATTAACGAGAAAGTTTGTAATGATGTCGGTTTGTGTGCAGCGCGAGTGTGTGTGCACCTCTGATGTTGCAAACGTCCATAGACTACAGTGACCACTTTCCATCAGGTGGGCCGTATGCTTGTCAGCCTGCTCACCTTATTGGTATAAAAAAAAAACAAATTATGTTTGTAAAATAGGATCTAGGTTTGTTACTCTTTCACGAAAAAACAATTGAATGGATTTTGAGGAAACTTTACAATAATATACGTAATACGAGTACATCAGAATAACACATAGGTTACTTTTTAATCTGGAATCAAGTTTATGTGGGAAGAGCTCACTGAGAAAACTGCTGAATTCAACTTATAGTATATTCATATATTTTTTATTGAGTTTTAGCTTGCAAGGTACAAAGTAACGTGTTTTATACGTCTATTTTTTTATTTATGTATTTCAATAGTTAATGTTAAGACCAAAGTGTAAACGTCACGAACACAACTTGTCTTCTAGTCCACAATTTTTGGCACTAAGCAATGAATCAAGATTGGAGTTATTGCCCACATTTCAGGTAGGCTTTAATTGTTTCTGCTCTGGACACTTTGCTATTCGTTGCAAAAAACAGTGATGTAAGGTTTGTGGGATATTTAGTGGGATATTTGTTTTTACACAACCCGCCGTCTAGCCCAAAGTAAGCTAATATAAGCTTATGTTGTGGGATCTAGACGACAGATAAACATACTTATATATTTCTAAATACATACATATTACATAGGAAACACCCAAACTCCGAAAAAAACATTTGTGGATCACACAAATATTTTTTCCGACCTGAGAATCGAACCCGGGACCTCAGTCGCGGCAATCGAATACTCTACCACTGCGTCAACGAGGCAGTCAAATGTAAGGTTTCTAAACGTAAACACAATACAATATCACGTAACTGATTTTACAACGACCTTTAAAATGGCGTCTTGGCCGCATCGTCGCTATTTTGCCTGGCTCCGAAGGAATATTAGCTATATATTATAACTAACAGTGGTCTACCTGGGGGCCGAGTCTACTATTGACAAGCCGTAGAATAGAACCAGAATCGCTGTTTTTAGTTAGATGTCAACATGTTAGTAGACTATCAAAAATACAACTGACTATCGGCCCCTGGCGCTGTGTTAGTAGAATTCTATCAGCGGATAGAAGTCTATTGGAGTACGATTGTAATAGTAGACTACGAAAAACTGTTAAAATTCTACCAGTGGCTTTCTATTGAGCGACGATTTCGATTCAATTTCGACACCATTGAAATAGCAGACTCGCCCGCTGAAGTAACTTCATAAAAAGCCAGCTTTCACCGCCGGGGGGCATATATTCGCAAAACGCCTATGAATTTATACATAGCACGTGCAGGATATGCAAAATGGTGCAATTCGTGCATCAAGTTTATTTTTAAGTGAGCGCTCCTTTTTATTCATATAAATTTGTATCTCAAATACAGTACTAGTCATCCTCGTTAATTTAGTCGTTTTAATTAAATATATATTTTAATTATTTATTTATCTATCACGCATATATAATATAAGGCCCACTTTTTACTATATGTATTCCTGTCCCACGTGATAGGTGGTGAGCCCATTGCCGTGTTGGAATAGACAGACGCAAGTTGTTGAAAGTTACCTGCTGTTGAAAATTTTCAAGCCGCCCACAATGCCTTCAACTTGACTCAACGACTGCCAATGTTACTGGCAACCGTCACCAACGGCTTAACGTGCGTTCCGAAGCACGGAAACGCTCGCAAATGTAAATGTCACAAATCCGAGGACCAGCTATAGTAAAAGTTGCTTAACGCAGTGATCGTTTACAGAACACTGAGTCCGCGGGGCCACGAGCGCTTCAATTCGTTTTAATTAAAATGATAGTAATTGTAACAGTTGATGAGGTCTAGATTTTGAATCCTAGGTTGGAACAAATATTTGTGTAAGTTACAAACGTTTGGTGTGTATTATGACTGATTGGATGAGTTGGGAACCGCCTCGTGGTCAAATAGCGGTAGGCCTTCCACGCGTCACGGGGTATTTCCTAGTACTCCCGCGCTCTCATTTACCTCCACCTTCAGATGAGCTTTTGAGAGAACCGCTAGCATAAATAGATTCTACTGGAACTTGGGGAGTTGCACTTTTGTACACACATACATATTGTCACGCCTTTATCCCCGAAAGGGTAGGCAGAGGCATACTTATAATACGCCTATATTTCACCGTATGCATTTTAGTCCCACGTAACAGGTGGTGAGCCCATTACCATGTTGAAATGGACAGGCGCAGGCTGTGGTGATTTTACTGGCAACCGGGACCAACAGCTTATTAACGAGTCTCTTCGCTCGCTACATCTCGTTGCGCCCTACTAGAGGCCAAATTTAAAATAATACTGCGAAGCAAGTTTACGTCAGAATGTAGATGAAAATCGTATACGATTGCCTATCACTCGTTTGTAGTAATCATGCACTTGGGTTATGAAATTAAATATACAGGGCGCCCCATGGCTATGCCACATCGAGGGAAAGTACCTTGAATATTGTAGATTATACTGAAAGAAGACATTATTGGAATTAAGAAAAAATTACATTGTTGAACCGGGAATCAAACCCGTTACACGAGAAAAATAATCATGTTGTAACTTTATCATACCGATGGAAAGGCTTTATCATAAGGATTCGTTTTTGCTAAATAACATAGTGTCAGAAATAAAAGGAAAAATGAATTTTACCATTATTAATACAAATAAATAAATATCCATCACGCCTTATCCCCGAAGGGGTGGCAGAGGCATATTATATGCCCACTTTTCACCGTGTGGATTCCTGTCCCACGTAATAGGTGGTGAGCCCATTGCCGTGTTGAAATAGACAGGCGCAGGCTGTGGCTACCTGCTGTTGAAATTTTTTAAGCCGCCTATAAGGCCTTCAACCAGGCTTAACGACTGCCATTTTACTGGCAACCGGGACCAACGGCTTAACGTGCCTTCCGAAGCACGGAAACGCTCGCAAATTTAAATGCCACAAAGTGGTCACCCATCCGAGGACCAGCCATAGTGAAAGTTGCGTACCTCAGTGATCGTTTACCGAACACTGAGACCGCGGGGCCACGAGCGCTTCCGAAAATGTAAATGCCACAAAGTGGTCACCCATCCGACGACCAGCCATATTAATACAAAATTAATCAATTTTTCTAAATGTTTTAATTTCTTTTCAAAATGAGTCCGTTCATGTTGAATATAAAGTCGCACTAGGTTGATTATTTCGCTCCCTGTCGAGTGACATTAATTCCTTACATACACACATACACATATTGTCACGTCTTTATCCCCGAAGGGGTAGGCAGAGGCATACTATACGCCCACATTTCACCGTATGCACTTTAGTCCCACGTAACAGGTGGTGAGCCCATTGCCGTGTTGAAATGGACAAGCGCAGGTTGTGGCGACCTGCTGTTGAAATTTTTCAAGCTGGGCTTAACGACTGCCATGTTACTGGCAACCGAGAACAACGGCTTAGCCTTTGCATTCCTTGATCGGTGGAAAGAGCCCCATTTTGAACCGTCCTTTTACTGAGCTTCTAGGCTATCCAGCACGTCCTGCCGCGAGCACTGGGACATCTTTCCAAAGAGTTATCCGGAGCGCTGGCAATAGACAGTTAGGCAGTGATCGTTGGTTTTAGCTGGTTCGAGTCCTGTATGACATCCGAGGGGATTTCCACACATAAAAAAAAGGCTATACAGCACTCGATATAGGCGAGTTGGAACACTGTGGTGGTTTGACTACAGTCTCCAGCTCCTACTAACTACTCCTACTCATAGGAGCACCAGGACCCGCATGTCATGGTGCTCCTATTGTGCAAAGTTACAACGGGAATATAGTTAATAATTATGATTTAAGGGTAGGTAGACCAAGTCGCGTAGGCACCAAAACGCTTCCTCAGCCCCCGCCAAGATAGATTGACGATGTATTTTCCGCTGGCACGCTACAGTAAAAATGATTGTCAGTAGCAATCGAAATGGAACATCTCTGTTATTGTGTTGGATTTTATTATAGGTTTATGATATACTAGTTGACGCCCGCGACTCCGCCCGCGTGATGAAGTTTCCTCGTTCCCGTTATCTAAAGGAACTTGTTCCCGGGATAAAAAGTAGCCTATGTGTTATTCTGATAGATAAGCTATATTATTGTATAGTTTATTTAAATTCCATTCAGTAGTTTTTATATGTTAGTATCATCAAACATTAATACTTACAAACTTTCGCGTTTTTAATATTAGAAGGAGTTAATGTGAATATATTTAATGACAAATTTATGCTGTATGAACAAGTAATAAATAAAATGTCCGGTACTCAATTATACTCATCTTTTTTTTAAAAATAGTATTAAAATCAAAAGCGCTCGTGGCCCCGCGGTCTCAGTGTTCTGTAAACGATCACTGAGTGACGCAACTTTCACTATGGCTGGTCCTCGGATGGGTGACCACTTTGTGGCATTTACATTTGCGAGCGTTTCCGTGCTTCGGAAAGCACGTTAAGCCGTTGGTCCCGGTTGCCATCGTTGTTCATCCAGTGGCAGTCGGTATGTTAAAGCTTCAGAATCTATTGATAAAATTTGTTTAGTAACCAAATTGAAAGTATACGTTACACAAAAAAAAAATTGAAATTCGTCAAAAGTTAGCGGAAAAATAGGTAAACATACATTGAACAGCCCACTGGCTCAGTTAATTATATAACTGCCTTCTAACCTGTGGGTACCGGGTTCGATTTAATACTACTTACAGGGATAATTCTAACGCTTCTGTGAAGTGTACGTAGCTTATTTTATATTAAAACTTTCATATACACTATAGAAAGCGAACTCCGGGGGTCGCGAGATGCAGCTGGGACAGACGCTCGGATGATGATGGAATGCTTACTGCTCTGATAAATATACTGTGCCATTGCGAAGAAATAACAAGGGGAACGCAACGAAAAAACCTGACACAGGTCCTAGTTCAGTAAGCGCCAGCGCGCGTCTGATCAGCGGCGCGAATCTGGTATTATTTAAATATTTGTACTATAAAAATCACTGTATATAGTCAAAGTAAGCCATTATGTCTATAAATATTTAGTAGCTATAGTTGGGTATAAAAAAATTATGAAAATTATCTGTAGTTTAGATTTGGCATTGAAAAAACAATTTCGAAAGGCGGCAACTTTGGAATGTTTTTCTATCAAGTGAAGTTTATTAGATTTTGTAACAGAAAGCCATTTTGTCTAGATTAAATCCTTAACTATTACATTTTTTTTTTTCAGAATCGAAAACCCTTTTTTCTACGATTCACATGGTTTTAAAAAACTTAAATCGTGGCCTCGGCAGGAATATTACTTCTGGCTCCTATCGCATTCCGACAAATTTTTGGCGGAGTGCTTTTTTGATTGAACACCGTGGCGGAGCAATCGAAACGCACACAGAACACTATGTCTATTTCGACCCGGTTACTATATAAACCACAAAAAATACAGTATTAAGGGTTATTTGATCTTAATTTATTTATAAACTAGATGACCCCCACAGCTTCGCCCGCGGAATATTTCGACCTCCCGTCGCACCTATTTAATCCCGTCGCTTATAAATTGTACAATAATGCATAAAAAATTGCCCGATTTGTCGACATTTATGACTACTGCTCTGCTCCCCAGTGTAGTAGCGTAATTATATATAGCCTATAGCCTTCCTCGATAAATGGGCTATCTAACACAAAAAGACTTTTTCACATCTGACCAGTAGTCCCTGAGATTAGTGCGTTCAACCGAACAAACAAACAAACTCTTCAGCTGTATAATATTAGTATAGATTAGTTTATATTTGGGTTTATTTCATAGAGAAGACTGTGCGATCGAATCGATTGCGATGTCAAGTCACGCACTGCTGCTGCGTGGGCCAAATGGCGGGAGATGACCGGTGTCATTTGTGATCCTAAAATGCCGATCCGCTTGAAGGGACAGGTCTACAAAACCATTATTAGACCTGTCCTTTTACATGGCAGTGAGACGTGGCCGATATTGGAGCGACACAAGCAAGAGCTGCGTGTCACGGAAATGAAGATGCTGCGGTGGATGTGTGGAGTCACAGCAGCCTTCACGTCCGTGACATTGCAGACAAGTTGCAAGAGTGTCGCCTTCGTTGGTATTGTCACGTCTTGCGGCAACCGCCGGGCTACGTAGGTAACATATGTCTGGCCATGTCAGCGCCGCCGGGTCCCGGTAAGAGGGGAAGACCCAAGAAGTGCTGGCTTAACGTCGTAAGGGATGACATGCGTGGCAATGGTCTCACTATAAGGGATGCCGACGACCGTGCGAAGTGGAGGAGAAAATGTAGGAAAGCGGACCCCGGGCGTCGCGAGACGCAACTGGGACAGACGCTCGGATGATGATGATCATAGAGAAGACTGTAAAATTTGTACTTTTGTAAAAAGTATGCAGTCTACAATCTACTTCTACCTATATATCTTCAAGTGTATAGGTACTGACTCGTGGTCCCACTAATTTTGCAGTAGCTTTTTTAATAGGTAATCTGGTCCTCTCCTCTCCAGGGACTGCCGGTATCACACAAAGTCATCTTGCTGCCCTTGCAGCAGGGTATTAAAGTGCCAAAATACATTCTATATTATTATACATTCATTCATAGGCTATATATCTTCACGCTACAGCCCTAGAGAGCGGAGCAGTAATCATAAATCGACAATTAGGGCCAATTTTTATGCATTATTGTAGAATTTATAAGCGAAGGGATTTAATAGGTGCGACGGGAGTTTACAGTCACCTAGTAGGTACTATAAAATAAAATAAAAAATTGGTGAGAAGCGCTCGTGGCCTCGCGGTCTCAGTGTTCTGTAAACGATCACTGAGTTACGCAACTATCACTATGGCTGGTCCTCGGATGGGTGACCACTTTGTGGCATTTACATTTGCGAGCGTTTCCGTGCTTCGGAAAGCACGTTAAGCCGTTGGTCCCGGTTGCCAGTAAAATGGCAGTCGTTAAGCCTGGTTGAAGGCCTTATGGGCGGCTTGAAAATTTCAACAGCAGGTAGCCACAACCTGCGTCTGTCTATTTCAACACGGCAATGGGCTCACCACCTATCACACGGGACAGGAATCCATACGGTGAAAAGTGGGCATATAATATGCCTCTGCCACCCCTTCGGGGATAAGGCGTGATGGATATTTATTTATTTAAAAAATTGCTACAATTTTAACCCGAAACTAATACTATTTCTTTGTGTATGTTTGTTGGTTTGTTTGTTCGATGTTGGAGAAAAATCCAGTCGGTTGGTCTAATAAATTAGCTGACACCCTGCATTCACACATAGGCTACTTTTTATCTCGAGAACAAGTTCCAGGGGAAAATAAATAAATAAATAATAAGGGACACTTTTAACACAGCGCTATCTAGCCCAAAGTAAGCTAATATAAGCTTGTGGTATGGAATATAGATATCTGATAAACATACTTAAATATTTCTAAATACATACATATCATACATAGGTAACACCCAAACTCCGAAACACACATTTGTGGAACACACACATATTTGTTCCGACCCGGGAATAGAAACCGGGACCTCAAGCGCGGCAGTCGCAATCACTACCACTGCGCCACCGAGGCAGTCAAATAGGAAGGCACAAAGCGGCGGGTATCAACTAGTTGACTTCTTCATCATCCTTAGTGTTTCCCCAGTTGCATCCAAATCCAAACAAAGAATTTGAAGCCTGGGCTCCACTTCTTTTTTGCTGCTAGTAGCAAATATCATATGGTTTTTAGTTTTCGGTATTATCGTGAGCGACTGCCGGCTGACCCCCAACCACGTATAGGCGCCTGCAAGGTTACCTTGTCCGTTGGTCAACTGGTGCACCGCGAGCTGGTGTAATCGCTGGGCCCTGAAGATATCAGAGGGGCCCCATACACACGGCAGGAATCAACTATACTAGTAGGTATGTGCATAATTCTTAGTTTTAATTCAATAATAAGCTGCTTTGCAAAGTAATAAGTGCTTTGCTAAGAAATCAAAGTCAATAAATTTTTTTATTTCTTTTGTAAAATCTATGCTAATATTATATAGCTGAAGAGTTTATTTGTTTGGTAGAACGCGCTAATCTCAGGAACTACCGATCGGATTTGAAAAAAATCTTTCTGTGTTAGATATCCCATTTATCGAGGAAGGCTTTAGGGTATTTATCATCGCGCTACATCTCTGGAGAGCGGAGCAGTAGTCATAAATGTCGACAAATCGGGCAAATTTTAATTCATTATGGTAGAATTTATAAGCGACGGGATTCAATAAGTGCGACGGGAGTTCGAAGAATGTCACGAGCGAAGCCGGGTGTTACCTAGTGAATTGATATCATCATCATCCGAGCGTCTGTCCCAGTTGCGTCTCGCGACGCCCGGGGTCCGCTTTCCAACATTTTCTCCTCCACTTCGCACGGTCGTCGGCATCCCATGTGGTGAGACCATTGGCACGCATGTCATCCCTTACGACGTCAAGCCAGCACTTCTTGGGTCTTCCCCTCTTACCGGGACCCGGCGGGGCTGACATGGCCAGACATTTGTTACCTACGTAGCCCGGCGGTTGCCGCAAGACGTGACCATACCAACGAAGGCGACACTCTTGCAACTTGTCTGCAATGTCACGGACGTGAAGGCTGCCGCGGATGCGAGAGTTCCTCACGCGGAACTCTCGCATCCTAGTGAATTGATAATTGTATCGTAATTGTAAGCGGGATGGACGATTTTTCTCTATAAATCAGCAACGTTCACGCAAATAGTAGCAATTAGTATACAATGTAGCATCTAACATTATGTTCTCGACTTAATATGAGCTGAACTGACAAACTGAATGTGAGAACGGACTATTGCCGTTCATTAACCTGTATTGCTGACTGTATAATCAATATATTTTTAATTTATAAAGCTATAGAGTTTGTTTGTTTGGTTGAACGAGCTATTCTCAGCAACTACTGGGTCAAATTGAAAAAATCTTTTGTGTTGAATAGACTATTTATAGAGGAAGGCTATCCCTACTAATATTATAAATGTGAATGTAAGTTGGTTTGTTAAGCTTTTAAGCAAACACTACTTAACCGATCATCATGAATCTTTATACACGTATTCTTGGAAGTATTAACATAGGAAAATATTTACTGAAAAAAAAAATATTAAAACTTAAAAAAAATGTTGGTCAATACTCTCTATTTTTCTCTTCTATGTGGCGCTAACGAAGTTGTGCGGGCCAACTATATAATATCACCACGCTTTTAAACTTGAGAGCAGAGCAGATCTTATAAATGTCAACTATTCGGGAACGGGAAAAGTTCACTACGCGAATAAAGCCGTGGGCGTAAACTAGTACATTATAATGCAGTTAATGGATTAGGTTGAGTGCCATTCTCGCCATCTTTCTTTAATTCCGTTATTATGAGTATGTTTTTCTCAACCTAATCGCGCCAGTAGCTTAGTTTTTTTTATGGCGGACAAGCATACGGCCCACCTGATGGAAAGTGGTCGCCGTAGCCTATGGACGTTTGCAACACCAGAGGTGTAGCACTCCCGCTGCGGACTCTTTAAGATACCTTTACTGTCTTGGAATTTGTGAACAAAACTTGTAGGTTTGAATTTCATACTGACATTCCACTCTTCAACACAACACAGCGATTTAGCTTAGAAAGAAAGAACACATATATTAGGCTCAAGTGAAGCACTCGTTGGTATGGTCCCGTCTTGCGGCAACCGCGGGGCTACGTAGGAAACAAATGTCTAGCCATGTCAGCCCCGCCGGGTCCCGGTAAGAGGGGAGGACCCAAGAAGTGCTGGCTTGTCGTCGTAAGGGATGACATGCGTGCCAATGATCTCACTACAGGGGATGCCGACGACCGTGCGAAGTGGAGGAGAAAATGTAGGAAAGCGCACCCCGGGCGTCGCGAGATGCAACTGGGACAGACGCTCGGATGATGATGATGTACATTTGTACATATATAAGTACATAGTGGTACAGTCAGTAATATAAAGCAAGGCTAATAGAGTCAGTAATATAAAGCAGGGCTAGGGGTATGTATAGCCTTAACCAGAGACCTAAAATATCAGTTTCTGAAGGATCAGATTTAAATTAACCTTAAGTTTAGAATTCGCTAAAGATTAAATTGCAGTAACAGCTAGGTCATACAAGGTCAAAGAGACAAGTTGTTAGAATGGAAAATTAAACTGCAAGCCTTGACTTACGAGCTATTTTATAATGATCCTAGTACTTAAACAAACTTGCTGATGTTGGAGCAATAAACCAACCATTTTTGAAGTGAAAACTTCTTATAGCGCGGTACGCATATTTTTAGAAGAGATCGCGACACCGTTACCGAGACACTATAAAAAGTTTTGAAGTATTAGATTGATAATTTCGAACTCAGTTCATAATGTAATCATAACGTCGATCCCGGTCAATTTTTGAAATAAGAACTGAGAACGTGTCTATATAAATAAATTATTAAATAATTTAGGTTTTTTATATTAGCGAGTACATAACGTATTAACGTTTATTTCTAGCAATTATATGCACGAGCAATGTGCACCGGATAAGTGATCTGCTTTAATGTTAACGCCAGCAGACCGTTACTGAGTAAATTCAATACTTGATCAGGTTAGTTGAATGATCAATTCCTAACTGATCACACACTCAAGAAGTATAAGTCTTCAGTGTAACTAATTAAGAATTGAGTGTTAAATAAACCTTAAAATGAAAGTGTGTATAGTTTTGATGTGTATTTTGGGGTTGAGTTTTCAAGCAATGGACACTGGATATCCTGCAGGACTTATGGCTGATTGTAAGTGTTTTGAAGTGAAACTTCTTTATCATTAAACTAAAACTTTAAATTGCTAAACACGCTATTTAATTCACAATAGGTCAAATAATAAATTTTTCCGAGGCCATCTTTTAGCAACATGATATAGGTAAATATGTAAATATCACCTAAAGGTTGACAGGTGGCGCATTCATATCCCAACATTAGTGCTTCTAAGCTTTTTTGTTAAACTCAGGGCCCAATTTAATCAGGATTATGACGGTATCTAGCCAAAAATAATTTATTATCTGACCAACGGACGCCCCGTGTAATTCTCGTTCCCGTGGGAATATAGAGATACAATTTAGCCAAAGTTACATTTTATAACATCAGCTATCTACCAGTAAAAGTCCCGTTAAAATAGGCCCAGCCTTTTCAGCGACTAGCCGGTACAAACAGAGAAAAACTAAAAAAATACTTTTTTTATGTAGGTAATTACCGTATATCCGTCATAATGAGGTCGCTATCGGAGCTCTGCGTGCTGAGATAGCGGCCCTCAATCACGGATCGTTGTCTTTGCTTTCCATCAGACGGGCGACGCCGTTTTAACGTGTCAAATATTTAAAAAAAAAGCCTTTCATATGCATTAGTGAAAAGCTGTTTATTTGGAATTACTCATAGACTCTTCAATTTTATTTATCTGTGTAGACTAGGGTGGTCCTTTGAACAGTACAAATTTTTCCTCAACAGGTCCTGGAATGAACCACACGACCACACTGTCCGAAGAAACAAAAAGCTCCGCCTCTATAGTAGTGGTGTACCCAAGTAGTATTCCCCTGTTTCCTAATAACGAGGTCAGGTGTACGCTGAGTGACGCCGCTTGCGTGGTGAAGCATATCAATCTCAGAGATAAAGTAACACAGGTGATGTAGAGCTCCTTTCTTTATTTGTTGCTGAGGTCTCTGTTTCCAATCTCTACTAAACAAATATTTGTTTATTTGTGATCCAAAAATGTTTGTTTCGGAGTTTTTGGTGTTTTCTTTGTTCTGTAAAGTATTTAAAAATACATGAAAAATGTTTATCAGTTGTCCTATTTCTATTACTTATTCCTAGCACAAGCTAAATTTGGGCTAGATTACTACGATGGCAGTGTGCGAAATTGTCACAAAATATCTATTTATGGAAAGGAGATTCACCATTGTTGGTTCCACACATTTTGCAGCAAGGACGATTTTACCACTGGACGCGTAACGTACTCAATAAAGTATGAAAACACGTTCAACCAACTTTCGTGCGGGGGAAAACCTACACACAATGCTAACTTTTATGCATTTATACACACGATTATAAATAGCCATATTCATGAATGCAAGCACATGCAGTTTTATTTATGTGTGAAATATTGTTTTGTTATTCGTGGTATGAAAAACAGATCCACAAAATCTTTATCGTTACGTCGTAGATAAAAACGGTCTCACTTACAAATGATACGAAAACTGTTGAATCATCAATAGTTATAGCATCCTTTATCTATATATATAAAAATGAAACCCGTTTTCCGTTGTCACGACATAGAATGAAAACGGCTTGACCGATTTGAAAAATTCATTTTGTATTGGATAGCCTGTTTATTGAGGAAGGTTCTTAGCTATATATCATCACGCTACTATACAGGAGAGCGGAGCAGTCATCATAAATGTCAGCAAATCGGGGAAACTTTCATACATATTTGGAAAAGTAATAAGCGACGGGATTAAATGGGTGCCACGGGGTTTGAAGTATGTCACGGACGAAGCCGGGCAGGTCAGCTAGTATAAAAATAAATATCCATCACGCCTTATCCCCGAAGGGGTGGCAGAGGCATATTATATGCCCACTTTTCACCGTGAGAATTCCTGTCCCACGTAATAGGTGGTGAGCCCATTGCCGTGTTGAAATGGACAGACGCAGGTTGTGGCTACCTGCTGTTGAAATTTTTCAAGCCGCCCATAAGGCCTTTAACCAGGCTTAACGACTGCCATTTTACTGGCAACCGGGACCAACGGCTTAACGTGCCTTCCGAAGCACGCAAACGCTCGCAAATGTAAATGCCACAAAGGTCACCCATCCGAGGACCAGCCATAGTGAAAGTTGCGTAACTCAGTGATCGTTTACAGAACACTGAGACCGCGGGGCCACGAGCGCTTCAAGCGATCCTTTATATCGGGTTTGTTTTTTGTATTCTTTTTATTTATTTATTTATTACGCTTTATTCCCGAAGGGGTGACAGAGGCATTACACATTGTATGCCCAATTTTCACCATTATATTCCTGTGATTTTTGTAAGTATATTACATAAACATACATACATACATAATATACAAATACATACATACTTTCAGGCCTTTATTCCCGAAGGGGTAGGCAGAGGCGTACTATACGCCCACGTTTCACCGTATGCTTTGCTTTTTGTCCGACGTAACAGGTGGTGAGCCCATTGCCTTGTTGAACTGGCTTTCAACTGGCAACATTTTTACTTTTATTTTATTTTATTTAGGAAACAGACAGTCACATACATTTTTGATTCACAAAATAAATGGTTCTTATAGACTAGAGTTCCATAGTTTTATAAATACGGTACATAACAATAGTAGGTATAGGTAGTAGGTGTAGGTATAGGTAACAACGTATCAGTTTAATAGAGCATACAGTACAGCATCAGTTGAAAATAATCATTACAATGCAATAACAATATAAACAAACATAATCCTTTAAATAGTTATTTTCGTAATTCTAATTTATAAGTAGCCAAATTATTGTTAAATATATCAAGGTGAATAAATTTATCATTGTATTTGTCAACACTTCGTCGGAAGAAGTTATTACCACTATAAATTGTTTTATAAAAAGGCACTGAAAATAAATTCACCAAACGAGAACCAGGTCTGGCCACTCTAAAAGCTATCTTTTCCAGTATGTGGGGGAGTCCACATAATTATTTAATATTTTAAAAAGAAAGACTTGGTCAAACATTATCCGTCGATTAGTAAGGGTGGTCAGGGAATGGCGGCTAAGTGAGTCTTTATATGTAATGTATTCGTAATTACTGCGATAATCCAATGATTTTACAAACTTTTTCTGATTTTTTTCAATGCGATTGATATGACAAGCATAATATGGATTCCAAATAATGCAAGCGAAATCCAAGAGCGACAGAACAAAGCTAAAGTATAGTATTTTTAAAGTCTGAGCTTTCTTGAAGGGTTTAGAGATCCTTAGTATAAATCCAAGTTGACGAAAAGCTTTATTAACAATATAATCTATATGTAAATTAAAGACAATTCACAATCCATCACTATACCTAAATCCCGCATTGATGTAACCCTATTTAAAATGTTATTATTGATGTGGGTGTCAAAGTTAAGTGGGTTAAGTTTACGAGTAGGTATATGAGATAATAGAACATTTGTCTACATTTAAATACAGTTGATTTAAGGAGCAATATTCAACCAGGCGTTCCAAATCTGATTTTAAAAATTTTAGCGTCATCAGCATACATCAAAAATTTTGAATTATGTAAAATATTACCTATGTCATTAATATACACTCCCGGACACCTTGATTTTTTTGGTTTGGAGTACTGTAACTTATAAAAGATGTATGTAGAAGGAAAATGTTGTGAGGCAGTTTTGGAGCTGGTATACTCATCATTCATTTAGAGTGCCAATGTTCTAAATTTGAACTACAGTTTATTAAAAAAGTCGAGTTACGTTGGAACAAGTCCATATTAGCTTTTTTCAAGGAAAAAAATCTAATTGATTTTTAAATAAAGACATGTTTTACATGAAAAGAAATGTTTATTTAGTAACTTGTATTGCCTCCCAGTGCATTTATAACAGCTCTCATACGGTTTGGCATAGAATTAATCAATGTCGTTATGACATGTTGAGGAATGTCCTCCCATTCTTCCAAAATTACATTTTTGAGCTCCTGCATGGTTTGCGGGGCAGGATGGTGAGCTCGAACACGCCTTTTCAGCTCATCCCATAGATGCTCTATAGGATTCATATCAGGACTTCGCGCTGGCCATCTCATAACAGTGATAACAATGTCATTTAAGTACTCCCTGACGATTCCCGCAGTATGGGCCCTTGCTTTACAACCCCTTTCCGCACCCACAACAGAAGCATCCCTATCACACCGAAACACTACATATCTGTCATCAAAGTATTCTGAACTGTAGAAATTAATATTCAGCCATGATTCGGTTATACAATAAATGTCATAGAAATTAAGAAGATTTTTTTTTAAATTTAGTTCGCAGTCCCCTTACGTTCTGATAATACAAGCTAATTAAGGAAGAGAATGTATAAATTGAAAATATAATTGAGTAAATATATTATTTACATGGCCCTGGAAATACAAATATGCTCCAAAAAACTTCCTCCGACGACTATCGTAGTAATAACAGTGCACTTTAGACCCTATTATCGCACAATTACTTATAAATAAAAAAAGAAAACACAAAATCACGATATGCAACAACCTCGTAAAACGCTTATAACTTCCTGCAATACATAATACATTGTTATACAAAAACAATAAACCGGCACAAATATCGTAATATCATATATATTATATGATATCACATATGTATATATCAATACATAGTCAAACCACATTCATGAAGTCGTCATTATTAGAAATACGAATAATCTTTGATGTATCAGCTTTTCTCATAAATATTTTACAATCACGGACCCATAGGTATTTATAACCGTGCTGCTCCCTGATCTCTCGTGCACGCTTCGGTAAAAGTTTATTGGCCGGTGTTAGATGGTCACTTATATAGACATTTGCAGCTGGACCTGACATTCCAATGTCGGCGGTATCACACCGCGGCGCGCACGTATTGCAGCCAACAGCTGATCCTTTACTACGTTGTCTAGTATAGCGAACAATAATAGCCGGTGGTCTGTTTGACACATATTTTTGCTCGAAACGTCGAACACAATGAATGCAATTTATATCGGTTACCTCCAACGATGATCCCACTTTGGTGTAAATGTGGGACAATATAGTATTCAGGTTCTCACTTTTATTAAATGGTACCCCCGAAATTTCTAAATTATTAGATTGTTGATCTCGTATATCGTTTTCCTTTCTCAATTGAATATTTATGCTACGGAGTTCCTTGATATTATCATTAGCGACACTAAGATCTTTTTCTAATGAGCTTATTTGGGATGTAACCAGTTCCAAACCATCTAGACGTCCCTCCATTGTCTCCAAACGTGTATCGAAACATTCATCCGATTAACGTCTGATTTCATTTCATCAAAATCCTTACGAAATTCCTTTAGCTCCTTCAGAACATCAGCCAAATTAGGTTTATTCTGTAAACCCATTGTGTTACGGCAAGCAATGCAACGCCAATTCTCCTTTTTTTCTATAGTCATCCTACGGTATGTCGTTTTTGACAGACCGGAACAACCGAAGCGTAGGTAGGCACTACACTGACCACACAAGACTCCATCAGATACCTCATCACTACACTTTGCACAGAGACCCATTGTATACGTTTTTATCCCAACAATTAACTGTAAACACTTTAATATTACTTGCATAGTACCGTACAAAATAGTATTAGTAGTAGGTAATCTACTCGAGGCGATCAATAGGCACGACAACAACTACCGCGCACACAACTATACGTGACCGCGTCAGAGACGAGAATTGATTACTGGCATCCGGGACCAACGGCTTAACGTGCCTTCCGAAGCACGGAAACGCTGTCAAATATAAATGCCACAAAGTGGTCACCTATCCAGGACCAGCCATACTGAAAGTTGCTTAACGCAGTGATCGTTTACAGAACACTACCTCCGCAGGGCCACGAGCGCTTCAAAGTGTAAGTATATTACCTAATGTAATTGCAAAAAAAACAGACCCGTGCAAAGTTGACACTGGCACAGAAGTTCTCATGGGACGTCGAGGACGACTCGAAGTGAGCACAGGCTAATCTCCTCCCTCTAAAAGGTAGGCGCACGGAACATGGTACCTGTCTTTAGAGATGACTGTAATTCGTAAATAACTAAATATGTAGTAAAATAATAAATAAATAACGCTTAGATTGTGGAATGAACTCCGCCTGGGTTTTTCCGAACGTCTACAGTATGGGGTTCTTCAAAGGTCTTAGAAGGTTTATAACGGGTAGGCAGTGCGAGTGCTGCACCTCTGGTGTTGCAAACGTCCATAGGCTACGGTGACCACTTTCCATCAGGTGGGGCCGTACGCTTGTTTGCCACCTCAGTGGTATAAAAGAAATAGTGATTTGAATTAAATCTTAAATCTATAATAATAAAATTATGGGGTGACTCACTCACCGATCAACACCCAGCCGAACCGTTCCATCTAGGAACTGGAAGTTTTTAGGGTAAGCTACTTTTGTAATGTAGGAAGTAGTTTAGTAAGGTAGAGGAAATTTTTCTAAATATCACTCCTGAGGGTTTAAAATAAGGGATATACAATAGTATGGAAATTAGTCATTTTCAAAATTAGAAACAAAATTACATGCCCGAGTTTTTGGTACCAAATAATCAAACACCACACACCTTTCAACGCCCAGTTGAAATCCTTACACTGAGAAACTAGAAATTGTAGGGTAAGAAGCTATACTGAATGAAAATGAAAATGGAAAATCATTTTCATGTAGGTCACAAAGTAACACGAACGTCAAGATTATTTGTAGTCATCCATTAAAGAAAGGATTTTCACAGTACCCGTCCTAAGGGGGTAAAATAAGGGATAAAGCATTGTATGGAACATTGTAATTTTCAAAGTTAGAAATATGATATTACGTCCACTTATTTCTGATTGCAAATAAATGTTTACGTATGGCGGCTTTGCCTTATTTTACCTATAAATGGTGTAAAATATGAGTTGTAAGTTTATATGGGAAATTCTTCATTTCCAAAGATAGCAAACCCACATTTTTTAACTTACTTAAACACATATATCTGGATTTTACGAAATTCTACTCTTAAGGAATTAAGTTTGTATAAAAGTAACAGAATACTAATAAGAGGTATAAGTTTCAGGTTTGGTTATTATACGAGTGTTTGAAGTATGTCACGGGCGCAGCTAGTATCTAAATAATGTCATTGGTGTGCAGGTGTTGATAGGCGGCTACTTGGATTCTTCGTTTTCTCCGCTCCTGCGTCTGTTTGTGTCCCAGTACGTGGCGATGGATAGGAACGTCCTCGTGCTGGAGATTTTCCCCATTCTCATCCGATCTTATCCATTGTAAGTACTGCTTAAGTATAAGACAATTTATGTCCATCTTATCGTAACCGTCTTTCAAAGCTTCTATTTTGGAATTATGAATCAGCTGTTTGGTTTATTGGATTTATTGTAACGACGCGAAAGAAGTAAGTATGGATCGCGAAACCTGGCGATTACTAGCTTGTTTTACAATGTTCACTCAGTTTAATTTATATTAAAATGTAATTGTTAATTCAATGTAATCTGATTGCAATGTATGAAACTTTACATGGGTGCATGGGACTGAAATAAATTATTATTATTATAGGTAGCATCATCATAATGAAGATTTCGTTTAAACCTACCGGCATTCTAAAGATACGTCACTTACCACTTATTCTCTACCATCATCGATCCAATTATAGGTAATATGACTATTTTCATTGGGACCTTCTACGGACTGAATTTCCAATTAGTCTTATTATAATTGTCTGTTTTTCATTGTAGTGTTATTGCCAGAGGACCAAACCCTACTAGGAATTTAAGCCTGGGGGCCACTTATATTTGTATTAGTAGAAGCAAATTCTTCTTTTGTCTGTTATTGAGTAGGTGCACCGCTAGCAGATGAGGTCGTTTCGGCCACGGATATCTTGAAGGGGCTTATAACCTGTCATATCATCTATACATACATATTACAGGGCAGCTCGGATAACAAAGCCTTTAGGCAAGCTATTGGGACAGTTCCTCGCGTCTCTGACTCATATGGGCCTGGAAGCGAGCCGGCTGGAGCTGCTGGGTGGTAGCTTAGGTGCCCATATCGCATCATATGCAGCTGACGAGTTTTACCGACTAACTGGACGAATTCCTTCAAGGCTTACTGGTATGTAGAAAGTAAAGAATTCCTAATTTTTGTTTGTATGTACTTATATGTGTAATTTATGAAGGGGTTCTGTCCTGATCGAAGTATTTATCTGTCATAATAGCAGATAAGTCAGCAGTCCTAAATGTTATCGTAAAACCTGATAGCCTGGTTACATCCGAAATGTCCAAATTGCAGCCCGTTGGTAGTGGTGATTTTCCCACACGAGCTTGTTCCCGGGATTGCTATATGTTAATCAATATTGTCAAATATCTTTTCATCATATTTTAACTAAAATGCTTCAGAGATTTGAGTGTGATTGAGTAACAAGCATCTTCACATTTTTTGGCATTGTCACCCCACGGACCAATGAGCACATGCAGTAGATTTTTGGCCCAGATTTAAGGTGTGGCGCTGCAGATCTCTATCTTTCTTTACGTACCTACTACTACTTGTATAGATTAGAAACTGATTAGAACCTTACCTGCAAGAGGTAAACATGCTTCTATCCCTCACCAATGAAGGTATTTTGGCAGGTCAGGCGAAATTACGCGATTGGAAGTTCAGACCACACTTCCAATATCTCCAAAATAAAAAGTTTAATAGGGTTTGAAAGCAACTGAAATATATATTTAGTAAAGAAATCTTTTGTTGAAAATTAAAAAAATGCAGTTTACCCCCTGCATAAAAGTATTATAAAAATGACTGAGTGTGAGTACTTAGTAGGTATACTTATTTAATTTCTACCTATGTAAAATAAAGAGCATGTATCCGGTGGGTCTTGCTAATGAATATCTATTTGTGGAAACGTGTAAATCGCAATAGAAGAAAAACCTGTTACCTAGCACATCTATCTAAGGGCCAAAGACCTTTTGTCCATTCCAGGTTTAGACCCCGCCGGACCCTGTTTCCGCAACTTGCCTACAAAAGCGAGGATACACACTGGTGCAGCTGAGAGAGTGGACATACTACACACTAACATCGATGGATTTGGTTTAGCCGATCCGGTGGGACACGTCGACTTTTATGCTAATGGAGGTTAGATTTATTTTATTTGAATAACACTTTGAAAACTGACGTGATTGAGAGTTTTTGGTCGAGTCTACTACTTTACAATAAAATGCAGTTCTATTTCTATTCTATATCGATTCCATTGCGGTTGGGTCAAAACTAGGTAGTGTAGGTAGGTACTATATCACAATTGCACGCACTTCAAACCCGCAGAATAGAACTACAAACGATATTTTCAATGTCTGTCAAAATATTAGTAGACAATGCAGCTTACATTCTAATTTTATCGCCGGCCGATAGATAGGCGCAATTGTGATAACGGACTACGGATTCTATTCTTACACGATGGAAATAGTAGACTGGCCCATCTTGGCTGTTCGTTTGGAGTTCATCAGCGCTACTTTTCCAAGAAGTAAAATAGGTAATAGTCAGGTATAACAGGTATATAATAACATGCTATTGCCTATTTATACCTAGGTACTTAGAAATAGTCAGGTGTCAAATGGATCATGGGGGTCTAAAATGTTTTAAGTGCAAACTATTTCATAATTCAAAATACCTACATATCTACTGACCCGGGGTGTGGGGTAGGACAACCTCCACGTGGTACACCCTGGTAACGTGGACGACGATGTGCGCTTTATTGGAGGCGCACGTCGTCGCCCACGGCCAATAGTCCACCAAGGAGGGGGCCGTATTGGCCACTTCGGGTTGTTCCATCTACACTCTGCTTTAGGCAGAGCGTATTGAGCGGAGAAACAACAGGACGTGTAGGTTCTATGCTCACGCATTGGCCTACAGGCATTTGTGCCAGCATCGGTGTTGGGGAGGACTAGCCATCCCCCTTGCGTCTCGTAACCCCTAAGATCATCCGCAGCGACCCAACTGGTGGCAACAGTTGGTACGCGGTGGTCCCAGGGGCCGGGGGGCTTGCCTTAATTGGCCGGCCCGCGACAAGGATAAGTCTATAATACCCGACAGCGAAGTCGTTAAAACCTGTGGGGCACCTGGAGCACCCCACAGTATATATCCCGCTCTCTGGAATGAGCGTCACCCAGGGAGCCGTCAGTGATTCGTCTCATACTCGTGGGATTAATTATGGAGAATAATAATAAAAATCACCCGATCGAGAACTTATGTAGTAACGACTTTGGCATACTTACACTGGACACCGAGCTGCCTGAAACTCAGGCGATTATAATTGAAAAGGAGAAATACGGCACGCAAGTGCCTGGCCCATCGGCGAAAATACCGGTGTTGGTACCGCGTGACACCACACCTAAAAAGGTAGTGCAGAGAGATCTACTACTGTCAGATGACAGCAGTGTGGTTTCCATGGAGGAGATATGCTCTCGCTCCCCCTCCCCTTTTGTGTCTCGGTTATGGCGGAAACGCCGTAACTCGGATACTGAAGGGGATAGTGAGGAGTCCCAGGGGCCAGCCTGGGAAGCGCGGTCGTGGTCGTCCCCCAACAACAGAGAAATACATTGGTATAGGCAAGGCGAGGGCTGAACTTAAGGCGGCCAAAGAGCGGGAGCGCGAGCTCCAGGAGGAAGAGGAGCTTGCCAAGAAGCTCCTACGGCAGGAGAAGAGGCTCTCTTCTCTCCGCCAATCTTCCACTCTCGATGAGGAGCCGAAACCGCCAGCTGCTCGGGACCTACGGGGCGAGCAGCTGTCGAACGCCGTTGAGGAGGCGGTGGAGTGTATCCGCTCCATCGCCCAAAAATCCTCACGGCTGAAGGGGCAATCCGTGCGGGACCTCAGAACCGCCGCAAGCACCATTTTGGAGCACATGCTAGAGATGAGGTCCCGCACGGAATCGGAGGAGGTAGTCCGCTTGCAGGAAGAGCTGGCTGCCCTCCGGGCCGAACTGGAGACAATTAAGCGACAGGCGAACCCTCCGCCATCAATGACGCGTGATGAGGTTTTGTTCCTTATCAACGTGCGCGTCGACGGTATTGAGGATCGTCGGTTGCCAGAGCCGCGGCTGCGCCCACCCCTAGCGGCTGATGCGCGTAACGCTGCCCGCTCAGCACGGTCCAACAAACCTGCCCATACTGTCGATACCCCTGTTGGCGCCCCCGTGGCCACACGCCCCGAAGGCATTCGTCGGACATCGAACGGCTCAGCTGGTCTGCCTGCTGCGCGCCCTACCAGCGCTACTCCTGCTCCGCACTCTAATGCCCCGCTGGATGAGAAAAACACTTCTGCTGGTGTTGGTTCTGCTTCTGTCGGTGGTGCTGGGGGAAAGAGAAGGAAAAAACAGACGATGAGCGCTGCGGCGCAGGAAGCAGAAGCAGCGAGACAGGAGCGCCAGTTACAACCTGCGCCTCAATCACTCACCGAGGCGTGGAATGTTGTGGCCGGGCGATCAAAATAGTAGAAAGCAGCATCGGCGCCCGCCCAGTTACCCGCCAAGGCTGCCTTGGGGAAGTGTACTCCGAAACTCCGCACCCCTCGCACTGCTGCGGTTGTGATAACCCTGCAGCAGGGCGCAGTAGATCGGGGCGTGACATACGCCGCGAAGCTCCTCGAGGCCGAGAGGTCTATTGACCTCAAAGGTCTCGGGATCGAAGGGCTACGGTTTCGCACGGCAGTCACCGGGGCCGGGTGTTCAAGGTGGCAGGCGATGAGAGAAGTGAAAAGGCGAACGCATTGGCCGAGAGCCTGAAGATCTCACTTGGCGATGAGGTACGCGTCACTAGGCCGGAAAAATGCGTGGAGCTACGCATCTTTGGCCTTAGTGATGCGGCCACTAAGGAAAAGGTTGCGCAGATGGTGGCGGATGTAGGAGAGTGCGCCACCACCAGCGTCAAAGTGGGCGAAATTGTCCGCCCAGCGGGTAGAGAGGGCACGGTCTGGGTTAAGTGCCCGGTCGCGGCAGCCAAGAAGGTGGTGGATGGCCGTTGCCTTACTGTGGGGTGGTCCCAGGTCCGTGCCGTGCTCCTACAGCCAAGGCCACAGCGGTGTTTCCGCTGCCTGGAGGTAGGGCATGTGGGAGCCAAATGCGTTGCGAGCGTTGATCGCAGTGCCCTTTGCTTCCGCTGCGGGAAACCCGGCCACAAAGCTTGTGTACTTCTCGCCCAACCGGAGCCTCACCGAATACGAGCAGTGGCTCGTAGAAGTCGGAGATCTGGTGGCGGAAGCGCACCCCACCCCGGTTGTGGTTGCCGGAGATTTCAACGCCCATTCACGGGCGTGGGGGTCCCCGGCAACTGACCAACGGGGTGAGGCCGTGGAGGAATGGGCGGTGTCCAACGGTTTGGCACTACTCAACCGGGGGACGGTTCACACTTTCGTGCGACCAATAGGCAGGTCTATCATAGACCTGTCCTTCGCTAGTCCTAGAATAGCGAATCGCACGCGTGGCTGGAGGGTGGTCGAGGGGGTGGAGACGATGTCGGACCATCGATACATAAGGTTTGACGTCGTTTCTGCCAACTTCATGATCCCTGGTACCCGTCCCCTGGCTGGGGAAGGTCCGCGGTGGCGTCTAAAGACGTTAGACAGAGAGCTGGCCAAGGAGGCGGCCATCTTCGAACGCTGGGCTGCAGATGAAGAGAGCCCGGACGTCGATGCGAGGTCGGAGCGCCTTTCTGGTGCTCTCACCCGTGTCTGCGATGCGGCAATGCGGAGGGCAGGGCCTGTGCCACCGCGAAGGCGTGTGTATTGGTGGAACGACCACCTAGCCGAGCTGCGCACAGCTAGTCACGCAGCTCAGCGAAAGTACACCCGCAGCCGTGGTCGCAGAATTAGGAACCCTGCCCAAGAGGAAGTTCTGCTCGCCGCATATCAGGCAGCCCGGGCGGCCATTGGATCGCCAATACGAGACGCCAAGCAGGCGGCCTGGTAGGAATGGATTGAGAGCCTTAACCAGAATCCATGGGGGTGTCCGTATAAGGTCGTGAGCGAGAAACTCCGACCTTGGGCGCCCCCACTCACTAGGGCTCTTAAGCCGCCCTTCATCGAAAGTGTGGTCAGCTCTCTCTTCCCAGCAAGGGAGGAATGGGTCCCACCGCGGATGACGCTGGGACAGACGCCGGCAGACACAGGGGCGATCCCACCTGTGTCCGACGCCGAGTTGGGGGCGGCTGTCCTTAAACTTAAACTTAGGGACCGCGCCCCTGGACCGGACGGCGTGCCGGGGCGGGTCGTCTCACTGGTCATGCCGGCGTTTGAGAAGGAGACGCTGTCCCTAATGTCGGAATGCCTGGTGTCTGGTAGAGTCCCGCGGCAATGGAAGACGGGGAAGCTCGTGCTTCTTAAAAAGCACGGGCGCCCAGCCGAATCACCGTCGGCCTACCGCCCCATCGTCTTGCTCGACGAGATGAGTAAGCTGTTCGAGCGAGTGCTTGCAGCTCGTCTCATCGAGCATCTGGAGGGGGCGGGGCCCAATTTCACTGTCTAGCAGTTCGGATTTCGCCGTGGGAAGTCAACCCTTGACGCCATATCCCGACTCCGGGACAGCGTCCAAGAGGCGGTCGGTCAGGGGGATGTGTTGTTAGCGGTCTCGCTAGATATAGCTAACGCTTTTCCTTGGCCTTCTTTTACCCGGCCCGGACGGGGGTGGTCCGCAGGGAAATGTCGTGTGGTGTACCGCAGGGGTCGGTTCTCGGACCGCTCCTGTGGAACATCGGTTACGACTGGGTCCTGCGCGGTACTATGATGCCGGGAGTCGGCGTAATCTGCTACGCCGATGATACCTTGGTCACCGCGCGGGGCCCCTCATGTAGGGACGCCCAGATTCTGGGCACGGTGGGCGTGGCCCAAGTTGTGTGTTGCATCAGGGCACTGGGACTCCAGGTAGCCCTCGAAAAATCTGAGGCCGTGTTCTTCCACGGACCTCGGCGAGGGCCTTCTCGAGGCTCCCAAATTGTGGTGAGCGGTACTCCCATCGCTGTTGGTAAAACCATAAAATATTTGGGTATTGTTCTCGACAACCGATGGGGCTTCACTGAGCATTTGCGGCTATTGGCTCCAAAGTTGATCCAATACGCCGGAAGGCTCGCGAGACTGCTCCCCAATACCGGGGGGCCGGGTAGTACGTGCCGTCGTCTCTACGACGGTGTAGTGCGTTCCAAGGCGCTCTACGGAGCACCTATTTGGGCGGACGCTCTCTGCGCTTCCAATATAGTGCTGCTGCGCAGACCGCAGCGGACATTAGCGCAGAGGGCGGCGCGGGCGTATCGCACCGTCTCTTACGAGGCGTCGTGCCTTATAGCTGGGAGCCTCCCGTGAGATCTCGAGGCTGGAGTCCTACGACGCGTGTATATCGAGGGCGTCCTGGTGCGACAAACTGGAGGTCGGCCGCTTCCGGAGGTGATCGATCGCTGGAGACAGGCGGCTCGCGATGATCTCTTCTGGAAGTGGGCCGATAGACTGGAGAGCCCCACCGCGAGCGTACGGCTTGTGGGGGCTATCCGGCCCGTCCTACAGCGGTGGGTAGAGAGGGCGCACGGTACTCCGACGTACCACCTCACTCAGCTTCTCACAGGTCATGGCTGTTTTGCCAAATACCTGTGGGAGGTGGCTGGGGTGGAGCCGGATCCCGTGTGCCGTCACTGCCCAAGTGGGGTCGTGGACACGGCGGAGCATACGCTCGCCGTGTGTGCGGCTTGGGACGGGCCTCGCAATGCCCTCAGGGGCATTGTTGGGATGGATTTGTCGCTGCCGGCCGTGGTGCAAGCCATGGCCGGCAGCCGACAATGCTGGGCTGCCGTCGCCTCCTTCGCCAGCGAGGTGATGGCGGCAAAAAGAGAGGAGCTGCGGGTTCGGGAGCGAGCAGGACGCACACTCCCGTCCCACCGGCATTTGCGAGGGCGGCGCCGGGTGTAGTCCCGGATCGCCGCAGACTAGATAATGGCCGTGGACGGAAGGTCGGGGGACCCCGTTCACAATGGCCTTCAGGCGGCTGGCACCCCTGTGTTCCGGGGTGCCTTCAAGTGCCCGCTCGATCGCTCTCCACCCCTCTCTGTTCTCACGGGGACGTTTGGGGACGGCTCGAAGCGGGCACAAACTAATCTCCTCCGGGAGATCGTGGGGGACAGCACATCTGACCCCCCGAGGAGAGCCTCATCTTGGGGCATTCCCTTAGCCGGGTCGCAGTGAATAGCCCTCAGGCCTATCCTGCGACCCGGTTGGGAAGAAGGTGGAACACCGCGGGGTTTAGTGGGTAGGACGGCCCCCAAAGGGCCGGGAGTCCCACACACCATCCGTGCTGCCCCCGAAGCAGGGTTGACGGCGCGTAAACGCATTCCCCGCGACAAAAAAAAAAACATATCTACTGACCCGTTCTTTATAACCAACTTGATATAGGGACAATGATACCGAATTTCTATGTTTAAATTTCAGGTGAATTTCAACCAAATATAAAGGACGACTTCATACTTCCCTGCTTTCCACTGTGCAGTCATATTCGAGCAGGGCTTTATTACCTATCAGCTATTACAAACCCGGATCAGTTTCTCGCAGTTCGTTGCAAATCCGTTGCGGACGTTCGCCATGGCAATTGCTACGAAGGAGAGAAAACAACCAATGAGCTCGGACCGAGAACGGATTTCAATAGGAGTGGCATATTTTATTTACCAACTGATGCAATGCCACCGTTCTATTTAGGGAGAAGGGGATTGAAGCCACAAAAATACGGAGCGAATAATTACCTGCTAAAGCCTTCACCCGACGCAGATATTATCTTATGAGCGTAAATTGCGTGGTTTAGACATCGGATTATTATGACTCTAGGATGAGAAGAGTTTAAACCAGTCTCGCTGTCGTTAATAAATGCGATAGCTTTCTTCATTTCTTCAAGTCTAGTATTTATATAGAATTGCATTTAATGATAAAAATGCCTTAATAATGCATAAACCATTTTAACGGCGCTTACAAAATGTCATACACTAGAAATAAATATAAATTTAACATGTTTTTTTTGATGGCCTATTTACAATTTAATATTATTTCACTTTGCCAGCAGATCATTTCCAGGGGTCCCTGTCCTGCAAATAGTCTTTAATAGCGTTATAGCCTTTTTACCAAAGCTTTTTTAAATTTATTTAATAGTAAATTTCTCAGGTCACAGGGAAGCTTGTAAAAGCTTTTACAGTCACCCTGGAAAGATTTGCCAATCTCATGTAGTCGACTGTGGACTGAAAGATTGTTTTTTATATTTTGTGTTTAGTTTGTTACTATTATGAGTAGGTTCTACAGAGTTTAGAAAACGGAGATAGATTTTTCTATACATACATAAGATTGGCAAAAATGTATAGGGAGGCTACGGTTAGAATATTTAATAGGTACATATAATATTCTACAAAAAATTGTCAAATTCCGTCGCCTCTTCCAGGTCCCCTGTAACATGACAATAATTTACTTTTTAGTGGAAACTATAGATCTAGCGAATTCCGAGTTAATTATGCTTCAGGTAATTTTATTTTATTCACAGAATTGGAAATTTTATTTCTAATAAAGTTTGTTAATCTCTTCACTAGGAATGTTTTCTAGTTACAAGCTATAATAGCTTGTATATACCGTTTTCTTTCTTTACACATTGCACAGATCTACTATCCGAAATTCAAATTGTTAAACTGACTAGGGGATTTGAATGTCCATCATAATGTGTCTTATGCCCAAATGTGAAGTCAGCCACAAAATGACGTCGGTATGTTTAAAGAAATTATGTCCAAAGAAATCGTGACGTTCACATTTGTGCTGTTATTACGATTTCTACGGCAATGACTATATTTTATTTTACCTTTAAATCTATGTTGTATGTAGGTACTTTTTTATATGTCTAGATTTGTAGTAATTACTAGTAAGTAGACGATTAGTATTAGGTAGGTATACTGAGTAGTAGACAGTAGACATCAATTTATGACAGAAACGCTTCATCATTACTGGAATATAGAAAAATTATAAATCACACAATAACAATGAAATATAAAAAATAGATAATAATATTATAATAATAATAATAATATTATAATAGACCCCTCGAGGACAGTCGTTATCTTTTATAGGATTAACGCAACCCTATGAGGGCATAGTAGATTCGCTTTTTGAGTCATCCACTTTCTGATATCAACAAAAAATGTATCAGAAAGTTATTGAAAAGCTCACATCCGCAGGGCAGCTTGTGGCGAGCTGAATGTGCGTGGCTACACATCGGTCCCGATTCCTCAGAGTTTTGTTGCCCTTCTGCACCGGTTAGGATTTAATGGCCTAACGGGAGAGCAGTGAGAGTGCTTCTCCCGGGAGTGCAGCAAATCTCAACTCTGGCTTGCCTTAATTGGCCGGTCTGAGAGAGGGAGCCAGAGCTATATGCTCGGGGGTGGAAGTGTCATTTTCAAGGGCATAACTACGGGGAAGCCCGCTCCGGGCCTGTCCCGCGAAGGTGAAACCGGCGCCGCACCGCTCGACACCCTAAGCCGCTCACACCGGTGTTGCCCTCTGTCGCCTTACAGGCTTATCATGCCTATGGTGATTGTATAGGGGGCCCATCTAGTGAGTTGGCGAGTCACCGTCTGCCAATAGTTTAATAATAATATATTAAAAAGGCAGACGCCGTTTTCATCAATAGCTTAAATCACCCAATCCATTTAACACCCAACCCAATAGCCCATTTCATAGTTAGCACATTTCACAATAGTTTAACTCCCATTGGAGGTGATCCATTACCGTTCTTCTACATAAGGCGGGCGTGGACTATCTGCAGTGAGGGTCCCATTCCCTATTAGATTAAAATTCTCAAAGGGCCTCTGCGTGTTGGACCTATGTCTCCATGTAAGCCTACCAAAAGCCCGGGTATCTTCAAGAAAAAAAAAGAAGATACCCGAGACAAGAAGAGACATAATAATAAAAAAAAAAGATAAAAGAAAAAGCCAAGAGCCTTGACCAACACCTACAAAGGCTCGCGTTAAACAGCTGGATCAAGGGCCTGATACAGAAAGCAGTTCTTCTCGACACGGCACGTATTGTGAGGAAATTCCTTTCTCTGGAGCCCTAACCACCGGTAGCTTGGTCCCTGTACCCGATACCGGTGGGTCACTATTTTTTATATTGTTAAATGTATTTTTTATTTTATAGATATATTTAAAAATGTAATTGATATGTTGTATAAATAAATAAAGAGAATAATAATAAAAATAGCGTATATAGATTATTAATCAAGCCACTGTTCAGCCAAAGACGTACACTTGGTGTAAAATTAAAGAAACCTAACGGTCAGTTAGTATGTATTAAAGGTTGCCTGTAAGAGATTGCTCTTTAGCGATAAGGCCGCCATTAAGCGATAAGACATTTATAAAGCGCTCGTGGCCCCGCGGTCTCAGTGTTCGGTAAACGATCACTGAGGTACGCAACTTTCACTATGGCTGGTCGTCGGATGGGTGACCACTTTGTGGCATTTACATTTGCGAGCGTTTCCGTGCTTCGGAAGGCACGTTAAGCCGTTGGTCCCGGTTGCCAGTAAAATGGCAGTCGTTAAGCCTGGTTGAAAGCTTTATAGGCGGCTTAAAAAATTTCAACAGCAGGTAGCCACAACCTGCATCTGTCTATTTCAACACGGCAATGGGCTCACCACCTATTACGTGGGACAGGAATCCACACGGTGAAAAGTGGGCATATAATATGCCTCTGCCACCCCTTCGGGGATAAGGCGTGATGGATATTTATTTTACATTTATAAAACTGTAATCTGTTTATGTGGGTATTTTATATTTGTGTGTAATAAAGTTTATTCTATTCTATTTGTAGTTAGTGTAAATACTGTCTGTAATATTTAAGAACTTTATTTATTACAACATTAACAGTACCAAGGTACGAAATTTATAACATGTCCACATTAGCCCCCGCTGCAAACCGTAAGAAGCATCATCGATATCTTTTTTTCTATTCCTTTTAAGCTATTAGTCCAAGCCGACTTGATCATAGGATGTATATTTATATGAGAATAAGAAAAGATATTAGTACACTTCGCGTGATGAAGTTTTTCCGTTCCCGTTTCCCACAGGAACTTGTTCCCGGGATAAAAGTAGCCTGTGTTATTCTGATGTGTAAGCTATATTATTGTAGTTTCATCAAAATCCATTCAGTAGATTTTGCGTGAAAGAGTAAATCCATACATCGATACTTTTAAACTTTCGCGTGTATACAGGGTGACTTTAAATAGGTGTAATTGTTTTAAGGGGGTAAGAGTACAGCCCATGGGATGTTCAAAAATGTGTGGAACACCTGGTCGAAATCTACTGGTTTCGGAAATACACGATACTTTAACTTTTTTAGGAAAATTACCAAAATTCAAGAGAAATCCTTAAAAATAAAAATAAATACTGGATGCATGGATTTTATTTTTATTTTATCTGATTGCTGGATAAATTATCCATAAAATAAAAACATCAAATGTTATGAATCAGTTAAAATTTTAGAGTTATGAGAGCTAAAACTTGTAACAATAAAAAAAAAATTTGCTTTATCGAAATTTCAATTGATTTTAGTGAAAAATATCCACTCCGAACTGGTCGTACAAACGATGTCATTAAATTCCTTGTTTCCTTAGCTTTCTAAAAAGGTATAATAAGTGTACAAAATTCTCAGATAGCGCCCAACAAACTCAGTTATTGCCGAGTAGGTAATACGTAAACTGCACATTAATAACATTATTAGCACTTTACCATACTACCCTGCTAAGGTTTTTTCTTTAAGTGTCATTAATTTACCTCGTAACACGTCTCATTGATTTGCTTTAGTGGACTTTATGAATGCATTGTGTATTGTTGCCCATTTGGTTCTCCAAGCAAGTAAGGATGACTATGGTTAATTTTACTAAGAGTAGTATGAAAAAAATATCTAATGTAGATGAAATAATACTCATACTGATACAAAATAATACTATTTAATAAGAAAAAACGCAAGTTATCTTTACAATTAAAATACTCAAGTTATTTACATAAAGAAATAACAAAAACACAGTAGGAAAAACACGTTTTATAACACTTGATTTAATTAAAACACCTTATTATTTTAAATCTTGCTCAAATTGACCTCCTTGGTTCCTAATACACGCCCGTAGTCGTTTTCTAAGATTGGACCTAGTAACAACTCCCGTAAGATCTTGCTGTATTTGATTAGCAGCTGCTATGATTCTAGCTTTCAATACTTCAACATTATTGACGGGAGTTGTATACACTAATGTCTTCATGTGACCCCATAGGTAATAATCACAGGGGGTCAAATCTGGACACCTCGCTGGCCACGGCGTCGGGCCTCCTCTGCCAATCCAACGAAGTGGAAACGTTTCATCCAGCCATTGTCTAACACTAGCCCGGTAATGGGCTGGGCAGCCATCGTGCTGGAAGATCATTTCTTCCCGGTTAGTTAGTGGAAAATCTTCCCGAACAGGAACATCTTCGAGAAGGTTGAATAAATGGTTTCGAAGAAAATCCTCGTAAGTAAAATCGTAAGGAAAATCCTCGCGCAACTTGGGGCCCAAGCGCAAGGCAACGGCCAACCGTCAACAATTGCTATCTCACTCACACACGTTGTGCTATTTATCGATTCTCTCACTCTCGCATAGTGAAACCGTGAGAAAGGTTTTAAGAATTCCAGGTATCGGCTCGGCTTGCAATACATTAACAATAGGGATCATAACTACCTGCTCGGGACTAACTGAGTATGTTGGGCGCTATCTGAGAATTTTGTACACTTATTATACCTTTTTAGAAAGCTAAGGAAACAAGGAATTTAATGACATCGTTTGTACGACCAGTTCGGAGTGGATATTTTTCACTAAAATCAATTGAAATTTCGATAAAGCATATTTTTTTTTTATTGTTACAAGTTTTAGCTCTCATAACTCTAAAATTTTAACTGATTCATAACATTTGATGTTTTTATTTTATGGATAATTTATCCAGCAATCAGATAAAATAAAAATAAAATCCATGCATCCAGTATTTATTTTTATTTTTAAGGATTTCTCTTGAATTTTGGTAATTTTCCTAAAAAAGTTAAAGTATCGTGTATTTCCGAAACCAGTAGATTTCGACCAGGTGTTCCACACATTTTTGAACATCCCATGGGCTGTACTCTTACCCCCTTAAAACAATTACACCTATTTAAAGTCACCCTGTAGGTAATATTAAGTAGGATTTACTAAAACAGACGACTGAAGAAAAGAATGTATAGAAGTAGAATAAAACATGTTTTGTTTATAGTTACTTGGTCGTGTCTCTGAGTCATTCTAGATACATACGAGAACTTAATAAATATGAGGGTTATGTTAAAGTAACTATTCAGAACCCATTTGTTCGAAATTCTGCTCTGTTTGGTCGTAATGGACGTAAAAATGAATGGATCTTGATACTTGAAAACTTCCGGTATGATTAAAGCGCTCGTGGCTCCGCGGCCGTAGTGTTCTGTAAACGATCACTGCGTTAAGCAACTTTCACTATGGCTGGTCCTCGGATGGGTGACCACTTTGTGGCATTTATATTCGCGAGCGTTTCCGTGCTTCGGAAGGCACGTTAAGCCGTTGGTCCCGGTTGCCAGTAACATGGCAGTCGTTAAGCCAGTTAAATGCCTTATGGGCGGCTTGAAAAATGTCAACAGCAGGTTGCCAAAAACTGCACCTGTCCATTTTAACACGGCAATGGGCTCACCACCTGTTACGTGGGACAAAAGGCAAAGCAATGCGGTGCAACGTGGGCGTATAGTACGCGCCTACCCCTTTGGGGATAAAGGCGTGAAAGTATGTTATGTTTGATTGCAATTCGTTGTGTAGAAAATATGATCAAAAAAATTGATCATAAAAAAATCATCAAAATAAAATTTCTATAGACAGATTTTGTACTTTATTCCAGAGCAACCTAGTTTTAACTTCCAATCCTGGGAAAAAACATTTTCTGTTCACGGAAAAACATTAGTGGGAAGGTTTTGTGTTATAAAAAAACCAACAAATAATACAAGAGCAATTTAATTGTAAATTTCATCACAATACGTATTAACAACAACTTCTTATTATGTTCCAGTTAGGCCGAGACTGTTTCGGTACAAAAACTAATCTACGAACGTATTATGTACATTATAATAGGTATTACATTGGTTAGGTTCAGTCAGTATAAGCTCACTGTGAACTTCAGTCGCCTTTGAGCAACGATTGGAAGCCATTTATGTTAACTAATATAATATTATACACATTACATCGATATTCTTTAATAAGCTACGATAATTTTTTTGATACATTGATTTAATTATAACTATCATATTTAAAATGCTTGTGTTTGTTACATAGCACAATACAATCAGAAAACGCTAGGGAATGTTAGATTCATATAATATACAGACTGATATATTGTAAAGCCACATTAAAGGCATTAATATACATTTTTTTGAATAGATATATATTTTGTGTTTAATCCATCGAACTTGCTATATTTTGGATTTTATTTTACTTCACCGGGGACGAGGTGATGTAATATTTGTAGGGAACTCTGTGCCTCTAGGGTTCGTGTATATATCAATGCTGTGTAGCGTATATCGCTAAGCTTAAGGTAGCGCTTGCCGGTCTGTTTTGTATAAAAGTAACTTGTACTACTTTAAAAAGCAGGTCCCAGGCGGTCGTATGGTGAAAGCTACACGCAAGTTCTTCCCCTCCCCCCTACCTTCCCCTCTCCTCCCCCTCCACAAGAATTGAACTCCCACAATGAACTGGTATATAGATTGGTTTTAATCTGTAGAAATCCAGTATGGCTACTATGCCATGAGGATTTCCACACGAAAGAAATGCGCCTGTATGCTGAAGTGAACATTTTACCGAATTGGTATGCTTGTACTACCATCGCATAAAAAATAAAATTGAAAATCTTTTATTAAAAACAAGGTTTTCATTAAACGCACCTATAAAAATAATAATCAACAAGTCCTTTCAATTGATACCCAATTGATAGGAAATCATAATATCTTGAACAAAAACACTTGTACTGTTCCACTTATTTATTATTTAAACCTGACTTGTGAAACTTGAGTTGTTTGTTCAAGATATGTAGCAAGTTCCACCAACTGCCATCAATACACAGTGTAAAGAAACACAAGAACAGCATGAGTCGAACACTTGACCTTTATTCACACTTGACATTCATTATGTAATTTACCCCTTAGCGTGCGCAAATGCAGCCTTTCGAAGGAAGATATACTGCATCCTTCGTTCACAATAGAAATAAAAGATTTATATATTATCTCATTCAAAGAAAAAGATAATATACGACGAAATTTTTACAGTTGTGACTATGAGGCTCTAAACGAACATTTAGGTCAGACTGATTGGTCTGCTATTTTGGATGCTCGTACTGTAGATGATGCGGTGACTAAGTTCTATGAAATAGTAAATCATAGTATTGAAATGTTTATTCCTTTAACCAAAAATCACACTAATTGTCAGTATCCTGTATGGTTCAGCCCATCTTTGGTAAAGATTATTAATGAAAAAAATAAATTACACAAAAGATGGAAAAAATTCGGTAATCCCCGTGATTACTTAGAGTTCGCTATTTTGCGTGATAGGCAACACCGTGAACAAAGGGGATGCTATCATTACTTTATAACTAATACTGAATCTAATATAAATCTCAACTCAAAAGCTTTTTGAACTTACGTCGAAGAGAGGTGGCAGTCAGTACCCTAACCAGTTTACATCAGAAGGGGTAACTTTTACCGAAGGACCGGCCATTTGCTCAGCTTTTAACAGTTACTTTCATAGTGTTTTTAACGACGTTACTTGTAATAGCTTTGAGAACACTCCCAGTACAAATTGTGATACTGGTCTCAGTGTTTTATCATAAATAAATATAACTGAAGACATGGTTCTCCGTTTGTTAACTAGACTTGACATGACAAAAGGTCCTGGCTGTGATGGATTGCCAGCTATATTTTTGTCAAAATGTGCTAAAAATCTATACTATCCTATTTATCTAATTTTCCAAAAATCACTACGTGATTGTAAATTTCCTTCCATGTGGAAAAAGGGACATATAATACCTGTACATAAAAAAGGATCTAAGTCAGTAATTCAAAATTATCGTCCTATATCTAATCTTTCAGTGATAAGCAAGATCTTTGAGAAAATTGTATCCAACAGCATCTACCCGGTTATATCACAAAGCATCCCAGATACGCAGCATGGTTTTGTTAAGGGCCGTTCGACTAACTCTAACCTTGCTCTGTTTTGTAATTATGTGTTATGTGACATGGAGTCCACTGGGCAAGTAGACACAATTTATACAGACTTTGACAAGGCTTTTGACCGCGTCCTACACAACATACTGCTTGCAAAATTATATAGATTGGGAATCTATGGAGATTTATTGCGATGGATACGATCGTACTTAACGAACCGCTCACAGGCTGTAACTGTGGGAGATTTCAGGTCTAACTTTATTGATATCCCTTCAGATGTGCCACAAGGTTCTCACCTTGGGCCTCTTCTCTATTGTGCGTATTTGTATGATATAGACAAGTGCTTTAGTAATTCGAAACATCTAATGTAGGATTAAATCTAGACTTGATTGCGAGTTGGTTCAACGTGATTTGGACTCTTTGTATTCATATTATAAACGCAACGGTATTACCGTTAACATTAATAAATGTCAGTGCATAAGTTTTAGTCGTCGCAGAAATCCTATCAATTACACGTATAGTTTTGGTGATAATGTTATCAGTAGAGTGGATTGCGTGAGGGACTTGGGTGTAGTGTTAGATTCTAAGATGCTTTTATCTCACCATATAGATGCCGTTACTAGTAAGACTATTAAAAGCTAAGGTTTAGTTATGCGCACGTGCACTAAATTTAAAAACATCAACTGTCTTAAGACCATTTACTGCGCATACGTGCAAAGTATTCTGGATTATGGTAGTCCTGTTTGGTCTCATCAGTATGTTACCTATATGGATAAAATTGAGAGACTTTAAAAACGTTTCCTGAGACACCTAAATTACAAAACTAGAAGACGACATATATCATTGACTACATTGACGATTGTAGGTACTATAATCTGCTGCCGCTGTCAAGCCGACGCGTATTACTAGATGGGCTTTCTATTCGCTATTATAAGAGGTGAAATTGACAGTATCGAGCTTCTTTCAAATATTAGTTTAAATGCACCCAAAACTCGTACTAGGCACACCCACCTGTTCGGTGTTCCTCGGCACCGTACTAATTATTAGAAGAATGCTGTTCTCACTCGAATACCTAACTGTTACAACGATAATTTTAACGACATTGATATCTTCCACCTTTCTAAAAATGTTTTTAAAAAACGAGTTACTGAAAGCCTGCAATCATATTTGTAGACTTAAAATCAATATTCATGATTGTTAAACTACGTTCCATTAGAAATATTGGTCTCTGTACAACATACCGTAATTAGTTATATACTTTGTAGTATACCTACTTAGTTCTAAGTAAATTATATTCTTAGTGGTGCACAAAGTTTTATTCTTGTCAGGAAACTTTATTATAAGCTAAGAGTCCATTGCAATGTTTAACTTCATCCATGAGATATGTAACATAGCTGTTAAGTTTCTAAATAAATAAATAAGAGAAAGCATAATAACTTAGTCTATCTTTATTAGTTCGCAACATTAGATTTATAGAGACGTCACTTAATTTTCAAGTTACTTTAAGCAAGCTCTTTCATTTGATACCCATATTGTAGCAGTGACGAGTGAGTTCACACAGAATGACGTCACACCGCTAACCACGCATTTACATCTAAACCTAACGTGTATACAAAATTTCAGCTCATCTCTCAAAGACATGTGCTTCAAAATTGAATTGCAAGATTTCACTCGAAAACAGACAAGACACATGACAAGGACATATTGTCAAGCCTTTATCCCGGAAAGGGGAGGCAGAGGCATACTATACGCCCACATTTCACCATATGTACTTTTTGTCCCACGTACAGGTGGTGAGCCCGTTGCCGTGTTGAAATGGACAGCCGCAGGTTGTAGCGACCTGCTGTTGAAATTTTTCAAGCCGCCCATAAGGCCTTCAACTTGGCTTAACGACTGCCATGTTACTGACAACAGGGACCAACGGCTTAACGTGCCTTCCGAAGCCCGGAAACGCTCGCAAATATAATTGTCACAAAGTGGTCACCCATCCGGGGACCAGCCATAGTGAAAGTTACTTAACGCAGTAATCGTTTACAGAACACTGAGTCCACGGGGCCAAGAGCGCTTCAGACAAAGGGCAAATTAATAGAAAGTTTGTAATTAGCGGCATGCACCACCTTAACCTTACAAACGTATGCAAAATCAACATAATGCACAATTTCCTGTCCTGTACAAAATGCACGTCTATTAGAAGCAACCTTAATGTTGTTATATAACCGCTAAGTATGATTATTGATTACCTTGGCACAGATAAACGCTTTAACAGTGATATTTGTTTCAAAACTATTTATGTGTATACAATTTCAATTTTTAATCGTACAATTGTTTTTTTTATTATATTTGGCACGTAACAATCAATTGCCGACCGCCTGATGGAAAGTATCACTTGTTATCGGGCGCGGTATTTTGACAAGCTCTAGCAAAAATTTATGAATCAACTATTATGTTGGTACTGTGCGGGTTTGGCTGTATTATTATACACTTTTGACCTAACAAATTGTACATTCAGCCGGTTTTTGTAGAACATATTTAATGAATAAGTTGAATACAAATTTTTGTTTCAGTGTTTAATTTATTATTACTAAGTAAAATATATAATCAAATCAATTCCATTCCGTTGAGTGTTGTACTCACGTGTAAATTAATTTATTATGGAACGGAATTGATTTGATTATATATTTTAAAAAATTAGTACGAGTAGAACAGAAATAAATAAATTGAATACAATATTTCGATTCAAATAAATATGAATACAATATTTCGATTCTGTGTTCAATTTCATATATTGTGGAGTGGATTTTGAGTTTAAAAAATAAATAAATTGTAAATATAACAATGTGCATATTATATGATATTTGTTATATTTTATGAAATTCCATCACAAGAATACATTTTATTTCATTATAGTAATCATCTTAAAGGAATTTATGTAATAATTTTTTCGATAGCTACCTAGGCGAACAAGCCGTTATTTTCCTATTAATCTAGGTACAAAGCCTACCTTATTCTTCGCGGCTGGTGTAATCCGGTCAAAACGTCGGGAAGAATAAGGTAGGCTTTGTACCTAATCGCGAATAAGACCCGAAATATCATATTAATACTGATGAAATATAGCCAAATCCTTAGGCGGTCTGTCCACCGCGGTGCTCCATGCATACATTTTTTTTACAAAACTGTTTACAAAAGGCCAACGTCGTGTAGGCGTTACGCACAGGCGTAAAATCAGTCGACACGCAAGTTTGAGAAAATATTAGGCACTGCGGCGAAATGTTTGAAAACTTACGAAACCTGCCATTTCAAACCTGTAATTCATACTCATGTTATTAACTTGTGTACAATAAGGCATATTTCTATCCTATACTTGCGATAAGCCGGGCAGGGTTCAGTACAGCAGGCTGCATAAGCTACAAGGTATCTTTTCAAGCGCTCGTGGCCCCGCGGTCTCAGTGTTCGGTAAACGATCACTGAGGTACGGAACTTTCACTATGGCTGGTCGTCGGATGGGTGACCACTTTGTGGCATTATATTTGCGAGCGTTTCCGTGCTTCGGAAGGCACGTTAAGCCCGGTTGCCAGTAAAATGGCAGTCGTTAAGCCTGGTTGAAGGCCTTATAGGCGGCTTAAAAAATTTCAACAGCAGGTAGCCACAACCTGCGTCTGTCTATTTTCAACACGGCAATAGGCTCACCACCTATTACGTGGGACAGGAATCCACACGGTGAAAAGTGGGCATATAATATGCCTCTGCCACCCCTTCGGGGAAAAGGCGTGATGGATATTTATTTTATTATTTATCTTTTCCAGCGCTTTTGAAGCTACGTTATAATGTACTGTTGGTTTAACTCCACTCCCTGTAAGATACGAATCACAGGAAGGGTCTCTTCAAAAATCGTGTAATGTAACCATTTAATAGAAGCCAAGCCAAAAATAGTATTTTACACTCTTAACCAGATCTCTCAATATTAATAAAAAAAGTTATACATGTAGGCTAAGGCTCACTTAGACAAAGACAATTTCAATTGATATAATCTCGGTGAAATTATTAAATTTACTTCTCCACAAAAAGCTTACTGTATACTATATATAACCTATCAACCAAATTAGATAGCAAAAATACTCTCCCATTAAATTATAGTTATTTGTTCACCAAGTAAGCAAAAGTATTTTTTGCACCGAGTGCTGATGTTAAATCACGAACCAGCGAAGTAGTCTAAAATTGAATCACGAGCATAGCGAGTGATTCGCAATTAGACTACTGAGCGCAGTGAGAGATATAAAGGCACGAGTTAAAAAAAATTTGCTCTCGTGTGAAACATACAACTTTTCACCTCTCCAGCGAGATCATTGTTATATGTGAGAAAAACAAGACAATAATTTTTATTACACTAATTTATTATTAAAAAATAAAAATAAATTACTCTATTGTTTAGATTAAATGACATAGCCTTAATAAAAGCTCGCAGCAAATACCGGTTTTGCTTTGAGATTTCATGAAGCAAAAGTGCCCTTTTGCTGCTGGAGAGGTGCATAAAGTATTTAGGGCGAGGCTATTCCGATATCCGCGTAGCTGTGCTATGGAATTTGCGGGGTTAGGAAAAAACAAAATTCTGATTTGAATATTGAATTTAATGAATATCGGACTTCAATTTAATGACAAAATTTAATAAGTTCCGAGTATAACTTGGTGATAATTCCTCTATTTATAAATTGTATGAAAATTTTAAAACAATCTTATATTAAATGGAGTGACTACTCCTACACTGCTTCTATCTTTGGACTTTTCTATGATCTTTTCTATGATTTGGGATTCTCTATGATCATGTAAAGTAAATCTTATCGTGTTACAAATAAGAACATTTTTAAGACAATGTGCTTAGGAGAAATTTGTACGAGTTTCAACCCGTTAGGTAAAATTACAATTCTAACAGAATTGGATTCAATAAACTGATTTATCTCTACTCACCCAGTGATTGGCCTTAAATAGCTTAGATAGGCCCACACCTAAAGTGCCAGAAATAAAACAAGGACGAAGAAAAGAGTTGGGTTGGTAAAAATACGGATTTGAGATCTACTTTATTTTGTAGTCGGTTAAAACGAGATACCAGCAAATTATTGTCAGGCTGTTGAGCCAGTATTATATTCAACGCAAGCAAGCATTACAAGCAACGCCATTAATTTTTAATCTGTTTTTTATTTTAAATAATTATAAAATAGTTGATACTTATATTGGAATGTTATTAAAAATAGATGCAAATAGGTGGTTTTATTAAGCATATTGGGTAAGTTTCCGGTCGAATGATTAGAATGATTACGAAATATTTTATTTATTGTAAAAATGCTGGATATTTCAATTCAATTCATTCTGCTGGATATTCCAATTCAATGGCAAACGGTATCGGTAGTGATGTCCACCGACGACTACTGCCAAAATCAATGTACGCATTTTGACAGGTAAAGTTTGACAGTTATTTCTATAAGCAGCTGTCAACCTGTCGCCGAAATCCTTCCTTGTATTGAAATATCTGTGAAAAGATATTGTACGATTCGATCGTCTGAATGGCCCATCTGGTTATATTAAGGAGCGAATATGTGGCGTCTTCCTTACATGCTTACACGCCAACCTGAGATTACGAAAGCATGTCGGTAATCAATCAGTGTCCTTTTTAGTAGATATTTTGCATAATCTGTAATTATTTATAACCTACGACTTATTTCACATTTAATTACAACTGAAAAGCATTGATTTGTTTTAATTCAATACATATGGCATTTAGGCAAATTTATTAATCATTTGGTTATCTTTATTCTCAACATGTTCATCGTTCATCAAATGAATGAATTGCATGAATGATTGCGAATGTTTGACCGACTCTCGGTTAGCTTTTTTAGTGAAGACTCCCACTATGATATGTTTGAAAGACTGTTCAATTGTAGCAGTGGAATAAGGCATTACCAGTAAATACTGAGACGGCAATAATGTTACTCTATCCTTTTCTTTCCTCAGAGTTGCTTGTATTTCCTTTTCCTTCTCGTGAGAACGAGACGGAATGCGTGGCTCCGTCTATTGGTATTTTGTTCAAGGTCTGCGCATATATTTTGAAACAATATTCTAATATTTTTCATGTTTTATTTTTCATGAAATGCTTAAAGCCAAACTTCCCCGAGATATTGTAATTGATATGATGTATTTATTTTTATTTGGTAGAATTGCACCAATTCTAAATAATATCCATTTATTAAACGCCGCTGATTATGTTCTACATATTATATCCTATAATATTGTTTATAAGTATTATAATTATTATACAGTACTAGGTTTTTTTTTTCATTAAGGATATTACAATAGATTATGAATGGACAGCTATTTGATTATATAATTTATACAATAGTTACATTATTTTATAAAACTTCAAGATTTCAGCATGTAGGTAAAAATGCGTAATTATAGTAATTGAAAAAATAAAAAATATCAATTCTAAAATATTTATATCAAAACTTCAATTATGGTACCTTTATAAATAATCCACTTCCGATGACTTGCAGTGCTGTCTTCGCGAGATTTTTTCCATATTAAAATATGTTCACAAACTTTCACTGATAATATTAATAGTAGCAAGCCGTACTGTAAAAAAACTTCCGAGACAGCATGTATTTCAATTGACCTATCACATAAAGCACTCCGTACTCCATATAGCGGAGCCGGCAAGTATTAGCTACCGAGGAATATACTCTAGAGGGTACCACGCAACTGTCTCCTCCCTAAGGGGTAACGAGTTTAATGGTATCACCACACCGCCAAGAAACTGATTCTCTTGTAACGAATCATAGTTCCAAACGGTCGCCTGTAGGCTTCGACTTTTGATAATCTCTATAGGAAGGCGGTATTCCAGCATTTCCATAAACGATGGGTGTGAGTTTCGCTTTAAAACGCGAGTTTTTCGCTTCGTTTCCTTCGTCGGATCAGGCACTAAATATACCTGTGAAATAAACAATAAATATTACCTACTACACACGTAAAGTTTGAAAATAATAGCAGATGAACAAGGAAGGATTACACCCAAAAAAATTTAAAAGAAGCTAATGATGTCTAGACTTTAGCATAGAATTTTTATTTAGTTTTATGATAACACGATAAAACATAGGAGACGTTCATGACTTCGATTTAAGTAACCCCTTTTCATCAGGTGGGCCGTAGGTATGCTCGTTTGTCGCCTTAGTGGTATAAAAGCTATTACAATATAAAATTTGGAAGACCACATTGTATAATGCCCGGTGATGACAGTGCCTTTTATGGCTGTGTCTTCGTTGCATGTCACCTTTCGTAAAATGTCCCATTCGCAAAATATAGCTAAATTTCCTTTTCGCAGGGAAATGTAGGTGTAAAAGATAAAAAATATGTAATTGTATTGCTTCTGCAAGCTACATACACACCACATATTTTTATCTTTTACGCCTAAGGCAAGCGAGATACTGAATTAGTTGTGTCTGTGTGATGTTCCCTTATATCTCGAAAACGGGTTAACAGGATTGGCACAGATAATTAATGAGGTTAGTCCAGTGTTCTTATAAGCAACACAGCCATGTGCAGGCCGTTCTCAAATTTAGTTTGTTTTTCATACTTTTATGGGACGTTTTGCCAACGGGCCATTTTTTCGAAAAGGACATTCTGCGTAGAAGCCATTTGATGTGCTAGAAACACCATGAAGAAAAATTTGTGTGATCCATAAATGTGGTTTCGGAGTTTGGGTGTTTCCTATGTATAATATGTAAGTAATTCTAAATCTAACATGTATATCAGTTGTCTAGATCCAATAGTACAAGCTAGCAGCTCAGTATAGGCTAGATGGCGCTGTGTAAACAGTGTCCCACAATATTTATTTATTAAATTATATTATTTATTTCTATTTATTTAGTTCTATTTTTTATTTCCATTTTTTTTTCATTTTTATTAATTTATTCTATTTATTTATTTATGTGTTGCGTTACCTACCTTGACATAAGGATTGGGCGGTAACCCCTGTGGAGTAAGTGCAAGCGACTGCGCGTGCAGTATCAACACGGACAGCACGCCTCCCGCGTACTGGACAGACAGCTTCAGTGACCCCGAACCACTCGTCTCGGGCTCCGTACTCTCACCTGTCACACAAACATTCAGGATATCACAAATATTCTATACTAGCTGACCCCTGTCGTATGCATTTAATCCTGTCGCTTTTACAAAAATGTATGAAAATTATACCGATTTTATGACAATTATGATTACCACTCCGCTCATATATGTATTAGCGTGATTATATATAACCTATAGCCTTTCTCGATAAATGGACTATCCAACACAAAACAATTTTTCAATTCGGACCGAAATTAGCGCGTTTAACCAAACGAATAAATCTTCAGCTTTATACTGTTTACACTGTTGATTGATGGCACTTGGTGGAACTTGCTACACATCTTGAACAAAAACACTTGTACTGTTCCACTTATTCAAGTGGAACAGTACAAGTGTTTTTTAAAGTGTCCCCCAAACAGGTGGTGAGCACATTGACGTGTTGAAATGAACAAGCGCAGGTTGTGCTGACCTGCTATAGAAATTTTCTTCAACTTGCCTTAACGACCGCTATGTTACTGACAACAGAGACCAACGGCTTAACGTGCCTTCCGAAGCACGGAAACGCTCGAATATATGATGTCTGAACAATCATCAATACAAAAGAGGTAACAAAAAAGGTATCATTATTCTGGGTACGACTATAAAGAAATTTTAAAAATTATACCTTTCGTCCTTTGGTCCACGTCTTGTTGATCCCGTAGTAGCGGATGGAAGAACGTGTACACGAGGTCCGAGTGTGCTATTTCATCGGCCAAACTGAACAGTGACGTCAGAAAAGCTTGCACGTCGTTGAAACGCCTGTCTGCAACCTGACGAGTGTTCGATCTGCCCACATGGAGCCCTGATGGTAAACTGGAAAGATGAAACAATTGTTTAGATAATATTGTAAGTCATTTTTAATACAGCGCCATCTAGTATAAATTAATTTGGTGTATGTCACACAATGTCCCGACATTGTTACAGGACAGGGTTTTGTTTCCACACACCCCTTGCGGGGTGTAGTGACGATGACGAACGTGTCCGTATCCAGTCGTTCGCCAGAGTTCGTCGTTTGACAATGCGTGCGCGCTCGAAAACGTTTCATAACATGTTTGCAAAATGATCGGTCGCGGCAAGGGAGGTAAAGGTCTGGGGAAAGGACTCTCCGTGACAAGCCTGGAAATGATCTGCCGGCAAATGAAATAATATAGTCATAAAATATATAATTAAAATATTAAATTGTAAATAGGCCATCAAAAAAAAGCCTTCCTAAGTTTCTTGCCGGTTCTTCTCAGGTTTCAGGCGTTCCGAACCGGTGGTCACTTTAATAATATTAATTTTATTTTTAGTTTTAGTGTATGACAGTTTGTATGCGCCGTTGAAATGGTCTATGCAAAATAAATACATTTTTATTTTTATTTTTTATTTTGTGTGAATTATTTTTACACAGCGCCAAGCTAATATATGCTAGTGATATGGAATCTAGACAAGTGATAAACATCATCTTAATATATATTAATTACGTGTCACGTTGTTTGTTCGCGATGGACTCCTAAACTTCTTAACCGATTTTAATCAAATTTGCACACCGTGTGCAGTTTGATCCAACTTGAAATATAGGCTATATATCATCACGCTAATACCCTAGAAAGTGGAGCAGTAGTCATAAATATCGACAAATCGGGCAAATTTTTATGCATTATTGTAGAATTTTTAAGCGATGGGATTAAATAAGTGCGACGGGAGTTCGAACTATGCCACGGGCGAAGCCGTGGGGGTCATCTAGTACTTATATATTTCTTAATACATCTATATTATACATAGGAAACCCTGGAACTCCGAAACAAACAGTTGCGGATCACACGAATAATTGGGCGACTTTAGTGCGGCAATCGCATACACTAAACTGCGCCACAGAGACAATTTAGTAGACCCGAGTTGATAGTATCGATATTTAGGTACCAAACTTAATAAATTAACTTAAATCTTGGTTGGGTTAAGTTATCGAAAGCACTGCCTGCCCTAAAAAAAATCACTGGCTACCGGTACCAATGTTTTAAACTGCCTTCCGAAGCACAGAAACTTTTGTAAATGTCATAAAGCGGTCATCTATCTGAGGACTAGTCATAGCGAAAGATGCTTATCTTTTACAGAACACTAAAAATTTTACTATGTTCTTCTTATACAACATTGTCCAAAGTTCTGTTCGGTTAAACATACGATAGACTATAAAATATATTCTATAAAACCCTCTATTCAAATTTGGCTGTACAATTATCGCTAAGAATATTCGATATCAGCTATGGTTAAGAACGACACCTGTTCAAAACTGAATGTAAACAAATAAAGGTAACAAAAAAATGAGGTTGATAAAAGTAAATTTAGTGAACGTTCTTTTAACAATTACCTTCACTTCGAAAAATAAATAAATACAAGAACTATTGACTGATTTATGTGCGATCACGTCTCAATGGTGTGATCTGTATCGTAATTAAAGTATTTTGGAAACAACTTAAAAATATAATTTTAAAATCATTTCTGAACTAGAAATCGTTGATTTAATCAATAAATGTAAGTAATTAACAATGGGACTGCTTTAATCAGTAAGTACGCGTCAATAGTGTTCAGTTTATTTTTTTATGGTAACTATCTATATCACTACATGATTTTTAGAACTTTTTCGCGTATTGTCAATTCTACTCGTGACAACGGTTATTGTAATAAAGCTGAAACATCGAGAAATGAGCAGAGTTATAAAAAATACGGGAGCCATACTCAAAATCCATAATGTATTTTACAAGCCGTGCGAGTTTTAAGCTTTATCTAGTAGTTGATACCCGTGGCTCCGCCCGCGTTAGGCCAAACCAAGATCTCTGGGTCCAAGTGATCTCAGCTGTTAGCGGTACACATGCTGACTATCGGACGAGACAACGACGTGCGCCCATACGGGGTTCAAAGGTCAGACGGCAGTTGCTCCCAACAATGCCGACAACAAAAAATCTAACAACAGCAGCTCCTAGCAGTCAAATAAAGGTGGACTTCGGGCTCCAAATCCAGGTAGGGTTTGAAAGTAACTGAGAATATCCAAAGCTAAAGAGAAGTTCCGTTTGCATTGGGTGGACAGTTGGTACACCAGAGGGCCGATTCTACTATTCAATCGTGTCTGAACAGAATCAAAATCTTCGCTCAATAGAAGGAACGTGGTACAATTTGACAGTTTTCGTAGTTCACTATTAAAATCGCACTCCAATAGAATTCCATCGGCCGGTCGATAAAACTCTATTAACACGTAAAGCGGCACTGGCTGCTCGTAAGTTGCATTTTGACAGCTGAAAAACAGATATTCTGGTTCTAGTCTGCGATTTGTGAAGTGCGATTGTAAAAGATATGATAGATTTAAAATCAAATCAATATATAATAGAACGGCTTTTCATTGTAAAAAAAACAGTAAACTCGGCTCCCAGCTTGCAGGTGAGACTGGCTTGGGTCTCAGAGCACTTCGTTTGGCCCTTATATACACTTCAACTGTGCGACAAATAGCACTACGCATACGTTGATCCATTAATACCGGTTATAAACTTAAGCCAGAGATAATAAGAATTTTTGTTGGAATTCCGGTTTATCTATTTTATCGTAAAAATTAAAGGACTTAACGACGTGACTAAGCAACCACGCTAGTAGTTATAGTCCTTCTAGATTAAAATGGAATAATATGATACGTAAATTCCAACGTTTTCAAATTTTCTTCTGATTAATTTCGATATGAGTTCCAAGACATTCTAACTTCTCTTCACCGAGAGCGAGTTCGGTGTAACTTCTTTGGGCTAGGTCATTGCTGTAGATCCTGCATCCAAGAGTCGCAGTAATGGGAATACAGGTGGGATTAGTCCCAAAAAAAAATCTTATTACAGGTATATAGCCGGCCCACCAAAGCGAAATTTAACCTAGTCTAGATTTTGTGAAACTTTAAGTTATGAACTATCGGCTGCTATCAATCCCATCAGCGTATGACAGTTAGCTTTTGGACGTAGCCATCTTCTATTTCACGTCACAGAGAATAACTCAAAAAATAATGTGACATCACTCTAAATTTAATTTGGCAGACTCCTAAAAACGTCATACTAAGTTTTTCATTGTACTTTCCTTTAATGACTTATGACTTATCATCTACGCTTTTATCCCCGAAGGGTTGGCAGAGGTATATATACGACCACATTTCGTAACAGGTGGTGGAGCCCTCGTTCCAACAAAATGGGTATTTTTCTTCTTTCATGCTGATAATTATTCTTACTTAGAATTTGATGAATTTAATGTTAAAAAAGCTACTTTAATTAAAGAAATTTTAAGTACTAATTTATTTTCATTCCCATGTAGCAATTCAGTACCATACATTTGTATTTGATCACTAAGGATGGTCGAAAAAGGCATGAAAGGATAAAAGACTAAGTCGTAATAACTATAAATAAGAAATTTAATTATTAAAATTCCTCTTACTAGCGTGGTACAGTCGCTTACAAAAATATAACATGGTGTATATACAATATACATACATCAATATTAATTACCACGCCCCCACAAACACAAGGATAATTTTAATAGATTGTTTCTATACTCGTACAGTGTCAATCTATTAAAATTAAGATTTGTAGATAAGTTAGGTGGTCCTGTTCCAGAGAACCTACGTAATTTCAATAATCAAATATCAGTGATGTTTGTCCTATTCTAAATTCAAAATGAGTTAAAATAACAATCAAACAAAATAAATCTACCCGTAACTGTCTTACTATTAAGCAAGTCTTACAGTAAAAAGCGAGGAGACTTTGATTATAAACTATAACCAAAATCTCCCATCGCGGACCAGCGTGGATTTGCAGAGGCAAGTTGTGAGGCAAGTTCTTCCAATATATTATTTTACTAGATGACCCCCACGGCTGCGCCCGTGGCATAGTTCGAACTCCCGTCGCACCTATTTAATCCCGTCGCTTATAAATTCTACAAAAATGCATAAAAAATGCCCGATTTGTTGACATTTATGACTACGGCTCCGCTGTCCAGGCTAGTAGCGTGATGATATATATCCTATATATAGCCTTTCTTGATAAATTGGCTATATTTCGAAATTTCCTATATTGCGGGACATTTTTTTGAAGTGAAAACTTCTTTAGCGGCGTTGGGTATAAAATCTTAAACTCGTGTCAGGGTCACGTGTCCTGATCGAAAAAGCGTAAGATGAGATGCGTAAGATGAGATGCGTAAGATGAGATGCGTAAGATGAGATGCGTAAGATGATTTTTGAAGTGAAAACTTCTTTAGCGGCGTTGGGTATAAAATCTTAAACTCGCGTCAGGGTCACGTGTCCTGATCGAAAAAGCGTAAGATTTTTTATCATCATCATCTTTACGTCGATCCCGCTCAATTTTTGAAGGAAAAACTTCTTTTAGCGCGGTACGCATATTTTTAGATGAGATAAAATCTCTGGACTCGCGACCATAATCATCATCATCATCTAACGTTGATTCCGGTCATCTACAGGTCTTATTAAATAATGCTGTGTAATCAATTAGGACTCTTTCAGTGTAGAATTATTTTTTATCATCATCATCTTTACGTCGATCCCGGTCAATTTTTGAAGGAAAAACTTCTTTTAGCGCGGTACGCATATTTTTAGATGAGATAAAATCTCTGGACTCGCGACCATAATCATCATCATCATCAAACGTTGATTCCGGTCATCTAAAGGTCTTATTAAATAATGCTGTGTAATCAATTAGGACTCTTTCAGTGTAGAATTATTTTTTATCATCATCATCTTTACGTCGATCCCGGTCAATTTTTGAAGGAAAAACTTCTTTTAGCGCGGTACGCATATTTTTAGATGAGATAAAATCTCTGGACTCGCGACCATTATCATCATCATCATCTAACGTTGATTCCGGTCATCTACAGGTCTTATTAAATAATGCTGTGTAATCAATTAGGAGTCTTTCAGTGTAGATTTATTTTTCATCATCATCATCATTAACGTCGATCCCGGTCAATTTTTGAAGGAAAAACTTCTTTTAGCGCGGTACGCAATTTTTTAGATGAGATAAATCTCTGGACTCGCTACACCCCGTTACGATACGCAGCTATAGTGTGTGCATATATGCATGTACCAACGCGTCTAGATAAATAAATTATTAATAAATTGAGTTTTCACTTCTGTCGGCACTCCCGGAGTGGTTAGGTTTTTTTTTTACACAGCGCCGTCTAACCCAAGTTAAGCTACTGACTGACTGATAAACATACCTATGTTTCCAAATACATACATACATATAGAAAACATCAAACACTGAAACAAATAAAAATAAATAAATAAATATCCATCACGCCTTATCCCCGAAGGAAACATTTGTGGATATTTTAAAATGAGTCGAGATCTAAATAATATGGGCCAGATCACCAGTGGATTTGATAAAAAAAAATATTTTGCGAATAATCATTCGCTTGGATATTAACAATATGTTTACGCCCACGACTGTACCAAAATATCAGACAAAGTGATTACAATAATTTCAGTATGATAAGATTACAGTCATTATTCGTGTCAGAAGACACTTAATATCTTATCGCACACTAGGGCGTATTGATTTAAACAGTAAAGGACGAACAACTAATGTTATCGCTTACACCTTATATTTACATGTATAATTATTTTTTTATTTAAATTAATCAGTATTGGAAAGCAGGTAAGTAGGTAAATCTATATTAAAACATCAATACTATGCATTAGAAAACCCTTTACAATTCTCATTATATATTATGATATAATTAAATATGACTCATTATGATATAATATGTTATGATAAGAAAACAGTATCATTTATATTTGCAGATGACAATACAGTTAATAACTGAGCAATAAGCATAGCACATGTCTTGGTGAGACGCCTCCTTGATGTTTAAGTTCGGTAAATTCAAAACTTCCTTCAATGTGCATAGTGGTAGGAGAAAGGGGAAACATGAAGAAGTAAGCTATGGCTCATCTGTTACGGGAGCTTATAGGATTAGCGCAAATGAGTTTTATGGTAAGTTTTAATATTAATATTACCATTTTGATAGAAAAAAAAGAGTATCACCGCACAATTTTGATATTTATAGGAAACAAAGTACCATGTGTGTATTTTATTCAATAAATATGAGTAATCTACATATATTAGTCGCTCGTAAATTCCAAGGATTTTAAAAATAAGTTTAAAAATCTTTTTGACCAGTTATTAGTATTTTTAACTTATTTTTATTTTTTTCAAATAACTTTATGCAGCACTTTTATTATCCTAGTTTTTTATATTTGTCTGTAGATTTATCGTACAAGTTATTTATTATTGTTATAGTATTATATTAAAATGTAAGCGTATGGAATGAGAATAGGAAAGAATAATTATTATTTTTATAAAATTATTCAGACAATCTTACTATGGAGTAAGATTATCTGAATAATATCGCTCTTGGCGAAATCACCGTCCATTGTACTCTCATTTAGGTCTTTGTAAAATAAAACTGCACGACATAGGTCCCTCTCAATTTTCACCGTAATCTACGATCCTGCACATTCCATTAATATGTTTCAAATTGATTCTATAATGTAAATTTAATGTAGCATAATTATCAATATTTTTATAGAGTAAGCATTGCAATAATATTGCTTTTCTATCAAAGAGTCTCGAAAAACAAAGAAGATTACAAGCAGAAAACATGCATTATTGTCTATGGACCCTTAATTCCCGTCGCAGTCATTTATCAATTCGTGTGCCCGTCAGAGACTTTACTCAGAGACTATTGCTTACAACAAAATTTAACAAAGCAATTCAAAAAATTGTCGTAAAGAAATCGAAAAGTATATTTTACGAGTCTATTAAATTTTAATGAATTTTTCATGTTATACGTGACATTTATTTATTATTGTTTAATAAAACATGTTATAATTATCTAAGGACACTCTTTTGTGAGTGTTGACTGATAAATGTATTTGAATAGTTTTATCACGAATTATCGAAACTAATTGGTTGCACTAAATTCTCCATTACTCATACAAAAATATCATCGTTTAGGAATGTTTATAAATTTTAGCATTTTCCACTCTTTCAGTAAACGGTAACTTCTCAGAAGCTCAAAAGAAAGTCAAACGAACCAATGCAGTGACTACACCACCGGCTCCGGCTCAACCAGACGCCGGCTCTTTACGAAAAACCAGGAAAGCTCCGGAGCCTCCAGTGTTTCCAACTCAACCACGACAGGGATCTTTACGACAAACAAAAAGCACTAGTGATTTAATAAAAGAGAACAATCTACCACCAAATTTACGCGAAGCTCAATCAGGAGTATCAATCGACCCCAGAGGACCCGGTGAAGCGAGAAGAAATAGCAAAGGTGTAACGGTAGATCCAACAAATAACAAAAGACAACTAGACGCACATAAGAGAGTAGAAAAGAAAAGGCTTGAAGAACAAAAGAAATTAGAAAAGCAAAGGTTAGAAGAAGAAAGAAAGATAGAAAAACAAAAAATAGAGGAACAGAAGAAAAGACAGAAACTAGTGTTACAAGAGCAAACGAAGCAAGATAAATTAAGAAAGGAGAAGGAAAAGAGAGAAGCACAACAATTGAATAAAGTCAAAAAGAGTAAAGGGCCAGCTCCACAGAGACCTTTGGCAAATCCTTTGGCGCAATCTAATCCCGCATTGATTAATAATCCAGCAAGTCACTCAACGAATACTTTAAGTAGTTCAATTAGTAATACAAGTGGACCACCGCCTTACTCAGAAGCTTCTAACCAAGAAAGAATAGATAGTGAGAATCAAAGTAATGTACAATTCAGTAAGCCTATAGATACAGGAAGCTGGGATATGGTTACACAGCATAGGAACATAGTAACTGCCAATAGGCCAGTGAAAGCTACACAACCAGCAAAAGGGCAAACTTCTATTGATTTGAACTATACTTTGGGTAAAAGTAAAAGCGATGCTTAATGCAATGACCAGTTTATGTGACCCAATTGTTTTGATGGATACGGTCCGAATAGTAAACACAATCATCATTGGATTCATTCTAGTCTAGGTAAAGATTGAAGTCATCAAACAGAAACCTAATTTAAGGTTTTATAGGTTTATTAATTAGAAATATTACTTGGAGAAAGTAAGGGATCAATAGTCGATGACCGATGGGCGATGTGCTACTCTCGCAGGTTCAAAATTTCCTTTAAGAATGGACGAAATTATGTGACCAAAATAAAATATTAACTTTGTATTTATTAGTTACTGTTTTGTAGAAATCCGTGACGGGGTAGTCAGAGAGGACAGATCGGCCTCGCGATCCATGCATTCTTCTTTCGCTTCTTGCAGATTCATCAATCGCTTCGTACACGCACGTCTGGGTATCCGAGTACTAATTGAATAACTATAATCGTAATTAAATACCTATAATAGTTAAGCCTCTACTACTGGAGTAAACAGAGAAGTAAATAGTGAAATACTGTTGCTTTCCTACTCTTACCCTGTGCTTCAATTGCGTTCACAAATATTTTCACACCCGCACACTAGTTATGGATATTCTCTGATTTGACTTTTACCTTAAAATGCCATTAATTGATGACATGCGTATACCGCGCCTCATAGCTTTGATTCGTAGGTCTATTTTCATTCATTCTCACATTTTCTTTTGTCATAACCACAACAAAGTCCTCTTAACATGCTGTTACTTTGTTTATCAATCAATCTCATGCACGAATTTTACTTTTATGCTAATATTTCTACACCCGACTGTCACTGCTATGCATGTGTAAAATCCATGTTGTCTTCTAAAGACAAGCTCTGGCGGCTCATATAGAAACAGTTATAGAGTCATCAAGTATTATATAAGAAAATCGAAATTCAGACCCCCGTTCCCTAGCAACGTATAATTTCACACACCACTCCAACCTTAGAGCTGCCATTAGAGGCTTCTAACACAATATAATCAACATTAGTAAGCATTATGGAGGCTACCCGTGTGTGTTTTTACTGATATTTAATACCATACAGAAGTGATACTAATTAGGATGAAGATTTTGTGTCGTCTGTAGTGGTTGGAGTTTGCGTCGGAATAGAGGTACATTTTCAGCGCGATATCATAATGCATAAATAAATAAATATCGTTGGGACAACTCACACAACGCCATCTTATTCCAAAATAAGCAGATACACATGCTTATGCAGCATAAACATACTTATATGTTTCTAAAAACATACATATTATAGATAAATAACACCGAGACACATAATAAACCATCGTGCTCATCACACAAAGTTTTATCCTGGGTGAGAATCGAATCCACGACCACTTGCGTAGCAGTCGGATACACTCCCACCGCGCCACAGATGCTTAAATTTAATCAAAATCGGTTAAGTCGATTACTTAAATATCATTCAATGAATTATGAATTAAAAAAAAATAATGATTTACACTATTTTGTAAGAACTATTGCAATGTTATTATGTAATATCATTTGTGTGTATTAAATTATTGATTTTTAATTAATTTGTTTGTGTTATGAACCTACATTTTTGATCTTAACCATTGCATTATGTTTATGTGAAATGTTATTATTATCACTCATTTATTTCGTTATATCAATAACTAGGGTACGCCCACGGCTCTCCCCGCGTTGCGAAGTTTTGCCATTACCGTATCCTACTGGAACTTGTTCCCAGGATAAAAAGTAGCCTAAGCGTAAATCCCAGGGTGTTAGATACCTACATATCAAATTTATCCAAAGTGGTTTAGCCGTTCGAACGTGTCTAAGCTACAAACATAAAAAAATGTCGCCTTTATTATATTATCAACATTAGTGAGCATTATGGAGAATCTCCCCATACTTCCATTAAATGGGACAAGTTTTGTGATGTTAAACCTCACCTCCGAGCAGCCCGAACGCAACTGGAGCAATGGAGGACTTTGCCGTGACTGTCTAGTTGAACGCTATACACTTATCTTCTCTTCATCTTAGCGTCTTCTCAGTTACTTGCAAACCGTACCTGGATTCGGAGCCCGGTGTCCGCCTCTATTAGCTGTTAAGGGCCAATACAATTTGGCTTTTTACTATGGGCTTTGTTGGAGCGACTGCTGTCTGATCGTGACCTTCCAATCCCGTAAGGGCCTAGCGGAACTCGGAAAGTGTATCACCCAAAACGCCTCTTTGATCACAATGCCTACGCCGCAAAACTACTTTGAAAGATTACATCCTAAACAGCTATACGACTACGTGGCAAAATTACTAACATTTAAAACGCCTACAAAGTAAAATGCCTCAAATCAATATCTCTAAAGCGGTTTGCCTAATTTGCAATACGTCTGCATTCTTTCTTGTCTAGGCAGCATAACGTCTTAAAAATTAAAATGACTTTAAAGGCAGACAAAACATGCCATACGACTAAGAAGCATAATTAATCGCTATCAAAAATGGCTATAAATTAAACTGCCTCAAATTAATAATATCCAACTAATATAAAAGTGAAAGGAATTGATATAGAAAACTGTATGTGATTTCCCTATTTCAAATTAAATACCGGAAAATAATAAAAATAATCGTTCAATTTAATTAAGAACTCAATATGGAACTGAAAAACTGGTTGAGTGAAACATAACACCGCTCACATTTTTGAAAAATATTATCAAGATAAAAAAACAAATTTTGAAGGAGCATTAGTGTAGCTAAGTATCTGATAGTACTAAAAAAAGGAATTGTAGATAAAATAAAATAATACTAATAATACTCGTTGTTTATTTCATACAGCAAGCAAGAAAACGGGTTTTTTTAGTTATATTTTATGAGGTAACCTCCGTGTTCGTAATTTGATCTGCAACCCAACTGCAAAATGGCACAGTTCGGGTGCAGTTACGAGGCAATTAAAGAAACTAAAATGCCATTTTGCAGTTAAGTTGCAGTTCAAATTCTGTCTATCTGTACCGGCCCTAGATGACCTGTTTTACAAAATACCAATTTCATAGGTAATAACCTAATACTAAACAAAACGTGACGGACCATTAACTATGCTTGTATTTATATATATACCTCGTTTTTGTTAGAATTCTTGTAATTTGGAGCATTTTGGTGTTCAGGTCATAAAACTACTGAGTTGTTTTGCATATGAAGTATTTTGCATCCCTAAGCATCTTCATATCCAGGCATTTTACAACAGAGATGTTTTGCATTTGAGTCCTATTAAGTTCATAGTCATTCTAATGTTTAGAAATTTTACTATTTATGTCCTATTGCATTAGAGGTAAAGTAATGATAAGTTGTTTCAATTTGAGGCATTTTGCTTTATAGCCGTTTTACATGTTAGTTATTTTGCTTCGTAGTCATTTAGCTGTTTAGGTAAAGTAAAGTTCCTTTAAAGTAGTTTTGCGGCGTAGGCATTCTGATCATAAAGACCAAAACGCAATAAACTGACATATACGATGTGATATACACCTACTTTTATGAGTGTTTTTATACACGCTCGCCGGTTAAGGGTACTCTTGACTTGGCTTTTTCCCAAAAGGTCATTCATCGATTTGATTAACATACGTCCTCCGAGGTTGACCCTTACCAGTTTTCCCATTCACTCTCAACATCCATCCATTCTCTCTCGACGTGTATCTCTTATCACGCTGTTCCTTTCATTGTCCATCAACATCGCTCCAGCTATACATCGCAGCTCCATTCCATTTCCACAACATTACATTTACTTCCATGTTTCTCATGCATACATACATATAATCACGCTTTATTCCCTGACAGTGAGAGAGACAGCAGTAGTATACTAAAGCAGTAGCAGTAATAGGTGTTGAGTCTATTATCATGTTCACTAGTCAGGTTGTGGCTATCTGCTATTAAAAGTAAGATGCTTATGAGAGTGACTGTTTACAGAACACTGAGATAGCGGGACTACGATTACTACTATAAGAATACAAATAGGTTAACTTACCAATGAACCTTGGCTAGTGGGAAGAGCAGACAGATCTTCTGATAAAGCTCAGTAAAGTGTTTGTAGGAGCGGTACAGGACGAACGGCGTGGTCTGCCCTTGTCTGTAGATCCGTAGCGCGTACACGTAGTGCTTTTCTGGGTCGTAGCGTTTCTCATAGCCGAGACACTCTACGCTGACTAGACGACCTTCTTGGGCCATTCTGGAAGGACAAAAAACTTTGAACTACTAGATTATTACGAGTAAGCACCATAAAAGCATGGAACTCTCTGCCAGCGCACGTGTTTCCCTCCGACTGCCATGTTACTGGCAACCAGAACCAACAGCTTAACGTGCCTTCCGAAGCACGGAAAGCACGTTACGTTTGACAAATTATAGAGAAAATAACATTGTACTCACGTGTAAGTTCGCGGCATAAACGACAGCAGTTCTGAAGAGCTACTACTCTGATCACCGCTCGCACGCATCTGCGCCAAATTGTGGATGAAGAAGTTTATCGGGGTGAACCTGTCGAAAGGCACATTAAATAAGGTCTTTTAGAAAGAGATAACATTACAACTTCTATGTTCATAGATTTTTCTTTCACAATTTCCTAAGTGTTACGTAACCCTACTTTCAACTAATAATATAAGTATGAAGATGTTTGTTACTCAATCACACTCTAATCAATAAACCAATTATATATTTATATGTTGACTATACTAATGAGTATACTAGCGCGGGTCCGCACGCGTGGTGAAGTTTTCCCGATTCCCGCCTATGAGTAATTCTGATGTGTAAGCTATATTATTGTAAAGTAACATCAAAATCCATTCAGTTGATTTTGCGTGAAAGAGTAACAAATATCCATACTTACAAGCTTTCATGTCTATAATATTAGTAGGATATATAATTCCATATAATAATATAATATATTATATTTAATATTAATTTGGATATATATCATTAACTAAATGCGAGATTAGGGTAAACCAGGAACATCTAGAGCATGTGAATGAAATTGTGTATTTAGGAAGTATGTTTAGCGCGGATGGAAGATGTGATTCGGATGTAGAACGGCGAGTAGCTGCCGGAAACAAAGTTAACGGTGCTTTGTCCCAGTTAGTAAAGCGACAAAGCATCGTAAAAGAAGCACGCATGGCGATTTATAACGCAGTGCTAGTGCCAACTTTGCTTTACGGTAGTGAAACCTGGGTATGTCAGCAGATGCATGAAAGTAAATTGAATGCAGTGGAGATGCGATCACTTCGAAAATTGTGCGGCGTTACCATGGCCGACCGAATACGTAACGAAGTGATACGCAATATGACAGGTTTTAATAAAAGTGTCAGCGTTAAGCTGGAAAAGGGCGTGCTCCGTTGGTTTGGACACGTTCAACGAATGAGTGAGGAACGATTGACGAAGAATATATATTGTTCAAAAGTAGAGGGTAGAAGGAGTCAGGGTAGGCCGAGACTTACATATGAAGACCACGTGAGCAGATTGCTCAAAAACGGAAAGGTCAAAGTACTCGGATACCCAGACGTGCGTGTATGAAGCGATTGATGAATCTCGAAGAAGCGAAAGAAGTATGCATGGATCGCGAAGCCTGGCGATCTGTCCTCTCTGACTACCCCGTCAGGGATACAGCGTGAAGATAGTTAGTTTTTTTTTTATAATTCCACTAAATCGCACTACCCATAAGTCCATTGAAAGTAATGAATTTTATTTATAACATTTAATTTAGGTAGTCAACTATCTAAATAAATAAAATAAATAAATAAATATCCATCACGCCTTATCCCCGAAGGGGTGGCAGAGGCATATTATATGCCCACTTTTCACCGTGTGGATTCCTGTCCCACGTAATAGGTGGTGAGCCCATTGCCGTGTTGAAATAGACAGACGCAGGTTGTGGCTACCTGCTGTTGAAATTTTCAAGCCGCCCATAAGGCCTTCAACCAGGCTTAACGACTGCCACTTTACTGGCAACCGGGACCAACGGCTTAACGTGCCTACCGAAGCACGGAAACGCTCGCAAATGTAAATGCCACAAAGTGGTCACCCATCCGAGGACCAGCCATAGTGAAAGTTGCTTAACTCAGTGACCGTTTACAGAACACTGAGACAGCGAGGCCACGAGCCACGAGAGAACTATCTAGATGACACCCTCAATTAACACATAGACAACTTTTATACCGGTATGGGCGTCTGTTTCGATCGACCTCGAAAGCTTAGTAGGATAAGTGTGAAGTCGCGGGTTCTAGTCTCGTTTAAAATGTTTCCATTTTAAATTAAGATGTCATGAGTGACAGTTAATCGTGTCGTGTAAGAATGTCCCAATTTAAATATAATTTTTTTTTAACAAAGTGAAAAAGAGAATTTGGTTTGAGACGAGGATTGAACCCGTGACCTTTCCCTAACCAGGGCAATGTTCTAGCCACTGAACTACCCGAACCGTATCGAAACAAGTTGGAATTCTTCACCATATTTTAATCGTCATTTAAGAGTATGACCAGAGCCATCTATCGTAAATGTACAAGCAACGCCGCTTTAAACGACACGAAAATGGAACGTGCCTTTACAAGTTCCTATGGGAAGGTAATGGGAAACTTCAACCTTCTGTTGTCGGTCTGTCCATTTAGTTATTTGTCAACAAAGTAGTACATTTATACTTACTTGCTCTTAAGCGAAGAGTGTATAAGGCGCGCGAAGGCAGCTGCTGCTTCAGCGTTAGTCGCGGCCGGTAATAACGCTTTACGTACATAACTGACTGCGGCACTGCTCACACCGCATACTCCGGACATCGCCATCTATGGAAACAAATCATCAATACATGTTTCTATGTCTTAACGCTGGAACATTGACAAGTGCGGACGCTTGCTGTGTATTATTTTCTAAAATTAGTGCATTTATCTTGTTCTATGAGTGGTGTTTTCCTGGACATAAAATTTGTGATAACGGGCTAATATATGCAGTGAAATGCTATTTTCTATCTTGCCGCGTAAAATCCACTGAACACCGCAGTATAAGAACCACCATTATACTGAGGGCAAGGACCAGGACCTAGGACTGAGGACTCGACATTGACAAAGTGACTAGACATGACTACAATTAAATAATAAGAAAATATAAACACTAAAGACAATGCTGTATGGACTAAGTTTCCTTTGCCTGCCCAAGATGGCCGAAGACAACTATCAACAACGTGTTTCTTTTTTGTCTTCGTCCAAATCTTAGGCATGCAAAGGAAACTCAGTGCATACATCGTTACATATTTAGGAGTAACGCAAAATCCCGTTTTGCAATGTAACATGTAACTTTACCCAACTCCCCCAAAAAACATTTGCGGATAACGCAAATATTTGCTCCAACCCGGGATTCGAACCGACCGTATGTAGTCTTCTAATAGCCTCAGTGAATATGTTAACATGAATTTGTAAGGAATGGAGATATTGCCGTTAGTTGGTAAACGCGTGAACCTGTTTTACTTCCATACAAAGTAACGTACACACTTCACGCTAAGACGTGAAAGATTCTTCTCTTAACTTAAGATATATGAAACAAGCGCGCGTTGCTCTCTCCCTTTTCAGAACGAGCGTTCATAATTTCGATTTCAATGTACATAAATAATTTGCTTTTGCAATGTAGTAGTACGTTCACTTCAGTCTATTACTGTTGAGTTGACTGACATTTGTTTAAAGTGTGTGATGCACATTATAGTAGAGTCAATATAATAGGTCACATTTGACAAGTGTCAGTTTTTGCTTCATAGTGTGATGACATGATTATAAATATCGATTAATGTGAACGAACCGATACGGACTTCAAACATATATGAATCGAATCAGTTATTTTGAAAATAAGTAGTATAGTATTTCAGTTGAATCCCTGTCCAATGATTGTTATACTTTTTCTATCGTAAATTTAGGAACAATAACTGAAAACTTAACGAATAAAAAATATATTAAATGTATAATTTACAATTCAAATAAGTAATAAAAAATAATAATAAATGCATTTTTATATTTCTAGAAATGAAATAAAGTAATAAATAAGATGTGACAGTACCAATATTACGTTTAGTTGCACAGAAATAATAAAAATAAATAAATAAAGTCCTGGAGTAAGTATGTATTTAGAGAAAAAAATGATTGTTTTGTAAGCCGGACCTTCATACGTCGGAGCTCTAGAGCACTAGATCTGGGACAACTGGATGTGAGTAGCCAGCTGATATGATTATAGACGGCTAAAAGAACACTACCTAAATTATGTTGATAGAACTGTATTAGGATCATATTTCAAGTTATCAGAAATAATAGTGTTGAAGGGGCAATGTTGCAAGCACATTGGACCTTAACCAATCATCTAGAAACCAAATATAAAATCAGCAAACATACATACATATTGTCACGCCTTTATCCCCAAAGGGGTAGGCAGAGGCATACTATACGCCCACATTTCACCGTATGCATTTAGTCCACGTAACAGGTGGTGAGCCCATTGCCACATTGAAATGGACAGGCGCAGGTTGTGGCGACCTTCTGTTAAAACTTTCAACCCAGGCCTTCAACTGAGCTTAACGACTGCCATGTTACTGGCAAAAATTAGTAAACCTATCAAAATAAGAGAAATATTTCAAGCAAAGAAAAGTATGTTAAAGAAATATGAAAATAATGAATATTCTATACTCGTATCCTACTAATATTATAAACGCGAAAGTTTGTAAGTAAGTATGCATTTTTGTTACTCTTTCACGAAAAAACTACTGAATGGATTTTAATAAAACTTTACAATAATATAGCTTATACATCAGAATAACACATAGGCTACTTTTTATCCCAGGAACAAATTCCTGTGGGAAACGGGAACGGTATAACTTTTCTACGCGGGTGAAGCCGCGGGCGTCAACTAGTACTACATAAGAATGACGAAAAATGAGTAGGTATGATTAAAACAAAACTTTAAAAGTGGTGAACTATTTCTCATTACCTTCGATTCTGCTAATAAACTTTCGATTTTCTTGGTAACCTCCCTAGTGTTTAAAAAGGAAAAGGGTCCACTGCCGCAACGTTGTAACGACGTTCAGTACTTTAGAATATAAATTGTTTATTTTCTTTACAATGGTTTATTTGTGAAAGTAGATAGTAAAATAGCCATCTTTGGGCATTTAGAAAATAAAATATGTATGTGTGTAACTGAAAAATGTTCAAAAATTGTGTGGTTAAAACTTCGAAAAATTAAATAATATTTTATACCGCTGTTACAAGGATACGTTGGGGATTTTTAGTAAAGTATCAAATGTGGCTTCCTAAAATGACTCAACTATAGTGTTTGAATATATATTTGTATAAGACTCGTATGTAGTAGTGTAGAGTAGCGGAAAAAAACTTGGTGACACAGGTTCACAAAGTAAACGCTGTGTTCGCCATATCTCTTTAGTTATCTTAACTCTATCTCTATCTATGGTTCTTACGAAAACAAGTACACGAGAAACTCTGCTATAAGGTTACTTTCAGGTTAAACTACAAACCAAAATTCCTTCTACCTCCCTCTTCATCTGTTCTATTCATCGTAGTTTATACCTAGCTGCTTTAAACTTATCAAACCCTATATGGATTTCGATATTGGGGTTCACTTTTAATTGGCTGCTAGGAATAGCTATCATGTGGCTTTTGAATTTCGGGAGTGTTGGGAGCGACCTTCTAACCCCATAAGGGTGCATGAGTCTTTGCATCGGCTGTTAGTTAGCAGCTGCAAGTGCGGGTATTAACCTAAAGCTAGTTGTTGAGGTCGCTTAGACCGTATTAAACCCTCCTGGAGCCCAAGTCTATCTCACCTATAAGCTAATATTTTTGTGCAACGGACAAAGCTTAAGTACTACCATCCCTTTCTAGTGACTATATACTTTCGTTGTAGCGACAGGGATAGGCAATATCAAGTCATTGTACTCAATGATCGTGAACCAATAGTACTTACCAACGCGAACAAATCCAGTATATGGTCGTGATGAGCTCGTACTATGTTGAACGCCATACAACATAACTCGACGAAGTGTTGGAACCGTTGTGTAGGTCGTTCTCCTCCGTTGATCACGTATACCATGTCGTGAGTCAGTACGAATGGAGTTCGGTCTCTGTAAATGAAAATAAATTGTTAAACAATCTATGGGCGTGGTCCGTTGGTTTGGACACGTCCAACGAATTAATGATGGACTATTGACGAAGAATATATATTGTGGGTAGACGGAGTCAGGGTAAGCCGAGATTTACATATGAAAACCACGTGAGCAGATTGCTCAAAAACGGAACAGTCAAAAATACTCGGATACCCAGACGTGCGTGTAAGAAGCGATTGATGAATCTACAGAAAGCGAAAGCAGTATGCATGGATCGCGAAGCATGGCGATCTGTCCTCTCTGACTATCCCGTCAGGTATACAGCGTTAAGATAGTTATGTTAAACAATCTGTTCGCAAAAGTTGAACATTAAAATAACAATGAGGATTGGAATTTCTTTCCCTTGTTTGTTATTTCAGTATTTGAAAATATACAACATTTTGTGTAACTAATTGAAATATTTGTATTATTTTTATTAAAATAAAAGCATTTAATATTTAAAGTACTCCTTTCAAAATGACTTCATCAGTGGCATAAAATCGTTAGGCCTTAGCCTTAAAAACGTACTCAAAAAAACTATTTGACATTGTGCTTAATTTACATTCCTAAAAAAAGGAGTTTCTGCCGCAATGCCTAAGATGACGTAATCTTAGTCATCCTCAGTTTAAGTGAAGGTTGTCACATTTTGTCTGAAATACTAATAATGCTTCATTATTTACCTTCTAGTAACCATATTCCTCAAATTAGTATTTGATTTATAACACATATTAAAAAAATAACTTGACCTACCTCTTAAAGTTGCCAAACATCTGTGCGTCGCCCAGGAACTTTCCAAAGTCGATATGGAACAGATGTCCGGATGTTTTCAACATGATATTGTCGTTGTGACGATCACAGATACCCAAAAGGTATGTGGCGACGCTGTACCCCGCACATGATGCTGTTGAAAAAATATTTTAAGAATAATTATCCGACCCCAGTCAGGAATGCTTTTTTTATACCACTGAGGCAGACAAGCATACGGCCCACCTGATGGAAAGTAGTCACCGTAGCCTATGGACGTTTGCAACACCAGTGGTGCAGCACTCGCGCTGCCGACCCTTTAAAAAACCTTCTAAGACCACTTTTGAAGAACCCCATACTGTAGACGTTCGGGAAAACCCAGGCAGGGAGCTCATTCCACAACCTAAGCGTACGCGTAATGAAGCCTCTATCGGACCTAACCGTAAGTGAGCAATAAAAAAATAAGAACAAGGAAAAATATGTACGTGGTTAATATACTATATACTAATACTATATACTATAGTATATACTAATGTTATAAAGCTGAAGAGTTTGTCTGTTTGGTTGAACGCGCTAATCTCAGAAACAACTGGTCGGATTTGAAAATTTATTTTTGTGTTAGATACCACATTTATCGAGGAAGGCTATAGGTTATACATCATCACGCTACTACCCTGAAGAGCGGAGCAGTAGTCATAGATGTCGACATGTTTGCCATTTTAATGCATTATTGTAGAATTTATAAGCGACGGGGTTAAATAGGTGACGGGAGTTTGTAGTAAGTCACGAGCGAAACCGGGTCATATGAAATAAAAAGAGTAATAAAGAGTAATGAAAAATAGGAGCATTAAGGAACTTCGTTCCAATAATTTTATTACACTACTAGGTTTGCCAAGTTTGTAACTATCCTTAAAAGATAGATATAGGCCACCGCAGGCTCCTGCAAGTAAAAGAAAGGAGGCGACTTTAAGTATGAACTAAATAGCTTACCAGTAAAATTATCTCTTGCCCGTTGATATTCGAGTTCAGAAGGGTTATGCTTCGCCAGCCATTCAGCTATAGGTTTGTCCTTGAAAGACCCTGTTAGACCCCATTCTGTCTGTATTGCCCTAAGAGTTTCCGCTTCGGATACTATTTCTATCATACCTGTGTATAAATAGAAATATATATTTATTAAAAGTTAATCTAGATATGGGTTGCTTTTATCCTGAGGTGATTTCGAAAAAGAAACAACTAACTAAAACTAACTAACTAACTATCTTCACGCTGTATCCCTGACGGGGTAGTCAGAGAGGACAGATCGCCAGGCTTCGCGATCCATGCATACTTCTTTCGCTTCTTCGCTTAATCGCTTCATACACGCACGTCTGGGTATCCGAGTACTTTTGACCTTTCCGTTTTGAAAAAGAAACAAATATAATAATAGTGAACAAAATGAATAAATATTATGGGACTCGGCTCAATCCAGCCCAAATTAGGCTAACAATTTTGAACAGCAATTAGTATGCTAACTTTATCAAAATATTTTATTGTGGAAATTTTTTTCAGTCTCGAGCTGGACTCGAACCAGCGTCTCCTGGTTCAAAGCACCAGACGTGTATACTAACTGCACCACCGAGACCTACTCGAAACTGACGAATTAATCCACCTCTAAATGTCTTAAGGCGATGTAAGGCGCCATCGACCGGCACTTAGCACATCAGTTTCGAGTAGGTCTCGGTGGTGTAGTCGGTAAACGCGTCTGGTGCGTTGAACCAGAAGACGCTGGTTCGAGTCCAGCTCGAGACTGAAAAAAATCCTTCCAAAAATTTTCGGTACATAGAAATATTTGTTCCGACACGGGATTTGAACTCAAGATAACAATAACGGCCACATACACAACCACTGCACCATCGTGAGGCAGTCAATCAAACTAGGACACAATCCTATTTATAACTTAACTATCTTCACGCTGTATCCCTGATGGGGTAATCAGAGAGGACAGATCGCGATCAGACTTCGCGATCCATGCATACTTCTTTCGCTTCCTGCAGATTCATTAATCGCTTCATACATGCACGTCTGGGTATCCGAGTACTTTTTACCTTTCAGTTTTTGAGCAGTCTGCTCACGTGGTCCTCATATGTAAGTCTCGGCTTACCGTGACTCCTTTTACCCTATCCTATTTATATTTTTTATAACTTAGTCAAATACATTATCATCACACTAAGCTTAGGGCCGTATTCCAGAACGTTTATCAACACTGAAGAAACACTTGAGAGTAGATTTTATAAGGCAAAATGTAGTCTCAAGCGTTGATCGAGTATTGAGAAACGTTCTGGAATACGGACCTTAGTGTATTAAGTTTGAGACTAAATTTCCTTAGGAAGCCTATTCGGATGTGGTAGGTGGTTTATCTTTTTGTATATGCTACGCCCACACTTCAGTTTGCATGTTTGTCCCACGTAATAGGTGGTGAGCGTGTTGAAATGGACAGGCGCAAGCTGCGTCGACCTGCTGTAATAATTTTGCAAGCCGTTCATAAGGTCTTCAACTAGGCTTAAGGATTGCCATTTTACTGGCAACCGGGATATGGAAATAAAGTATTAAAACGATCATTATAATGTGTCACGTAAATATGTGTGTTACAAGTCACATACAACTTACCTCTCTTATCACTGGTGGGCAATGCTTGGAAGGTGACTATTCGTAGATCGAGCCCCGCCTTTAGCCATAGACTATCCATTACTTTTATAACTTGTAATACTAACGAGTCTTGTCGCAAGTCGTCGCCAACCTTATGAACAAAATTAATATGAATCAACATGATTCTGTATAAAGATAAATAAAATAATAAAAAAATCTCTAGACCGATTTGAGGGGATTTTCACTACCAGATACCTGATGTCATAAGGAGTAACTTAGACTCCATTTTATCCCAGTATTTCGGAAACCATGGGGCTCTGCTAGTCATAGAATATTAATGCATCTTTATAAAAATTCTGTGCTTGTCTTTCACCTCAGTGGTATAAAAAAAGAAAAAAAAAGTTACCTTAAACATAGCAGGTATCACAGCGTTATCACTCCCTATAAAGTTGATCTTTAGCGGTAGAGTATTTGAAGCGAAGTACATACAGGACCTGTAAAGATTTATTTGGCACTATTTTAACTCTTTCGTGGTGAGGGTTCCTACACAACGCATCGCCACCTTCTTGAGTCCCGACTTTTGGCCGACAGGGGTGAAGTTCCGGCGCTTCAAAGGGCGCCTGCCAACACGCGAACACTCGTCCCGCGATACGTCTACGTCGCGTGTGAAATAGGTTAAGTTTATATTATATGTATTTTTAGTTTTTAAGGTATTTATCTATAGGCCGTAGAATAAGTTTATAACACCTGTAACTTTTCTCGTGATGCCTGAGAATAAAGATATATTATTATGTCTCTTCTTTACACGGGTATCTTCTTTTTTTTTCTGATGAAGATACCCGGACTTTTGATAGGCTTACATGGGGACATAGGTCCAACACGCAGAGGCCCTTTGAGAATTTTAATCTAATAGGGAATGGCTCCCACTGCAGATAGTCCACGCCCGCTTTATGTAGAAGAATGGTAATGGATCACCTCCAATGGGAGTTAAACTATTGTAAAATGTGCTTACTATGAAATGGGCTATTGGGTTGGGGGTTAAATGGATCGGATGAATTAAGCTATTGATGAAAACGGCGTCTGCCATTTTAATATATTATTATTAAACTACTGGCAGACGGTGACTTGCCAACTCACTAGATGGGCCCCCTATACAATCACCATAGGCATGATAAGCCTGTAAGGCGACAGGGGGCAACACCGGTGTGAGCGGCTTGGGGTGTCGAGCGGTGCGGCGCCGGTTTCACCTTCGCGGGACGCCCGGAGCTGGCTTCCCCGTAGTTATGCTCTTGAAAATGACACTTCCACCCCCGAGCATATCGCTCTGGCGCCCTCCCTCTGACCGGCCAATTAAGGCAAGCCAGAGTTGAGATTTGCTGCACTCCCGGGTGTAGCACTCTCACTGCTCTCCCGTTAGGCCATTTAATCCTAACCGGTGCAGAAGGGCAACAAAACTCTGAGGAATCGGGACCGATGTGTAGCCACGCACATTCAGCTCGCCACAAGCTGCCCTGCGGATGTGAGCTTTACAATAACTTACTGATACATTTTTTGTTGGTATCAGAAAGTGGATAAATCAAAAAGCGAATCTACTATATAGGGTTGCATTAATCCTATAAAAGTTAACGACTGTCCTCGAGGGGTAAACTGTCCTCGAGGGGTATTATTATTATAAAGTATTCAAGTAAAGTACTATTACAAAATTATCACGATAGAGTTTGAGGTCTAATCCAATCAAAAAAAGAAACAAACTTGAAGTAGCCATTATAAGGAACCCTACCGTGACATTGCAGATAAGTTGCAAGAGTGTCGCCTTCGTTGGTATGGTCACGTCTTGCGGCAGCCGCCGGGCTACGTAGGTAACAAATGTCTGGCCATGTCAGCCCCGCCGGGTCCCGGTAAGAGGGGAAGACCCAAGAAGTGCTGGCTTGACGTCGTAAGGGAAGACATGCGTGCCAATGGTCTCACTACAGGGGATGCCGAGGACCGTGCGAAGTGGAGGAGAAAAAGTAGGAAAGCGGACTCCGGGCGTCGCGAAACACAACTGGGACAGACGCTCGGATGATAATGATGAAGTAGCCCTACCAACATTTCGGAACCCAAGCGACCTTACCTTCTAGCGATGCACCTGCTGACCAACTGACAAGGTAATGACACAGGGGCCCTTAAGGGTTTAAGAGATCAGACGGTAGTCGCTTCCAACAAAGCGGCAGGTTAGGAAACAACTGGGAATACACTGAAGAAGAAACTCCGCCCGAGTTGATATATAATGGAGAACATAAAAGAGTCAAAATATTACTGTGAAATACAGATAAAATTGGAGCGTAGCTCATGTACATTACATTAGTTTTTATTTCACTTCAATACATGCAGTATTTCCGAAGTTGTAACGACGAGATGTTTTAGTCCTTTTTGAATTTCCGAGATTAGGCGGGTCAATTATGACGTCACAGCCTCGCACAGACTGCGACAAGGCGCGGCGCGGCGTTCGGGAGCGAACGAGAGCGAGACTGTCGAATGAGCAGGGTTGTGACCTATGCAGTCATCAGCATTATACGCACTTTGATCGTAAATATTTCAGCCATTTTTTGGAATATAAAAAAGTGAAAAACACCGTTTTATCGTATTTTATTTGTAAATTTATTTGGCATTTAAAGTAAAAAAACGTTTGTCAGACCCATTGTCTTTGGCCAAGACTATCAGCCTCCATGACCGGGAGAGCGAAAGCGATCGTAACCTCGCTCACTCAGGGTTCTGGTAAACGATCACTGTGTTAAACATCTTTCGCTATGGCTGGTCACGGATGGTTGACCACTTTGTGGCATTTCCATTTGCAAGCGTTTTCGTCATTCCGAAGGCACTTTAAGCAGTAAACTGTTGCGGTCCTTACAGAAGCAGCCCTAAGACTGTGGAATGGCGTGAGTTTCACGCAAGCGTCATGTCGCTCGAAGAAGCGGACTACCACACCTTTAGGTAAAGCTAAAGCATACCAGCAGTCTTGGGTCACCTCTTTGAGGAGTTACCTGGGGCGTCTGGCGTTAAATGGATAGAGAGAGACTGTGGGAAATTCCTAACATAAAAAAGTCGCTGCAGAATACACTACATATTTTTAAGAATTATTTTAATCTAATAAGGGAGAGTTTTTCATTAGCACAAAGTAGGCTACACAGCGTTGTGTAAAAAAGTGTCCTAAGTATGTTAGGACACCTTTTCACACAACGCTGTGTAGCCCAAAGTAAGCTAATATGATCTAGACAGCTTATAAACATAATTATATTCTTGAGTTTATACATATTTACAAACTTTGTGTGAACCACACAAAGTTTGTTCCGACCCGAAACCCAATCCGGACCTCGTCTCTAAAATATTCCTTGAAAGGTATGTAACAATTTAAATCAAAAAATTAAAATAAACATTACTTGATATCGACATCATGTACATATTTGTGCAGAGCTAGCGGAAGGGCAGCCGGTTCGTTCCGCAATAGAGCAGCTAGCTTCGTACTACCGGCGCTCAGAGCGCGACTGCGGTTTGCCTCTTTCGCTTCCTTTACTGACTGTGCCATTTCTGATAGCGTCTGTGAATAAGTATTTATTTAAATACCATAAAACTCAACTGGGTTCTAATAGTTTTCACATATAAGATATGGATATAGGAAAAATACAAATTTTAAACGCCGCACTTCAAAATTAATCAGATACATTGCCATTGCACAAAGAAATTAAAGGAGGGGAGGAGGATTCCACCAACACACCCTCGATTCGTCAATCGTAACGCACAACGGTCAATGATAACCTCTACTAATTGTAACGGAGGAAGAACGAACCGAACTCCTCCCTATTGGGTTGTATAATATAACGCAATAACCTAACAAATGAACGGCCATAAAAATCGACCCACCCGTTCTTGAGTTATAAGCATCTAATAATATAAGATTAAACATCAGAATGTATGTAAGAGAGAGCATTTGTCCTCTCTGACTACCCCGTCAAGGATGTAAAGATGTTTAGTTTATAATGCACTGTTAAATTTGCAGGCTATCGGGTAGAAAAAGAAGAAACATCGTCCCCATTTTAACAAGTGAAGAAAATTTAAATTGTTTTAGTATGATTCTAAATATGGCCGTATGATACAAGCAACAGCAGGTCGCCGCCTCCTGTCCATTTCTACACGGCAATGGGCTCACCGCCTGTAACGTGGGACAAAAATGCATACGGGGAAATGTGGGCGTTTAATATGCCTCTGCCTTCCCCTTCGGGGATAGAGGCGTGACAATATGTATGTATGTATGATACAAGCAAAGCAATAAAAATATACCTTGACGAGCAACTGTTGCCGCAACAGCGTGTGTTGTAACGACTCTCCTACGACAGCGAGAAGTGCTCGTAACAGCAAACGGTACCGCCATTCACACGTCATACTACTGTCAGCCGCTGTTGGATCCGTGCCGCTTTCCTCCAAGGTTATGCCGAGGAACTCCTGGTTCGGAGCCTGTCAACATGATATTTTTATTATAGTGTGTATTACTTATTACTATCCTATTCTTTAAATTCGCGCAGTGGCGCAGTGGTAAGTGCCGTGCTGAGGTCAAAAAATATAATATTAATTAAGATGTCTTTATTTTGCATAGACTAATTTTACGGCACTTATAAAATGTCATACATTAAGTTAAGATAAAGTATTACATTCCTGATCACCGGACCGCGGCCCCAATGAGAAAAAGGCAAAAGAAAAAAGTTCGAAAGGCATTTTTGACGGCTTAATTATAAAATCAATATTATTTAACACAGCCAGCAGATCATTTACTGGCGTCCCTGTCCTGTACATAGTCTTTATCGGCGTAATGGATTACTTAGATTTTTTTCTCGGAAAGAGACTCTGGCCCCAAATTATAATTAGCACTTGGGACGAACCCTGGATCGGTACAAATATTTGTGTATTCCTACCTCATATGTTTATTTCTAAGTTTGGATATGTACGTATTTAGAAATATATGTTTATCAGTTGCCTATCCATAACGCCAGCTTGAGTTATGGATGAGTCATTATAATAGGCCACATTTTACACATTGTCAAAAATCACCAACATATCCATGTAACGGCGTGCATAAAATAATAACAATACATATCGACTGCCTCTGTGGCGCGGTGGGAGTGCATCCGACTGCTACGCAAGAGGTCGTGGGTTCGATTCCCACCCTGGATAAAACTTTGTGTGATGAGCACGATGGTTTATTCTGTGTCTGGGTGTTATTTTATCTATAATATGTATGTATTTAGAAATATATAAGTATGTTTATCAGTTATCTAGATCCCATAACACAAGCTAATATTAGCTTACTTTGGGCTAGATGGCGCTGTGTGAAAAGTGTCCCACAATATTTATTTATTTTATATTTTATTGTATAAATGTCATTATTTTACTATTTACTGTCACTAATAAGCCATTGTAAAGAAAATAAACATTTTCTGTTCTAAAAAACTGAACGTCGTTACAACGTTGTATCAGTGAACCCTTTTTCTTTTTAAATACTAGGGAGGTTACCCAAAAATAGAAACCACGACCACATAAATATAGTCCTAACACAATTTAGGAACATAATTAAGAAGTGTTTTTAGCCGTGTAGAAAATCAGCCTACTATTCACAGCGCACATCGCGGATATAAGTTCTATTCTAAATAATTTAACCATGATTTGTTTTATACTCGTAAAGCTTTCACTGGCTGTGGTGTGATTGCCGATCAAGTCTCGGAGTCAAGACCCAGGTCAAAACCATTATTTGGTTATTTTCCCATTAACTCCCAAACGATGTATAATGTTAATGTTTCGATACCTATAAAAGGTTCAAGTCGATGGCAAAACTCACCTGAGGTACATTTGGTAAGGAATGCACTAACAGCCAAAATAATTTATGAGCGACAGCGGGCGACGCCAGAGCACGGTATAGTAGGAGTTCTGTAAACAAATAATTGAAATTAATAAATAAATATTGTGGGACATTTTATTTACACAGCGCGATCTAGCCTAATGTAAGCTAATCTAAAGTTGTGGGATCTAGACAAAGGATAAACATACTTATATTTCTAACATTCATACATATATAATTTCTTTATCCCCGAAGGGGTAGGCAGAAACATACTATACGCTCACATTTTACCGTATACATTTTTGTACCACGTAACAGCCTATTGCCGTTTTGAAATGGACAGGCGCAGACTGTGGCGACCTGTTGTTTAAATTTTTTAAGTCGCCCTTAAGGCCTTTAATTGGGCTTAACGACTACCATTTTACTGGCAATCGGCACCTACGGTTTAATATGCCTTCCGAAGCACGGAAACGCTTGCAAAAGTAAATTCCACAAAGTGGTCACCCATCCAAGGATCACCTATAACGAAAGTGGCTTGACGCAGTGATCGTTTACAGAACGTTTACGAGCGTTTCTTTTATATATTTCTGAATACATACATATTTTACATAAGAAACACCGAAACTCCGAGTCACACAATTGCGGACCATACAAATATTTGTAGGGAATCGAACCCAAACGCGTCAGTAGCATTCGGTGTTTTTTTAATTACGACAACCAGTATTTGTAGGACTAGGTTAACAGTGCGAGTGGTACACAGTTGTTGTTGCAAACGTTCATACGCTATGATGACTACGTTCGAGCAGGTGGGCTTGTTTGTTTGACACCTTAGTGATAAAAAAATATTCACTGGCCAGCTCACGAATCAGCTAACGTCATAATGACGACGGCCTTTTATTGGATAGCTATAGTAAATGTTATAAAGATTTTGGACCACCATTGTAGTAGGAAATGGTCTTGTCTTTAAGTTTAGCATTCTTCAAAACGGGCTTCGCCTCCTTTTGCGTGTTCTATCGCCTGTTCAATGACCTGCGCTCTGAAGAATTGTTTGATATGATGCCCACGACTACTTTCTATCATTTTAACAGCATGAGTTATTATTGTTTTCCAGCATTGCAGATGATCAGCTGTGTTATAACAGTTTTAAAAGCGGGGAACGAACAGAGCAAGGTATCAATGTCACTCGTGCACTCTCTACTAGAGACGCCTTACTCTGTATATTTTATACAACCAAACGTGTTTTGGCGTCTCCCTTTTCTCATAAGATGACACTAATTACCCCAGACGAATAGTAGGCAACTGACAGGTCGCGTAAGCGATTTTCGCCTATAGTTTGACAGTATTATTATTACTTTCCTCTCAATTAGGCACGAGCGAGAGGGAGCGAGCAACACGCCATGTTTTGTGGAAGAACATGTAGTGAGTTTGTAAAACAACTAGGCAATACTAACCGGCAACAGGACTGGCTTCATAAGTCTCATACCGCAGCGCTTGTGTCAACTGCGGCATAATACGGCATAACTCGTCGTCCGACATGTCGTTGATGAGTTTCGTTGCTGTACGGCGCACCACGATGTCGGGAAAACTGCGTATTTGTAAAGATTTGTTAACATTGGTATCAGTGATGCCTTTATCCTCGAAGGGGTGGCAGAGGCATTTTATACGCCCACATTTCAAAGTAAGTATTTTTGTTTCGCGTAATCGGTGGTGAGCCCATTGCCGTGTGTAGATGGATATTTTAGATAATAATAATAATAACCACTCACACCGGTGTTGCCCTCTGTCGCCTTACAGGCTTATTTTGCCTATGGCGATTGTATAGGGGGCCCATCTAGTGAGTTGGCAAGTCACCGTCTGCCACTATTTTATATAATAATATATTAAAAAGGCAGACGCCGTTTTCATCAATAGCTTAAATCACCCAATCCATTTAACACCCAACCCAATAGCCCATTTCATAGTTGCACATTTCACAATAGTTTAACTCCCATTAGAGGTGATCCATTACCGTTCTTCTACATAAGGCGGGCGTGGATTGCCTGTAGTGGGGGTCCCATTTCCTATTAGATTAAAATTCTCAAAGGGCCTCTGCGTGTCGGACCAATATGTCCCCATGTAAGCCTGCCAAAAGACCGGGTATCTTCATAAGAAAATAAATAGAAGATACCCGTGAAGAAGAGACAAGAGATAATAATAATCTTTATTGGACATCAATATAAGCTGTTCACTACAAAAATAAATAAATTACATGCATTGGTTCTATCTACTACAGTGAGTGGACGACGCTATGCCTTCCTAAATAGGCTAAAAGTAAGCCTGTGGTAAGGAAGAGCGATGCCATTCCCCAATGGAGACAAATATGTAGATAACCTTAGACGAAGTTACGAAATACATGCGCATCTATATTATAAACATAGTTATTGATTGTATTGCATGTGTGTGTGTGTGTGTGTGTGTGTGTGTGTGTGTGTGTGTGTGTGTGTGTGTGTGTGTGTGTGTGTGTGTGTGTGTGTGTGTGTGGTGGGTGACTACTTTTCAAAAAAGGCTTTAGTGTCATCTTAATCCAATTGCAGCAGAAAACCCCGAACAGCCTCTCTGGCATTGAACAAATTTAGACCAATAATCGTACAATTAGCGTTGATTTTGTTGTAAGGGGATGGCGCTAAATACGTTGACATCCTTTTTATGAAAGAAGTACGCGGCGGTGGGATGCTACAGATTTTGTTTTTCCGACGTTTAGTTATTGTGTGGAACGGAGTTCTGGAGTGTTGCATTAGAACTGTATGTAAAATAAATATTTGTCGAACATTTAGAACTTTGCAGACTTGGTAGAGCTGAGTGGTTGGGAATAAAATTGGTTTAGATGTGGCTACCTTAAGTATAGCTCGGTGGGCGATTTCTACAGGCTTTAGCACGGTTTCTGCAGCTCCACCCCAGCTCGAAACACAATAACTAACTAGAGAGAGGCACATCGCCGAATACACACAGTGGATTATAGTTGCATTTGCTACGTGTCGCAAGGTTCTAAACATAAAAATTAATTTTCGAATACGACCAGAGAGGGCCATGGTGTGTTCCCTAAAATTTAAGTTTCTATCAACTATTATACCAAGATATTTAGTATAGGTCACTGTATTTAAAGATGGACACTGACAATATGAGCGAGTCATAGGAGGACAGGAATGAGCCTTTATGCATAAGGGGTTTATTGGTTGGGATATTGAAGTAATGGAGACAGTAATAAAATTAGTTTTAGTGGTATTTAGGGTAAGAGTGTGAGAAGAAAGCCAGATCAGTATCGAGTCGAACCCATGCTGTGAGGTCAATTCTAACTCCGGCCATGAGTCACCACTAAAGGTGACTGCAGTATCATCGGCATAGGATATAATTTGGGCTTTTGATATACTTAAATTACACAGATCATTAATGAATATCAGAAATAATGTTGGCCCCAGAATACTACCCTGTGGAACGCCGTACTGAATAGGCAGCATATCGCTGACGTGATTTTCAATTCTCACACACTGAGTACGGTCAGACAGATAGCTTTTAAATAAGTTGAGCGATAGACCTCTGACACCGACACGCTCCAGCTTAGTTAAAAGGGTGGAAGTGGGAACAGTGTCGAAGGCCTTCGCAAGATCCAAGAATATGGTCAAAACCTTCTTCCTGTTATCCAAATTTTCTGCTATGTGACTTATTAATTTTTGTACTGCATCATCTGTTGATCTGTTCTTACGAAAACCGAACTGATTAGGTGATAATATTTTATAATGTTCAAGAAAACTAATCAATCGCTTGTTTATTAAACGTTCTAGCACTTTTGATAGAGTACTAAGAATAGCAATTGGGCGATAGTCGTTCACTGAATGTCTTCCTCCACCCTTGAAAATAGGCTGTACAATTGCCTTTTTAAGAGAAGTTGGAAAAGTAGCCGTTGCAAAGCAAAGATTGAATATGTGGCTTAGTATAGGTGCTAGTAATCGTGAGTAACGCTTTAGAAATACAGTTGAAACACCATCTCATCCTGTAGCCGCATTTGTTCTCAATGACTTTATGGTTAATAAAATCTCGTCAGGGTCTGTATCCTCCAAAACAAAAGAGTTCTTAAACCGGTCACTGTAAGATGGTTGCGAGTAAGAAGATGCATTTTTGTTGATTAAGTTATTCGCCAGATTTGTCCCTATGTTTACGAAAAACTCATTTACTTCATTGCAAGACTGTTTCGGAGAGGCTGACAGTCCCAAAAGCCGACTGGAAGAATCGTGAGTTTTATTAGTGTAAGTGATATTTTTTATGGTATTCCAAAGTTTTTTTGGGTTATGAAGAGCCTTATTTAGTTCCCTTGAGTCATATTGCCTTTTTGCTTTTTTATAATTGTTGTACAAAATTTCCTGTATCTTTTATAGGTAATTGACAATGTAATATTATCTGGTGATAATTTCATTTTTTTATGCAGTGTGTCACGGTTACGAATGCAGCGGAGCAAACCCGGTGTTATCCACGGTTTGAGAAGTTTTTTCTTGGCTGATATTTTTTGTGTTGTCGTACATCCATCAACTGCCGCCTTCAGCATCGTGGTAACATGCTCCATAGCTGCATTGGGATCCGAAATACGCATAACAGACTCATAGTCCAGGTTTTCAATTACCAGGTCAAGGCAGTGGAGGATGGAGTGCAGGGTAGCTGCGTGGAATGTTAGGGGAGGAATGACAGATAAGATGAATGAGTTGATGGATGTTATGAATGAGAGAAAGTTAGATGCAGTGTGCTTGACAGAGACCAAGCGCAAGGGCAGCGAAGTCTTGGAGCTCCCGGGTGGGATGCTCGCGCTTTGGTCTGGAGTACCAGAGAGCGAGCATGGCAGTCGGGGGGTTGGAATTTTGCTGTCCTCGCGATTGGCCTCCGGTATGTATGAGTACAAACTGATAGGTCCTAGAATCCTCTGGATCCGTGTAAAACTTGGTTTGACGAAGATTTTCCTGGTAGCTGCTTACGCGCCAGTATCTTCGTCGAACGCGAGTGAGCTAGAGGACTTCTGGGAGAGTATGAGAGAAGCTCTAAATGTGATAGAAGGAATTGAAAGACTTATAGTATGTGGAGACTTGAATGGATGGGTGGGTACCGCTCGCGATGGTTTTGAGTCGGTACTCGGGAAGTATGGGGATAAAAGGGTGAACGACGCTGGCAAGCTAATACTGGCATTTTGTAAGGAAAAGGATTTGTTTGTGGCGAACACAATGTTCAACCACAAACAAATTCATATGTATACGAGGAGATGTAAGTCAAAGAGAAGCATGATAGATCTATTCCTAATGGATAGTCGGCTCCGTAAACAGGTGATGGACACAAGGGTTTATCGAGGCGCTGAGCTGGGATCAGACCACTACCTAGTCATAACTAGGATTAGGGGTCTGTTCGCGGGTTGGCGTCATCGTACCGAGTGTCCTGAACCTGAGCCGACTTATAGCATCAAAAGCTGGAAGCTGCAGGATGCATCCATTAGGGATAAATATATTGAAAGGGTAGCCGAAAAGCTTGGCGATGTCAATGTAAGCAGTGAGAATGTGGAAAGTGTAAGGCAGAACCTTAGGGATAGTATGATAAATGCCGCTGTGGAAGTGTGTGGAGAAACGAAAAGAGGCAGTAGTAATAAGCGTGATGCATGGTGGAATGAGGAAGTGAAAGAAGCAGTTCGAATGAAGAAGAAAGCATGGGTAGACTACTTAGCCTCGCGGAATGATTTTAATATGAAAGAGAGATACAAGCTGCAGAAAGTTAACACGAAGGCACTTATAGAAGAAGCTCGTGAAAGGTGCAGAATGAAAGCGGATGAAAGGTTGTCGTCCAATTTCCGGGATAATGCCAAGCTCTTCTGGAAAGAGGTAGGCAAGACCCGGAGTTGTTCGGCAATCTGCAGTATGAATAAAGTGCTTAGTGTTAACAATGACGTCCTAACAGACCAAAGTGACGTCCTGCAGAGATGGAGTGAATATTATGGAAAGATGTATGCAAGAAAAGACAGAGATGCCACATCGGGAAGGGGAGCTCACTTCGATGCTCCGGATCCCGATGTCATTGAAGTCATTAGTATGAAAGAAATAGAACAAGCGATAAGAAGTATGAAATGTGGTAAGGCTGCGGGAAAAGACAGAGTCACTGCCGAGATGATCAAGTACGGTGGGTCGCGTGTCTGGGACACACTATGTCTGTTATGCAACTTGTGCTGGCGGACGGGTGAGGTCCCAGATGACTGGCGAGTAGCAGTTGTAGTACCTATTTACAAAGGGAAAGGCTCGCGCCTAAACTGCTCCAGCTACAGGGCGATCAGCTTGGTCAGCTTAGCTAGTAAGGTGTATGCAAAGGTTATAACGGCACGAATGCAAGAAAAGTCTGAAAGGTATTTATGGGAGGCTCAATGCGGATTCCGACGTGGAAGAGGTTGCATGGATCAAGTGTTTTCTCTCCGCATGATCGCGGAAAAGTTTCTGGCTCTTAGCCAGAAGGTTTTCTGCGCTTTTGTGGATCTAGAGAAAGCATTTGATAACGTTGTGAGAGAAACGCTGTGGGACTTGCTGCCAGGATATGGTGTGGACGGCTCGCTACTGCGGGCAATACAGTCGCTTTATAGGGACTGTAAGGCTTGCGTGCGAGTAGGGGGGGATGTGTCACCTCTTTTTGATGTCTGTACAGGCGTCAAACAGGGATGTGTCATGTCCGCCTGGCTGTTCATAGTGTATCTGGACAGTTGCCTGCAGAAGTTGAAAGATTTTAATATGGGTGTGAATTTGGGTGACTTTACAGTAAACTGTCTGCTGTACGCTGATGATGCGGTGCTCATGGCCTCATCAGAAGCCGACCTTCAGGCATTAGTCACTAATATGAAAGAGGGGTGTGAAAGTAAGGGTCTCCGCTTGAATGCAAGTAAAACTAAGGTTCTAGTATTTGAAAGAGGTGACGTAAGAACTAAATGCGAGATTAGGGTAAACCAGGAACGTCTAGAGCAAGTGAATGAAATTGTGTATTTAGGAAGTATGTTTAGCGCGGATGGAAGATGTGATTCGGATGTGGAACGGCGAGTAGCTGCCGGAAACAAAGTTAACGGTGCTTTGTCCCAGTTAGTAAAGCGACAAAGCATCGTAAAAGAAGCACGACTGGCGATTCATAATGCAGTGCTAGTGCCAACTTTGCTTTACGGTAGTGAAACCTGGGTATGTCAGCAGATGCATGAAAGTAAATTGAATGCTGTGGAGATGCGATCACTTCGAAAGTTGTGCGGCGTTACCTTGGCTGGCCGAATACGTAACGAAGTGATACGCAATTTGGCAGGTTTGAATGAAAGTGTCAGCGTTAAGCTGGAAAAGGGCGTGCTCCGTTGGTTTGGACACGTCCAACGAATGAGTGAGGAACGATTGACGAAGAATATATATTGTTCAAAAGTAGAGGGTAGAAGGAGTCAGGGTAGGCCGAGACTTACATATGAAGACCACGTGAGCAGATTGCTCAAAAACGGAAAGGTCAAAAGTACTCGGATACCCAGACGTGCGTGTATGAAGCGATTGATGAATCTCGAAGAAGCGAAAGAAGTATGCATGGATCGCGAAACCTGGCGATCTGTCCTCTCTGACTACCCCGTCAGGGATACAGCGTGAAGATAGTTAGTTAGTTAGTTAGTTTAGGTCAAGGGCATCATAGTTTATTTGTTTAATAATACAAGGATATGATGATTTAGAGAGATTTTCTTTAAGGCAAAGCAAAAATGAGCAATGGTCAGTTAGAGTCGAGTCATATACGAGAGTAAGAGATTCAGATTTTGTGCGCAGTATCATTGATGCGTATGAGTTGGTAAAAACCCGTGATAGGCTAGAGTGTTTAAATAAATGTGAGCTTTATTAATATCGGTTGGATTATTTTTAATGTCAATGTTGATATCTCCTGTTACGACTACTGTTTTAAAACTGGCGAGTGATAGGAGTACTCTACCTAGTTCCGAAAGAAATGGTTGGATGTCATCATTTGAAGGTGAGCGGTAAATACAGAGTATTGCCGTGTCCGGGTCTAACTTTAAGATCAGTCCAGAGGCCGATTCGTTAAAGTCAGGTTCTTCATAGGCAGACACAAGGTTTAATTTTGCATACACGACCACACCATCGTTCTAATTTAAGTGTGTGTTTGTTCTGTATGTAACAAAATTAGGTAAAGTAGGTGTTAGGTTATTAGTAGTACAATCCAACCAACCTTACGTCAGGACAATAAGGTCGCAATCAATATTAATTCGGTGAAGCAGAGTCTGCAACTCCAGAAAGTTAGCGTTCAAAGATCGGATATTTTGAGTGAGAATTTTTAGGTGATATCGTCTTTTTGAACATATGACTTAGTTTGTTCTGGCGAGCACAGATAGCTGTCAGATACAGAAAAATTGTCAATGTTATCGATTAAATTACTAATAACATCAGTAATTTTATGTATTTTGCATATATATGGGCATGAAGTGAACAAGGCCCTTTATTGGAAATAGCAATGGATATACGCCAAAGCCTATTGTGACACCATTTAGCATATCTTCCAGAAGTGTATTTAGTTTGTGTTAGTTGTGTTGATGATTGTGTGATGTATATAGTGTGCAATATACAGTGTTGATTGTGTGATGTATAAAGTGTGCAATATACAGTATTGACAGTCAGTACATATTCAATTTTTAGACAACTATACATTTCAGCAAAGCTTAAAATAAATATTTGAATATAATGACACTGCAGGAGCAGATGAATTTTATTTTATGGAGAAAGAGTGACTTTTAATAAGTTAGAAGAATTAAGGACAGAAAAAAAACTTAGTAAAACACAAATTAAAATGAAAAATGCTTTATGTAATATGTAAACTATTTTGAAATTAGAGTTTAATATTAGTTATTGATAAAAGTACCTATAATAAATATACATGTGTAAGCGTGTGTAGTAGTGTGGGTGTATTTGAAACAGTGTACCAGTTTATACTGGCTAGTATACATGCATGACTACACTACTACGTTATTACTACTGTGTTTATACTATGTTTAAAGTTTATTACAATGCTATTTATTTTTCTTGACATATGTATAGGGTTAGGTATAAACCATACAAAATTTTAACGCATATCTTGCCAACAAACTGTTTTGCAGTTTGGCAGGTGATTTTAGATGTAATCTTTTGTACCTACTTGTGAATAAATTTAAAAAAAGATACAATGAAGGTTTTTAATTAATATCCAAATGAACATCTTACCAGGGTAGCAGTAGATGCATGGCGTTCAACGGCGAGGGTTTCTCCCACAATCGCAGCAACGCGAGCATCTGATCTCGATGTTCCCCGTACCAGTTGGTGGCCGCCATTAGTATAAGAGGTAAAGCGCCGGGAAGCTCCACTAGATATTGACGTTTTTCCCACATTATCTGTGAATATATTACGTCAGTTATAGTTATGGATCTTACGCGGGAAAGTTGACAAGTGCGGACGCTTGCTCTATATTATTTTAAATTTAAAACTAGTGCATTTATCTTGTTTTATGTGCTGGAGTGGTGGTTTCTTGGACATAACAGTTGTGTAAACGTGCTAGTGAAAGACAATGATATATATGCAGTGACATGCTATTTTCTATTTTGCCGCGTAAAATCCACTGAAAACCTCAGTATAACAACTACCATTATACTGAGGTGAGACTGACCTTGACTTAAGACTAGACTTGACTATGACGTAGAGGACTGGGACATTTTAGATAATAAGAAAGAAGATTAAAGAAATATGAATTAAGATTTGGCTAAAAGGTCATGGTAACCACGCCATAAAATAATTACAAAAAAAAAATATAGTTATGTTTAGTAGTATAAGATAAAAAAATATTTAGATATAAAAGCTAAGTGTGTCATAGTCATTTCGAAATCTCTAATCTAATATAGGAGGTGCAGATTCGGAGGTATTCTTAAAATTTTCTCAAAAGTTAGGTTGCACAGTGATAACAATACCTCAGTGTATGAAGTACTAGCTGTCCCCCGCGGCTTGGCTTTTGACATATGTTTTCAAACCCCCATCGCACCCATTTAATCCCGACATTTAGGTATTACTTTTACTATAATGTATGAAATATTGCCCGATTTGACAATTATGATTACTGCTCCGCTCCCCAGGGTAGTAGCGTAATGATAAACAGCTTCACTTTCGTGATAAATGGCAGTAGTTCCTGACATTGGCGCGTTCAACCAAACAGACAAAGAAACTCTTCAGCTTTATATATTAGTCCATATAGACTGGATTGTAAGCTTTATCGAGTGGCATCTAGAAAATTCTACGTTTCTTTTACAATTAATTGGGCAGACAAATATAGTAATCTACTAATTATTGTAGATATAATAGATTTAATTATTGAAGTAAGATTAAATTTTTAAAAATATAACATACATACATATTGTCACGCCCCATTGAAATGAATAGGCGCAGGCTGTGGCAAATTTTTCAAGCCCTTTAGCCATAAGGCCTTTAACCAGGCTTAAAGACTGCCATTTTACTGGCAACCGGGACCGACGGCTTAATGCCTTCCGAAGCACGGAAACGCTCTTAAATGTAAATTCTACAAAATGGTCACCCATCCAAAGACGGGTCCGTATTGGGTTGTATAAATTTAAGAGGCATAACTTAAAACTGCATAACGTTTTTTGGCATACTCTTCGTTTCGCATAACGTTTAAACAGAATAAATCATTAGGCATACTTCATTTTCCCATAACTTTTTTATAATAATGATATACTCGCATAAAATGTTTACGCATATTTTTTTTTATAATAACGATTACTAATCATAACATTTATTGGCATATCACTCACTCTCGCATAAAGATTACAAGCCATACATATAGAGTTAACGAGTACATATTTTTATTTTTATATCTAAGCTTGAACTGACTAAGATTAAAATCTCATTAAAAATGTCGATAGTCACTATACTAAAGTTCAAAATTTCAACACTTATATATAGAATATATAAATAAAATACAAAAAGAAAGTAGGTATATTAAAACGAGCGATTCTATTCTGGCGCATCGCCGGCCGCTGCCGCGCCCCGCTCGCTTCGCTCGCTCGGCTCGCGCGTTTTGGTTACAAGTGACCTAACACTCCTCCTCGCTTCGCTCGTCGTCGTACCTATTTACGACTTTGCTCATGACTAGTCTAAAAAAAAATTACACTTAAAATATCGTTTTATACGAGTATGTTCCAGCTTAAAAACTTGGCTATGAGTGAGATGATTATTTACAATGGTGTCTTATCATTTCTTAAATATTCTTAGTCTAATTATTTTCATTTATGATTTAAACGGTTATCCATACCTCCATTATGCGTTTTGTATTTTATAATAAATTATCTTTAGGCGTACAACAATTATACCCTTAACATTTATGCTGATTAAAATTATGATAAAAAAATTAGAATAAATTAATGTTATGCCAATAAAACCATTATGCGTTTATAACACTCTGCTTATCATAATTTATGCGAGAAAACTTTATGCTGAAACTGTTATGCCAATCTACATTATGCTGAAAAAAATTATGCGATCGAAAGGGCACCCTCCAAAGACCACCTAAAAATATAACATTTCTAAAAAAATCTCAGTACTAACCTCGCGGCACTCGCTAGGCATTCGTTGATAAGCTCCTTGTTCAATGAGGTGTAACAATTGCGACTGTGTGTTCTTGTCTAGACTGTCGAACTTTGGTAGGTCGCTATGTGTTAGCGTACGATGCTTGCTTTCTTCGTTGTCCGTCCATTTGACTCCAGTGTGAGCATACAGAGGGATTTCTGGAAATTAAGATGGAATTATAAAAACAATATATACATATGCCTCTGCCACCTCTTTTGGTATAAGGCGTGATTACAGACAATTGTAAAATCGTCAAATTTCCGTAGATTAGTCATAGACTAGAATACTATTGAAATCGGTAATGCAAAATATAATCTACTAGCTGTCCCGCCCGGCCTCTCCCATGACATACTTCGAACCCTATGGCACCCATTTAATCCCGTCGTTTATTAATTTCACAATAATGTATGAAGTTTTTCCGATTTCGTTGATTACTTCTTCGCTCTCCAGTACCTACCTACGCCCGCACGGGCTGGTCGCATATATAAATATTATCTACATAAACTGTACTTAGTGATGAAATAATTTATTTTGATAAGGATTAATAGCATGAATAAAATAAACGCGTTAAAATGTAGTCCAAAAAAAATTCAAGATTTTATTTTAATTTCAAGATTTAAATAAAAAAATGGTGGTTGTGCCTCACTCGACATAGATAGGTATAGTGTGTCGCGGACTTTTTTGTAGATATTTATAAGATCTACAATTAATTAGAACATTTTATGGATCTATCTTTTATAGTTTAGGCAGCGTACGCAAAATAAGTAACTTTTCTAGTTGATTTTTTACACCTTGTATCCGAAAAACCCAAATATCTTACGGAACACTATTTTTTCTAAAATAAAATATAGCCTATGTTACTCGTGGATAATGTAGCTTTCAAATGGTGAAAGAATTTTTAAAATCGGTCCAGTAGTTTTTGAGCCTATTCATTACAAACAAACTAACAAAGTTTTCCTCTTTATAATATTAGTGTAGATAAATTAAAATCAAATTAGTAATCTCTGTTACATAAGCTACGTAACAGTAAATGTCACGCCAAAATAGATTCAGAGGTCCGGGAGATGACCCAGAACAAACAAACAGACTGATAGACAGATAAAAACAATTTGAACAGATTTTATGGTGGTGTACACATTAACAACACATTATAAAAAAAATCAGACACACTTAAATTACATTTATTGGTATAGATAATTAAAAAAAAAACAAAATGTGTTTTATTCTGCAAAAAGGTGACGTCACAAAGTAGGTACAGATAATAACAGGCACGATAACTTCGACATAAACAATAATTTCCAAAGAAACTTACCAATGTTGACTACAGGGTGCGGAGTAGTCGGCGAGTGGGTCGGATGAGGCGCCGGTCCGATGCGTCGGTCACAGAAAGTTGGCCAAAGCGGCAACACATAGTTGCCTGACGCTAGCATACTGCAAGGATAGTTTAAAGATCAGTATGCATTGGTCATTGGGTAAAAAAAATACAGCATTGCTATTTTATGTGTAGTAGTATTATACTGAAGCGCTCGTGGCTCCGCGGACTCAGTGTTCTGTAAACGATCACTGCGTTAAGCAATTTTCACTATGGCTGGTCCTCGGATGGGTGACCACTTTGTGACGTTAACATTTGCGAGCGTTTAAGCGCTTCGGAAGGCACGTTAAGCCGTTGGCCCCGGTTGCCAGTAATATGGCAGTCGTTAAACCGAGTTGAAGGCCTTATGGGCAGCTTGAAAAATTTCAACAGTAAGTAGCCACAACCTGCGTCTGTCTATTTCAACACGGCAATGGGCTCACCACCTATTAAGTGAGATAGGAATGAGGAAACACATGGTGAAAAGTAGGCATATAATTCACCCCGGGCACTCCGGGAGTACCGACAGAAGTGAAAACTAAATTAAAGAAAAATATATGCGTACTGCGCTAAAAGAAAGTTTCACTTCAAAAAATTACCGGGTTCTATGTTAATAATGATGATGAAAAAAAAATCTAACCTGAAAGAGTCTTAATTGATTACACAATATTATTTAATAAGACCTGTAGATGACCGGGATCGACGTTTGATGGTGATGATGATTATATTATTTAGTGGCAAGGTATTGAATCTACCAATTAACTATGAAAAAAAATTATCTAGACGCGTTCGCGGTCTGCAATATGTACTGTACATGCATTTATGCACACACTATAGCTACTTCTAGTAACGGTGTAGCAAGTCCCGAGATTTTATCTCATCTAAAAATATGCGTACCGCGCTAAAAGAAATTTCTTTTCAAAAATGCATACCCATCATAATCGAAAAGCTGTATCGCCGCCCACCCTAACTCGACGAGTTCATACTGCACGTCATTATCGCCATCTTCCTGCCCACTCTGTTGGTTGCTGTCGTTCTGGTTCGGATGTTGGCTATCCACAGTGCGTTGAGACCGTCCGTATAGAGTCAGAACTAGTCGAGATTCCCGCGGTAGTGCGTTCACTGGTAGATCTTCAAGGTTTAGCCTGCAAACAAAGAAATCATTTTTATTGAACTTCATTACTCACTAATTCTTTTTTGTAATTATTTTATAGCCTGGTTACTAAGACCTTTTAGCCATATCTTAATTGTGGAGAATCGATTACACACTAAGGTCTCCGGTACCCCAACCCCACTATGATCTCCGGGGTAAAAGTGAACTTACCTGCTACCAGTTCAACTACTGATTAACGGGCGAGGCAACGAAGTAAAGAGGTTTGATGGGAGTCGCTCCCAGGATTGACTAAAATGAAAATAATTTTTACTATGAGGCACTTTAAAATTCTTTCTAATGCAAGTGTAACTTGTGTGTTGTAAACATCGATATTATATTTGATTTTCCATCAGGATGATCGCATGTCTGTTTTAAGAAAAAAATCCATACTATTTAACCTAATGTTTAATTTTAAAATTTTAAATACAATCTATTTAATAAATTGTTTTGAATAGTTTTTGTTTTAATTATCATATTTAATTTTTTAATGAAATATTTAAAATACTCATATTTCGTTAAATAATTTATTTGACATTGTCCTTTTTATTTCCTTTGGCGTTACTGCCGTAATGCCAGACGACGTCATTTGAAGTTTAAATGAAGGTTTTTCACATATTACCTGAAATACTAATAATCCTTTATTATTTTTAGTGACCGGTAAACGGAGGATTAGCTCGAAATGGTTTTTAATCTATAACACATTTTAAAAAAAGTGAACAGCGCTCATTGCAAGAAGAATCGAACTCACCAAGTATCGAATATAATTCTAGGATAAAACGCGGCACTCTCTATATTCGATGGATGTGTAACGTGCAAAGTGTTGAGCGCCCGCGTTCCGTAGTACACCTGAGTATGGAACAGGTAGTCATCGTGGTTCCAACAGTGAGGCAGGCAGTGGACCGCTTCTATGCAGAATAGGGTTGTCTCTGATATCGAATGTGCTGGGACCGCTTCTGTCAATAATAAAGGTTTTTTTTTATTAATATTGTAAGACATACAGAATAGTACGGATATGTCTTGCGGCAACCGCCGGGCTACGTGGGAAACAAATGTCTGGCCATGTCAGCCCCGCCGGGTCCTGGTAAGAGGGTAAGATCTAAGAAGTGCTGGCTTGACGTCGTAAGGGATGACATGCGTGCCAATGGTCTCACTACAGGGGATGCCGACGACCGTGCGAAGTAGACGAGAAAAGGTAGAAAGGCGAACCCAGGGCGTCGCGAGAGGCAAGTGCTCGGATGATGATGTAAGACATACAGAAGAGGTCAGTCAATTCCCTATACTGTATAATATAACTGTATACGCTTTTACAACAAGCTTCCCTGTGACCTGAGAAATTTACCTTTAAATAAATTTAAAAAGTTTATTAAAAACAAGCTTTGTGAAAAAGGTTTTTACTCCGTTACAGACTATTTGCAGGACAGGGACGCCTGGAAATGATCTGCTGGCAAAATGAAATAATATTAAATTGTAAATAGGCCATCAAAAAAAAAGCCTTCCTAAGTTTCTTGCCGGTTCTTCTCAGGTGGGCCGCGTTCCGAACCGGTGGTCGCTTTAAATATTTTAAATAGTGTATGACATTTTGTAAGCGCCGTTAAAATGGTCTATGCAAAATAAAGATATTTTTATTTTATTTTATTTTTATTTTATACAAAAGAACGAAAGAGGGAGAATGACAGAAACCACACTTCCTTGATTCATAAATCGTAGTGCACAACAGTGAAGAGTTACATCAACTAACTCTTACGGAGAAATGTCTAATGGAACTCCTTAAGAAAAGGCATATAGGGCAGGTAGTATACAGTGTGGATTTTTGTAAGGGGGCTGTAACGGTTTTGTAACAGGGCAGTAAGGGATATTACTTTCTGTCCTGTCACAAAAAGCCACCCTGTATATGACAGGTACTATTACCCTTCAGATTGTTAGTAACGTGTAATATTACGTTAAACGACGTGACATTGAGTCGACACGTGCTGCAACATGGTTATAAAGAAACACTTATGAACGTCAAGATTTTTGCATCCACATTTACTGCCAGATTTGCAAGGTAACACGACTACATTTCATTTAAGATGTGTAGCAAGGTCCACAAAGTGCTATCAATCAACAGTATAAACACACTTTTCTAATTTTCTAAAGATTTCCACTAAATCCTTATTAAATTCTATTAATATTGTAAACAACGTCCAAGGAATGAGCGAGGAACGATTGACGAAGAATATATATTGGGCGAACGTAGAGGGAAGAAGGTAGGCCGAGACTTACATATGAAGACTACGTGAGCAAATTGCTCAAAAACGGAATAGTCAAAAGTACTCGGATATTCAAACGTGCATGTATGAAACGATTGATGAATCTGCAAGAAGCGAAAGAAGTATGCATAGATCGTGAAGCATGGTGATCTGTCCTCTCTGTCTACCACTTCAGGGATACAGCGTGAAGATAGTTAATATGATAAACACAAAAGCTTGTTTGAATATGTGAATAGATATTTGTTACCCTTTGAATAAATGGATTTGAATGAAACTTTACAATAATATAGGTTATACATCTGAATAGGACATGAGCTACTTTTTATAAAGGGAACAAATCCCTGTGGAAAACGGGGCGGGCGATTAACTAGAATTTTTTTTATATGCCACTGAGGTGGCAGACACTCATACGGCCTAGCTGATGGAAAGTGGACACCGTAGCCTATGGACGTAGTTACTTATGTAAGCACTCACTTGAGGTATTATTGGGTGCGAGGTAGTGCGTGTCGGTGAGCTGGAAGTCTAAGAGTCTGGTCCGACAGTAAAGGGCCAAGAGGGCCCTCACGGCGTCCCTCAAGCGCGTGCACTGGGCCGCCACGGCTTCACGTCGAGTGGCGCCTCGGAGAGACACGCCGCTATAAGGACCTGAGTCTACTCCGATTTCTGGAGTCACCATGTTGCTGTTCTGTCACACCAAGATCATAGGGTTATAAATAAATAAATATCGTTGGGACAACTTACACAACGTCATCTAATTCCAAACTAAGTAGTGCTTGTTCGATGGTAACCAGATAACCGATAAACATACTTATATATTTCTAAATATATACATATTATAGAAAAATAAAACCGAGAGACACAGAATAAACCATCGTGCTCATCACACAAATTTTTATCCTGGGTGGGAATCGAACGAACGACGCGCCACAGAGGCAGTTTATGGGAGAATTATGACAGCTGTAAGCTTAAAGATTTTACGATATTATAGAAAAAAATTAAAGTAAGTAATTAAGAAACGGCAATGGGCTCACCACCTGTTACGTGAAACACAAATGCATACGGTGAAATGTTGGCGTATAGTAGGCCTTTGCCTACCCCTTAGTTTATTCTAACTTTATTACACATTAATTTTAAACACACATGATCACCCACGATTTATGTACAGATAGTATTTGAGAGCGATACGGGTTGTACCGACTTCCGACTTGGCATCAGATTCCATAGAAATTGTTTGAGAAAAGTTTTTCTTTTTTCTTGTTATTTGTGTGATTTTTTACTTCTTTTTTTATTAATTCTGTTATTTTGAAATTAAGACAAGTTCATGAAATCAAAGGTTATAACAATCTACCCACCCGTTCTTCAGTTATAAATAGTGTAAATACACAACTATGCTTTATGATATAGACTTATCATTCACGCAATAATCTCCGAAGACATTTCACCTTAAGCATTTTTATCCCACGTAACAGATGGTGAGCCCATTGCCCTGTTAGTCGCCACACCACAACCTACAAAAATTTCAACAGTAGGTCGCAGGTGTATAAATACTTACATGTGTCGTATTAGTACAAGCTTGAGCAAACGCGTTAAGCGTATGCGTGACATGAAGGGTCTCGACTCCGCCCGCTAGAGCGCATATCGCTTTAACCGCTTGGAATACGGCCTTCGGTGAACATGTGCCCTCGGCTCCAGTCACGCCTACTGCACGGGACAATTCACCTTCTAATGTTTCTGTAAACAGAATTCAAAGTAAAATCACTGGGTGTTAAAATTTTACATTACAATCTCGAAAGTGGATGGTCATAATTAACCGCCTAGGCGCCTAGTGATAGTGTGCAACTGACGTTAGATTCGAACCCCTATAACATATAAGATAATTAACAATTAAGAAAATTGTATATAAATTTTCAAAGCAATTATTATGCTAAATTTCTCATAAATTTTTAATAAAGTGAAAAGGACAATTCAGTTCGAGACGGGGATTAAAAAAAAAATTATGAGGAATTTAGCATAATAATTGCTTTAAAAAATATATACATAGATTGAGTGGAGTCCATCGCATCAATGTTTAAAAATGGTTGTAACACTGTTCATTGGTATCGAGTTGTTCATTAGCTCGATAGATGGCTCTTGTCATACTCTTAAATGACGATTTTAGTTAAGAATTTCAACTTGATTCGATACGGTTCGAGTTGTTCAGTGGCTAGAACATTGCCTTGGATAGGCAAAGTCACGGGTTCAATCCAATTTTTTTTACTTTATTAAAAATATATGAGGAATTAAAGAAATTTCTTTTTGTATTACGTCAAGAAACACAATTGAATATATTATTGTTTTAAGTATAACAGTATTAGGGAGGTATGGTCACGTCTTGCGGCAACCGCTGGGCTACGTAGGTAACAAATGTCTGGCCATGTCAGCCCCGCCGGGTCCCGGTAAGAGGGGAAGACCCAAGAAGTGCTGGCTTGACGTCGTAAGGGATGACATGCGTGCCAATGGTCTCACTACAGGGGATGTCGACGACCGTGCGAAGTGGAGGAGAAAAATTAGGAAAGCGGACTCCGGGCGTCGCGAGACGCAACTGGGACAGACGCTCGGATGATGGTGATTGTTTTAAGAATAACAATGACAGAATTGACTTTGTTGAAGTTGATAGAAAAATTCAATCACTTACCAAGTAAAATAGATAAATTATCAAAAGATAACAAGGGAGTGGCGCCTTGCAGTGGTATCAGATCATCTAGGGTTAAATAGCTGTCTCTGGCATCGTCCCTCTCTGTCCTTCCCAGAGCGGTGTCCTTGTCCTCGGTGAGACAAAACGTTACGTCTTTCTCTAGCCTGACGCATTCGCGTATATAATCGTATTCACTCAACGAGCTGCCAGGCGTTAAATATTCTTTTGCTCCCCATACCTAAAACATAAATAGTACAATGAGCTATTTCATTTCTAAACATGGTTTTATAAAAAAATAATAAAGTATGTGGTCATCTACCTATACGTACCCTTAACATATATTCAGACATATCTTCTCTAGTGTCCTCCTCAAGAGAACACACTACAGTTAATATCACATGTTCCACCTTTGATTCCACTGAAAGCAACATAATAAATTTTAGAACACTTTTAAGTGATCATATTTTTTTTAACTATTATTACTATAATCAGGATAGTTTTGCAGGGATCAGCGCCATCGATCAAAATGAAGCCAAACTTCTTCGATACAACAAATTCTACATCGCGATATAAAGGTTGTAGCACTGAACAGCCCAAAATCAACCATTAGAACCATCAGGCGTTATTACGCGTTATTACAAACAGGTTGTGAAAACGTACTTAGCATCTCCCAATTGTCGCCATAAAGTTGAATCTGATGGAGAAGTACGTTTGCTGAACCGTAGTCTCTACTCCGAAGCAGTACATGACTCTCAATCAACAATGGAAATCCCATTCAGAAGCAAACTAAACTACCTATCTTGACGCTGTATCCCTGATGAGGTATTCAGAAAGAAAAGATCGCCAGCCTTCACGATCGAAGCATACTTCTTTCGCTTCCTGCAGATTCATTAATCGTTTCATACATGCACGTCTCTGTATACATAAGTTTGACCTTTCCGTTTTTGGGCAATCTGCTCACGTGGTCTTCATAAGTAAGTCACGGTCTACTCTGAATCCTTCTACCCTCCAACCTTAGCGCACTTAAAATTATGCAGTTTTAATTAAGCCTAACCAAAAACCCGACCTAAAAATTTTTTTTAAACCACTGAGGTGGCAGAAAAGCGTACCGCCCACCTGATGGAAAGTGGACACCGTAGCCTATGGACGTTTGCAACAGCAGAGGTGCAGCACTCGCGCTGCCGACCCTTTATAAACCTTCTAAGACCCCTTTTGAAGAACCCCATACTGAACGCCAAAGTTGTAATGTCACGCTAAGACCATTACATATTATGTCACTTACCGTCGGAAGTGAAAGTGAACGGCTCATCGGAGTGTGCGTGGTGGACTAGAATCTTGATACTTGTGTTCGGCGGGTACTTGCCACCCGACCGGGAAGCTATCACGTGGCCAGGATTTGTTTTTTCATTTGTGTACACCAGCCTTTCTGCAAAATGAATAATTTTGCCATAAATATTATATGTTTGTACTAGGTGACACCCCCTTCGCTTCGCTCGTGACATACTTCGAACTCCCGTCGCACCTATTTAATCCCGTCGCCAATAAATTCTAAGATAATGCATAAAAATTTGCCCTTGCTCTGCTGTCCAGGGTAGTAGTGTGATGATATATAGCCTATGGCGTCTGCACAAAGTTGAGAGTTGTTCAAATCCGACCATTAGTTCCTGAGATAAGCGCGTACAACCAAACAAACTCTTCAGCTTTATAATATAAGTATAGATTAAATACGTGGTTTGCATGAAATTGTCAACCCTTGATTGACCACAATCAGAATAAATTTTATAAAAAATCTCCTATAATAAACCTGTAGACGACTCCCATAACTCCAAAGTCACGTCATTTTCCCAAAATTATGAACATAGAATCAGCTATTAAAGCATATAAATGTAACTTACTTGCACATATCTTATAATATTAGTATGGATTACATCTTCTATAATATATAATAAAAATGAATAGATGAAAAAGCGCATAACTTGAAATCTACTGGACTGATTTGTGTAATTTTTGCTTTCAAACATTCACTGTAAGCCGAGGAAGGTTTGTAAGAAGAAAAAAAAATTGTAAATGTTTAGTCGTAGCGACCGTGTGCAAACAACAAATCGAAAAATTGGTCAGAAATCGATGGAAATGGTAAATACGGACAAGGAGTTCCATGGATAGTAGTACTGACGAAGCCGTGGGGCCAGCTAAACTATAATAATTAAACAAAAATTGCCTCAACAATGCTTACTTCTGACATCCAGAACCATTTTAAGGAATGCTTTGTGCTCGCTGTCATGATTTCTTGTTCGTGACTTCACTATGCAGTCGTACAATTTATTCTGAAATAAAAAGATTTACATTTTTAGTTCAGCTTAACTAAAAATGCTCAGCTCAAGGACTAAAATGTACAAAATTAAGGACCAATCTTACTTTTTTTTTAAATAACTTACCTGCATTGTGACTGTTTATTTATTATTCTGTTGTAAAATTTGTTTTATGTCTTAGCAAGTGCTGGTTGCATTCAAAATCTATTGGAGTTGATTGTGACTGCCGACCTAAATTTCGGTGGACTTCTTCGGTGGCTACTCTAAATTTTCGGTGGACGCCTCTTTCATCAGTCACTTAACTGTATCAACTTGTAGATGAGCTTATTAGAGCCTCGCCGATCTTGAACACCTTTATAGCTTCAGTAGTTAAAATGTCAAAAATTCCATCTTCAATTTTGCTTTGGATTTTGAGGTCTCAATTCCGAATTCGGGGTCGGAGAACTAGTATTTGCGTGATCCGCAAATATTTGTTTCAGAGTTTGAGTGCCTTCTATGTATAATATGTATGTTTATCAATTGTCCAGATACCACAGCACAAGCTTCTAATAATAATAAGGCTACCGGGAGCTATGTACACAGAACATTTAATATTAAGCTAGTTTCTTTTTAGTCTAGTACTCACAGTAGTAGACCTTAACGCCACTGCAGGTACGCTAGGTATAGATTTTGGTGGCGGGGAGGGTAAAGTGTCTTTCTTATTGACGGCGGCGTACACAGCTTCACGCATCTCCGTCTCACCGTACAAGAAGTCCAAAGGGTCATATTCTTCGTAAACGCTGCTTCCACAATCACTTGAGGCGGCAGCATTTTCTGTAAATATTAAATTTATTCCTACCGTAGTGGACTAAGTACATATTTACATATCCAAATAGTGGACTAAGTACATATTTACATATCCAAATATAGTTTAGTCATATTAAGAGGAAGACGAAAGAAATTCAGAATGCGTCTTTTGAAAGTTTTTGTGTTGTTTAGTTTACAAACAATCAAAATTGGTACAAATTTGTACTATAAAAAGAATATTCAGGAGTTTATAGTCGCTCTGATGTTCATATTATGACTCGTTGTAGCGAACTTCAAAGAGGCATATAACATTTGGAAAGTTCTCATACCATATATTATACACACATGATGCACTCTTTGGGTACTTGGTTCTTTCGGCACGGCCAATTCTGCTTTACTGATAGTTTCAGCGAGGCGTGGTGATTTCAAAAGTATAAAAGGGGGGCGTTTAATGCAATGGGACCTTAGATTGATAACACAGGACTTTACAGACGCCGTCAGCGATTTACCCTTATTTCACTGTTTTGCTACTGTGATATGTGTTTTCGAATTCAAAATCACACCATATCATCTTTCTAAGGTTAGATACAAAATGTTAAATCAGATTTAAGATATTGTGTAAAACTTTTATTAATATAAGTATGCATAAAAAAGTCAAATTTTAAATGTATTCATGTTTCAATGAAATGAAAAACCAATGCATATAAAAACCATTTGCAAAAAAAAACAGGGCAATGTGCAAATCGTAAGAAGTGGTTTAGAACACAGTGATAGACGTGCTCTTAGCACATTTTACCACACAAGCGGCACCCAAAAAAGATGATTCCAAATCATGAAAAAAAAACAAATGGAAAATAAATAGTTAACACCTTAGAAATGAAAAATGATTTTAGACTTTAAAATGAGAATATAGATTCACATTGGCCTACGTAAACTCCTAGACTATTTTCTTAGCATCTTTTCTTAAATATTGCACTTGTATCGAGTTACCGAATAAGTAATAGTGGAGGTACATACAGAAGGCTCGTAAATAGCGACTTTTGCATCCACACAATAAAGTACAATTCACGACGCCTAACGCGTACTTCTTATACCCGCCGACAATTTGGGTCTCTTTCTAACGAGTAACTCTTCTCCATTCTGACAATTTAAGGTTGTCTATCCCGAAAGAAACGTACAACCCGTCCAGCGCGCGGTATTCCACTGAATGATCACCGTCAGACTCGGTATAGATAGGCCTGGTACTTGTAGTTAGAGTGGGGCACGCCTAGCCTGGATAAAATACATTATAAAAAATACGATGGACTAAAGTATTATCAATTTTTAAATTGCCTAAAATAAAAAGCCATATATGTTACTAGCAATCAATAAAAGCTGATTATTTTTCAGGCTCCAAAGAAAGGTTGGGTTTATAATCAATTACAAGACTAGAGAGAAGATTAAGTACAGCATACAGCGTTCTTGTATAATTGAAGTCGGTAGAAAGCAGGCATCATAATCATAATTTTAGATACACGAACTCATAGTATTTATTATTATTTATAATAATTTATTAATTCGACACGTCAAAGTCACTACGTGTAATTTAGGTTAAGATAATATTCTATGTATTTTTAATTATAAGTGCTTCTTTTAGGGGCCGTTCTATCTATGGGCCGTAGAATGTGCTTTGCGTGATAATAAAGAATTATAATTATAGTTTCTCATGTTGCCTGCTAATATTCTTTATTATTATATTAATGTGAAGTCATCATCGTCCTCAAGGGACATATTTTAGATTAAATTTGAGAAGTTCATAGTGTACGCACAATGACGTTTGACGAATACTAGCGTACAAATATGTGAAGTTGCTAGTGTTCGGAGCGAGTTACGACACCTGTGGGCAGGGATTCAAATTCGCGACGTGTTATCGCGAGTTGGGCTACCGCGGTTTATTGTCATACCCTATTCAAAAATGTCGTATTATTATATTATTTAAGCTAACCTGATTTAGGAGTTTACGCCAGCCTTTAATTTATTTTAAAAGAGTACAAAATTTACAGTAAGTAAAAAAGTTTGTATGTATCAAGGTACAATAAATTCAACATATCTCACGTTTAAATAATTTTTCTAATAATTATTCAACAAGAAATAACTGCCCAAGTTTCTAACATCAATATATTTTAATCTATTAATTTTAAATACATTGATTTGAATAAAAGTTTAATTATATATATTGCAACTGCCTTCCTGCATGAATCAATCACAGTTACAATTTGATTCCGAGAGCTTTCCTTTACTAGGGAGCTTTTTAATGCAGTTTTAGGCACAGGTTAAGTCGATCTAAATGCTTGAAGTAGTCGTTTCCATCATTACCGATTGATTAGACTATTTAACACCCTACCCCCAAAACTCAGAACTTTTTGAAAGAGATTTCGTTTTTTTTTTAGAAATTGCTGATTTTAAGTGGGGGGTTTTTACCTCGAATTTATTTATGTTTGCTATTTGTGTGTAGTAGATAAGTAACTTTATTGTTTTCAACATCAAAATTATCTTTAGCCAAACCAACTGTGTCATTTTCATAATAATATAATATTGTTGGGACAACTCACACAACGCCATCTGATTCCACACTAAGCAGAGCTTGTACTATTTTAACCAGATAACTGATAAACATACTTATATATTTCTAAATACATACATATTATAGATAAATAACACCCAGACACATAATAAACCATCGTGATATAGATAACTGAGTTAAAATGTCGTACAAAATATTTTATTTTACGGTCATGTTGCAGTTGCAGTTACAATTGTTACGTTTCATGAACTATCCAACAAGCTAGGGATATTGTCAAAATTCTTAGAAAAATCTTTGATGAATGGCTCTCAGGTAGTAAGTTAAAATAATTGTATTTCGCGAAGTTACTTGCTGCGCCTATTACCTTCGAAGTAAGCAGGTATAAGCGAGAAAAAAACGCGGGCGATTTTGTTATTGTGTTTGGATATGTGATTCTTACTTGGATGGGCTCTTTCTTTCAATCGCTTGCAAACTGGACCTATCTAATGTGTGCTTCTGATAGCAGTTCAATTCTTAAAAATGGTTTTGTATGGGTACATTGTTTCATTGTCAAATCAGTCAAGTGAAATAAAATGCATACATATTGTGGGATATTTTTTCTACACCTAGTCAAAATTAAGCTAATTTAGACTTGTACTATGTAAACTGTAGTCTATGCGACCTAATAGCTCGCTCACAATCACTCGCACAGACAAGCACTGTCACTGTCTCGCTCACAACACATCAAATATATAATACGAGAGCTTTAGGCAAGAGTACACGTGTTGGGGGTCTGCCATTAAGTGCGTGTACGAGCCTGTGTGATACTCCACCATAGGATTGATATTACATTTTTTTTTATACCACTGAGGTGGCAAACAAGCGTACGGCCCACCTGATGGAAAGTGGTCACCGTAGCCTATGGACGTTTGCAACACCAGAGGTGCAGCACTAACCCTGCCGATCCTTTATAAACCTTCTAAGACCCCTTTTGAAGAGCCCCATACTGTAGACGTTCGGGAAAACCCAGGCAGGGAGTTCATTCCACAATCTAAGCGTACGCGGAATAAAGCCTTTATCGGACCTAACCGTGTGCGTGCGCTCCGGACGCAAAGTGTGAGAGTGAACACCCTATCTATGGCGAGCGGCGCGATGATAGAATGTAGCCGTGGGCATCATATCAAACAACTCCTCAGAACACAGACCGTTGCACAGGCGATAGAACACGCATAAGGCGGCAAAGTCTTTCCTGTCGCGAAGGGGCTGTACACCGCCCGCTAATAAAGGATCGTTGACAATCCTCATAGCACGCCCTTCTACCGAGTCAAAAGGTCGAAGCTGGTATTCAGGTGCACCAGCCCAAAGGTGACAGCAGTACTCCATGTGCGGCCGCACTTGCGACTACCTACTAATAATTTTGTGTACTAAATACATACATCTTAAATATCGTGAACAAAGAAAGGAACAGCGCGTTAAGATACCGTTGTAGTATGAACGAAGATGTAGTGACTAAGATAGAAAAAGGGATGCTTAGATGGTTCGGACACGTGGTTTGGTGGCGCAGTGGTAGTGTATGCGACTGCCGCAACTGAGGTCCCGGGTTCGATTCCCGGGTCGGAAAAATATGTGTGTGATCCACAAATGTTTGTTTCGGAGTTTAGGTGTTTGCTATGTATAATATGTATGTATTTAGAAATATGTTTATCAGTCGTCTAGATCCCATAACACAAGCTTATATTAGCTTACTTTGGGCTTAACGCGGCGTGTAAAAAAAAATGTCCCACTATATTAAAGATATTTCAATGGTCTACATAATATTGTCGGTTGTAAATCAACTAAATAATAATCCTATACACCTGCGCGGTCAATATTGTATGTGTGGTGTGTATATTGTGTGGTATTGTATGTGTGTTTGAGTCTGGAGCCGTTGCGGTCAATCGGGCTCAACGCAGTGGATGGCCTTATGGGAAATATTATACAAAGAAATTGATGATCAAAACGTGAGATACGCAACATAAGTAATTCTCATTTCCAAGTCGATAATGATACATGCCACTCACCGATACTATTGTTCTGAGTTAGTAGCGGATCAAACGCTTCTAGCACACTGACTCTTACGCTACCTTGCGCGCTGGTGTTGCGACCGAAGTCGATTAGATTCATCGACTGGGGCAGACTACCTAATGTGTCGTTCGACTCGTTTGACTGAAAAAAAAACGGAAGTTGCTAAGTAGAAACAAGAAAACACGATTATTGTAAATGGTAATTTAATTTATTTTGAAAGATAGCAGATTTTTCAACTATGTAAATTTCACTCGCACAATATTTAGATCTAGATAGATTTCGCCTTTGGTAGTGCGAAATATTTTAAGTTACATTAAAATATTAGTTTGAGAAAAAAGTTAAATAATTAAAAAACAATTGATATAAATAATTTGACTACAAAAGGTGAAGAAAAATACTTAAATAATATTATAAAGTTGTTAAATTATTTAAAGGACGCTACGTGAATGTTATTATTTAAAAAAAAATGTATGTAAATAATATCAAATAAATATTTTTAATAGATTCGAATATTAAGGATTCGTTTTACGTTCTAAAATGATTATAAAACGTGTTTGTTTTTAACTTAATTCTAATATTAGTTACATAATACATAACATAATTTTAAATAATCTGCTAAATGGCGTAAAAGTTGCAAAACTTCCTATAGTTTGTCTCCAAAATATTTTTACAAAAACGTTCAAGTTATTTATTAGTAAAATCTAGATTAAAAACTTACCGCATTACTAGCTTCAGATAATTTTCTAGCACTGTTTTCTGTTGGTACAGGATCCTTTGGAGTGTCAGGTTTCGAGACCACTTGGTTCACACCATTATTGGCTGAGCTCGGAGGTCTCGGTGGGTATGGATTTGCATGATTGAGTTGAGGATATAAAACAGGGACTGGGGGTCTCGATATCATATTTGTTGTATTATAATTGTATGCGGGAGATGCTGCGTACGGCGGATATGGGGTTGGAGAGGCCATTCGCGTCTGATTATACTGTACTGTACCTCCATACATTGGTGGATTAACATGAACATATGTTTGAGTAGCGTCTGGTGGGATCATTGTAGGTTGGTAATAGCCGTAGGCGGGCATCGGAGTGGGCATGCCGTAAGGTGTTGTTGGATAAGGTGCTATATTAGTGAAAGGTTGTTGTTGTGGGTAGTTGTAAGGATATGGTGGAGGATAATTATAACCCGGACGTTGATTGTAGTTTGGATTGCTCATTGTGATGGTAGAATGTTCTGTTTGTGCGACGTTAAATGCTAGTTCTTCAGTCTGTTGACTCAATCTGAAAGTTAGGAAATTAAATACTTTTTAAAAAGAATCCAGAGACAATATGCACATTAAAAACTTTAGCAGGTACGTCACTTGCACGTGAGGTTGCTTTGGATGAAGATATCGATGGAGTCTTTACATGGGGGTGAAAGTGGCCCACCAAGATCTTCGGGGACCAAGTGACCACACTTGCTAGCGTTGCACCTGCTGATTAACGAACGAGGCAATGACGCATGCGCCTTTACAAGATTGGAACTACAGACGGCAGTTGCTCACAGCAATGCCGAAAATTTCAAAGCCGAACAATATCTACTCCTAACAGCAAAATAATAGTAAAAAAAGAGATCGGTGGTACTATTACCCTTGGCCACTTGGCTGTCATCACGTAAAGCGTAATGAATAATACCTACTTGTTTATCTGATCGATGCACTCCTTGAGCTTGAGATGCGGGTCTTTGGGAGCATGCTTGGAGGTGGGGCTTGAGAAAGATATCAAGTCGCTGCTTTCGTCTCGTGTCGGACTATTTCCAGGCGATCTGTCAATGTCCATATTTACATTTTTTTAAAGTAGTTTAGTAGCCACGAGCATGATAGAAGTCATTTCAGCATTTAAAAATCGAGGGCCGCTATTACAGACGGAAAGGCCAATGATAGCGGTCCTCAAGTTGATTGTCTACTAATCTTAATAATATTATAAATGCGTAAGTTTGTTACTCTTTCACGTAAAAACTACTGAATAGATTTTAATGAATCTTTACAATAATATAGTTTATACATCAGAATAACCCATAGGCTACTTTTATCTTGGGAACAAGTTCCTGTGGGAAACGGGAACGGGAAAACTTCTCTAAGCGGGCGAAGCCGCGGGCGTCAACTAGTATACCATATATCACTTCCCACTTCGCTTGGAGACCCCGAGAGTGAGGGTATTTAAGTTTTTTTTATTACATAAAATTTTATTAAAAGATGTTGCTATTTATTGCAAAAATAGTCATACCATATACTAGAAGTATAAAAACTGAGAATATTATGTGTAACATAGCGATTACGTTGAGTGCAAACTCTTCACTATTTCTGGTGTCATGGTACAGTCCCCCTCAGAGGTAGATTAACACAATCTACCTCTGAGGGTTGTGATGTGATGCGGGAAGTTACAGAATAGATTAGTGAATGAAAATTTGTTTGTTTGTTCTTATTTATGTCAACTTGTCTAAGAACAGTGTTATTTGTTTACAATAGTAATAATAAATATTAAAATAAATATCCATCACGCCTTATCCCCGAAGGGGTGGCAGAGGCATATTATATGCCCACTTTTCACCGTGTGGATTCCTGTCCCACGTAATAGGTGGTGAGCCCATTGCCGTGTTGAAATAGACAGACGCAGGATGTGACTACCTGCTGTTGAAAATTTTCAAGCCGCCCATAAGGCATTCAACCAGGCTTAACGACTGCCATTTTACTGGCAACCGAGACCAACGGCTTAACGTGCCTTCCTAAGCACAGAAACGCTCGCAAATGTAAATGCCACAAAGTGGTCACCCCTCCGAGGACCAGCTATAGTGAAAGTTGCGTAACTCAGTGATCGTTTACAGAACACTGAGACCGCGGGGCCACGAGCGCTTCTTTTTATATATTATATTATATATTATGTACAATAGTACATAATATATAATATAGACTCACCAACTATTACGTGGGACAGAAATGCGCACGGTGAAATGTGGGCGTATAATATGCCTCTGCCACCCCCTCTTTATCAATCACGCTTTAAAATTGTGTTTTTCTGTACGTAACGTACTTACTTACATACTTGCTGACTGTACCTTGCGCCTGCTTATTGACGAATGCTGCGCCCGAGAATTTCTACTATCTCAACATTTGTTCCTGACAATTCGCCTAAAGCTAATCTTTCGTTAAAGGTTGTGCCGATCCCATAAGCTAGTTCCATAACACACATACCCAATACGAGGGCTGCACTAAAAGTATCGGGAATAGAACATTTCCACTGTTCCTGTCATATTAAAATATTTTTAATTAAAAACTCCTTGGTTTTAAAAATCGAATACCATTTATTTATTTAAAAAAAAGATTCTCGGTCTTGTCACAAGGTTTTGTCAAACTTGTTTAGTCGTTGAGAAGATGGAATTGACACGAGAAAATTCAACAGCAATGATTTATTTTGACTTTCGAAGTGGTTTAACACAAAAACAGTGTGTTAACCGGATGATTTCTGCATTTGGTGATGAAGCCCCATCCAAAACCACAATTTATCGCTGGTTTGCTGAATCTCAACGTGGATGTGTCAAACTCAGTGATGATCCCCGTCAAGGTCGTCCAAAAACTGCAGTCACCCAAGAAAACGTTGATGCTGTGCGTAAGCTGATTGAGGAAGATCGACATGTGACATACCGCGAAATTCAGACAACTTTAGACATTGGCATGAGTCAAATACAAATAATCTTGCATGAACAATTAGGTGTAAAAAGTTGTTTTCCCGATTGATACTTTCGCTCGATTCGCTCTGTGAAGAGCAAAAAGCGGCTCGCGTTAATTGGTGCGTCAGAACTCTCGAAAGATTCCACACAGGATCCTCAAATGCCGTATACAACATCGTATCAGGTGACGAATCCTGGATATAGCGTACGAACCCGAAACAAAAAACCAGTCACGAGTTTGGGTGTTCGAAAAAGAGTTACAGCCAACAAAAATTGTTCGTTCACGGAGTGTTGCAAAAAAAAATGGTGGCCACGTTTGTCTCCAAAACCGGCCATGTTGCGACTATTCCTCTTGAGGGACAAAGAATGGTTAATGCAGAATGGTATGCTAGCATTTGTTTGCCACAAGTCGTTTCTGAACTCCGTAAAGAGAACTGCTACCGCTGCTCATCCTCCATCACGACAATGCGAGTTCTCACACCGCGCACAGAAAAGAGTTTTTAGAGCAAGAAAACATAGAATTATTAGACCATCCGCCTTACAGCCCCGACTTTAGCCCTAATGATTTCTATACTTTCCCTAAAATAAAGAATAAATTGCGTGGTCAGAGATTTTCATCACCTGAAGAAGCTGTGGACGCCTACAAAACGGCCATTTTGGATACCCCAACTTCCGAATGGAATGGTTGCTTTAATGATTGGTTCCATCGTATGGAAAAATGTGTCCAATTTCGCGGAGAATACTTCGAAAAGCAATATATACATTTTTAAATAGCAATGTTGTGTCACTTCCTTGATGCCCGAAATTTTCAGTGCCGCCCTCGTAACTACTAATTTTTAATTGTTGACGCTCGAAAATGAACATTTGGTACGCAGCATAGTCTGATCTTCAAGGTCATAGAACAGGTTTAAGACATGTAGGCATCATGTCATCCGCCGATCCAACTTATAGCTAAGTCGCACTTAGTTCTTACGTTATAATCTATAGGTAATACTTAGTTGTTGTGCACGTTTTGGAAACATAGACTAACCTGCCTGGGTTTTCCCGTAAGTCTACAGTATGGGGTTCTTCAAAAGGGGTCTTAGAAGGTTTTTAAAGGGTCGGCAGCACGAGTGCTGCACCTCTGGTATTGCAAACGTTCATAGGCTACGGTGACCACTTTCCATCAGGTGGGCCGAATGCTTGCCTACTACCTCAGAGGTATAAAAAATGTGAGAAACTAAGAGAAGAGGAGTATTAAGGATTTAATTGAATAAAAATTTCTTCAAACTCACCAAAGGGAGGAGAGTGCATTCTGTACAGTACAGACTTCTCCTTTTGTATACCCGGGAGCCCAGAGTACGTATTTTTTTTTGTTTATAATTACAAATAACATTGCCTAGTTTATTGTTTCATTGACATCACACACTGACCATCTCGAAAGTCTTTACAGACGCCTGAGCTGTTTGTTCCATCATAATAGGAAATTTGTTAAAATCCTCACGAGTCCGGTGATCATAAAACAGTGAGTGATCATATTTAGTATGTGCCTACTTTGTTGCAGAGACGAGGTTTTCTGTCTCCCTACAAAACTAACACCTTCAATTAAAATTGAGGATACTTACATAAAGAATCTCCTAATCGATACCTTATTTCATTTGAACATTAAATTAATCGAGTGACAATGTGACAAAACTAATTATGTGTATTCGATGGCAGCGTGAGCAGTTTTTATGTCAATCACACATCATCAGCACTCACGATGTACAATTAGGAGCGAACGTTCTATTTTACTTATCGTATTACTACTGTAAGTAGCTGAGAAACGCGTTATAAATTTACAACTTCTACTAGAAACGGCGCATGTATTTAAAATTTCGTTCGATTTTTTATATACAAAGTGCACTAATAACACTATTTATTAAAACTAAGAACATAACACTTTCACAATATTTATATCACATAATACAGTTGAATGAAACACGTTTGTGTCAAGGTTACAATGTATGATAACTATTTATAATATACGTTAAGTACTTTTCGAAAACAATGTAGGTGAAGGGTAACGCCTAGCTTAGAACGATGATGATTTTTTATCCATATAAAATTCTGACCGCGACTTACTGAACTAGCAACGCATTCACGATTGATTCCAATTTGGCATATAGATAGATATTATGACATAGGTCTCATAACTCATTAAAGAGGAAAACTCGGCGCCGACGAAGTCGTGTGACTTAAACCAGTTATACCTAGTCAGGTCATAAATTCTGTCACATGTTTAATATAAAATAATTGAAACAAGTTTATTCATTATGTAACCATATATACCAAAATGAACTTAACAAAACATAGATTCTTATGACAATAAAGTTGATTCAAAATGACCTCCGTGATTTTGAATACAGGCCTTCAATCTGCACGGCCAGTCGTCTATCGCAGCACGAACGAGGTCCATGTCAATATCGGCGGCTGCCTTAATTAAGGATGTCTTGAGTGACTCCAAATTGGGATGAGGCTTTGAGCACGCCTTTTCCTCCAAGTGTTGCCATATCTTGTAATCTAACGGACTCAAATCTGGACTGGAGGAGGGCCAGTCTTCGTGCCGGATGAAGTCGATTTCACGCGCCGCTAGCCAGTCTTGTGTGCTCTTCGCTCTATGAGCTGGCGCCGAATCTTGTTGCAATACCCAGTGCCTGTTATTGAACATGGTATCAGAAACAGGTTCCACAAAGTTCGTCAGGACTGTATTTTGATACACAACTGCATTCGTTTTTACACCTTTCTCACAAAAATGTACCTCTGTTAAGCCCCAATAAGAAACTCCCAACCATACCATGAGCGAGGGTGGAAAATGACCTCGTTGGACACGCGGAATACGGTTGCTCGCTTCTTCACTACTGTGTGCGTACACCTTATCATTTTGTTTGTTGTAGCTCTCTTCTACGGTAAATTTTTTTCATCCGAAAAAAGAATTTCCCGATATTTTTTTCCCGCGTACCGCTTCAACAAAGCGCGGCATCTCTTTAGTCTCAGGTCCATTAGACGAGCGTTTAAACGATGTCCTGTTTTTCTTCGATATGACCGAAGCAAGTCTTCATTTAACCCCCTTTTCACCGTGGTTCTGCTTAACCCCATCTGAAGGGCCAACAGTTTCTGCTTACGTTTGGGATTTCTTTGAATTCGCGCCTTCACAGCTTTTATCACTGCTGGAGTCCTAACAGACCGAGGGCGACCACTTCATGACCTGTCATCTACACTAGAGTCTTCATTGTATGGTTTGAAGGTACGATAAACGAATCTTTTGGTTATATTCAAATTTTTCAGTATGTCAAAAATTTGAATTGGCTCGTAACTGCAACGATGCAACGCAATAACTGCAACACGGTCTTCTTTAAGCGTCCACTCCATATTTAAAAATAAGTTAAATTCTAAAAAGTATACAATTTTATTTTCATGAACAATTCGAAATTCGAATACAATAAACTTTTTTGTGGCCAGCATTAGTTTTTACTGTGTGCCAATACTTATGACCTGACTAGGTATATATTCACTAGCACACGAACGCAGGCAACACTCGTGTAAAATTTAGTTATCTCTTTTCATAACTATTAGGGTGGAACTTTAAAAAAATTCTCTTAGTAGGTGCCTTTTTTATTGTGTGGAATTCCCCACAGATGTCATGTCAAACTCGTACCGACTAAAACCACAAGCTACCTACTTATCTGTCTAGCGCCGAGCGCCCAGGGTAACTCCTCGGTAAGATGCCCGGCAGACTTTAGCTACTACCAGGGGTTCGCCTAATAATTTGGGTGTAATCCCGCTGCTTGGAACTTGAGCCTGCTTCTGTAAGGACAGTGAGCAGCCCACTATACGGATACTGACAGGGCCCGGTTATAGAGGCCGATATTCTTGGGAGAAGATAGAAGTCATGGGGGAGAGTTCTCTCCCGTTAACTTTCTAAGTGTAAGGGTTTCAGTTGGATGTTGGTAAGAGTGTGGTGTCAGTCACTTGATATTTTTATTAGCTAATTAAAAAAGCTTTATTAAAAATGTTATGTACAAATTTGTTACAAGATGAACATAATTTTGAGAAATTTAGTTGCTTGCCCTTATATTTTTTTCAATAGGTATGGTGATGACTGTTGTAACACTGAATGCAACCAATTTCGCTACATACTTTAATGACATTGCTTGATTTCCTGTTAATGTGTAGGTATTTTATATTCGTAATCAGCGTAAAAACGGTGACGCCCGAGAAACGTGTGTGGCTTTCACCCGCTAATATTAATTGTGAGGGTCGGCAGCACGAGTGCTGCACCTCTGGTGTTGCAAACGTCCATAGGCTACGGTGACCACTTTCCATCAGGTGGGCCGTATGCTTGTCTGCCACCTCAGTGGTATAAAAAAAAAGATGTACCTTTCTGAAAATGAGTAGTCAACGTCATGGGCTGTGGGGAAATATCAAAGGCGCACTCAGAGTATGCCCATGGGTAGTATTGACTGTCTTGCATCAGACGTCGCAACTCATATATCTACCTCCTTGGCCACTTCTGCTAATCTTGCTCGGGCAGCACATGCATCAGTACCCCACCTGAGTATCCAGACGGGAAGAACACTAAGCTATGATCGGCGAGCGGCATGGTGCGCACCCGGGAATGCCTAGCCCCAACAACTCCCCTTCTCCGGTACTGTGCCATCACACGATGGTTACAACCACAACAGCACTGAGATACTAGATGACCCCCACAGCTTCGCCCGTGGAATATTTCGACCTCCCGTCGCACCTATTTAATCCCGTCGCTTATAAATTCTACAATGATGCATAAAAATTTGCCCGATTTGTCGACATTTATGACTATTGCTCTGCTCCCTAGTGTAGTAGCGTAATAATATATAGCCTATAGCCTACCTCGATAAATGGGCTATCTAACACAAAAATAATTGTTTAAATCCGACCAGTAGTTCCTGACATTAGCGCGTTCGACCAAACAAACAAACAAACTCTTCAGCTTTATAATATTATATAGTAATATAGTATAGATTAGTTGAGGCCCGCGGCTCCGCACGCGTGGTGAAGTTCTCCCGATCCCGTTTCCCACAGGAACTTGTTTCTTGGGATAAGAAGTAACCTATGAGTAACAGATGTATAAGCTACATTATTGTGAATTTTCATCAAGCGCTCGTGGCCTCAGTGTTCTGTAAACGATCACTTAGTTACGCAACTTTCACTATGCCTGGTCCTCGGATGGGTGACCACTTTGTGGCATTTACATTTGCGAGCGTTTCCGTGCTTAGGAAGGCACGTTAAGCCGTTGGTCCCGGTAGCCAGTAAAATGGCAGTCGTTAAGCCTGGTTGAAGGCCTTATGTGCGGCTTGAAAATTTCAACAGCAGGTAGCCACAACCTGCGTCTGTCTATTTCAAAACGGCAATGGGCTCACCACCTATTACGTGGGACAGGAATCCACACGGTGAAAAGTGGGCATATAATATGCCTCTGCCACCCCTTCGGGGATAAGGCGTGATGGATATTTATTTATTTATTTTATTTAATTTTCATCAAAATCCATTCAGTACATTTTGCGTGAAAGAGTAACAAACAATTATCCATACTTACAAACTTTCGCGTTTGTAATGTTACTAGTATATCATGCGTCACAATATCGAAAAAAAAATGCAACCGGTAGTTAATTCAAAGCGATTCCCGAGGTTCAAAATGCCCACCGATTTTTGTGTTACCTGTGTTCACTTTCAGTTACCTTTGCATTCAAGTTGTTTTATTATTTGCTTTGATTAGTAAAATATTGAAAAAAATATGATTACCTAGTATGTTTTGAAAAAACAATGCTGTAGTCGACTGTACATTCAGTACTTTAATACGAAATGGAAAATAAAGTGAATGGATCACATTAAAAATTTAGTCCATCTAGCGGAACAGTTAAGGCCAGAATAATACACGATTTGTGGAACCATTTTTCATTTGTTGGTTAACTAATATCGTAGTCATTAACTAACTAAATGTAGTTTTTGACTTTCATAGTTGTTACTCAGTAACCTAGATGAATTCCTAATTAATTGCAAACCCACTGTTTAAAACGAATTTCTAATTTGCGTTTTCTTAGTATGAATACACATGCCCGTAAATACGACAGTTGTTTTGGTTGGTAAATTTGGTGTCTGTGTGTGTTATAATCTTACTTGTAATATATGTAGTTTATCAGTACGAGATAAGATAACATCACCTTACATTTCTACTCAATTGCACAAGCCTTGGTCAATGGCTGACAAACACAGCTGTTCGATATATTTCTATTATACAATGCTGGATATTTTCAAATAAATATCCATCACGCCTTATCCCCGAAGGGGTGGCAGAGGCATATTATATGCCCACTTTTCACCGTGTGGATTCCTGTCCCATGTAATAGGTGGTGAGCCCATTGCCGTGTTGAAATAGACAGATGCAGGTTGTGGCTACCTGCTGTTGAATTTTTTCAAGCCGCCCATAAGGTCTTCAACCAGGCTTAACGACTGTCATTTTACTGACAACCGGGACCAACGGCTTAACGTGCCTTCCGAAGCACGGAAACGCTCGCAAATGTAAATGCCACAAAGTGGTCACCCATCCGAGTACCAGCCATAGTGAAAGTTGCGTAACTCAGTGATCGTTTACAGAACACTGAGACCGCGGGGCCACGAGCGCTCCTCAAATTGAGCGATTTTCAAATTGAAAGTCACGTGACAATGGTTCAGAGAGGGAAGTTTCGTTTCACGCTTGGCTGACGACACGAATAATTGAAATTGATTTTCAACTCTCTAATCACCGGTCTCTACCAGACGTTCGTTTCGAATTGGAAATTATTACTATTACTTCAGTAAAAATGGGTGCAATGGGGACCTGGTAAAATCTTCGGGGCCCAAGCTAACCGCACTTACAAGTGGTGCACCTGCTGACTAACGGACCTCATGGTGAAGAGAAGGAAAACTCCAAACAAAACCCTACCAGTCTGGCGTATCGCCATCTTAAAAAAAAATTTGGGAGAGGCCTACGTCCAGCATTCGAATGTCATTGGCTGATTTAATTGACTAACAATAAAAACGGCCAATAAACTACCCGATTTCTGATTCGGTGACCTAAGGTATAAAGTACAGTAATTCAAATCATTGGGAAAGGTTTTAATAACCGCTTTGTAATTTATACTTACTATAATAATAATGAACCGACGACCTAGAACAGGAGGCCGAGTCGGCTATTCCAATCGAGTCGAAATCGCTCAACAGAAAGCCACCGGTACAATTTTGACAGTTTTTCGTAGTCTACTATACTCCAATAGACTTCTAGCTGTTGGCCGATAGAATTCTACTAACTCTGACCGCGCCAGTGGCCGCTTATCAGTTGCATTTTGATAGTCTACTAACATTTTGACAGCTAAAAACAGCGATTCTGGTTCTATTTTAAGGCATGTCAATAGTAGAGTCGGCCTCCTGGTCGTAGGGAAGCGAAGAAATGTCACTGGATGCGGAAGGCGCAGGACCGTGTGTTGTGGCGCTTATAGGGGAGAGACCTACGACCAGCAGAGGACTGGCATAGGCTGATTTGATTGATGGATAATAATTATAAAGCTAGATAGTATTAGCTAAACATCCATATTAATAAAAATTACATTAAATATATATCTCATGTGATCTGATCTGTGGTGGAGATGGTGCAATCCATGTTGAGATTGTAGGTGCGTCTATTAATCGACGAAAATATCACAGTGTGATAAGACGACCTCCTGAGGAGAGCTTCATATTGGAGAATTCCTTTAACCGGGTTGCCGTGAATTGACCTCAGGCCTATCCTGGGACCCCTTTGGGAAGAAGACGGAAGGTTTACTTTAGTGAGTAGGACGGCCCCCGTAGGGCCGAGAGTATTACAAGCCGCGCGTAAACGCATATCCCGTGTCCACAACAACAAAAGTCTAATAACAATACTAAAATCAGTAGTCACCTGGTGGGACCGTCGGAGATAGAAGATCTTCCTCGTGGATTCCTCGGGGGCGGAGGTAAAGCCGGTGGTGGACCGTCTGTCTCTTCGCGCCTGCGTGCACTAATGCTGCCGACTTCGCGGACATTATCTGAAAATACCAGCGAAGATAAGACAAGCGAATTTGGTCATTACCAATCTATAGATATACGTTATAGATCGACTATAAAATTATACCTATCTTATAGGTACATAAACAAGTAATTCAGTTCTGTAAACAACATTTTTGTTTATAGACAATGTTTCTTGTTTGGACTTTAGTACAAATTAGGTGTTCTCGATCACACATCACTCCGTCGATTTTATGTGGTTTCTTTTAGAGTGTTTTATTGGATAATTCGAGAGTAGCGCCTCGTTGTTTGTTAACTGGTCTCAGCTCGCCTCAAAGATAGTCGTTTTCAGATTTGAGGTTTTCTGCTCGCTAATTACTGATCAAGACATATCTCAAAAAGGATTGATGATCTCTTTGAGAATAATATGAGATGCAATTGGCGAAATTGGCAAAAATTGGCGATTTTATTTATTACCACTTTATGGCTGGCTCGAGGTCAGCGGAAGCAGGACCGCTGTTGCATCCTAGAGCAATGGCTCTTCTTACGTGTGGAAATCCTCATAGATGCTATGCCGGACTCCTACCAACTAAAACCGCACTGTGCCCTCCCATCAGTCTATGAGTGAGCTCTCTGGAGGATAGGCCCAAGGCTTCCGACGGATTCAACCGCCACCACGGCCATCTTCATGTGGATGGGGCGTTATTCCACTTCTTTAAGGGGTAAAGGGTAAACGTTACATTATCACGCCACGCCACCGTTTAGGGCCTGCTTCTGTAAGGACGCCGTCTGCTGTCTTCAGGCCCCCAGTCATGGAGGATTGTAGTACTGGGCGAACACAAGTCTGTGGCGCCCGAACTGCAGAACTGCAGTACTCGAGAGAAATTACTCTCCCGCTCCCTCTCCGCCATCTCTTTCGCGAGCCTCGTTCGCCGGCGAGGTGATGGATTTATCCCCGCCGTCTGTTTACAGGGTGCCGCCGCCTTGCAGCTGTCATGCGCGATCACGACCGGAGTGGCCGTGGTACAGCAATATTCATATGGGACACTGTGTTTTAGGCGTGCATTTTAGCGCACGCTCAACCGCTTTCCACCACGTTGAATCGCAGTGATTTCACTTCTGGCCTATCCTGCGTCTCGGTAGTGGCGATACAGAACAACATGATGGTTTAGGGGGTAGTCCGCTCTTCAGGATTGGAAGTTCTCCATAAAGTCGCTCTGCTGCTCCAATGTATATCATATAAAAAGGAGTGTGAAAGTAAGGGTCTTCGCTTGAATGCAAGTGAAACTATTTTTCTAGTATTTGAAATAGATGACGTAAGAACTAAATGCGAGATTTGGTTAAACCAGGAACGTCTAGAGCACGTGAATGAAATTGTGTATTTAGGGAGTATGTTTAGCGCAGACGGAAGATGTGATTCGGGTGTGAACGGCGAGTAGCTGCCGGAAACAAAGTTAACGGTGCTTTGTCCCCATTAGTAAAGCGACAAAGCATCGTAAAAGAAGCACGACTCGCTATTCATAATGCAGTATCAGTGCCAACGTTGCTTTACGGCAGCGAAACCTGGGTATATCAGCAGATGCATGAAAGTAAATTGAATGTTGTGGAATGCGATCACTTTGAAAAAAGTGCGGCGTAACTTTGGCCGACCGAATACGTAACGATATTGATACGCAATATGGCAGGTATGAATAAGTGTCAGCGTTAAGCTGGAAAAGGGCGTGCTCCAGTGTTTTGGACACGTCCAACGAATGAGTGAGAAAGTAGAGGGTAGAAGGAGTCAGGGTAGGCCGAGCCTTACATAATTGAAGACCACGTGAGCAGATTGCTCAAAACCGGAAAAGTCAAAAGTACTCGGATACCCAGACGTGCGTGTTTGAAGCGATTGATTAATCTGCGAGAAGCGAATGAAGTATGCATGGATCGCGAAGCCTGGTGATCTGTTCTCTCCGACTACCTCGTCAGGGTTACATCGTGAAGGTAGTTAGTTATTTTGAACATACCGTCACAGCTATTTTTACAATTTTATAATGTTTCTACACTGTCGCATTGGGGAATACCTGTAATGACTGATGTACGCAAGGTAAATAAATAAAAAAAAATGTTTTATACTGATACTTTGGTACTGTTACAAGTGCCGTGATCACAAACAAATTATACTTGCTATAATATTTTATTAACCCCTTTAATCGGATTCTCATACATAAAACATTTTTCATAACTCAATAAATTAGATAAGAGAGAATTTGGAAGTAAGGCGAGTACAATATTGTGCGTCACAATCTGTTCTGTCCCATATATCCCACTTTGTGTCATCGACCTTTCACTTCCCTTGTGATTGATGTACAGACTTGTGGAGTTGACAATGCTTATTAATATTTTTTTGTTTACACAGCTCCAATTGAACTTGTTGCGCCAATAAAGGTGCCATTATATTTGTCACTTTGTGGCCTATATTCATGAATACAATTGTTAAGTTATGTGAGAATCGGCAAATTTGTTATATCAATCAATCACGCCTTTATCCCCGAAGCATTGACTGCCTCTGTGGCGCAGTGGGAGTGTATCCCACTGCTACGCAAGAGGTCGTGGGTTCGATTCCCACTCAGAATAAGACTTTGTGTGATGAGCACGATGGTTTATTCTGTGTCTGGGTGTAATTTATCTATAATATGTATGTATTTAGAAATATACAAGTATATTTTTCAGTTATCTGGTTACCATAGATATTTATTTTATTTATATTTATATGCATTGTTGTCTCACGTAACAGGCCAATGCCGTGTTGAAATTGACAAGCGCAGGTTGTGGCAACCAGCTCTTGACAGTTTTCAAGCCGCTTATAAAGCCTTCAATTTGACTTAACGACTGCCAACGTTACTAGCAAGCGAGACCAACGGCATGACAGAGACTATGACATATTACAGTCTGTTAAGCAACAACAACGTTTAAATTACCGGCGCTCTACATCCCCGCAGCTATTCACTATGGTTCTTTGACTGATAACCTCGTTTCGGACTTAATCTCTCAAAGACACTTCAAGCAAAGGTCGCTTCATAGCTCGTGGTGTAACTTTGAGAGCATGGACTAGTCCCACCGTAGATCATAACCGGTAGAACGCACTGGTTGTAAACTTTCGTCTTCAGGCATTGCGATATAGACGAATAGAAAACCCGACTCAATTGGTTCAAAGCTGCCCAGCTCAATCGGCTTCTTCTGGCGATTTACATTTTCAGTTTCTTTTTACTAAGTTGTAGGTATAAATGCCCAATATTCCTGGACAACTTCGAGTCTCGGACCTTCGTCGTATATTGGACCCGGTGTGAAGTGTTCATTGAAAATGACCTTGGTTTTATTCAAATTCATTCCAAGACAAATACTTCGATGCCCTCCGTTAAGACAGTGCAGAATACAGCTGAACTGTTCCAGCGCTTCCGGTACTTAAGCTGCCGCGATGTCGAAGGCAACCCGAAGGTGTAATATGCATTCTGTTTATTTATTCGCCCCATCCCTCCCAGTCCAGTACATCACCCTATCGCACCTCTCTACGCAGCTCAATGGGGTTGGTCTTTTGGTCTTGGAGCTGGATTGTCTGGTAGTGGTGTCGCACAAACTCTCAACATCTCATTATATCGTCAATCAATACGACATCGCTGCAGAGCATCCAGGTTAGCCCAGATTTCGACCGAGTCGAAGGCTTTCTCGTGTCCACAAAAGTCATACACGAGATATTGTAATCTTTAATCTTTGTCTATTCAGTAACCAGGATGGCAGTTTTCTAAAAGGAGAAGAATGTGTGCTAAAAGATGGAAGGAATATTTATTTTGAAAGCTTACATGAAAAAGAGGATATGTAAGCACAAACTAGTCCTTGGGAAAGAAATGAACTTAACAACGAAAGCATCATAAGTATGGAAGAAATTGTGGAAGCATCGAGTAGTATGAAATTGGGTAAGGCTACTGGATTTAATAGGATTTCTGTCGAGATGCTGAAAGCGGGACTTGGCGTGGTAGCTTGCCAGCTGTACCGCCTTTTTAATCTTTGCTGCATCGTCGGCAAATTGTATGCAAAAGTTTTGATAAAAAGAGTGATGAATGAAACTGAAGGGAAAATGTGGGATGTACAAGCAGGATTTATGAAAGGAAGAGGATGCACGGATCAGGTCTTTTCCTCACGATGCATAGCCGAAAAAATTTTGGCGAAATGTCAAAAGGTCTATTGCATTTTTGTAGACTTGGAAAAGGCCTATGACAGAGTGGTGAGAAATGAACTGTGGTCAATACTGACCAGGTATGGAGTAAACAGCCACTTGATACGAGCACTGAAATCTCTCTATGAGGGCTCCAGTGCTTGTGTCAGGATCAACGGAGCTGGCGCTGTTTAACCTATACATGGACAGTTGTTTGAAAGAACTGCAAGAGAGTGCGTATGGTTTAAAAATGAATGAACTGACTGTCAAATGCCTCCTATACGCTGATGACAAGGTGATCCTGGCATCATCGGCGGAGGAGTTGCAGTTGATGGTTAACATTATGCATAATGCGCTAAAAAGCATAGGAATTAAATTGAATGTAAATAAGACTAAAGTAATGGTTTTTGAAAGAGAAGAAAGTATGACGGATTGCTCGATTTTTGTGGAAGGAAAACGAGTGGAACAGGTGAAAGAATTTGTATTTCAGTGAAAGTTGGGTGTGGCAGAAGAAGCATAGAAGTAAAATTAATGCAATGGAAATGAGAAGTCTGCGGAGTATAGCTGGAGTCAAAGTGATGGACAAAGAAAGGAACAGTGTGATAAGGGAACATTGCGGTATGGTAGAAGAAGTAGTGACCAAGATAGAAAAAGGTATGCTTAGATGGTTCGGACACGTGGAGAGGATGGATAAAAGAAGACTAACGAAACAGATTTATCAGAAAAGAGTGAATGGGCAAACTGGTAAAGGTCGACCTCGACGTACATATGTCAATCAAATAGAAGACATTTTGGAAAAAGGTCAGGTCAAGAGTACCCTTAACCGGCGTGTGTGTATGAAAACACTTATGAAAGTGGAAGAAGCGAAAGTTGTATGCCAGGATCGTAGCAAGTGGAAAGCCATAGTCTCTGCCTACCCTGATGAGAGACAGGCGTGACGATATGTATGTATGTGTGCTTTATCTTCTGTAGGTACAATCTGCCGAACAGTATGGATGTGCTCTGCGATAAATGTCTACGATACTAATTGCCGTATTCCAGAACATCGACGCTTGAGAGTAGATTTTATAAGGCGAAATCTAGCCTCAAGCGTTGTTGGGTATTGAGAAACGTTCAGGAATACAGACCTTAATTCTTTTCGAAACCCGGAGTTGACTATCCATTAGAAAAAGATCTATCAGACCTTTCTGTGATATTCCACCATCCGTACCGTAGACCAATCGCAAGGACTGCCATGCACACTCTGTGGTAGTCCATTGTGCGAGTACCCCACCCGCGAGCTCTAAGGCTTCGCTACCTTTGTGCTTGGAAGAGACCAATACAGTTCACAATGTTTCTCATAGAGATGAGTATATATTGTCTATACTACATCTATCTTCAATCAATTCGTTCATCTTATCTTCCATTCCACCCCAAAGAGTCGGCTAACCTGTACTCCGTTTCCACTTCCCGCTGTTTCGAGCCGTGCGTGTAGGTTGGAACCCTGATCTAGCTTTCACTTCTCCCTCTAGCTGGGACAAACTGGTGCGCGTTGCCCTGGGACCCCATCCCTAGTGCCTTGGAGCCCTCAGAAGGGCTGGCAGGGAATTGGCGGCGTGCCCGCTTCTAGTCTTAACTCCTAAATCTCATAGTCCTCTCAATCTTAATTATACGTAAATTAACGTTTTAATTAAATTAAGGTATGTTGTTATATGAAGAACATGCCGCCGCTGCCGACATAACAAAATCGGCGCGCCGCGCCGCCTGCACTTTCGGCATCAGCGCTCATATCTAATATGTTGTAATAAAAAGATTGCACATTCTAATGATCTTTTTTTGAAATAAAAGATTAAATAATAAATTTCTAATTTTTTTTGTATAAATTGTAATAAGAACACAATTTTAATATTTATTTTAACAAAGAGCAACTGAATAACATAAAATCTTTTTATTATTTTTTTTTATTACCTAAAATTTTATATAAGTCTTCATTTATTTTGCATTTATCTTTACCATAACTTCATCTATGTCTGTTATGTTTATTATGTAATAAACTATTTTAATTATAATAACATTCTATGCTCGGACTGCAGAGATAATAAAGCGTGTAACAACGGTCCTGGCTGCTGGATATTTTATAGGTTTGGAATACAGAAGGTTCAGAAAAAAATAACCGTATCCTAGTCCCTTTCCTATCTTATCCTTTTTCCTACCCTCTAATCCTTTTCCTACCTTATCCTCATCCCATCCTTTCTCCGCCAAGCCAAGGTTGCCGTGCCGATGAGCTGCGTGGCTAGGGGCGAGCCTAGTCGTAACGTGCCTGACTGCCCTGGGACCGGGTGACCCCAGAATAAGGCTAGCCTTACCTAGACAAGCGGGGCTCTGTCTAGGCGGACTTTGAATTTCCCTTGCAACTCGTGGGAACGCTATGGAAAAAGAAAATTTTAAAATCCGGAATGGCGGCGATGTGGTTCGCAACCCGTCACGTCTCGTCTCCCATCGAGGCGGAAAGTGGGCTGGGGATAGCCACTTTGCTACATTGAATGTTAGAGGAGGAATGAAAGACAAAATTGATGAGGTATGCGAGATGATGCGAGAAAGACGACTTGATGTTTTGTGTGTGAATGAAACAAAGAGGAAAGGATGTAACACCACTACACATGGACTCTATACAGCCTACTGGTCAGGTGTAACCACAACCAGTACAGCGAGCCAGAGTGTCGGTGTTCTACTGTCCGCGACAATGAATGAATGTGTGACTGACTATGAATGTGTGACTGACTATGAATGTGTAAGCCCAAGACTCCTTTGGTTGAGGTTGAAGGTTGGACTTACCCGCATCTTTGTTTTGGGCGTTTATGCTCCGCAAGTGCTCCGCGGTGGCGCCGATCTTCAAGAGACCAAAGTGAGAGACAGGCATTTTGGGAGAGTGTGAGCGATATTCTGAGTAAATGCAAACGGAACTAGAGAATTATAATGTAAGGTGATTTTAATGGTTGGGTTGGAGTGAAGCGTGATGGATATGAAAGTGTATTGGGCAAGTTTGGTGACGAACGAGTGAATGAAAATGGTGAGAGTTTGCTTCAAGTATGTTTGGAGAGGAATCTTGTGGTAACTAACATCATATTTAACCACAAACAGATCCATTTGTATACTAGACAAGAGGGAAACCAGAGAAGTATGATTGATTTTGTGATTGTAGATGCAAGACTAAGAAAGAAAGTGTTAGACACCCGGGATTGATACAGATCACTTCTTGGTCATCAGCCGAGTAAGAGGTCTGTTTCAACGGTGGCGGCATCGTGTGTGTGAACCTGTAAGTGTTCTAGAGCGCATAAAAGTCGAAAATTTGCAATAAAAGAAGGATTCGTGAGTAAATTGAGTAAGAAATTTAAAAATTTTGATGAAGCATGTGAGATTGAAGAATTATGGAAGACACTTAAGGAAAGTCTAGTGGAAGTTGCGGTGGAAGTGTGTGGGGTAAATAAAAGGAGCCAAGGATGTAAGGTGAAGTGAATGTGTGCAGAAATCATGAAAGCATTGTCCGACAAGAAGGCATGGTTGGACTGGCTGACTTCGAAGGTCAATCAAAGAATGCAGAGGGCAACGGATGAGGATGTAAAAATGGCAAAGAATTAATATAAAAGATATAAACGAGTTGCAAAAGAAGTTATAAAAAGAGAGAAAGAGAATGATAGGGATAAATTTAATAGCAGGTTATCTAATAATTTCCAGCAGAATATAAAAGTCTTTTGGAAATGTATAAAATCAGTGAGGAGTCAACAAACATCATCGAAACTCAGTAATAACAGAAACCAGGATGGCAGTTTTCTAAAAGGAGAAGAATGTGTGCTAAAAAGATGAAGGGATTATTTTGAAAGCTTATATGAAACAGAGGATATGGAAGCACAAACAAGTTCATGAGAACGGAATAAACTTAGCGACGAAAGCATCATAAGTATGGAAGAAATTGTGGAAGCATTGAATAGTATGAAATTGGGTAAGGCTGCTGGATTTGATAGGATTTCTGTCGAGATGCTGAAAGCAGGACATGGCGTGGTAGCTTGCCAGCTGTACCACCTTTTTAATCTTTGCTGGAGGAGTGGCAGCGTGCCAGGAGATTGGTGCAAGGCTGTCATCGTGCCGCTTTACAAAGGAAAAGAGTCACAGCTAGAGTGCAAAAACTACCGTGGCATAAGCTTGCTCAGCATAGTCTGCAAATTGTATGCAAAAGTTTTGATAAAAAGAGTGATGAATGAAACTGAAGGGAAAATGTGGGATGTACAAGCAGGATTTATGAAAGGAAGGGGATGCACGGATCAGGTCTTTTCCTTACGATGCATAGCCGAAAAATTTTTGGCGAAATCTCAAAAGGTCTATTGCATATTTGTAGACTTAGAAAAGGCCTATGACCGAGTGGTGAGGCATGAACTATGGACAACACTGGCCAAGTATGGAGTAAGCAGTCACTTGATACAAGCACTGAAATCTCTCTATGAGGGCTTCAGTGCTTGTGTCAGGTTCAACGGAGCTTGCACAGACTTTTTTCACATTGAAAAAGGTGTGAGACAGGGTTGTGTAGCGTCACCGGCGCTGTTTAACCTATACATGAACAGTTGTTTGAAAGAACTGCAAGAGAGTGCGTATGGTTTAAAAATGAATGAACTGACTGTCAAATGCCTCCTATACGCTTATGACCAGGTAAGACTGGCATCATCGGCGGAGGAGTTGCAGTTGATGGTTAATATTATGCATGATGTGCTAAAAAGCAAAGGAATGAAAGTGAATGTAAATAAGACTAAAGTAATGGTTTTTGAAAGAGAGGAAAGTATGACGGGTTGCTCGATTTTTGTGGAAGGAAAACGAGTGGAACAGGTGAAAGAATTTGTATATTTCGGTTCAAAATTTGTAAGAGATGGAAAATGTGATTGTGACATTGAACGAAGATTTTTGGCTGGAAATCAAGTGAATGGAGCAATGTACACCTTTATGAGCAGTCAGAATGTGTCTGAGAAGGCAAGACTGGCTGTGCATAGAGGAGTACTTGTTCCTACACTTATGTATGGCAGTGAAAGTTGGGTGTGGCAGAAGAAGCATAGAAGTAAAATTAATGCAGTGGAAATGAGAAGTCTGCAGAGTATAATTGGAGTGAAATTGATGGACAAAGAAAGGAACAGTGTGATAAGGGAACATTGCGGTATGGTAGAAGATGTAGTGACTAAGATAGAAAAAGGTATGCTTAGATGGTTCGGACACGTGGCGAGGATGGATGAAAGCAGACTAACACAACAGATTTATCAGAAGAGAGTGAATGGGCAAACTGGTAAGGGGCGACCTCGACGTACATATGTCCATCAAATAGGAGACATATTGGAAAAAGGTCAGGTCAAGAGTACCCTTAACCGGTGTGTGTGTATGAAAAACACTTATGAAAGTGGAAGAAGCGAAAGTTGTATGCTAGGATCGCAGCAAGTGGAAAGCCATAGTCTCTGCCTACCCCGATGGGAGACAGGCGTGACGATATTTATGTATGTAACATAGTATGTACTTACTTATATTCTTTACTTCTGAAATAATAATTCAATTGATTTAATTTATTTCATAATATTTTTTATTTATTTTTTTAATAGCAACCAGGTAGATTAGATTATGTATACATCTACATTTTTAGAAAGCTAAATTTAGTAAACATTTTTAACAATTTTTAGAATTACGTACTAGAGATGAAACAGATAGATGTTGTGACAGATACAAAATACGGAATATTTGGTCACACTTAAAGACGGATAGCCAAATATCCAGCTGAACATAGTAACACACAGCCTTTTGTTTATGAGTAACATTAGCGCTTTATTGTCTCCTTGAACTGATTACTTATATGATCATAAGAGTTTATGAGAAAACATGTTGTTTATTTATTGTTGAGCTAGTGGTAATTTTAATATGTTTTTTTTTTCAATAAAACTAAAGTTAGGCACAGAACAAAACGGTTGACAAAAAAGATCACCTTTATGGAAATATTTTGATATAAAATGTGATGATCAATCAAAAGTTTGCTATTTGTTCGTTATGAAATGTTAAAATTTCTTGTGGTGTGAAAGTCCTTAGTGCAGTTTGAGTATTAATTTTATAGTTCTGTTATTAAAAAAATATGATTTTCGATGTTCAATATTAATTTGAGCCAGAAAGGCCGGTTACCGGATAGTTACCGAATATTCATTTCATCTCTATTAACATGATACCTACCAATGTACCAATTAACATGATTTTTTTCATGATGAACATGGTTTCAATATGTCAACATGATTCTTTTTGATTATACACGATAAAGATAAAGAAAACTGAGTGATATTAAATAAAACCTTAATTCTTTCAAAATAAACACAAATATATACACAAATATCTATTTCCAGCAGTTTTTTTAAATTTAAGTGTTGTGGACTTGATTTTAAAATTTTCTGAGAAAACATTTAATACAGACATTTTTTTCTTCATTGTGACTTTGCCGCCACCAATATGTGGTTCCAAATTTGAATGGAACCCTTGTTTGTTGAGTAGAGCAGAGATTACTTACATTTAACCCGTCTCTCAGCACGTCATTGGCGCCATATAGCTTTGTATCGTATATGATACACTGCACTAAGAAAGGTTAAATTAATACTTCAACTTTGCATATCAATCTAATCAGCCCATCATTGTCCACAGTTTTCGACGGCCTCAGTGGTTAAGTGGGCGTATTCGACTGTCATTTCTATGGTATCTGGTATGTCTCAGGTAAAATAATTATCTGTCATTCAGAACTATTTGTTTCAGAGTTTAAGTGCATAGAAATAATCAGTGATATAGATCCTATAGCTGTCAGTATAGCACAAGGTTAAAAGTGGAATGTTGCTGTGTAAAAATGTTACAAAATAATAATAAGTATAATATTATGATTATGCATATTTTATAAAGGCTTGTTGCTTAGTATGTTTGGTAATAAATATACATAGATAATTGTTCTCCCTACCAGTATTTTCTGAAATGAAGAGTTAAACTTGTGTTTTATGAATGCTAAATATATACACAATATTAAGTAGAAATATTGTGTTTAATCTCCTAATAGAAGGACTTGGATCTTAACTTATGGAATAAATATAGTGACGACAGTTACCTGAACTCGACAGGAGCTTCTGCCGACGAAACTGCTCTAGTGCAAGACTTTCTAAACTCAAAGCCTGCGCCTTTTCCAAATCCGCTTGAAATTGAAGATCGTAGTCAGACATAATCGGTATTCCTTTAACATATATCTACAACATTCACAAAACGATCGTGGGAATTAAACAATATTATCACTGATTCAAGAAGATCACATTTCACAAAAACTTTGAATTTATAACAAATTTACGACACAAGAGGTACTTCAATGTTTTAAATATTCTGCTTTGTCTCACCAAACACAGTTCCCGTTTACACACTGTCGTTAAATTTCACTCCATAATATAATTTTGGATGAACCACGGGTTGATTTAGTTTTATTAACAAACTGTGTGTTGATGGCATTCAATTTTTATGCATCATTCGTAATATAAAAATACTAAATTACGGAGACATTTGTACCAAACTTTGACAGATTTTAATTGTCAAAAGATATAAACAAAAATAGAAAGAAATGCAGATAACATAGTGACAACTTTTGCCGACATTTGCATACTTTTAAAAATAGTCGGATTATAATAGTAACATACTGGTAATAATAAATCGACTAAAATCATCGCATTGTAAATAAATTGATTAATTATGAAAAAAAGCAATAACTGCATTAAATAAAATGATATTAATTATTTTGCATACTGGTTACATTCTAAAGACGAAAATAAAATTACAATAAAAAAGGACTTTTGGCTCGAACATTAGCAATGACGCACGTTTGTCGTATATTATTTTCTAAAACTAGTGTAAAGTTCGTGTTTTTGTATTTAATAATGGTGGAATATTATACATAAAGAGTTCGGTAAAGTGCTTTAGTGAAGGAAAGGAAAGTGATATATTGCAATGAATAGCGGTGTTGTTTGTGTTGGTGCCAAATTTCCATAGAGAGCTTCAATAAGGCATCTACTGCCTTATTGGGGCCAGGACCAAGACCTAGGACTGAGGACTTGACATCGACGAAGGACTAGACATGACTAATTACTATAAAAACTGAAGGCTAGGCTGTATGGACCAAGTTTCCTTTGCCTGCCCAAGATGGGCGAAAACAACTAACAGCAACAAAAAAAGTCTCGTGGGAATGAATGGGTGGGTGAGTGGGTAATGAATCTGCAGGAAGCGAAAGAAGTATGCATGGATCGCGAAGCCTGGCGATCTGTCCTCTAGGGGACAGTTGTAAGTTGATTGTAGAAGGTCGAGGTTTTATGGTGTAGACCCCAGAGTTCAGGTTGTATAGTTCTGAGTGCATGTTCCAGAGCTGGTCTGGGGTCCAGTATTGGCAATACGGAGTCTAAAGTTTAGGGTTCAGAGTTACAGCTGTAAGATCTACAGAAATAGAAAAAAACAGGAGCAATGGTATGTTATGATGGTATGGTATGTTATGAATGGTATGTTATGAGCAGTTGCAAAGAATATATTCGTGTGTCGCCGCGATATGCTCAAGATTATTCTTAAACGGGACGTCGGACACAGAGTGTTCTTTAAAGTCACGTCGAAATTTGCTAATACAGCGTGTTTATGTAAGAACTGCATTTAAAACCTTCGCAGATGATGTATAGAACTCGCTTTCAGGATTTCAGGACTAGTGAAGCCTGGCATCCCCATGAAATAGCGCTATTAGTACGTAGTAAACTATTACTAATAACGCCGACCCCAAACATGGAGTTGTAGTAGTTGAGATAGCGACTCACTAGATGGCAGCACCGACGTAAACATAAAATGTACGTACATAATGTAGGTAAAAACTGGAGGAAGAATCTAACGAATCCTTTTGGTATGTTTGACTACATACGAAAAAAGTAGGTATAAAATTTTGTAAAGTATGTCCATAACGTTCATGGGTTACGGAACACCATCAGGTGAGCCGTATGCTTGTTTGCCACCTCAGCAGTTTTAATTTTTCTTATGTGTTGTTATACTTAAAAATCGAGATTTCTTTTTTTCTTACAGGAAATGTGGTCATAATGGGAACGTAGTCATTACAGCCTCGGTGACTTGACGGCTTCGACCGTCATCGCAACTAGTTGCGAAGGAAGAATTTCCCCTTAAAGACATTTTTGGCTAATTTGCTGCCTTACAAATTCCTGCGTTTGTTGGTCTACCTCAACTCGGACACTGGCGAAACTGCGGTCCCTAATCCGCAAAGCCACAATAAAGGGAAAAAAAAAAAAGAATTTCCCTTCTTCCTTGGCAACTAGTTGCGATAGGCGAATATTTAGTCTTAATACGCAACCAGTTGCCAACACGTAAACCATTTTCCACGACGACAACTAAGTTTCGCAACCAGTTGCAAAGAATATTTTTCTTTTCTTGCTATGCAAACTGATTAGTCAGACACTGTATATATAAGCAAGTCAAGTGAGTGTGGTAAAGTTTTAAAACTAATTTATTTATTTATTTATTTAATGCATGGAAGACTTACAGCTGCACATAACTGAATAGTTATTATGTTTAGCTATCTAAAAGCCATTTACAAGTCCTCGCTCGCATAGTTGCAGACTAATTAGGTACAAAAATGTGAGCTTTATATTGTTAAACATGTTAAAAAGAAAAAAAAAAACTCGTTATTACAGTTACACATAGATCACACAAGGCAAAATTATAGGTAACTAAATAGATACACGTTATCCATACAAAAGTTTACACACAGGTTACACAAGTTAGATTTATAAATTATCTATGCATTTTATACCTATAATCAAATATGCATTATCTATATAAACAAAAAAGTTCAGTGACATAACTATATAGCACTATTTGAAAAAACAAGGCTTAAGCACCTTCTTACCGATGACACACTAGCCACAAAGGGATCAATATCATACCGTTTACACAAGTTGCTAAGATTTTTACAAGCACGTATCATATAGCTATTTTGCCTGTAGTTAGTTTTCGCAAGAGGCGCATGGAGTATAGGATTGAACCGGAACGACTTACATGGAACGCTGAAATTTACTTTACTTAATAAGTCAGAACAGTCAATGTCATGATTAATAATTTTGAAGAGAAAGGTAAAGTCAGCAATATCACGCTGGGTGGAGAGGGGTAAAAGGTGGAACCTTTTACACAATTGAAGATAATCTCTTGACCGGTACGGTATTTTTTGATGAAAGCATAAATACTTTATGAACCGCTTTTGTATATATCAATGTGTCACAAAATATGTGTTCATCAAATTGCACTTTACTGTCGTGATGTATTCCTAGGTCACGCATAGAAGTATTTCTAGGCAGAGTTTGACCCCCCATGGTATAGGTAGTATTCAGAACATTTTATTTTCTCGTATATGTTATTACGGAACACTTTGCAGGGTTTAGATCTAGCTATTAAGATGACAGTACTCGTGCAATCTATCCAAGTCTCCCTGCAGTGCAAACGCGTCATCGATCGATGATATGCTCGCAAATACCTTCATATCATCTGCGAAACACAACAAGTTTGATGAATGCAGACATTGGTCAATGTCATTAACGTAAATAACGAATAAAAGCAGGCCGATCAGGGACCCTTGAGGAACACCACTGGGCACAGAGACCCACGTGGATCTGTAGTTATTCATAGCTACAGCCTGAGACCTATTTTCTATGTAGGAGGAGAACCACCGTAGAAGATCCCCATTTATTCCGATGTTGTGCAATTTGTTTATAAGAGTAAAATGGTGAATTCTGTCAAAAGCCTTACTATAATCGGTGTAAACGACGTGTAAACGACATCTACCTGCTTAACATTACTCATAGAGGACGTAATGAATTAATTCAGCAATACTAAATTACTAGTTGTTGAACGAGCCTTAAGAAAACCATGCTGAAAAGGTTTCAAGAAACTTGAAATTGCAGGATAAACTTGATTATAGACTATTCGCTCAAATATTATAGCTACAATGCAGAGCTTCGATATAGGTCTGTAATTTACTATTTCCGTTTTAGAGCCCTTTTTATGCACAGGCGTAATATAGGCCGACTTCCATAGTTTGGGGACAGCACATAAAGACAACGACTTCGCAAATAGAAGCGAAATTGGTAAGGATAAAGTTTCAGCACATCTTACTAGAAGTTGTGGAGAAATATTGTCTAGACCCGCACCTTTCGAAACATCTAGATCTTGAAGCAGCTTGGTCACAACCTCTGTTTTAACCTCAATACAACGAATGTTCGCCAATGAGTTGATTGAAGAAGTGCTAAGAGATAAAATTAACCTATCGTTATCATCAGTGCTGTGATCCAAAAAAAATGATTTGAAGTACGAGGAAAATGCCTCACAAATAGATTCACCTGTACAAAGTTGTTGATTATTAGCATTTAAAAGTGAACTAGGAATAGCACCTGACTTATATTTGTTCTTGACGAAGGTCCAAAAGCATTTAGGATTACCTTTAATAGATTTTTCAATTTTATTGATATATTCAAAATAACAAGCCGATTCCATGCTTTTGGTCCTATATCGCAATAATTTAAATGTACGTTCGTCAGCTAAATTACCATAGGTTTTGAATTTTCTCATATATTTGAATTTTTCTTTGAGAGCCTTTATCAATGATGAACTATACCATATTGGATACTTACCCTTACGTTCAAGCTTTTGAGGAATATATTTGTTCTGGAGATTATGAAAAAATCCACCGCATCATCCATTGATCTAGTAAAAAATTCATATTCCCAGTCAACTGCACATATACAATTGTTTAATGAATCAAAATCACCCTTGCCATACAAATATCTCATTCTAGGGGCGCACTCAAGAATAGGCATTTCCGTCAAATTAATATAAATAAGCAAAATTGGGTGGTATCCATCTATTGGAACTAAGGGGTCAGAATGTTCAAGCACTGTCACCAAACTATTGGATAGAACCAGGTCTAATATTCTACCGGATTTATTAGTAACACCATTATATTGCCCTATACCCATTGTGCACAGTTCGTCAGCCAATAAATATTCGTCGGTGGAGGTCAGATTAGCCGGCACTAATGGCAAATCCCTGCCGGATGAAATCCATGAAATGCCACTCATATTGAAGTCACCAATAATGATAAATTTATCGGTTAAATTACTAAGTCTTAATTGATTTAGTTTAATAAGAAAATTATTCAACTGAGAGGAAAATGAGAAGCCCATATTCTGCTTACATAAATAAACCATACAAATGTATAAATTTGCACTTTTAAAAGAGTTAGGCCCATTAAGAGGTATCTTAATCCAAAGATCTTCCGCTGAAGATGATAACTGCGGTTGCGAAAAAAGAAGCGCTCGTGGCCCCGCGGTCTCAGTGTTCTGTAAACGATCACTGAGTTACGCAACTTTCACTATGGCTGGTCCTCGGATGGGTGACCACTTTGTGGCATTTATATTTGCGAGCGTTTCCGTGCTTCGGAAGGCACGTTAAGCCGTTGGTCCCGGTTGACAGTAAAATGGCAGTCGTTAAGCCTGGTTGAAGGCCTTATGGGCGGCTTGAAAAAAATTCAACAGCAGGTAGCCACAACCTGCGTCTGTCTATTTCAACACGGCGATGGGCTCACCATCTATTACGTGGGACAGGAATCCACACGGTGAAAAGTGGACATTTAATATGCCTCTGCCACCCCTTCGGGGATAAGGCGTGATGGATATTTATTTTATTTAACATTAGCCATTAGTCAACGTACCAATTATAGCATAAACACGCATAATAATAGTCAAACAATATAGAAATAATCCATTTGAACCATAGACCGTCATAATAAGAATAAATAAGTATAAGGTATAAATCGATCCCTTCGGTAGGTAGAACAAAAACAATTGTTGTATACATTTTTTGATATAATTTTCTGCTGACCATCTCCTTGAAATTAGCCCACATTATGCACTTTGCATCTTAAAATTCTGTCTTTTCGTCCCAAAATTTACTTATGTGCTCCATTGCTGCTCCTTTTGGAATAACCCAGATTTTTTGACACAAGTAGACGACTTTATCAAAATTAGCTTAGAATCGATTCTTAATATGCAGCTGAACGAGCATTCTTGGACCCAAGCATCCCTACCAATCCGTTATGGTGGTTTAGGGATTCGAAAAATTTCCATTGTCGCTTTACCAGTCTTTCTGTCTTCTGTCCATAGTTCAGCAAATCTCATAAGTAAAATTTTAAGGGCATCCCCTTCAAACTTTGAGATTGCTGGCTTGGAAGAAGCTAGAAACGCTTTCTTAATTGCTTGCCTAGGTCAAAAGTTTCCAGTTTCTCCAAATTCACAGAGGAGCTGGGACGACATAAAGTGCAAATTGACTGTAGTACAGGTTCGGCACGTGCTAGGCTTTTGGCCGTGGGTGCGCATGAGGCCGGCTACTGGCTTCACGCGTACCCTTCGTCAAATACAGGAACTTTTCATGAGCCTGACACGCTCCTAATCGCAACCTGTCTACGGCTTGGGGTTCCGGTCTGCGCTTCTCATAAATGTATCTGTGGCAGTGATGTCAACAAGTTAGGACATCACGGACTGTCATGCCAAAAAAGTGCGAGCCGCTTCTCGAGAAATGCCGCACTTAACGATATCATACGCCGGTTCCTTGCCACTGACAACGTGCCAAGTGTTCTTGAGCCAACTGGTATTGCAAGAGATGATGGCAAGAGACCGGACGGTATGAGTTTGATTCCATGGAAGATGGGCCGGGTGCTGGTATGGAATGCAACCTGTTCAGACACGCCTCGGCCTCTTCCCATCTACATGTAACCAACAATATCCAAATACGGGGTCTAGGCTCCGACTATGATTTTGTCCCATTCGGTGTGGAGACTCTTAGTCCGTGGGGTCCTAGCGCTATAAGGCATTTTAAGGAAATTGCGAAAAGGTTAGTCGACATCACAGGAGACCGAAGAGGTGGCAGCTACCTCGGACAAAAAATTAGTCTAACTATTCAAAGGGGGAACGCTGCCAGTACCTTCGGAACCTGGCCTAAAGGGACCTCTTTTAATAATATATTTGAGTTACTTATCATAATTTTAAGGTTATATTTAATGTTAATATTAAGTTGTTGATATGTAAACATTAAAATTTATTTATTATACAATGTGTTAAGAAAACCCTGTCCGATCCGAAAGGGGCACATAGGCACTTCAATAACATTACCAAAAAAAAAATTACAAATCATACTATTTATAAGTAAGAAATAGTTATCATTTTTTAAATGCGTGTTTTTAGTATCAGAATTAGTCCAATTTCCTTAATTAAGCAAATTTTGAAAAACTGCCAACACCTTTGTTGGCATACGGCGACAAGTGTATGTGATATCAAAAGAAACCGCCGGCAGGTGTAATCTGACCTTTTGACCTTGCATTTCCGAACGGAGCTTTGCCTGTGTTGCCATGTAAGCTACCACATTACCTAGTCAGGTCATAATTATTGTCACACAGTAAAAACTTTTCTTTTAGAATGCTGGCCACAAAAAAGTTTATTGAATTCGAATTTCGAATTGTTCATGAAAATAAAAATGTATACTTTTTAGAGATTTACTCATTTTTAAATATGGAGTGGACGCTTAAAGAAGACCGTGTTGCAGTTATTGCGTTGCATCGTTGCGGTTACGCGCCAATTCAAATTTATGACATACTGAAAAATTTGAATATAACCAAAAGTATATAAAAGTATATAATGTAGTTGAATATAAAAAAATTTTACCGTAGAAGAGAGCTACAACAAACAAAATGATAAGGTGTACGCACACAGTAGTGAAGAAGCGAGTAACCGTATTGTCCAACGAGGTCATTTTCCACCCTCGCTCATGGTATGGTTGGGAGTTTCTTATTGGGGCTTAACAGAGGTACATTTTTGTGAGAAAGGTGTAAAAACGAATGCAGTTGTGTATCAAAATACAGTCCTGACGAACCTTGTGGAACCTGTTTCTCATACCATGTTCAATAACAGGCACTGGGTATTCCAACAAGATTCGGCGCCAGCTCATAGAGCGAAGAGCACACAAGACTGGCTGGCGGCGCGTGAAATCGACTTCATCCGGCACGAAGACTGGCCCTACTCCAGTCCAGATTTGAGTCCGTTAGATTACAACATATAGCAACACTTGGAGGAAAAGGCGTGCTCAAAGCCTCATCCCAATTTGGAGTCACTCAAGACATCCTTGATTAAGGCAGCCGCCGATATAAACATGGATCTCGTTCGTGCTGCGATAGACGACTGGCCGCGCAGATTGAAGGCCTGTATTCAAAATCACGGAGGTCATTTTGAATAAACTTTATTGTCATAAGAACACATTGTATATTATTTTATCTCCATTTTTTGATTACCTCGGTGGCGTTAGTGGCAGAGTATGCGACTGGTGCGCTGAGGTGCAAACAGGTTTAAAATATTTGTGTGCTCGACAATTGTTGAATGGACGGACTCTGAGGCAAAAGTTGTGGCACAGAACTCGATCGGAGTCTGGACAGCATCTCTCGGTAATCTGGTCGAATTCAATGCTAGGAAAACGAAGGCGTGTGCGTTTACTGCTAAATTATACCCTTAGCTCCCCTTTCTGCTCTTCAGAACACAACACTATTGCTGCAAAATTTCCTCAGCATTCTGGGGTTAGATGTTCGTCGAGGGTATAACAGTAAAAATTTTACACAATTTACAAGTATGGTTAAGTAATTATCTATCACGCCTTTTCCCCGTAGGAGTGGCCGTGGCATAAATATTGTTGCTCACCTTTCACCATGTGTATTCCCGTCCGAGGTGACGAGCCCATTGCAGTGTCGAAATAAACAGACACAGATTAAGTAATTTGGTGCGAATAATTTGTAGAATCTAACAAATACTGGTCATTTTGAAACTTAGACAATTTGTCACCAGTCAATTTAATACCTTAGGCTATATGTACCCAAAGGTAACGAATGTATTCAGAATCAAACACAATATAAGTCTGTATCTATATTTTATTATGGATGGACAAAAATAGGGTACAGCAGAATCATTTCTTCTTCCAATGACAAATTACCTAAAAGCTAAATAAGGACGAGTACCTACCGATAAAAATGTGACATTAATATTTTGGCCAAAGGAAGCAAAGGTTTTATTGAACATTTTAATACAAGAAATAAAGTCACTGATATCTTAGAACTAACAAACTTATAATATAGGTAGTGATTTAACAATTCTGTTGTAAATGTGTAAATATCAGTAGCATAAGATTATTCAATAACTTGAGATACTTAGGTACTTAGCAGCATATCATACTGGGTGATCATTGGATGATGTTATTGTTACACTAGTTTAGCATTGTGCTGCATCAGACGCGACTGAGAAGGTGACTATTACCTGTGCTATTACCGACATTAGTTTAGGACGCGATGCGTGAAAATAGAAAATAAAAAAAAAAACGCTAAATTCACTGAAAGTTTTGAATCTAAATTCGAATCTCTGCATCCACCCAAAATACATTTTGATAAAGTGATATGATTCTTTATATCACAGTTTGTAAAATATCATAATTACCTACTTTATTGTTACTCGTGCTGATAATTTATTACATTATGTGGAGTTCGCTAACTTATCCCATTCTTCTGGTTCGTCAATAGTGTCCGATGACCCTTGTGCTTTCTTCCTTTTGCTTCGTTTCTTCTTAATAACTCTACGATGAGGTGTACGCGTTTTACTTAATAGTGACTTTGTTTTACTTTGGTTACTGACTTTAGCTATAGGTATAGTTGGTTGAACTCTAACATTATAATTTGTGACTAAAGCCTTTCTAATAATAGACGTTTTGGTAAACTTAAAAGGTGTGGTAGTTTTAACAACAGGTAATGCCTTATTTTTCAATAAATCATCTTTTCTATCGGACAATGCAGTCTTGATAGGTGACGTTTTTTCCGGTTCTGGATTTGTTTTGGTACCGGTTGGCATATGTAAGCTTTTTGTTTTTGTTATTTTCTTTTTCTTTCGATGTGTCTTGAGCTTCTTTGTTTTCACATTTAAATTGTGGTGCTGTGGTTCGTTTACTCCAGCCATCTAAAATAACAATAGGCATATATAGAGTGTGAGTTATTAGCAACCGGGACCAAAAACTTAACGTGCACAACTTTTTGAAGCACAGAAACGCTCGTACATCAATGAAAATGCCACAAAGCAGGCACATTTCTAAGGACCAGCCTGCTCATAGCAATTATGCCTAATGCAGTGATAGTTTAGAAAACATTAAATTAGCGGGGCTATGAGCACTTCTATCATGAGAAAGCAAGTATCGAAAGCAAAATGTATTGCCCTCAGCTTGGCTGGTGCGTTCAAGTTAATGTTAGTACTGTACCCACATAATGTGTTATACAAAAATAAAAATAGGTATGCAATATGCTCATATTATTATTGGTATATTGATAGTATCCAAGTTGGGAGCTGTTGTCCTTCCAATTGACCCACTGGTCAGTCTATGGTTCTTCTCAATTACCTGCTGAAGCCTGGGTGAGGTCTTTGACAGCTGCCAGCCAAAGCGGACTACAACGAACAGCTGTGGTAGCCTAGTTGGAACTGCTAATTGTTCTTCCAGCTACAGTTAAGGCACAGTACCTTCATATATATTGTGCACTTTGTGTACTTATTTATGTACTTTGGTTAAGGCTATCTACACGAGATCTGTATCCAAGGCGATTTGGAGGTCAGAAGGTGTACTACTTACAGAAGAGGTCGGTTCGGGACCCTAAGATCTTGATGGAACTTCAATAGACCAATAAGTATGTAAAACTAGTCGACGCCCGAGGCTCCGCACGCGTGGTGAAGGTTCCCCGTTCCTATTTCCCACAGGACTTGTTCCCGGGATAAAAAGTAGCCTATGTGTTATTCTGATGTGTAAGCTATATTATTGTAAAGTTTCATAATAAGCCATTCAGTAGATTTTGCGTAATAGAGTAACATACATCCATACTTACAAACTTTAGCGTTCAAAATATTGGTAGGAATAATTTAACCTGTTCATAAAACACTTCGTCCGCATCTTGGCGATCACAGTAATCTAATATCTTTTTGCATACGGCCCTCAGGTTTTTGATGCGTTCTTTCTTCCGTTTACCTATTACAAATTTATCATCGTCATCCAATCTTAATGTTCTGAAAACAAAATGATTGTATTTACAAAGTGCATATTTAGCCCAAATAAGCTAACTAGACCTATGCCATGGGATTTATAAACTGATCGTCTGGGACTGATCATCATCATCATCCGAGCGTATGTCCCAGTTGCGTCTCGCGACGCCCGGGGTCCGCTTTCATACATTTTCTCCTCCACTTCGCACGGTCGTCGGCATCCCCTGTAGTGAGACCATTGGCACGCATGTCATCCCTTACGACGTCAAGCCAGCACCTCTTGGGTCTTCCCCTCTTACCGGGACCCGGCGGGGCTGACATGGCCAGACATTTGTTACCTACGTAGCCCGGCGGTTGCCGCAAGACGTGACCATACCAACGAAGGCGACACTCTTGCAACTTGTCTACAATGTCACGGACGTGAAGGCTGCCGCGGATGCGAGAGTTCCTCACGCGGTCCATCCGCGTGACTCCACACATCCACCGCAGCATCTTCATTTCCGTGACACGCAGCTCCTGCTTGTGTCGCTCCAATATCGGCCACGTCTCACTGCCATGTAAAAGGACAGGTCTAATAATGGTTTTGTAGACCTGTCCCTTCAACCGGATCGGCATTTTAGGGTCACACGTCTGGGACTGATGAGTATACTAATTTTATCATCAGCATCACTATAGGGATCTAGAAGCGCTCGTGGCCCCGCTGACTCAGTGTCCTGTAAACGATCACTGCGTTAAAATTCGCCGTAGGTGGTCCTTGGATAGGTGACCACTTTGTGGAATTTACATCTGCGAACGTTTCCGTGCTTCAGAAGGCACTTTAAGCCGTTGGTCCCGGTTACCAGTAAAATGGCAGTCGTTAAGCCTGGTTGAAGACCTTATGGGCGGCTTGAACATTTTCAACAGCATGTCGCCACAGCCTGCGCCTGTCCATTTCAACAAGGCAATGGGCTCACCACCGGCTACGTGGGACAAAAGTGCACACGGTTAAATGTGGGCGTATAGTTAACGTGACCATACGTCCCGTTTTGAACGGGACCGTCCCCTTTTTCGGGTCTCCGTCCCTAGTGTCCCCGGAACAATCCTCGGGACGCCAAATTGTCCCGTTTTCCCAAGCTGAGTGAAATTGGCATGAACAAAGTGATAGATCCCGATGATTGCGCCCAAGTGAGTGCGTGCGAGTGATATACCTAGTCAATCGCTAATACTAATAATCGACAAGTCAAATTCTCGCACACTTTTGGTTATAAAATAAAAAACCAATACAGATATTGTTTGTTGAGATCTTTTGGAAGACGTGTGTTCTGATTACTTGTCAAAGCTACTGTTAAAAATTTCTGTCACTCTGGTTTACCACCACTACATAAACCCAACGCGGCAACGGTAGTTTGGAAAAAGCTGGTCTAATTGGCTTTCTCTTTGCTTTTAACTTGACCATGAACGACGGAATTACAGGCCTATAGTCATCACCTCCGTGCTATTATACGCAATGGAGCTTGTAATAAAGACATAGCTCTTCAGGTACCTTTACGAATTCCACCGGCTCAGTTAGCAGTATGGCTGTTGTCACTATCGCTCGACTATAGCGATCTCTTGAGTACCTCACACACTTTTGGGCGACGGCTAGCGAGAGTAAAGGAGAGGCTCTAGCAGTAAGACTCCATATTTCTAAGACCTTTAACCGGGACTGTCATCGTCGTATTTTTTTTTCGGCATGATTATTTTATCCTGACTCACTGGTGATCCTCAACGCCCAGCCGTACCCTTGGACCTAGAAACTTAAGTTTGTAAGATTCTTTTATGAAGTAGAAAAGGGACGAAGTCGAATTTTTTTAAAATTCCATCCAAAGGGGTAAAATAGGGCCTGAAAGATTGTATGGTAATCAGTCATTATTAAAATAATATACAAAAAAATGTATGTGGGCGATAACAACATCTTATTCCCACGGGAAACACTTTTTGTGCAATAACCAAATTTCAAGCGAGTCGAGCCGCGGTCATCAGCTAGTCTATTATAATTGAAGGAATCAAATCAATGTTCGATTCCATGGTTCCAACTGCTGTTGGCGACACGAAACCGTTCCCCATCACCGTCGGGGTACACCAGGGTTCGGTCCTTAGTCCGCTTCTGTTCAGTGTGATTTTAGACGAATTGTCGGACAGTATCAGGAACTCGCATGACCAGCCTCCATGGTTGCTCATGTATGCTGATGAATCGCGCTGGCATACGCGGACAGAGGCAGATTGGTGCGACGTGTGAAGGCGTGGAAGGAGACGCTTGAGAACGGCGGTCTGAAACTAAATATGTCGAAGACCGAGTACTTGGCTGGCACTAAACTGTACAGATCCCACATCCGTCCGCATAGGCGGTGATTTGGTTGAGAGTACGGACCAGGTTAAATACCTGGGATCTGTATTTCACGCGTCCAGTGACATCGATAGCGGTATAAAGTCACCCATTGCTGCCGCGTGGGCTAAATGGCGGTAGATGACTGGTGTCATTTGTGACCCAAAAATGCCGATCCGGTTTTAATTTATAGCACTGACGTGGCAGACAAGCATACGGCCCACCTGATGGAAAATGGTCACCATAGCTTATGGATGTTTGCAACACCAGCGGTGCAGCACTCGCGCTGCCGACCGTAAAAGGGAAAGTGGAAGGGACAGGTCTAAAAAACCTTTATTAGACCTGTCCTTTTACATGGCAGTGAGGCGTTGCCAATATTGGAGCCACACAAGCAGGAGCTGCGTGTCACGGAAATGAAGATGCTGGTGGATGTGTGGAGTCACTCGGATGGACCGCGTGAGGAACTCTCGCACCCGCGGCAGCCTTCACGTCCGTGACATTGCAGACAAGTTGCAAGAGTCTCGCATTCGCTGGTACGGTCACGTCTTGCGGCAAACGGCTACGTTGGAAATGAATGTCTGGCCATGTCAGCCCCGCCGGGTCCCGGTAAGAGGGGATGACCCAAGAAGTGCTGGCTTAACGTCGTAAGGGATGACATGCATGCCAATGATCTCACTACAGGGGATGCTGACGACCGTGCGTAGTGGAGGAGAAAATGTAAGAAAGCGAACCCCGGGCGTCGCAACACGCAACTGGGACAGACGCTCGGATGATAACGATTCAAATCAATGTCCCGTTTTGGGTACGCAAAAAAAAAGGTCAGGTTACGTATAGTACGCCTCTGCCTGAAACGACCAGATATAACTAACGTTTGGATAAAAATAAAATGTTCCTATGTTTTGTTCATTGTCAATATGTCCCATTTTAATAATATTCTTATGTATGCTTACTTGATGACTTTAGGTTTATCGGGCTCTTTGTCCTCCATCAGCATGGCTGTATCCCAGATGTCCTTAAACAGCTGCCGGCGGTCAGCATAACTGTCCTCCGTAGATATAAGCTCCATGGTTACCTAAATCTAACGTACCAGTGACTTTACCACAGTTGGTTAGTGCACGATTCAAGTAATGAATCCAAGTTTATTAATTATTTTTTTAATTAGGTCATATTTGTGTAGTTTTGGTTTGTTTTACATTTTTTTTGGAATTTTCTCTGACTTTTAATTAGCTTATGTCATAGACATTTGAATATTATTATAACTTTAGTGTATTTATTCTCTTTGATGTTTTATTATTGGCATAAAATATTTTTTCATCAAGTTTTGTGTTAAGAATGAGTTTGCATTAGGTATATTGGTTTAGTTTTATTAACGTGTGATAATCCTCAGTCAATCCATTTAAAACCGCACGGGACTGTCTCAGCTTCCCGAAAGCCAGGCGCTCGGGTAAGCACTCGTAAGGAGAACCTCAAGGTTGCCGCCAAACTTTGGCTACCACCTTGGCTTAACCTCCTGGATTAGGTCTCGATCTAGCTTCTTGGCCTGCTTCTGTAATGATGAAGGGCAGCCAACTCGCCGTGGCCCCGCGGTCTCAGTGTTCTGTAAACGATCACTGAGTTACGCAACTTTCACTATGGCTGGTCCTCGGATGGGTGACCACTTTGTGGCATTTACATTTGCGAGCGTTTCCGTGCTTCGGTGGGCACGTTAAGCCGTTGGTCCCGGTTGTCAGTAAGATGGCAGTCGTTAAGCCTAGTTGAAGGCCTTATGGGCGGCTTGAAAAATTTCTACAGCATGTAGCCCCAACCTGCGTCTGTCTATTTCAATACGGCAATGGGCTCACCACCTATTACGTGGGACAGGAATCCACACGGTGAAAAGTGGGCATATAATATGCCTCTGCCACCCCTTCGGGGATAAGGCGTGATGGATATTTATTTATTTTATTTAAAAAAAAATCTAATAACATCACCATATAGACCTAATAACTATAAGGACTAAATACAACCAACTTAACTTAACTATCTTCACGCTGTATCCCTGACGGGGTAGTCAGAGAGGACAGATCGCCAGGCTTCGCGATCCATGCATACTTCTTTCGCTTCTTCGAGATTCATCAATCGCTTCATACATGCACGTCTGGGTATCCGAGTACTTTTGACCTTTCCGTTTTTGAGCAATCTGCTTACGTGGTCTTCATATGTCAGTCTCGGCCTACCCTGACCTCTTCTACCCTCTGCTTTCGCACACTATATATTCTTCGTCAATCGTTCCTCACTCATTCGTTGGACGTGTCCAAACCAACGGAGCACGCCCTTTTCCAGCTTAACGCTGACACTTTCATTCAAACCTGCCATATTGCGTATCACTTCGTTACGTATTCGGTCGGCCAAGGTAACGCCGCACAATTTTCGAAGTGATCGCATCTCCACAGCATTCAATTTACTTTCATGCATCTGCTGAAATACAACCAAGTCCGCGTAATGCGGCCGGGAAGGCCGGGACTATCAATATCTTTTGGCTTGGCACCAACCTCAAACAGATCATTAAGAACCTAGCACGTACAATAAACTTTATTTAAATTGATAGAAGGCATTGTAAAGTTTATTTTTCGCTTCGGAGTGTTGTTGATTTTGTTTGAAGTCTGTTATAACATTTTGAAGTTTATTTATTCATTTTTAGATCATCATAAAATAAGTGATTTAACCATTTTGACGCACAAAAGTTTACAATGCAAAATTAATACATGTTCTAAATGATTAGTAGTTATAAAGAAATTACTAAATCTTATTTTCCGAGCAATCCGATGACATTCCGCAGCCCAGGGGTCGGAATTGGTTGAAATCGGTGGGCATTTCCACAAGTATACTAAAAGTATATTTATCTCTATCTACCTACTTGAATAAATGTCGACATCAGTCTTAGACCATCTAACTAGTCTATCTACTAGCTAGACTATCTTGTTAGACGGTGTAATAATAGTCAGTGCATATGAATTCTAGCCATTGTACCTACTCATAACAGCCTTCATCGAGCTACAAGTGGTTTCAAGTTTGCTGTGTGCGTTCAGCCGTTCAGTTGGAAGGAAGCTTTCGGCGGAGGCTTTCCTCTGATATTGTTGTGGACAGCATTGTGTCAGTACAAAACAAAAACAAATTCGTGAATTATTTTACTTGTATTAATACAAAGCTTAGCAGGATCTAGAAGAACAAATAGTTTTAAACTACAAATTCACGCTGTAATGAAATAAAGCATTTTCTTTCAGTCACAATAAAATAAATATAAATAATAATAAACAAGACGATTTGAACAAAACTGTAATTTTTTTTCATTTATGTCTTTGGGAACGATGCTATTAGATTTTTACAGATTTGCTCAGTAAATAAAATAAGAAAACTAAATTTTAAATCTGCAATAAAATTCCTACTTACGAGTATTGAAGTTTGTAGCATTGTGTAGGTACTACATAATTATAATATCCAAGATTATTTCAATTTTTACGTTACTTAAAAGAGTAATTACTAATTCTGAAAATCCCTAAAACGTAATGTCGAGACTATGGCGGTTAAGTACGATTCGAACGCTATATGGGTGGCACTTAACGAGATCGGTGATGGCAACATATTTCAAGTGTACCCGAAGATGTTGGCCGAGTTGTATCTGCAAGAGGAGGCGGCACGGCAAGAAGGCGACTTCAGCGAGGCGGAAAAGCTGGTGTTACCCAGTGATAAGGAGTACAGACTATCACAGTACTTTCTTCTCGTAGGTCTACAGAAGAACTTAGAAACGCAAGTATCTATTTCTTTTATCTAATCGTAAACTCCCAGTTATCTCTTGTATGTCAGGTGCGGAAAATTGATTGCTGGATTTATAGCAGTATGTAATTTGTAGATTGTACGTGTTTCGTCAGTAAATAGTAATTCTTGAATCTAATAATGTTGGCTATCCCTGCTATATCAATATCAACCTTTGAGCCAAAGGATCTCAGTGATTGGCGATGTGGGAACCACGGATCCTCCGCCTGACCTCAAATCTCGTAAACCCTTGTTTGATGGGGTATATTACTCTTAATGTTTGTTTACATATGTTTACAAAATATTTATAAACTGCGGACACCCCGCAGTTTTACCCGTATAGTTCCCATACCCGTCATAATATTATACGGGAATAAAGCTGTGAATAATTGACTTCATCTCTTCAAAAGCGCGGGGACCTATACACCACTGTACTGCCCAAAGTGGTGCTGGAGAGGGATCAAAGATATTCACTACATGAGTTCGAGGAGCAGCGGCCTCAGGTACACTGGGTGGGTTTGAAGGGGTATCTGGTGTGTGCAGCTAAGAGCAAGTTACGTCACAATTGAGTGAATAACCTGGCTCAGAAAAAGACGTCACGGCAAGCTTCTCCTACAGACTGATGCTGGGACTTACCGAAGTATTCGTGTCCGCAGTTGCATGCAGGCGCAATTGGTATATTAACACACTGAAACCGTACAAGAAACATGACCTCGTTACGACTTTAGGAGCGGAAAGTTACACTCTATACACTATGGTATGGTAGCTGGCTTTGGTTTGCAACGATAGTGGACGGGTTTTTGTTGCTTTGTTTGTAATAAGTCTTTGTGTGCAAAAGAGACGGAGGAACAAGAGAGGAGAGGAGGTATAGCAGGTCTTAGTGCCGCTAAAGGCCGCAACAGAGAGCCATCAGCTCGATCTGAAGCGACCATCGTTGTTCCGAGTACCGACTTACTCGACTGAAGTATAATCTGTCTATAGAAGTAGATGAATTATATTTTTTACTTAAAACTCAGACCATGATGATAGTGTACAGTCCTCACCGAGTAATGGATAAATATAGTTATTATTAAGCTTTAACGATAAAGTTATAAGTATTTCACAAAGGCACGCTAAAGACTCGTTTCATTTTCATTTCTAATTTACTTTTTGTCTTGTTATATTACCCTCAGTTACTTAACTTAACTGGTAACCCACCAGTTAGTATAAAACCAAATACCTACTTAATCATGTACATAATTTAATTTTCTAAACCTTAACAAAATAATAGTGATAGAATAAATTAATTAAGTACCTAAAAAAACTAAAATCATGTAAATAGATACCTAAAACGAAAAGTTTACAGAAAAATATCGAGCGGCGGGAAAGAAATAGGATTTTTAGTACATATTTGCCGCCAAATTTTTAACAGAAAATTAAGGATATCACTATATCACCAATCTTAACCTATTTGTGCCTAGCTTCTAGTACCTATAGCTAGAAGCGCTCGTGGTCCCGCGGACTCGGTGTTCTGCAAACGATCACTGCGTTAAGCAACTTTCACTATGGCTGGTCCTCGGGTGGGTGAACACTTTGTGGCATTTACATTTGCGAGCGTTTCCGTGCTTCGGAAGGCACGCTAAGCCGTTGGTCCCGGTTGCCAGTAACATGACAGTCGTTGAATGACTTATGGGCGGATTGAAAAATTGGAACAACAGGTCGCCACAACCTGCGCCGGTCCATTCCAACACGGCAATGGACTCACCACCTGTTGCGTGGGACAAAAGTGCATACGGTGAAATGTGGGCGTATAGTAATATGCCTCTACCTACCCCTTATGGGATAAAGGCGTGACAATATGTCTATGTTTTGTGCCTAGCTCAAATTAGAAGTAACATCAACATTTAGGTACCGCTATCTTACTTTGTGTCCTACAAGTAGATAATAACATCACGATAAGGTGTAAGAATATCAAAGTTGTTAGACAAACTCATTATACTTTAAATTGACTGTTAAACTAACAGCTATAACGCTTGTTACTAGTACGCTTATTGACTAGGTACTAAACTAACATATTGCGTCCCTGACCTAGCGGATTCCCTGGCCTCTTCCACTACACACGCGTTTCACACAATAAGTAGGTATATAAAAAATATGTGTACGTACCAGAGTACACAGGTAAGAAGTAAATCTTTTTCACGACATTTTTTTACAACTATTAAGATTTCTCTCATACACGATGAATGATGATATGAGCGTCAAGATTATTGCGTCTAGATTAAGATACATTTACTGCCAGATTCGCAATGCAATAGGTAGAGCCCGAGGAAGAAAAAATGTGAGCCGTCACGGGACGCCTGGCAAATGTGAAACATCGACATTATTTTGTAAAAGTAATATGCAGAAAAGACCAGATTTTGATAGGAACTAAATATGTCATAATGATAAAATAAAATATTACGATTTTTTTTCCAGATAACGATGACTATTTATTGAATAAACATTTATTTTCATTAAATAAAAAAAAAATGAAATATTCGCATGGCGACGCGTCGCCACACGTACACACTACTGCATATAGACTGTACGAGTATAAATATACCATCATATACTACACGGCATGCGTCGCCACGTCAGAAAACTGTTTTACGTGCGGCTATACATGTTTCATATCAATAACATAATACAATATACACAACAATAATTCATAGTTAATAATCTCAATGTCAAAATTCAATAAATATTAAGTATGTATTTCAATATTATGACTAGTAGGTCTGTGAACCGTAGACTTCGGAGTAAATTAAGGAAAAAGGGTATTTCTTTTTGTTTCATGTGTTAATACTATGTAAATGAGGTACCATGTACATTTTTTTTTACATCTAGTGGTTTTAAAATAAAAAAGGCTTGGCCCCAGCAGCACGCTTCAAGCCTATATCACCCCATACCGTTTTGAGCACCACCCCACCCCTGCCTCTATTTCCCCCCGATCGAAAAACCCCCTCGTCAAAAGTTTTTGGCTATATCAAGGATTGTCCATTCCAAGTTGCATGCAAATCCGATGAAAAATGCGACCTGTAGACTGAACGGACGGACGAACGGTCGGACATCGATAGCATTTTTCTCGTAACTTCTCGTACTTCTCGGACTTAAAACGGAGGCCATTATTGAGAATTTATTTTATGAAATATATGTATAGTCTGTAATCACCAAATTAAATTAGGTATATTGTGCTACATCCTATCAATATATTTTATCATTGACAAACTCATCTAGAGACTGTACCAGCTCTTTTCACACAAATACAGTGTAAAGTTTTTTTCCGTCTGCTGATGATTCCGTCTGCTTTAATCGTAGCATTGACCTAATTTATTTATTATTTATTTATTTTATACTTTATTGTACACCAAGAAAACATTAATAATCACTAAGTGATAATGTGTTACAACTAAAGTAGTACAATTGTCGGCCTCATCGCTTAAAGCAATTTCTTCCAGGCAAACTTGGATGGAAAAAAATATGTTAGTAGGAGTGAGTGGTAGTTAGTTGTTGGCGTTCAATAAAACCTAAAAATAAAATTTATGCTAGCGTCTGATGTGTTCAGCTTACATAACTTTTATGACCTGCCTGTGATAAGCCTGCAAGAAATGTACATTGCATGTAACACTGACATCTCAATGTCTCACATCAACAATGACTACAATCTATCGTAAATTGCATCGCGTGCCGATAACGTGCAACACACATAAATAAAATAATAAATAACCATCACACCTTATCCCCGAAGGGGTGGCAGAGGCATATTATATGCCCACTTTTCACCGTGTGGATTCCTGTCCCACGTAATAGGTGGTGAGCCCATTGTCATTAACTGACTGCCCACTAGTCATTTAGTACATCAGTTAATGAAATATCGTCTGTAAGCTGTGGATCCAGTGGCGTAAAAATGTATACAATGCGAGTCAAACATTTTGTTTACCATAGTGTGATCCCCGTCATTCCCCATCCTCGATTGACTGTTTACTTATAAGGTCTAGGTTAAGGAAAATAATTCGTGATCATTTATTTTTGCATATATTTTACTAGTATGAAAGCGACTGTTGTCTAAACTCCTATTCCTACAAGATATGACTGGCACTGGAAGTGAGTTTGACATAGCTAACTAAATATATTCACGCTGATTCCCTAACGAGGTTGTCAGAGAGGACAGATCGCCAGGCTTTGCGATCCATTCCATCTATCATCTATATTTCTTTCGCTTCCTGCAGATTCATTAATCGTTTCATACATGCATTTCACATGTTTGACATCATCCCCAATTGTTAATGAGACACTACAGCCGTCGTAGACAGAGAATACTACATTATTCTCTGTCTACAATAGCCGTGTAAACAAAGGACGCGGTCGTATTCATCTCTTCATCAAGGTGTACTACAATCTTCTTTAAGTTATTGATGAAGAGATGGAAGCTTATTATCTAAGGAGAATTACATTAACAATTTTAACACTGGTGGAAAATTAAATTTAAAACTATTTAGTACGACTTTTAATCAAATATTTATTGACAAAATAGTTGCGTAACGTCAGCCGTCACGCCCTTAGTCAACGAAACATTAGAAACAAAAAAAGTAATTACTTATTTATTAAAGAATACAATAAAATTATTTTGTGTTGTCTATATGCCTATGATACAAATATCGCTTCAAAAAACAGTTAAGTGTATAATGGATGCTATAAGCTTTGTAAATTGTGCTGTGTAAATATACCTGTAATATGGCGTGCGCAGGCTGGAGACAATGCTAGACAAAGGCCACCTTGAAAAAGAGAACCTAGAAGTAGTAGGGTAAGTCTTGTTCTCAAGGTCAGGATTTAAAGGTAAAAAAAATTCGTCTTGGAATTGTTTTTCATTTTCTTCAAATAGGCGATAGGTACCAGGTAACCAATTTTAAAAAATACATACATTAATATCTTAATGTATGTATTTTTTTAAATTGGTTTTGCTTTATAATTCCCCCGGAGGCTAGTGGTTGAAATGGGCATGTCGGATTCGAACCAACTAAAAACTTTCAGTTGCCTCTCGTCGTTTGCGATGCAGGAACTTGGTTGAAGCAAGGGTGCCTTGTAGGTAAGTCGGTAACTGCGTCACCCGGTAGGAAAGACTGCAGTAGTGCGTCTCAAACCAGTCCATTATAATGGAACACAATATAACACAACACCCTATATTTATAGGTATATAGTTACATACGCCCTACTTCACATCATCTAAGTTTAGCATATAACTATTGGAATCAGGCGTTACTTGGCAAAATTCCATAAACTGATCATTGATAGACCATAGGAATCGTAAAGGAAAAATGACGCAAATCTCAACTCATTAGTTGAGATGATCTTTGACCGTTAGTGTGTTTCTTGAGGTGGTTCCTCCTACTTTTCCCTTCCTCGGTTATCGCTGATTCTGGCAGATTCAATTACATTAAACACAGTTTTCACACAAGTATCGCTTTTCATCATCTGTTTTTGTTAAGCTGAAATGTAGTTATATATAAGAGAACGATACGTGTGGTAAACAGAAAAAGATAAAAATAAAGAAAACAACAGTTTTGACTCGTTAAAGGGAACAGGGAAGCGGGTACACCCTAGAAAAAAATCTCTCGGATCCTGACCAGTCCTGCAGGCGACTTTGCTTGTTTTTTCTAGCGCCCAGTGCCTCGTCTGCGTTACTGGATAGTACTCGTACTATGGTAGTCACCTTTTTTTTCCGTGCATTACCTCGCAAACCAAAACAAGAAAACGGAATTCCCCAAAGAGTGTGCTGTACGGTTGTTACTCTTGGCTACGATGGCATAATTTTCAAATTGTACAGTTTCAAACATTATGTATTTCTTTATTAGGGAGGAAGAAAAATCGCCACATGTGGCAGATTCGCCGGACATACCGCCGGAAGAATGGGCACCATGGAACCTGGCGTTGCCACTCAAGAACCCGCACGCTCCACCGCCTGTTGCCGTAAATACTACACCTGGACCTGCTTGGGACATAGAACAGGTGAGGAACAGTTTTAGTTTACAAAAGATATTAGCCGTAAGTACCACTATAAAAAACTAATCAGAGTGCTGCATTTTGCTAGCATCGCGGAAACAGGAATCCTGATTAGGGTAAGGCAATTCTTTATGCCGCACCGGAGTCGTCTACTGTACAAGACTTATTATCCAGAATAGAAGATCCTATTGGAAGGTGCCCTTTAACCTGCCTCAAACTTAGCCTCTCCAGATTACAAATCCGGCATGAAAATCACGGAATGCCAGGTGGAAAATCACTGTCGACGTCCATGGTCGAGTTAGAGGCAAAGAGAGAGATCCGAAATGGTCGGATTTCTCCTTGGCACTCTGGGCCAAACTACCGTTGGGTTTTAGTAAAGGTAGTAGACCAGACTGACAAAAGTTTGTCTCAGCAGCTTTGGCAAGCGACCAGAATGCACGACTCCCAGAAGGGTAGCCTGCTATTCGTTCACAAATTCTGCCGACTAACTAAAATCTAATTTAAACTATTAAGTTTAAATTAGATTTTGTCGGCAGAATATATAATTATACATATATCGAATATAAACTATTTTATAGAACGTTGTGTCTAGTATCAAGAAATATTATGATGTTTTTCTAGGATAAACTTAAAAGTATCCTTTGATACTCTCCAGACCATCGCCGTCGCCATTTTAAATGTCCTGTCATTTCATCGATTTCCTACTTCCTAAAAGAAAAAAAAATCGAATTATAGGATTGTAGATATAGAATTATAGATATTTGTATTTGGGTCGGAAGTAGAAAATTTTTTGAATAACATTTAGATCAAGCAAAATCTCTCCACACAGCAGTTATCATTATCAGTAGCGTGACGTTATACCACTTATCACCTCACAAAACTAATGATATATTTCACTGAAAACGAAACTTGCAAATCTAGAACGATCGTACAATTGTTCAATATACCATTAGAATGGGTTACGAAGCCGATTAACGGGTTCAATTATTGTTAGTGGTGCTCCCGCCGAGGTTCATTGTTGTTGAACACGCTCCACTAAACAATCCATTTGTTTCACGCCTCAAGTTGGGTAAAATAGTTTTGTAGTCTTTGGGTGATATCACAGACAAATTTGTAACGAAACTGAAGAACCTCCCGCGTGATGAAGTCGATTTTTCCGGGATAAAAACAAGCAATCAGACTAAGCCACGAACATCCTTAAACTACTAGTCATGTAAATTTATTAGTCCTTCTTGCAAATGGGTCTCTACGCTAGACTGCGGTCGGACGGACGGACAGATCGCATTCACTTCGAAATTTGTGCGGGTTAACGTCGCTTGGTCAACCGAAAAGTGTGAAGTGGCACACGAACCGGGCAGGTGTAAGTAATAAATAAGTGGCACAGTACAAGTGTTTTAGTTCAAGATGTGTAGCAAGTTCCACCAAGTGCCATCAATCTACAGTGTAAAACTCCCCAAAAATACATCCAAATGCTTGATTTGCTTTTGGGAGAGCCCTACGACCGCGTCCGTAAGATTGAACTTTTCTCTTTTTTGTTTTTGAGCCCTCTGCTCACGTACTCTTCATAATGTAAGTCTCTTGGCTCCTTCTACCCTCTACTTTCGCACAATACATATTTTTCGTCAATCGTTCCTTACTCAATCGTTGGACGTTACCAAACTAACAGAGCACGCCCTTTTCCAGATTAAAGCTGACACTTTCATTCCAACCTGTCATATTGCGTATCACTTCGTTACGTACGTTTTCGGTTGACCAAGCGACGTTAACCCGCACAAATTTCGAAGTGAATGCGATCACTATACCTTCATGCGTTTCACTCCACAGTATTCAATTTACTTTCATGCATCTTTTGTCATACTTAGGTTTCCCTACTGAAAATCAGTTACACTAGACACTTCTATTTAGAGATTTCAGCTTTTATAATCTTTGCAGGTCCTGAAAGCCGCCCGCATACTATGCAAGCCACCGAGGCCGGTGAATTTCATCGATGAACAAGATATGCGCTGTGTGTACTCACTTATATACGACGTTTTTCGATGTAAGTCTAATATACTTACTTACGTATTATTAAACATTCGTTATTTTATTTACTTATACAATTGCCTTATAATATTAAATGATGGAAGCGGTATCATCAATCATAGCATAATACTACGTTTGCCGTTTATTTTATAACTGGAATAATGTAGGTGATTACGCGTATGACTTAAGATATTCTTTTATCATTCACTAGGTGACCCACCCCAGGCATCGCCCGTGACATACTTCAAACTTCCGTGGCACCTATTTAATCCTGTCACTTATAAATTCTACAATAAAGCATAAAAAAAACCCGATTAGTCGACATTTATGATTACTGCTATAATAATAATAATAATAAATCTTTATTCATTTAGGTCACAAAGTAACACTTATGAACGTCAAGAATATTGCTTCTACATTTACATTTACTGCCAGATTCGCAAAGCAATAGGTAGAGCCTGAGGAAGAACCTGGCAATAAAACTCATGGCCACTCTTTTCTAAACGCCAGTAATTACATTAGTTTGATTAACATGATATTTGACCAATTATATAGTAATGAATTTATACAAAAAAAAAAAAAACAAAATCAATGTTGTGTTTAAATCATATCAAAATTAGAGCGATTATAGTTGCTGGTTCTAAGGGCAGCCTACCCTTGAAGAAGAAGAATCTGGCAAGAAAGTCAATGGATGCCATTTTAAAATGTAGGAATGGCTTACAACATTAAAATTACACTTACATTGTTCCTTTGGATTTATGTGAGAACAGTCGACTAAACTTAAGTTTACCTTAAATATAAATAAGATTATTTTTAATAATTGCTATAACAGCTATGAGCTGACCAGTCCCAACAGACGGCACCCGTTCACGGGTATGACGCATTATATCAGCCATCTCCCTACTCAACCGTATTATAGGGAATAAGGCGACCCGATACATACGCCACCACTGCCAGGACACTTAGGCGAGCATGACATACTCAAAAACTGCACAGCAACTATCATGTCAATTTCTCTCTCTCTGCTCTCTGCTCTTCAGGGTAGCAGCGTGATGATATATAGCCTTCCTTAATAAATGGGCTATCCAACACAAAATAATTATTCAAATACGACCCAGTAGTTCCTGAGATTAGGGTGTTCAACCAAACAAACAAACTCTTCAGCTTTATAATATTAAGTATAGATAAATATGATGAAATGTTCCCAAAATAAACGATACCTACGGACGTAACACAGCTATTGTGCTTTACACAATAGAAAATAACGTTGTTACTGCTATACAAATAGGTAACATAATTCCTGTTGTTATTTAACTTATTGGTTATTAATACTGATAAAGTCCATATAAACCTAACTATCTTTACGCTGTATCCCTGACGAGGTAGTCAGTGACGGCAGATCGCTAGGCTTTGCGATCCATGCATACTTCTTTTGCTTCCTGCAGATTCATTAATCGCTTCATACATGCACGTCTGGTTATCCTAGAGTACTTTAGACCCTTCCGTTTTTGAGCAGTCTGCTCACCTAGTCTTCATATGTAAGTGTCGGCTTAGCCCTGATTCCTTCTACCCTCTACTTTCGCAAAATATATATTCTTCGTCAATAGTTCTTCACTCATTCGTTGGACGTGTCCAAACCAACGGAGTACGCCTTTTTTCAGGTTAGGTTTGACATATTCATTCAAACCTGCTATATTGCGTGTCATTTCGGGGTGTTACCCGTGGTCCCACCGTTACGACCCACTGGTGGGGGTCCACGGGGAATTTATTTTCCCCGTAGTACCACCGTACAGTTGCAGTGGGACCATGGGTAATCTGGGCTAGTTGACCCACTGCTCTAGAGATGAGACTATAATTAGACGAGTAGGTACTTATGAAATAAAAGAAAATATTTGTAAGTACATAACTATATATATATATACTTCATATATATATATAGTACTTCATTTTTAAGAAATACTTCATATATATATATAGTACTTCATTTTTAAGAAATTAAAATTGTGCAATTTGTTAATGTAATAAATATACATTCTATAATCTATACATTCTATACTATACTAAAAGTGACGAGACACTGAATTCTGAATATTATTCCAAAATTTCTGTGGAAATGTATTATAGTATCGATGTAGGATACAAAATATTTTTTTGGATACAAATACAAAGCTTTTATTATTTGGCCTAAATGGCCCTGTGTAAAAAAGTCCCACAAAAATAAAACAATTTAAAAACGTACCTAATTGAACAATGTGTAACTTGACTCATTAACTATATTATCCATTTAATTTTACCCTAGGACAATCGTTCAGAGGACTCACCCGGTACTTCCAGCCATAGGCAGATGGAAGGGTAACGTGTGCTTTTAGTCAGTAATAGGATATAGCATCATGAGAATTTACTTACCCAAAAGTAAATAATTTTACTCAACCATAATCAAACTTTGTAAAAAAGTTTACGTGCATTTATAGCTATGCATATATATATTTTATAACAAATACGTTATAAAAAATATATGTATAAACAATACATAGCAATAAATCTAAGATATAATTAATTGCTCGAGGCAACGAAAAAACTCCTAAAATAAACGAAAATAAAACTTTGGTCGCGTGAATTGTATAAAATTGTAAGTGGCTGAGAAATAACATATAAAAGTCGTAAAAAGTCTGTTAAACGTCCATAAATACCCATAATCCTTCGTGAAAGGGAAAGTCTACGACCTGAGTGTCACGAACTTCGTAAGTGTCGAATATAGGTTAGTTAAGCTTTCATAAATTTTAGATTTGTGTGTCACAAAGGATAGTTTAATATGTAAATTGTATATATAATGTGTAGAAGCGCTTGCAGCTCCGCTAACTTAGTGTTCTGTAAACGATCACTGCGTTTCGTTATGGCTGGTCCTTAGATGGGCGACTGATTTGTGACACTATCATTTACGAGCGTTGTCATACTTCACAAGGCACGTTAAGCCGTTGGTCTCGATTGCCAGTAGCATGGCAGTTGTGAAGCCTAGTTGAAGGACTTATGATTAGCTTGAAAATATTTTCAATAGCAACTCGCTTCAACCTGTACATTACAACACGGCAACACGACATCTTTTAAAAATGAATACGGTGAAATGTTGTATAGTATGCCTCTGCCTACTCTTCCGGGGATAAAGGCGTTGCTATATGGCTATTTGTATTTGAAATGTGTGTATAAAATCTATTACATGTATATTTAGGTATTATCCTATCATAAGGAAGTTGACGCTTTCTTTAATACAAGCACTCTTTGCCCGCTAGCTTAGTGTTCTGGAAACTGCCGATCCTGAGATGCGTGACCGTTAGTAGTATAAATTTCCATTTACCAGCGTTTCCGTGCTTCGCAAGATACGGTAATTTGTGATGATAATGATCCCGATTGAATGATTATTTCTGATCGTAAATAAAATAAACATCGTAAAATAAATGAAAAAAAAATTGTAAATGTGGAAATAATACTCTTATTTAAAAAAATATAAATAATAATAATCATGTAAGGTTTGCTCTTGTAACTTAATGATTAAGAATATCAATTTGTACTTCTTTATTGGCGTATTGTTTGGACCATTGCATTATAAATTTTCTGTAAGCTGTGAAGTACCTTTAAATAAATAAAATCGTTGGGTGAGCAGAGCTTGTACTATGGTAACCAGATAACTGATAAACATACTTATATATTTCTAAATACATAGATTTTATAGATAAATAACAACCAGACACAGAATAAACCATCGTGCTCATAACACAAAGTTTTATCCTGGGTGGGAATCGAACCCACGACCTCTTGCGTAGCAGTCGGCGCCACAGAGGCAGTCAAATGTTAGATAAATTAACACACTTTAGCTACAACTCCAGGCTAGATGTTTCTGCTAATTTAGTACAGTTTGAAACCGTTATTTAAGTTTATCAACTGGAGGCTTACACGATAAAGCTGTGATAAATAGCGCAAAGTTTTGACCAAGTTCCACAATAAGGTGTGAATTAACGCGTCAATTTTATACGTTCTAGAGTTCTAGATTTTTTTATTTTGATGTTCGATTTTATGATGCAAGAAAACATTGGAGATTCTTCAAATTGTAGCGTCCGTTCCTTGCTTTATTGTATTTTTTCATTTCCAACATCGCTAACACTTACATCGTCCTATTTCAAACAACAATAGAGAGAATAAAGAAGCATACTCATCCTGGTCACACCACTACACACTATTTAGGATGTAGATAATATTTAAGCAGGTGCATCACTAAAAATCTAGTTTCCTGAATTCTTGTTCACTACTGTGGAGGTTACTTTAAAGACTCCATTATTAACTGAGTCTAATTGTTGCATGATCAGCCTTTTTGAGCTAGAGGCTTTGCTGCTATCTCCTTAAGGAGAGATCGTTGACAAAATAGTGTTTCGCTGCGAAGTTAATGTCAGTAGGGCTTTACCATCTTCGAGTTTTAGTTTTTCCCATCGCTATCTTATATCCCCACCTGTGATGGGAGATCAGACGTCAGTTATTCTGTAATATCTTAACATGTACTTTTCGCCTTCTACATCAACGATCTGTTCAAATCTGTGAGCGGCTTCGACTCACATTCGGTGCACAAATTCTTATTTTAATGTAGATATCTGGAGATTTTGCAAATTCCCTCTCAAGTGGGTGAATAGGGATTTACAAACTTGAACTCTCTGACGATATCTCGAGACTGCTGGTAGTCAAATAAGAATGGAACGAATTTAAAAGACATAATCATATCAAAAAAATTACATGCCACAATCTTCGTGACAACTGAGAATATCTTTAAATTGTATCTAGAACAATGTTAATGTTAAAGTACCTGAAACATTCACATATTTACGCTATTGTTACATAATGATTATCTGTCTGTGGTAAAATAAAAACGCCCTGACTTCTAAACTATTTGGCCTTTTTATTATTCAGCTCTTTCAATGTCTACTCATGTGGAAGTTCTTTGTCACGCGACATATTTATTTTGCATTTTTATGCGACGAGTCCGGGTTGGAATAAAAATCTCCGGTTTTGAGCTTGAACTTCGCTTTACGGTTATATCGGTCGGGTAGGCTTGGGCTGAGGTTAACTATCAGAGAACCAGAGTAGGTAGTCATATAGCTTGCAGGGCTGATCACATTAGTAGAAAGAACTGATTGCCGACAGAGCAAACTAGTTCTGTAGTGAAAACCGCGTCTCGGGAAAGACAAGGTAGGATGACACCCGGCAATATGGACCGAGCGACGGCGACGTGCTGAAAAACGTCGCAAATAGTGATTGGAAGCGAAAGGCTTAGAACCGTATGTTGCGGCGTGAATTGTGAGAGGCCTACGTCCATTAGTGAACTAATTGAGGCTCGTTTCTCAAAGACCATTATGGAAACTTTGTTAAATGGTCTATATTATGGAATATTTTTTAAAATATTTAGATACCTAGTCAAATTGAGCTGCCTTTTAAATTTATTATACAAATAAAATAAATATAATAAACAGTTAGGTAGGAAGATATTAAATAAGGTTATAAGGAAGATATATATATAAGGGATATATATAAGGTTTCCTATTTTTTTCGAATACCAAAAAGGAGGAGATCTTCGAAAATTCGAGAAATTCGAAAAAAATAGGAAACAAAGAATCAAGTCGCGGTTACTTCAATGTTAAGGTTGCCTCACGTTCTAATCTGGCTTCACCGTCCGAGGTAGAAAAGAAAAGAATACATCTTTAACTTGATGAAGCGACATACATTTTTAAAGCATCTCTTTTTTTTCTCAGATAAATGCTTATTGGACCAGACCTTAATGGACACGGAGTTTTTTGTCAACCATCCAGAAGTGAGTCCGTAATTTTTTCTTTTTAATTTTAGGTACTAAGCATCCACGTGTATTATGGCATGGTCTAGTAAGAATTCCTACTACTAACTAATAATAATTATTTATAGGTGAATACTAACAATAGTATTCATAAATTCATCTTCTTCATCTTAGTGTATTCCCAGTAGCTTCCGAATCCTATATGGATTTAAGGTCTGGGGTTCACCTTTACTTGGCTGCTAGTAGCAGCTATAGTTAGATTTTTTTCGGCATTGTTGAGAGCGATAGACGTTGATTTCGCTATCCCCAAGGGCTTAGTCTATTGCTTAGTCGTCAACATTTTATATATATAATTGTTGAAATAAAAAAAAAAACTAGGGACCCCCACGGCTTAGCCCGTGACATACTTACTTCAAATTCCCGTCGCACCATTTAATCCCCTCGCTTTTAAATTCTACAATAACGCATAAAAATCTGCCCGATTTGTCGACATTTATGATTACTGCTCCGCCCTCCAGGGTAGTAGCTTGATGATATATAGCCTATAGCCTTCCTCAATAAGAGGGTTATCCAAACTAAAAAAAAATTTTTAAATCGACCAGTAGTTTTTGGGATTAACGCGTACAACCAAACAAACAAACTTTTCAGCTTTATAAATTAGTAAGTATAGAAGTTCTATTCTAAATCAATTGTGGTATTCTACATTCTAATAATATTACTACTATTCTATAAATAAATGATAAACAAAATTATCGTCAGAAAAAATGTGTTCTACCACCCTAATGGTTGAGTCATTTGAACGTCATGAAGCAACAAGGACAATTTTCCCTTGCAAACTATTATGATAGTATCCCCGTTGTCATAATTTTCGTCATGCCTTGTGTCTAGTTTCATTTGGGCCATATCAACTTTATTGATAATTACATCCTACAGAAACTTTGACCCATTATCCGTTCTTTGTTATTTTTGCTGACGTAGTATATGTTGCCGAGGAGGTCTTACCAAAGAGTTTCTTTCATAAACAAACATTCCGAATTTATTTCACATTTTTTATTGTGCATGTTCTGTTCTTGAACTTGTTAAACGATTGATGAAGGTCTTATTACATCGTTGCGGTTGTCAAGGTTGTATAATTTAGCCCTCGTTACGAAACAGTAACAACCTACAGTTAAGGCAGGTTCGACAAGATGTTACAATAAAAGTATGGGCCCCATCTAACTCACATTAAATGACTTTCTCGTGACCAAAGCGATTTCTTTCAGAACGCTCACGAAATCCAGGTTTATATTTATGACAATCGTTTGTGTATCGATGAAAGGAATCGGCATTTGAAGATTTTTTGAAATTGATATACAGTTGATATTAATAAAAACACGAAACTTTGACGCGAGCTTATTTCGTAAGTCGCCTGCTAATCACTGCAGCGACGGATTTATTAATTGCGTTCATTTGTAAAATATGACTCGCATAAGACATAACGCCATCAAAATTTTACCTCAGTTAACTTAAAACTTAACTTAACTAACTTAACTATCTTCACGCTGTATCCCTGACGGGGTAGTCAGAGAGGACAGATCGCCAGGCTTCGCGATCCATGCATACTTCTTTCGCTTCTTCGAGATTCATCAATCGCTTCATACACGCACGTCTGGGTATCCGACCTTTCCGTTTTTGAGCAATCTGCTCACGTGGTCTTCATATGTAAGTCTCGGCCTACCCTGACCTCTTCTACCTTCTGCTTTCGCACAATATACATTCTTCGTCAATCGTTCATCACTCATTCGTTGGACGTGTCCAAACCAACGGAGCACGCCCTTTTTCAGCTTAACGCTGACACTTTAATTCAAACCTGCCATATTGCGTATCACTTCGTTACGTATTCGGTCGTCCAAGGTAACGCCGCACAATTTTCGAAGTGATCGCATCTCCACAGCATTCAATTTACTTTCATGCATCTGCTGACATACCCAGGTTTCGCTACCGTAAAGCAAAGTTGGCACTAGCACTGCGTCATGAATCGCCAGTCGTGCTTCTTTTACGATGCTTTGTCGCTGTACTAATTGGGACAAAGCACCGTTAACTCTGTTTCCGGCAGCTACTCGCCGTTCTACATCCGAATCACATCTTCCATCCGCGCTAAACATACTCCCTAAATACACAATTTCATTTACTTGCTCTAGACGTTCCTGGTTTACCCTAATCTCGCATTTAGTTCTTACGTCATCTCTTTCAAATACTAGAACCTTAGTCTTACTTGCATTCAAGCGAAGACCCTTACTTTCACACTCCTTTTTCATATTAGTGACTAATGCCTGAAGGTCGGCTTCTGATGAGGCCATGAGCACCGCATCATAAGCGTACAGCAGACAGTTTACTGAAAAGTCACCCAAATTCACACCCATATCACAATCTTTCAACTTCTGCAGGCAACTGTCCAGATACACTATGAACAGCCAGGCGGACATGACACAACCCTGTTTGACGCCTGTACAGACATCAAAAAGAGGTGACACATCCCCCCCTACTCGCACGCAAGCCTTACAGTCCTTATAAAGCGACTGTATTGCCCACAGCAGCGAGCCGTCCACACCATATCCGGGCAGCAAATCCCACAGAGTTTCCCTCACAACGTTATCAAATGCCTACAATTAACGGGATATTTACCATGTTCTATTGTATTGTTGAGATTCCGATATTTCGGCACTGTTGCAAGCGCCATGATCACGGATGTACTGAAGAGCTGCGAGCTAGTTGTTTGTTGGCAGACCGTAGCGATCTACCCTCTTTCTGACTCGTTTATTACACAGCACATTAACACTACCATTGTTTACTGTGTCACCTCGAACTCGATCACGATCCCGACACACAAAACTCACAGTATCACCTCGCGATATTTTTACGGCTCTTTTATGTTTAGTTGTGAAATCGCGAATCACTGGATTCCAGACGCTCGACAGTTGAAACCCATCTTCCCTGTTAAAGGTTTTATGCTTTTTTATTTCTATAGCTTCCTTAACCATTCTAGGTATATATGTATAGTGGCGTTCTGAAGAGAGAATCTGGGGATTGTGTAACTCAATCCAGTGGTTTGTACCTGCCTCTAAGAGATGTTGAGCTATCGCGGATTTATGTGATTCGTTGTTTTTCACCGCCCTGATGTGCTATTTTATTCGGCATGAGATACTTCTCTTGGTCTGGCCTATGTACGAGCTCCCACAGCTGCAGTCTATTTTGTAAACACCTGGATTTTCTAAGGGGAAACTATCCTTGGGCGTACGCAGGCATTGTGATAATTTCCTGAAAGGGGTAAAGACAGTTTTCACTGAAAACCGCTTTAAAGCGTTAGCGACCCTGTCAGTTACACCCTTCACGTATGGCAAGTACGCATGTTGCCTTTCCACTTTATAGTCCAGACGCTTAGGTGTTCTAGCGTGTCTAGGTGACATGATTCGTCCGTCATAGCCGTTGCTCTGAAGAACGCCCCTTAGATGGTTAATCTCTTCTTCTAAGTGTTCCTCGTCACATAGACTGTATGCGCGGTCAGTAAGTGACGTCACTACAGAGTTCAACTGGCGTGGGTGGTGATGCGAGCTGGCATGCAGATATCGGTCAGTGTGGGTGGGCTTCCTGTATACGGAGTGGCAAATCGAACCGTCCGTGATCATGGCGCTTGCAACAGTGCCGAAATATCGGAATCTCAACAATACAATAGAACATGGTAAATATCCCGTTAATTGTAGTAATTTGAATAGTAATGACCATGTTAGTTTAAAATCATATATTGTTACCAAATGCTTTCTCCAGATCCACAAAAGCGCAGAAAACCCTCTGGCTAATAGCCAGAAACTTCTCCGCGATCATGCGGAGAGAAAACACTTGATCCATGCAACCTCTTCCACGTCGGAATCCGCTCACCGGAACCTCAGTTACTCGAAAAGTATTTGTGTATCATTCGAAAATTATCAGTGTAAAATTGCAATTATCCGCTAGCGTAGAAAGTGCGATTAATCCAAAATAAGTATTAATGCATTTTCAGTGAATTCTATGGATGTCCATTGTCCATACGAACTAATTTTAAAAACACCTTTTATGCATCAAATATAATTTTCCAACCACATTTTGGATTTGAATACTTATATTCTCTGTAATAATCAATATTGTATCACTGGACAATAAAGGTAGGTACTAAGTAGTGATCTGAAATAACAAGGCGTAGTATAGTGTTCCATAGTAAACCAACTCATTTAACAAAATCAAATACAAAAATTGCTTAATAAACTAAGTATCGATCATCTGAGAAAATGTACATTCCGAATTAAGGTTTTTAATTAATAATCTATATCTATACTAATATATAAAGCTGAAGAGTTTGTTTTTTTGTTTATATGTTTGTTTGGTTGAACGCGCTAATCTCAGGAACTACTGTTCCGAATTGAAAAGATATTGTTTTGTTAGATAGCTCATTTATCGAGGAAGGTCTATATATCATCACGCTACTACTTAGGAGAGCGGAGCAGTAATTATAAATGTCAAAAAATCTGGAAAATGTTCATACATTCTTGTAAAATTAAATAAGCGACAAGATTAAATGGGTGCGACGGGGGTTCGTATTATGTCACAAGCGAAGCCGTGGGGGTAAGCAAGTTATTCATAAATTAGCGACCGCGAAACCATACGTTTAATATGGCCCAACATGCCCTCGGTCGTTTTAAAGTCACTATTGTATCCTTATAAGCTTAATATACCTATAGGATACCTTATTTTCAGTAGGTAGGTACCATCCTTTGACCGTTGGGTACATCAAAACAATACATTACATTGGGGAGGCAAAACCATGAATATTCCAGCATCGAGGTATATTAACATCCCTATTCTGATACTGCGTATTTTTATAAAGCTTCTAAGTGTGGGCAGTGTATTTTCCTCTTTCTTCTCTTTTCTTTCCAATATTTTTCCTCTGGCGAGTTGCAACACGGTTTCTACCTATCAGTTTAACTCCGGGCGTCCCGGGTAACTCCTCGGTAGGATAAAACCCCCAGGATTACCGGTAGCCTTTGCCTTCCACCGCGTCGTCTTCTAATGGTTTGAGTGTTATCCCGCTTCTTGGGGCGTTAGGCGGGTTTATTCCCAGTAGTTCTACGATAGAACTAGTGAGACTTTTTTTCCCATTAAAATTGAAAGTCCCGTTAAAATCGGTCTAGTAGCAGAAATTAGCCTGACAAACAGACAGAAAATGTTTTTTAATTATTTTTCTGTGGGTATCGTATATATCGTATATATATAGTATCGTATATAGTCAAAATCTGATAATTTGGAATTATAAGTATGCAAACCGACACTTTAATTTTATTTATCTGTATAGATATGAACCTAGTCAAATAAATATAAATTTAAACAGGTAATTTGAAGGTTGTAAAAAATCTGAACCTGGGTACGCCCATGGCTGATACTAAAGGACCTACTTTATTATCAGCTCTAATCGATCAAGAAGTAATATTAATAAAATGGACTTTGTTTAGTTTACCGAACACAAACATACGGTATGGCTGTTCCTAATGGAGTTGGCGAGACGGCGCTGGGGAGCAAGAACAAGAAAAGAGATGGAGCGATCAGAAAATCTCTTGGATGAAGCAGGAGAACCATTCAAAGAGATTGAGAAAGTTATCTGGGAGGAAAGAGTCCATTTTGCAGCGGCCATTGCTAGGATACGTATCAAGAATAAGGCTTTCACGTACGTTATTAATATTTTACTCTATGAAGAGTTACAATAAAAAGCTATGAAAATGTTTTGTGCCACACGGCCTATCGATTCAATATTTTTACTTTCACGTTTTGATTATTTATCTAACTACACATTTATCCATTTTTACACACTATGCTCAAAATACGCAGTCTCAGGAAAAGTTTGTTTGGAGCTAGCTTTAAAATTAATGGATTTGGATAGAAAGTAAATCCTCTCCTATACAAGTGGGAGACCCTGGAAAGCAAATACTTGTGTGCATTCTATAGAAAAGGTATTTTATATATAAGGTAACATCACGGTAATAGTACAACCTAAGGATCCTAGGTTAGGTTTATCCGTACGTTTTTCCCTTTATTCGGTGGTACCTAATAGTATGTAAGTCGTAGTATGTAGTATGTATGGTCCTATATGAGTTGAGCTGAGAGCTGTATTTAGAAAAAGTATGGTAGAAACTTAATTGAGAACTTTTACGAGAAATAATCATTTGAAGTCTAATTTACATTACGAAATTAGTGTTTTAAAATTAGTTTCCCATCACTAGTTTCTTAAACAATATGATGTGTAAACATCAAGTTTTACAATGCATAGTTGCATACATCGATTTCACGACACTGTAACAGTTTCGTGTCGCGCACGATTTTTGGATAAAACTAGTGTCATGCCACTTATGTCATCGTATTACGTGACGCGAAACTATTTTTGTCGTGAAAGCGCCTACGATGATCACCTGTGTTTTTTGTTACTCGAAAAAAAATTGAATATGTCTAACCAACATTCGACAGGTGATAAAAATATAAAATTTATCAAAGAATACCAGCGAAATGACTGTCCTAGGATCCGAAACACCCTTTGTACAAAAATAGAGGTGCCCGAGAAGCTGCCTGCAAAAAGATTATGATAGTCATGCAGAGCGAAACTGTGAAAAAGATGGTTGGTGGTTTAAAGGTAGTTGTTGGATCTTCATCTGCTAATTCCAAAGACTTTACACTTATAACTATACCTTGATTTTTTTCTTTATATACTAGAATGACATTTTGTATGTCATTATTTCTTTTTAATGTTGCAAGTTAGCAACCGTAGTTACTTACTTAGTCGATTTAGTTTACGAATCGAATCACTCGACTATAAGGAAAAGATTATAAATACTATTCTATTAATATTGATACTACAATAATGTACCTTGTGACCATTATGTTTACTGTTTTTGTGACCATGTATTTTAAAAACAAAAATGTTATAAATATTTCTTAACTATTATTTTTGCTCTGTGAAACTCTGTGGGACATGCTGCCCGAATATGGCGTGGACGGCTCGCTACTGCGGGCAATACAGTCGCTTTATAGGGACTGTAAGGCTTGTGTGCGATTAGGGGGGGATGTTTCACCCCTTTTTGACGTCGGTTACAAGCAAAAAACAGGGTTGTGTTATGTCCACCTGACTGTTCATAGTGTATCTAAACAGTTGCCTGCAGAAGTTGAAAGATTGTGTAATGGGTGTGAATTTGGGTGACTTAACAGTAAATTGTCTGCTGTGCGGTGATGGCCTCATCAGAAGCCGACCTTCAGGCATTAGTCACTAATATGAAAGAGGAGTGTGCAAGTAAAGGTCTTCGATTGAATGCAAATAAAACTCAGGTTCTAGTATTTGAAAGAGATGACGTAAGAACTAAAAGCAAGATTTGGGTAAACCAGGAACGTCTAGAGCAAGTGAATAAAATTATGTATTTAGGGAGTGTGTTTGGCGCGGATGGAAGATGTGTTTGGATGTAGAACGGCGAGTAACTGCCGAAAACAAAATTAACGTTGCCTTGTCTCATTTTGTAAAGCGACAAAGCATCGTTAAAGAAGCACGACTAGCGATTTATAACGCAGTGCCAGTGCCAACTTTGCTTTTCGGTAGCGAAACCTGGGTATTTTTCACACACAATTTCTGAAGTGATGGAATGAGTCGGCCAAGGGGCCGAAGTGATGTGCAATTTGGCAGGTTTGAATAAAAGTGTCAGCGTTAAGCTGGAAAAGGGCGTGCTCCGTTGGTTTGGACACGTCCAACGAATAAGTGAGGAACGATTGACGAAGAAGATATATTGTGCGAAAGTAGAGGGTAGAAGGAGTCAGGGTAGTCCGATTCTTACATATGAGGACCACGTGAGCAGATTGCTAATAAACGGAAAAGTCAAGAGTACTCGGATGCCCAGAAGTGCATGTATGAAGGAATTGATGAATCTGCAAGAAGCGAAAGAAGTATGCATGGATCGCTAAGCCTGGCGATCTGTCCTCTCCGACTACCCCGTCAGGGATATAGCGTGAAGATAGTTACTATTTTTGCTCTTGGACGACGATAGCACTGCGGGAGCAAGCACGTCATGCTCGCGAAAAAGGCGGCGTAGAGGGAGCGGGTAGGAACTCTCCAAACCGATCCGCAGTATGTCGTCGTAACCTAATTCGATACGTTATTAGGTGACAAACGAAACAAGCGCCATTATGCTCAAAAAAACTTATGTAGTTTTGTGAATTGGTGTTGCCACTGTTTAATATGTTAAAATATATAAAAGAGAATGTGATGCTGACTTCGCCGCAACGATCTGGCCATAGGCTGTCTTTTAAAGACAAGTTTGACGAGTTCATATTTTCTGCTATTCAACGCAAAGCGCACAGTTTTTAAAAACGTCGTTTATAAACTTCTAGTCAGTCAAATCCGATTTGTTGCTAATTCAGAGCGTACCTTTTTTCTCGTGCGTCTCAAACAAGCACTCAAGTTGCTTGTTTGAGACGCATCGATGAACGAAGTCGCGTATTTAAACACATATATATACGCAAAATCCGAATAAAACTGCATGACTTAAATTAATTAAATTCTAATATTTCTCATTCAATACTCCATGAATTTGCATAGACACAATTTCAAACTAATCAACTAACCACCTATTAGTTTTGGCCACGACACTATATTTTTTATCAGTCTATAAAGTAAAAAATCAGAGTATAGACTGATTACCAAAAAATTTCGTTGAGCTAAAATGACATCTATTTTCTTACGAGTAGGGTACCTAGCTATTTCTTTATAAGCGGTAGCTAGCTACCAACGGTCCTGGCGAGAGAGCTACGAAAGGTACTGTGTCCTTGTATAACGCGCTGCCAGCTCAAATAACCATTGGATTTGGTAGAAATGGTATAAAATTTTAAATATATTTTTTTTATGATTTAGTAAAATTAATTATTCATAAACTTTGGAACGTATCTAAATATTTCTACAGTTCCTATAATTATTAATAAGAACTTCATGGTAATAAAAAAAATAATCATTAATACTTAGTAAGAGTAGTACTTAAATGTTTGAGTTTGGTAATACTAAATGCAAGATCCGCCTGGACCCGCAATCTTGCTTAAAGTGTAGGGTCACCATAAATTTTATTGATCAAATATTGTTTACAATCTCATAATAGTTTGTAGGCTTACGTATCGATTGTTTTAAATTGGAGATGTACCGTTAAAAGGTCATTGTACGATCACTGCGTTAAGCAACTTTCACTATGGCTGGTCCTCGGATGGGTGACCACTGTGTGGCATTTATATTTGCAAGCGTTTCCGTGCTTTGGAAGGCACGTTAAGCCGTTGGTCCCGGTTGCCAGTAACATGGCAGTCGTTAAGCCAGTTGAATGCCTTATGGGCGGCTTAAAAAATTTCTCATCAGGTCGCCACAACCTGCACCTGTCCATTTCAACACGGCAATGGGCTCACCACTTGTTACGTGGGACAAAAAAATCAAAAACATACGGTAAAACGTGGGCGTATAATACGCCTCTGCCTACCCTTTCGAGGATAAAGGCGTGAAAGTATGTTATGTTATTTTTTACTTACAATAAATTCAGTAGGTTCGAACAATCGTTCAAGGAATTTGTCCTGTGTTCTAATTGGTCATGGTCACTTATTTAGAAAGGGACACCGCCACTGCCGAGAGCCATCTCACGCGAATTGATTATTTCGCAGTAATGCACAGTCTAGTTATAGGTATAAGGTCTTTGACTAATTCAGATATTAACGTTGTACTCAGATGCTTTCTTGGTTCCTGGAATTCAATAACAACCTTTCATCATCATTGCTGTAGATCCTGGTTTACAGGAGTCACAGTAATGGGAATGAGGGTGGGATTAGTCCCAAGAAAAACAACCTTTTCTGATTTTATACAATAATATCTGTATGACAACGTTTTGAATCCAAAATAATGCTTCGATGTTGTCGAAGTCATGATCACAGATACATTGTGGAATGCACGACACTATTATTTTGAATGAAACTAGGTTCACAAGTGTTTAAAGTAGTGTCATCAATTATTTAATCATGCATGAAACTAGTTTCAGAAGTACTTTGTGTCATGAAATTAATTTCATCATGCATAAAACTTGTTTTGTAATGTAAATTCGGTTTAAAAGTAACGCTGTGGTAGTTGCACGCTGCTTTAAGATGAATTTCTCTGCGCCACTGAGACAGTAATATCAAATATCAATTTATATCGCTGGGACACCTCACACAACGCCATCTGATTCCAAACTAAGCAGAGCTTGTACTATGGTAACCAGATAACTGATAAACATACTTATATATTTCTAAATACATACATATTTAAGACTAGATGACCCTCACAGCTTTGCCCGTGGAATATTTCGACCTCCCGTCGCACCTATTTAATCCCGTAGCTTATACCCTAGGTAAATTATACAATCATGCATAAAAATTTGCCCGATTTGTCGACATTTATGATTACTGCTCTGCTCCCCAGTGTAGTAGCGTAATGATATATAGCCTATAGCCTTCCTCGATAAATGGGCTATCTAACACAAAAATAATTTTTCAAATCCGACCGGTAGTTCCTGAGATTAGCGCGTTCAACCAAACAAACAAACAATATCTTCAGCTTTATAATATTAGGATAGATAAATAACACCCCGACACAGAATAAACCATCGTGCTTATCACACAAAGTTTTATCCTGGGTGGGAATCGAACCCACGAAGTCTTGCGTAGCAGTCGGATACACTCCCACCGCGCCACAGTGGCAGTCAGTCAAACAGTAAAGTAGGTAAATAAAGTTTAAGCGCCATTTTGTAATGCAGGTTAGCGGAGCTGTTGCCGCCACATCTGCGCGAGGAACGATCTGCGTGCGGTAATAAAGAGACTGTGACGGGATGGGTCAACATTTTTAAAGCCAAGTATGTCTGTTGCATGCGTAATGTCGCACCTTTTTCCCCAAAAGAGTAGGCAGAGGCATGCAATACGCCTACATTTCACACCATTTCACTCCATACACCTGCGGTCCCTTACAGCGCTTTGGCCCGCTGACTTAATGTTCTGTAAACGATCACTGCGTTAAGCAACATTCGCTCTAGGTGGTCCTTGGATGGGTGACCACTTTGTGGAATTCACATTTGCGAGCGTTTCCGTGCTTCGGAAGGCACGTTAAGACGTTGGTACCGGTTGCCAGTAAAATGGCTATCGTTAAGCATGGTTGAAGGCCTTATGGCCTTATGGACTTGAAAAATTTCAACAACATGGCCTGCGCCTGTCCATTTTCAACTCGGCAATAGGCACCACCTGTTACGTGGGACAAAAATGCATATGGTGAACTGTGGGCGTATAGTATGCCCCTGCCTACGCCTTAGGGGATAAAGGCGTGACAATATGTAAAATAACTTGTAATGGCCCAGTAGTCATGTTTATTCCTGCTATTATTTTATAAGTATATGTTTCATAACCAAAAAAACTTATCATTTGCTAATCCCAATTAACCTACTTGTTATATTTTATCAAAAAGAAATTTACTACAATATCTAGGACATTATACTTTTTTAAATATTGTGGTACACCTTTTACACTGCGCTATCAAGACTAAACTAAGCTTGTGCTATGGGATCTAGACAACTAATAAACATACTTATATATTTCTAAATACATACATATTACACATAGGAAACACCAAAACTCAGAAAAAACATTTGTGGATTACACATATATTTTTCCGAACCGTGAATCGAACCCGGGGCCTCAGCGCGGCAGACGTATACCTAGCACTTACGCTACCGAGGCAGTCAAAGAAAAAAACTTTAAAAGCTACTGTATAAATTTCAAATTTGTTGCTCATCATTAATTTTCTATTTTTTTTAGAAAAGTGGCGTTGCTAGTGAAAAAGCTGCACGAACTTGGCTATTCTTACAGCAATTCAAGACAACTTTGCGCGGGAGAGTACCGGTTTGATCGAGTTTGTCCCCGGTTAGTAACACAAATTATCGTTGACATGTCGGTTTAATACTAAGGGCCCGCGCGCAGGAGCGACTAAGTTGCACGGCGATGTATTTGTCTCTGTCGCCGTCTCCTTCCCGCTATTTGAAAGGTGCGCACGGAAGCGAGAGAGTGTAGCAGACAAAATAGTAGCGGAAGCAAAAGTTATACTCCCTCGCTTTCGTGCACGCGCACACGCTCGTGCTCGACCTTTCTAATCGCAACTAAGTTGTAGCAAGTTGTAAGCAACTTAGTTGCTCGTGCGCGCGGGCTATAAGTGTCCCAGAAACCCCGTACAAACGGCCAATGCATGGTAGTGCATACTCTAAATGAATAATGTTACTCTGTGACCCGCATTGTACTGCGTATTTGCAATCCTACTTCTTACATAATAATATTATAAACGCTGAAGTTTGTAACAATGTATGGATGTATGTTTGTTACTTTTTCAAGCAAAAACGATTGAATAGATTTTGATGAAACTACAATAATGTGAGAATGTTAAAAATATTTGGGATTTTTATTAATAAGCTTTTTAGAAAGTTGAATATTTTGTCCCGTTTTCTGCTTATTGTATTTTGAAATAGGTAAATATTACTGATTGTTTTATATTTTCTCTAGATTCATAACACTGCGACCTCCATCAGACGTGAGCATTGGACAATTGGATCTGGTAAAAGAGGGGATCATAGTGCTACAGGTAAGGGTTTTGTACCGTTACTAGTTCATTAATGGTTTCTTATACCTTGATTTTTTTTCTATATGGACTAGAATGAAATTTGGAGTATTGCCGAATTATCGTAATAAAAAAATAGTGTAGTGACCAAAATTAATAGGAAATTAGTTTATTAGTTTGAAATTGTATTTATGCCCCGATAGCCACCCTGACGTTGACTGACTGACTGATTGTATGAGGGAAATTCACGGAAGAAGAATCAAGAATGATCATAATATTGCAAAGTTCACGAAGCCTGCCGTTTTGTCCTCTCTGACTACCTCGTCAGAGATACAGCGTGAATATAGTTAGTTTATATATTAGTTTTTATTATATATTAACAACATTTTCACCATGTTCCACGTAATAGGTGGTGAGAGCCCATTGCCGTGCTGAAATAGACAGACGCAGGTTGTGGCTACCTACTGTTGAAATTTTTCAAGCCATCTAAACGTAACGACTGCCATGTTACTGACAACCAGGACCAACTGCTTAATGTGCCTTCCGAATCACGGAAACGCTCGCCAATGTAAATGCCACAAAGTGGTCACCCATCCGAGGATCAGCCATAGTGAAAGTTTCGTAACTCAGTAATCGTTTACAGAACATTGAGTCCACGGGGCCACGAGAGTTTTTATATATTTAGTTACTTAAAAAAAACTGAAATTCACCTTAAACATATTTTCTTTTCAGGAGCGTGAATTTTGCGAAGGTGCTTCGACCTTATGCAGAGCTCTTCGCGCGAACTGTCTCCAAGGTGTAGTAGCACAAACGCACGCGTCATCACCTCGTTGCTCAGCGTACCTGGCGGCGCAACTCCGGGACTTGGCCGCTGTACTGAAAGCAAAGACTCCAGCAGCGCCCGCTACTCCTACTCTTGGGAAACTGGTTGTATTTGGAGCTGGGGATAAGTGAGTTTCTTTGAATTCACTATGACATGTTCATTTATTAGTACCATTTAATTTGTTCGCTTTCTCGTCGTTCTTTTGTGGTGTGTGATGTCGTCATTTAGACATCGTATGTAACCCAAAAGCTCAAAAGTTTTAAAATTGTTCTTTAGTACTTATGATTACTATTAACCGACAAAAAGAGGTGCTCCATGCTATGTATGTGCTACAAGTCTACGACGTAGCACGTGGCAGAATCGTAGCTCAACCAAAATGTAAGTTATGTAAGTCTGGTGTAGATTACAATTAACAAGGTGAATATTTTTTTTTTAACATTTAACAGAGCAATTAGAAAAAGATAACATATTAAGGCGAAAAAGGATTTTTGACGGGACCTCAGTCGCATACATCTCATGTAATAGTTTTCTGTGTGCCAATGTACTGTGCCTTAAAGTTGTGCCTTTTTAAGGCAAAATTTTTTTTTTTTGTTTTTTGTATTGGGTTTTTTTCAATGCATGTTCTCTATACTTTTTTGTAATTACTTCTCTACTTTTCTAGAGTCGAGAGCTACATAGGTGCACTTCGCGAACTTGGCGTCGAAGCTTCAGAAGTCCCTCAGTCTGGAGCCCCCGTGCTTATACTGAGCGAGCCAGTACACTGCGAGACTCCAACTGTAGTCAACGCCCTGGATGGAGTAGTAGCTGTTCTGGCTACTCCACCAAACTCCTATTCTGCTGTTACGGACCCTATTGATCTTGTGTGCGGTAGAGGAGGAGATCTTGCTATGTTAGAGGTAATAAATACTATTTTTACTGCGCTAAGTATTTCTGAGCATATATGTATATAAAAGTAAAGCAATGACTAACTGATCTATCTTTGTACAGCTCTAAACAGATTTAGCACACATTTGGCATGTAGATAGTTATTATGGCATTAGCATCTAATAAGAAAAATTTTCAAAAATTATTCATTTTAAAGTGCTATAAAGAGGGTTCGAAATATGTCTGTAAATCCTCAAAACATAAACTATTGAGAGATAAAATGTAGAAGGCATTTATTAGGACCTAGGAGCGGGTAAAAGGACTAAACACAAAAGGAGAAGTATGAGTATTTGCGTATCTCTGTCCCCACCCCCATGAAAAGAATCCTTTAGGGAGAAGGTACGGCTGCTTTATAGTGAACCATAGCTAAAACAATAATGTTTTCTTTTTAGCCACATGTCCATTTGTTTATGTATGTGTTTATGTATATCATATAGTATGCTGTACAATTTCTCATATCCCTGAGCAACTACCTAATCTCATCTCTGCATCACCCTAAGGTTGACTGGTAGAAAATGCCTAAGGCATTAAGTCCACCTTGTAGGTTGGTGTTTAAAAAAAAAAGAAGGCGTGATAGTATGATTGATTTTTTATCTAATTTTGTGTTGATTTTTACAGCAAACTTTTGCCCAACTGTGTCAACATTCAGCCGAGAAAATTGAAGTTCTTTTTAGATTTTGGTTTATAACTAAATATTTTCACACTGTGTACCTGACGGGGTAGTCATAGAGGACTGATCGCCAGGCTTTGCGATTCATGCATACTGATTTCACTTCCTACAGACTCATTACTCGCTTCATACATGCACGTCTGGGTATCCGCGTACTTTGGACCTTGCCCTTTTTAAGCAATCTACTCACGTGGTCTTCATATGTAAGTCTCGGCCTACCCTGACTCCTTCCACCCTCTACTTTAGCACAATATATATTTTTCGTCAATCGTTCCTCACTCTTGTAATTTGGTTTATGAAAACTACCTACTAACCTTGATTCTGATACAGGTTCTCACAGAATCGGAAATAGATGTGAAAGGCAAGAATCGCGTTCAATTGATACTAGAAGAACAGAAGAAAACGTTGAAGACGCTCATGTCTAAACCTCAGGTAACTTAAGCTGTCACGAAGTTTAATTTGAGACTCTTCTAAAGTCGTATAGCAAACTGAAGACAATTAGAGCTAAAATGGCAGCTCTTATTAGGCTGTTTTATTTTTGAGAAGGTCTACCACTTATAAATATAGCTAATACGATGGGTTTTTCGTTGATAAATCGATGATGATACGTACAACTGTACAAACATAGCAATCATTCATTATCATGTGATTCTTGATAGTTAAAGTTAATGAAGGTACGAGCTTGCGAATAGACCGCTTCATTAAGATTGTTTCATTATTATAATAATATATAGGGACCCGGTGATAAATAATGGACATGGAACTTTAGAAAGAGACAACCATAGTTTCCTTTATCGCATGAAACACAAACAATCTGGCCAACGTTACACATGTAATGTTCAATATATGTAGATGACATTCTACTAAGATGCTCGTACTCAACTATGACCAGACTGTATCCGACTGCTACGCAAGAGGTCGTGGTTTTATATTCCCACCCAGGATAAAACTTTGTGTGATGAGCACGATGGTTTATTCTGTATCTGGGTGTTATTTATGTATAACTAGCTGTCCCGCCCGGCTTCGCCCGTGACATACTTCGAACCCCGTGGCAACCATTTAATCCCGTTGTTTAATAATTTCACATTCACAATAATGTATGAACATTTTCCAAATTCATTGATTATTTCTCCGCTCTCGAGTACCTAGGTATCTACCTACCTACTACGCCCGCACGGCCCGGGCGAATTAAATTAATTTCTTTGCGCTATATTTTGTATTTGCGATAACTCGATAGATATTCATTTAATTTGCAAGGTGTAAAGGGACAAAATAATCTTCATGAAATGCTGAAGCCAACTAACGTAGTAAAAATGATAAGGATTAATAGCATATTTGTGTAAATAGCCTTCAAATTACTAACTAACTAACTAGGCACTAACACTAGGGTTTAGGCAGCGTTTTCATTAAAAGCTCCCAGACGGCTCATTTTTTACGACACTGCCAACATATATCGTTATAATTAAGTTAATGAATATAAAAACTTAACAAAATATACATAAAAACCTTCTATAAGAATCACTTTCTATTTAAAAAAACTGCATCGAAATTCGTTGCGTAGTTTTAAAGATCTAAGTATACATAGGGACAGATGGCGAAAAACGACTTTGTTTTATAATATGTAGTGAAGAAGATGATATGTATGTATTTAGAAATATATAAGTACGTTTATCAGTTATCTGGTTACCATAGTACAAGCTCTGCTTGAAATGGAATCAGATGGCGTAGTGTAAGCTGTCCCAATGATATTTATATTTATAAGTGTATGTCCTTGGAAATCTATATTAGATTTGAAACATATTTTAGATTCAACTGATACTATACGAAACTCATTCGGCTTTGGAGGCGGAGAACCAGGCGCAGGTCACGCGAGCTGTGGCCGAAGCAAACCGATTGGCGCGGGAGCGACACATGTGGCTGAAGAAGAAATTTAGAGTGCAGGTAAAGTGACATTTTTGAATTTACGTGACATATTTTAAAATCAATATATATATTAAAAATCAATGCCACTTTTCATTGTAATTTTATAACTCAAGTACGGACTCACCTATCCAAATGTTCAGGCTTTGTTCGGACTATTTATTAGATGGTTTATGTGAAGTTTGCACAAAATCGATCGAGCGGTGCTTCATTTATCACATTTTTTGTAACAAATCTCTTAAGGTGGCGCTAACGAAGTTGCGCGGTTCAGCTAAAACTTACATATTTGTTGTTCGTGTTTACAAAAGTAATAATTTTTGTTTAATTTATTCTTGTAGGTATATAATTATTTATATAATACTTATTGAAAACTGAGTAATGATTTTATATACAATAATCTGAACATAGGAATTTTAAAACTACACTAACAAAAATTTATAAAACGGTTTATTTTAATAATTACAAAATAAACCGACCAGGGTTTGTTTTCACAAGCCCAGAAACTACCGTTTCAACTTAGACCAAAATTAGCGCTTTGAATTATCATATTGTGATCGTTGCAATCCTACGATATTTAAAAATTATGGACACGCGTTAGAAGTTATAATGCTTTAGTCTAATAAGATTTCATCACATATACCACAACTCTTTGTTTGTAACAGGAATGATAAATTTGTAAAAAAAAAACAAAAGAATGAATGTAGTTTTAATTAGTCATGGAAACACTTATCAGCTAATTTCAGGGTGTTTATATGTTGTCATGGAAACACTTATCATCTAACTTCATGGTGCCGATTTTACGAGATAGGCTGCGCGCACATCGTAAAAATTTACACTTATCATTTTTCTATAACGCGCCAAAAGAAGTGTAACTTCAAAATGTTTTGGATGTACGTTCCCATAAGGTTTTAACAATGATTACTCCTTGTACGAGAAGATCACTCTAGTAGTCATGAAACTTCGACGTCGCTTTGCGATATCTTTATATGGTAAAGTTTTTCTTACTGGACTGAGCTCAATAACTCATTACTTCTTCTTGTTTTACAGAGTCCCAAAAAACATGCAGTCATAGCTGAAAGCGAAATACTAACAAATGCGTCTACCACATCTTTCGAAACCGTGTTACACTCCGAACTCGACAAAGAGGACCTATTCGAGGATGTTTCGACTTGTGAATCTCAATCTACAATCAGAACAATATCGACTTCTCGTCCAGGTTCTGCTTCCAAACCAAGAAGTTCCAGACCCAGTTCCAGACCCAGTTCGCGAACAAGTACAGCTGGAACAAAACATACTAGTCCTGAAAGATTCAGAAAGCGACATGACAGTGCCGAAAGACATTCTCGACCGGGTTCTACAAAAGCGAGACCTATTCCAGAAATGCCAACCAGTGTTATGCCTCACAACCCTGATATGGATAATCCGAATATTTTAGTAAGTATACAGTGCTAGTTGATTGTATGATTTCTCCAAAGTAATATGGCGCTAAATGATATTCTCATCTCCGAGTTTTAGAATAATAAATATTTTGGAACACTTTTCACACAGCGCCATCTAGCCCAAATTTAGCTAATATAAGCTTGTGGTATTGGATCTACAGAACTAATAAATCTTTATATATATATTTCTTGTGTGCGTGTGTATGTCACTGAACTCCTCCTAGACGGCTGGACCGATTTGAATGATTATTTTTGTATGCGTTTGGGTGGCGCCCTGGATGGTTTAGATTCACAAATAATAGAAAAAAAAAGGTTCGACGTATGTCACGGGCGAAGCCGGGCGGGACAGCTAGTATACTTATATATTTCTAAATACATACATAGGAAGCACCCAAACTCCGAAACACACATTTGTGGATCACAGAAATATTTATTCCGATCCGAGATTGGAACCTGGGACTTCAGCTCGGCAGTCGCATACACTAACACTGCTCCACCGAGGCAGTCAGATGATAAAATAATTTCATGTAGGTAAGTGGTTTTTCTTGACAAGTTAAGAGAGAAACATCTATTAGAAGAAAACACCATTATCGACAACCCTATAGGTTTAGAAGCAACTAAAAATATGCACATAACATTATTGAATGGCACTTGAATTTACTTGAATAAAAATTTGGACTAGAATGATTAAAAATGTAATTGACGTTGCAGGTACCAAACTGTGATTTATTCGAAGTTACGACGTTGCCCAACCTAGGCAACGGATTAGATATCAATTATATACTAGACAGAGATGGTTGCTATCTTGGTCTCATTCAAAGAAAGGTTAGTTTTAACATTTTACTATACTAATTATAATTATTAAGAGAAAATAAAATAAAGTCATTGTTACTACTCAAGGGAGCGGAGCAGTAATAAGAAATGTTAACAAATCGGGGAGATTTCCATACATTATTGTAAATACGGGCATTTGGTATATTATTGTGTCGGTGCCGTCTGGACATGCTATTAGGGGTTTGCTCTGTTACGTATTATGTCAACAGACAGAGATGCCACATCGGGAAGTAGAGCTCGCTTCGATGCTCCGGATCCCGATGTCATTGAAGTCATTAGTATGAAAGAAATAGAACAAGCGATAAGAAGTATGAAATGTGGTAAGGCTGCGGGAAAAGACAGAGTTACTGCTGAGATGATCAAGTACGGTGGGTCGCGTGTCTGGGACACACTATGTCTGTTATGCAACTTATGCTGGCGGACAGGTGAGGTCCCGGATGACTGGCGAGTAGCAGTTGTAGTACCTATTTACAAAGGGAAAGGCTCGCGCCTAAACTGCTCCAGCTACAGGGCGATCAGCTTGGTCAGCTTAGCTAGTAAGGTGTATGCAAAGGTTATAACGGCACGAATGCAAGAAAAGTCTGAAAGGTATTTATGGGAGGCTCAATGCGGATTCCGACGTGGAAGAGGTTGCATGGATCAAGTGTTTTCTCTCCGCATGATCGCGGAAAAGTTTCTGGCTCTTAGCCAGAAGGTTTTCTGCGCTTTTGTCGATCTAGAGAAAGCATTTGATAACGTTGTGAGAGAAACGCTGTGGGACTTGCTGCCAGGATATGGTGTGGACGGCTCGCTACTGCGGGCAATACAGTCGCTTTATAGGGACTGTAAGGCTTGCGTGCGAGTAGGGGGGGATGTGTCACCTCTTTTTGATGTCTGTACAGGCGTCAAACAGGGATGTGTCATGTCCGCCTGGCTGTTCATAGTGTATCTGGACAGTTGCCTGCAGAAGTTGAAAGATTTTAATATGGGTGTGAATTTGGGTGACTTTACAGTAAACTGTCTGCTGTACGCTGATGATGCGGTGCTCATGGCCTCGTCAGAAGCCGACCTACAGGCATTAGTCACTAATATGAAAGAGGGGTGTGAAAGTAAGGGTCTCCGCTTGAATGCAAGTAAAACTAAGGTTCTAGTATTTGAAAGAGGTGACGTAAGAACTAAATGCGAGATTAGAGTAAACCAGGAACGTTTAGAGCAAGTGAATGAAATTGTGTATTTAGGAAGTATGTTTAGCGCGGATGGAAGATGTGATTCGGATGTAGAACGGCGAGTAGCTGCCGGAAACAAAGTTAACGGTGCTTTGTCCCAGCTAGTAAAGCGACAAAGCATCGTAAAAGAAGCACGACTGGCGATTCATAACGCAGTGCTAGTGCCAACTTTGCTTTACGGTAGTGAAACCTGGGTATGTCAGCAGATGCATGAAAGTAAATTGAATGCTGTGGAGATGCGATCACTTCGAAAATTGTGCGGCGTTACCTTGGCCGACTGAATACGTAACGAAGTGATACGCAATATGGCAGGTTTGAATGAAAGTGTCAGCGTTAAGCTGGAAAAAGGCGTGCTCCGTTGGTTTGGACACGTCCAACGAATGAGTGAGGAACGATTGACGAAGAATATATATTGTTCAAAAGTAGAGGGTAGAAGGAGTCAGGGAAGGCCGAGACTTACATATGAAGACCACGTGAGCAGATTGCTCAAAAACGGAAAGGTCAAAAGTACTCGGTTACCCAGACGTGCGTGTATGAAGCGATTGATGAATCTCGAAGAAGCGAAAGAAGTATGCATGGATCGCGAAGCCTGGCGATCTGTCCTCTCTGACTACCCCGTCAGGGATACAGCGTGAAGATAGTTAAGTTAAGTTATTATGTCAAGAATGTCAACTCAGGGACTGGACAAGTAGAAAAGACTAAGGGCCGTATTCCAGAACGTTTCTGAATACTCAATCGACGCTTGAGAGTAGATTTTATAGAGCAAAATCTAGCCTCAAGTGTTGATTGAGTATTGAGAAACGTTCTGGAATACGGACCTAAGGTATTAAGACGTGATACAGATTTTGCACAGACGGGACGTCGTCGCGACTTTAAAATACGAAAAGACATTGCACAGACAGGCGGAGGCCGTCGCGAGAGATATGACGCTCTGCTGTCTATGTGCGCATCACTTTTTCCCCTTCCCTCACCCGCTCACGTCCGATCTCGACGGAGCCCTGTCTTTTTTTGTGTTTTTACCATTGGACGCAGACGCGAATTTGACGCGACATACTCGCCGACGCGTGTCTTTTGCGCGTGTCTGCGCCACGCCTGCGTCCTACGTCTGTTCTGTGTGTCCATCGACTAGTACGTATATGGACGTAAATGTATGCTAAGTAATATAAACACGTTATTTCCTTGACAGTATGAAGCCTCATACATATTGCTGCTATACTACAGTGCGATACACTGTCCGGTATATCGCGCGGTAAGATGCTGCGTGCCATAGACACTTCGCTTTTAAAAACCCCATTTGAATCATCATCTTTGTGATACCTAGTTTAACCATTGTTTTTAACGTACCTATTTTTCTTTAAATGATTTAATAGATACTCATATCGAGAAATATCATACCTTCAAAATAAAAACGGTCGGTAATATCGCGGTAGTGTTGTATTGAAATAAATATCGCAACTCATTGCGATAGTACCGTCCGGTGTACGCAGCAATATGTAAAAGGTTTTATTCTACATTGGTAACCGTGATAGAGCTGATTGCACAATGATAGGTTGACTACAGGAGATCACTCGACTGGACGCTAAATATATGATCCGCGTTGCGGAGGAGCGCGGCTTGTTCGGGCCGACTGCGTCCGCGCCGCCACCGCATCGCCGCAAGAAAGAGGTCGCTGCTCTGTCTCCGAAGCGTCGGAGAAGGAAACCAAGTTTTGAGGTAGGTACATTTTTTTATTTATCTGTCGCGCCTTATCCCCGAAGGAGTGACAGAGGCATACATATTGTATGCCTACTTTTCACCATGTGTATTCCTGTCCCATGTAAGAGGTGGTGAGCTCATTGCCATGTTGACATAGAAAGACGAAAATTTTCAAGCCGTCCACAAGGCCTTCGACTTGACTTAACGACTGCCATGTTACTGGCAACCGCGACCAACGGCTTAACGTGCCTTCCGAAGCACGGAAACGCTGGCAAATGTAAATGCCATAAATGTGGGTCACCCATCCGAGGACCAGCCATAGTGAAAGTTGCGTAACGCAAACGTAAGTTGCAAACGCTTTATAATATAGCTTCATATTTCGACTGTAAAAATTACTATCTTTTTGTAATCCAATTGTTAGTTGAGCTGGCAACGAGTCGGACAAGGACACATTACCACAGAATAAATAATAGTACTACGTCTCGCCAGGACTGTTTTTAGTTAGCTACCGCTTATAAGGAAATAGCTACCCTAGTTTTAAGGTTATAGATGTCATTTTAGCTCAATGATATTTTTTTGTACTGTCTAGTAAGTATAAGGTTTGCACATGACACAGCATATGGCATTTCGTTACGTGACGATCACTATGAAATTGCAGGAACTTCCAAAATAAGTAAGTAGGTAATTACGTTCCTCATAGGCATTATGAAGCGCTCGTGGCTTCGCGGACTCAGTGTTCTGTAAACGATCACTGACACTATGGGTGGTCCTCGGATGGATGACCACTTTGTGTTATTTGCATTGGCGAGCATTTCCGTGCTTTGAATGGCACGTTAAGCCGTTGGTCCCGGTTGCCAAAAACATGACAGTCGTTAAGCCTAGTTGAAGGCCATATGGGCGGCTTAAAAATTTCAACAGCAGGTCGCCACAACCTGCGCCTGTCCATTTCAACACGGCAATGGTGCCAGTTACGTGTGACAAAAATGCATACCGTGAAATGTGGGCGTATAGTATGCCTCTGCCTACCCCTTCATGGATAAAAGGCGTGACAATATGTATGTATGTATATAGGTGGAGCGTGTAGCGGCGCCTACGTACGCATCGCTATCCCGTTCGTCTCGGCGCGGCTCGGCGCCTGGCTGGCTCGAGCCGGCCCGCGCCGACACGGCAGCGGCGCGTCTCCCGTCTGCCGAGGAACGAATGGTCTGCGAGAGACACGCGCGACGTCACGCTGCTGCTGCTGCCATCACTGCCGCCTCCTGCACGTGCGATGCGAGGCACAAGTAACGCTGCTTTTTTCAACTCTACTACACCAGACACTACCAGGGGGCCAAGTCTACTATTGACAAGTCGTAGAATTGCTGTTTTTAACTGTCAAAATGTTAGTAGTGTATGGGCTGCTGCTTGAGGACACACGCACCTTGTATATTTGCTAAATTTCGAATGGTTAGGCAAAGGTCACAGCTTCAATCCCTGTCTCGAATCGAATTGTCTTTTTCCACTTTATTAAAAATTTTTGAGAAATTTTGCAAATTAATTGCTTTAAAAATTTATCAAGATTCTGGTTTCATTCTACTGCATGTCGATAGCAGCCTCGGCCTCTTAAAAAAATTGCTTATCAATAGCAATGAGTTCATATCCACCACAGATCATTCCCTCAATTAAAAAGATGAATTGTTATGTGGAGAAAGTATTGATCGCGTAGTACGTCATTCATCCTCTAAAGGCTCTTGTTAGGTGATGAAAAAATTCTAATCGTCCTAAGCAGGATTGATCAAGATTGGAGGAAATAAATTTCTATGGTTGACACATAAACAAATAGTTTATACAGAATTTCTTTGCTTTTGACAATTATTGACAAATACTATCTGCGACCTTTCTTCGGTTTTTCTCTTGGTTCTAACAAAAGGTCAGTGTTGAAGAGGGTAACCGACCTTCATTAAGTGCAAAGTTCAACTAATTACGTTATTACAGATATAGGCGCACATCTGTGACCATTCAGTCGCCCCGGCTCAGCCCACCGTGTCGTCGTCCATTCCCGTTGGTTGTAACTGATTTACGCCTAAACAAATCAATGAGCTCCCATCACAAAGTAAGCGCCTCGTAACACAAGCTTCGAAATCACCACACGAAGATATTGAAACGTGGAGAGCGCATTATTTGTAGATTGATTTGTAAAGTAACCCACTCTTGTTAATGTATACCTATATCTAATATGACAATGATAACACCAATACTAAATAAATACAATATATTATAAGATATGCTGAAATACGACAGCTCTCTTGTTCAGCGGTATGGAAATGTTTTGGTGTTATATAGCTTCTGTTTAGAATAATGATCTATCTGGCAAATTGTGAAATTTTATTTTTAGAGATTAGTTTATTTCTGAATAAAGCAAGGAAACGGTAATGTTACTTTTATTTTGATAGTTGTACCTAAGTTTAGTACTTAGCATGGCAAGGGCCTACAAGTTTATCTATCAGGTCAGTAGGTAATTTTGTGGGGTCTGTAGAATAAGGTCATAAATTTAAAATGTCCGCTACTAATAATATCTAACATTAAAAATGTCCAATACGAATAATGTCAAAATTTATTTTGAATGTCTATTAGGTATTTAATAGTGCTACGTAAACTTGTTTGCAGTTGTAAGGTGTGTGGTTCCGCTCGCCGCTGTTGTAAGAGACGGCTAGTTGGCGGTTCATCTTGATGCAGTGTCCTTGACAAACATTAACTTTGTCATTTATTTACAATTCTTTTTAGACCTTTTTTTTAACATTATTATACTAACGCATTTGACGTGTAGCGTAGCCAAAAACGCGATATCTTTTCGCGGTTATGTGATATTGAAAGCCGGTACCTTTTAAAATCAAATATTTGAATTCTCAAAACGTTGATTTTTTAAATTAAATTCATTTTGTCCTAAATATTATTAATTAGATAGATTTTAGAAAACATCCATACTATGTGACCCGTTCAGGGGAAAGAGGTTCACACCAGGGGCCGGGGAGGGATTAAGGTTTTATCACGTAGTCAAATCACTTACTATGTAAATCTCGAGCATTTCTTCGGTTTTCAAAATTTTGGGATTTTATCATTTTGCAAAATCAACGTTTTGAGAACTTATACATTTTGCAAATTAAAATTTTAGGAAAATCAATATCTTCAAAATTTTACATTTTGAGATCAATGCATTATGGTTCTCGGATTTTTTTTCGCGTAATATCACATGAAAAAGCCCCAAAACCCATAATCCGTAGTACAAGTCGTGCTAGTTTCAAAACATTATTGGGATTCAATATTATGAAAGTTCATACTTATATATACATATATTATCACGCCTTTATCCCCGAAGGGGTAGGCAGAGGCATACTATACCACATTTCACCGTATGCATGTTTGTCCCACGTTATGAAAGTTCAACATTATCGGAACTCAACATTTTGTAAATTCAACATTACGGACCTACAGAATCATTTCGTGAACAATAAAATATTCACATTTATATAAAACAAACTTTATTTATCAATGTTATTACAAAGTCCACGTGTATCATTTACAACCATAACAATATACGTTTCTGCAACACTATGCTAAAGCATCCCGAACCCTTTCGAGTAGCTTATTGCTTTCATCAGCCTATCTTGTAATTTATCCTTGGTCTCGTACTGTGGTAATAGTAGAACGTTGAAACAGGTATGAGCTGTGGGTAATCTATCACAGTCTGGACCGTTCTTCGCTATGACCAGTTTCAGATTACTAAGACCTCCTACAGGCACTCGGTCTGATCCGGTGGTGAATTCTAACAGTTTTCTCTTGTCACTCAACGGTAGGCTATGGACGATGCTCCAGAAATCTTTGATAGTTTGTGAGTCTGACGTGTACCCACCATCGTATTCTGTTGATTTTTCTAGTTCGTTGAAATCGAAGTTCTGAAAACATAAGATTTTTTGCAATTCTGAAGTAATGTGCTTATTAAAAAAAAAATAAAGACACATTTACAACATTGACAAATACGAGTATATTAACATACGTAGGATAAAACATAATAAACATACATACATATTGTCACGCCTTTAGCCCCGAAGGGCAGGCAGAGGCATACTATACGCCCACATTTCACCGTATGCATTTTGTCCCACGTAACAGGTGGTGAGCCTATTGCTGTGGCGACCTGCTGTTGAAATGGACCAGCCATAGTGAAAGTTGCGTAACTCAGTGATCGTTTACAGATCACTGAGTCCGCGGGGCCACGAGCGCTTCTAATAATAATAAACGTAATACATTACAAGTTAAGGGTGAAAGATTTCTCACCTTACTGCCACACACGAGCATCTCGACTTCCTCGGGCCTGAACAGAGCAGCTAGAGGACTCTCGTCCGTCACCATGAGGAAGCCGCGTCGGAAGGCCTTGAACTGGGTATCCACCGAATCGTTCAGCAGGAAATTACAGTACAACTCCACAAATTCCTGAAAATATTTATATGTTAAACTTTTTGAAATGTAAAGAGCGTGCTCCTTAAGGTTGAACACGTCCAATGAATGAGTGAGGAAACTTTCCTCACTCATTCATTGGACGTGGAAAGACTGACGAAGAACATAATATATGTATATTGTGCGAAAGTAGAGTGTACATGGAGTTAGAGTAGACTTACGGTCGGTCTCAATAACCTATCTATCTTTTACTATTGTCTAAAATAATGTCAAAATAGTTACCATCGGTACCTATCGACGAAAATTTCGGTTCCAATAACCAAAGATAGATAGAAATATTTACCTACGACATTTAAATACCTGTCACAAACGTAAAAAATCAACTCTTTGTCTGTGGTAGCGATCTATGTTTAACTGAAGATAGAATATTGAAACCGGCCATTAGACTAATATATGAGGAAAATGTAAGAAGATTTCTCACAAAAAGACTCTGATACCCACGTGCACGTGTGAAGCGATTAATAAATCTGCAGGAAGCGAAAGAGGTATGCATGGATCGCGAAACCTGGCGATCAGTGGTCTCTGACTACCGCGTCAGGGATTCAGCGTGAAGTTAGTTAGTCTACTAGCGTACAGAAGTACAGATTCCATCGTCAGGCTACGCTAAGCAGTAATATACGTCGCGAATAAGACCCGAAATATCATATTAATATACGCTAACCAGAGGGCCGAGTCTACTATTGACAAGCCGTAGAATAGAACCAGTATCGCTGTTTTAGCTGTCAAAATGTTAGTAGACTATCAAAAATGCAACTGACTAGCGACCACTGGCGCGGTACGTGTTTGTAGAATTCTATCGGCCGCCCGATAGAAGTCTATTGGAGTACGATTGTAATAGTAGACTACGAAAAACTGTCAAAATTGTACCAGTGGCTTTCTATTGAGCGACGACTTCGATTCTATTTCGACACGATTGAAATAGCTGACTCGGCCCCCAGTTTCCATCTTGTTCCCATTTGGCTTGTTTGTATCCTAATATAATAAAAGTGTATGGACTTACCCTTTTGTTTTCTTGTGTAACAAATATACTGTCGCCATCTTCTTTAAGGTCGTGGAATATAGCGTTGCCGAACACATCTTTGTAACATATCCTAAAGGTCTGGTAGTACGCCTCTTCTATATCCGTACCCTCGTATTCTAACATGTCTTTTAGGCCATTGTACAATGTCTGAAAGGAATAATGATATATTGTTATAAAGACTGCGTAGATGCTGTTCGTAGAAAGCGCAAAGAAATTAGGGTTTTCTTAGGGGTTTAGTACTCAAATTCAGGAAATATGAAAAAGATAGAAAACGAGAGCTAAAGCCCCTAAAATATATTTTAAAAAGTGTGTGTGTGTGTGTGTGTGTGTGTGTGAGAGAGAGAGAGAGAGAGAGAGAGAGAGAGAGAGAGAGAGAGAGAGAGAGAGGGAGTGTGTGTGTGAGTGAGTGAGCGACACGCGTGTGCGTGTGTGTGTGTGTGTGTACTATTTATGTACATATTTTCACACGCAATATACATTTTATATGTAAAAAACACTAACACCGAAACAAACATTTACAAATCACACATGTATTTATTCCGACCCAGGAATCGAACCCGTGACCTCAGACCTGCAGTTGCATACACTATCACTTACGCCATTGACACGACACTAACTCAGAATCCTGCATCGCGCTATGAGAGTTCTCAAATAATGATACATGCTCAATAGCCCAACATCCGTTTTCCAACCGCCCTTTGTGTCGGAGGAACATCTCCACCCTTTCGTCCACAGTATCAAAACTTCGTGAAATAAAAATGTCAACTTACAGGATTCCAGTCAGCCAAGTCCTCAAACGATCCTTTTATGCCCATCAGCTTCCTATATACCACCATAGGAAAATTTACTGCGAGAATTATATTGTTGTATATCGCTAGGCCTAACACTATACCTATTAAAGTGAACTGTGCTTCCGATTCGAATGAAGTCATGTTGAACCTAAAACAATACAAAAATAAACTTACATACAATATATATATATAACACAAAGTCATTTGTCACGTCTGTCTGTTTGTTGGTGATAAACTTAAAATGTTGCCAGTGAAATGGCAGTCGTATAGCCTGGAAGAAGGCCTTATGGGTGGATTAAAAATTTCAAAAGCAGGTCGTCACAGCCTGCGCCTGTCCATTTCAACACGGCAATGGGCTCACCACCTGTTACGTGGGACAAAAATGCATGCGGTGAAATGTGGGCGTATAGTATGCCTCTGCCTACTCCTTCGGGGATAAAGGTGTGATAATATGTATGTAAACTTAAGAACTACTAAACAAGTTATCATGAGAGTATCACCAATATATACGAGTTATTCATACATACCGCATACCGCAAGGTAGTCATTAAGTCAAGTTGAAGGCTTTATGGGCAGCTTGAAAAATGTCAATAGCAGGTAACCACAACCTGCCTCTGTCTATTTCAACACGGCATTAGGCTCACCACCTATTACGTAGGACAAAAATGCTGACGGTGATATGTGGGCGTAAAATATGCCTCTGCCACCCCTTCGAGAATAAAGGCATGACTGATAAAAAGCATGTTCCCTTATTACACTGTTTCTATCTTAACTAACTAAAATTATCTTCACCCCTGACGGGGTAGTCATAGAGGACAGATCGTCAGGCATCGCGATCCATGTATACTTCTTTCGCTACCTGTAGATTCATTATACGCTTCATACATGCACGTCTGGGTATCCCAGTACTTTAGACTTTTCTATTTTATCCCATTATTTCCCGATTCGGATTTTCGCTTTGTCCTCGAACTTCTCCCAAACCACTCAACACGTTTTGATCAAATTCGACCCATAATACGACATCTAACCATATATGGTTTAGCAAAAATAAAATCGGACATACCATGAAGGAATAATCACCGAAAGTTCGTGTTCGGAAATGATGAAGGCAAAACGCCTCGCTCCATTTAGACTTACCGGGGACGGCAAGCGCACCTAGCACTTTCTTTGTCCACCTAGGACGATTTAACCAACGGACAAAAAAAATGCTATATTTACTTACATTTGATCTTACCGTTTGCGCGGGGTATACCCGCTTGCCATTTGCTAAGCATTTTTAGCTAAGTCGCCGTTCCGCGGACTCTGTCTATCGTACACGTTTAGAGGGTAATTTATAAAGAAAAAATGACGAAATGTGCTGAGAAATGGTGTAAAAGTTATAGCGGTCGAATAATTAATGTTTGTTTTCACTCGTAAGTAAAATTTTATTTCATTTGTATAACTATTTTTAACAAAAATCATTAATTATTAAAACATACCAACAACTTAATCGGCCTATATTCAATATACTTTCATTCTCCATAAACATTATACAAAGAGTTACCATCTCAAATTAGCCGAATAATATTGTGTCAAATTCGTATTGCATACCTACATTTTTATTGGTTGTTAGACAGTGACAACACTTCATGTAAGAGTAAGAAAACAATATGTGTGTAGTTTCCCCCCCGCATGAAAGTTGATTGAACGTGATTTCATACTTTATTGAGTACATTACGCGTCAATTGGTTAAAGCGTCCTAGTTGTCCACTCCAGCTATAATATAGTGGGGTACTCACCATACAGTGTGTGAATCAGGTTGTTGCGTGAACATGCCGTAGTCGGGGTTGAATATCTCTTCGACAATCAGCTGAAAGAACTCTTTACTGACGCCTCCTTCGTCCACACCTTGTTCGCCCTCGAACTCTACGACTAGTTGCTTCTTTAGATCTAAAGCTCTCTCCATCGCTACCATTTCCAACTGAAACGAATATAAGAACAATGATAGGTGACCGTTTTGTGACAATTCCGTTTAAGAGCGTTTCCGTGCTTCGGACCGCACGTAACATGTTCTTGTTTCTCAAAGAAACTTGTTCGCGATATAAAAAGTAGCTTATGTATAAGCTATATTACTGTAAAATTTCAGTAAAATCCATTCAATAGTTTTAGCATGAAAGAGTAATAAACATCCATCCATTCATCACCCATACAAACTTTCACATCTATCCTACTAATATTATAAACGCGCAAGTTCGTTACTTTTTACTGTCGTTTTTACTGTGAAAATGTTTGTTACTCAAAATCCACTGAATGGATTTTGATGAAATTTTACAATAAACAACGGAACAAGTTCCTGTGGGGAACGGGAAAACTTCGCCACGTGTATAGGTGTAGTAGTAGTATATAGGTACAGCTAATAAGTTTTTTTGCATATTTGGTTTGAAGGCTGTAATACATATTTCATCACGCTACTACTCAGCAGTGTGGAGCAGTAATCATAAATGTCAGCTTATAGTTATTGTACAATTACTAAACGAGGAAATTAAATGGGTGCCACAGGGCTCGAAATACTTCACTTCTCTTTAATTATGTAAAAGAAAACTAATGTAATTGCTGGCGATTAAAAAAGAGTGGCCATGAGTTTTATTGCCAGGTTCTTCCTCAGGCTCTACCTATTGCATTGCAAATCTGGCAATAAATGTTGAAGCAATAATCTTGACGTTCATAAGTTTTACTTTGTGACCTTTATGAATAAAGATTTTTCATTTCATTTCATAAATGCCAAAAAATAAGGTAAATTTTCAAGCAGTAGGTATTGTACAATTTATAAACGACGGGATTATATGGGTGCCACGAGGTTCGAATTAGCTAGTCTTAATCTTAATATTATTATAAATGCGAAAGTTTGTGTGGATGTTTGTTACTCTGTCACATAAAAACCTACTGAATAGATTTTAATGAAACTTTACAATAATATAGCTTATACATCAGAATAACACATAGGCTACTTTTTATTCCGGTAACAAGTCCCTGTGGAAAACGGGAACGGGAAAACTTCTATACGCGAGTCAAGCCGCGGGCGTCCACTAGTTTATAATATTTGTAGGAGATAAGTACTTACCCCAACAAGTGCGTCGTCGATAATATGCGAACGCCGCACTTTAAGTTTGAGGTAAGGCATGGGCGGGGACGCTCCGACTACGGCATGTAGCAAGGAAACGCGCCGTTCCGAGTACATTCGAATCCGATTCTCGTAGTACAACCCAAGCGACTTGCTCGCTACCGTCAAGATGAATGGGTACTTTAAAAACGCGAACTTTTTACCTGTAAGTGTAAAACATTGTATTAAATTATTTATACTGTTGATTGATGGCACTTGCTACACATCTTTACTAATTGTATAAAGCTGAAGAGTTTGTTTGTTAGGTTGAATCCACTAATCTCAGTAACTACTGGTTCGAATTGAAAAATAGTAGCCTATGGACGTTTGCTATCTGCCGACACTTTAAAAACCTTCTAAGACCCCTTTGAAGAACCCCATGTAGAAACCCCTGTAGAAGTTCGGGAGATACTCGCGGTATTCTCAAAGGTACGCGAGTCGTCATTTTTTGACAAATATATCGTACCGAATAATACGGAACTTGGAAAAACCCAGCATCTTTAGTACTCCGCATAGGCAAAAGCAGATATGATATTAAAACCTAAAAAAAAAATATTATAAACAATAAAGTACTTACTTTTACTTATATCCGTTCTAAAATGACCAAAATCTACATCCATTTCAATAGTATCACTAAGAGGTTCGTTGTAGAACTCCTCAAATGGCAGATATGGTTTTCGGGAATCTAGTACATGTATACCTAATTCGATGGCTGAAACAAAAACAATACATCTATACTAATATTAAAAAGCTGAAGAGATTGTTTGTTTGTTTGGTTGAACGCACTGATCATAGGAAGTACTGATCGAATTTGAAAATTCTTTTTGTGTTAGATATCCCATTTATCGAGGAAGGCTATAGGCTATATATCATCAAGCTACTATCCTGGAGAGCGGAGGAGTAGTCATAAATGTCGAATGCATTATTGTAGCATTTATAAGCGCCGGGATTAAATAGGTGCGACGGGAGCTCGAACTATGCCCCGTACAAAGCAGTGGGGCTTTCTAGGTTTTTATAAACCATACAAGTCATTTGATTTTTACAGATGGGCGCTCCTACACCGACACCCAAATTCGACACCCTGACGTTAGTCCATAACTCTTACATTATGAAGTTGATAACTGTTTCCATGACAACTCATTACTACACACTCAATGCAGTATTAATTATTTTAAATAAAATAAAATAAATATCCATCACGCCTTATCCCCGAAGGGGTGGCAGAGGCATATTATATGCCCACTTTTCACTATGTAGATTCCTGTCCCACGTAATAGGTGGTGAGCCCATTGCCGTGTTGAAATAGACAGACGCAGGTTGTGGCTATCTGCTGTTAAAATTTTTCAAGCCGCCCATAAGGCCTTCAACCAGGCTTAACGACTGCCATTTTACTGGCAACCGGGACCAAAGGCTTAACGTGCCTTCCGAAGCAAGGAAACGCTCGCAAATGTAAATGCCACAAAGAGGTCACCCATCCGAGGATCAGCCATAGTGAAAGTTGCGTAACTCAGTGATCGTTTACAGAACACTGAGACCGCGGGGCCCCGAGCGCTTCAATTTTTTTAAGATAGAGATTAATTATTTTATGTTTTTTAAATTAAGAACTATATATAGAAGTACAACGTCTTGCTTATATAAATAAAACTAAATAAAGAAATATAGTGGGACACTTATGACACAGCGCCATTTAGCATAAACTAAGTTTTAATCTAGTGCGGTGGGATCTAGACAACTGATGTTGATCCTATATATTTTATTATTTGATAAAATAAAATAAATAAATATCCATCACGCCTTATCCCCGAAGGGGTGGCAGAGGCATATTATATGCCCACTTTTCACCGTGTGGATTCCTGTCCCACGTAATAGGTGGTGAGCCCATTGCCGTGTTGAAATAGACAGACGCAGGCTGTGGCTACCTGCTGTTGAAATTTTTTAAGCCGCCTATAAGGCCTTCAACCAGGCTTAACGACTGCCATTTTACTGGCAACCGGGACCAACGGCTTAACGTGCCTTCCGAAGCACCTATTATTTGATACCTATATATTTCTAAATACATACATATTATGCATAAAAAACGCCCAAACTCAGAACAAACATCTGTGGATCCCAATATTTATTCCGACCCGGAAATCGAACCCGGGACCTCGGCACGTCAATCGCATACACTAACACTTACGCCACCGGAGCAGTCAAAAGTACAAGAGCATTTTTTTAAATAAAAAAACAATAATAAATAAAATACGTTGTCCTGTTATGTAAAGTCATGGAGATTAAGAAAGATTAAGCTGTCTTTTTTTCTTAATTTCTTCTTCATTTCATTTAAATCTGTTTAGTATTTTAAGCGTTAATGCTCGATAGACAGACCGCGTTTCCTTCGCATTTATTTTATTAGTACAGATATACTATAATTGCTCACCTAAGGGGTCATCCGCATGTAGTAGCTTAGATCCCTTAATAGAGGTGGGTGGGTAGAGATGTCCTAACACATTCTCAAGCGGATCTTCTTCATTATTGATCACAATGGGCTCCTCCCGCAAAGAGTTCGACTCCATCGTACCAGCCAACATATTGGCGTAGTATACTATCTGTAAACAAATAAATTAAAATATTAAAAAGCAATTGTAACCTCTCCAAAGTAAAGTGCGTTAAGCAACTTTAGCTATGACTGGTCCAGAATGTTACTGTTTTGTTAACGAACATTTCCGACTTCAAACGGTACATTAAGCTGTTGGTCCCTGTTGCCAGTAACATTTACGAACATTTCCGACTTCAAACGGCACATTAAGCTGCTGGTCTCTGTTGCCAGTAACATGACAGTCGTTAAGCAAAGTTGAGGATTATTTTTGATTGAGGATAGGCCGAGACTTACATATGAAGACCACGTGAGCAGATTGCTCAAAAACGGAAAGGTCAATAGCACTCGGATACCCAGACGTGCATGTATGAATCAATTAACGAATCTGCAGGAAGCGAAAGAAGTACGAATGGAAGTTCGAAGTCTGGCGTTCTGTCCTCTCTGACTACCCTGTCAGGGATACAATGGGAAGATAGTTAAATTGAGGATTTTTTATACTACTGAAGTGGCAGACTAGCGTATGGCCCACCTGATAGAAAGTGGTCACTATGGATATTTGCAGCACCAAAGTTGCGGCACTCGCGCTGCAGCCTAAATTTTCAACATATGGGCTGTTTGTTTTAACAATATGCTCACCACTTAATACGAGTACGTGGGATAAAATAGAAACGATGTAGTGTGGGAGTATAGTATGCCTATCCTTTCGCAGAGAACAGCTTGACCGTATGTATATATGTAAGAACTAAAAGGTTTTTTCGGGGTTCGATGACAGGACACGGAACGACAGGAACAACGCGATAAGGGAACATTGCGGTATGGCAGAAAATGTAGTGACTAAGATAGAAAAAAGGGATGCTTAGATGGTTCGGACGCGTGGAGAGGATGGATTAAAATATACTGAGGAAGCAGATTTATGTGGCGAGAGTGAATGGGCAAACTGGTAGGGGTCAACCTCAGCGTACGTATGTCAATCAAATCGAAGTCCTCTTGAAAAAAGGCCAGGTCAAGTGTACCCTTAACCGGCGAGCGTGTATGAAAACACTCATGAAAGTAGAAGAAGCGAAAGTGGCATGTCAGGATCGTAGCAAGTGGAAAACCATTGTCTCTGCCTACCCCGATGGGAAACAGGAGTGATAATAAGTACGTATGTAAAAAAATTGGTACATAAATCTATTATTTTGTAGAGATCTTCCATTTAGTGAATAACACCTGTGTTAGAAGGTCTCGCTCATCTACAACTATAATATGCAGTACCAGATAATTATGTAATCGATGTAAGTAACAAGCGAAGCCGTAGAGCAACATTACCTTCATAAATTTTGTGGCACATGTGACGACATCGTCGTCTTGCACTTGGTACTGTCTCGTGTAGTTTGTGGAGATGACTCTGAGCGTGATCAACTGTTGAAGGGTCTCCAGGATGTGACGTAAGCTATCTTTACAGTGCTGTGCCCAGATACGCGCCAGTTTAGCTTGACCTGTAGAAACGAGAATAAATTCTGTTGTTAATCACGGGCCAGCCAGGTTTTCGTTTGGGGGGGGGGGGGGGTTTTACTTGTAACTTTTACTTGCCTACTAACTAAAGCCGATTTTAGATGCGATAGGGCCCTACCTACGTCTTTGGGGTCCAAGCCAGACTCACCTTCGAGTTATGCACCTGTTGACTAACGGACGAGGTCATGGCGAAGAAAATAAAATTTGGAGGCAAAACCTGTACGAACCCATCTAGCCAGAGTGGTATAGTAAGGTCAAACCCTCCCAATATGAAGGCACAAACAATAACAATTAAGAAACGGGCCCCAGTTTCCAGCACTTCCTCTGTTTTCGATTACGGTAGCGATCGGGGTGACGGCGGAAGAGTGGATGCCAAGAATCTGCGGGCTACAGGAGGCTACCATACACGATTGGCTCTGGCAACGTATGAAAATACTTACGGCTGAACGAGCTAACCTTACCCAACTTAAGGTAGAACTGGGTAGCAACTGGCCCATATCGAGTTTATGCGCGCTCCTAAGAAAGGAGGAATGGAATACACAGTAACTCTTGCGTGTGGGTCTTGAGTGAATGGCGTGATCGATGATCGGTCTTTATGGCGTGGTGCACAGAGTTTATTAACCTTTTTGAGTCGCAGAGGTTCTTTTTAATGAATTCTTACTTTAATAAAAAGCCCTACAGAAAATGGACTTGGTGAAGCTCCGACAAGGTCGCAAGGAACGAGATAGACGTCTTGATAACGGACAGTAAGTGTATATTTAGAGATGTTTGTAATAAACAGGTTAAATGCCGGAAATGATGACGATTTGACCAAGCATCTCTAAATTTTTATTTCCTCGCCGAAAGAGCACGAACGATGACATATACTTTCTGACCTTCTACTCTCTAAACAGATTTGGGTCGAAAAAGTTTTAATCGGAACTTCAAAATCGTTTCGATTTGCTAGTGTACCCCAATTGGCCCTTAGTCCGTTTTTGTTCAGTTTAGTATCAGGGACTCACTTGAGCAGCTTCCATGGTTACTTATTGTGGCCAAGACCGAGTACCTACTTGGCATTAAAATCTACAGGTCCCGTCGGCATAGGCGATGATTTAGTCAAGCACATGGACCTGATTTTATACCTGGGATCTCTATTACGTCCAATGACATCGATTGTGACGTCAAGACACACATTGGAACTGCGTAAGCCAAGTTGCAGGATGCCTGGTATAATTTGTGACTCAAAAATACCGGTCAGAAGGGATAGGTCTATAACACCTTTGGTCTCTGTTAGAGTCACACAAGCAGGTGCTGCGTGTCACAGCAATGAAAATACTGTGATAGTTGTGTGGAGGAACTCTCGCATTCGCGGTCTCGCTACTAGGGATGTTGATGACTGTGCGTAGTGGAGTAGAAGTAGGAAAGCAGACCCCGCCGTAAACACAACTCAGACAGACGCTCGGATGATGATGATTGTCAATAGCGTAAACATTTTGGGGGGGTTTGAACCCCCTAAACCCCCCCCCCCTGGCTACGCCCATGTTGTTAATAATTACGATTACTTCCAAATTACTTACCTGGCTAACGTATTGTCATCTTAGCGTAATACTAGGGTGTATGGGCCCCACCAAAATTTTCGGAGCCCTAATTTTTTTTTTTTGTAAATATTTTTGGCGTGGTTACTAAGATATATCTTAATTCATATTTCGTCAATCTTCTTTCTTATTATCTAAAATGTTCCCGTCCTCAAGTATTTAGTCAAGGTCAGTCTTACCCCAGTATAATGGTAGTTATTATACTGAGGTTTTCAGTGGATTTAACGCGACAGGATAGAAAATAGCATTTCACTGCACATATATCATTGTCTTTCACTATAGCACGCTAACACAACTTTTATGTTCAAGAAACCACCACTCCCGCACATAAAACAAGATAAACGCACTAGTTTTAGAAAATAATATACAGCATGCATCCGCACTTGTCAATTTTCTCGTGTAGAATCTTCGGTGCCCAAATGACGTCACCTGCTAGAGGTGCACCTGCTGACCAACGTAAGAGGCAACGATACAGGTGCCCTTAAGGGGTTAGGAGGTTAGACGACAGTCAAAAGTAAAAGAAAATATACTAAGTTGAACAAATATGCATGGATCGCAAAGCAAATCCTAGCGATATGTCATCTCTTGTTACCCCGTCAGGAATACAGCGTGAGAATAGTTAGATTTTAAATGCAACCATAATGGTTGCTCTAATTTATATTTTTTTCTCTATCATGCCGTGGTTTTTCTCTATCAAGGGGTGGCAGAATCGTATTATATACCCAATTTTCATCACGTGTATTCTTGTCCCACGTAATAGGTAGTGAGCCCATTGCCGTGTTGAAATAGACAGATGCAGATTGTGGCTACCTACTGTTGAAATTTTTCAAGCCGCTCATAAGGCCTTCAACTTGACTTAACGACTGCCATGTTACTGGCAACTGGGGCCAACGGCTTAACATGCCTTCCGAAGCACGGTAACGCTCGCAAATGTAAATGCCACAAAGAGGTCACCCATCCGAGGCCCAGCCATAGTGAAAGTTGCGTAACTCAGTGATCGTTTACAGAACACTGAGGGCCGTATTCCAGAACGTTTATCGACACTCAAGAAACACTTGAGAGTAGATTTTATAAGGCAAAATCTAGTCTCAAGCATAGATTGAGTATTGAGAAACGTTCTGGAATATGGACCTGAGTCTGCTGGGCCACGAGCGCTTCTTATCTTTATGCTACAGTTATTACAATTACTTACCTTTAACAGACAAATGTTCAGAAACGATACACAACGCTGGCAGCGCTATCTCCAAGTAATCACTGCAGCCTAGGTCAGGCACTTCAAATGCTATTACAAAACAATTCACTGCATCATCCATAGGTAGTTTCCTAGTTATTTGTAGATCTATTATCATGTTATCCGCTAACGTCTTAAGGGATGTTACTAAAGCTGAACTATAGTTTTCTGATGGCACCTGAAATTCACAAATATTTATTACTAACTGACTTCGTCCGTACGCCGACCAAAATATATTGTCTTTTTCCACTTTATTAAAAAATTATGAGAAATTTAGCAAAATAATTGCTTTAAAAATTTATCCATAGACTGAGTGGAGTCCATTGCATCAATGTTTAAAAATGGTTGTAACACTGTTCATTGGTATCGAGTTGTTCATTAGCTCGATAGATGGCTGTGGTCATACTCTTAAAATGACGGTTAAAATATGGTGGAGAATTTCAACTTGGTTTGATACGGTTTGGGTAGTTCAGGTGACTAGAACATTGCCCTGGTTAGGCAAAAGTCACTGGTTCAATCCCCGTCTCGAATCGAATTGTCTTTTACCACTTTTTTAAAAATTTATGAGAAATTTAGCAAAATAATTGATTTAAAAATTTGTCCAATGTCTTTAAAGTCAGAAACACAGCAGAGCTATAAGGAGGCAGGTATAGCCATGTCGGGCTCTAGTTTTAAAAAGTATATATAAACATGTAATACAATAGTAATAGTAGAGTCCGAGACTACCAGGACTTTAATTGGTCGTGCTAATTAGTGTCTAGCACATAAGACCTTTTAGCCTTTTTGTTACCACCTCACTAAAAAGGGCAACGGGTTCAAAATTTCTTCCAAATTTAACATCTAAAATAGACACATTTTATTAAATTTATTCGGCCCTTTAGATCCACCCCAGGTCCGTGCTTCGGAAGGCACGTTAAGCCGTTGGTCCCGGTTGCCAATAAAATGGCAGTCGTTAAGCCAAGTTGAAGGCCATATGGGCGGCTTAAAAAAATTCTGTCCATTTCAACACGGCAATGGGCTCACCACCTGTTACGTGGGACTAAAATGCATACGGTGAAATGTGGGCGTTTTATATGCCTCTGCCTACCCCTTCGGGGATAAAGGCGTGACAATATGTATGTATGTATGTATGTATGTAATACAATAGTAAGCTAAAAAAGGCTATTTTTATTATTTTATCTTTTTTTAGAAAAAATGTTACTGTGTATAATTTACAATAGTCTCAAAGAAAACGGATAAAAAATTCTTTAAAACGTTTTTTATTATATCTCTAACTTCTATAAAAAAATATTTAAGTGTAGTGGCTTGAAAACTTCAACAGCAGGTTGCCACAGCCTGCGCATGTCCATTTAAACACGGCAATGAGCTCACCACCTGTGAAATGTGCTCACCTCTGCCTACCCCTTCGGGGATAAAGGCGTGACAATATCTATGTATGTATGTAGAAATTAGTTTAACAGGTCAGTTTAAATAGCCGTTTGTCATGATTAGGGAATCAAAGCCCGACACTTTTGTTCTATAGTCATTGCACACAGTTTAAAAAACAAAAATATTTCTTTTTAATGCACTTACTTTGGCAAGGTACTGAAACGCTCTGCGACACGCAGCGACGTCTAACTCCGGCCCCGTCACGCTATCCACATCTTTATCCGGATCACTCGATAAACACATCGCCTTCGACTCTTTATCTGAAACATGTACTCAAAAATTAAACTCACTCTCAACACATTTACTAAGTATCTATCTTTACGCTGTATCCCTGACTGGTTAGACAGAGAGGCCAGACCCATGCATACTTATTTCGCTTCCTGCAGATTCATTAATCGCTTTATACATGCACGTCTGGGTATCCGTCTCGTATTTACGGAGCTTTGTGTTTAACTTTTTATGAGGTGTAACATCTTTCGCCATGGTTGCTGAATATATTTGTGAGAGCTTTTCAATCACGCCTTATCACCAAAAGGGTGTAAGGCATATTATACGCCCACATTTCACCATGGGCATTACTGTCCGACGTAATAGGTAGAGTGAGCCCATTGTCGTGTTGAAATGAGATATTAGACGAAATTCGTCCTCAAAGATAAGAAATAAGTAGACTGATGGAATCACAATTTGTCACCAAGATTATTGTTTTCTTGAACGACTTTGAATTACTTGACACCAAGATAAGAAGATTTAACTTGAACGAATTGATGCCAAGATAAGATTTGACTTGAACGAATTGACGCTAAGTTAAGAAGATTTGACTTGAAAGATTTGACGCCAAGATGAGAAGATTTGACTTGAACGAATTGACGCCAATTTTAGAAGATTTGACTTGAACGAATTGACGCCAAGATAAGAAGATTTGACTTGAACGAATTGAGGCCATGTTAAGAAGATTTGACTTGAACGAATTGACGCCAAGATGAGAAGATTTGACTTGAACGAATTGACGCCAATTTAAGAAGATTTGTCATGAACGAATTGTCGCCAAGATAAGAAGATTTGACTTGAACGAATTGACGCCAAGATAAGAAGTTTTGACTTGAACGAATTCACGCCAAGATAAGAAGATTTTACTTGAACGGTTTGACGCCAAGATAAGAAGATTTCAAGGAAAACTTACCACTACTTTTCCCAGGAGTCGCCTCATTGCTTTCTGTGACCTTTTTAGCGAAACTTCTAGCTAACATAGCTGGTGTTGTGAATGCTTCTCCCAATGCTCTGATTAAAGGTTGTCTCGTTTTACTCTGTAGACACTGATCGCACAACTCATACATTTTCTCTTCAGTCAGAGGAGCACCATCTAATAAAATTAAAGTGTATCTTTCAAATTGCGCCATCGTTATACTTAATTCTATCCATTTATAAACCGAACCACTAGCAACAACTAGCTTGTGCTATATGATCTAGACAACTGATAAACATACTTATTTATCTCTAAATACATACATATGTATTTAGAAATATATAAGTATACATAGGAAACACCCAAACTCCGAAACAAACATTTGTGGATCACACGAATATTTATTCCGACCCGGGAATCGAACCTGGGACCTCAGCGCGATGTCGCGTACACTACCATTACGCCACCGCGACAGTCAATTGTTATTAAGGTAATAACAATTAATGGGATCGTTTATGCTGATCTATACTTATGCTGAATTATACGCTATAAACATACCTACGAGTACGTTTACTTAAAGTGCTGATTCGTACTTAACACCTAATTACTAAAATATAAGCAAAGCACATGATAAGTTGTTATAGAAATTACTAACTCGAATAAGTACTTGATTTATTGTTAATGCAATTTGGGTTAAATAAATTAAGACTGAAACTTGATAATTTAGGTATCTGTTTTCTACTTATTATTATTGTTTTGTGGTACTGCCGGGCGAACAATTACCCCGCGTGATCTGTCGACTACTTCATACAGAAGACCTTTCTAGAGAATGAATTCTACTTATGACCACCGTAATTGCAATATGGCCGAAATATCAAGAAGGGAGCAGTTTCAAAAATGTTAATTAGATGCGAAAACCATAATTAATTTTACAAATTTAAAGGTTTAAAACATTATAGAACAAAATTATGCAAGCAGTGTCAGCAAGTCACCACAAATAATAAAAAGTATGACATATTATAGAAATAAAACTTAAATAATCGGTTTTATCCAGTTAATAATGCTACTACAGTCATCCCTCTAAATATGTATGTACTTACAATTATTGAGCTACAAAGATTATGTCCAAATAGTTGCAATTCATCAATATTCCAAGAGATGGCAGTAGTTCTATAATTCCATTTAAATTTCTAGATCCAATGTTTAGAAGGGTGTTTATTTGCTATTTAAATTTAGGATTCTACTTATAATATTTTAGGCCTATATTTGCAGCCCTAATCATTTATAAACAAATATTGTTACAATTTTGTTTTTATACAGCAGTGTAGTTATAGGTACTGTTATGTTAAAAATCAATTTTTAAAAGTACGACTACTACCTAAAGCTATATTTACATCTATCGCAACAATCATCAAACCCGCCAACCGCGACCCACCAACTTATTATTTTTTTTCGGTAACTTCTATCGTTGCAGATCTGGAAAACATTGTCGGTGACAAATTAAGCAAGTTTTTTCCCCCAGTGAGTTTCTAGAGAATCGTAGGTACTAAGGGCGTATGCAAGTCGCCAGTATGGCAATACCTCGACTAAGGCTTGTCAATATACGGCTTACGACATGTATGGATCTTTCCGCACTGACTCTTTGCATACGTGCCAATGTGAAGTTGGGGTGTAGGTAGTCGGATTTAGTGTGTCTGTGTATTGCTCTTTATAACTACAAATCTACAACACTACCACAACATTATAAAACAACAACGTGTCTCGTGCAAAAGCTACTACTATGCACTGGTTTCTAGTAAAAGACTTAGCAACTTTAGAAGCAAAATTTAAAAAAGTATGTCTAGTAAACCCGGTTTCCACAAATCTTGTGGTATGTTAGTAGATTCTAAGGCTAACAACACACACAACACCAATATTTGAACACAGGTTTTTTACACAAATGTTTGGCACGAGCGCCAATGTTCAACCAAAGTTTGTTCAAATATTTCTTTGTGTGGCACCCAGGTCACATCTAAATATGATACAAAACTTTTACTTACAATTGTTATTAATTAAGCGCAAGAGCATCGTATTCTTACTGTTATAAGTTCGAGGTTTGGGCTCCGCTGGTTGAGATACATTTTGACTAGTTTGTGGTTGTTCCTTTGACGTGCTCTCTTTAGATGAAATTTGACTGGATGCTGGCTCTTCATTCTGTTTATTTTCTTCTTTCTCTTTTACTCCTGATGTGGTACATGTTGTGCTAAAAATTGATTGTCACATCTTATAATCTATACTAATATTACAAAGCTGAAGAGTTTGTTTGGTTGACCACGCTAATATCATGAAGTACTAGTCCGTATTAAAAATTCACTTTTGTATAGGATAGCCCATTCACCGAGGAAGGCTATAGAAAGGCTATCATCACGCTACTATCTGGGAGAGCAGAGCAGTAATTATAATTGTCAACAAATCGGGTAAATTTCTATACGTAACGGGGTGCGATGGTGGTTCGAAGTAAGTCACTTTTATTTGACTGCTAGGAGCATCTATCGTTTGACTTTAAATTGTCGGCATTGTTAGTAGCGACTGCCGTCTGACCTCCTAACGCCGTAAGGACGCCTAAGTCATTGCCTTGTCAGCAGGTACACCACTAACAGGGGGCCGAGTCTGCTATTTCAATCGTGTCGAAATTGTCGCTCAATAGAAAGCCACCGGTACAATTTTGACAGTTTTTCGTAGTCTATTACACTAACTATTACAATCGTACTCTGCCGATAGAATTCTACTAACACTTACCGCGCCAGTGGCCCTAGTCAGTGACATTTTTGATAGGCTACTAACGTTTTGACAGCTAAAAACAGCGATTCTGGTTCTATTCTAAGGCTTTTCAATAGTAGACTCGGCCCCTAGGTAAGGTCGCTTAGACCCTGGAGATGTTAGTGGGGCTCCTTACACGTTTACACCGAGTGATGCGTATAAGTAAGATATGATGCCTGATAAGGTACGTACGTCAAGATACAAATTTCAAACAAAAATACCGTTTCTACATTTCATAAAAAGAAAGTGAATTGATTAGATACGAAACTGTTGATTATTAATTTAGGGTTTTCGAAAATCGGTAGTACCCAATTGTCGATTTATTTGGGTATTATCAATTTGAATTGGTCAACTTTCGTCAACCGTTGCAATATGCAGTGATGTAAGTATAAGTGAAGATGCTGATTTGGAGTTGTAACAGTAATGCTAATGGTCAAAATTTAGTCATGAGCTCAAAACATATTAACCATGTTTTTATGCTTTTGTATTAGGTACGACTTGCTGTTCTTACTTCTCGGGCACAACCATTTAAACTGCTTTAAAGAAGCCCTTTTTGTCAGTAGTGAAATTTTTAAAAAAAAATCCTCCGTTCAGTTGAAACTTTTTCTCCAATCATTTAATTGAATATTTTCGGTAAATTATTCAAATTAGGGTATTAAAATCGCGTTTATAATTTCAACTTAATAATTTCCAAAATGGGAATGATAATTTGAAATCAATCTTTTTTTTTTGTAATTCGGGGAATGTTTTTACACACCGTCATCCCTACTGCGGGGGCAGCAGGGACGGTGTATCGGGCTCTCGGCCCGCGAGAGAGGGGCCGGCCGTTCCTCCCACTAAACCCCACGGTGTTCCGCCTCACCTTAAAACCGACTCGCAGGGTAGGCCTGAGGTTAAATCACTGCGAGCCGGCAAGGGGCACCCCAGAGTGGAGGGGTCCGTGTCGGGGCGGCCGAAAAGCGGCCACCCCGAAGCTCCCTAAGGAGCTGAAGAATCTAGCCCGCACCTCCACCACTCTCGAGCGCCCCTCTGTAAGCAGAGGAGGTAGAGAGCGGCTTGAAATCAATAGTAGACCAGATATCCAATTGTAAATTTTAATTTAAATCTACGAAATTAAACCATTCGCACTCTCTTGCAGTTCTTTTAAGCAACTGTCCATGTATAGGTTAAACAGCAACAGCGACGCTACACAACCCTGTCTCACACCTTTTTCAATGTGAAAAAAGTCTGTGCAAGCTCCGTTGATCCTGACACAAGCACTGGAGCCCTCATAGAGAGATTTCAGTGCTCGTATCAAGTGACTGCTTACTCCATACTTGGCCAGTGTTATCCAAAGTTCATGCCTCACCACTTGGTCATAGGCCTTTCCAAGTCTACAAATATGCAATAGACTTTTTGACATTTCGCCAAAATTTTTTCGGCTATGCATCGAAAGGAAAAGACCTGATCCGTGCATCCCCTTCTTTTTATAAATCTGCTTGTACATTCCACATTTTCCCTTCAGTTTCATTCATCACTCATTTTATGAAAACTTTTGCATACAATTTGCCGACGATGCTGAGCAAACTTATGCCGCGGTAGTTTTCGCACTCTTGCTGTGGAAGAAACGGAAAAAAATAATTACGCGGGCGGAGTCGCGGGCATTAACTAGTACACAATAAATATTCAATCATTGACATGATAGGCGCATACGCACGCGGCCTACACGGCAGCTGATGCGAGCGCCGCCATATTGACCTTAGCTGCTCTGTAGACGTCATGTGATAAATAGGCCAAAAGAAATGTGATGCGGAGTAAAAAGTTTCACTTTAAATGCAGTCAATGAATCCCTTTAAAGAATGTTCTACACACATTAGTGCTACATTGAAATAGAGGCACTTGAGACCTTCTCATAATTTTAAGGACAACATTATTATTTAATTATTTTTGTAATGATTTCATAGTGGACTGTAAAACACCAATAAACAAGGATGGAACTTTCTGCCGGTGCAAATGTTTCCCTCCTGTTACAATCCTGGGTCCTTTAAAAGAAGCGTGAAAAGGCATGTTTCTGGGTCGTGAAAATGAGTATCGCTATTGGAGCCTTGCGGGTTGAGATAGCGGCTCTCAATCACGGGTCGTCGTCTTTGCTTACCATCAGGCGGGCGACACCATTTTGACGTGCCAAATATATAAAACACTGTATTTTTTACAAAGGGTTATACGATACGATAAAATATACAGTAACGACAATAATAATTCAAAAGAATGCCTTATTTTCCACTGTGAAGAATTTAACCGGTTTAAAATATCTGAGAAGATTTGCTAAGGAAAATTGGTCAATACCTTTACGCTTACCAAACATCGATTAAAGACCAAACAATAGGCTTGTAGTGTTTGTATCACAATAATATTTAATCGGTAATAATATGTTAAACAAATTCGATACGTAAGCATTGAAATTTACAACATTTCAGTGATTTATACATGGAAATTCAAAGGTGGACGGGTGTCTTGCAGGTGTTAATTATCTTGGGTGAGTACTCGTCAACAGTTAAATAAAACATTGTAATATTCAAACTACTCTAAAATATAAAAGAATAACTATTAATAGGTACTTTCCGCAAATAGGAAAGAGTTAACGAAAAAAGGGTCGCTACAAGACTAGTGTTGCTAATTTAACACTGTAAATTTTTAGATATATTATACGAAAGTAGAGGGTAGAAGGAGTCAGGGTAGGCCGAGACTTACATATGGAGACTACGTGACTCGTGAGCAGATTTCTCAAAAACGTAAATTTAAAAGTACTAGGATACCCAGACGAGCATGTATCAAGCGATTGATGAATCTGCAAGAAGCAAAAGAAGTATGCATGGATCGCGAAGCCTGGAAATCTGTCCTCTCTAACTACCCCGTGAGGGACATAGCGTGAAGATAGTTAGTTAGTTACATTTTTGTGGACAAACTTAAAAGTTATGATTAATGCAATTTGGTATTACCTTTGTTAGTCATAAACTTACCTAGCACTAGATTCACAGGCATTTGACTCAGTGCGCGGCACTTTACTAGGCAGTGTGTCACAGAGGCGAGCCTCTTTATAGAATAGTTTTATTGCTTCTGCTGCTGCTTCATTGGGCGACAGATTTCTTGCCTAGAACAATAAAATATTATTTATATAAAAGTCTTCATACTGTTAATGGTACTTCAGGCCCGCAATTCACAAATCTCGGATCCAAATCCTCTACTGCGCAAATGTCATCGATATTCATAGAACTCGAATATCGATGACATTTGCGCAGTAGAGGATTTGGATCCAAGATTTGAGAATCTACCAACATTTGAGTTATAACTCTTATTATTGTTTGTGTTAATTACTAATAAAGGGGGCCCTTTTTGAAATGTGGTACAAAATCATAACTAAACTACCAACACTGAAAAATAAAAACGAAAAACAATAAGAAAACACCTAAAGAAAATGATTGATAAAATGAAAGAAATTAAACAAGAAATAATATCATTAAATGTAATAATCACTATTAAATAAAACATTTAACCATTGGTTGAAGAAAATTAGGAACTTAGTGCCGATGTTACGACTTTGTACAAAATAATCATAACGGGAAGTGGGGAAAAGCAATGTTATACTGCATGGAATGGGAGAATCGGATACAATAGTATTGAAAATGCTTAACACTATAAGTAAATTAAGCAAGATAGATTATTCTGACGAATTTGAAGGTAACAGAACCCAAAGACTAGGGATGAAATGCAATATAAATACAAACAAAAAAGGAAAAAATAAAATAAATATATTTATAAAAGACAGCTATTAAACAGAGTTATTATATCATGGAATCTAACAAAATACAAGAGACTGAAAAGAGTAAAATACACACAATGAAATACAGGTATGCACGATAAGGCAAGCAACCGCCAAGTCAACAAGTTCAGCAATGCAATCCCTTGTCTCTGAAATTACTCATTGGATACATTGATAATCAATATATCCAATATCAACTGGGACAAAAAGTATGTTGGATAATTGACAAACATCAAACATTTGAGTCACTTACTACTAGACGTCTCGGCGGACGATCCGACCGTGTGTTTTGACGTCTATTACGTCTATTGCCTATTAGTATTGTAGCAATTGTCACAGTTCTCAACCGACATCCTATATCTTGTGGGATTTCCTTGCTAGATCTTCCTGTTTTATTCTGTCTGTTCCCATATTCCACCAGTAGGTACTAATGGCACTCGGTCAATAAATGGATGCTAATACCCATTCTGAGCATCTGGGTCCTCCACCAATTTTATCATTCTGTTATTCTGATATCAGACTGCTCAAGCAACAATAGGTCATTGTTGCTTGAGCAATTATTACTATTCTTGTCTTTTCTTGGGTTAATTTGATCACATGGCTTGTTCTTTTTGATTCAATCCAATGATGAAATTCTTTGTCTGTATCGTTCTTGCTAAGGACCTCTATATCGATTTGGTACGCACGATTATGCTTCTGCTCATGATTTCATTGGTTAGCTCTCGCACAGGCTAGACCGTCCGCTCATCGCTACATGACTCTTTAAAGTCCCAGTACACAATCAATATCTACTCTAATTTTATTTGTATAGTTTTTTACTCTAATTTTGTGCACCAGAGTTGTAAAGCGGTTATTTACCATAACCAACTTAGTCTCTTCTTTGTGTAGTGCATTCAGTGCCGCCTGGGAGTCCTTCCAAGATATTTTTTAAGATACTATCAACAAAATTATATAATTATACATCTCCAACAAGAATAAAGTTTATGGTTCAACAAACCGCCTAACTTTAGATTCTTTCCCGCAAATAGACATAATTTTAAATTCACCCTAACTATGTTTCTATGATAACTAGCAATTTAAAACAGCTTAAGAGGGTCTCAACTATAATTTTCAAGTAGTTTATTAAGTTATAATTTGAATAAAATGAGAATGCAATCCGGCTAACCCCCAGCGCTTGCAGGAACTCGAGCCTGCAAGTGTGAAATCTGTTACCAAAAACTGCACAGTTGTGGACGAACGGGTCATCACGTCGTCGATGAATATACCTGTCAGCAGTAGCAGCAACGAAAAAAATGTACAGCACGCTTTCCATCCAAACCTGACTAAGAATAGACCAAGAACTTCATCACTGGAAAGTATTCAGTGCACAGGAACTCCTACTACTGAAGATTAATCTGTAAGAACCGAGGTAACCAGAGTCACCACAGCTTAAAAAAAGTAATTGATGAAAATTACTGTCAACAGGAGAATCTCACTCTGATCATGACAAAATACCTGAGTCATAGACTTTTTTATCACAATGGGGATATTTTTATGGTACAAAAGCGGAATGCTAGTTGGACAGGTCCTCTGATCAAAGTGTGATTAGGGGTCCTGAGATTGATAATCACAGTAAGTACAATCATCTGGAGAGAACCTAGCAAAACACTATACAACAATAGAATGGATTGAAAAGCAATCCATTTCACATATATGTATAGAGCAAAATGTTAACTTACACTTATGTCTTAAAAGCAAACAGGATATAAAGGATGCAGCTTGGTATGCCACAAACTTCATCCAAGATGCTGTTTGGCTGCCTACCCCAGACTTGAAGTATAGGCCTGAAAATCAAGACTATAAGCAATACAAGAAATGGTTACACTAAAGAAGAGGTTAAGACGACGACGACGGCATACTTGTAGAAATGCAAACTATAAAAGAGCACACAATAAAGCACAAAAAAAGATCTCAAGCAGATTCTTAATAACAATGTCACACTTTAATTTAAATTTACGACTGGCTTCAAAAATAGAGAATTAGGGTGAGTACCACTAAATCTACACACATCACCTTCACCTTGAGAAAGGGCAATTGTCCAAAGGTTTACCTGGGAAACAATGACCTTCCACAATGTGATACCATCAAATACCTCGGCATGCATCTGGATCGCAGGCTGACATGGAAGAAACACATCAAAACAAAAAGAGATGAACTCAACCTGCGGTACAGAAACATATACTGGCTGATGGCGTGCAACTCGGTCTTGTCCATGGACAACAAGCTGCTCATCTACAAAACCATCTTGTAGCCAATATGGACCTACGGACTCCAACTCTGGGGAAGCGCATGCAACTCTAACCTAACTATCATGCAAAGAGTGCAGAATGGTAACCTCAGAAACTTAGCCAACACGCCATGGTTTGTCACAAATGCTGAAATACATGAGACACTACAGGTCAACACAGTAAACGAGGAAATAAGGCTCTTGGCTCAAAAGTATAAGAAATGGTTAAGGAACCATCCTAACATTCTAGCTTCTGAGCTAATTAATGTCAGTTACCAAAAATGCCTCAAGCGATGTGATATCCAGGACCTAGATTCCCGATACTGAAAGAGGAGCTGCCGCTGGGCAGCACCTTTGGCCTAACATTGGACCCACAACAGATCCGCTCATAGTCAAGAACTGATCGCAATTTATACAAAAATAAATATTGATGACTTTATCTCTTTCCATTACAGGTAACTATTACCTATGCAGCGCAGTGACTGAAATATTTACCTTGACTTGGAAGATCTGAATAATAAACATGGTTGCTAAGTCGGAAAAACCACCCAATAAAATACCTTCAAGCGTTTTCCTAGTTGCTTCTAAACTCTACCCATATTTGGAGCAGAGTAAGTAGGTATTGCTGTATCGCTTCTATGAATACCACTTATTCTCAAAGCATGACATTAGATTCCAGATCACCAGTTTGGTTTCTGAATGCATTGCATCATAGGATTGTGAAACAAATACAAAGTTGCACACACAATCCAACAAACTTAAAGAGAAAAAAATACAGTTCTGCAGTATTCCTTGATGTAAAACAGGCATTTATTTCATTCGTCATCATTCATAAAGGCTCGCCATATAAATCAACTAGTTCCAGTAAAGCCAAAAGTGTGCCTGCATTAATGGAATACATTCCATTACATGGCTGACCTACCCACCACTGATCAAGTAATCATGACAACCTATGCAAATGACACAGCAATCCATACCTGAAATAAGGATGTCACGTTTCAACAACATATGTAATGGTTAAAAATATGGCAAAACAAGGCTAGTGCTTCTGATTTCATCCACATAACCATCACATTGAGAAAAAATTACTACCCGCTTGTAATAATGGCTAAAAGCATCTTGGCCCAACAGAACACAGTTAAATACCTGGGTATGATTTAGACAGGAGTTAGACAGGAGAGTGAGTACACAAAATTACATGAATACTTCCAAGTCCCAAATTTAAATAAAGATATTTGATTACAGCGACACAAAAATCTATTAGTTGGCTTATTGTTGGTTGCACATGACTCTAGATAGCGACTGAAAACTAACAAATCATAAAAATTAAAGCCCAGTATGTGATGCAAAATAAAAAAGAACATATGAGAGGATACACCGATAGGTCAAAACAAGTTCAAGGTTATAAAAAAAGTTATATTAAAAAAAATGTTTTCTACTTTCAGTTGTTAAGTAGCTACAGGATAGAATAAAGTAAACCATTATGAGTTAGTACATTTCTTAGACAATATAGGACTAAAAAATAAACAAAGTTGAACAAGATACTCAAAAAAACATTTGGGGAATTACAAAACCAATGAATTCTCATCATGTCTTTGAATACACAAAGAGCATTCCTAGCAGAATTCCTGGATAGAATGTTATTTTAACACTTAATTAATAACCCAGTACTTGTGTAAGCACATGGTCAAAAATAGATGTTTTATTAGGTCATTTGGTAGTATTTAAATTCAATTCAACGCTAGGAAATTCATTATTAGTATTTACTATGTAGAAATTAATTTCATAGAATAAGTTTAAATTACCTTTCCACTTGATGCACAGTATTCATTGTCACAATCTGACTTGCCACATCCATCCAATAACTGGTAAAAATACCTCTCAATCAACTGTTTTGCTGCAGCACGCTTCATAATGTCTTGTGTACGGTTGATGACAGTATCTGAACATAAACCTGATGTAGATTCCTCTTCAGTATTAGGGGCTGAAGCTTTTGACGATGATGCTTCGTTCCCCCTATAAAATGAACATGAATTCCACTTGAAATTGTTGATATGACGCAGATTTAGAAGAAAACAAAGAATAAAAATAGCAAGTAATGCTTAACCTAACCTCTGTTATTATTACGTATCGGATAAATATAGGCCATGTTTGGGTATATTTAACACCATGACTTGGTAAACAAGTCGTAGAAAAAGTTTGAATATGAAATAGATACCATAAACGACACAAATAACCAAAAATTACCTTGAAGCTTCGTCAGTTTCGCTTTTTGGGTTCATAGAAATTAGTACTCTCAGAAATAAAACAACCCCTAATCGCAAAGAAACCGAAACACAGAGAGATATATTTGTACATTCGCCAGTTATGTACCTATTTTTATTGTCTATATTTATACACTTCGTGTAAATAAAATACCAACAATTCTATTATCTTCTATTATCTTCCATTCTATTCTATAATCTGTCAATTTTGTCAACCATTTTGATTTTTAATGTTCTACGTTCAACGCAAGACTTTTTATGTTCGTTCTTATCAAAATACTTTAAGATTGTGGAGTCCAGACTTTTCACAGACCATAATATTTTCACAATGTTTCAAATCATAGTAATTAAAGTTCAGTTATATTTTAATAAAATATATTTTAATTACGTCCAAAAACATACCAGTAGAAGTACACATCATGATAAGCAACTGTACTGTATAAAACAGAGTATGAAGAGCGTGAAAAGAAACGATTTAATTATCTTCTTCAGCCTAAACTAAGTAGGTAGGTCATTTGGCGGGATGAGTGACAAGTGCGGACGCTTGCTTTATATTGTTGCTTTATATTGCTAGTGCATTTATCTTGTTTTAAATGCGGGAGTGGTGGTTTGTTAGACATAAAAGTTATGTTAACGTTAACAAAAACATACCAGTAGAAGTACACATCATGATAAGCAACTGTACTGTATAAAACAGAGTATGAAGAGCGTGAAAAGAAACGATTTAATTATCTTCTTCAGCCTAAACTAAGTAGGTAGGTCATTTGGCGGGATGAGTGACAAGTGCGGACGCTTGCTTTATATTGTTGCTTTATATTGCTAGTGCATTTATCTTGTTTTATGTGCGGGAGTGGTGGTTTGTTAGACATAAAAGTTATGTTAACGTGCTTTAGTGAAAGACAATGATATATATGCAGTGAAATGCTATTTTCTCTCTTGCCGCGAAACGTCCACTGACAACCTTAGTATAAGGTTACATCACCATTATACTGAGGGCAAGGACCAGGACGAAGCCTGAGGACACGACATCGACTGGACAGGACTAATTAGAAGATAAGATTGAAGAAATATGATATAAAAAATAAGATTTTGCTAAAAGGTCTTAGGAACCAGGCCATTAAATAATTATAAAAAAAAAACTAAGTAGGTAGGTACTACAAGTTTTCTTAGTTATTCAGGAACTACAATCTAAATAGAAAGTAGAAATGCAACCGAATCAAAGACTACACTGAAGAAGTCGCGAATGCTCTTGATCGCATGGAGAATATGAAATCAGTATGGGATCTGATGTGGTCCGTGCTGAGGTCGGTAAAGCGCACATGTTTGCTTGCTGGATGATTAATGAAAGCATGAATCTGAGAGAATGATCTTTAGGAGGTTTGTGAGTCACAAACCTCCTAAAGATCATTCTATCAGATTCATGCTTTACTTGTGCTATAAGACCTTGCTAGGTCAACCGGGAGTACCCTATAGGTTTTATGTCGAAAACCTAAATAGTAGTTCCCGTTGACCTGGAATAACGAAATTTGGCAAAAGCAAGGTCTTAGGCGCTCAAACAATTTGGAGATCGAGCTTAATTGGAGCTTACGTTTATGGGCCATCGTACCCACTAAACCTCACAGTGCTCCGCCTTCTTCCCGACCGGTCGCAGGATAGGCCTGATTGGCGCAATTCGCAATAAACTGATATCCTTTTTAGCTGTCAAACAGTAACATAATACCACTGCGGAAGGCTATTTACGGCGACCAGGCTAAGAGAATGCCCCAATATGAGGCTCTCCGCGGAAGGCTAGATGTAATCTCCCGGAGGAAATTAGCCTATGTCCGCTTCGAAACTTCTCTCTCGAGCCTTCTCCATGCGTCCCTCTGACAACAGAGAGGGTGGATAGCGATCTATCGGGCACTAGAAAGCACCCAGAAATACGAGGGCCGTACACCCGATTTTGATAAAACGATTTTATTATTTGCATGTTTTGTTAAATTCATACATAGCTGAGCAGATATAGCTGCCGCCCGGTTTTACTAACGCGAAATTTTCAATGCGCTGTATAATCCAAGGTAATTAAACCGAAGTCCTTTTTTTTGTTTATAACATTTAACATTTTTGCGAGATCTGAGGAGCAAGCATCCTGCGCCAATCTGACTTTTTGATTGTTTCAGCCAAGGAAGTTCTGACAGCTGTTAACTATTTCCGTAGTGGTTCTGCCGGTGGCCTTGATGGTTTGACTCCACAATATTTAAAGGACCTATTGGGTCCGGCCGCTGGGGAGGCCGGCTAGGCACTCTTGAAGGAGCTAACCTTATGTTATCCGGCAATGTGGACGAAGGCATCATCGACATCCTTTATGGTGCCAATCTGTGTGCTCTACACAAGAAGGAGGGTGGAAATTGTCCCATTGCCGTGAGATGTACTTTCAGGCGTATGGTAGCCAAAATTTGCTGTCAGTTTTATAAGGAAGAACTGTCAAGCAAATTCCAACCCCTACAGCTCGGCTTTGGATTAAAAGGGGGTTGTGAAGCTGCCATACATACCCTGTCTACTTACCTTGGCTGCGGAAAATAGGAGGTCATTCTTAAAGTTCACTTGAAGAATGTCTTTAATTCAGTAAACAGAGACACTTTGTTGACACAAGCCAAATTGGAAACACCCAATTTTTTTTTATTTTCTTTGGCAGTGCTACAGAAACCCATCAAAACTATTGTATAAGTAAAATATTTTAGATTCTGCAGTGGGTTGTCAACAAGGTGACCCTCTCGAGCCACTCATTTTCAGCTTATCAATACACCCAATAATTAGCCAGCTAAATTCCAAATTTAACGTCTGGTATTTAGATGACGGCACTCTAGGAGGAGATGTAGACACAGTTTTAAAGATTTGGCATTGATAAAAGATAAATTTAAATCAATTGGTTTGGGTCTGAATCCTTCAAAGTGTGATTTTTTTCTAAATAATAATATTGATAGTGTTTCTACTATTTCAAATTTCAAATTTTAAAAATCCTTCAGAAATGTTCTCTACGCCTCCTAGGGTCTCCCACTCTAGGAGATGCCTATGAATCACTCATTGAGGTAAAATTAAAAAAAATTGTGAAGTTTCGGATCGACTCCTTCAAATTAATATACAATCGGCTTTTACAATTATTCAGTATAGTCTTTTCGTCCCAAAATTAACTCATTCCCTTCGCTCATCTCAATTTTTTAAACTTCCGACCCTTTTGGAAAATATGGACAAAATTATTCATACCACACTTTGCAAAATTTTGAATGCAGATTTGGACGACCGAGCGTGGCTCCAAGCGTCGTTACAAATACGCTGGGGCGGCCTCGATGGTCGTATCATTTCTGATATAAGTTTACCTGCATTTTGTCTTCAGTACACGGCACTGATGAATTGACCAGGAAAATTTTAATTCCTACTCTGGTAAATTCTGAAGTGCCAGGCAAGATTGAAGCCTTAAATGTTTGGAAACTTAAGTGCCCAGATACTGTTTTGCCCACCAACCCAGGCTCCCAGAGGTAGTGGGATAAGCCGCTCTGCAACGAGGTTAGATAACATTTATTGAACACGTGTTCGAATGTTGCAGAACGTGCTCGCCTATTGGCTGTGGGAAAATGGGAGTCAGGTGTTTGGCTTCAGGCTCTTCCGTCGCCCAACATAGGTACTATGTTGGACGACACTACATTCAGAATTGCTGTCTGTCTTCGTTTAGGTGCTCCCTGCATTTCTCTGCATTGCTGTCAATGTGGTGAAGTAGTCGACAGCCTTGGGCATCACGGTCTCTCATGCAGCAGAAGTGCAGGTCGCAGGTCACGTCATGCATACCTTAATGACATAATCCGTCGGGCTCTTGTCACCGCCGGTGTTCCAGCCATTCTAGAACCTAAATTTGGCGCGAACATAATTTTTTAAAACCGGGTTTGGCGCGTGACGATGGCAAGAGACCGGGCGGTATGTCATTGGTGCCATGGAAGATGGGAAAGCCTTTAGTTTGGGATGCAACTTGTGTTGACACCCTGACTTGTTCTCATCTTCTTAGCACGGCGGGTTGCGCTTGTACTGCTGCTGCATCCGCCGAGACTCTCAAGCGGCGCGAATATATTAATTTAATAAGTAATTATATTTTTGAACCGTTTAGGGTCGAGACACTGGGCTCGTGGGGCCCAAGTGCTCGTTCGCTGTATAGTGATATCGTAAAGCGACTGGTCGATTCTTCTTGTGACCATAGGGCTGGCCTCTTTCTCGCTCAGAGAATAAGCATTGCCATACAACGTGGCAATGTGGCCAGCCTTATAGGAACCTTTCCGGTTGATTTTGATGGGGAGGAATTCTTCGACACCTAGTAGGGCATCATTGTCAGTCTTGTAATAATTACCACCATCCGTCCCCTTCTTTTTGTATTGTTTTCTGTAAATATGTTAAATTTTAATTTGTAAAATATATGTTAATTAAAATAAATATATTAAAAAAAATTGCATAACTTTGTGTAATCAAATCCCGGGAAAATTCTCAAATATTATAGGGACACAAATATTTAGGACATGCAATTCTGAATCGAATGACACCCCTGAGAAAAAGTTTTACCTAAAAAGCACTTATTGAGTGCACTATTGTAGGAATGCACCTTATCTTTAATTACTGAGTTCATTTGACTCGCAGTTTTAGGTTGGTTGTGCCCACAACCTTTTATGAGGGTTGGATCCGCACCTGGCAAGGACACAGGTGCTAGACTGGACTAGCTAGCTAAAAACGGTCCTGGCGAGAGAGCTCCGAACGGTACTGTGTCCTTGTCTAAAGTGCTGCCAGCTCAAATAACCATTGGATGTGGTAGAAATGGTAGAAAATTTTATATTTTCTTTTTTTATGATTTAGTAAAATAAATTATTCTTAACCTTTGGAACTTATCTAAATATTTTACAGTTCCTGTAATAACAAATTCAAATTTATCTAAACATTTAATTTAATTACATAAATTTAAAATAAAATAATATAAAACACATTAAAAACTGATCAAAAAACCCGCCCCGAATCGTACCCGGCGCAAACGTGCCCATCACACTCGCTGCGTTTCCACGCTGGATTGCGATGGCGGCACTTGCTGTAAATAATTTTCCAAAACTGGTGCATAACTTTGTATTATGTGTAAAAATAGTAGCTTCTTAGACATAAAAGTTGTATAAACGTGCCATAGTGAAAGACAGTGATATATAGCAGTGAAAAGCTATTTTACAACTTGTGCAAACTTCACTAAAAGCTTAGACCATCAAAATACTAAAAGCCCCAATATCGCTCTACCACGTTAATGAAGCAAGGACACAGGACCTATGACTGGACTTGACATCGACAAAGGACTGGACAGGACTAAATTAGAAGATAAGATTGAAGAAATATGATATAAAAAATAAGATTTGGCTAAAAGGTCTTAGGAACCAGGCCATTAAATAATTATTAAAAAAATAAAAATAAATAAAAAGTATACAGCAGTACAGCTTATTTTCTTTGATTTTTGAGTGATAATTATTATTAGTTTTTATATAGATAATCAGAATATCGAAAAGGCACTGCTAATAGAATATAAGTAAGAACTAAGCGGCTTTATCATAACAGATGTGAGGTAATTGAATTGTTCAGAAAAATTTACAGCACGAAGACAATCAACATCTGTTATTTTTTTGCCACAACAAGGGTCATTTTACAGATACTAAGTTCTCACTCTCCTTGTTATAACGGGTTGGACGTAAATCATATTTCTAATGTTGCCTCGACCAGCTCCTTCCAACATCCCTAATCCTTTGTCTCAATCAAACTTCTCTCCAGCAGGTTTTATATCCTGTAGGTTCTAAATAGTGTAAACTATTTAACCCTACAAAAGTAACATATTTTACCCTTCCATACCTCACATTAGGACAACCAGGCCATTTTTGTTAGTAATGTTATCATGTGAATGTTTGTCCCAGTTGTATTCTGTAAAAGAACAGTTGTGTTTTTGTTATAGCATGTTGAAATAAGCATAAATATAGGTGACATGTGACAATTATAGGGCATGTGATTGTTAATTTGTAAGAAAACCTTTATGTATAACTGCACCGACTATATTTTTCACTAGCTGACCCCCCCAGCTATGTCTGTGACATGCTTCGAACCCCATTTAAGTGGTACCCATTTAATCCCATTGTTTATTAATTTTACATTACCTATAGTACGGACATTTGACCGAATTGATTACTGTTCTACTTTCCTGGGCAGTAGCATGATGTTATATCCTCCTATCATAGATAAAATTCCTCGATGAATGGGCTATCAAACACAAACTTTATTTATTTCACAATAGTTCCTGAAATTAGTGCTCTTCAGCTTTATATATTAGGGCCGTATTCCAGAACGTTTATCAACACTCAAGAAACACTTGATAGTAGAGTTTATAAGGCAAAATCAAGTCTCAAGCGTTGATCGAGTATTGAGTAACGTTCTGAAATACGGACCTTAGTATAGATTCTACGCAGAATTAATATTAGTAAATTAGTTATGTGTTTAATCTGAAATTATTAAGATTATAAGAATATTAATTATAAATGCGAAAGTTTGTATGGATGTTCACGTAAAAACTACTTAATGGATTTTAGTGAAACTTTACAATAATATATATATATATATATATTTTACATCAGAATAACACATAGGCTACTTTTTATCCCGAGAACAAGTTCCTGTGGGAAATAGGAAAACGGGAAAACGTCTCAATGTGGGCCAAGCTGCAGGCATCAACTAGTGAAGAAAAAGAGCCGTATTTTATAATGTTACTCAATACTCAAGAAAGCTTGAGGCTAGTTTTTGCCTTAAAATACTACTCTCAAGTGTTTCTTGAGTATTGAGTAACATTCTAAAATACGGCCTTAATATTGTGATATTTGTTTGTTTAGATCCATGAGCTGACTTAGTATTGAAATATTGAGCCACTGTACTTCCATTAGAACTCTCAAAATTTCCTGCTACCACTGTAAAAGACTATAAAGAAGAACTACCAACACTAATACAATGGCAGAAGTGATGCCAACTGAAGATAATTTGGATCATGATAAGGTAGATGACATCCTTCGAGGGTTTCAAGTGTATCCTTTTTTATAATTTGCTAGCTGTACCCCACAGTATACAGATGAATCCAAAATGGGAACCTGCTTAAGTACAGGTCTGTATAGTGCCAACTGCAATATAAGCCAGAGCATGGGTAAGTATGCATTGGTCTAACAGGTAGAGAGACAGAGAGAGAGAGCCTTTACCATATTGACATGTGTGTGGGAAATTATGGAGTCACTGACACATTCTATATTATGGGTGATGCCAGGCTTCACTCAAATCATTTTGATTGAGTGAAGTCCAGATTGGTATTGTTATGGGAATCTGAATGAGCTAGACAGGTGCAATTGAAGTAGGCTGCTCTGGGTGCTGGGACACATGGGCAGCAAGGGCAATGAGAGAGTTGCCCTTGCTAGGAAGGGAACTGATGGGATTTGATTATGGAGTCTTAAGATGAGCACTACTGCTAGAAAATATCAGAACTAGTGGCAGTTGACAGCAGGTCAGAGGCAAGAAAAGAGGTTACTGGAAAAGCTGGTCCAGGAAAGTGGGAACACACAGCAGGGAGCAACTGTGGAGAATCACTAGAACACTCCCAGGGCATTACACAACAGGGTAACATCATCCCAAGTTGTGCGTGACCTGCTATTCAAATGTGTGGCACTTGGTGCAAGTAGATTAAGGGCCGTATTTTAGAACGTTCCTCAAAACTCAAGAAACGCTTAAGGCTAGTTTTTGCCTTAAAATACTACTCTCAAGTGTTTCTTGAGTATTGAGGAACGTTCTAAAATACGGCCCTAAGTTTTCTAGTGCAGGTATATGTTATAAGTGATAATAAGGGAAGGGAATATCACAAAAGACCTAAAAGGGTCAAAATTGTTGTGGCAAGCATAATGCAGACCCAATAACATGATAAAATAAGAAGGTCATTGGTCTTTATAATTGGTGTAATGTTGTATCTTATCCAATTAATTTATTATACATAAATTATATTAACTGCAAATTTTTCTTAACTTCATAATATACAACAGAAATTGGATGACATTACGAGATGCTGACACAGGTGAGTACTAATAATTCTCACATTTTCTTAAAGTATAGTCCCCTACTATATTTATCTGTCACAATTATATTAGCTTACATTGGGCTAGATGATGCTGTGTAAAAAAACGTCCCACAATAAACTTTAATTACCCATTAATGACAGGCATTAATAAATTCAAAGTGGTTCAAAGGGAAGAGTATAATTCCAAGCAGATAACACTTGTCAACTAATTTATAACATTGTCACAGTTCTCACAATAAAAAAATCTAATTATATATTTGTTAGTTTCAAAGTTGTAAAACTGGGTGTAAAATTGGGCCAATTTGGGCTCTAGTGACCTTAACTGCTGACTAACAGATAAGTATGTGTATGCGACGTAGCTCTGTGACAATGTTGAACATAAACACCAAACAATAGCTTCGCAGCGTTCCTAGCTGCAAATCAATTCATCATCATCTTCATCCAAGTGCCTCGGGACACGTTTCTACTTTTTCTCCTCCACTTCGCACGGTCGTCGGCATCCCCTGTAGTAAGACCATTGGCACACATGTCATCCCTTACGACGTCAAGCCTTTTAGGTCTTACCGGGACCCGGCGGGGCTGACATGGCCAGACATTTTTGTTTCCCACGTACCCCGGCGGTTGCCGCAAGACATGATCATATAACATGCGAAAACAAAAGCAAATTTGTTATCGCGGGCCCTTTTTTCAGGTAAGATCATCTGGCAGAATAATGAAGACATGTCAAGTCCTGACGTGGAACACGAGGCTCGAGTGCCGAAACGTATCCTGAAGTGTAGGTGCGTTTCTCGTGAGATGAACTTCAGCTCCACTGAGGCAATGGAGAAATTTCGCTTAGAACAGGTAAAAGATGTTCCTTTTTTCCTCTTAATTTATTTTTCAGTGGTAGTTGGTATATACGAAAGCTTAATGATTTTTCCAGTTCGGATCCCAGACCGAGCTAATGTTTGTGTTGCTTGTTTTCAAATTATGCTGTTTTTTTACTTATCATTCATGCCTTTATCCCCGAAAGGATGGCAGAGACATAGTATACGCCCATATTTCACGATAAGTATTTTTTGTCCCACGTAACAGGTGTTGAGCCGTCTTGCTGTCTTAAAATGGATTTAGAAAGCCGTCCATAAGTCCTTAAACTTGGCTTAACAACTGCCATGTTACTGGCAATGGCTTAACATGGCTTCGGAAGCATGGATACTTGCAGTTTTCTATGTTATCATCTCATCTGGCAATATATACTAGTAAATAATTTATTTGTTCATTTACAGAAAGTGCTATTCAAGGGCCGATGTTTGGAGGAGTGGTTCTTTGAATTCGGCTATGTGATCCCCAACTCGACCAACACTTGGCAGTCGGTTATTGAGTCCGCTCCTGAATCTCAGATGATGCCTGCAAATGTACTTAAGTGAGTGTAGTTTCTTGAATCTCGTACTCCTCCAATGAAATTCCAGTACAATTATTTTTTCTTAGGACATTCCCAAGTGTGCTTTGAGTTACTGTAATTTGCATGTTTATGAGCCCCGATGTCCAAAACAGTCAGACAAAGGAATGAATTTAGAGAGCCATTAAAAAATTAACTGTTTTTGATTTACCTATAAGCACTCACAAAGGCATAAAGTAAAAAATTTCGTGATCATGTCTAATGGTAGTAATAAGGTGCTATTTTCAATGATGCTTTGGAGGAACGGGTGGAGATGTTTCTCCGACACAAAGGGAGGATCCTCCAACCAGGGAAGGTGATCACGCCTGGCGGGCCGCGGCCCAACGGTTGATGTTGTGCTGTTGTATATATCATTCTTCAGCACGAGAACTCTTATAGCGCGATGTAGGATTCTCAGTTTCGATGTAGTTCAATAACTTTGCGCTATGTGGCGCTGGTAGCCACAGTGCAAATAAATTCCACCCGGCGCTTACACTTCATTCTTATTCTGTTGTTTCATACAAATTTCTAGAAAACCCCTTACTAACTAAACTTATGGAATGAAAATTAATAAAATAGCGTAATATTAACCAATTTTTGTTACTTATTACAGTGGGAATGTGGTAATAGAAACCAAGTTCTTCGATGGAGACACACTGATCACCACATCTCGCGTCAGACTATTCTACATATAAATAAGTATTCATCATTACAGAAGCATTTACTAGTCATAACTTTTCAATGCATTTTATCTGAATGTACTTAGAATTTATGTTTTGTGTGTCAGTTATGCGGATTGTGATTGAAGATAGTTTTTGTTGATGGTTAGCATTTTCGTGGTTTTCTTAAGAGACCTTTTGCATTTTTTTTACAGAATAGTGTATAAGTGAGAACAAAACTATATTTTAGTCTTTCAGCTCATGGGCTCAATAATTTTAAGAAACTTGGTTGTTATTATCAATTAATAATTATACCAATACTATTTATACCAACAATTTGATTTAATTGGGTAGATTATTGGTAAATTTTTATAACAATTGAGATTTTATATAAAACCGGCTTTTCTATTGAAAAATATACCTCTCTTAAGGACAACACGAGATTACAAATATAATGATTTGTATACTATTCTGTCACTACTTTTTACTGTACTTATGCGATGTTCTAGTACCGTTTTTACCGACGGGTATTCTCGTCTCCCGCACAGATGTGAATGCGCCCTTAGCTCTCTAGTAGTAATGTTCACGCAGCCAAGGCCCATTTTTATCACAAATACAATTGAATTTGATAATGTGATTTTTTGTGTTATTTGATAGATTCATGCAGGTACACTATAAGCAAGAGAATCATCATTAAATTATTAAATATCTGAAGTATTACAGAGATGGGTAATTTGTAAACGATCTTATTCTAAAATTTACGAATTTAAGTATCTTTCTTTCCTTTACTCTTTAATTCAAACCTGTCAAAAGATCATGACGGTTGTGAAAATCTTGACTGCGAACAACATATTTGACGAGTACAACCTGTCAAGATGTCATTAGATTGTATATCGAAAAATTGTCAATCGCATCCGGCTCAAAGGACCATAGGATTTGAACTTAAAATAAATAAATAAATATCCATCACGCCTTATCCCCGAAGGGGTGGCAGAGGCATATTATATGCCCACTTTTTACCGATTGGATTCCTGTCCCACGTAATAGGTGGTGAGCCCATTGCCGTGTTGAAATAGACAGGCGCAGGTTGTGGCTACCTGCTGTTGAAATTTTCAAGCCGCCCATAAGGCCTTCAACCAGGCTTAACGACTGCCATTTTACTGGCAACCGGGACCAACGGCTTAACATGCCTTCCGAAGCACGGAAACGCTCGCAAATGTAAATGCCACAAAGTGGTCACCCATCCGAGGACCAGCCATAGTGAAAGTTGCGTAACTCAGTGATCGTTTACAGAACACTAAGACCGCGAGGCCACGAGCGCTTCTAATTTTGAATTCTAATTTCTAATTCGGATTTGAACTTGATATATGATACTTGCTTGATATACTCACAGGTGCACCTGGGATGGTTCTCTGCCACTTAAATAGTATAAAAAAACAAAATTGCAGTATAAAATTTCAAAGACATGTTTATTAAAATAATTATTTATAAGAATGCAAGTTTTTTGCTTGACGGTCACAGGAAAAGCAAAAAAAAAGCAGTCTTACGTTAAATTAATCTGTGAATACCTAATCATAATTCAAAATGTATACTGTCTTATATGTCTGTGAAATTAATCAAGTGATCTACACTATAGACGAAGAATTTATGGAAATATGGCTAGTTCGGGGAGGCGCTCTGTTAAGATCTATTTATAGATATCTTTTGATAATGTAAGTAAATATTAATTAAAAAATGTAAAATTAATATGTTGTTGTTGAAATTAGTCAATTAAAAAAATGCACTAGTGCACATATTTATAAGTTTTGTAATTACTTGTGTATAAAGTATTTTCTATTTCGATCTGTAATATTTCTGTTTGTTTTCATGTTTTTGAAGGTAGCTTTATAAATTCAATTTAATTATGTAAACAATAAACTATTTTCCATATCAAACTAATATTTTATGTTACTGATGAAATGCGGGAAATATAGATAATTAGAGGAGAAAGTGGGGGGCTGAGAGCATCATTTAAACAGCTATGAATTCAAAGCAGCAAATATTGCCTTAAACAGACTGGGTAGGTAATCATGCAAAATACGACCGTACTGACGTAGTACTCCCAAGCTACTGCAGTGCAGGCGTTCCTAACGCAATCCATTAGTGAAACTTCGCAGACTTCACCACAGCTTCTTAATTTCGTCGCACGCATGCCCTCGATCGGCTCAAGTCATGTAAAAGCTCTCCTCTTATCATATTGTGTGATAAAATAAAAAGTATTATTAATTTTGTAAGTTGAAGTTTAATAAAGTAAGTATTACATTTATTAGTGTTTATTTTGAATTCGTCTTAGTGTTACCCACTCGAACCTAAATAAATTTATTCTTTACTCGGGAAATGAAGGACTGCTTTGCTACTATTTGAGTTTCTAACCCGTTAAAAGTAGAGCCAAAAAAGCGTAGAGACAATTCTTCAGTGTAGCCAATTGAGAAGCAGGGATTGAGCCCCATGCCTGGCGAGTTGGTGTAGTGATAAGAAAGATGTAGTGAGTACTAAGTGATAAGAAGTAGCTGTAAGTATACATCTCACTCAATTGCTCGGCACCGATGGAGGTTTTGACCAACGGCAATAACATATCTGAAGAAAATAGGATTTGATGAATGTCTTCTATCCACCTAATGTTCTAGCAATCCAATTTCACGGTTGAATTGCTTTTAGAGATAGTAACTGCGTAGCCAAGCAGGAGACTCTTCAATACTGATAGGTACAGGGGGATCGTAAAAGAGGTGGTGCCTCCGCCAACAGGCTTTAGTAAAGCAATATAATGCCGAGCTGTTTGATTCGGGCAAAGAATTGCCAGCATAATAATAAATTATCTACTTACTGTTGGCGAAACATCCCATTTTTTCACGCCTTTTTATTTTCCTTAATGCTTAGAGCTCAAAATAATGTTATGATCATAGGTATATGTATCATGCCTCTTTCAGCAATACACACTTCAGGATAGTAATATCCTTGATGCTAAATGCCTTCCCCGTCTAATTGATTTAATCTTTTCGGATTTTCCTTTGGAAGTAATTAATAAATCAAAAAACTAATAACAAGAAATAAGTTATCTACTTTATATTACCAGCCTATGGTTAGCAAGTACCTACATGTCTGTATAATAGTGCCTGGTGACTGCAACAGGTTAGGCCCCTATTACCTGGGATCATCGAAATTAATGGCAATGTGTGATGTTCAATTGACTCTACTGCCCTCTTGGGGATATAGCCATTGCATTTTATGTAACGCCATCTATCTTTGCTATATAACTAAATATAAGTAGCGTATCTACGCACGGTCACGTCTAAGGTTTGTCATACACTAATGTGTTCAAAGATATTCGACTAGATGGCAGTGTAATACCACTTTATAATGCTGTGTGCATGTTGTGCATAATAGCACAGATAATATAATATAATTCATAATAGTCAATAGACTAGTCAAAAAGTTAACAGTCGAGCCATATTTTTTTTATCCGGCACCAAAAATTATGATTGATTTATCATTCGATTCGATTATTGAAAAATTAAGTAACGTGGATTATTGTTCATTTATCTATTTTTTTATACCACTGAGGTGTCATACAAGCGTACGGCCCCCCCTTATGGAAAGTGGTCGCCTCAGCTTATGGACGTTTACAACACTCGCGCTGCTGACCCTTTAAAAACTAGACCCCTTTTGAAGAACCCCATACCTGGGTTTCCTGGTTTTTCCCGAACGTCTACACGCAGGGAGTTCATTCCACAATCTAAGCGTGCGTGGAATAAAGCCTCTATCGGACCTCACCGTGTGCGTGCGCTCCGGACGCAGTACTCTAAGTTCCAGAATCTTTCATTCTTTAGTTCATATTTAAATAGGTTCTAAGGGGCCAATGTCTACGGGACCCTAGCGACCTTACCTGCTAGTGGTGCACCTACTAAAAAGGACGAGGCAAAGACGCTGACACCCTTACGAGGTTGGGAGGTTAGGCGGTAGTCGCTCCCAATAATGCCGAAAATAAAGGCCAAACCAGTGTTCAAAGTACTTTACTAATAACGCCTTTATCCTCTACCATCCCCTATCTACTCCGGCATTCTACGATTCCATAGTTTTGTGATTGTATAAATTACCCACGAAATTGATCGATCCATCTATACCTAGGTACTTATCTTATACCCGTACCTATATGTATTAAATATGCGATGAATTATTTCCCTTAAAAACACTTAGGTCCGTATTCTAGAACGTTTCTTAATACTCAAGCAACGCTTGAGCTTAGTTTTTCCCTTTAAAATCTACTCTGAAGCATCGATTGAGTATTGAGAAACGTTCTGGAATACGGCCCTTAGATTTTTGGGATAACTTTCAAATCATGAATACCTACTCAAGACGTTTTCGCGGATTCATTGCAATCTTTTATGTGATCTCATTGTTATTTATAGGTAGGTACTTATCACAGCTACAATTGCTTAAGCACACAATAGTAGGCGTACCTGTTGCACGTGAACTGTGAGACGATACAAGATTCTCACATCCTCTAATAGGCTAATACCATTCATACAAGGTAGGTACAATAACCAAAGTGTGTTATACCTATCGATAAATCGTGACTGAAACTGTATCTCATTAGTACGCTGACACGTTTAATATCTAATAATTATCATACAGGAAATGAAAAGCGATCTAGCATCTATCTATCACTGTCGCAGGAAAAGCATTGCTCACGACAGGAACTTTTAGTAAATGTAATCATTGCTGGTGATTCGTACCTACCCTACATCCTCTTTAGTGAGAAGTAATCGACGGATTTCTTCGTACAACATTGCCGCGGAGGAAGCAGGATCGTTTGGATTCGTGTCACATAGGACACTTCGCATATAAATAATAGAAATTATCTAATTATGTGCCGGCGAGTACTAGACTCGCATTTGTTATGAATTGTAATATTAGCTGCGGCCACCGGGCAATAATAATGATGATGGTATTTCGATAAAATATTTATTGAGCTTTTTTTATTCGATTGAAAGATCGATGTTATCGATTACAGCTATTTATAATACATTGTACATACATACATACATATTGTCACGCCTTTATCCCCGAAGGGGTAGGCAGAGGCATATTAAACGCCCACATTTCACCGTATTTATTTTTGTACCACGTAACTGGTGGTGAGCCCATTGCCGTGTTGAAATGGACAGGCGCAGGCTGTGGCGACCTGGCTGTTGAAATTTTTAAGCCGCCCTTAAGGCCTTCACCCTGTCTTAACGACTGCCATTTTATTGGCAACCGGGACCAACGGCTTAACGTGCCTTCCGAAGCATGGACTGGGGTGTTTCCAAAGGGCCGAATAAATTTAATAAAATGTTCTATTTTAGATGTTAAATTTGTAAGAAATTTTGAACCTGTTGCCTTTATAGTGAGGTGGTAACAAAAAGGCTAACAGGTCTTATGTGCTAGACACTAATTAGCACGACCAATTAAAGTCCTGGGTAGTCTCGGACTAATACATTGTAATGACGTGATTACCTTACTGTGTAAACAATATGTTTAGGTAGGTGGTTGGTATGTTACGTATACTTAATAATTATTATCTTAGTCGTTAGATGTCCTCAAGATACGATTTGATACTAGAGCTTATAACCTTCCTATTGCTACTTAAAAAGGACATCAATCAGTATCAGTATCAAGTTTTGTGACCCCAAGTATAAATTAAAATTTATAATAATAATTCAGTTTTTATCACGCCTTATCCCCGAAAGGGTGGCAAAGGCATATTATATGCCCACTTTTCGCCATGTGTATTCCAGTCCAATGTAATAAGTGGTGAACCCAGTGCCGTGTTGAAATAGACAGACGCAGGTTGTGGCTACCTGTTGTTGAAAATTTTCAAGCCTCCTATAAGACCTTTAACTTCACTTAACGACTGTCATGTTACTGGCCACCGGGACCAACGGCTTAACGTGCCTTCTGAAGCACGGAAACGCTCGCTCGTAAATGCCACAATGTGGTCACCCATCCATGACCAGCCAAAGCGAAAGTTGCTTACCTCAGTGATCGTTTACAGAATACTTAGTCCGCGGGGCCACGAGCTCTTCTGAAGCAATTTTAAAATCATTATTTTTAATGTAAATGAATGAATCTGCAGGAAGAGAAAGAAGTATTCATGGATCTGTCCTTTGGCTATCTATCCTCCCTGACAACCCCGTCAGGGCTACAGCATGAAGATAGTAAGTTAGTAAAAATAATATTTGTCTCAAAAAATTCTAAAGTCGGAGAGTCAACGCCTGCGCAGCGCGTTCGCCGGATGAACACCAAATGTGTGATATTTTTGGAATGTTGATTGCCCTCTTCCTGTTTCCGGTATGAGCGAACCGCTCTGATCTACCGACCGGCTCCCATACAAAACCGCTAATTAGTGATGAATAATTAATAGTGCTTGCCCGATGACATGAAAATCATTTTATTTACTTACTAGTTACATATTTGATTTGAGCGTAGTAGTATTAGGTTTGTTTTAAGAAACTCTGTATTTCGTGCAAATATGAACTAAAATTATAAAGCTGAATAGTTTGTTTCGTCGAACGTACTTATCTCAGGAACTTCTGGTCGGATTTCATCAATTCGGATGTCGACAAATCGGGCAAATATTAATGCGTTATTGTAGAATTTATAAGCGACGGGATTATTATTATTATCTTAATATATAATAGCGGGAAGGAAACCGTGCTTCGGAAGGCACGTTAAGCCGTTGGTCCCGGTTGCCAGTAAAATGGCAGTCGTTAAGCCTGGTTGAAGGCCTTATGGGCGGCTTGAAAAATTTCAACAGCAGGTAGCCACTACCTGCGTCTGTCCATTTCAACACGGCAATGGGCTCACCACCTATTACGTGGGACAGGAATCCACACAGTGAAAAGTGGGCATATAATATACCTCTGCCACCCCTTCGGGGATAAGGCGTGATGGATATTTATTTATTTATTTATAATAGCATTTTACTGCAATATATCACTGTCTTTACACAGCACGTTTACACAACTTTTATACCTAAAAAACTACAATTTTTACACATAAAACAAGGTTAATGCACAAGTTTTTAGTTTTTTTAGTTTCCGAAAATAATATACAGCAAGCGTGTGCTATTCGAGAAGCTCCCGCTCAAACTCCAGCCTGGAGTTAACTTTTATTGGGCTGCTAGCTGGTAAATTTTCGACATTTTTGGAAGCGACTGCCGTTTGACGTCCCAAACCTGTCAAGGGTCTGCCTCGTCTCGTCTATAAGTCAGCAAGCGCACCGCAAACAAGTTAGGTCTCTAGAACCTCGGAGAAAGTAAGGGCCCTTGCGGATGCAAAGATATATATTATGTTTAACTAATTAGAATTAATTTGTTAAATAATGTAACACAGATCAAACTAATAGACATAGACATATTGTCACGCCTGTGCGCCTTTATCTCCGAAGGGGTAGGCAGAGGCATACAAAACATTATAAACATACCTAGTCAGGTCATAAGTATTGTCACACAGTAAAAACTTTTCTTTTAGAATGCTGGCCACAAAAAAGTTTATTGAATTCGAATTTCGAATTGTTCATGAAAATAAAAAAGTATACTTTTTAGAATTTTACTCATTTTTAAATATGGAGTGGACGCTTAAAGAAGACCGTGTTGCAGTTATTGCGTTGCATCGTTGCGGTTACGCGCCAATTTAAATTTTTGACATACTGAAAAATTTTAATATGACCAAAAGATTCGTTTATCGTACCATCAAACGATACAATGAAGACTCTAGTGTAGATGACAGGTCAAGAAGTGGTCGCCCTCGGTCTGTTAGGACTAAAAACTGTGAAGGCGCGAATTCAAAGAAATCCCAAACGTAAGCAGAAACTGTTGGCCTTTCAGATGGGGTTAAGCAGAACCACGGTGAAAAGGGTGTTAAATGAAGACTTAGAGCTTCTGTCATATCGAAGAAAAACAGGACATCGTTTAAATGCCCGTCTAATGGACCTGAGACTGAAGAGATGCCGCGCTTTGTTGAAGCGGTACGCAGGAAAAAAATATCGGGAAATTCTTTTTTCGGATGAAAAAATTTTTACCGTAGAAGAGGGCTACAACAAACAAAATGATAAGGTGTACACCACAGTAGTGAAGAAGCGAGTAACCGTATTCCGCGTGTCCAACGTCATTTTCCACCCTCGCTCATGGTATGGTTGGGAGTTTCTTATTGGGACAGACAGAGGTACATTTTTGTGAGAAAGGTGTAAAAACGAATGCAGTTGTGTATCAAAATACAGTCCTGACGAACCTTGTGGAACCTGTTTTTCATACCATGTTCAATAACAGGCACTGAGTATTCCAACAAGATTCGGCGCTAGCTCATAGAGCGAAGAGCACACAAGACTGGCTAGCGGCGCGTGAAATCGACTTCATCCGGCACGAAGACTGGCCCTCCTCCGGTCCAGATTTGAGTCCGTTAGATTACAAGATATGGCAACACTTGGAGGAAAAGGCGGGCTCAAAGCCTCATTAAGGCAGCCGCCGATATTGACATGGACCTCGTTTGTGCTGCGATAGACGACTGGTCGCGCAGATTGAAGGCCTGTATTCAAAATCACGGAGGTCATTTTGAATAAACTTTATTGTCATAAAAATCTATGTTTTGTTAAGTTCATTTTGGTATATAAATGGTTACATAATGAATAAACTTGTTTCAATTATTTTATATTAAACATGTGTCAGAATTTATGACCTGACTAGGTATACATTTCACCGTATGCACTTTTGTCCCACGTAACAGAAGGTGAGCCCATTGTCGTGTCAAACTAAGATCGAACTAGTAACAACTCATTTTTTGCGTCAGGAATACGAGGGCGGCACTGAAAATTTCGGAAATCAAGGAAGTGACACAACATTACTATTTAAAAATGTATTTATTGCTTTTGAAGTATTCTCCGCGAAATTTGACACATTTTTCCATACGATGGAACCACTCATTGAAGCAACCATTCTATTCGGAAGTTGGGGTATCCAAAATTGCCGTTTTGTAGGCGTCCACAGCTTCTTTAGGTGATGAAAATCTCTGACCACGCAATTTATTCTTTATTTTAGGGAAAGTATAGAAATCATTAGGGCTTAGGTCGGGGCTGTACGGCGGATGGTCTAATAATTCTGTGTTTTCTTTCTCTAAAAACTCTTTTGTTCTGTGCGCGGTGTGAGAACTCGCATTGTCGTGATGGAGGATGATGCGGCGGTTGCAGTTCTCTTTACGGAGTTCAGAAACGACCTGTGGCAAACAAATGCTAGCATACCATTCTGCATTAACCGTTCTTTGTCCCTCAAGAGGAATAGTCGCAACATGGCCGGTTTTGGAGACACCACGTTTATCTCCAAAACCGGCCATGTTGCGACTATTCCACCATTTTTTTTGCAACACTCCGTGAACGAACAATTTTGTTGGCTTTAACTCATTTTCTAACACCCAAACTCGTGACTGGTTTTTTGTTTCGTTTTCGTAGGCGTATATCCAGGATTCGTCACATGATACAATGTTGTATACAGCATTTGAGGATCCTGCGTGGAATCTTTTGAGAGTTCTGACCCAAGTAACGCGAGCCGCTTTTTGCTCTTCACAGAGCGAATGCGGTATCCATCGGGAAAACAACGTTTTTACACCTAATTGTTCATGCTAGATTATTTGTATTTGACTCATACCGCGAAATTCATGTCTAAAGTTGCATGAATTTCGCGGTATGTCACATGTCGATCTTCCTCAATCAGCTTACGCACAGCATCAACGTTTTCTTGAGTGACTGCAGTTTTTGGACGACCTTGACGGGGTCATCACTGAGCTTAACACGTCTACGTTGAAATTCAGCAAACCAGCGATAAATTGTGGTTTTGGATGGGGCTTCATCACCAAATGCAGAAATCATCCGGTCAACACACTGTTTTTGTGTTAAACCACTTCGAAAGTCATAATAAATTATTGCTCTTGAATTTTCTCGAGTCAATTCCATTTTCTCAACGACTAAACAAGTTTGACAAAACCTTGTGACAAGACCGAGAATCTTTTTTTTAAATAAATAAATGGTATTCGATTTTTAAAACAAGAAGTTTTCAATTAAAAAGATTTTAATATGACAGGCACAGTGGAAATGTTCCATTCCCGGTACTTTTAATGCAGCCCTCGTATTTAGACAACCAAACTCTGAAACTTTTGTTAGTGCGTAGACTATATCGCACCTAAGTTCACATAAGTCACACACCTTTTCCCCAAAGGGGTAGGCAGAGACTTAGTACACATCCACACTTTACATATCTATTTGGTTCCTATGTGGAACCAAATAGATATGTAAAGTGTGGATGTGTCGTTTTAGGATTTTATTTAACGTGTGGAAATCCCCACGGATGTAATGCCGGCTCGAACCGTACGTGGTGGAACTGAGCCTTTTGCCATGTTGAACTTGAAATGGACAGAAACAGTTTGTGGACAGTTAAATAATTATTGCCAAGACCACAGATGCAGTCAATATTAAAATAAACCGGTAGTTTTTCAATCTTACTATTAACTATTTAGAGTCAGTTGTGGTCGAGGAAGTGACGCGCCAGAGTCCTTGACTAAATACAACGGTCTGCCGTGACCCCTTGCGATACCAAAGTAATGAAATCATCCACTAACCGGCTAGAGTACTTCCTGCAAAGGATAATGAATGAATTCTTGAGTATTATGCATCTGTAAAAGACTATGGTATGGTAGCTGATTACTCAAGATTTTATCAACCCATATTGCAAGGATTGATTTTTATATGTGGCACGTCAGAATGACGTCGCCCGGCTGATGGTAAGCAAAGACGACCGTGATTGGGGCCGCTATCTCAACCCGCAGGGCTCCGATAGCGACCCTCATCTTGAAGGCCCAGAAATATGCCTTTTCACGCTACTCTTAAAGGATCCAGGATTGTAAAAGGAGGGAAAAACGTGCGCTGGCAGAGAGTTCCATGCTTTTATGGTTCGACATATGAATCTACGGAATCTTTCGGTTCTAGGCACGATGGTTTAAGAATGACATCTCTGTCCCGCCCGTGTTGTTCGGGAACGGAAGGGGCAGGGGGGGACCAATTGGAAGAGTTCTTTAGAACACTCACCGTGGTAGATGCAGTAAAAAGCAGCTAAGCTGGCGACCGTTCCGCGCATCTTCAACGGCTCAAGCCTGCCAGTGACCTCTGGACAATCTGTGATGCGGATGACACGTCGCTGCAACGCATTGAGAGCTTCAAGCAGGTACTTCGCGGAGCCTGGCTAGTGGGTAGTTTACGGATTTCCTGTTATATATATCTCTAGGTAATGATAGAGGTAAAAAAAGTTCCTAGTTTTTGGTGCTCGTCGTTTGTGTAGGTACTAGTAGCTTACATACGAAATTACAGCTTTCTAGGACTTGAGGAAATACAGATTTTAGATGACGAAGTCGGAGATCTTTAGATATCAATAAATTCTTAAATTTATGACTTATACAAATGAAACTTAATATTATATGTAATAGAGTTGATATGAAATATTTTTTTAGGGAATTGAATTTAAGTTCACTATTAACATTTTATCCCGTAAATCCTGTTTGGTATAATCTGGTTTAATACAAACCCAAGTTATTAGTAATGGTTTAAAAAAATACGAAGCGCTTTGACAAAATTTTGTAGTATCTTTGAGCTACACTTCGCTGGCTTGACGGAAGCACTACTGTGCTCTTCCCAGATTATTGGCAAGGAACTTAAGGTACACGTGTACTACCATTGCACTAAAACATGAATAAACCAATAGGTACTATCGTATTTTATTGACTTTGCCCTACTAAGATAGCAAAGACACACCCACCTGATCGAAGATACGCAATTTCTGTGATGTTTACTTTTGTTGAAGAAGTTCACCTAAAAAGTTGAAATTACTAGTATCTTTGCTAATCGGTGCGAGGGGGCCGACCGGCCTCACGTGCAAGAAGAGCACGTGCGCAACTAACGGATAAGATGAGGAGAAGGAATACTTCAAAACTCAGCATAAAACATTGTACCCTGTCTACCCAGTCTGTACCAAACAGTGTAAGTAAGGTCAATCACCCTCTTTAAAAGATGGCAAACAGATCGTGTGGGGAACATTAGGAAACTCCTACATTTAGTAGTGGATTAAGATAGGTGATTTGATTGTTTGATTTGATCACTTATCCAGGATCAGGTTTCATTTAATTACCAGAGTTGAGTTCATTCAATTTAACTAAAATCGTCGACTCTACTGTATTACTTTATAGCTTCTAGTGACTCAAGTCACTATTATTTTTTAAATCTCTATAATTAATTAGGTTGTAGTAGTCACTACTACAACCTAATTAATTTTATAACCTACTATTCTAAATTATTCACAAATATTTTTACAAACCTAACACAACTATAAATACACTTGGCCCGTCCTACGGCAATGGGTAGAGAGGGCGCACGGTACTTCGACGTACCACCTCACCCAGCTTCTCACAGGTCATGGCTGTTTCGCCAAATACCTGTGTGAGCTGGTGGGCGTGGAGCCTGACTCCGTGTGCCGTCACTGCCCTAGCGGCGCCGTGGACACGGCTGAGCATACGCTCACCGCGTGTACGGCTTGGGACGGGCCCCGCAATGCCCTCACGGGCATTGTTGGGACGGATTTGTCGCTGCCGGCCGTGGTGCGAGCCATGGCCGGCAGCCGACAATGCTGGGCCGCCGTCGCCTCCTTCGCCAGCGGGTTGATGGCGGCAAAAAGAGAGGAGCTGCGGGTTCGGGAGCGAGCAGGACGCACGCTCCCGTCTCGAGGGCGTCGAGGGCGGCGCCGGGCGGATACACGGCGCACCGCCGACTAACTTGTGGCTGTGGGCGGAAGGTCGGGGGACCCCGCTCACAATAGCCTCCTGGCGGCTGGCACCCCTCGTGTTCCGGGGTGCCCTCAGGTGCCCGCTCGATCACTCTCCACATGGTTGGGGACGGCTCGAGCGGGCACAACTTAACCTCCTCCGGGAGATTGTGGGGGGGGCAGCACATCTGGCCCCCCGAGGAGAGCCTCATAGTGGGGCATTCCCTTAGCCGGGTCGCAGTGAATAGCCCTCAGGCCTATCCTGCGACCCGGCTGAGAAGAAGGTGGAACACCGCGGGGTTTAGTGGGTAGGACGGCCCTCAAAGAGCCGGGAGTCCCACACACCATCCCTGCTGCCCCCGAAGCAGGGATGACGGTGCGAAACAGCATTCCCCGCGTCACCAAAAAAAAAAACTATAAATACACTAACGATATCACTTTTACATGTTTAACATACTTAATCTATACTAATATTATAAAGCTTCAGCTTCAGATCATCTAGTATACAATATATGTAGATAAAGCTAAACTAAATAGTTAATAAGTGTATCCCACCATTAACTCGTTCATATCATGTATCTATAGAAATAAGTTCAAAATCAACCTGTCCTTTGATGTCCCAATAAATATACACTCAATGTAACTTTTTTGTCACAGTATAAAGAAGCATTTATACAGCATTACATCTAGGCGATGTCTTTGAAACTGATATTTAGTCACGCTCGAATCGCTTGACAAATAAAATCGTAGAGCTACCCACCGATCATCCATTATTCATCTTTATATAAAAAATAATAATCTGTCCTGCTCTTGACTTAGGAAATATTAAACTGGAAGGCGCTATAGGCACTTTTGTTAGCGTTAACTTAATTGATTGAGATATCGAAGCGTTATTTTATATCACTGAGGTAGCAGACAAGCATACGGCCCACCTGATGGAAAGCGGTTAACATAGTCTATGAATGTTTGCAACACCAGACGTCACTCGCGCTGCCGACCCTGTAAAAATCTTCTAAGACCCCTTTTGAAGAACCCCATACTGTAGGCGTTCGGGAAAACCCAAGCAGGAAGTTCATTCCACAATCTAAGCGTACACGAAATAAAACCCCTATCGTACCTAACCGTATGCGAGCGCACCGACGCAAAGTAAACACCTGTGTATGGTATGATAGAAAGTAGCCATGGGCATCATAACAAACAATTCCTCTGAGTACAGACCATTGAACAGGCGATAGAACACGTACATGGATGCGAAGTCTCTCCTGTCGCGAAGTGGCTCGAAACTGCATGCTATTAGAGGATCGTTGACAATACTCATAGCACGCCTAACTGACTTACGAGACTACGAGTCCAAAGGTCAAAGCTTGTATTCAGGTGCACCCGCCCAATGGTGACAGCAGTACTCCATTTGTGGCCGTACTTGCGATTTTTTTTTTTGGGACTAATCCCACTCTCATTCCCATTACTGTGACTCCTGTAAACCAGGATCTACAGCAATGACCCAAACACCAGAAAAGTTACACCGAGCTCGATCTCGGTGATGTCCCAGGAGAAGTTAGCATGTCTTGGAACCCGCAACGAAATTAATCAGAAGACAATGTTAGGAAGTAAGAAAAGAACGTAATGCCTCTTCCCTCCTTTGCAAAGCGGGAGACCTGGAAAGCAACTAGGTGTAAATCCTATAGAAATAGGGAAGCACCACGGTAATAGTATATTATAGGTCCTATGTGAGCTATTCCAGTAATATGTATGGCAGAAACGTTTAAAAGCACGAAAATTTACCCTCGATGTCACGAGATTCGCATAGTAAACTACTCCCGACGTTACTTGTAAACAATTAAGCATATTATATCGTTCATTTTGCCAAATGCTACACTTCCAAAGTATATGATGGGCGGTCTGATCATATTTGGCGTCAGCAGTTACACACTGACAGAACGGTGACTCAACCAGCTTAAAGGAATGTAATTTGCTCCTAAAGTTACCATGTCCCGTAAGAAATTGAGCAACACAGTGATCAACCTCCAGCCAGGACATTCCCAGGCGTTCACGAAAGTCTGCGAAAAACTGGTAAAGGTGGCGCCCTTTGATGGAAGTGTTCCAACGCAGCTGCCATTCGTCTAAAAGTTCTTTACGTACATTATCACGATACAGTCTGGGAATTCTATGACGATCTCTTTCCAACAAAAACCTATCATCTATGCCATCCTTAGCCGAATAGTATAAATCCGCGCGTCTCTGAATTTCGAGATCAACCGGGAGGACCCCTGCCATCACCGGCAGAGCCTCCGTGCTAACCGTCCTGTAGGCCTTGCATAAAAATATCAATGCAAGGCGTTGACTTTGCAGTAACTTTAAACGTGCAGCACCAATAGTAGCCTTATCTGCCCATACCGGCGCGCCGTAACACATACAGCCTAGATAAGTGGCCCAGTAAACGACCTTCAGTGTTTTGAACGAAATTCCCCATGTAGCAGTAGATATTCTCGACAACGCATGAAAGCTATTTTTAGCCTTTTCACCTACAGTTTTTATGTGCAAAATTTCTCTCTAAAATCAACGAATGCAAAATTTCTCTCTAAAATCAATCCTAAATAGCAAACCGAAGTTTTATTTTTCATGTAAACGTCATTAAATTTAATGCGCGGTGGTACTTTCAAACTTCCTTTTAAAAGCAACTGAAATGTTTTGTTAGGTGCAAAAAATAACCTGTTTCGTACGCCCCACTCCGCAACGACGCGCAGACACGTGTGGGCCAAGCTCTCGAGTCCCGCACGAGTATTCGACTGAACGAGCAACATACCGTCATCGGCGTATCCTGTCATTGAACAGCCCTCCGGTAATGGTAAACTGAAAAAGTCATCAAATCCCAACTTCCACAAGTGTGGGCCGGGCCTAGCACAGACCCTGAGGACAGCCTATTGTTAACGTTTTGGTAGCAAAATAATGACCTAATTTTAAAGTTGTTGTACCTTGTGAAAAATATGAATAAATAAGAGAGTAAATATTTCTATAGCAACCGCGAGACTTTAATTTCATTAATAGCATTGGCCACCAAGCGTTATCGAAAGCCCCGGAAATATCTAGGAAGATGGCCAGCACATATTGAGAAACCGATGAAGTGACAGTCTTTCGCACCGATATCGCTGCGTCAATAGTAGATTTTCCTACTGTAATGCCAAATTGATTTTCGTGAAATTTAATACCGCCCGGCAGGAGCCAGGGTACTATGAGACGCTCTAAAAGCTTTCCCAAGGAGGGCAACAATGTGATCGGTCGGTACGACTTAGGGTCATCTGGCGGCTTGTCGCCTTTTTTAGGAATAATCCGAATATAGCCACATCGCCAAATACGGGGGAACACTCCCTCGTAAATACACCGGTTAAAAACATTTAATATTACTTCACCCGACAGCTTGCAAGCCTCCTTTATAATTTTGTTAGATATTTTATCGTCACCCGACGCCTTACCTATGGACACACCGAGCTTTTTGGACGCCAGCTTCGCCTTGACCTCTAAATGACTACAGAGATGGAGAGGGGTGTGCCCTGGAATTTCGGCGCTACGTTTATTTCTTTCTGAACGCAACGCTGATATTTTTGTTACACTGCGTCTCATCTAGCTTAAATCAAGTTAATCTAAGCTTTGTTGTGGGGTTTAGACAACTGAAAAAAATACTTTTATTTGTAACTGTAATTATTAAATGAACATTGGCAACTCGAGAGGAACGGTAGTCGTATGATACACTTTCAATTTGAAACCAAGGTAGTAAAATATAAAATACTGTATACTTACTATCTACTGTGGTTTATCGAGAGGACAGTTCAGTTGACGGCGGTGGTCGTGACGCCTCCGGGAGCGCGTGCACTGGACCATCAAGGGTAGCTGCAAAAAACTATGTTCACTCAGCTATGACAGTATCCAATTTGGGTGATACTTTCTTTTACCGATGTTTCTATTTTGATCGAGATGTCGTTTTAGTTATAAGTTATAAAATTGGTAGAGAGTAGTTAGTTATTATCCAGTACTAGGTGTAGATATTAATCAGACCTCAATTGATAATTACTTATTATATTACTAGCTGACCCTGCAGACTTCGTATCGCCTTAAAATTAATACATGCATAGGTATTGTGTTAAGTAGATAATAGGGGCCGAGTAATGTAAGTAACTAAATAGTTACATATATACGTAAAATTAAACAAAAAATCCAAATAAAGAAAGACGCCAGGAAACGCACCTTCACATTAAATATCGTATTTTAAAATTAACATTTTAACTTTTTATATATTGCGAATAACTTACTTATTTTTCTCTTTGCCGCAATTCCAGTACACACCTCTCTTCATTTCCAAAATTTTTGCTTTATTCAGTGTTAAAAGATTTAGTGACATCCAATACCGTAATCATTTTGATGGATAAAAAGCTTGGAGTGCTCAACAGGGCGCGGCAGTATTAACGTTATTATACACTGCTTCTCTATAAATCGCAAGTACGGCCACAGTGGTGACAGCAGTATTCCATATAATACCTTCAATCAACGACCCTTTAGGTACTTGTGGGTGGTGTCGAGCTTCTTCGTGACAATAGACTTTGCCTCCTTGGGCGTGTTATATCGCCTATACAATGGCAATGGTTTGTGCTCTGAGGAATTGTTTGACATACTGCCTACTTCTGGCTACTTTCTATCATCACACTGCTCGTCTCAGACAGGGTGTACATCTAAATATTGCATCCGGAGCGCTTGCATACGGTAAGGTCTGATAGGGGATCTCTTCAGCGTAAACTGCCTATCTTGATTATCCCGAATGTTGGTGAATGAATGAATGGGGTCCTTTAAAAGGGGTCCCAAAAGATTTTTGCCACTAGTGCGAGTAACATCTATAGGCTATGGTGATAATTTGCGGTCAGGTATATACCTATACCTGTCTGCCACTTCAGTGTTATAAAAAATAACCAAAATATCTTCTAGTGATTCTACGGTTGGTGTAAAACCATATTGTAAGTTTCTCTTGTACAGCAAATTAGGTAATATACCGACAGAAACGCCACCGGGTCTAATGGTATTTCCATTCAATTTGAAATCTCATTGAAAGATACACAGAAAATGTCATTTAAATTGGTCCCACCGCGCCGTTAAGTGACTAAAATATGTACAGGAGCATTATATAAATTAAATTTTCTTTCGACAACCAACTGACACTATTAAATTTTATTTCTTTACACTTTTTATGTGAAACAGAACTGTTTCGTATTCCAACAAAACAGACTAAAGAGATGTCGATATGGACTTCATACTACAGCCACATACAGCTAAGACATCGATAATTATTTGACAACCGACTCTATTTTTAAAATTTTAACCAAAAACTAAAGAGATTAAACTAACAAAAATTTTACAGGTAGGAACAGTTTGTATTGAAAAATTTAATGGCCATATTTAGTATTTTCCTTTACTTATAGGTATATGTTCCTAACCGTCTTAACCTTCCCTGAACTTTTACAAACCTTTTACTATTTACAAACCTTTTACAAAATTAGCCAAACCAGTCCAGCAATTCTCGAGTTTTAGCGAGACTATGGAACAGCACCGTGACAGGATAATGTTATAGAGACCTCTCTAAAACATAAAAATAGTCATTAAGGACATTAGAAAATGAAGATACATATAAAAGCGTCTTCTTCATCTTAACAGTTTTCCCCGTTACTTCTAAACTCTACCTGGATTAGGAGCCTGGGGTTCACGTTTAATTGGCTTCGGCAATGGCAATCGGCTAAAACCACACGGTCCCTGCCTAACTGTCTATTGCCTGACGCCCCGGGAAGCTCCTCGGAAAGATGTCCCAGTACTCCCGGCAGACTTTGGCTACCACCGCGGGCTCAGCTAAGGGTTCGGGGTGTTATCCCGCTTAAATATAAGTTTTTATTACTTAGTATTTCTTTGATGTCAATAGCTCACGTTTTCTCGTCTCTAATTCTTGATGGTTAATCAGTTCTACTTACATTTAAACGAGAATAACTCACGGCTTTACCCCGAAGGGTTAGGCAGAGGAATTCACAGGTGATGAGCCCATTGCTATGTTGAAATGGACAGGCGCAGGGGCCTTGTAAAATTTCAACACAGGTCGCGTGTTGAAATTTTTCAAGCCGCCCATAATAAGGCCTTCAACCAGGCTAACCACTGCTATTTTACTGGCAACCGGTACCAACGGCTTAACGTGCCTTCCGAAGCACAGAAACGCTCGCCAATGTAAATTCCACAAAGTGGTCACCCATCCAAGGACCACCTATAGCGAATGTTGCTTAACGCAGTAAAGGAGAATGATGATACAAATAGTAGGATTTTCTGTTTTTACTCTCTTAGTCCTAAACCTTTGTTCGTAAATCCATAGCTAACTTTACCCTAGTCAGTATACTATATTTTACATTTCAAGTATGGAACTACCTTACATTTTTTTATACCACTGTCTGCAACACAGCATACGGCCCACCTGATGGAAAGTGATCACCGTAGCATATGGACGTTTGCAACACCAGAGGTGAAACACTGGCGCTGCCGACCCTTTAAAAACCTTCTAATACCCCTTTTGAACCCCATACTGTAGACGTTCTGGAAAACCCAGGCAGGGAGCTCATTCTTACATAAAATCCGTAATATACACTATTGGTGCACAAGGTTCCCTGTTCTATATGTTGTTTAAATTTTGTATTCGTGATCTCCAGAACATTTCTGGCTTTAGTCAATGTGGTACCAATAGTAGGTGTTGCCAGCTTAACAAGTTAGGTTAGACAATCAAACGATAAAAACGTACACATGTACTTCAAATGACCTTCTATAAAACAAAACAGTTTAACGATTCAACGGCTCAATTTTGTCAGATTCATTTGGCGTGCTCAAGGATCTTGAACAATACTCATTCTGATTTAAACGAGGTATGTATATGTACGCCTATTAAAGAATCTTAGGCCCGTATTCCAGAACGTTTCTCAATACTCGATCGACGCTTGAGACTAGATTTTGCCTTATAAAATCTACTCTCAAGTGTTTCTTGAGTGTTGATAAACGTTCTGGAATACGGACCTTAGTCAAGCGGCCGAGTCTACTATTTTCTAATAGAAAGCCGTTCTAGTTCTATTCTATAGCGGTTCTATTGCGATTTGTCTAAAACTAGGTAGTCTACTAAAACATTATATTAAAACATTATATATAAATTACACCACTATGGAATAAGAGGCAAAGCTCTCGACCTTCTGTCTTCATATTTGAACAATAGAATACAGAGGGTCGATATTAATGGTACACGTTCTGTAGGATCCATGGTTACAATGGCTGTGCCGCAAGGCTCGATACTTGGGCCATTCTTGTTCCTCATTTATATTAATGATTTACCATTTTATGTAGGGGACAGGAATAGGATTGTTTTGTTTGCAGATGACACCTCATTAATTTTTAAAATTAAAAGACAATTAGATAACTATGACGATGTAAACAATGCAATTGCAAGAGTAGTTCATTGGTTCAGCTCAAATAATCTTTGCCTTAATGAAAATAAAACTAAATGTATAAAATTTACTCTACCAAATGTAAAACAAGTTGCGGCCAATGTTCAACTGAATGGACAAGTGTTAGAGTTTGTAGAATCAACTGTGTTCCTAGGTATAACTATTGATGCCAATTTGCAGTGGGGCCCACACATAGAAAAGACAGCCTCTAGATTAAGTTCGGCTGCATACGCTGTAAAAAAGATCAGGACTCTAACAGATGTGGATACGGCTAGAATGGTTTACTTCAGCTATTTTCATAGTATTATGTCTTACGGTATTCTCCTTTGGGGGAGTGCTGCAGATTTAAATATTATTTTTGTTCTACAAAAGCGGGCTGTACGCGCTATTTATAATTTGGGCCCCAGAGTTTCTCTCCGAGAAAAATTCAAAGAAGTAAATATTCTAACCGTACCATCACAATACATTTTTGCCAATCTTATGTATGTCCAGAAAAATCTATCACAGTTTTCTAAACTCTGTGATAAACATAATATAAACACTAGAAATAAAAATAATCTTTCAGTCCACCACAGTCGACTACATAAGATTGCCGATTCTTTCCAGGGTAACTGTATACGCTTTTACAACAAGCTTCCCTGTGACCTGAGAAATTTACCTTTAAATAAATTTAAAAAGTTTATTAAAAACAAGCTTTGTGAAAAAGGTTTTTACTCCGTTACAGACTATTTGCAGGACAGGGACGCCTGGAAATGATCTGCTGGCAAAGTGAAATAATATTAAATTGTAAATAGGCCATCAAAAAAAAAGCCTTCCTAAGTTTCTTGCCGGTTCTTCTCAGGTGGGCCGCGTTCCGAACCGGTGGTCGCTTTAAATATTTTAAATAGTGTATGACATTTTGTAAGCGCCGTTAAAATGGTCTATGCAAAATAAAGATATTTTTATTATTATTATTTTTTATTATTATTATTTTTATATTTTGCAATTAAACTTCTCAAGCTGCAGAATAGAGACAAAATAGCTGTTTTTAGCTATTAAAATATCTACTAATATTGATTACCAAAAATGCAAATTAACAGGCGCTAAACGTGTGAATAACATTCTATCGACCGGCTGATAGAATTCTATTGGAGCGCAATTGTTGTAGCGGACTACGAAAACAGTATTTTTTTCTGTGATATTAAGCGACGATTTCTATTCTCTTCTGACGCGATTGAATTAGTAGACTTGGCCCCTGGTTACATCACACCTTGTTTAATAAGGCGCAATGGGTATGAAATATGAAGTTGGTTATCGATTAATTATCGATTCATCGTAAGTCCACCACCATCTTGGATGTAAGTGCGCGTGGTTCCCGCGCGCGGCTTCCTGCGAGTGCGTGTTGCTGCATGCTAATGTCGGCGTATGCGCCCGCGCCGAGTGCCGTGTCCTGTTCGCCGCATGTGCGTTCCAATTTGACGTTTGTTTCATCAGCGTGGGGTGGTGACATAAAGCCGTTGATTCAGTGCCCCTTTTCACCATCTGGTGATGTAGCTAAGGGTGTTTTACGTCTTACGACACGGTGGCGCTGATGAGATTTACAGTACAAGGCATTTTGGGTTACCAAAATTTCGAAACTAATATGAGAGCAAATTGTCAATTAGTGTTACAGATAAGTTCAATTAGTTGCTCACTACAGTAATGTAGTACATATACGATAATAAATAGAGGTACCGCTACCTCTTTTTGTGGGGTTCCGTAGCTATAGTCCATACGTCAGTCTCTCCGCAGTCTGAAGACCTCAAAACTAGCAGTAATATGGCATTGATATCTAATAAGTCACGTCAACCGAGCCATAACATACTTCATTTTTCTCGTGTAAGTACTGTGTAATGTGTAATTTCATTGTATTTTAAAAATATTGTTGGTTTGGCACAATCATAATCCGATTAAGGTATTGGTAGCTTAAAAGCTTAGTATTTTTAATGGTGATCCGTAGTAAAAATACTAAGCTTTTAGATAATTTATACTGTTGATTGATGGCCAGAAAAAAAAAACTAAGCTTTTAAGCTACCAATTTGTATGTAAGAAAACTAATAGGAAAATTGTCACATTCGTTCGGTAGCGAGAAGGCTTTTCGAGTTGTAGACCACCTACTGTTAAAATGTACATTTCAAAGTAAACAAGCAAATAAAAAAATGTAATGTAAGTAGGTACCTACTTAGGTAGGCTTCGCCCGTGACATACTTCCAACCCCGTGGCACCCATTTTATCCCGTCGCTTATTACATTTCCAAAAATGTATGAAAGTTTCCTCGATTTGTTGACATTTATGATTACTGCTCCGCTCTCCTGTGTAGTGGCGTGATAGTATATAGCTTTGAACCTTCCTCAATAAATGGGCTATCCAATACAAAAATATTTTTTCAAATCGGTCCAGCCGTTCACGCGTTAGTGACCAAGGGAAATAGGGATTCATTTTTATATATATAGACTAAAAAGTACTTAAGTTTTTCACTTTCATGCATTTTTATCCAGTTCTGAGCTATTATACATATTTCAATATGTATCTTCCATCTCAACGGGAAGTTTAAAATCAATTACTAAATTCCAACCAATTTACAGAAATACATACAAGAATGTGAAGTAATAAAAATATACTGAAATCTCGTCAATATTAGCCGCTACGGAACCCTACATTGCCGGTGACTCGACATTCACATGCCGCTTTATTTTGAATACATATTCCGGGTTTACACCGAATGATTCATAAACAAGATTCTTTTCTAGAAAGATTTACTGAGAAGCTGGTCAAAAATCTCATGATCGTACATTTTATTACCTATCATTAATTAAGATAATTATGTGTAATTATGTTCTAAGTACCTAATGTTAAATAAATTATAACCACATACTTCCCTTGTGTAGAATGTATGTGGTTACCTACATACCCACGGATCTGATTGAACAGCGACATTTTACTATGTAAACCGGCTTCTTCCCTTTAGAAAGGTTTCAACTAAAGTAGGTATTCCCATGGAGGATTGACGTCAATATTGGTGGCCGGTTATAAAACAGAAGCCGATTCCTAATGTATAAACGTGAAAGTTTGTAATAATATATGGATGTAGGTTTGTTCGTTACTCTTTCAAGCAAAAACTACTGAACGGATTTTGATGAAATTTTACAATTATATGTATAGCTTACACATCAGAATAAATAAGCTTCTTTTTATCCTGGGAACAGTTCCTGTGGGAAACGGGAACAGAATTACTTAATTAGGTACCTATTTTTTAAATTTGTATTCTTTGAGATGTTAGTAGGTTAGGTACCTGGCAGACATATTTTATTAACTAAAATTGCATAAAGAATTTTATCGCTAAAATGACAAAACTGTTAAACGTTATATCAATTAGATCATCATTTACTTTTCCACAGAAAGGGAGGCAGAAGAAAGAGAATTATAATACTAATAGAAAGAGATAGGAGATGTCATCGATTATCGTTAAAAATGTGTGATTCCTTCTCGACCCTCGTCGTGATGCGGCAAGGCTTTATTCAGGACTTGTAGTGCGATCATGGAACGTGACGACTCCATCAAAACCGAGCAGGGGTAGATTAGAATAATAATAATAATAATTTACTCATTTTCTCACCACAATTCACAAATAATTAATTTAACAATATCATCTTTAAAGATTTTTTTTATATTGTGGGGAGACTGGCACCTAAGCTAGGCCCGAGGCCTGTGTTTCAGGACTCCACCCGAACATTCAAAATTTTCATAGTCTACTTAATCATAAATTGTTGCGATAAGCAAAAACGAAATTAAAAAACAGTAATAAATAAAATATAACGTTACGCTAATAAATCATATTTAAATCAATCTTAATTAAATTGAAGAAGAATGATTACTTTCGTGAGTATACATTAACCTTGTTACTAACTAAACGGTTTTGCTCAAGTGTAAATTGCGGGATAGCCTGACTAGTTAGACTGATAGCGCAGCTTCCGAAGTAGCTTGACGCTGCTTCCCTTTAAAAAAAAAAGCTCTATTAGATCCTCTCTCGTGGCCTCGCGGTCTCAGTGTTCTGTAAACGATCACTGAGTTACGCAACTTTCACTATGGCTGGTCCTCGGATGGGTGACCACTTTGTGGCATTTACATTTGCGAGCGTTTCCGTGCTTCGGAAGGCACGTTAAACCGTTGGTCCCGGTTGCCAGTAAAATGGCAGTCGTTAAGCCTGGTTGAATGCCTTATGGGCGGCTTGAAAAATTTCAACAGCAGGTAGTCACATCCTGCGTCTGTCTATTTCAACACGGCAATGGGCTCACCACCTATTACGTGGGACAGGAATCCACACGGTGAAAAGTGGGCATATAATATGCCTCTGCCACCCCTTCGGGGATAAGGCGTGATGGATATTTATGGATATTTATTTATTCTATTAGATCCGAAACTAGTTGGGCTATCACAAAATTTACACGTGAGTGAAACCGTTTATTTAGAAATAAGGGTGGTAGAAACGAAGTTCTGACTTCATTTTACGCTGATTTAAAGTAATTAACTTATTTTAAACTGTATTACTGATAGTAATTTATATGTACAAGTACAACAGTTAGTTTTATAAATAAGATGCAAGGCTTTCACCGACGTAATTGAATCGGTAGTTTTTGTGCGGATGTCAAACTAGTACTATGTACAATTTTTTCTTGGTAAAAAATTAATATGATTGGTATCACTCAGTCATACGTTGTTGGCTTCCTGTTAACTGTTACGCGTGTGAAATATAAAAATAATCAGTGGGTACTTACGACTTGCTATAAACACCAACGGGAGTACGGCTTTAGAAGTTTATTTTGAAACTAACTGACCCGCGCTAGCTTCTCCACTCCTATTCGTTGTAGCGCGATGTTATAAGCCTTCTAAAACTTCCTCAATAAATAAGGTAACGAACTCAAAAAGAATGATTAAACCAGTAGTTCTTGACATCATCGCGTTCAAACAAACAAACTCTTCAGCTTTATAGTTTTAGTATAAATTCACCCCATGAGTAGGTTGTGGAAAAGTCAATAGAACTCAGATACCCAGACACGCATGTATGAAATTGAATCTGCAAGAAGCGAAAGAAGTATACATGGATTTCGAAGTCAGGTGATCTGTCCAGAATATGTTAGTGGGTAAGGCTTGCGGCAAAGAAGACGCAGACCGAACCCCAGTTATAAATATTTTTGTGACAAGAGACCACTCTTGAGAGAATTATAGATAGGTGTGGTGGCCGTCATGTTGATGGTAGTATGTGTACATGTACATGCAATAGTTATCGATATTTTTAGATGAGATAAAATCTCTGGACTCGCGACACCGTTACGAGACGCAGCTATAGTGTGTGCATATATGCATGTACATATAGCATACCGCGAACGCTACTAACTAGATAAACAAATTATTAATAAATTTAGTTTTCACTTCTGTTTGCACTCCCGGAGTGAAACCCGTGATTTTTTTTCATCGTAAGGTCTTTCCCATTTAGAGTCTAAGTTTGCTATGGGTTTACTAATATTAACTGCTAGGAGAAGCTATGATTGGCTTATTATTTTTGTAATTATTGGAAGCGTTATGACCCCGGTAAAGGTGCCTGCGGTCGTTGTCTTGTCCTTTCCGCAGAAGATCCGCTAGCAGGTGAGGTTGCTCAGGTCCCCGAGATCTTGATAAGGCTCCAGTACACCTTTATTGATGTTGCCAATTTTAAGGATTTTAAATAATAATTAATAATAATGTTGAAGCGCTCGTGGCCCCGCGGTCTCAGTGTTCGGTAAACGATCACTGAGGTAGGTACGCAACTTTCACTATGGCTGGTCGTCGGATGGGTGACCACTTTGTGGCATTTACATTTGCGAGCGTTTCCGTGCTTCGGAAGGCACGTTAAGCCGTTGGTCCCGGTTGCCAGTAAAATGGCAGTTGTTAAACCTGGTTGAAGGCCTTATAGGCGGCTTAAAAAAAATTTCAACAGCATGTAGCCACAACCTGCGTTTGTCTATTTCAACACGGCAATGGGCTCACCACCTATTACGTGGGACAGGAATCCACACGGTGAAAAGTGGGCATATAATATGCCTCTGCCACCCCTTCGGGGATAAGGCGTGATGGATATTTATTTATTTTATTTTAATAATAATGTTATAAATATTGTTGGGCACTTTTTTACACAGCGCCATCTAGCCTAAAGTAAGCCAATATAAGCTTGTGGTATGGGATCTAGATGACTGATAAACAAACTTATATATTTCTAAACACATACATATTACATAACAAACACCCAGACTCTAAAACACACATTTTTGAATCACACAAATATTTGTTCCGACCCGGGAATTGAACCCGGGATCTCAATCGTGGCAGTCGCATACACTAGATACCACTGCGCCACCGAGGCAGTCATAATGAAGTTTATATTAAACTATATTTTTATTTCAGTATCAAGTTGTGATGGAAAACGGGCGCGAGAAACGCATTATCTTAGTAGTATTCAGTAATTTAAAAAAAGGCTTTTATGTCGACATTGTGAGAGACTGGGCATTATTTTTTAACACTAATTTTACAGCACAAATAAAAAAAGAGTGTCTAAATAAAGTGTAAACAATAAAATTATCGGCGCAACTTAATTCACTGATACCCACCACACTTAGAATGAAAATCAAAAATAACTTACCGATTGATAAATAGCAATATTTACGCGATTAACGACAATAAAACCAAGTTTCACTTATACACGTATCCATGCAAGGTGTTATGTGCATATGTCAAGGCTTGAATGAGGGAAAGGAGAGAAAGGATGGAAGACGCGGAATAAATTAATGGTTTGGATGAGAAAGTGTGTAAAGATTATGTTAAGTCCCTGATACTATGAAGCTGGCATACATACATACATACATATAACAATATGTATTTGACTCTTTTATCCCCGAAGGGGTGGACAAAGGCATACCATACGCCCTCATTTCAGCGTATGCATTTTTGTCCCACGTAACAGGTGGTGAGCCCATTGCCATTGAAATGTACAGGCGCAGGCTGCGGCGACCTGCAGTTGAATATTTTCGAGCCGCCCATAGGGCCTTTCAACCAGGCTGCCATTTTACTGGCAACCGGGACCAACGGCTTAACGTGCCTTCCGAAGCACGGAAACGCTCGCAAATGTAAATTCTACAAAGTCACCCATCCAAGGACCACCTAAAGCGAATGTTGCTTAACGCAATGATCGTTTACAGAGCACTGAGACAGCGGGGCCACGAGCGGCTGGCATGGTCGCAAGAAATGATCAAAGTCCCAAAACAAAATTGAAAAAATAAAAAAATTAAAGACAATTGTCTAAGTTTTAATAACTCAACATTACCCTGATACAGTACTTAGTATAATTTAAATAGGTGCCCAAAACTAGAATAAACAAACGGTTGACCACAGGATACAAATCTGTTTGTCAAGGCTACCGGTTACTTTTTGTCTATTCTGTGCACATGGGTATCGCATTCTTGTCACGAATGATGTTCAAGTGAGACTGCTCGGCTGCTAAATCGCAGACCTTCGCCTTAATATTATTTCGATTTTAAATATTATCTTAAAGTTTTGAAATCCATTACTGTATTCAGTGACTTACAAAACGATATGTTAGTATTCTGTATTTACCACTGTGGTGGCAGACAAGCATAAGGCCTATCTGATGTAAAGCGATCACCGCAGGAACACCAGAGGTGCAGCACTGCGCTGCCGATCCTGTAAAAATCTTTTAAGACCCCTTTTGAAGAACCTCATACTTTAATGTTTGCGTGTTGTTAACTAGTACCTACCTCGTATAAAAATAAATATAAAGTTTCGGTTCAAAATCTTCGAAAAAACGAAATTGCGTTCGATTTTCCGTGACATACAAACATTGAGCTTAAGTACCTACTTGTAATATTAGTTCAATGCATCCAAAGTGTTATTTTGTTGCGTACCTACTCTTCGTAAAGATTTAGGCGAAGTCTATGGCAAAAAATTCAGCAATATTTGATATAGCTCTCTTTGTCAGCATGACCTAAAACCTCGCTAAAGTTTAAAAAAAAATCATCGCCTTTTAAAGTTAAAACTAAAATATAAGCTCGTGGTACGGGATCTACACATTTAATAAACAATATAGGTACTTTATATATATTTTTTAATACATCCATTTGTAATAGATACTCATAGAATAAATCTGTACCTACGCTTACTTACGCTTGACGTTATTTGAAACAATTAACAACGTTTCAATTTCGTAGCGAAGGAATCGGACTACTTCTAAACCGATTATGCAATAATACCAAATCCGGAAAAAATCGCCTATGCACATAGTCATGGTGTCCTGATTCGAATACCGCAAACTGTTCGTCTCTATCTCTTATGGTTCCTGAGAAATGGATACGTACAGATGTACGAACCGACGGAAAGACTGAGCCGTTTTACTTATAAGTCTTTTCAAAACTTTAAGATTGAGAAGTCTAAAAAGACTGTATATTATATTGTTTATGACAATAAATACTATTTTCCAAACTATGTAATCTTTACATATCCATTTTGCAATATACCTAACCCTTCGTAGTGAATTATAAACATTGTTTTTATTGAAATCTCTGCATGAATCCCCGCCCCGCATGGGGTCTAGAAGGAAATGACATGTGGTTCCCGAATTTTGTATCGTAAGAAAAACATGGATAAGACATGGTTTTAACGACATGCACTTGGCAAGTTATGATTATAATAGTTGACCCCATAATTGGTCAGCTCAACAGTTTAGAACATGTATATAGTCCGGTCAGTTTTTTATTTCTACATAAACTTCATATTACTGTTATTATATGTTCTTTCTATGTTTTTAATGTTCATACGTCGTTCTAAGAGCTGTTGTTGAAGAAAGGTTTTCAAATGTTCAAGTAATGTTTCATATAGTTCTAAATGGTGAAAAGTAATCTCAAGCTTTCTTGGGTTTAAAGTATCTTGTAAGAGAAGAGAGTAAGAGCCCATAGAACATTAATTGTAAAGATTATATTTAAAAAAAAAAAAAATATATATATATATATATATATATATATATATATATATATATATATATATTTAGTAAGTATTAAATCCACGTACGCTAAATGTAGTCTAAGATTAATGTAGGTAATAATTCTATAAATTAATTTCTTAACTATTATGTTTAGTTTACACAAGAGGTTGGAGTCATATCAATCATATCAGATTCTAGATACAGGTCTTTGATAAGTAAGTAATTTATTCTATAGTTAGTAAGTTACAGATTTTTGAAGTGAAACTTTTTTATCGGCTTTGAGAGAAATTTTATAGCTCTAAAAAAATGTCGTAAAAGAGCTTCACTTCTTACCTGTGTATTCTGGTACAAACACATAATTTTTTTTCTCAACAATCGAAAGGAAGTAAATAATGGCTCATCAAATTTTTTGCATACATAGGTAGGTACAGATACTTCATGTAAAGTATCGAAAAATAGTAAGTGTGGCTGTCGTAAGCGAAATTCATAGTCCCCACAGCGTCCATTGCCAGCCAGCTACCAAAGCTGTTGTGTCCTTTTTCTTAAAATGTAAGACCAAACTTGAAATAATTCGCGTCTTTTTTCTCTTCCCTTTCGCTCTTGTAGAGCAAGCGGGTCTGTGCGATCGCTCCGTAATTTTAATAATTTTTCTTTGGTTTAACTTTGTATTCCCAGCTCGTGAATTGGTTTATGTGATATTTTAGTGATTGTGTTTCGGTAACACGTAAGTGAAACTTGGTTTTATTGTCGTTAATCGCGTAAATATTGCTATTTATCAATCGGTAAGTTTTTTTTGATTTTCATTCTAAGTGTGGTGGGTATCAGTGAATTAAGTTGCGCCGATAATTTTATTGTTTACACTTTATTTAGACACTCTTTTTTTATTTGTGCTGTAAAATTAGTGTTAAAAAATAATGCCCTTCCGAGATGAACCTCCCGATATAGGGGGAGGTAAACGCGTATGTGCTACTATAAGGTCGCCACCGGCAAAGCGACTTTTTAGTGAAATGTCTCCGGTTTTCCAAACACCCGAAGATGTAAACAAACGGGTACAATCATTTAAATTGGTCAATAGTGACTTGTCGGAATACCATAATCAAGGCGAATATTGTACGTTAGTCGAGCAGGCAAACAGTTATATTGCTACAATAAATAATATAATCAACGATCAGGGATCGCGAATCACTTTGTCTAATAAAACTTCTATCGTGGATTTAAACTAGCGCTTGACCAGCATTATTTCTATTCTGGCATTAAAATTGTCATGCAACGAAACTAAGGTGGCAAATATGGCCAAAGAACTGCAAGCACTTAAATGTCAGCAACCAAAAATGTCATATGCGGATAAACTAAGGTTACGTTTGCCAGCTAAATCGGCCCCCGCCCCAGCAGCAGTGAAGGCTCTTCCAGCCCGACCCTGTGTGGTGGCTTACTCCGCGCCTGATCGTTCAACCGAGTTCACAACGGCGTCCGCGACTAAACAGGCACTTATGAAAGCTATCAAGCCCAGTGACGATGGCTTCCAAATTGTAGGCATTAAAAAAACCGCGAAATCGGGTGTGGTACTTCGTGTTGCGAGCGACAGCCAACTCAAGAAGTTGGAGTCAGTGGACGCAATCAAATCGGCGGGCTTGCGCTTAGAAAAACCCAAGGGTCGTAAACCGTGAATCCTAGTTAAAGATGTTCCTGGGTCTATGGAAGACCGTGACTTTATTAGAGCCTTATATCGCCAAAACATTAAGGACGAATTAAAAATTAGCGAGGAGGACTTTATTAAGAATTCCAAAATAGTTCGTAGGCGTCGTTTAGCTAACGCTCGTTCGTGGGTGGGTTTGGAGCTGGAGCCGGAGATCCGGAATCATTTGGTGGCCACGAAGGATAAATTATTTATTGATTGGGCCACTTGTAGATTTATCGATGACCTCGAGGTAGTGCGTTGTATGAACTGTCAACAATACGGTCATGGTCACATAAAGACAGTCCTGATTTTATACCCATCTGTATAACCTGCAAAAGGTTTAAAAAGCCACATGACCACCGTTGCGGCTCTCGGGAGTGTCATACCTATAAGCATAGGCTGCAGCAGCTCATTCTGAGCACAAACTACCTGTAGTTGCTTCATTTAATAAAAAAAAATCTTGAAACATGAACAATCTAATTATAGGACAGCTTAATTTACACAACGATAGGGCAGCCACGGCGGAACTGGACCGCCTAGTAATAGAGAACAAATTAGACATTGTCCTCTTACAGGAACAATATCAGAGCGCCCACCTGCGTAACAGAGCGGTACAATTACATGCCAAGGCACGAGCTGGGATTTATGTTTCTAGTACAAATTTTATTGTAACATCTTTGAGCAACCTCATGACATCTCATTGTGCTGTTGCTGAGGTTACTTCCTCGGCCTATAGGGTGTTTGTTGTGAGCTGCTACTTTCAATATTCACATCATATCGATCCTCACTTACACCATCTTCGTCACGTCCTGCAGTCTCTTGCGGGTCAAAGAATAATCATAGGCGCTGATGTCAATGCCTCTTCTACATTATTGCATGGCAAACTACGTGTATTCGATAGGGACCGGCGCTGTGCCGTCGAAGAATTCATTGCAGAAATGAATTTATCTATACACAATTGTCCCAATGCACCACCTACTTTTTGCGGCCCTATGGGTGAGTCTTCTATTGACGTGACGCTTTCACGCGGCGACGTCTCGATATCCGAATGGCGTGTCCTCCCGGATGCGTCCTGTAGTGACCATCGTCTAATCGTTTACAAGCTCTTACCCGGTGATGCACGAGAGGCGCAAAGTACTACTTGTAATTTCAAATATAAAAGTAGGGGCGCAAACTGGGAGCTCTTTGGTTCTCTGTTTGCGGCTCACGCTAAAGATTTTGGTCGTGGTAACCTGTCTGTCGAAGAGAGTGCTTCGTTAATGTCAGAAACTTTTACCTACTGTGCCGACGTGGCCATTGGTCGTGGATCTATTAACAACACTCGGAGATGCGATTGGTGGAGTGATCGTTTAGCTGAGCTTCGAAGGCGTTTCCGGAGAGCTCGTAAAAAAAATAAATTATTTTAAAAAGCATAAAATTAGTGCCGGTGCAGAATACAATAGCGCTTTTCTTTGTTCTTAGAATTGCCAGGTCCCATTACAGGGCGGCTGTTGAAAAATCAAAGGGTAATTTGATACGTAAACTAGTGCATGGGCTGGAAGCTGAGGGTCCGTGGTCGCCTATATACCATGAGTTTAGGGCTAACCATTCTGTTGATCTAGCCTATGTACGTAATATCAAAATTTACAACTTGCATACTATATCGCATACGGTCTGAAGGAAACCGCGGATTACCTCTTGGATTCTATTATACCCGACGACTGCTCGGAGAACGATAGTGATTATCACCGACAGATAAGACAGTGGGCTCTTGAGCCACCATACTCACCCCAGTCAGACCTACCAACTTCTGATGAGTTCTTCGAAATTGTTAGGTCGTTGTCCATAGGTAAGGCGTCGGGGGACGATAAAATATCTAACAAAATGATAAAGGAGGCTTGCAAGCTGTCGGGTGAAGTAATATTAAATGTTTTTAACCGGTGTATTTACGAGGGAGTGTTCCCCCGTATTTGGCGATGTGGCTATATTCGGATTATTCCTAAAAAAGGCGACACGCCGCCAGATGACCCTAAGTCGTACCGACCGATCACATTGTTGCCCTCCTTGGGAAAAGCTTTTAGAGCGTCTCATAGTACCCCGGCTCCTGCCAGGCGGTATTAAATTTCACGAAAATCAATTTGGATTTACAGTAGGAAAATCTACTATTGACGCAGCGATATCAGTGCAAAAGACTGTCACTTCATCGGTTTCTCAAAATGTGCTGGCCATCTTCCTAGATATTTCCGGGACTTTCGATAACGCTTGGTGGCCAATGCTATTAATGAAATTAAAGTCTCGCGGTTGTTATAGAAATATTTACTCTCTTATTTATTCATATTTTTCACAAGGTACAACAACTTTAAAATTAGGTCATTATTCTGCTACCAAAACGTTAACAATAGGCTGTCCTCAGGGGTCTGTGCTAGGCCCAAACTTGTGGAACTTAGGTTTTGATGACTTTTTCAGTTTACCATTACCGGAGGGCTGTTCAATGACAGGATACGCCGATGACGGTATGTTGCTCGTTCAGTCGAATACTCGTGCGGGACTCGAGAGCTTGGTCCACACGTGTTTGTGCGTCGTTGCGGAGTGGGGCGTACGAAACAGGTTATTTTTTGCACCCAACAAAACATTTTAGTTGCTTTTGAAAGGAAGTTTGAAAGTACCACCGCGCATTAAGTTCAATAACGTTTACATTAAAAATAAAACTTCGGTTTGCTATTTAGGATTGATTTTAAAGAGAAATTTTGCATTCGTTGAGCATATAAAAACTGTAGGTGGAAAGGCTAAAAATAGCTTCTATGCGTTGTCGAGAATATCTACTGCTACTTGGGGACTTTTGTTCAAAACACTGAAGGTCGTTTACGGGGCCACTTATCTAGGCTGTATGTGTTACGGGGCGCCGGTGTGGGCAGATAAGGCTACTATTGGTGCTGCACGTTTAAAGTTACTGCAAAGTCAAAGCCTTGCATTGATATTATTATGCAAGGCCTACAGGACGGTTAGCACGGAGGCTCTGCCGGTGATGGCAGGGGTCCTCCCGGTTGATCTCGAAATTCAGAGACGCGCAGCTTTATACTATTCGGCTAAGGATGGCATGGATGATAGGTTTTTGTTAGAAAGAGATCGCCATAGAATGGCCAGACTGTATCGTGGTAACGTACGTGAAGAACTTTTAGACGAATGGCAGCTGCGTTGGAACACGTCCATTAAAGGGCGCCACCTCTGCCAGTTATTCCCAGACGTTCGTGAACGCCTGGGAATGTCCTGGCTGGAGGTTGATCACTGTGTTGCTCGGGACATGGTAACTTTAGGAGTATAATATGATCAGACCGCCCATCATATACTTTGGGAGTGTAGCATTTGGCAAAATGAGCGATATAATATGCTTAATTGTTTACAAGTAACGTCGGGAGTAGTTTACTATGCGGATCTCGTGGCATCGAGGGTAAATTTTCGTGCTTTTAAACGTTTCTGCCATACATATTACTGGAATCAAACATAGCTCACATAGGACCCGTAATATACTATTACCGTGGTGCTTCCCTATTTCTATAGGACTTACACCTAGTTGCTTTCCAGGTCTCCCGCTTTGCAAAGGAGGGAAGAGGCATTACGTTCTTTTCTTATTTCCTCACATTGTCTTCTGATTAATTTCGTTGCGGGTTCCAAGACATGCTAACTTCTCCTGGGACATCACCGAGATCGAGCTCGGTGTAACTTTTCTGGTGTTTTGGTCATTGCTGTAGATCCTGGTTTACAGGAGTCACAGTAATGGGAATGTGGGTGGGATTAGTCCCAATAAAAATAGCTGTAAAAAAATTTCGTAAAGAAGTTTCACTTCTTACCTGTGTATTCTGGTACACACACTTTTTTTTTCTCAACAATCGAAAGGAAGTAAATAATGGCTCATCCAATTTTTTGCATATATAGGTAGGTACAGATACTTCATGTACAGTATCGAAAAATAGTAAGTGTGGCTGTCGTAAGCGGTATTCATAGTTCCCACAGCGTCCATTGCAAGCCAGCTACCAAAGCTGTTGTGTCCTTTTTCTTAAAATGTAAGACCAAACTTGAAATAATTGGCGTCTTTTTTAGGTTTCCATACCTCAAAAGGTAAAAACGGAATCCTTATATGGTCATATAAGGATTCCGTTTTTTCCTTTTGAATGTATACTCATTTCTTTGTCTGTCTATTTTACGACCCTCTTTCTCAGGAATACGCAAGCTGAAATTTATATCAAATACTGAAGCCTACTGTCCCTTCGAGCTGTGAATAAATCAAACTTCTAAGCCAACGCAATCAAAAGATATCCCCTTTTATTCCGCAAATTTTCGTTGCTCGCAAGGGAATAAAAACCTACAGTTTACTTCCCGTGAACTCAATATTTTGAAGCAAAGTATAAAACTTTGCTTCGTACCAAATTACAAGCATAGATAAAGGAAAAATTCCAAAATATAAAAAGTGTTGAAAATTAAGGGTGTCCCCATACATACATACTAATTAACATAAGTACCAAAATTTACCTTAATTTACAACGTTTAATTTTTCAGAAATTTTCCTTTAATTGTACCTTGCTTCTGACATAAATTGATAGTTCTAGGTCAACCGGAAATACCTTATAGGTATTAGATCGAAAACCTAAATGGTAAATACCGTTTACTAGGTATCACATAATTTGGCAAAAAGAAGGCCCTATAGCACAAATAAAGAAAAAAAATCTAAAAAGTAATAAAAATGTTAAAAATAAGGGGTGTTACCATACATACATAGTAAAATCATAGACCTCTGAGTTGTATGGGCGCTCATACAATTTGCAGGTCTAGCTTAATTGGGCCTACTCCTATTATTTACGAAACCTTCGGCGCACGAGTTCGACTCGTGCTTGACCCGTTTTATGGATCAACTGAATGAATTTTTACCACGAAATTTATAAAAAAACAATGTATAGTAGTAGATAATTCTGCCCCTGTCATATATTAGTAGAAAAAGTATATCTAGCTTTCTCTCCTAACGTTGCACGCATACAGAGAGGACAGATCGTCATGCTTCGCGATCCATGCATCATTTTTCTGGGTATGTGTCTGGTGTGTGGGTATTCGAATACTTTTGACCTTTCCGTTTTTGAGCAATCTACTCAAGTGGACTTCGTATGAATGTATGTCTCGGTCTATCCTAATTCCATCTACCCTCTACTTTCGTACAATAAATATTAGTAAATAATGAGAGTAATATACACATTTAAATAATACATACTTAAATAACTATGCCAGAATTTAAGATTCAACGTACCTTAAAATTTTAAGTAGGATGTCCACAATAATTCTTACCTGTCGTCGACTTGCACACCTGCCGTAACATTCCTTTTCCAAACTTCGACAACACCCCACCAATTTTAGTAGCCGCCACATTACCTCCGAAACATAAAACAACAATGAAGATTTGATTCATCAACTTTAACATAGGCACCTGATTCAGTTTTTGTTCCCTCTAAATCATAGATAGGTGCCGCTTATGGCCATGTTTCTTTTTATTCGTTATCAGATCTACATATTTTTATTTCTAATCTTTTTGTATCGTCATTCATTACGGTCTTTGTTGAATGAGATTTAAGGGGAGAAAAATATTTTGAATTTTGTAAAAAAATTTAGGGCTTGTTAAAGTTTACCAGCTAGTGCTATTATTTATTGTGTGCTAGTGCTAATATCAGCGCCCATACAACTCAAAGGACTATGTTAATTAGTACATACTAAGTATGTATAAGGACCTAGAATTGTCAGTTTTGGGTAAAAACTTGATCTTACATCACAAATAATAGACAAAGTTAGTAAAGGGTTGAAAAGACCCCAACACACACACATAATTATTACCAACACCTTTGAGTTTTATAGGCGCTTATACAATATGGAGGTCTAACTTGATTGGCATATATAACTTTTGGTTCCACCACTACCAGACTGACTAACGGTCAAATCTGTTATGTATTGGTAAAGAACTATTAGTGTTATGAATATCAGCCTGTACCATATTCCTTGTGAAAATTAACGCTACCTTCTCTACTATAACCACAGATACTAGCATACTTCGATGTAGAGGAATTCTTCTGCACGTAAACGGGGCATTGTCAGTTATGTTTTTAAAATTTTATTGTTGATTATTTAGCTCTGCACCTAAATACAAAAGGATTTCATTCATCTTGGAAACTCACCCAATCACGCATGATGGTACAAATTTAATTCATAATTTTTTCTTGTTGTCAACTCGCACGGCACTTAAATTCGGCGGTAGTTATTACTGTTAACTATAAAAGTGTTACCTTTGTGCATGATGACGAATAACTCAATAGAAATGGACCAGCTAGGGTTAGAGGCATCTTGGGATCGCACTCAGATGAAGAAAAACACACTTTCACTCATTAAGTCACCACGCCATACAGTACTAGTAATTTTTTGGTAAAAATCTTTGGTAAAGGAAAAAAATCTAAAACAAAGATAGATACACAATTAAAAAGACTGCATTCTTTGTCTGACCGAAAATTAGTTTCACTTATTACTCAGTTCAACATAAGACCGTAAGACCATATTTTTTCTTCTTATTCTAAAAGAGTTACAAAATGCTAAGCAAATCTCTAGAAATTTTTTTGACTTGTTCACACCTTACTTGGCCGAAGTGGGTTTTTGCCCAGTAGGTACAAGTAATGTGCTTTATATGGAGAGGTAATCCAAAATATTAAAGACTCCTATCCATTAAAACCAAACATTTCCCTTCCTTCTGCCTATGGCCGGGAGTCCCGAGTGAGCTCGCGGAAGGACTGCCCCAGGACTCCTGACTGCTCTTTGGGGGTATGAGTGTCATCTCCCTTTTTTGGGGAGTTCAGGTTCTTAATGCACCGATATTACAAATGTCTTTCTTTATACCGTTACGATTCTAGTACGGTTTTATACAGACTTCATGCTTAGAGATCGATTTCGACTTGATTAACTTAACTCAACTACATTTCCACCTTATAGAAATACAGATTATGCACAGAGCTTTAAAATCCATATTTAAGCAACTGTTAAAATAAAAAAAAACGCTGCGAGGGAACAAAGTGTATTTGCTTATTATTTGTGACGACCAGGGTTGTTGGCGGAGTGGAGGGCGTGCGGGGTCTCGCTTGCTTTGTTTGCAGGCACGCGCGCGCTGCCTACAACACAGGATCCACTCCTGCACAAGCCTTGGTCACTCTCAATGTTTGCTTTTAACGTTACTAGCAGACTTTTTCGTTTTATTATGTACACATAGGTACTGTAATTGAACGTGTCTGGCCGGCTAACAGCTACGTGTTTTGAAGAGGGAACACAATTTCTCTTTTATTTGAATTGCTATGTTTATAAGTATCTAATTAGGAAATCCCAGTTAGAAACTTATAAGGCGACATGTGTCTGATTTGAATTGAATCTACTTTTATTAAACACTTTAGATGGTTCGTTTCTATCAAAAAGCGACATTTTATATATTTCGATTCTTTAACAATTATCATACCCTAATTTTTAATTTACCTATCTTCACGCTGTATCCTTGAAGAGGTAATCAGAGAGGACAAATCGCCGGTTTGCACGATCCGTACATCTTTCGCTTCATGTAGATTTTTTTATTAGTTAGACAAATTAATGCAGCCCGTCTGATGCTAACTCATAGCGAATAGAATACTAAAAGGTAAGAGTACTGATAGTGGCTCTCAAGTTAGCAGCCCAGTGATGTAAGAGGTACATCACTGGGCTGCTAACTCGAGGGAAACACGTGTAGTGTCGATAGAGAAACGATCTTTTGAATCACCCGTTTCTGGCGAAGATTCTTTACACGGTATGGTAGTGGCACATCTTCCTAGCACGCCTTGTTCACGATCAAAGAGAAGCTAGGATGAAGTTGAAGAACTCCTCAGAACATTTGCCGTGTATGATTGATTCGGTAAAATGCAGCCTTTGTCCAGGTGTGATATTTTTTAAAGAATTTTTATAACAAATTATTACAATTATTTTACTACCAACTTTTTATCCACAAGAACTACTATTATATTGCAATTCTATAATTCAAAATAAGAGCTCCAATCATCATCATCATCTATGATCTCTGTATTGCACATTTGAACTTGTCATAATATAACAAACTGACAGGACATAGCCGCATAAGTTGCATTGAGAGTTATATAACGAGTCGCGGGGTTCGATGCCCGCGTCGCAACCTTTAAGGTCGAGCGGGCGGCCTCAAGCCCTTTATTTACACATGCAAGGCTTACGGCTCAAGTCCTTGAGAGAAATAAATTGAGCTTACAATGCTTGTGTATGTAGCAACACGTTTGGTTTTGAAAACTAATCGGGATGTTTTCATTTGAAGTCTTAGATTACATTTGTACGCATTCCTATTAAAAAAAAAAATTGCGAGCCAATGCCGATCAACCTCTTAACCCAGCCATGGGGCTAAGGTTTTGGTATGGGGATGTCATAGCACGTTGTTGGCATTGCCCACTGACATCCTTTATTTAATTACTCAGGACAGCATATAATCTGTGAAATATGGGACTAAGTATTCATCCACACACCCATTGCTGTTGCCCATTCTGTACCCAAATCTAAGACAAACACCAATATTAGAAAAATAACACTGAGCTCAAACTTGACACAAGAAAAGTTAATAAAGTCTTGGTCCCACTTTCAAATCAATCTATCTATACATATAAATACAATTGGAGTGTCTGCCTGTAATTCCAAATTACAATTTCATAAATATTATCATTTTAATATTCTGAACTTCCACTATTATTGAATTCAGTTTATATCTACGTTATGCAATAATTTAAAAATAACTAGTAATCACTAAATTTTAATTACATTTTGCAGTACCTACTCACATAAAAAAACAATATCTAAAATTTGTCTCTGTCTCTATAGCCAAAAGCGATCACACTGATTACTTATATTATAAAGAAATGGAAAGCAGAAAAATAAAAAAAAACAACAGGCTAAATAGGTACCTCAATTTGATTTAATAGAAATGTCGAACTATTTCTATACTCAGAATTCTGCATCGCAATATAGACGTTCTCGCGATGAAGCGCTATACATAAAATGTTAAATTAAATTAAATTATTCTCTTCATCTATCATCTATCTCTTTTTAGAGTTCTGGCAGTAAAGACAGACAACATAAATGGTTGCGCTGCGACCCGCCAGGTGTAAATGGTGTAATCTTACCTGTTCGGCAGATTCTCCATTTGGGTCAGAGAAACATCTTACTCTTTTCCACCACAATGCAGATCACCGAAAAAAAGCCAACTATACAGTCTGAACATCTTCTATGCTGAGATTCCGACGTTTTGACGCTCGCACAGGTAAACAAGTATCTTTGCAATTCAATATCATTCAGTAGTAGTGTAGTAGTGACATTCATCCATCTTCGGATAGGCAAAGGCGTTAGCCATACAGCCTAGTCTTCGTCAATATCATTCAGTAATCTGTCATTCTATTTTTATTAAATTCTTTTGGTGATAACTGACACAAATATAAAGCTCAGCTTAGGTCTCTATAACTATATTCAAATTCTGCTTTCTCCAAGCGGCACGTTATGATGGCCGTTTGACATATTACAATAATGCAAACATTTTTTATGAAATAAAAATGAAATATAATACCTTACGTAGTTACGTTTAAAAATTGTTTTTTTTAGCATACCTACTATATTTAGGGTATATTTTTTTAATGTCAATTTGAAATATATTATTTTCCTGAGACGAAAATGTGAAATGAACGTCCATCACAGCGTGCCGCTAGTGTACATAGGTCCCTTTGTCAGGGTTTTCAATGTTCAAAACCCTTCGACTCTTGTGCAACCTAGACCCTTTATGCCTTAATATTTATTCTATTTTTATAACGTTCGATCGTTGGTAGGTTTAATCTTCAACACCAACCCAACTAAATAAAGTCTCGTTAGATATCGATCGAAACGTCATTACCTGAGGCTAGGCTCAAAGCCTTATTCATACTGTTTCCGGACCCGAAGTAAAAAAAACAATGTTGCTTCCTTCTTTTTTTGATGTGAGCATTAATCACCCACAAAAATAAACATCCAGAGTCTCTCGCTTCATTTGTTGCTTTCCTACTTTCCTAGTAATCTTAACTTTTTTCTTGGATGGGTGACCACTTTGTGGAATTTACATTTGCAAGCGTTTCCGTGCTTCGGAAGGCACGTTAAGACGTTGGTCTCGGTTGCCAGTAGCATGGCCATCGTTAAGCCTGGTTGAATGCCTTATAGCTGGCTTGAAAAATTTCAACAGCAGGTCTGGCGCCTGTCCATTTCAGCTGGCAATGGGCTCACCACCTGTTACGTAGAATAGAACAAAAACGCATACGGTGAAATGTGGGCGCATAGTATGCCTCTGCCTACCCTTTCGGGGATAAAAGCGTGACAATACGTATGTTAACTTTTGCCTAAAATATTGGTTTAAAGTTGGATCTACAATCGGTGTCTTAACCTTAGAGTCCGCAGCCATGTTGTCTTTTGGCTTTTCAGCATTGCTAAAAGCGGTTGCTGGTCTTACATCTCAAACCCTTTATGGACACCTACGTCACATCGTCATCCGTCATCAGTTAGAAGGTAAAACACATTATCATAAGGTTATCTTGATCCCCGGAGATCTGGTGAGATTCCTAACACTCAATCTTACGAAACTACCCTATTCATCTCATCCCATAGCATTTTAGAACCTATTACCTTCATTTTTATTAAAAACGAGCTTCCTGGAAGCTCTCAAAATTTAGGGTAACAGGTTCTAGAGTGCTTGTCTGACACCTCGGTGATATAAAAAAATATGTTGATAAATACTTACTATCAGCAACAGATCCTAATTGAACTAGTATTTGGTTGAAAAAATTTGGAGTCCCTGCTTGGACCTCATTTATATATAACTAGCTGACCCGCCCGGCTTCGCCCGTGACATACTTCGAACCCCGTGGCACCCATTTAATCCCGTCGTTTTATAATTTCACGATAATGTATGAACATTTTCCAAATTACTTGATTACTTCTCCGCTCTCAAGTACTCGTACTACGCCCGCGCCCGCTCGGCCCGGTCGAATTTTTGCATTACGAAATTAATTTCTATGCACATTTTTTTGATATTGCCATATCGCCTAAGATATTAATTTAATTTGCAAAGTGTAAAGAGACAAAATAATCTTCATACAATGCTGAAACCAATTAACATATTAAAAATGATAAGGATGAATAATGTATTTGTGTAAATAGCCTTTAAATTACCGCTTTATTATTGCTGTTTAATTTAAGTATTAAAATGGATATAGTACGGTATCCTTAAGAGATAGACATATACCGTCGCGGACTTTTTTGTAGACCTTTATTAATTCATAATTCCACCATACATTATTGTGTTATATCTCAAAGGGTTTAGGCAGCGTTTTCGTTAAAAGCTCCCAGACGGCTCATTTTTTCCGACACCGCCAACATATATCGTTATAATTAAGTTAATGTATACAAAAACTTAGCAAAATATACATAAAAACCTTCTATAAGAATCACTCTATCTATTTAAAAAACTGCATCGAAATTCGTTGCGTAGTTTTAAAGATCTAAGCATACATCCCTATGTATGCTTATATCTGCTCAGACAGCGAAAAACGACTTAGTTTTCTACACTAATATTATAAAGACGAAAACTTTGTTTGTTTGTTTGCAATGAATAGGCTCAAAAACTACTGGACCGATTTTAAAAATTCTTTCACCATTTGAAAGCTACATTATTCACGAGTAACATAGGCTATATTTTATTTTAGAAAAAATTGGAAAAAAGAAGTAATCAACGAAATCAGAAAAACTTCATACATTATTGTGAAATTAATAAACGACGGAATTAAATGGGTGCCATGGGGTTCGAAGTATGTCACGGGCAAAGCCGGGCGGGACAGCTAGTATATATATATAATATGTAGTGATATTGAAGCTTAGCTTCAAACGCTATTTTTGCCCTTGCGACTCTATATTAAAAGTAATATGAGCCAAAAAGACGTCAATATCCTTCAACGTTGAAAAATTGACCGAGGTTTCTTTACTTTAAATTTAAATAAAAAAACCGATCGAGATTTTTTTCTTTGCACAGTCATCTGACGGCCTTATGTAAACTCCTCAAGCAGGATTTGAAATTTACTAAGGTTTGGGTAGTACAGAAATTTTACGCGGGCCTCAATGGGCCACTATTTGACGACCACTGAACAAAGCAAAGGGTAACACAAAAGGAATAATTTAGGTTAAGACGTACACGTGTAAACATTGAAGGATAAAGAGAGTACACACTCTACCCTCGGATCGTGCTCATAATGTAACATTGTTCACTCGGATAAAGCTCATCATCGTGAGATGTGCTTTTACAATCTATTGCAAAATTCGCTAGAAAATAAGTATTAACAAAAATCAGCTGACACTATCGTATGATTTAGCGTTGGCATTGAAATATATTCAGTACATTAAAAGCATCCAACTAAGCAAGTTGTTTCTATCATCATCATCAAGTACCTATCCTATCAAACTAACATATCAGCATCTAATGTGGAGAAACGTCTCTACATTTATGGTCTTTCGAGTCTATTAATCAGTGTTTTTCACTCGATTAATAGACTAGAAAAAAACAAATTACATCGAGCAAAAATGAAATGGCTAATTTAGATCATTGTGCTTTCGTAAACGGTTTTACATTCCATTAACGCCCACTTTACTACTTACACAATACCCGTAGCCATCAGACGATCTGTAAGCTTTCTGCACGTCTGTTCATAGAAAACATTCAAAGGTATCTATTTTTTTTTTTAATATTATAGAACATTTTTACACAGCGTCATTTGGCCCAAAATAATCTATTTTACTTTTTTAAATATTATTTAGATAACTTATTAACATATTTTTATATATTTAATAAATTACTATAAATTATGAGACACCCAATCTCCGAAACAAACTTTCAACATCTACTATATTTACTGAGATAGAATATTCCCTCAATTCATACTAGCCAAAACTTGCTATTTCGTAGCAAAATTGCAGAATTCACAGTCAAAATCGCAGTAGCATAAATTATACAGTAAATATATCTCTGTTTCATTTAAACTACTTTGTCTGGAAAAGATCAATAATACACGGAATGTTAGTTATTTTACGACGAATAAAACATATCATTTTTTAAAAGCCTTCTCGGAATTGAATTCTCCTTTATGTCTTTTATCGAAAAAGGGGTGCACCGAAGTGATAATTTGAGTTTTGGAAAAAGGAAAAAGTCGGCTGGAACCATATCGATATATATTCGATAATATTTGTTGAGATTCATTCACAATTATGACCTTGTGCACAATCTAAAACTTTATTTCCATATTCTTTTTCGTCCAATTTGCTTTCTTAAATGCTGCATATCGCAGAAATAATTTTCTTTATTTGCCGTTTGACCTTCTGGCTAGGACTGTAGAGGAGGAGCGCACACCACAGTGATAGTCAATGAAAATAGTCAACATGACGTTGATGCCTAACAGACTACACCTACACGATTTTGAATGCTTTGTACCTAAGCACATGTTTTGATAAGATCGATTCACCATAAGAATTCCGTAACATTTTTAGGGGCTTCAAACACGAAATTCCATCGACTATGCAAAATTAAAGACCAACCCTTTGTCTGATGTTTTTGTTTTTGTCCATTATAAAATTCGCAATACACCAAACTAGAAAATATTTGTGTCTATCTGACAACAACAAAAAACAAAAAGTTGAATTTGGAACAATAAACAAATCATCTATTCCCGATTCTTTTCGATGGAATGCATTTAGAAAAGCTTTTTATATTATTCTGTTTACTACAGAATCTATCATAAGTACGATTAAATAATTTCAAATTAGATTAACCCTATAGATAAACTGTCATTGATGATAGTCCTTTAGAGAGTTTAGCCTATTCTGAGAGGAGGATAAACACTTTCTATGTTTGTTCATTTATATGTAGATCTGACAACAACACATTGGCATACTCGTACAAGGGAATGATGTGACATCTTCGTGACAAGCAAATACTTGTATATGTAGTAGCTTGATCTCATAGTTCTATGGTGAACTGTCGAAGAGAGGCTTACAGACCGATGTGTACCTTAGCATGTAATTATTACACATCTGACGTGCATTCACACAAAGAACGACCTGCTCTAGGTACGAAGTGGGATCCGTATACACAGTATCAAGCAGATTCCTTCTGGATAGTTAGGAATTGCAGACTAGTTGCAACGACAGACTTATCCTTACAGAAATCCTTGCAGTCGAGGTATCTCTAACGTTTGGTTTAACATTGCAATGGGGAAATGTATTTTACCTTCACAGAATACAGGATAAGTTTGAAAGCCACCGAGCACCTTTAGTTCCGATATCCGTCTGTAGATTTGCAGGAAGCGAAATGAGAATGCATGGATTTTATCTTTTAAACGGATCTACTTCCTCATTTTTCTACATATAAATATGCGGCACTGAATTGTTCTTAACCACTGAAACAACAATCCATACTTAAACTTATCATCACACAACGAATAGCATTAACGGCCTTGGATCCACTTCCATCCATTGTTTACAGATTAGCACAATACTAAAAAAAATGGTTTATCATTGTATACCATCAGGTAAAGATTTATTACCAAATTATGATACTTACAATAAGATGTGCGGAAGTCATTCCGTATTCACAGACAAGGACAAAACTAACAACTTTCAAATACTACTTCCTGCTGGACTTTACTTAAAGGTTTATTGTGTAACTCCAAGAAACTTTTTTTGCCTATTCATTAGGAGCAATAATGCGCTTATCAATCAATGTGCGAACAGTTTCTTTCTAATTCAAAACAGCAATTTTACTCCTAATGTTGTGTGGAAATTTAAACTATGCTGCGTTTGTTTAAGTTATATAATACCGTGGAAGACTTCACAATTGTCGTAAACCGGGACGATTGTATATAGTACCAACAACGGAAGGAAGTGCAATAGAGAGCTGTAAAAGGGATTGCCGGGTGTGCTTTATGAATAGATATTTCGCTATTCGTGCTTTAAGCATGGTTTCGCAGCTGAATGAATGAATCGGAAGGTTTTTTAGTGGGAAGCGAGTGCGTGAGCGATGGGTCGATTTGGAGCTTAACAGCAGCAATGCGCGGGCGTCATGGGCCGGGGACCGGGGTATTGAGGGGTCGGTGTGAGGTGCGGGGGTGTGAGGCGACGGTTTCCGGCGACGCGGGCGCACCGTGGGAACGCGCACACCCACCTACAAGACTGCTCCTCGGATTAAATGACGGGTACTAATTAATTTAAGTTTGCGGCATGTAAAAACAGAGATCCGTGGATCCGTGCTAGATACTAGCACTAGGGAGAGTGGTTTTGCGATCTGGTTGCCTGCGACAACCTTGCACGAGAGAACTGGATCAATTATAATATAATAATAATATGCTTATACTTCCTTCATCTCCTTTATGATCTACATTTTTTTAATTGTTTTTATTTCAGATTTTGTACACTTTCCTCGAAATGATAGAAAATGCAACACCGTAGCTTGTTAATATATGAATGAATACCTTCTATTGATTAATATCGACTTAGAGTTCTTATCAGTATGGACTGTTTAAACTCTATTTACGATATTGGTCCTTACGTAATGACCTTTGTAGGTGCGGACAGAAATGAAGATCATAAAGTTACTAAGTACCTATACATTTTAGTAACATACTAGGTACTTATTAGTTTGAAAACTATTCTGACTATATTTTAATAATTCTATTTGTGACTACAAGATTCTGCTTAGAAATAGGTGAATGACAATGATGTTGTATACAAAAAAGTAGGTAGATATTGTACTAGCAATTCAATATTATGTAAGTAAATTACCTGGATATTAGTCTCGAAGTCAACAAGAACAGAAAGATTTTTAGTATAATGTGACTGTAACTCTCCTGTGCATATACTCATACTAGATTTCCCCCACAGCTTCGCCCGTGGAATATCTCGACTTCCCGCCGCACCTATTTAATCCTGTCGACCCGTCGCGTCGCTTATAAATTCTACAATGATGCATAAAAATTTGCCCGATTTGTCGACATTTATGACTACTGCTCTGCTCCCCAGTGTAGTAGCGTATTGATATATAGCCTATAGCCTTTCTCGATAAATGGGCTATCAAACACATAAAGATTTTTTAAAATCCGACCATTAGTTCCTGAGATTAGCGCATTCAACTAAACAAACAAACTCTTCAGCTTTATAATATTAGTATAGATCTAGAATTTTTTTCTGCTCTTGCTACATACGTAAATACCAATTGAGTAAGAATATCTGTACCATCTCCTAAACAGTTTCGCAAAAGTGGTTCACCCTTTGTCTGGTCGTCGCCGTCGCGTCGAGAGGCAAGCTGTCGACGCACCTGGCGGGCCAGATGCTCTCATTCAAGAGACCCGCTGAATTTTATGAATTGCGGACTCTCCGCTCTCGGCCCATTCACTTGAAGTTTTTGTCATGACTCGTCATGTGCTGCTTAGGTAAGAAACAATTTGGTTATGTATTGCAATAATACAATTTTATATTTGTAATTTAAATATTACTTACCTACTTAGGTACTTCCGCAGATAACGACAATATTGCCAACACCATTGTTTTTAGATTAAGGGTTCATTAACGAACCTTAACCTTCATCATATATTTAAACACATATTGTTTAAATATATGATGAAGGTTGGGAGGGAAGGAATATTAATGAAGGCGTTTCTGTTATCTCGGCACTTATGAGAAGATGCAAATCAGTAACTCATTCAAATCTTTATTTCCCGTCCTATAATGTTAAAATCAGCTCTAAGCTTAATAGAATTAACTAAGTATATTTCATTTGCTTGCAACCCAATCCAACCCGTTGTGTTAAACCGACTAATCAGACTATTAATATATCAGGGTTTGGTTCGAGATGTTTAATAAAAGGTAGGGTAGGTAATGTGAAAGAAACATGATAATCATGACTGCCTCTGTGGCGCGGTAGGAGTGCATCCGACTGCTACGCAAGAGGTCGTGGGTTTGATTCCCACCCAGGATAAAACTTTGTGTGATGAGCACGATGGTTTATTCTGTGTCTGGGTATTATTTATCTATAATATGTATGTATTTAGAAATATATAACTAACTAAACTAACTATCTTCACGCTGTATCCCTGACGGGGTAGTCAGATAGGACAGATCGCCAGGCTTCGCGATCCATGCATACTTCTTTCGCTTCTTCGAGATTCATCAATCGCTTCATACACGCACGTCTGGGTATCCGAGTACTTTTGACCTTTCCGTTTTTGAGCAATCTGCTCACGTGGTCTTCATATGTAAGTCTCGGCCTTCCCTGACTCCTTCTACCCTCTACTTTTGAACAATATATATTCTTCGTCAATCGTTCCTCACTCATTCGTTGGACGTGTCCAAACCAACGGAGCACGCCCTTTTCCAGCTTAACGCTGACACTTTCATTCAAACCTGCCATATTGCGTATCACTTCGTTACGTATTCGGTCGGCCAAGGTAACGCCGCACAATTTTCGAAGTGATCACATCTCCACAGCATTTAATTTACTTTCATGCATCTGCTGACATACCCAGGTTTCACTACCGTAAAGCAAAGTTGGCACTAGCACTGCGTTATGAATCGCCATTCGTGCTTCTTTTACGATGCTTTGTCGCTTTACTAACTGGGACAAAGCACCGTTAACTTTGTTTCCGGCAGCTACTCGCCGTTCTACATCCGAATCACATAGAATTAGAAATATATAAGTATGTTTATCAGTTATCTGGTTACCATAGTACAAGCTCTGCTTAGTGTGGAATCAGATGGCGTTGTGTGAGTTGTCCCAACGATATTTATTATTATTTATTTATTTATTATAATGTTCTCCCAGGCAACATTCAGGTGAGATGTTCAGAGGTGATATGCTGTTTTATATATCCATATTATGTTTTGGTAGGTCTGAGAATGGGTCAAACAAGCGGGTAAGTCAGTTTCATATATAAAAATATCGTGTCATAGTGTTTAACATCTAATTCCTCCGAAAATGTTGCTAGGTCGTAGGGTATTTTTTATATCCCTAGTTGATAAGGGTTACCCTTTATATGATAAAATAGCATTTGCTAGGTCAGTTGGTAGTCATATATATATTCATAATGATATTTGCATTAGATACTGATGAAACAAACACGAGTGAGCTCTGTATGAAAACAAATTGATGACAACCACGTACATACAGTTCCTTATCGAGCCAGTTCATTCATAACTTCTTAGATAAGTTGGCAAATAAATTCAATTCGTTATCTATAAGTGTCTCTGTGATCTCTGACTGCCATAGTGTATCAGCTGCTGTTCACAATTTAAGTTTTAGGTAAGTTTCATGTGGTATTTAATATTCGTGATTATTGGTGACAGACCCAGTACTATAAAGTATCGGACTGTTTCTAACTTCTTCTTCTTTTTTTATACTTCTAGGTGGCAGTCAAACATCCCACCTGATGGAAAGTGGTCACCGTAGCATATAGCAGCACTCGCGCTGCCGACCATTTAAAAACCATCTAAGACCCCTTTTGAAGAACCCCGTACTGTAGACGCTCGGGAAAATCCAGGCAGGGAGTTCATTCCACAATCTAAGTGTGCGCGGAATAAAGCCTCTATCAGACCTAACCGTATGCGAGCGTGTAATCCACAGTTACTTACAAACTCTACTTGGGTTAGGAGCGTGAGGTCTACTTTTATTGGGCTGCTAGGAGCAGCTACCTTTTGGCATTGTTTGGAAGCGACTGCTGTCTGACCTCACAACCACGTAAGGGCGCCTGTGTCGTTGTTTCGTCCCATAGTTAGCGATTACAACGCTAACAGATGAGATCGCTTGATCCCCGAATGTTTTGGTTACCCACTTACGCCATTATTTAGCAAATTCTATCTTCTTCGTTTGTGTGTATTCCACAGTTACTTACAAACTCTACTTGGGTTAGGGGCGTAAAGGTCTTCATTTATTTGGCTGCTAGGAGCCGATACCTTACGGCATTGTTTGGAAGCAACTGCTGTCTGACCTCACAACCATGTGTCGTTGTTTCGTCCCATAGTCAGTCATTACAACGCTAACAGGTGAGGTCGCTTTTGCCCCGAATGTTTTGGTTACCCGCTTACACCATTATTTAGCTAATTCTATCTTCTTCGTTTGTGTGTATTCCACAGTTACCTACAAACTCTACTTGGGTTTGGAGCGTAAGGTCTACTTTTATTGGGCTGGTAGGAGCAGATACCTTTCGGCATTGTTTGTTTCGGCACTGCTATCTGACCTCACAACCATTGTAACGTTGTAAAACGTCACATTGAAGTTTCATTGTTAGTCTTGAGATTTAGAGAGAGAGGAGAGTAGATTGTTGACCCTTTCTCACTACTTGTCATCGAATTTATATATTTTACGTTTGGGTAGGCAGAATGTTTTTGAATGTCTCAGCCTGTTCTTGGAATGAACGAATAAAAAAAGTTCTGTCAATTGGTCAATGTCTTTTGACAGTGGTGACGGAACGACATTCGCTTTTCTAAATCGACCAAGAAAATATGTCTGTCGTAAATATATTTTTTAAACTTCGCTAAAAAGAAGTAATCTTTTATAAATTGTAAATGGAAGTTCGCGCCTGTGACTTCTTATCCATATTTATGTCAGGATGGCTATGTATTTCGGTAAGATCTTTGGATTCTTGGAAACACGTTCATAACCTTTTTTGACAAGGTAGAATTTTGACGAAAAATTATGCGTTGTTTACAGCTGATTACGAAGTTTGTGAGGCTTGAAGAGGCGTTAAAGGAATATTTGCCTGCTCTTCAAGATTAATTAGTATTCCCCATAAAAAGTGGTAAGTTCTCTTTATGTGTTTAAATCACGAACAAATCTCCAATTGTTTTTCCAAATCTAATGGAACTAATTTCATTTCTTTGCAGCTGAAAAGGCACTTTTTTTTATATATTAACTTCATTCTTGGATGAAGTTTGCCGTAAATGCTGACCATGTGGTTGCGGGCTCGTCGTTCTAGTGGAGACGACACCTGTCGCGGTCTGCAGAAGTGATTTCGAATCCCGTGGTAATGTAGCCACGCCTCCAGGTACTAATTTCAAATTGTTTTTGTGTAGATTAATCTGATAATGATGCACGACTCCATGAACAGGCCCAAAGACTCAATGAACAGGCCCAAAGACTCATGATTAGGCCCAAGTAACGACTTAATGATTTGGCTCATGTTTTGAATCATGTTACGATATATATTTTGACTTATAAGCTGGCATTATGCTGGGTATTTTAAATTTCACGCCTCAACTATAGAAACTTTCTTCTAGAGATGTATTCTATTATTTTTGGTTCCTGCTCTTATGATTAAAGGCTCAATCTCCATCGCTGATATCCGTGTGCATAAAGTTGGTAGGACTTATCCTCCTGGCGCCTGAAACAAGTTATATATTGTGTTTGTTAGTTTGTTTGTTAGTTCATGTCTCCAAAATAAGACATTGAAATATTATTATTTTTGGTTCCTCGCCAAAATAAAACAATGGTAACATTTTTATTTTATTATTTATTATTACACCATGTGTCGTTGTTTCGTCCCATAGCTAGCAATTACAACGCTAACAGATGAAATCGCTTGATCCCCGAATGTTTTAGTTACCCACTTACGCCATTATTTAGCAAATTCTATCTTCTTCGTTTGTGTGTATTCCACAGTTACTTACAAACTCTACTTGGGTTAGAAGCGTGAGGTGTACTTTTTTTGGGCTGCTAGGAGCAGATACCTTTCGGCATTGTTTGGAAGCAACTGCTATCTGACCTCACAACCATGTGTCGTTGTTTCGTCCCATAGTTAGCAATTACAACGCTAACAGGGGGCCGAGTCTACTATTGACAAGCCGTAGAATAGAACCAAAATCGATGTTTTTAGCTGTCAAAATGTTAGTAGATTATCAAAAATGCAATTAACTAGCGGCCACTGGCGCGGTACGTGTTAGTAGAATTCTACCGGCCGACTCATAGAAGTTTATTGGAGTACGATTGTAATAGTAGACTACGAAAAACCGTCATAATTGTACCGGTGGCTTTCTATTAAGCGACGATTTCGATTCTATTTCGACACGATTAAAATAGCAGACTAGGCCCCTAGGTGAGGTTGTTTGAGCCCCGAATGTTTTGTTTACCACTACACTTTTATTTAGCCAATAATTTTTGCCTAATTGCACGGAGATTGGAAGGATATTGATGTGAAGCGTTAGAGTTGATTGGCAATGTAGACACCATATTTTTGCCTACCCCTTCGAAGAAAAGGCGTTGCCATATATATGTATTTTCCGCCTTTTAACCTGAGTTACTTAGTAATTGTAGAACACACGTTCAGACCATCTTATCCTAAATCCATATTCTTGGTACTTACTTGAAAAGTGTCAATTTGATCAAAATTACCAAAGAAAGATAAAATAACAAGTAGGTAGTAATAGATGAAGATGGATCATCTCTATAAAGGCTTATAATCTTTATCAACCTCATACAAACAAGTATTATACAATGTAACAGAGCATTATACCGTTCAGTGGAAAACAGAGACAATATTTTCTCACGACAATACCGCAATAAACGTCAAAAAGTGTAAAATGCCAAGTATCACGGTATCAAGTTGATGCAAGAGCACCATTATTGGGAAAAGTTATTAATGTACCTACTAACAGTGTCAACCATTCTTCACATATCTACTGATATCTTTTCAGTTCTTTGATAGTCGAATAAAAATTTTTAAGGTGAAATTTTTGAAAATAGACGTTTTTGGTATTAAGACGATTTGCTACAGACGTATTGCTAAAAAAAACGTTTCGAATCGCTGAACGTTTTGCTAGTTAGACGTTTGGACTGTAAAGGAACTTAAAGATGTTCGTAAATTAAAATGCGCTAAACTGTCACCCATCTACTACCTCGGTGGTGAAGTAGTATATGTGACTGCCACCTTGAGGTCCCGGGTTCGATTCCCGGGTCGGAACAAATATTTGTGTGATCCACAAAGCTGTGTTTCGGAGTGTGGGTGTTTCCTACGTATAATATGTATGTATGTATTTAGAAATAAGTATGTTTATCAGTTATCTAGATCCCATAACACAAGGTTATATTAGCTTACTTTAAGCTAGATGGCGCTGTGTAAAAAGTGCCCTACAATATTTATTTATTTATTTATCTCCAGGACTAACAATAAAAGTGTAAGCGTAAGATTTTATCCATAGAAGTTAAACGCGGTGATCGTTTACAGAACACAGGCTAGCGGAACTGCGAATACTTCAAGCGTCTGCTTTGGGGGCCAAATTCTACTAACTCAAACGCGTCAGAAGAGAATAAGTAGAAATCGTCGCTCAATAGCTATTTTGTCTCTATTCCGCAGCTTGAGAAGTGTGATTGTGAAATATATAAGAGTTTTAGTAGACTACTTAGCTTTGGACTAATCGCTATAGAACCGCTATAGATTAGAACTAGAACGGCTTTTTATTGGAAAATAGTAGCCTAGATTTAAAATTCGTCTATAATATTCTCAATTTTGTTGTTTTTCAAAAAGTATTGTTGTCTTTGCAATACCTACTAAGTATATAAGTTAGTCAAAAACTGGATTGACTAAGCGGTTTGTGTCTTACTGATTAAACTTTATGTTTCTTGTTTAACTCAGGCCTTATGTTTGTTGTAATGCATTTCACTTAGATGCATAAGTTGCAGTAAAGCACAGAGTTGCGTGCAAGCCCAACGTTCGCGTGCCAAATCATTTTGTTTACAAGACGGTACGTACGAAACTAATTCATTCGACACACTAGTTTCTTTATTAATGAAAGCGCCACGGAGGTGGGGCATTCTGCCTGTAACGGAACTTACATAATTATTGGTAAACTCGTTTGCTTTGATTAACAATAAATATGTCAAGACAAACTGTACCTAATTTTTGACTTTATTGCTCTTCAATAGAGTCTTATTTCGCTCAGGTGAGTATTGGTAGTTGGGATGTTTGAGAAACAAAAGCTTTTAAACTGAATGAAGCAGCTGCCAGTTGCAAGGTAACCCACCACACTACAATTTTAAAACCATTGTATTTCGCAAATATCTGTCGGCCTCATCAATGACTTTTTTTTTCTGCTCATTGTTATAAATATTTTTATGAATTAAAATTGGTAGCAGTCACCAGTTTTCAGTTTATTAATGGAATAGTACCTAAGTATGTTTTAACTACCTACTTAGTTTTTTATGGCCTTATTAGGTACCTACCTGCGAGTGTTACCGTTTCACAATGAGGTAAATTTAATGATCTTTGCGTCGAGGTGCCAAGTATTGCTAGAGGACTAAGTCCAGTAATAGACTGCAAGGAGTTTATTTTATTAAATGATTTCATCTTTAAAATATCAATAAATACCTTACACATTTCTAGTATTTTAGAAGACAATAACTATATCTTGTAGCTTAGTTACCTTAGTTTCTCGAAATGGTCCAGTATCTATAAACAGATATTGTTATATATAACAGACACGTACGATATAGTATTGTTTAGGTAGAAAGTGGGCAAGAATCTGTATTTCTGACAGCAAAGCATTGGTGATTGCTGCAGAACAGCATATTCTGATGATTCTTTTGACCAATAAAAATCTGACACATTATTAAAATTAAGCATCTGATTGGTCGAAATGCCTTCAAAGATACTGTGGCCAAAGACAATTATAATTATAACGTTATAAGATCTTTGACTGTGGTTGAATGGCAACGAGAATTGATTCTAGGAGTTCACACGTTCTCCACAAGTTTCGCTCGTAATATAATTATAATGTATCGTAATGCTATGTTATACTAATATGCATATTACATATATTGGAAGACTGGATTGCCCAGACATCTAGCAATGTTTATGACGCGAATAAGTAATAAGCCTACCGGACCCATAAATTAAATAAATGATACCTACATGGTGGCTTTGTGGCTTATTTGTAAGCTGTTCCTTTATTTCTTGCTTTAACTTATTCCAACACCTTTTTTCATTGATTTTTTTTCAATATACGCTATTATTTGCAAACCGGTGGGTAAATGTTATTAGGTACTATAAATTATTATTAATTTTCATGAAAAAGAAGATTTATTTTACTTTATGCAATCCAGTTTTCAATTTTAGCTAATATTTTGTTGATATTTTACATATTTTTAATAGATTATGACTGATATTTCTGCGCGTCTTTTTAAATGTCCGGAGAACATCCGGAAAACTTCAATTCCTGTGGAATACTCTAAATTCAATACTCTATACGTTTTTGTCAAACGGGTCTAAGCGTTGAATTTAAAATAAATGAACTGTAACCAATATAAATGAATGAATATAACCTTTTTGTTATATTGATGGACCTTTTTATTATTATTTATTAGTTTCTCACTGGTTTCCAACTAGGTAAGTAGAGTTTTAATGTATATACTTAGTATTATATTGTTATCTACATTATAAACTTTCGCTGTATACTCATGTTTTATATACTACTCGGGACTTCACCCGAGACAAACTTCGGCGAATATAAGTAGAATTTTGTTTCGCGTGAAGTCCCGAGTAGTATATAAAACTTTGTAATACTTTGCTTTTGCCCGCAGCTTCGGACCCAGAATCCCTTAATTGGTCGATTATATTTTTTTATTTATCTTGAATGTACCGTAACACACATGTAGCTATTTTTGTAATATTTTATAATAGTATAGAATAGATAGATAAATAAATAGATATGGTGCATTACATTATTTTACTCATAAGTATGTATGAGTAAAATAATCAGTGAAAAATATGAAATACAAACATGTGTTTCATTTTGTTTTAATTTCATTATCGCAGGTGACTGACTACAAAAATTCTATAAATTATTATTACTTATAGATGTTTTATAAATTGTATCTTTGACGCGGTAGTCAGAGAGGACAGATTGACAGGATTCACGATACATGCATACTCGTACTTCCTTCGATTGTAGATAGGTAGGTACATTAATAATTATCATTCATACATTAAGTAAGTTAACATTATTAATGCACGATTATTAAATATACACTCGTTTTTTTAAACTATATATCATCTCTATTAAAAACAGCATAACAATTAACATAACATTTAGAAATTTACATTTTTTTTCACATTCCTATTATCTTTCAAGAGACGCATATAGATAATACGTACCGCAATGAAAATAGTAAAAGAAACTCGCAGTTGGTCGCTGTACAAAAATACCTTCCCCTCGAATTCATTCACTCGCTGAATGTAAGACTAACCGAACAAATGAAAAATAGTTATCCACTTAATTTTATTTAAATACCAGCGTACCATTGTAAACTGACGTTATATTTTCATTCATGAATTAGAAGTTACGGTTGGTTCCGTTCACAAGTCTCCCACGGCTGTATGAATGAAGTGCCCTTGCACATGACTCAAGGAGTGAAAGAAAGGGGCGCGTCATTTCCGGAGTGAGGCGTATGGCGTTACTTCCGGCCGTCACCGGATACGTGTGTCCCTGTTCGCATCCATTATTATTTATTTCCTTCATAATGTTTCCTTTCATTAAAGTTTAAATTGTTAACGTCTTATTCTAAATAGATTGGTAAACCTTTTATTGAAAATAACAATTTATTATGCAAATATTGTCAAACCCGTGTTACGTATTTTCGTTCATTAAATAATTACTACTTACTAGTGAATATAATGAATGGGTAATTATTTACGCAAACAATACATTAAAAGTAAGCAAGTTGAATTAAATATGTAAATTATCTACGTACTTAAAATTGTACAGAGGAATATTGTTTTTGTGTCTGTGCTAGTGCAAACTTCAACAAATAGGTTTTTAACATAAATCGCCAATACATACCTCTATGACATGGCTGTCATTTAATGGATAGATATTTTGGATTTAATCTGCTATACAGAAGCGGCCCAAGAAATAAATAGAATTATTTATTAAGTTTAGAGGTACGAGTATGTTTTGGCGATTTATGTTACAAACCTATTTGTTGAAGTTTGGCGTGTAAGTAACTCCTAAAAATAGTACTACAAAACATATCCTACGACGAAACAGAGGAGTTACTTTACTAGTTGTGTTGAAATTGTTGTATAAGTATTGTTGTACTTGTAGTATAGAAAAACTTTCATCTACTAAGCTTACTTTATTTTTTACTTGAGATATCAAAATAAATATCTACCTATATTATACACTAGGTAAAATAAAATCTCCGAAGTCTACGTTTCACAGAACCACTAGTTGTAGGTTGTTTTCATTCAAAACAATATTTCCCAATGTGCAATATATTCAAATGATGATTTGTCCCTTGATTTCATACAAAACACGTTTTGTCTATTTTATTTTACTAAATAATACCTTCCTAGGAATGGTTTTGAATAAAATAATGTCAGTTTAATGTTTCAAAATTGTATTGAGGATTTTTAAGTTTATGTTTTTCTGTTTATCCAACACTTGCAGGCGATGGACAAATCACGGATTGAATGTTTGCTCCTCATTGTCATTCATGTCAATTTCATTTGTTATTTTTTAATATTATTTTATTCCTTGACCAAAACCAAAATCATCGCTGTTTTGATTTTGTTTCCCGTTGTTTTACAAGTTTTGCAATTAATCTCAATTGTATGTCTGTATGTGGCGGAGTCGTTGAGCTTGTTCAGCCCAGTGTACCCTATTGGTACACTGGGCCGAACGTATAGAAATTGAATTTTATTAATATTATTTCTTATTCAATGTACAAAATAGTTCCGTTCAGTAGAACTTAGCGAAATCTAAATTTAAACCCCATTGTAGATAGACCATAAAAAGATAAGTAACGTGGGCACTGTTCATCCGAGTTTATAAAAATGGTATTGTTGTTATAAAATATAAGGTTAATTTCAGATGGATGTGTAGGTTGAATGGAAAATCGTGTTCGCGCCATAATTTATTACAATCAAATCCGTTTTATAGACAAACGTAGGTACCAAATTTAAACAAAATAAAAAATTGGAGACAAAGCAATTCTTGGATATGATCTATTATGAAGCCTCTTTTATACTATTGAGGTGGCAGACAAGCCTACCTGATCGAAAGTGACAGGTTGTGGCTACCTACTGTTGAAATTGATTTGATTGATTGGAATAAAAAATTGCGGTGCACCTGCTAACCCTTACGGAATAGGGAGGCGGACGGCAGTCGCTTCCCACAATTCCGTAAATAAAAAGCTTCTATAAGTAGTAAAATAAAAGTAAACTACAAGCTCCAAATCTAGGTAAGATTTGGAAGTAACTGAAAATACGCTAAGATAAAAAAAAGGGGGGCCGAGTCTACTATTGACAAGCCGTAGAATAGAACGAGAATAGCTGTTTTTAGCTGTCAAAATGTTAGTAGACTATCAAAGATGTCACTGACTAGCGGCCACTGGCACGGTACGTGTTAGTAGAATTCTATCGGCCGACCGGCAGAAGTCTATTTGAGTACGATTGCAACAGTAGACTACAAAAATCTGTCAAAATTGTACCGGTGGTTTTATATTGAGCGACGATTACGATTATTTTCTGACGCGATTGCAACAGTAGACTTGGCCCCCTGTAATACGGCCCTGACTTAGCGGACCTACGAGCCCTTCAATTTCGGAATACAATATATTCATAGTACATCATCAGTCTTCACTTCTTAAATATCCATTTCTATTCTGTCATTAAAGGTTGTCTAGAAGATATCAATTTTAGTGATAGTTTTATGACTGTCCATTGTACTTACCAGAACCTTAAATAGATGCTATTGTGAAAATACAGATATGAAGAATAATAAAGAATAATTTTATCTGTCTAAGTTCGTACCAGCGAACTCCGTACCAATCGTACCGACTCAAGACTTCCGTTCCGAATGAATGTTTGTTTAGAACGGTTCTTTTGGGAATATTTAAGTTGTAAAGTTGTAAAATTGGGATATTTTTTTACACAACGCCATTTAGCCCTAGGAATGAAAAACTAAAACTAAACTATTTTCACGCTGTATCCCTGACGGGGTAGTCAGAGAGGACAGATCGCCAGGCTTCGCGATCTATGCATACTGGTTGAGCGGGCGAGATAAATAAATTCGAAGTGGACTGTATTTGCGGGGAAAGACAAAATAAAATTTACACGCGGTTGTCGACGAAAAAGAAATGGAAAACAGGAATGGGCACACTACCTTGCTGTTGCTGCGAGATGCTGAGGTGGAGGCTGCCGGGGACGTCTCTGGACTTGGATCCCTGGTTCCATTGCACGAAAACACTATTTATCCATGGAAAACACAATTATTGCGAAAAGTTTATGCTAACGCTCGCGCAGCCATTGCAGTAATCTCACAGAGCGTCTTGAGTCCGTCCTCGCTGCCTGTGAGTGGGCTGCGCAGCGGTGGAGTTTTCTACCGCTAGATGGCGGTAACACAGATGTCTCGCTCTTCTCTTATGCGAGACAAGGTAGTTGCGAAAGAGAAATGGAATAAAGGGAAGCGGGGTGGGAGTGTCGACAACTAATTAATTTAAAACAAATGGAGATCGACGATGCAACATAGAAAAAATAACGCGGCAGCCTTCGAATCGTATACCAGCGCAACCATTTCCCCCCCGGCTTGAAGGGTTACCTTCGAAAAAGGAATAACTGACTATACAGTTGCCACTAAGCTTTACCTGCTAACTAAACAAAATGCTATCGAACTAAACTAAACTAAACCTAATCGAACAAGCTAATTTTGTTATTGAAGTTACTGTTGATTAGGCAAAGGACAAAGACGAATAACTGGTCGCAAGTACGAACCAGTTGCGGTTTTAACGCGAACTATACGGGTGATCCCATTTGACCCAGGGAAAACTTCTTCTACTACCCCAAGAGGCCAATGTAATGGAGGCATATTTTCAGTTAAAATAACTACGACAGTACCGACAATAATAGGGTTCGATGGAGTATTCCATTTCTGACGTGACTGTAGCGTATGCAAATAGTCAGTCCTCCAACGCTTCCAAAACGATTGAACGAGTTTATCCAATAAGGCATGACGCGAGAGAAGATGAAGTCGATCTTCCTCTGTTTCAAAGGCGGGTAAGTATTTTAACGTTGTAACATTCAAAAAGTGCGCTGGAGTCAGTGCAAGCTTCTCCGAGGGATCACTAGATAAGGTCCTACAAAGAAGACGCGTATTCATTACGGCCTCGACTTGGGTGAGCACGGTGCTCAGCACTTCAAACGTGAGTATCTGTTCACCTATAAAAATCGCGAAACAGGTGCGACTTTAAGCTTTTAATATTAGCTTCCCAATTGCCACCAAAGTGGCTTGCGGCGGGCGTATTGAACGACCACTCAATGCGGTTTTCAGCTAAGACGTAGGCAAATTCCGTGTTAAAGAGTTTGGAACGCAAAAAATTACGTAGTTCGGAAAGGTTACGACGAGCTCCGACGTAATTCGTACCGTTGGCCGAATACATTCGAGATACGGAACCCCGACGTGACAATTTTTTTTTAAATGAAGCCATTAAGCATGGCGTGCTCAAATCACCAGCTAACTCTATATGAACGGCGCGAGTCGTCATAGAAACAAAAAGACAAACATAAGCTTTCGTGGAGCGTATACCACGACCACGAGAAACTGTTACCCTGAAGGGGCCAGCGTAATCTGTTACCCGTGTCTACGAACGGTTTAGCAGCCTGACCAACACTGAACAACACGACAAGGACGATGATCAGCCATTTCGTTCGCGATTGACTTTGGGCGAAGTTTTAAACACGGAATACATCTATGAACGAATCAATTTGCGTGCGGAGAGAATCCAGTATTTCTGGCGCAAAATCGACATTAATAAATCTGGACCAGCGTGACAATTCACCATATGGTGATATTCAACTAAAAGATCAACGATATGATCCTTGCGCGGGAGAACTATAGGATGCATTTGATCGTACTCTAATGCGGACTGGCTCAAACTACCACGAACTCGAATGAGGCCATCCTTCAAAAAAGGTTTCAAATGTTGAAAAGCGCAACTACAAGGTTTATTTAATTCCAAATTTCTAATTTCAGACGAAAAATAAAAACGCTGAAGTTCACGAAGCACGATTAACTCAGCCTTGTTTAAGTCAAAGGCGGTAACATGCTCGCGACGAGGAAGGATTTTCAAAAATCGACAAATAAAAACAACACTACGTAAAAGAATCGACCACGATGAAACACGGCTAGCCAACTCTAAGATAGGCGATTTTTCGAGCGGTGCGGTAGTAACTAAAGAGGTTTTCTTTTCCTCTGGCGGCGTGGACACAGTAGCGGGGTTGAAAGGACTAACAGGCCATTCATCAGATGGGGCTTGGAACCAGGAAGAGCCATGGAACCACAACGGATGATCCAAAATCTGTGCAGGTGTTAACCCACGAGACAAACAATAGGCAGGGTTTTCCGTACCTGAGACGTGATAAAAGTTTTGCGGCGCCAATTCCGACTGAATTTTTGCCACCCTATTTGCGACAAATGTATTCCAGCGATGGGGCGAAGAATGTGTCCAACACAAAGCGACGGTCGGGTCCGAGAATGCGAAAATTCTGTCTATATTAATGCGGTTGCGACAACTACTAACAATCGAACTAATGAGCTGGGCTAGAACCAATATAGCGCACAGCTGGAGACGAGCGAGAGAGACTACCTTACTAAGGGCTAAATAACCAATACAAAGAAACATTTGTCTAATGTCGGCTGAAAGCGCGACAGCGAAAAAGCGAAAGTTAACTATAATTTCAAACAAATTACCTTGGAGACTTTGACCACTGTGCAAAATATCGTTTACCGAAACATTCGAACTAGTTTTGGCGCTGCCATCTAAAACAACGCTCAACTTAGAGGTTAGTTTATCCTCGCGGACAACTCCATGGTGCGGTATGGTATACGAAGGAGCGTGCTTCGTCTCTTCGGTTTCGGGAGGCGCGGGTGAAATGAAACCTTTATCCAAATATTCTACTATTACGCTATCATAAGCCTCCTTCAACTTTGGAGATGTCTGCATTTTCCGTTCTAAACAAAAAAGCGTTTTTCGGCTGACTGAAACGAATCTCCAAGCGAATTAACATCACCCTTAAAGGGGAGTGCAACAACATAACGACCATCACTATCGCGAGTAGTCGTGCGACTATAAAACTCTTCACAAAGTTTATCATCCGGGCTGACAATAGGAGGGACGCTCACCTCTTCTATCTCCCAGAATTTACGGACAGCGGAGTCCAGCGGCTCGACGGCGCTACAATATGACACTGTCGAGTTACAATCAAAACAAGCGTGTGCGGAACCAACAATAACAAAACCAAGAACCTAACTCTAAGGCGAGCGGCGCGGGGTGCGATGCGTGACCTTGAACCTTATGCTGCAACAGGAGGTGCGGGAAAATCGAAGCGCCAACTAACAAATCAATATCTCCTGGAACGGCGTAAGTATCATCGGCCAAAGGCAAAGCTCTAAAATTAGTCAATAATGAGGTATTGACTGCGACAGTCGGTAAAAATTCGGTAATCTTATCGACGACTAGCGAATCCATCGAAAAACTAACATCAAAAGCAAAACGCGAGTGGAATTTAATCCCTACAGAACCTTGAACGGCTTTAGTGGAACCCCCAATACCTTTCACAACATTACAGGCGGGGCGGTTATTTATATGCAAACCAAGACGACTACAACAATTTTTACTAATAAAATTACTTTGAGAAGCACTATCTAAAAGTGCGCACATACTATGTTCCCTGCCATGCAAATCGTAAACAACAACTCGAGTGGTTGCCAGAAGTACCGTAGTAGGGCTTGTGCGCAAACTTGATAGCGAGCACAAAGCGACATCGTTTGGCTGGAGGCGCGCGGCAGTGGCACGCCGTCGCTAGGTCCGGACGGGGACGAAAACACGCGAGAGCGCTCCCAGACCGCTCCAAAGTCGTTTGAATAATTTTAAAGAAAATGTATTAAAGATATTACCATATCTACCTAACTTCACTTGTGTAGACCAGTCATATAAACACTTATTTAATTTGATTAATGATGAGTTTGGCAAAGTTTTTACCTCAAAAACACTACAGATTGGTGGTCGTCCTGTTTTCAGTGACTGGGCAACACCAGGTTTAAAAGTAGAAATAAATTATTTGAATTATATTCAGAAAAATCATATAATTTTAGGCAAACCTTTCAGGAATATGTTAAAAATTATTCAAAGATATTTAAACAAACGTGTCATCTTGCTAAGTCAAACTTCATTAAAAATAAAATTTCTAATTCTGTAAATAAAATAAAAATGACTTGGAACATCATTAACTCTGAATGCGGTAGATCTTTAGTGACTGAAAGGGATTTCCACTTAAAAGTAAATGGTTGCCATGTTACAGGGGACCTGGAAGGGGCGACGGAGTTTGAAATTTTTTTCAAAAATGTACCTATATTGACAACAAAATCTCTCTAAGCGTCTTCCAGTTCCGCTGAACTTTTATTAGAAGAATCTGTTCTTTGTTGCAGGGATGCATTTGTATTCACAGATATTTGTGCTCAGGACATTGTAAAAACATTGAAATGTATCGAAATTAAGAAAACCGCGGACCTTTGGGGATTATCAGTCAAAACTGCATCATGTATAATTGAGGTAATTGCGCCCCATCTAGCAACTGTGTTTAATGACTGTGTTTCTAGTGGTACATTTCCTGATTTAATGAAACACAGCAAAGTCGTTCCCTTGTTCAAGGCTGGCAGCGCTACAGAGCCGTCTAATTTCCGACCAGTGTCAGTGCTGCCAACTTTGAGCAAAGTATTTGAAAAAATAATCTTGAATCAAATGCTATTCCATTTTAATAGTCATAAAATACTTCATGCGAATCAATTTGGGTTTACGAAAGGGCGCTCAACTTCCAATGCTGGTGTTGAGTTATTAAAATGAAGCTTGGGAAGACAAGCACGATGCATGAGGTATATTTTGCGATCTATCATAGGCTTTTGATTGCGTTCAACATGAAACGCTGTGCAAAAAATTACACCACTATGGAATAAGAGGCAAAGCTCTCGACCTTCTGTCTTCATATTTGAACAATAGAATACAGAGGGTCGATATTAATGGTACACGTTCTGTAGGATCCATGGTTACAATGGGTGTGCCGCAAGGCTCGATACTTGGGCCATTCTTGTTCCTCATTTATATTAATGATTTACCTTTTTATGTAGGGGACAGGAATAGGATTGTTTTGTTTGCAGATGACACCTCATTAATTTTTAAAATTAAAAGACAATTAGATAACTATGACGATGTAAACAATGCAATTGCAAGAGTAGTGCATTGGTTCAGCTCAAATAATCTTTGCTTTAATGAAAATAAAATTAAATTTATAAAATTTACTCTACCAAATGTAAAACAAGTTGCGGCCAATGTTCAACTGAATGGACAAGTGTTAGAGTTTGTAGAATCAACTGTGTTCTTCGGTATAACTATTGATGCCAATTTGCAGTGGGGCCCACACATAGAAAAGACAGCCTCTAGATTAAGTTCGGCTGCATACGCTGTAAAAAAGATCAGGACTCTAACAGATGTGGATACGGCTAGAATGGTTTACTTCAGCTATTTTCGTAGTATTATGTCTTACGGTATTATCCTTTGGGGGAGTGCAGCAGATTTAAATATTATTTTTGTTCTACAAAAGCGGGCTGTACGCGCTATTTATAATTTGGGCCCCAGAGTTTCTCTCCGAGAAAAATTCAAAGGAGTAAATATTCTAACCGTACCATCACAATACATTTTTGCCAATCTTATGTATGTCCAGAAAAATCTATCACAGTTCTCTAAACTCTGTGATAAACATAATATAAACACTAGAAATAAAAATAATCTTTCAGTCCACCACAGTCGACTACATAAGATTGGCGATTCTTTCCAGGGTAACTGTATACGCTTTTACAACAAGCTTCACTGGACCTGAGAAATTTACCATTAAATAAATTTTAAATTTAAATAAAAAAAAATTAAATTAAAAATAATAATAATAATAATAAAAATAATTAAAATTTAATTAATTTAATTAAATTTAATTTTAATTTTAATTTTTTTTTTTTTTTATTTAAAAAGTTTATTAAAAACAAGCTTTGTGAAAAAGGTTTTTACTCCGTTACAGACTATTTGCAGGACAGGAACGCCTGGAAATGATCTGCTGGCAAAGTGAAATAATATTAAATTGTAATAGGCCATCAAAAAAAAAGCCTTCCTAAGTTTCTTGCCAGTTCTTCTCAGGTGGGCCGCGTTCCGAACCGGTGGTTGCTTTAAATATTTTAAATAGTGTATTACATTTTGTAAGCGCCGTTAAAATGGTCTATGCAAAATAAAGATATTTTTATTTTATTTTTTTATTTTAGAAGCGACTCAACGGCGCGGGCGGCTGTGACGTCACAGCGGGCGGACGGTTAGGCACGAAGTTCGCGCAGCCGGAATCGACGGACGAACTACCGGACACGGCGGGTGCATCGCTAACTGCAAGCGAATTATTACCATTAACGCGCGAGGTACCAACTGAGTTTAATGTTTATTGTTGAGTTTAATTGGACGCGGAATTATTGTTTTCGAAGTGTAATAATGAATGGTGTCTACCATTACACTTGCGACTAAAATGATTCAAATTACAGAGTGAAACACGATGCCTCCCACTGAGACAATTGATACATAAATTACTAGAACGAACAAATTTATAGCGATCGCTAGGAGTGAGTTTATTGAACTCCGAACATTTATAAAGTTGGTCATGGTGACCTTGACACAAAGAACAATTTTTCGAATGCAACACTTGCGATTGCGAAGTTGTGGGTTCAAAATTAACAAAAGAGTGCGTGGAGTTCGTGGGCTTACTACGATTAGTCGGACTATTTTTCGCTACTCCGTGGTTTAACGAAGTTCGTTGCAAAATTCGAATATGTTGACGAACGAAAGTTTCTAAATCGTTGAACTTAGGTATTTGATGGCCACGTCTATCCATTTCAAATAAGCGAACGGTTTCGGAATCTAATTTCTTTAAACCGATATACAAAAACAAAAAGTCACAGAGGTCATTGACCTTGAGATGCTTTAATGCGTTTGCGCCCAAACAGCTGATGCAAAAATATCTAAGAATTTTTCTAAGTCGTGTTCATTACACGATGAGCTATTTTTCAAATTAAATATTTGATCCAAATAAGCGGTTGTTACCAAGCGTTTGTCTTCGTATTTGACCTTCAAAGTATTCCAAATCAAACTATAATTTTCGGCGCAAAGCGATATACCGGCGTAAACGGTTTTTGCTTTCCCGGTTAGTTTACTAACTAAGTAATGTAATTTTTCGTGATCTGATAACGAATTATTATTATGGATCGTATTTTCGAAACTAGCGAAAAACAAAGGCCAATTTTTAATATCGCCATCAAATTCGGGTATTTGTATGGGCGGTAATTTAGGTCGGTCCCGTTTCAGCAAATCAAAACCGGCTGGCCCGGGTTTCGAATCGGTGACTACTACGGGCACGGGCGCTTGCAATGACTTAGCGACACGTTTTATGCGACAAATTATATCTTCGAAAGATGACATGGCGTCATAACTTAATAAAATCGGGATTTAATTTTAATTCAAGCAAGTTAATTTTATCGAGAACATTTTCGAAATCTAAGCGCAAAGTATCTACGGTTTCGATCGAGGATAAAAACAATTATTTTATTGATTCATCTGCGATCCTCGATGAATAATCACAAATTAATTGCATACGCTTAAAAAGGCTATCCTTCTTAGCGTGTAATAGTTGTAACTGTAGATCCGGAATCTGTTTCGGAGGCATTGTTAAAACTAACAACTATAGCTACCTACAGTGCAAAACTAACGAACGATCAAAATGGAAGCGGTGGTGAACAGCGAGACGCGGCGCGAACGAGCGTAGGTACTTGCGCGCGCGGGCCTAGGTACCTGCCCGCGTGGTCTACCTATTACTGTGCGGTGCAGTCGAAATTACCAACTATTTAGTACCTACCTATTCGAAAAACAGTAGGTAACTTTGCGTTTATTCCCTAATGGAATAAAACTATTATCTGTGCGTTTATTCCCTATAGAATAAAAAACTATTACCTAATCTATGCGTTTATTCCGAATGAAGTAAAAACTATAACCTATACCTATGCGTTTATTCCCTATGGAATAAAAACTATTGCATTTCTATTGGCAAACTACTAAAGCGAATGGATCAAAATCCGGATCGTTGGGACCAGAAAATGGTTGAGCGAGCGAGATAAATAAATTCGAACTGGACAGTATTTGCGGGGAAAGACAAAATGAAATTTACACGCGGTTGTCGACGAAAAAGGAATGGAAAACAGGAATGGGCACACTACCTTGCTGTTGCTGCGAGATGCTGAGGTGGAGGCTGCCGGGGACGTCCCTGGACTTGGATCCCTGGTTCCATTGCACGAAAACACTATTTATCCATGGAAAACACAATCATTGCGAAAAGTTTATGCGATTGCGCGCGCGGCCATTGCAGTACTCTCACAGAGCGTCTTGAGTCCGTCCTCGCTGCCTGTGAGTGGGCAGCGCTGCGGTGGAGTTTTCTACCACTAGATGGCGGTAACACAGCTGTCTCGCTCTTCCCTTATGCGAGACAAGGTAGGTGCGAAAGAGAAATGGAATAAAGGGAAGCGGGGTGGGAATGTCGACAACTAATTAATTAAAAACAAATGGAGATCGGCGATGCAACATAGAAAAAATAAATCGGCAACCTTCGAATCGTATATCGGCGCAATCACATACTTCTTTCGCTTCTTCAAGCACAAGGAATGTACACGGTGAAATGTGGGTGTATAATATGCCTCTGCCCTCCCCCCCCCCCCCTTTCGGGGATCAGGCGTGATTGATAGACTAAAATTACATACATATTAACAGATAGCAAAGACTTAAACTTCACACAAATATATATATTTCCGACCTGGAAATTGGAACCGAAACCTCAGTGCGGCGGCTAACTATTTAGGTACGCCAACGAAGCAGTCGAGTTAAAAGTACCTAGTATTTGAGTTTCTTTAGTAGCTAATAGTAAAAATATATAATAGTAGTAGTGAAAATTGCTTTACACACATTTCTCCATATAAACTACTAGCTGACCCACCCGGCTTCGCCCGTGACACACTTCGAACCCCGAGGCACTCATTTAATCCCGTCGTTTATTAATTTCACAATAATGTATAAAACATTTTTCAAATTATATACCTAGGTATGCCCGTCTTATTACGCCCTAACATAATAAAAATGATAAGGATTAATAATGTATTTGTGTAAATAGCCTTTAAATTACTGTTTTTAAGTATTGAAATTTTTTAAGTATTGAAATGGATATAGTATGCTATCCTTAAGACATATAGCGTCGCGGACTTTTGGTACACAATTCCACCATACATTATTATGTTATAATCTCAAAGGGTTTAAGCAGCGTTTTCGTTAAAAGCTCCCAGACGGCTTATTTATTCCGACACCCCCAACATATATCGATATAATTAAGTCAATGTTAAAACTTAACAAATTATACTTACAAACCTTCCCTACGAATCACTCTATCTATTAAAGAAAACTGCATTGAAATTCGTTGCGTAGTTTTAAAGATCTAAGCATACATAGGTACAGACAGCGAAAAACGTGATTTATAATATGTAGTGATGATGACTGTGCATTATTTGTCACATTCATTTGTTAGTGTGATTTTTTTAAAAGCTTTACGAGGTGATGGACGCAAAAGAACGGGAGAAGAATCAGTGTAAACCGAGTGCTAATCCCAAAACTAGCTCTATCCTCTACGAGCGTAGTTATGGCGATTGTCAGTGGTAATATGGCTAGGACCCCTGGTTCCCAATTCTTCATCATACGACTTGAAAGCGTAGACGTAAATTTCCTAGTAAAATGTCTTTTGTATCTTGTTTCACCGTTAATATGAAAAAAATGACATTTCACCAGCATATTCCTGTCTACGCTTTCAAGTCCTACGAGTGTGGTCAAGAATCGAGCCCAGCAGTTCGCATTGAGGATCACTATTATGATTGCCTCTGTGGCGCGGTGGGAGTGTATCCGACTGCTACGCAAGAGGACGTGGGTTCGATTCCCACCCAGGATCAAACTTTGTGTGATGATGACGATGGTTTATTCTGTGTCTGGGTGTTATTTATCTGGTATATTTAGAAATATAAAAGTAGGTATGTTTATCAGTTTATGGTTACCATAGTACAAGCTCTGCTTAGTTTGGAATCAGATGGCGTTGTGTGAGTTGTGCCGATATTTATTTATTTATTTACTATTTAATAAAGGCTTTCCCCTCTGGGGTTGGGAGGTCTGAGGGCGTCGCTCCCATAAAAGCCACCCGCCGAAACAGAAATCGACAGACACAAAAGGATTGCAGCTAGGGATAGGGCGCCGCCGCAAAACGGCGCGCAGGAGCCCCGCCCGACTCCTGTGGCAAGTGGGCTAGGGCTGCCGTGTGTCGGGCCAGCACGGCTAAAGAAGTTAGCCCCAACCCGAATTCGCTTCGCATCTTGGAACATTGGCACGCTGACTGGGCGTACGGTAGAGTTGGCCGAAGTACTCTCCAGGCGGAGGGTGGACGTGGCGTTCCTGCAGGAGACTCGGTGGAAGGGCAACAGAGCCCGGCCTTTGCAGAAAGGCTACAAGCTGTACTACACGGGTGCGCCTGGTGGGGAGAACGGGGTGGCCGTGGTGCTCTCCGAAGGGCTGCAGAGCGGCATCTTGGAGGTGAAACGCTGTAGTGACCGGCTTATGATCGTGAGGGTGCTTATCGATGGGATTATTACCCACCTGATAAGTGCCTACGCGCCACAGGCCGGTTGTAGCGACGCCGATAAGATGTCGTTTTGGGGCCAACTCGAGGGAGTGCTTCGGAGCATTCCGTTGTCACAGGGAATCGTTTTGGGCGGCGACCTAAACGGTCATGTGGGTGAGAGGTGTGAGGAGTTTGAGCGTTATCATGGTGGTTTTGGATACGGCACCCGCAACGCTGAAGGAGAAACTATCCTCAGAACGTGTGCGGCTGCCGATCTAGCCATTGTGAACACGTATTTCAAAAAGAAATCCGAACATCTCATCACCTACAAGAGCGGGAGGCGTACAACTCAGATCGATTTCCTACTCACTAGGCGACACAGCATCGGCAAGGTGGCCAACTGCAAGGTCATACCCGGAGAGAGTCTTACTGCACAACACCGTCTCCTTGTCATGGACCTCTGCGTGAAGCCTAAAGGCAAACGCATCGAGCGGTGCCAGCGCCGCATCAGATGGTGGCTGCTTGATGAAACTAGGTCCCAGGAGTTCGTCTCAGCTGTCGGTGACAAGTGCACCGACACTGAAGGCGAACCAGTTCAAGATTACTGGGACAAAGTTCAGGCGGCCATCCTTGGAGCGGCGAAGGTGGTGCTCGGTGAGTCTAAGGGTGGACAGAAATGTGACAAGGAAACTTGGTGATGGAACGACGCAGTCCTGAGGGAGACCAGGGAGAAGAAAGCCCTCTTTAAAAAGTGGCAAGCGACCGGATCTCCCGAAGACCGCGACGCGTACAGGTCTGCCAAGCGCGCCACAAAGAGAGCTGTAGACAGAGCCAGACGAGACCACTTACAACCTTTGTATGATACGCTGGAGTCGTCTGAGGGGCAGAAGCTCATCTATAAGCTGGCGCGCTCCAGGGTCAAAGCGGCACAGGATATATCCAAGTGTCGCTGTGTAAAAGACCCTGAGGGCAACATGTTAAGCGAAGACCTCGCGGTAAAGGAGAGATGGCGCTCGTACTTCCACGAGCTGTTTAATAAACAGCATAAAGAGGTGCAGCCTCCGGACCTCCCTCCAAATCAGGGACTAGTGCCACCGGTAACGCCTGGAGAAGTCCTGACTGCGCTTCGTCGCATGAAGAATCGGAAAGCTGTCGGACCCGATGGAGTCCCCATCGAAGCCTGGAAGGCGATGGGTCCTCGCGGTGTAAGCATCATTGTAAACCTTTTTAACCGCATACTCCTCAGCGGGCAGATCCCAAACCAATGGAGACTGAGTATTAATACTCCAGTCTTCAAAGGTAAGGGGTCAGTGCAGGAGTGCGGGAACTACCGCGGTATAAAGGTGATGTCCCACACTATGAAGATCTTCGAGAGGATTATAGACTCTCGGATCCGGCAGGAGTGTACTCTCTCGGAGTGTCAATATGGGTTTCGCCCTAGTCATGGGACCACGGACCCTGTTTTTTCCCTGAGGGTTGTCGCAGAGAAATACAGGTCGAAGAACACGCCTCTGCACTGTTTGTTTCTAGACATGCAGAAGGCCTTCGACTGTGTTCCTCGTGCGATGATCTGGTGGGCACTGCGGTCCAAAGGGGTTCCAGAGGTCTATATTGACACTATCCGGGACATGTACTGTGACTCCGATTCAATGGTTCGGACTGCTGTTGGCGACACGAAACCCTTCCCCATCACCGTCGGGGTACACCAGGGTTCTGTCCTTAGTCTGCTTCTGTTCAGTGTAATATTAGACGAATTGTCGGACAGCATCGGAAACCCGCATGAGCAGCCTCCATGGTTGCTCATGTATGCTGACGATATTGCGCTGGCAGACGCGGACAGGGGCAGATTGGTGCGACGTGTAAAGGCGTGGAAGGAGACGCTTGAGAACGGCGGTCTGAAACTAAATGTGGCGAAGACCGAGTACTTGGCACTAAACTCGACAGATCCCACATCCGTCCGCATAGGCGGTGATTTGGTCGAGCGCACGGACCAGGTTAAATACCTGTGATCTGTTTTTCACACGTCCAGTGACATCGATTGCGATGTCAAGTCACGCATTGCTGCCGCGTGGGCCAAATGGCGGGAGATGACCGGTGTCATTTGTGATCCTAAAATGCCGATCCGGTTGAAGGGACAGGTCTACAAAACCATTATTAGACCTGTCCTTTTACATGGCAGTGAGACGTGGCCGATATTGGAGCGACACAAGCAGGAGCTGCGTGTCACGGAAATGAAGACGCGTGAGGAACTCTCGCATCCGCGGCAGCCTTCACGTCCGTGACATTGCAGACAAGTTGCAAGAGTGTCGCCTTCGTTGGTATGGTCACGTCTTGCGGCAACCGCCGGGCTACGTAGGTAACAAATGTCTGGCCATGTCAGCCCCGCCGGGTCCCGGTAAGAGGGGAAGACCCAAGAAGTGCTGGCTTGACGTCGTAAGGGATGACATGCGTGCCAATGGTCTCACTACAGGGGATGGCGACGACCGTGCGAAGTGGAGGAGAAAATGTAGGAAAGCGGACCCCGGGCGTCGCGAGACGCAACTGGGACAGACGCTCGGATGATGATGATGAATAAAACATACGACAACAGCAAATATTTGTTAAAAACAATTTTTGCTGAGTGTTCCACAAAAAATACTGAAGCCAAAAAAGTAGTGTCTTTGTGTGAGTCTGTACCTATGTCCGGGCTAAACCCAAAAAGTAATGAATAGATTTAATTCAATTTTGCACAAATATTAACAAGACGTCGAGTTTCATTATAGCTACATATTATTACGCTTCTTCTCGCGATTAATTTGAATCCTCTTACAATTTTCAAGCGATCGATCTCACGGGCTACACGTAGTACCGAATAAGCCTATATTAATTGTGCAGAGTTTTACAAACAATCGTAAACGTTACACACATTGTAACAGATAATGATTAGGTATTACTTAACAAACGAGATTAACTATGACCGTAGAAGATAAAATATTTGTCCAACCGAGGGCCGACCTTTTAAACGACACAACAGTTCTCAAACAACTTGTTACACCAATTTGAACCTTAATACAACGAAATAAAGATAATAAGAATTTTACAATGGGTATCTATAAGTTTGCTAGTCATGACGTCATAGAGCATCCCTTCGTTCATTGAGATGTCACACAGACCCAGTCTCACCCCTATCACCGTCTCACCCTCTTAATTACCGCAGCCGGAACGCGTCGGGGTAATTTCGCAACAGTAAACAATGTTCCATTTTCTAGATAATACCTTTGTTACGCTAAATGCTAAGCTTATAGCTCATACTGCTTTTGACGCGTGACTTTGCGTAAAAACACAAACCAAAAAACATGCTTACAATAAAAAATAATAATAGACCATGTTTGAATGAGAAACCAAAAAGCATTTGTTCTTTTTTAACATTTTCATGAAATGTCTTCCACTTTTGAGCTATGGGTCCAAATTTCAAGATTCTAGCTCATCGAGAAGTTAGTAGTAGTAAAAATGTACCTTCTTTTATAACTCCGGATTCTTTAAGCACGGTATGTATGACATTTCTCATCAAAGTCATTATTATGAGGACTAATTAACCAGCACTGGTAGATATGATGAGGGCTGTAGCTTACCATCACACTGAATATCATAACAAAAGAAACAGTGAGAAGAAATCTTGGCATATTACCTATAGGTAGTGACAATATTAGGCACATACCTACTTAGTTTATAATAATTTGAACAGCGATTATTATCTTTATTTATCTACCACGTCCTTCGTCTCAGTGTTCTGTAAACGATCACTGAGTTACGCAACTTTGACTATGGCTGGTCCTCGGATGGGTGACCACTTTGTGGCATTTACATTTGCGAACGTTTCCGTGCTTCGGAAGGCACGTTAAGCCGTTGGTCCCGGTTGCCAGTAGATTGGCAGTTGTTAAGCCTGGTTGAAGGCCTTATGGGCGCCTTGAAAAATTCCAACAGCAGGTAGCCACAACCTGCGTCTGTCCATTTTCAACACGGCAATGGGCTCACCACCTATTACGTGGGACCCTGCCACCCCTTCGGGGATATTCGGGCGTGATGGATATTTATTTATTTATCATATCTTAAATAAGATCTCTGATAAACAGAAAATTTTTCCAATATTTTATTACAGGAATTCATATTTATATACACACATTATAAATATTACCTATGTATATTGCATGTTCCGGTAAGTAATAACAGGCAATAGTTTCGTAAACAGTCTCTTGTAACGCTCAGGCTTTTTGGATAGCACGGTGTATAATTCCAATCTAACAACATTACTCGCGACTAGATAATATTACTTCAACTATACAAAATACAAGAGTTGTGAATGAAACACTGCGCGTCCGGCGAACCGGCGAGCGAGCGGCGCGAATGGGAGCGGAAGCCCGCGGTTAGTCCACTTCCTGTTTCCTGCAGGGCCGAGAGCGTCGCACGCGCAGCCGAGCGCGCCCGACCGTAGCCGATCGGGCACGAATACCTCTGTCCTGCTCCAACAACAAGCCGAAGTAGCAACACATTACAATAATTTTTCATTCAAATATACATACCTACGTCAGAGAAAATGGAAAATGTATTGCGAGTAAACACGTAACTAATAAATAATAAATTAGACGCTGCTTACGTAAATATGACTAATGTATTTTGCATTGCGTTACTGTCAACATTATCTGAAGTGTATATTTATCACAATACCTAGATGTCAAAATATCATGAATATCAATAGAATTGATCAGGTAGCTGCAAAAAAACAAATATGTTTGCTATTTTTGCGATACAGGTGTCATGTGCGTAATATGTTTCGCACATATTGATATTTATCTCTCCGAAGAGGTGAACAGGATGGATAAGACGCCGTCAGAAGCAAAGTTAAGACACCTTGATTTACAGTCAGCAGTGATAATAATACGGTAGCGTTCTCTATTCATCTAGGATTGTCTCCTCCCCCAAGAAGCGGGATAGTACCCGGACCAACCCCCCAAAGAAGCGGGATAACACCCGAACCCCAGGTGAGGCCGCGGTGGTAGTCAAAGTCTGCCGGGAGCTCTGGGACATCTTTCCGAGGAGTTACCCGGGGCGTCCGGCAATAGACAGTTAGGCGGGGACTGTGTGGTTTTAGCAGGTTCGAGTCCGGCATGATTTTTCTCATTCCCTGTTCAGCACATTAATGATTCCCTGGGTCAGAAGTATAGAACTATTCAGAATCGGTATTCTCTATACTATATTTATAAATATTTTTAATAAAGAACTACGAGTAGCTGACCCGCGAAACTTCGTTAGCGCAACCAAAAATGTGGTAAATGAAGAACCACTCGACCGATTTTGTGCAAACTTCACATAAACCATTTACTAAATAGTCCGAACAAAGCCTTAACATTTGGTTTGGATAGGTGAGCCCGTTCGTGAGTTATAAAATTACACGAAAAGTGGCACTGATTTTAAATATACTGATTGATTGCTCGTAGACCCACTTGTTTATTGATATTTGGCCACTGCTTAAGCGACGAATGGTAAGATCTGTCTAGAGATGGGTAAACGTTCGGGCCATTTACATTTATGAACGTTTCCGTGGTTCGAAGGCAAAGTTCAGCGATCATATCGACTGCTAGTAGTTTGGCAGTCGTTAAGCCAAGTCTTAGTTATGAATGAAAATATGTACGTAATAGAGGGAAAAGCTATTAATATATAAAACTAAACATTTAACGGAACTAAGGTCAACCATTATTGATTCATGCTTTTACCAAACAAACACCAAGTTATTTCGGTCACGCTACAAAAACATTTTATCAATGAATGAAACAATTTGAGGTCGTATTTAAAAAAAATACTGACGTCAGTGCCCTATCGCGACACGTACATTAATTGCCCAAATGCGAATAACATTTATTATAATATTTGTGTATACTTGTAGATATAGATGGCGATTCGCCCACGCACCAGCGCCACCTACGCATCGCCCACGCCTCCCACAAGCTCCTCTTGATCTCAGACGGACGTAGTAGCGTAGGCTCGGGTTATGGCCCCTAGATTATGATAAATACAGACATGCCACTTCATTGTAACATATTGAACTACAAATTCGTATCGTTATATGGACCTTTATTTAAATTAGGGACAGTTTTTGAATATAATTCATTTCAAATTAGCCTATGGCCGTCGACTACTGGACGTGGATCTATCCCAATTTTTGCTGAACTGATTTCAAAGAGTTGACATTCTTTCACCTGGGACTCGAAACCGTAACTTCTCCCTTGCAGAGGAAGCTGCTAAAGGAGATATCACGGTTAAAGCCCGTCACATATGTAGCTATAATATATATTTATATGACGTCACTACCATAAAAAAATATTAATATATATTAATATGCCGTGCTATAATATATATTATAGTAAGCTACCACACACGGAGACATCATCATCATCATCATCCGAGCTTCTGTCCCAGTTGCGTCTCGCGACGCCCGGGGTCCGCTTTCCTACATTTTCTCCTCCACTTCGCACGGTCGTTGGCATCCCCTGTAGTGAGACCATTGGCACGCATGTCATCCCTTACGACGTCAAGCCAGCACTTCTTGGGTCTTCCCCTCTTACCGGGACCCGGCGGGGCTGACATGGCCAGACATTTGTTACCTACGTAGCCCGGCGGTTGCCGCAAGACGTGACCATACCAACGAAGGCGACACTCTTGCAACTTGTCTGCAATGTCACGGACGTGAAGGCTGCCACGGATGCGAGAGTTCCTCACGCGGTCCATCCGCGTGACTCCACACATCCACCGCAGCATCTTCATTTCCGTGACACGCAGCTCCTGCTTGTGTCGCTCCAATATCGGCCACGTCTCACTGCCATGTAAAAGGACAGGTCTAATAATGGTTTTGTAGACCTGTCCCTTCAACCGGATCGGCATTTTAGGATCACAAATGACACCGGTCATCTCCCGCCATTTGGCCCACGCGGCAGCAATGCGTGACTTGACATCGCAATCGATGTCACTGGACGTGTGAAAAACAGATCCCAGGTATTTAACCTGGTCCGTGCGCTCGACCAAATAACCGCCAATGCGGACGGATGTGGGATCTGTCGAGTTTAGTGCCAAGTACTCGGTCTTCGCCACATTTAGTTTCAGACCGCCGTTCTCAAGCGTCTCCTTCCACGCCTTTACACGTCGCACCAATCTGCCCCTGTCCGCGTCTGCCAGCGCAATATCGTCAGCATACATGAGCAACCATGGAGGCTGCTCATGCGGGTTTCTGATGCTGTCCGACAATTCGTCTAATATTACACTGAACAGAAGCGGACTAAGGACAGAACCCTGGTGTACCCCGACGGTGATGGGGAAGGGATTCGTGTCGCCAACAGCAGTCCGAACCATTGAATCGGAGTCACAGTACATGTCCCGGATAGTGTCAATATAGACCTCTGGAACCCCTTTGGACCGCTGTGCCCACCAGATCATCGCACGAGGAACACAGTCGAAGGCCTTCTGCATGTCTAGAAACAAACAGTGCAGAGGCGTGTTCTTCGACCTGTAGTTCTCTGCGACAACCCTCAGGGCAAAAACAGGGTCCGTGGTCCCATGACCAGGGCCAAACCCATATTGACACTCCGAGAGAGTACACTCCTGCCGGATCCGAGAGTCTATAATCCTCTCGAAGATCTTCATGGTGTGGGACATCACCTTTATACCGCGGTAGCTCCCGCACTCCTGCACTGACCTACCTTTGAAGACTGGAGTAATAATACTCAGTCTCCATTGGTTTGGGATCTGCCCGCTGAGGAGTATGCGGTTAAAAAGGTTTACTAAGATGCCCACACCGCGAGGACCCATCGCCTTCCAGGCTTCGATGGGGACTCCATCGGGTCCGACAGCTTTCCGATTCTTCATGCGGCAAAGCGCAGTCAGGACTTCTCCAGGCGTTACGGGTGGCACTAGTCCCTGATTCGGAGGGAGGTCCGGAGGCTGCACCTCTTTGTGCTGTTTATTAAGCAGCTCGTGGAAATACAAGCGCCATCTCTCCTTTACCGCGAGGTCTTAGCTTAACAGGTTGCCCTCAGGGTCTTTTACACAGCGACACTTGGATATATCCTGTGCCGCTTTGACCCTGGAGCGCGCCAGCTTGTAGATGAGCTTCTGCCCCTCAGACGATTCCTGCTTATAATACAGAGGTTGTAAGTGGTCTCGTCTGGCTCTGGTCTCTTTGTGGCGCGCTTGGCAGCCCTGTACGCGTCGGGAGATGCGGCCGCTTGCCACTTTTTAAAGAGGGCTTTCTTCTTCTACCTAGTCTCCCTCTGGACTGCGTCGTTCCACCACCAAGTTTCCTTGTTACATTTGCGTCCACCCTTAGACTCACCGAGCACCACCTTCGCCGCTCCAAGGATGGCCGCCTGAACTTTGTCCCAGTAATCTTGAACTGGTTCGCCTTCAGTGTCGGTGCACTTGTCACCGACAGCTGAGACGAACTCCTGGGACCTAGTTTCATCAAGCAGCCACCATCTGATGCGGCGCTGGCACCGCTCGATGCGTTTGCCTTTAGGCTTCACGCAGAGGTCCATGACAAGGAGACGGTGTTGTGCAGTAAGACTCTCTCCGGGTATGACCTTGCAGTTGGCCACCTTGCCGATGCTGTGTCGCCTAGTGAGTAGGAAATCGATCTGATTTGTACGCCTCCCGCTCTTGTAGGTGATGAGATGTTCGGATTTCTTTTTGAAATACGTGTTCACAATGGCCAGATCGGCATCCGCACACGTTCTGAGAATAGTTTCTCCTTCAGCGTTGCGGGTGCCGTATCCAAAACCACCATGAACACGCTCAAACTCCTCACACCTCTCACCCACATGACCGTTTAGGTCGCCGCCCAAAACGATTTCCTGTGACAACGGAATGCTCCGAAGCACTCCCTCGAGTTGGCCCCAAAACGACATCTTATCGGCGTCGCTACAACCGGCCTGTGCCATCGATAAGCACCCTCACGATCATAAGCCGGTCGCTACAGCGTTTCACCTCCAAGATGCCGCTTTGCAGCCCTTCGGAGATCACCACGGCCACCCCGTTCTCCCCACCAGGCGCACCCGTGTAGTACAGCTTGTAGCCTTTCTGCAAAGGCCGGGCTCTGTTGCCCTTCCACCGAGTCTCCTGCAGGAACGCCACGTCCACCCTCCGCCTGGAGAGTACTTCGGCCAACTCTACCGCACGCCCAGTCAGCGTGCCAATGTTCCAAGATGCGAAGCGGATTCGGGTTGGGGCTAACTTCTTTAGCCGTGCTGGCCCGACACACGGCAGCCCTAGCCCACTTGCCACAGGAGTCGGGCGGGGCTCCAGCGCGCCGTTTTGCGGCGGCGCCCTATCCCTAGCTGCAATCCTTTTGTGTCTGTCCATTTCTGTTTTGGCGGGTGGCTTTTATGGGAGCGACGCTCTCAGACCTCCCAACCCCAGAGGGGAAAGCCAGCGCCAGAGCCTCGTCCGTTAATCAGCAGGTGCACGCACTAGCACGGGAGGTTGACTTGGGCCCCGAAGATCTTGGTGGGGCCCCTTACACCCACCACACACGGAGACAATGCTATAATATATATTTTGCCTTCATTCATTAATGCTGGCCTAGGGTTTGTAGATATATTAATATGCTAACTAACTAACTAACTAACTATCTTCACGCTGTATCCCTGACGGGGTAGTCAGAGAGGACAGATCGCCAGGCTTCGCGATCCATGCATACTTCTTTCGCTTCTTCTAGATTCATCAATCGCTTCATACACGCACGTCTGGGTATCCGAGTACTTTTGTCCTTTCCGTTTTTGAGCAATCTGCTCACGTGGTCTTCATATGTAAGTCTCGGCCTTCCCTGACTCCTTCTACCCTCTACTTTTGAACAATATATATTCTTCGTCAATCGTTCCTCACTCATTCGTTGGACGTGTCCAAACCAACGGAGCACGCCTTTTTCCAGCTTAACGCTGACACTTTCATTCAAACCTGCCATATTGCGTATCACTTCGTTACGTATTGGGTCGGCCAAGGTAACGCCGCACAATTTTCGAAGTGATCGCATCTCCACAGCATTCAATTTACTTTCATGCATCTGCTGACATACCCAGGTTTCACTACCGTAAAGCAAAGTTGGCTCTAGCACTGCGTTATGAATCGCCAGTCGTGCTTCTTTTACGATGCTTTGTCGCTTTACTAACTGGGACAAAGCACCGTTAACTTTGTTTCCGGCAGCTACTCGCCGTTCTACATCCGAATCACATCTTCCATCCGCGCTAAACATACTTCCTAAATACACAATTTCATTCACTTGCTCTAGACGTTCCTGGTTTACTCTAATCTCGCATTTAGTTCTTACGTCACCTCTTTCAAATACTAGAACCTTAGTTTTACTTGCATTCAAGCGGAGACCCTTACTTTCACACCCCTCTTTCATATTAGTGACTAATGCCTGTAGGTCGGCTTCTGACGAGGCCATGAGCACCGCATCATCAGCGTACAGCAGACAGTTTACTGTAAAGTCACCCAAATTCACACCCATATTAAAATCTTTCAACTTCTGCAGGCAACTGTCCAGATACACTATGAACAGCCAGGCGGACATGACACATCCCTGTTTGACGCCTGTACAGACATCAAAAAGAGGTGACACATCCCCCCCTACTCGCACGCAAGCCTTACAGTCCCTATAAAGCGACTGTATTGCCCGCAGTAGCGAGCCGTCCACACCATATCCTGGCAGCAAGTCCCACAGCGTTTCTCTCACAACGTTATCAAATGCTTTCTCTAGATCCACAAAAGCGCAGAAAACCTTCTGGCTAAGAGCCAGAAACTTTTCCGCGATCATGCGGAGAGAAAACACTTGATCCATGCAACCTCTTCCACGTCGGAATCCGCATTGAGCCTCCCATAAATACCTTTCAGACTTTTCTTGCATTCGTGCCGTTATAACCTTTGCATACACCTTACTAGCTAAGCTGACCAAGCTGATCGCCCTGTAGCTGGAGCAGTTTAGGCGCGAGCCTTTCCCTTTGTAAATAGGTACTACAACTGCTACTCGCCAGTCATCTCACCCGTCCGCCAGCACAAGTTGCATAACAGACATAGTGTGTCCCAGACACGCGACCCACCGTACTTGTTCATCTCAGCAGTAACTCTGTCTTTTCCCGCAGCCTTACCACATTTCATACTTCTTATCGCTTGTTCTATTTCTTTCATACTAATGACTTCAATGACATCGGGATCCGGAGCATCGAAGTGAGCTCTACTTCCCGATGTGGCATCTCTGTCTTTTCTTGCATACATCTTTCCATAATATTCACTCCATCTCTGCAGGACGTCACTTTGGTCTGTTAGGACGTCATTGTTAACACTAAGCACTTTATTCATACTGCAGATTGCCGAACAACTTCGGGTCTTGCCTACCTCTTTCCAGAAGAGCTTGGCATTAGCCCGAAAATTGGACGACAACCTTTCATCCGCTTTTATTCTGCACCTTTCACGAGCTTCTTCTATCAGTGCCTTCGTGTTAACTTTCTGCAGCTTGTATCTCTCTTTCATATAAAAATCATTCCGCGAGGCTAAGTAGTCTAGCCATGCTTTTTTCTTCATTCGAACTGCTTCTTTCACTTCTTCATTCCACCATGCATCACGCTTATTACTACTGCCTCTTTTCGTTTCTCCACACACTTCCACAGCGGCATTTATCATACTGTCCCTAAGGTTCTGCCATACACTTTCCACATTCTCACTGCTTACATTGACGTCGCCAAGCTTTTCGGCTACCCTTTTTATTACCTAATGGATGCATCCTGCAGCTTCCAGCTTTTGATGCTATAAGTCGGCTCAGGTTCAGGACACTCGGTGCGATGACGCCAACCCGCGAACAGACCCCTAATCCTAGTTATGACTAGGTAGTGGTCTGATCCCAGCTCAGCGCCTCGATAAACCCTTGTGTCCATCACCTGTTTACGGAGCCGACTATCCATTAGGAATAGATCTATCATGCTTCTCTTTGACTTACATCTCCTCGTATACATGTGAATTTGTTTGTGGTTGAACATTGTCTCTTGATAAGGAAGTCATACTACTCAGTAAATGAATTTTTAACAGACACGGAATTATAAAAAGCGAAAATGGTGAGAAATGAATCTAATTTATATGCTACAGTTGACTCTGCTGGGATCCTTAGATTTTAACACACGCTATGTTTTAATTTGTTAAAAATGGTGTACATATAATATCTGACAAATATTTAGTTTAATTTTGATAACGATTTTAATTTTAATTTTCTATGTTATTTTTGGATTGTTATTTTGGTTTAAATTTTAATTCTAATAGATTGTATTTGTATATTTTGTACGCCGTCCTAGGCAAAACATAGAGGCACAAAACTATATTTTATTTTCCAGCATGTATTTCCTATGTTTACAAAATGAAATAAATTTGAATTTGAATTTGAATTTGTGTTCGCCACAAACAAATCCTTTTCCTTACAAAATGCCAGTATTAGCTTGCCAGCGTCATTCACCCTTTTATCCCCATACTTCCCGAGTACCGACTCAAAACCATCGCGAGCGGTACCCACCCATCCATTCAAGTCTCCACATACTATAAGTCTTTCATTTCCTTCTATCACATTTAGAGCTTCTCTCATACTCTCCCAGAAGTCCTCTAGCTCACTCGCGTTCGACGAAGATACTGGCGCGTAAGCAGCTACCAGGAAAATCTTCGTCAAACCAAGTTTTACACGGATCCAGAGGATTCTAGGACCTACCAGTTTGTACTCATACATACCGGAGGCCAATCGCGAGGACAGCAAAATTCCAACCCCCCGACTGCCATGCTCGCTCTCTGGTACTCCAGACCAAAGCGCGAGCATCCCACCCGGGAGCTCCAAGACTTCGCTGCCCTTGCGCTTGGTCTCTGTCAAGCACACTGCATCTAACTTTCTCTCATTCATAACATCCATCAACTCATTCATCTTATCTGTCATTCCTCCCCTAACATTCCACGCAGCTACCCTGCACTCCATCCTCCACTTCCCGCCGTGTCGGGCCGCGCGTGTAAGGTGGCGGTCCCCTACGCCGCTCTGGCACACACTTTTCGCACCAGCGGGGACGAACTGGTGCGCGTCGCCTCGGGGGCACGCCCTAGCAGTAATCGCCCTGGTGGCACTCGTGTTGGAGTAGAATTGCAGCCGTAGCTGGCAGGGATGGCGACGTGCACGCTTCTACTCTTCATCCCCCTTCTACTCTTCATCCCAATACAAACCCAATACAAACAATATGCAAAAGTATAAATTACGGTATATGGTAGTGACGTCATATAAATATATATTATAGCTACGTGTGTGACAGGCTTAACTCGGATTAACGTTCACACACACACACAGCAAAATTGGGAAGAAATATAAATTAACATTCACTTGTCATTTTTCAGCAATATGCCGTCAAATGAAGTTGTGGTTCTGGGAATTAGTTTAATTTGTGATCTCAAAGTTCTTATGTTGACACTACAGGACTCGTGACCAAATGGTCAAATCCTAGTAAACGTTCACTTTGGTCTTCAGATTGTTCTTTTTTCGTTCACTCTCGGAGTGGTATATTTCGTTCACCAGAAACTTGAAACTGATCAATTTTTCCACGTCATACGTTTTAAGGCGACGTATGTGCGATCTAAAGACACTTAAGGGAAGGTAGGCCAAGGTAGGTAATTATGTTTGATGTCATGTAATGAGCTGAAAGGATAAAACAGTGAAAAATTTGCATCAAAATAATAACAAAATCATGTCTTCGCTTTACCTAATCTTTAGGAATATCCTTTTGTGTCGAACAAGGGGCTAGCGACAAGCCGATTCATTGCGCCAACACGAGTTGTTTCTAGACTTACTCGCAAAATTAATTAGTTTGTAGACTACTGTTATTATCATAGCTCGTATCGCTCGAACCAGTTGCGTGATACAGATTTATAAGACTATTTAGGTGACAAACTTTTGTAATTATAGTTTGTAATTGTTTCTTGCTACTTCTGTAACTGTAATTGCTAATGAGTGTTCAGAATTGATTTTCTGATATAGAACACATGGCCTTGATGGATCTTGGTTTTACAATCAAATCGAACTGTTCAGCTGATTGCACCTAAAAGACTCGTTGTCTTTGGGCATCAGCTTATTTCACTTTCAATTTCAGCAAATAGTAAAACTTTAATAACCTTAATAGAAGTCAAATACAAATTTATCTATAAGTAGTAATTTAATATTGGTACTTTGTGCTTATAAATTATTAGATTTATAAGCACAAACCGATAAATAAAAAAAATTAGATAAGCGTCACATGAAGAAGGAATCTGGGTAGGCCGAGACTTACATATGAAGACCACGTGAGCAGATTGCTCAAAAACGGAAAAGTCTAAAGTACTTGAATACACAGACGTGCTTGTGTGAAACGATTGATGAGTCTGCAAAAAGCGAAATAAGTATGCATGGATCGTGAAGTCACGATCTGTCCTCTTTGAGTACCCCGTCAGAGATACAGCGTGAAGATAGTTAGTTTTTTTATTAGATAAGCGTTACTTCAGTGAGGTTCTCAATATAAGGCCGTTATCTAATGAGCTATTTGAGCTTCCAGTCTTTACATTATGAAAATCTCGAGAGATGCTTTATCAAAACTGAAATGAAGAATCTGAGATAATCTTAAGAGGTGTTCGAGAATTCAAGAATTGTTTTACCTTGATACAACCTTACATAATCATACAGACATTATTCTTCCATCGAATATACAAATATTGATTACAGGATGCAATTATTACAATTATGTAACTATGTACTCGTTGCCCTCGCTCTCGCGCTCGTGGCCCCGCGGTCTCAGTGTTCGGTAAACGATCACTGAGGTGCGCAACTTTCACTATGGCTGGTCATCGGATGGGTGACCACTTTGTGGCATTTACATTTGCGAGCGTTTTCGTGCTTCGGAAGGCACGTTAAGCCGTTGGTCCCGGTTGCCAGTAAAATGGCAGTCGTTAAGCCTGGTTGAAGGCCTTATAGGCGGCTTAAAAAATTTCAACAGCAGGTAGCCACAACCTGCGTCTGTCTATTTCAACACGGCAATGGGCTCACCACCTATTACGTGGGACAGGAATCCACACGGTGAAAAGTGGGCATATAATATGCCTCTGCCACCCCTTCGGGGATAAGGCGTGATGGATATTTATTTATTTATTTATTTATGTACTACTAAATTACGAGTACATACTTACATGTTACATCACAGTCATATCTTAATTTAAACGAAATTGTCTATTAAATTATTATGTCGTTAATTTACAGTCCGAGACTACCAGAACTTTAATTGGTCGTGCTAGTTAGTGTCTAGCATATAAGACCTTTTAGCCTTTTTGTTACCACCTCACTAAAAAGGCAACGGGTACAAAATTTCTTCCAAATTTAACTTCTAAAATTGACACATTTTAATAAATTTATTCGGCCCTTAGACACACCCCAGCTCCTTGCTTCGGAGAGCACGTTAAGCCGTTGGTCCCCGTTGCCAATAAAATGGCAGTTGTTGAGCCAAGTTGAAGGCCTTATGAGCGGCTTAAAAATTTCAACAGCAGGGAGCAACAACTTGCGTCTGTCTATTACAACACGGCAATGAGCTCACTACCTATTACGTGGGACAGGAATACACATGGTGAAAAGTGGGCATATAATATATATGCCTCTGCCAAGGATAAGGCGTAATAGATAAATAAAATAAATAATTGAAATATTTCATCAAATATACTATTGGTGAACTAACATACGTATGTAATGTAGTAAATTAACACACACTTTAATTTAATTTTTTATACAAATAGTACATTGAAATAGATTTTGTAAAAGGTGCATTTTGTGTTTGATTGTACTTTGCATCTGTGTGCGAATTGACGAACAGAAAAATAAGATAAATTAAAATGTGCCATCTCGTACGATCTTGCTATTTTTCTGTGTGCGAGTAGACGAATAACCCGAAACCTCACAAGAACGAAATTGGCGAGCACTTTGTTCAAAAATAACACCAATTTTTTTACAGCAACACAATGATGTACCTTCAGCAAATTGGTGATATTTAAAAGTTTTCTAAATTCGATCGCCGCATATTTCTAAAGTAAGTGGTACAAGGTACAACCTACTCCCATTGTTGTGGGCCTCTACTTACATCAACCAGGATCTAAATGCTGGGGCAGAACTCGATCATGATCCGGGGCAAGTAAAGCTTGCAGAAAATATAAACAATAAACATCTTTTCCTATTTTATATTTTGAAATTACTCGTTCTGACTAACTGTTCTACCATAGCATAGCCAGTAGCCAGAAACACAGACAGATACATATTGTCACACTTTTATCCCCGAAGGGGTAGGCAAAGGCATACTATACGCCCAAATTTCACCGTATGCATTTTTGTCCCACGTAACAGGTGGTGAGCCCATTGCCTAGTTGAAATAGACAGCCCCAGCCTATGGCGACCTGCTGTTAAAAATTTTCAAGCCGCCCATAAGGCCATCAACCAAGCTTAACGACTGCCATTTTACTGGCAACCGGAACCAACGGCTTAACGTGCCTTCCGAAGCACGAAAACGTACCTTTGCTTAACGCAGTGATCGTTTACAGAACACATAGTCAACGCGGCCACGAGCTCTTAATAGCCAGAAATATTGGTAGTAATTATGGCATAAACTTGATAGTAACTGTTTTTTTTTATACCACTAAAATGCCAGACAAGCATATGGCCTACCTGATGGAAAGTGGTCATCGAAGCCTATGGACGTTTCACGCCCTTCTTCTTTTTTATTCGTTCTAATACATCTCAAAGGGTTGCAGTAACCCAATCTGTGTTTTTGAGAATCGGTCTTAACAACTCCTTCATCTTCTTTCCAGTGGCTTCCAAACTTAGGTTGATTTGAAGCCTGGGTGCACTTATATTTGGGTGCCAGGAGCTGCAGTCGTTTGGCTTTCGATTTTGGGCATTGTCGGGAACTACTGCTGTATCACCTCTCAACCTCGTAAGCGTCGCTGAAGAATCTGTCCTAACAACTGAGGTAATAAGAACACCGTAAGCAATAGGTTCTCGAAAACGACTGCAATAGAATTTGCATGCATTTTCTCATTTTACGGCTTTTATCACTCCGCACTTACAGACATGAATGTTTATGTACCTACCAATATCTGGCGAGCACGGTCCAGAGTTTTGCTTATAATTGCATTTCATTTCTTGGGTGAGAAAGTCACTATTCGTTGGCAATATGCCAACAAGTAGAGACTTTCCAGAGCGAAATTCCCAAAATGAACCACTGAGTATTTTAGCTATGACAGTTTACTCTGAACTTAAAAGTCTTCTGCTAAAATGGAAATTTTAATGATTAAACCATTCATTGGATTAATCGTAAACTATAGATTTTGTCGATTTAATTAAAATAAAACGAAACAGTAAGTGATCTCCTAATTATGTACCTACATTTTGCATTTTGCACATTAGGTATGCTCCGAACGAAAAAAAAACATTAGTTTTATTAACCTCAAATTTGTATGCCAAAAATGACTACATTACATTATTAGAGACCTGTTGCTCCGTGACTGTTCATCGATCCGATCATTAAGTCTCATTGTTATAACTCTCTTAATGAAGTAATTGAATAATAAATCAATAAAAAGTATTTTGGAACTCAGTAAGTATGTAAATATATATTGTGTAAATAAAATTATACAAGTTTACAGTATTGCGTAAAATTACAACTCACAATGTCTACTGAAACGAGCTTAGGGGGGAGTGGAGTACCCCATCCTCTCTTGTCCCTTCACCCCTTCTTCATTCAATACGTGGGTCGAGCGGATCCGAGATTACGGTGTGTAACCAAAAACTATTTGCATAATCGTATAGCTACAAGAGGCAAAGTTCGAAATGCTCTGCCGAATGATTTTGATACATTGTGTATTAGGTACAGACTTTGTGAAGTTTATTTTTCTATTATTAGTCCATTGAAATGTTAAATTTTTTAGGCCTTACCTTGCGTTTTTAGAGAACGCGATTTTATTTTTTTTGATGCGAATGGGGTGTCAGTGTAAAGCTAAAACCAAGTTTGTGGGGTCGCCACCCTTGTCCCACGGCCGCCATCTTGAAAATAGGGGTTGATATGGTTTTTACGATATATCCACTATTTATTTGATAAAAAAATTTGTTAACATTTTTTGTTGCAAATTAAATTCTCTACGACTTTGGTCCGTAACTTTTTATCGTAGAAATATAAATAATAAGTTAAATGCGAAAATGTTCAGAAATTCGAGAATTAGATTTTTCGATGTAACTATTCTTTTTATCATTTTACGAAAAAATTATATCAGACCATTTTTGTAGGTACATCGTTTTTTAAGGAACAACTTTTAGAAACAATATTTTTCATTAAGTCAATAGCTAAGGTTTTACAGCGCTCCGAGGTGAGTATTATTTTTCGGTACTCTTAACTATACATATATTATACGTGTGTACTAATAATGTGTCATCAGCTATTGTTTATTTTTTATTTTGTTATTATATCGTTTTTGATTATTAATTTTGCAATAAGCGCTCGTGGCCTAGCGGTCTCAGTGCTCTGTAAACGATCACTGAGTTACGCAACTTTCACTATGGCTGGTCCTCGGATGGGTGACCACTTTGTGGCATTTACATTTGCGAGCGTTTCCATGCTTCGGAAGGCACGTTAAGCCGTTGGTCCCGGTTGCCAGTAAAATGGCAGTCGTTAAGCCTGGTTGAAGGCCTTATGGGCGGCTTGAAAACTTCAACAGCAGGTAGCCACAACTTGCGTCTGTCTATTTCAACACGGCAATGGGCTCACCACCTATTACGTGGGACAGAAATCCACACGGTGAAAAGTGGGCATATAATATGCCTCTGCCACCCCTTCGGGTGTGAGTTTTTTTGATGGACCAGGCTGCGGCTCATCATCTGATCGGTTTTCTGAATTCAATTTGCAAAAGATCAATTTTAGCAGCTCAGGGGGGCTAGAGGTATAGAGCTCTGCACTGGCATCAATAAATTTCCACATTATTTTTAGCCCCAGTCTTCAGAATCATTATTATTTAATAAAAATTTAATTGTTTTTCTCGAATTTCTGAACATATTCGCTTATAACTTTTTTATTTATAGTTCATTTATAGTTAATGGACCAAAGTTGTAGAGAATTTAATTTGCAACAAAAATTGTCTTTTGATTTTTTTTATCAGATAAATAGTTTAAGATATATATCGTAAAATCATTTAAACCTCTATTTTCAAGATGGCGGCCGTGGGACAAGGTTGGTGACCTCACAAACTTGGTTTTAGCTTTACACTGAACCCCCTAAACATAAAAAAATAAAATTGCGTCCTCTAAAAAACGCAACCCCAAATGTAACTTTTCAATGGACTATATACCCTTCTTAATTTAAAGTATGATGTGTGATGACATAACCATCACGGATTTCGAACGTATAGGTAACTCTGCGCTACGGATTTTTTTTGTAGATTGTCATAATATTTTATGTAGTCGTAAGTTAGTCGTGTAAGTCCATCAGTAAATCCTAGAATACTAGACATTTTGAGGAAAACTGAAAGTCACACCCATTAATATCCATTATTACATTTTTCATTTATTATTTATCCAAATACTCAGGTAAATTAAAACTGTTTGAACTAATTATGAGATATTCCAATTAAAACTGTTTGAACTAATTATGAGATATTCCAATAACATAATACTTAACAATTCTCTTTAGAATAATGTGATGTGTACGCCACTGGACGGAAACGTCTGACGTAAGTGTGTTATGTCTGAAAGAGGCTGCCTATGGGCCAGAATTTAATATTAACGCGATTTTTGCACGTCATTCAGAGTTTGGACTTACGTCAGAATCACAGTGAATGATTTCTCAAAACTGCAATAAACAATGATTTCGAAATAAAATGTTGAAAAACAATAGGGTTGCGCACACAAACAGTATGGTGTAAAGGGTCCCACATAGATATGCGGGGCCCATCCTAACCTGCTAGCGGTGCACCGGCTGATTAACGAATGAGGCAGCGACGCAGGCACCCTTACTGGATTGGAGGTCAGATGCCGTTGCTCTTAACAATGTCGATAATTAAAAGCCAAAAGATAGCGTTTAGCAGTCAAATAACAGTGGACCCCAGGCTCGCAACACCTGGAAGGACATGGAAGCAACTGGGCAATCACCTAAAAAAAAAGAAAGACATAAACTTCAAGGTTTGAACGTACATTTTCGATATTGCGTAAATGGTTTTATAGTCTAGACTTTATTACTAGTCATCTGTCTCCCAGACTATAATTATATCAAACCATTCCAAAAAAATGTATGTCAATACGTGTAAAACGAAACTATATCAGATTATATAACCTCTACGAAATGAAAGGCGAGGGGATGGGGTGAACGAGCGTAGGCGGGCAGCTATGAATGAACAGAAACCGCGTCACAAGGAACGTCAGCCACGCTTTACATGGTTTCAACACAATGGAATGACCGATCGATAAAAGCATTTGGGGTTGATTCTGTTAATTTCGTTACGGGGGTTAATGAGTATAGAGCTCTGACGCAAGTTGGGTTTAGTAAGCTTTATTTTTGGGAACCCATGACGAACATAACCCAACGTCTATCATTTATTGGACTTTTAAACCTTTTTTATTGCTTAATAGCGTAAAACTGTACAGCAATTGAGGTCTCTCAATAATGAGATGTTTTGTGAATATGTTGTTCTCGAATCTATGATACTAAACGAATTTTGGGAATGTGATGTTGAGCGAACATGGTGTTTTGAGAATATGAGATGAGATATTTTTGAGAAAGTAATAGTCAGAGATGAAGGGGCTTCAAATATGCTGTCGGAATTTTCGTTTACTTTTACTAAACTGTTTCATGAAACTTTGCACATACCTATCTTGATTTCTCGTGACAAAATAATATTCTGACAGATTATTTAACTATGCTTCGCGGCATTACTCTGTACTTGCGTGGAATTTAAAATTAAATCAGTCTAATTTAAAAAGTATTTTTCTTGTTGTCAGGTGGAAAATCATTGGAATAGTGACGCAATACCTACGTGAAATTTAATCAGATGTGATACAGTAACAGTATTTTACTGGTCATACTTTAATCACACATAGTAAAGTGTAGGTAAGTGTAAGGGATGGTTGTTTAGGAATGTTGATGGGGCAACAGCATTTCTAAACAACTATGCAGCTCCGGAAACCCTGCAAATAACCCTTGGCTTATGTTCGGGGTTCAGCGGCAGCATGTTAGACTTTTGTGAAATAGCATATTTCTGGATCGTCAACTCGAGGGCTGCTATGGGAGCCCTGCTGGGCCTGCTGGCTATGATAGCGGCCGTCAATCGTCGTTTCTGCTGTACATCAGGTGGACGGCGCCATTTTGACGTGCCAAATATAAAAAAGTGAGTACTTATTCTCTCATTAACGCCCAGGAATCTTGTGCCTATAAGCCCTAAGAGCAAATAAAATTTTGTTGAATATTTTGATTCAGATAAGGGGTTTGCAAAGCCAGTCTCTTATATTTGTTTATATATTTACCATCGTTACATACCCACGTATATAATTTAGACGCGAAGATCATCATCTTAGCGCAGACAGTATTTGACTGCAAAGGCATTAAACAAGCTGTAGATTTTGTTTTCTACAAGTTGTACTGTTATATAAATTGTAAACTTGTCATAAACGTATGTGATGTCATAAACGCTAGCTGATGTTCTCTAAGGTATGCATTTTTACTTAGGTACTGTACCTATTCTACTTAAATGAGATATGGTTAAAGATGTTCTAGCTCAACTTTAGGTTTACAAAATGTCAAAACATTTCAGCTTGATACTGTAACTGTGCGTTCGTTGGAATAGTCATGTCTTGCGGCACCAAAAACTTGGAAATAAATGTCTGGCTATGTCAGTTCTGCCGGGTCCCGGTAAGAGGGAAGACCCAAGAAGTGTTGGTTTGACGTCGTAAGGGATGAACATTCATGCCAATGGTTTACTACTGGGGATGCTGACGACCGTGCGAAGTGGAGGAGAAAAAGTAGGAAGGCGGTCCACGGGCGTCGCGAGACGCAACTGGGACAAGTGCTCGGATGATGATGACTTAAATTAACTGTGCGTTATCCTTCGGTGCTTAAGCCAGTTTCAACACTTTACCAGCTTTTATGGAGCGCCTGTACAGTGACATTTAAGACTTTGCTGACTTGACAGGTGAGATGATAGTTGTTTATAAACAATAAAAGCCGACCACTAGTTGTCGAAAAGATATTGTGGGCACTGTTGTGGGACTTTTTTTTTAATGATTGAGAAAAGACGGATAGAATGAGAATGCGGAAGACGCAAAATCGTGTGTTATGGCAAAAATTGGAAGTGGTCTACGTTGAGTAGTGGACTATGATTTCATTGATTGAAATGACAATAATCTATATAAAACTAGATTTGATATGTGTAAAGGGATCTATTAAAGCAGCAAGTATGTACTTACATACAATTCATTGTAATGTTAGTGTAATACATTCTATAAACAAAGGTCACATTGACAAACGGTTGGCGGATGCGGGAGAGGTTGATATCTCTGCATCGAGCGGTGTCCGCCTGTCCGGCCAAACGGGCGGACGCGCGTCCGCTTTGTACGGCCACATCCGATTACGATGGAATCCACACGTATTGTCGCTTAACAACTATGTCGATTGGGCTCGTAACATGCGTAATACTACTATAGGTAATAATATCAAGATACTAGAACCGTCTGATTTAAAAATTATTTGTGTGTCCTGACTGATAATCAGCTAGTCCGAATTTAATTCTGACTTCAAAAGCGGTGAAAGGATTTGTTTCTTTGACACGTGGACAGTTCCTTAACATAGGAAATTCCATGTGGATAGAGCCTACGGGTATCACAATCCCTTCACTGTCCCATCATGTACGGTGATATCTGACTTAAACTCACTAAAGTGTCACGTTTCATGTCTAGCGCTCCGGGTATGGAAAGCCACATGGATGTCATTGCCACACATACTCCTCGGATGAATATCCCAGAATCTATGTCGTCGTGTCGGTATTAACCATTGAATAATTTTTGAAAATTTTCACTGTAAGAAGTTTACTGCTCGAAGTTTAAAACTATGGCGTACGAAGCACCCAAGAACAATTTATGACTAAGCGCATGTAATACGTAAACCTATTTGTACTTGGAGCGTTGTATCAAGGTGCTAAGAAACGTAATTATTTTTATACTTTATGCCTGTTAGCTAGCAAATGCTTCCGGCGTTACCAGCGGTCGTAAACTATTATAAACGTATAGAAACTATAATAAAAGAATGGAGGGGGAGAAAATCAATCACACACCCTTCATTCGTAAATTTTTGGGATCACAACTCATTATTATGGAGGAAAGACAAATCGAGTAAAAGGATTTAGATTCCTTAACCTTCAGATAACAATTTTATGAAGCGGAATATTACACATTACTGAGGATCTAACGATAGGTATACGATGAATTTCCGTCATGTAACGCATAATTCCATTACTTGCCTACATGAATTTTGCCGATGTTGAGTGGGATTTAAACCTTAGCTTAGCGGACTTAAGTATTCCCCTGGATTGTGAAAGGACGCGGGTTCAGATCTCGCACGCCTTCGGGAATTTTCACATTAACATTAAATTATGTTATAGCATACTAATAATTCATATTTGAAAATCATATATTATGTAGTACCTCTGGTGTTGCAAACGTCCATTGGCTACGGTGACCACTTTCCATCAGGTGGGCCGTATGCTTGTATGCCACCTCAAAGGTAAAAAAAAAGTACCTATCTCATAATTTTGAAAATCAATCAGCATACAAATTATTTTGCATTTAGCATTATTTATTTGATACAAATCTTTCTACCTAATTCATATTCTTACTTTACGAGAAATTCTCGTCGAGAATACAATTCGTCGTCATCATAAAAATGTTCAATAGTCTACCACGAAGGCGTGCATCAATTGTTCCTTAGTTCTCACTATGTCCTATCTCTGTGCCTACCTCATTTATCTTATAGTCATCAATCAATCAAATCACCTTATCACAATCACTTCGGGACAAAGGTCTTTACGAATATTCTTACTAAATTAGATTTAGATTTTTTAGGTTCGGCCGCGTTAGTGCTGCACCTCTGGTGTTGCAAATGTCCATAGGCTACTGTGACCACTCTCCATCAGGTGGGGCCGTACGCTTGTCTGACACCTCAGTGGTATAATAAAAAAAATATTTTGGCTAAGTTTGCTAATAAACCTCGTAAGGGAATATGTGCTACACCAAGATCTCCTGCCTGAGCCCTAGGGATTTCATCTGATTAACGGAAGAGGCCCCTACAGGGTTGAGAAGTTAGACAGCAGTCGCTCCTAAATTTAAGTGAACCACAGGCTTCAGTTTCAGTTAGGTTTGAAAGCAATTAGGAATACACTAATATGGATATTATGAAAAAGAAATACATTTACGTTCATAATAGTCACGGCTTTTTCAACGGCCTTCCGAAGTACGGAAACACTTGTAACTGGAAATATCACAAATTGGTTACCCATCTCAGGGCCAATCATAGCTTACAATGCTTTACGCAGTGATGAATCACAGAACACAGAATTAACGGGACTACAGAGGCTTCAGTTTCTTAATCACCAATTTAATTGCAATAGCAATATTAATCGAAGTGTTAATAGGATCGACACTACCAATAGGAATTAATGAATTAAACCAAAAATTATAAAATGTCCTCGTGTTACTTACCATTTGCACTATACCTAACTAAAATCTCACCTAAAACCAGTTATTACAAGTCAAATAGCAACGCATAACATATAATATACTTATAATAGGACCAAGTACGGCTCCCACGTCTCAGCCTATGTAAAAACTTGTTCGCACTTAAATGTTTCCATTGAAAGGGCGATAATCGCGTTCCTAACCAAGTTGATTTCTCAAAGGCGTTTGACTGGGTATACCTTAGCTTCGATTTATCCTTACCTATCATGACAAGTTTAAAATTTGTCATCGATTTTATGCGACAAATTTAATTAAGGAAACAGAACTATTAACTTTCGCCATATTACTGCTCTAATTTCTATGTGAATGGCAGGTGAGTGTCAATTTCCTCACATCACACCGGATATTTGCTCGGTGGGTAACTTTAGAGTTCAAATTTGTCACTGCCACTCAAGCTTCGCTAATCAACGAATCTTCATTTAAGGTCACTATAATTTTGAATTTTTATACTTGTTGCTACTATTGGCTTGCTACTATTGACTATTTCTCACGATATTGCATGTATGCTACAGCTTGCGTATCTGGGCTCTGTTGTATTTTAACACTAATAAGACAAGAAAAGGCTGAAATATGAATTTGCATAATTCATATTTCAGTCTTTTCTTGTCTCATAGGTATAGATCTCACAACCTGCAAAATATACACATTCATCTTATACGTCATCTGTCTGTGTGCACTCGCTGACAGAGGAATCAATACCAGAAGAGTTGACAAATCTGATGTAGTTACTTCTTAGAAGGCTGCTGGTAAGGACAGTCGCCTATCATTTAACTTAATTATTGCATTATACATTACTGTACGAAATGTAATACTAACTAAATTATAATAAATCACCTACTACGGAATATTTTGAAGAATATAAAAGGTTGCGGAATCGCTGCGGTCGTCTGTGTAGAGATGCTAAAAGGCGACACATTAGCAATTCAATTCAAAATCTCAATACATCACAAGTATGGTAATTTCTTCGTTGCCTTGGCATTGGTAAGGAGGCATCCCACAATACAGGTGCAGATATTGACTTGAATAATCTTAACACTTATTTCTCAAGATCTCCAGTCACTATTCCAAGTGATATTAAAACTTCTACTTTGAATTATCTCTCTAATCTTCCCATGCCAATAAATTCTTCATTCTTTTTTCACTCAGTTACGGAGGCAGACATTAAAAAATGTATTAAATCCATTACATCAAAAGCTGTAGGCTATGATGGCCTAAAGCTACCAATGCTTTTCCCCATCTTAAATTTCCTAATTCCAGTTATTACTCACATCATAAATTATTCCCTGTATAGTAAAATATTTCCATCGTCTTGGAAAAAAAGATTTGTCACACCCCTACCCAAAGTAACTAACCCATCCTTGCCATCCCAGTTTCGTCCAATATCCATTCTTCCCCTCCTATCAAAAGTCTTAGAAAGTGTTGTTCAGAATCAGCTATTATCTTATTTATCCACTAATAGCCTGCTTAGTCCTTATCAATCTGGTTTCCGTCGTGGCCATAGTACGATAACAGCTCTCGTCAAAATAACCGACGATATGAGGTTGGCTATGGAACATAAGAGTCTTACCATCTTAGTTTTATTGGATTTTAGCAGCGCTTTTAACTCAGTTGATTTTGACGTTCTTTTAGCAATCTTGTCTTCTCTAAATGTTTCACCTTCTGTAATTATGTTGTTCAAATCTTATCTTTATGGTGGCTCGCAGTCTGTTCGCTATGATGAGGGTTCTTCAGAGTGGTGTGATCTGACTGCGGGTGTCCCACAAGGTGGCGTTCTATCTCCTCTTCTCTTCTCCGTTTTCATTAACGCTATTACGAAAGTCATTACTTCTCAATACCATCTATATGCAGATGACCTGCAGCTATACCCACACTTCAAAACAGATGAAATTGGAGAGGCAGTGGCTGCTACCAACAAAGACCTTAACAATATTAGCAATAGGGCTAAGTCTTTTGGACTTCTAATAAATCCATCTAAATCGCAAGCTGTTATTTTTGGTAATAGACATATGCTAAACACAATAGGTGATCAGCCACTTCCACAAATTTTGTACAATACAGTACCTATTGCGTATTCAAAGTATGTAAAAAATTTGGGTCTCCATATAGACTCAAATCTTACTTGGGATACCCAAATAGCAGATGTTAGTAAGAGGGTGTTCTGCGCCTTTCAATCCATTAAACGACTCCAGAAATTCCTACCACTTCACACTAAAATGACTCTTACTCAATCCCTTCTACTGCCACTCTTAGACTATGCTGATGTCTCTTACCTTAATGCAAAGGAGGAACACCTTAATAAACTAGAACGACTACAGAATCTGGGTCTCCGCTTTATTTTAGGTCTCAGAAAGTATGACCATGTTTTAGAATTCCGAATGATGCTGAAGTGGTTATCCATTAGGCAGCGTTGTAACTCCCACATTATTTTTCTTCTATACTCTATTCTTTATAATCCTGAATCACCTTCTTATTTACGTGATCGGTTTGAGATTGTGGTCCCGAGAGGCAAACCTTGTCGTACACCTTTCTTTGTTACATTAATGACCTTCCTGATGCTACCTCACATCAGATGACCCTGTTTGCTGATGATAGCACCATTATCTTCAATACAGGACACATGGAAAAAATTGAAGAGAACATAAACTTAAGTCTTATTTCAATCATTGACTGGTTAAATATAAATAATCTTAAAATAAACATTACCAAAACAAAAGTTATGAATTTCAGACTTAGACAAAATATGACATCACAATTAAAAATTAAGTATAATGATGACCACATACTAGAAACGAATGACACAACATTTTTAGGGTTAAATATAGATAATGACATGTCATGGAAAACGCAAATTGAGAATGTGTGTATGAAACTATCTCAATTCTCATATGCTCTCTATATGTTAGGTAAAATTGCAAATAGGGATGCTCTCTTAGGTGCCTGCCATGGATATGTAGCGTCTACTCTGAGATATGGTCTTATATTTTGGGGTAATGCTTCTAACATTAATAGGGTTCTATTAGTACAGAAGAAATGTATTAGAGCAATGTGTAAATTAAAGAAAACTGATACATGTAAGCCACACTTCAGAAGCTTAGGAATATTGACGGTACCATCACTGTATATATATGAAGTATTAAATTTTGTACGTAATAATTTATTTTTGTTTAAGAAAATAGAAAGTCAGCGACGCTCACATAAACTCCACATACTACCTACAAACAACACTTTTGCTCATAGTGGTGTTTATGCGATGGCTCCAAAATTATACAATAAACTACCAAAAGAAATAGTAATTAATGACAGTAATTGTCAGTTTAAAGCTAAAGTTTTTAATCTGCTGAAGGAAAAAGCGTATTACTCTGTAAACGATTTTTTAGATGATCAATTTGCACAGTGATGGGTATTCTTTGTAGCACATTTTGACATTTAATGTTGTTTGTGATATTTATTGTTATTGTATTGTACCATATTATTATTCAAAATCTTTTAAATCTATCCTCATTGACATTTATTATTATTTAACATTACTGTGACATTAATATATATGAATTATTCTAATTTTTTGTGACCATTGACTTTATTATAAATTGTTGTGCTTGTTTGAGAAAATGTGACACGTAGTCTAAATAATAGTATGCATGTAATCAATCACATTTTGTATGCCATTATTGGCAGAGCATAGATGTACCTACCTACTATTTTCATTAACAGCTTATGTTACCTATGTTCACAAAATAAATAAATAAATTGAAATTGAAAATTGACACCCTCCTCTCTTCTTCTTCGAACTCCTCTTCACACTTCTAGTTGTTATGACAGTTCTTTTACCATTCGTGCAGTACGCCTATGGAACTCTCTCCCTCACACTATACGCGCAAGCCCGTCGCCGAGCATATTTAAGAGAAGGGTAAAGGACCTGTTCTTATCACAGACCAGGTAGGTGATTTTGGTTGTTACTACCGACTTATTATTGTAATAGGTATATGTAATTATTTATGTTGAATGTATAATAAGTGTATATTTGATTATATATTTATATATGATTGTAATATGTGTATTTATGGTATATAGAATAACAATAATAGATTTAAAAAAAACTGTTCTTTGTGCACAATTATACCCATCTGTGGCAGGATCTCCATTCACCCTAAGGTTTGCTGGTAGAAAACTCAATATTGAGTTAAGCTCGCCTATGTACACTAATATAAGTCACCTTGTATCTAATATATGTTTACTGTGTACAATAAAGAATAAGAACTTGTTGTTTTGCGTCTTATTTTAAGGAGAATACTTTTACTTTCTTATCACAATAAGTATAAACGAAAAAAAAATGGTTTACAGTGGATTGTTTAGTTAATTTTATCTATAACAAACAATACTTGTGCTCTTTTAGATTAAACTGCTCTACAATTGTTTCCCTTCATCTAGGTAGGTAGGTATAACGTATGACATCATTATGAATGAAGTAATATGCATTGTATTACTAACCAATATCATAAATATGGTATTGTGATAGATTTTTAGTACTTTCACGTTTCAAAAATCAATAGATAGACTTTGTTTTTTTTTTAAGTTTTCCAACCGCAATCCCATTACCGTGGCTCCTGTAGACCTGGATCTACAGCAATGACTAAGATCAGAAGAGTTACACCGAGCTCGGTGAAGTCCCAGGAGAAGTTAGAGTGTCTTGGAACCCGCATCGAAATTAATCAGATGATAATTTAAAGTAGCTGGAAAAAGAAATTAACGTCTCTACCTTTCTTTGCAAAGTGGGAGATCTGGAAGGCAAAAATGCCATCAGTCCATCTAACAAATCCAACTAACTCTGAACACGATGCTGATAACCACACATGGGTACCACAAATTGTGAATTCCGATATCCAAGAGCTTAGCTTAGTTCTTAGATTTCAGAAACCCACTCAAGATCCAGCAAACGTAATATTCCCAATGACTAAGACAATATTAGTGATCGTAGTTTTTCTTATTTATGAGTCTTTAGATGTAAGCATCTAAAGACCACGTGAGCGGATTGGTCAAGAACGGAAGAATCAAAAGTACTCGGATACCAAGTCGTGCATGTATGAAGCGATTAATGAATCTACAGGAAGCGAATGAATCGCGATGCCTGGCGATCTGTCCTCTCTGACTACCCCGTCAGGGATACAGCGTGAAGATAGTTAAGTTAAGTTAGTTTTTCTAATCATGTCCTGTCCTGTCACGAGGATATCGTTGCTGCATCACGTCCAGAGTTAGCGAATGGGGTAAACCTCATGCCCCCTCCGCTCTTTCTTAAGTCTAACCCTTTTCCCATTTCCTACTATCTCATTAGTAGTTTGGTGAATAAAAGACCCCAACAAAACTGTTTCATCATCAAACTATGGACAGATGACCCCATGACCGAAGTTTGCAACGTTGCCAATTTGTTTTAAGATATCGCTCGAGTTTTGCAGAAGATAACTCGCCTCACTTCACACTCGACGAAAAGAAACAATTCTCAAATCGGTAAGATACCTAACATTAAATTGATTACCGCAGACGTATTTTTCACTATTATAGCGAATTCATTATGGAAAGGTTATCAAATACAACAGATTTACGAAGCTCAGGGACGTTGACTGATTTAGAATAGGTACCTATTGTAAACGTACTTAGGTACTTGCGTAGATTTGGGAACATATTTTACGCTTCACAATGTTTATATCATATAATTACATAACATGTCTACTTTCTTCGAGAACAAGTATAAAAGATCATTGAATCTGTTGTGTATAGAACGTTTGAGTATTGATACGGGAGTTGATAAAATGAATGGCGTCGCACCGACTCAACTGTCTGCTCACACGTATCAGGTACCTATATATTGAGATAGCAAAACTCTGAAAACGAAATTAATGACTCGTATACTTTGCTATTGCTTATTATATATGAATTTAGTATGGAGTAGGTAATTCAAATTATAGGTAGCTACATAGAAATTTTAGGACGCAGGCACGTTTTGCGCAAATACATAAACCAAGAGCATAGCATAGCATAGCAAAGGACTCAGATAGGCTAAGTTGAACATACTTAAACATTTTAAGTCGAACTATGTCAATGCAGGCAATATTACTGGCATTGCTTTACCATTGATTAATAGGAACCGTGCATGCTGAAACATTAATTTTGAATTGAAGAGGCAGCTTAATATAACGTTTATTGTATGCAGCAGACCACTCTGTCAGCACAGATCTTTCTCTCAGTACTGACGATATCTTCTCTTGAACAAAAACTATCATCATCATCCGGGCGTCTGTCCCAGTTGCGTCTCGCAACGCCCGGGGTCCGCTTTCCTATTCCTTTCCCTCTTACCGGGACCCGGCGGGGCTGACATGGCCAGACATTTGTTACCTACGTAGCCCGGCGGTTGCCGCAAGACGTTACCATACCAACGAAGGCGACACTCTTGCAAATCACGGACGTGAAGGCAGCTGCGGATGCGAGAGTTCCTCACGCGGTCCATCCGCGTGACTCCACACATCCACCGCAGCATCTTCATTTGCGTGACACGCTTATGCGGACGGATGTGGGATCTGTAGAGTTTAGTGCCAGCCAAGTACTCGGTCTTCGACATATTTAGTTTCAGACCGCCGTTCTCAAGCGTCTCCTTCCACGCCTTTACACGTCGCACCAATCTGCCCCTGTCCGCGTCTGCCAGCGCAATATCGTCAGCATACATGAGCAACTATGGAGGTTGCTCATGCGAGTTTCTGATGCTGTCCAACAATTCGTCTAATATTACACTGAACAGAAGCGGACTAAGGACTGAACTCTGGTGTACCCCGACGGTGATGGGGAAGGGTTTCGTGTCGCCAACAGCAGTCCGAACCCTTGAATCGGAGTCACAGTACATGTCCCGGATAGTGTCAATATTGACCTCTGGAACCTCTTTGGACCGCAGTGCCCACCAGATCATAGCACGAGGAACACAGTCGAAGGCCTTCTGCGTGTCTAGAAACAAACAGTGCAGAGGCGTGTTCTTCGACCAGTATTTCTCTGCGACAACCCTCAGGGAAAAAACAGGGTCCGTGGTCCCATGACCAGGGCGAAACCCATATTGACACTCCGAGAGAGTACACTCCTGCCGAATCCGAGAGTCTATAATCCTCTCGAAGATCTTCATGGTGTGGGACATCACCTTTATACCGCGGTAGCTCCCGCACTCCTGCACTGTCCCCTTACCTTTGAAGACTGGAGTATGGTTACTGGTTTGGGTTCTGCCCGCTGAGGAGTATGCGGTTAAAAAGGTTTACTAAGATGCCCACACCGCGAGGACCCATCGCCTTCCAGGCTTCGATGGGACTCTATCGGGTCCGACAGCTTTCCGATTCTTCATACGGTGAAGCGCAGTCAGGACTTCTCCAGGCGTTACCGGTGGCACTAGTCCCTGATTCGGAGGGAGGTCCGGAGGCTGCACCTCTTTGTGCTGTTTATTAAGCAGCTCGTGGAAATACAAGCGCCATCTCTCCTTTACCGCGAGGTCTTAGCTTAACAGGTTGCCCTCAGGGTCTTTTACACAGCGACACTTGGATATATCCTGTGCCGCTTTGACCCTGGAGCGCGCCAGCTTATAGATGAGCTTCTGCCCCTCAGACGATTCCTGCTTATAATACAGAGGTTGTAAGTGGTCTCGTCTGGCTCTGGTCTCTTTGTGGCGCGCTTGGCAGCCCTGTACGCGTCGGGAGATGCGGCCGCTTGCCACTTTTTAAAGAGGGCTTTCTTCTTCTACCTAGTCTCCCTCTGGACTGCGTCGTTCCACCACCAAGTTTCCTTGTCACATTTGCGTCCACCCTTAGACTCACCGAGCACCACCTTTGCCGCTCCAAGGATGGCCGCCTGAACTTTGTCCCAGTAATCTTGAACTGGTTCGCCTTCTTGAACAAAAACTATCCTATGTCCAAAAGTACAGGGCATCTAGGTGCCTATTTGACTAAAGTGCTACATGAGTTCTGTCACGCACGCATTGTGCAACGAGACAGCTATTTGTACTATCTTAAGTATATTAGTACAAAGCTTCTTTATTTTTGACCATATACTACCAATTTAAACTTTATTATAGAACAAAAAATCCAAAGAGACCTTCTAATTCTTAAAAAGACATCCACTTATCAAGATTGGAAGCTCGCTGTGCCTTAAAATCTAGCACCTTAATATATTGTTTCCACGTATAAGCCACTACTCCTGCAACATTTTATCATGATGAATGAATTTTTTTCTCATCCCTCTGATGTGACGTCAATCTTTGAAGTGGAAGCCTCTCCCATCCTGTCTCGATCTTTTATTTATAGACGATTGATTGATGAAGCAAACGTCGTTAGTGAATGAATCGATTAATGGTTTCGTTGAAGAGACACTGTTTATTTGCCCGCTTGACGTCAAGAATGTTAAATCGCAAAAAAAAAATAGAAATAATAAAATCAGGATGGGGTATTTCATTACTGAATATCTTATAAGTAATGTCATGTCCCTGTATTCAAATGTAGCTAAACTTAATAACATCTATAGAGTCTATAGATGTTATTGAGTGTATGTATGAAATCGTGTTTGTTACACCATTTAGGTCCAATTCGAGAACGGATACCACACGGAGCCTACCCACTGCCTCATAGCGTAGGACGTCGCGGGTAATTGCTTGAAAAGATGTCCCAGAGAAAGCTTGAAACTCTTTGTAGATCATATATCCATTCCATACAAGATTTTTTAGTGTTAATGGACTCTGCGCTAGTCTTTCTTCTCCCTAGTTAGTAAAGTTCCTTGTTTGTTTCGTAGCTCCTATAAAGTTACTGTACGAAAATCGCTGACGTCAAGGATTCAGAAGCTATCTCTTTTTGCACAGTACATTCCGCTTAGCAGAAAGAGCATTATGGTCTTTATGTGATACGAAGGTAACCTATGTTACGAATAATATTATTACATTACTTTGTTTGAGTTAACAGAAGTAGGATTGAATGTAATAAAAACCTTTATGTCAGTCAATAGGGTCATAATCTTAAATGTCTTTACAAAGATGCTTAAGTTTCCGTAATCTAAGATGAGATTATATGAATGACTGTGAGTGGTCGCTGTTCTACTGATTACCCATTACCCAACAGTTGTTATCTGTCCGTTACAAGAGTGTGGGCCCGTTTGAAGCGCCGCCGCAACTTCCTGCGCGATGACCTGCTGTCCATTATCGTCTGTCTGTGCCTGCGCCTACGATGCAGCTACACGAAATACGACGAACATTATGATTCCTTTCCTCTACTTTGAGAAAATGTAGATATTCCTTAAATATATACATTTTTAGGGAACAAATTTAATAATATAATGCAAATTTATATCATATAAAATTGTCGAGAGTTTAAAAATCAATGTTGTCAATCAAGCATACGTTATACCTATACCTCCTTTTCATTGTTTGATAATCTCACGCATACATTCATGTGTAAACATTTCAATTGTTAATTTCTAAACCTGTCGTTTATAAGGAATATTTTATCGTTAGAAAACACAATAGCGTGTGTCACTGGATCGGAATGTCCAGCCAATGATGGAAAGCTGTCAGAATCGGCCCATTATATTCTTTATAAGGGTTTCGTAAGACAGAACCTCCATCGTATCTTTAATAAATGATTTATAAATATATATTGATACGTAGTTCATAAGTTACTACAAATCAGGTACGTGGAAACACATAAGTACTCATACTTACATTAATATTGGACAATTACAAAAGTTATGAAAGTGATAGTTGTGATGGATCATTTTAGGGCATGGGTCAAGGAATGCGCTCGATAACTGTGACGATCTGACAGTGAAATAATGATAGCCATCTACAAAGGGAATAACCAGAATATACCACAAATGGATGGTGTGGTTACAAATCAACCTCACAATAGTACGAATGATCCATCTTCTATGTATCAGAGGTCAAACCACGTCGCGCCTGACGCATTCCGTATCATTTTTTATATCCGAACCTCACCTGTCCCTACAAAACATCTGGGTAATGCGATTGATGTATGTAATCGTTTGATATTGCTCATAAAATTGACAAGTATTATCTGAATAAAAATCGATGGATTGACGTCCGATGCAAATATAAATCATTAAAATTCAATATATCGTTCATACGGTACAGAATGAATAAATAACGCATTCTACACTGCCGGTAAAATACTTGATGCAAGTAGAAACTGAATATATCAAGAGGAAATTAGAAGGACGACTACGACTAACGAGGAGTTAGTATAAGTCTTCACATCAAAATAGATATAAAATTTAGATGATACAAGAGGTACTAAAATTGTGCTGCCGCTGCCTGCCGCTCCTAGAGACAAAGCGGAACATCGTGATGGCTCGAATTTCACTATGTCAAAAAAACCTGCCTAATCGATCTATACTAATATTATAAAGCTGAAGAGTTTGTTTGGTTGAACGCGCTAATCTCAGGAACTACTAATCGGATTAGAGGCTATATTATTTATCACTTATTAATTTTGGAGATCGGAGTCATAAATGTCGACAAATTGATATTTTTTTATGCATTAGTATATAATTTATAAGCGACGAGATTAAATTGGTGCGACGGGATTTCGAAGTTGGTCATGGGCGAGGCCGTGGGGGTCACCTAGTCTAAGATATCCCAGTCGTTGAGATTTATTTATTTTATTCATTTCCAATAAACAACTACCATTACAGAGATAAGAGGAATTTAGAAATATATATAAGATGTACTTTATGACTGGTGTCAAATTTAAATTCAGCCTGAATATTTTTTTTTTCTTGACCTTTGTCCAAAAGATACTACTAGTACCTACCTATCTTATGATTGATTATGTGTGGTTAAGAATATATTTATTCATTAAATGAAATCGATAGGTACATAAGATTGCATACAACTTATTATTTCCAACACAATTTTCTTAAACGTTTTAGAGATACTGGAATTTGTTGGTAAAACTTATAAACACCTAGTATAAAACGCATTCTCATTACAAATTTGTAACGACACAATATACCAAAGAACTTTAAAACCCCTTTTACTATTATAACCAATAACCGATTCTTTAATCACATAGCCAGGCCTCATCCGGCCATCAAAAGCGTTGTCGACAGCCTGTCAACATCTGTTGTTCCAATTTAAAACGGTCCATCCATAGTAGCCGAGTACGCAGCGCAGCAATACTGACGTATTCAATTAGCAGCGGGAAATACTCCAGGCCATGCGAGGAACAAATTGTTCTAGTGTAATCCTTTACGCTGTTTATAATGCATAATAATATGGGTAGGTATTTTTACGTAACATGTATTTTATTATTTTCGTAGAAACTATTTTAGTCAGCTGCGTTTGCCACTGCGCGTACTATCTTACTAGGAATCTCTCCTAGTAAATACTTACGTCAATATTATTTTAGAAATCAACATTATTACAAGTATTTTTTCGTGCTCATATGCATTGGCGTTTATTAGATAGGAAAATGCTAGACACTACTTACAGTTACCCTACCCTAAAAAAATTGTACGTCATCCTTCTTTTTTACCTTACTTTGAATGTTGTAGAATTGCATTCATTAGGTCATTCTTCGTGTCACCATCACACCACCGATAACCTCCTTCCCCTCTCCAGAGGTGTAATGGTGAATTCCTCTTGGATGTAGTTTCACAATAAATTTTGTTGTTTTAATTTTGAATTTGACAGCTTCTTTCGCGTTCCATATTCTTTCGTAACAAAAAAATATGTTAGAATAATAACTATCGTGAGCGTTGTTCATTATTACAAACTCAACGGTTATACTCACGTGTGAATTTCGGGATAGCCCGACTAGTTTCGGACCTTACGGAGGTCCTTTTTCAAGAGGAGCTACGTCGGAAGCTGCGCAGCGAAACTAGTCGAGCTATCCCGAAATTCACACGTGAGTATAGCCGTTTAGTTTGTAATAATAAAAAAAATGTATATGAAACTAATAGAATAGAAGTCAAATTATATTTTTAAACTGTACCTACCTACAGTAGTGTTCCCCTTTAAAATCTTACTTTCGAATCGGTAGGTAAATAAGGTGTAGGTACCTAAAGCTAAAAGCTCACAGAACATAAACAACATACTTACCTACCCTCTATCCAAAAGAGAGCCGTGACTGTTCGATAAGATAGACATAAAAGTGTGTAACAGGAGGTATGTTTCGTGCATCCCGGATGCCGACGCTAAAGGAAACAGGCGCGACAAACGCACCGCTGATGACGCGTATTAGGAATAACTGCGGTGTAATAAAACATTCAACGTATAGTTTTTTAATTTTATTTTGTGTACCTATTAGGCATTCAATCATCATCATCCAATTATATTTAAAATAGTTTCGCGGGAAACCGTTTTGATTATTATTTATGTGTTTAACGTGTGTTAGTTTAAAACAAATGTTAACATCATCCACGCCATACACACATGAAAATGCTGCGCAATATTCAAAGTCCTCACTTTCAGTATACGTATACCTATATATTAATTTAATATTGTTGGAGCATGTGCCACCTCCAAAAATACTTGGCTGCCTGCTGCCTGTACATGTGTCGTACTATACAGAAGTTACATCATCATCATCCGAGCGCTTGTCCTAGTTGCGTCTCGCGACTGGGACAAGCGACAGAAGTTACAAAGGCTAATTATTGTTAGGCAATAAATAATATACGAACCTAGCCATAACACATTACTTACTACCAATTTGAAAGGAAAAGTTACATTGATAAATTATAATTATTATTTAAATATTTCGATGGCATTTGAAAAGAAACTTTGGTACCTATAAATATTATATACTTACTAATACATAATATACAACATTTTACTATCGTGTATTCAGGTCCGCAATAATGAATCACATCCTTTAATTTTGAATTGGCAGCACTAATTTGACATAATTGACATTGACATTTCGGCCGGAAAAATAAAAATGTAAAGTGATTTATTTCAAAATAGGAAGAGAACGAAAGTGATCTTGAAAAGGATTTGTGAATTTATGTCGTATAATTAATTACCTATGTAGTGAAACTTTAGATAGAAACTTTTGCTTTAAGTTATAATTGATTAAATAGCTGTGGTTTTAAGTATTTCAGCTTTCAGTATTAAAATCTGCTATTGTAGTGTTGATAACATTTTATCAATATTAAGTGTTCATAAAATATCTGTGAAATGGACACGGTAAGGTAAGTATAATTTAAACAAGAAATGTTTGCCAACTGCTGCATTACCTATATTTTCATGATTGGATGACATGTACTGATAGGTACAGATTTAGGTACATTGTAATGTATCAATAGACTAGTGTCCCCGGTAACACATATATACAGTTTAGGAGAACTTATTTCCTAATAAAATATACACATGGGTCAGTCTTATTCTGGTATATTTATTTTTGTCTTACAAATATGTAAATATACCCCATGCTTTTGTAAATATCTCAATTCCGTTGTATCTACAAGTATACATTATATAGCACATATGAATAGTGGAGCATTATATAAGATTGGTCACGCACAATATCGTGCCACTGTAAGATTATCTTACATGTACACATTAATATTTTTCAAATAGGTGATTAAATCACCTGCAATAAACATCAAGAAAATAATTAGGAATATGTACACTTATGTTCAGCTTACAAATAACTCTCCTTCTTCACATCTAAAGTAGGTACAAATCACCAGCAGTCGTAGAACCCAAAGGTATTGAAAAAAACAAACATAATGTAGTAAACATTCGTATTTATAATATAATGTCGTCGTTTTATGTACAAATAAATACAAATTCAGTTAATAAATAAATGGTAAATTATCTACATCTTAATAAGTATGCTTTATATCTCATTTCTAATCTTCTCTGGACCCTTGCGGTATCCAAAATACTAACGTTAACGTTTTCTTATGACACGTTACGGTCTCAAGAAAATTTGAGACTTTCGACGTTCGGGCGACACGTTCACGTACATTCACACCGTAAGACTATATTTACAAGGTACTCCTGAAGATTCACTCGGCGGCGCGGGGCGCTCGTCCGCCGGCCCCGCGCTGCCTCACCACACAGCACGATCACCGAGTCCGGCCCGCGCGGTCCACTCCCTCACGCTCGCAAATAAATATTTGTACACGGCGGCGACGCGGACGGCGCGGGCGACTAGATAATACTGGGCGCGGGGCAGCGGCAGCCCTGGCGCGTGGCGCGCGCGTACAGCGCCTGCGCCGCGGCCGCGCAGCCCCGCAGCGGCCAGTACAGCCACAGGCACGGCAGCGCCAGCGCCAGAGCGCCCACCACGGCCAGGCGCCCGCCCGCGCACGGCGCAAGCGCCTGCTCCTCGCCGCCGCAGTGGTAGAACAGCGCCTTGGCGCAGCACATGCACGACAGGTAGTCCACGCACGCCTCGGCGCTGCACAGGCACGAGCCGCACACCCAGCGCTGCGGCAGCGGCCGCGGCCGCGCGCACTGCTCGCAGCGGCAGCGCCGGCACCGCTCGCACAGGATGGAGTCGGGCGCGGGGAGCGCGCCGGCGCGCCGCTTGTCGCCCGCGGCGGCCGGCTGCGTCGTCACCGGCTTGAGCGGCTGGTGCGCGGCCGAGGGCGCCGGCGCGGCGTGCGCGCGCCGCGGCGCCTCCACGTAGGCGTTGCGCTCGCGCTCCACCTCGGGCCGGGGCCGCAGCAGCGACACGGTGGGCTGGCGCGCGCCCGTCGGCCTGTGGACGCGCGCCGCCGGCTTGGGCGGCCGGGGCGGCGCCGCCGGCCCGCCATACTCATCCATCGAGTACGGCTAACGGCTTTCGAGGCCGTCGCCTTCCTGTTCCCTCATCGTCCCCACCTGCAAATTGAAAAAAAAACAGCTTTAGTTGTGGTTTGCCTCTCGGAGCTCATTGCTGGATACTAATCGTTACGCGCTCTTCCATTCATCACCGTTCATAATTAACATCAAACGATATAAGTAACAGCTAGCCTAGATGATGCTCGTACGCACAGTGTAAAGAAATCCACTATGCGACGGCTTTCTAACCTCAACCTAAACAAATGACAATAATAAAACATCACACATTCATGACGAATGTAGACGTCCTGTTTTCCGGATTTTCTAACGCTCTTGAAAGGAGTTTTAATCGGACACATCCAAGTATTCGTTAATTTTAAGGAAATCTTGATTGTAATTTTGACTAAAAGAGTGATGTGTGTAATATACTGATGATATGGACCACTGGGCAAAGAGAGCTCTGATGATCTAGATGATTTTCACGTAAGTTTTGTTATATAAAGCTTACGTGAAAAAGTGCAATCAATTAAAACCATCATCTTAAAATAGTAAACCATTCTAAATAATCGGCGCTATTATAGCTATAACCGTCCTTAAACGAAGATTTTATCTTTTATTAAAAAAAATCGCATTACAATCAGTTAATAATAAAGTCAAGATCAAGGTGTGTTGTTATCATGCGGGTATATCGTACTATTTAACGTGGAGTATTAAAAAGCATTGTTTTAATATTTCTTGTTGTCTCTAATATAATTAGTATAATTAAGTGCTTATTTGAAGATTTTAAATTCCACGACGCATCGTCGAAAAAGTATTTAAGAAAAAATAATTATCGAAAAAGCAGTTTTTCATATTAGGCATGTTAACGATAAATTTAACAGTTTTAATTGAATAACTATTTATTTTTTCAAATTACGTTAAAATCATTAAAGGACTCGTTTCGATATCAGGATAAATTGGTTCAGTCAAAATATATTTATGTTAGGTTTTCAATATCTTATTGATCTTCCTAGGTCGATTTGAACAGAAATGAATTCAAATTAAATTATTTTATACCTGATTAGAAACTTATAGGTAATAAATTAAAGGCAGAACCTGTTTTCGTATTGTGTACGTGTACGTATTGTTCAACAAGCTTCTTTTTGAATATCTACTAGCGCAATTACAATTATATTATTATATTCAAAACGTATCGTTGCCGATTCAAAAAGATCATTAGATTGATTGAACTGATACTGCAATGCTCGTTTGCAAACTGTTTTTTCTTCAAAATATCGTCTCCATACGAGTATATAATATCCAAAGCCTTTCGCTTAGATTTTTCAAATGGGTATCATATCATTGAAGAACTTTACCCCGTCCGTTTGTCAGCTGCCAACCAAGTAATCTGTTTGGAGTCCATTTTGTTCATTTTTTTTATCTTCGCTTTACATAACATTATTTTACGTTTACCTGTAGTCGCCTCATAAATGTTCTCCTTAGAGATTAAGGTCCGTATTCAATCGACGCTTGAGGCTAGATTTTGCCTAATGAAATCTACTCTCAAGGATTTCATAAGGCAAAATCTAGCCTCAAGCGTCGATTGAGAGTAGATTTTATAAGGCAAAAACTAGCCTTAAGCGTAGATTGAGTATTGAGAAACGTTCTGGAATACGGACCTAACTCTGTGACGTTTGAGTTATGAAGATGTATCTATAGTACAGACGATTCAGATAAATCTATGTTTCTACACTCGTGACGACAAGCAACAAATAAGTCTTTATTTTGTCCGGTACGTACTGATTACCGATATTCGATTTGGCCTCTCATATCCCGGACATTCCAATTCTTCTCACACTTTGGTACGTGGGATCCCCTTTATTTGACTGCTATTGACATCTTGAACTTGTTAATGGCAATGTTGCATAAACAATTATATTAAAAGATATGTATCCATTAATTGATTGATTGATTTCTAAACACGATTTCAAAGAAACCGGTTTTATTATAATGGCGCTAGTCCTACGCTAGTCAACATTCAGTATTTAGTTATTAAGTTAGTTATTAAAGTAAACCATTACCTTTGTTTTAATCAATGAATTATGGTCTTAATGAACTGTACTCTTGATAAGTTATATTTAATTCTTTTAATGTCTAGCGTTTGTATGGTGGCAGTAGCTAGGTAACGACCTAAGTTTTCTTACATTTTCTTTTCGATATGAGCTTTTGTCCGTGCTTAAAACTGTCCAGGATTAAATTTTGATCGTTGACAGCGTTGACAGATACGTCAGTCGTATTTATAATTTTAAGTTAGGATTTACCCACTTTGACAGTTTTTACCTCACCGACACGCTTCACGCTTACGATTCTAATATTTAGGTTTTACTCGAGGCTCTGCTCGTAAAATACATAGATAAAGTAGCTTTTGTCGTACCTTGGGATTTAAAATCTCAATGCCAATTTATTTTAAATTTAGTGTTTTGTGTAGTCATGAAAGTCTTAGAAAGAACACTTTATTATTACGTATTAGTATCGATAGTGAAGGCGGATTTAATTAGTGGTACCGATCATTTTTAAATTTTATTAGCGTTATAATGTTAAAATGGGGTTATAATACGCAAACTCTTATGTTAAACTATTCTCTTATTACAAGTTATTTTCTTATTTTGTTTTGTCTAAATATAGTTCTTATCTGGTGAGTTTGTTAACAGTTTATGTGGCTATTGTTTACAATTTATTCTTTATCGTGTCCACAGTTATCTACTCTCTGTCGAAATTCGTTAACTGTTGCTATAATAATGCTCTTATAGGTTACAATTCTTTGGATGTTTTACAAATTACAGTATTGCGCTTAACAAGTCGGATCACTTCTAATTGGAGAACCAATTTAAACACCTTTCAATGCATCTTTGAGTATGTAAGTTATGTTGTTCTTTTTTTGTACAGTTTATGTTACAAATCTCGTATAAATAGATTTGAATCATAAAATAAATGAAAGCATTATTATTAACTCGTTGTTGAGAACGTTCTCGCTATTAGTACTGATCGGTGCACGTGTGTCCGATCGCCAGGCGGCGAGGCGAAGCGTCGCCACCCGTCATTCATGTTAGCTCGATTTCTTCGCAATTCATGTACTTAATTACACCTACACACAAGTACGTGATCACAAGCAGAAAGCGGTTAATTTGTGTCGCTGCGGATTTCGTAACCAACTCGTCTTTGATCGGTGGACTGGTCGATCATCACCACGAATGTGTACTTACGAAGCAAACATTCCACGGTCACACGTCTCCTATACACATCGCTCCATGCACAACAGGCACTCGGACCAAGGGGCCCAACACTCATCACTTAAAGCATCGAATCGCTTGGCAACTAAATGCTTGTACCGCACCGAACCCGCGCCGGAAGATGCACTGACACACAAAAATACGGCAGAACCATCGAATTTCGGCCGCGCAAATCCACGGGAAGGTTCATGAGATCGGCGCGGTCCGGAGCGGCACCTGGCGCGGGCGGGGGGCGGCCCACGCACCGGCCTCGATTCTCGTCCGCCCGCCGCGCGGTTATCACTGCAATATGGCCGCTACTCACTTCCTCGCTGAAGTTCTTCGTTGATTTCTACTCCTAATCTCGACGACGGCGTTTTTTGTAACCGTTCCGAACTCGTGCGGATTCACTGCACTTATTCTTATACACATTTTAATGGAAAACCTGGAGCGTTAGGGCTACGCTCCGACGAAACGACCGTTCCGTTCGCTGGCACATTCCGTACTGGCGTCCGCCGCGGGTGCGGGTCGGCGGGAGAGGCCGCCCTCCCTTCACCGCGTCACACACCGCCCGCGCCTTGCCTTTTTATGAATGGAAGGCGGCCATACTGAATGAACCGCGTACACGGAGCGGTTGGCCGCTATTTTCGCGGGCGAGAGCGACGTTAGGGGTCCGGGGGACGGAGGCCGGAAGCGGGCTGCGAGAGCTCGCGGTGCCAAATTTTGCGGCGCGGGCGGCGGCAGCGGATGTGCTCGTTTACCAAGCTTCCGGCGAGATCCCCCCGCTCAGCCGCATCCGGGAATTGGGTTTCCGGTTGACGAGAGTGGCACCACCGGGATACCACCCACATATGCCTTGCAACTGCATAGCGCTTTAGTTACACAAAAACTATGAATCCTGGACCAAACATCCACGAGACATGCATGTTACGTTATACTATACACGAAACGGCAATTCCAAAGCCAAGCGCATGAACGGTAACGCGCCGCGTAATATTTTTATTTATACAGAGGCAAACATCATTAGCATTCTATTTCAGATTAACGATGTTTTGAAATTCATGGGCACGTAACATTTCCATTCACTACTATATTTTGGTAAGCGCGTGTTCGTGAGACACGTCGTCGACGACGACGACGGCATCTGTTATCGCAAGCGGTAATTTTCGCAAGGTTGCAGCCACAAAGGCGTGTTGTGCACGCCGCGTCTCTGTGTCAAGGACAAGCGATAACGCAGCGCCACACCGCTACGGATGTCACACATTACACACTACCTATCACCATTGAAGTACAAGTAACTGCGTAAAGAGCACAAGCATAATAATCATAAAAATGATGATGATTTATTAATTTGCGTTTAAGCCTTTCATATGTCACAACACTAAATTATGTACCCACATACACAAACTAAGTTTAAAATCACACAAGTACATCAACTATCACGGAACATGAAAAAATCAAACTATTGTAAAGGATGAATAAATTCTTATTCATTGTCTGTCTGCTAATAAAGCTACCCTTAGAGAAGGAGTAAGTTGTGTGAAACTGAAAACTAAGTGACAAAATTTAGACGAAACTCATCAAAATCAATCTCGGAAACTTACAGGAACTTGATAAATATGAAACTTAAACTACTGTTAAAAATGAAAGAAAACAGACAAGTGCTACAAGTATTCGGTATTCCTTATTCATCTGCAAAGACTATGAATTTATCAAAAAAATCTTCCACCCAAATTATAATTATTATGAATAAACCATTCATCTGTAAGTTATAGAAAAATGTCTAAGGATACAGATATTAAAGAAATTAGAACAAAGGATCAGTCACTGTGATGTTGAATGGATGGAATCAGAGAATCTATGGATGGGTTTACAAAAAATGTTTCTCTACCTGAGCTTGTACATTCGCTTTAAAGCCTATTGTTATGTTACATGTGTTTGGTTGGTCTACAAGTGGTGGCTGTTAAAGACAGTGCCTGGTGGACAGAATTTGTGAATTGAATGGAATATCTAATCTCAACAATCGATTAGTCGTCTGAATTTAGCTAGCTACCTACTTGTTTACAAATTGATATTATGATGCTAAAATTTGACATGTGTGTTAGTGTGTTAATCTTGCAAAACTCGATCGATTGATGTACCTATACCATTTTTAATTCTAATCTGGGGCCACATGGCGACGGGCACCCTTTCTGTGTTCCAGGGGGTGCCCCCCTTTTAGCGCTCGCCCCGTACCGGCCGCTCTCTACCTCCTCTGCTTTCAGAGGGGCGCTCGAGAGCGGTAAAGGTGCGGGCTAGATTCTTCAGCTCCTTAGGGAGCTCCGGGGTGGTCACTTTTCCGGCCGCCCCGAGACGGACCCCTCCACTCTGCGGTGCCCCTTGCCGGCTCGCAGTGATTTAACCTCAGGCCTAACCTGCGAGCCGGTTTTAAGGTGAGGCGGAACACCGCGGGGTTTAGGGGGTAGGACGGCCCCTCTCCCACGGGCCGGGAGCCTCACACACCGTGGTAATAGTGCACTTACCAACAAAATTAGAATTAACCGGTTTCTTTTGAAAGAAATGATAGATTTAGAAACCACTTGAAAACAGGTTCAAGTCGATCAACTTTAAAATTTATAATTAATTTAAATTATTAAATTATTTAGATGATTTTTGTGAGGTACTAGTCAAATCACGTTTTAAATATTAATTCTTCAATGTGTGTATTCAACTCTTCTAATAATTGCAAGTAGCAGCGCCTTATTGAATTCATGAGTAACGAGAAGTGATGCCCATCTTGGAAGAACAATGGCAGTGACAATGGGTAACTTAAATAGGTATTCGTCGTTAGCGAAAATGATATCACTGCCTTCCAACTTGGCCGATGGAACCGTTTCATAGAATGTGTCTAACTTACCCTCTGGATCTGCATCCAGACAATGGATTTAATGCCAACACAGATTTCGCTGAATATGGCTCTTATTTCTCATTGTTATATTTCATTTTAAAACTGCAACAACACGACTCTTCTTCTAAACATATGAGTGTTTATCATTATTGTTTTATTGTGTGGTTGATTTTCATTTACACGTATATTTTCTATTCAAAATTCTATGCTAATAATAGTTTTGGCTTGAATCATTACGGATAAAAGTGTTCTCATGGTAGAGTAGGCGGTGTAATCGTTGGCCCAGTCGATAGAAATCAGGTTTCGTTTGTTATTCTGAAGGCGGTACGAGTAGAGTCGAAGCGGAAGCCGCCTTCGCCTCCACCCGCACTTTCCATCCGCCATTACTTGCACCTATGCAGCTAAATTGATCCAATCTGATCAAGTTTTACTTTTAAGTACGGCCATGATTTAGTATAACAGTTTGTTCAATGTTAGTATTAAAACTAACATCAGTCCTCCACTTCTTATATTAAATTAAACGATTTCGTAACAATAATCTTGCCGGTTTTAGATAACAGGTTAATAACGGTAATGGGAATTTAATAGATCTGTCGGTGAAGAACGGAAGCTTCGAAAACAGCTCTCAAATTAAAGTTACTCGTCACTTATTCTCCATTTTCAGCTGTCTCTCAAATGTAGCACCCGTGTTTCTCTCTAAGCTTGCTCCGAGAAAATGCAGATGTGACGAGCTATTTTACAAAATTTAGTCTAACGTACACACTAACAAGGTATAACGGTAAAGTAGTTAATGTTTTGTTTATGTGCAATATTTCATTACTTGAAATAAAAGCTTCAATCAAAATCTCCGAGTCCTCAGCTAACATCAAAGCTGGTATCTGCGATACTCGGACAGACTAAATAAATGAGTTAGGAAATCAGTCGCTCCCAACCAAGTCCAAAAACAGCCAATTAATGCTTCATTCATATGAACACTTCGATGCATCGAGAAGTTAGTTGTTGCCGTTGTTGGGCATCATTAATAGCTTTGCTCATTTCATAACTGATAAACCGCTGTTTGTGTGTGGTATTTAAACTAAATAGACTAAAGGCATTATCGTACTGTATGTATAGTCAAATCGTTTGATAATATTGGAGTACTAACTATCGTGGACTCGTTGAAAATAATGCCGGATGTTTGTCACAGATAAAAAAAACGTGAATGAGAGCGATACGACTTATGTCGGTGCGATCCGCGCATATTTTGCGTTCGTTCGGTTTTGGCTCGGGATGTCGGCTTTGATTTATATTCTTCAGCTTTTGGTTAGTAGCTTTACTTTTGAGGCTCACTACGATGCTCTAATGGTGTCAGTTAATATCCTCTACGGACAGTAGACGATATTAACTGACACGATTTTTGTATAAGGGTTTCGGAGGAATTACGAGGGTATCTGTCTGTTTGTGCGCTGTCTAACTTAGATATTACTATTATTAGAAAGCTGTTACGAGTATGTGGCATGGATACAGGTACTTATTAAATACGCCTAAAAGTTTTTATATATAGTACTAGTTGACGCCCGCGGCTCAGTGTTGGGCACAATGCAATTAAATTGTTAATTGTATAAGCTAACAATTAACATTTTAATAGCAATTACATTAATTGCAATTAATTTAATTCAATTCATTTATTAATTGTGAGTAACAATTAAAATCAATTGCAATTGATTCCATTAATTGTGGTTTACAATTGATTTAATCACAGTTGACTAATTTAATCGGTAATTGTTTAGAAAACAATTAATACAATTAAAAGCTAGTCTTATATGTGTGACTTCCTGTCATACTTTGTATTATGGAATAAATAACTATAAAATTATTGCCATAGGTTAAATAATCACTTTGTTTTTTTAGATGTGTATTTCACTTGACAATGTTACATATTGAATAACTACAAAATTATTTACATAGGGGACGTGTTTGTTTAAGTAGGTACCTACGTTCGTTTAGCACCCACGACACTTGTCGATGGTTATCGCGGGGGTAGCTCACCATGGCTACGGTGACCACTTTCCATCAGGTGGGCCGTACGCTTGTTTGCCACCTCAGTGGTTTATAAATGATGGACAGACAGAAACATTGGCATGGACCCGACTAAAACAAAAGTTCGTAACCATGTCGCAAAAGGGGTCCCAGAGTATTGTTTTTACTGACTGCTACATACAATGCAAGCAGTTCTGTTATGGCCGACACAGGCTGCTGCCACGGCATGCTAGCTTTGCCAGCTGCATTTTTATACTAACAACGCATTGTAAAACTCTGTTCTGGTAGGTAACTAACTTAAGCTACTTTTGCAGCATTTCTGCCTAAGTGTACCCAAGCATGTGTACGATTTATTCAGGCCCCTATGACATTTTTTTATATATTCCTTAAAATTGTATGTATAATCGTAGTACACGTTATATTTTTGAAGACGAAAAGTTTTATTACCTAACATAGTACGAACCTAATTTTGAAATAAGTAATTGTTAACTGTTAATTGTAAAAATGCTAATACAATTAACAATTTATTAATTGTAATTGTAATATATCGCAAGCAACAATTAATTAGTTGTAATTGTAAAATACTCACAATTAACAACTAATTATTTAATTGTTACATACATACATACATACATATTATCACGCCTGTTTCCCATCGGGGTAGGCAGAGACTATGGCTTTCCACTTGCTACGATCCTGACATACAGCTTTCGCTTCTTCTACTTTCATGAGTGTTTTCATACACGCTCGCCGGTTAAGGGTACTCTTGACCTGGCCTTTTTCCAAAAGATCGTCGATTTGATTGACATTCGTGCGCCGAGGTCGACCCCTACCAGTTTGCCCATTCACTCTCGCCACATATATCTGCTTCGTCAGTCTATTTTCCTCCATCCTCTCCACGTGTCCGAATTATCTAAGCATCCCTTTTTCTATCTTCCCTTTTTCTTTCCCTTGTCACGCTGTTCCTTTATTTAACCATCAACTTCACTCCAGCTATACTTCGCAGACTTCTCATTTCCACGGCTTAAATTTTACTTTTATGCGTCTTCTGCCATACCCAGCTTTCACTGCCATACATAAGTGTGGGGACCAGCACTCCTCTATGTACAGCCAGTCTTGCCTTCTTAGACACGTTCTGACTGCTCATAAATGCGTACATGGCTCCATTCACTTTATTTCCTGCCAAAACTCTTCGCTCAATGTCATAGTCACACTTTCCATCTCTCGTAAATTTTGTACCCAGATATACAAAGAATTGAGCAATCCGTCGTACTTACCTCTCTTTCAAAAAACATTACTTTCGACTTGTTTACATTCACTTTCATTCCTTTGTTTATCAACGAATCATGCATAATATTTACCATTAACTGCAACTCCTCCGCCGATGTTGCTAGTATTACCTGATCATCGGCGTATAGGAGGCACTTGGCGGTCAGTTCATCCATTGTTATACCATACGTACTCTCTTGCAGTTCTTTCAGGCAGCTGTCCATGTATACAACCCTGTCTCACACCTTTTTCAATGTGAAAAAAGTTTGTGCAAGCTCCGTTGATCCTGACACAAGCACTGGAGCCCTCATAGAGAGATTTCAGTGCTCGTATCAAGTGGCTGTTTACTCCATACCTGGCCAGTGTTGACCACAGTTCATTCCTCACCACTCTATCATAGGCCTTTTCCAAGTCTACAAATACGCAATAGACTTGTTGACTTTTCGCCAAAAGCTTTTCTACTACGCATCGTAAGGAAAAGACCTGATCCGTGCATCCCCTTCCTTTCATAAATCCTGCTTGTACATCCCACATTTTTCCTTCAGTTTCATTCATTACTCTTTTTATCAAAACTTTTGCATACAATTTGCCGACGATGCTGAGCAAGCTTATGCCGTGGTAGTTTTTGCACTCTTGCTGTGACCCTTTTCCCTTATAAAGCGGCACGATGACAGCCTTACACCAATCTCTTGGTACGTTGCCATTCCTCCAACAAAGGTTGAAAAGGTAGTACAGCTGGCAAGCTACCACGCCTTTCAGCATCTCGACAGAGATCCTATCAAGTCCCGCAGCTTTTCCCACTTTCATGCTATTCAACGCTTTCACTATTTCTTCCATACTTATGACTTCTTCCTTACCAATTTCATTCATTTCCCAGATACTAGTCTGTACTTGCATATCCTCTTTTTCAAACAAGCTTTCAAAATATTGCATCCATCTTTTTAACACACATTCTTCTCCTTTCACAAGACTACCATCGTGGTTTCTGATATGGTTGAGATGCGATGTCGTCTGTTGACCCCTCACTGTTCTTATGGACTTCCAAAAGAATTTCATATTCTGTTGGAAGTCATCAGATAACCTTTTATCAAATTCATCTCTGTCATTCTCTTTCTTTCTTTTCATCAACTCTTTTGCAACACGCTTATACTAGTTGCAATTAACTTAGACAATTTAATTGTTAGTTGTTAATTGTTTAGACAATTACGTTTTGCCCAACACTGCGGCGCGGCTCCGCACGTGTGAGATGTTTTCCAGTTCCCGTTTCCCACAGAAACTTGTCCCCGGTATAAAATGTAACATATGTGTTATTCTGATTTGTAAGCTATATTATTTTAAAAATCCATTCAGGAGATTTTGCGTGAAAGAGTAACAAACATCCATCCATACTTACAAATTTTCCCGTTTATTATATTAGTAGATAGGATGTTTGACAATATTTTCCAAAGATAAAATGAGGATTTTTTTTTTCTCGTGTACCACCGACTAGCGATTGTAGTTTGGAAATATTATTATTTTAAATATTGTAGGTTTATTAAAATTAAGGTATCAATTACTAAAATCATTTCGATCAAGGGATCTGTTTGTGCATTAAGCTTTACAAGCAGGCGAGTCAGGCAGAGCAAGTAATAAATTCATGGTAGTATGCCATAAAATAAAATTAAAAGGTAAATTATCATAGGTAAGTGGACTTAGACTGCAAAGTAGATTTCCGAAGTAAAAATCTCGTACAAATTAGCAGCTACGGAATTCTACATATCGAGTGATCAGACAAATACTTTGCCGGTTTATATAATTTTCTTTTTGTAACTTTTTTATATAACAAGTATTTTACCTGACTTTGGACCATCCAATAATATAGATTTCTTAAGCTCTTCTACAAATTTGTTCATGTCTCGTCAGTTATAATATAGGTACTAGGATACCATTAAGTGACTCCTCAGTGAGCGTAACTGTTTCCTCGAATACTGGCAACTAAATAACAACGATTCAGGAAGCGACGCGACCTCCAGAGTGCGTCCTGTCGCCTGTCGGTCAACCTAATACCTACCAAACTTATGACCATTGTCCTCTAAACAGAGTACTTACAGGAATGGGCGCGGTTTAATATTTCGGTTGTGTATTTACCTTTAAGCTTACATCACTTTCGTTTATTATAGTGTACTAGCGGATGCCTGTGGCTCCGCCTGGGTGAAATTTAACAATTCTATTTGAGCTGGAATTTTGAAAAACCCTTTCTTGGATAACCCTGTTTACCTACATAATTAAGGTAGTTTGCCCTAAAATTAAAGTTTCTTGATGTGAGGGTTTCAGCTGGGCATTGATAGGTAACTTGAGTCACCCTGTAATGTAATTAATTGTTTTTATTTTTTTAATTTCATGAAGTTCTTTGGCTAAGTGCATCTTCTGCGGTACATTCATTCATATACCGTTCCTTTTCGCCGCCTCCTTCGTGCACATCAGTTCCATGCACGTTTGCTGCTGGATTTCATATGTGTCCTGTCCCTCTTCTTTGAAACGGACCAAATAAAAAAGCTGGTGAGATGTTAGCGTATAGTATACAAATAATTAGCAGACTAGGACTATATTATTATTATTAGTATAGGACTATTGTCTGCTAATTATTATTTGTATATAATTATTAATAATATAAGATTATTATCCTCTTTACATATAAATATATCTAATCATTATTATTATATGTTGAAAATACTGAACCACACATAAAATATAGAATAGTAACACACTAGTCTGATGATAAAGTGTTAACTGACACGGGTCAACAACGTTTTATCGTTGTGCTAAATTATAATTTCTCCATCATATAGACAAGAGAGAATAATATTTTGGTTACATACAAAGCTTATGAGATTACATATAGTCAAATACTTATTATATATTTGACGCCAATAGCTACCAGTTCTCTACTACCATGCCAACATATTTTTCTATATGATAAGGCCGCCTAATGTACTGCACTGCTATTTTAACAAGTTTCTAAAATTTAATGCAGTCTTAGTTTACAAAATAAAATATTTCTTTAGTTGGATAAATGGGTGTTTTGAACATGGATGACAATCCTTTATGAAAGAAAGAGAGGAAGGGTGGCAGAGACAAAATAAAATATTTATTTAATTAGTAAAATATTTCTTTAGTAAGAAAGAAAGAAGAAAAAAATCTTTATTCATGTAAGTCACAAAGTAACAATTATGAACGTCAAGATTACTGCTTGTACATTTACATTTAGTGCCAGATTCGCAAAGCAATAGGTAGAGCTTTAGGAAGAACTTGGCAATAAAACTCATGGCCACTCTTTTCTAACCGCCAGTACCGCACATTAGTTTGATTTATATGATATTTGACCAATTATACAGTAATGAATTTATACAAAAAAAGAACAAAATCAATGTTGTGTTCAATAAAATTACACTTACATAGTTCCTTCGAATTTTTGTGAGAACAGTCGACTAAACTTAGTTCGCCTTAAATTTAAATAATATTATTTGTAACAATTGCTATAAAAGCTATGAGCTGACCAGTCCCAACAGACGGCACCCGGTCGGTTCACGAGTATGACGCATATATCAGCCATCGCCTTACTCAACCGTATTGTAAGGAACAAGGCGACCCGATACATGCGCCACCACTGCCAGGACACTTAGGCGAGCATGACATACCCAAAAACTACAATAAGCCTGGCTTTTAGAAAACTAATGCCAATATTTTTGTCCTTGTACAATGCGGCTTCACTTAGCACTAGCCTCCAGCTACTCATTTAATACTCCTTTTGGCCGAGTCTGTTATTTCAATAGTGTCGAAATAGAATCGAAATCATTTTTGATTTTTGACAGTTTTTCGTAGTCTACTATTATAATCCTACTCCAATAGACTTCTATCGGTCGGCCGATAGAATTCTACTAACACGTACCGCGCCAGTAGCCGCTAGTTAGTTGCATTTTTGATAGTCTACTAACATTTTGACAGCTAAAAATACCGATGCTGGTTCTATTCTACGTATTGTCAATAGTAGACTCGGCCCCCTGAAGTAGTAAAGAATTACCATGTTTTTATAATATTTTTTTTTATTTCAGGCGTTTTATACTCTTTTTCTTCTTGTTTTCTTCACCTTTCCTCCTTTTTGTTGGTCTATTGCTTTTTTTCACATTTTCATGAACTTCTGAACTATGATCCAAATTTCAACTATCTCATCAAAATTCCACCCAGATAAATGTACAAGAAAACAATCTAATGAAACATGGTAAAATAACATGGTGTATGGACGTATGGTGTCTGTGTTAAGTGCCAAATTCTAGGAAGGTTACTGTATAAGACTGCCGTTGCTGTTCGAATCCCAGATCAGACCAAATACCTAATTCTGTGATCTGCAAGTATTTGTTTTGTTGTTAAGGTGTTTTACATGTAAAATATGGTATGTATTTAAACATAATATAATGAGTATCTTTATAAATTTTCTAGATCCCATAGCACAAGCTTAATGAGCTTACTTGTTTAATTTGGGCTAAATGGCCATGTGTAAAAATGGCCCTCAATAATACTATCGCGCGATAAACATAATACGCTTTAACAGATGTTTAATAGCAATTTTTTTTATTGATTGATTAATAAGAACGTACTATTATGTAATAACAAAAGCTAGAATGAAGGATCTCGTTGAATGGTCGAGTATCGCGCACGCGGCACTACTCACTCAGTTCATTCATGGCACACATTCATCGTCGGTGACCTTAGCCGTTCATATTCCATGCGGTTGTTTAATACACAGTCACGCTAAACTATAATTTATATTGCGTATCTAGCTCTATTCACTACATTGATATCACATTTTGATAACAGTTGTAGTGACCATTAAAACTACCTAAGTTGATTTTGGATAACTAGATGGAGTGTGTTTGCAGTGGAGGCTTAATATTAAGTTTTCGTCGGGACGATCAAATGGACATATATCGCTAATATAATTCTAGCAATTCTTGAATGACTAAACAGTATAATATATGTAATTAAATATGTCTATATGTATGTTTGTGTATCAAAGAAGGTATTTCATGTATTCTTGTTTTAATTGAAGGCAATTATATAAATTCCACGTAGCGGTCAGACGAGGTGGGGGCAAGCGGTGAGTTGCGCGGTGCGGGCGAGGCAGTCGACCTTCCGTGAGGCCGTCCGTCCGCGTCCGTCGTCACCGGCCCTCCGTACCACTCCGTTGCTTGCCATAGTGACGATTAGGTTATAATGTTCCCTGCTGTCGAACAACCACAGACAGTTTCGCCGGTAGTTTACCCGTAAACCAACTACAGTCACTCTACCAAATAGCTGAAAAGTACATACATACACATATTGTCACGTCTTTATCCCCGAAGGGGAAGGCAGATGCATAGGTAGGAACTATACGCATTGCTGTGTCCGACCGTTGCTGAAAAGTGCCTTTTAAAAATATCCTTTTGTTGTTAAAATTCGGTTTGACAGTTTCGATACATACTAAGTAATGAGCTCAGTGGAGTTTGAGAAACATAATGCCCAAGATAGCTGAATAGTTCTTGTATTATATATAGTTGTATGCTTTCCAGTCTTATAGTATCTAATACGATTAGTCGATAATAAGCTTGTTGTAGGGTACCTAACTGTTTTAAACTTTGATGCTACAATTTAAAATGGACATAAATTCTCTTTAGAATAGTATTGATTCATGTCCTATGACTATCTAAAAGATTTATAACGTGGTCATGATTAATACATACACTTACTTTCTTTTTGTTCAGAATATTTTTATGGTTGTTTTATATATTTTGAAAAATACCAAAGTAATGACGTGCGCGGCCAGAATGGACAATGTTCACTCGAAAAGCAAAAGTAGCTGTGACAAGAGTGAGTAGAACGTGTACAGCACGCAGTAGGGCCAATGACATCACTTTCCAGCTTGAGTATGCCTTAACTGTAGTCCCCCTGACACACTATATTAAACCTTATATGTAATGAAATACACAACAAAGTTGTTTTCAGAGCTAGAAGATTTGCTCCGTTACTTCTATCGACAGTAACGGGTACCATTATTTCTTCAGTTCTATCTGTTCAAATTGAAAAATTAAAATAGTACTTACTAACATGTAGTAGCCATTATTTATTGATTACACTTTGAAATGATAAATTTTTATCATGTTACTTTTACAAGGGAAGTGTTTCTTGAATGCTCTATATGTGTTGTATTTGTCATGTAGTTAGAATAAAAATATACCTACTTAAAATAATCTTGGCTATTGTCATCACACGGAACTTTGGTATAATGATGGGCTTAAGATTCTACAAACTGTGTCTAAATAAATTTATAATTTTGAACACTATTCTTTCGTGGAATGCATACATATTCACCGTTTAAAAAAATTCTCTGATTATCGAGTGAGGTCTCGGGATAATTAGTTGATTTTGTGAAAATATCTTCTTATTGCGTTCCCACAGTTAAGATTAAATTCTCAGAAACTATAATAGGTAGGTAAATTATATAGTACGTCACATGTTAAGTGGTATTATCATCATTTACATTGTTTATGAGAAGTCACGTAAATAGTTTTACAACATTGTTGTACTACTACCAGATTTATCTGAATTTTATTCATAAAATTGCATGTTTTCTTCGCAATCTGGATATTTTGGAATGAGTTTTGTTATTGAAATCTTATTTACGTTTACTTATATCCACTACTTACTTTAGTTAGATTACTCAGTATACCTACTCAATAACTTATAGACCATAGTATTTTATTTACCTTTTCATAATGTTAATATTTTTCCCACAGTAAATTAAAATTGTCGCAAGAGCAATAACTAAAGATCACATTTTGGCATCTTATAAGCTACACATTACATTTACATTTTATATCAGCATAATTGTTTTTGCTGATATAAAATGTAAACTGTCACTACTGGATTATGTCGCTCGCATTAAATTGTATAATGTATTATATAATCCATTACAAACAATCAAAACATTTCGTCTTTACTCTTCTATACTAACTATAAACTCTAATCTAAAAATTAATTTAATCTTAAAGGTCTTGTCTATACTAATAAAAATACCTCGTGACTCACTCACCTATCAACGTCCAGCCAAAACCGATTTTTTTAGGGTAAGCTACTCTTAAAATGTAGGCATTCTAAGACAGTGTTTTTCCAAATACTACCCCTAAGGGATTAAATGGAATAGTTTCACGCGGGTGGACCTCGTTAGTTCCAATGTATTAGTGTCGTCTGCGGCTTTGCCTTTTTAAAGGTAAAAATTACAGTAAACTTTCGTGATGTACAGCTGGCAAAATAGTCTTGAAACGGTACTAACATGTTTTAGTTCATCACATTTAGACTTGTTCAGCAAAAAACTGTAAAATCTTAGCATTAATTTATAACATCAAGTACTTTTTGCGATTTCGTTTTAGAAGCAATGAATGAATAAGTGACCTTTCACTTTTATATAGCAGGCAATATAAAGACATCAGAAGTACCATTTGTCCTATCTAGTATAATCTGAGTATGCCTGATGGTAACCAGTGATGCTACGGAGGTGTGGTGATTTACACCTTGGCGGCAACTCGGCTAGGTGCGGCGTCGTGGGCGAACGTGTATACCATCGCCTACGTGCCTCCTTCGCATAAGAAACTCGATCGAGTTGGGTCTTTTGTCGCAAATTCCGAGCCCACAAACGTCCGCCTACACCTGTAAAAGGTATAATCTCAAGACTCCAATTAAAAACCCATGGCTGTTTTATACCGCATTTTCTCCACCAATAGCAGCAGGTTTAAGATTCAAAGTGCCGCTCTATTCACTATCAACAAACTCAAAAAGTAGTCAATATATGAAAATTTAATGAACTACCCATAGGACTAATGAATTTTCTTTAAGCTTTATGATTACTTCTTAACATCATTTCTTTTAATTACTTGAAATAATGTTCTTCTAAAAGGCTTCCGTTTGCGGGCATGGGAAAATGTGATTGCACACTCTCATTCATATCTTCCATTCACACAAACGCATCACGCAGTATATACGTAGCCTGGATTCGAATAAAAGAAACGGACAGTGTTTCGTACAAATATTATCTACATCGCGAGTACGTAATTATAGAATGTTTATGAATGTCACCAATAACCGACAATGTAACTAATCTATTTGGTTTTTGTTTAATAATCGCTAGCTACGTGGTGGCGGACTGCTGTCCGGACCGTGTACCTAAAAAGGGTGGTGCCAAAGTGTGTGCTTTTCTTGTATGTATGGAGGTCAGTGGCTTTTTGAGCCTAATTCGAATTTCTGGACGGCACTGAATTTTTCGCGGTCGTGTATCCTAATATAATGCCTATAAAGTACTAAAATGTATGGACAACGGGGAACAAACGTCAGTAATAAAATGAGATATGTTTAGGCTTAGATGGTTGCTTCTAACTTGAAGCAATAATAAAACTTTTGTGGTAAATAAATTATATCTATACTTTAGTCTCCAATTTTACCAAAAATATGTTCAATTACAACAAGCATTTAGCAGATGTAGACAAAATATGAAAGGCTGATTTTGCCGATTTTATTAATGTAGTCGATTGGTTTTCTCAAAAAATTGTACTATTTTAGGTAAATCGCGCGTGGTGTGGTTATAGATCCATCCTTCAGGAAACCGAAAATAATAAATATAGACAATTCAATGACACAAATTTCTTAGCATTTTTCAAACGCCAAATAGTGTTTCGTGCATTTTTAAGGACTTGTATCTGACATTAAAGTGTGGGTTACACTTCAATGTCTTCATTATGCACTAGCATCAAAATCTGCTAATACCTATAATTTTAAACAAATTAAGTACCGTGTGTCTACGTGTGTCACACACACACAGCCTCCTGGTATTCCTATACATAAATCGCGTTCAGAATTCTACGTAGGTATATCTATACTAATGTTATAAAGCTGAAGAGTTTGTTTATTTGGTTGAACGCGCTAATCTCAAGAACTACTGGTCGGATTTAAAAAAAGAAATTGTGTTGGATAGCCCTTTTATCGAGGAAGCTTTGGAGCTCCAGGGTAGTTGCTACTGCAGTTGTTCCGCTCTAGAGCGGAACAGTAATCATAAATGTTGAGAAATTGGGAAAATTGTACATTTTGTACAATTTATAAACGACGGGAATAAATAGTTGCGACGGGAGTTCGAAGTACGTATGTCATGGGCGAAGCCGTGGGGGTCACCTAGATTACTATAAATGGTAAAAGTTTCGATCCATGAATGGATTAATTTTCTCATCATTAATCCATTCATGGATCGTCTCAAACCAATCACTAAAACCAATCGGACTGAATTAGGGTACCCTCAATAAAATTTATTCCGAAAAATGTGATTGTGAGATAACGTCCACCAAATTTCATGCAGGCGTAATTTACCTATAGATATATAAGTGGGAAAATCTTTAAAATAACTTTCTCTGTATTGACCATACCATGGTTTGTGTTTTATTATATAGTAGGTTAGAATATTCTGACGTTTCTTTATGCAAATCTCACATAGCTCTTGAAGTATTTGTCGTTTGCATAGAGCATATATACCTACAATATAGAAAATAATACCTTCATACTACCGCATTCTTGTATACGCTTCGTTAATCTCATGTCGTCCTGGTTGATGGAAAAAATTGTTGTGTGAAACTGCAAGTAAAGTTAATGTACGTTGTTCCATTGGAGCTTTTAATTTGAAATTGCTTAACACAAATGAATTGAATGGACATATTAAATAACACCACTTGTACTGTTCCACAACATTTACTTTGTAAACCTGACCGGTTTCGCCTCACGGCATTCTCAAAGGTACCCAATATGACGACTATTGACTATATGTCATATATATATATCGACTATTGAGTCGTCATATTGGGTACCTTTGAGAATGTCGTGAGGCGAAACCGGTCAGGTTTACAAAGTAAATGTTGTGGAACAGTACAAGTGGTGTTATTTAATATGTGTAGCAAGTTCCACCAAGCGCCATCAATCAACAGTATAAATAATCTGAATTGAATGGAATTAAGTAGGTGATAGTTTACGTATCAAAGTAAAGAATAGTTATTCTAGGTATTTAGATAGTCAACAAGTTTTAAAACCTATTAGCAATAAACGTACTAAGCTTCCGCTCGCTTCTACAGATCACGGTTTGCTTTTAGCTTTTCACAGATAATCGACGGCGACGTGCAAGTCGCCTATTTGGAAAATGAACCAAATACTTAGCCTACCTCCTATCGGAACCAAGTGGGATGTGGGATGGCCAGACCATTGTTCACCATGTAACTGATCAACTAACTACCTAGCTAATTCGGAGGTGCTTACCTTCTCTCAAATTTTTTTTACTACTTAATACATATTTTAACATCCGAAAGCTTGTGTGGATGGAATTTTTGTTTTTTTGACGGCTTTTTTTGGCCAATAATATCAATAATGATTTCTTTTTTACCTTTTACTGTGTTGTATTTATACTTAGTAGATGTTATTAAAATAAACGATCAGTGGCAAATTTTTTCAACATGTAGTTATTCATTTCTTTATAATTTCGTGGCTACTTATTACATATTTCGTAACAGATTCTTATTTATTCTGGAAACATCTACCTAATTCTACTTGATTTTGAACTTAAAATTCTAACTCTTTATAATGTGTAGGAATCCCCAGAGACATCACACCGGCCTCGAACTTATTAAAACCATACGATCCTATCTGTCCACCAGCACGAGCGGGCGCAAAAAAGATTGGAAGTTAGAATACTCTACCAGAGAAGTCATTTACAGAGTGCTGACATGTCGGGTGGAATCAAGCAAGGCAAAAAATACTGAAAGCCTAAAGGTTTCGAAATCAACCGGTACCTACCTATTAACACTCCTATTTTTTCACTGGGGACACAGGATGTGGTCCTACTAAGCGGGTATATAAAGATTATAAAGTAAGTTCACCTTACAGTTATTCTGTTAAGTACCAAGACTAACAAGGGTGCGCTGTGCTATATGGGTTGTATCGTGTTTCCGTTGAACAGCACACCAACACTCCTTTTAATTTATACTCTGTGCCAAACTGTAGGTACATTTGATAAGTTGTTTTTTTTTTGTAGTCTTCGCCCATATTGGGCAGGCAAAGGAAACTTTGCCCATACAGCCTAGTCTTCGGTATTTATATTTTCTTAGTATATAGTCCTGTCCAGTCTTTGTCGATGTCGAGTCCTCAGTCCTAGGTCCTTGTCCTTGCCCTCAGTATAATGATAATTCTTATACTGAGGATTTCAGTGGACTTTTCGCGTCAAGAGAGAAAATAGCATTTCATTGCATATATATCATTGTCTATCACTATAGCACGTTAACACAACTTTTATGTCCAAGAAATCACCACTCCCACACATAAAACATGATAAATGCACTAGTTTTAGAAAATAATATACAGCAAGCGTCCGCACTTGTCACTCTCCCGCCAAAACTCTTGATAAGTTGTTACTGTGACTTTTATTGTAATTATTTTATGGCCTGGTTATGTTACTATGACTGAAGTAATTGTTCCACAGATGCATTAGGTTAGAATTATATTTTTTTTAAGATTTACTCACCGCGAATATATTCGCATAATATTGTAGTAACAGCAGAGTTCAGGCCGACATATCTGTGAAGAAATAATAATTTTCTACATTATTACGTTATCTATAGTAATTACAAAAAACAATAAACATTAATTATCACATTGATAATTTAGATGATTTATGTGGGTAGCAGTAGGTAGTAGACACTTCGAATGCAAGACCGCAGTTTCAAACCCCGGCTATCGACGACGCGAAGTGACAAAACACTATGCATAAGCATCTTAGCTGGAAGGGCCTTAGATATTAACTATTAACATCTGATACAGCCTCCGTTGTATCTGTATTAAGTAATATCACACTAAAAACATGTTGAAAAATACCAAAATAGCTTTTAAAGTAAGAGTTGCTGTGTCCATATCACTTATAATGATGACTTTTGATTCAATCGCAAGTGACATGTATTTTGTTACGAGGAAAATGCAAGATTAAATATGGAAAACAAAAACGTTGGTTTTATATAAAATATTCATCATGAATGAATAAACAAATCCACGTTCATAGTGTTAATCAATGAGTTGCATGCAGGCAAGAGCCGGAGTCGATGTCGAGCTCATTGATCGATTGACTCTATAACAGCTCACTACTGATGCAGCTCGTATGTAGACTTTGCGCACACACATACGAAACCGGATAGTGCACACTGGCGTAACCTCACGTAGTGTGCGTGCGTGTGCGCGAAGGATTTCCTACCGCCCCGCGCCTGCGGCCGCGTCCCGTCCCGCTACAGACCTGTTACGCCGCTACCGGAGTTACGCCGCATAGTTACCAGACTTGATATGCCTGCTCTGCACAGCGCGCCGCGCCGCCGCGCCGTATCGACTCGACACGAACGCGAAGTAGCGAGCCCACTCACACCACAATAGGTACACGTACACACCATTCGAACACTTAATTATCATGGCCCAGCACTCGTGAAATTACTGTGCACCTCGCCTGGTCTCACCGACATCTTATATTAATCTGATATCTTTCATTACCGGTTGCACTGAAGTAAAACTTCTAACCCGTTCGAATGATAGCCACTCTTATGGATGCAGCTAGTTACCATGACATCATGTGATGCTAATTCACTCGGACAGCGCTATCATTTAGCGTTATAAATCTTAGATATCGATCGTTTTATTATAGAGATCTTCAAAGACAGTATCCAGTTCTGAGGTTATGTAATGTGGTCAAATGAAAATAAGTATCTAGGTAATCAATTGTTAATAATAGTATTTGGGTGATTAAGGCAAGTAGTCTTCAGAGTAAGTAGGTAGGTATACATATAATGCGACAGTGTTATCACCGAGTACCCACCTATATTTAAGAGAAGCTCGATAGCCGCAAGTTAAATACAGTGAAAAAACAGGTAGCGCCGTTCCACTGCATCGATCTTTATTTTTATTATTTATCTTTTTTATCTGGAGCTCGGCTTCGCGTCTCGGACGGACCCAACGGAAGTTGTAACGATTTTTAATCGTAGCAAGTATCTCGGCCGGCCGGTTCGAATAGCCGCTTTGGACAAGAGTTTATATTATATTTTTTTGTAAACAACCACCGGAAACGAGCTAGAGAACGCATTGCTTTGGAACACATATCTTCCATTACGTCTGTCTCTCGGTTCTCAGTAATAATGATAAGGGTTATAGATAAGAACCAATGTTATAACAAGATCTAAGTACGACATTTAGTTTCATCAAAAAGTGAAAGAAATAACGTGGCACGTATCAACGTAAATAAACTTGTAGTAGTCATAGGTTAAGAACTAGTAAAGAAACTCTTTTCTTTACGACAAAGCCAATGAATGATAGTGTCAACGTTAGTAGCTGACCCTGTATAAGATTTAAGTAATTTGCGACGATGTAAGTATTTTTATAACATTTTTCTACCAATAGCAGAGCGTGGGTGCGTGATAATGGCCCAAAATATCCACGTTCTCAACGCCCACCCGCTCTATCGAGAATATTATTTTACAGATAAATAATTCTTAAATTATCCGTTTCCACTTTACGAAGTGAATTAGCTAACATTCGTCAATACAATTTTTTTTTAAGAGCCTGCATTTGTATGCTAGACTAGAAAAAAGTTTACCAATCTAAATTATAACAAATACATTTAAGACCCAAATGACAAGTTAGGTATTTGCCACGGAGAGTAAAATTCATTTGAAAATCAATGGGTTCAAATCACCGTCGAATACCAATCATCTTCATATTTGTTCATACAATTCCATCCATGTTACCCACACTTTGTCAGTTGTATTTGTATATATTCCCACTTAGGTGGGGAGTTTATAGACAAGACTCGCATTAGTAGGTGTCAGTAAGGGCCTACTGTCTGGCCCAGGGTAATAAGATTTCAGTAGGTAGAGACCAATATATTGGGCCCTAAGATCCGAATATATTCTCGTTGTGTACTTGTACGACTCGACCTAGGTAGATCCTGCGCGATTTTCTCATTCCCGGATCAACAGAAAAGCAGTTTATGTCCGTTCAAAATCTGTGACAATTTCGATTGAAATAAGATTCAGTGTGTACTCGTAGATGAAGGCCAGCTCCCTATCTAAGCATACTTGAAGGTCGCAATGCCTTAATACAACGCTTAGATTGTTTGTTACTATTGACAAGAAAAAAACTTCAAGGATGTAATGTTAAGATAAGGTTACAAATCAGAGTTGTTACCTACATACGTGTTAGATACTGAAGAATCCAAACCTGACTGATAATGTCACTCACGCTTGACCGGCATACTTTATAATTAATACTTGGCGCCTTTACTTCGCAGATGCACTGACTGCACCTATTAGACCGTCTGTCTTACTGAAAGATCGGCTGTCAAGATGAAGAGTTCCGTACGTTCGCGTTGTCGTGGACCCGACGCCGTAGAGTATTTATATCCCTTTGAAGCGACCGCCTTTACTATTCATTTCCACTGCTGACGTTTACTTAGTTCTCGCCCTAAATATTTAACATAGCCAACTATTTGAAAATCTAATTTACCAGTTTAGTCGATCTATCAAAGCCACATCAATGTAAATTATATTTATTCTCCCTTCTAAACACAGAATAAAGTATGGTTTGATAAATTATATGCCTCATAAATTGAAATAAAATGTTTCTGCTTCGTACAAATTCTGCTTTATTGCCGCTCTATGATTCTAATTCATTGCAAAGTGCATTTGCAATTTCGTTTGCTGAAATTTAAATTCAAATTTAATTTTGATCAGCGTTAGAGATACCATCAAATTCGGCCTACAAAATGATTGAAGAAAACGCATAAACTACATAAGAAGTGCTTACCAATGCAGTTAGATCTATTCAGATTGGTAGGAATAACATTAAATTCATGTCAGCCAAGACGTCCTCACTTAACGAAATGTTAATGTGAGAGAAATTATGATACTGGTATCACTATCAAACTTGCGGTCACGGATGTCGAAAGTTATACAGGATCTGAGCGCCACTCACCTAGATTCGATTCTTAGATATTAATCGACTGTAATTTTGTGAGAGTTCTATATCTACCGGTTTTATAAAATTTACAATATTTAGGAATATCAGACGTTTGTATATTTTTAACGAAGGTAAATACGAATAACTGATATATAATTATTGAAATCTGGGGTCTGAGAGTGAAGGCGTCAGCAGATGTGATTATGATCGTGTCGCGGGTTGTTCAGTGCACATCGATAATAGGTTATAGGTTTTTATAACGTTGAATATACAACCTATCCTATCAATTTGGTAAAATTTGTACGTCACCTTGGATACATGCAAGCGTGATCAGCTGATGTAACACCGTACAGTTCAAAGTCCTGAATGATTTTTGCTTAAATAAGTAGATAGTTAATATTTTTTAAATAAATATTGTGGGACACTTTTCACACAGCGCCATCTAGCCCAAAGTAAAATAATATTAGCTTGTGTTATGGGATCTAGATAACTGATAAACATACTTATATATTTCTAAATACATACATATTATAGATAAATAACACCCAGACACCAGAATAAACCATCGTGTTCATCACACAAAGTTTTATCCTGGGTGGGAATCGAACCCACGACCTCTTGCGTAGCAGTCGGATGCACTCCCACCGCGCCACAGAGGCAGTCAAATATTAATTAACGCATTTTCGAATTCTCTCTAACTTGATGGGATTCTTATTGTAAAAAAAAAAATATCCATCACGCCTTATCCCCGAAGGGGTGGCAGAGGCATATTATATGCCCACTTTTCACCGTGTGGATTCCTGTCCCACGTAATAGGTGGTGAGCCCATTGCCGTGTTGAAATAGACAGACGCAGGTTGTGGCTACCTGCTGTTGAAATTTTTTAAGCCGCCTATAAGGCCTTCAACCAGGCTTAACGACTGCCATTTTACTGGCAACCGGGACCAACGGCTTAACGTGCCTTCCGAAGCACGAAAACGCTCGTAAATGTAAATGCCACAAAGTGGTCACCCATCCGACGACCAGCCATAGTGAAAGTTGCGTACCTCAGTGATCGTTTACCGAACATTTATTCTTATTGTAATTGGGATTTTACAAAATAAATATAAATATATATATTTTTCAAATGTACCTTATATTGAACGATTAGAAACACGTCGACATTCAATACTGACTAAAAGTAGGTATAGAATGTATTCTACACATCGACATCCAGGCAACGGCGCGGTCGACCAAGAACCAGTTTCATTTAATCATCATAATTGCGTCCTCCGTTAAGCCTATCCCGCGTTGAATGTGGTAGAGGCGAGAGCAACATCTAACATGTCACTATTCACCTCCATTCGAAACCCGATAAAACTTCTCTACCTAACAAGATCCAGATTGATATCGTATGCAGTTATTTTTACAAGTCAAAAGATATAATAAAATCTATATGAAATCAAAAAGATTAAACGAATTGCGACCGAAATTAAACATCTCCGTACAAAATGCCAATATTTATATTTATCTACAGACGAAGCTGTTAAAATTACGATATTGATATATTAATAATATTGCCGAATTCTCAAGTATAATTCTGTCGTTATTGGTAGCTTAGATAAGGTGACACAATGTGTTATCTGTGTACGCTACACGAGAATGAGAAAAAAAAATTGACAAAATCTATCAAGGCCACGCCTTACGCGGAACTCTCGATTCATCAATAAGTTTTTGATAAATTTGATACGTGCCAAGTTAGGCAAAGTCAAATAAGTTATTGGGGACATTTAAAGGGTATTGGCTACTTAAATCAACAAATTGAATATTAATAAGATTATGTGTAAGTGTCTGAACATTGAATGATATTGTAAAGATGACGCAAACACTGACACGCTGATTGAAAGCTATAATTTGACTGTCATCACACAGTATGCAGTGAAAAAAGGGCTTAACTTCAATATGTGCCTTCTCAAATTCAGGAATCACGATGTAATACGTTTCGTGTTATGTCCCGCTGCGATTTTGGTTTCATCTGGGTATCTAATGTATTTATCATACCTCAACGAAACACGGTTTTTTTTAAATCGGTCTACGTAAATCCCGTTTCAATTCACACACCCCTTTGATAATGTATTTTTATGAGTTTTATTCACAAAAATAGCTATATTACCAACGACGTTTGTAATATAAGATTGTCTTTTTAATTAATACTCTTAACAAGTCGATTTTTCTAGATTGTGACGTAAAATAGTTTATGGGTAATTCAACAAAGTTCCGTGGAAGCGTAGTGTCGAACAGACGGCATTGTAAACAGGAAGTGGTGTCGGGTAAGCGAGCGTTGTTGGCAACTCTTCAACTAAGACAACCACGTGGTACCGTCGACGACGCTGCGCATTTTCTGATACACAACTAACATTATGATGATGAGCCGATTAATACACTAACCACCGTACTCGAAGATTGCTTAAGCGAATCTTGAAAGTGGATTTCCTAGTATAATCTACTATAAGCATTGGCTAAGGTAAAAATATTATTTTATTTTAAATTTTTTTGTGACTTTTTTATTAGGTTACTGGTTATCGTTTATTATTGCCTAAAAAGGAAAGGTACACGTATTGGTTAGTGTACTTAGGCATTAGGGATTGGTCACTTTTAATTACCTACGTCTATTACAGCTGGCCATGTAGGGAAGTATTAAGGAACAGATTCGATAACAAATTATGACTGATATCATACCCAAGTTACCGACAGACTGTCCACTTCTGTCTGACATGGTTGGTACTACGAAATAGTAGCCACATGTACAGTCTGTTATATCTTAGAAGCCATTGTATTTACTGCAAAAAATGCGACAAAAACTAGCGCGTTCCTTCCACGAGCCACATGGTCAGGGTTGGAACAAAAGGCGCGTCAGAATATGCACTACAGATGTGCTATTTGGTCCACATGTCACAAACAATGGTCGCCTTCATCAGTCACAAGACATTACAATATTATCTAGACACTGAAGATTCAGATACCTATTCCTCTTAAATAATATCTTATTTATCTAAACATTTATTTGTTAGTATGTATGGCGGAAGACTTCTACGATTATAATATACGTCTCACGCCATATCTATTGTAAAATATAATATAAAACATAAGAACATTCCGATCTCAAATTCTAAATATTCTGTTAGTGGTTACCCCAGTCAATTAGCGCAATTGACCAGTTCTATTATGAATAGCATATCCTATTTCCTAAATGAGTAGGTATTGATAACCTAGCGTAGCGTAGGTAAGGTATATGATATGCTAAACAATTAGCATAAATAATCATTTATTTGAATCTCATGTCAAAATACTGATTGCCAATGAGATGTGCAGTGATAACTACATCGGTTCTGCGTATTAGACCACGTAATTATTGGCTTGACAAAAATAAATTAATTTAGCTGTGTGTGAACATTGTTTGTTGAACTTCGCAGATAAAGAATGCGATTCAGTTTGTCAAATACAATGATCACTTATGAATGAATTAGTGAATGACAGTTCGGCCATGTTTGTTTACGCGTGCGCAACACATCGCGCGATCGGTTGGAGTCGGGCGCGTTCGCTGTCGGTCGCTGCCTCGAAATAGCACGGCACCAACTTCTAAGAGTGCGGTCGACGACCCTGCGCCCTGCCACACCGAAATATTGGAACTATACTGCGATTCAATCCTTTCTCTGCTTATGATACAGGTCACTTGTACTCTCCGCGACCACGCAGACTTCCTTTATACTATAGTTATCGTAATAAAAAACAGTGGTTAGTTAAGCTTATCATTACATTTTACAAGAACGCTTTTTATAAATAACCATCATTTATGCATAACACTATTTGCTTAAGTTATATAATAATCCTGATGCGACATTAAGAACTCTTTGAACCCGCTGAATTAAATAATATTAGGCACACATTACTAAATCAATTCACCCGAGTCGCTAACATGAGTTTTCATAGGCTAGCGGTAGAGGTTAGTGTCGCTGACTGTTAAATTGTAATCCTGGTTTTCATTCTCACCCTTTCACACATCAATTTCGGGTAATATAACAAATTGTATGAGACTGGAGCATGCAACAGTGTCCTTGCTTTTCCTACTTTAGAATCTGCAAGGTGCTATACACGCTCGTACTTGTTGGAATGAAGCTTAGAAATACAATAGGTACATTAATTTTATGTTCTCCCCTTGCTGTCATGATGAGAGTGGCATGATTTGTATAATCAAACCCTCTATAAATAAATAAAGATAAAAAAAAGAATATAATAAATATATACATAAATAAAACTTGATGCATGATGTAATTAGCAGTAACTGTAATATGATCCAGAACTTTAGAATTCGAGTAAAATAAAAATAACCGTTGACTTTCAAGTCGACAACCATAAAATGCCTCCTCTCAAGCTTCGCTTGAATTAAGTACCAGGGCCAGTGACGGCCTTTGAAAACGACCACATAGAATTGCATTCCTTATTTTTTTATTTCTAGGTAACAGATATCAACAGTTGAAGGACACATAGGTACAATGGTACTGCTTATTTCTAAAAGAAATATCTCCCAGCAGACCGACGATAGGAGAACGTGAAGTAGGAAAATAACAAGTAAAAGTGTGTAAGTGAACTCGTAGAGCAAAGATAGAAAATTAAAAGAGCTTAACTAAATAACACTATCTACGAGTATATTTAGAAAAGGCAAAATCACTGACTGACTCATTGATCACCGAAATCTCTGAAACTACCAAAGCTATGAAGCTCAAATTTCGTATGGAGATTCTTTTTAATACATAGGTTTCCGCTAAGAAGGGATTTTGCGAAATTCTATCCCTAGGGAAGTAAATAAGCGATAAAAGATTGTATGGAAGTTCGTCATTTTCAAAGTTAGAAACATGAATTTATGTACACCTGTTTTTAGTTACAAATAAATCGTATCGCGGTTTTGCAAAATTTTACCTATAAGGAGGTAAACAAGGTTTGAAAGTTTATATAGAAAATTCTTCATTTTCAAACATAGCAACACCGAATTTCTAATATCTGCTTCTGTATAAAAATAAAAAATTACGCGTAAAGGAATTTTGATAAATTCTACCCTTGAGGGGGTAAAACAGAGTTGTAATAACTGACTCATTGGTCATGAAACCTATAAAACCAACAAAGCTACGAAGCCCAAGCCCTTTGCAAGTGGTCCTTTTAACACGTAGGTTTCACCTAAAACTTGATTTTTCGAAATTATACCTCTAAGGAAGTCGTTAAGCCTGGTTGAATGCCTTATGGGCGGCATGAAAAATTTCAACAGCAGGTAGCCACAACCTGCGTCTGTCTATATCAACACGGCAATGGGCTCACCACCTATTACGTGGGACAGAAATCCACACGGTGAAAAGTGGGCATATAATATGCCTCTGCCACCCCTTCGGGGATAAGGCGTGATGGATATTTATTTAAGGAAGTAAATAAGCGATAAACGGTTGTGTGAGAGTTCGTAGTTTTTTAAAGTTAGAAACATGAATTTACCTGTTTTTGGTTACAAATAAATGGGTATGTGTATCGCGGCTTTGAAAAACTTTTACCTATAAGGTGGTAAACAAGGGTTGAAAATTTGTATGGGAAATTCTTCATTTTCAAACATAGCAATACCAAATTTCTTATACCTGCTTCTGTATAAAAATAAAATATTACGCGTTAAGGAATTTTGATATATTCTATCCTTAAGGAGGTAAAACAGTAATAACTGACTCATTCATCACGAAATCTTTGAAACTACCGGAGCTACGAAGCCCAAATTTCGTATGGGGGTTTCTTTTATCACGTAGGTTTCTCCTAAGACGGGATTTTGCGAAATTCTACCTCTAAGGAAGTAAATAAGCGATAAAAGGTTGTATGGAAGTTCGTAATTTTCAAAGTTATAAACATGAATTTACGTACAACTATTTTTGGTTACAAATGAAAGGGCACGGTTTTGAAAAAAATTAGTATTAGGTTTATACCTTTTTGTAAAACAGGGATTGTATAAGCGGACTCATTAATCACGAAATCTATGGAACCAACTGAGCTATGAAGTACAGACTTCGCATTGTGGTTCTTATTAACACTTAGGTGCCCCCTATGAAGGAGTTTTGCGAATTTTTACCCCAAAGGACGTAAATAAGGGATAAACGGTTGTATGGAAGATTGTCGAAGTAGTAACATGTACCTACGTTCCTACACCTGTTTAAGAAGAATCAACTAAGGCCTGTATTATCAGCGAGTTCGGTGTTCCCACTATGTCTATAAACTTTGTCAGTAAACCACTCACAGCCTAAACATTAAACATGAAAACCTGAATTTAGTGAATGTATACTTTAAGTCTTTGGATAAGCAATAAAAAGGGGTTCCCGATATTTCCATGGAAACGCGAACTACGCGGATGAAGCCACACACATTGTAAACTATCAAACATAGTTACATACCTGAAATTTGGTGAAATTATTTACTAGGTATCTACCCTGAATCCTCATTAAGAATACCCGGTATTCCCACGGGAACGGGAACTTAGTGGGCAAAACCATACACAACTTAAAATTTGATGAACGAATTCTTTACGTACCTACGTTAGAGGAGCACCAAGAAAGAATTCCCGGTTTTCCCAAGGGAATGTAATCTTACTAATATTAAAAAAAGTGTAGCAATGTGAAGTGTAGCAAGTTTGTAAAGATTTCTATACTATTTGGACGTCTGTTATTTAATTACATTTTGATGAAAATCGGCATATAGGTAGAACATTTCCGAAAGTTGATGCACGCGGCTCCGCTCACGTGAAGTCGTTAGTACACAAAAAAGGTATTCTTACGGAAAAGAGATGCTTTCCCCGGGATATAAAGTAGGTAATATATAGCTATGTAATAATTCAGGAAATGTCTCGCACATGATATTCAGTTCAAGCAGTTTCGCCCGTGTGTATATTGTTCAGTTCTAAGTAACTCATCAACAAGTATTCGATGACATTTTTTTGTTGTTATAAAGCGAATACTTCAGAAGTAACCTACGCGCCACCCTCTTTAACTAATGTCTTTTACTTTGTCTGTTTCTCTTATGTGGCGCTAACGAAGTTGCGCGGGTCAGCTAGTATAATATATAACAACAAATAAATATAAAATAAGATAAATAAATATACTTACACATATAAATAATTACTAATTAAATAAACATAAACATGTAAATAAAATAGATTTAGGTACAGTGTAGAGAGATAGTGTTCACGGACTTTCCTTTTAAAAAAGTAACAGATTTGCTGTCTCTGATAACAGGTGGAATTGAGTTCCACAATCTGACCGCATGCACAGTAAAGGAGTAAGTAGGAGCAGAAATAGGTTCTATGATTGGGAAACTTGAGGTTGGAACGTAGATTTGATCTGCAAGAAGCATCGGGAGAGCGAACAAACGTGAACCGCTCCTTTAGGTAGACAGGTGAGGAAGGATTGTAAAGAATATTGAAAAGGAGGCAGAGAATTCAAGTGTTACGGCGAAGGCGGATTGGGAGCCACTTGATTTGTTTGCAAAGATGGGAAACATGATCATACTTTCGAAGATTAAAAAAACCTCTCAAGTTTATCTAGAAGCTCCTCAGTGGCGTTTAAATAGCAGGCATCAGCGTAGTCAATAATGGGTTGAATAAGAGTTTGAGCAAGACCAATTTTCGTCCCCAAAGGCAGAAAGCTCTGGAGACTTTTCAAGGAGTGAAACGAAAAATGTACCCTCTTGCTGACGTCGGCGTCGCTAATATGAGCGCTCCAAGAAAGCGAAGTGTCCATAGTCACACCCAGGTTCCTCACACTATCCGAAAAAGGTATTCGAGTACCAGCCATCACAACAGGACTCATCTCTGACACCGGAAAAATACCACTTTGGTATTTACTACCAATGACAATGGCTTGTGACTTTGAAGGGTTAATACGTAATCCGACCGAACTAGCCCAGCTGCTTAGTTTATCCAAATCTAGGTTTATGGATGAAATCGCTGAAACGGAATCGGTAGGTGTAAAGTTGCGATACAGCTGCATATCATCAGCATAGAGATGGGAGTTACTGAAAATAAAACTCGTAGCAGAGTTGATAAAGACAGAAAATAAAAGAGGAGACAAAACGCCACCCTGAGGATCCCCCGCAGATAGCCCAGACCAATCAGAGGTTGTCCGACCAATACGAACACACTAGGAGCGCCCCCGAAGGTAGGAGTCGAACCAGGATATGGCAGAAGTGGAGAAATTTATGGACTTCAGTGTACCGAGTAAAATATCAAAATCGACGGAATTGAATGCGCTACTGAAATCTAATAATACTAAAATAGTAAACTCTTTCCGCTCCATAGCTCCATTCCTCCCAGGAACGCGTGTCGAATCACTCCGGTATTTATGTCCAAGGTACGGGACTCTGCAGCGAGGACCACAGAAGTCACTGATGCGCTCCTGGGGTTATCCCCTGCCGAAGCCCATTATGGCTTTTTGACTCTAAGCGGTTGGTGGTGGCGTAGGTGCCACGTAATAGGTGGCGTAGCCAGACGCATAGTGCGACTAGGTACCTACTTGCCGTTATTATTCAAATCGCCCATAAGGCCTTACTCAGCTTAACAACTACTATGTTGGTAGCCGGCAGTGTTGGGCAAAACGCAATTGTCTAAACAATTAACAACTAACAATTAAATTGTCTAAATTAATTGCAACTAGCTATTTATTAATTTGTTGTTAATTGTGAGTATTTTACAACTACAACTAATTAATTGTTGCTTGCGAAATATTACAATTACAATTAATAAATTGTTAATTGTATTAGCATTTTTACAATTAACAGTTAACAATTACTTATTTCAAAATTAGGTACGTAGTTTGATTGATAGTAATAAAACTTTTCATCTTCAAAAATATAACGTGTACCTCCGAATATACATAAAATGTCATGGAAAATATTAAAACCATCTTAAGGGGCCTGAATAAATCGTTATTTTCATGCTTGGCTACACGTTGACAGTAAAGCTGTAAAGCAGTTTAAGTTAGTATTACCTACCAGAACAGAGTTTTACAATGCTTTGTTAGTTTAACAATGCAGCTATCGAAGCGGGCGTGCCGCGGCAGCAGCCTGTGTCTGCAATTACAGAACTGCTTGTGTTGTACGTAGCAGTCAGTAAAAATTATACTCTGGGAGGACCCCTTTTGCGACATGGTTACGAACTATTGTTATAGTCGCATCATTTCATTAAAGTACGGAAAATCATTTCAGTAGTAGTAGTTACGAAAGATTCACTACATGTCAATGTTTCTCTTTGGCCATTTATTTTTAAACCACTGAGGTGGCAAACAAGCGTACGGCCCACCTGATCGAAAGTGGTCATGCCATGGTGAGCTACCCCGCGATAGCTATCGACATAGTGACGTGAGTGCCAACCCTATAGTTGACTTAACGTGTAACTGGTCACAGACCAAGCGCATACCATAGCCTGTCGGTTGACGAAGCTGTCTAGATGAGACAATTGTGTGTGGGCCACCGCGCCGTGGGTATAAAATTTCATGTTTGATATCGTGGGGTTTTTTGGTATGCTGAGTACGAATTTCGTGTTAATTTTGCAATACAGTATGGCCACCGCGCAGTGATTTTAAAATTGAATGTTGGGTTCCGTATAAGGGTTTGTAGGTATGCTTACGCAACTTAGGATATTAAAAAAGATAACTTAGTTTTCCGTACATGTGTGTCAGTACGGTAAACCCGGCATGACCAATCTCTCTAAACTGGAACTCGGAATTAGCATTTAGGAATTGGGAACTCGGAATGGGTACCAAAAAAGGGAACGGGATCATGGTCCGGGTATGGGAACTGATAATAAGAACTGGGAATGGGAAATGAGAATTTTATAAAAACTGGAGCGGTGGCTATAATTGGATTGCAAAATTACCACGAAATTCGTACTCAGCATCCCAAAAACCCCTATATACATGTAACCTAATATGAAAAATTATAACCACGGCGCGGCGGCCATATTGGATTGCAATATTAACACGAAATTCGTACTCAGCATACCAAAAAACCTTTTATACGATACCCAACAGGATTCTTTTCAACCACGGCGCGGCGGCTTTATTAGATTGCAAAATTAACACGAAATTCGTACTCAGCATACCAAATAACCTCTTATACAATACCCAACATGAAAAATCATAACCACGGCGCGGCGGCCATATTGGATTGCAAAAATAACACGAAGTTCGTACTCAGCATATCAAAAAACCTTTTATACGATACCCAACAGGATTTCTATCAACCACGGCGCGGCGGCTTTATTAGATTGCAAAATTAACACGAAATTCGTACTCAGCATACCAAATAACCTCTTATACGATACCCAACATGAAAAATCATAACCACGGCGCGGCGGCCATATTGGATTGCAAAAATAACACGAAGTTCGTACTCACTATATCAAAAAACCTTTTATACGATACCCAACAGGATTTTTTTCAACCACGGCGCGGCGGCCTTATTAGATTGCAAAATTAACACGAAATTCGTACTCAGCATACCAAATAACCTCTTATACGAAACCCAGTATGAAATTTCATAACCACGACACGGTAGCTATTTCGTAAAGGCTTCTCATACTGTAGGTTTCTCTCTTTATACTGTGCGTTTATGATTCAACAAAAGTCGTAAAACGTTGCTATATGTTCTTACTCAACAATCGATTGCGCATCGAAAGACTGAACTATAATTGAAGACTCGAGATTGCTCATTATTTTCGTACATAATACACAAATTGTTAAATAAACGAATGTTGGTACCTCAACCTAAAACATGTTAGATACACCCTATGTAAATAATTTTGCTGTTATTCAATATGCAACATTGCCAAGAAAAATTGATATTTAAAAAGAAACAAAGTGATTATTTCACCTACGGCAATAATTTTATAGTTATTTATTCCTTAAATAAACTATGACAGGAAGTCACACACATAAGACTAACTTTTAATTGTATTAATTGTTTTCTAAACTATTAATGATTAGATTAGTCAAATAACTCATTAATTGTGATTAAATCAATTGTAAACCACAATTAATGGCATCAATTGCAATTGATTTTAATTGTTTCTCACAATTAATGAATCAATTGAATTAAATTAATTACAATTAATTTAATTGCGATTAAAATGTTATTTGTTGGCTTATACAATTAACAATTTAATTGCATTGTGCCCAACACTGGTGGCCGGAACCTACGGCTTGCTTGCCTTCTGAAGAACCCTTGTAGTGAAAGTGCTACAAACAATAAGTTACCAAGGGACTGATGTAGCAAAAGATAATTAACGCAGTAATCGTTAACAGAACACAGAGCGGGGCTATGAGCGCTTCATCACTGATATCACATCTATACATATATTATAAAGCTGAAGAGTATGTTTGTTTGTTTGGTTGAACGTGCTAATCTCAGAAACTACTATTCAGATTTGAAAAAAATATTTTTGTGTTAGATAGCCCCTTTATCGAAGAATGCTATGGGCTCACGCTACTACCCTGGAGAACGGAGCAGTAGCTATAAAAGACAATAAATCGGGCAAATTGTTATGCAATATTGTAGAATTTATAAGCGACGGGATTAGGTGCGACGGGAGATCGAAGTAAATCACAGGCGAAGCCGGGGGGGTCACCTAGTCAAATGAAATAGTTGAACCCTATTCAATCGACTTTATGCAAATTATGTTTGCTCTCATCTCAGCTTCTGATTTATTACTTTTGGGTTTATTTGTTGGACTGATATACCTACCTATAGTTATCTCTTGATATTATCAAAAATAATCACATTTCGATCACCAGATGTTAAATGTAGGCATTTAATAAAATTATCTTACAGACTCTGTCAATAAAAAATATATACATAACCTGAGTAGGTAAACATTGAAAATAAGCAAGATTACACTTAACCGTTGTACAACCTTGGTTGTTATGCCTAATAGATACGACGTGGTAAATTTACCACGAATTGGTATTTAAAATGTTAACTGTAGTAATAGCGTTTATTTAACATTTTACAAATATATTTTTTTTACCTTACGTTCAATAATCATTCTAGACGCCAATTCTAGTAGCCAAAAAAAGGTAAAAATAAACTCCTTAAATAAAGAAAACACATTCTAGACCTTTTGCAATTACAGCACGCATATTATAATTTATTATTTAAGCATCTACAGATTATGGAACAATATTGTCTAAAAATGAAACGGTAACAGATTCTGAGGAATTGTTTGAATTGAAGCCGACGCCGGTTACTTTTGCAATAGGTACAAAGTATCCTCACACTTTGCATCCGAAGCGGGGCGTTTTCATCCATAGGTACGCTTAGATTTTGGAATGTGCTCCATGCCTCGATTTTCCCAAACGTCTTCTGAGCCGTTTTTTACCCGTGGTACACCAACGTAGTTTCCCTGTGTTCCACAGTTAAATGGGGTTCTTCAAAAAGGTTCTTAATTTTTTTAATAATGTTTATGGCATGGCTACTTCAGCCTTTATGCCAAATCTTAGATAGTAAATATTTCTTAGTATTCTTATTAGGTACCTAATATCTTCTCCTTCTACGACATGGTAAAGTAAGTTTTAAAATAAAAAAATAAATAAATATCCATCACGCCTTATCCCCGAAGGGGTGGCAAAGGCATATTATATGCCCACTTTTCACCGTGTGGATTCCTGTCCCACGTAATAGGTGGTGAGCCCATAGCCGTGTTGAAATAGACAGACGCAGGTTGTGGCTACCTGCTGTTGAAATTTTTCAAGCCGCCCATTAGGCATTCAACCAGGCTTAACGACTGCCATTTTACTGGCAACCGGGACCAACGGCTTAACGTGCCTTCCGAAGCACGGAAACGCTCGCAAATGTAAATGCCACAAAGTGGTCACCCATCCGAGGACCAGCCATAGTGCAAGTTGCGTAACTCAGTGATCGTTTACAGAACACTGAGACCGCGGGGCCACGAGCGCTTCAACGCTTCACAGTAAGTTTTAAGTCAAATAAGCCAGTGGAATTCGCGCGTTAGCAAAAAAATCGCATGTCACTGCGATATATCACTGTCTTTCACTATAGAACGTAAACGCAACTTTTATGTCAAAGAATTCACCATTTATTTACATAAAACATGATTATTAGCACTAGCTTTAAAAAGTTTTAAATGTGCAGCAAGCTTCCTCCCATTCGCCCGTCCCAATCATCGCATTTCCCGCGCAAAATCAAAAAGGCTTCTGGATTAAATTTGCAGGGTTGACAGCGCGAGTGTTTGGTGTTGCTAACATCCATGGCTCCGATGATCACTTTCGATCAGGTATTTAGGACCGTATGTTGGTCTGCTACCTTAGTGGTTTAAAAAATACAAGATATTAATAGAAATATTAAAAAACCCTCCGAACCATACACAACAACTACTCGTTGAGACTGTTCTAATAAGCCGAAAAACATGGCATTATGCTGTAATTTTATTAAGAGTTTGGTGTCCCGCAGGTTATTTGATGCAGCAAAAAGTGTTGGTTACCATATTGTGGAAATACAATCAATGTATGAAATTTCAGATCAATCGGATCTGTGGATTTTAGCCTTTCTGACCCATGCTATACACCAACGTAGTCAGATCTCTTCCTCGCTTAGGAAGTGAGCTAATACGAAGAACTTGTAATTATCATTGCACATCCGATAGCAAGCAGTATTTTGATCTTCGAATTGGAACATTCGTTCGAAAGCAGCCACAGACAGATATACCAGTTAAACTTATATTACCTCCTGTTTTCCGACTGGGGTAAAAATATGGTTATCGGCTTATAAGTTCTTGTAGTCTTCCTACGGCACATGAAAGATTAACATATATAAGGCTTTCAGTACCTACGTCTCCTATTTCGTAATCGTTTATATTTTGCGTTTATATTTTAACCGGATGCACGCTTCTACTCTTAGTAGATGTGATGTGTGGATCTGGAGAAAGCATTGATAACGTTGTGAGAGAAACTGTGGGATTTGCTGCTCAGATATGGTGTGGACGGCTCGCTACTGCGGGCAATACAGTCGCTTTATAGCGACTTTAAGGCGTGCGTGCGAGTAGGGGGGATGTGTCACCTCTTTTTGATATCTGTACAGGCGTCAAACAGGGTTGTGTCATGTCCGCCTGGCTGTTCATAGTGTATCTGAACAGTTGCCTGCAGAAGTTGAAAGATTGTGATATGGGTGTGAATTTGGGTGACTTTAAAGTAAACTGTCTGCAGTACGCTGATGATGCAGCGCTCATGGCCTCATCAGAAGCCGACCTTGAGGCATTAGTCACTAATATGAAAGAGGAGTGTGAAAGTAAGGGTCTTCGCTTGAATGCAAGTAAAACTAAGGTTCTAGTATTTGAAAGAGATGACGTAAGAACCAAATGCGAGATTAGGGTAAACCAGTAACGACTAGAGCAAGTGAATGAAATTGTGTATTTAGGGAGTATGTTTAGCGCGGATGGAAGAAGCGATTGATGAATCTTGAAGAAGCGAAAGAAGTATAATATAATATTTACTATCTAAGCAAGGATCGCGAAGCCTGGCGATCTGTCCTCTCTGACTACCCCGTCAGGGATACAGCGTGAAGATAGTTAGTTAGTTAGTTATATTACTATACATTCATGTATCCGGCGTCTGGTGATTATCAAATTAGACATTCAGTTCTTCGGGTTGATATCATAGCAGGCAGTGCTTTTAATTAGTCTGAATCTATTTAAAAGTAGTCCAAGCAGCTTTGAACTATAAGTCTGTACAAATAGCGACCATGGTCTCTTAGAAGATTAGTTAGGTAGTAAGAATCGGAGTAGGTATATTTCGAACGTTAGTTTAGCAAATATGATACACGGGGTCCGCCAAGATTAGAATAACTTGCCTAAGCTGGCTAGCAAAATACTTTTTATTACGGTAATAATCAGTATAAACCATGTACCTATATTATAATTTTATTTACTACCAAACAAATGCACGAAAATAATATGCGTCCGTGTGTGTTAATGTATAGATAATGAATAGAATGATACCCATAGTTGCGTAGGCGCACCCACGGTGTTACCCACACCTACGAGGTCTGTACAAATGTATCCCTATTCAGAGAATGTGGTCCCACCTACTGGCTATAGTTGCCCAACCATTGAATATTTTATTCACTGGCAATTACATGATAACTGTCACATAATACTCCCATAATTATGGTCGGTTACTTCTTATATGTTCTGTGGTTACTTCCCATTAACTGAGGGGAACTCCCTTTCTTGTTATTCTCGATATTCTTGTAGCTATTGTCACCTATAATAACTAGAGGTCATCCCTTGGTTGAAATTCGATCGTAATTCATATTTTTTACCGTATTCTATATAGGATTGTTTGCACATTTTCTCCACTCAACTGGGTCGTTCACGCAATTCATAAAAAAGTTTTCACTTCACATAATCTAATAAGTACATAAAACCAAGTCATAATAGTTAATCTTGATTTATCGGGCTTGTCTCTATCTTTAATAGCACAATAATTAAAAAGAAAAGGAAAATAGAATCATTATGAAAAGGAAAAATTTTCAAATAGGTTTTCTATGAGCCGAATTCTAAGGCGGGTACGAAGTTCGCCGGGACAACTTGTCTATATTGTTATTTTTTTATTAAATGGCCTGGTTACTAAGACCTTTGGGCCTAAAATATTAATAAATAGAGACCCGTGGATTATCAAAATTGAACAGTGATCCATTCAACTCGTTAAACTTCGAATTGATAATAAACTTACTCTTTGCAATCCTTCTTCATATATTCTTTAAATGTGCCAAATCTAAGTTATTCATCTCAGTCAGCGCAATTTTTTATTAGCACAATTTAATACAAAGTCTTCGTTTCACGTATAGATAGATATTGTAACCAAGCTCAACTTTGTAGTTAGCGTGCAATGCAAATGTTATACATACATTTTCGTCTGTTTATATCATAGATGTCTAAGGTTTAAACGCAAAGAGATTAATTATATACTCTTGTATAGACAAAGGTGTATATAAAACCACCTCTCCTTCTAAGAATACGTAAGGACATCCTCATACTCATAATATTATGATAACAATATAAAAATCACGTAAGCTGAAAACATTTTAATTAATATAATAATAATATAAATATCGATGGTACAACTCACACAACATCATCTGATTTCAAACTAAGCAGAGCTTGTACTATGGTAACCAGATGACTGATAAACATACTTATATATTTCTAAATACATACATATTATAGATAAATAACACCTAGACACAGAAAAAACCATCATGCACATCACACTAAGTTTTATCCTGGGTTGGAATAGAACTGACAACCACTTGCATAGCAGTCGGATACACTCCCACCGCGCTACAGAGGCAGTCCATGAATTACGTCGATCCCGATAGTACCAGATACATTAACCGACTCTGTACCAGGAACAGGAAAAAAATATTATTACTTACATACATATTGTCACGCCTTTATCCCCGAAGGGGTAGGCAAAGGCATATTATATTATTATTATTAGCATATTAATAATAAAATAATTATTAAAAATAAAAATAAGATTAAAATTGTTTATGAATCATCAAATTGTCAAATGAGGCAGTTACGAAACCTTAGATACAAATATCTATATAAAAATAAATTTCAATTACATTTATACTAATAATACGACACCTATTCTTAGTTATCATACCTTTTTAGTAAGAGGCTCTAGTGTTACCTAAGCACCTATATACCTAATGTTAATACGGAGACATGATTTTAAAACGACTCGTGGGTAGCACATTCTATTCATCTCGCCTACGTATTACTGTTCTGCCTCCAATTTGGTCGAGCCGTTTCGCAACGTACACAATCCATGCCAGGCTGTTAGTACCAAATTCTTAACCCACAGAGTTTGTCGTGGGCAGGTGGAAAGTGGACCGGCGATATTCAACTGTTATGCAAGTTATCAATATGGTATGCACCATATTGGCTGCGAAAGCTGACGGTGCTGTCCTTCACAAGGCAATGGCATTTAGTACACTTCGAAATGTCATAGAGTCACGATCCATTTTCACTTTTTCAAAATCCTGTTTTATTTTGATGTAATAATGAATTTATTCCAAATACGAATACCTACTATTTTAGAATCTACACGAGCAACTGAAATCTGCATTGACGTTTTATTGTCACTGAATGGTTGCAAAACCTGGTGAATTAATTGAAAGTCTGACGAAACAAACATCATTCAATCCAGACACGTACCTATTTGAATGAATTCATTAACAAAATGTATTTAATTTAAACGCTGCTTTGTTTGATACAAAACAAACAACACATTAAAATAATTAATGTAAATAATATTATATAAAGTAGCGTACTATGTACTCATAGAACTTTGTAAATGCATAATTTTGACGTTGTTTTAGCCAAAGCGGAAGTAAATATGGTGTAGGTTCTTAGGGCCGTATTTCAGAACGATTGTCAAAACTCAATCGAAGCTTGAGGCTAATTTTTGCCTTTTTTTTTTTTTTTTTTTTTTTTTTTTAAATCTTTATTTAATTAAAGGGCTTAGTCACTAAGTGAATATGCCGCCCTCATTGACAGTAATATTCTTAATTATTCTACATCTTAACTAGATTCTTTCCATGAAACATACTTTAGCCAAATTTAATTTTTGCCTTATAAATACTACTCTCAAGTGTTTCTTAAGTATTGATAAACGTCCTGGAATACGGCCCTAAGCTAAATTGGATAAACTCACTTGGCCCTATTAAAAAACCGCCTTGTGCGTAATATTATAACCACCATAACGCACGTATATCGAAATGTTCTATTATGCCAGGACAACTCGTGAGTCACCTGGGCAGGAGCGTTATGTAAAAATCGCATGCCGAATTACCCTTGTCCGATAAACTATTTACTGAAAACATTCTTCATCCGAAGTCGGTTCTATATTTTATTTACACCCATGCTTTAAATCCTCTTTATAAGATTCTGAAAGAGCTTACTGCTATATCGAATAAAAATGGCGGGGATTCGAATAACTTCCTTTTTTTTTATTGTTCTAATAGTAAAACGCGCGTGAATGCGAGAATCACAATGTTTTTTTTTCGGCAATTCATACAGTTATCACGCATTTAGCAGCAAGTAGTGGCCGTCTGTTGAGTAAAGCCTTTGTGCAGAAGGGATAAAAACGATTCTTATTATGGGTGTGGATAAAGTCTTGTTAAAGTCTAATCACCCACATTCGTGTTAAATACCCTTTATTATACAACAGTTGCATAATAAATATTATTGTTCGTCGATGAACTGTTTGCCGAAAACAGAAAACACCCTTCGTTCTTAGAGTTTTACACATAATAGTTCATCTATTTACTGTTGAATAAAACAATCGAATCAAGCATAGCATACACGAGGTTCTTCATACGTAAGATTTGCCCAACATACTATTCGCGCAATATGGTACTTAGGTATCGTAATATACACATTTAAAATAATTGAGTACTGACTTAATTTTAAGGAGAGGCCTCTACATTTTAAAAGGTAAGTACCTATCCTACTTTCGTCCACTTACACGCCTACCCGACACAGCTATACCAAGTGTTATACTTATTTCACAAAACGAGACAAACGATTTGTTTACACTTTGATATTTTCTTCACGGCTTGACTCACAGTTTGCTAGATATTTATCTCTTAAAATTTACCTACATTCAACAACTATGTAAATTATACTGTATTTAAATTACTTATATAAAATTGAAGTTTTTTTATAATTCAAAATAAACACTTTTTCACTAAATACATAATTATGTAAATACATAAATAAGTGAATGAGAGGAACGATTGACGAAGAAGATATACAGTTTGCTAGATATTTATCTCTTAAAATTTAGATACCTACATTCAACAACTATGTAAATTATACTGTATTTAAATTACTTATATAAAATTGAAGTTTTTTTATAATTCAAAATAAACACTTTTTCACTAAATACATAATTATGTAAATACATAAATAAGTGAATGAGAGGAACGATTGACGAAGAAGATATATTGTGCGAAAGTAGAGGGTAGAAGGAGTCAGGGTTGGCCGAGACCTACATATGAGGACCACGTGAGCAGATTGCTTAAAAACGGAAAAGTCTAACGTACTCGGATACCCAGACGTGCATGTATGAAGCGATTGATGAATCTGCAAGAAGCGAAAGAAGTATGCATGGATCACGGAGCCTAGCAATCTGTCCTCTCTGATTACCCCGTCAGGGATGTAGCGTGAAAATAGTTACTTACTTAAAATACATAAATACACCAAGCATTCGGATTTTGTGGCGTGGCGACATCATCCACGAATGTATCCAGATCTTCGAGAATTCGGCCAGAAAGAAGACACCGTGCGGTTTAGTCGGTCCGAGTCCTACATGCCCACCTCGCCTATAAATCACGGCGATGTCAAGTCCAAGACCAGTTCACAAGTTAAAAAAAATTGGTTGACCTAGTAGGTTTTGCGTGGACAATAGTTTGAGCACTAAGGGGAGGGCACGAGAGAATTAAGAGAATTACCGCCTATTCTACATGGTAGTTTGTGGTGGTGCTCCGCAGTTTTAAGTCTACTATTTATACAGAGAAAATAAAAAAATACCCCGTATATCTAGTTAAAGTTGCAAAACATGCCATTTGTTAGGCGTAATGTTATCGTAAAACTTCGCCGTAACTAAAAGCCTACCACTGTTTTCCAATTTCAGTGAAATGTGGACCCTTAAGTGTGGCTGGAGAGCCGTTACAGTCCCTTTTCTTACCGTCTGACATTGGTTACTTACGTTTCGTGCTTGTAGACTTTACCTAATATCAGCGTGTTGCTCTTATTACTTATACCAAAAACGTATAGTTGGTATTGATTGTGTACAAGTACAACACTAATACTAATTGGAAAAATAAGAAGCTATGAGCGAACACTCCAGTTTGTAAAGTAGAAAATGGAATTCTATATCATCAATATTGATAACTTGAACGCCTTTTGTACCGTAGGCGTAGTCAAGTTAATTTCCATAGCAAATTACGGATAGAAACCCATGTTTTGAACAGAAATTAATGTAAGCATTTGATACAAGTACCTACCGGGTAAATTCAAAGGAGACGATGTATTCCGATTTACGAGAATGATATATTCCGATTTAACGAGAATGATGTATTCCGGACGATATGGTATGTGGAGATCAGTTCAGAGTGCATGAGGCGAGAGAGCACTGTCTGCGGTTGCGTGACACGTGGTTCCCTTATCGTATTTATTGATAGATCTATCTGGACCTCATCTAGATAGATTGTTTGCGTTCGCGTTGTCCGCTCTTCGATCCACTAGTCACGCGTGCAATCTCACGCATATTAATACACTGCCTACAGCAGTTCTGACATAGCAATGTCAGAACTACAATACGAACTATATAGGATAGGTAGGTACACAGATTTCATCAAAATCGAGCAAGAAAGACAAAAAGAGCACTGCTTTGTTCAGCGATCTCTGTTTCCACGAAAAAGAGGTGACAGGCCTCCTCATTTGATCGCAAATGTCTTAAAACATTCAAATAACAGCGACCCTCTAATGAATTTGAAACTAAAATTGAATTTGGATATTCAACTCGACCGTTTTGCTCAATCAAGTCTTTGTAGCAGTTTTAAATATCTAGTCTCGTGATAATCTGACTGCTCACTTAACATTATCTTGGCAAAAAACAATACTGGCGCCATACGAATGATAACCGAGCAAGTCTTTTTAAGGCCCGTTATATTGGCTTTAAAGTAGTTTTAAGGAGATAAGGTTATATTCTTTTAGAGTAGCAGTATTATGTTAGAAGCTCTTGTCTGAAGGATTTTTTGGGGACACAGTTTCTATTTTTGTATAACATCCATTTGGCACACATTTTGTTGTATTGTTTGATACCAGCTTTATAAAACGGTTCGTTTCGACACAATAGTAGTGTATTCATACCTAGAAACGATGAAAGAAGAGACCAGCTTCCTGTATTAATCCGAGTGGGTGTACAGTGTCAGTATAATGTCGCCGGCAAGGCGTGCGCGGCGAGACGCGGGCGCTGTCTAGCGGTTTGTACTTGGGTTTAATTATGTAGCAGGAGAATGACTGTAAAACGTAATTTGATGAAATTCCTAGGGATAAGACGAAAGATGTTGCATATTTTTACTTATCTTTTAAGAGAGAGAGAGAGTGATAATTATTATTACCTTTCCAATTATTGTATAAGACGAATAGCTAATTCGCTATCATATTTATTTGATATATCGGCCAAGAACTTGGCTAAACAAGTTGCCCCTATTGAGCAATGTTTATATAACATTCACAATCTCAGTTATTCTACTACTGACATTTCAAAGGACAGTGACCACTCTCTATGGGGTTTTGGCCCCGATGCGGACAATTTTGTAGCGCCGTCAAAATACTGCTATTACATAGCTGAGACTATGTAGAAGCCCATGATATAGATTTTTTTGTAGCCAGGCAGTTTAAAAAATAAATAAAAATAAAATGAACCGGCAGGTTTTATTCTCAATTTAATTTTAAAATGTGTCATTATCGTCTTCATATGTTAGTAAACAATGTCTAGGATTGAGCTAGGGAAGTAATATTTTCACCATACCTTGCCGAACTTAAGTAGGTACCACATCAGAAACATGATATGAGCAAACAACCAATAGGTGATTGCCCAACAATGCTGTAACAATAATAATGTTTTATGGTGTCTAGGTTGCCAATGTTATTTTCATTTATGTTTTTTTGCTTATATGGCATATATAAGCAAAAAAACATTGCTTTGTATTTTACCTCTTAATAATCTGCAGTTGACGGCTAAAAGGAATCATGCCCAAAATGTTGCTAGTTCTATCTGTGCACATTTCAACAATAAATATGTACCATTATTTCTTATGTGTTTACCATATTATGATCCTGGTTGTTTTATTTAGTATAACTTAGCCTTTAAAAAACTACATCAATATTATGTATAAGGAAATTATAAATGGAATTGGCAAATCAGACATTGCTGTAGTATATATCATAATTACTTTGTTAAAATTAATTATTAGTTCAAATACATACATTAGTACATATCAGAAAACACTGTTCTGCCAAACAAGCATCTATCACACAACCTTATACATACAGATCTCCAGTCGTCCTGAGCCTACATCGAAGCCGTTACTTTGTTTATATATGTACTCTGAGTCACCTAGAAACTTAATATCTCTCTTCATAGTTACAGTTGAGGAGAAAAAACGATGCAATAGAGTATCAGCGGCTCTCTTCAAATCTGGCAAAAAGATGGTTCCTTCTGGGTTCTGTTATTTGACTTGAAAATTATTATGTCCTTACAGATTGCAAGTGGCAATTAAAACAAGTATGACAGATGTTGGTGATGGTTCTTTGAGATGCTCTTAACTGAAACAAAAAAGGCAATGAAAGTACTGGAATAGGTATATGTAACAAACCTTTTTGTAAAAGTTAATTTAAGAGGCTCCAAAATAGTCTATGGCCATATCACCTGCAGGTAATGCATCTACTGGCTAGCCCACTGAACCGATAAAAAACATTAGTCACTTTAATAATACATAATAAAGGTAAACCTTCAAAATCAATAAACTAAAAGTAAGTGAGCTACCATTTATAACAACCTATTTGAAAATAATAAAAAAAAACTTACTACTGAGGGTACAATCCACTAGAATTACATGCGGCACTTTCATCAGGTCAAGAGTTATGACGACTTCTGTGTGTAATACCATTACCACAACAGATTCAACAAACAAAAAAATGCCATTGTCTTTATTACAGGACCCAAAAAGCCATGGTGGTAGTGAGAAGTTGAATTAGTTATTAAGATACAAAACACTCGATAAAAAATACAAACGCGACCTATATAATAATGTACATAGTTGAAAATATAATTTTAATAAGACACTTTATTTGTTTACATCTGTCATTCAAAATCGTTCGACTGTGTTGCTAGAAGATTAAAAAAAAAAACTAAAATACCCAATACGTTTTATCTTTTATAAAAATATGCATTTATTTAAACATATTTAGTATTTACGGCATATAAAAGTATTTTAAATAAACAATAAAATAATCACACAAAACATTTAGCACAGTTTCAGTTAAAAAAGGAAATAGTAGTGACTAATAACTAAACTTATTTCTCCCTAGTCTTGTCATTACTTTTATTTTATGCAACACAAGGGTGATAATCAAAATAATATCCGTTTGTAAGTCAAGACAAATATTTTTTTAATTCGTTTTGAATATCAGATAAGTGGCTACACCAAATTGTCATGAATATTGATTGTATAATAAATAAAATTTATTACAAGTTTTATAACTTTCCAAAGCTGCTGTCCGCGCTCAGGCCCGATTCGGTCACTGTCCTTTATCTAATTTAAACTAAGTAGTAAGCCAACAGTGAATTTCTCTTACATAGTACTAACATACCATTACCTCTCTATTCTGGGACTAAACAAACAAAATGTACAAATAGGGTTCAAATAAAAATATGAACCCATTAAACACATATATGAATTGTAACAGTATAAAGAAGTGTCTCAACATGGTGCACCAAAACATTGTTCTACCACGGGTTTAACAAATTGGATTTGTTAATGAAGTGTCGTTTTGAAATAATGGAGGAAGCCTTAAATACATACATACATATTATCACGCCTGTTTCCCATCGGGGTAGGCAGAGGCTATGGTTTTCCACTTGCTTCTTGCGATCTTGACATACCACTTTGGTTTCTTCTACTTTCATGAGTGTTTTCATACACGCTCGCCGGTTAAGGGTACCCTTGACATACGTACGCCGAGGTCGACCCCTGTCAGTTTGCCCATTCACTCTCGCCACATAAATCTGCTTCGTCAGTCTATTTTCATCTATCCTCTCCACGTGTCCGAACCATCTAAGCATCCCTGTTTTTTATCTTAGTCACTACATCTTCTGTCATACCGCAACGTTCCCTAATCGCGCTGTTCCTTTCTTTATCCATCAACTTCACTCTAGCTATACTTCGCAAACTTCTCATTTCCACTGCATTAATTTTACTTTTATGCGTCTTCTGCCATACCCAACTTTCACAGCCATACAGGAGTGTGCGGACCAGCACTCCCCTATGTACAGCCAGTCTTGCCTTCTTAGACACGTTCTGAATGCTCATAAAGGTGTACATGGCTCCATTCACTTTATTTCCAGCCAAAACTCTTCTCTCAATGTCATAGCCACACTTTCCATCTCTCGCAAATTTTGTACCTATACCATACTTGCCTCTCTTTCAAAAACCATTACTTTCGACTTGTAATACCTGATCATCAGCGTATAGGAGGCATTTGACGGTTAGGCCATCCATTTTTAAACTATACGCACTCTCTTGCAGTTCTTTTAAGCAACTGTCCATGTATAGGTTAAACAGCAACAGCGACGCTACACAACCCTGTCTCACACCTTTTTCAATGTGAAAAAAGTCTGTGCAAGCTCCGTTGATCCTGACACAAGCACTGGAGCCCTCATAGAGAGGATTCAGTGCTCGGAGAAGCCTTAAATAAAGTATATAATAGCCATTAAAATAATTGTATGTAGAGACTTTAACATAAATGTGTTGGAAAAGTCCTCAGAAACTATAGATATTCTGAATTTAGTAAAATCGTTTAATTTATGGAACCCGCTAGAATAACAGCCACTACTGCAAGATGTATTGATAACATATTTAGCAGTATGAAACCTATACAATATAATACATAAGGTTGACTCGACCACACAGAGCAGTTGGTTTGCTTTTGTAATTCTCAAAGTAAAGTAAAAAGACAAATAAATATGATACCATTGAGTGAAAACCGTTCAGAAATTTTTAAAAGTAATATTACAAAAAAGAAACAATTGTTGCCTTTTCACGGAAATGTGGATCACTTATACCTACAACTCATTAGTCAACTTGATTAATGGTGAGTTCAGTTAAATTTTTACTCCTAAGCACCTATCTAAGAGTGAAGGCCTAACTTTCAGTGACTGGGCAGCTCCTGGAATCTATAAGTCTTAATAAATTGTATAAAGTATATGAAGAGAAGTCCTATAATCATAATCCAAATTTTCAAGAGTTTGTAAAAAAATACTCAAAATTATTTAGACATCCCACACAGACTTTGAATTTGCAGCTGTTCTAGAGATATTTTAAAAACTTTTAAGGCAATTAATATGAAAAGCACAGTTAGAGTTAAACACAGTCTAGAGTATTTCCTGACTTAATGAAACATAGTAAAGTAATTCCTTTGTTTAGAGCTGGTGATATTGCAGATCCCACTTTCGGCCTGTTTCCATACTACTAACACTTAGTAAAATCTTTAAAAAGCTATTGCTTGGACATTTGCTTAGTCACTTTAATATACATAATTGACTACACGATATATATACGATATACACATATACGATTGACGAAGAATATATATTGTGCGAAAGCAGAAGGTAGAAGAGGTCAGGGTAGGCCGAGACATACATATGAAGACCACGTGAGCAGATTGCTCAAAAACGGAAAGGTCAAAAGTACTCGGATACCCAGACGTGCGTGTATGAAGCGATTGATGAATCTCGAAGAAGCGAAAGAAGTATGCATGGATCGCGAGGCCTGGCGATCTGTCCTCTCTGACTACCCCGTCAGGGATACAGCGTGAAGATAGTTAAGTTTTTTTTAAAGTTAAGACTACACACGAAACAGTTCGGATTCACAAAGAGTAGCTCAACGGTGGATGCCATGACCTTATGACTTCTTATTTAATCAATAGAATTCAGAGGGTTAAGGTAAACGGCAAACGATCATCGGGATCTCCAGTCGTAATGGGTGTTCCACAGGGATCAATATACACTCCCGGACACCTAAATCGAGCCACCTTGTTTTTTTTGGTTTGGAGTACTGTAACTTATAAAAGATGTATGTAGAAGGAAAATGTTTTGATGCAGTTTTGGAGCTGGTATACTCATCATTCATTTAGAGTGCCACTGTTCTAAATTTCAACTACAGTTTATTAAATAAGTCGAGTTACGTTGAAACAAGTCCATATTTGCTTTTTTCAAGGAAAAAAATCTAAACGATTTTTAAATAAAGACATGTTTTACATGAAAAGAAATGTTTATTTAGTAACTTGTATTGCCTCCCAATGCATTTATGACAGCTCTCATACGGTTTGGCATAGAATTAATCAATTTTGTTATGACATGTTGAGGAATGTCCGCCCATTCTTCCAAAATTACATTTTTGAGCTCCTGCATGGTTTGCGGGGCAGGATGATGAGTTCGAACACGCCTCTTCATCTCATCCCATAGATGCTCTATAGGATTCATATCAGGACTTCGCACTGGCGATACCAATGTCATTTAAGTACTCGCTGACGATTCCCGCAGTATGGGCCCTTACATTATCATGCATTAAAACGAAATCTTGGCCTATAAATCCAGCATATGGCATCACGTGGTTCTCTAAACATTGGCGAATGTATCTATTGCCATCTAGGGGCGGCAGTCGTGGTCCCGTCACTACCTCTAGCTCAGTTTTGCCTTCCATAGAGATTCCTCCCCAGACTGTCCATGATCCTCCACCATAACTCACTTTCTCGTCAATACAGCATTGCGCGAAACGCTCGTTCTGCCTTCGGTACACCTTACTCCTTCCGTCATTACCGTATAGCATTATCTTGGACTCATCTGTGAAGAGAACCTGGCTCCATTGATGTCGAGTCCAATTTAGATGTTCGCGCGCAAACTCTAGACGGGCTATTCGGTGTGCTCGTGTCAATTTGGGTCCATTAGCTGGCTTATGGGGCTTTAAACCCCGTTCATTGAGTCGCCTTCTAACGGTCCGAGCACTTACAGCCACTCCGTGAAAGTCCCTGAGCTGTTCTTGTATCTGAACAGAGCTAAGGCGTCGATTTCGTAGGCCACTAGTGACAATGTATTGATCTTGTCTCGCCGTTGTCACTCGGTAACGAGGTCCTCCTGTTCGCCGAACGAAGCCGCCAGTCTCCAGGTATCGGTGGTACACTCTTTGAACAGCGGAACGACTTATGTGAAGTTGTGAACTCACATCTCGCTGACTTAGCCCAGATTGAAGAAGTGCTACAGCTTGCGCGGCTAATTCATGTGTATCCATAATTTTATAGCCAAAAACGGTACAAATATAGAAAAATAACTAAACTAAACTTTGGTTAACAACAATTGCGAAAATTCAAACCAAATCGACATTAAATTGCTTCAAAAGCAACTTTCAACAGTCATTATTTTTTTCAAATCAGTGACCAATATCGGCTTTTGTTCTTTATTTTAAATTCTAAAATTCAAATTTGGAATAATACATACGGGAAAGACGATGAAATATGCCAGCATTAAATATGCATAAAAACTTTTTTGTTATATTGTATATTTTTTGTGTATTGGGCTTTTAGGCCCGGAAATGTAAAATGGCTCGATTCAAGAGTCCGGGAGTGTATTAATGACTTACCTAAATATGTTGGGGATAAACATGAGTCTGTACCTACGGTTTGTGGATGATACCTCTTTGACATTTAAAATAATCAATTAATTAATTATGACGATGTTTAGTGTACTCTCAAAAGTTGTTCATTTGTTTAACGTTAATAATTATCTAAAAGAAAATGATAAAAAAACTAATGTAATTAAGTTTTTGACACCTAATGTTAGACAGGTGGCGACCAATGTGCAACTTAATGGATCAGGATAGGATACTGTTGGGGCTACTGTGCTCTTGGGTATTACTATTGACTCAAAGCTGCAGTGGAGGCCACATATAGAAAAATTGTCAGGCAAATTAAGCTCTGCTGCAATAACAATAGCTCACTGATGTTGAAATGGCTAGAATAGTTAATTTTGGTTATTTCAATAGCGTTATGTCATTCGGAATTCTTATCTGAGGATACTTGGCGGACATTAATACGATTTTTATATTACAGAAGAGAGCTGTAAGAGCAATATACCGAATGAATGCGAATATATAGATAGATTCTTGCCGGTGGTCATTCCATTCAGAGGCAAACCTGCCTGTGTCATAGACGCCTTTTTGCAAAGAGTAACAAACATCCATACAAACTTTCGCACTTATAATATTATTAAGATTTATGTTATTTATTTTAATAAATAAAATAGTGATCAAGACCCGTGTTTCAACTCGCATGTCAGATACATTTCCGCGACGCGTTAGGTGCGTGCGCCTCAATCACAAGCAAGCACGTGTATTGGCGAAAAACATTCCACACGACCAAAGTCGCGGGCATCCGCTAGTCTATATTCGAATAAAACGAATGACTTCAATTAATTACATTTTAAAAATTTTCATTTAATATTCCTTGAAATTGCATATAGGTACACAATTTTAAACTAATAAATTAATTTCCTATTAATTTTGGTCACAATACTATTTTTCAATTACGATAAAGCGGAAGCCCTCCATATGAATAGAAAAAAAATCAAAGTATCCCTAGGGTTTTTAAAAAATGCCTGGTATTTCTCACTTACACTGCGACATGTATATTAATCCACGTCCAACGGTGTCGCGTTGCTGCTATTGCAACGCAACGACTGCTGATGACTTATGATTTCCTGTCAATGTATTTTATAAATATCTATAGAAATCAACTTGGTACTTAGATAACGTCGATCTGATATGCGGATGCAGAAAGAGGATGTGGTGTGGCAATTTGATGTTTGAATACTTCGAAATGAAATTGAGTGACGTCGCGCGTATAAACCTATGACTGTTGAACAACCATAGTGGTTAAACGAACGAAATTGATGCCAGTCACCCAATTAATATCGTCTTAACAACTATTATGGGTACTATATTTAACTAATTATCTTCAATTAGTGGATCATCAGTCATCGTATGTTGGAATATTATACTTTGCGTTTGAGTTTATACTTAGTAATAATTTCAATGAATGGTACTACAGCACAATTTGTACAAGGTCATGTAGTTGATTAGTTGACTGTACTTCAAGAGTGAGATAAGTAAATGACGCACCGAAAGAAGGTCCGGTCTAGTGGTGTGGAGGTAAGCAGAGGTGGTAGAAAGCACCGCACACAGTTGCGTTAAGGGTACGACTTACGAGGGATGTCACTCGCGGTCCGCAGGGCGCCTGCGTGCCTTGCGCGGCGTGCGCGCGGGCGTGCGGCGGCCGACTGTTTCAGCGCTTGCGTTTCTACTCGCCCCATTCATTCACACGCATGAATGAACTACGTTTAACAAGCACGTGCACGAAAAAAATTTACTGAAACTGTCATGTACTAGGGCGTCATTAGGGAAAACTGCTAAGTCGACCTTGCGTCTAGACTGTCGCACAGACCGTTCACTAACTGCTTATTATAATATCTCTCTTTAGTTACCTTAGGAAAACTAATTTTACATGGGTGTTTAAAATTCTTACTGCAAAAATATAAATATTTACGTTTCAAACAATCTGTAGTTTGTTTTATAGATAGTATGTCTGCAAATTTATTTATTTTCGTATCAATACCGAAATGCTGTCAAAATAATCACCTTAATCTTAATTTTTTGTATGTTTTGTTAAAAATGTTAAACAGGTTTTCATTTTTAAGCTGCGGGACTTTACTTTTTCTTTTACGCTTCACTAAAGCTAATGCGTGGTGACGTTAATTACGAGTATGTTGGAATCAAGCCGATAAAACATGTTATGGTATTCCTTCTCCATCCATTGCCGGAAAACAGTCCTTGGCGGTTTACACCATAGAGAATTCAGATTTCCTTTTCACCCTTTAAAGAAGCACGAGTGTCACAAAACTGTCCACCAAAACCATGCGGTATCTGGTATCCAGAAATCCCGATTTGTCTGCTTACAATTGTACTTAGTCATTAAATTGATAAACCTTAAAAGAGAGGTGGTGACTGTTCTTGTCGTGGTCAGAAAAGCAATAACTATTTTGACAATCTCCCCCTTCCACATCGCACCGGTTTTCTTCTTCGTATGCATACTACTAATTTATTACTTCTGTGCCTCTTTGTACCAAAATATTTTTTATAAGTACCTACCTGTTTTTGTATGAAAATTTCGTTTTACCGCGTAACCGAAAAACGTGAAAATTTTTCAACAGCTATAAAAGTTATCTCAATTTCGATAAAAGAAGTTTCACTTCAATAATAAAGAACTGTTCAAGATTGAGGTTAACGGAGGTTATCATTGAGGTATATAATAGTAGGTATAGTTTTTCCATCTGTCTATCTGCTTTGATCTTTTAAGGATGTCGAAGACCGTGCGAAGTGTAAGGAAAGGTGTTGGAAAGCGCACCGCGAGACGCAACTGGGACAGACGAATGAAGTTAATGCATTAGTCTTTCAGAATAAGCCTAAATTTTGATCACTTTAAGAAACCAAGCAGTTTTATCATCAGGGAATCTTTGTGTTCCTAGCGGCGGTAGAAGACTATCATTTATTGCTTTAAAATTGACATATAAAATAAAATTTACTTAGGCACCTAGCTACTTTAGATTACAGTTGTTTAAGTTGTTGTTTATACTTTAGTTTGATCATATTTGTTGTAAGCTTTTTGTAGAAAACTGTTCAACCTCTATAAAAAGGTTTATCAAAAATTTAATTTTAAATTTAAATTTTTTTTTAATCAATATTTTTGTAATCTCAAAACTTCGTCATTTATGAATGTGGACTGCACATTATTTTTTTTGGTTTGGCCACCATTCGAACCTCATTAAATTTAAATTTATACTTAAGTACGTTTCCAAAAATACTGCCAGAAAATGTGTTAGGAGGTATATTAAATTTTTTTGACAGAACAGTGGTATTATCGTTGAAAATTGGATATAGAAACATAAAAATGCTTTTTTATTATAAAGTTTTAGTAAACATGAAATTAACATAATAACACGCGTAATTATTATATTATAACACGTGGTTCAATAAGTCCCAAGACTCAGTACTAAAACAACGTTTATTTTATAAAATTATTTTTATTCATCAACGTAGTCTCCCCCAAGAGCGATACAGTCCATCCAACACTTTTCTAACTTTTCTATCCCATGCGTGTTGAACGATTTGTCTTTGGCTTCAAAATAAGCCTCCGTTGCTGTGATAACTTCACTATTTGATTCAAATTTCTTACCCTGGAGCATTTTTTTGAGATCTGCAAACAGCCAGTAATCGCTGGGGGCCAAGTCTGGCGAATAAGGGGGATGAGGAAGCAATTCAAAGTCCAATTCATTAATTTTGGCCATCGTTCTCACAGGTTTGTCAAAAGGCGCGTTGTCCAGGTGAAACACCACTTTCTTTTTGTTCATTTGAGGCCGTTTATCCGCAATTTTGTACTTCAATCGCTCCAATAAGCACATGTAATAGTCACTATTTATATTTTGCCCCTTTTCAAGGTAGTCGATGAAAAGTATTCCATGCGCATCCCAAAATATAGACGCCATAACCTTACCGGCCGATTTCTGAGTCTTTGGCCGCTTCGGGCGGCTTTTGATCAGTTGTAAGCAAACGCGGCACCCACTTGGAAAAAAGCTTTTTCATGGCCAAATTTTTATGTAAAATAGTGAAAACACTACCAGCTGAAATCTTCACTATCTCGGCTATCTCGCGCACTTTTATCTTCCGATCTTCCAATACGATTTTGAGGACTTGGTTAATATTTTGTTGAGTCACTGCTTCATTTGGACGACCTGAGCGTTCCCCATCATTTGTGTCCATGCGACCGCGTTTGAAGTCGGCATACCACCGACAAATGGCTGGTTTAGATGGAGCTGATCCCGCATAACATTTTATAAGCCATTGCTGTGCTTCAAAGGTATTTTTCCCATTAAAAAACAATGTTTTATCAACACGCGAAACTCGTTTTTTTTCATTGTATCAAAACTACAAGCGTAGCGGCACTTAAATGTCTGCAAAATCAATATTTTAATGTTCCATTTTTTAAAATTTGACACATATCTTTTATTGAAGGCCAGTACTTTTTTAAAATCAAAAGAGTTTTTAATATATATGCCATTTCCAAGTTAGTCTCGGGACTTATTGAACGATCTAGTAATAATAACTTAGTACACCTGTCACATCACAATTAGGTTTAGATAGTTAAGTGGGTTTTTTTTTCTAAATCTTGTTGCGCAAAGTATAACTGTAATTGAGCTATAAACGATATATGTAGGCACAAAGGTAAATGTTCATATTAAGAGATTTAAAAAATTAATATATACTTGGCTACAAACCTTTCTGCGACGGCATTTTTAGGCCTACTTCGCAAATTATGCCTATTTTTGGAAATGACTTGAATTTTAGTTTTTTTTAATATTCTAAGTTAAACCTAACTTATTTGCAGTAAAAAATAAGTTTAGTAAAATTACTTACAGATATTTAACTATTATTATGTAGTAGAGACAAAAACTGTTTATAAAATGTCTAAAACAACAACAATTGCAACAAATTTGTAGTTGTATTAACACCCGGACACACAATATAACTTTGAAATGAATTATGAGAAAACTGAAATTTTCGCGACGGCCGAGGTTCCTTTCATGAGGAAGTCCGATGCGTTTTGAACGGGGGCTAGTTCCTGAACGGGAGCTGTTCGTAGGCCGCGCATGCGCTGGAGACACTGGGGCGTGACCTAGACCCTGAAAGAACACCCCCTCGCCTACGCATTCCGAGTATCCATGGTTACAATCTCGGAAACTAACCACAATTTTTTTAAACTACGCTCAAACTGTTCAGTCTAATCATATTTTAAGCACAATATAATGTCATATATTATGAATACTTTTAATAAATTAATTACTGTATATTATTTTGTCTTCATTTAAGTATTATAGATGAAAATTACTTAATACGGAAGTTCGTCAGTAAAGAAAGTATGAATATCAATGCCTACATAGGTGTCTCCACCCAACCAAAGATGCTCTGGTCTCGCATTGGTGTTTCTTGGATAGTACTATACTACCTATGAGAAAAGATGGCCTCGCAAATTATTGATGACAACCAGGCTTCACTTTAGTAAAACCTTTTTATACATACCTATAACAGTAATCATTACATAGCTAGGTACCTACTATTTATTTCTCTATATAGCGGTACACCTACCTACTATTATTTCTCCACATAACGGTACGTAGTAGTTGGTAGTAGTAGGCAGAGCTAAATTCTTAATAGTTGGTTCATGTTTGGCAGGAATCTTGTTCCTACTTAGTGTTTTTCGAAGCTGTCCGCAGGTTTTTAGTAGGTATGGCCATAACATTTTAGGTATTTTTTCTTTACGATCTATCATTTTGGTTTGTTATTTGATGTAATCGAAGACAGTGTGAAATCCGGCAAGGATTTAATGGGCAGATGAACTTAACGCCAAATAGAGTTTATTTCAGAGTTTAAATCGCGCAAAAAGTACTTGACAACATAAAGGCATACAATTTCCATAATGATGAGACATTCAATCTAATCGTCTTATCGCTGTCCTCTGCTGGACGTCTGGTAGGTCTCCCCAATCACTTTGGGAGGTGGATTGGCCTTACAGTCAGACAGCCCACACTAGACAGACGGGTTGGTACAGAATTTTGTTTCGAGTATTCTTTCTCTTGGTTATGACCTCGTCTATTAGTCGAGCAGCGTTTGGAGTGTAGCATTTGGCGAAACGAGCGATATAATATGCTAAGCAGTTTACTAGTAACATCAAGAGTAGTTTACTATGCGGATCTCGTTGAATCAGGAGTGAATTTACGTGCTTTTGAACGTTTCTGCCATACATATTACTGGAATCAAACATAGCTCACATAAGACCCATAATATATTATTACCGTGGTGCTTTCCTTTTTCTGTAGGATTTACACCTACTGACCGTCCAGGTCTCCCGCTTTGCAAAGGAGGGAAGAGGTGTTACGTACTTTTTCCAAATTTCTCAAATTATCTTCTGATTAATTTCGTTGCGGGTTCCAAGACATGCTAACTTCTCCTGGGACTTAACCGAGTTCGAGCTCGGTGTGACTTTTGTGGTCTTGGTCATTGCTGTAAATGCTGGTTTACAGGAGCCACACCCAACAAACAATTTGGCTGCAAATAGAGCTTACCATAGAGCCTTAAGTGTTATGAAGGTAGAGTAGTAGCTGCAATTATAGTTTGCGACGGCAAAAAAGAGTTAGTTATAAAATATTACGCTTACAGTGACAAAGCAGGTTTATAAGAGCAATGTGTGAAGTTTAAACGCGTAGAGCTGCGATTATTATCCCTACAATACAGACCAAAGCTTCTGTGTTATAGCTTTGAGTGAATCTTACTACTATAAGATCTATATTAGAAATTAACATTTATTATTGACTTCTAAAGTTCTAAGCCAGCTACCATAAACTCTTTCAGGGCACTGATAGTTGCACAATAGGAGCAATCAACGCTACTAGCTCTACAATGGTGTTTTATAAATCTTTTACAACACTTAACTCTTAAAGAGATACAAAGGTCCCTTGTATAGTTTAGGGCTGAATAGTAGGGATATTTCTCCCTATAAATAGAACGTATAGTTTTATTTATTTATTTATTTATTTAATGTACATGGAAGATTTACAGCTACAATAACGTGTTATTAAACAACATAGATATCTGACAGCCAATTACAAATCCTCACTTCTAGATATTATTCTAAATTTATATGTGTGGATAATTAGGTAGATGTATTACAGTTTACAAATATTACGATAATGGTACATTCTACAAATAAACCATCCCATGAGAAAACAACTTTTACCACAATATAGTACGTTATGGTTATGGATTATATATGCAAATTAAGATACAATACATGTGACACTCAGACCAACAACAAATATTAAATACATTACAGTGATACTATCATTAATTGAAGAAAAAGTTCTCGGACAGGCAACGCTTCAATGATGTCAATTTTGTGTGAAAAATATCAAAATCATGTTGCTTACATAGTCTATTATAATTACGGCTCGCTCGCACAATATAGGTATTCTTTCTGTAGTTAGTATGTGCACGTGGAACGTTAATCGGTGGGTTAAACCTTATAAACTTTGCTGGGACATTTAGAGAGAATTTACTTAGAAGGTCGGCACAATCAATAGCATTATTTACAACCTTATGCAACAGCATACAGTCGGCGATTTCACGGCGATTAACAAGAGGCAATAAGTGATATTTTTTACAAAGATTTAGATAATTGGTCGAGTTATAAGGGATTTTCTGATGGAAACATAAATACCTAATAAAACGCCTCTGAATACTCTCAATTCGGTCAATATATCTAACATAACACGGGCTCCAGACTTGTGAGGCATATTCTAAATGTGGGCGTACGAACATACAGTACAAGATTTTTAGGGTCTTTGCTTGGGTGAAGCATTGGGAGACTCTCATTATAAAGCCCAATGCTTTGGAGGCCTTCTTCACTATGTTTTCAATATGCTCGTCAAATAATAGTTTGGAATCGTGCTGGACTCCCAGATCTCTGATGGAACAGCTTCTACTCAAGTTTCGGTCACCCAGCGTGTAGCCCGTGGAGATAGGTAGTCTTTTACGAGTGTACGTGATTATAGAGCATTTATTAGGATTGAGATCTAGTTTATTACACTTACAATAGCTCTCGAGTTTAAATAGGTCTGATTGAAGTGCCATTACGTCACTGTTTGAAGAGACAGTAGTATAAATCTTCATGTCGTCAGCAAAACATAATAGTTTAGAGGACTTAAGGCAAGAGTCTATATCATTAATATACAAAATAAACAACAGAGGGCCGATCAGGGAACCTTGGGGAACACCACTTGGGACAGAAATCCAGCTTGAAATGTAGTTATTGACCACTGTCGCTTGTGATCTATTTTCAATGTAAGAGGAAAACCATCTTAGTATGTCCCCACACACTCCAATACGGCCCAGCTTGGAAACAAGTCGTTTATGTTCAATGCGATCGAACGCCTTACTGTAGTCTGTATAAACTACTTCCACTTGGCTACTGGGAAAGGACTAAAAGAGATGCTGAGAGCTGAATAAACCTGGTTGTAGACTATTCTTTCAAATAGTTTAGCGATTATACATAGTTTTGATATCGGTCTATAATTGACAATTTCAGCTTTCGATCCCTTTTTGTGTACGGGGGTTATAAACGCAGATTTCCAAATTTTAGGAACAGTGCAAGATAAAAGGGATTTCATAAAAAGAAGCGTGATTGGATGAGGTATGGACGATATACACTGTGTTAAAAACTTAGCTGTTATATGATCAGGACCAGCTCCTTTTGTTAAGTCTAGCTTTTTAATAAGGTTGGTGACTTGGTCCATTTTAACATCTATCCACGATATACTGGCAATAGATTCAGCAACAATAGACCCATCTGAAGTTAGTGGATCTGGCAAGGGAGCAGTGTTAGTGGAATCTAAAAAATTTGAACGAAAGTATGTTGAAAAGGCTTCACAAATATCCTCACCAGCCGTCACGACTGTGTTGTTAAATTTTAATGTGCTAGGAATGGCATTGGTATTATAGCGCTTCCTAACGAAACTCCAAAAGTGTCTAGGGTTATTTTTAATGGAACTTTCAGTGAGCTGTATAAAATTTTGAAAACAGATAGACTTTTGGGCCCTGACCTGATCGCGAAGGTACTCAAATGTTGCTCGGTCAGATAGATTGCCATAAATTCGCATTTTCTTAAAATATTTATATTTTTCCTTGATTAATTTAATAAGGGTGAATGAGTACCATGGCGGATATTTATTATTTCTTAGGGTTTTAATGGGAATATATCTTTTATGCAACTCCGCAATTGAATCATTGAAGAAATTCACTGCCTCATCCACAGTACGGCTCGAAAATTCTTTCTCCCAGTCCACTGTATTTATTACCGTGTTTATGGAATCGTAGTCACCCTTATCAAATAAATAAATAGTACGAGACTTTTGACCAAGAACGGGCATTTCAACAAATCCCATACTTATAGTTAACGCTGGATGTAGGATGTCAATGGGGACCAAGGGATCTAAACACTTTGAGACCTCGCAGAGTGCGTTTGATATTACCAAATCTAATATCCTATTAAGACTATTAAGCACCCCATTAAACTGACCCAAGTCTAAAATGCACAACTCATCTACCAGTGCTATTTCATCTTTCGAAGTATGATTACTCGGTAGATAAGTATTACCATCGGAGGGCGACCACTTAATTCCACTCAAATTAAAGTCACCAATTATCAGAAATTTACTAGACGCGTGTGTGACTACTGATTGATTCAACCGATTAAGGAAGTTAGTCAATTGACATGAAAAAGATAGGCCTCTTTTCTGATTACATAGGTAAACAACACAAAGGTATAAATTAAAATACGTACGTGATTCCGGTTTTTTCAACCGTATACTGATCCAGAAATCTTCGGCGGAGCTGTGGAAGAGAGGTTGAGGCATGACAGGCAAGTCTTAAGTGTCAAGTATAGCCTCTATATTATTTAAGGTTGAATTATTGAGTTCGTTACCACCTTAGTACCCCTAATTGGTCATGTAAGCGGTCATGAAAGCATAAAATGGCGCCGCAACAGAGCTCCTTTCAAAAATTTCTAAGATGATGGTTCCGTATGTTATGGAAGTGAAATCGCAACTGCAAGTTTTGATATTTCTGATGGAGACAGTTATTACTCATTGAGTAGTGATGTGAATAATACCAGTGACTTTATTAAAAATCTTTCATTTTAGTTTAAATTTGAGGACATGACCTATTTAAAATATTAAACAAACTGCTATGAAAGATTTGATGTTGATCTTAAATGACAGATTTGGATTCTAACAAAAGATCCTCGAACTATTTTACAAACACCAAAAAATATTTTAATACAAATACTAGGTGGCGATACTGAATATTGGCATAAATAAAACATTAAGTCAGTGCGAGCATTATGTGTTATTATAAGTTAGATCATTCGTACACTCCAAAATCGATTTACAAACAAAATTATTACATCACGATCAATTAATATCCGGGTGTAATGCAGTGGCTGTATTGTCCTTTCTCTAATGTTCTTACTATTTTGAACGGCATTCTGAAATTGAAATATAATTGTAACAGAATCAAATAAAATATAGTAGCGTTTATGTCGTTTGTGTCGTATTTATTTAGCAACCCTATTAGAATTTATTTACGATATTATATAATGCTAATTTACTGAGTGACACTTTTAAAACAGCGTAATCGAAGCTAATTACGTGAAAAAAGGTACGAGTATAGCAGTAGATACATAGTTTTTACGCGGTGTCCGACCACAGCGTCAAAAACAACAAATGTCACATCGAACGTAGTGGAGGGCAGAGACTGAATGGTTGGTACTTATTTTATTTGCGCCCGGACTTGCTCTCGCTGTGTAGGTACAAAAAAGCTAATTAGTATCACATGCAAAGTTTAGACAATTGACGATTCGTTTATAAACGTAAGGACCATTAAAAAAATAACATTGCTACAAATTTTCAAAGGCTTTAAATGGCAGTATTTTACAGTATTTAATTTTGTAGACAGAAATATGTAGGCATTTATTTCCAAATCTTTTCAATTTTGGCAAATCAAACAATAAAAACAATTTAGCACTCGTCCAACTAGGAGATACCTACGTGTAATAGTCGTGAGTAGGCTAGGTAGTGGTTTTGAAAAATTATTACGGATCTCCAAATTCATGAATCCACCATTTTTAGATTATGAAGTTAATAAAAAACAGTAAAACGGACTAAAAGGTAACACAATACAATGAAAGTATCTATTTTTATAGCATTCTAATAACAGGGTCACGACTCTTAAGTCAATAGGCAAAGTTTTGTTACAAATTTAGGAAAAATATTGTTTTGCTCCATGTGGAGCAAAATATTTTTAGATAATTACACTGCAAAGAGTGTTTGCTATTATTTGCTAATAATATATACACATATTCACAGATTACTTACCTTCGCAATGAAAATTCCGCTTCATTTTGCACTAAAAATCAGTTAAAAGTTTTGCACTCAACTCCGCCATTTATTTTCGTAAAGACAACTATGGTTTTACTGATCCCATTGAAATGGGAATATCATCCTTAATTCATTTAACATGTTATAAAATTCTATGAAAAATAAGATATCCTTAGAAGTTATAATTTCCTATTGTAGATTTATACTGTAACTCAAAGGGGTACAATTTGCATTATTGCCACCCTCTAACCGCTATAAAAGTTAGTAAGATACACAGACTAACTATACCTCTTGTAGAGTTTATATTCATAAATTTACCCTCGTTATAACGCTCAAAGAGTCAGTAAGCAGCATGTAGCTCTACCATATCGCTTGAGGAGTCAATGGTCACTAAAATAGCACTCTTACAGCGCTTTAGTCTCAGTTAGCGCTATTGTACCTCCATAATTGCTCTTCTATATCTCTTAAATTCATACTAAAACTCCACTACATTGCCATAGTGGAACCCAAGATCATAAGAATGTGTGCCCAATCCGGGGGTATAGTAAAGTTATAGCTCGCTATAACTCCTATGTGATAGCTCTTATTGATGACCTTAGGATCTCTTTAACTCTTTTATATATCTGTTCTAACTCTTATAGTAGCGCCTAATGTTAGTTGGGCAGTAATGGAAATGTGGGTGGGATTAGTCCCAATTAAAAAAAAACTCTAAATAGCATATTAGGAGTCTTACCTCGACGACTATTTATATGAGTCCTTGTGTCCTTCATTTCTTTAAAGTATTATTCAATTAACCCAAATAAAAAACTACGCATGAAAAACCTAAGCTGTCACAAAATGTTAAGTAGGTATTTGGCATAAGTCACAAAAATGACGACTCTGCTTATATTGATTGTAGTTTTAAAGTTATATTGGACCTATCTACTACTTCTAATTGCAGTTAGTCATAGTGGTTTGGATAGATATCGTTGCTTCTTATTGACTCAAAGCTATCTCCTACGAACAACAAACTTAATTTTAATTAATCTGTTCAGTGTTTAGGAACCTACCTAGTACGTACCTTAACTAAATGTTAGATAGTACCTACATGAAAACACTGAACAACGCAACTTTTTAAGTGGCTTTCAAGGTGCTACCACTAATCCCACCCGCATTCCCATTATTGTGACTCTTGTAAACCAGGATCTACAGAGATGACCAAGACCAACACAAGAAACAAAAGTTACACCGAGCTCGATCTCGGTGAAGTCCCGGGAGAAGTTAGAATGTCCTGGAACCCGCAACGAAATTAATCAGAAGATACCTAATTTGAGAAAGTTGGAAAAAGAACGTAACGCCTCTTCCCTCTTTTGCAAAGCGCGAGACCTGGAAAGCAAATAGGTGTAAATCCTATAGAAAAATGGAAGCACCACGTTTATAGCATATTACGGGACCTATGTTTAATTCCAGTAATATGTATGGCAGAAGCGTTTAAAAGCACAAAAATTCACTCCTGATGCTACGAGATCCGCATAGTAAACTACTCCTGATGTTACTTGTAAACTGCTTAGCATATTATATTGCTTGTTTTGCCAAATGCTACATGCTACGGTGCGACACCTGTCGTCAGATGCAGTTTGTGCCTTAAGCCTGTAGCCCATGGTGGCCCGGTGACATGCGGGTGTAACCGCATTCCACTTCCGTGTACCTATACTATGTCTGTGTCTTCTATATCTTTACTCTAGGACTAGCATCATTAATGACACCTCTATAAGAATAGGATGGAGCGATGCAGTCCCAATAGAATCTTGGAAAGCATTGGATCCTAGTGGTGCATGGTGTGGTCATACTTACGAACTTCTTCAATCACATTCTGTTAATGTAAGTTGAGTAGGTACCTACCTCCTATAGTCATAAGCAGGGGATCATGCAGGAGTGTTAGTCTGAATTACCGAGGAATGAAATTTATGTCCCTCATCATAAAATTCTTTGAGAGACCCTCTATTACGCTAGTCCCTATTACTAACGCGTGTAGGTATGTCATCTGTATCAGTATAACTTGATTTTAATACATACCACAGCTACAGCTTCAATCGTTGATGCAATTCGGGACACCGGTCTTGGAGTATCAGTTCCTATGTGTTCCGCGGTGATCATGAAACCATAAATCCATTATTTGCACACAGGTATGTCAAGAGGAAATACCTACAAATAATGCACCCCTACATTGCCGCTTTACCTAACAGTGTCCCCCTTGACTTGATCTGGGCATTTCATGCCAAAGGGCAACGACCCTTTACCTACTTATTGAACTCATATGTAACGGAACAGTTGGCGACCCCTTCTCAGTTACCGTCGGAATAAAGCAGTAGGGCCCACTCCTGTTTAATCTGGTGGCCAACGCACCGTTTGTTAGCATAACGAGCATGGGCAGCCAACATGATTTGTTTATAGATGCCGATGATATAGCACTGATTCTGACAGGGGCAGGTTGGCACGAATGCGTGGAAGAGCCGCTAGACAACGGCTATCTGAAGTTATATGTGAAAATGACCGAGCAGTTGACCTATGCCTGTGACTATTATAATATAAGAAGCATTTTCCTTAAGTTGCAAAATTGTAAGTTTACTAAGGTTAATGAGCATAGCCACGCCATTATTGCGTAACACGCAACTCTAGGGCGTGTCACTTCTGCGAAATAAAGTTTCAACCCGTATTGCGTCGTAGGTAGCAGTGTTATTAAAATACAATTATTATAAGAATCGACCAACAACTATCTCTTAGAACGCCGATGAGTCAAGTTGATGATTTAAGTTTCCTACTCAATGACAGGAAACTGACAAATACATTTCGAAGTAATCATCGCTACTTACAGATACTTTAATTTCTTATCTAAGAATTAAGTACCTACTTTGGTACTTTATAGGAATCGCGCTTCTTTAGGCGTATTAGTAGATGCCAGTCCTCAACCATAGGTATACATTAAAAGTTGGGTTCGATCACCGGCCATTGCACTACCCACCCAGTCCATACAAGCAAGTTGGCTTGACTTAAGGGTTACCCAGAAGATTAATAATTTGGATTCTCGCTAGTATTATTTTTATCCACACTGTCTTTACGGTTTGTGTTCCGTAAATTCGCAAAATAAAAAAAATATTTTATGGTTTTAATGGTATTCACTCCGATGGAATTTACTTGCGTTGTTATACTGTTAGAAAAATTCCATAAGAAAACGATTACTTACGTATCCCATCTGCATTGGTATAACTAGGTACTTACCACAGCTACAGGTTCATTCGATGATGAAATTGGGTACACAGCCAGGTACTGATAATGATATGACTACATGACATTTTAACTACCCTGAAAGTTCACGTTGAGAAGGCAAAATTTAAACGGTACATGAACCTGCATCAGTTTTCATAGGGTACTATACTACTCAACTAAAGAAAGTTCACTTCTGGAATCATGGTTGTCAAATACACATTTGCCTGAATCTTGAGATAAAAAGGGCCTTCAAATGAAACTGATCAATCTTGACAGCCTCGGTGGTGCAGTGCTAGTGTATGGCGCTGAGGTCCCGGGTTCGAATGCGGGGTCGGAACAAATATTTGTGTGATCCACAACTGTTGGTTTCTGAGTTTGGGTGATTCTTATTATACCTGTTTCCTATTATACAAACAATATGTATCTATTTAGAAATATATAATTATGTATATTAGTTGTCTAGATCCCATAGTACAAGCTTTTAGCTTAGTTTGGGCTAGATGGCGTGGTATGGGATCTAATTAACTGATAAATTTGAATGTATCTATTAATATCTTTATATATATATATATTTCTTGTGTGCGTGTGTATGTCACTGAACTCCTCCTAGACGGCTGGACCGATTTGAATGATTATTTTTGTATGCGTTTGGGTGGCGCCCTTGATGGTGTAGATTCACAAATAATAGAAAAAAAAAGGTTCGAAGTATGTCACGGGCGAAGCCGGGCGGGACAGCTATTATAAGTATTTATATTAATAGACACATACAAATTATACATAGGAAATACCCAAACTCCGAAACATGCATTTGTGGATCACACAAATATTTGTACCGACCCGGGACGTCAGCACAGATACACTACCACTGCGAGGCAGTCAAAACTACAAATAAGAAGTCAAAAATATTCTCTAAGTGAAGTAGCACTAAGAAAGGACTTTTAAAAATCATTCGCTTAAGAGGTAAAAAGGGGTTGTAAAGTTTGTATGGTACAATTGAAAAAACAATATGTAGAATTTTTTAATTTGTTGCCGATGCACTGTATTAACACACAACCTACATTCTGGGATCAGGGTTAGGTAAAAACGGGTACAAGAAAACTTAATCACGCGTGCGAAGCGACGAGCATCCCCTAGCAACCTTTAAGTCTAGTTATTCGACATTGATATTGGCAATTATGGCAGTCAGTAGCTTGCGTGAGACATTTCCCGATCGGCTCCGTATGGGAACGATAATTGTCTTGTAAAGCTGCACATTGTCAGTTTATTTAGTCTGCAAGATTGCATAAGCTGGCAGTTTCAAGTCATCCTGTTTTGTTATTATACTGTTGAATTTTTGATGTGTAACATTTTTTCTCGGATTCAGGATTTTGTGGGATTGATTTTGGAAAAGAAACGGAAATGTGTTACAGGAAACCGGGGAAGCGGAGATAACGAAAGAAGTTTTCAATATGTGAAATGTAAAATGTTCTTTAAAGTTATACATGATACATACGTCTAAAACTTCCACTTAAGAATAAAAGGATTCACTTTCTTCTGAGAGTACGCTTTAAGAGTTTCATATTAGACAAGGTTGATTGAAATATTTTACATAGAATCTAGAATTCGACGTAAATAATTCCTTCCAGGTTTAAATAATACGAATATTATTTATAATACTTTGTAATTTAATAAAAGTTCTTCAATATAAGAATATGTCCGATTCCATCTATATAATACACAAAGCATTTCAAAAAGGGGAAAATACCTACATATAAAATACAACCTTTATTGGACATCCTATCCGATCACCACCAAATCAGTTCTCGTTCCCTGTATGTGCGGCTATGTGGCATTTCCAGCAGCAATAAATTTTCAACAAAAACCACTTTCATACAATAGACGACCTCCTTATGACAAACGGACAGTGCCTCTAGTCTCGCTATAGTACGCGAAATTATATAAGAACCTATTTATTTTATCTACACTCGAGCACCGCTAAAGAAGTTATAAGGCCGGGTCCACTGCAACCTAGTATTGTCTAACACACTAACATGTTTTATAAACAAGTTAAGGGCGTTGCCGAACAGTTTTGTTAGGAAAAACATCCTAATATGTTTGCCACGACAAATGAATATTTCACTAACATGTTTTTTTTTGTTAGAAAAAACGCGCGTGACCCGGCCTGAGACATTGAGATCGTATATTGCACTACTTTACAATTAAGACATGCAAGGATTTGTGATACATTTTATTTACATAAAGCTACAAAAATTTTATTGTAAACAATCCATTTGAACATTTATTTACAATGGATCATCATTCAAACTATATATAACGTTTGCATTTAAAATTATTTCGACGACCTGCGTTTTTCTGATCGTTTGTCCAATATCGGGAACATTTTGTTAATAAATAAACATGAATAATACTATTTACAATGCATCACGAAGTAGGTATAATATAGATGTTTCACTACGACAAAATTTTAGATTAGCTAATGTGAAACATTTGTTGACTTTCATACAACTTCTTGAAATCTCTCAACATACAGTTCCTTTTTATGTATACTAAGCAGTAAATTGTTGAATTTAGAGGTACAATATCTGGTACTGCACGGGATAGTTAATTTCAATTTCGAACTGACACGAATGAAATATATACAGGTCTCACCGAAGTTTTAAATCCCTCTGAAGTTTGCCACACTTGTTGGCACGTGTAATTACTATCTAACGTGCTTAACTAGGCTCATTGTCACCTTCAGAGCGTTCTAGACTTCTATCGAGAGCCCTTATTTTGAAATATGACTCAAAATAACAACGCGTTCAATTATACTTCAACAAAAATCATTTTTATAAACATTGGATAACGTTATGGTGAGATTCTATGATATACTCGTATAGGAGGAGAAAGTTAGATGGAATAGACAAAGCTGATTTATCAAAGTCGAAATGTATCATATTGGAGGAGAGCTTCACCGTATGAGAACTAGGCAGAAAGAAACACATTTATAGAATCTGGAAGAGCTTTTTTAGTTCAACCATCAGTTGCCAGTCGGTCTTGACGAGGTCATCACGGAAGTAATCCTTGCAAGCATCGATACTGGCTCGCGAAATCTGTAACAAAACAAAGTTATGATTTAATGTCAACCATCCTTGAATAACAAATAGGTATCTGTGAGAAAATGTCCGTAATTTCTAATTTTCTGTTGCGCTATATTACAGGTCCTACATACATAAATAAAAAAAGACATTATTTTATACTTATAAGTTGGTGAACTTATTGCCGTGTTGAAATGTAGGTTGAAGTTTTCCGAACCTTTGCATTAAAATTGGCCTAACACACAAACCGTAGATCATCTCAGGACTGACCAATGCGTAACATGCTGAAGCCCGCGAGCTACGAGAGCTTATTTACTGACTTTAGTACAAATAGACACAAAGTAACATTATGATTAACGAACCATTCAACAACGATAACAAATCGGCATGGTTTCGCCAATTTTCCTCGTATAACAACATCACCACACGATTTTAATGATCCCCTGATGTAAAACATAAATGTGAACGTGAATTATTTCCCCATAGTCTTTCCTACTTGAAGTATAACCATATGAATTATATAATTTGTTAAAGCGGTTAGAGTAGCTCAGTTGATGAGGGCGTAGCAGCCCCTGTAGAACACGGTTCTACTTCCACTCCGCACCAAATTGTCTTACTTCACTATAAATTAATTTATATGAAAAAATACAAACAACTAACAACATCAAAAGGGGCCATTTTAAATTAGCAGTCATCATCATCATCCGAGCGTCTGTCCCAGTTGCGTCTCGCGACGCCCGGGGTCCGCTTTCCTACATTTTCTCCTCCACTTCGCACGGTCGTCGGCATCCCCTGTGGTGAGACCATTGGCACGCATGTCATCCCTTACGACGTCAAGCCAGCACTTCTTGGGTCTTCCCCTCTTACCGGGACCCGGCGGGGCTGACATGGCCAGACATTTGTTACCTACGTAGCCCGGCGGTTGCCGCAAGACGTGACCATACCATTTTAAATTAGCAGTAGTTATTATAAATTTCGACGCTATTTTCACAATTCTTATCATTTTCTACAGAGGAATTTGAAACTGCAGTTTAGATATGACCTTTTTAATAACATCCGTTAAAACTAGTTTCTTATGAGATCGGATCGAGACACCTAATCTAAAAATAGCGTTGGGTCTTTTTATTGAATGTACAAGTGGTTCATTCAGGTTGACCCAGTTTAAGGCACATTGATTCAGCAGCCCGGGGTGAATGGGTGTGTTTTGACGTCATAGAGAAAATAGAACAGCTTGTGCAAGCAAGGAATTAGGTCAGAAGCACCCCCCGCACCCGTAACCTCGCGATGTTATACCCGGTGCAACCAACCCCGGGGCTCGACGTCGTCGGTAAAGATATTGGTATGGGTAGGAAATCATATTATCAGTCGCCGTTAATGTGGGGAAAAAATCGCGTGTATTTTTAGGTTGAGGGACAAAATAAATAAAAGTTACAAAGTGAAACATCGAATGTTATACTGGAATACATATTATTAGCTTACGCTTATATTCATAATATTAGGCTTTACTTTGATTCTATATCCAAAATAACTAAGCACTGTTTTTGTTACACTAGTGTTTGAGTATTAAGGAGCTGGTACCCCCAAAATAGTGTAAAATATGTATTTTAAATACCCATTATTGAAGACCCATATTACCTGGACGCATGTAATAGGTAGTTTTTTTGTTTCTTAAGATGTATTTATTCATATAGGTAGAGCAGAGAGTTTACAAAAACCTGACTTGTCCTAGTTCGATCCTGGATCGCGGATTGAAAGATCCAGTGTCGATAAGAACTCTTTACTATATAACTACATAATAACAGACTTCCACCCAAAAAAAAATCTGCCATGTTCATTATGAACAGCGCTATACAATACTACCTAATTTAGCGGAGTACGCAAAGTACAATTTCATTCCATTCCATCAATGAAACCGCACAGCGCAATATCAATGGGGGCTTCTACAATGAGCTTGCCGTTCTGACCCGGTCATCGCGCTTGTGTGCGAACAGTTGCATGTATGTGTGTTCATTTATATCTGCGAGCTAGCGAAACATGATGACGTGTGACCCCCCTTTTCATCTATGCTATGAAAATTATGAAATACATCATTCAATTTGTACTTTTACAATTTGTGATTCTAATTGTACATGCAAGTTGAAATTTCAGCTTTGTATATCTTGCAAATATGTAATTTGTAGTTTGTTGTTTACTTTCCAAAAATTCCAAAATGCAAAGTTTTGAGACTTGGAAGTACTGCAAATCGTTACAAAATTAGGTAAGAATCTTTATATTACATTGATATCTATACTAATATTAAAAAGAGGAAAGATATGTAAGTTTTTTTGTAATGAGTAGGCACAGAAACTACCGGGCCTATTTAAAAAATCTTTTACCATTAGAAAGCTACATTATTTGTGAGTAACATAGGCTATTTGGAGTTTTAAAAAGTTTAGGGTTTCTTACGAAATCTCGAATAGGAAAACTTCACCACGCGGGCAAAGCTGCAGGCATCAGCTAGCTTTGTAATAAACAGAACATGTTTAGCATTTTCCCGTCTTTGTTAAGTCGTGCACTGTTATGCATATAATTACACAAAATAACTACTCTATGACATGGATATATGTAATTACAAAATTGCTAACAATTATTATTATTATTCTGCTTTGAGTCTGAGATTATTTATAAGTATTGCTAGAAAATATCTTAAATTAATTTTGAATACTTCATGGCTATCCTGTGAGTCACATCCAATATCGGTCACAGCCTTTGACCGATATTGACACAGAACATTCGATTCTGTTGCAATATGACTGGCCGTTTATAGACGACTTATGTAGAAGTTTTGTCACAAAACATCACTACATCTCATTGTTATGACACCTTCGCCTACCAACTAAAGCGCCTGTGGTCGTAATATTGTTACAACTACATACAAAGCAGATTTATTGGCACGACTTATGTGTACTGGAGTGAAATCTATTACGATTTCGAATTGTGGTATACATTTGCTGGCGGAACTAGCATTTGGTAGTGGAAAGTTCCACGTGACCCTTATCTGGAAAGGGCATGAAATGATATTACAAATTTTATGATTTCGAAATAGTGCTGGTCCAGTACGATTTCGAAATCATAAAATTGGAGTAAATTAAACTTTAAGATTTTCTTCAACAAAAAAATAAATAATTGGAAAACAGTGGAAAGACACGCAAAGTAGGTCAGGGACGCGTACGTACCTACTTCTGAAGTCGGATATGGGTCGACAGTTCAATTGTCTTACATACACAAACCTACTTGAGGCTTAGAATATTTGGTTGATAAATGATCTTGGTAGGTCTGTTAATTTGTAACCTTATTTAAGTGCATAGCTAAATAAAACGTTGCAAGAATTACAGATAATATTTAGGTATACAACATAACCCTATCCAATATTGTTTATGTTTTTCAATCTCCCCTTATCCCCGGGGTAGCCGACGTATATTATAAGCCCACTTTTACCGTGGGTATTTCTGTCCCACGTAAAAAGTAGTGGGCCCATTGCCTTGTTGAAATAGACAGAAGCAGGTTGTGGCTACCTACTGTTGAAATTTTTCAAGGCCTTCTACTTGGCTTTACGACTGCCATGTCACTAGCAACCAGGAACAACGGCTTAAAGTGCCTTCCGAAGCCCGGAAACGCTCACAAAGGTAAATGCCAGAAAGTGGTCACGTATTTATCATACTAATCTGTAGTTATAAATTATGTAAGTACGCCATCAACTACCTCTTTCTTTGTTTTCCTGATCATCTCTTTCCATACTAAGGTTGTCTGGAAGAGATCGCTTTTAGCGATAAGACCGCCCATTGTACTCTCACTTGTAGTTTTAAGTCCTGTAAATACTGTATGTAATGGTGTGCAATAAATAATGATCTATCTAATCTATCGTGGTCCCACCTATCTAATATTGATTTTATTAATGTTCTCATCTTCCTTACACTTAATCTCTTCAAGATTCTCGACAGTAATTATATTGGATACTAGTTGACGCCCGCGGCTTAGTAATAATAAAATAAAATAAAAGTAGCCTATGTGTTATTCTGATATATAAGCTATACTCGTATTGTAAAGTTTCATTAAAATCTTTTCAGTAGTTTTTACGTGAAAGAGTAACAAACATCCATACAAACTTTCGCATTTATAATATTACTAGTTGACGCCCGCGGCTTCGTCCGCGCAGATAAGCTTTCCCTTTCCCGTTTCCCACAGGAACTTGATCCCGGGATAAAAAGAAGCCTATGTGTTATTCTGATGTATGAGTTATATTACTATAAAGCTTCATTAAAATCCATTCAGTAGTTTTACGTGACAGAGTAACTAACATCCATACAAACTTTCGCATTTATAATATTACTAGAGGACGCCCGCGGCTTCGCCCGCGTATAGAAGATTTCCCGTCTCCCACAGGAACTTGTTTCCAGGATAAAAGTAGCCTATGTGTTATTCTGATGTATAAGCTACATTGTTGTAAAGTTTCATTAAAATCCGTTCAGTAGTTTTTACGTGAAAAAGCAACAAACATCCATACAAACTTTCACATTTATAATATTATTAAGATTAAGATTAAAGAATAATAAGAAGTAGGTCAATATAAAGCACGAAAAGACATTTAAACATGCGGGTTATTCACCATCTCGACATAGGAGGCTGAACACACGTGTGATCAGTTGGTAAAACTCCAAAAAATATTATTTATTATTTCGTCATCTGGACACGCCAGGATTTTTACGCGTGTCCACATAGTGACACTGAAATTAAATACTTTAATGTTTTCGACAACTGGACACACGTTCATATTTTACCTAAAATAATGACAAAGTACAGTCACGAAGATTAATTTTGAGTCGTAATCTCTGTTTTTATCACTTGTAGAAAAATAATAATAAATTAAAAATATATTTTAGAATAATATGCTATGATTAAATGTTTATTAATATTAGTGACACACCTTAAAAAATACAACAATATATTTTGATGAGTTACATTATATTTCTGAAATGATTTTTCTATGACTGTGTGTGGTACTCTATGTAATGATTTTTAGTTATTAGGTATTTTTAGATTACAATTATGTATATCTTTACTCGTTATTTCTGTGGAAGTCGAAGTGATAGTTTAAATTTCACAATTACTAGGTGTAGACCCTGGCTTTGCCCGTGACGTTCTCTGCGAACACCTATTGCACTCGACATTTCTAACCTATTTATTGTTATCAAATACTTTCATACCAACGTTGATTCCCTATTTTCCATAGACACACAAGAAGCTTTATAGGTAAAATAACCGCTAAACACGTTTACCTGTAACCAGATATAGGTATAAATACTTTCATGTTTCTAACTATGAAAATTACGAAGTTTGATATGACTGTTTATCACTTATTAATACCCTTTTCAGTAAGTCCCTTCTTTTAAGGGCATATTTTTATAAAAAATCAGGTTTCTAGGTGTAAGAGTTTCATCTGGGCGTAGAAAAATGAGTGATTCACCTCATAATTATATCAATATATTAGTTTTATCTTCCTTTTTTCTTTAAACTCCCTTTACATCCCTCTGATCTATAGTTTTCAAATATTTCATATATTACAAATCCTGAAACATGTTTGTTTGTTTTTAATCATAAGCAGGTAAACAAAATATATGATAGTTTTGAAAATGAAGGGTTTCCCATATTAAACTTACAACCTTTATTTAATCCCCATCAAAATCTCAATACATCTGTAAATTGCAACAGTTTTAAAAATTCAGAAATTTATATTTCTCTTTGTTTATTAGAACCGTTATGCAAATTTTGAAGTTAATTTCTTCGAAAATGAAGAATTTCTCATTGAAATAAGAACCCCTATTTTACCTTCTTATAGGTAAAATATTTTAAACCACGAAGCACGAATACATTTATTCGTAAACAGAAACACGAGCACATAGTCTGATATTTCTAATTTTGATAATCTCGAACTTCTATACAGCTGCTTATCTCTTAGTTTACCCCCTTAGTGAGTGCCTACATTATAAATATAGCTTACCCTATAAATTTTAACAATAATAAATATTTATTTGAAATCAAGAAGATATATGCGTAATTTTATGTTTCCAACTTGAAATTACGCAAAATGATGACGTTTGAAATACTTTTCATGAACTCACCTCATTTATGAAATCAATGAATGATACTATACTTAACATGACTGTACCTTTTTCCCAAAAAGCTTAGGTATGTCCAGTTGACGAAAACATTAAAATATTTAATTTAAGTTTCACTATGTAGACACGCGTAAAAATCCTGGCGTGTCCAGATGACGAAATAATAAATAATATTTTTTGGAGTTTCACTAACTGATCACACGTGTGCCAAGGCTCTCGTGTCGAAATGGTGAATAACCCGAACATGCTAAATTACTTTATATAGAACAAACATAACTATCTTCACGTTGTATCTCTGCAGAGGTAGTTAGAGAGGACAGAACGCCAGGCTTCGCGATCCTTGCATACTTCTTTCGCTTCCTGCAGATTCAGTTTTATATATTCATATCTAGGTATACGAGTACTTCGTTGGTGAATCTTGTTCTACCCTGCCTTATAACCTCTACCTTCGCACAATAATTTTTTTTCTTCAATCTCACTCATTCGTTGAATGAATGTGTCTAAACCAGCAAAGGACGCCTTTTTTATTATAATAATATAGGACTCTTATTACTTATAAACTGCTTAATGTAACCTTACACAGTGTTGTGTCCATGTCTTTTCAACAGAAATCACGCAATGACTGCAAGAGTTTGACATCAAAGTGATTCAGTTCATACAAGTGGTCAGGAGATCGTATTGAGAATATGACGTCACGAGCATCCAAAAATAAATCGGCCTTCGGTCGGGTGACGGAAAATCGTCGAGACTACATTGAGTGCTTTTATATTGTGCGAAGGAAAGATTGATGTTTTCCACTAATCGAAAACAAAACAGGAAGCTTTTATGTACTGTTAGAGGTTTCATATAACCTGATATTTATTGAGAAATGTACCATTCAAACATAACAATAAGTACTGATGAAGTAAATCGTATAAATAATCGACTTAATATGAGGTACGAGTACCATGAATATGTTTTTTTTTAATCTTCACTCTAGAATTCGGTACTGTAAGTCCTACAAGTGCGCTACCAGAAATTTGTTCAAATTTAAACCAAACAGGACATTTTCAATTACCGAAGGTAGATATATCTGGATATTCTGAGCAATTTTATTACAACTGATATTAAATAATTCATTGAATCAGGCGTTACATGGCGGAAATCCATTTTAAAACTATAATTATTTTGTTTTCAATTTTATTTTTGCAATACTCCGCTTTTTAAATTGTAGTATGATTTCGATAAGTGTTTCGCCTACACACGAGGCATTATCAAGACTTATTACATTTATTTAGTGACAGCTGATATTATTTTATATAGATACTAATAATAAAGAGTTTGTATGTCTGCACGTTTGATAGCTCGTTCATTTATTAAAGTTATCTAGTATCACGATTCACAATCCAACTTTTGGCGCAATGTAAAAAGTGTTTCACAATATTCATTTCTTTTTATTATTTATTTATTTTGAGAGTAAAACGTATTCTACCCGGCGAAACGGTGGACGCCTGCTAGTCTACTATCGTTTTTGGATGTGAATTGTGAAGTACGTCTGTAATTCAAATAACTTCTTCATGTATTTATACAACACAGCCACAAGGCTTTTGATTCTATCGAAACTTCGGCTGTGTTGCAATCTCTTTAGCTGGGCCAAATAGATAATTTGTATTTCGAAATATTGTAAAGCTTGTATAAAAACACCACGTGAAATATTGTAATCCTAATACAGAATCACACCTCGAACCCCATCTATCACTGGATAATAGCGAGACAGGGATTTCTGCGACCAAATACGTAATGAAGTTTACACAATTGGCAGGCTTCAATGAAAGTGTCAGTATTAAGCTAGAAAGGGCGTGCTCCGTTAATTAAGTCATGAACACGTCCAATGAACGAGTGGGGAATGATTGCCAAAGAATATTCATTTTGCGGAAGTAAGTTTTAAAAAGAGACAGGATAGCCCAATATTACCAACACCATAGAGCAGATTGCTCAAAAACAGTACGATCAAAAGTACTAGGATACCCAGACGTTTATGAAATAAATAATGAATCTGCAAAAAGCGAAAGAAGTATCCATTGATTGCTAAGCCTGGCGCGCTATTTTCTATGACTTCGTCGTCAGTGATACCGCGTGAAGACAGTTAGTTTTTTTTTCTGAAACTGTTCACCGCTGCGCTGGAAGATGTATTCAAATTTCTGGAATGGGGAAAACCTATTTCCGCTGATATGGTAATGACTATGAAGTTGAGGGAAACCAGCACAATGTTATATGAGCTGGATATGGCGTTCTAACGAGTTGGTCTAAAAATGAACATGGACTAGACGAAAATAATGACGAAGGTACAAGTTGTACCTACTCCAATTGCGATTGAAGACCGAACTTAGGACTAGGATAAACCCTCATTAGGTCGTCGTCGTTAGTTAGTTACTATTTCTTTTATCATTTCATATGATCTAGTTCTCTCCGCTTTCCCTTAAATTTCTTTTACAGTAAAAGAGAAAAAAATTATACAATCTTTTATGAAATTTCTAAGCACCAGCCTCAAATAGTACCGATAAAAATTTAGGTTACATCATTAATAATCTTAACCAATACGTGCATATTTTTAAGAGCAACATTTATAAAAGTTGTGTTTCATGTCATAAAACGTTTTCTGACACGTTCTATAATTTTATTCTGGTAAAAAAAGTAAAGGAGGTGAGAATAATGTAATCATAAACAAACTATGAATATCTGGCGTGAGATCAAGCCTGGCAACAAAACGGTAGCGAGGTACTGTTATCATATAACTGCAATGTTCCCTTACCGGCACCGTGTCGAATGCCCCCAATGAAGTGACCCGAGCATCCTCTTTTGCCACCCCCCGCTGCAGCGATCAATGGGACCGACTCCCCTTCACTAACCTTCTACTTGCATTGATACATCGCTTTAGCAAGTATGAATGAAAATTCTACAATGAGTTTCTTTACGATAGTACTGCGTGACAAACCGCAGTATGACAGTCTAGCTTGCAATCGTATTATGAATGAATTATTAATTACTACATGATTAAGACAAGGTATACATTTTTTGAGGACACGAGGTAGCAGAATAAAGTGTTGTACTGATGAGTAGATTACCAGGAATATGCTATAAACGTCACGTTTAATGTTAACTTTAGAATTATCATATCGTTGAGAACAAGAAAGTACGAAATTGTCATTTTAATATCATATTTAAAAACCTTTAAGTGTTTTTGTAAAAAGACTATCTTGATCGAAATCCTGTTCATTAAACCAGATGTTGGCAGTCACTTTGGTAGCGTTAGATATTACAAAGGAGACAAAAATAAAATATATCTAGTTTGTTGTAAAGTGATGAGTTTAAATAAATTTGTCAATGGCATCACGCATCTCCCGCTTTGTTTCTTTACTTTCTTTGTTTTATCTTTTTGGAGGGAAGATGAATTACTGTTTTCCATCTCCCTCAATTTATCTTCTGATTAATTTCGATGAGGGATGCAAGACGCTAACTTCTTCTGGGCCTTTGCCGCGTTCGAGCTCGGATATTTTTCTGGTCTTGGTCTTTGCTGTAGATCCTGGTTACAGACGTCACAGTAAAGGGAATGCTGGTGGGATTAGTGCCCAACAAAAATTACAACATGCATTTCTCAAATACACGACTTGAAAGGGTAGATGGCCATTTACTGATAAAACGGCATTTTCCTTTCGCATTGTCAAGACTTCAGCAGACCGGTATAGTTCATCCATAGACAATCCATGTATAACGTTTAATTTATATTACTTTAAGTAACGATTTATGCGCTCTTTCCACGTCCAGAAACACAACAACTTTAAAACTAGGTCATTATTCTGCTACCAAAACGTTAACAATAGGCCGTCCTCAGGGATCTGTGCTAGGTCCACACTTGTGGAATTTAGAATTTGATAACTTTTACAGTTTACCATTACCGGAGGGCTGTTCAATGACCAGATACGCCGATGACGGTATGTTGCTCGTTCAGTCAAATACTCGTGCGGGACTCGAGAGCTTGGCCCACACGTGCTTGCTCGTCGTTGCGGAGTGGGGCGTACGAAACAGGTTATTTTTTGCTCCCAACAAAACATTTCAGCTGCTTTTAAAAGGAAGTTTGAAAGTACCACCGTGCATTAAATTCAATAACGTTTACATTAAAAATAAAACTTCGGTTTGCTATTTAGGATTGATTTTAGAGAGAAATTTTGCATTCGCGTAAAAGCTATTTTTATCCTTCACCTACAGTTTTCATGTGCACAACATAAAAACTGTAGGTGAAAAAGCTAAAAATAGCTTTTACGCGTTGTCGATAATATCTACTGGGGGATACTGCTACATGGGGACCTTCGTTCAAAACTCTGAAGGTCGTTTACGGGGCCACTTATCTAGGCTGTATGTGTTATGGTGGCCCGGTATGGGCCGATAAGGCTACTATTGGGGCTACAAGGTTAAAGTTACTGCAAAGTCAACGCCTTGCCTTGATATTTTTATGCAAGGCCTACAGGACGGTTAGCACGGAGGCTCTGCCGGTGATTGCAGGTGTCCTCCCGGTTGACCTCGAAATTCATACTATTCGGCTAGAGATGGCATGGATGATAGGTTTTTGTTAGCAAGAGATCGCCATAGAATTGCCAGACTGTATCGTGATAATGTACGTGAAGAACTTTTAGACGAATGGCAGCTGCGTTGGAACACTTCCATCAAAGGGCGCCCTTTGATGGAAGTGTTCCAACGCAGCTGCCATTCGTCTAAAAGTTCTCCTCTACCAGTTTTTCCCAGACGTTCGTGAACGCCTGAGAATATCCTGGCTGGAGGTTGATCACTGTGTTGCTTAATTTCTTACAGGACATGGTAACTTTAGGAGCAAATTACATTCGTTTAAGCTGGTGGAGTCACCGTTCTGTCAGTGTTCAACTGCTGATGACAAATATGATCAGACCACCCATCATAGGGTAGTATTTGGCAAAACGAGCGATATAATATGCTTAATTGTTTAAAAGTAACATCGGTAGTAGTTTACTATGCGGATCTCGTGGCATCGAGGATGAATTTTCGTGCTTATAAACGTTTCTGCCATACATATTACTGGAATCAAACATAGCTCACATAGGACCCATACTATATCTACTACTAGCTGACCCGGCGAACTTTGTTCCGCCCTAATGTCAATAAATAAGCAGATTTTTTTTTATTGGAAAAAATACAAAAAAAAATAAATTTCTACATCAATCATTCATAATTATTTCTGTATTTTAGTACATAGGTTGCTCTTCATTTAAGTACCTTGTGATACACGACATTTTTTGTTATTATTATCAGGCGCAAAAACAAACAACGCAGATGGTCTTCCGACCCGTGAACATGCCACGTATAATTGACCATGGGAAAAACATGAATGTTCTAGATTTAAACCACAAACTTTTAAGGATTGGCCTTGTGATTTGTTGATGGTCATGGCAAATGCAAGACGTATCGGAAATTTAAGTCTTTTAAATTCAAACGGCATATCGGTTGGGATCATCGGTATCCTCGGAATGAGAACTTCCTCACCTTTGAATTTTCCTATCATTATCGTAGCGTAAATTACATTGTTCATCAATTTTCTAACCACCAAACGCGTACCGTTGCACAGTTTTGGTTGGTTTATGTTTCGAAGCATGATTACTACGGAGCCAACCTTTAGGCGTAAATTGTGCGGTGGTAAGCCAGGCACGTCCAAAGAGTTTAAAAATTCAATTGGATAGTTGGTGGCTTCATCTTCATTTGTGACGCAGTCAATAGATTTGAATGAATGCATTGTTCCAATGATCTTATTTTGAATTATGTAGTTTAGGTCATCTACATCTTTATTCTTTGCCGCTAAAATTGCTCGCTCACTCATCCATTCATAATTTTTGTAGTTAGAAATAATTTCTGGAAATACATTGTTGATAAGTTCGTCTTTTGATGAGACAAAATTACAGAAATTATTTGGAAATGATATTAATCCGCTCGATTCATCGACAGGTACTTGACCATTACAGATAGTCAGCAATTGCTCCGAGAAATCTTCAGCAGATGTATCATTAAGCAATGTAACTCTCATGTTTGTTGTCAGTTGCAGTTTCTTCACATGGCGCCATAGATTTGACGATTTGAGGCAAGCGTTTATTTCGTCGGCAGCTGTAGATCTCAGAATTACTGGCAGTATTTGGCGGAAATCGCCAGAAAGTAAAATCATTGCTCCTCCAAAACATCTCGAGTCATTGCGTAAATCTTTTAATGTTCGGTTAAGTGCTTCTAATGCACGTTTATGCGCCATTGTGCATTCGTCCCAGATGATGATTTTCGATACCGCTAAAACTTTGGCCATTGCTGAGTGTTTTGCAATATTACACGTTGGTTCTTCAATAGTTTGAAGATTTAACGGTAATTTGAATGCTGAATGAGCCGTACGGCATCCTTCTAACAATGTGGCTGCTATTCCAGAAGAAGCAACTGCAACCGCTATGTTAGATCTCGCCCGAACAGTTGCTAAAACTAATGACATGAGGAATGTCTTACCAGTTCCACCAGGGGCATCTAGGAAATATAAACCACCATTTTCATCATCGATTGCCTTCATTAAAGTATCATAAACTTCCTTTTGTTGGTAATTCAACAGGGGTACATTCGTTTGAACTACTAAATCTAATTCCTGGTGATCATATTCACGTTCCCGTTCCAATTCTCGATTAAATGCGTCATTCATTTCACGATATGGTGCTGGCATTCCTAACCTGATTAATAAATTACCGCACATGAGGTAACACATATCTTCGATCAAGAGTAAAGCACGATTATGTATCTCCTCATTCATCTCAATATCGTGATTTCTGGAACTGACACGAATTTGATGTAAAATATCTTCTGACATATTATCCTTGTATTTGTGCCACAGGTTACATGGGTTTGATGGAAAACATGTCGAAATTATGATAGCGAATAATGTGCGTATCTGACTTGGAGATGCAGAGATAATGGCTTCAGCGATTGTCGTATCCCAATGACTATCGTTTTCTAATAACTTCAATTCTTCACATGCAGCACGATATGTTGGGAATATTACACCATTAACAGTTCGTAGTGACTCAAATGACGTTGGCCCACGCACATTTACCAGCAACAACCGCAAATAGAAACATTCATTATTCTTTGGATGAACTGTATACATACGACCAAGAGCATCAGTAGAACGCACATCTGGATACCTAGGAACCGCATCGCCTTGCTTCCGTCTTTGAAAATTCTTCGATGAAGCATTCCAAGTATAATAACGTGGCATCTCCGAGTAAAGCAAAGTTCGTGCAAACTGATCGCTTTGGCAGATTGCAAAAAAACTGGTCAATGTAGTTGCTGGAGGTGTTTCAGCACGTTGCGTAGCATTCGAAGCCGTGAAATATACTCGTTGACCATTCTCCAGATGCACCGCCAAATGCGTAACAGTAGGATGACGTTCGTGAATGGGAAATGCGAATATACGCCAAATCGCTTCATTACAGTTCACATAACGACCAACTTGATAGCGTGAAATTTCATCGTTGGTATTCGAGGATTGCAATCCAAAAACCGCCATATCACTGCCTTTCGTGACATATTTGCAAATATATTTTATGGACTTAACTGAATTGCAGTATTCAACGTTGCAATGTGTCTTGAACGATTTAGAAATAAGTGGCGAATATGGAACAATCCAACGCTAGGATGCAAGCTGTAATCATTGCTGCAATCGTATTGAAACGCTGCTCGATTCAAATCAGCACTTGATAAATATCTTGTTCTGCGTCGCAAATTATCTATTTGTTGACCTATGTTGTTCGCTCGACGATTCTGCATTGCCAACCGAGCTGTTTCACGGGCTGCTTCACTTTGCTCTCGTGATTGAGAAGCACGAAGCCGAGCCATACTATCGCGGCGCTGTTCACGTGCAATTTCTTGTTCTTCTTCAGTCCTTTCACTTGCATTATTTCGTATTCTTCTTGCATCACGGTTTTGTCGGGAAAGATTCGATCGTCTTGGTCGCGGCATTATTAATTAAACTTCACTTCACCTAAAAACTTAAATTTTCAACCATACCGAGTTTTATAGTTCACTTCACTGTTTATACGAATGGGCAATTGGGCAATAATGTTAATTATTTATTTAATAGAAATAATTTTATTATTGATTTCTTACAAATATCAAATTGTCATCCATACGTCATTACATAGCTGTCATTATACGTCAATTTTGTTATTCCAAGTCTGATTCTTTTTTGTTATACCACGTTTTATAGTGACTGACGTTACATGTCAAGTCACACGGGAATGATTTCTAACGGGATAAAAAGTATCCTATGTCCTTCTCCTAGCTCTAAACTACCTCCCTGCCAATTTTCAGCTAAATCGGTTCAGCCGTTCTTGAGTTATAAGTGAAGTAACTAACACGACTTTCTTTTATATATATAGATTACCGTGGTGCTTCCCTATTTCTATAGGATTTACACCTTGTTTCTTTCCAGGTCTCCCGCTTTTCAAAGCAGGGTAGAGGCATTACGTTATTTTCCAACTTCCTCCTTTATCTTTTGATAAATTTCGTTGCGGGTTCCAAGACATGCTTACTTCTTCTGGGACTTCACCGAGATCGAGTTCGGTGTAACTTTCTGGTGTTTTGGTCATTGCTGTAGATCCTGGTTTACAGGAGTCACAGTAATGGGAATGCGGGTGGGATTAGTCCCAATAAAATAATAGCCACATGACGAAACATTTTATAATATCCAAATTAGTTTTATTAGTTTTCGGGTTCTATTTTTAATTAAATCAATATGTGTGCGCAACGATACACGCTAATCCAGCATTACGCCAAGTTATTTGGTAGACTGGACCTTGGATAAATTTTGCGTGAAAGTAGATATATGTTTTTCGTATTGTCTATTATGATAAAAAGGACAATCGAAAATCTGTTTCAATTGTCTTTTACCACTTTTTTTTTCCCCGATATTCATTGCTTTTATCGATTAACCAATTTCCATGTGATTCTTATTTTACTGAGTAATTTTTTTTAGTTTCTTTCTACCTTTAGTGCACTAAGACCACGGATTATTGAAGACTCGTAGATCTTAGAGTTCACTGAATGAAGTTCATTTTGAATACTTCGAACTGCTTGTTCTCTCGTTGAAACCACTATTCATGTGAAAATATTCAATAACAAGACTGGTCCAACAAAGTATCGGTGTAATGTTTATGTATATGAGATGCTATCAATGGTCGTTACAGTGTTGCCGAAACGCAACAAAACAATATACAATAGTGATACATCACTTCCGTTCGCATCTATTCATTCATTCTGCATGTGTTGAATAAACTTGACTTAATTAGACAAAGCGGCCAAGATATTGCGCAGTACTCATAAAAAATAAGTGAATCTCTCCAATTCACTTTCTTATCTTCGTTATCAAAGACATTATGGAAAGAAATCCGACACACCCCTTGCCTCAATAAACAGATCTTCCGAATTTTGAAATACTATATCAATGAAAGTGCTCACATCAAGTAGTTATTACATTCTAATTATAGCCGTATCAATCGGTGCTATTTATCTATTCTTGAGTAAGATAGTGCCAATATTTTGTGGAACGTGCGGTTCATTGATAAGATGGTCTCCATCGCTAATGAGCGCACGCACGCAGCAATATTTTAGATTTGATTTCAATATTTCGAAATCTTTTTCTTAATCTTATCTTTTATAATAGGTGAAATTAAATTCTCAGAAAACTTCTCTTCGCTTGCGGGGATCGATCTACTGTACTCTTACAATATCGAAACGTCTGCTGCATCGACATTCCATTCTTTGGCAGATATGGCCAGTCGATTGTCATTACAACGCGCTTACTCCGCGATATATATCTATCTCTGGTAAATAATTTCGATATGAAGTTTGTCCCACAAAGAGACCAAGCAAAGCTCGCTTTGCTACTTAGAGGATAAGGATTAGCCCTACTGTAAGTGACCAAACAGCAACCTAATAAAGGGAATAGGTCCTCAAAATCACAATTTATTTATTCAAATAGAGTGTTTAATACTTTACTGCATTCTAATTGGTTTCCTCACTTAGGAATCATAAAGTCTTTACACCGATAGACCAAACAGCATTTATCTGTGATTTATGATGTAAGAATTCAACAATCTTTATAAAACTTTTACACGTCATGTGAAACGAGGAGTTTATTTTCTTTGCAATACATAAACGCTTAAAAATTTTACAGTCTGGCTTTGAGAATATCGTTATGTTCTATTTTTATCAATTATCATTATTTCATTGAGGTATTTTCCAATATACAAACGAAATTCATTCAAATCATTAGATAAAACTATGTGTGAATCAACGTTTTTAGCTATATCGAAACTAGGGACGCCAGACAAAAATTCAAGCCAACCGAATAAGTAATAGGCAAAATGTGGTTGAACAACTGTTGTATCTTTGGGCTAACATTTTCGGCAAGTACATGGTAGTTTAGATGCAACACCTGACCCATTAAGAAGATAAGTATAAGAGGCTCTATGAAAACCTTCATGGATACATACAGTAACGCCTTTATTCTGGAAGGCAGAGGCTTTTGCCTACAATTACCACAGTATGCATTTTTCTCCCACGTAACAGGTGACGAGCCTATTGCCGTGTTGAAAAAGACAGACGCAGGTTCTGGCGAACAGTTGTTGAATGTTTTGAAGCCGCCCATAAGGCCTTCAACTTGGCTTAACGACTGCCAAGTTACTGGCAACCGGGACCAACGGCGTAACGTGACTTCTGAAACACGCTCGTTAATAGAAATGCCACAAAGCGGTCAACCATCCGAGGACCAGCCAAATTGCAAGTTACTTAACGCAGTGATCGTTTACAGAACACTGAGCTAGCGGCGCTTCTGAAGACAAGGTGCACCCGGACGAGTCGCTACATAAAGAGGTGCAACGGTCTGGTTTTGGAGTTCACCCGACAGTTGCTCCCACCATAATCAAATCGGCAACATTTGGCATCAGCTTTTCTAATTACCTCCTTAACTTTTTCAAAAAATGATGAAATTAAAACTTTTTACAAACGTCAATGAAAGAACAGACAATTTGGCGATATATAAATACGTGTCAGACGTGGGTAAACTATAAATAAACCACGGCGATACTTGTAATTTAGTCGCCAGATCTTCATTGAAACATCTAATTAAAAGACGCTGCGCAATCACTTGTCTGCCGTATATATCTTGGGCGTCTCCCAAGTATGCTACAATTTGATCCGTATAAACACATAAGTAGTTTCTCGTGATATCACACGTTAGGTTTTGAATAGACTATTGTTATTTAAGGCTACCATAGACAAAGGTCTAGCAAGAGTATTCACCCTTACACAGAATAATGCTATTAGTTTATTACTATCTGTGGAGACTTATTAATGGCTTTGAATTGCTACTTTGTCTTGTGTTGTCATATATATAGCTGATGGTCTTCCCAAAAATAAATAAATAAAATAAATTAAAAAGTTACATTTTGGGTGGTTGCATGTATCAGAGGACGCAATTAGTGCAAAGGCAAATCCAAGTTTGTCCCACGGCTGCCATCTTGGAAATGGGGTGCAAATGGGGTTTGATAAAATTTAGGTCACACAAAAAAAAAAAAATTTAGTTGCTAATATAATTCTCTAAACTTTGTCTAAATAACTTTAGTCGTAAAACCAAAAATATATAAAATAATAAAAATATTAATAAAAAAGGGGGGTTGCAGAGGCATATTAAATGCCCACTTTACACCATGTATATTCCTGTCCCAAGTAATAGGTGTTGAGCCCATTGCCGTGTTGAAATAGACCGACGCCGACGCAGGTTGTGGTTACCTGCTGTTGAAATTTTTCAAGCAGCCCATAAGGCCTTTAACTTGACTTAAGACCAAGTTACTGGCAACCGGGACTTCAGAAGCACGGAAACGCCCGCAAGTGTAAAGGCCACAAAGTGATCATTTATAGAACACCGAGTCCGCGGGACCACGAGCGCTTCATTATGTTTTATCGTTTGGTCAATAAACGACCTAAGTTGCCCCGAGGTATATGATACGTGAGAGCTATGGTAGCTTTATAATATTGAGTTCAAAATGAATACATGAATTCAAATGAATCTATTTAAGTATCAGGGGTGACAAAGGCGTGTATTGGATGTATCTTTCATCTGTTTTTCTAAGAAAACACCTGCTTCTATTGCTCAGTCAAGGTCAGTTTCTGGGAACTCCTGTGACGCAGTTCATTCTTGTCGTCAACGGCATGGGCGACTAAATATTTGGTGTTGTTTTTGAAGTGACACTTCTTTATCGACGTTGAGAGAAATTTTATAAAGGTAAAAAAAAATCGTCACGTTTTTCAGTTACCCGCCATGTTGTTTTGAAGTAAAACTTCTTTTTCATAAGTTTTATAAAGGTAAAAAAAAATCGTCACGTTTTTCAGTTACCCGCCGTGAAACCTGGGTATGTCAGAAGATACCCAGTATATTATAGGTAAGCTGAATGCTGTGGAGATGCGATGGACTTCAATAATTATGCTGCGTTACTTTGGCCGACCGTAACGAAGTGATACGAAATATGGCCAATATATATTGAATGAAATAAAATATGGCTTTAATTGAATGAAAATGTCAGCGTTAAGCTGGAAAAACGTTTGCTCCGTTGGTTTGGACACGTCCAAAGAATGGGTGAGGAAAGATAGACGAAAAATATATATTGTGCGAAAGTAGAAGGTAGAAGGAGTCAGGGTAGGCCGAGACTTACATATAAAGACCATGTGAGCAGATTGCTCAAAAACGGAAGGTCACAAGTACTCTGATACCCAGACGTGGACAATGGGATCTAGAGAACTGACATACATATAATATAAGCTTGGACAATGGGATCTAGAGAACTGACATACATACTTATATATTTCTAAATACACACCTATTAAACATAGGAAACACCCAAACTCCGAAAACTGCGCCTCTGAGGCTGTCAGTCTATTTAAATATATTTAGAGTTTTGTATACTCTATGGTAGTCGTTCGTAAAACAATAGCTCGTACAATCTAATAAACGAAAGTCTCGAAACAAAAGCCTTAACCAGCCAGGCAGTGGGGTCAATCACCTTTCTAAACTATACAGAGAAAACTTAAAAAAATGAACCCACTAACAAAGCAAATCCCTTAAGGCATGCCTCCTTATGGAGGTTTCAAAGACTCGAAGTTTCGAAGCCTTTTGCATGCGAAACCATGGCCCATAAGCTAGTCCTACTAATATTATAAACGCCAAATTTTGTAAGTATAGATGAATGTTTGTTACTCTTTCACAAAAAATCTATTAAAAGGTTTTTTTACAATAATAGTACTTGCACATCAGAATAACACATAGGCTACTTTTTATCCCGGGAACAAATTCCTAAGGACTAGAAACGGAAACGGGAAAAAATTCAATACGTGTGCAGAGCCGCGGTCGTCAACTAGTCTGTAATAATTTTGTGTTTCAAACTATATTCTTTGATTTAGCATGTGAATTCGTTAAAGAATATTGCAGTGCGATTTAGTGCAGGCGCGCATTATACGTATGGACACCAAGAAAATCAAATTCCTACTTCGGAAACAAGGGTAATTAGATATTGTACGTAGTACAATTCACTTGTAATATGTAACAGACTTATCCAAAAACGTCTGTAACAGGCGTAGACGCCATCAGTTGACTGCCTTTTCAAAATCATAAGGTACACTTAGAACTTTTTTTTATATATTTTGGGAAATTTTCACACTACGCCGTCTGGCGTAACTAATATTCGTGATATTAATTTTATTCTGCATATTTACTAGGCTGAATTAGTAAAAATATAAACAAGCGCTCGTGGCCTCGCGGACTCAGTGTTCTGTAAACGATTACTGCGTTAAGCCACTTTCACTATAGGTGGTCCTTGGATAGGTGACCACTTTGTGGCATTAACATTTGCGAGCGTTTCCGTGCTTCGGAAGGCACTTTAAGCCGTTGGTCCCGGTTGCCAATAAAATGACAGTCGTTAAGCCTGGTTGAAGGCCTTATGGGCTGCTTCAAAAATTCCAACAGCAGGTCGCCACAGCCTGCGCCTGTCCATTTCAACACGGCAATGGGCTCATTAATTGATACGTGGGACAAAAAGGCATACTGTGAAATGAGGGCGTTTAATATACCATGTATGTCAAGTTTACGTTCGGCTGTAGGTGAAAGTTGCATACACGGCCTGTCGGTTGATTGCCGTTCGTCTGTAGTGGTAAGTGTAATCATAAGAGTAAACAGTACCGTTCCTCACACGTTTTGTTTGTATGTATTTGAGTAAGGTGTGTAGGGTGCAAGTGACATTGATATCAGCTTAGGTACAGTGCAGCATCGCTTTTGACTTAGTCCTTCCTTCCTCATTATAAGTAGGTTACACAGAAATAAGACATACCTTGCTGACTAGAAAATCCGTTTCGTCGAAATGTCTCCCGAACATCTTGGGTGCTTCGCCGGGTATGGGCTCGATTTTGATGCAAACTTCTTGTCCTTTGCGAGCTGTCTCCACTTGTTTGTGATTCACTTCGATAGATGTCACCACACCCAGCTCCACAAACTGTTCGAAGACAATTTTATTTGTACCATTTATGTAACACTACTTTTTGATTTTTTGATATCCATTTATAAATGACAAAGCTATTTAATATTTTATCGAGCCTTATTAATAAACGCGCGCCTCCCGGCCGTGGATACTGATGACGTCATTCGATACAGTAAGCGCGCAATCGCATTTGTCCAGCGCATATTCGTGGTTAGTGTAGTGAAAACTGCCGGTTTTTTGAAGTTTTATGCATTGTCGGGTTATAGAAACTATAACCCGACAATGCATAAAACTTCTGTAATAATGAGCAATAAATTGAAAGATGGATTTAAAAAAGGACAGTCAGATAATCTACGTAAAGTGGATTCTTTCATTGTAGATAGGAATTGGTTATCGTAGGTAAAATGCGGTTGTCTCCCGGACTACTTATATTTTTACTTTGATGATTGTTAATTGTTATTATCCCACACGTTTATTTTAGGGCTGTGACAATATGACAAAATACGATCAAGTTTCAAGTCTTTCTTTTATCTATCAATAAAATAGGTAAAATTTCATAATACGAGGATAAGTATAAATGTCGTCGAAATAATCTTCGCAATAGAAATGAGTACCTACTTTTCTTTGATAAAGGTTCTCTCGTCATAACACTACACTACTTTTATCTAGCTTTTAACACGAAAAAATAGTTTATCCGGCCGGCGTACTCTAGGACGATTTATCCAATGGACTATCTTACCGTTTGCGCCTATACCTACCCCGCTTGCCATTTGCCAAGTATCTTTTAACTAGGCCGCTGTTCCGTGGACTCAGTCTATCGTACACGTTTGGAGGGTAATTAATAAAGAAAAAAGGACGAAATGTACTGTGAAATGGTGTAACAGTTATAGCGGTCAAACAACTAATGGTTCTTATCACTCGTAAGTAAAATTTTATTTCGTTTACAAAACAAATTTTACCAAAAACCATTAATTATTTAAACATACCAACAACTTAATCGGCCTATATTCAATATACGTTCTTTCTCTATAAACATTATAAAAAGAATTACCATCTCAAATTAGCCGAATAATATTGTGTCAAATTCGTATTGCATGCCTACATTTTTCTATGTGTTGTATATGCAGTTGTATTTTTATTGGTTATTAGACAGTGACAACACTTCATGCAATAGTAACAAAACAATATGTTACACATAAATAAAACTGCGTTTATTCATGGATATGGCTATTTATAATCGTGTGTGTTGCATGAATAAACGCTCGTTGCCCCGCTGACTCAGTGCTCTGTAAACGATCACTACGTTAAGCAACATTCGCTTTAGGTGGTCCATGGATGGGTGACCACTTCGTGGAATTTACATTTGCGAGCGTTTCCGTGCTTCGGAAGGCACGTTTAGCCGTTGGACCCGGTTGTCGGTAAAATGCCAGTCGTTAAGCCTGGTTGAAGGTATTATGGGCGGCTTGAAAAATTTAAACAGCAGGTTGCCACAGCCTTTGCCTGTCCATTTCAACACGGCAATGGGCTCACCACCTGTTAATTGGGACAAAAGTGCATACGGTGAAATGTGTGCGTATAGTATGCATCTGCCTACCCCTTCGGGGATAAAGACGTGACAATATGTCTATATAAATGAATAAAAGTTAGCATTGTGTGTAATTTCCCCCCCGCACGAAAGTTGGTTGAACGTGAGTTCATACTTTATTAAGTACATTACGCGTCCAGTGGGTAAATCGTCCTAGGGCGTACTACTAGTTGTACTCTCGCACTTTGGCACTATACAATATTTGTAAGACATTTTTGAAGGCTATTGATGTCATCATACACAACAATAAATTTAGAAGAAAGCGACCGGGACAAGCACAGCTTAAAAACTGCGCGGGATACGAGATGACGATGTGTAAGAAAATTACCAACAATAATAAAAAAAAAACTATTTGGACACTCATATTTGTATAAATTCAAAACGTTATCGGTTTTGTTTTGTTATTTTCAAAATAATATTAAAATTTGTAGAAGTCTCTTGTATCCCATCTCAGCTGCACATACTTAACGATTACAGCCTGTATATACCGCTGTAGCGACGGTTTGAAGTTTGTGTAATTATGTAAAACTTTGTTTTTTTTTTACTACAGTTTAGCGGGAACTGGAGGAGCACGGGGCGAGCCGGGTTTGTGTCGGATGACGTCACGCGCTCGTGCTCTCGGCCGGTTTTTGAACTGCTGCTTTACTGCATCGCTGTATCTTCGTCATTTTCTATCCGATTTGAAAATTTTTTTACAGCATGTCATGGTTTTCTTACTGTTATCAAACTACATACTTAATAAAAAACGTGACTGATCCTCATTGCTTTTCTAAATTATTTTTGATGTTTTACAGGTGTCATAACGCTTTTACCTTGGAACGGAAAGTGAGTCAGGTAATTGATCTCATAAGTTATTATACAGATTAGCATATAACATTTTTTGGAAGAGCCAATTGAACTTTTAAGTGTCCTAAGATCCATTATTTTGAATTGCCTAGTATGATGGACTTAGTTTGAGTAAAAGCGTACCTCTATAAAACTCTTTAGAGGAGTCAAAGTGGACTTTTGAGTGTTCTATCCATTATTTTGAATTGCTTGGCTTGAGTCCATCATACTCAGATGGAGTAAAGTGTGATGGGATCCATCAACAGAGCTATTGCAATGGATACAAATGAAAAGAGGGATTTATTGAGTAACTTTTTAGGCTAAGATTCAACGATTTCGTCAATGATGACGTCATTGGGGATGAACAATTTTAAATTTTCTGTATGCTTGTGGAAAATATTCAATTTATTTATTTAGAATTCTCTATATCTTCATAATCAAGAATTACCCTGGATATTAGAAATATAATAAATGTAAACATTACTCACTTCTTTACTAGGGACGCAGATGGGAGTACCTTCCTTGACAATGCCGGCTTCGACCATCACACCGCACACGATAGGGTCACGGGAATTGAACACAAACTGGGGCAGAACCTGCGTACAAACATACAGTATTATAAGATCTATGCATATAAAATTATTTGGCACAAGCGGCTGAATGGTTATAAGTCAAATTTAATTGTAATTGCTTTCGTATTATTATGTCTTATTTAGTCAAAGTTCCATGCAGCAGGTTATTTTATTGTTATTTTGAAAACAAACAAGTCATTTATAACTATACTTAAATCTATACTAATATATAAAGCTGAAGAGTTTGTTTGTATGTTTGTTTGGTTGAATGGAATGGCGCTAATCTCAAGAACTACTGGTCCGAATTGGAAAATTAGTTTTGTGTAGGATAGTCCATGTATCGAGGAAGGCTATAGGCTATATAACCTCACGCTAATACCCAGGAGAGTGGACGAGTAATCAAAAGTGTCAAGAAATTGTGAAAAAATTATAATTTTTTGTAATAATAATAAGTGACGGGATTAAATGGATGCGACAGGGATTCAAGATATGACACTAGTGAAGCCGCGGAGTTCAGCTAGTATATAAATATGTATGGCTAGGAACCATTAATACGTTTTCGCATATAAGTATTGAGTACTTGACGGTAGCTACATAGTACACATATGCCCATTTGCACTAAACACAATTTAAGTCAAACCTAGTTTTGAAACTATTTGGTCTAAGACAATCGTCTATGTTGACATTTCATTTGCATCGGCTTACCGTATTTTAGATACACCTAGGTTTAGTGCAATGTATTTGGTTTTTTCTAACTTTAGTGCAAATGGGCAATAATAACGTAATAGTACACACTAGCCTTGTACTTTTAATCGGACTAATCCTATGAATAACTAGAACAAAAATAGACTCAGTATACCGACTCAAATCAGTAATGAGTCATGTCACATTTAAATTTACAAGGACTAGTATTGAATAAGTCCATCTCAGGAAACTCCACTAGCTTATTTAAAAACTTCGCTGTTCGAGGAAAAAAGGGACACTTAACACACAGCGCCATCTAGCCCAAAGTAATCTAACAGCCCTTATATATCTTAGAGTTTATAGGTGTATCCGAGAGAATAGCAGTATTAAACATTAGGTTACCTGGCGCCAACAATAACTGGTCCATCGTTCAGATTTATGCACCGACAGAGGCTGCAAACGATGATCTAAAAAGTGACTTCTACAGAAACTTAAACGAAACCTTAGAACTGTGTTACAAAAATTTGATAGTTATGGGTGACTTTAATGGCAAAATTGGTAAGCAGCGTCCAGGAGAGGAGCCCATAATGGGAAAACATGGAACTGGCATAAGGTGTCCCAATTGGGAGAGGATCATAACATTGGCCCTGGAACACAAACTAAAGATCATGAACAGCTGTTTCAAGAAAAAGCTATCAAAAAAATGGACATGGATTTGACGGCTTTTATCGCAACGAAATCGACCACATTCTGAGTAACCGCCCTAAAGTATTTCACAATGTAAACGTTATCTCCCAGTTTAACTTCTATACCAATTATCGTAAGGTCAGAGCAACAATTTCTACCACATGTCAAATAAAATGTAGAAAGAATTTCAAGCAACAAAGCTATTGTGAGCCATCTCAACCAACTTAATCAGGTTTTAGTGGACTAACAACCAATAACACAATCCAAGAAACATATAATAAGGAAATAAACAGTATGTACAAAACAACTGAACCCAAAACCACAAAAAATGAAACATTAAGCGAAACCACGAAATCACTAATCAATATAAGAAGAGACATGTTAAAAGGCAACAAGAAAGAAAAAATACTACTTATGGAAATTACCAGGGTAAGCAAAGAAATAAGCAAAAGTATAAAGAAGGACAGGGCTAGGTGGGATCAAGAAGGCATTGAAAGAACTCAGAGAATCAAAATCATGGATACCAATATTAAAAAACTTTCGCTCGTGGCCCCGCGGTCTAAGTGTTCGGTAAAACGATCACTGAGGTACGCAACTTTCACTATGGCTGGTCGTCGGATGGGTGACCACTTTGCGGCATTTACATTTGCGAGCGTTTCCGTGCTTCGGAAGGCACGTTAAGCCGTTGGTCCCGGTTGTCAGTAAAATGGCAGTCGTTAAGCCTGGTTGAAGGCCTTATAGGCGGCTTAAAAAATTTCAACAGCAGGTAGCCACAACCTGCGTCTGTCTATTTCAACACGGCAATGGGCTCACCACCTATTACGTGGGACAGGAATCCACACGGTGAAAAGTGGGCATTTAATATGCCTCTGCCACCCCTTCGGGGATAAGGCGTGATGGATATTTATTTATTTTTATTTATTTTATTTTTAATATTAAAAAACAAGAACAAAAAACCTGAGTCTAAAAGGAAAAATATAATAAATGTTGCGACTGACTTCTACAGGAAATTATACACTAGTGATATTAAAGAAAACATAAATCTAACAGAAGGTACGGAAGAAACCATACCATCAATTCTGGAGAGTGAAGTAGCTAATGCTGTTATGTCACAGAAAAATGACAAATCACCAGGCCATGACTATATCACCAATGAGATCATGAAAATAACATTACCAGATAATATTCAAAAGTTGACTAAAATCTACAACCTAATTTTAGAGTCAGAATGTATTCCTGTTCAATGGACAATTAGCACCATTGTCTTACTACACAAAAAAGGAGATAAAGATGATATAGGGAACTACCGACCTATCAGTCTTATGTCAAATGTGTATAAGGTGTTCTCAAAAGTCATTCTTAACCGTATTTCTAAAACATTAGACTTTCACAAACCAGTAGAACAGGCAGGATTCAGATCTGGATTTGCAACAACAGACCATATCACACTAAAGCAAGTTATGGAAAAATGTCAAGAATATGGTCTAGCTTTGTACTTGGCATTTGTTGATTACAAGAGGGCCTTTGATTGTTTGGAACATACAAATATATGGAGAGCCCTGAAAAACCAGGGAGTAGAACTTAAATATATAAGGGTGATCAGGAATATATATCTAAACAGCTCATCACGGGTTAAGCTCGAAACATATGGCGAAAGCTTCTCTATTCAAAAAGGTGTGAGACAAGGAGATCCCCTCTCACCAAAGTTGTTCACGGCGGTTCTAGAAGAACTCATTAAAGCCTTGGATTGGGCTGACGTAGGTATTGTTGTGAATGGCCAAAAGTTGAACCACCTTAGGTTTACCGACGACTTGGTGCTAATTACTGATAACCCTCAGTCATTGCAATCAATGGTACAAGATCTTGCCACAAAAAGCAAAGAGGTGGGGTTGACAATTAACATGTCAAAAACCAAAGTCATGACAAGCAGGTTGGAAACCAACATCTATGTCAATGAGGAAAAGCTGGAGTATGTAAAATCGTACATTTATCTTAGACAACTTGTATCATTTCAAGACCAGATGGCACAGGAAATCGATAGACGGATTGTCAATGCTTGAAAAAGGCTTTGAAAGATATCATGAAGAATGCCCACTACACAATATCAGTGAAAGGGAAACTGTTTAACACATGCATTTTGCCAATACTCACATATGGTAGCCAAACTTGGGCCATCACACAAGCTCTGCAAAATAAACTACGAACATGTCAGAGAGCCATGGAGAGAAGTATCTAGGATACAGAAGGAGTGACAAGAAGAGGGCTACAGACATTAGAAAATCCACAAAACTTGAAGACGTCATTCGAAAAAGTAGGCAACTCAAATGGAAGTGGGCAGGCCACGTCATAAGAGATGGTACAGGGAAATGGACAAAAAAGACAACTGAATGGATACCCAGACTGAACACTACGCAAACGGGGACGACAGCTAAAAAGAAGGTCGGATGACATAAGAAATATATCTGGTCTACTATGAATAAGGTTAGCCAGAGATAGATCACGCTGACCTATAACCAACAATGTTATTGATGTGTTTTTTCTTTTGTTATGTACTTGTCAGCAATAAAGGCTTTTGTATTTTGTATTGTAATCTAACAGCCCAAAGGATCTAGATAACGGATAAACAAACATAAATATTTCTAAATAAATACATATTGTACATAGTAAACACATATTTGTAGATCACACAAATATTTGTCCCGACCCGGGAATCGAACCCGGGTACTCAAGACGGCAGTCGGATACACTACCACCACGCCACCGAGGCAGTCACTATTACTTCGCGAGATTCCAATGAAGGGACAGCGAAAATAACATACCTTAAGTTTGCAAGGGAAGACAGCGATATGTTTGAACTCTTCTCGTTTACGCTGCTTGAGCTCTTCGCGGTAAGCCGTGAACTTATCAAACAAATGATATATGATATCGGCAGCGAAGATTTTCACACCAAGATTGTCGGCCATTTCTTGAGCGTCACGTTCGATCTGTTGGGAAAATGATACAAATTATTTTAGTGGAAAATTATACGTCATGATCATGAACAAAAACTATTATTATTTGGTTTTAAATGTAATTTTTTGCAATATTCCGCTTTTTATTGTATTTCGCCTACACACGAGGCATTATCAAGACTGTTTGGCAGCCTTTTTGTAGTACATATTTACATTGCCGATTGTACCACACGTTTTGGCTAGCAACGCGGCGATGTTTTGATATTTTAATTTATAAATTTGTCTGTAAAGCTATGCTTGCTGATTTTAAATAACTAATTGAATCAACCGTTACATGGCCAAAATCTATGTTAAAAAGCTATAAGACTATCAAGACTGTTTGGGTGCCAATACCTCGTGTGTAGTCGAAACACGTGTCGACATCGTACGACAATTTAAAAAAGCGGAATATTGCAAAAATAACATTTAAAAGAAAATAATTAGTTTATTAAAATGGATTTCCGCCATATAGCGCCTGATTCAATTAGTTATGTCATGATCATGGTCAATATATTCTTTGAAAGAAGCTGAAGCGCTCGGCCCCGCTGACTGTGTGTTCTGTAAACAATCACTGCGTTAAGCAACTTTCGCTATGGCTGGTCACGGATGGGTAAGTACTTTGTGGCATTTACATTTGCGAGCCTTTCCGTGCTTTGAAGGCAAAGATGTTGGTCCCGGTTGCCAGTTACATGGCAGTCGTTAAGTCAAGTTGAAGGATTTTTGGGCGGCTGGGAAAATTTCAACAGCAGGTATCCATAACCTGCGTCTGTCTATTTCAACACCGCAATGGGCTCGCCACCTATTACAGGAATACACACAGTGAAAAGTGGGCGTATAATATGCCTCTGCCACCCCTTCGGGGATAAGGCGTGATTGATAAATAACAACTAAAATAAATATGTACGTACCTTGACATCGAAAGCCAATATTGTCGCATATTGCGAGTCATGCTCCAGCATAGCAGAAGCCTTCATGACGTCACGCTTTACCACCGGTCCTATCCTGATCGCAGAATACTAGAACAAAAAAATACAATTAATAAATGTACATAATTTTAGAACTTTCGAACCCGCTCTCTCTCTCTCTTAGCGTTATAGCGCTGTCCCCCGTAATATCTCTTAGCGTATAGTTTTGGATGCATCGGAAATATCTTACCTGACCGGGTGTACCCCCGGCTCAAAGGTAGATATTTCTTTGTTTGTCTTGACCTATGAAAAAAGGAACCCTTGTAAGATCACTTTCTTGTCCGTCTGTCTCTGTGTGTCACCATCGATTTTCTCAGGAACGGGTAGACCTATCAAGTTGAAATTTATACCAGATACTGAGGTCTAAAGTCCCTTTTAAGAAGATACATATGGGCAAAATTAGATTTTTACAAAAGCTAGTACCAAAAATTACTTTCATTTTCTTTTATTTTTCGGATTTTTTCCTTTACCTGTACTAATTCATATCGCAGGCGAGCTGCGAACGCTGCGTCCCTGCGACGACTAATTCATTAGGCAAGCGAGCTGCGAATGCTGCAATTGCAAAATTTTTGCTAAAAATAATTTTCACGACTAATTCGTGAATGAATCGTGTCATTATGATGCGATGCGATACTAATGCGTAGTACCGAGTGTATGAATGAAAAAGTGGATGGTTGATAGTCAGTCCATTATTTTTCAACTATTGTTAGAATATTTGTGTTTAGGATAATTTAATCTATTTTAGAATCAGATTTTTTGTCATTCTGTGAAATTAAGTAAGATTGAATTAAATAAGAAGTCGAAGTTTAGTACGAAATTTATACGAGTTGTACTTTTTTTTGTTCATAATTAAAATACATACCTAGTAACATTTATATTAGCAATAGCACGTCGCATGCTAAGAGATAAAAGTTAGCACGCTAATGATATTCATCAAAAATAGCATTAATTTCTATTACTACTACTATTCAATACTAACAGGAATCTTGCTGGCCCGAAGGAATTCCAGTAGGGCTTCGAGTGATCCGAGCGTTGAAGCTTGCACGTAGACGCCTCGTTCTGTTAGTTTGATGGACGACAACGCTGATTTCAATTCGCGAGCTACTTCTTCCCTGTAAGTTAATAAAATATTTATAACACTGTTGGATCAAAATTACACAATTAAATTTCGAAGAGGCGATTGCTAAAGAGGACACTGAACACAAAAAGGTCAAAATATGACTGTGAAATATAGCTAAAATTGTCAATACAAAATTGTTAACGGTGCTTATCAATATTATACACACGGAAAACTCCATTGCACGTTAGACAGTAGCGGAATTGCCGGTAGCGGCTCCGGTATATAAGAAGAAAAAAACATTACATTAGTTTTTATTTCACTTTAATACATGGAGTATTTCCGAAGTTATAAAGACGAGAAGTTTTAGCCCTTTTTGAATTTCCGAAATAAGGCGCGCCGATTATGACGTCACAGCCTCGCACAGACTGCGACAAGGCGCGGTGCGGTGTTTGGGTACGAACGAGAGCGCGACTGTCGAATGAGCCCTTGTTGTGACGTATGCGGTCACCCGCTTAAATAACTTTGATCATAAATATTTAAGCTATTATTTGAAATATAAAAAAAAGTAAAAATACAGTTTTTAGATAGATTTTTTGTAGATTTATTTGGCATTTAAAGTAAAAAACGTTTGTCGGACCCATTCTGAATTTGTTCCGGGGACATGAGTAGTGTATATGTCACAGAACAAGGAATCAATGTCACTCACGCTATCTTTACTAGAGACACCTTACTCTATTTACTACAGATGAATGGCAATTTTTTTTAACAGGAATTTTCGCATACAGTTTGACGTAAACTTGTATTGCTGTTTTATTATTATTTTCTCTATTAGGTGCGAGCGAAAGGGAGCGATTAAGATTCTTTGCTCTGTGGTATGTGTTAATCCAGATCCAATTTATTCCAGTCCCAATATCGATCCCTGTGGATCACCAGAGCTAGCAACGATAGAACAGTATAAACTACTGCTTAGTTGTGATCTAACTAAAATATATTTGCCAGCAAAGCAAATTTCCCCATATTCCATTGATAGCAATTTTTCCAATAACAGCGAATGATACACCTTATCAAATGCCTTATGAAAATCAATATATATACGAAAATCAATATATATCTCGAAGAAGCGAAAGAAGTATGCATGGATCGCGAAGCCTGGCGATCTGTCCTCTCTGACTACCCCGTCAGGGATACAGCGTGAAGATAGTTAGTTAATATATATACGACATCCATATATCCCGTTTATCCATATTTGAAAATATTGATTAGTGCTAATAGAACACTGTTTGACAAAGCAGTGTTGTTTACATGAAATTTGTTGATGGATATGAGGGTACACTGCATCATCAACGAGTATTAAAAACCGTTTAATCAAACAGACAGACAGGCATTATGGTAAGAAAAACAGACTAAGTTTCATAGTCATTTATGAAAATTTGAATATGAATGACCTTGAATATGTATGGACAAACTGTCACTTATTAATTTGTGATTTATCTGTATACCAAATGTATATTTACTGTAATTGACTAACCTCAATACATCGACTTCATCCGGCTTCTGCGCTACGTAAAGATTGAGACCAGCAATGGCTTTTTCTAACTCTTTGGCTGCGATCTTCACTCCCTGAGCGCCTATGACTTCTTTGTGCTCTATGTATGCATTCTACGAAAAACATAAAAAAATGATCATCATCATCAGTTAGTAAAAGTAGTCCTCAAGTGGTGCTATCTAGTGAAATCATCATTGCCCAAGTCAAACTCACTTGCAAGTGTTGCACCGGCTGACCAACGTACTAGGTCCGGCGTAGAGAGGTCAGACTGCTCCCAATAAAACCAAAAATACCCTTCCAAATGTATTAAATTCTTTGATAATGTTACGTTTAAGATATAAGGATGCAACGGTTTTGGTACAATAAAGTTCCAAAGGTTTCTGTTTTAATAGCTAATTGAAAAGATATGTTTATCACTTCGTGTAGATCTGATAGCCCAAGTTCATATTATCTTAATTTGGGTGAGATGGCGAGAATGTTGTGTGAGAAGCTAGTGAGAATGTTCCAAAAAATTTTATTATTGATTTTTATCATTATTTAATACGACTCCATTAGATGTTCTCGTCAAGATGGAATGAAGAGTTTCATTAAGACAAAGAACTTAATCAAACACAATTAATTTCGACTGCCTCGGTGGCGCAGTGGAAGTGTATATGTCGCGGCAGTCGCGACAGTCCTGGGTTCGATTCCCGGGTCGGAAAAAATATATGTGTGGATCCACAAATGTTTGTTTCGGAGTTTGGGTGTTTCCTATGTATAATGTGTATGAATTTAGAAATATATAAGTTTGTTTATTAGTCGTCTAGATTCCATAACACAAGCTTATATTAGCTTACTTTGAGCAAGAAGGCGCTGTGTAAAAAAAAAATGTCCCACAATTCAGAAAAATAATGGCTTATTTTTGTCAATTAAAGATGTGAAGACATTGAGTTATAATACTATAGAGTCACAATCAGACAAATAAAATGTCCGCGCCGAAACTCGGCGCACGCTGCGAAGTGCGCAGAGTTTTTGTTTAGTTGTAAGGCGACCGCAATCCTCGTACAACGTCCGTGATGCCAAAGTGTTCGGTTGTTTCCTGCCCAAATAACAGCAGATACGTGACAAAAAGGATGGTGTCTCATATTTTAGGTAAGTATCAAAACGAATTTTCGTATTTATGTATCCACAGTGCGTGTTTACATTTAAATTTCAAACTAAAATCATTTTCTTAGCAAAAATAAAATGATGACCGCCCGACCGCGCATCGCGTCTAACGTGTATCTCTTTCACACTTTAGATAAATATGCAAGAGTAAAAGAGAAACAAATAGTGTCGCGTCCGAGAGTGACTTGCAAATTGTGTTCTAACGGAAAGCTATGGAGCGGATTGACACTAAATATTTTTTGAGTTTATGAACTAAATATTTATACTTATGTATTACCATGTTGCTGAATGTTTTATTTTTTAGTTTTTCGTACTAAAAATACGTCGATTGCGTTTTACTATTTTAAAGTATTACTAAATTAATTTATAAAGGTGTTCTTAATAGTGTTCTTAACAAAAATGTTGTTTAGGTTTTTTACTATACAACAATACAATTTAGAAACGTTGTTGTATTTATCCTGCTATGTTCATGAAAAGTATTTTTCCTATCTAATGTAATTATTCCAGATTTTTCGGTTCATTAATTAAAGTTCTAATACATAAAACCTTTATTCCTCATATTAATTTTGTTTTATTCTGCTCTCTGCTCCACGCATAACCACTACTTACTTAATTTACTAGTGCAATAATATGATAGGTAGATGAAATAAAAATACTGAAACCTTTTTTGAAATCAGATGGTAGTTTCGGAGTTCTTCTAGGTATATTTTAACTCACTCTTTTATACAGTCTAATTTTGTTATATATTACTCTTTACATTTTACATTATACACTCCTTCTAGGCAAAAAAAAATAATAATTTGAGTATCAATAACGTCTCCACTGCTGACTTGTTCCCTATACGTACGCAAGCCCATAGTGAATGATGATGACATTGCATACGAGCGATTTTGAACATTATGCAATCGGCCTAACGCCTAAATTCGAGAAAATGTCATTTTGAACTTTGTTATATTAAATGTATAGGTATGTAGAACGGCGCTCGGACATTTTTTGAGTGTTGTCTGTTTAAGATTGTGACTCTATAGTATTTTAACTCAATGTGTGAAGAAGAGAAAAAAAACCATGTGTATAATATAAATATATAATAAAAATCTTTACTCACTTTGACTCGTAGCTCCTTCATAGGCTGAGGCATCAGAAGTGAACGTATTTGAGTAACGATTGGTCCGTCCGTACCAGCTAACACCATGGTGTCACCTTCATGCAGAGTTCCGTTGATCAGGATCGTGTCTATCGTTGTACCCAATCCCGGTATGGCTTTCACCTGTGACACACATATAGGTTAAGTTTTGACACTTGATCTGAATTTTATTTTATTATTTTTGATATGTAACATGTTTCCAGTCGGGTGAGGTTCCGAGTTTCGGAAGGCACGTTAAGTCGTTGGTCCCGGGTGCCAATAGAATGGCAGTCGTTAAGCCAAGTTGAAGGCCATATGGGCGGCTTAAAAAATTTCAACAGCAGATCGCCACAGCCTGCGCATGTCCATTTCAACACGGCAATGGGCTCACCACCTGTTACGTGGGACAAAAATGCATACGGTTAAGCGTGGGCGTTTAATATGCCTCTGCCTACCCCTTCGGGGATAAAGGCGTGACAATATGTATGTATGTATGTATGTATCTCATAGCGGAATAAGATATCATATGCAACTACTGTAAGGGGCCCCATCATGATCTCTGGGGCCCACGCGACCGTCTCTGCTAGCGGTACACTTGCTGATTAACGGATGCGTGTCAACGACGTTTCCAATTAAGCTAGACCTCCAGGTCAACGGGAACTACCATTAAGTTTAACACAAAAGCTATAAGGTACTTCCGGCTGACCTAGAATTGTCAATTTTGGTTATAAGCAAGGTCTTATAGCACAAGTAAACGGAAAAATCAACCTCTCTTCCCTTTTCTTCGTCGTAATGACAGAGTAATGTAGTAATGACAATATTAGTGTATATCCAACATACCTCAAGCACAGTAGCCAACAACTGCTGTGAGAATATGAGTCGTTTATGCAATGGTCCTTCGCAAGCTTGGACAATCATGGCCAGCAAGTTGCCCATGCCTTCACCTGTCACTGCTGATGTTGGGACTAGTGACACGTATGTACGGGGATCTGGGTTCTCGTAGAACAACGCTGCATTCAGACCCTGTGAATAAAACATATATTATTATAATAGTCAAATGTCATAGTGTACTAGGCCTTATGGAAAATAAAAACGGCAGTAATAGTGCTGCACCTATAGTGTTGCAAACATCCATAGGCTATGGTGACCAGTTTCCATTGGGTGGTATGTCTTGTACATTTTTTAAGACATCGCCGTCTAGCCCATAGCTAATATAAGCTTGTGGTATGGAATCTAAACAGCTGATAAACATACATTTCCAAATACATATAAATTATAAATAGGAAAACACCCATACTCCGAAACAAATATTTGCAGATCACACAAATATTTGTGCCGACCCAGGAATCAAACCAGGGCCCTCAGCGCGGCAGTCGCATACCATTTACTACTAGAGAAAAAAAAAACAAATTTTGTTAATAAATAACGAGTTCTCAGAACAAACAAATATAGTAATAATAGAATGGACAGAGAATAAAAAGTAAATAACATAAAATAAGGTCAGTTATTGAAATTCACTAGGTATTTATAAAAAGACCTAGGTCTTTTTATAAGTACCTAGTGTATTTCAATAACTGACCTTATTTATAAAAAAATTATTATTATTTATAAAAAGACTCTACTTGAGAAACCCCTATTTTTTGGAAGTCCTTATTGATTGGAGCTATACTTGCTACATACCTGTTCAGCAAACTGCAGTATGACGTCCTTGCTTCGCTTCTCAAACTCTAACTGAGTGTTATGTTGTTGCAATTTGAGTATGTCGCGCACATCCTTGCGCTGAGAGCTCTGCCAGTCGTACATACGATCGATCTTGTTTAGGGCGACCAAAAATGGTGTTTTCTTCTGTTTTAATAGGTTTATTGACTCGATAGTTTGAGGTTCAAGCCCGTGCATTATGTCTACTACCTGAAATCAAAACACATATAACCCTATAAGATACATATTTCATTTTTAGTGGAAATCCTTTCAACTAAAGCCACTGCCGTGTGGCAGTTACCATTTGACTCGGATAGACCCTGGTAAAGATAACCCCGGAGCTAGTATACATATTGCATACAATAATTAAGTAAATATTGCTATAAATAATGATGTGAATAGTTAGTTTCACGAATGGAACATTCTACGAACAGAACATTATAAGGTGATATTTCTTGGCCTTTTTTCATATAAGACGCTCTGCCATTACGCTCAGTTAGGTCGCGTGGGAGCGATAGAGAAAGATATCTACTAATAGGTATATAATATTATATATACTCTGTGAGTCGATCATATTAATAATATTATAAATGCGACAGTTTGTGTGGATGTTTGTTACTCTTTCACGTAAAAATTACTGAGTAGATTTTAATTAAACTTTACAATAATATAGCTTATATATCAGAATAACACATAGGCTACTTTTCACATGCCCATCAGGAACAAGTTCCTGTGGGAAACGGAAACAGAAAAATTTCACCACGAATGCGGAGCCGTGGGCTTCAGCTTGTACTAAATAAAACAGTAGATGGCTTACCAAGATAGCAATGTCGCAAAGGGAAGATCCTCGACTTCTCAGATTGCTGAAGGACTCGTGACCAGGCGTATCGATGATCAATAAACCAGGCAGTTTGAAGGATATTTCGTTGACCTAGAAAAAAAAATGTACACTACATTTAAACTAATAATAATTTAGCAATGCGGCGAATCGACGCTACGCAAGAGCAGAAGGCTGGATATTTCCTTGCACAAAGGATTAGCATTGCAATTCAACGTGGCAATGTTGCCAGTCCCCTGGGAACGTTTCCGATCAGCGATGATGCGGAGTAATTTTTTGACGCGTGTATGTAAGTAGTATGTTGTTAGCCTGAGTGCTATAGGCTACTTTTTATCTCGACGAACATGTTGTTCTTGTGGGCAAAAGGGTACGGGAAATCTTCGGGATTTTGGCTAGTATTTCGTATGATCAAACTTGCAATTTATGTTGTATGTTGTTGTATGTGTATGAAACAAAAACAGACCTAGTTAAAATGAAGCTTGTTTTAATTTGAGTCAATTCAATGTGACCGCGAGTAATTCATTGTAAGAACTTATTTCTTATTTTCACTTTACATAAAACTACAATATACGAGTATATTTATTTTATGACGAATGCTATGTACACCTTAATTGTCATCAATATCAGATATAATATCATTCATTCTTTTTTTTATTGTTGATGTGTTAATATGTATGATGTGGTTGTACTATTTTATCGTCACGCCTGTCTCCCATCGGGGTAGGCAGAGACTATGGCTCTTGACCTGACCTTTTTCCAAAATGTCTTCTATTCGATTGACATATGTTCGTCGAGGTCGCCCCTTACCAGTTTGCCCATTCACTCTCTTCTGATAAATCTGTTTGAAAGTGAAAGTGAAGTTAGTCTACTTTCATCCATCCTCTCCACGTGTCCGAACCATCTAAGCATACCTTTTTCTATCTTAGTCACTACATCTTCTACCATACCGCAATGTTCCCTTATCACACTGTTCCTTTCTTTGTCCATCAATTTCACTCCAGCTATACTCCGCAGGCTTCTTATTTCCACTGCATTAATTTTACTTCTATGCTTCATCTGCCACACCCAACTTTCACTGCCATACATAAGTGCAGGAACAAGTACTCCTCTATGCACAGCCAGTCTTGCCTTCTCAGACACGTTCTGACTGCTCATAAAGTTGTACATGGGTCCATTCACTTGATTTCCAGCCAAAATCTTCGTTCAATGTCACAATCACACTTTCCATCTCTCACAAATTTTTTACATATATTTCTAGGTCAAGTCAGAGTAAAATTTGTAAAGGTTAGTTGTCGGGTATGCATGCATAAGTAGTTATTAATGTACCTTCAAGACGTTAATAAAGCAGTTTTGGGAACTGACCGATTTGTCTATTAAAAAAAAGACTTTTCTTCATGTAGGCCATTTTAGGCACTTATGAATAGTCATGACAATAATTAAAACGAGAGCGATTCTAGTTGCCAGTTCTAAGGGCAGCCTACCCTTCATGGAAAAGAATCTGGCAAGAAACTCCATGGATGCTCTTTTAAGATATGGCTTACAATAATTAATTTACATTGTACAGTAATGAATACACTATTATCTAACTATAACTCACCCCCTTAACATGTTTGGTTTGCTCCTTAATATTCTCGATAGGAACATTAGTAGCGCCGATCTGTTGAGTAATACCACCGGCCTCGCCATCTTGAACGTTGGTGCGACGCAACTTGTCCAAAATCTTGGTCTTGCCCGTGTCCACGTGTCCGAGTACACACACCACTGCTGCCCGAAGAGGATTGTTCACTTTATTCGCTTCATTATCTTGCTTACGTTTCTGGAAAATATTAGGGAATTGATATTCTAACTATGACTATACGCAATATGGCAGGTTTGAATAAAAGTGTCGACGAATGAGTGAGGAACGATTGACGAAGAATATAATATTGTGCGAAAGTAGAGGGTAGAAGGAGTCAGGGTAGGCCCAGACTTACATATGAAGACCACGTGAGCAGATTGCCCAAATACGGAAAAGTCAAAAGTACTCGGTTAATCAGACGTGCGTGTATGAAGCGATTGATGAATCTGCAAGAAGCCAAAGAAGTATGCATGGATCGCGAAGCCTAGCGATTTGTCCTCTCGGTCTACCCCGTCAGGGGTACAGCGTGGAGATAGATAGTTAGTTTAGATATTCTAACTGCTCTATAATTCCAATCTAAGCGCACGCGGGAGTAAGGATCAGACCTTAACGTATACGAGCGCTCCGGACTCAAAAGTGTGAGGATGAACACGCTGTATTCTTCTAGCTTTTAAACTTTCCCGTTGCATGATTAAAAATAGTGTAAGGTAAATAAACATGATCGCATTAATACGTGTATTTTACACTAATTTTATATTCTTCTAGATTCTGACCTTATTTGATCCTATCGACAACTTGATACGACAGTTGCAGTCTCAGTTCGACGGGTCGGAACAAATATTTGTGTGATCCGCAAATGCTTGTATTAAGAGTTTGGGTGTTTACTATATATTCATTTAAATTGTTCAATTTAAATGAATTTAAAAAAGTATATATATTACAATTGCCTAGATCCCAAACCACATGCTTATCTTAGCTTACTTTGGGACTAGACTAGACTAGACTTTAGTATAAGCGTATCTCACGATGTGTATATTACGTGATAATTATTTTATATGTTTGTTAGAATCAAGGAATGGTAACGAGTGTTGCGTGATGATCTTTACCTCTAATCTCTTGAGTACTAGTTCCCTCTTCTTTTGAGCATCAGTCATCTCCTCATCGGACTCCTCCTCTGAACTGCTGTCTTCGTCTGAACTCTCCTCCTCTGAAGAACTATCTTCCTCTTCTTCATCTTCTTCTTTCTGTAAGAGTCCAATTTTAAATTGTTTTTCGTAAAATGTGCACAGAATATATCTTTTTACTTTATATTTTGTAGTATGTCAGACTTTTCCCCATCCTGTTTTATGCGTCTGTGCCACAATATTCAATTTGGATTGCTAATATTAAGGGCCGTATTACAGAACGTTTCTCAATACTCAAGAAACACTTAAGGTTAGTTTTCGCCTTATAATACTACTCTCAAGTGTTTCTTGAGTATTGAAAAGCGGTCTGTAATACGGCACTAAGGTGGCTAGGAATCGTATTTTACTTTTATATTTTATTAGGATAGGGATTAGTTAAATTTTATTTCTTTTTTTTTTAAATATTGATCATTTTTAATAAAACTATGTAATTTTAATATTTTTGTTCTATTAATTGTAATTTTTAATTAAATATTTAAAATACTTCATTCACAATGACGTCATCAGTGGCATGATATCGTGGAGCTTTTGTCTTAAAATAAAAAAAATAAATATCCATCACGCCTTATCCCCGAAGGGGTGGCAGAGGCATATTATATGCCCACTTTTCACCGTGTGGACTCCTGTCCCACGTAATAGGTGGTGAGCCCATTGCCGTGTTGAAATAGACAGACGCAGGTTGTGGCTACCTGCTGTTGAAATTTTTAAGCCGCCTATAAGGCCTTCAACCAGGCTTAACGACTGCCATTTTACTGGCAACCGGGACCAACGGCTTAACGTGCCTTCCGAAGCACGGAAACGCTCGTAAATGTAAATGCCACAAAGTGGTCACCCATCCGACGACCAGCCATAGTGAAAGTTGCGTACCTCAGTGATCGTTTACCGAACACAGAGACCGCGGGGCCACGAGCGCTTCAATAATATTTACAACTTAACAATGTCCATTGCAGCAGGTGCGTTGCTTGGAAGTTAGCCTGGACCCCTCTGGACATCAAACTAAAATACATGAGCAGCATGGTCCAAGGAACAAACTTCCGTAAGAAAATGAGATATGTTTAGGCTTAGATTGTTGCTTTTAATTTGAAACAATAATAAAACTACTGTGATAAATAAATTATCTTTACTTTTGTCTCCAATTTTAACAAGAAATGTGTTCAATTATAACAACGATTTAGCAGACAGAGACAAAATATGAAAAGCCGATTGGTTTCCTCGAAAAAAAATGCATTATTTTAGGTAAATGGCGCGTGGCGTACTTAAAGATTCATCCGTTAGCAAACCGAGAATAATAAATTTTGACAACTCAATGACACCAGTTACATAGCATTTTTCAAACGCCAAGTAGTTTCGTGCGTTTTTAAAGACCTTAAAGATTTGTGATAATAGTTTGACCACGACCGCTGTACTGTTCACTGCGTACAAATTTGTATGCAGTGAGCGGCACTACAAACTATACACATACTTGTTATCTTAAAAAAACATGTATTTACCTCATTATCAGCCGCGGACGCAGACGTCTTCGCAGGTGTTTTAGGTGGCTCTTCAGTTGGTTGCGGCTCATCTTCTTCAGAAGACTCGGCGTCCCATGCGTCTTTCACAGACTCAGTGTCCGACTCTTTCTTGTCAACGACTTTAGGTGTCTCTTCCTAATATTACAGATTCATCAAAAAAAAGTCTTGAACAAACCTAATATGTACGGCTACATTCTCAAAAACTCTCTTTGAAGTACAATAATGAATGCACTTCAGGAAAATAAATAGATATACTGAACAGAAATGTGGGCTCAAGAGAGATCCTTTATAATTGTTAATAATGGCATTACAATGACATTAAAATTAAGTGATAACATTATTAATGAGAGTATGGTATGGTGATTGAATTCAAGGAATTATGGAAAATAACTAATTATTGATAACTGAAATGTAATGTCACGGGTAGTGGTCTTTGCTTACCATAAGGCGGACGACGCCATTTTGACGTCATATAAAAAAAAACGTCATTATCATGCCAGGACTACATTTAACCAAGAATAAGAAACAAGCAGTTAATTTTACCGTTTTTACTGTAATCTCCACCTCTTTCTTTTCTTCTGATGGAGTTGAAGGTATCTCTTGTGACAGTTGGGACTTCAATCTACCTGGCTTCACTCTAGTCCCAGGCCTCAGCGGTTTCTTCTCTGCCGATCCAATTTCTATACCCTGAGCCTTCAGGGACTCTAATAAAGCTTGGGCCCTTGCCTTTTCAGCCTTTTGCTTAGGAGTCAACAATTTCCCCTCAGCTTTAAGTCTATCTTTTCTGTCCTTTTCTTTCTGTTTTTTCCTTTCTTTCTTTTCCTTCTCTAATCTAATTGCTTCTAACCTCTGGAGTTCTCTCTCCTCTTCTAATCTTATTCTTTCCTCCTCTTCTTTTTTCAACCGTTCTTCTTCCTCCTGCACTTTTTTTAATGCTTCTTGCATAGCAGCAATTGTCTTTTTAGTGGGACCCTTCTTTCCTTTTTCATCTTTCTCAACTTTTTCACCTTTTTTCTTTTTCTTTTTACCTTCCGCGGCCGTTGTATCGCCTTCTCCATCTTTTTCTTCTGATGGAGCCTTGACGTCTTCAACAGGCACCTCCTCAGGTTTGCTCTCTATCTTTTCGGGATCTTTTGTTTTAGGATCAGTTGGTGCTTTCTTAGCGTCTTGTTCCTTTTCCTTCTTTTTCGCTTCCTGCTTTTTCAATTTCTCCCTTTCTTTCTTCTCTTTCTTTTTTTGAGCAGCTGTTTTTATAGTAACATCATTTTCATTATCACTCCCTTCTTTGTCTTCGGGCTCTTTCTCTTGATCTACTTTAGCTTCCTCTTTTTTTCCTTTTTTCTTCGTTTTAGTTTTTTCTTCTACAATTTCTTCAGTTTTCTCCGCAGCAGGAGCAGGTGCAGGTACAGCCTCTTTTTTTACTCCTGCATACTCCATTTCCAATTCCGCTAACACTTTTTCTAAATCATCATCACTTTCATCCTTCTTCCTTTTAGATTTCTTTCCTTTTTTACCTGGAGCCTCTTTCTTTTCCTGGACAGATTTCTTTGGCTGCTTCTGAACCGATTTGTCATCATCAGATGACAGCAGAGTTTCAGGTGGAGAATCCATAGCATCTTCTATTTCTAAAAGTTCAAAAGCACTTTTTCTTTCTTCTTTCTTTTTGCTCTTTTTAGGCCTGTCCTCTTCTTCTGGCTCATCTGAAGTTAAAAGATACTAATATATTAAAGACAAAAGATTAGTAGTTTTGTTAGAATGAATAAACTCAAAAACTAGTGGAACAATATAGAATTTTTTTTTACTAATATAATGATATATTTTATTATTGAGTGACATAGGCTATATTGGTTTTTTAAATTATTTTTTGGATCTTTACGAAAATTGTTGAATATTTTAACAGAAAACTAATTACGTCGCATGCTCTGCGAAAAGTATTAAGGAAAGAACAAAAAATGTACTATATTAAACGACATGTCCATATCTACATGTCTGAGATTACATAAATATATTCAACAATTATATTTATGTATGTTTAACTTTTTTTTTACATATACAACTTTTTAATTGGTGTTTAACTTTATATCTAACCCTGAATAAAACAGTCCACTGTTCTCACCTATTAGATAAAATTATTATTAGAAGCGCTTGACGCCAAGCAGAGCACGAGATGCACGTATTAATAATTATCCCGAGATAACAAGAAACCTTGAGCCGCAGGCGCAGCGTAGAACTGTAGCATTCTTGGCTATAATATATCAAATAAACCACGGCGAGTGTCCTGAAAAGCTTTTCTTGGGTGTAATGGCCCCGTCAAGACCTTTGGGACCCAAACGACTTCAATTGCTAGCGGTGTACCTGCTGACTAAACGAAGAGGAAATGACGCAGGGCACTTACACGGTAGGGAGATAAGATGGCAGTCGCTCCTTACAACGCCGAAAACCAAAAGCCAAACGGTAGCCCAGACACCAAATCCTGTTACTTCCAAACCCTGACTGTTTGTAAGTAACTGGAAATACGCTAAATTGAAAAGAGTGCTCTAGAGAGCTTTACAACTTATTATATTCCCCCTATATTTTTCGATCCAAAACAACGCGTGCCGCGAGCAGACGTACCACTTTCTCATACAGTGCAGAGAATCTTCGGTAGAACTGAGCGATATGAATTATGTCGGGGTTCGTATCGGAAGGTGGAGGGGCGAGAGGGTAGCCCTGGAGCTGAGTATACAAGCCGGCATCACATCGCTCTCAAGCACTTCTCTAAAAGTAAAGGAGGTAGAGAGTAGCCGATGCGGGCGTGTGCTAAAGAACACCCCTCGGAACACGGGGACGATTCCCATCGCCATGTGACCATTGGTGGCCAGGGTCATTTTCAGATGCAACTATAGAAAACACTTGTAGTATACACTGTTTTGTTCCCACACTAATAAAAACATATTGATAATATAAATAAATGTTTACACATGCGAAGCCAGTGCAGGCTGATGTTTTATAAACAAATACTAACCAAATTTTATTTTGTGCTACTAATTACTAATGTTACAGGACATTCTGTCCTGCTACAGCCTCTTAAATATAACAAATAAATTACTGGTGATATGTGAAGTATAATATTCAATTGGATTAAAAAAAATGGGTATACCTTCATCACTGCTTGCATCTTTTTTCTTCTTAGATTTATTTGAGATCGCAACATTCTTCAGATTCTTTGTGACATTTTTAACATCTTCATCAACAGACTTCTTGTGTTTTGCCTTAGTTTTAGGTTTATCTTCTTCACTATCTGTATCTATAGCTACGGATCTAAAAATAAGGGTATTAGCATCAACACCAAGTTCCAGTTGTTTGTATATGGTGTTGATTGTATTTACAAAATACTGGTAGGAGTTACCTTACTACTGCTTCTCGTCAATAATAAGAGAAGCAGGCATATTTTTTTTAAATTGATACAATAATCTTTGTCAGACATAAGTTATAATTAATTTAAAATTATATTGACCTACATTAACACTATTGTATAAATTAAATAAATAAATATCCATCACGCCTTATCCCCGAAGGGGTGGCAGAGGCATATAATATGCCCACTTTTCACCATGTGGATTCCTGTCCCACGTAATAGGTGGTGAGCCCATTGCCGTGTTGAAATAGACAAACGCAGATTGTGGCTACCTTCTGTTGAAATTTTTCAAGCCACCCATAAGGCCCTTAACCAGGCTTAACAACTGCCATTTTACTCGCAACCGGGACCAACAGTTAACGTGCCTTCCGAAGCACGGAAATGTTCGCAAATATAAATGCCACAAAGTGGTCACCCTTCCGAGGACCAGCCATAGTGAAAGTTTCTTAACGCAGTGATCGTTTACAGAACACTATATCCGCAGGGCCACGAGCGCTTCAAAATAAATTAGAGTGGAATAAATAAACAAAATTACCTAGTGGTTAATACAATTAAAAAGGTTGGGTTGATTTCTATGATCCTTGAATAATTGACAGGGCATTAAACATTGAACACTATATTGCATTTAGTGTTTTGAGATTTATATCCTACTTACACTTATGAATTTATTCCAATTATAGAAACCAAACCACAGCTTGTATTTAAATCAATAAGTGCCATTTATAGGAATTAATTTAAGTATAACAAAACTATTTAATTCTGTCTGGCAAAGGGTTACCACCTCACTATGTGCCTGGCAATGTAAATGATAATAACTGATAATAATTTGAAGTTAATATTAAAGAACTGAACTTTATACTATAGCAAGCTGCCAAAGGAACCAAAAATAACTTCAGGGGGTCCCCTCCCCTTATACTTTAATAGCTTTAATATAATTGATTAAAACCACATTTGACAAAACGAAATTTGTTATGAGACAGTACTCTCATAACATTTTGTAAACCTGCACAGCTTTTCCTTGAGGCAAAACTGAAAGATGACCACACCTCAATTTAATAATCTTAGAGAGTGCCATTAGGAGAACCTGTCAGTTAAATAAAAAAAAATGTGGGACAATGGAAGTGGTTTTATCTAAGCTAATATATATATTATGACAAAATTATTTCATAACTATTATCCTCATAGGTGAAATATAAACCAAATTATGTGAAATTGTGTTGTTTTTAATTCCTTATCAATGGATATCAGCATAGACATGCTTTAAAAACATATTGGTCCAACAGATAAGATGTATTTCAATCAGATACATCTTTTGACTGCCTCGGTGGCATAAGTGGTAGTGTATGCACCTAGTGTGCTGAGGTCCCGGGGTCAAACCCTGGATCGGAATAAATATTTGTGTGATCCACATATGTACGTTATGTAGTTTGGGTGTTTTCTATGTATAATATGGATTTAATCAGAAATATATATGTTTGTTTATCAGTTTTCAAATCCTATGTATGAATATTTATTAATATTTTTAGAAGATTAGTATAAGTACAAAACATTGGTAACTTATCTTAACCTACTCTAACCCTTCTCATATATACAGGGTTAAAGGATATTATAACATATATAACCCAAATAAAACTGAATTTAAAAATGGAATACTGCAGTTATTCAGGACTCAATCATGTCATTCAAATGAATTACTTGATACAATTGTTTACAATGTTCATCATCAAAATGGGGCAATACATTGTATCTAATTAAATCCATACTTTCAACAATCAAAGATAAATATGGGATGTTATTCAGAAATTACAACATATTGTCATTTTAGTTATAGTAAAATCTTGACTATATAGTTAACCTAAAAATACTTACTTCTTTCCCTTCTGTACCGGTTTAACATTATCGATATTTGTAGTCTCTACATCACTGTCACTGCAATTAATTATTTAATATTAAGTTCAGTTTCTAAAATACGTATCGAGTAACAAAACATATGCCATTAAGAATCTTACCCTTCTGCAGTCGGGTTCTTCTTCCCCTTTTTAGCCTTGCCCATTTTGATAGTATGCTATAATATTAAGTCACAATTCCAGGAATGTAATTGCCTGTTATCGTATATTTTGTGTATTCTATCATGTGAATAATGATCAAAGCACAGCAGTTTGTACAGCCAAAATATTACCTACTATCGAGATCGAACGAAACGTCGTCGTGTCCGACGTCGTCGTGCACTCTAATGTCACTTTTTTTCTTACCGTCATTTTTTTTTAAATTATTTTATGGCCTGGTTTTACAGACCTTTTAGCAAAATCTTAATTTTTATATCATATTTCTTCAATCTTATCTTCTAATTAGTCCTGTCCAGTCTTTGTCGATGTCGTGTCCTCAGTTGTAGGTCCTGGACCTTGCCCTCAGTATAATGTTGATTCTTATACTGAGGTTTTCAGTAGACTTTTCGCGACAAGAGAGAAAACAGCGTTTCACTGCACATATATCATTGTCTTTCACTATAGCACGTTAACACAACTTTTATGTCCAAGAAACCACCACTCCCGCACATAAAACAAGATAAATGCACTAGTTTTAGAAAATAATATACAGCAAGCGTCCGCACTTGTCACTCTTCCCGCCAAGAGACCTTTCTGAGCGTCACAGTCCACAGACCAATGTTAAAGACAGACAAACAATTCAAATTCATAGACTGAAATGTAGTAATTACATTAGTATGAGATTCATCAATGTTTAGAAAACGCTTAACGCATAAAATCCTTATAGCCTTTTCAAACGTTCGGATTTGGTATGCCTAATTGCCTATGTCAGACTACAATAGACCAAATCCATCCGACCAAATCTGTAGGTCTATAATTCACAAACTTCGGATACAGTACAGCGGATTTCGGATTGGGCGAGGAAATATCCGTCTCGGAAAATCTCGAATCGATATTCGAGTTCTGTCCGGAGAAATATTTGTTGGTGGAAAGCATTTCACTGCACAATAAATCGATAATTATAAAACTAAAATTCAGTGCATCAGTGAAATTATAGCGGTATTATATATTATTATCATAACTCAAAGCAACAAAAACAGTTTGTAAGTGAAGTGATATGTTCAATTTGTTATTGTAACCTCGAAAGTTGTTTTTACCAACAACACCATAGTGATAGTTTAAGTTATTGAAGTACCATACAAAGTAAATAGGCGATTTCAATTACACTGCATCGTACCAAGACATGGCGGACCCCTTCCATAATCCGAGATTCTTACAGGCTAACTCCTTCAACAAAATATTACTATTTATAATGTGTCGCTGTGTTCTGAATGATCACTGCTTAGGCATCTCAACTATAGTAAGTCTTGACATGTGTGATCATTTATATTACAACCATTTACAAGTGTTTCCATATTAGGGAAGGCATGTTAAGCTGTTGGTCTATTTCAACAAAGCAATAAGCACCCCACCTATTATTTGGGACTGAATTCCACTCAACAGTGGGATACACCATAATGTAGGTGTATGGTATATTGCTCTCATTTATAGAAAAAGACATGACTTGACATAAGTATTTATTTCTTTCATTTACCGATGAACACAATAAACTATTTGTATATAAGTACTTCAAAGTGTTGTCTGCTGCAGTATAATATTGTAGTTACAAACTCTATTAGAAGGTTTATGGTAGCACAAATAACGTCTATATTTGAAAGACCACTCTTGTAAGAGACAAGATGATGGAGTTGACTGATGCAAGTCACATGTTGCCGTAATTACCTATGTACACAACACCCACACACAGCTCCTACCTGCGCTAGGACCTGCGCAGTCTGAACGCCGCACGCTGGGAAGACGGAGTCCTGGGGGGTTGAGTCAATCGAGAGTCGAGGTACGCTTGTGCGACAACACGCCCCCTTTGGTACTTATTTCCAGCGAAACGGTTACCCTAGCAGCTAGCCACTGCGGGGCAATGGCCAGTGCTAACCGTAAGAGGGGCACGGCGAGATGCATCCCTTCCGGGATGGTAGTCGGCCATGCTGATGGGGCAAGGCCGGGTGGTATTTCTCAATCCACACGGCTGCAGTCCCTGATGTCGCGCAGATGACGCCACCCTTTTGCATCTATACCCTGTCGGGATGATCCTGGTGCCAATGTGGCATCCCCATTTGCGTGCTCCGAGGAGGGTGGGACGTCGAGAGGACGAAATATTTTTACTCATCACAATGGATATTATTAAGGACATTGAGAAACTGCTGGAGGAAAGCTCCTTGGGCGAACATAACCGCCAAAACCCTGTCTCCGAGGGAAACCCCGGAACCTCTGTGGACGCGGCTGAGGACATAACCGGGACGATGGCTCAAACCTCATCGTCCCAAAACTTGCCTCAACCACGTACAACCCCAAAAAGAAGAATGTGCGGAGCGGCGAGGAAACGCCTGAAGCTCCTGCTGGCACAGAACGTAAAGCTGGAAGAATTTTTCGTTCTGTGCCAAAAGCCTGTGAAAGAGCTTCCGTCTGAACTAAGGCCCATCAAACGGGTCCGTTCAGAGGAAACCTCACCCAGAGAGCAAGCGCCTAAAACGCCTAAGATGGCGATAGGTGGAGCTCCTAGCCTCCTATCCCTGGGTGAAACGAAGCGGCTGAAGAACAAGGCGCCCAGTGAGCCTAACACATCAGCCAGCAACCAGGCCATACCCGCCATGCCAAGGTCGCCACAGCCCTCGACGTCAACGGCGGCGGTGTCCGTGGCTGCTGGGACGGATCTAATCCCACCCAGCACGTCCGCGTCACCGCGGCCGTCCACATCCTCAGCAATGCAGGTAGATGTGGGGGCTGAGACGGTTGTGGAGGGCAACGTGAGGACTGCAACCTTCGGAGAGGCCCTGAAGTCTCTCCGGGTAGGGATCCGACATACGGACCCTATGACGAATGAGATGCTGGGCCTGGTGCGCTCCGCAATCCTCCGTGAAATTGGAAAAATAACGGAGGCTGCGGGGGGTCCCAGATTTGTGGGTTGCACATTCAAGCCTGGATGGATACTCATTACGTGTGGACGAAGCCAGCCTTAAATGGTTGGAGCGCCAAATGCCAAACCTAAAGCCTTGGGAAGGTGCAAACCTCTCGTTGATAGACGAGAAGTCATTGCCCAAACCGGCGGTTGGCACGGTGTTTGTCCCGGGGTCGGAAACCAGCTCAATTAAAGAGGCACTAAGAATGCTTAAGGCCCAAAATAACGAGCTGAACACCGACCTCTGGAAGATGCTCAACCGGAAAGCTGAGGAAAGCGGCATGGTCCTTACAATGGCCATGGACGACAAATCAGCCAACGCGATTAAAGCCCATGACTTCAAAATGAATCTGGGCTTTCGTAAGGTGCTGTTTAGAATTAGGGGGAACGCGGCTCCACAGTCATCATCATCGGGTGAAACAGATGCAGTCGCCGTCTCGGCGCAGTCGTCCACTCAACCGAGGGGAGGCAGAGGTGCACACGCCAAATCCTCCAGAGGTGGTTTTCCCCTCTCAAGGGGGGCCAAACGTGCTGGCGTCCCCCGCTCTAAACTGTCACGACCATCTCGCGGCAAGAGTGCCAATTGCCCCAACAGGAAGTTCGAAGGGCGTCCTCGCAGTGACGGGCGGGCGGAAGGGCCTCAACAGTCATGATTTGCTCACCAGCACCACAATGCGCAATAAGGCCAAGGCTATCCAGGCCAATCTCCACCACGCCCTAGCGGCGTCAGCTATAATGGAAAAAATCTTTCGCGAAAGTGACCAGGACATAGCCTTACTCCAAGAACCCTGGCTAACAGGCAACAAAATTCAAGGCCTTAATGCGGCAGGTAACCTTTTATACAATACCTGTGGTACTAAACCCAGGGCTTGTATTCTTTGTAACAAAAAAATAGACTTTCTTCCAGTACCGGAACTTTTCACGGACGACCTGGTAACCGCCTTTGTCAACCTAAAGGCGTGTAATAAGACAAGAGTACTCCTTTGCTCAGCCTACTTACCAGGACAAGATGGAAAGAACCAACCCATAAGTGATAAAGCCACCGGCCTACTGTGGTGGACTATGCCCGCAAGAACAAGGCCGAGCTGCTTATAGGTTGCGATGCCAACGTTCATCACACAAACTGGGGAAGCTCCAACGTCAACAACAGAGGTAAGCTTCTTGATGATTTTATCTTAACCAACTGATTACAAATTGTTAATCGAGGATGTGTACCCACTTTTGTTACAGTAATAAGACAGGAAGTCTTAGATGTCACCCTCGCCACAGACAACCTTGCCAGCACCATAACCAACTGGCATGTCAGTAGCGAGAACTCTATGTCTGATCACAAACATATCAGATTTGATATAGAGACTTCATCAGACATAAGCCCAACGCTCTTTAGGAACCCACGACGCATAAACTGTCCCGAGTATAGGGCCCAACTCGAGGCACTAACTGATACTCTTTCGAAGAGTATAAACTCTCCTCAGTCAATAGACCTAGCCGTAAAACTTCTCGTAGCAGGCATAACCGAGGCCTACGAGAACTGCTGCCCGCTAAGAACAGTCAAGGCTAAACGCCAAACTCTTTGGTGGAGCCACTTATCCAAACTGAGGAACAACACGCAAAAACTATTCAACAAGGCTAAGGAACCGGCAGGATGGAACCGGTACCGCATAGCTCTCACTGAATACAACCGCGAAATTAGAAGAGCTAAAAGAACTTCATGGCGCCGCTTCTGCGAGGAGGTAAATAGTGCCCCTCAAGGAGCAAGAATATATAAGCTGCTCGCCAAAGCGCCAACCAAACAACTTGGTCTCTTAATCAAGCCAGATGGTACATACACGAGCTCAGCGGAAGATACTTTAAGGCTGCTTACTAAAACACACTTCCCTGACTCGATCGCAATAAACGCAAATTATGCACTCCTCGGCAATTCAGCTCCACAAAGACCCAAAAATGAGGCCTGGAACAGAGCTGCGAGGATCTTCCGCCCTCGTCAGGTCGAATGGGCTGTTAAATCCTTCAAGCCCTACAAATCGGCGGGGGAAGACGGGATATTACCTGCTCTACTACAGCAAGGACTGGATATCCTGCCGCCGTATCTGGTAAAAATTTTCAGAGCCACCTATGCCTGGGGTATTATACCAAAACTTTTGACTAATGTAAAGGTAACTTTTATACCAAAAGCCGGTCGAAAGAACTACTCGCAGCCGAAGTCCTACAGACCCATTAGCATCACCTCTTTTCTCATCAAAACGATGGAAAAACTTATAGATCAGCACATCAGAGTTACAACCTTAAGTCATTCGCCTCTGCATAGGTGTCAACACGCCTACCGCAAAGGACGCTCGACTGAGAGTGCCCTGCTTGAACTTACGGATAAAATAGAAAAAACCCTTGAGGACAAGCAGATAGCTCTATGTGCTTTTCTCGACATTCAGGGTGCTTTTGACAACATCCCAATTGAATCCATTGTAAGCGGCCTCTCACGCCAGGATGTTGATCAAACAACTATACGATGGATTAAAGCCATGCTTGCAACTCGCACCATCAAAACTTCCCTTCATGGAGAAACGCATGAAAGCCTTGCTACCAAGTACTGCCCACAGGGGGGCGTTGTATCGCCACTGCTGTGGTCAATTACGGTAGACCAACTCCTGAAAAGACTCTCACAAAACTTCTATGAGGTGCAAGGCTACGAAGATGACCTTGCAATCACGGTGAGAGGGTTCTGTCAAATGACAATATCGAACCGAATCCAAGGAGTAAACCAATTGTCAATTAATGCGGAAAAAGGCATCGTCGTCCCATTTACCAGAAAGACAAAGCTAGATAAGCTTAAACTGCCTAAGATTAATGGGAAGATAATAACCTTATCCAAAGAAGTCAAATACCTGGGTGTAATCATCGACCAAAAATTGACGTGGAACTCTCATATAGACAACGTTACTCAAAAAGCAAAAATGTCACTGGGGATCAGCCGCCGCCTTGTAAGCTACAAATGGGGGGGGGGCGCATAAACCCCAAAGTGGCCATGTGGCTGTATACCGCTATAGTGAGGCCGATGATCACTTACGCCTGCGTGGCTTGGGGTTCAAAATCACTACAGTCGGCCACTGCTGCGCAACTTAAAGGCTTACAGAGAACCGCCTGTCTAATCTTCTCTGGAGCTATGTCTACGACACCGGGGGCAGCGCTTGACGCACTCTTGAACCTCCCCCACTACCCCTATACATACAGCAAATTTAAAAGCGAGGGTTAGCTTGCTCCGGATAAATTCTCAGGTAGAAACAAAATTCGCCTCTTACAAATTTATATCATCACTAAACTCTACGATGAACGACCATATTCTGGGCATGCCGGAAGACGATATTATCCCAGAACTTAACTTTGTTAAATTCTACAAAACAGAAATTTCTAACAGAGACGACTGGAAAGAAACATTCCTAAAGTCCCACATAGAAACTGACCTCATCTGGTTTACAGATGGATCTAAGATGACGAATGGCACTGGATGTGGAATTTACGGACGTAAGCCTGAGCAGCGATTATCACATCATTTGGGTAAACACGCCTCAATCTTTCAAGCGGAAACATTCGCCATAGTTAGATGTCTGGAGGTGAACTTGAGCTACAATCACTCCAACCAAAATATCTACATTTATTCGGACAGTCAAGCTGCTCTCAAAGCACTTAACTCATACGAAATTAAATCCAACGTTGTTAGGAACTGTACAGGACTACTAAATGACCTGGGAAAAAGAAACAATGTGTACCTAAGATGGGTTCCCGGTCACTTAAACAAAGAGAGCAATGAAATTGCTGACCACCTGGCAAGGGAGGGATCTGCCTCAATCCAATTAGGGCCAGAACCATGTAGTGGCGTGTCCCGCTCTCTTAAAATTGAACGTCTCAAGAGCCAGACCGCCAGCGATGCGAGAGAGAGCTGGCAGCATCAGCCAGGTATGCGACACTCAAAAGCCCTCATCAAGGGTTACTCGCATAGTTACCAGCAAGCTCATGAAACTGAGCAAAGGTAGCCTTTGTGTCATGACGAGGGCACTTACTGGCCACTGCAGACTGAATAAGCACATGGCCAACCTTGGCCTCAGCCCAACCAGGCTTTGCAGATTTTGCCACGAAGACGAAGAAACACCTCAGCATCTTCTCTGCAACTGCGATTCACTGAAGATGGTTTCTAATTTAATGTTAATAAGCGAGTGCGGAGCCAAACCCAAGTAGCAAATTACACAGCTCTACAGATCTGCTCATGCTGTATTCATGATGTGAGATCTCACAACTGTATAATACAGTATGGAAGAATATTGAAGGCATGCTTTAGGTGCTTACCAAATCATCATCATCATCCGAGCGTCTGTCCCAGTTGCGTCTGGCGACGCCAGGGGTCCACATTCCTCCATTTCCTCCTCCACTTCACATGGTCGTCGGCATCCGCTGTAGTGAGACCATTGGCACGCATGTCATCCCTTACGACGTCAAGCCAGCACTTCTAGCATCTTCCCCTCTTATTGGGACACGGTGGGGCTGACATGGCCAGACATTTGTTTCCCACGTGGCCCGGCGGTTGTCGCAAGACAAACGAAGGCGACACTCTTGCAACTTGCCTGCAATGTCACGGACGTGAAGGCTTCCGCGGATGCGAGAGTTCCTCACACATCCACCGCAGCATCTTCATTTCCCTGACACGCAGCTCCTGCTTGTGTACCTCCAATATTGGCCACGTCTCACTGCCCTGTAAAAGGACAGGTCTTATGATGGTTTTGTAGACCTGTTTCTTCAACCGAATCGGCATTTTTGGGTCACAAATGACACCGGTCATCTCCCGCCATTTGGCCCACGCAATCGATGTTACTGGACGTGTAAAATACAGATCCCAGGTATCTAACCTGGTCCGTGCGCTCGAACAAATCACCGCCTATGCGGACGGATGTGGGATCTGTCGAGTTTAGAGCCAAGTAATCGGTCTTCGCCACATTACGTTTCAGACTGCCGTTCTCAAGCGTCTCCTTCCATGCTTTTACACGTCGCACCAATCTACCCCTGTCCGCGTCTGCCAGCGCAATATCGTCAGCATACATGAGCAGCCGTGGGTAAGGGGGTGTAAGGGGCCCCACCAAGATCTTCGGGGCCCAAGTCAACCTCCCGTGCTAGTGCGTGCACCTGCTGATTAACGGACGAGGTTCTGGCGCTGGCTTTCCCCTCTGGGGTTGGGAGGTCTGAAGGCGTCGCTCCCATAAAAGCCACCCGCCAAAACTAAATGGAAATGTACAATCGGAATGTAGCTAGGGATAGGGCGCCGCCGCAAAATGGCGCGCAGGAGCCTCGCCCGACTCCTGTAGCAAGTGGGCTAGGGCTGCCGTGTGTCGGGCTAGCACAGCTAAAGAAGTTAGCCCCAACCCGTATCCGCTTCGCATCGTGGAACATTGGCACACTGACTGGGCGTGCGGTAGAGTTGGTCGAAGTACTCTCCAGGCGGAGGGTGGACGTGGCGTTCCTGCAGGAGACTCGGTGGAAGGGCAACAGAGCCCGGCCTTTGCAGAACGGCTACAAGCTGTATTACACCTGGTGGGGAGAACGGGGTGGCCGTGGTGCTCTCCGAGGGGCTGCAGAGCGGCATCTTGGAGGTGAAACGCTGTAGTGACCGGCGTATGATCGTGAGGGTGCTTATCGATGGGATTATAACCCACCTGGTAAGTGCCTACGCGCCACAGGCCGGTTGTAGCGACGCCGATAAGATGTCGTTTTGGGGCCAACTCGAGGGAGTGCTTCGGAGCATTCCATTGTCACAGGGAATTATAGTGGGCGGCGACCTGAATGGTCATGTGGGTGAGAGGTGTGAGGAGTTTGAGCATGTTCATGGTGGTTTTGGATACGGCACCCGCAACGCTGAAGGAGAAACTATCCTCAGAACGTGTGCGGCTGCCGATCTGGCCATTGTGAACACGTATTTCAAAATGAAATCCGAACATCTCATCACCTACAAGAGCGGGAGGCGTACAACTCAGATCGATTTCCTACTCACTAGGCGACACAGCATCGGCAAGGTGGCGAACTGCAAGGTCATACCCGGTGAGAGTCTTACTGCACAACACCGTCTCCTTGTCATGGACCTCTGCGTGAAGCCCAAAGGCAAACGCATCGAGCGGTGCCAGCGCCGCATCAGATGGTGGCTGCTTGATGAAACTAGGTCCCAGGAGTTCGTCTCAGCTGTCGGTGACAAGTGCACCGACACTGAAGGCGAACCAGTTCAAGATTGCTGGGACAAAGTTCAGGCGGCCATCCTTGGAGCGGCGAAGGTGGTGCTCGGTGCGTCTAAGGGTGGACGCAAATGTGACAAGGAAACTTGGTGGTGGAACGACGAAGTCCAGAGGGAGACTAGGGAGAAGAAAGCCCTCTTTAAAAAGTGGCAAGCGCCCGGTTCTTCCGCGACGCGTACAGGGCTGCCAAGCGCGCCACAAAGAGAGCTGTAGCCAGAGCCAGACGAGACCACTTACAACCTCTGTATGATAAGCTGGAATCGTCTGAAGGGCAGAAGCTCATCTATAAGCTGGCGCGCTCCAGGGTCAAAGCGGCACAGGATATATCCAAGTGTCGCTGTGTAAAAGACCCTGAGGGCAACCTGTTAAGCGAAGACCTCGCGGTAAAGGAGAGATGGCGCTCGTATTTTCACGAGCTGCTTAATAAACAGCATAAAGAGGTGCAGCCTCCGGACCTCCCTCCAAATCAGGGACTAGTGCCACCGGTAACGCCTGGAGAAGTCCTGACTGCGCTTCGCCGCATGAAGAATCGGAAAGCTGTCGGACCCGATGGAGTCCCCATCGAAGCCTGGAAGGCGATGGGTCCTCGCGGTGTGGGCATCTTAGTAAACCTTTTTAACCGCATACTCCTCAGCGGGCAGATCCCAAACCAATGGAGACTGAGTATTATTACTCCAGTCTTCAAAGGTAAGGGGTCAGTGCAGGAGTGCGGGAGCTACCGCGGTATAAAGGTGATGTCCCACACCATGAAGATCTTCGAGAGGATTATAGACTCTCGGATCCGGCAGGAGTGTACTCTCTCAGGGAGTCAATGTGCGTTTCGCCCTGGTCATGGGACCACGGACCCTGTTTTTGCCCTGAGGGTTGTCGCAGAGAAATACAGGTCGAAGAACACGCCTCTGCACTGTATCCGTGGCAGCCTTCATGTCCGTGACATTGCAGACAAGTTGCAAGAGTGTCGCCTTCGTTGGTATGGTCACGTCTTGCGGCAACCGCCTGGCTACTTAGGAAACAAATGTCTGGCCATGTCAGCCCCGCCGGGTCCCGGTAAGAGGGGCAGACCCAAGAAGTGCTGGCTTGACGTCGTAAGGGATAACATGCGTGCCAATGGTCTCACTACAGGGGATGCCGACGACCGTGTGAAGTGGAGGAGAAAATGTAGGAAAGCGGACCCCGGGCGTCGCGAGACGCAACTGGGACAGACGCTCGGATGATGATGATGACATGAGCAGCCGTGGAGGCTGCGCTTAAGTGAGCAGATTGCTCAAAAACTGAAAATTCAAAAGTACTCGGATACCCAGACATGCGTGTATGAAGCGATTGATGAATCTTTAAGAAGGGAAAGAAGTATGCATGGATCGTGAAGCCTGGCGATCAGCTATGCAATTCACAAATCTCGTATCCAAATCCGCTACGGCGCAAAGTTCATCGAAATTCATAGAACTCGAATATCAATGACATTTGCGCCGTAGCGGATTTGGATCCGAGATTTGTGAATGGCATAGCTCTCCTCTCTGATTACCCCGTCAGGGATACAGCCCGAAGATAGTTAGTTTAAGATTTTAATTTTCATCTCCTGTAAAACCATGAGATGATTTTTTAAATACTCATCTCAAAGCGTTGAACATATGTGGCTCCTAGATAGACGCGCACACACCCATGGCAGGCATTAATAAAGATTAAAAAATACTAAATTATTGGGAGCTTCTTAAATATATCAATGTATCTTATATTTATAATAGTGGCTACATGCTTGGGCAAATCTAGTTAATCTTAGATGAAGAATACTATAGACATAATATGCTCTATCCCGTTCGCAGTATCGCTTTTTTTGTTGGTCACCAAATTGTAGGAGGCCAACAGTAGTGGCGATTCTCGATTCTTATAAAATAAATCATATTTGTCCTTAAAACCGTGATAAACTGTTTAAAACTAATATTTTGTTGACGTCATTAGTGGAGTTACATGATGTCAACATGGTTCATTGCACTATTATAGGCTGTCGTGTGTGTGTAAGCGCTCGTGGCCTAGCGGTCTCAGTGTTCTGTAAACGATCACTGAATTACGCAACTTTCACTTTGGCTGGTCCTCGGATGGGTGACCACTTTGTGGCATTTACATTTGCGAGCGTTTCCGTGCTTCGGAAGGCACGTTAAGCCGTTGGTCCCGGTTGCCAGTAAAATGGCAGTCGTTAAGCCTGGTTGAAGGCCTTATGGGCGGCTTGAAAACTTCAACAGCAGGTAGCCACAACTTGCGTCTGTCTATTTCAACACGGCAATGGGCTCACCACCTATTACGTGGGACAGGAATCCACACGGTGAAAAGTGGGCATATAATATGCCTCTGCCACCCCTTCAGGGATAAGGCGTGATGGATATTTATTTATTTATTTATTTATTATAGGCAGTAAAAGCCGTAGTGAGTAAAAGAAGTAAACATAACCTTTCACACGTAAATCTACGTCATTACATCACTATATTCTAAGAAAATAATAATAATTATGAATAATATATTGTTATTAATAATAACGCATATATCAAATAGAAGTCTTAAAACTTGTTTAAGACTTCTATTTGAAAATTACAATCTAATTTTTGGGTGACAATTACATTTTGATGAATACTATTTTTGAAAGACCCCGCTTAAGGTTCTCAGTTCAATTTTAAATTCACCTGTAAATAAACCTCTAATTTTATTTGTACCAATGAGTTGGCAGGTAAGCAGACGGCCCACATCTGATGGAAAGTGGTCACCGTAACCTATGGACGTTTAACACCAAAGGCACTCGTGCTGCCGACCCTAAAAACATAAAATAAATATTAAAATAAATTGTTGATTAGGTACTTTTTTTACATACTTATTTTATTGCATTTAAAAGGCTTTTATAATTACAAAACAACTAATAGTATTTTATTGATTTCAGAATCCAACCGTGTATGATGATAAAATTACTGGCGATGTCAAGAAGAAATTTCCAGTACGATTTCGAGAAAGAGTATAAATTTTTCACCAAATAAAGAAATTGACTGTGCTAGAAATTCTGCCATACCTTATACCATAATGCTAAAACTTATAATTATATTTCATTAATTAGTTATCTTTAATTATTTTTAACCAAATTTTATAAATGTCAGACGTTACCAGCCTCTCTGATAAACTTCTAATTGTTATATTATTACACGTACCAACTATAGACGTAATTCAAGCGATACGACTTTTTACCTTTGACAAATTCAACTGACTCATGTTTTGTTTTGATTGAAATTGAAAGAGTTAATAGTCTGTATTTTTATATTATTGCATAATCAATAAATTAAAAGCACAATAGTTTTATTTCAATCCTTCTCTAAAATTATAATACATACGAGTACAATTGCATATTGATATCCAACTCCTCATAAAATGGATAGGCGCAGGCTGTGGCGACCTGCTGTTGAAATTTTCCTAGCCGTCTTTAAGGCCTTCAACCAGGCTTAACTACTGCCATTTTACTTAAAACCTGACCCTACGGCTTAACGTGCCTTTCGAAGCACGAAAACGCTCGCAAATGTAAATGACTCAAAATGGTTACCCATCCAAAGACCAGCTATAGCGAAAGTTTCTTATAGCAGTGATCGTTTTCAGACCACTGAGTTAGCGGGGCCACGAGCGCTTCCACATTTTTAGGATTAATGTTGCCGTTCTAGCTACTTTGTCGTAAATGTCCCCAGATCTAATTTTAATTTTCCCCAAAAATACTCTTCTTCTATTTTGCTTAAAGCCGCCAATCTGGACACCTGGTCAGGTCATCTGCTGTCAGGCGCGGTCTGATCCGGTCGTCTGTTGCGAGAACAGATTTGGTCGGGCGGATTTGGTCTATAATACCACATACAAACGATTGTTAGGGCTATAAGGATTTTATGTTTTGAGCGTTTTGTTTATCACTGGTCAGTAACGTCTGTGACTTTCTAGACATGAATCAAATTAAATAATTAAAAAATATTAACACTAAAGACAAGGCTGTATGGACAAAATTTCTGCCTGCCCAATATGGGCGAAGATAACTAACAACAAGTCAACAATAATGATAGATAGCAAATGATAGGGCGGGAAGAGTGTCAAGTGCGGACGTTTGCTGTATATTATTTTCTAAAACTAGTGCATTTATCTTGTTTTATGTGCGGGAGTGGTGGTTTCTTGGACATAAAAGTTAAGTTAACGTGCTATGGTGAAAGACAATGATATATATGCAGTGAAATGCTATTTTCTCTCTTGCCGCTAAAAGTCCACTGAAAACCTCAGTATAAGAATAACCATTATACTGAGGGCAAGGACCAGGACCTAGGACTGAGGACTAGACATCGACAAAGACTGGACAGGACTAAATACTAAGAAAATATAAATACCGAAGACCAGGCTGTATGGACAAAGTTTCCTTTGCCTGCCCAAAATGGGCGAAAACAACCAGAAAAAAAAAAAGCAAATGAACGATAGGGACTGACTGACATTTCATCGCGAAGCAGCGTCTAAATTTTATAGTAATTTCTTAATTATTTAATATGTACAAAGGATTTACAAAAATATTGGCTCTTTACCGTAGTAACAAAGTTCAAAACGTTTACCCCTTTCTAACAAGTAACATACTTTGTACCCGTAAAGATAAATTAGCACGTTTAGGTTATGTTTTCCTGAGGACCAAGAAATATGATCGTGGTCAGCCTTTAGCACTTTTTGTGCCTGTACCTGTAAAGCCGAATCCAGATGACATAAACATTGGAGAGGAATTCACAGGACGTCTGAAAAAGCAAGATTTACTCAAAATTCTCAACCAATTCTACCAGAAATCCGAAGTACGAGTGCTTGCTTCGGAAAATGGATTAGATGATCAGTTATTGCATCAGGCGTTCTTATCGTTCAGAAGGCACTGCTTGGAGCACGATTTGCCTCCAGATTTGCATATAACCATTAGTGATATATTACAAGGTAATTACTTACATATTTTAACCGCGTCAACATTGTTTGTATTTGCGTATTTGGCTACGGTGAATGTTTTTGTTCATGTGTGATGTTCACAAGTGTTATTTTTATATCAATCTGTAATTGCGCTGTGATAAGTGCTTGATAATAATAGAAATAAGATTTAGTCTCTATGACAGTAATTCTAAATAAAGTGTACAACAAATTGTCATAGGACATACACTAACAGGCTATTGAAGTTATTAATTTCATAGCATCGGCAAACTATGTTATTTTGAGCTATGAAAAGTGCTAGATAATATTAGAATAAGCATGAGATTTAGTCCCTATGACAATTGTTGTAAATCAAGTTCACAACAAATTGTCACTTGACTTTAAATCACCAACAGGCTGTTGAGGCTATACATTTATGGGCCATGGGCAAACTATGTTATTTTATGGCAATTTAACTGCTTGCACATTATAAAATTAAAATGTATAAAACCATTATTGTAGAATTTAAAATCATTTCAGGTGCAGGACATGTTGATGATTTGTTTCCATACTTTTTAAGACATGCAAGACAGGCGTTTCCTCATTTAGACTGTTTAGAGGATCTTAAACAAATATCCGATTTAAGGACGCCTGCAAATTGGTAAGACAATGCCAAATATTTGTGATAAAAGTACTGGCTGAAAATTTTAATTGGATGGATTGACATGAAAGTGGATTTAAATTGACATGAAAGTTAAGGTTACATATTAGCAGCTAAATTAACCTCTTCCATGCACCATGTTGTATTATAATGGCAAATATTTTGTTGAAGATGCTACAATAAAGAAGAGAAATTACATTGTTTTATGTTATTTGCTATTCAAGGATTACTGTAGTAAATTCTTATGCAGCTTAATCTAGTTGATATTAAGCTGATATAAACTTGTGCTATAGTATAAGGACTAATTGGGCTGATAAACATAGACTAATATTTACTAATATATAACACAGACACAGAACAAAACAACATGGTCATCACACAAAAAAGGATATCCTTGTTGGGTAAAATTAATAGATAAAGTTGGGAAGACTTCTAGTGTGCTGTGCAGTACACACTGCACTGAGAGTCTTCCCCACAATACTGGTATGTTCTAATATCATACACAACTTTTTTTTAGGTATCCTGAAGCAAGAAGTAAGTCACGTAAAATAATCTTCCACGCTGGTCCAACTAATTCTGGCAAGACGTATCATGCAATGGAAAGGTTTCTGGAAGCTAAATCTGGTGTCTATTGTGGTCCGCTAAAGTTATTAGCCACTGAAATTTATCATAAGTCTAATAAACATGTAAGTTTTTTAACAAAATTATGTAAGGCTTCTTATATTGAGAGTGTTGGAGCCTTGATTAGCAATAGCACTTAGAGTCTGGGTTCTTTAGTACTGCATGCCTCCCTGTTAGCCATCACCGCAAATCCTGTGTAAAGTTTCCTTCCACGTCAGAATGTCATTTTATGAGTCTGTAGTCTTCTGGTTTTGGTACCATGTGTACTCCAGGACTTCTTAGTATTTTTGTCGTATCACACAGTCTTATGGATCTTTTGGGCTAGATGGTGCTGTGTAAAAAGTGTCCCACAATATTTATTTATTACTAGATGACCCCCACAGCATCGCTCGTGGCATATTTCGACCTCCCGTCGCACCTATGTAATCCCGTAGCTTATAAATTCTACAATGATGCATAAAAATTTTGCCCGATTTGTCGACTGCTGCTGCTCCCCAGTGTAGGACCGTAATTATATATAGCCTATAGCCTTCTTTGATAAATAAATAAACAGATAACAAATAAAATATGTGTTGTTTTTAATACAGTAAACTGACTTAACAGGGTACAGCATGTGATTTAATAACAGGCGAAGAAAGAAGACATGCTTCACTCTACAATGCTCTTATGAATGAACAACAGACTGAAACTCAACAAACAGAAACATTGCTCAATAGTGAACAAGAATTGATACCTTCTAATCATGTTGCGTGTACTGTAGAAATGACATCATTAAATCACGCATGTAAGTTTATGTTTTACTATAAGCTATACGAGTGTATGAATATGAATAGGTATGAATCTATAAGCTCATATGATTAAATGAATACTCATATGAGTGTATAGATTCATACGAATACTCATATGAGTGTACTTTACTACAGATTATATCAAGTTAACTAATTATTTGTCACCAGATGAAGTCGCAATTATAGATGAAATCCAAATGATTGGCGACCGAGGTAGAGGATGGGCGTGGACTAGAGCAATTTTAGGTAAAACATTGATCGTAAATCATAAGGTTACACAACCTTTTAAAATATATAATAAAAAAAATACTACCTGTTGGTTATTCCAGGTTTGCAAGCTGACGAGATTCATTTGTGTGGGGAAGCTGGATCAATAGAACTCGTAGAAGAAATTTGTAATACAACTGGAGAGGAACTTGAGGTAAAATAGGTCTATTAATAATAACACTTCTAAGAAGCTGAAGGTTTTAATTGTATGGGTAATCCTACTAACATTATAAATGATGATTATATTTGGTACAGAGATAGGATTTAAAGAATACATAGGATAGGTAAAGATTTCTATGGATTAAAAGAAATATGCGCATTTGGATAAGTAAATTTTTTTTTTTTATCTATCACGCCTTATCCCCGAAGGGATGGCAGAGGCATACATATTGTACGCCCACTTTTCACCATTTGCTTTCCTGTCCTACGTAATAGGTGGTGAGCCCATTACCGTGTTGAAATAGACAGACGCAGGTTGTGCCTACCTGTTGTTGAAAATTTTTGAGCCTCCTATAAGGCCTTCAACTTGACTTAACGACTGCCATGTTACTGGCAACCAAGGCCAACAGCTTAACGTGCCTTCCGAAGCACGGAAACGCTCGCTAATGTAAATGCCACAAATTGGTCACCCATCCGAGGACCAGCCATAGTGAAAGTTGCGTAACTCACTGATTGTTTACAAAACACTGGGTCCGCGGGGCCACGAGCGCTTCTTACAGAACACTGAGTCCGCGGGGCCACGAGCGCCGTAATATTCATAAATCCTGCTCGAAAAACCAAAATGGAGATTATTTTGTGACTTGTTGTGATTGTTTTAGCATTACTATAATTTAAACTTATAGTATGTTTTTAAATTTACAGGTACGATCATATAAAAGGTTAACAGAACTAAAAGTAGAGGATTCAGCATTAGGATCTCTAGATAATGTGAAACCAGGCGACTGTATAGTCTGTTTCAATAAGAACGACATTTACAGTGTAAGTCGAGCCATTGAACAGAGGTCAGTCCCAAGTGAGGCAGGTATCCAATCAATACAATGTATTGTAGAAACATAGTAGCCATTAAAAGTATGTAAGCATTACCTAGTTTTGTCATTTTACGTACACATATACTCACACCTTTTTCACCGAAGGAGCAGGCAGAGGAACCTCCGAACACTAAGTGGGACTACAAACATTTTATTTTGTCATTTTTATTATAGCATTTGCCATTTATTGACTAATATCAAATGGTACTAAATATTTACATCATTTGTGTAATCATATTTTTGTCATTGTATTTTGTCAGTTGGCAAAATATCAGTAAGGTATGCCAAGATGAAGTTTAATCGTATATCTAAACGCAGCGCTACAAAAATCTATACTAATATTATAAACTTTATAATGTGAATGTACATTTGTTTGTTACTCTTTCACACGAAAACTACCTAACCGATCATCATTAAACTTTGTATAAATTTTCTTGTAGGTGCTAGAAGTAACATAGGATACTTTGTATTGAAAAATATTTATAAAAAAAAAACAAATTTCTTATGAGGCGCTAACGATTTAACCACTGGACGCGTAATGTACTCAATAAAGTATTAAATTTCTAACAACTTTCGTGCGGGGGGGAAACTACACACATATTGTTTTGTTACTCTTGCATGAAGTGTTGTCACTGTCTAACAGCCAATAATAATACAACTGCAAATACAACACATAGAAAAATGTAGGTACGAATTTGCCACAATATTATTCGGCTAATTTGAGATGGTAATTCTTTTTATAATGTTTCTAGAGAATGAACGTATATTGAATATAGGCCAATTAAGTCTTTTGTATGTTTCAATAATTAATGGTTTTTGGTAAAATTAGTTATGTAAATGAAATAAAATTTTACTTACGAGTGCCAAGAAACATTAGTTGTTCGACCGCTATAACTTTTACACCATTTCACAGCACATTTCGTCATTTTTTCTTTATAAATTACCCCCCAAACGTGTAGGATAGATTGAGTCCGCGGAACAGCGGCCTGGTTAAAAGATACTTGACAAATGGCAAGCGGGGTACAGGCGCAAACGGTAAGATAGCGCGTCCATTGTTTAAATCGTCCTAGGCTAGTACTCTGTAATCGCATAGGTTATAGTTGTTTAACTGAACAATCATTATAAAAGCGAAAAAGAAAAGATAAAGAAGCGCTCGTGGCCCCGCGGTCTCAGTGTTCGGTAAACGATCACAGAGGTACGCATCTTTCACTATGGCTGGTCGTCGGATGGGTGACCACTTTGTGGCATTTACATTTGCGAGCGTTTCCGTGCTTCGGAAGGCACGTTAAGCCGTTGGTCCCGGTTGCCAGTAAAATGGCAGTCGTTAAGCCTGGTTGAAGGCCTTATGGCGGCTTAAAAAATTTCAACAGCAGGTAGCCACAGCCTGCGTCTGTCTATTTCAACACGGCAATGGGCTCACCACCTATTACGTGGGACAGGAATCCACACGGTGAAAAGTAGGCATATAATATGCCTCTGCCACCCCTTCGGGGATAAGGCGTGATGGATATTTATTTTATTTTATTTCATTATAAAAAAAATATAGTCTGTATCCGTCATGCTCCTTTCAATAGATATTTAATATGCTGCCTATAGGACTTATTGACTGACTGGCACAAAGAGCAGAGCAGAATTAAATTACTGTTTAAAATAGAGTTTTTTATATATAAATGTCTCTATTTATATATACAAAACTATTTTAAATACAACACTTTTACATACAACACTACAATTTTGAACTTTATTACAATGAATGATGATAGATATTGAATTTATTATCTTTGCTTTTATAATTACCTTCCACATAAATAATATGCAACTAACCGTAATATGATTTATTATTTTAGAGGTCGCGAAGTAGCTGTGATATACGGTAGTCTACCACCAGGCACTAAATTGGCACAAGCAAATAAGTTCAACGACCCCAACAGTGCTTGCAAAGTTATGGTGGCAACCGATGCTATAGGACTTGGTATTAATTTGTAAGTTTATAGTTTCACATTTGACATCATTAAGTGTTAAGTATAAGAAAAAAAAAACGTTATAAGAATTTAAACAATCATGGTCATTCACATAAGTAAAATATAGATTTTTATGATATTTACCAGGTACACTTTCACACGCGAGCATCCGATATTTCGGAAATGTTGCAAGCGCCATGATCACGGAGTAAATAGAAATATCGGATGCTCGCGTGTGAAAGTGTATATGGTGAATATCCCGAAAACCAATATTTTACTTATGAAAAGAAAATGTTCTGTATTTACTGGGTGTATTATTATTATTTTCTTGTTGGGACTGACGGACGAACGATCCGACCGCATAGTTCGCCGCCCATTTCGTTCATCTCCCCAGATTTTCCATTTGAATTGGGTATCCCAGCAGTCTCTCACGGCCCCTCGTCGAACCTTCTTGTTTCCTTGTAGAAACTCACTATCTGATTCACCATTACTGGGTGTAAGGGGCCCCACCAATATCCAGGGTCCAATCGATCTCACCAGCTTATGGATGAGGCAACTATTATGCAGGCATACTTACAGATTTGGGAGTTCAGGCGGCAGTTGCTCCTAACAATGCTGAAAATTAAAAACTCAACCGATATCTAAGTTAACCCTGGACTCCAAATCCAGGTAGGATTTGTCTGCGTGCATGGAGGCATCTGGGAATACACTAAGATACTAAGATGAAGAAAAATTAGTCACGTCTTGCGGCAACCGCCGGGTTACGTGGGAAACAAATGTCTGGCCATGTTGGCCCAACTGGGTCCCGGTAAGAGGGAAGACCCAAGAAGTGCTGGCTTGACGTCGTAAGTCGATGACATGCGTGCCAATGGTCACGCTACAGGGGATGCTGCTGACGACCGTGCGATGTGGAGGAGAAAACGTAGGAAAGCGGAACCCGGGCGTCGCGAGACACAACTGGGACAGACGCTCGGATGATGATGACTAAGATGAAGAAAAGTAAAGATTTTAGATTTACAGAAAAAACGGGCAAATAGTTTGGGAAATTTCTGAATAAAACGAGTGCCCTGCTTGTAATACGGTCTCTACATTTTAATTTATGATTTGCACTTTATAATTTCAAGCATTTTCTTTAAATCAATATACATGAAAATCAATGCCACCCTTCGTTGTAATTTTATAACTCAAGAAGGGGCTCACCTATCCAAACCAAATATTTAGGCTTTGTTCGGACTATTTATTAAATGGTTTATGTGAGGCATTTCAGGAGCATACGTAGAATAATATTCTATTCACTAGTCAAGCCAGTAGTTAACGAAGATGGTGATAAAGAAATGGATGTTATAAGTATATCTCAGGCCTTGCAAATAGCTGGTGAGTTTAATGTGCTTCAAACATATTCTATTCTCCTCATTATTTGTATTGTCCATACTTTTTACTTAATTTCCCGCCTTTATCGCCGAAGGGGTAGGCAGAGGCATACTATACGCCCGCATTTGACCCTATGCATATTTGTCCCACGTAACAGGTGTTGAGCTCATTGCCGTTTTGAAATGGAGAGGCGCATGCTGCTGTTATAATTTATTTTGCATAAACCAATTTAATGGCGCTTACAAAATGACATACATTGACTAAAGATAATATAAATAACATGACTGTTATTTCAAGTTTATCTAAGCACTCAACATTTGAATGATAGTGTACTTCTCTATCATTCAAATTAAATGTTCTAAAATTAATGTGCTTAAGTTATTGGTAAAGTTTTAATGTATAAAATATATTTAGGTCGAGCGGGTCGATACGGAAGCGCATGGGAAACTGGTTACGTCACTACATACAGATCTGAAGACCTGGCCACTCTAAAACAGTTGTTATCTAAACCTCCGGACAAGGTGACTCAGGCCGGCCTACATCCTACAGCTGAACAGTTAGAACTGTATGCGTATCATCTACCTCATGCGACGCTGAGTAGTCTTATGGTAAGTGTCTCTCCTCCTTACTCTTACTCACACTTTTCATCTCAGTGTATTCCCAGTCACTCTCAAACCTTTAACTGAATTTGGTAATTGAGGTATAATTTTATTCGGCTGCTAGAAGCAGAACATTGCCGAAAATCAATAGCTTTTGATTTTCTGCATGGTTGGGAGCCCATAGGTGCATATGAAGTCGCTTGGGTTCCGGAGATCCTGGCGGGCTTCCTTATACACCCATGGTAAGTCTCTCTGTAGTTATGTCAAATCAATTTCAATCGATCGTGAATTACACTATACGAATATAGTGTTTCATTTAATGGAAACGAATTTGTTAAAGAAGCTCTCGTGGTCCCGCGGACTCAGAGTTCTGTAAACGATCACTGCGTTAATTAACTTCGCTATGGCGGAATACAAATGGTGAAAAGTGGGCATGAATATGCCTGTGCCACCTCTTTGGGGATAAGGCGTGTACAACGAGTAGCCACAAAGATAGAGGCGTAATTGAAACCCGCTCATATCACGAGCAATTTTATCTTAACCCCTCCAAGGATCATAGAAATTGGTTGCTAGCGCTTAAGTTAAAACTTAGCCGATATTAAAGTGTCCCATTGTCGGCAACAGGACATATTTGTGCACCTGTGCACGGTGGACGACTCGCTGTACTTCATGTGCAACACGGAGGCTTTCAAGTTCCTGGCGGAGATGATCCAGCACGTGCCACTGCCGCTCCGTGCTCGATATGTGTTCTGTTGTGCGCCCATCAACAATAAACTTCCCTTCGTCTGTGCTACATTCCTCAAGGTAATTAAAACGTGGTGGAAGCCGAAGGTTTAGTTAGGCGACTACTCATTACGTATTGAAATATTAAATGAAAGCTATACAGAAAATTAAAATTGAAGAGTCACAGAGTACACAAACAAACAAGTAAGAAATGAAACTCCAAACGACATTTTTTACAGCTATAAAATTTCTTTCATATGTCGATAAAGAAGTCTCACTATGATAAAGAAGTTTCACTTCAAAACATGTTGTTTTGAAGTGAAACTTCTTTATAATAAGATTGTTACCGAATATCCGACAACCGTCACGATTTTTTTACAGTTGCACTTCTATAAATAAAGTGACTTTAAAAATGACCCTCAGTGTATAAACTACGATATTCTTTAAGTATTTTTTAAAAAAGTCGTATTAATATTTTCATGGTTTCACAGATGGTTCGCCAATATAGCCGCAACGAGCCACTTACAAAAAACTGGCTATGTAACTGTGTGGACTGGCCCTTACCTTCTCCTAAGACAATTATGGACTTGGTGCACCTAGAATCTGTATTCGACGTACTAGAACTATATTTGTGGCTAAGGTAAGAAATCATTTTGTATTTAAATTCCGTAGTACCCTTAACCGGCGAGCGTGTGTAAAAACACCTATGAAAGACAAGAAACGAAAGTTGTATGCTAGGATCGTAGAAAGTGGAACTGCCTACCCCGAACTATGTATGTCAAATTTTGTATAAAAAAAGGTGATAATTTTTATTTCTAAACTTATTTTTCATTCCCAATTTTCACCATAATACAGCACACATCTAATCCTTCCATGTTCCATGTATATATTATCATGTCGATAATATAAACTATGAAACCCCTTAGACACCTGTTCACGGCTGCGTAACTTATCTTCTTATTTTATATTTGCAGCCGCACCTTTCGGTTGTTTCGTACTTTACCCCTCCCTATCACTCATCCCCTCAGCGCCCGTGTAGTATCTTTATGAACTTGAGTGTTTTTTTATGAACCTTTAGAGTGGTGATCCTGTAGTATGGATATCTTAGGAGACTCAATTTTCTTGCACCAAGTGTGTACACTCGCATAGCAGGTGTTGCGTAATCACGGCATTCATTATTTTACTCCTGGTGTACACCAGGAAACTTTTCATGTGAGCTGTTAACAGGCGTACGCCTGTTAACAGCTCACATGAAAAGTTTAACTGTGTCATAGGAGTGACATTTGCAGGCTTCATGACACCTGCCATACTGTATGTCATACGAGCCTCATATTGAGGCATTTCCTTAGCCGGGCCGCGGTGAATAACCCTCACACTTATCCTGCGACCCGGTTGGGCAGAAGGCAGAACACCGCGAGGTTTAGTTGACAGCCCAGCCTTTTACACAGTTAGAATTTGGAAGCAACTTAGAAAAAAAATATTTCTTCATCATTTATCATCATTTACATATTTCAATATCGGTATAGTAGATTATTCCAATATTATTTCCAGCTACCGATTCGCTGACATGTTCCCGGACGCCAGACTGGTGCGCGACATGGAAATGGAACTGGACACAATCATACAGCAAGGAATATTCCAAATAACTAGGTAAGCATATACTTTTAATATTAAAGGCTTTAACATGCTCGCGTTTATATACATTTATTGGTGTTCTCCCATATTTCGTCTATCAGAGATCTCTAGAAATCTGACCAGACGTAGTAGTTGGTAAACTATAATGGGGTTTCCACTGTCCCTTATACGCGGCGTGTAGTATGCCTCTGCCTACGCCTTCGGGGATAAAGGCGTGGCAATATGTATGTATGTAAAAAAAATCGTCGAGTTTTTCGTTTACGCGCCATGTTGCTTTGAAGTGAAACTTCTTTAACGACGTATGTGACAAATTTTATAGCTGTAAAAAATGTCATAAAGAAGTCCCACTTCTTACCTGTGTTCTCTGGTACAGACACATATTTTATTTATTTAGGTTGCTGAGGAACTCAGAGCAGGTACTCCGCGACCACGCTGACGAGGATATGAACGCAGTAAGCAGGCGGCCGCCTCGAGCTGGGTTCCACCATAGGCATAAAGGCGAAGATAAAGGGAAACTCTCCGAAATGCTTGTTGCTAAGGTAAGTAATTGTAAAAAAACTAAACTTGCTTCACGCTGTATCCCTGACGGGGTAGTTAGAGAGGACAGATTGCCAGGCTTCGCGATCCATGCATACTTCTTTCGCTTCTTCAAGTTTCATCAATCGCTTCATACACGCACGTCTGGGTATCCGAGTACTTTTGACTTTTCCGTTTTTGAGCAATCTGCTCACGTGGTCTTCATATGTAAGTCTCGGCCTACCCTGACTCTTTCTACCCTCTACTTTCGCACAATATATATTCTTCGTCAATCGCTCCTCACTCATTCGTTGGACGTGTCTAAACGAACGGAGCACGCCCTTTTCCAGCTTAACGCTGACACTTTCATTCAAACCTTCCATATTGCGTATCACTTCGTTACGTATTCGGTCGGCCAAAGTTACGCCGCACAATTTTCGAAGTGATTGCATCTCCACAGCATTCAATTACAGTAATTGTATGTACAATTAAAGCGTTCACATTAGCGCTTTGCGTGATTCAATCTCGCTTTGACGGTCTCGGTATGTGTTGCTACTAACTACCGTTGCTACCCTATCTCCATCTAAGTGTATTCCCAGTTGCTTCCAAGCCATCTATATCTTAACGAAAGAGATATGAAACAAGCGCGCGGCGCTGTCTCCCTTTCTAGAACAAGCGTTCTTAATTTTCATTACAAAGTAAATGTTGTGGAACAGTACAAGTGGTGTTATTTAATATGTGTAGCAAGTTTCCCCAAGCACCATCAATCATCAGTATAAACCATGTACATTATTCACTCATTCGCACTACACTATAAACAATATCACTTACTATTTTTGTATGCTTTCCTAGATATCGTTTGCCAATCAAACACGCAATGAAATGCAAAGCTTGCGATAAACAGTCGATTTTTTTGCGATGTCTGGTGCGTCCACATGTCACGGAATGTCGATAAACTTGGCGACACAGGTTTGCATAGTAAACTGCGTTCGCTATGTCTCCTATCTATCCTGCCTGAATTTGAAGCATAGGCGTAAGAGTGAGTTTACACGTGAACATCTCGAATGGCACACGCTTGCTCTATATTATTTGCCAAAACCTTGTTTTATGTGTAAAAAAGGTAGTTTCTTAGACATAACAGTTTTGTAAACATGCTATAGTGAAATACAGTAATATATTGCAGGGAAAAGCTATTATACATCTTGCCTCATTATCGATACAACCACGTTAATGGGGTACGACTGACTTTGGCTTAAGACTATACTTGACTAAAACGTAGAATACAGGGATATTTTAGATAATAAGATTGAAGAAATACGAAATAATAAGATTTGGCTAAAAGGTCTTATAACCTGGCCAAAAAATAAATTATAAAAAAAGCGGAGGAGCGACTGCCTTTGTACATCCCAACCCAACGCTGTAAGGACGCCTCCGTCTACACTGCGTTCTTTAAAAATATTTTTTTACTACACTGCGTTCTTTAGTCAGCAGGTGCACCGCTAGCAGATGCGATCTCGGAGATTTTTATGCGGTCCCTTACATCCACTACTGTTACTGTTGTCTCTGGGTCGGATCAAATATTTGATCTGCTTCGGAGTTTATGTGTTTGATCAGTTGTCTAGATCCTTATATTAGCTTACTTGACGCTAGATGGCGCTGTATATAAAAGAAAAAATATCCAACAGTTAATAATATTTAACCAGTGGCCCAGGCGAGCTTTGCACCTCCTTTGTTATATTTTCAAAGTAAAAATTTTATTGTTCTCCGGAGTACCATTTTAAAATCCGCACTGTCACGTGTCAGCAGTAACATGCTACCCGCGCGTCAGCAAATGCTGAAAAGTGTTCCCTGTTCTGTGTGGATAGGCGTATAAATTAGGCATTTAAGATTTTTATTTTTAGATACTTCGTAAAATATGCTATTTTTATGTTTATGCATGTTTACATACGTACATATTGTCACGCCTTTATCCCCGAAAGGGTAGGCAGAGGCATACTATACGCCTACATTTCACCGTATGCATTTTTGTCCCACGTAACAGGCGGTGAGCCCATTGCCGTGTTGAAATAGACACAGACGCAGGTTGTGGCTACCTGCTGTTGAAATTTTTCAAGCCGCCCATAAGGTCTTAAACCAGGCTTAACGACTGCCATTTTACTGGCAACCGGGACAGAAATACACACGGTGAAAAGTGGGCATATAATATGCCTCTGCCACCCCTTCGGGGATAAGGCGTGATGATTAAATAAATAAAAAAAAAATGTGTTATAGGGATTCGCTTTTATTCCCGAAGAGAAACAGTGTCATATTTTACGCCCACTTTTCGGTTAGAAAAGAGTGGCCATGAGTTTTATTGCCAGGTTCTTTCTCAGGCTTTACCTATTGCTTTACGAATCTGGCAGTAAATGTAAATGTAGAAGCAATAATCTTCACGTTCATAAGTGTTACTTTGTGTCCTACATAAATAAAGATTTCTCATTTTCATTTCATTGTCCCACGTAATGGGTATACTAGCCGTACTTCTTTCTACTTAAACAGACCTCCCAATAAATCTATACGTAACCATTGAGGTACAATACTATAGAGTCACAATCAGACAAATAAAATGTCCGCGCCGAAACTCGGCGCACGCTGCGAAGTGCGCAGAGTTTTTGTTTAGTTGTAAGGCGACCGCAATCCTCGTACAACGTCCGTGATGCCAAAGTGTTCGGTTGTTTCCTGCCCAAATAACAGCAGATACGTGACAAAAAAGGATGGTGTCTCATATTTTAGGTAAGTATCAAAACGAATTTACGTATTTATGTATCCACAGTGCGTGTTTACATTTAAATTTCAAAAAAAATAATTTTCTTAGCAAAAATAAAATGCTGACCGCCCGACCGCGCATCGCGTCTAAAGTGTATCTCTTTCACACTTTAGATAAATATGCAAGAGTAAAAGAGAAACAAATAGTGTCGCGTCCGAGAGTGACTTGAAAATTGTGTTCTAACGGAAAGCTATGGAGCGGATTGACACTAAATATTTTTTGAGTTTATGAACTAAATATTTATACTTATGTATTACCATGTTGCTGAATGTTTTATTTTTAAATTTTTCGTACTAAAAATAGGTCGACTGCGTTTTACTATTTTAAAGTATACTAAATTAATTTATAAAGGTGTTCTTAATAGTGTTCTTAATAAAAATGTTGTTTAGGTTTTTTACTATACAACAATACAATTTAGAAACGTTGTTGTATTTATCCTGCTATGTTCATGAAAAGTATTTTTCCCATCTAATGTAATTATTCCAGATTTTTCGGTTCATTAATTAAAGTTCAAATACATAAAACCTTTATTCCTCATATTAATTTTGTTTTATTCTGCTCTCTGCTCCACGCATAACCACTACTTACTTAATTTACTAGTGCAATAATATGCTAGGTAGATAAAATAAAAATACTGAAACCTTTTTTGAAATCAGATGGTAGTTACGGAGTTCTTCTAGGTATATTTTAACTCACTCTTTTATACAGTCTAATTTTGTTATATATTACTCTTTACATTTTACATTATACACTCCTTAAAAAAATATAATAATTTGAGTATCAAAAACGTGGAGACGTTTTTGATACTCAAATTATTATATTTTTTTACTGCTGACTTGTTCCCTATTCGTACGCAAGCCCATAGTGAATGATGATGACATTGCATACGAGCGATTTTGAACATTATGCAATCGGCCTAACGCCTATATTCGAGCAAATGTCATTTTGAACTTTGTTATATTAAATGTATAGGTATGTAGAACGGCGCTCGGACATTTTTCGAGTGTTGTCTGTTTATGACTGTGACTCTATAGTATTGTACCTCAATGTACGTAACGAATATTCTGCCATACCTACTCCTCAGTTTTGTAGTATCCAGATTGCACTGAATATAAGTTTTTTTCAGGGTCTGATCACACCACAAATGCTAAAGAAACTACAGCAAGAACTCACAGTGGACAAAAAGTCTGAACCAAAGAGTCGAAACAATAGAAATAGAAGAAAATAATGATAGTCTACGCTTTTTTTTTTGTAAATAGTAATAAAAAATAAATAAACCAAAATTAATTGAACCTGTTAATGCAGTATTTAATTTTACACTCGATTTAGTTTCCACATAATCTCGTAGCAGTTTAATTTCACTAATTACAATTGATATTCCAATTACAATGGATATTCCAATTACAATGAATATTCCTATTACAAGGGATATTCATATTACTATGGATATTCCGTGCTTCGAAAGGCACGTTAAGCCGTCGATCCCGGTATTCAGTAAAATGGCAGTCGTTAAGCCCAGTTGAAAGCCTTATGACTTGAAAAATTTTAACACCAGGTCGCCACAGCCTGCGTCTGTCCATTTTAACACGGCAATGGACTCACCATCTGTTACGTGAGACAAAAATGCAAACAGTGTAATGTGGGCGTATAGTACGCCTCTGCCTACCACTTCGGGGATAAAGGTGTGACAATATGTATATATGTATGTTTGGATATTCCATCTATAATGGTCCTGCAGATATCTCTGGTTTCGTTAATCCCAAATACCATGTGCGTAGCTGTTGTGATACCAAGGAAGTCCTCTTATTGGATGCGGTATTCAGCAGGTTATACGTCGGCTGCGTTATAAAATTAAATCTAAGGGCACGCGCCGCCATTTAAATTCAAAATACGTTTGTTGTTCTCGATCACACTCTAACCGCTGAACCAATTCGGCTGAAAGTAGTATGCAGATACCCGACATCCTGGATTCACACGTAGGCTACTATCCTGTGTGATGATCAACTACCGTGACTATGTTTCTTGAGCCCTCAGGTAACAAAGTTGTTGTTTCACCCGGTGATAGGCACTTGAGAGATTTTTGTATTTCCCGGTTCATCATCAACACCCGTTAGTTCCGCTCATTATCAACGTTGTCCATTAATCATTTTGGGTTTATATGAGCCGGGGAATCTAGACCGTTTCGAGGCGTCGCTCTGTATTGAGTAGTCCCATTGAGAGATATTGTATTGAATCAACACATTTTTTTAAATATTTTTTATCGTCTTATCTCTCACTCTTCCCATTTGACCGCGCATAAAGAGATGACGTAACATGCTTCATTTCCCATTCCCGCATAAAATCCTTAAATTCTTTTCATCGGTAGCCGGGTCCATTGCCAGAAACGAGTTCATTGGGTTTTCCGTGCCGCGCAAATTGTTGTCGCATGAAATTTATTATTTGTCTGGTGCTCATACTCGAAAGTTCTCCAACTACCGCATAGCTCGAGAAATAATCAACTAAGATAATGTAGGTACCTTGTCTTTCTATATTCAAAAATATCGGAAGCCAGCTTGTGACATGGCAGCGGGGGCACTGTGTGCTGCAGGAGCGGCTGGCGGCGCGGGCGAAGCGCATAGTCCTGGCCAAAACATAACATCGTGCGCGCGCCGCTTGCATCGTTCAATCCCCAGATGCCCCTTGTGAACTCGGTTTATCATGCTGTCTCTAAGAGCTCTCGGTATGAATACACGGTCACCTTTAAAAATTATTCCTTATGTGTGATGTAGGCAATTGTTCACGGTAGGGCCAGAATGCTACGGCTTCTGGTTTCACACCACGCCTGTTTCTTGGTCAGCTTTAGTTATGTACTTCATTAACAATATACAGTTTTTGTCTGCTGCTGTTTCTCTTCTTACAGCATCCATTTTTTCACCACTAAATGGTATATGTTCTAGCATGAAACACGTTTGTACGTCCACTTCGTGTGAGATTTGTTCATGCATTAATTCTCGGAGTGGTGCCCGCGTCTGCGATGTACATATACTTTCCAGGCGTATATACCACCTTGAAGTCGTATCCCTGTACTCTCATCATCATGGGCTGTAGCAGCGCCGGCACTGATACTAGCGGCTTGATAAACAGCGCCTCCAGAGGTTTGTGGTCCGTATGCACGAAATCGCTCGACCGCGAACACAATAGCAAGCATCTCCATCTCAATTTGTGCGTACCTGGTCTAAGTGTCGGTGAGAGTGAGAGACACGAACTCCACTGGACGACCTCCCTGCAATAGTACGGCCCCGAGCGCCACGCTGGACGCGTCCACTGAGTCCTCGCCGACCCCTCGTGCGATGCGCCTCTCGCGTGCCGCTTTTGCCGCTTCGTATCGCGTTTACCTGTACCTAAATGTTTGCCGGTGTGGAGCTAATGCATCGACCCTTTTCTATAGATATTTCTGCAGCCTGACATATCTATCCCGCACCTTATTATTGTTAACACCACACACAATCTTATCGCGAAACAAACTCTAATTTAGCTCGCCAAATTCACATTGTTGACTTATTACGCGTAGTGCAGTAAGATACTGGTCAATATTTTCTCCTTCTTTCTGGATTAGTGTAAAGAACTTGTAACGACGCACTGTGTACCATACATTGCTATGCAGATGATAGTACATTACATGGGAGATATGTTAGTCACCCGGCGGAAAAGCGGATGGACGTTGAGGCTATGAGGGGACAAGTTGTGGCGGACCTCGATTGGAGTCTGGAACGCATCTCTCGGTGGGGTTCCGATAATCTGGTCGAGTTCAATGCCAGGAATACGTAGGTGTGTGCATTTACTGCAAAAAAATCCCCTTTCCTTCTCCTTCCAACTCTTCAGAACACAACATTGCCCAGAACCGAAATAGTCCGGAGGTCTTTCTTGTGTCGCACCATAAAAGCATGGGACTTTCTGCCAGCGCACGTGTTTCCCTCCTCTTACAATCCTGGGTCCTGTAAGAGAAGCATGAAAAGGCATTATTGTCAACATTTTTTCAGCTATAAAATTTCTATCAACGTCGATAAAGTAGTTTTACTTGAAAATCATCGTTGAGGTTGAATTACCGACTTTGCAGCTCTAAGCAAAATGTATAAGAATAGTTTTGATTAACATGTTGAAGGATGACCTTTAACATGTTAAATAAAATTTTACATAGGTATTTGTTCCTACCCGAGAAATCGAACCCGAGACCTCAGCGCGACAGTCGTGTACACTACCACTACGCCACAGAGGCTGTCATCAACACGTAAAGACAACATGTAAAAAAAAATCCAACAATATTTAGTTATTTTACCAAAATAAATAAATTATATTTAATTTTTGGCATTTATTTGTATGCCTATACTAGCATAGCCGAACGATCATAGGTAGGTTTCTCTCTTTATACTGTGGTACTAGTAGCAAAGTACGATCTCTAGACATGTAGGTATTTATAAATACCTGTCTGCAATAATAATTTGAAGAGGGTAGGTAGGTAATTTTAAACGAAGCACGTTTATTGTTTTTATCTGAGAGTTCAGCTATATTAGTAAAATAATGTGTGTATTTAATTTTCTTGGCGTGATTTTAGCCATCGTATCAGTGAACGAAATTCCTCAGCTAACAAAAGGTATAAAACAAAGTGTAGTGACATAGTGAGCAAGTACATTATTTTTAAAACATTGCTGTATTGAAAATATAATACTTAGTCATATATATTGTTTGTCTAAGATATCTAGGATAAATAAAAGTGTCTCATGGCCCCGCGGACTCTGTGTTGTAAACGATCACATCGTTAAGCAACTTTCACTATGGCTAGTCCTCGGATGAGTGACCACTTTGTGGCATTTACTTTTGCAAGCGTTTCCGTGCTTCGGAAGGCACGTGAAGCCGTTGGTCCTGTTTGCCAGTAACATGGCAGTCGTTAAGCCCAGTTGAAAACCTTATGGGTGGGCCTTATTCGTCAACTCGCACACAGAAAACTCGCACTTCATGCGAAATGGCACATTTCAATTTAATAATTTTTTTTTCTGTTTGTCAATTCGCAGAGTACTAAATTCAGTGGTAGTTAAGTACTATCAACTAGAAAAGTGCTCAGAATTTTAATTTGATTTTATTTCATAACTCTGTGTAATCAATTCCCGGGGAAATTCTCAACTCTTATAGACACCCTTAATGCTTAGAATATATATTATCATTTTCAACTAGACAAGTGTTAGATTCTTGCTTACAGTATTTTACGTTACTGTGATAGAAGGCAGTTACAACTCTTTATTGGTTAGAAGTTATTTTATTAAAAATAGTTTTTACACTATCGGGATCGTATCGGGTTGATCGGGATATTTATCAACGTGTATCGTTTATGAATGTGGAACCATATTAGGAGTAGACAGTGATCATTGTAATAAAATTATTAACATTATTATTGTTTGTAGGCCCATGTGCGTGTATGAAGCGATTGATGAATCTCGAAGAAGCGAAAGAAGTATGCATGGATCGCGAAGCCTGGCGATCTGTCCTCTCTGACTACCCCGTCAGGGATACAGCGTGAAGATAGTTTTAAAAAGAAATATTAATATCAACAAAATCCCAAAAATGTCTTTATTAAGATTAAAAATAAGACAGAATAGAGTAGTTTATAGTAAAAAAAAATCTAATAAGTAGTTGCTGAATGCATAATTCCATTCCCTTCTCTATATTCAGCGATAGTGGTATTAATGTAAAAATCGATGTCACAGGTTTCTGTTTTTTTCGTTATATTAGAGTATTAGACCCTTGTTAATATAATGTTTGACCAGAATTATAAAATAGTTGCTATAAAATAGTCAAAAAATGTGCAATATTACTTGGTTTACTATTAACTTTTTTATTCACTGTGGTATGCCAGCTCTCAACCATATTTGTGGTACGGTGTTGATTAGTACTACAACACCATCTGTCAGCAAAAAAAGAACTTTCATTTAACAATGTCTCCACAAAATAGTCGTTGAATTTGCAATTTTTCATTGTTTGGACATGCGACATAATGTATGACCAAGACATGTCATTGACAGTGTCAATGGCATCTTTGGGCAAATGTGCCAAAGCAGTACAATTTTTTATATATTTTTCAGTCAGTGGAGATGTTGTTATCTCTATTTCATCGGCTTTTGGCCACAAGCTTCTAGTGAATTTTAATTTTTTGATTTCTTATCCTAATAGAATATTGAAGTAGATTTTGTAAAAGATACATTTTGTATTTGATTTTACTTTGAGCATGTGACGAACAGAACAATCAATTAAATTGAAATGTGCCATTTCGCATGTTCGTACGATTGTTCTGTGTGCGAGTTGACGAATAACCCATTGGCGGGCGCGCGGCTTGAAAAATTTCAAAGCAGGTCCCCACAACCTGCGCCTGTCCATTTCAACACGGCACACCACCTGTTACGTGGGACAAAAGTTCATACGGTAAAATGTGGGCGTATAGTATGCCTTTGCCTACCCCTTCGGGGATAAAGGCGTGACAATATGTCTATATCTATTTGTAATTCCAAATTAACATACATACTTTCATACTTTCACGCCTTTATCCCCGAAGGGGTAGGCAGAGGCGTACTATACGCCCACGTTTCACCGTATGCTTTGCTTTTTGTCCCACGTAACAGGTGGTGAGCCCATTGCCGTGTTGAAAATGGACAGGTGCAGGTTGTGGCGACCTGCTGTTGAAATTTTTCAAGCCGCCCATTAGGCATTCAACTAGCTTAACGACTGCCATGCAAATTAACAGATTTTCACTAAATGCATATGGAAGTATATACGGTACTAATACAAAAAAAATGTTTATTTATCAATCACGCCTTATACCTGAAGGCACAAAGGTGTGGTAGAGGTATATTATATGACCACTTATCACTGAATGCATTCCTGTCCATAAAAAAAAAATATAATTTTTCTCTGTCTGTCCAACTGTTTGTTTCCGTTATTCTCTGAAACATCAGAACCGATATTAACGGGACTTTACTGGCATAGGTATAGCTCATGTTATAAGAAGTAACTAAGGCTACATTTTATCACCTTATTGCCACGGGAACGGGCACTATGTTGGTGAAACTGTGAGTGTGACGTCCTCTAGTCCTACTAATAATATAAACGTGAAAGTTTATAAGAATGTATGGAAGTAGGTTTGTTGCTCTTTCACGTAAAAATTGCTGAATGGATTTTAATGAAACTTTACAAGATAGCTTACACTTCAGAATAACACATAAGCTACTTTTTATCCCGGGAACAAGATCCTGTGGTAAACAGGAACGAGAAAACCTCTCCACGTCAACTGTTATTGAAAAATATATCACTTTATTAGCTTATAGAGTGGTCAATAAGAATGGAGATAGTTTAATACTGGCGCTTGAGAATGAAAGAGTGCCTATGGAATGCAAGGCGGATATATCGATGACCTACTGTGCTTTTGTACATCCCAGTGGAAAACGATTGTCGTAAGTATATTTTTCTACTTGCTTCCGATAAAATATAGCATTTGTCACTTTTCATTTTGTAACTTTTTCCCTTTTTGTCGGGAATATTTTTGCCATCAAGTGAATTCAATTGATTAATATGCCAATTGATTAGAAATTTATAAAGAAATTATTTGATACATTATTTATTTTGATAAATTCTTCAACACTAGTTTTATTTATCAAGTGATACTTCTTGTAAATGTTCGACGTTGGGAGAACTTTTATAGCTGTAAAAAATAATCGTCACGTTTGTCGGATCCACGCCATGTTTTTCTGAAGTGAAACTTCTTTAACAGGGTTATTCTCTATCTCGACACGGGAGGCTGGTCACACGTGTGATCAGTTGGTGAAACTCCAAAATATATTATTTATTATTTCGTCATCTGGACACGCCAGGATTTTTACGCGTGTCCACATAGTGAAACTTAAATTAAATACATTAATGTTTTCGTTAACTGGACATACCTAAGATTTTTGGGAAAAAAGGTAGTCATGTTAAGAATGTTTCGTTTATTAATTTCATAAATGAAATCAATGAAAATATTTAAATATTTCAAACGTCTTTATTTTTAAAGTTGGTAACATGAAATAAATGGATAAGAAGGTAAAAAAACGTTGTCTTTTTTAATAAAATTACTGGGCGACTCATTCTTTTACAAGCAACGCCCAGCCGAAGCCCTTGTTATAATTTATAGGGTAAGCTATATTTAGCACTCAGCAATCACTAAAGGGGGTAAAATAAGGGAAAAGCAGTTGTACAGAAGTTCGAGATTATCAAAGTTAGAAATATCAGATCACGTGCTCGTATTTCTGTTTACGAATAAATTTATTCGTTATTTATACCTATAAGAAGGTAAAATAGGAGTTCTTATTACAATGAAAAATTCTTAATTTTCAAAGAAACTAACATCAAAATTTGCATACCTGCTTCTAATAAATAAATAGAAATATAAATTTCTATGTAAAATAGGGGAGCAAAGTTTGTATCAAAATATGTAAAACCTTATTAGAGGCGTGAATTAGAAGTCTGGAGGATGCAACAGGTGTTTATTCCAGGTTACAAATAAATGTACAGATGTATCGAGGTTTTACGGAGATGAACTCTTGCTTGGGTTGGGGCCCCATTAAAATCTTCCGAGTTTTAGTTTCAACATTCGGTTGCAACACTCAGTTTCCATAAACATATAAGTAGATAAAATATGTTCATAGTTCCACAGAAGATTCAACCAACGGAGGGAAGTGTTCCATTCCAGTTAACGTCACAGTGTCGGACGAAGGAAAATGGCGTTGTTTTATTGGAACCCGGTCAGCTGGCATAGATCGAACGGAGACCATTCAACTTAGAATCGTAGACGAGATTGCTGCTGTGGAGTCGAATGTAACGGCCGAATCGGGAACGTCCCAGACATTATATTGTGTGGCTACAAGAGGTTTTGTACCACTAAGTTACTGCCGTTTTGAACCACCATTTGGCGAACCCTTCAGCATTGATGCTACTGTAACCCAATTAAAGTAAGTAAATACAGAACTTAATTAAATCTAATTTATAAAGCTGAAATGTTTGTTTGGTTGAAAGTGCTAATCTCAGGATGTACGGGTGGGATATGAAAAATCATTTTTTGTGTTACGTAATTTATAAAATGTTGGCATTTATCTAAAATCCCGCTTGCCACCATTATTTGCCCTTTTTTACGTACGTCCACTCTTAGACAAGTTAAGCACCACCTTCACCGCTATCACATGTCTTCACGTCCACATGACCGTTCAGCCAAATCGATTTTATGTGATGACTCGATGCAGTTAGGGTTAAATGGATGTCGCATAATAGCACGCTGAACTGAAATATATATAGGAACCTGGGGGCCAAGTCTACTATTGACAAGCCGCAGAATAAAACATGAATCGCTGTTTTTAGCTGTCAAAATGTTAGTAGACTATCAAAAATGCAACTGACTAGTGGCCATTGGCGCGGTACGTGTTAGTAGAACTCATCGGCCTACCGATAGAAGTCTATTGGAGTACGATTGTATTAGTAGACTACGAAAAAAGTCAAATTTGTACCGATGGCTTTCTACTGAGCGACGATTACGATCCTTATCTGATGCGATTGAAATAATAGACTTGGCGCCCCTGTATTGCGACAATAGTTGGTAAGGGATTCAAGTGGCCAATACTAATACCGCGTACACTTATAGATTGTGACTCCCTGCAGTTTTCCTAAACACCGACAGTATGGGGTTCTTCAAATTTTACAGGTAGAGTGAGTGCCTCTGGTGTTGCAAACGTCCATAGCTACAGTGACCACTTTCTATCTCAGTGGTATAAAAAAGGAAATGCCAAGCTCAGAATAAAAATTACAAACAATGTCTATTTTGGGAATAGCATTTAGTTGCAGGTACAACCAATATATTATGTTTCGAAAAAATTACAAAATAATGTTTGTTTCAGACCTCTTTTAAATAAATATTATTTTCCAAGTAACAAGAGCTTAGACCGTGGGGACTGTGCTGTAACCATTCGAGAAGTGGGAGAATCAGATGACGGTGTATGGACATGCGGTGCAGGATTTAATGATGGCTACGATCACGTTGATGTGATTCACTTGACCGTTGAAGGTTTTTGTCAATTACTTATTAGTAATTAGTAATTACTACTAATACCGGTTAATAGACTTAATGTCCATAATCAAAGAAACTCCATAATCTTCTCAAATTTTTGAAGTGAATACTTCTTTTGGCGCACCGCACACAGATTTTTCCGTAGGTAGGCAGCTAGGCTGATCCGTCACGGTTTGAGGTGAAAGTCTCGATCGGGTGAACTCGGGAACGCCGAGTTTACCCGAGTGAGAAAGTGTTTAGTATATTCAATTCATACGTAATATGATTGCGATTGCCAATTAAGTTTTCACTTCGGCCATGCGGTCTTAAGCACAGTTAAATAATTTTTAAGAAGACGTAGACCGATATACGTACATACCTTCTAATTTTAGCATCGGCTACGTTTCTTGAAAGACAACGATACACATCCTTGGCCTGCTCGTAACATAAGTTCATGTCTCGAACACGTTACAGTTTCTGAACATATAGAAGGCAAGTAAACTAGAACAGCTGTTTTAGAATAATAACTTTCGTGAGCGTTGTTCATTATTACTAAGTAAACGGTTGTAAGTAAACTCCTGTGTAAATTCCGGGATCGCCCAGTCGGGTTTACTTTAAAAACTAGTGAGTTTCGGACCTAATGGAGGTCTTTTTTCAAGAGAAGCGTCATGCCACGTCGGAAGCTGCGCTGGTACAGTGAGTACCAGCGCAGCTTCCACCTGAGTACAACAGTTTACTTAGTAATAATAGAATAGCTGTTCCTTATACGAAACAAGGGACGTCTTGCAGGCTCTTATAATGGTCCATTGTGTTGCTCAATAAGGGGTGTGATTTCAACAAAAATTCAGAGAGAGACATGTGCAAAGTGTTACTTTTTAAAATCTCCCCAACGGCTTTGTAAGGGAACACTTTTCTTATAGGACTCTTACCAGTCAAAGCTAGAAGCCATTACCCCTCCAAGCAAGGTTCAAATCCGTTGCTTAAAGCTTCCTCTAAACCACCAACAACGACCTTATAGCGACTAAAACGGTGGGCAGATAATTCAACATAGCTTTTACTTCAGATATTTTTGTGTTCTTCCCCTCAGGTACAATTTCAATGAAGACTGCTGTAAACATAATATTCGGAGTATTAGGTGTACTAGGTGCGGTTTTGTTACTGGGCTATGTGGCATGGAGACGCCAAAGATGCCTGGGTCTCACGGCAAGTCGTGAAGAGAACATAGAAATTCATGAACTGGAACATTTGCAGTCGCACAGAACTCCAGAAGCAAGAATACCTATACCAACGATAGTAATTAAATCACCATCAGTTCCTTCTGAACCAGGAACGCCGTCACCTCTTCTGTTGGTGGAAGAAACATCATCTCCGCCCCAAGCCGTATAAGGTGGAATATTTCATCAATTGCTGAACGTGGCCTAATAGCTTAGCTTATTTTATCGCTCTAAAGCAACTCCACCGGCAAGAGAAAAGATGCGAATCGAATCTCGTGCGATCGTGAAATATTTCTACATTGAATTGAACTATGGTAGCTTAACTTTAACTAAAATTACTGCGAATTTATTTATTAAAAGATTGTATTTAAATACCGCCTTAGGCCTGTCGTATTTTGAGCAAAATTTTTGGTTGTATTATAACATCATCATGATTTAAATGTCAACCTTCTGCACCTTCCGTATCACACCGGTATTGTCTTTGAACTGAAAATCCTTCGTGGTCTTGCTCTACTTTTCTTGTTTGTATAATATTTGTTTGTTCCCTCACTATAGTATAATCTGAACGCTTTATATTATTATTTGGAGCGTAGCTCCATTCTTCCCCGATTTGGATTTTCGCTTTGTCCTCGAACTCCTCCCAAACCACTCAACATTTTTTGATCAAATTTGACCCATATTACGACATCTAGCCATAAACGGTTTAGAAAAAATAAAATCGACAATCGGACATATCATGGAGGAATAATCACCGAAAAGAAAATAGACATCGACAAAAGATCTCGAAAAACGGCAAAACGCTTCGCTCCATTTAGACTTACCGGGGACGGCAAGAGCACCTAGTTTAAAATGGCCGCAATGATCGCTTTGTTATGATAAGGGTATATCTTTTTATTATTATATACTATTTTGTGGACTGTGCTGTGCATGTCTTGTGTGTTGACGACTATAGGCAATATTAAATTGGTATAACTCTTCTTCAGTTTGCCAAATCACAGATAGAACATCATATATTTATTTTTATTAAAGTGGAAAAAGACAATTTGGTTCGAGACGGGGATTGAACCAGGTTGTCCTTTTCACTTTAATAAAAATTTACTTACTACTTTAAAAAATTCAACATAACATATTGTTAAAGTATATTGGTAACCCGTGGCCATTTTAAGCAAGGGGCTACGGCATTGAGGGTACGCCAGTCAGGTTTTAATTAATGTATCGGATGATACGATAATATTACGTGTTGCTCTGTGACGAGTAGGTAAATGATAACTATAAGTGTTATTTATATTAATAATAATATAAAAATAAAATACAAAAAATATTATCAATTAACTATAAAATACAAAAAATATTAATGTAATAATAAAAATACGAAAAAAAAATATAATAATGGAAAAAGTATAGATTAAATGGTCTTACAACTGAGAGGCCTTTGACAAAATATTGACAGAATATTAGAGTTCTGTTAAATAGATCAATAATGTAAGATGAGATACTAAATATATCTAGTAATACTAAATATATCTAGTAATATCACAACTACGAGTATGTATTATGTTTGGCAAAAGAAAACAGAAAGCACGGCAATGTTTGAAAAAAAAAAAGATCGTTGGATGTAGTAACACTGATCGTAAGTCGTTTATGAAAAATAAATTATTCTACCCGTATTTAGTACAATGGCTACGTTTCCTTTGATCTGGCCTAATAGTAATAAAAACCGTTACAATGACAAGAGAATAATATTTATTTTAGTAATAGACATACTTGGGTGCAAAGATGCTTCTAAAAGACCTTCGGGGTTCAAACCAAGTTCATCTACTTTATGCTGCACTTGTTGAGCGACGCTCTTTACTACAAAATTGTAACTACCACTGACAAACTGCAAAATTAACTCAGTAAATATTGTGTTTGAAAATCTTAAAAACTAACGTTATTATTACACATTATAAATAAGTAAACGGGATTACTCACGTTTTTAGGACCAGTAATAGACCGACCGGTTTCATCTGTATTCAGACAGCCTTTTTCAGAGGTGCGAACCGTTCGCCGAGCACTCTTTACGCACACTGAATCCGGTCGGTCTATTATTGGTCGTAATAACGTGAGTAATCCCGTTTACTTATTTATAATTTGAATTTTTTTATTAAAATCACAGACAAACCATTTGACATCAGTGTTACTAATTAATTAAATCACCTGGTTCAATTTTTGTTTGCCAAACATATAAGTATTATCATAATCATTATCATCATCCCAGCCAATGACGACCATGCTAGAAATAGGTCTCCCGAAAGATCGATAAAACCATTCGATTTTATTGGAATATCAATAATTAATAGAACATAATATTTAAAGCGCTAAAGGTATTTATTATTTCGTCTTATTTTCTTATTTCGTGTATGAAGCGATTGATGAATCTCGAAGAAGCGAAAGAAGTATGCATGGATCGCGAAGCCTGGCGATCTGTCCTCTCTGACTACCCCGTCAGGGATACAGCGTGAAGATAGATAGATAGATAGATAGTCTTATTTCTAATTTGAGGACGCTGGGCTCCTCCGCCCGCGTGCTAAAGTGTTCCCGTACCGGTTTCTCAATTGAACCTGTTCCCAGAATACAAACTATCGAAGAAGCCTATGTTAATCGAGGGTGTCAGCTTCCTCCAGTCTAGTCGTTTGAGCATGTAACAAACATACAAATACAACATACACACTCTCAAACTCTTATATAAAGTTGGAACTGGAATGGAATCTAGATACTGTGTGTGAAATGGAACAAATTAAATTTTAACTGTAGTTAGTCAGTTTTTATTTCAATTTTTTTGGGTTAATTTAGGTTAATAGTTTTATTATGTGACGCTCTGTAACTACGCGTGTTAACAAATTAATGCAACTTTCAATTCAATTCAATATCGTTGTATATTATTTAATCAATGTCTTGGTTTGTAATAGTACTGTAAGCAAATAATTATACCTTTAAAATTGTCACGTTTCATATTTTATCTCCTGCATGCATACGATATGCCTGCATACATTCGATCAGAAATATAAATTTCTGATCGAATCTTCAGGCATCAAAAAAGTATAAAGCAAAACCGCGCTTATCCCCGTAAAATTAACATAAGTACTTTTAGGCAGTACATACACAGACTATTACAACTTATTTGTGTCAAAATTTTGTGAAAGACCTCTTGCCTATTGATCTTGAGTTTCCACTGATATTGCTGATTCAGTGCAGTGTACTAACGACAATATTACTGAGTGTTAATGGGTAAAAATTTTAATATCTATAGTCAATTTTGACTAAGATTATAATTTACTACATGCTATTTTGTACGTATCAAAGAAATATTGTATGTATAATTAAAGTTATAGGTACATAGAACTGTGTTATTTAATCAGAGTACTTCCCTACATTTAATTATTTATAGTACATACGTTTCCGTTAAGATTACTTTAAATTAATTAAGAGCCTTTAAATAGATAGATGAAATATTCACGGCGTTACGGAATGTGAGAGGTGTATAATATCTATATTAATATCCTATTTTTATTAGTTTGGTTGAACGCGTTAATTTCAGGAACTACAGGTCCGAATTGAAAAAAACTTTTTGTGTTGGGTAGTCTATTAATCGAGGAAGGCTATATAACATCACGCGAGCGGAGCGCCAGGGGAGCGGAGCAGTAATCATAAATGTCGACAAATCATCGAAATATTTAGTTTATACATCATTGTAGACTTTACAAAACGACGAGATTAAACATCACGGGAGTTCGAAGTAGGTCAAGGGCGAAGCCGTGGGGTCGCCTAGTCTTATGATAAAAAATAAATGTTTTGTCTCCCTCCGATATAGAAAACTCGAACGAGAACGCTGTGGCAAAAAAATGGACCAATATTATTCAACAAATACCAATTTTTTCTATAGTATTTAGAAAAAAAACCCGGATGATTGGCCTCACTTGACCAGGGTGGTCAAGAAAGGCCAATCACTCTATATTAAGAGGAGAGAGGCCATCGTTTGGCCAGCAGTGGACTGTATTTCTCCTCAAAATGAACTAAGTTGCCAGTTAGAAATATATAGCTGCATCCACTCCAGAGTGGGAGCCACTATCTCAGCGGATGATCTTCAAGTAGACTACTCGAAGGTATGATTTTTCAACAACTGCAGGAATTCTTTGAAGCGAATCCAACAGCGAGTACCTCGATAGTTCAATGATTGATTATACCTAGTAGCTTCGTATCAAATTGTCAAAAGTCATAAAACAAACGTTGGTTATGATTTGACTATGGCTATTTACTCCTGGCAGGTTGCGGGTGTTTTACAATAATGACCCTGTATAATCGATGCGTAGCTATGCGTTTTTATTTAATAGCTTTGTCGTTTTGCGATCGCCTCGTCAAAACGATTTTATTATACACTGAAAAGGACAAGAATGCACATGGCGAAAAGTGTGCATATAATATGCCTCTGCCACCCCTTCGGGGATAAGGCGTAATATTTGTATTCCTGTCCCACATAAAAGGTGGTGAGCCCATTGCCGTGTTAAAATAGACAGACGCAGGTTGTGGCTACCTGCTGTTGAAATTCATCAAGCCGGCCATAAGGCCTTTAACTTGACTTAACGACTGCCATGTTACTAGCAACCGGGACCAACGGCTTAACGTGCCTTCCGAAGCATGGATACACTCGCAAATGTAAATGCCACAAGAACCCATCCGTGATCAGCCATAGCGAAAAATGCTTAAAGCAGTGATTGTTTACAGAACAGAGTCCGTAAGGACCACGAGCGTCTCTAAGGAAAATTTAAAACTAACTTGAAATAAAGAAATCTTATGAAGGTATGACGAGGAGGACTATAATACTATTGAACACTAACATTGGCCCACTGCACTGCAGTATGCTACAAATTTTAATGTCAAGGACTTATTTCTTTTAAAAATAAATAAAATGTTGGCACCTTCAGCTTAAAAAAACAGTCATCATCATCCGAGCGTCTGTCCCAGTTGCGTCTCGCGACGCCCTGGGTCCGCTTTCCTACATTTTGTCCTCCACTTCGCACGGTCGTCGGCATCCCCTGTAGTGAGACCATTGGCACGCATGTCATCCCTTACGACATCAAGCCAGCACTTCTTGGGTCTTCCCCTCTTACTGGGACCCGGCGGGGCTGACATGGCCAGACATTTGTTACCTACGTAGCCCGGCGGTTGCCGCAAGACGTGACCATACCAACGAAGGCGACACTCTTGCAACTTGTCTGCAATGTCACGGACGTGAAGGCTGCCGTGGATGCGAGAGTTCCTCACGCGGTCCATCCTCGTGACTCCACACATCCACCGCAGCATCTTCATTTCCGTGACACGCAGCTACTGCTTGTGTCGCTCCAATATCGGCCACGTCTCACTGCCATGTAAAAGGACAGGTCTAATAATGGTTTTGTAGACCTGTCCCTTCAACCGGATCGGCATTTTAGGATCACAAATGACACCGGTCATCTCCCGCCATTTGGATCCTTTTGTGTCTGTCCATTTCTGTTTCGGCGGGTGGCTTTTATGGGAGCGACGCCCTCAGACCTTCTAACCCCAGAGGGGAAAGCCAGCGCCAGAGCCTCGTCCCTTAATCAGCAGGTGCACGCACTAGCACGGGAAGTTAACTTGGGCCCCGAAGATCTTGGTGCGTTGATTGCGTCGCCTGCCATGCGCAGATTCTATAGCCACCGGCAAAAATGTCACCGAAAAATATTTACGCTCCCTGCAACTGACATAACATTTATAATGTAGCCTCATATTTTAAGTGTGAAGAATATTTTTCGCATGTTATGTGCCTATTCAGGTAATGGTATAAGACGGTGCAGTGGGTAGACTCCTTTATGCGTAGGTACGTAGTTACCGTGCGCCCACCTCAAGCCCTCGAACCATCTACATTTCAAAAGTATTTGTGTCTACCAACCCGCATGAAAATTTTGACGTTATAATTTTTATTTTGACGAAAAGTCTTTACGACAATGATAAAATAAATGTAATTAGACCGAATAAAGTTCATTTAAGAGGCCGACAGAGTTCTACTTCATCAAAATGTGTCAATTTAAGTTGCTTGGTGTTATTTTGATGATCATAACAGTTAACGAATATCATCATAAAGCAAAAGGTATGTGGTTATATTATTTACAACTAGCTGACCTGGATTCGCCCGTGACATACTTTGAACCCCGTGGCACCCATTTAATCTCGTCGTTTATTAATTTTAGGTACAATAATGTATGAACATTTTCCAAATTAGTAGATTTATCTCTCCGTTCTCCAGTACGCCCCCACGGCCCGTTCTAATTATACATAGATACATACATTTTGTCACGCCTTTATCCCCGAAGGGGTAGGCAAAGGCATACTATACGCCCACATTTCACCGTATGCATTTTAGTCCCACGTAACGGGTGGTGAGCCCGTTGCCGTGTTGAAATGGACAGGTGCAGGCTGTAGCGACCTGCTGTTGAAAATTTTCAAGCCGCCCATTAGGCCTTCTATCAGGCTTAACGAATGCCATTTCACTGGCAACCGGGAACAACGGCTTAACGTGCCTTCCGAAGCCCGGAAATTTAGATTTAATAAAATGTAGTTGGTAACGCGTCTGGTGCGTTGAACCAGAAGACGCTGGTTCGAGTCCAGCTCGTGACTGAAAAATTTTTCCACTTTAAATTTAAATTTAGAAAAAGTTAGCATACTAATTGCTTTTCAAAATTGTTTTTAATAAAATGTGTCAATTATAGGTGTTAAATTTGGAAGAAATTTTGAACTTGTTGCCTTTTTAGTGAGGTGGTAGCAAAAAGGCTAAAAGGTCTTATGTGCTAGACACTAATTAGCACGACCAATTAAAGTCCTGGTAGTCTCGGACTAAAAATGATAAGGATAAATAACGTATTTGTGTAAATAACCTTCAAATTACCGCTTTATAGACCTATATTAGATATAGGTCTACAAATACCTTATAGCAGCGTTTTCGTTGAAATCTCTCAGACGAACAAGAAAGTGATCTTATAAGGTTACCATTTTTATCTTTTGAGGTACGAAACCCTATAAAGTGTGGATTTAATGGCATAATAATGATAAATCTAAGTAGTTAGCAACTAATATAACTAATAATGATATTAATAACCACTTATATGATTGAAACTGTTTGCAATACCAAAATGACTGAAAAATAAAACTAATTAAATTTGGAAATTCCTTAAAAACCGAATCGGTAACCGAAATTAACCGAAACTAACGGATAAGCCGAAATAATTTCATATCCGTCACCGTAACCGAATCCAGTATAATATATAATAACCGTATATATAACCGTATCCGAAATTTTATATCCATAATATCCCTACTATGCCGGAATATGTCCAGGAGTCCCGCGTAAGCCCTCTGAAGGATAGAGCCAGGGCTAAAAAAAAATAAGTAAAATAAAACAAATCCCCGTCTCGAATCGAATTGTCTTTTTTCACTTTATTAAAAATTTATGAGAAACTAGTTGACGCCCGCGAGTTTGCCCGCGTAGAGAAGGTTTCCCGTTCCCGTTTCCCACAGGAACTTGTACCCGGGATAAAAAGTAGCCTATGTGTCATTCTGATGTATAAGCTATATTATTGTAAAGTTTCATTTAAATCCATTCAGTAGTTTTTACGTGAAAGAGTAATAAACATCCATACAAACTTTCGCATTTATAATATTATTAAGATTTAGCATAATAATTGCTTTGAAAATTTATTCAGCTAAAAAAATGTTTAAAAAAATTGTAAAATTAGGTACTGCATAAATAGGTTATGTGAATACCTATTTTATTTTCGCAGCTTATATAATTACTATGGATCATCTAGGAGTGCAAACAATCATAGCTATGGTGAATGAGGAAGTGCCCATTGCATGTACTCAAATGCCAGCGCATGCTTGTACTTTTGTGCAGCCCAATGGACAACTATATCCGTGAGTATTCCTCAAAGGTATTTTCCAATTTCTATGGTATTCCTGTTATCTAACTAATATCGAAAACCAGTAGTAATTTATTAAAACATTGAAGGGTTTGTAGCCCCGCGAACTCAGTGTTCTATGGCTGGTCATCGGATGGGCGATCTCTTTGTGGTTTGTGCTTTTTCTGAAGCACGGAAACGCTCGTGAATATAAATTAAGTACGAGCGTTTCGGTCGGCCAACGATACGATTCGCCGCACCGAAGTGATCGCAACTTCACAGGTTTCACAGCTGAAAAACAACATTGGCACTTCACAATATATTTTCACAACGACAATATTACATTAATACTACTGTGTTTATTTATTTCAGTGATAAAATAAGATGCATTCAACTTACTTATAATACATTTATTTAAGTCATAAAATAAGATACATTCAACTTACGTAAATAAATTTGTTGTTAGTTCCACAGATCGACTGACACAGTGTGAATTTAAAATTAATGTAACACCAGCGGATTCGGGAACATGGCGATGTTACTTCAGAAGCGGGCTACCTAGAGGAGAGATTCTAAATAACATCGAACTTAGAATAGTGGGGGAGATCGCTGTTATGGAGCCCATGATAACTGTCAATTTGGGAGAGTCTGTGTCAATATATTGCATCACTACGAAGAATACGAAATCTTTAAATTACTGCAAGTTCAAACCGCCTACTTCTCCCGCATTTACCATAGATTCTACTGGGACTTCCACGTAAGTGATTATACAGTAAGATAGGTTTGAGATATTATAGAAACAAGGCGTTACGTTATTTTCCTACTTCCTTAAATTATCTTCTGATTAAATTCGTTGCGGGTTCCAAGACATGCTAACTTCTCCTGGGACTTCACCGAGATCGAGCTCGGTGTAACTTTTGTGGTGTTTTGGTCATTGCTGTAGATCCTGGTTTACAGGAGTCACAGTAATGAGAATGCGGGTGGAATTAGTCCCATTATAAAATTATAAACAAACCAATTATGTATCATATTCAAAACCTTCATTAATGTTTACGTGTTCTACTTTTCACAAGACATTGCGCAGCCATTTTTTTACTCCATTTGTACGATTGGCAAGCTCTTCATCATCAATATTTTTCTGGCTACAAATCGGTATAAGACAATTGCAAATTTCTTCTCCTTTTGACTGAAATAACCCAACCTTCTTGTAAAAATACTTAAACTTGATTTCTTGTAGCTTCTGTACAATATAACGAACATTATTTAATAGTTTCTGGTAATAGGACAGTACCCTATAGGATGTTTTGTTAAATTGTACATCCACCGCAGTAGGTACGGTCCGTCAAGACGTAGGTGAATGTTTATGAGATTTCTGCATACCTAATATAAGCGTTAAGTTGTAGGTCCCGGTTGCCAGTAACATGGTAGGCATTAAGCTAAGTTGATTACATCAAGGACGGCTTGAAAACATTCAACAGCAGGTAGCCACAGCGGTAAATGTCGTTTCAACTCGGCAATATGTTCAGCAGTGCGAAGATGATGGTGGTGTATTTTCGACCAGAAATCTACAAAAAGACGTGTGGCACTCGTAGTGCCGCGGTAAAGCTATTGCATAGCATACCTTTGTTTTTCTTTGATATTAATTCAAGTTACACTATAAAAAAAAACCCAACAAAAAACACCCTCACCCTAACCCTCACCCTCACCCTCACCCTCACCCTCACTCTCACCCTCACCCTCATCCTCATCCTCATCCTCATCCTCACCCTCATCCTCACTCTCACCCTCATCCTCATCCTCACCCTCATCCCTCACTCTCCCTCACTCTCACCCCACCCTCATCCTCACCCTCACACACTCACTATCATCACGTGTCGATACGTGCGAGCTTCGTGCAATCGTACCATATACTATATGTACATACACGTTAAGCCAACGCTCGGCTGTGCTCGGTGAACTTCGTGTGACCTTGTCTCGACCTTCGTCTTAGGTTTTTTTCCTTACGGAATTTCTTGATTAAAGCCCACTCAAAGCCCGCGATAAAAACTATGCAATAGCTTAATAAACTTGTGCTCGAACGTTTTCTTTTAGCTAGAGGAGCAAACTCCATAACATGTTTCGGAACTTCAAAACATACAAATATAAATATTGTGGGACACATTTTATTAAATTTAAATTTCCGTGCTTCGAAAGGCACGTTAAGTTGACCCCCAGTAAAATGGCAGTCGGTAAGCCTGGTTGAAGGCCTTATGGGCTGAACAATTTTCAACAGCAGGGCGCCACAGTCTGCAACTGTGCATTTCAACACGGCAATGGGCTCACCACCTGTTACGTGGGACAAAAATGTATACGGTGAAATGTGGGCGTATAGTATGCCTACACTTTCGAGGATAAAGGCGTGACAATATGTATGTATGTATGTACTTATTTCACATTATTACAATGTCTACAAATAGTTTATTTTATTCAAAGGCTTATATTTTTGTTTCAGACCACTTTCAGATAGATATTATTACCCAGACAAGAGAAACTTAGAGAAAGGGGAGTGTGCTCTAGTTATTAAAAAGGTGGACGCTTCAGATGATGGTCGGTGGACATGTGGTGGCGGGTTTCCAGATGGCAACGAGTACTCAGATGTATTTCATTTGAAAGTTGAAGGTTATCAATTTAAAAATTTTTTTGCTAATCAAATTTAAGATAAAATATAATCTGAAGCGATTTAAACAAAAACGGGATTTTTCGTAAAAACACTTACGTACTGTCGATGTCGATCGACAATTATTTCGGTTTCATCGACAATTATTTCGGTGTCATCCGGAAGCCTTCATCAGGATCATGAGTGCGGGACGCTCGCCGACGCGTCCCGCCTCGCGACAAATATTTCTGTTTCATCGACAATTATTTCGGTTTCATCCGGAAGCCTTCATCAGGATCATGAGTGCGGGACGCTCGCCGTCGCGTCCCGCCTCGCGACAAATATTTCGGTTTCATCGACAATTATTTCGGTTTCATCCGGAAGCCTTCATCAGGATCATGAGTGCGGGACGCTCGCCGTCGCGTCCCGCCTCGCGACAAATATTTCGGTTTCATCGACAATTATTTCGGTTTCATCCGGAAGCCTTCATCAGGATCATGAGTGCGGGACGCTCGCCGTCGCGTCCCGCCTCGCGACAAATATTTCGGTTTCATCGACAATTATTTCGGTTTCATCCGGAAGCCTTCATCAGGATCATGAGTGCGGGACGCTCGCCGTCGCGTCCCGCCTCGCGACAAATATTTCGGTTTCATCGACAATTATTTCGGTTTCATCCGGAAGCCTTCATCAGGATCATGAGTGCGGGACGCTCGCCGTCGCGTCCCGCCTCGCGACAAATATTTCGGTTTCATCGACAATTATTTCGGTTTCATCCGGAAGCCTTGATCAGGATCATGAGTGCGGGACGCTCGCCGTCGCGTCCCGCCTCGCACTGCACGCGGGATCCCGTTTTTGTTTTAATCAGTTACAATCCCGTTCTTGTTTTAATCAGTTAAAAACCCCGTTTTTGATTTAATCAGTTACAATTCCGATTTTGTTTTTATCAGTTACAATGTGCGTGAATTTTAATAAAATAATCTTAAGTCTCTAGTATGAGCACTTTGCCCTATTTACCACTATTTTTTACGTGTGAAAATCCTCATTGATGCTAAGCTGTACTTCTACCGACTATGCCGTTCAAACTGCCTTTGGCCTGGACTACCGGGTGAGCCCTCGGAAACATCCTCCATCAGTAGTTTTTATTTCTTGAAGATTGTTGCTCACCTTTTTGGTCCCATTTTTTACATGAAGGAAACTAGAAATCCATAGTTTTTGTGGACTGTGAGAGAAGCTCTCAATTCTCTATATGTCGATATGTTTTTAAATGGGCGGTGTCATGTTGGTGAGCTAAATTAGTAAATAAAGTCCAAATATGTCATCTTCGACTTGAACCAACTAAAAACACTATCCCAGCTGTTCAATATTGCAAATAGAATGATGAATATAACAACAAATTTATTTTTTAAATGTCAAATGTTGGCGCCAAGGCGCAAACATTTGACATTTAAAGCATGCGCGCTTGCGTCGCGGACTCGTTCATTGAAACCAATGATTAAAACCTTTTTTTTTAAGTAGAGGTTCTACCTCCTTGGTCCAGCTCGAGGTTGTATAGGTGTATCGTTATGATTAAAAAGTTATATTATGATACAGGTGTCCATACAAGACCTGTATCGTAATTAAACTTTTTTTTTATTATTTTTGGCCTGTACGTAATGTTTGTCATAAGAATTTTGTGATCAGTTTTATAATCTTTGTATTATAGTATCAGAGTAGATAAAAAAGAACATTATATTTAAAATTAAAATAAATAAATCATAACGAAAATTAGGAGTGTATAAGCTACGAAGAGGTGTTTGCATCGCTTCGTGCCGAGCATAATTTAATCCTGCGAGCACACATCGTTCCTGCGCCTATGCAAGTAAGCTTCACCATTCAACTACACGCACTCATAAACAAACAAAGTGGGGGTCTCACGAGATTGGACGGAAAGTAATTTTGTACTGCATCGTCGATAGGCGTCCAGCTAAGTTGACCTACAGCCTGCCGTTGTGTCGACTGTAACAAAACTGTTCCTACTAACTTCTAAACGCCTAGTATTTCACATTTGATTGAATCACCGCTGCCGCTAAAATGCCGCTTAAGCGTACACCACCGTCCACGCCTACCAAGACAACTGTAGTTTCTCCGACTGATGGGCCAGTTACTGTCGGGACGAAATATGGGACCGCTAAAAATCCTAAGCAGACATCTCTCTCAGTTCCCACTCAACAACTGCATACCTCGTCTTCGGAACCAGACTTAACCAACACCTGTCGTAAAAGGAAGCACGGGTCAGAAGGTGAATATGAGAAGTTAAGCGCCACGTTGGGGGAAATGAATAAAACTATAAGGCAATTCAAACAACAACAAGAAAAATCTTTCCAAAAAATGGAACAAATTTGTACTGCGGCTGAGGAAATGAAATTCACTGTGGACTTTTTCGCTCAAAAATACGAATAATTAAAAGAGCTTTATGACAAACTGGAGCAGGAGCGAAAAAGTGACCTCAAATATATAAAGTCTCTTGAGGACAAATTGGAATCATGCGAGCGTGCTGCTAGATCTTCCTGCTTAGAAATACGAAATATTCCTACATCTACCTCGGAATCAAAGTCCTCGCAAATAGACTCACTCATAAATACTGGTAAAATCCTCAGCGTACCTATTCAGGAAAGCGACGTCAAGGATATTTATCGCATCAAGACTAAAGATCCATTTAATAAGACGATTGTTAGCTACGTCACCCGAAAAGTTTAATGTATATAAATTAGAACATAAGAATATTAATTGTAAGAATAGATATAATAAAATTGAATAAAGAAACAACCGTAGATAGATTTAGATATAAGTACAATGTATTTAGTTAGGCGCATTTTGTTTTGCTCCCGCAACACCCACTAGTTGCGGGCCGAATTTGTACATATAATAAGCGCACTTTTGTACGACCGATACGGTTCAACGGTCCTGATACTTTACGGCTCAAGAAAATAAATCAAGAAAAATCCGAAGTTGTTTCTCTGCCTGGAACCCCTGCCCTAAAGCCACATCAGCGTAAATATACGGACAAGGCAACCTTCAGACCGGATCAGCTGCAACAACCTACAGGGCGACGTAAGCGAAATATCGTTTCTATACAGTCCACTTGCTCTCGCCGTCCGTAGCGACCACCTATTTTAGGGACTAATAACACCTTGGTCCCTAACAACGATTATTGTTGACCTCTGTAGCGTAATACATAAAGAAAAAGTTATTGCTATGTACCTTAAATTTAACAAGAGTTCCAATAAATTAACCACAGAACATCTTCGAATCAGCGGCCCTTCGAAACCGATCTTCATCTCAGAGAACCTGTCCTCAAAAATGAAATAGCTCTGATTTCTGGCCAGAGATTTCGCTAAAACCATGATTACAAATTTTAATGGTCAGCACACGGAATAATCTTTCTACGTAAAAAGGAAAATGGTACGTTAGCTCGAATAATAAATGACGCTGATTTGAATAAACTTACCAATCAGAAATGACTGGCTGTACTGAAAATAGAACTTAGCAGGCATCTTATTCACTATATTGTTTCTATATTAGCACTTAGGATTTCATTTTGTACTTTGTCTTCTAAATATTATTATGGGATGATAAATGCAACCATAATATTAAATTATTTACACACTCACATACACAGTTACACACTGAAACATTTAATTGTTACTTATATGGTCATCATTTATAAATATCAATCTTTTTATGTTCTCTTAGCTATGGATATAGAAAAATATCTCCATTCGTTGTTTTGCCCGGTTATACATGGATGATATTAACCTGGTAACAAATACATTAAGGAAATTTCTGTATCAGAATCGCTCATGTGCTCTCCGGAGGATAGTGTGAACTTCTTAATGAAAGATGGTTTAAAAATCCTTCAAGTAAATATTCGGAGCATAGGATGCAATTTTAATCAACTTTTAGTCCTTTTAAATAGACTTACGTATGAAATTGACATTATAATTGGTTGCGCCGGTATACGATTCCAGAGTAGCCGCGTTATTTTTTCTATGATGCATCGCCGATCTACATTTGTTTTTAATTAATTAGTTGTCGACACTCCCCCGTTTCCCTTTATTCCATTTCTCTTTCGCACCTATCTTGTCTCGCATAAAAGGAGAGCGAGACAGCTGTATTACGCGCGATCTAAAACGCCGCTCAGAGATTCGCGGATTGAAGTATTAGTCCTACAAAGGCCGCGCGCGCGCCCGCACCAACATTCGCAATAATTGTGTTTTCCATGGATAAATAGTGTTTTCGTGCAATGGAACCAGGGATCCAAGTCCAGGGACGTCCCCGGCAGCCTCCACCTCAGCATCTCGCAGTAAAAGCAAGGTAGTGTGCCCATTCCTGTTTTCCATTTCTTTTTTCCGTCGACAACCGCGTGTAAATTTCATTTTTGTCTTTCCCCGCAAATCTTCATCAGTCCACTTTGAATTTATTTATCTCGCTCGCTCAACCATTTGCTGGTCCCAACGATCCGGATTTTGATCCATTCGCTTTAGTAGTTTGCCAATAGAAACGCAATAGTTTTTATCCCATAGGGAATAAACGCATAGGTATAGGTTATAGTTTTTTATTCCACCACGGAATAAACGCATAGGTATAGGTTATAGTTTTTACTCCATTCGGAATAAACGCATAGGTATAGGTTATAGTTTTTATTCCACCACGGAAAAAACGCATAGGTATAGGTTATAGTTTTTACTCCATTCGGAATAACGCATAGATAATAGTTTTATTCCATTAGGGAATAAACGCATACCTACCTACTGTTTTTGCATAGGTAGGTACTAAATAGTTGGTAATTTCGACTGCACCGCATAGTAATAGGTAGACCACGCGAGCAGGTACCTAGGCCCGCGCGCGCAAGTACCTACGCTCGTTCGCGCCGAGTCTCGCTGCTCACCACCGCTCCCATTTTGATAGTTCGTTAGTTTGCACTGTAGGTAGCTATAGTTGTTTTAACAATGCCCCCTAAAGAGATTCCGGATCTATAGTTAAAACTATTACACACTAAGAAGGATAGCCTTTTTAAGCGTATGCAATCAATTTGTGATATTTCATCGAGGATCGCAGATGAATCAATAAAAGAATTGTTTTTATCCTCGACCGAAACCGGAGATACTTTGCGCTTAGATTTCGAAAATGTTCTCGATAAAATTAACTTGCTTAAATTAAAATTAAATCCCGATTTCTTATTAAGTTATGACGCCATGTCATCTATCGAAGATTTAATTTGTCGCATAAAACGTGTCGCTAAGTCATTGCAAGCGCCAGTGCCCGTAGTAGTCACCGATTCGAAACCCGGGCCAGCCGGTTTTGATTTGCTGAAACGGGACCGACCTAAATTACCGCCCATACAAATACCCGAATTTGATGGCGATATTAAAAATTGGCCTTTGTTTTTCCCTAGTTTCGACAATACGATCCATAATAATAATTCGTTATCGGATTACGAAAAATTACATTACTTAGTTAGTAAACTAACCGGGAAAGCAAAAACAGTTTACGCCGGTATAACGCTTTGCGCCGAAAATTATAGTTTGATTTTGAATACTTTGAAGGTCAAATACGAAGACAAACGCTTAGTAACAACCGCTTATTTGGATCAAATATTTAATTTGAAAAATAGCTCATCCTGTAATGAACACGACTTAGAAAAATTCTTAGATATTTTTGCATCGGCTGTTCGCGCCCTAAAGAATGTCAAGGTCAATGACCTCTGTGACTTTTTGTTTTTGTATATCGGTTTAAAGAAATTAGATTCCGAAACCGTTCGCTTATTTGAAATGGATAGACGTGGCCATCAAATACCAAAGTTTGACGATTTAGAAACTTTTGTTCGTCAACATATTCGAATTTTGCAACGAACTTCGTTAAACCACGGAGTAGCGAAAAATAGTCCGACTAATCGTAGTAAGCCCACGAAGTCCACGCACTCTTTTGTTAATTTTGAACCTACAACTTCGCAATCGCAAGTGTTGCATTCGAAAAATTGTTCTTTGTGTCAAGGTCACCATGACCAATTTTATAAATGTTCCTAGTTCAATAAACTCACTCCTAGCGATCGCTATAAATTTGTTCGTTCTAGTAATTTATGTATCAATTGTCTCAGTGGGAGGCATCGTGTTTCATTCTGTAATTCGAATCATTTTTGTCGCAAGTGTAATGGTAGACACCATTCATTATTACACTTCGAAAACAATAATGCCGCGTCCAATTTAAACTCAGTTGGTGCCTCGCGCGTTAATCCTAACCGTCCGTCCGCTGTGACGTCACAGCCACCCGCGCCGTTGAGTCGCGACTGGGAGCGCTCTCGCGTGTTTTCGTCCCCGTCCGCGCCTAGCGACGGCGGCGCCACTGCCACGCGCCTCCAGCCGAACGATGTTGCTATGTGCTCGCTATCAAGTTTGCACACAAGCCCTACTACGGGACTTCTGGCAACCGCTCGAGTTGTTGTTTACGATTCGCATGGTAGGGGACATAGTGTTCGCGCACTTTTAGATAGTGCTTCTCAAAGTAATTTTATTAGTAAAAATTGTTGTAGTCGTCTTGGTTTGCATATAAATAACCCGATACGCCCCGCCTGTAATGTTGTGAAAGGTATTGGGGGTTCCACTAAAGCCGTTCAAGGTTCTGTAGGGATTAAATTCCACTCGCGTTTTGATTTTGATATTAGTTTTTCGATGGATTCGCTAGTCGTCGATAAGGTTACCAAACTTTTACCGACTGTCACAGTCAATACCTCATTATTGACTAATTTTAGAGATTTGCCGTTGGCCGATGATACTTACGCCGTTCCAGGAGATATTGATTTGTTAGTTGGCGCTTCGATTTTCCCGCAGCATAAGGTTCAAGGTCACGCATCGCACCCCGCACCGCTCGCCTTAGAGACGGTTCTTGGGTTTGTTATTGTTGGTTCCGCACCCGCTTATTTTGATTGTAACTCGACAGTGTCATATTGTTGCACCGTCGAGCCGCTGGACTCCGCTGTCCATAAATTCTGGGAGATAGAAGAAGTGAACGTCCCTCCTATTGTCAGGCCGGATGATAAACTTTGTGAAGAGTTTTATAGTCGCACGACTACTCGCGATAGTGATGGTCGTTATGTTGTCGCACTCCCCTTTAAGGGTGATGTTAATTCGCTTGGGGATTCGTTTCCGTCAACCGAAAAACGCTTCTTTTGTTTAGAACGGAAAATGCCGACATCTCCAAAGTTGAAAGAGGCTTACCATGGCGTAATAGTAGAATATTTGGATAAAGGTTTCGTTTCACCCGCGCCTCCCGAAACCGAAGAGGTGAAGCACGCTCCTTCGTATACCATACCGCACCATGGAGTTGTCCGCGAGGATAAACTAACCACCAAGTTGCGCGTTGTTTTAGATGGTAGCGCCAAAACTAGTTCAAATGTTTCGGTAAACGATATTTTGCACAGTGGTCAAAATCTCCAAGGTAATTTGTTCGAAATTATAGTTAACTTTTGCTTATTCGCTGTCGCGCTTTCAGCCGACATTAGACAAATGTTTCTTTGTATTGGTGTTCGCGAATCAGATCGCCGATTTCAACGCATTAATAAAGATAGAATTTTAGCATTCTCGGGCTCGACCGTCGCTTTGTGTTGGACACATTCTTCGCCCCATCGCTGAGATACATTTGTCGCAAATAGGGTGGCAAAAATTCAGTCGGAATTGGCGCCGCAAAACTTTTATCACGTCTCAGGTACGGAAAACCCCGCCGATTGTTTGTCTCGTGGGTTAACACCTGCACAGATTTTGGATCATCCTTTGTGGTTCCATGGCTCTTCCTGGTGCCAAGCCCCACCTGATGAATGGCCTGTTAGTCCTTTCAACCCCGCTACTGTGTCCACGCCGCCAGAGGAAAAGAAAACCTCTTTAGTTGCTACCGCGCCGCTCGAAAAATCGCCTGTCTTGGAGTTGGCTAGCCGTGTTTCATCGTGGTCGATTCTTTTGCGTAGTGTTGTTTTTATTTGTCGATTTTTGAAAATCCTTCCTCGTCGCGAGCACGTTACCGCCTTCGACTTAAACAAGGCTGAGTTAATCGTGCTTCGTGAACTTCAGCGATTTTATTTTTCGTCTGAAATTAGAAATTTGGATTTAAATAAACCTTGTAGTCGCACTTTTCAACATTTGAAACCCTTTTTGAAGTTGGTGGTCGTTTGAGCTAGTACGCATTAGAGTACGATCAAATGCATCCTATAGTTCTACGCGCAAGGATCATATCGTTGATCTTTTAGTTGAATATCACCATAGGGTGAATTGTCACGTAGGTCCAGATTTATTAATGTCAAATTTGCGCCAGAAATACTGGATTCTCTCCGCACGCAATTTTATTCGTTCGATAGTTCATAGATGTATTCCGTGTTTCAAACTTCGCCCGAAGTCAATCGCGCCCGAAATGGCCGATCATCATCCTTTTCGTGTTGTTCAGGTTGCTAAACCGTTCGTACACACGGGTACCGATTACGCTGGCCCCTTCAGGGTAACAGTTTCTCGTGGTCAAGGTATACGCTCCACGAAAGCTTATGTTCGTCTTTTTGTTTGTATGACGACTCTCGCCGTTCATATAGAATTAGCTGGTGATTTGAGCACGCCATGCATCATGGCTGCATTTAAAAGATTTTTGTCGCGTCGGGGTTCCGTATCTCGAATGTATTCGGACAACGGTACGAATTACGTCGGAGCTCGTCGTAACCTTTCCGAACTACGTAATTTTTTGCGGTCCAAACACTTTACGTTTGAAGAGCTGAGCACCGTGCTCACTCAAGTCGAGGCCGTAATGAATACGCGTCCTCTTTGTAAAACCTTGTCTAGTGATCCCTCGGAGCCGCTTGCACTGACTCCAGCGCACTTTTTGAATGTTACACCGTTAAAATACTTACCCACTTTTGAAATAGAGGAAGATCGACTTCATCTTCTCTTGCGTCATGCATTATTGGATAAACTCGTTCAATCGTTTTGGAAGCGTTGGAAGACAGACTATTTGCATACGCTACAGTCACGTCAGAAATGGAATACTCCATCGAACCCTATTACTGTCGGTACTGTCGTAGTTATTTTAACTGAAAATATGCCTCCATTACACTGGCCTCTTGGGGTAGTAGAAAAAGTTTTCCCTGGGTCAAATGGGATCACCCGTATAGTTCGCGTTAAAACGCAACTGGTTCGTACTTGCGACTATTGTTTCGTCTTTGTCCTTTGCCTAATTAACAGTAACTTCAATAACAAATTTAGCTTGTTCGATTAGGTTTAGTTTAGTTTAGTTACAGATAAGAAAGACAAGAATGTAGCATATTTTCAAGACCTAGAGATGAAGCATACTACTCAGCCAAGTGTTCGAGGCAATAATTGCCATCGATCACGTTTTTGCTGACCCAGCGATACGATACGGCCGCACTAAGTGCGCCGCGAGCTCAGTGCATAACGGAAAGCGACCGGGTGCATTCATTTCCATCTTTTACTAGTTTTAGCAATAGCTTAGCATATCCTTTACTGTAAACTTAGCAATAAATCTTTAAAGTTACTAAAGTGGTTTTAAATTAGTAGCGTAACGAACCCCATTAGGTACCACGCAGGTCGCACCCCCTACATTTTGGTCCTTCGAGCGTTTAACAAGGACTTTGCGGTCGGGTAATAGTTTTTCGGGACGGACGACTAGTGAAGTGAACTTGAATTGTATCAGTGACACTTGGAATTATAGTGTTTCTTAGCTTAGCAGTGACTGTAGTGGTAACCTTAGCAGCAAGGCTTAACCAGTGATTGTAGCGGTAATATAGTTATTGAGTTAAATTTGCTCAATATACACTCAGCGTTAGCAGCAATAGCGGTGCTCGGATCATAACCTTTCACCACCAGTGAGTTCACAGCTCACATTAGCGGCAGGAAGAAATCAGCGACGTGTGAAGCAACCCTTGTCAGGCTAGCAGCGGCAAAGGATTTTTACAAGTAAGATCGTTCAATTTTTCTTACACCAATAGCGAGATGGAGAGCCTTTACTTTGTTCAATCCGAGATAGCGGAGAGTATTAGAAAACTCCTCGTTAATTTCAAAAAGGATAGCGGAGAGCGTAAGACGTTAGATTACTGTAAACGTAGACTTGAGTTACTTGAGAAGTACTGGGAGGACTTCCAAGTGAATCATGAAAAGATCCTTCCCTTCGAAAAAACGAATCATAAATATTTTATCAACTCTGAATTTGAGAGTACTAAACAGCTATATATGAAATCTAAAGGGCTTATTAGTCAATGCAAAGAAGAGTTGATGCAGCAAACGGTGCAGTCACCGTATCGTCCTCAATTAACGCAGAAAGAGGCGGCCGAAGCTTCAGCTATTCAGCCGAAACCGCCAGCAATTACAACTCCGGCCTTCGAGTCAAGAGGGTCCAACAGCAAACTCGACGATATGCTTCATAAACAGTCGGTCAATTTCAAAGCGTTTCTTAGAGCAGTAGACAATATTGATATTGAAGCTATGGTTGACAAGTGGGAATTCGAAGATTCACTTCGAACCCTACAAAACCGATGGACAACTATTGATAATCTACATTGGGAGATTGTTGGTGAGTCGGGGGAAGATCTAGCGGAAGACTATGAGCGTCACTTCGGTAGGCACGAACATACTTTTAATGGCCTGAAAAAAGCTATTAACTCCAAAATGTGGTCAACATCTTATCGGGAGAAATCCACTCCCCGAATGGATATTCCCGCATTTACCGGTCATTACCAGCAATGGGTGCCTTTCAAAGATTTATTTAGCGAAGCAATCCACAAGAACAGCTCCTTATCAAACGCTCAAAAAATGCAGTACTTGAAAGGCAAGCTAAAAGGTGAAGCCGAGCGTTTGATTCAGCACCTTCCAATTAGTTCAGATAACTATAACGTTTGTTGGGAGATTCTAAATCACCGATTTGATAATAAGAAGCTTATCTTTACAGCACACGCTAATTTATTTCTGAATTTACCCAATATACAGCATCAATCATTTACAGTTTTTAAAAAATTGCATGACGTCACGTTAGAAAGTCTTCACGCCATTAAAAACCTAGGCGTAGACACTAGCACGTGGGACCCTTTACTTGTGCATATTTTGTCCCAAAAGTTAGATAGCGAATCTCATTCCGAGTACATAGAGTCGTTAAAGAATGCTAGAGAGCTACCAACCCTGCAAGATTTTTTAGATTTTCTAGAAAATAAGTTCACTAGCCTAGAAACATCTCGTCGACGACAAGATACCATGCAAAAATCCCAGCAATTTCAACCGCAAGCAGATTTTTTAAAATCATTTCCTAGCAATAGCAGTCGAAAATATGATAACCACAAATCAAAATATTATAAATTGAATAACTCCAAAACAATGCATGTGCAGGAAATAAAATGCCCTCATTGTTTTGCTGAACATAAGTTATACAATTGCGAAAGGTTTCTTCAAATGTCAAAGGAAATGAAACTCAAAACCATCATACAACTGAAATGTTGCATTAATTGTGTTTTTAATCATAATGGTAATAAATGCCATTCCAAGAAACGCTGTTTCAAGTGTTCCGGCAGGCATCATACCGTATTGCATGATTGTTTTGCTGATGGCAAACAAAATAATTATGAAAATATTAAGCAAGAAGAGAACTTAATGCAAAATAGCAGCAATGTTATTCACACATCTCAGCAAAATCTTAACCAGATTCTATTAGCTACAGCGTTAGTGAAGGTGACAGCAGCAGATAGTACGCAGCTTGTCCTGAGAGCTCTCATCGATCAAGGCTCACAAGTTTCCTTGATTACTGAGAAGGCAGCTCAACAGTTGGGTTTAAAGAGACAGCAATTTGATGGGGCAGTTTCCGGAATTGCAGAAAAGGAATCTAATTGTACGGGCAAGCTAAGCATTATGTGCCAGTCTATGTATACTGGATTCACATTTCATACGGAAGTTTTAATTATGAAAAATTTAATCAAAAATCTACCTAATCGATCTTTCGAAAACCCCTCGTGGTCGCATTTGAAACATATCAATTTAGCGGATCCAGAGTTCAATACAAGTCGTCCGGTAGACTTATTGCTCGGAGCAGATGCGTATGCTCTTATCATGCTGGATGGTTTAATAAGAGGGCCAGATTCGTCTTCACCCTTAGCTCAGCAGACCCAACTAGGATGGTTACTCTGCGGAAACGCAAAGTCACTATTTCATTGTAACGTAATCTTAAATAATATAGCGGATATCCATCAATTTTGGCAAATTGAGGATATTCACGAGCAAAATGAAATATCAGCGGAAGAACAGCAGTGCGTCGAGTACTATTTATCAACGACAAAACGTCTTGATGGAGGTCGTTATGAAGTTAGATTGCCGATGAAGCAGCAAGCAAAGGAAAAGTTGGGATCGTCGAAGGAAATAGCTTTAGCACAATTAAGGAAACTAGAAAATAAACTTAGTAAGCAAGAATATTTTGCTCTACAATATAGGCAGTTTTTAAGCGATTATGAAGAGTTGGGGCATATGAAATTAGCAACTCTTAACGGCGAAGGAATAGAGTGTTTTTTGCCTCACCATGGGATTCAGCGAGCAGAATCATCCACTACGAAGTTGCGTGTTGTGTTTAATGCGTCCGCAAAGACCTCTTCGGGACTTAGTCTCAATGATGTCATGCATCGAGGACCTAACTTGCAACAAGATTTACAGACACTATTACTTAAGTGGAGACGATATCGATATGTATTCACTGCCGATATTGAAAAAATGTATCGGCAGATACTAGTAAGCGAAAAAGATCAAAAAATGCAGCAAATATTTTGGAGAGCTAAACCTGGACAGCCTATTAAAGCATACCAATTAACGACTGTCACATATGGCACGAATTCAGCTCCTTTTTTAGCAATGATGACCCTACGAAAATTAGCAGCGGACGAGAAGCATAATTATCCTACAGCAGCAAGAATAATACTAGATGATTTTTATATGGATGATCTACTATCCGGGGCTCATACTATAAACGAAGGGAAAATCAATATAACAAAATTAAATTCGTGCTTAAGCAGCGGTGGATTTATTTTGAGAAAGTGGTCAGCGAATGAGATGAAGCTCTTGGAAGATATAAGTTCATCACAACAAAACGACAAGGAATTTATTTTCAAAAATGAAAAAAGCACAGAAAAAACTTTGGGACTGAGATGGAACCCAAAAACAGATGAATTCACTTTCCAATATACTACTTCAGTGGACACTACAAAACTTACAAAAAGATTGCTTCTATCCGAAATATCTAGGTTATTTGATCCCTTAGGTTGGCTAGCACCACTGACTACCAAATTCAAATTGTTATTTCAAAAGGTCTGGCAAGATCAAATTCAATGGAACGATGAAGTTTCTACAGAGATAAAGAACGAGTGGCTCAAATTAACTGAAAATATGGAAAGTATCTCCAAATTTAAAATTCCACGATGGTTGCATAGCAAGCGAAATGACGTTGTTCAATTTCACGGATTTTGTGACGCATCTCTTAAAGCTTACGCATGTGTTGTATATGCCAGAATTGTAACAAAAAATGAAGTATCGGTAGTACTAGTCACAGCTAAAACGAGATTAGTGCCGAATAGCAAAACAGTATCGCTTCCAAGGTTAGAACTATGTGCAGCGAAGCTATTATCGAGATTATTAACTAAAGTAGTCACTAGCTTAAGCGGCATAGATTACGAAATCTGTGCTTGGAGCGACTCTCAGGTCACACTTAGCTGGATACAAGGCTATCCAGAACGTTGGAAGCCTTTTGTAGCGAATAGAGTAAAGAACATTATTAGCGTAGCGTCACCTGACGTCTGGTATTACGTATCAACTAAGGAAAATCCTGCCGATTCAGCGAGTAGAGGACTATCGATTGTACAATTGGCGGAGAATACGTTATGGTGGCGAGGACCAGCCTGGTTATTGACAACCGAGTTTAAGCCAAAGCGAGAGCAAGGGGAGTATATGACGGAGGCAGAAATCAAAAGGCAAGTTATAACCATCCAAAACAGCAATCCTGAAAATAGCATAGTTGAAGATTTATTAAATCGTCATAGCTCATTCATAAAAGTAAATCGTATTATTGCATGGTTATTACGCGTACTTATACGAACAAGTAAACAAAGGCCGTCGTATCTCACATTACAAGAGCTAAGGAAAGCAAAATTAGTTATAATTAAATGCATCCAACGTAGTGAATTTGTATCCGATATCGAAAGATTGATGCATAATAAAATTAATTTAAGTAGCAAATTGTTAAATCTACAGCCATTTCTAGATGAAAACGGCATATTAAGAGTCGGGGGACGTCTTAAAAATGCCAACGTTAGCCCTGATATGAAACATCCAATAATAATTCCGTATAGCGGGAGATTAACAGAGCTTCTTATTCAGCAAGCACATGAGCACACCTTCCATGGAGGCGCTCGGCTTACCTTGTCGCTATTAAGAAACCAATACTGGATAATTCAGGGAAACAGAGCTACCAAAAAGCAACTTCGAAATTGCGTGACCTGCAGAAAACAAGAACCCAGAAAACTACAACAAATAATGGGAGACCTGCCTGATTGCAGATCTAACCCAGCTCCTCCATTTTATCATACTGGAATAGACTATACGGGGTTTATTCGTATAAAATCGAACAAAGGGAGAGGTATTAAAACAACTAAAGGGTACATTGCCTTGTTCATTTGCATGGTTACAAAAGCGGTCCATATAGAACTAGTCTCCGATCTTAGCAGTTCGTCATTCGTCAGATCATAGCATTGCGTCGCATGTCGGCTCGACGTGGAACTCCAAAACATATCTATTCAGATAACGGTACTAATTTTGTAGGTGCTAATAATATTCTTCAGGAGGAACAGCAACACTTGGAGCGTATTTTTAGTGACATATTTTACAAATACATAGCGGAGATGAGCATAGAATGGCATTGGAACTGCCCTTCCTGGCCCAGTGCGGCAGGAATTTGGGAAAGAAATATTAGAAGTTTAAAGCAACATATGAAAAGAGTAATAGGGGAACAAATTTTAACGTTCGAAGAATACAGCACAATCTTGTCCCAAATTGAAGCGTGCCTTAACTCAAGACCACTGTGTGCCATATCTGAGGACATCGACGACATCGATTTTCTAACTCCAGCGCATTTTCTAACTACGCGTGCTGGTCTGACTGTCATAGAGACGGCACAAGATGCAAGGACAAGATGGTATTTAGTTAATAAAACTTTCCAAGATATATGGAAACGATGGAAGTCAGAGTATCTTAGCCAATTATCTATACGTAGCAAGTGGTTAAAAGCGCAGAAGAATATAGAGATAGGAGAAATGGTAACCATTCATGACGACAACTTACCCCCTGGAAAATGGCCCGTTGGTCGGGTTGCAGACATCCATCCAGGAAAAGATGGAGCTGTCCGAGTGGTGACTCTAAAAACGAAGAATGGTTACATAAAGCGTCCGATTATCAAGCTTTCTATACTACCTATAGCAGAAAAGGAAGCCAGTAAGCAAAATACAGAAAAACGCAAAGCTAGAAAGCTGTCTAAAGGCTGTCCCACAATCTATAGCATAGCTTTATCATTACTATTTTTTATGAGCCTTATATGCACTACTAAAGCATCTTATAAACTTACCGCGTTCGATAGCAATCAAACGTTGTATTTTGATCCTTTGGGACAGATGCATCTAATTCGTGATAATTGGAAAATCGTTACTTATTATAATATGTCTCCTTATTGGCAAGCAGACAAAGCTGTCAGACAATATTCCGAATATCTCAAACAAACAGGTGAAAAAATTCAAGAGCAGAGTCATTGCAAAATTATCAACCTACAAATACGACACGAGTACAATGAACTACAGTACTATAATCAGCTGTTGCTCAATCAGCACTTCGTAGTGCGCTCGCAAACTCGACGCGGGCTTATCAACGCTGTCGGCTCCTTAGCTAATTCATTGTTCGGAGTATTGGATCAGGAATTCGCGGAAAAATATAAGCGTGACATTGACCTCGTACGTAGGAATATAAATCATCTTAGTCAGCTATACAGGAATCAGACATCGGTCATAGAAGCGGAGTATAATATCTTAAAAAGAACAGAGGAGACGATTGAAAGGCAGCATAAGATAATTAATAAACATTTAAATTATTTAGACACCGTCTCCAACACATTGCAGAAGGAGATTGACATCATATCTATTCAGCTTGATTTCTCCTTAGCAGCGTTAGCGACTGCTAATATGATTCAAAATCTAAAGCGAATTCAGGATACCTTCCTTGACACGATGACTGAAATCTATCATGGTCAAATAAATCTGCATCTTTTAACGCCACAACAGCTCCGTGGGGAGCTACAGATTGTATCCAGTCAAATATCTAAGGAGTTTGCATTACCCGTTGATGACATTCAGTTTAATCTGTATAAGATCTACAAATTGTTAAAGGTTAAGGCAAGGATGACGGAGAAATATTTCATATTTGAAATCACGTTACCGTTAATTAGCAGAGATACGTTCCAGCTATACTATTTGATACCAGTGCCGATTCAAATTAATAATAGTATGCTCAGCGTTAAACCAGCTTCCGAGTATATCGCGATCAACTTGAGAAGAGATTCATACTTAACAGCCAGCGTCAGTGATCTTCAAGGTTGTGAATATGAAGCAGAAACCTACCTTTGTCGTCTCCGAGAACCTGTTCAGAGTTTACGTCCTGGTGAACAATTCTGTGAAAAAGAGGAGCTATCTACTTGCAGGTTTATAAAATCTAGCTGTGAAAACAAATGGGTTCCATTACACGACTTATCTACCTATTTGTATTTCTGCTGTAACTCATACTCTGTGAGAATCATATGCGACGACGACCTACAAACGAGCGAAGTCAGCAAGGCTGGACTTATTCAACTAACTAAGCAATGCATTGTAAAGGCTAATGACGTGACTCTTTATTCTCATCAGCAACTAGAGAACACACTCAATCTTAAGCCAAATATAATCGAAACTAAATTAAGCCCAATAAATCGTTTGATCAGTAATCTTACGCTACCTATCCAGAATTTCCAAGACTATAAGGTCAACGAGGATATTACACCGATTAACGATTCGCTAAACCATCTCGGTGAACAAATAATATCTCTGAAAGCAGCAACCCAACAAACAGGGAACTTAACGACACATGACGTACATCAGTATGCGTTGTCGTATAGTCTATTAACAGCAGCTATCGCAGCGGTCCTGTGGTTTCTGAGAAGAAGGTGTCAGCGAAGCCGTGGTTCGTCCATCCAAGGGCGAAACGAGAACGTTCCAGCAAGTGTGAGTGTGTGCATAAATCGATCTGAGCAAGAGCAAGGCTCTAGTTCTAGTGCAAGTGCGCGAATTCAACCCCTGTCCGAGCAGGGGCCAAGTGTAAGTGACAGTGCGCGCGTATCTTATTTTTCTACAAAGTGGTCTAGTTTACGTTTAAAGAGGCGAGACATGTCAACGTCTCCCTTAGCCAAAAAGAAATCGGTGTTCTCCGTTGATGATTCACCCGTTTAAACAAATATCATAGATGTATTTTTAGATATACTTAATTGTTTTATCATCTTGTCAATCATCTATCATCAAACTTTGTCCTAACTCTTTAGCGTTTAAGTCTACACTCACGTAACTCTTTATTTTATATAGCTTATCTCATCATCTCTTCTCTTCCGGTCGGGAGCATGTTCGAGGCAATAATTGCCATCGATCACGTTTTTGCTGACCCAGCGATACGATACGGCCGCACTAAGTGCGCCGCGAGCTCAGTGCATAACGGAAAGCGACCGGGTGCACTCATTTCCATCTTTTACTAGTTTTAGCAATAGCTTAGCATATCCTTTACTGTAAACTTAGCAATAAATCTTTAAAGTTACTAAAGTGGTTTTAAATTAGTAGCGTAACGAACCCCATTAGGTACCACGCAGGTTGCACCCCCTACACCAAGTGTAGCAAAACTATTTTCGGCAGCTGCTAAGCAAGATGACGACGGACTTCGAGCTTCGTACAATATCTCTTTGTTAATTGCTCAAAAAGGCAAACCACACAACATCGGAGATGAGTTAATTTTTATCCAAAAAAATCCTTTGAGTAATAATTCTGTGCAAAGACGAATTGATGAAATGGCTGAAAACATTGAAGGATCATTGTGCAATCATCTGAAGACTAGTCAATTCTCAATTCAGCTCGATGAGTCCACTTTACCTACTAATGAAGCATTGTTGCTGTCTTACGTGGGTGTAAGGGGCCCCACCAAGATCTTCGGGGCCCAAGTCAACCTCCCGTGCTAGTGCGTGCTGATTAACGGACGAGGCTTTGGCGCTGGCTTTCCCCTCTGGGGTTGGGAGGTCTGAGGGCGTCGCTCCCATAAAAGCCACCCGCCGAAACAAAAATGGAAAAGGACTATAGGAATGCTGCTAGGGATAGGGCGCCGCCGCAAAACGGTGCGCAGGAGCCCCGCCCGACTCCTGTAGCAAGTGGGCTAGGGCTGCCGTGTGTCGGGCCAGCACGGCTAAAGAAGTTAGCCCCAACCCGAATCCGCTTCGCATCTTGGAACATTGGCACGCTGACTGGGCGTGCGGTAGAGTTGGCCGAAGTACTCTCCAGGCGGAGGGTGGACGTGGCGTTCCTGCAGGAGATTCGGTGGAAGGGCAACAGAGCCCGGCCCTTGCAGAACGGCTACAAGCTGTATTATGCGGGTGCGCCTGGTGGGGAGAACGGGGTGGCCGTTGTGCTCTCCGAGGGGCTTCAGAGTGGCATCTTGGAGGTGAAACGCTGTAGCGACCGGCTTATGATCGTGAGGGTGCTTATCGATGGGATTATTACCCACCTGATAAGTGCCTACGCGCCACAGGCCGGTTGTAGCGACGCCGATAAGATGTCGTTTTGGGGTCAACTCGAGGGAGTGCTTCGGAGCATTCCGTTGTCACAGGGAATCGTTTTGGGCGGCGACCTAAACGGTCATGTGGGTGAGAGGTGTGAGGAGTTTGAGCGTGTTCATGGTGGTTTTGGATACGGCACCCGCAACGCTGAAGGAGAAACTATCCTCAGAACGTGTGCGGCTGCCGATCTGGCCATTGTGAACACGTATTTCAAAAAGAAATCCGAACATCTCATCACCTACAAGAGCGGGAGGCGTACAACTCAGATCGATTTCCTACTCACTAGGCGACACAGCATCGGCAAGGTGGCCAACTGCAAGGTCATACCCGGTGAGAGTCTTACTGCACAACACCGTCTCCTTGTCATGGACCTCTGCGTGAAGCCCAAAGGCAAACGCATCGAGCGGTGCCAGCGCCGCATCAGATGGTGGCTGCTTGATGAAACTAGGTCCCAGGATTTCGTCTCAGCTGTCGGTGACAAGTGCACCGACACTGAAGGCGAACCAGTTCAAGATTGCTGGGACAAAGTTCAGGCGGCCATCCTTGGAGCGGCGAAGGTGGTGCTCGGTGAGTCTAAGGGTGGACGCAAATGTGACAAGGAAACTTGGTGGTGGAACGACGCAGTCCAGAGGGAGACTAGGGAGAAGAAAGCCCTCTTTAAAAAGTGGCAAGCGACCGGATCTCCTGAAGACCGCGACGAGTACAGGGCTGCCAAGCGCGCCACAAAGAGAGCTGTAGCCAAAGCCAGACGTGACCACTTACAACCTCTGTATGATAAGCTGGAATCGTCTGAGGGGCAGAAGCTCATCTATAAGCTGGCGCGCTCCAGGGTCAAAGCGGCACAGGATATATCCAAGTGTCGCTGTGTAAAAGACCTTGAGGGCAACCTGTTAGGCGATGACCTCGCGGTAAAGGAGAGATGGCGCTCGTACTTCCACGAGCTGCTTAATAAACAGCACAAAGAGGTGCAGCCTCCGGACCTCCCTCCGAATCAGGGACTAGTGCCACCGGTAACGCCTGGAGAAGTCCTGACTGCGCTTCGCCGCATGAAGAATCGGAAAGCTGTCGGACCCGATGGAGTCCCCATCGAAGCCTGGAAGGCGATGGGTCCTCGCGGTGTGGGCATCTTAGTAAACCTTTTTAACCGCATACTCCTCAGCGGGCAGATCCCAAACCAATGGAGACTGAGTATTATTACTCCAGTCTTCAAAGGTAAGGGGTCAGTGCAGGAGTGCGGGAGCTACCGCGGTATTAAGGTGATGTCCCACACCATGAAGATCTTCGAGAGGATTATAGACTCTCGGATCCGGCAGGAGTGCACTCTCTCGGAGTGTCAATATGGGTATCGCCCTGGTTATGGGACCACGGACCCTGTTTTAGCCCTGAGGGTTGTCGCAGAGAAATACAGGTCGAAGAACACGCCTCTGCACTGTTTGTTTCTAGACATGCAGAAGGCCTTCGACTGTGTTCCTCGTGCGATGATCTGGTGGGCACTGCGGTCCAAAGGAGTTCCAGAGGTCTATATTGACACTATCCGGGACATGTACTGTGACTCCGATTCAATGGTTCGGACTGCTGTTGGCGACACGAAACCCTTCCCCATCACCGTCAGGGTACACCAGGGTTCGGTCCTTAGTCCGCTTCTGTTCAGTGTAATATTAGACGAATTGTCGGACAGCATCAGAAACCCACATGAGCAGCCTCCATGGTTGCTCATGTATGCTGACGATATTGCGCTGGCAGACGCGGACAGGGGCAGATTGGTGCGACGTGTAAAGGCGTGGAAGGAGACGCTTGAGAACGGCGGTCTGTAACTAAATGTGGCTAAGACCGAGTACTAAACTCGACAGATCCCACATCCGTCCGCATAGGCGGTGATTTGGTCGAGCGCACGGACCAGGTTAAATACCTGGGATCTGTTTTTCACACGTGCAGTGACATCGATTGCGATGTCAAGTCACGCATTGCTGCCGCGTGGGCCAAATGGCGGGAGATGACCGGTGTCATTTGTGACCCTAAAATGCCGATCCGGTTGAAGGACAGGTCTACAAAACCATTATTAGACCTGTCCTTTTACATGGCAGTGAGACGTGGCCGATATTGGAGCGACACAAGCAGGAGCTGCGTGTCACGGAAATGAAGATGCTGCGGTGGATGTGTGGGGTCACGCGGATGGACCGCGTGAGAAACTCTCGCATCCGCGGCAGCCTTCACGTCCGTGACATTGCAGACAAGATGCAAGAGTGTCGCCTTCGTTGGTATGGTCACGTCTTGCGGCAACCGCCGGGCTACGTAGGTAACAAATGTCTGGCCATTTCAGCCCCGCCGGGTCCCGGTAAGAGGGGAAGACCCAAGAAGTGCTGGCTTGACGTCGTAAGGGATGACATGCGTGCCAATGGTCTCACTACAGGGGATGCCGAAGACCGTGCGAAGTGGAGGAGAAAATGGAGGAAAGCGGACCCCGGGCGTCGCGAGACGCAACTGGAACAGACGCTCGGATGATGATGATGATGATGTTGCTGTCTTACGTGAGGTTTATTAAACATGAGAAAGTATGTGAAGAACTATTGTGTGCTAGAAATTTAGAGACCGATACAAAAGGCGAAACCATATTCAATACATTGGAAAAGTTTTGTGATGAGAAGGAGATTCCCTTCAAAAATATTATATCAGTTGCTACGGATGGCGCTCCGGCTATGACAGGGTGCGATAAAGGCTTCATAGCGTACTTAAAAAATAAAATTCCAGATGTACTTGCTGTACATTGCGTAATTCATAGACAACATTTAGTTGCTAGAAACTTAAGTGAATAACTATTTCAATCACTGCAATATGTCATCAAAGCAGTCAATAAAATCCGTAACAGCTCTTTAAATGATAGATTATTTGCGGCTTTGTGTTACTAATGACTAAGATTCCAACCGTTTGTTGCTTATTACTGAGGTTCGTTGGCTATCAAGAGGCAATTGTCTGACTAGATTTTACAACCTGTTTGACTCTGTGATAGAGTTCTTGGAAACTAAAGATACAGAACTGCGCAACAAGCTCATTACATCAAAAAATGATATGGCTTACATGACAGACCTGTATAAATTGTTCAACGACATGAATCTCCAACTGCAAGGCGATGAAATAAATTTAATTAAAACAAAAAATGTCGTTGCTGCTTTCAGCCAAACTGCTTCTACACAAAAAGAATATGGGCAGACGCGAATTTCACAATTTTCCCAATTTATCAGTATTCTGCAGTAACGACGACTTGTTTGCCTACTGCCAACATTTGGAAAACCTCCACATTGACTTCACCAAACGATACCAGGACATTTTGAACTTGGAAATACCAGGCTGGGTGTTAGATCCGTTTTCAAATGTCAACACATCAATCTCAGCTGGAAGAAGAACTTATAGAATTGACAACAAACGAGAAAAAAATCAAGTTCAAAAATGGCTATCAAGAATTTTGGCTACAAAAACCGATCCCGCAATTGTAACCTGGATTGTGGTCAATCGTTCAACAATTCTTGATAGCATCCCATCGTATATAAGAATTGATTATGTTTGTTTTTATTTTGAATAAAAGATACTCTGCCTGAATACTATAAAGTTGCGTTTCAATAATCATTCTCATTGGCAGGTGTAGCGCGTAAGAGTTAACTTGAGACCTGAGCGTCGTTATGTACTACCTACTGTGCTCAGGTCTCAAGTTAACTCTTGCGGATTATAGTAAAAGTCTATTTTAGAATGAATGTTTAATCTCGCTCGTGACCATGACAGAACACTGAGACCGCGGGTCTCAGTGTTCTGTAAACGATCACTGAGTTACGCAACTTTCACTATGGCTGGTCCTCGGATGGGTGACCACTTTGTGGCATTTACATTTGCGAGCGTTTCCGTGCTTCGGAAGGCACGTTAAGCCGTTGGTCCCGGTTGCCAATAAAATGGCAGTCGTTAAGCCTGGTTGAATGCCTTATGGGCGGCATGAAAAAATTCAACAGCAGGTAGCCACAACCTGCATCTGTCTATTTCAACACGGCAATGGGCTCACCACCCATTACGTGGGACAGGAATCCACACGGTGAAAAGTGGGCATACGAGTATAATATGCCTCTGCCACCCCTTCGGGGATAAGGCGTGATGGGTATTTATTTGTATTTATTTATTAATGTTTAATCTCCGCTAATATAGCTCACAACAATTAATTAATTTAATTTGAAGTTATAGTGGTTTTTAAGTAAGTGAAAAATGGGGGCGCTAAAAATGTATTTAGTCTCAAAGTGAGCAGTAGACAAAATAAGTTTGGGAACCTCTGTATTAGACGAAAAGACATTTTAACAGAATAATTTCTTCAACGTGTCGAATCGTGTGTTTGAGTATTGGCGGAGTGATATATTTAAATCACACGTGGTTAATAGTCTGTTTAAAATATGTTTAAAGTAATTATTCTTTTCAGGTATTAATACATCGTCACCGGCAGTAATGGTGGGTATTGTAATCGGTAGTATTGTTGGCCTTTGCATAGTTATGTACTTTGTAGTATGCACTTGGCGAAAGCAAAGAAATCAACAAATCAAGAAGAGACGTGAAGAGAATGTTGAAAGACCCGAACTACAACAATTACCGAATTGGTCATCACGTATACCGTACGTAGAATCAGAATCTGTACCACGTAGGCGATCTAAGGAGGCAGAAAATGCAACATGTGAAGATTTTTCGAGTAGCCCATCTATTGAAGTTCAAAATTGGCCACGTAAGACATCTGTCGAAGTGCATAATTTACCGCGTAGGCCTTCTATAGAAGTAGAATTTGAAAATTTTCCACGTAGTCCATCTATCGAAGTACAAAGTATACCGCGTAGGCCATCTATTGAAGCACAAAGTTTACCGCGTAGGCCATCTATCGAAGCACAGAGTTTACCGTGTAGACCATCGATCGAAGCACAAAATTTACCGCGTAGACCATCGATCGAAGCTCAAAATTTACCGCGTAGGTCATCTATCGAAGCACAATACTTACCACGTAGGCCATCTAAAGGAGCACAAAATTTAATGCACATTCAGTCTTTTGAAACACAACATTTGCCGCGTCCATCCATGGAAGAAGAATATTATCCACGAAGTCAATCTATCGAAATAGATAAAGTATTAGGTAAACCAGTTGTAAATCTAGAAATTTTTACGGGTACGCCATCTACCGAAGAAAGGAGTTCACCTCGTCGCCAATCTATCGAGGTAGAAAATTTACCGCTTAGGTCATCTATCGAAGCAGAAAATATATCACGTAAGCCATCTGCTGAAGCAAAAAAATTATCGCATAGGCCATCTACCCCATTGCCGTCAATAGTTCTTACATTACCACCAGAAACATGGGACAAAATATTACATGAAACTAGCTTATAAGCTTTATATTAAAAAAACTATTTAAAAAAATCTGTTTTAAAGCGAGTTTTACCATTTATAGTATAGTTAATCAGTGTACATTGTACCGTATTATATTTGATCAGCGTAGACGTACTCGAATTTTACAGAACAGTTTAATAAATGGAAACCCACAGTACATGTGGATATTTTGGGACTCTAACATAACGGCGTCTAGCCTAAATAATGCTAAGTTAAGCTTGTGCTATATTTGTGATGACCCAGGATTCAAATCCGAATTTTCAGCGAAGCACCACTTACGCCACCGAGGCAGTTGTATCGATGAAATAAGAGAAAATTTTGCATATCTAATAGTTTCAGGTTTAATAGTCAATGTACACCCGGTTTAACGTTATGCGTATGCCTACGTGTCAGTTGTCATTACCGTATATAATAGTTTTCATTACCAGCAGGCCACCAAGAAGTTTTCAATGTACGAATACTTTTTTAATTATTTTAACACTCTTTTTCATCGTGGAACTTAAGTTCAATTACAGTCTTGCTTTTATTTTATTAATTTTATATGTTATACTTATAAATTAAATTGATTAATATTAAGAAATCAACAGCTTTAAAGTAATTCGGTGTATACAGAAATATAGTGGGTGAAGAAGTCAACGATTAGTACATTATTTCTTCTGGGTGACCTGCTGCAAGCGCATTCAAACATATTGGTAGACATACCCATATAACTGAAGAGTATTTCTCTAATCAAGTATATGACCCTATTTATTATTGGTGTTGATGAGTTTCATCATATCATAGAAATTTCTCATTCTTTACCGTGATTCCCTCCTCTGACAACTGGCGTGAAGAGGTGTTTATAGAAAGCCATGAAACCACTGAAAATGGCATTTCTGACTGGTTCCTCAATCTTTATATACTGATATGAATTTCATCAGATTTCATCTGACAGTCTCAATGTAAATAAATAAAAAATGTGCTATTAAATAAGAGGCTAGAAAAAGCATGAACTGATAAAAAAAGCTAATCCTAGCTTCCATGCATATTTTAGAGCATACAACTGAGCGGGCAAAATTGCTGAGCCCATAATTGTGTTTCAGGCGAAGCAACATAAGTCGCTTAGCATACCGAAAGTTAATTTATTATTTAGTATAAAATCTAAATATTGATACAATTGTATAATAATCAAAATATTTTTTTACTACTACAACGAATTTCTACTATGTAATGCCCGATTTCAATAATATTATGTTAACACGAAGAAGCGCTCGTGGCCTCGCGGTCTCAGTGTTCTGTAAACGATCACTGAGTTACGCAACTTTCACTATGGCTGGTCCTCGGATGGGTGACCACTTTGTGGCATTTACATTTGCGAGCGTTTCCGTGCTTCGGAAGGCACGTTAAGCCGTTGGTCCCGGTTGCCAGTAAAAGTGGCAGTCGTTAAGCCTGGTTGAAGGCCTTATGGGCGGCTTGAAAATTTCAACAGCAGGTAGCCACAACCTGCGTCTGTCTATTTCAACACGGCAATGGGCTCACCACCTATTACGTGGGACAGGAATCCACAAGGTGAAAAGTGGGCATATAATATGCCTCTGCCACCCCTTCGGGGATAAGGCGTGATGGAAATTTATTTATTTTAACACTTTGAATCCCAAAAAAAAAAGCAACACATTGCCCCATTACAAATAAGTGTCTCCTTAGACAGGAATCTTTTCTGTAACTTTGGATTGTATTAAATCTACTTCTACGACTGACTTTTTCTATAGAAATCAAAATCAATCAAATTAGCCTTAGGTAGTGCACTGCTGGACGTTTTTGTATAGAAAAGGATATACGAAAGGGATCCAAAAATATTATGGACTTTGTATACATTTTTGTATCAAATAAAGATGCTTTGTTTTATTTAGGCATATTAATAGTGAAAGTTTTATATTACTAGCGGGGCTACCTAGGTGTTTTAAGGTATTTGTACGAAAACATAAATGTACCTGTGTATTCAAGAAGCAAAGTAACTGTAAGCTTCTTAAAATGTGTCGGTAATAAAAATCTTGAAAATAATTATAGGGTTGACATATCTACGGTTGAAAAAACTGTACTGTATTCGCCTGGGTGACCTGTTATAGGAGCATTAAAGACACAAACTCGTCTTACAATATGAGACTTCTACTCTTATAAAACTAGACTCAGGCGTTTTTTGATTTCACAGCTTCTCAATGCGGCAAATGTATGATAAAATTAGGTTGGTAAAACTACGATCATTTTATGTGCGACAAAATGTTCTTTGAAATTCAAAAACTATATATTTGTTTTATAATGTTTTATAATAATTATAGGCTGTAAGGAAGTGTAGCAATATGCTATTTTGTCTATTTTATCCATGTATGACGATTTATTGATAAAATTATTATATTGACTTTTATCAACAATAATGACTAATTAGGTGTGGTTTAGTTTATCTTTAGTTTTAATTGTAGTTGTCTTTATGTACTACCCATATTTTGTATTTACTGAAATGACTTATTGAATGTATCGAATTTTGTATATTCTATGATGAAATACAACAATGTATCTTATACATTGTTATTATTTTTATATTACAATAGTTGACGCCCGCGGCTCCGCACGCCTGGTGAAGTTTTCCCGTTCCCGTTTCCCACAGAAACTTGTTCCCGGGATAAAAGTGTTATTCTGATGTGTAAGCTATGCCTATTATTGTAAAGTTTCATCGATATCTATTTAGTAGATTTTGCGTGAAAGAGTAACAAACATCCATCCATACTTCAAACTTTCTCATTTATAATATTAGTAGGATTTTTTTTTATCTTTATTTTTTAACGAGGGTTTGATCACAAAGTGAATATATCACCCTCATAGGAGCTGATACACTATTTATATGATACAAATCTATTTATCTACGCTTAATACATAAGTTAACTAACTTATATAATATTTTTGCAGACAAGCTTAAAGGGCTCCCAAGAATATTATTACATTCGCCTAGTTTATGTACATCAATATTATGTTCATAATAAATACTAACTCTCTCAGCTTCGTTCCAGACACATTCCATTCCAAAATATGATTCACGTCTTCTGGGATATCGCACTCATCACAGTTTTCTGATGGGACTTTGCCCATCATCGCAGCAAACTTATTCAGTGGCATGTGTCCTGATCTCAGTCTGAAACTAGTTACTAATTCTTGTCTACCCATATCGGCACCGTCGAACCACGGTCTCAAAGCTACAGTCGGCTGAATAGTTTTGAACCAAATACCTTTCTCACGTGATCTTTCGTCAAAGTATTCTTGCCACATAGTACGACTTTTTGATTTTACCACGCATAGAACATCTGTCAAGGAAGGCAGACATGAGACAGCTACGCCATCTATGGCTGCCTCCCTCGCCAGACCATCCACTTTCTCATTCTCTTCAATGCCGATATGGGCTGGCAACCATTGTAGAATAACATTTTTACCATGTTTCCTTAAGCTATGCAAGGATTTTATTACACTGTAGGCAATCGGGATACCCCTAGATCTAGAGATACAACGAAACAAGTGTTGGAGTGCGCTCTTTGAATCAGTATAGATTACCACATTGTTGGCATGCACAGAATCTGTATATGAAATAGCTTTTGCAATTGCAATCAACTCAATGTACATTATACTAAGTTCAAAGTTGACCTTAAATTTTGCAGCGTTATTAGTTTGGGGGTCGAAAATGAGGCACCGGCACTGGTTTGATCTTTAGTCTGTATATAAACTATAAAAGTTATTGTATTTGTTCTTAAAAACAGAAAGACTGTTGGCCCGTAGTTCAGTAATATTATACGACCTTTTTGACTGTACCACCCCAGGTATCTCAAATTTTATAGCCTCGAAAATGTTTACATTACTCATCCATGTGTCAAGTGTGTATCTTTCTAGCTGCTCACTTAAATGCATAGGACTACCGTTGAATTCATTCCAAACCAAGACTAACAGCGGTTTCTTTTTAAGTCTCCAATATTCTGTCTGACATACACTCCGATAGAGACAGGTGACTACCTTCAATGTTACTCCACAGTTAAAAGATTTAAGTTTCAACAAAAATTTGCCAGCTAAGTAATATCTACGAATATGTAACGGTGGAAGATGTAGTTCGCATTCCATCACGTGAATAGGAGGGGTACTTTTAATGAAGCCTCCAATTACTCTCATACTTTGATTTTGGACTAATTCTAATTTTTAAGGTTTGTTTGAGCGCTGTTGTCATACAGGAAGCAGGCGAAGTCCATTCTGCTGCGTATTATAGCTATATACAGACGTCGCAAGAGAGACGGATGCATACCCCACCCTGGTCCAGCTAAAATTTTGAATACGTTTAAAAATTTCGAACACTATTCCTTTACTTCGTTGGTATGTCTAGTCCACCTAAGGGATCTGTCCAACCAAACACCTAAATATTTGATATTATAAAGGATTTCTAAGTATTTGTTATCAATTTTGAGATTGATTTTTGTGCGATTTCTGTTAGCACCTGCTCTAAAGATACAGATCTTGCTTTTATCTGGCGAAATAGACAACCCATTTTTGTTAACTAGACCATTGAATATATCCAAAGCCATTTGTAGCTCCTGTTTAGCCTCCAATATAGTATTACACGAAACGTACAGTACAAAATCATCCGCGAACTGTTCAATATATACATTTTTTATCGCGTTGCAAATATCTATTGTGGCTATATTAAATAATATAGGTGATAAAAGATCACCCTGTGCTAGCCCATGATAAGTTGTTCTAGTTAGGTACGTGTCATCAATTCGGATTCTCAAGTTTCTCTCTTTTAAGAAACACCACAAATAAGAGCACAATTTACTACCCACTCCTAATCTATCCATTGTACGTAATAAACTACTCAAATCTACATTATTATTGGCGTTGTCTAGATCTATGAAACAGCTGACCGTAATTAGATTTTTTGAAAAACCTGTTTGTATTCTGCCCGTTAAGTTAACTAGGTTGTTAAGTGTAGACCGACATTTTCTAAACCCTGTAGTGTTTGGCGAAAGGCAATTATTCTTTTCTATATACCACTCTAGTCTGTTGAATAGAAGGTTATGAAATATTTTTGCTAGAAATCATAGAAATAGGCCTAAGTGAAGAAACTAAACCTGGATCGCGTCCAGGTTTAGGGATCGGCATCACCAGAATATCGCGCCATTGCCAAGGTATAAAAGAAAAGGTGTAAAAGTTGTTCAATAGATTTAAAAGCAGGTTTCTTCCATTTTTAGGTAAATGTTTTATCATAGTATAAGATATATAATCGCAGCCGGGTGCTGTATCTTTAGATTTAATACAATTCTCGAGTTCTTGTATACTGATTTGCTCCTCCATCGTGATGTTGACAGACGTAAAGAGAGGCGGGGCACATGGCACGTAGTCCGGTGCTAAAGAGCATGCTAGCCTTATGTTGATCAATATAAGATTGGGACCTGTAACCTTTGATCCACCTCATTTTTTGCCAAAGTTCGCCATGACTTGTAGATTGACTGAGAGCCGTACAAAATCCTCGCCATGAGCTTTTTTTAGCAGCTCGAATCTTATGTTGGGCTTCGCGTATCTTATTTTTAAGTATGTTTAAGTTACCAGGAATGGGGTTGCGACGAAATCTTGTTAGTGCTAATCGACGTTCTGCTACAACCTTAGAAAGCTTTTCAGACCAATATGGCTTAGGTTGAAACTTGCTACTGGGATCTTGACAAACTTTAGTATAAGGTATATGAGCATCCGCTGCAAAATTTATGTGTTCGGTGAATTTATCGTAAGCCTGTTGTAGATCCCCAGGTAAAAAAAAATTTTCAAATAAATGATCAAGGGTGTCCGAGTAAGATTTCCAATCCGCTTTTTTTAAATTTCTTTTTGATATCGATCGCGTGCAAAATATTGATTCAGTACTTAATTTAATAATGCAGTGATCACTACCAAACGTTTCTGCTAGTACTTGCCATTTGAATCCTAAGCCTATATCTGAAGTGGCAATAGAAATATCAGGTGCCGATTGTTGTAGTACCCCTTCAACCAGTTTAATACGGGTTAATTGACCGCTGTTTAATGTAACTAAATTGTTATCTAATAGTGTATCAAATATTTGGTAACCCCTTCTATTTAGTCTATTGGACCAGTTAGTGTGGTGTCCGTTGAAATCCCCGAGAAATAGAGTTTTTCTATTACCAATAGAGAATAATTGCTCCCAATCGAACTGGCTAGTCGAAACAGATGGTGCACAATAGACAGACACAATATTTTCTATTTGAGTGCAATTATATAACTTAATGTGGATAGTTTCTGTACCTCTATTATTTAAAGTAAAATTACAACTTACCGACTTAGTTGATTTATGTGTGAGTATTGCGAACCCGCCGTAACGGTCGTCCCTGTCTTCGCGGTAAATATTATAGTTAGAAATTCTTAAAGGGGTGTCTGGTACTAGCCAAGTTTCACTCAACACTGCAATGTGAACCTTCTCCTGTGCTAAGAAATTGTCAAATTCAACCAATTTAGGTTTAATACTCTGCGCATTCCATTGTATTATATTCAACTTTACAATTTTATGTCTGCTATCCATTATTTGAAAAATAGCTAAAGATTAAATTAAGTAAAGGCCAATCTGTCATAATATCTTCACTCATAATTGACATGAACCATTTAACGCTTATTTTAACAGCTTACTTAATTTTATTAAAAATTGTACTCTCTCTTAAAAATATGACTTCTTGTAATCTAATCAAAAGTTCACTAAATTTTATGTCTTTTTTTTGTTTGGTTTTAGGTTGTGTTGTTTCCGTTTCTTTGTGCCATACGACGCCTTCCCTCTCATTTGCGCTAGGAGGTTGCCTTTTACGAGTTGTATTCTTCTTGGGAAGTTCTATCGCTTTGGTCGTCGTCACGCTAGCATATGTATTAAGACCGACATTTTGAATTGTAGACATTGACTCTGTATCTTGACGGGGAGAACCTATAGTCTCGTCACAGGTGTTTTCAACCTGGGGTATAGGGTCACGGCTAGCCGGGACGTAAATTGTCAGCGCTCTGCGGTAATTGCAGTTAAACTCAGCCATAAGTTCCCGTATTCTTCTTTCTTTTATAAAATTTGGGCATTTTTTTGATAGTGATATGTGGTTTCCTTCACAGTTAACACATTTCATCACCTTGGGGTCACAGTTTGCGTGGTTTTGTCCACACTTTGGGCATATTATTATGGAACTTGGGCATTTTTTAAGCATGTGACCAAAATTCCAACAGCGAGAACATTGTGTAACGGGAAATACATAAGAATCAACTTTAAGACGTATATCATGTGTGTATATATAGGCGGGAATAAAGGTGCCCTTGAAACATAAACGTACGGTCTCACTCAGAAGCCAATCACCGGATTCAAAATCTTTACGAAGTAAACATTTTACCGATATGAGCTCAGCTGGCTCAGAGCATCGTATATTTTCCATAATTAATTCATCGGACATATCTATATCCACATTTCTGATAACACCATATGAGAAATTAATATCCATTGCTCTTTGCGTACGCCATCCTAACTCTTTAAGTTTCTCGCAATTTTCGAGTTTTAAAACACTAATTTCGTTCGTAAAATCAAGCCTTACTTTAAACGATGATATATATTTTACCCGCAAAATATCTTTTATACCCCAGTCATTAAACAAGCGCGCTAATGAAAACTGTTTTGGTAATTTCTCCTTGCTAGCTATATATATTTCCATATTCGATTCCTTTTGTTTCTTACTCCTTCCTGTAACTGATGTCCACTCATCTTCGTTTTCCTCCCTCATCCTTTTTGATAATCCAATACGTTGGTCCCGTGAATTATTTATTAAACATTCGTTATTCGACTGATTTGGTTGACCTTCGTCCACTTCAATTATATTATTACTATCTTGATCTTCATCGTCTTCAGGTGTGTCTTCAAAAATATCCCTTACGTCCATTAGCCGTAAGGTATATAATCCATTCAACGAGTCGACCCGCCCGACAACCGGGCAGGTAAACAACTATTGTTCTCGGATTCAATACAATACCGATACCAAGTTTACACAAATAAACTACTAGTATAGTACGTGACACTCGCACGAAGTCGATAAACACACTGTGAATATTAGTAGGATTACAAACACTAATTTGTGAGTAGAGCATACATTAGTAAAACAGATACTCCGAGCTGTGGACACACACAGCGGGCCTCAATTTTGCAATTTTATGTACCTAAGTGTAAGCTTCTGTCGTTCCACTACTACTAAAAACGCCATTTATTTTCTGGATTTCACGAAATACTGATCGATTCTCAACGTCTCTTCTCACCTTAAGTGTTTTCCCAGTTGCATCCAAACCCTACTTGGATTTGGAGCCAGGTTCGACCTTTGTTGCGAGAAGCAGCTATCGTTTGGCTTTTAAATTTCGGCTTTTAATGATTGTGAGCGACTGCCGTCTGACCTCGACCCCGTAGCCTCCCTCCGTGACCTGCGTCGTTGCCTTGTCTGTTAGTCAGGAGGTGCACCACTAGCAGGTGAGGTCGCTTGGTTTCCGAAGATATAGTTTAGGTCTATTAATTTAAGCTTCTCGATATTCCGGAGTCAGCCTATTAGACACTATTCTTATACATCCTGTCATCCCTGGTATGTAAATATGAAACACCACAGCGGCTCCCGAAACCGGTTCCCGGAGTAAAAGACCTATGTTTCTTTCGAGCATGTTACGTTAGCATACGAATTTTCGGACAAATCGGTTCTGTGGTTAATGCGTAACTAAAAACAAACAAATACAATTTCAGATTTATGATATTAGTCTGTATGATATGGACTAAACTAACAATACCAACATACGTAGTGTGCGACGGAGGTGAGGCTCTGTTTAATCGAAAGCACAGTCAACAGTTTAATGTTCATAGTAACAGTTGCTCATAATAATGTAAATTGCTTTACGCTGACAGCCCAGAAGAGCCCATTCTATTTTATCTAACTTCTGTTCATAGAGGTGGAATATCTTCTTTATCGACTGTTATCACTGTCGATCAAATGTATAAACCTTTTGAAGCTTTTGTAGATTAAATTTGTCTTTATTATTAAGCATCGCAATGTGTAAGGGCGCTGTAGTAGACCGTCTGCATAGTTTACCGCAGCAGTGTAGAAGAGGCTTTAGGTAAAATCTCTCGAGAAAGAGGGTAGAAATTTTTCGAATACCCTCCGAAAGATTGTACTTTTAATTTTACTTTTTAAGCATAAGTAGGTAACTTAGAATACTTATAAACTGAGTAGTCGTTTGTGTACTCGTAGTAAAGAAATCCACGATATTAAAATGAATTTATTTAACTTACTTAGTGTGGTTATAGCAATAGTATCAGTGAACGAATATATTCAAGGAACAGAAGGTATGACAGCTTTGCCTATATACTGAGAGATGAGAGATCTGATATCTTTACATATTATAAAATAAGATACCTACTCTTGCCATAGATTTTTCAAACTACTTAACGGATTTTAATGCCGTTTCCAGCGATAGATAGACTGATTTAAGAGGAAGGTTTTTAAAATACTAGAGGATATTGATATTTTTATATATCCCCAGCTCCGTCAACGGGGTCAAATTTTCTGTCTTCACGCTGTATGCCTGATGGGGTTCGTCAGAGAGGACAGTGAAATTTTCCGGTACTCATTTCCACAGAAATATGACAATAACTTCAGGGCTCTGGACTCACCCCAGGACTTGCGACACGTATAGAGCATCACTAGTGGCCTAATATGTTAATCCAGGGTGTTATCCAAATTGCTAAAGCCTTCTGAGCGTGTAGAAGTAACAAACATATACACATACAAACTTATCGTCTCTACCGCTACGTACTGCACTGATGTATAAGGGCTAATGCAAACTAGCTACTTTTGTCACTTTTTAGAAACTTCATCAATCCAGTTCCAAAATCGCTACTTGCGGATGCTAAAAGTACGTCTGCAGTGGCCCTATGGCTACCCACATTCCGAGGTTTTATCGTACGACCCTATACAGCCCATATGCTTATGCCTATGTGTACAGTTTTTATCATGCAACGTTCCGATTATCGGTTCACTTTGAAAGGTACAGTTAAATAGAAGTGATTTCTCGTAGCGTGTGTAGCTACCATTATACATGCATCTTAATATTGTAGTATCTACAATGAACCCGTGTGAAGGTTACTAGCAAATCTACAATTCCATAGCAGACGCTCCGCGGTTTCACACGCGTAAGGTCATTTCCCGTGGGGATACGGAGATTAAATATAGCCTAAGTTATAAACCTTTTTAACCGCATACTCCTCAGCGGGCAGATCCCAAACCAATGGAGACTCAGTATTATTACTCCAGTCTTCAAAGGTAAGGGATCTGTGCAGGAGTGCGGGAGCTACCGCGGTATAAAGGTGATGTCCCACACCATGAAGATCTTTGAGAGGATTATAGACTCTCGGAACTGGCAGGAGTGTATTCTCTGGGGGTGTCAATATGGGTTTCGCCCTGGTCATGGGACCACGGACCCTGTTTTTGCCCTGAGGGTTGTCGCAGAGAAATACAGGTCGAAGAACACGCCTCTGCACTGTTTGTTTCTAGACATGCAGAAGGCCTTCGACTGTGTTCCTCGTGCGATGATCTGGTGGGCACTGCGGTCCAAAGGGGTTCCAGAGGTCTATATTGACACTATCCGGGACATGTACTGTGACTCCGATTCAATGGTTCGGACTGCTATTGGCGACACGAAACCCTTCCCCATCACCGTCGGGGTACACCAGGGTTCGGTCCTTAGTCCGCTTCTGTTCAGTGTAATATTAGACGAATTGTCGGACAGCATCAGGAACTCGCATGAGCAGCCTCCATGGTTGCTCATGTATGCTGACGATATTGCGCTGGCCAACGCGGACAGGGGCAGATTGGTGCGACGTGTAAAGGCGTGGAAGGAGATGCTTGAGAACGGCGGTCTGAAACTAAATGTGGCGAAGACCGAGTACTTGGCACTAAACTCGACAGATCCCATATCCGTCCGCATAGGCGGTGATTTGGTCGAGAGCACGGACCAGGTTAAATACCTAGGACCTGTTTTTCACACGTCCAGTGACATCGATTGCGATGTCAAGTCACGCATTGCTGCCGCGTGGGCCAAATGGCGGGAGATGACCGGTGTCATTTGTGACCCTATAATGCCGATCCGGTTGAAGGGACAGGTCTACAAAACCATTATTAGACCTGTCCTTTTACATGGCAGTGAGACGTGGCCGATATTGGAGCGACACAAGCAGGAGCTGCGTGTCACGGAAATGAAGATGCTGCGGTGGATGTGTGGAGTCACGCGGATGGACCGCGTGAGGAACTCTCGCATCCGCGGCAGCCTTCACGTCCGTGACATTGCAGACAAGTTGCAAGAGTGTCGCCTTCGTTGGTATGGTCACGTCTTGCGGCAACCGCCGTGTTACGTAGGTAACAAATGTCTGGCCATGTCAGCCCCGCCGGGTCCCGGTAAGAGGGGAAGACCCAAGAAGTGCTGGCTTGACGTCGTAAGGGATGACATGCGTGCCAATGGTCTCACTACAGGGGATGCCGACGACCGTGCGAAGTGGAGGAGAAAATGTAGGAAAGCGGACCCCGGGCGTCGTGAGACTCAACTGAGACATACGCTCGGATGATGATGATGACTCCTCGCACATTAGCTACCTCTGCCTGTGAAGTTCTGCCTCTGAACGTGTTTAACTCACGTTAAAATCGTCCAGTCGTTTCAGAGATTTGCCGGAAGAAACAGACAGATATTTTTTTATGTAGGTACCGCATGAATTTTCATATGCATTTAGGGAATTGCTGTTAATTTGGAACCACACACAGACACTTAAATTTTACTAACGGTACTTACTCTGGCAGATGCTGATGTTATATGCAATACCTAAGGCTACATATTATCCCCGTATTCCCACGGGAACGAACCCTACGCGGGTGAAACCGCGGGCGTCTGCAAGTAAATTGTAAAATAAGAATACAAGTAAATTGTAAAATAAAAATACAAGTAAATTGTAAAATCAAAATACTAGCTGACCTCTACGGAATCGCCCGTGACATATTTCGAACTCTCGTCGCACCAATATAATCGCGTCGTTTAGAAATATTTTTACAATTTAAATATATAAAAATGAATCCCTATTTCACGCGTGAACGGCTGTACCGATTTGAAAAATAGTTTTTGTATTAGATAGCCCATTTATTGAGGAAGGTTCTAAGCCATATATCATCACGCCACTACACAGGAGAGCGGAGCAGTAATCATAAATGTCAACAAATCGGGGAAACTTTCATACATTTTTGGAAAAGTAATAAGCGACGGGATTAAATAGGTGCCACGGAGTTGAAAGTATGTCACGGACGAAGCCGGGCAAGTCAGCTAGTACAGTATAAAAATTACTGCTCCGCTTTCCTGAGTCGTAGCGGGATGATATATCTATAGCCTTCCTCAATAAATGGGCTATTGAACACAATAATAATTTTTCATTACGACCCAGTGGTTTCTGAGATTAGCGCGTTTCACCAATAGAAACAGACAAATTCTTCAACTTTATATATGAGTATAGAAGGATAGATTAAACACAGAAATGATAATTAATGTTTATTGTTTTTTTCTTAGCTTATAGAGTGATCAATTATGAAGAATTCCAAATTATCAATGCACTCAGTGATGAAGAAGTGTCTTTAGTATGTGACACGGAAGGTAAAGACGAACCTTCTTGTACATTTATAAAGCCTAGTGGAGAACCAATACTGTGAGTATAATTGGTATAATACTCAGTAAAATAAATAAATAAATATCGTTGGGACAACTCACACAACGCCATCTGAGTCTGAGTCAAACTAAGCAGAGCTTGTACTATGGTAACCAGATAACTGATAAATCTATATATATAAAAATAAATCCCTAATTCCCTTGGTCACGCCATCACGCGTAAACGGCGTGACCGATTTAAAAAAATCTTTTTGTATTGGATAGCCCAATTATTAAGGAAGGTATATACCATCACGCTACTACAAACTCTACAACAAATCGGGGAAACTTTCATACATTTTTGAAAAAGTAATAAGCGACGGGATTAAATGGGTGCCACGGGGTTGGAAGTAGGTATGTCACGGAAGAAGCCGGGCAAGTCAGCTAGTATACTTATATATTTATAAATAACACCCAAGTTTTATCCTGGGTGGGAATCGAACCCAAGAACCCAAGAATAAATATATAATAAATACATACACTCCCACCGCGGCACAGAGGCAGTAAATAGGAGTACCTAAATAATAAGGAGCAGACGCCTTACTTACTGGTACTTAAGTTACAAAATAGATTTGTGAATGTAACTTTACGTGATGGTTTGTAGGTATTAAGTGACCGCCACGGCTTCGCTCATGACATACTTCGAACTCCCGTCGCACCTATTTAATCCTGTCGCTTATAAATTCTACAATCTAAATAATATTATAAATGCGAAAGTTTGTGTGGATGTTTGTTACTCTTTCACGTAAAAACTACTGAATAGATAGTAATGAAACTTTACAATAATATACCTTATACATAAGAATAACACATAGGCTACTTTTTATCCCGGGAACAAGTTCCTGTGGGAAACAAGAACGGGAAAACTTCTCTACGCGGGCGAAGCCGCGGGCGTCAACTAGTAATATATAAAAATTTGCCCGATTTGTCAACATAAATGATTACGGCTCAGCTCTTCAGGTGATTATAGATTATAGGCTATAAATATGGCCTTCCTCGACAAAAGGGCTATCCAACACAAAACGAATTTTTCAAATCCGACCAGTAGTTCCTGAGATTAGGGCGTTCAATGAAACAAATAAACAAACAAACTTTTAAACTTTATATTTTAGTAAACTTGAAATCCGAGCAGTAGTTACTGAGATTAGCGCGTTCATCCCAACAAACAAACAATTCAGTTTTATTTTTCTCCAGTTCTATATTTTAGTACACATGTCAAATTGTTAAAAAGTAGTATTTAGTTGATTTAAATTCAATTATTGTTAGGTATATAACTATCTATCTTCACGCTGTACCCCTGACGGAGAAGTCAGAGAGGACAGATCGGCGGGCTAATAAGCTTTGTATTAATAACATGTTAAATATCCCAATAACATGATATAAAGTACATAAAATTATTTGTTTTTAGTTCCCCAGACCTGATTGGGAAGTGTTTCCTTAAAATAATGGCCACTATGGAGTACTCAGGCACATGGTATTGTAACTACATGGGCAAATTACAAGGGGAAGAGGGAACAAACATTATCCATCTCAGAATCGTCGGAGAGTTTGCGGCTACGTTGCCGAGTATTACAACTCCATTGGGATTTCCTACAACCTTACAATGTGCCACTACGAAAGGGCATTTACCTATAAATGACTGCAATTTCGAGCCACCGAGTGACGAGCCCTTTGGAATAGATGAAACTGCGACGATATCGAAGTAAGTTCAGGTTGAATCCAATACAAAAGTGGGAAAAACTAAATTGAGTTAATAATATTATTTATTTATTTATCTATCACGCCTTATCGTGGCAGAGGCATATTATATGCCCACTTTTCACCATGTGATTCATGTATTAGGTAAGCCCATTGCCGTGTTAAAATAGACAGACGCAGGTTGTGGCTACCTGCTGTTGAAAATTTTCAAGCCACCGATAAGGCCTTCAACTTGACTTAACGACTGCCATGTTCCTGGAAACCAGGGTCAACGGCGTGCCTTCCGAAGCACGGAAACGCTCGCAAATGTAAATGCCACATAATTATGTGGCATTACGCTCTGGTTGGTCACGGATGGGTCACTACTGCGACCCATTCGTGACCAGCCATAGTGAAAGTTCTTAACTCAGTGATCGTTTACAGAATACTGACTACTGAGTCTACGGGACCACGAGCGCTTTATAAATTTAAATGAAATCATAATTATTATATTCAATTATGTGTTATGGTATGTAAAAGGTGGCCTCATCAGTATCTCAGGGATCCAAGCAACCTTACGTACTATCGGTGCACCTGCTGATCAACGGACTTGGCAACATCGCAGGCATCCTTAGGGAGTTGGAAGGTCAGACTATCCAAACAATGCCGAAAATACTTAGAAAGTCAAACCAAAGCGGCTCCCAATTGCTGCCAAACCATAAAAATGTGATCGATTTAGTGACATTTACGATTACTGCTCTGCTCTCCCGAGTAGCAGCGTGATAATACATAGCCTTCCATGATAAATAAGCTGTCCAGCAAAAAAAGAAAAAAAAATGTGTGTGTACCAGATCACAGATAATAGGGGGTGCCCTTTCGATCGCATAATTTTTTCCAGCATAATGTACTTTGGCATAACAGTTTCAGCATAAAGTTTTCTCGCATAAATTATGATAAGCAGTGTGTTATAACATTAACTTACTCTAATTTTTTTATCATAATTTTAATCAGCATAAATGTAAAGGGTACAATTTTTATACGCCTAAAGATAATTTATCATAAAATACAAAACGCATAATGGAGGTATGAATAACCATTTAAATCATAAATGAATGATAATTTGACTAAGAATATTTAAGAGCTTATTACACTATGCGGTATTCAGACAGTCTTACTAAGATTTAGCTTAATGTAATAAGAGCTAGCAAGTTAGCCTGTCTAATTAGACTGACCGAATGGGTTCGGCCGTGCTTACTCGCTTGCTTGCTGAATACCGCGTAGTGTAATAAGACTTTGGGCCTCGTTCACCATCTCTGAGTAAAGTGTCGAGTAGACTATTCGTCACATAAAGTCGCAAGTAAAACTTATCCTGAATTTCACGATCTTTAAGTAACGCTAATCACCGGTTAAAGTAGCATGTAACTTATTTGTAACATCGACTGGTGAGTAACTTTTAATTGTCGATTATGTGCATTGTGTTTAATAGCTTTTGTGACAATTTGACCTATTGCTATAAGTAACTAAGAAAATAATGGATTTATTTGATTCAATTGAGCACCAAATTGTTGAGTTAGAAGACGACTATTATTTTTTACAAAGAATTCCGCGGATTTGAGTTTATAATGTCCATGATGACTATCTTTCAAAAAAGAATGTTTTGCTCGATTTCGGTTATCTAAAAATGCAGTTAATCATGTGCATAATCTAATTAAGCACAATTTTACTTGAGCCGCAATGTTTTGACGGTCTGAATATTGCGCCAAATTGAGCATTGGATGCTTTTTCAATTTGTTCCCACGCAAACTCTTATTTCTTCCAAGTAACACCACCACTTTGCTTCTTCTCAATTCTATCAGCTTACTCACAAAAGTGCTCGTGGCCCCGCTTACTCAGTGTTCTGTAAACGATCACTGCGTTAAGCAACATTGGCTATAGGTGGTCCTTGGATGGGTGACCACTTTGTGGATGTTACATTTGCAAGCGTTTCCGTGCTTCGGAGGGCACGTTAAGCCGTTGGTCCCGGATGCCAGTATAATGGCAGTCGTTAAGCCTAGTTGAAGACCGGCTTGTAAAAAATTCAATAGCAGGTCGCCACAGCCTGCGCCTGTCCATTTCAACACGGCAATAGGCTCACCACCTGTTACGTGGGACAAAAATGCATACGATGAAATGCGGGCGTATAGTATACCTCTGCCTACGCCTTCGGGGATAAAGGCGTGACAATATGTATGTATGTATTTTTGCACAAGAGGCACTAATAAATCTCTTTTATCCGAATAAAAATTTGCACTTCTTTCTCTTTTTATAACTTTATTATCCATGATCTTTATAATTTTAATTTAAAAAACACACCACAGTATCCAGTTTTATCTGACAGTGACATTAGTTTGACGTTAATGACAATGATATGAGTGAATTTTTCAAAATGAATGAATGATTCGCCGACATTATTCTTTTAACCGTTGAGTAGCTAATCGGAACTTCATTTTTGCATGTGAAATTGAAAAACGTTACTTTTTAGTTTTACTTGCTGATTAGTTTTAATTGGGAAGTAACTAATTAGAACTTTACTCAGAGATGGTGAACGAGGCCCTTAGCACGCTAGTCAGCGCGCGGCAGCCGCAGAGCAAAGACGGTCGTATACGCTTGTTTGCTGTGGCCGCGTGCAACATGGCGTGTTCGAAAGAAAAATAAGTTCTTTTCAATGTTCTTGATTTGTACCGAGACATGCCATATTTATGGCTGAAAAGTCATAAAGATTATTCCAATCAACCACTTCGTACTGAAGGATTCCGGGTGTTGTTGGAAATTTATAAAACCTTCGATGAAAAGGCTACAGTCAAAACAATAAAAAAGAAGTTGATGAACATGCGCACCAATTACAATAAAGAATTGGCTAAGGTATGTACCTACTTAATTCCTTTGTTATATGTTTTATTCGTCCCAATAAAAACAGGTACCTACCTACACATATGATAAAACGCACCAGTATAACGAACGCTTTAGGAACCTTAGCTTAGCTATAAATCGGGCATTTTGAATTGATCTGAGCCTACTTAGGCTATTTTATTTATTATTTAGCCTATTTTCGTTTCAAGCTTCAAAATGCATAATTGTGTTTTTTTACAGGTAAATGCTTCCAAACAAACTGGCGCAGGGACAGATAAAATGTATGTACCAACTTTATGGTATTACGACGCGTTAAACTTTCTTGGGTCAATGAGTGAACCATGTCGCATAACACCAGAGAGCATCGAAGATGAGGAGGTAAATTGTATTCAATTCTTTATACCAACTTCGAAATCGCGAATAAAAACAGCTGTTTCGTAGAAATATTCAAAATTCAAGACCAATATCCCGATATGTATGGAACAGATGTTTTTTTTTCGCGTATTTCGAAGTTGGATAGTTAAAGTTGTTAGTAGGTACAGTACATTGACCCTTTTCAATTTTTAGGGTATTATGAAACAGCCTGTATTTTATTTGTATACTATAGACGTGTAAGCGAAGCCGTGGGCAGAAGTCCACGGCTTCGCTCTCCTATAGACTTTATAGACAGCTGCGCCTAATGGGTTCGAGGGACAGTACAATGTCTGTCGGGTCCACTAGTAAAAAGTAAATTTCTTTTATTAAGCATTATCTAATCAGGTAAGATGGTAGATATAACACATATTATGGTGATACAACATCAATCATTCGGTCTTGGAAACTAACATGTCCAACAGAATTGAAATAGTCCATGAATTTATTGCGAACAATATTGCCATCTCCATTACGCTGCCTATTTGAAGAACGCTGTAATGAAACTAAGGGTGCAGAGGTTTGTCTCCAATCTCCTTCGCGAAACGTACCCTGTCTTATATTTTCTGAATCAATATTAGAATGACATATGTAAGTTGGTACTCGTTTCCTCAGAAAGTTATGCAGAGCGCAACATACCAACACTACAGCATCCACATTCTCCAGATCTAGATCAAGTGGTCTACGCAGTACTCTAAAACGGGAACTCAATATGCCAAAGGCATTTTCAACCACTCTTCTGGCTCGCGATAATCGATAATTAAAAATCCTTTGCATCCGATTAATATTTTTAAAAGGAAATGGTTTCATGAAATTTTTATTCAATACGAATGCACTATCCTCCAGAAACACGTATGGTACAATTTCGTTTGTGCCTGGTAGTGGAGATGGAGATGGCAAATTTAAAGAATTGTTAATCATTTTCTTATGAAATTTTGTACATTTTAAAATTGCTTCATCTGCAACGGATCCATTGGTGTCTGTGTGTACATACATGAATTCGTAGTTAGCATTTACAACAGCAAACAGTACAATACTGAAGAATCCCTTATAATTGTAAAACAAAGAGCCACTTTCGGAGGGTTTTTCTATAGCGATATGCTTCCTATCACATGATCCAACACAGTGACTGAAATTCCATTTTGTTTCGAATTCCTCAGTAATTTCTTTCCACTCTGTTTCATTTTCAGGTATCTGGAACAAAAATAAATAATTTAACTGTATTTTTAGGGCTCCAATTCATCTGACGAAGACATTCCAAGCCAGCAAATCGGATCGATTGCTTCAACTTCTAGAGGACATAGCGTAAAGAAAAAAAAAAGAAACACTTCTACAAAAACAAATAAAATTATGAAATCTGCTGAAGTAATGTTATCAAATAGAGAAGAAGAACACTGGGAAATATTTGGAAAGTCTGTAGGCTTGCAATTAAAGGATATAAGTCGAACACAACTGATATTTACTCAAAAAATTATATCCGATGTAATTTATAATGCTAAACTTGAACGACTCTCTGAAGATTCTTGTCTACTCGTCACACCATCGGAAATAAGACATACATTGAACAGATACAACTATCAGATACCTTTCATCCAATCACCAGTATCAAGTTATTCTTCCCCGTCCCCATACAACCGACAATCTCCTAACTTGCCACACAAACGTCCATCGTCTCGCAATTATCCATCATCCACACCGAGTCCTTCATCATCATCTACAACACAGTATCATCCATCGCCTCACTATTCACAATCACCTCGTTACCAAAGCCAACTAGACCAATCGCCACAACACGCAATTCAGTTTTCACAACAAGAAGTCCAGTCTCCACAGCAGACAATCCAATCTCCACAACACACAATTCAGTTTTTTATATACTACTCGGGACACGCGAAACAATTTTGTACTTACATTCACCGACGTTTCGAGCGCGTTGCAGCGCCCGTGGTCGCGGCTGGACTGATGGTGAGGGCCGAGAGTATGCATGGAGTTACTTTTGTTTATAGCTACCCTCCATTATTATTATAATGCAGGATAAGGCCGGCGACACACCACACTCACTACGTCGGTTTTGTTTGGCACAGGTTTTCTACGGTCAAGTTTTTTCATCACTGAATTCCACATCCCGGATAGCTTGAATCCATCTTCCCTATTGAAATTATTGTATGTGGAGAGGACTTTGGGTTGATGGAGTTCGATCCAGTGATTACTACCCGACTCGAGGTGTTTCGCTATCGCCGATTTGTTGAACTGACGGTTTTTCACAGCTGCGATGTGTTCTTTGACCCTTTCTGCGATGGTTCGTTTTGTTTGGCCTATATATGAACGACCGCAGCTGCAATCCACTTTGTAGACACCTGGTGTTTGCAGAGGGATGACGTCCTTTGGTGTTCGCACATACTTCGCTACTTTGGCTAACGGTTTGTATATTGTACGAATGGAGAACTGTCGTAAACACGATCCAATCTTGTCCGTTATATCTTTCACATACGGCATATAAGCCGGTTGACGGTCAACACCCGGTTTCATCTTCCTCGGTGCACGTCGTGTCTTCCTGCTACTCGCAACATACCCATTCATCCTAAGTATCTCCTGAACATGCTCCAACTCCTGCTCAGGGTCGCAAAGGTCATTGGCTCTCTTGATGAGCGTGGCGCTTACTGATTTTAGGTGAAGTGGGTGATGATGCGATGAGGCGTGCAAGTATCTGTTAGTGTGAGTGGGTTCCGGTACACAGTATGGGCCAAGGAACCGACAAAGGCAACGCCACCGTAGTACTAGTAACTAGTAACTAATTTCAATAGACATTCAAACTCGGCAACTCCTACTCTAAGGTAGTTTCTTAAGTCACATGGTAATTGGATAATTTTTCTCGCAAAAGTAAATACTCTTTCACCCATATTTTTCTTTTTTTTTTGTATTTAAATTAATAGACGCGGCAAGAGCAATGGCGATTTTCTGGTGCTTTGAAAGTCTTCCCATTGCGCGACAACCGTCACCGACTACGTACGCTTTGCAAATGAGTTAGCATGCGGTATTCAGCCCAGTGTAATAGCGAGCTTGCCTAGTTAGATTTTAAGACAGTCGTACTATGACTGTCTGAATACCGCGTAGTGTAATAACCCCTAAAAATGATAAGACACCATTGTAAACAATCATCTCACTCATAGCCAAGTTTTTAAGCTAAAATAAATATCCATCACGCCTTATCCCCGTAGGTGTGGCAGAGGCATATCATATGACCACTTTTCACCGTGTGGATTCCTGTCCCACGTAATAGGTGGTGAGCCCATTGCCGTGTTGAAATAGACAGACGCAGGTTGTGGCTACCTGCTGTTGAAATTTTTCAAGCCGCCCATTAGGCATTCAACTAGGCTTAACGACTGCCATTTTACTGGCAACCGGGACCAACGGCTTAACGTGCCTTCCGAAGCACGGAAACGCTCGCAAATGTAAATGCCACAAAGTGGTCACCCATCCGAGGACCAGCCATAGTGAAAGTTGCGTAACTCAGTGATCGTTTACAGAACACTGAGACCACGGGGCCACGAGCGCGTCAAGTTAAGTTTAAGTTTTTAAGCTGTAACATATAAAATGATATTTTAAGTGTTATTTTTTTTAGACTAGTCTTGAGCAAAGTCTTAAATAGGTACGACGACGAGCGAAGCGTCCTCGCTTCGTATTAGGTCACTTGTAACCACAACGCGCGAGCCGAGCGAGCGCAGCGAGCAGGCCGCGGCAGCGGCCGGCGATGCGCCAGAATAGAATCGCTCGTTTTAATCTACCTACTTTCTTTTTGTATTTTATTTATATATTTTATATATAAGTGTTGAAATTTTTAACTTCAGTATTGTGACTATCGACATTTTGTAGTCAGTGGGCATTTCAATCTTAGATAGTTCAAGCTTAGATATAAAAATAAAAATATGTACTCGTTAACATTATGGTATTCTATATTATGATGCCAATAAATGTTATGATTAGTAATCGTTATTGTAAAAAAAAATTTGCGAAACGAAGAGTATGCCAAAAAACGTTATGCAGTTTTAAGTTATGCCTCTAAAATTTATGCAACCCAATACGGACCCATAAGAAGTGAAACTTCTTTACGACATTTTTTTTACAGCTATAAAATTTCTCTCATATGTCGATAAAGAAGTTTCACTTATGACAAAGAAATTTCACTTCAAAACAACATGACGCGTAACCGAAAAATGTGACGACTTTTTTTAGAGCTAGAAATATTCTCTCAATTTTTGAAGTTTTACTGCAATAATTTCAATTCGAAATAGTTTCTGAGATTGGCTCATTTAAACAAACAAGCTCTTCAGCTTATGTATTATGTTTTTGTTTTAGACCACTCCTAAATCGATACTATTTCCCAAGCGAAAGTAGTTTAGAGAGCGGAGAGTGTGCCGTGACCATTAGCGATGTGAAGTTATCCGATTTTGGGGTATGGAAATGCCGTGCTACACTCAGTCAAGACGGCAAGGAGTATAGCGACATTATAAGCGTACACAGACGTACAAGTTAGTATAGTTACTTACTCATCGTTCACGCCTACATACCCGAGGCCGTGGCAGAGGTATACGCACACATTTCACGGTAAGCTTTTGTGTTCGTTGCCGTGTTGACATGCATAAGCGCAGGTTGTGGCGACCTGGGGGCCAAGTCTACGAATTCATTCGCGTCAGAAGACAATAGAAATCGCCGCTTAATAGAGAGCCGACGAGCCGACAGAAAAAAAATACAGTTTTCATAGTCTACTATTACAATTGCGCTCCAATAGAATCGTATCGGCCGGGCGATAGAAAATTATTAACACGTGTAGCGCCTGTAAGTAGCTCTTAATTTGCATTTTTGATAGTCTATATTAATATTTTAATAGCTAAAAACAGCTATTTTGTCTGTATTCTGCAGCTTGGGAAGTTTGAATGCGAAATATATAATAGTTTTAGTAGACTACCTAGTTTTGGACTTAACGCAAGATAACCGCTATAGAATAGAACTAGAACGGCTTTATATTGGAAAATAGTAGACTCGGCCTCCTGCTGTTGAAATTATTCCAGCCGCCTATAAGGCCTTCAATTTGACTTGAAATTTTACTGAACGCAGCTATCGTTCACATTGAGTTAGCGAGGCTAGGAGCGCTCCAAGCTCAACTTGAGCTTGGCGCGCTCCTAGCCTCGCTAGTATAGTTATTCTTCTAACATCACGTCACGTTGTTTGTGCATGTATATCTCCGAAACTGCGCGACAGATTTTAATCATCACACACACCGGGCTTTGTTAAGCAGTTTCGGATAGTGGGGTTGTGACTGTTTCCTTCTAACCTACATCCTAAGATATACACCATATCCCCTAAATCACTAAAATCTTAATTATGGAAGGCTTAGTCTTAGCCATGACGCCTCCGCTGGGTGCCGGTAGAAGGAAAAGACCCAAGAAATGCTAACTTGACGTTGATGCCTAAGGTCGTGCAAGGAAAGCTTATAAAAAGCGACAAAATCTCCGATTGCGAATACTAACATTAGCTATATTTAATTTTTTTAATTTTTAAGTTGAACTTTTTTTTCAGTCTCGATCTGTACTCGAACCAGCATCTTCTGGTTCAACGCACCAGACGCGTTTACCAACTACACCTCCGAGACCTACTCGAAACTGACGAATTAACCCACCTTTTATACGTCTTAAGGCGACGTTAAGCGCCATCGACCGGCACTTAGTAAAGTTGCACGATATGAATGTATGGAATTGCATCTATAATCATCCAATTTGTAATGACAGCTGCCTAAACATTTAAAACAATTTTGAAAATCAATTACGTCTCGGTGGTGTAGTTGGTAAACGCGTGTGGTGCGTTTGACGAGCAGACGCTGATTCGAGGCAACTAGAGACTAAAAAAAAATCATCTTTAAAATTTTAATTTAGAAAAAGATAGCATACTAATTGCTTTTCAAAATGGTTTCTAAAATTAGCTATCTGTGGTGGCTCTAATATGTTGATTTTCTACAGATTCATTTTGGGTGGATGTTGTATCCGGAAGTCTATTCGGGATTATAACTATTGCTGGCACGTTTATGTTAATGATGTTAGCACGGAGGTACGTTTTTGGTTACCGAAGACCTGTATGGGCCCCTGACACGAGAAGGCGTAGCCGGAGAAGAATACCAAGAATCCAAATTATACCGCCTTCTGAATCAGAAACTTCATCGATTACACAATAATATAGACACACATATGTAATGTATTTAGATTTTTATGATCACTGACATTCGTAATAGTCATAGGATATTTACCATGTGGTATTATGTTAACGGAGGATTTTATAATCTTAATAAAATAAAAGCTTCTGCTTTTGACCAACAACTATAACCGCCAGCATCATTTCCTTCGTGATCATTTCCTCCGTGATCATAGCGCTTGCAATACTGCAGAGATATCGGATACACATAATAACATGTTAAATATCCCTACTACTCTAATACTAGTTTACAATGCATATCTACTTGTTTAATACGTAGATTACTTCTATTTGTAGAAGAATACAGTACATTTATACTTTTTAATTGATAATAATGACTAGAACATACATCAATGCTAGAACACATCTAGAACATCTTTGTTTCTTCGAATGATGATAATAATTTGTACTGTTACATACTTATTAACAGTTATTTAATACTATAAAGTATTACTAGACTTTTAGGTATTGACATTTCTTATAGACAAGTTTTTCAGCAAAAATGCCAATAATGCCTTTTCTATCCGTCTTTTCGTGAAATCTATTCGATTTATAAAAAGTCATTTTATAAAAATTAAAGATACTGTTACACAATTAACAACTATTCCAAATTATCAGCAATATTCCAACCCTTGAATCTTGATAATAAACTTTATATTTTGGGTGTAGTGAAATAAAGTTCTGGTCAACATAATTAGGATAGCTTATCTACTGCCCTCCCAAACTTTTACTATTTCAAAGGGTTTATTACAAACCAAAAAAATAATAACGCGAAGCCTGGCGATCTGTCCTCTCTGACTACCCCGTCAGGGATACAGCGCGAAGATAGTTAGTTAGTTTTTTAGTTAAAAAAATAACAAACCTTTTCGAAAAAATTATAAAAAAAGAAGATTTCTTCTTAAAACTTAGAATACAGTTAAAATACTACTTTCTTTTAAGTTTAAGTAGATTGCTTTCATACAAAGATCATTTGTGAATGTTCAAATTCTCGGAAAGGTTAAGAGTACTCTGAACGCAGATATATAGGTATGAAACGATTTATGAATCTGCAGGAAGTAAAAAAAGTATGCTAAGTCCGCGTAGTAATTCAGTTTTAGCATTAGTTACAGCTTTAGTATTAGTTACAGCTCTAACATTAGTTAAAGCTCTAGCATTAGTTACATCTTTAGCATAAGTTACAGCTTTAGCATTAGTTACAGCTTTAGCATTAGTTACAGCTTTAGCATTAGTTACAGCTCTAGCATTAGTTACATCTTTAGCATTAGTTACAGCTTTAGTATTAGTTACAGCTTTAGCATTAGTTGATGCCCGCTGATCAACCCAAGTGGTTTATTTTTACCATACCACAGTAACTTGTTCCTAGCCTATATGTGAATTAAGAGTTTTAGCTATCCGTATACTGTCAGTTAAATTGGTTCAGGGGTTAGAGCGTGAAAGTTTGTGAACAGCTTCACAAACTTTTACACTTTTAATACGTATTAGTAATATAATTCTTGAGTTTTCTCCGAAACTTACCTACCGATTTTAACGATTTTTTAAAGTGTGTTTTGTTCCAATTGACAGACAGGATAGTTATTATTCAGTTTTATTTTATTTAACTTCTGTAGTGACTGCAAGACTGATTTTGCTAATTTATGAGCTTATCCGTAAGCTTTCGCCTGAAGGTTACACACCCCTAATGAGAAGCTTTAGCCAAAGCCAGTCTATGACTTGAAATTTCGTGAAAATAACTTTAAATTTCATGTAAACGACAGCTTTATTAATAACTTTTGAAAACGTACCACTTTTACATGTATAGATATATTTGAACGGGTTGGAAACTATAATTCAAAGTAAAATTTCCTTTTTCATGTACACCCACAACTTAAAGTTTTAACCCAAACATGAGATTTAACACATAATTTAAGGGATACCAGGACATAAGTTTATTATGTAATTATTAATTTAGACTTTGAACTTAACAAATTTTAGGTAAAAAGTAACATATTTTAAGTACATAAAACAAAATATAAAAACATAAAAAAGTTAACAAAAAATTTTATAGACGATAATAATATTTGTTAACGTTTTTTTTTCTAGGAAATATTTTCGTGATAAATAGTTGATGCCTATATTAAAACGTTCTCGTTATAGGCAAAAATGTGTACCTCCTTGTGGGTGTTTGACTTAAAAAGCTATCAGATTGTATTAACAAGATCTATGTGATAAAAATTAACTAACTTCTAAATACCTACATGCTGTATCTCTGACACGGTAAAACTTCATGAAATTAATTGATTTATTTATTTATGTACACACAAGAATACAGAAATAACAGTAGTAGGAGTTATAGGTACAATGGTACTGCTTATTTCTATCAGAAATATCTGCCAGCCGACGGCAAGAGGAATATGTGAATGAGTAGCTAAGAACAAATAATAAAAATAATAAATAAATAATAAATATTGTCGGGACAAATAATACTGTGTAAATAAAAAAGTAGCCAAGAACTAAATCAACACACATACAAATATTCTTTTTACAATTTTATTACAATTCATATTCGTGTTGTTTATATAAATTCATAATTTTAATTACCAGCAGGTCACCAAGGTCTTTTAAAATGTTTTAAGAACTCCAATTATTTAACAAGGAAAACATATTTGCTCCTGGGACATAACCAGACCATCTCTAACTGGTTAACCAACCAGTACATAACATAGGTACCGATAGAAATATCTTCCCTCATGACAACGAGTGGAAAATCAAGGGACAATAACATTTAATTCACCCGGGTGATCTGCTGTTGGATCATTAATAAATATATAGACGTGTAATATATGTATTGTGATTAACAAAGCACTACAGGTGTTAGTGGTGAATTTGCTTTGAAATGTCAAATACTTATTAAATGGCTATATAACAGTTACCATAACGATTTATTTAATAAATTAAACTTGGTTACAAATACAGTATTAATAACATAACAAATATAAAAGTTCCTCTGAAAACAAAACAAAGAAACTATTTGCTTGAGTTAGCGAAACCATACTACTTATTTAGAATGCAAGGCAAAGGCAAACGCGCTCTTTAAAGGACTTTTTTTCGACTTTTCGGTTAACTTCTGCACTGAAACAGATGATTTTCTAAAAAAATATAGATTGTAAAATAGGATTAGGATACGGGTTTGTAGATAAATAAAATATGAGAGCAAAGATACAAAAGACCTTTCTTTTACAAGTAACTCAACTATCGTCAAACTTTGCCACTGACTGTGTCTTTCAAAAGTAGATATAGGTACCTAATATCCACCGCAAAACCGACTAAATCAATTGCTACTTTTATTCACTACTCTGTCGACATCTTTATTGTAAACTATTTGAATAAATACAACCAATAATAACTTTTTTTTTTGATATGATTATATATACTATATTAAGCATAGCATAATAACATTAATTGTTTATAGTATCTTTAGATACTATAAATATTGTAATTGACTTTACTTACTTACCTATTAAAATGTAAGAATGAAAATCGTTTCGGTACGTACAAAACAATTTAGGTACATGTTTTTAACTTTTAATGGAGAGACATTATTAATTTTGTGACAAAACTATATTGTAAAATAAAATGCAATTACCATTACAAATGAGATTTTTTTAGTAGGTAGTTTTATTTCATTTGAGAATCAATCATTATTTAAACTCAATTCTCTTCTCTTCATCGTTATGTAACCATTTGCTAGCAAACCCTACCTGGACGTGGTCTTATTTTACGAGGAATGATCTGCTTACAGACGTGGGCCAGTGTGGGGGTCGCCTGGCAACTGATCGTAGTGGCACTGGAAATACCTACTATAACTCCTCGGCTACCATTTTGCTCTTGTAGAGTTAATTCATTCACCTGTTAAATTCACCAAAACCTGGATGTTGCCTGGGAATAACTTTCATTTGACTGCTAGGAGGGCTTTTTTGGATTTCGATTTTCGTCATTGTTGTAAGCCTGACCGCCCAAGCCTGTGAGCAGCAGCAGCATACAGCGGATATGTCTTCCTAATATTTTCTGCACAAAGATAGGTAACTAAGAGTTTAGCTGACATACGTAGTGAGTAAGGACATACCAGGGGGCCAAATCTATCAATTCAGTCGCGTCAGAAGAGTATGAAAATCGTCGCTCAAAAGAGAGCCGACAGAAATAAATGACAGTTTTTGTAGTCTACTATTACAATTGAGCTCCAATAGACTTCTATCGGCCGGCCGATAGAATGTTATTAACACGTGTAGCGGCTGTAAGTAGCTCTTCATTTGCATTTTTGGTAGTCTATATTAATATTTTGATAGCTAAAAACAGCTATTTTGTCTCTATACTGCAGCTTGAGTTCTTGTGTTCTTGTCTTCTTGCAAGTTCCTGTGGGAAACGGGAACGGGAAATCTTCACCACGCGTGCCGAGCCGCGGGCGTTAACTAGTATCTTGATAAAAGTGGATGGTTAGTTTTCTGTACTAACAAATCACTATCGTAGCGAAGGAATCACACGACTTCTAAACTGAAACCAGTTTCAAAACTTCAAAATGCATGTATTGCAATTTGCATTCAAGATGCACTCATCGAATGTCGCAAACCGTTTATGGGAAATAGATCCGGACGGACTGAGCCGTTTTATAAGACCTTTCTAAATTTAAGGATTTAGAAGTCTAAAACAAGAATGTTATTAATTTTAATAAAGACCTAAGGACTACAATGGACTGGTTTCATTCAGAGATTGAATGAATTACAATAATAGACATAGGTAGTATCAAGTCAGCATGGCAAAAATGCATTCAAATGAAACCTATAATTTTGGTAAACACAAGACAGTATGGAATTTCTCATGTGATGTCAAATATCTAGGGGCAAAGTGGCATACTAAATATACCTAAACTAGCGGACCCCACTGACGTTGTCCTGCAGTATACCGAATTAAGAGCCTTTTTCTTATTTGTGAATCTAAACCATTTAGGGCGCCACCCAAACGCAAACAAATAAAATCATCTAAATCGGTCTAGGCATTTAGGAGTTCAGTCATATACAGACGTACAGTAGAATTATATATTTATAGATATACTGCTTAAAGACCACTTTGTGGCATTTATATTTGCGAGCGTTTCCGTGCTTCGGAAGGCACGTTAAGCCGTTGGTCCCGGTTGCCAGTAACTATGGCAGTCGTTAAGCCAGTTGAATGCCTTAATTATGGGCGGCTTGAAAAATTTCAACAGCAGGTCGCCACAACCTGCACCTGTCCATTTCAACACGGCAATGGGCTCACCACCTGTTACGTGGGACAAAAATCAAAAGCATACGGTGAAACGTGGGCGTATAGTACGCCTCTGCCTACCCCTTCGGGGATAAAGGCGTGAAAGTATGTTATGTTACTTAAAGTAAATTGTGTAGTTGTTTAAACAACCTTTTAGATTGGGGTGTTGGGTAGGACAACCTCCACGTGGTACACCCTGGTAACGTGGACGACGATGTGCGCTTTATTGGAGGCGCACGTCGTCGCCCACAGCCAATAGTCCACCAAGGAGGGGGCCGTATTGGCCACTTCGGGTTGCTCCGTCTACACTCTGCTTTAGGCAGAGCGTATTGAGCGGAGAACCGCAGGACGTGTAGGCTCTCTGCTCACGCAGGGGCTTACAGGCATTCGTGCCAGCGTCGGTGTTGGGGAGGTATAGCCATCCCCCCGCGTCTCGTAACCCCTAAGATTATCCGCAGCGACCCAACCGGTGGCACCAGTTGGTACGCGGTGGTCCTGGGGGCCGACGGGCTTGCCTTAATTGGCCGGCTCGCGACAAGGACAAGTCTCTAAAACCCGACAGCGAAGTCGTTAAAACCTGTGGGGCACCTGAAGCACCCCACAGTATACATCCCACTCCCCGGAATGAGCGTCACCCGGGGAGTTGTCGTCTGTTCGTCTCCACTCGTGGGATCAATTATGAACAATTTTTACCAAAGCCCAAAAGGCCCGGAGGTGTGCCTCAAAACCACCCCCCAAACTGACGCAGAGGTTGCGTCAATCCCGGCTGAGACTGACGCCGAGTCAGTCCTCAGCATAGACACTGAGACAGAGGGCCTCCGTAGGAAGAGGCCACGATCCTCTGAATCAGGCAAAAGCCTGTTTCGTCGGCCGGGGACAATATCCTCCAGTGAGGATGACGTACCCGCCAAGGTGATAGCTACCACCGCGGGTAGAGGTCGAAAAGCCGACCTCCACAATTTGAAGGGGCGGGTTCCAAACCTGCGCTGATAAGTCCCCCTCTGCTGCCCAGCGGCAAGGCCTCGGATGTGCCGGCGGCGAGAGAGCTCCTAACGGCTCTTGCTCGCATTTCTGACGCCGTAAAAGGCGCCAAAAATGTACAGGGCAGGAAGAAGATAGTGACCGAAGCCGTCACAGGCGCCACTAAGGCCCTAGAGGAGCTCCTCGACAGGAGCGTCTCCGAAGAGGAGGAAAAACTCCGGGCTCGGGTTGCGAGCCTGGAGGTCGAGCTTGCTGATCCGCAAGCAACTCCTGGAGATGCGGGAGGAAATGGGCAAGCTGACACAGCTGGTTCAAGGGACCGGGGACGCTCAAGGGGTGAAGAACCTCCCTCCCCAAAAGGCCCTCGAAATTCAAGCTCGTGTGCAGCCAAAGGTAGGGCCTGCTCCTAAGCCCTCCAAGGTGACACCGAGCTTGACCCAGCTGCTGAAGGCCATAGAAAGACGCCTAGGCGTCCTTGAGAACCGGGCATACCGCCCACCGCTGACGACCCCTACGTCGTATGCGGCGGTGACTGCTACCAAAGGGGCTCCCGGTTCCAAGCGGAAGGCCTCCGCTCCCCTCGCCCCTGCGAAGTCAGCACCCGGGAAGAGCGGCATTCCGGCACCCCCTGATACAGCTGCCCCCTCCGCTGCACCCCTGTATCCCTCCAGAGAGGGGAGCTGGGAGGTAGCGTGAGGGAAAAAAAAGGCGAAAGCCGCCAAAAAGGCGGCTAATAAGGCGGCAAAGGCCACCGCGACGAAGGCGCCAAATGCGTCGAAGAGGCTTCGCGCACCGCGCTCCACTGCCGTCGTCCTAACAGTGACGACACAAAGCTTGGAGCGGGGCGTGGGGTACGCCGAGGTCCTGAGGCAGGTGAAGGCCTCAGTTGACCTAAAGGCCATCGAGATAGAAGGGGGACTTCGGTGCAAAACGACGCGCACCGGAGCACGCCTACTCGAGGTCTCCGGCGCCACCAGCGGCCCCAAGGCTGATGCTCTAGCGGCTAAGCTAAGGGTGTCGCTGGACACGGACGCTGTCAGTGTCACCGGACCCAACAAATGTGCTGGTATACGCATTTCGGGTCTGGATGACGCGGCCACGACGGAGGAGATAATCTCCGCCGTTGTGGAAGCAAGCGACTGCCCCCGGGATCAGATAAGGTGAGGCGAAATTCGCTTTGGGCCAACTGGTCACGGGTCAGTAGTCGTGAGCTGTCCCGTCGCGGCAGCTCAGAAGATTGCGGATGGACGGAGCCTACTCATTGGGGGCTTTATCAAGGCGCAGGTGCATCTCCTGCAGCCTCGCGAGTCCCGGTGCTACAGGTGCCTGGTCGCGGGGCATGTGCAGTGCACAGCGGAAGTCGACGTAGGTGATAGGTGCTTCCGCTGCAGCCAACCCGGACACAAAGCCATTGCCTGTAACGCTCCACCACGCTGTTTTAGATGCGTGGCGGAGGGCAAGACGGCTGAGCACCGGGTGGACAGCAAGACCTGCGCCGCCTCTAGGCCAAAGCCCCGTTCATCCCTAGGGGGGAATAAGAGTGCCGTTCAAGAGCGCCCACGTTCGCGGCGGAATGCGGATATGGATGTTCATTAATGAATGCACATATCCGCATCTTGCAGATCAATCTGAACCACTGCTCCAATGCTCAGGATCTTCTGTACCAGAGCATCGCGCAGTGGTCCGTCAACGTGGTCGCAGTCGCCGAGTACTGGGTTCATCCTAGAAGCCCGGCGGCCCTGGATCGCTTGGCGACTATCTTTGGGTGGTCCGGCGCAGATATCTCGCGCCTTGCAATAATTGCAAGGGGCCCAGGTTGCGTCGCGGCGGACTATGAGGGAGTGGCGGTCGTGGCCGTTTACATCTAGCCGAACCGCGACCAGCATCAGTTTGAGCTATGGCTCTCTGAACTGGACGTCGTTCTCACTGCATGCCGTCCTCGCCCTGTCCTGGTCCTGGGAGACTTTAACGCCTGGTCGATGGCTTGGGGCTCCCGCGAGACCAATGGCAAGGGGAGAATTCTGGAGGATTGGGTCACTACCCGTGGCCTAGAAGTCCTCAACCGGGGGAATGTCGCCACCTGGGAGCGAGGGGGACTCAGTTCAGTCGTGGACGTATCGTTCGCGACCCCTGATCTCACTCGCCGTGTCCAGAACTGGCGCGTGGTGGTGGAGGAGGAGACGAGGTCCGACCACAGATATATTCGGTTTGACGTCTCCCCTCCGCCTAATCTACCGCCAGTTATTGCGAATCCCCCGGAACCGCGTTGGGCGCTTAAACGGCTAAATCGGGAGGCTCTCCAGGAAGCGGCCATCGTGCAGGCTTGGACTCCAGCACCGGAGAGGCCTGCCGATGTGAATACCGATGCAGAGTGGTTCCGGAGAGCCATGTCGCAAATATGCGATGCGGCGATGCCTAGGGTCAAGCCCGGGCCGGTAAGGAGACTGGTGATATGGTGTACTGGTGGTCGCCGGAGATTGGACAGCTGCGAACAGCTTGCCTGATCGCGCGCCGCCAGTACACCAGGTTCCGCCGAAGGCGTCGCCGCCCCGTGGAATTCCGAGAGGAGGAGCTATATGAGGGGTACAAGGGAGCCAAGAGGGCCCTCCAAACAGCCATAAAGCGGGCCAAAAGGCTGGCCCGCGAAGAGCTGCTGGAGACCCTGGAGAAGAACCCCTGGGGGCGCCCGTACCTTATGGTTAGGGGCAAACTTCGTCCTAGGGCGCCTCCGCTGACCCAGAGCCTCCAGCCAGACCAGCTCGAGAGGGTCATGGGTGCTCTGTTCCCTGCGGGAGCACAGGAGCACACTGCCCCATGTATGGCTCCACCTCAGACGTCCAACGCGGATCCCAGTGAGGATGACGTGCCCGAAGTCACCGAAAGTGAGCTAGGGGCGGCGGTATTGCGGCTCAATGCCCGCAAGAACACCGCCCCCGGACCCGACGGCATACCAGGCCGAGCATGGGTCCTGGCCCTTGAGGAACTAGGGCCTCGACTGGCAGGGCTCTTCAGCGCATGCCTTGAAAGGGGCCAGTTTCCCAAGGAGTGGAAGACGGGGAAACTGGTCTTAATCCGTAAAGCGGGGCGGCCGGCGGACCATCCGTCCGGTTAGCGGCCGATCGTGTTGCTCGACGAGGTATGTAAGCTTTTTGAGCTCATTATAGCGGAACGCCTCGTCAAGCATCTCACGGACGTGGGGCCAAACCTGGCGGATAACCAGTTCGGTTTCCGCCAGGGGCGCTCCACCGTGGATGCGATCATGCGAGTGAAGAGCCTGACAGAGGAAGCTATTTCAAGGGATGAGGTGGTGGTGGCGGTCTCTCTTGACATCGCCAACGCCTTTAACACCCTACCCTGGAGTTGCGTCAGGGAGGCACTTAGCTATCATAGAGTGCCTTCCTACCTCTGTCGTATTGTCGGGGCATACCTATCCGAAAGGGCGGTGGCTTACCCGAGTTGGCTAGGGCTAGGTCGGCGAGATGTGTCGTGCGGTGTTCCACAGGGGTCAGTCCTAGGACCGCTCCTGTGGAATATTGGCTACGATTGGGTGCTGCGTGGTCCGTTGCTCGAAGGTGTCGGCGTGACGTGCTACGCCGACGATACCCTCGTTACGGCGCGAGGAGTAACGCACCGACACGCAGCCCTAAAGGCCACGGCAGGTGTTGCTCAAGTTGTGGGTCGAATTCAGCTGCATTATCGCGGTTGTTGCCCAACATAAGGGGACCCAACGCTCCCTGCAGGAGACTGTACCTCGGGATCGTGCGGAGTATGGCCCTATACGGGGCCCCCATATGGGCGATGAGACCCTGTAGGCCCGCAATGCGTCTATATTACATAGCCCGCTAAAGGCGATGGCCGTCAGGGTGATAAGAGGGTACCGCACGATCTCCGTTGAGGCGGCATGTCTCCTTGCCGGGACCCCTCCATGGGACCTGGAAGCGAGAGCCCTTGCGTCATTGTTTAAATGGCGCAAGGAGGCGCGGGAGCAGGGCCATGGGCCTACGCCTCGAGAAATCGAGGCTCAGCGGTCCCAGCTCCGACAGGAACTCATGGAGACATGGAAGGTGCGACTTGAGCATCCAAGGTGGGGAAACGCCACAATCGGGGCGGTCAGACCGGTCATGGATGAGTGGTTGCAGAGGAGCCATGGCAACCTCTCCTACCGGTTGTCACAGATACTTACCGGGCACGGGTGCTTCGGTAAGTATCTGTGGCGTATACACCGGGAGACCACAGCCGAGTGCCAGCACTGCGTAGAACGCAGCGAGGACACAGCGCTCCACACATTGGTGGAGTGCTCAGCGTGGGCGCAGCAGCGCCAAGACCTCGTGGCGAGTCTGGGCGTAGACATTCTCTCGTTGGAAACTATGGTGCAAGCCATGGTCTCCAGCGGGAGCAAGTGGGACGCCGCTGCGTCTTTCTGCGAGCAGGTCATGCTCGCGAAAGAGGTGGCGAAGACGGTACGGGAGAGGACTCTCCCGCCCGAGTTCCGCAGACTGCGGCGACAACGCCGCATACTTGTCTTCGCCCAAGACTACCGGCCTTCATGACCGGGGGCCTGAGGACGGCGGGTGGGCTGCTCGTCGTCCTTACAGAAGCAGGCCCAAGACGTAGGCATGACATGAAAATGTCACGCACGCCTCATGCCCCAAGAAGCGGGATAGTACCCGAACCAACCCCCCAAAGAAGCGGGATAACACCCGAACCCCAGGTGAGGCCGCGGTGGTAGCCAAAGTCTGCCGGGAGCTCTGGGACATCTTTCCGAGGAGTTACCCGGAGCGTCCGGCAATAGACAGTTAGGCGGGGACTGTGTGGTTTTAGCCGGTTCGAGTCCGGCATGACATCCGAGGGGATTTCCACACGTTAAAAAAAAAAAAACCTTTTAGATTACCTTTTTTAGTTTTATAGATTACCTTTTTTTGGATATTATGGCTTGGTTGCTGAGTCTTTTCAAAAAATAAGTATTATTTTAAAATCGACAGACATAGTACTTTACCTAAGGCAGCCATGTCTGAAGCGTTAAAATTCGAAGTACCGACAAACATTCAAAATTACATTCAACACAATTTAAAGAGGGTAAGTCAATTTTACAATTTTAAAACAAAGCAACAGACAGGTCTTTTTAACCAAAATGTGTAAATTTTACTTATTTGGTGTGGTTTTAGCGATCGTATTATTCAACGAACATCTTCATAAAACAGGAGGTAAGTTTATACACAATAATGACATTTTACCAATTATCTTAATAATATTAAAAATGCGAAAGTTTGTGTGGATGTTTGTTACTCTTTACGTAAAAACTACTGAATGGATTTTAATGAAACTTTACAATAATATAGCTTATACATCAGAATAACACAAAGGCTACTTTTTATCCCGGGAACTTGTTCCTGTGGAAAATAGGAACAGGAAAACTTTACCACGCGTGTGCAGGTACCAATAAAAAGGAAAATATTGAGTCTGCATTTTTAACCCCTAAAGCCCAAAATTTAGATATAAATAAACTTTTTTGGACCATGTTTACATAAATCATTATTGATATGTGTATCAATAGATATCTGTACTATTTATTGATAGTAAGCAGGTTATTGACACAAAAATAATATAAATTAAAAAAAATTAAAAGTAAAACACCTTTTATTTTTTTTAAATAGGGCGCCACCCAAACGCAAACAAATAAAATCATCTAAATCGGTCTAGGCATTTAGGAGTTCAGTCATATACAGACGTACAGTAGAATTATATATTTATAGATATACTGCTTAAAGACCACTTTGTGGCATTTATATTTGCAAGCGTTTCCGTGCTTCGGAAGGCACGTTAAGCCGTAAAAATATTAAAAGGTGTTATAAGTTAAGTCTTTAAAAACGCCTTTGAAATCAATTGTTATGATTTTTTTTAGCCCATAGGCTGATAGAAATTATCAATAATCGTCGGGTCTTGGTACTTGAAAATGAAACCCTTACTTTGGTATGCAAGACGGAGTGGAAAGAGACCTTGGGTTGTGCTTTTCTACAACCAAGTATAGAAAAAATAGTGTGAGTATTACTTTATCACAATATGCCACATTATAAATATAATATGAATTCAAAAATAAAATCGTTGGGACATCTCACACTACGCCATCAGATTCCAAACTAAGCAGAGCTTGTACTATGGTAACCAGAAAACTGATAAACATACCTACTTATATATTTCTAAATACATACATATTATAGATAAATAACACCCAGACACAGAATAAACCATCGTGTTCGTCACACAAAGTTTTATCCTGGGTGGGAATCGAACCAATGTCAGATAGTGATCGCTTCCAATAAATCAAAAGCCAAATGTAGCTGCTCCTAGCAACCTAATAAAAGTAGACCCCAGACTCCTAATATAGGTATTAAGTATTGAAAACCTGTTCCGTTCCTAATGGTAAGTATCTTTAATTTTCGCCATAAACGGGCCAATTCTGCTGCACTTTTTTTGGGTTATGTAGTCAAAAAAGAGCCTTAGTTTGCTGTCAGTCCGGTTGTCCGCTCGCCCGTGCGTCTGCCTAAGCCAGAAATTCTTAGTAATGTATTTCAACCTGTGTAATATTTTTGTTGCTTGACGTTTCGATTGGTATGGTAACCACGATCGGAGCAACTAAACTTCAGGTAACAAAAAAATTTGAACATTTTGGTTCTGCTAAAAAAATATAATACCGCATTAATAATTGTAAAAATAATCCTACTAATATTATAAACGCGAAAGTAAGTAGGTAAGTATGGATGGATGTTTGTTACTCTTTCACGCAAAATCTACTGAATGGATTTTGATGAAACTTTAGAATAATATAGCTTACACATCAAACTAACAACGAACAAGTTCCTGTGGGAAACTTCACAACGCGCGCGGAGCGCGGGCTTCAACTACACTAGCGGCACGCTATGATGGCCGTTTTGACGTTCGTCCACTCATGAAGTTTCGTATTATAGTAATATTATATAAGCAAATATTTTTTCAACATCAATTCTACAAAATGTACATCTAGATCTAGACTTACCAAGTTCTTATTATATACTTAGTTTTTATTTTAATTATTTTATTTATTTATTTATTTATTTATTTATTATACACTTTATTGTACGCCGAGACAGTATTATGATATAGAAATTTGATACAAAAATAGCAGTACAATGGGCGGCCTTATCGCTTAAAGCAAATTCTGCCAGGCAACCTTTGGATGGAAAAAATATATTGGTAGGAACTAACTGGTAGTTGTTGGCGTCAAGTTATATAGAAGTAATATATATAATACAATACTTAATAATCAAATCAAAATAAGTATTGAAAAATAAAATAAAATACTTATCAATATATACTACACAAATTAAATAATATAAATCTATACATACAAATATTTAAATTTATAAATAATATGTACAAGTAATTACCTATTATATGTGTTCCTATGTAATGTATAATATTTTTATTTATTGCTTGTTAAAGTAATAGCTTTTAACAGCTGATTTAAACTTTTCCAGTGTCTCAGTTTGTCTAATAGCCAGCGGTAATTTATTCCACAAGCGAACTGCTGTGACGCTAAAGGAACTATCAAAAAAATTTGTGGAATGTGGTGGCATTTTTAATTCTAAGTTTTCCGATGACCTCAAACATCTGTCATGCGTATCATGTAGGAACTCAAAACGTTCCTTTAAATAGGACGGTGTCGATGGGTTAAACAAAATATTATATAACAAGGATAGAATATGAGTATTCCGGCGAAGTCGTATAGGTAACCACTTAAGCTGTGTACGAAACTGTGAAACGTGATCATACTTGCGCAAGCCAAATATGAATCGTATGCAAACATTTTGGAGACGCTCAAGTTTCTCTAATTGGCTTTCGGCGAGATCTAAGTAACTGACATCTGCATAATCAAGGATTGGAAGAAGCACGGAGTTTGCAAGCGCAATTTTTGTAGCTGTAGGAAGAAAACGCTGCAGTCTCCTTATGGAACCTGCGGAAGCGAACATTTTACTACTTACCTCCTGCAGCTGAGGACTCCATGATAAATTGGAATCAATAATAATACCCAGATGCTTGACCTTATCGCAAACAGGAATGGCTGTACCATCAAAAACAAAGTGTGGAATTTGCGACCAATTTATTTTCGGTGTTGTTTTTGGGCTGCCAATTATTATGATTTGTGTTTTTGAAGGATTGACTTGTAGCCCATATGAACTACTCCATGAAGATATTTTTAATAAATCTTTATTTATGGCATCCACCGCCTCCGATAGCTGTTCCAGGGGTGCCTGTGTATAGATTTGGAGATCGTCTGCGTAAAGGTGGTAGGAATAAGTGAGTTGATTTGAGATAGTATTTATAAAAATTGCGAAGAGGAGGGGAGAGAGAACGCCACCCTGGGGCACTCCAACACTAGTATTGCACCAACTGGATACGTCATTATCAATTTGTATACGTTGTCGGCGGCCACACAGGTAACTACGGAACCACTCTATTACCGTAGGAGATATGTTAAGAGAGCGGAGCATCGAAAGCAAAATGTCAAAGTCTACGGTGTTAAAAGCGTTACTGAAATCTAGTAGACAAAGAACAGAACTTCCTATTCTCCACACCAGTCCTAATGTCGTCTGTAATATTTACCAAAGCTGTGGTTGTACCGTGACCGGGACGAAACCCGGACTGGAATGGATTGAGAAGATTATTTTTACGGATAAATGAGCTTAATTGGATGTGGAAAAGGTGTTCAAGTGATTTAGAAAGGAACGGTAGAATTGATATTGGACGGTAATCTGTCAATAACTGAGGGTTTGATTTTTTTGGTAAAGGAGTAATTAAAGCGTTTTTCCATGGCGATGGGAAAATACCAGACGTTAAGGAATAGTTAAAAATGTAACAAATGATGGCTAGGATTTCATCGAGGATTGGAAGAATCATATTTCGCCCGACACAGTCACTACCAACAGCTTTGGACGTGATCGCCATGATGCTCTTCTTAACATCACTAGCGGTAAAAAGTTCGAAGACAAAAGGTGAATGATTGGGGGTTGAAATAGTCGAAAGATTATGAATGGTCTGTGCCTTCAGAGTCCCATCAAAATTGGACAAGGCGGTAAAATGCTGGTTGAGAACCTCAACATTTAAATCTTTTGAATTTAATTCTTGCCGCAATTTCCCAACGCCCAGTGTACGTAGAAATTTCCAGACCTTTGGTGGGTCACTATTTTGAACTGATTTATGAATATGCTGGCGTTGTGCATTCCTACACGTCCTTCCGCAGCGATTCCGGGCCGAAACATATTTTTCATAATTTGCATCAGTTGGATTGATTTTATAGCTGTATTTAGCAGCAGCTTTCTTTGAAATTAAACATTTAATATCATTGGTCAGCCACGGAGACGGTGGATGCTTCATTTTAATTGCCCGAACAGGTGCATGCTTGTCGTACAGCTTGATGAGATTCGATGTAAAATAATCAACTTGGTCATCAACGGATCCGGAAGTAACCAGTGATGTCCAATCAATGTTACTGGCATCTTCACGCAAGTCACCAAGATCCATGCTACAAAAATTACGCTGCAGAAGGATTTTAGGTTTGGCCTTAGGAGGCCGGACTTTGTATGAAAGATAAAGGAGGTCGTGATAAGAGAACTGCCCGTGCATAGCGTCTTGATCAGGAGAGGAGACCATGATGAGATCGATAAGTGTAGGATTACAGTTTGGGAAGTGGTGAGTTACATCTGTTGGAAGAATGGAAAGGTCACAAGAAGTTGCGATATTGAGAAGAGAGGATGAATGGTAATCGTTTTTCAACAAACATGTATTAAAATCCCCCATGATTATGCAATGACTGTAAGAAGGCATGAGATTCACTAAAAGTGCTTCGAAAGAGGAAAAGTAATTCATATTCATTGAAGGACAATAATAAACGCCGAGTAGGACTTTTGTGTGGTTGAGTTCAACTTCGAGAAACAAATGCTCACCGGCATTAGGCGGTAGTGGTTGCTGCGACATACTTATAACAGCAAAAGGTATATATGATCGTAGATATATGGCAACACCCCCAGCGCGAACCTCGCGATTTGTTCGATCATTTCTGATAAGCTGAAACCCAGGAAGGGAATATGTACTAGAAGAATGACAAGTTTTTAGCCATGATTCTGAAACAAGGATAGCATGAATACTCTTACAGTCAAACGTGGCCAGCATTTCAGGGTGATGAGCCGGAATACTTTGGGCATTGATATGAACGACATTGAAATGCCGAGAAGCATAAGAAAACTTAGTTTTTAGACTTTCCGACAAAGACGGGACGACACTAACGAAGCTGTCCTTAGAGCTACCTACGGAATAATAACTTTCACTAACACTAACATTTTCATACTCCAGCATTAAACCACTGTAAAAATAAATAAAATATTATAAACGTAAATATATAAAAAATATATATCATATAAATAGTTATAATTAAATGCAATATTCATATATACAATGACGTATTATGGTATATACCAAAATATTAATACCACCTGCCAGTTGTGTCAGCATCACCTATAATAACATATTTAATATAACAATAATACTATATTACAAGATTTTTATGAGATCCGGGTATGTACCTATCAATACAGGTATAACATTTACGATATAATTTATACAACGCCAATCTATAATACCTCCTAATACTGAAAGATTTAATAACGCTTCTAACTACCACGATTCAAGACAAAATGAAAACACTAAGAAAATTTAATAATAATACAATAAAAAATTAAAAAGTTAATACTAGAGGCTGTATGGACTAAGTTTCCTTTGCCTGCCCAAGATAGGCGAAGACAAATAACATAAGTTAACATAACAGTGTCGCGAGTTTTGGCGGGAGAGTGACAAGTGCGGACGCTTGCTGTATATTATTTTCTAAAACTAGTGCATTTATCATGTTTTATGTGTGGGAGTGGTGGTTTCTTGGACATAAAAGTTGTGTTAACGTGCTATAGTGATAGACAATGATATTTATGCAGTGAAATGCTATTTTCTCTCTTGACGCGAAAAGTCCACTGAAATTCTCAGTATAAGAATCACCATTATACTGAGGGCAAGTACAAGGACCTAGGACTGAGGACTCGACATCGACAAAGACTGGACAGGACTATATACTAAGAAAATATAAATACCGAAGACTAGGCTGTATGGACAAAGTTTCCTTTGCCTGCCCAATATGGGCGAAGACTACAAAAAAAAAACAGTGTCGCTCATAGATAGAGTAAATTTTCATCTTTATCGCATTCTTCTATTTAGGAGTGATGCCATGCCAGGTGCCATTAGTTATATTGGTGATATTTTTTTACAAAAAATTACTACCTAAATTATCATTATCATGATAATGAATTGAGTTATAATATATATTATAACTATATAGCTAAAATAAGTTTGTGCAGCTGGCACATGGAACATTGCAATTCACTTGTGCATGAAACTAAAACGCATGGTATTTATTTCATGTTACAGACCGTAGCGGAACGAGACCGGCAATCACCACCATTGGTCTAGATCAGCAATATTTGCCAATAAGTAAGCATAGATATAAGTATGTAGACAGCCTCGATGCCGTAAGATTCGATTCCCGAGTCGGAATAAGTATGTTAATGTTCGTTTCGGAGTTTGGTATTTCCTATGTCTTATACTAATTTTTTTAGAAAACATAAAGGGTGTTTATCCATACCACAAGCATATAGGTATTAGCATACCTTCTAAAAGATGGCGCTACTGTGCACTGTGAAAAAAATGTCACACAATATTTAAGTAAGTAAAGATAATAGATGGTTACATCACTTGGAACTTGAAAAAATGGCCGTCTCTATCATTGCATTATTTTAAAAAACTAAAGCTTTTACATCACAAACTCTCCAGAAGCCTAGTAAGGCCTCCACTAGGTACTGAAGACGTCGATTTGTCATATTGGAATGATTGGGACAAATTTATCCAAAAAGCCAAACTTCAAATAAATTTATAAAATACCGTGTAATTAATCGGTATTACACCTCACAATCGTCAATTAATATAAAAGGTAACCACGTCACGCCTTTCAATTGATGTCAACGCAATAGTACTATCAGTAAGAAATCTGGAAAAAAATCTTTTCTACAGTATAACCAGTAGCCAAAACATTTTGTCGCAACAACGGCAGTGTAGTGGAGTTCATTGCACGAGAACCATTCACTTCTGATAAATGTAATAAGTAATAATGTGAAACCTGGCGATCTGTCCTCTCTTGACTACCCCGTCAGGGATATAACGTGAAGATAGTTAATAATGTATTTTATATTACAGAAACATAAGGAACGGAGTCGACATGCCCCCTAAATGGGCTAAGTTCTCTTTGATTACCACTAAGTAAGTCTTTCACATTACGTCTCCCAACTATATTTAACTGTCCCCGAATAATATGACCCCATCTATGTCACTATTAAAGCTCGTAGAAGCGATGGGGGGTAGTGTAAGAGTAGATAAAGAAAAATAATTTAATAAGCTAAGATTCTGAGATCGGCCATGACGGTATTGCAGGCCTTATAAAAAAACATTTAGAGTGTGTGCGGCAGAAGTACACGCGTTCCCGAGTTCACCCGATCGAGCCTTTTACCTCAGAGCGTGACGGATCAGCCTAACTTACTACCTAAGGGAAAATCTGTGTGCGGTGCGCCAAAAAAAATTATCACTTCAAAAAGAAAATCTAAGAACACTTACCTATTAATTATATTTTTAATTCTAATCCTTTTCGATATATTAGAGAAAATCACACGGACATAACTAATTTATGCTTGATTTCTGCAAGCAATACTAATATTATAAAGCTGAAGACTTTGTTTGTTTGTTTGGTTGAACGCGCTAATCTCAGTAACTACAGGTCGGATCAGAAAAAAACTTTTTGTGTTAGATTCCCCAATTATCGAGTAAGGCTATAGGCTATATATAATCACGCATCTACCCAGGTGAGCGGAGCAATAACCATAAATATCGACAAATCGGGCAAATATTTATGCATTATTGTAGGATTTCGAAGTATGTCAAGGGCGAAACCCCCGGCTTGGCCCGTTCATCCCCCGGTTCACCTTAATAGCGGACTATTTTGTCATTTCAAGTTTTGTGAGTAACTACTCATAAAACTTGGAATCGATAGTTTTATGTGTAATATCTGGCAAAGATCACCATTGAATCATTTTTTTAATAGGGTCGATGATTCTTTACTACGTGTTAATACTAACTTATTGTAACGTAAAACATTTGCCAGTGTCACAGCCAATAATCGGATATGTTCCATGACCACAAATGTAACGATGCAGCAGTCAGGAAAATGGTATTGTGTCCATGGAGTCCAGACAACAGGAGTAGAAAAACTGAAGACAATAGATCTTGTGGTTAAGGAGAATGCTTCAGAGATTTCAACTGTTATTGCGAAAAGGGCAATGTCGTTGACTTTAAACTGTTCAGCTACGTTAGCAAATATACCCTTAAGTTCATGCCGTTTCAAACCACCAAAAAAAGAGTTTTTTAACATGAACTCAAACGTGACAGAATCGAAGTGAGTAATAGCACAATTTAATTAAAAAAAGGTTTTGCATTGTTGGTTTTTTAGGTTGTTTTCTGTATCTAGCAGATGTTCTTGAGCAATTTCTCCTAGATAGGTATAGAATGTACTATCACCTGTGTGATTCTTATGGTATACTTCAACTACTTCACAGAAAATCGTATTTATAACAAACTGCGAATCGTCACCTATCCATGGCAAAATGGTTAACGGCAAAATTGACTTTACTACGACCAAAAGGTGGTCTGAAATAAGGCATTTTATGACTTTAGAGTGTACCTGCTCACGTTCAAATCATCAGATTGCGTGTTCTGAGTCACACTCGGTACACTAACAATCATTGAGATTACAAAGTACTTACTTTAGTCTGAGACTACCAGGTCTTTAATTGGTCGTGCAAATTAGTGTCTAGCACATAAAACCTTTTAGCCTTTTTGTTACCACCTCACTAAAAATGGGTTTAATTTTTTTCCAAATTTAACATCTAAAATAGACACATTTTATTAAATTTATTCGGCCCTTTAGGTCCACCCCAGTTTCGTGCTTCGGAAGGCACGTTAAGCCGTTGGTCCCGGTTGCCAATAAAATGGCAGTCGTTAAGCCAAGTTGAAGGCCTTATGGGCGGCCTGGAAAATTTCAACAGCAGGTCGCCACAGCCTGCGCCTGTCCATTTCAACACGACAATGTGCTCACCACTTGGTACGTGGGACAAATGCATACGGTGAAATGTGGGCGTTTTAATATGCCTCTGCCTACCCCTTCAGGGTTAAAGGCGTGACAATATGTATGTATATCAGTACTCATCATCATCCGAGCTTCTATACCAGTTGCGTCTCACACTCTTCTTCACTTGGCACGGTCATCGGAAACCCCTGTAGTGAGACCATTGGCATGCATGTCATCCCTTGCTACGTCAAGCCAGCACTTCTTGAAAATAATTCACTTCACTGGCGGAGCTTTGGACGTTCTCTAGTAGTAAAATAATAATAAAATGATTGTTTCAGTGCAACCTCAAACCGATATTATTTCCCTAAGGAAAAAAGTTTAGAGCACGGGGATTGTGCTGTTACGATTAAATCTGTACGCCCTTCAGATGTCGGTACATGGCAATGTCGTGCCGTTGTGAAAGATGGCGACGAATATACTGACGATATCATTTTAGAAATTGAACGTTTGTATTAGTTTTATGTAGTTATTTAATTTTGTTACTTAAGGTTGTAAGAGGTCTTACCAAGATCTCAGGGGTCCAAGCTAAATTATAAATGTTATTATGGCGGAGGCATAGCACCGAATTCTAAACATTATAGAACAATTGTAAGACAAGAGCACATAATTGTACGCTATATTCAATGAGTGTTTAACCAAGATTTACAAAATGAAATTGAAGCGCTCGTGGCCCCGCGGTCTCAGTGTTCGGTAAACGATCACTGAGGTACGCAACTTTCACTATGGCTGGTCGTCGGATGGGTGACCACTTTGTGGCATTTACATTTGCGAGCGTTTCCGTGCTTCGGAAGGCACGTTAAGCCGTTGGTCCCGGTTGCCAGTAAAATAGCAGTCGTTAAGCCTGGTTGAAGGCCTTATAGGCGGCTTAAAAAATTTCAACAGCAGGTAGCCACAACCTGCGTCTGTCTATTTCAACACGGCAATGGGCTCACCACCTATTACGTGGGACAGGAATCCACACGGTGAAAAGTGGGCATATAATATGCCTCTGCCACCCCTTCGGGGATAAGGCGTGATGGATATTTATTAAGATTTACAAAAAATGCTTAAGAAAGTATAACCGCCCGGTAGCATTCCTTTCGGGTCACTAGCGGTGATATTACAAGGCATAGAATTGAAACTGCGATCAATAGGATGTACCAAAATTATGCGTTAAATTAAAAAAAGGGAAGGCTATTTATTGATATGTTTCCCAATCCAATATGCGTAATGTTATCCAATTTTGTTCCTCTTTTCTTGTGTGTAGTACAATTTTTGGATCAAGAGGATCGCTCGTGGCCCCGCGGTCTCAGTGTTCGGTAAACGATCACTGAGGTACGCAACTTTCACTATGGCTGGTCGTCGGATGGGTGACCACTTTGTGGCATTTACATTTGCGAGCGTTTCCGTGCTTCGGAAGGCACGTTAAGCCGTTGGTCCCGGTTGCCAGTAAAATGGCAGTCGTTAAGCCTGGTTGAAAGCCTTATAGGCGGCTTAAAAAATTTCAACAGCAGGTAGCCACAACCTGCGTCTGTCTATTTCGACACGGCAATGGGCTCACCACCTATTACGTGGGACAGGAATCCACACGGTGAAAAGTGGGCATATAATATGCCTCTGCCACCCCTTCGGGGATAAGGCGTGATGGATATTTATTTTATTTATTTTTAGTACAATTTTTATTTATCATACAATTACGAGCACTTTTCGTAGGGCTTTTTTCGGCATTGTTGAAAGACTCGGTATATAATCTTGTATATGTACACATTGGAAATTTTAATACCAACATTATGACATGTATTGTTTTCCACAGCTTTTTCACTGACTGCTATCTTGAGTATGATAATCGGAATTGGAGGTACAACAGGCACGATTATTCTACTAAGTTTTTACGCTTTCCGACGAAACAGATGCCTAGGAGCAAGGTTAGGACATGAACTGTTAAACCTCCGTGAGATAGAACAGTTACCGCCCGTAAGGCCATCTAGTCGTCCCGTATCTTCAGGAACGGCACAAACGCTATTATTAACAACTGAGCCTTCTGAACCCGGACCATCCTCACCCCTTTTATCTGAGTCCGGGCCATCCTCACCTCTTTTATCTGAACCTGGACCATCTTCACCCCTTTTATCTGAACCCGGACCATCATCTCCTGTTACATCTGAACCCGAGTCATCGTCTCCCGCCATATCTCTACCCAGCCCGTTCTCTCCTGTCACATCCGGGCTATCTTCTCCTGTTATTACTGAACCCGTAGCGTGGTCACTTCTTATGTCTGAACCCGGATCGTCGTCTCCTTTTATGTCTGAACCCGAACCATTGTCTCTCACGTCATCGTCACTATACATATTGGCTACTGATGAAACTAAGACTGATGAAGTCAACAATAAGTCATAATTTTTCTACTTTTAATTACTTAAAATAAATAAATAAACTATTTAATAAATTGTGATTGTGTTACAATTCTATAAATAACAAATTGTAATAATATTTATTTTATTTACTATGTAATAAAATATTAATATTCTACTATTCTACTTTGCATATATTATTAAATATATTGAATCTGTTTTATTATATTCTGTAACTGTTTTTTGTCCAGATTGGTTGTGACGATTTTTAACCGACTTCCAAAAAAGAGGAGGTTATGTGTTCGATTGGTATTTTATACAATATAAAAGATGTCAATTTGATATTTCAATTTTATGACGTGTATGATAATAGTTACGCGAATATGTATAAATCTATAGTTTCGGATAGTATTTAATTGATTTGTATACTAATAATTTTTAAGTATACTATACTTGTAAATATGTAAATTATACTAAACGTTCAACAAATTGTTTGATAATTAAACGTTTGTGTAAAATAAAATAAAATAAAATGTATTACAAACGAGAATGATTAGTAACTCCTATTTATTCTTTAAACAGTGTGTTTTATCAACTTATTACTGACTGTATGTATGTGTGTCACTATGTACACGATTATCATAAGAATTACTGATCCGATTGCTTAAAGCATTGTAAAATCTGAATGTTGAGGAAAGTGGTACAAAATGCCTAAAAAATAACTACAAAACTGATTTTTTCTGTCAATTTCAACACAGCAATGGCCTTACCACTTGTTATGTGGGAGAAGTATAACAGTCCGAGACTACCAGGACTTTAATTGGTCGTGCTAATTAGTGTCTAGCACATAAGAACTTTTAGAATAAAAATTTTAGAATGAAATTTCTTCCAAATTTAACATCTAAAATAGACACATTTTATTAAATTTATTCGGCCCTTTAGACCCCCCCATTACCCTGCTTCGGAAGGCAAGTTAAGCCGTTGGTCCCGGTTGCCAATAAAATAGCGGTCGTTAAGCCAAGTTGAAGGCCTTATGGGCGGCTTAAAAATTTCAACAGCAGGTAGCAACAACCTGCGTCTGTCTATTTCAACACGGCAATGGGCTCACCACCTATAACGTGGGACAGGAATACACGTGGTGAAAAGTGGGCATATAATATATAGTGCTCTGCCACCCCTTCGGGGATAAGGCGTGATAGATAAATAAATAAATGTGGGAGAAGTATACACCTGCCTACATCTTCGGTGATAAGGTAATCGTCGGTATGGTTTTTTTGCGAACTGTTCGCGTATTTTAGAGAACTCTTCATAATACCGTGATTCTGTGATGTTAATATAAAGCAGGGTCCACTGCAACGTGTTTTCGTGCACAGACATCTATGACAGTAAGCAGACCCAAAGTTAGCAAAAAATAGCGTAGCCTATTTATTACATACACATAAACAGGAAGCTTAGATTAGTTATTTCTGGTGATGTCTTGATAATACACCTCGCACACACACATACACCTTTTTATATATTTTGTCTACTTTTATAACATTTTACAATTATTTTATGTAATATTTTCACTTCGACACATAAATCTCTGATTTAAATATGACAGCGGTTGTTGTTATTACAAGTTTGTAGCTTAGTTGTAGTAGAAAAATTGGCTACGCGTTGTTCGCTATCAAAGTGTGAGTTAGATGTAGCTACACAAGAATAACAAAGATAGCTTTATACATCAAATGGCAAGAGTGAAAAGGATGAAGTATTGCTCCATAATCAAAAAAAAATAATTAAGATTGAAATGAAAAATGTTGGGTCTGCTGTGTTACTAACATGTTCTGCATTCAGTATTCGGGTATTTTTTCTAACACGACTGTTAGGCCACGGCCCTAAGGTGAGTCAAACATGGTAGTAACACGAAGACATCTTGCAACGAACCCGGCTTTCAAAATATGGATTTGTCTTTACGTTTGATGCAATCCAGTGTTGAGGGTAAATCAGAAACCTATTTTCTATGACAAGTGTTTACCGCAATACGTAACCGTACTAGCGAAGTTCGCAGGCGAGTCTTTTTTAATATTCCGACCTTAGCGCAAAACATCTGCGTGACCATTATGCGGAATATAAAAAAATAGTTTGGCTATTAAATTAACCGAGTAAGCCGTCCTGTCTAACGGACATTTTAGGGTCACAATTTCACAAGTGACAAGTCACGCTACTCGTACTTATTCTAAGCTGCATTAATACGTACCTTAATGTTGCAATACTTGTCATCAGATGCTTAAACTACAGATCTCTTTATTTTTAATTTCGCGGGGAATGCATTCACGCACCATCATCCCTGCTGCGGGGACGACACGGTCAGGTCAGAAATAGAGAGTATTTTAACATCAAAGTGCCAATTAAAAAAAAAAAAAAGTCATGCCGTGAATATAATATTTTTACTTTATGATTATAGGGACGATAATAATACAGAATGCGTTCAATTAATTCAAAACTCTTAATTCATCACAAGTCCCTCATTTTCTACTGCAATTTGGGCATTTGAATATTTGGCATGGGAAGGGTGCATATAAAGTTTATCTCTCTGCTGCCTAATTTCATAGAGGCGTTACCAAATATTGCGTCGCGTGCCATTTGGTCCGCCACACACGCCTGTCTATTATTTTACAATAGAAGCGGTTCAATTTCTATATCGATAGAACCAGCATCCGAATAGCTGTCAAAATATTAGTAGATTATCAGAAGTGCAACGTACGAGCGGCCGCTGGCGTGTCATGTGTTAATAGAATAATATCCCCCGTCCGATAGAATTAATTCTATTGGAGCGCGATTGTCAAGTGAACTACGAAAACTATCAAACTTTGCCGTCGGCTTTCTATTAAGAGATGATTTAGATTAAGTTCTTACACGATTAAAATAGTAGACTTAACCCCCTGATACCGTGATATATATAAAACGTCATTCCTGTACAGCCTTGGAGGAGGGCAAAATGATCTCCATACAAATTTTCTCTATGCAAAGGTAATTTCGGTGACGGTATAATTCGCATGTGAAGAAGAGCTTTAAAATGTCGGGTTATCAAGTAAAATTTTAAGTACCAACCCAAAAATCTATTTCTTGAGGGTAGGTAATTTTTTAAATACACTTACTACTTTTTGCGCGCCAGAGATATAAATTAAACTAAAATGTGTAAATTAAAATGGCTTGGGGTGATTTTCGCGATCGTATCAGTGAATAAATATCTACATAAAACAGAAGGTATGAACTTATAACTTCAATAATATACAATCATGAAAATAAATAACTTTTAAACCCTTGTAAATATCTATATACCTACCCTAGACATTTAAAAAGAAGAAAGTTTCTAAGTGGTATTGTACCGTTCGTTCGTCGTATTGTTGTCATATTTTTTTATTAACTCGCTTTCTTATATAGTATTCGTGTCAAATTTCATTATTGATTTTATACTACTCGTAACTTTCCGATGAGCTAGATACTTTAAATTTCGACCAGAAGGGAATGACAATGTATGAAAATGTGAAAAACCAAACTAAAAGAAGAGTTACTTCTTACGGTGGCGTGGCGTGAGAGCTGCATGGGCGCCCTTCCTCCCTCAATAAATAAATAAATATTGTGAGACCTTTACACAGCGCTATCTAGCCCAAACTAAGCTTTAACTTGTGCCATGAGATCTAGACAACTAATAAACATATTTATATAGTTTTCTAAATACATAGGTATATCTTATATCTACATAGGAATCACCAAAATCCAAAACAAACATTTCCGAATCACACAAATATTTGTTCCGACCTGAAAATCGAACCCGAGCCCTCAGCGTGCCAGTGGCATACACTATCACTACGCCACCGAGGCAGTCATGAACTAGTAGCATATTATTTTTTTTAGCCTATCATGTGAAGGATATCAATGGCGGTTATATATTAATGGCAGCTAGAGATGAGCCGGTGGATATTGTATGCAGGATGAACGGACCAATCGACTATTGTATTTTTCTAAGTCCCAAAATGGAACGCATTGAGTGAGTATCCTAACTAACTAAACTAACTAACTATCTTCACGCTGTATCCCTGACGGGGTAGTCAGAGAGGACAGATCGCCAGGCTTCGCGATCCATGCATACTTCTTTCGCTTCTTCGAGATTCATCAATCGCTCATACACACACGTCTGGGTATCCGAGTACTTTTGACCTTTCCGTTTTTGAGTAATCTGCTCACGTGGAAGTATCCTACTTATTGTATTAAAATAGGTTACGTAACTATAACCGAACGGTAAAATATTTTAATAAGAAGATTTTTTTTTATATTTTTGTAGGAACTATAACCGGTTTTGTAAATCATTTTAATAAATATAATCATTTTTTAATCAACATCAATGATAATTTTATTAAAACTCACGCACTCTGTAACACTATAAACAAAAACGGGTTTTTTCCGAACAAAGACGTGTTGTTCATGTGAATCGTTTCGCCTTTGCCTACAAAGCCTCTGTCTACGCTTCATATGGATCTTGAGCGTGAGTAAGCCTAAATAAGTGTTCTTTACGCAAAATCCCGTCTTTGTTTATGAATGATAATATTTTTAAAACGCTAAATGTTATTTATTTATCTATCACGCCTTATTAACGAAGGGTGGCAGAGGCATATTATATACCTACTTTTCACTGGTGGTGGTGATTCCATTGCCGTGTTGAAATAGACAGACGCAGATTTTGGCTACCTGCTTATGAAATGATTCAAGCCACCCATAAGGCGTTCAACTTGACTTAACGACTGCCATGTTACTGGCAACTGGTACAATGGCTTAACGCGCCGTCCGAAGCACGGAAGCGCTCGCAAATGTAAATGCCACAAAGTGGTCACCCATCCGTGATCAGCTGTAGTGAAAGTAGCTTAACGCGGTGATCGTTTACAGAACACTGAGTCCGCGGGGCCACGAGCGCGATTCTTAATAAACTGGAAAAAGACAATTCTATTCGAGACGGGATTGAACCTGTGACCTTTGCCTAACCAGGGCAATGTTTTAGCCACCTGAACTACCCGAACCGTATCGAATCAAGTTGAATTTCTCCACCATATTTAAATCGTCATTTTAAAAATTGATGAGAAACTGTACAGTTCAAGCTATAGGGCCATACGATAGAATACTAGAGGTGAGATTTCTTTGTTGATATCTTGTCTGTACATATATACCTATAGTCATAAAGTATGTTGTTAGAATTACAGAAAATATTGACAATCAATGTTCCTTTACCTTAAACGCAACATGGGAGCGTTCAGGAAAGTGGCAATGTGATTGCGGAAACTTTTTAACCGGAGAAAGAAAATTGGAAACCATAGTACTCAAAATGGTGGGTGAAATCGTTGCTCCGGACTCGAACATCACGGCTATAATGAAGGAATCGGTGACATTAAGCTGTTTTGCTACGAAAAAGCAGCCTCTAAAAATATGTCGTTTCGTACCACCAAATAAACGTCATTTGCCGTTTAATATAAACCCATCTACGTCGGATCAAGAGTAAGTCATTGCACAAATTATTTTCTTTACAAAATTATATATATTTTTATTTTTTTATTATTTTATTTGACGCTCTGGACACCACCACCATGGTGAATTTTCCTGCTCCTATTTCCCACAGTACCTTGTCCCCGGTATAAACAGTAGCCTATTCTGATGTAAAAGCTGTAAAGATTCAAAAATCCATATAGTAGCTTTTGTTTGAAAGAGTAACAAACATTCATACAAATTTTCACACTAATATTAACTATTTTAATGCTGTATCCCCAGCGAGGTCAGAGATCCACGTCTGGGTATCCAAGTACTTTTATCTTTCCGTTTACTTATAATATTCGTAGAATAAATGTATGAAGCAAGCATCTTAGCGGTTTTTGTCTTATGTCTGCCAAGTCTATTCCCTATATTTTGTACCTGCAACAGATATTAAGGATCTTTTATACTATTTGACAACAATTTAATAAGTCTTTACTGCATCCATTTAATCCCGTCGCTGTTACTTTTACAAAAAAATTACGAACAATTGCCCGATTTGTTGACATTTGTGATTACTGCTCCGCTCTCCTGGGTAGTAACGTAATGATATGTAGCTTATATCCTTTCTCGATAAATGGACTATCTAACACAAAAAGATTTTTTCAATTCTGACTGAGTTATTCAACCAAACAAAGAAACAAATTCTTCAGCTTTATATATATTAGTATAGATTACTAGTATAATAAAATGTGTTTTTTTTTGTTTTAGCCCACTCTATAAGCGATATCATTTCCCACCCGAAGAGAGTTTAGAGCACGGGAATTGTTCTGTAACTATTCGTGAAGTAGACAGCTTAGATCAAGGCAGATGGAAATGCATTGGCATATTTTATAATAATGAAACTACCCACAGGGATTTTATTGACTTGAAAGTTGAAGGTAGTTATCATTGTTTTGTCTATATAGGTACCTATATAGACAGGAACTGTCTGACTGATCGATCAACGCACAGTTGAAACCGCTGGGTCTTAAAAACCATAAAATTTTGTACAACTATTCCTTAAGTGACGTAAGTGTGTACTAAGAAAAGGGGGTGGAAAAGGGGTTGTAAAGTTTGTATGGAGCAACGTGTTTATTATTGTGTAATTTTTGGATTTGAGGTAGCTGAGACATTGTATTACCAAAAGATTTTTGAAAATTCGACCTCTAATGGCGTGGAAAAGGGGTTGCAAAATTTGTAAGGATCAAAGTGTTTTTATTGTGGAATATTTGCTGCTGCAATGCAATGCTGCCACACTGTATCACGCCTACCCTATTTTTTATTCTGGAATTAAGCTCCTGCGAGGTACGGGAAATACTGAACCATGCGAACACAGCCGCGGGCGTCACCTAATATGGAATAAACATTTTCAAATCATTACAGCCTTGCTCAAAAGATGAAGAGGAGCATAGGTACCCAAAAATAGGTTTTCTCACTGAACGAGTTTGGTATTTGTTGCGTCATTGTGGTGCTCCGATAAAGCTTGTCTCTCTCTCTCATCTATATATCTTATTCTACAATATACAATAAGTATTTTTTGGATAAAATTATTTTTTTGATGTCATTCATGTAAATCACATTTTTGGTAACATCCTTCTAATATTATAAAGGCGAATATTTGTAAGAATGTATGGAGGTTTATTACACTTTCACGCAAAAACTATTGATTGCAGTTGTACTGTACGCTACTGCCGCGACTGTGGGTTCGGTTCCCGGGTCAAAAAAATATTTGTGTCGTCCACAAATGTTTGTTTCGGAGTTTGGGTGTTTCCTATGTATAATATGTTTGACTGCCTCTGTGGCGCGGAGGGAGTGCTAGATGGCGCTGTGTGAAAAGTGTCCCAGAATATTTAATATTTATTTATAATATGTATGTATTTAGAAATACTCGTATATAAGTATGTTTATCAGTCGTCTAGATCCCATAACACAAGTTTATATTAGCTTAATTTGAGCTAGACGGAGGAGTGTAAAAAAAATGTCCCACAATATATATTCATTTATTGGATTTTGATGAAACTTTCAATAATATAGCTTAATATACTTTTTATCCTGGGAACAAGTTCATGTGGGAAACAGGAACGGGAATACTTCTACACGCGGGCGTCAACTAGTTTATTATACTTTACAAAATTTACTGAAACATTTTTTCAACACTGTAAAAAAGCATTTCAAGTGCGAAGATGCATGTTCGATGCCAGCTCGAGACTAAACAATTGTTTCTTATGAAGCTAGATGTTTAAAAGCTTTTGGTATTGTTTTCCGCAGATCATCCAGTGGTATCAGCGATAATTATAGGATTTATGGTAGTTATCATAGGAACGGGCTTCATTGTAGCATATTATGTTCAAACTAGGCCATACTTTTCATCCTCGAGATATGGAGACGTAGAAGAGAATATTGATCTACGAGATATACATTCTGACAGACTATCACCATTATCAGTAACTCCAGGCTCAACATCACCACCACCTAGAACTATTGGATCTGACAGCTCTCCCGAATTTTACGGTTACTCAGGAATAGAGCATATCCAAACGGTAGCAATAGTCGAACCTCAACCGCGCTCTGACCGGTCAGCACCTGCCGAACGGAATGTAATCTTTGAACCTTTACCGCTCTCCGAACGGTCACGGCCAGTTGAAATAGTAGTAACCGTCGACCGTTTACCACCCTCCTCAGAGCCCCTTAAATCGATAATAGTTGACGAAGTTCTAACGCCCTCCGAACGATCAGCACTCGAAGTGACAGTAATCGTTGAATCATTACCACCCTCCGAACGGTCACTAATTGTCCAACCTTTACCAATCTCTGAAAGGTCCGAATCCGAACAGTTACCACCTACTGAACTGTTACCGCCTACCGAACATATCGCGTCAATCGATCAATTACCACCTCCAGAACAATTTTCGTCAGTAGAACAGCTTCTTCCAAAAGAACAGTTACCACCCTCTAGCTCGGATCTGTTACCTCTTACAGAACAGTTTCCGTCTACTGAACAGTTACGACCTATCAGACCTACCAGACAGTTACTGTCTAACGAACAGTCACTGCTTACCGAAAAGTTACCGTCTATCGTACACTTACCACGTGTCAGACAGTTACCACCTGCCGAACCGTTAGGCCATTCTGATCCGTTCCCGCCTACCGAACAGTTTCAGCCTACTGAACAGATATCTCCTACCAAACTTTTACTTTCTAACGAACAGTTACCGCCTATCGAACAGTTACCGGCAACCAAACAATTAGCAACCGCCGAACTGTTAGTGTCTTCTGAGCAATCAGCGCTAGCTGAATCGTTTGAGACCTCCGAACTGTTACCGCCACTCGAACAGCTAACACTTGCCGATCAGTTAACGCAAGGCGAACAGATAGCTTCTAGCGATCTGGCACCGCAAGCCGAACCATTGCTGACTTCAGAACAGTTATCACCCACCCAACAATTACCACCTGCCGAACCGTCACTGACCTCCGAACAATTATCGCCCGCTGAACAATTGATAACCTCAGGTACCGAAGAATCGCCATCGGCTGAATCGTCAGGAACGTACGAACAGCAATCATCTACCGCACAGTTACCGTGTGACGAACCATCAGTGAGCTCAGATACCGCACAGTTGCCATCCGCTGAATCGTCAGGAACATCCGAAGCGGTACCTTTTGTACATAGACCCACAGGCCGGCGATTACGTACACGGCCTCGGCCACGATTAAATAAACGTAGATAGTATATTAACGTAATCGTTCCGCACAAAAGCATGGCGTTCACTGGGTACGTAAACTAGCAAGGATGTCGCGTCCAAAAAATTGTAAGTGAGTAAGTGTCTCGCGGTCAGCATTCCTGAAATGGTCTTCCTTTTGATCAGTTCTCATTTTACCATTTTACTTTTATATTATTTGCTGATCAACTACGGCAAACTTCGACCAAGGATGATACTAGATCATGTTAGTGGTAATAAATGAAGAAGTAAGTCACTGGAATCCATTAATCGTTAGGTACTTGATTTGATAATTAATTTGATGCCAAACACTGCGATGTACTGAGCATATTTTAAAGTTAAATACTAAAATGGAAGCATTTAAATAGGAGACACAATTTGTATTCGGTAATTTAGATTTTATTTCTAATTTTTAGTTAGTTTAAGAAATTTGTTCAATTGATACATGATGCCGGGGTACTAGGGTATATATTCTAGATGTGTTTTGTTCATGTAAACATTATAGAAGAAGTCTTCTCGGCTTTTTAACTTAACTGTTTAAGTAGTAACAATTAGGTTAAAACACCAAAAACTAAAAGGATTGTTTGTTTATTCCTATGTTAGTTAATAGATGTTATTTTGTAAAGAAATTTAGAGGTTAAGCTAGTGTCTCTCAATATGATTAAGAGACAACATAAAGAGAACATAAATGTTATTTTTCTGAACATGATTTCAGTGGCAGCACGAGATAAATAATGAACAATCGTCAACGTAGTTTTAAGTAAGTAGTTAGAAATGCGTGGCGTAAAAATTAAAAGCAGTTTAGAATTATGCCAAGTTAAATTGCCTTAAATATTACCCGCAGGTTTTAAGGTGTTTTAAATGTGTGTATAACTTTTTTGTAGCAATGTTCTACATTGAACGTATACTGGTGTTACAATACGTAACCATGTGTACGTTATATAACGTACACATGGTTCTTACTTCAGGTTACTGAACTAAGAACCATGTGTTTCGTACTTGTTCAGTTAACCTACATATCAAGGACAGCGATACAACAAGCTTAATCGCAGACATATACTTACTGTGTAAAGGTATGTGAAGATTTTTATGTAAAGAACATTGCACAAATGCTGTAAAAAATATAGCGGCGTGTCATATAGTGCCACTATATTTTTTTATCGCTGACGATAAATAAAAGCACTTTTACACTATCCCTCTCAAGAAGTTGTGTTTCTGACACATTAACAGTCACAGTTGGTTGTGACACATAGAGGGTACGTGTCTTTATATGCACTTCGAGTTTGACTGTCATATTTATTTTTCTTCTTTGTGCGCACTAAAATTTTCAAATCCCTTTAGTAACTCTCTTTAAAGACAGACTTATCAGACCACCATAGTGTCCGTTTTGCTTTGGGAAATACACCCCAGGAGATATATACAACATTTAATTCACCTGTATGACCTGCTGTAGGAGCTTTCATACAAATAGTTACGCATATAGTCTTGAGGGTAATAAATAATAACAAGGTACACTTGCCGTCCCCGGTAAGTCTAAATGCAGCGAAGCGTTTTGCCGTCACTATTTTCGAACAGTAACTTTCGGTGATTAGTCCTCCATGGTATGTCCGATTTTCGATTTTATTTTTTCTAAACCATCTATGGCTAGATGTTGTAATTTGGGTCAAATTTGATCAAAAAGTGTTGAGTGGTATGGGAGGAGTTCGAGGATAAAGCGAAAATCTGAATCGGGGAGAATTGAGCTATGTTCGCTTCGCTCCACTAATAAATAATAACATAATCTTTTGTAGCCACTGTGATGGGAGCATTGAGTCAAAAATACCTTTTGATCAGCTTATTTCCATTCAAGAGATTTAAAAGGGATCTACTTAAGATTTACTCTGAGACCACTGACATACGTAAGTGGTCTTAAGGCCGTTTCCAGAACGTTTATCAATACTTAAGAAACACTTGAGAGTAGTATTTATAAGGCAAAAACTAGCCTCAAGCGTCGATTGAGTATAGAGAAACGTTCTGGAATACGGACCTTAGAGACATAAGTAGGTAAATGTATTTATATTGTAATAATATTGTAAAAATATATGAGACGGTACACTAACTGTAATCAACTGTTTAAGGATTCTGTGTTCGAAAACATGATTAGCTTCTTCATGTATGTTACGAGTAGATGCAAAATCCAACGAATTTTAACTTGTTAAAACTTTTTTAGTGTGTTTCTATAAATTTTGTCTGAGTCTGTCTGATTCCATTCTCATTTAATAGACGCGCTGACGTTGAAGATTTCAAAGTTAAGTAGTTGGGTAAGTTAGTAGTTGGATAGGTTACGATGTTACTGTAATAGCTAAATTCCCTGTGGAGGGAACCGCGGGTCTCTGTTAGTATATTAAAATAGGTACTCTACTCTAAAGCATATTGCAAAGGAACGAACATATTAATTATTTTGTAGGTAAGTATATTTAGCATTTTTATCCATTAAGTATATATTTTAACGTTAGAATTATAAATAGTGATCACGTAATTGGTAGTTTGTAAGCCAATCTATTTATCAATGAAATGCTGTATTTTAATAATTGACTATGAATTTAAATTTGATTATTATGTAATAAATTAATAATTTACCAAAACAATTTTATTTTATTGAGATTGTGTAATCCATGTTCTCTTTCTGCCCACTAAAGCTGCGGATAGCCCATTTGGTTTCATAAAGACAACCTTATCTCAAAGCGTTCCTTTGTGAAATCACAGTCATATATCATCTCTGGCCTATCCTGCGATCGCAGGTAGAGGCGAGAAGGAACACCGTGGCGGTTTTATTAAACCACCGAGGTCTTCGTTCGTACGTAACCACGGAGGACAACGTAACCTATTGGTTGTCTAACCTAATTATAACATTTATGTATTTAGTAATGCATTAGTAGGTATGTTTATTACTAATATAAATTTAGCGAAAAAGAAGCGCTTGCGGCCCCGCTGACTCAGTGTTCTGTAAACGATCACTGCGTTAAGCAACATTCGCTATACGTGGTCCTTGGATTTATGACCAATTTGTGGAATTTACATTTGCGAGCGTTTCCGTGCTTCGGAAGGCACGTTTAGGAGTTGGTTCCGGTTGCCAGTAAAATGGCAGGCGTTAAGGCTGATTGAAGGCCTTATGAGCGACTTGAAAAATTTAACAGCAGGTAGCCACAGCCTGCTCCTGTCCATTTCATTACGGCAATGGGCTCACCACCTGTTACGTGTGACAATAATGCATACGGTGAAATGTGGGCGTAAAGTATAATATGCCTCTGCCTACCCTTTTGGCGATAAAGGCGTGACAGTAGATAATATAATAACTTTATGTAGATATACCTAGGTGAAGCATAAACTTTGTACCCTATTTAATTAAAATTAGGCTGACTAAGGAGAATAAAATTGAACACAGTTAAAGACAATATGTTATCAGAGACAGCAAATCTATTACTACTTTTAAAAGGAATGTCCGTATAAGCTATCTCTCTACACTGTAAATCTATTTTATTTATTTTACAAGTTTATCTACATTTAATTCATATTTATTTATATGTGTACCTACATATATTAATTTTGTACTTATTTATATTATTTCATGTTTTTATATATTATACTGTGTTTGAGTGTTTTACCGGTTCCGTTTCCCACAGGAACTTGTTCCCTTGATAAAAAGTAGCTTTTGTGTTATTCTGATGTATAAGCTATATTATTGTAAAGTTTCATTACAATCCATCTAGTAGTTTTTACGTGAAAGAGTAACAAACATCCATACAAACTTACGCATTTATAATATTATTAAGGTTAAGATAGTTTTATCTAGTTACGCTTTTATTTATGTGTGTTAATTTTATTTTCCATCTTTGCTCTCTTACTTACACACTTTTACTTGTTATTTTCCTACTTCACGTTCTCCTATCGTCTCGTTCTACTGGGAGATATTTCTTTTAGAAATAAGCAGTACCATTGTACCTGTTTCCTTTAACGTTTACTATCTGTTACCTAGTGTGTACATAAATAAATAAATAAAGGACTGCAAAAAGGTTTAATAAAATAATTAATAATAATAAATATTGTGGGACACTTTTTACACAGCGCCAACTAAGCCCAAGCTGTAAGCTTGTACTATGGGATGGGATCTAGACAACTGATATGCATACTTATATATTTCTAAATACATGCATACATATTTATACATACCTACCTACCTAGGAAATACCCAAACTCCGAAACCAACATTTGTGGAAAATATTTGTTGTTAGGTATATAAATTAAAAGATTTACTGTCAATTTTTGACGGCAAGGCTCTAGCTTCATTTGATTTGGTCTAGATTACAATGACGAGTTAAAATGTCGCATAATTGCAATAGATGACGTATGATAATATAATTTAAATTTTAAGTGAAGAACTTATCAGTCACGTGCTGTAACAATTTGCCCACTAAGTTAAAATTTGGGATATAGTTAGCATACTAATTGCTTTTTATTTTTTCTAATTAAAATTATAAACCTAATTTTTCGTTTTAATTCAGCATTTTGCACCTGAGACCTGCCAACCGCTCAAAATCAGGTTTCAACAAGTAGGTAGGTATCTGTAGTTTATTTTTATAGCTGGAGATGACAGCTATAAAAAAGGAGGAAATAAAGTGACATTTTGAAGTTGAGTGTCACCACCACCCACATGGTGGTACGTACTTAGGCCAAGGGTACGTATGGTATGGACACCAGATACAGTGGCACATAAGATCGATTTGTGAAATATTAAGCCTTCTCCCTCCCTATCTGCTAATAAAATTAATATATAAAGAAATTTCCTAACTCCTACGTCATGCTCAATAAAACCCAAAACCATGTTAGGTTTCATTTCAATTCTTGTAACAGTTTCAACGTGATCCACCACCAAATTACGGATAGATATATCAACTTTAGAAGAATTTTAACTTCAACATCGGTTTGGGCTTCAAAAAAATTTCAATGTACGTATAATACGAGTACCTGCAGAATTCTCTCATTACAACTTCACTGGAACATGTCAAATTCAGTTATTCTCTTAGATGAAGTATTTATATTACATAAGTACATAGATATATTTATATAAACTAGGTTATTCCTATGGCTCTTTTATACTTATCTTTTTTCATATACGTTTCTAGGCAAAGGCGTTTCTGCCGTAATACCAACGATGACGCAATTTGTTCATATTTTACCTGAAGTACCTACTATAATCCTTCACTATTATCCATTTCTAAGTAAAAAGTAGTGATCAGTAAGCCTATTCTTCGTTTGATACTTAACATATTTAAAAAAATGAACAATAGCCATTGAATCGTCTTTGTTATAGGTTCTACGGTATCTATTTTAAAATGCAGGATATCGAAAGGGGCAGGCCAGATGCGAGGGGAACAAGTATGTGGTACGCAATAACGCAACCCGGCGAAACGGTTAGTCATTTGCCCGACTTGCCCCCGTTTGCTAGCATAGTCGCACCCTTATTCGGGAATTTTCTACAAAACACTTCGGATCCACGTCCCGTATGCGTGACACGCAACGAGAATATCCTCCGCTACTTTCGTGCGTTGCGTCTTCGATATTGTATGTCTGTGTGTGTAAAAATCAGGACACTGATTTTGCCTTCGTGTTTGTGACTTATATAGGCGGGACGCTGTGCACGCCATATTGTACCAGTTTTGGGACTGTGAGTGAAAAATCAATAAATTTGTTTTGTGTGGCTAACAACGGTGGAGCGTTTTAATTCTCATCATTTATACTAGTTACTTTGATATTATACAATTTTATTATGTATTATTTGAATTTTGAAAACAAATCAATTCTCGCGAGTTAAGTCGAAAGCAACAGTTTGAAGTCTAGACTAGTGTCAGTTGGTGGGGTTACAAGTACCTAACTTATAAATCAATCTTGAGAGGGTACACAAATTATTAAAATTGGAGCTCTGTGATTACCTGTTTATTACGCTTACAGTGGTGATACCAAAATGTCGAGATTGAATTACTTTGGAGTGATATTAGTCATCCTGTCCATGAACGAATGTCTACATAAAACTAAAGGTAGGTTTGACTATAGTACTATAATCGTTCAACTGATCATGGGTAGGCACCGGCACTCTGTGGGAGATATGAACTATTCTTTAATCAATCTATGGTAGTCGCCTGGTGATCTTACGTTTTTTGGCTGTCTTCGCCATAGACCTCGTCTGCTACATCGGCTATGGGTACTAAGAGATATGGCCGTCCCATGGACACTGACGTGCCTACTTAACGAGCTATGTCAGTTTCTATAACATCGTCTCCGCCAAGCATAGCTAGGTAGCTAGAGTGTAGACAATACAAATCGTATACACTATGTTTACAATTTTATGGCATGGACTAGCCTCTTTGTGATCATGCACGTCTCCTAGAGGCCTTAGTCCTGAGTCTTAAACGTAGATATTCTAAACAAATAATATTTGTGTATGTTGCCTACAGTTTATCAAGTTACACTTTACACTCTGTTACGCAGAAAGTATTTATAAACTAGAAAAAAAAGGACGTAGTCATCGGACGAATCGTCGTCGCCGTCAATTCCCCAATATCTGTCTTGTATCTCGCTTGCACTCGCGGGTTTTATGGGGCCTTATCGTACTGTCACTACTAATCTTGTTCATAGATTGTATTTTATATTAAATTGGTGGCTACTGGCTATAAGATGTAAGTTAGCTTAGCCACGGGCGCTTCTCTTCGAAGGTGCAGGTGCCATGATAACCGTCAACGTCGCCGTCTTGCTTGCGAATGAGCAAGCCGCGTTTTTCAGACTGGTGTAATAGCCAGCTGTTTAATTAGACTCTAAAATTAAATACCAGTACATAATTTGCAGGTGAGGTTGTCTTGGGCTCCAAAGTGTGTCCCACAAAATGACTTCGCCATATATTATACAAACTAACAACATATATGTATGTGCCAAAGCGTTTTCGTACACAACGGGACAACGGACAACGGGAATGATGTGTCCGGCCTTTAAGGGGATTTTCTACCCACAAAACCCCGCGGTTTTCCGCGTTCTTCCCTACCGGGTCGCAGGGTAAACCGGAAGGCAAGTTACAGCATCCCGGTTAAGGGAATGTCCTCGGGCTGGGGTTCTCTTCGGGGAGCCAGATGTGCGGCTTCTCATTATATCCTGGAAAAGTTTGGGCCGTGCCGGCTTCGCGAATCGAATGAAAGATGGGGTGGAGAACAGTTGAACGTGCACTAGAACACTAGGTTGTCAGTCGCCAGATGGCCATTGTGAACATAATCCCCGCTACTCTACTTTATCTAGTTTCTAGATGGGAGCGCGCACGAATTCCTGCCTGGGCGACGGCAAGTCCCAGCCATATGTTGAGCCAATTCCGTTCAGCTCTATTATTTTAGCTATTCATTGATAAAAAAAGATTACTAGGTATCTGACTTTTATTAGAACTTACCATCTGACCCTCGCGGCTTAAATCGTGACGTATTTCGAACTCCGTGGTACCCATTTAATTTAGAGGTTTACTATAAATTTGCCCGATTTGTTGACATTTATGATTAGTGCTCCGCTCTTCTGGGTAGTAGCGTGATGATGAGTATAGCCTTTCTTGATAAATGCGCTATCCAACCCAAAAATATCAATTTAAATTCGGCCCAGTAGTTCCTCAGATCTTTATATTAGTACGAGTATATGTACATACTCAATTTGAAATTAAAGTGTATTATTTTCTCAGCCTACAGGCATTTCGATGTTGGTAAACATAGAATATACTTTGCATTTGAGAACGAAACACTACTTATGGAATGCAGGAAGGTATTGTTTGATAGCTACTGTGTCTTTGAAAATGAAGCGGATGAAGGATATTTGTAAGTATTACCACAGATAATATAATAGATAACTAAAATGTACTTAGTAATACTTTTTGTTTTATTGTATAAATTCTTTTCGAATTTTGGGCGGGAACAGAGAAGACAAGGACGCCTTCCGTTACATAATTTTTCAAAAGTAGTGTATTTTTGAGTGTTTATTAGTAAATATGGTGGATTCTCATAATTTTTTAATAAAGTGGAAAAAGACAATTCGATTCGAGACAGGGATTGAACCTGTGACCTTTGCCTAACCAGGGCAATGTTCTAGCCACCTGAACTACCCGAACCGTATCGAATCAAGTTGAAATACTCCACCATATTTCTAAATGACGTTTAAAAATATGGTGGAGAATATTTTAAAAAAAGGTCACAGGTTCAATTCCTGTCTCGAATCGAATTGTCTTTTTCCATTTTATTAAAAAAATATGAGAAATTTAGCAAAATAATTGCTTTAAAAATTCATCCATGGTGGATTCTTACACATAAAAGTTTCAACAACGTGCACGAGTATTGGGAAGTGATATATCGCAGTGGAAACCGATTTTTTTGCTACTTTCCACAGATAGCTACAGATTCCACGGCTTTACCGTAATAGAACTTTTATCCAACCTAGATATGAATACGCTGCTATATACAAAAATATACCTGAATTAAAAAAAAAATATTTTTGACTTAAAACATTAAAAACCAACTACAAATGATTACAAGAAAGATTTTAATTAGTCTGGCATTGCTCAAGTCGATGATTCTCAAACAAATGAAAGCATAAAATGCCGCAACAGTGTTCTGTAAGGAACTATCTAAAGTGCGCAAAGAGGAATGCAACCGGAATTTTACGCTAAGATGAGATGAGAGAACAGGGCCAAAGAGAATACGATACGGACGTCCGTGATTTTTGTCTCAATGTTTTCAAAAAGTACGGATGAAGGGATTTTGTAACTGTCACAATTTCTTTGGTCTTACAAGCACTGCACTCGCACACATAACAAAACCGTGTCACATTGTCGTCATTGTAGGTACATCATAGGACATTGTGTAGAAGTAAAATGTCCCACAATATTTACTTATCTTAAGTTTTTCCCAGACGCTTCCAAACCCTGGATTTGGACTCTCGGGTACATCTTAATTTAATTTTCTAATACCCCGCTAGAGTCTATCTCGCGCCAGCCACGAGCCGAGCCGCGAGCTAGAATTAAAATGTACCAAAATACTGCGTTTACACTTGCGGTTATTGTAAATGGGGTATCTATAGCTTGGCATTTAGCTTTCGGCATTGTTAGGAGCAACTACTGTCTCTCCTACCAAGCCCGTTACCTCGTCCGTTAGTCAGCAGGTGCACCACTAGCTGGTGAGGTCGTTTGGGCCCCGGACCCGGTGGGGCTCCTTACACGCCGCTCTTTAAACACTAATAATAACCTATACTATTGAAGCTCTTAAGTATAATGTAATATGTATGTCTTAAGTATATATGAAGCGCTCGTGGCCCCGGTGGTTTTAGTGTTCTGTAAACGATCACTGAGTTACGCAACTTTCACTATGGCTGGTCCTCGGATGGGTGACCCCTTTGTGGCGTTTACATTTGCGAGCATTTCGGTGAAAAGTGGGCATATAATATGCCTCTGCCACCCCTTCTGGGATAAGGCGTGATGGATATTTATTTATTTATTTTAAGAATTTAATGTTATTTTTAAACTTTCGTGTTTTATACTCTATGATATATACTACTTGGGACTTCACGCGAAACAAAAACAACCGCGCTTGAAATGTCGGTGAATGCAAGTAGAAAATTGTTTAGCGTGAAGTCCCGAGTAGTATCTATATAAAATCTTAAGTATTTAGTTAAAGTATTACATAAAATTTGTTGTTAGTACCACAGGAAATATTGAAATATGCACCTATAAGATAAACGCAACTTCAAATAATGTAGGACAATGGAAATGCTACAATGGATACCATTCTGGACCAGGAATAGAAAGATTGATCACCTTGGAAGTTAAAGTGGTGGGAGAGTTCGCTGCTGTGGTGTCCAATGTTACCTCTGTAAAGACAAAGTCAGCTATTTTACATTGCGCAGCTGCGAGAGAAAATATGCGTTTAACTTCATGCCGTTTCCAACCCCCAAATGATGAGGCCTTCTCTATAGATTCAAACAAGAGGTAAGCATATGCATAATTTAATCCAATACATACATATCTACTTACATATTTTCAGCCCTTAATCCCTGAAGGGGTAGGCAGAGGCCTACTATATGACCATATGTCACCGTTTGCATTTTTTGTTTCACGTAACAGGTGGTAAGCCCATTGCAGTGTTGAAAATGTACAGCGACAGGCAGTGGCGACCTGCTGTTGAAAATTTTCAAGCCGCCCATAAGGCCTTCAACCAGGTTTAACGACTGCCATTTTACAGGCAACCGGGACCAAAGGCTTAACGTGCCTTCCGAAGCACGGAAACGCTCACAAATTTAAATTACACAAAGTGGTTAACCATCCAAGGACCAACTATAGTGAATGTTGCATAACGCAGTGATCGTTTACAGAACAATGAGTCAGCGGGGCCACAAGCGCTTCTTAATCCAATATCGAAGATTTAAAATGTAGATGTGTAGGAACTATGTTTGGATGTTGAACTTTGTCTAAAGGATGGTGAAGATGATTTGAGCTGTCCGAGTTCAATGACTGCCAGTCAGGAATTTTAGGGAGGGTCTACCATAGCCGCTTCAGATTTATTTGAGTGATGAAATATCATCTGGTTCGCTTAGGGGAAATTATCCACATGAAATAAAACAATCTTTATTCAAGTAGGTCTCATAAGATCACTTATGAACGTCAAGATTATTGCTTCTACAATTACATTTACTGCCAGATTCGCAAAGCAATAGGTAGAGTCTGAGGTAGAACCTTGCAATAAAACATAAGGCCACTCTTTTCTAACCGCCAGTAATTACATTATTTTATTTACATATTTCAACAAATTAAATAGTAATGAGTTTATAGAACAGATCATCGAAAGCCTTTGAACTCATAGTTGCCAGAATCTAAAGATAATGTGTATGTACCTATATCTACCTCCATCCAAACCCTGCCTATAGTTTGTTGTGCGGTGCCAAAATATGCTTCTCCGTTAAGCGTTCATAGACGAATGACGATACCTACTGTCTGAAAACAAAAAACAATTTATTCGTTTTTCTAAAATAAAAAAACATAACAACGAATGAATGAGGAATGATTGACGAAGAATGTATATATGCGAAAGTAGAGGGCAGAAAGAGTCAGGGTAGGCCGAGACATATGAAGACCACGTGAGCAGATTGCTCAAAAACGGAAAAGTCAAAAGAACTCGGATACCCAGACGTGCGTGTATGAAGCGATTGATGAATCTTCAAGAAGCGAAAGAAGCATGCATGGATCGTGAAGCCTGGCGATCTGTCCTCTCTGTATACCCCGTCAGGGACACAGCGTGCAAATAGTTAGTTAAACAAATAACGTCAACCTTTTGTTGCAGCCCTGTATCAAACCGATACTATTTCCCAACTGGCAAGAGTTTAGACAACGGAGACTGTGCTGTAAACATTACAGGGCTGATGAGCTACGATGAAGGTAAATGGACATGTTCCGCTCAATTCGTCGACGGCACCGAGCACTCGGACGTTCTTTATTTGAACTTGAAAGAACCAGGTACTTATCAATTTAACGTATTGGCATCTAGTTTCATCCGCAAACTTATGGGTTTTAGTAAGAATTTAAAAAATCTATTAGTGGATATACCTTTCGATGTCTTATATCCAGTTCTGGACCGTATGCAGTCATAAACGAGTACTTATTATAGTCGGTTCCATCTCGACATATCTATCTTAAATGTGTCCACACGCTGCGATAGATTGTTACAATATAACTGTAGTTATTTCGTACGGCCCTGGCCTAAATTGTACAGTGTATCACACACGTTCCGATTATCGGTTCAGTTTGAACGGTACAGTTAAATCGTCACTATTTTTCGTAGCATGTGTAGCTACCATTATGATGACCTTCAGTGTGGTGAAGTTTGAACTCGTATAAGGGTTCCAAACATTCTTGGGTTGGGCATTAGCTTTGTATAATCTGTATAACTCACCCTGCTGCATTTGACTTTTTGAAAATGGAAGTAATGATACTTACACTCGGCGTTGCCTCAGAGTAACACCTTCCATGCACTAATATACTTCTATAGGGCGTCCTTGGAAGAGTCATGTTAGCACAGTATATATATATATATATGATCTAAAGCAGTAACAAAGCTAAGCCTGCATCAAAAATTTAATAAATATTTTTCACTGAATCATTAGGACCTGCTGTAAAACCGTAAGTTTTCAATATACTGTGTGTTTTATATAAGATAGATCGTACTAGCACAATAATTGTTACACTTTTAGATTAGGATTAAAATCGTCTCATCTTAGGCCTTAACTGCTCGTTGGCGTAAGTGGTAGCATATATGACTGCCGCGCTTAGGTCCTAGATTCGAAACCTGGTCGAAATAAATATTTGTGTGATCTGCAAATGTTTGTTTCGAAGTTTGGGTGTATTATATGTATGTATTTAGAAATATATAAGCATGTTTATCAGTAGTCTTGATCCCATAGAACATGCTTCTAACGTGATTATGCCATTTATCTATAAGAGCAGTTAGAACGTGCCTAAGAAGTAAGCAGCGGTAAATAGAGGAGTGCTTGTATCGACACTTATGTGTGACATTGAAAGTAGGGTGTGACAGAAGAAGCATAGAAGTAAAAAGTTGAGTAGTCTGAAAAGAACACCTGGAGTGAAATTCATGGCCAAATAAAAAAAATAGTGTGATAAGGGTACATTGTGGTATGAAAGAGATGTAGTGAATAAGATAGAAAAGGGGGTGCTTAGATGGTTCTGACAGGCGAAGAGTATGGATGAAAATAGGCTGACGAAACTATTTATCAGGCCAGGGTCGAGTAAAAGGACGACCCTTAACCAGCGAGCATGTAGAAAATAAATAGAAGTAAAAGAAGCGAAAGTTGTCCCAGGATAAGTGCAAAGTCATAGTCTCTGCCTATTTCGATGGGGCTCATAAGTAGCTTATTTTGGGAAACTCGGAGTTGTGTGACAATGTCCCAATAAAAAAGTCTGGAGCACATCGTCCCTCTTGAGCAATTTTCCAGATTCGCAACTTCTCTGATTTTCAGCTCATCAGATTCGCAACGAACCAGATTTCGTTCCTAATATCAAACAGAAAATGCGTAGATATTCGATGACATTTATTATCTATCTATCTTCACGCTGTATCCCTGACGGGGTATTCAGAGAGGACAGTCCGTCAGGAAAATTATAGATAATTACGAAGCTTAAAATAAAATAATAGCATTAGGCATAGGAAACAATAGAAATATAAAAATAGGTTACAAAAATGCAAAAAGACGAAGCATTATTACCGGTTGATTACATGAAAAATCTGACTTTTTCAGTCTTAAATTATAAACAAACAAATAATAAAGAGCGTAATATTTTATAATGGACTTTTTTATTATATTTTATATAAATTTGTTTTTGATTATACTCCTGGTTAGTTGAGAATCTGGTGAGTTGAAAATCTGATACACTGCTTCTAAGGACACGCCCGCTCCATAAAACTAATAAGATTACAAGGCACGTGGGTATTTCTAAGCCCCAAAGGTATCTTATACCTGCCAGTTATTTAAATATACTCGTATTATTGTCCACAGAAATCTTCACATTATCAGATCGTATATATATGATATTTACTACATTTCTTTTGGGCAACATGGTTTTCACACTCACATGTCAACTACAGCAAAAATATGCACCCCCTAAATATAGACATTCAGAACGTATGTTTGCCATACATTCAGAACTCTTTCAGACTTTCATTTACTTAACCAAAAACTTGATTAAGTGGATCCTCCAACAGTGGAGACCCCGTGATACCAAAATTCAAAAGGATAAGGCATAAATTTCTTTTAGTAGGTACGTTCCTTTAACTGCAATTGTAATACGTGTAGGCGCGCTGAACAAATAGTACTTAGTATCGTAGCTGTGGATGAAACATGCCGTAGTTTGCCAAACAATACCTTATTATGTCAAAATTTTACCAGGCTAAAGAAACCCTTATACCTAAATGTTTATGTTCAGGTAGACATCCATAACAGGACCCTCTTTAGAATGAGGGACAGCTAAAAAAAAGATTTTTTTTACAGCGTTATGCTATTGCCTGTTTAATCTTTTGTCATAAAAAGACGGTCACACGGATCTAAAAAAATAATAAAAGTAACCTGGTATCTATGGCCGTATTCCAGAAAGTTTATCAATACTCAAGTAGACACTTCAGAGTAGATTTTATAAGGCAAAATCTAGTTTCAAGCGTTGATTATTAAGAAACGTTCTAGAATACGGACCTAAGTTTTGTTGGCTTCACGCTATTATCATATGAAAGTAGGTAGGTTAAGACCGTATTTTTTTCCTAGCTCATGAGTTGATCCCTATTAAAAATCTTGGTTAAATTACAAGGACCAATGTCTCAAGAAGTGAATGGATATTTGGACCAATTCAGTTATTGTAGCTGTGGTGTTTAAAATGATGGATATTAGGTCCAATTCAGTTATTGTAGCTGTGGTGTTTAAAATGTGTATCTAAACTGTTTTTCTTTAAGTACACTTGCAAATCTCTATGGGCGTAATTTTAGTCTAAAAAAACCGGAATATTGTACTATATCTGTTTCACTAATACACTCCGCGGACGGTTGTGACAGCTTCGACCACTTGTAATCACCCCTAACGCTTGTGACCGCTCTGAACAATTTCCCGGTCTACACAAAAAACCACACGCACCCGAAAACCGTGTCCCAAGACTTCGCTACAGCCGGCTGGCGACTGGGGCGATGGGGGAAACTTTAGGAGTGTCAGAAAAATCTGAAAACCTCTGTACAGCGCTCCAAAGGCTCCATAGTTACCTGGTGGATAGAATACTCTGCAAGTTACATGTGATTATAGGTATGAAAAACTATATAGTGTAAGAGCATTTATACATAATTAAAAAGGCATGTTAAATTTTAGGCGTAGCCATAGTAATCCAATACTTTTAAAATATAAAAAATAAATATCACATTTGTCGATTTTATGATTAATTAAATGTAATGTTATTTAGGTATACGTAGTTTGTTAATGTATTAACTTTATAATTACCTAAGTGTTGCCATAAATATGTTTGTCAAGTGCAGTAGTAAAGTATAAAGTGTTATCATGTATTTTTTTTTAATCCTTTAAACATACGATGGTGCGATAGGGCCTTACCAAGACCTTCGGAGCCCAAGTCACCTTCACCTGCAAATTGGTGCACCTGCTGATTAACGAACTCATGGCGAAGAGAAGGAAACTAGAAACGCTACAACCAATCCTATCATTACCAATCACCTATTTAAAATTATGAATAACATTGTGTTATGGCCTATATTCAGCAGTGGACTGAGATTGTCCGATTTGATTTGATTAAGGGTCACCACACACTAGCTACTCGTACTTTTAGTAACTGCAACCGGCGATTTTGTCACTAGAAGCTAAATACATCGCTATAAAAACTAGTTACTATTACTGCAGTGCGTTTAACACAGATAATATAACATAATTCTAGTTTCATAAATTGCTCCGATGCAAAACCATGACCTCGCATCAATCTTAGTGCGATATGGAGTGGAGCGCTCGCTCGCTGCATTTACCTTGTAAAAAGCGACTAAATCTGTCTACGATGCTGCAGTGCGTTTTATGAATTGCTCCGATGCAGCACCACGACCTCGCAACATTCTGATTGCGGTATGGAGCTCTCGCTCGCTGCATTTACCTTCTAAAAAGCGACTAAATCTGTCTACGATGCTGCAGTGCGTTTTTTAAATTGCTCCGATGCAGCACCACGACCTCGCAACATTCTGATTGCGGTATGGAACTCTCGCTCGCTGCATTTACCTTCTAAAAAGCGACTAAATCTGTCTACGATGCTGCAGTTCGTTTTATGAATTGCTCCGATGCAGCACCACAACCTCGCAACATTCTGATTGCGGTATAGAGCTCTCGCTCGCTGCATTTACCTTCTAAAAAGCGACTAAATCAGTCTACGATGCTGCAGTGCGTTTTATGAATTGCTCCGATGCAGCACCACGACCTCGCAACATTCTGATTGCGGTATGGAGCTCTCCCTTGCTGCATTTACCTTCTAAAAAGCGACTAAATCTGTCTACGATGCTGCAGTGCGTTTTATGAATTGCTCCGATGTAGCACCACGACCTCGCAACATTCTTATTGCGGTATGGAGCTCTCGCTCGCTTCATTTACCTTCTAAAAAGCAACTAAATCTGTCTACGATGCTGCAGTGCGTTTTATGAATTGCTCCGATGCAGCACCACGACCTCGCAACATTCTGAGTGCGGTATGGAGCTCTCCCTTGCTGCATTTACCTTCTAAAAAGCGACTAAATCTGTCTACGATGCTGCAGTGCGTTTTATGAATTGCTCCGATGCAGCACCACGACCTCGCAACATTCTGAGTGCGGTATGGAGCTCTCGCTCGCTGCATTTACCTTCTAAAAAGCGTCTAAATCTTTGTACTGAGTTTGTTAGACGATAACTGTGGTAAGCGATGTATGCTAAGTTCAGTTCAGAGATGAGTGAAGTTCATGCCATTTTCATTCAAAAGCAATGCGTGCCGCTGAAGGTTCCGGTTCCTCGTAACATGGTTATCGTTAAGCCGGATATGTAAGTACTTACTCAACGAGATCCTTCCTGATGTATGTTTCTGGCTGTAAATTACTACTAAAAATATTTCTGTAAGCGCCATCTTTCGGTACTCAGAGCCTATAATGATGGCCGTTTTGATATATTACAATAGTGATGATATTTTACTTGTTTTACAAAAGTACTCTGTTTTCTACCGTAGTTTAAATACCCTCTAATGTTGTTGACTATTCACATAGGTATTTCTACTAATAAAATGTAATTTAAAATAATACGAAACTTCATGAAAGGACAAACGTCAAAACGGGTATCATAGCGTGCCGTTGCCGTATAGTTGTTGGATAAGCAGCTCAAAAGGTGAGAACTGGTGAGAAGTAGAAACTGAAAAATTTTCCACATAAAATTTATGATATGGTCAGCATACTAATTGCTTTTCAAAATTATTTCTGATTTGTCTTTATGATATATGGATACCCAGATGTGCATGTTTGAAACGAGTCATGAATATGCAGGAAGCGAAAGAAGTACTTACCTATGCATGGATCTTGAGTTTTCGACTCGAAGCATGGCGAGCTGTCCTCTCTGAATACCCCGTCAGCGATACAGCGTGAAGATGTTGGTGTGAAGAAATGGTGATACAATTATAAGGTTTGATGGAACTAAAGTTTGATTCCAATCTGGTGTTCACCAACTTTATATGAACAAACTGCTGGGGTTAATTTTTAGGATAAGGAAATAGTTCTCCACCGTACAATCGGTAGTCTACTACATACCAGTGGCCGTTCGTAAGTGGTAGTCTACTAATAAGTATTTGACAACTAAAAACAGTGATTCTGGTTCTATTCTGCGGCTTGAAGTGTGATTGTCACATATATGATAGATTTACTAGACTACCAAGTTTTGCACCAACCACAATGGAAATAATATAGAATAGAAATAGAACAGCTTTTGTTTTATATACTACTCGGGACTTCACTTACTCATGTTTTATATACTACTCGGGACTTCACGCGAAGCAAAATTCTACTTACATTCACCGACGTTTCGAACGCGTTGCAGCGTCTGTGGTCGCGGCTGGACTGGGAATGAGTATACACCGCGAAAGTTTAAAAAAGAACAGCTTTTATTATAAAACAGTTAAGTCTCTGCCCCTCTGGTAGCCATTGTTTATACCCACACGGCAAGTCTCACACTTATCACATTAAGACACACATCTGGTGAAGTGTGAGTGTAAAGTAAGCCTCTACTTACCCATCCAGGAAAAATCCGTAATTGTTGTTTATGTAAATTTTACCTTTGTATATTATTACAGGGAAAGTACCTGTTATAATATACTAATGAATAGCTGTCTGTCCGAACGCAATGGATTTTAGACGCTTTCAGCAATCTACCTAGATTCCATAGGTACATCGAAAGATTTAGAGGAAATATGTGTAAAATTCCACATATACGAAATTAGTTACTTATTTATCCCTTATCCCTGAAGGGGCGGTTGGACGTTTGGTTGAACGCGCTAATCTCAGGAACTACTGGGCGAATTTGAAAAATTATTTGTGATAGATAGCCCATTTATCGAGGAAGGCTATATGCTATATATCATCACGCTACTACTCTGGAGAGCGGAGCAGTAGTCATAAATGTCGACAAATCAGGCAAATATTTATGCATTATAAGCGACGGGATTACATAGGTGCGACGAGAGGTCGACATGTCACGGGCCAAGCCGGGGGATCACCTAGTTTATTATATAGTTGGGCGTAAGAGACTCCCCAAGACCGTACCTGTAGGTACCTGCTGAGTAGCTGTAGCGGCAACGACGAAGGGGCCCTTACGGGGTCAGGTTTAACGGTATTCGTTCCTTACAATACAAAAACATCCTGGCATGCAAATAAAAATTGACCCCAGGCTCTAGGTAGGGCTTGGAAGCAACTAGAAATTCCATAAAGATGAAAGCGGTGGATGTGTGGAGTCACGCGGATGGATCGCGTAAGAAGCTCCGCATCTGCGGCAGCCTGCGCGTCTCAACATAGCGGATAAGTTGCAAGAGTCGCTATCACTGGGACGGTTTTGTCTTGTGGCAACTGCCGAGCTATACTGTTTTATATAAAACTAGTTGACGCCCGCAGCTCCGCACGCGTGGTCAGTTTTTCCCGTTTCCCACAGGAACTTGTTCGCGGAATAAAAAGTAGCCTATGTGTTGACTGCCTCAGTGGCGCAGAGGTAGTGTAGTTATTATGTTCTAAGAAATCTATAATAGTTTGTGGAGATTTTAATGTTGATATATTAGATACATCATTAACTCCATCAGAGAGAAATAAAATGAAAAATTTATTTAAATCCTTTAATCTGCATAGTACATTCTTAGAACCCACTCGTATTACAGCCACCAGTGCAAAATGTATTGATAATATTTTTACTGATATTAAACCTATAGATAAAGGTATTGTGGATCCTGTGGAGTCAGATCATCGTGGCCAATGGATAAAATTTCCTAAAAGTAGTAACAAAGTCAGCAAAAAACTAATTAAATATGTACCAATTAACCAAAGTCGTTTGAATAATTTTAAAGAAAATGTATTAAAGAGATTACCATATCTACCTAACTACACTTGTGTAGACCAGTCATATAAACACTTATTTAATTTGATTAATGATGAGTTTGGCAAAGTTTTTACCTCCAAAACTCTACAGATTGGTGGTCGTCCTGTTTTCAGTGACTGGGCAACACCAGGTATCTTTAAAAGTAGAAATAAATTATTTGAATTATATTCAGAAAAATCATATAATTTTAGGCAAACCTTTCAGGAATATGTTAAAAAATATTCAAAGATATTTAAACAAACGTGTCATCTTGCTAAGTCAAACTTCATTAAAAATAAAATTTCTAATTCTGTAAATAAAATAAAAATGACTTGGAACATCATTAACTCTGAATGCGGTAGATCTTTAGTGACTGAAAGGGATTTCCACTTAAAATTAAATGGTTGCCATGTTACAGGGGACCTGGAAGTGGCTACGGAGTTTGAACATTTTTTCAAAAATATACCTATATTGACAACAAAATCTCTCCAAGCATCTTCCAGTTCCGCTGAACTTTTATTAGAAGAATCTGTTCTTTGTTGCAGGGATGCATTTGTATTCACAGATATTTGTGCTCAGGACATTGTAAAAACATTTAAATGTATCGAAATTAAGAAAACCGCGGACATTTGGGGATTATCGGTCAAAACTGCATCATGTATAATTGAGGTAATTGCGCCCCATCTAGCAACTGTGTTTAATGACTGTGTTTCTAGTGGTACATTTCCTGATTTAATGAAACACAGCAAAGTCGTTCCCTTGTTCAAGGCTGGCAGCGCTACAGAGCCGTCTAATTTCCGACCAGTGTCAGTGCTGCCAACTTTGAGCAAAGTATTTGAAAAAATAATCTTGAATCAAATGCTATCCCATTTTAATAGTCATAAAATACTCCATGCGAATCAATTTGGGTTTACGAAAGGGCGCTCAACTTCCGATGCTGGTGTTGAGTTATTAAAATGTATTCATGAAGCTTGGGAAGACAAGCACGATGCATTAGGTATATTTTGCGAACTATCAAAGGCTTTTGATTGCGTTCAACATGAAACGCTGTGCAAAAAATTACACCACTATGGAATAAGAGGCAAAGCTCTCGACCTTCTGTCTTCATATTTGAACAATAGAATACAGAGGGTCGATATTAATGGTACACGTTCTGTAGGATCCATGCCGAGCCTTGCGGCACACCCATTGTAACGGGTGTGCCGCAAGGCTCGATACTTGGGCCATTCTTGTTCCTCATTTATATTAATGATTTACCATTTTATGTAGGGGACAGGAATAGGATTGTTTTGTTTGCAGATGACACCTCATTAATTTTTAAAATTAAAAGACAATTAGATAACTATGACGATGTAAACAATGCAATTGCAAGAGTAGTTCATTGGTTCAGCTCAAATAATCTTTGCCTTAATGAAAATAAAACTAAATGTATAAAATTTACTCTACCAAATGTAAAACAAGTTGCGGCCAATGTTCAACTGAATGGACAAGTGTTAGAGTTTGTAGAATCAACTGTGTTCCTAGGTATAACTATTGATGCCAATTTGCAGTGGGGCCCACACATAGAAAAGACAGCCTCTAGATTAAGTTCGGCTGCATACGCTGTAAAAAAGATCAGGACTCTAACAGATGTGGATACGGCTAGAATGGTTTACTTCAGCTATTTTCATAGTATTATGTCTTACGGTATTCTCCTTTGGGGGAGTGCTGCAGATTTAAATATTATTTTTGTTCTACAAAAGCGGGCTGTACGCGCTATTTATAATTTGGGCCCCAGAGTTTCTCTCCGAGAAAAATTCAAAGAAGTAAATATTCTAACCGTACCATCACAATACATTTTTGCCAATCTTATGTATGTCCAGAAAAATATATCACAGTTTTCTAAACTCTGTGATAAACATAATATAAACACTAGAAATAAAAATAATCTTTCAGTCCACCACAGTCGACTACATAAGATTGGCGATTCTTTCCAGGGTAACTGTATACGCTTTTACAACAAGCTTCCCTGTGACCTGAGAAATTTACCTTTAAATAAATTTAAAAAGCTTATTAAAAACAAGCTTTGTGAAAAAGGTTTTTACTCCGTTACAGACTATTTGCAGGACAGGGACGCCTGGAAATGATCTGCTGGCAAAGTGAAATAATATTAAATTGTAAATAGGCCATCAAAAAAAAAAGCCTTCGTAAGTTTCTTGCCGGTCTCGCTTTAAATATTTTAAATAGTGTATGAAATTTTGTAAGCGCCGTTAAAATGGTCTATGCAAAATAAAGATATTTTTATTTTTATTTATTTATTTTATTTTATGTATGCGACTGCCGCGACTGAGGTCCCGGGTCAGCAAAAAAATATATGATCTACAAATGTTTGTTTCGGAGTTTGGGTGTTTCCTATGTGTAATATGTATGTATTTACTAACTAACTAACTATCTATATATAAGTATGTTTATCAGTCGTCTAGAACCCATAACACAAGCTTATTATTATCTTACTTTGAGGTAGACGGCGCTGTGTAAAAAAAATGTCCCACAATATTTGTTATTCTGATGTGTAAGCTATATTATTGTAGAGTTTCATCAAAATCCATTCAGTAGATTTTGCGTGAGAGTAACAAACATCCATACTTACAAACTTTCGCGTTTATAATATTAGTAGGATTATGTGCTGTGTTAGCGCATCATATTAATTAAAATCTAGCCAAAAGACTAATAAACTGCTAGTATAGAGTAAAATGTTAATAATGTGTCCATTAACACGTTTCTTAGTGTCTATAATAAGGATAAGTCGCTTTGTTCATGTGATCCGTTAAAGTTGCACTTATTACACAATGTTACACTGACACTTCACTAAACTAATTCAAAGGGTTTTGTCCTTTTTAGTCTTCTCAATAAATGTGTGTGGCCAAGGACTTGAATACCCTCGACATTTACATGATGATGAAGTCATTTTTTATGAGTTTCGGCGTCCTTTTGTACTTCATTAGCTAAGACTTTGTGGTCCCTGTGGGTCGTCATTTCTAAAGTACCAAGGCGCGAGCTATATAGGGAAAAGATGTTTGGCCATTTCAGCCCCGCCGGGTCCTGGCAAGACGGGAAGACTCAAGAAGCACAGGCTTGATGTTGTTAGGGGCGATATACGATACTAGTGAACGGTTCTATTACAAGGTAGGCCAATAACTGTGCGAAGTGTAGAAGTAGGAAAACAGCCACTGGACGACGGTCGCGAAACACAACTGGGACAGACGATCGGGTTATGAATAGAGAAAAGAGTATATTTACTTTATAATTTATTTTTGATAGAATTACACCTAACTTCTATAATATAATATCTATATTGGAACAGACACTCAGGTAATGAATTTAGAAAAGAGTATATTTGCTACATAATTTATTCTTGAGAGAATTACACCTATACTTAATATCTAAACTACATGCTAGGGTGGCTCAACATTAGTGCTATCCTTTCCATATTCACAGCATATACCGAATGGCAAGCAATAATATTTTTATTGGTAAGTAGGGTGTTGTAGAATTCTTCAATGGTCACCCTTTCGTTATTCGCCTTTGTGTCTGACGTACTGAAATGTAAAAAAAAAAAAATATTACAGCTATCTTCATGCTGTGTCCCTGACGGGGTAGTCAGAGAGGACAGATCGCCAGGCATCGCGATCCATGCTTACTTCTTTTGCTTCCTGCAGATTCCTTAATCGCTTCATATATGCACGTCTGGGTATCCAAGTTCTTTGACTTTTCCGTTTTTGAGCAATCTGCTCATGCTGCTTTTGCTTCATATGTAAGTCTCGGCCAACCCTGACTCCTCAGTATTATACTCTAATAATATTAATAAATATACCGAGTGTAGGATACATACATACATATTGTCACGCCTTTATCCCCGAAGAGGTAAGCAGAGGCATACTATAGGGCCACATTTCACTATATGCATTTTTTGTCTCCTGTAACAGATGGTGAGCCTATTGCCGTGTTGAAATGGACAGGCGCAGGCTGTGGCAACGTGGTGTTGAAATTTTCAAGCCGCCCATAAGGCAGAATTTAAGACCTTATAAGCTTAACAACTGCCATTTTACTGGCAACCGAGACCAATGGCTTAACGGGCCATTCGAAACACGGAAATGCTCGCAAAAGGAAATGCTACAAAGTGGTCACCCATCCTAGGACCAGCTTTAGCGAAAGTTGCTTAACAGTGATTATTTACAGAACACTAGAGTTAGCGGGGCCACGAGCACTTCAGAGTGTAGGATATACCAAGATATTCAGGACACAAGCCAACCTCACTCAGCTAGTGCACCTGGTACCTAAGAGCAAGACAAAAGAATTGACTGTCTCAGTGGCGACGTGGTAAATGCATAGAAATTGTAAAAACAGGAGACATAGCATGCAACAACATTCGTGTGTTGCCACCATATGCTCTCATCTTTCTTATTACATATTTGCTTGAAGGGTTTGTACAGGGTTTACTTCCTATTTAGTTAGTCTTATTGCACGAGAATTTGTAAGGGTTCGTCTTATCCAAATCCTGATAAACATTTGCATATGCAATTGAATACTAGGTTAAGATGTCTAACTAAACTAACTAACTAACTAACTATCTTCACGCTGTATCCCTGACGGGGTAGTCAGAGAGGACAGATCGCCAGGCTTCGCGATCCATGCATACTTCTTTCGCTTCCTTGAGATTCATCAATCGCTTCATACACGCACGTCTGGGTATCCGAGTACTTTTAACCTTTCCGTTTTTGAGCAATCTGCTCACGTGGTCTTCATATGTAACTCTCGGCCTTCCCTGACTCCTTCTACCCTCTACTTTTGAACAATATATATTCTTCGTCAATCGTTCCTCACTCATTCGTTGGACGTGTCCAAACCAACGGAGCATGCCCTTTTCCAGCTTAACGCTGACACTTTCATTCAAACCTGCCATATTGCGTATCACTTCGTTACGTATTCGGTCGGCCAAGGTAACGCCGCACAATTTTCGAAGTGATCGCATCTCCACAGCATTCAATTTACTTTCATGCATCTGCTGACATACCCAGGTTTCACTACCGTAAAGCAAAGTTGGCACTAGCACTGCGTTATGAATCGCCATTCGTGCTTCTTTTACGATGCTTTGTCGCTTTACTAACTGGGACAAAGCACCGTTAACTTTGTTTCCGGCAGTTACTCGCTGTTCTACATCCGAATCACATCTTCCATCAGCGCTAAACATACTTCCTAAATACACAATTTCATTCACTTCCTCTAGACGTTCCTGGTTTACCCTAATCTCGCATATAGTTCTTACGTCACCTCTTTCAAATACTTGAACCTTAGTTTTAGTTGCATTCAAGCGGAGACCCTTACTTTCACACCCCTCATTCATATTAGTGACTAATGCCTGTAGGTCGGCTTCTGATGAGGCCATGAGCACCGCATCATCAGCGTACAGCAGACAGTTTACTGTAAAGTCACCCAAATTCACACCCATATTAAAATCTTTCAACTTCTGTAGGCAGCTGTCCAGATACACTATGAACAGCCAGGCGGACATGACACATCCCTGTTTGACGCCTGTACAGACATCAAAAAGAGGTGACACATCCCCCCCCCCTACTCGCACGCAAGCCTTACAGTCCCTATAAAGCGACTGTATTGCCCGCAGTAGCGAGCCGTCCACACCATATCCTGGCAGCAAGTCCCACAGCGTTTCTCTCACAACGTTATCAAATGCTTTCTCTAGATCCACAAAAGCGCAGAAAACCTTCTGGCTAAGAGCCAGAAACTTTTCCACGATCATGCGGAGAGAAAACACTTGATCCATGCAACCTCTTCCACGTCGGAATCCGCATTGAGCCTCCCATAAATACCTTTCAGACTTTTCTTGCATTCGTGCCGTTATAACCTTTGCATACACCTTACTAGCTAAGCTGACCAAGCTGATCGCCCTGTAGCTGGAGCAGTTTAGGCGCGAGCATTTCCCTTTGTAAATAGGTACTACAACTGCTACTCGCCAGTCATCTGGGGCCTCACCCGTCCGCCAGCACAAGTTGCATAACAGACATAGTGTGTCCCAGACACGAGACCCACCGTACTTGATCATCTCAGCAGTAACTCTGTCTTTTCCCGCAGCCTTACCACATTTCATACTTCTTATCGCTTGTTCTATTTCTTTCATACTAATGACTTCAATGACATCGGGATCCGGAGCATCGAAGTGAGCTCCACTTCCCGACATGGCATCTCTGTCTTTTCTTGCATACATCTTTCCATAATATTCACTCCATCTCTGCAGGACGTCACTTTGGTCTGTTAGGACGTCATTGTTAACACTAAGCACTTTATTCATACTGCAGATTGCCGAACAACTCCGGGTCTTGCCTACCTCTTTCCAGAAGAAATAATAAATAAATAAATATCCATCACGCTTTATCCCCGAAGGGGTGGCAGAGGCATATTATATGCCCACTTTTCACCGTGTGGATTCCTGTCCCACGTAATAGGTGGTGAGCCCATTGCCGTGTTGAAATAGACAGACGCAGGTTGTGGCTACCTGCTGTTGAAATTTTCAAGCCGCCCATAAGGCCTTCAACCAGGCTTAACGACTGCCATTTTACTGGCAACCGGGACCAACGGCTTAACGTGCCTTCCGAAGCACGGAAACGCTCGCAAATGTAAATGCCACAAAGTGGTCACCCATCCGAGGACCAGCCATAGTGAAAGTTGCGTAACTCAGTGATCGTTTACAGAACACTGAGACCGCTAGGCCACGAGCGCTTCCCAGAAGAGCTTGGCATTATCCCGGAAATTGGACGACAACCTTTCATCCGCTTTCATTCTGCACCTTTCACGAGCTTCTTCTATCAGTGCCTTCGTGTTAACTTTCTGCAGCTTGTATCTCTCTTTCATATTAAAATCATTCCGCGAGGCTAAGTAGTCTAGCCATGCTTTCTTCTTCATTCGAACTGCTTCTTAATTTAAGATGTCAACTAAGTTATATAGTTTTAATCTGTTATAAAGGGTCTTCCAATAGGCACGTCTGAACATTGGCAGTTGGTAGTGGCCATCTTGTTGAAGCTACATCTGTCAAATTGGTTGTCATTTACTCATTCTGTTTTGCCAAATCATCATGGATGGATCATGGCTATAGCATTCAACAACCCGTGCAAATGATAAAATTGTTTTATCAAAATGAGTGTTCTGTTCGGGCAACGCACCGCGCGCTTCGCCCATTTTACGGTCGCCATAATCGTCCTACCGAGAGGAATATCCGTCGTGTGGTGGATAAATTTGAGTCCACTGGTTCGGTAAATGATCGACCAACACCCGTACGTCAACGAAACGCAAGGTCTGCCGAAAACATCGCCGCTGTCCGTGAGAGTGTGCAGGAGAATCTGAGGCAGTCGATTTCGCGTCGCTCACAAGAACTCGGCCTTTCACAGACCACAACTTGGCGAATTTTGCGCCGTAACTTGGGCCTGCACCCGTATAAAATTCAACTCACCTAGGAATTGAGGGTAAACGACCACAGACAACGACGTGTGTTCGCTGAATGGGCACTGGAGCAGTTAGCAACTGACCGTAATTTTCACAGAAAAATTATCTTCAGCGATGAGGCCCATTTCTGGATGAATAGGTACGTAAACAAACAAAATTGTCGAGCTTGGGACGATACCAATCCACATGAGATCCAAGTCCAATGCATCCCGAAAAAGTTACAGTTTGATGTGGGTTTTCGGCTGGCGGCGTCATCGGGCCATATTTCTTTGAGAACAACGTTGGCCAGGCCATCACTGTCAACGGCGAGCGATGATTACCAACTTTTTTTGGCATGAACTGGATCATCTGAACACCAACCACATGTGGTTTCAACAAGACGGCGCTACGTGCCACACAGCTCATGCCACATTGAATATTCTGCATGAGAGATTTGAGGGCATGATCATCTCACGTGGAGCTGATGTGAACTGGCCACCGAGATCGTGTGACTTAACCCCGTAGACTTTTTCTTGTGGGGTTTTCTTAAGTCGCAGGTCTATGCGAATAAACCACAAACCACAGTGGCCCTCAAAGTCAACATAACCTATGCCATAGGTCAAATTCAGCCTGATTTATGCGCAAAAGTCATGGAAAATTGGATATCTCGCATGCGCTCCACCCAGAGAAGTCGTGGTGGACATTTGAATGATGTCATATTCCACACATAATGGCATCACTACATCTTTCAAATAAATAAATAATTTCGATAATATGTCACACTTTGTTTTATTTAAATTTAAAGATAGGACACGCTTAATGAAAGACCCTGTACTATTGTGGGGACACAGCTTTATACCGTAAGTAGGAACATAGCCTTATGTAGTAATTGTGTAATTAATATTAAGTACGATTCGCCAGTGTCAGGATTGTTGGACTACGAATAGGTCGCATTTAACATAGTTTCAGCTTTTGAATACAATTTAACTTCACATTTACTCTATTGTACTCCCCTCCTACCGACCCCGAGATTCGACACTGTCTAGATACTAGATTTAAAGATGTCAACTATGTTCAGAGTTATACAAGACGTCTCAAGAGAGTAATATTTATAAGGCAAAATCTAGCCTAATGCATTGATTGAGTATTGAGAAACATTCTGGAATACGGACCTAAGATTTGAGGATTGGACATTGAAGAAGAGACTGCCAGACCTTATTATGACAACATATTTACTAATCATACCGATTGCAAATCCTGCAATCCAAATTAAAAAGAATGTTTAATCTTACCTGCAAGCAATTTCGTAAGTCACTGACTGTTCCATTTCATCAATAGTGGGTGGGCATCTGGGTCCCAAGCAATCACTCATACCCTCATCTACATTAAGTCTCCCCTCTTGTTGTGGATCATACAATTTTAATGAATTCCTTAGCCACATATTTGGCATGTCTCCTCCTATATCGTACATGAAGTGTCTATTGCGCAGTTTGTAGCCTTTACGTTGTGACAATACAGCAGCAATGACATTCTTGAGGAAATTCTGTACAGCTACAACAAGTATGTTGGCAGCATCATCATCTGCACCTTCAAGTCCCAATTCCCATGCAGCCAACATAAACCGCCCAACCACAAGGGCATGGTCTGGCAAGAATATCTCCTGTAATGAAACAGTTCTAACATTCAGATATTACTATTATTATGACAAAAAAGAAAACACTATGGGCCATATTACAGAATGTTTCTAAATACTCAAGAAACACTTGAGAGTAGCATTTTAAGAATTAGCATTGAGAAACATCCTGTAATACAGCCCTACATATTATACTTTGTTTTATAATATGTAGTGCATCTGTCTGTCTGTTAGCAATAAACATAAATATCTGTGGGCATTATCCTGGAGTTTAACCAATAGATAGAATGATTTATCAGGAAAGTATATAATAATAGTTGATGCCCGCGGCTTCACCCGCGTAGAGAAGTTGTACCATTCCTGTTACCTACAGGAACTTGTTCCAGGGATAAAAAGTGCAATATTATAGTAAAGTTTCATTAAAAATTGTTTAGTAACAATACAAACATTCTTGTTTTGATTTATAATATTATTAGGATTAGGATACTGTCAAGGTTCAAAAATAACTAATATTCTACTAGTATTATAAAGGCAAAGTTTGTTAAGTGTGTGTATGTTAGTTATTTCTTCACCCTGGAGTGCCCCATAGTTACTTTTTATACCAGAAACATCGAATCTGTTTTGTAATGTTTGTTTTTTATTAATTTATTGAAAATTTCATGGACAATGAAGTATATGGGCCAACTTAATTTATTATTATTATAGCAATAATAGCATGTTTTTTAGTATATTATATTTATGTCTACATTACATAAATAACACATATTTAAAATTGAATTTGAAGCCATTCCTGCACTATCGCACAGCAATGGTTTAACTATTGATTAAAACTGGTGGGTTTCTGTCATGTTGTTTACCTTCAGCTTAGGGCAGACCATAACTGACTCTTCCTCACATTGGTGCTAATTCTGTTGTTGAAACCACTAAACTAAATTTCTCTAAATTTTTCTTATTTTTATTAAGAGATTGCCAAATGCTATTCTGTTATTACGTTGAACTAAACTTGGTGATATTATAAACAACACTAAATTTGTATCTGACATCACTAAAATGCCTTTTATGTGATAAAATTCAAAAAAACATGTATTTACATGCCGACTAACTTAGTCATTGAACTGTCTGTGTACATTTTTCACTTTTTGTTGAATTTTATCACATTAATGAATTTTAGTGTTGTCAGATACAAATTTAACGTCACACAAAATTTAGACGTTTTCAATAAAATTAGACATCACCTGTTAGGTGACGTCTAATTTTTAGAAAAGACTAATTTTAATGGGATGTTTATTAATTTTAGTGACCGTTTGAAACGTAAAAACTTTTAAAACATAACGTTAAAAATGTACATAGGCAGTTAAATCACCAAGTTAGTCAGCATGTATTTACATTCGACTGTCTATGTACATTTTTCACGTCTTGTTCAATTTTATCACATAAAATTAATTTTAGTGACATCAGATACAAATTAAGTGCTATTTATGATATCACCAACTTTAGTTCGACTTAATAACAGAATAGCATTTGGCCATCTCTTAACAAAAATTAGAAAATTTTTGAGAAATTTAGTTTAGTGATCTCAACGACAGAATTAGCACCATTATATGCCAAAAGTGTGTTAAATAATACTAGTGAACCGTAAGTGAAGCATTATTTAGGAATGATATAAAAATATAAGAGTAAATTGTTACGGTAGGTACCTGTGCTGCATACTTAACACCGTCGCTTCCTGCACCTGGAGGCGAACCCGGCGGTAAATACTCCAATAAATCTACAGGTTCAAAGTTAGACTTTTCCGATGTACGTGAGCTCCTTTTATGTCTTCTGCTGTTCCTATTGTGTGTACTAGCTTTTTCTTGGGCAATGCTAATCGATGTCTCTGCCAAACCTTCAACTTTATTTAATAACGCCAGCAGGAATTCGTTGTGATAATGCACTTGATCGGAAAACAAAAGCTTTCGGGCTTCGGCGTCAAATTCCTCTTTAGTTAATTTCATTCGAAACCATTGCTTCATGTGGTTGAAGTATTTTGTAGATTTTTCTCCTAGAACTTCGGTAAGCTTGCGTCTTGCTAAATTTAAAGGATCTGAACTCATTGTGATTTAAGTAGAAATCATACGCCACAAGATTTAAACAATTCACAATCTATACAATAATAAAAACAATACCAACACTTATTTCTTTCTAGTTTCTACCAAGAGAATTTATTTTATCACATAAACACGCAGGCGCAAATTCCTTTTTTTTTTTGTTCCAGTTGGAACAGGCGAAGGTCAGAGACCATGCTGCCTAGTCATTAGTAATAATTTGTCATTATAATTTTAAGTTCGATTACGTTTTCGGTAGTGTTTTTCAATCAAGTCCATGTTCAATTCCTATATACGTAAAAACTTGAAACTCACTGTACAAATGAGTTTGTGAGTTACCTCGTCCGTTAATTAGTAGACTAAAATAAAATTCTGGTAATGTCTTTACAGCCGTCGCGTAACATGTTATGTGCTGATATTGCCATGTCCATAATATCCTCGTTTATCGTTTTCAAACATCACTTTTAGTCGTTTGACCTTGTTTGACAAAGATATCAATGTTGTCAAGTCAACAATCAATCAAAGATTCAAAGAAGGGTGATTGACCCCAACCACAACGGTCAAAAACGAAAAAGAATAATTTGAAAGCATATTACAATTATATACAAAGTAAAGCCAACCAATTATTTTTTTAAATTAATAGACATACCACAGCGTAAATTAAAGAAAAGGATAGATTGCAAAGACCAATAATATCACAATACCAGACTAGCAATAATATAATACATATTTACACAAACTACTACTTAAATCTGACCAACTGTGACAAAATTGAATAAAGGAATATATGTTGCAGTATTTACAAGAAGAGCCTGAACAGACCGCGGGACCAAATTAGAACTACCATATATTTCAATCAACTCATCCATTAGCACAAGGCGCTGAATGCCAAAAGATGAGCATTCAAAAAATATGTGAGTCAAGGATTGCTCTATTCGAGAGTTATCACAACAGTCACAATGTGAACTTTGCACCAGTTTCAGGCAAAAGAGATGATCATTAAGACGACAATGTCCAAAGCGAAGTCTTAAAATGGTGGAGTAAAATTTTCTGTTGATGTTTGCAGAACCAAGGGGTACTTCCTATGGGAACATTATATGATGCACACCATAAACCTTTATTTTCAATTTGCACAGTTGTGTTCCAGTACCTTCTCCACATTTCAATGGATCTTTTCTTTTGTATGGGGACTTTATCTGTGCATGGCACAGAAATATTGAGTCTACTGCTGGAATCTGGGGTAATGTTTGCTAAATTTGTTATAGTTCTGGCTAAGAAGTCTGCCTTCTCATTTCCGAACACTCCAACATGAGAAGGAACCCACATAAAAGAAACATTGATGTTATTTACAATGAGCAAATCAAGCCAAGACATTTCGATTAAAGAAACAATGTAATGGAGAACACAAAAGAGTCAAAATATTACTATCAAATACAGCTAAAATTGGAGCGTAGCTCATGTACATTACATTACTTTTTATTTCACTTCAATACATGCAGTATTTCCGAAGTTATAACGGTGAGAAGTTTTAGCCCGTTTTTTGAATTTCCGATATTAGGCGCGCTCATTATGACGTCACAGTGCGACACGGCGTTCGGCCCGGTGGGTTGACCCTACTAAATTACGCGCGTTTCGTTTCATTTTGTTTCGATTTTCTTCGTTTTCCTATTACTCGTGTCAACGATATAATATTATATAATATCCTTTATATCCGACTAGCTGACTTGCCCGGCTTCGTCCGTGACATACTTCCAACCCCGTGGCACCCATATAATCCCGTCGCTTATTTCTTTTCCAAAAATGTATGAAAGTTTCCCCGATTTGTTGACATTTATGATTATTGCTCCTCTCTCCTGTGTAGTGGCGTGAAGACCTTCCTCAGTAAATGGGCTACCTAATATAAAAATATTTTTTCAAATCGGTCCAGCCGTTGCCTCTCGCCTTGGACATCATGGTTTGTCTTTGTGCGGGTGTGGTGAGTAATTACCACGGTGCGTGAGCTTTAACGACTTATCCCGACGTGCTCTTGTCGCCACCAGTGTGCCAGTTAAACTTGAACCCAATGGTTTGGCGCGCGACCACAATATGTCTTTAATGCCGTGGAGGATAGGTAGGTGTTTAGTGTAGGACGCTATGTAAATATTTACAACTCGTAATTGATTACGTTTTTGAGCCGTTTGAGATCGAGACCTTTACCACACGCTCATAAATTATTGTTATAAAATTGTTGTCTTTTTCACACAAAGGCTAAGCCTTGCCATACGACGTGGCAATGATTGTTGTTTTTGACAAGCAAACTATAAGGCACTGCCTTTCTTGAGTTTAAGTTTGCCTTCAACTAGTTTATATTTTATAGTTTTCCATGTCATTTTCAACCAAAAATAATAACATTTAAAGTAAAACTATTACTACGTTTAAAAGGAAAGTCCGTGAACACTATATCTCTTCACTGTAAACCTAATTATTTATATATGTAAGTTTATTGATGTTTTATATATTTGTAAGTGTGTAATTTTATTGATATTTTATATTTTTGTAAGTATGTAAGTATATTGATAAATTATTTTTTTATACTACGCTCCTAGGTATGTGTGTTAATTAAATCCTATCCTACTCTTCTATTTACACACTTTTACTTGACTTTTTTTTATATTTTCACGTTCTCCTCTCGCCGGTCTGCTGGGAGATATTTCTTTTAGAAATAAGCAGTACCATTGTACTTATGTCTCCTCATACTGTTATTTTTTTTATTATTAGTGTGTACATGAACAAATAAATAAAAATAAAAAAACATTTTTTAACAAATTAAACGCTCGTGGTGACGACGAACAAATTAAACGATCACTGCGTGAAGCAAATTTCGCTATGCCTGGTGACGGATAGATGACCACTTTGTCACTTGTAATTTATGTCTGTTAAATTGTTGAGTGTTTCCGTGCTTCGGAAAGCACGTTAAGCCGTTGGTCCCGGTTGCCAGTAACATGACAGTCGTTAAGCTAAGTAGTGCTGGGTGGCTTGAAAATCTTCAACAGTAGGTAGCAACAATCTGCGTCTGTCTATTTAAACACGGAAAGCTCACCACCAATTACGTGGGACAGGAATACATATGGTGAAAAGTGGGCTTATGATATGCCTCTGCCACCCCTTCGGGAAAAGGGACACATCAAATCTGAGACTACCGAAAATGATTTTGATCAATATTTTCGAACATTAGGCAGCAGGTTCTTGGTTGGAGGTGACTGGAATGCTAAACATACCCTGTGGGGATCACGTCTGACAGCAACAAGAGGGCGAAATCTACGTAGAAATATAGATAAGCACAACCTAAACATTCTATCGACTGGTCGACCTACTCACTGGCCTATTAATCCTACAAAAATACCAGACCTATTAGACTTTTTTATATACATAGGAATACAGTCCTATTTCCTAGATATAGAAGAATGCTTCGACTCATCATCTGACCACATCCCTATTATTGTATCTATGAGCTCAAATATAACAAAAACACTGATTGGGAGTCATGTCAAAAATATCTAAATGAAAGGCTAGACCTAAAGACCTGCCTGAAATCACAAGAGGACATTGACACTGCTGTGGAGCAGATCACTAAAATTATTCAAAGTGCAGCTTGGCTCGGCACCCCATCACTAGTACCAAAATCTAATTCATCACAAGAAGTCAAATTACCAAAATTCATAAAAGACAAGGTTCTAGAAAAACGACGGCTTAAGAGAACATGGGATACCAGTCGGCATCCAATGGACAAAAGGGATTTCAATAGGGCAGCAGCTAAGCTGAAGAAACTCTTGAGAGATCTGGAGAATGATACCCTGGAGTCACACCTGCAGTCTTTAACACCAACTACATCGTCCAAAATGAAAACTCTCTGTGGCAGACTGTAAAATCTAGAGACAAGCCTCGTGTCGCTCAATATCCCCTTAAAAGGACTGATGGCACATGTGCAAGGAAAAACAAGGAAAGAGCAGATGCCTATGGATCGTTTTTGGCTAATATGTTCACCCCAAACCAGGATCATGACATGAGTAATATGGATGAGGTGGTTTCATCATTTCTAGAAAGTGACCTTCAGCTCAGACCTCCTCTTAGACACTGCACCCATCTGAAGTCAGGAGCACAGTGATGGAACTGAAACTGAAAAAAGCTCCAGGATTTGATCTTATCACTGCAGAAGTGCAACAGAAATTACCAAGGAAGGGCATATCACATCACTCTTTAACGCCATACTAAGAACTGCGTATTATCCGTGCTGCTGGAAGGTATCGCAAGTGACAATGGTCCTCAAACCTGGAAAACCACCGCACCTGACATCTTATCGACCTATAAGCCTTTTACCACTCTTATCGAAGGTACTAGAAAAAATTGTGTCCACTCGCTTAATTGAAATGCTCACTGAAAATGAAGCTATACCAGAACACCAATTCGCATTTCGGAAACACCATTCAACTATAGAACAAGTGCACAGGGTATGCGACTATGTGAGAGATGCCCTAGAAGACAAACAGTACTGCTCTGGAGCATTCTTGGATGTCCAACAGGCTTTTGACAAGGTCTGGCACAATGGCCTGCTCTACAAAATAAAGAAGCTCTTGCCACACAATATGTACCTTCTCTTGAAGTCCTACTTGAATGATCGCATCTTTTATGTCAGAATCGATGATGCAACCTCCGACTTTCATAACGTACGAGCAGGTGTCCCACAGGGATCCATATTGGGACCTTCACTTTATTTACTGTTAACTGCGGACGTACCAGAATCAAAAAATGTGATTATGGCCACCTTTGCAGATGACACTGCAATACTATCGATCGATAAAGACCCAGCCTTAGCATCCAGAAATCTACAGGAGCATTTGGACAGAGTTCATTTTTGGATGCTATCATGGAAAATTAAGGCTAGTGCCACTAAATCCAACCATATCACATTCACCTTAAGAAAAGAAGACTGTCCACCTGTAAGATTAGGCCAAGATATTTGCCGCACAGCACATCTGTAAAGTACCTTTGATTTCACCTTGACAGAAGACAGACCTGGAAAACACATATCCAAAAAAAACGTGATGAATCTTAGGTTTAGATCACTTGAATGGCTTCTGGGCAGAAAATCACGGCTATCTGTGGAAAATAAACTACTAATCTACAAAGCAATAATAAAGCCAATCTGGACTTATGGCATTCAGCTCTGGGGTTCGGCAAGAACTTCGAACATTGAGATTCTGCAGAGGTTTCAAAATTGCGTGCTAAAATCAATAATAAATGCTCCATGGTTCACAAAAATTTATGAGGTACACGAATATCTGAATATCCTCACAGTAAGGGAGGAAATGGTCAAAAGCATAAAGCTCTACAAGACTCGAATCAATAATCACCACAACAGACTGGCTCAGAGTCTTAGTAATCCCATAAACACAAGACGGCTTAAACGATCTCACACCTGGGACTACATCTAAGCAACAAAGGAGGCAGCTCACCTATGGGATGGCAAGCCTAACACGCCAATAATACTTTTATAATAACTGCTTATGGTCTAACTGAGAGACTGATTGCATGTTGGTGTAAAAATATGAAAAGAAAAAAAATATATATATTTCAAAAACTTCTCTGTCAGTCAAAAATTTACTGACCCAGAACACTAGTTTATTTGGAATTCCTATACCAAGTAATTCAGTGCAAAGCACATCAATATTTACACTATTAAATGCTCCAGCTACATCAAATAATACTGAGATTAGATGTTGTTTACTGCTCACACTGTTGTGGATATCAAGCTGCAGTTGACAAATGCTTTCATGTGCAGATATACCCCTTCGGAAGCCAAATTGGTTAGCAGGTAATACATTATTTTGTTCTACATAAAACTCCAGTCTTTGCTTAAGTAACTAAAAAAACTAACTAACTATCTTCACGCTGTATCCCTGACACAACTTAAGTAACTGTTCACAATCAGATGACAAATTTGTTTTATTATTTACATGATCTGGAGTATGTTTCTATAAAAATTCTTGGATCCAACTATCACTACCACTATTAAAAGAGTATGTTTTGTTAAATTTTCGCATATATTTCCAGATTACTGACAAAGAAGTACACCGGTTAAAGGAATTGCACAGTTCAACCCAACTCTTTGATCTCTCTGTTTTTAATGTAAGTTTTTTAAGTGCTAGTAATCTTTTGAACTTTATATATGTCTCATCACACGGAATTTTTTTGAATACTTAGAATTTTTAACTGCTTCTGAACATTTATTATTCCACCAAGGAAGGGGAACTTTTTTAAACAAGTTCTTTTTAATGTTATTTTTAAACTTTCACGGTTTATACTCCATGATTAGAGTTGCAGCGCCCGCGCTGCAACGCGCTGCAACGCGCTCGAAACGTCGGTGAATGTAAGTACAAAATTGTTTCGCGTGAAGTCCCGAGTATTATACAAAATATGAATTTCTTTTTAAAATTATTGATAGAACAAATTGTAGGATGGACAGGCAATTCATGACTTGGAAGAGACTTATTAATTGCAGATTGCAAAATTTTACAGAATTCTGTGTTTGCTACCAATGGACTTTAATTTTGGTCCTGAAATTTAAGCAGTTCGAAATCTAGATTTTCTGAATACTTTTTCCAATCCACCATTTTAAAGTTAGGAAAGGTGGGAAGATGAATGATACTGTTGCTATTCATATGACTGCTGTTGACATTATTTACAAACATTTTAATAATTACTGGAAGATGATAACTGCCAAGTGGATCAGTATGTACAGACCAATCAGAACAGAGGGCCAACGATGGAGAAACCAAAGTCAAATCTAAAGCGTTTGGACGTCAACGACGACAAGTCAACGAACCAACTGTTGTCATTTCGCCATTGTTTAGAAAAACCAAATTACTGTCTTCAACAATCTCCAATATTTCTCTACCTCTAGAATTGATAGAATGGCATCCCCATGATGTGTGATGAGCATTAAAATCACCAGCGAATATCATTGGTCTGGCACTGAGTTTATTAAAGTTGCCATTTTATGTTTGTCGAATACTGGTGTACAATTTGTTGGACAGTAAAAACTTACATTGCTTATTTCTTTGTTATGTACGAGAATTCTTACACATATGTTTTGTAGGGAGTTATCAGAATAAGTACAAATTATTGTATAATTTATACTATTGTGAAACAAAATAGCTACGCCATTGTGTTTGTTACCAATATCATTCCTTTCAATTTGATATCCATATCCTCTAATATTATATAGTTTATTAGGTGTAAGCCATGTTTCTGATATTATTGCGATGTGTATGTTGTTGTCATATAAAAATTGAGTCAATAATAATTTATTACTTGTAACACTCTGAGCGTTCCATTGCATAATATTAAGATCCATTGTTAGATGAAAAGTTTTTATTACTGATAGTTTGTTGGAGTATTTCTTTTATAGATGCTTAGTTTATCTTTCTGATTCAAAATAATTTTTGTTATTGCATTTGTTAAAATAGACATAAAATAATCAGATTTGGTTAGGTTTTGGATTTGTGTTTCAACGTTTCTTATGCCTAGTTGTGGGAATGATTTTTCATTAAATAAATCTGAATATGTAGAAGTTTTGGTTTTTATTTTAATTTCTACTATTTTAGCTTTTTTGTTGTGGACAAACATTTGAGATTGCAATATGATTGCCACCACAGTTTGAGCATTTAGCATTTTTAACATCTACTTTGCAGGTTTTAAAATTGTGATTCTGTTCACAAATGGAACAGACTTCGGAGTTTTTACAATATTTGGCTATGTGTCCAAATCTTTGACAATGAAGGCATTGTTTGACAGGGCGAATATAAGTTCTCACCTCATGTCTCCAAAAATCAAGGTATACGTACTGAGGCAATTCTATAGAGGCAAACGTTGCAGCGACTGTCTGGGTAGGCTGATATGTGACCGAGCCAAACTCATTTCGTACGCGTCGCATGAAGCATCTTACTTGGATTACATTTCGCGAGCTACCTATTAATGAGAAAATACGCTTATTCGAGAGGTCTGTAGGTACAGACGTAAGTACCCCAGTTACTTCAGTGGCTACAGCAGGAATAGTGGCTTTTAAGCCCAACTCTTCTAATAATTTTTCATTTTGAATAAATACAATGGCGTTATTGGATAAATCAAATGTTATGCCAATTTTAAACCTGTTAATTGATTTTAAATGTAAAATGCCAGTGACGCAGTACTTTCGTATGGCATGGGAAAGGCAAAGTCTATCTTTATCTGTGAATGGTTTTTCATCTTGATCAAATATCAGAATATGTTGTATTCCTGTCTCACACAGGAATACAATATATTCTGATTTTTGACAATTTTCCGAGTACTTTCTAGAATATCCTGGAACTTTATAAATTTGATACTTCCTGCACATATCCTCATCACCATCAGAGTCGACGGAGGAAGTTTCAGAAGCAGGCAGCGGTAAATCTGGTGGGTCCTTTTTCTTTTTTTGCTCCTCCCATCTTCAATTTAATTTAATGAATTCACTTTACACTAATTTACTATTAATAATAACTATATTTACAAGTGAATTTACAAAATATACAGTTTTTCAGGGAATTTCAAAATACATTTTCAAAATATGCGCCTTTCGCGTTTCAAGGTTCCCGCATTTTTTCAGGCGCAAAATTCGTGCTTTTTTTGTATTTATTTTATGTCCTGGTAACTAAGACCTTTTAGCCAAATCTTATTTTTTATATCGTATTTCTTTAATCTTATCTTCTAATTTAGTCCTGTCCAGTCCTTTGTCGATATCAAGTCCAGTCATAGGTCCTGTATCCTTCCCCTATCAACGTGGTAGTGCGTTATTGAGGCTTTCAGTGGAATTTGCGCGACAAGATGTAAAATAGCTTTTCACTTGTCTTTCACTATAGCACGTTTACACAACCTTTATGTCCAAGAAACCACCACTCCCGCACATAAAACAAGATAATTGCACTAGTTTTAGAAAATAATATACAGCAAGCGTCCGCACTTGTCAATGTTCCCGCGTAAAGTCGTAGGCTAATATAATAATATTTATATGATTTGTGGTGGCCTTCAGGGTGGCCCTTAAAGGTCACTCAAGAGGATTCACTATCCTGCATGGCAGTCCGCCGTGGAGTACAGTAATGCGAAGCAGGACGTAGCGCACACATTGCACTGCATGGCCGTCCATCACCAGTACTTTTTCTTTCCTCTCTAGTGTCGGTGCTTTTGCAATTGAAATGAAATTAAATTAAATTTATTCATGTAGGTCACAAAGTATCACTTATGAACGTCAAGATTATTGCTTCTACGTTTCATTTACTGCCAGATTCGTAAAGTAATAGGTAGAGCCTGAGGAAGAACCTGGCAATAAAACTCATGGCCATTCTTTTTAAATCGCCAGCAATTACATTAGGTTTCATTCACATAAATGAAAATTATTATTTTTTATTTTAAACAGCATTGTCTATTACATTATATTTATTATGTTTGTTTTTTATTATTTTTCTATTTATATATTTTTGTGTGTTGACTTAGAGCAAGTTACTCCCATACATTTTTATCATTTATGTTGTCTGAAATTTTATAATATGCCTTGTTACACAGTTTGGCCTTGACTTTGTCTTAAACTTGACAATATTCTAATTTCGTTGGGAAGTTTCTTATGGAATCGTATACATTGCCCATAAAAGAATTGTTGATTATTTCGAGACGAGTAGAATGTATTACAAGATTACCTTTATGCCTAGTGTTTACATAATGTTAGGTACATTATGTAAACACTACTATCCCTTTTTTAAAGAAATGTGTCTATGTTTTTGTCCACATAAAGCCATTTCAACATCAGTTTGCCGTCTCATTGTTTTTACTGCATATGCAGCAGAGCTTAATTTGCCTGACATTTTTTCTATATGTGGCCCCCACTGCAACTTCGAGTCAATAGTAATACCCAATAACGTTAAACCCATGAACAACTTTTGAGAGTGTTATAAGGGTTCCTTTATTTATTTTTGAGGTATAGAACCCTAAAAACGATGTGGGAAAAACTGCTTACAGTGTCGTATTTCTTAAGGATGAACAACTAAGTCATTGTTCCATACAAATTGCGTTTAACGATATCGCCTCACTTTATCTCATGTACCACCACAAATGATATGAAAATTAAGTCTTTATGTTGCTAACTATTTCTGTAAGGTATCTTAATTACAATAAATATAATATATAAAAAGTTATGAGCCTCGAAATGTTCATATTTTGTAGAAATTTTTTACAAAATTAGGCAAGTAAATAAAAAGTATTACGAGTAAGAAACACGTAAAAAGACTTCCATAATAACTTAGTTTGTTTATTCAAAACGTCAAATAACTTATTTTGATTACATTAGTAGTAGACATCAGTCTGTAATTATTAAAATTCTAAAAGCATTTTTACGAAATTGCCGAGCTCGTTTTTAATGCGTATCATCTTGCTTCTCTCTTGACTCGTTGCTCCCCGCGGGGGTAGTGGAGGGAAAATCTGCGGTTGTACGGCGGTTGAATGGGGAGAGACAGAGACAGGGTAGCATCGCAGACTGCGTATTGGCATGTAATTGACTAATTGGTGGTGTGTGAAGTGAATTGTTGTAAAATAGATACTTATGACAACGCGACAACGTGACCGAAGAGTACTTGACCTACAGTTCGTTCGTCTCAGTTGGTTATTATTGTGAAGCGGGCTCTTACTTAAAGCCCTAACACACGACCGGATTTGATCCGACCAGACAGCGGATTAGATGGCCGCCCGACCAAATCTTACCGTCTGTAGAGCAGTCCGGCGGACATAATTATTATTAAATGAGTCCGCCTCGATCCACATCGGATATGATCAATGTTGTCGTTCTAGCTACTTTGTCGTAAATTTCCCCAGATTTAATTTAATTTTTCTCCAAATAGACACATTTTCATATTTTTTTCCCAATGTTGCCATCTTAGTTACTTTGTCAAAAATGTCCCCAGTACCGATTTTACCTTTCCCCAAAAAATTACTTTTTCATAAATTTTTTGCCAGAAAGAAAAAAGAGCTACGTTAATACATAACGTAGTGTTTATTTACTCTATGTAGAGGAATACTGCATACCAGTTATCTACATAGATAAGTAAAATTGAAATGTGTGTGTGTGTAATTTCAAATTTGCAGCTTTTCTCTAAATGCATATAAAATAATATACTTTATTAGAAACTTTTCATTTCCACAAAACTTACTTAAAAAAAAAATATTTTACCTTAGAATAGGGAAAAAGCCCCTAATCTGATCGCCTGGTCGTCCGGTGCGGTCTGATCCGGTCGTCTGTTGCGACAACAGATTTGGTCGGCAGACTCGACGGATCAAATCTGTCGAGGTCCGGCAGACCAAATCCGTTCGTGTGTTAGCTCTATTACGTCGCGTCGCCCACCCAACTCTCTTAAGCAAGGTATGAGTGCAGTGTGGGACTAATGTTTGATGTGTATACCTATTTATGGAAGTCGGAACTTTATGAAAATGAGTAATAAATTAATATACATACATACATACATATTGTCACGCTTATAGCTCAGAAGGGGTAGGCAGAGGCATACTATACGCCCACATTTCACCCTATGCATTTTTCCACGTAATAGGCGGTGAGCCCATTGCTGTGGTGACTATTGTCTCTAGGTACCTATACTAATATTATAAAACTGAAGAGTTTGTTTTTATTGTTTGTTTGGTTGAACGCGCTAATCTCAGGAACGAACGGTCGGATTTGAAAAAATATTTTTGTATTGGATAGTTTATTTATCAAAGAAGGCTATTATTGAACTTTTTCTAACTAACGAACTATTAGCTATATTACATATTTAGTAGCTAGCACTAGTAAACGCCCCGCGGCTTCACCATTCATTCATCATCGTCAATAGTTTTTACAGCATACCTACGCGATGTAGGTACCTACCTAAGTAATTTTATGAGTAATTTTATTACACATTGCGTTATATTAAATTTACTTACCTAGGGTACCTTCGCTTGTTCGCGTCCACTTAGTGGTGTTGGTAGGATTGAGCAAGACAATAAAAATGTTAGAATAGCAATTTCTAATGAAAAATGGATTTCACATAGTCTGTATATAGTCTTGTTAAATTTATTATACAGTTTTGGACAAACCGTTTGATATATAAATAAATAAATAGACTAATAGCCAAAACATATGATTTACCCATTTTACGTCCACAAAATCCATGGACCAGTTTTCGTCCACCAACTTAGAAGAGAGTAGTTATCAGATATAAGTATATTAAACTTTAAAAAATTAGAGATTTTAGGTGTAGTATTGTAAACAGGGACAAAGCGCGAGAACGGTGATGTATTACAGCTCCCGGGTGGAGTAGAACAGATCCACAAGAGCACAGTAAATCTGTGCTCTTATGGATCTGGAGAAGGCACTTTTTGTGTGTGACTAAAATGTGGACGAAATCTTTTCTAAGGTCTCACCTATAGGTACAGTGTGCGTCCAAGTATGATATTCAACATCTGTATCTATTTTTATTATCGTTATAATGGACGCAAAGAGGCCATTACAATCTGTGTGTTAATAATGACGGAATCAATGTAAACCTAATAATGTTTTTCATGATTTGCATATAATAAAAACCATCCTAGTTAGAATTAGATAGACCAGATGGCGTCTATTGAGGACGCAATGTGGCTAATGTATATTTTTGGTGGTGCAGTTCGCGTCCAGCGTTATTTTAACTGTTAATCAAATAAAATTTTAGCACACACATCATTTCTTTATTCTATTGTTCATAGTTAGGGTTTATAAACAATAATGTATTCCGAATTTGAAATAAAGCCATTAAAACCTTTCCGTGAAACGCGCTGCTGCTCGCTATTTTTTTTTGCAATATATCTTACGACTGCAAGCATTTGTATCAGACAAGATTTTAGTATATTTTCTAGGTAATGGTGGTAACGCGCACAAAGCTTTTATTTATATGCATATACCTACCATATATCTAAGCTTTCATACCGTTCATTATTGTTAGTGACTCGGTATGGTTATTTCTCAGTGTTTTTGAGGAGTACCCCATCTTTTGGACGCGAACAGGCTACATTACCCTACCAACATCGCGTACGCTGCGAACTATGACGATAGAATAAAATAATGTTCTACAATTTTTTATGTTTAGTTTTTCCGTTCCCGTTTCCCACAGAAACTGGTTCATGGGATAAAAAGTAGCCTATGTGTTATTTTGATGTATAAGCTACATTTTTGTAAGGTTCATTAAAATCCGTTCAGTAGTTTTTACATGAAAAAGTAACAAACATCCATACAAACTTTCACATTTATAATATTATTAAGATAACTATAAAAGTTTCTTCACTATAAATACTTTTTGATGTTCCAAAATTATTAAAATCAGTAGTAAATTTTCAGACCATGTTACTGGTACGTTGGTATTATTCTTTATCCAAGTAAATTACTTAAAATTCAAGTATGGTTAAGCACCTACTACTATATGAATTAAAAAAATCGGATTTTCCATTTAAAATACATCACGGATTTAATATTGTATTGTATTATACTTATTTATAAATACATACATAGCGAACACCCAAAACGCCAAAACAAACATTTGAGGATCACACAAATATTTGTTTCGATACGGGGATCAACCCCGACACCTCAACGCGGCAGTCACATACTTACCTAAAAAAGTTTTAACTACCACCATATAAAGTTTGGGGATGCGAATTTTATTATTGTGCAATAGGTACTCATAAGTTCAAATTTCTATCAATGAAAAACTATAGCGCGCACTCATATCTCTTTACTGTTCATTACTGGGTGCTATTCCGTTCTCGCATTGCGTCAAGTGAGATAGCAGTAATTTTAGCCGGGCCCATCGATTAGTTCGTGCGCTGGAAAAGAGCAACCTTAACGTTGAGATTTTATTCTTACAATAATTTGGGAATTTTTGCTCCCACTAACAGTGATTTTCATTATATATATATTAATACATTTTTCTTATCTCGTATTTTTCATTGTTAACAAAATGGCGTTCTAATTCGGATGTAAAGATTTTTGGTAGTCTTTGAAGCTAGAAGGTTGGATCCAATTTGATAAAATTTTCATTGGAGATACCTTCGAGTTATTTTTCTAGAAAAAAAATAACACAGATAAAACTAATGGCGCTCAGTTGGTGTTTACTTATTCCAAAACTACATACAAAAAGGCGAAATTTCAAAAATTATAATTCCTCTATATTAGACGAAAACTTTTTAAAAACAGAAAGTAAAGTCTTCTTAATACAGTAAATGATTTTTTTTAAACAAAGTATTTTATAGAATCAGCTAACATGTAAGGTCATACCTAAATATGGAGAATAATTTCTTTAGCATGTAAAGTTTTAGCATAGCTACTCGGGCCTGGCCTTTGTACTATATTATTCTGTATGCTATTTCGTGTAAATATTAGCAGAATAGACTTAAAAATATGGATACGAATAATAATTATTTTACATTTGTTATGAACTAACTCTAACTAACTAAATCTCTGTAAAAAAAAAAAGAAACTCGAAGTCGCTAAATATTATTTTCTCGCTGGGACTAACAGTTTACCCGCTAATCATTCATAAAATCCCCATCTAGCTACAAAGTGGCTAGAATGGCAACACTGCCAAGTCACTGACATTCGTCGGTGGCAGCCCGCAAGCGTTGGGCTAGTTTGCAGGACTCGAGTCACATCCTGCACGATGTTGCAGGCCGCCATGCAGGCTGCATGCAACAACATTCACAATCAACATAAAGCGGCGAACGGCAAGTCCGCTGCCGTGAATGGCCCCTTTTACCGACCGTATCGCACCTCTGGATTCTACGCGGGAAAATTTACAAGTGCGGACGCTTGTTGTATATTATGTTCTAAAACTAGTGCATGTATCTTGTTATAGGTGCGGGAGTGGACATAAAAGTTGTGTTATGATGCTATTTTCTATCTTGCCGCGTAAAATCCACATAAAACCTTAGTATAACAATCAGCATTATACTAGGGTGAGACTGATCTTGACTTAAGACTAGACTTGACTAAGACGTAGAGGACGGCGACATTTTAGATAATTAGAAAGAAGATTGAAGAAATATTAATTAAGATATTGCTAAAAGGTCATAGCTACCAGCTAAAATAATTAATAAACAAATACGCACCTGTTAGTACTGAAACATATGGAGATGGCATGTTGTTCAAAAAGAACAATCGGATATACAAATATGATCTAAATCGACGTACTCATAAACTTATAGTCATCTTGCTTTAACTTACTTGAAATACACCATGTAAAAAGAGACAACAATATATTTATTCAACTTAGTTTTGGCAACATAAATACGTGACGTCATAGCAATGCATGATCGTCGCCGTTCGCCATTTTAGTTTCTCATTGTATTAGGTACGTAAACTGTACAAGTGAGTCTTTAGAGCTGCCCTTTAAATAATATTTCATATCGATTTTTCAACTGTGAATTGTAATGTAATAATATTAAACCGGGTTTTCTTTTGTTGCCTAAAAATTAAGGTGTACGAAAAATGTTACTGGATACAATAGGAATGGCAAAGTTAAAAACTCATATAAACTTATTTTTATTTGGTCTCTTCATTTAAAAGAATCGTGTTTTAATCGTTCTCTAAATGTTACGACATTACGAGACAATACCGCACCATCACGAATATTTTTAGAAAGTGTTTACTTAACTTATCCCAAAGCACCGCTCATGTTGATTTTTATACTTTGTCCCTTTAATTGTTAAAAAGTATTTATCTAGTAAGTAGTAAATGCTGCACTTGCTATCTTTAAGGACAAGGTAAAAAACCACTTTCTGTCCTCTAACTAAGTTTTACTTGTAGTATTTATTGTTTCTTTTATTTCTATATTTCTTTATTGAGTACAACTTAACTATTATCCTCGCTATCATACTAATCTGTAGTTATATATTATGTAAGTACGCCATCAACTACCTCTTTCTTTGTTTTCCTAATCATCTTTTTCCATACTAAGGTTGCCTGGAAGAGATCGCTTTTGGCGATAAGACCGCCCATTGTACTCTCACTTGTAGTTTTAAGTCCTGTATATACTGTATGTAATGGTGTGCAATAAAAATTTTAAATTTCAACAGCAGGTAGCCACAACCTGCGTCTGTCCATTTTCAACACGGCAATGGGCTCACCACCTATTACGTGGGACAGGAATCCACACGGTGAAAAGTGGGCACATAATATGCCTCTGCCACCCCTTCGGGAATAAGGCGTGATGGATATTTATTTATTTTTATTTTAAAGGTGTGCAATAAAGAATTATCTATCTATCTATCTAGTACATTACTATACTTGAAGCGCTCGTGGCCCCGCGGTCTCAGTGTTCTGTAAACGATCACTGAGTTACGCAACTTTCACTATGGCTGGTCCTCGGATGGGTGACCACTATGTGGCATTTACATTTGCGAGCGTTTCCGTGCTTCGGAAGGCACGTTAAGCCGTTGGTCCCGGTTGCCAGTAAAATGGCAGTCGTTAAGCCTGGTTGAAGGCCTTATGGGTGGCTTAAAGAATTTCAACAGCAGGTAGCCACAACTTGCGTCTGTATATTTCAACACGGCAATAGGCTCACCACCTATTACGTGGGACGGAATCCACACGGTGAAAAGTGGGCAAATAATGTGATGGATATATATGTATATTTAGTACATACTTCTAGTTCAATTCCTGGAATCTTAGGTGCCATCAAAATAGTAATTTTGGTAGTGTTTTGGTAATATCATTATTTATAACATAATACAAAAATAAAGCATACATACAATAATATGCACTATTTTATAATGAGTTAAAAATTGGGTAATTTAGCAATTTTTTAGCTAAATTTCTTGTATTTTTTTTTCTCTATAAGTAATAGATCGATTTGCATCTCCTCTATAAGAATAAATTTGCAGATCAAATGCCATTTTGAAAAAGGGAGAGTTAGACAACTGGATGAATTAAGAGCCCTAAAATTATCTCCGGTTGAAAACTGGACACACTGTATTTTAACTTCATCTTTAAATATATCGATATACAATAGGGTAGCTATAATATATATATAGTCATTATGGAAAAGTCAAAAGTACTCGGATACCCAGACGTGCATGTATGAAGCGATTTATGAATCTGCAAGAAGTGAAAGAACTATGCATGGATCGTGAAGTCTGGCGATCTATCCTTTCTGCCTACCCCGTCAGGGATACAGCGTGAAGATAGTTAGTTAGTTAGTAATCGGGCAGCACTACGTAAAGGCGCCATTTTGTTTCTCAAAAAAAAAAAAATCAAAAAAAAAAAAAAAAAAAATTAATATGATTAGCGCGCGCGGGATCTTGGAAAATGGCCGCACCTTTATATTATTTTCCAAAACTAGTGCATTAACCTTGTTTAAAGTGTAAAATGGTAGTTTTTTAGACATAAAAGTTGTGTAATCGTGCTATAGTGAAAGACAGTAATATATTGCAGTGAAAAGCTATTTTACATCTTGTCGCGCAAATTCCACTGAAAGCCTCAATAGCGCTCTATCACGTGCAAGGAAACAGGACCTATGACTGGACTTGACATCGAAAAAGGACTGGACAGGATTAAATTAGAAGATAAGATTGAAGAAATCTATACTTAATATTATAAAACTGATGTTCCTAAAACGTCTTAGTAGCCAGGCCATAAAATAATTGTTTAAAAAAATATTTTAATGACTATAATGACAATGACTGGACTGTGTCGTCGGAATCCTCCCCTTTGTTTTTGTCGTGGTCGGCTGATAGCAGGTAGCAGTCCTGCGACATTTATGTATAGCGGGCCTCATTATTATATTTATTTGAATATTGTTTTGTTTATGAAAGATGTCTCTTAATTTCCTATTAGGTACTAGTAAAGTAAATACAACATTCAAAGGTAAACTTTTACTGATGTCAATTTAAGGTTAAAAGTAGTAAGCAGATTATAACATTTCACACTATATATGTTTTAGAATTTGTTCGTAATGCCAGCAAGAAGACAGGGGGTAGTACACAGAATACAAACTGTAAAGTGAAGCCGAAACACCGAGGGTGGAAGGTTCAAGACGGGCATTATGTTCAAGCAGGTCATATGTTGGTCACCCAAAGAACTACTAGATTTCATCCTGGTTTAAATGTAAGTATGGGACAGCATAACCTAAAGTTATTAGGTCCCGAACTAAGGGTGTAGGGGTAGTGCAATGTTCCTTGGAAAAAGCATTCCTGCAAATAATAAATTTATATCACTCAATCAGGTGGTGCTTAGTAGTATAAAAAATGTCTTTTAAGGTTTTTTTTTTATATGTTTTAAACATAGCTATCGATCTTGTTCAAACAGTGTATGCTTGATATACCTGTGGTCCTGCCTTGTCCATTAGTCACCAGGTGCACCGCTAAGAAACAAACAAATATGAGACCTGTAGTGCAATTCACAAATCTCGGATCCAAATCCTCTACTGCGCTAATGTCACCGATGTTCATATAATTCTAATATGTTCACCGATGTTCATATAACTGGAAATCTTAGTGGGGCCTTGTGCACCCTGTATAAAATTAATATATTTATATACATTTTCTTCTTTATACATACATACTATTTATCGTCACACCTTTATCCTCCAAGGGGTAGGCAGGGTCATACTGAATGCCCACATATCACCGTATTTCTTCTTTATATATCATTTATATCAATAGAAAGACAATTCTTTCTGGCCCATTTGGGAACTTGGTCTGAACATATTTATGTATATGTTACTGATAATGGTTATTGTACAGGTAAACTTAAGATTAGATGTTAGTTGTAAACATAAAGTTGCCAGCTAAAAATACTAACCTAACCTAAGTTCACTTAACTTATGAGGTAACTTATAAATGTTACTTTAAAACAAAATTATTCATTCTTTGGCTTGGCTGCTATATCATAACACATGTCAAACCATAAAATGAAATTAGCATAGAAATATTTATTAGAACATAACATACTCTTATAAAAAATGTTTTAATTTGAACTCAATACCTTCATGCTTTGGAAAGATGAAAAAGCAGGAAAGAACTGGATGATGCTCACTGATAACATGCAGATTGGGATTTAGATAGAGGAGGCTTTATACCATAACAACACACTAACACCAATTCTTTTAAATAACTAAAAACCAATACTAATACACTAACCCATATTTCAAATGTAACCAAATAATATATATGTATATTTTCACGCCTTTATCCCCGAAGGGGTAGGCAGAGGCATTGTTTAACTCCTTGCGTGTTTGCCGAAAATAATAAGCACTTGAAAGTTAGATCTTTGCATATAATACAAAAAAATAGGATAAGTGCAATGATTGTCTATATAAGTATGTGCATTTAGCGCTGTGCCACTGAGTCGATGCGTTGCAACAGTGTCGACGACCAACAACCTTTATTTGGAGCCTTTATTTGTTGTCTCATATTTTGCTTTCTATTCTCGACATTTTTGGGAGCAAGTGCCGTCTCACCGCCAAACCCTTCAAGGGCACTTGCATCATTGCCTTGTCTATTAGTACCTAGCAGGCGAGGTCACTTGGCGCTGAAGGTTTGGCTCAACCACTGAATAGGTTTAGTTCAAATTACTAAGAAAGGATCTTTCCTTAACCTTATTTAAGGCCGTATTACAGAATGTTTCTCAATATTCAAGAAACACTTAGAGTGTTTCTCAATATTCAAGAAACACTTGAGAGTAGTATTTTAAGGGGCAAACTGGCCTTAAGCGTTTCTTAAGTATTGAGAAATGTTCTGTAATACGGCCCTTAGAGGTGTAATAATATGCTATGGATAAAACAACTACAAATTATAGTATATCGTTCCATTGCAGGTTGGTTTTGGTTGTAATGGTACATTATTTGCTATGGAAGCTGGTAAGGTGGTAGTGACCTGTGAGAAATTTGATCCAAAATGGGACCACACTTGGGTGCAAAGGCTTTATGCTGGCAGAGAACAACAGTCTATATAATAATAGTATATCGTTCCATTGCAGGTTGGTTTTGGTCGTAATGGTACATTATTTGCCATGGAAGCTGGTAAGGTGGTAGTGACCTGTGAGAAATTTGATCCGAAATGGGACCACACTTGGGTGCAAAGGCTTTATGCTGGCAGAGAACAACAGTCTATAATGAAGAAATACTTCCACGTCATACCAGAACAGCAGCACCAGAGGTTTAAGCTAGTTGATGAGGTGTAAAATTTACTGTATATTTTATGTTAGGTAGTAAATAGATAAAATTAGTTCATAATTGGGCGTTTAATTTCTATTTATTTATCTATCACGCCTTAACCCCGAAGGCGTGGCAGAAGCATATTATATTATATGCCCACTTTTCACCTGCTGTACGTAATAGGTAGTGAGCCCATTGCCGTGTTGAAATAGACAGACACAGGTTGTGGCTACCTGATGTTGAAATTTTTCAAGCCGCCCATAACGCCTTCAACTTGACTTAACAACTTCCATCGTGCCTTCCGAAGCACGGAAACGCTCGCAAATGTAAATGCCACAAAGTGATCACCCATCCGAGGACGCTATGGTGAAAGTTGCGTAACTCTGTGATCGTTTACAGAACACTGAGTCCGCGGGGCCACGAGCGTTTAATTTCTAAATTGTTATTGGGTGTACTCGACACTATAAGCAGTAGCACTGCGAGGAATCAATTTCACTTGCACTCTACTAAAACCTCCTTACGGTGTAGTGTAAGAAGTATAATGATAGGCAACTAACAGGCCGCGTATGCCTTTTTTTGCCTGCAGCCGAACGTAAACTTCACACGCGGTTTTATATTATTTAACTAGTTGACGCCCGCGTAGAGAAGTTTTCCCGTTCCCGTTTCCCACAGCAACTTGTTCCCGGGATAAAAAGTAACCTATGTGTTATTCTGATGTATAAGCTATATTATTGTAAAGTTTCATTAAAATCTATTCAGTAGTTTTTACGTGAAAGAGTAACAAACAAACATACAATACTTTCTCATTTTTAATATTATTAAGATTTTCGTATTTATTAGGACTCGAGCGGGAGGGAGAGAGTAATATTGAATGGCGATGTGTGGAGATACCAGCACTTCGAAAATTGTGAGGCGTAACGTTGGCCGACCGACTACGTCTGGTATAGGTACGATCTGAGCTTTATACAGAGCCTACTTCTTTCCATTTTACGCTGACATACCTATAGCAATTTTTTTTTCATCTTCTATTTTTAATGACCTCGTCTGGCAGCCATATGTTAAGCATGGCAAAATTGCTACTTCGTATAATATTTTCTTTATATTTATGTGAATAATAATAATAACATATTTTCTTTTAATCCCTAAAATTTTTCCAGTCTAGAGTTATTCTTTTTTGTACCTCTTTGCCTGTGTTTATTTTTCTTTGTACTATTATAATATCTCTGTGAATTCCATTGGTTAGAATTTTGGTTTCACTCTATTCAGTGAGTCCCACTTTTTGACTGACATCTGCTAGTTATCTAATCATGCACTCAATTTCTGTCGCGCTTTCTACAAATACCACAATGTCGTCTGCGAAGCATAGGTAAGCAACTCAATAAGTCCCTCTCAATAAACCTTTATTACCCAGTCTAGCTGAAAAAGGATTCTAACACGACCGAATAACATCTTGGTAGAGGGTGGATATCCCCATCTTACTCCGGTTTCTATGGGAATTATTACCTTCGCGTTCTAATCGTACTTTAGCGTAACACTGAGTAAATACTTGTTATGACATTTAGGTATGTATTTTGGATGAATGCCTTGTTGTGTTAGTGATGTCTATATAGCCTCAAAATATATAGAGTAAAAGCTTATGTGTAATCTATAAAACACATATATAACGATTTCCTACATTCGTTTATTTTTTCGAGTAATTGTGTTATAACTTGTATATGATCCATAGTCGAATAGTTCTTGCGGAAACCCGCTTGTTTGCGTGGTTTATTTTCATCTAGATCGTTCTGTATCCGTTTGTATATATTTTTAGAGAAAATTTTTTACAAGTTCGACATAAGGATAATCGGTCTGTTATATATTTATACTAGTGGACGCCCGCGGCTCCGCACGCGTGGTGAAGTTCTCCCGTTCCTGTTTTCCACAGGAACTTGATACCGGGATAAAAAGTAGGCCATGTGTTATTCTGATGTGTAAGCTATATTATTGTAAAGTTTCATTAAAATCCTTTCATTAGATTTTGCGTGAAAGAGTAACAAACATACATTCTTACAAACTTTCGCGTTTATTAGTAGGATATACTTAAGTCACTTCGGTCTCCTTTTTTGTGTAATAATATAATTGTTGACTATGACCATTGTACTGGTGTGCATTCCGTTTTTAGGATACTATTAAATAATACCTAGAGAGGTCTCAGAAGTGAAGTAGATAGAGATTTAAGCACTTTTTTGGCAATATTGTCTCTACCCGGAGTCTTGTCATTTTTGTGACTTCTTTTGCTTGATTTATTTCTGAAACAAGGATACTTGGTGGCTCTATGTCTATATTAGCGGTATATACTCGCCTGGGTGTATACATAAGGAAGAACATGTGTTACCTTCAGCACTGTACAGTTCTTGGTAAAATTTCGTTGCTTCGTTTATAATATCCGGACTTCTTGATTGTATAAGTACCTTATTATTTTTCAGTTTCCTGTCCATTATGGTTTATCAATTAGCCCTTTATAAGCTTTATGTAGAACCGTGCATGTATGAAGCTATTAATTAATCTGCAGGAAGCCAAAGAAGTATGCATGGATCGCGAAGCCTGGCGATCTGTCCTTTCCGACTATCCCGTCAGGGATTCAGCGTGAAGATAGTTAGCTAATATAAGTGTGACGTAATTTGTAAACACGGCAATGGGCTCACCACCTGTTACGTGGGACAAAAATGCATACGGTAAAATGTGGGCGTTTAATATGCCCCTGCCTATCCCTTCGGGGATAAAAGCGTGACAATATGTATGTATGTGTGTAATTTGTAAAGAGTAAGTACTGGAAACAGATAAAAATAAACTTCATGCAGGTACAGCCTAATACAAAGTACTAAATCGCATATAGTACCTACATTCGGCGCCAGATGTCAATAACGCGAACACGTAAAAATAAAAAATCGAAGGGAGAGGAGATTGGCGATTTTCCGGTTCTGAAATGACGTCCGGTCGACCCGGATGTTGACCGGTCCGGTCAGTTGGCACACCTTTCCAGCAACTGGAGTATAAGGTAATTTTAAAACTAGGTTAGATGCTGATAAAGCGCATGTTAGTCGAGTAAACGAGCAAACCGGATAAGTCATTTTTGTGCTGGATCATGTAGGTGTAAGATAAAATGTTTAGGATGCAGCTTTGAAGAAGTAATATCATGATAGAGTATTAAAAACAGCTGTTTTCAAAGTAGTAGCAGTATGTGTCAGGAACCTTTCGAAATATAGATTAACTAGCAGTACCCCACGGCGTCGCCTGCGACATACATCGAACTCCTGTCGCACCCATTTTATCCCGTCGTTTATTATGTTAACAATAACGTATGACAAGTTGCCCGATTTGTATATATTTATGATTAGCACTTCCTTCTGTAGGGTAGTAGCGTGATGATAAACAGCCTTTCTTGAAAAAATATTCAGTACTTCCTGAGATTAGTGAAATCTCAATGGTTGAAACAAAGAAACAAACTCTTTAACTTTATGTATTAGTATAGTTGAAGACGGTATGTAAGGAGTAAGTATCTACATATATCTTTATCACAAAAGAACAGTCATTCAAAGTCTATTACAAGATGTGTTATAATTTGTTGAGAGTATATTATTTATTTATTTATATTATAAATTTATTTTTTAAAATTATAAATTTTGGTGACCACCCCTTATACCAATACTAAGTGCAAAAAAAAATTACCTACTACAGTAGGTAGTATTTCGTACTGAATATCAATTATTAATGATACATTCTGTGCTTACACACCTACTGACTGATGATAGGTCTTTGACTGTAGGTAACCGTGTAAAGCTCTTACATGGTCGGATCCATCAACCCTTACAGTAAGGGTTGATGGATCCTATCTAGGGAACTCTGGTGGTTAGCGTAGGTACCTACCTGACTTCTAAATCCGAGATAGTATCAATCAAATCCTCTTATGGCAGTCCACTACTGGACGTACGCCTCTCCGAATTCATGCCAAAACGCACGGTCCTGCGCCTTCCGTATCCAGTCTCTTCCTGAGACAATTTACAGGTCACCGGTGCACACGGCGGGTGGTCATCTTACCTTATGTTTCCGAGTCGCAGTCTCATCTACAGAACTCGTTTGCTGCATAGTTCTTCTTAATCCTTATGCCATTTTATGAACATATTCTGCTAACTATGTCGAACTCAGGTTCTCTGACTGATCACCTCGATTCAGAGTTTATCCCTCAAAGATACTCCAAGAATAGCTCACTGCATAGCTCGTTGCGCAATTTTGAGGGCCTTAACTGGCCCCACTGTAATTGACCACTTCTTGGCACCGTAGGTCATAACTGGTAGAAAGCACTATTTGTATACTTTCGTTTTCGGGTACTGCTAAATAGGTGAATGAGGAAAAGAGATAGTATTATAGTTTCGAAACGTCATAATGTGTTGAGCAACTAGGGTGAGTTGATTTCTTGATTCAAGGCAACAATAATATCGCAGCAAAAATCCAACATTGTTATTATCACAAGGCGTTTTCAGTCATCACTTTCCCCCGGTGCAGTTTGAAGGGTGCTCGAGAAATCCCACTTGTAATTTTTCTCCACACCCATATTGCAATGCTCGAACTGTCGAACTTTTGTAATCTACGGTTACCTATTATTAAAGCATTAAAGGATAGTTCCTTTAGTTCCAAATTATACCAAGTTCAGTAGGTATTATACCTACAAATTTTATTTTTGTAAACAATTTCTTTTATTGCCAAACTTTTTATAATACTAATTATAGGTTATTTGAATCTTCAATGGTCACTGCAACGTTGCTATTATCTGGTTTACGTGGATTTACGTGGATTATTGAATAAATCATAAAACTCAAACAATGCTTAAGCGTGATTTTAGGCATAAGTCGAATCTCCGGCGTATCTATAGGTACTAGTTTAATATATAAAGCTGAGGAGTTTGTTTCAACGTGTTAATCTTAGAAACTACTAGTTCGAATTGGTTGTGTTGGATTGCCTATTTATATATCATCACGCTACTACTACTCTGGATAGCGGAGCAGCAATCATAAATATCAAGAAATCGAGTAAATTTTCATACATTATTGTTAAAATTACGGGACGTGTTTAAATGGGTGAGACGTGAGTTCGAAGCATACATGTTACGGGTGAGCTATGTCCAGTATAAAGGCAAGGCTCATGGATTGGTATTGTAGTAATGCAACTGGCAACCCTATGAAACACCTATTGCAACTTCTTACCTAAGGGCCAAATTACTATTATTTATTGTTTCAAAACGTAAATTATTGTATCCGAATGGCTGTAATATGAATTTCTTTGTTTTAACTAGAAAACATTTGGTATGAAAGAGTTTCTCCTTCTTTCAGTAAGTCAAAGTGATGCTGGTTGAGCTGGACTTAAAGACCGAGTTACTCGAATGTTTTTTTTTATAATGACGAACTCTTATAGTTTCGTCACGCCGTCCTTCTGTCCGTCTGCAGTTTACCTATCTATGAAACCTAATCTGTAACTTTTTTAGGTATTAATAGATATTAATAGGCATTAATAGGTCTTATCTACATATTAGTCAAAATACAAACGGTGAAATGTGTTCATAAAGTGTTAATATAAATCAGTCTTATACTCGTAAAGTGGGGACACAGTTTATTTTCTCGTATACCCCGTGAAGGAGGGTGTCGCTGGATGTTTTAAAAATATTGTGGGCTTGTTAAAACAATTTATATTAACGTTTTCGTTTGTGAAATATCAATATATGACAATATCGGACAATTAGACTAAAGGTCTAAATCAGTTGCTTTATTTTTATTATGGCCCCTAGCAGAGCTTTTGAAATTGTTGTATTGTGACCTACATTAATGAAATTTTTTATGTTATTCGGGTCTTTTTCGCGCAATATTTTAACTTTTTCTCACCTCTCGACGTTTCGGCTATATTGCAATAGCCGTGGTCACGAGTAGACTGGGGAAAGCGGCGGGCGTCATCAACTTGTACGTTCGTCAGGTACCCACATCTTATTCATAAACAGTCATTAAGGCCGCGACACTCTACACTCACGACGTCCGAACGTCCATTATGCCGTCGGTTAGACGTCAGGTTGTTTTTCCCTTTCCGAATTGGACGTTCCCCTCTCACACTATACCCATTTTTTAGTAGTACCTTCCGTATGTGGGACAATTCATCAACCAAAAACTCTTGGTTACATAGTGCATGAGCCCTGTTATTTAGAGATGTCTCCACAGAACGTAGGTATCGGGGATGATGGTGCGACGCAGCGTGAAGGTACTTGTCGGTGTGCGTTGGCTTTCTATGAACAGTGTGCTAGGGATCCATCCTTACACACCATAACCTTAACGTCTAGAAAAGAAAGTGAGAAAAAGTTAAAATATTACGCGAAAAAGACCCGAATAACATAAAATGCATAGTATAAGTCGTGTGAGTTTAAAAACATTATTAATGAAAATATTTAGACTTCTGGATCTGCAGTCATCACTTGCTATTAATAATTAAAAGACTAAGAATAAAAAACGTCAAAAGTACTCGGATACCCAGACGCGTGTATGAAGCGATTGATGAATCTTCAAGAAGCGAAAGAAGTATGCATGGATCGCGAAGTCTGACGATCTGTCCTCTTTGACTACATCGTCAGTGATACAGCGTGAAGATAAATAGAAAAGACTAAGAAATACTTGCTTTTCATTTTACAACTATCAGCATTTAAATTACTTAGATAGGCCTTATTTGTATCACGGTGCCTACCTTACATATAGGTAAACCAATATACCTAATGCAACCATGGCTGACTAACAGGACCCTTGGTTATATTAATTTTATTAGAATCAAGGAAATTTGGAGTTTCTGTCATGACATATGGTATAGATATATTGACATAAATTTTAAGTGAAAGATCTCTGAGTCCTATGACTCTACTAATTCACTTAAAACACAAGCTGTTACAATACGAAAGAGAAGAATAAACTCTGTTTAAGGACACTTTAAGTTTTCAGTTTACAAAGCTCGTTAAGTAAATCCTCGTCGGTCACCATATATTATATAAAATTCAATGTTACCAACTCGTAAAATGCACACGGTGAAATGTGGGCGTATAATATGCCTCTGCTTCCCCTTTGGGGATAAAGCCGTGACGGATAAACCAACTCGTAGATAAGTAAACTTTAAAGAGGTAGTTTTATATCCTTATGAAACTAAAACTTTTACTTCTAAAAGCATAGTATTTTGAGGATGTGAATGTATCTACTATCAGCGCTGATCGTACTGTCCGCACTAAACTTTTTTCAGTGGCTATTTCGGTTTGGTGGCGTAGTGGTAATCAAAAGCGTCATCATTGTGTAACTTGACATGCTTCTTTTTCACTATTTTGACAAGCTATCAACAAGATGTTTGCGTTCTAAATTCAACAGGTTTGATCTCTAGGTCGGACTAAGGCCGATGATATTTTCTTGTTTGAGTTCATGTTTTCTAAGTATAATACAAGTACTCTTATACTCGTATGTATGTGGATGTTATTCAGACCCCATTGCAGAAGCTTTTCTTTGTTAATTTGAATTAGACGCTGCGTAAAACTGTTCTAAAATATTTGTTTATTTACTCTGAAATAAAGAGTCATTGTTGCCCTCAAGATATATTTAGGTACTACGACTTTTATATAAAGGTTTTTTAACAACGGGGTTTTATCCGTTCGGGTACAAAGCTAAACATGCCAAAACCGAACGGTAAAACACCTAAAAACACATATCAATATGGCATTAAAGATATATCGATTCGGTTTCGACGTTAGGTGATTTACATCGCAGCCTACGTAATTCGTTGCCCTGACGGACGTCCAGTATAAATCAACGTTGGACCCCAGCTAACCGGGCATTTATCTCGGCCCTACGATAAAAAACTACGGCGCCGTAGGGTAAGCGCGACGGATACATTGCTGCGATTATTTGCTTTCCGCAAAATTGAACCGTGATGCAGCTTATTTGAGAATTTTTGAATGTTGTTTCAGAAACGTAGGTATTAATTCCGTTAGTGGTTAAATACAAGCTTCTCGTGTGATGTTGGTTTGCTGAGTAGAATAAAGTTCTTACAGCTTTCGGTAAATAGGTAGGTACTTACTAAGGCTAACAAAAACGGGAATTCCATGTTGAAAATTTATCGTATACGAAAATTAAGTGGAAAGCCGTCAAGCCACCACGGCTAGTGTGATCCGGTCGAAACGTCGGGAAGTATAAGGTAGGCTTTGTACCTAATAATATACGTCGCGAATAAGACCCGAAATATAAATATAAGGGAAAAGCTTTAATCCGCATACGAAAACGAAGTAGATACACTTGACTTTTAGGGTATGGACTAGCCACACTGGTTGAACGAACTGGTCGTAGACTTTCGTCTTCATGAATTGCGGAACAGGTGACTCCAAATCCAGGTTAGCTTTGAAGCTAACCTGGATTTGGAGAAGAGAGAGGGCTAGATATAATAAGGCAGAATATAAGCAAAAAGAAGTGCTAGAGGCACTATATAAGAAAACAGATTGCTGAACTCTACCGATGCTACACCCAACCGAACCCTTCGTAGTGAATTGTAAAAAAAAAAGAATGTAACCTAATCCATGCCAATCTGGACGAGTCACCGTTCTTTCAGTGTTCAACAGCTGGTTCCATATATGATTAAACTGCTCATCACATACTGTGGGACTGTAGAACGAAACGAGCGATATAATATGCTTAGCAGTTTACAATACTTGACAATAACTGAATAAGTATTTTTATTAGTTATCTGGTTACCATAGTACAAGCTCTGCTTAGTTTGGAATCAGATGGCGTTGTGTGAGTTGTCCCAACGATATTTATTTATTACCTACATAACTGGTACCTATCTAACATGGCAAAGTAGATGAAGAAAATAACTTAATTTTTGCAAAGATTTTTTTTGTGTATAAAATAACTGTAAAATGCCCATTATTTAAGGAAAAAAAGATTATCTTTACCTGCAGTATCCCAGAGGATTTCATATTAAGATTCATTGACATTTTTTCACAGAAGAGTCTCTGTTAAGATTGTAACATCGAGTATAATATTCATGGAAAGGCATAATTTAATTCTGCAAGACAGACCGGGGACGCCTGACTCGCCCGAGATTAGACTCTTGTCTCGCGAAATGTGTAATGAAGGAAAACGCTCCCGAAATATGAAATTATGGAGTCACGAATGATATTTCTTCATTTGCTCCACAAAACGTACGATGTCATGTTTATCTTTACCGAAAAGGTTTTGTTTTTTTTTGAAGAAAATAATGACTTTAGGTAAATGTTTTAAATTTACATGCTTTTTAAATTACGAGTATGATCTATTGATTTATAATTACGTATGTTTCCTCGGGTGAAATAGTGCAGGTTAATTTTAAACTAAACGTGAATTAAAATTTTCAGCTTAAATGGTTAATTTTAAACTAAACGTGTATTTTAATTTTCAACTTAGATAGTTAATTTTACATATCTTTTTTACGTGTGGAAAGAATATCAAAGTTTCACTTCAAAACAATATGGCGCGTAACTTAAAGACGTGACGATATTTTTTTTTCCAGCTATAAAATTTGTCTCAACGTCGATAAAGAAGTATCACTTCAAAAACGGTATAATCAACTTTTCGAGCTAAAATTTTGTACACGTTTATTTTTGATATCAATTAATGGTGGTTAACTGTGTGATAATCTTCAAAATCACAAATCGGGGACACTCGAGATGGCAGACCAGTTACTTTTAAAACACTTCTATAATTTAGGTATCAAATAAAAAAGCATGCTGAGAATTATAATTTGCGTATTTAAATTTATTTGCCACGGCATTTCACCGTAATATTGTTTTAAAAATAACTAAATTAAAGTAAGAATTTTGTCCCACATAACAGGTGACGAGCCCATTGATTGCCATGAATGAATAGGCGCATGTTATGGCGGACCTTCTGTTGATTTTATTTAAAGTCGCAGGTCAAGCCTTCTACTTGATTTAACGACTGCCATATTATTGGCACGGAAGCTCTCGTAAATTAAAATACCACAAAGCGGTCACCCATCCGAGGACCAGCCATAGAGAAAGTTGCTTAACGTAGTGATCGTTTACAAAATACTGAGTTAGCTTATAAAACCTTTAACGCAATACTTAAAAAATAAAATATATAATTTACCTTTATAAATCGCATTTCCGCAGTGCTGCTATCACAAATAAAAATGGAAGACCATATATGTAAGTTGCCTGAGTTGCCTTGAGTAGGTACTATAACTTATTTAGGGCGCCTAACATTCTTGTTGTTGTGTTTTTTTGTGTAGTGCGTGGTGCAACTACTCTTACACAGATTACCGGTCAAGTTTGTAACTACCTACTTATTCCCTCTTCAAGAGGATTGCCATTTTATTGCACATACTACAGAGATAGGACGCTAAATTATTTATATTTGCTCATACTCGACCATAAAGTCGAATACTGAATGTTTCTATAAATTATTCAGATAAAATTTTGAAAGCGGTTCTTAAAATAGTAAACCCCTGAAGTTGCAAGAGAACACAATAACGCCAGCAGAAAAGGGTTGACTGTGACATGACATTTACAGGTTAACTCAATTATGTTCCATGCAGGCCAACGGTTAATTTCTTTATGGGTTAGACGTCTAATCTTTGAGATCTGACAACTTTAGAAGGGTTAAATTATACTCCATTGTGGCTTAGGAGTTTCTGAAGACAGCTTTTGAAAAGGGAATTTGTTCATTTTCATTTCATCATCAAAATGGTGGCTGGAAATTAATTTGAAGTTTTGTTTTAATAAATGAGTTTCTCGACCTTTGCTTAAAGTTTAAAGGAATCTATAAGATAAAAGAGATGCCTCTTTCGCGTAGTAAACCTAATTCGACGAGAGAATGTATTGTCTACAGAGAAAATTTACTGTTTTACTTTATTCAAGGTAATCTGCCAGGTTCTAGTCTCCAATCGTGATGGTCATAGATTTTTATCTCTACCTATGAGCTAGCATCATATAAAAAAATACGGATTGCACTCCGGGAGTGCCGACAGAAGTGAAAACTAAATTTATTAATAATTTATTTATCTAGACACGTTCGCGGTCTGCTATATGTACATGCATATATGCACACACTATAGCTGCGTCTCGTAACGGTGTCACGAGTCCAGAGATTTTATCTCATCTAAAGATATGCGTACCGCACTGAAAGACGTTTTCACTTTAATAATCCATTAGCGGTACATAATACGGAATGTATTCCAACTTTCCTTATTAAATCTTTGTCTCTGGCCAGCTGAAATGATCGCATTATTTGTCAAACATTGTATTCTATTTTCAAATTGAACAATGCGTCTGAAATAATTCCTTCCCGTCGTATCTATTCATGATTTGAGTGGTACTCTATAATCGAATAAAAACAATTTCACAATAATTCAGGGAATTTCTGTCATTGATCAATTGGCTGATCCGGCCGCGTCTACCCCGGAGCGGGGATTATTAGATTTTGTCTCAACAATTTAAAATTCCCCTGATTTCCTTTCCCGTAGATATCATTTTATTGTTACTGGGTTTGAATTTAGTATATTTACATGTATTTGTCAGTCAATATGTCAGTAATGGTACAGCGAGTCTGCGAGATACGAAAACAATAGGATAGTAGTTTGGCAAAAAGGAGTAGAACATAATGGAGGCGCCACTGTGCTGTTGGTATGGCAACCCAAGTATCGTATTTCTTTTTCGACAACACGTTCTAGGACCAAAATACACGTGATATATTTGAAAGCTTTAAAAACTTGATGTTTTTAAATAAAGCAAGCATACAAAGTATTAGTTCGCGTTCAAGACTATTTTTGCCAAGACCTAGCAGCTATCCCTTACTCTTGCTCTATGCCCAGTCATGATAGTGATATCCTTTTAGAAACTAACGTTTTACATCATAAAGGTTCAGAGCTCAAAAGGCAGTAGTAGCCCTCTCGCCAAAGTCAGAACTAGCAACATTAAAACTTAATACTTGTTGTGGACTGTATTGGGTTCAATGAAAGATCGTAGATAGTTCAGATGTATATTGGTCCTTGTGATATTATTGACAATCTTGAGGCGATAGGAATAGGCTTGATTGTAGTACTTGATCTCTTGCGCGTTCTTGAAGATTTCTTTGGAGAGCGGTCTTGATGTTAACTCGTTCACGATGTCTACGCTGTAACCCGCTAAGCGGCCGTTTTTTATGTAATCGCACGGCTCGCAACTAGCGGGTTGTACAGAGAGTTCTCGTGCGCGCTCGGCCAATCAGAGCGCGCTAGGTTCGGTGGCGCTCGGTGACGGCTCGCAACTAGTGGGACTCTCAGAGAGCCCATTGTGCGCGCTCGGCCAATCACCGCGCGCCAGGATCATTTCTGTTGCGATCGTCGTTGCGTCCATAACATCCTCTGCCCGGCGTAGCTTGCACGGCCTTTTACTGGGGAAGCACGACGATCTTGCTCGCTGGCCGTCGCAGTATCCCGCTCTTCGTTCGGACCTCAGCAGAGCGGACACCGCCGTCAGGCCCCTCGTAAGTCTTGGACACCCTGCCCATTGGCCAGACGTTTCTGGGCAGACTGTTGTCGACGATTACGACGATGTCCCCGGGTCGTAACCGCCGAGCATTGTTCTGTGGTTCGCCGTGAGGTACTAGAGTCGGTAGGTCACGCGTTCTCTGTTGGCATGACCTGCAGCGCAGTATTCTCGTAGCACGATCAATTTGGTAAGACAATGTCGGCCGTCCAGTATAATTGGTCTCTTGGTATCGGGCGAGGCTGTGGCGGCATCGATACGGCGTCGCAGTAGTAGTAGGCCATCTTCTAGTACCGGGTCCAATTTGTACAGTCGGCTCGATCTCGGCACGGGGCGACCGTCGTGTAGTTTCCGCACTTCGTCGCCAAAGCTGTCTCGCTGCGCCTGTTGTATGAGCAACCGTTCGGCTCGTTCGATGTGATCGTTCGTGAGTCGTGTGGCGGTGCGTCGCACTCGCATGTCAACAAAGGCAAGCACTCTCCCCGTGGCTCGAACTAATGTCTCATATTTAGAGAAACGAGCGGGATCAGGTGGCCACGGGTGTCTTGCGTCTCCTTCGGTCACATGTAGGACCTCTTCCTGGTCGTCGCCGTGATCACGTTCGGTGGGCCACTCCCTTTCAGGTTCGTATAGGAAGCCTGGCCCTCGGAACCATCGGTGTTCGGATTCGATGGAATTGTTCGTGATGCGAGTGGCGTCGTCAGCTACGTTATGCTCGGTAGGTAGCCAACGCCATGCCTTCTTTTCGGTGAGCTCGGAGATCTCGCCTAGTCGGTGTGCAACGAACGGTATGTAGCGGCGCGCATCGTTTCGTATCCAATGCACCACCGTGGTTGAGTCGGTCCAGAAGATAGTTCGACTTATCTCAACGGTGTGTTCTCGCTTCACGGCGTGAAGACAGGCAGCTCACTCTGTCGCACCTTTGGTCTTGACATCTTCTCCAAAGTCTCAGCCAGTTTCTCTATGCCGGTCTTTGATCGCGTCGGCGTAGGAGATTCTGCTCGTGGTAGGTCGAACCGTAGCGTTCGTGGTTCTTCCCTCGTAGCCCTGATCTCTCCCCGGTGTTCGAGTGGGTTGGTTCGTAGCCACTCGTCCACCCGCTGATGATCGTCAGAGCGGGAAACGGGCTCCTCGTGCAGGCTCTCTTGTTCTTCTTGGATGGACGAAACTTGAGCTTCAAGGCGCTTCTTGATCATCTCGGCTTCCAACTCCATCTGTCGCCTCTGTATTGTCGCAAGCTTCTCTGCGGCGTCCAGTTCAGCCATACGGATCCGGGCAGCAGCGCTGGCGGTTGAGCGAACGGATCTTGCGGAGGGTGCAGGGGACCTGGCTCGGTGACGGTCGTCAGGCACGACGCTTCTTGCTGGCGGTGCTTGTGCTTGCGCTGCCGGTGGATCCAGGGACAATCGTCGGCGTCGCTCTGCCTCGATGCGCTGACGCTCGATTTCTTGCCGACGTTCGGAGAGTTCCTGGACACGTTCTTCCTCGGGCACACCACCTTGGCTTCTTGTTCCCACCATGTTGATGTTCGCTGGTTCAGTCTTCTTATCCGGCTTTCGAAGGACCAATACAATGTTGTGGACTGTATTGGGTTCAATGAAAGATCGTAGATAGTTCAGATGTATATTGGTCCTTGTGATATTATTGACAATCTTGAGGCGATAGCAATAGGCTTGATTGTAGTACATAATCTCTTGCGCGTTCTTGAAGATTTCTTTGGAGAGCGGTCTTGATGTTAACTCGTTCACGATGTCTACGCTGTAACCCGCTAAGCGGCCGTTTTTTATGTAATCGCACGGCTCGCAACTAGCGGGTCGTACAGAGAGTTCTCGTGCGCGCTCGGCCAATCAGAGCGCGCTAGGTTCGGTGGCGCTCGGTGACGGCTCGCAACTAGTGGGCTCTCAGAGAGCCCATTGTGCGCGCTCGGCAAATCACCGCGCGTCAGGATCATTTCAGGATCGCCTTGTACCGTTGTGTGCACGGGCCCTCCTAAGTTTCTCTCTGTGGTACGCCCCTTACCACCGTCCGATACCCAACGCAAGTTGCGTCCAGCTTCCGACCTCGGATCACGCGTCGTGCCCCCTGGCTTTGGTTTCCCGGTCTGCCACCAGCGGCAAGCCCCGGGGACCGGGTCAGGAGGTATCGGCGTGCCGAGGCCGGGGTTAGGGCCGCACATGGTATCCACCCCCCTCCGCGTTTTCACCACCATCCGCCTGCAGCGGCCGCAATGCCGCCGCCGCAACCGCACCCACCTACTCGCCGTGCGACGCGCCCCCCCGCCCCTCGCGGGGGGAAGCGAACGTTCGTCCGCTTCCGCGGACCTGCGCACGCCGCAATCGTGCACCTCACGAGGATGGCGACCGAGAGCCAGCCCAGCCTGGCCTTCGGCCGCTCAGCGATAGCCCGCCCCAGCACATCCGGGGGCGAGGAGTACTTCTTGGGCAGCCCGCTGCCCGGGTCACCCACCACCACCACCGCACCGTCGATGCCAAGGCTCGACGGCCCCGACGCCGCGCAGAGGCGCATATTACCGGCCGCCACCAGTGCCCGGCCGACTCGGCCGGCCCCAGCTGCCGGCGCTACTGCAGCCGTAGCCACTGCCGCTGCTGTTCCTGCACCCCCTGCAGCTGCAGCCGTTCGAGCCGCAACTCGGCCAACGGCGCCACCATCTGGACACAGATGGCCCACCCCTGGGCAATCCGGAACGACCTCGATTTCGGCGGAGAGGTTCCCCTCTCCCCCGCACAGGACGCTCGGGCAGGCGACTTTCTCGCCGCCACAAAACACGCAGCGCCCGTTACCCGGGACATCTCCATCGTCGCAAGATGTCTTACGCCGCTGCGCTGAACAGCCCGCCATCGCCACCAACAGCCAAACCACCCACTCCTCAACCAAGAAGACTGACGGCGCGCCCAGAAACGCCACAAGCAACCTTCGACGCGCCTCCAGCCAAGGCGTCAACATCAGCGGAGACCAGCACTGCCGCTACCGCACTCACCGCCAGCCCGCATACGAAGTACCCGCCTTTGATTGTGGAAACGCTGCCGGACTGGCCACTTCACTTCAGAAAACTGAAGGAAGTCCTGGGTCATTCTCCAAACGGCCGCGCATTCGGGAAAGGGGTCCGATTTATCCCTAAATCGGGCTCCGAGTACCGTACTATCCAGAAGTACCTGTATAGTTTGGAAAAAGAGACCAAGATTTCTTGGTTTTCATACTCCTTGCCGCAAGACCGAAGCCTAAAGGTGGCCATCAGAGGGCTGCCGCAAAATACCGACCCCAAGGACATAGAACAGGATCTCACGGCCATGGGATATACGCCCGAGTTCGTGCGCGCCATTCGTGCACGCTCGGGGTACACCAGGGTTCTGTCCTTAGTCCGCTTCTGTTCAGTGTAATATTAGACGAATTGTCGGACAGCATCAGAAACCCGCATGAGCAGCCTCCATGGTTGCTCATGTATGCTGACGATATTGCGCTGGCAGACGCGGACAGGGGCAGATTGGTGCGACGTGTAAAGGCGTGGAAGGAGACGCTTGAGAACGGCGGTCTGAAACTAAATGTGGCGAAGACCGAGTACTTGGCACTAAACTCGACAGATCCCACATCCGTCCGCATAGGCGGTGATTTGGTCGAGCGCACGGACCAGGTTAAATACTTGGGATCTGTTTTTCACACGTCCAGTGACATCGATTGCGATGTCAAGTCACGCATTGCTGCCGCGTGGGCCAAATGGCGGGAGATGACCGGTGTCATTTGTGACCCTAAAATGCCGATCCGGTTGAAGGGACAGGTCTACAAAACCATTATTAGACCTGTCCTTTTACATGGCAGTGAGACGTGGCCGATATTGGAGCGACACAAGCAGGAGCTGCGTGTCACGGAAATGAAGATGCTGCGGTGGATGTGTGGAGTCACGCGGATGGACCGCGTGAGGAACTCTCGCATCCGCGGCAGCCTTCACGTCCGTGACATTGCAGACAAGTTGCAAGAGTGTCGCCTTCGTTGGTATGGTCACGTCTTGCGGCAACCGCCGGGCTACGTAGGTAACAAATGTCTGGCCATGTCAGCCCCGCCGGGTCCCGGTAAGAGGGGAAGACCCAAGAAGTGCTGGCTTGACGTCGTAAGGGATGACATGCGTGCCAATGGTCTCACCACAGGGGATGCCGACGACCGTGCGAAGTGGAGGAGAAAATGTAGGAAAGCGGACCCCGGGCGTCGCGAGACGCAACTGGGACAGACGCTCGGATGATGATGATTCGTGCACGCTCGGGCCGCCCAGGCTGCCTGTTCCTGGCGCAGCTGAAGCGGACTGACGATATCACACCGGGCATATATGACATCACCGAGATGCTCTGTATGCCCGGCATCAAGTTTGAGGCGTGGCGCGGGAAGAAAGGCCCTGCACAGTGCCACAGGTGCCAACAATTCCGGCACTCATCTCACCACTGCCACAGGCCGCCCGCTTGCGTGCGTTGTGGCGGTGAACATGCTGCCAAAGATTGCCCGCGCCCTCTAGAGGACCCACCCACGTGTGTCCCCACACAGCTAACCACGTGGCATGCCCCGTATTCCGCAAGGAGGCGCGGAACAAGAAGGCTGGCACCGTAGCACGCACCGCGTCCACGAAACCTGCCCCCTCCGTCGCAGCAGCAGCGGAAAACAATGCCCCAGGCTCCCTAATGGCAGCCGCAAACCCGGCTCCGGGGGGGAACAAAAGGAAAAAGCACAAGAGAGGACCACGCAGTAAGGCTGCAGCGGCAGAGCAGCCTGCGCCAACGCCAGCAAAACCCGTGGTCGCCGCCCCCAAGGGAGGGACGAAGGCGAAGCGGGAAGAAGCTGACCCGATGATCACCATGGTGTTCGGAGTGCTGACCCAAGTGCTCCAAGCCATTCAGGAGGGACGGGACCCCGTCCAGCTCATCCTGCAATGCGTAGGGAAAATCTGTGCCTATGGCAGATAACTCCCTACGCATCATGGTATTTTCATACCATAGACATGTCATCGCAGCCTCCTCCTTCAAACGCTGGTGAGCATTTGTTTCTCGAGGTAGAACTTTCGCACACGAAGCTACTGCTTGGTGTGTACTACTGTCCATCGCTTACTATTGACTTTTTCCAGTCATTTGAAAATCTTCTAGAACGTCTTTGTCCAAATTATAGCCATACTATCGTAATGGGAGATTTTAATACATGCCTAGTGAAACAAGATACTCGCTCTTCTATCTTTCTTAGTACTATAGAATCTTGCAATTTATCTGTCTTACCTTCTAATACCACACATCATGTGCCCAACTGTGCTCCATCACTCCTTGATCTCATACTTGTCTCATCTATCGATCTAGTGGCTAAGCATGGGCAGTATCCTGCTGATGCATTTTCGTACCATGACTTACTCTTTCTATCCTATAAACTTCGTCCTCCTAAACAACGATCCAAAATTCTCATGCAACGCAATTTTAGGGGTATGAATCTTGATCAACTGCGTGTTGATGCCGATAATATTGATTGGGGCCCGCTTCTGGACATGGAATCTATTGACTGCAAGGTTAGTGCATTCAATAACAAGCTTACTCAACTGTTCGACAGGCATGCACCTATCCGTGCTGTGAGAGTGAGGCATTTGCCTAAACCATGGCTCACAAATGATATTAAGGCTTTACTGGTGAGAAAGGCGGCAGCTAAATGTAGATACAAAACTCGCCCTACTAATAGTAATCATGAAAAATATATCGCAATACGAAATCTCTGCAGTAAGGTGTGTAGAAAAGCACAACGACAACATATTCATAATTCAATCGAAAACGGCGATTCTTCAAAGATATGGAAGTTTCTTAAAACCCTAGGAGTTGGAAAGGCACAACATGATTCTTTTCATACGCAAATTGATATTGAGTTGCTAAATCAACATTTCACATCTTTGTCTAAATTTGATCAGACCAATAAAGATATTGCGTTACTTTCACTTTCAACGCTTCCAACTCCTAACTATCCACCGTTCTCATTTAATCAATTATCTGATTGTGATGTTAAGAGATGTATATTGTCGGTAAACTCAAATGCTGTGGGCAGTGATAGCATAAGTCGAAACATGATACTGCCGATTCTGGACCAAATCCTCCCTATAATTAGTCATTTACTGAATTATTCCCTTTCTTGTAGCGTGTACCCCAAAATTTGGAAAGAGGCCCATATTATACCGTTGCCTAAAAAATCTAATCCTAATTCCTTGTCCGAATATCGTCCCATCTCCATATTACCTTTCTTGTCCAAAATCTTAGAACGGCTTGTTCATACTCAGATAAGCTCATATCTTACCAGAAATGATCTACTAAATCCTTACCAATCAGGCTTTCGTCCTGGCCACAGCACGGTCACTGCATTGACCAAGATTACTGATGATATTAGGCTGGGAATGGAGAATGGAAATCTCACTGTACTCTGCTTACTCGATTTTAGCAATGCCTTTAACACTGTTGATTTCGATCTCCTTCTCAGCATTCTATGCTCTATTAACATATCTCCGACAGTAATTGATTGGTTTCGTAGTTACCTGTTTGGGCGCCGGCAGCGTATTCATCTCGAAGACACCTATTCGTCGTGGTCTAATACTTCTGTCGGTGGTCTCTCCACCGGACCGCGGAAGCGTTTAGACGTGTGAACTTTTGTGGAATTCTTGTTGTATTTTAATATTTTAATCTGCTTTTATAAAATCACGTGAAATAATAAGGTACTAGGCGATCATAACGCACGAGCAGGTGCAAGGACTGGCAGAAGAAGACAGCAACAGGCTTCCGAGCTACTCTTCAATTGCTACGCTGACGGGTGCGTCACCTGTGAGTACCAAGTACGTAAACACATTTCAAACGGTGGTCTTTTTCATAAGCGGAAGCGGCAATTGTGATAAAATTAGCAGGGTTCGGACTGTGTCATACCACATTAATTAGCTGTGATTTCCTACTGCTATCTCAAATAATGCCGAATCTGCCACGATCTCCACCCTTAAATAAGGCCCTTAGCTTGTCGGAAACCGATGTTGGCAAGGTAGCTCCCAGCCCAGCACCTTTAGAACAATTTGCGCATACTACCCAAAGAGATCACAAGCGTCGGCGGGTTAGAGATGATACAATGGGTGCAAACTCTGAACAGAATGATCTACGATCCATTATACGAGAAGAATTGCGTGACATGTTGTGTACATTGCAATCTCAACAAAATTCACGGTTAGATGTGCTGGAAAAGTATATTTCAGAGATCAAGGTTCAAAACGATGCCGCGCACAAGAAGCACTTAGACATCGAAAAGTCCATTGAGTTTGTTACTTTAAAATTGGACGACGTTCAGCTCACAATTAATAATTTAGAAGAACAGCGAAAGCGACTTGCATTGCAGGTGACATTTATAGAAGAGAAATGCGAAACTCTAGAGAGGCAGGCACGTAAAACCAGTGTCCAAATACGAAATATACCGAAACATAAGGCTGATACAAAGGAGAAACTCTACGATATGGTAAAAAAATTAACCACCAGCCTTGGAGTTAAAATGGTAGACTACGAGATCCGTGACGTTTATCGTATGCCACCCAGGCCCGAACAAAGTCATGCGACGATTGTAGCGGAGTTCACTTCAACCCTTTTAAAAGGCAATATTCTTACTGCAGCAAAAACACATAAACTGAATTCGCTTCGATTCAAGACTGAGCAACTGAATACTATGCATATGGGCTTGGATGGGCCTAAAACGGAGATATACCTCGCCGAACATCTTACTCCGAATTCGTCACGTCTGTATTTTCTTGCCAGGGAATTCCGAAAGGTGATGGGGTATGACTACTGTTGGACCTCAAACGGATTGGTATACTTACGGAAAAAACAAGGTGAACCATATATATTAATCAAAAACGAAGCTCAACTTCAATTTCTAAGAAGTAAGTGACTGGTCAGTTGCCTCTTTATTTTTAAAGGGTGTAATGTGCTAGTTATTTTGCATTATTTTAAAGTTACAAGACTCAAAATTTTTATTTTTATTTTCTATATTGTTTACTTACACGAAACTACAAACACTATTCTACAGATCGATTACACGATCACAGAACAGGAACCACTATTGTTCATTAGCGCCTA